>CM062933.1:51502979-54028458 GCA_031878705.1 Tapirus indicus | reverse complement strand
AAACAATGAGGCAGAGCATTAGAAACATGCAGAAGCATTAGAAGTTTCTAATCTTCCGACCTCAGCTGGGAATGTGTGCATTGGGCAACTCAAATTTTTCACCACTCTGCCTGTGTGCATGTATTCAGATGATTGTCAAAGCACCACAAGTATTGATTTGGGGGTTACAAATAAATTTTAGTGAGTAAGTGAACTTGCAAATATGGAATCCACAAATAATGAAGATTAGCTGTATTTTGAAACTTTATTAAAAGTACATGGTTGTTTCATAAAACCTGTAAGTCTTTATAATAAAGATGAAGAAGGAAAGGTCAGACAAAGGAAGCTGGGTTAAAAGGAAGAGTGTAGCTTACTACTTCTAGCATGGCTCATGCATTTGACTTTTTTCTTCTTCTCTTTTCCTCCTTGGATGGAAATAAAAGTTTCTTGAAGGCAGGGACTGTGTCTTGTTCAAAATCGAATTTCCAGCATCAAGCACAAAGCAGGTATGCAGTAAATGTTTATTGAATGGAGGAGGGATCAGGTAAACAAATATGAGCAGCTGTACTGAGGCATTAATTAACCTTCCGAGTCAGGGGTGAGCCCTGTGCTGCACGTCAGCAGTGAGGGTGTTGCACACAGGCAGGTGTTCAGCAGGACACAAAGGCAGCAGTGGACTTCATCAAACTGTCAGGTCTCCTTCAGTCCCTCCAGTTTCCTTCCCTACTCTCCCACCACTAGGGAATAGTTTGGTCCCATAGAGGGCGTGTATGACCCAAATGATTCTTCAGTTTGTAGGAATTTTAAAAGGGGTGACAGGGCATTTTGAGATTTCCTGCCTTCTTGGTTATCCGCAATCAGTTTTCACTCTCCTCAAACCAGGTCACTTAGACCAACAGGAAATAAATGCATGGAAACAGCAATTACTTGGCAGTTTGATGCCAGACACACACACAGCAGTTGGAGTGTGTGGCTTGGCATCGTGGTCTTACCAGTCCCCAGGTTGTCCATTGTTCTGATTTCTGCTCTAGCATTTTATCATTGCTAACGAAGATCACATAATTGTATTGGTTGTCCCTATGTTGTGTTTGTGATTCCCAGTCTCCATGAGGCCCACGGTCTTGATCATCTTTTTGTTCTTCCCGCCTGGCTGTCTGCCT
The DNA here is from genome assembly GCA_031878705.1 of Tapirus indicus. Lineage (NCBI taxonomy): Eukaryota > Metazoa > Chordata > Mammalia > Perissodactyla > Tapiridae > Tapirus > Tapirus indicus. The sequence goes on along the minus strand of CM062933.1, from coordinate 54,027,319 downwards.
CATTCTTTACAGTGCCTCCTCAGAATCATGTCTACATATCTCAGGTTCCTAACCTCTTATTCCAAGTCTACTGCTTGAAGAGAAGAAATCCAACAGGAATCCCCTCAACTTCTCATCCCTACTTCCTCTGTATTTCTGTAATTTCACCTTCCTTCTGCAGCTGCTTTCAGATCGCAAAGACAGAAGTGCCCTTTCTTTCTGGGCTGACCTCTCCACTGTGTTTGTGGTCATTTCCCTCCCACATTCTTCTAGCCTTCACTCATCCTCACTCCCCCACCCCTTTGGCATTTTCATTATTTATTCATTTAATGTTTATATATTGAATGTCCATTGTTTGTCCAGGCACTGTGGAATGTGGTCTGGATGGTATAGTGGTGAATTAAACAGAAATAGTCCCTCCACGTATAAAACTTACAGTCTAATGAGTGAAAGTAACAGTAATTAATGCTTCACAAAACTAAGCATATAAGCAATAAAAGGACAGTGAAGGGAAACTGTGAGTCCTGTGGTGAGAAGTGGATGGGTTAGTTTTTATAAGGGGGCCAGGTAGGCAGGAGGATACATTTGAGGCATTAGAAACAGCGTGTGCACAAGCCCTAAAGTGGCCAGAAATGCTCTTCAGAGAAACTGAAAAACCACCTGGTCACGGTGGGGGGGTGGGGGGGTCACGACGACAAGGGATGAAGTGCAAGATGGAGGGAGGGACCAAATCCAACAGTTTATAGACCTTGTAAAGAAATACTCTACACCCCAACGTTCTGGATCATTAACACCATTGTCCCTGCCTTTTCTCTCTTTTCCTTAACTTGCCTCTCCTGTTTCTCTCTCTTTGTCTGGCTTTGCCTACCGCTGTAATACCGCCTTCACCAAGATATACGCTGCATCTTTTTTTGTTGGTTTTTATTTTTCTGTAACATATTTTTTTCTGGATTATTCCTTCTACCTCCATAGTTTCAAATATTGGTTTAGTATTTCAGATGTCTCAAATTCTATATCTGTAACTCTGACTCTGTTCTGAATTCCCCAAGTGTATTTCTAACTGCCTACTAGAAATTTTCATGTAGATTTTAATCTGGAATCTCTTGTCCCACATGCCCAAAACCAAATCTACTTTTTAAAACCTGATTTTTCGTCTCTGCTCCAGTGTGTTAATGGAATCATCATCTACCTTCACCTTCAGGGAGTTCTCTCTTGAAAGAGCAGGCAGATAGTCAAACATCAGGGGTTTTGGCAGCATAATAATATAATTGTTTTGATAGAGTTCTGCAGGAAATTCTAGGAGGGCAAATAGAAATGGCCTCTGACCTAAGTGTAATGAGGTCAGGAAAGGCTTTCCAGAAGTGCTGATTTCTAAATTGAGTTTTATGGGAGGAGGGGCACCCTGGGCCATCTGAACAGATACATACTAAGGTGTGGTACACTTGGGCCACCAATACTTCATCATGGCCAGAGCTTAGGATGCAAAGTTAAAAACAGAAAGAGCTGAACCTGAACAAGTGGGAAGGCTCAAAAAGGTCTTTGTATGTCATATCAGGGAGCTGGATTTTATCCTGAAGGTAGTAGGGAGCCATCAAAGGATTTAAAGCATGGAGGATGATGATCAAATTGGTTGTTTCAAAAGCTCATTCTAGGATCTCCAAAAAGATGGGAAAAAAGCAGTACTGGAAGAAATAAGACCAGGAGGCTTTGTTGCAGTAATCCAAGCCAAACATAATAAGAAACTAGAATTGGATGACTAAATCCATGTGAAAGAAAAGGAGAAATGTAGGTTTCTAATTTGAACATCTCAGCGTATGAGAATATAAGAAGAAGCTCAGTTTGAGACAGGTGAGCTTTGCAGTACCTGTGCAGCAGCCAGTTGTAGTTGTAGGCATCTGTGGGACTCAGGAGAGATTTGCTGAAAACTCAGTCTTGCAAGGTAGTTTTGATAAAAATTTAGGGATCTGAGTATGTTTTCAGAAAAACTGCTTTTACAAGATTTGCTGAAAACTAATCATTGCCAAATCATTTTGAAGAAAACTCAAGATCTGGGTCCAGGGTGTTGGTTTGGAAGTCATTAGTATGAACATGCTGGTTGAATCCCTGGGAGTAGAGGCGTGTGAAGGATGACAGGACAGAAGGTGGAGGCGTTAGGGATGCCAGTTGTTTAAGGAGGGAACTGAGCGGAAGGAGCTTGGGGAGGTTATTGCTGTTGATGGGGAGAAAGAGCATTCTCTACCCACTCTGGGTCCTTTCTGGCTGGGCTACAAATTAAATTGACATAAGGCCGAATAGCAGGAGAAAATCAAACAAAGCTTTATAAAACATGTATACATGGGAGAGACCAGGGGTTGTCTCTCGACAAAATGGTGGAGATTCTCTTCTTATATAGATAAACAATTGTGGGGGGCAGTTGGGAGTGTCAGCCATGAGGGATTACAAGAAAAGCACAGTAAAGTTATGCAGATTTAAGGCCTCACTTTCCACATTGAAAGTTTCTAGAGAGGAGGTCATCCACCCCCCTCTTCCCAGTATAGAGAAGGAGATACCTTTACAAATGGAGATTTCCCTTACAAATGTAAATGTTTGGTAAACAGAACTTTGATAAGAATGCTGTAGCAAAGACCCTCCCAGTCTATCAATACCAGGAGTTATCCAAGGTGAAGGCCCATCCCAGGGACAGACCTTCCATCCCAAATCCCTTTAGAGAGTTGGGAGGAGGGTGAAGGTCAAAGCCTCCTTTGGAGCAGGGTAGAGAGAGACACAACTTGAGGTGGCCAGTTCTGATCCCAACACTGTGAAACAGCCCCTGGTCTTTACCTACAGCCGTCTCCGTTCTCCCTTCTCCAGTCTGTAATGCACCTTTTACCTGCCTACTGGAGAGACCTTCCTAAAATAGAAATCAAGTCATGTGACTTACCAGCTCAAAACTCTTAGTCAGCTCTACATTTGTCTATAAAGTCCAGATCTTGTCAGTTTTCATCTAAATCCCACCCTTCAATGACTGAACGGAAGTGCTCACCTACTTTTCCTCATCTTCCAAAGTGTCCTCCTGGGTATGCTGCCCTACAGACACATCCCTCAAACCTCTGCTCACTCTGGTTTCTTGAACTATATAGCTTTTTGTGCTTCTCCAATTATCAAAATTTCAATTTATCCGTTAAGATCTATCTAAATGCCCTGTCCTCTGTGAGTGCCTCTGAGAAGCCTCCAGTTACAGTTCAAGGCTTCTCTTCCTTTACTTCCACACATTTCCCTTTACCTTTATCATAACGCACATCTCCTTCTGCCTTGTTGACTGTATCCACACCTCTCCCCATTAGATTATGAGCTCTTAGAGCCTCCTCAGCTTTGTATCCCCAGAGCGTCCAGCACAGTGCCTTACTCACAAAGTGGTGCTCCATAAGTATTTGCCCGTGTTGTTTTTAATTGGCACAATTAGTATTCAAACCTACAAATCATGAGTCAGGATGAAGGCCTTCACTTTTTGTCTTAATATACCTCTAGAAACTGCATCCTAATGCAGAGAAATATTTTGTCCTTAAGGAAAAGCATTATAATTGGAGAATTTAGCATCAGATACAACTCACATAATTTATAATAAATTCTAAAATCAAAGAATCAACACCAAACTTATATGAATATTTAAAATTGTGTTACCAGAAACAGAATTTTAGCAGTAGAGGAAACCTGAAAGATCTTGTCTACTCCAGTGGTTTGTAAACTCTCCTCTGTAAAGCCCTATTTCTCAGGGCTCTGGAGGGTAGGCCACCAAACCTAGCTTCACTAGAGCGATTCTACTTTCAAGTGTTTATATATGAGGCTTTCAAACAAAATGGTATTGAAAAATAGTCTTGCTGTTAAATCAGTTTGAAAAATAGGATTGTAACCTTCAGGCTACTTCTGTAACCTTGGTGACTCTGGGCCTCCATTTCCTCATCTGTAAAATACAAGAATGGTGCTGTGATAGTTGATGCTTTTATTCTGAGCCCCTCCTGTTCATTTGCAAGTAAAAAACAGACCCCAAGAGAAGTTAAGTGGTTTAGGCCACAGAAAGAGTTAATGACAGAACCAAGACTAGAATTTAACCGCCAATCCTGGTTGTTGGTGGGTTTTTTCTCTCTTTTTTAAAAATTCCTACAAAGTGGGTATAAACAAATTATAGATATTAATTTATGTGGAAAAGGTAGATATTAGGAGGTATATCAACAGCACGTAAAAATAGAGCTACATTATGTCATAAATTTGCCTTATCTAAAGCTGATGTGCTAGCTACAACAAACATTGATTGAATGTTTACCTAATGTTACATTCATTATTCAAGTTTGTAGAAATATTTGAGTGACTTGTTTGCATGGCCCATTTCTCTCTTACAAAGCTATTTATGAGTTGTTTTCTTCTTGGTAAATCTCCATGTAATCAGTGGAGGCACTTAAAATCTTTACGTTAATCATTCCTTTCATGTTTAAGTCTCACTGCATCTAAATTTAAAAGCATCACTAAGAAGCTGTGAGTGTTTGGGAAGCAGAAGTCTCTAGATTCTGATCCTTTCATTCATCTCCTCTGCTTTGTTCATCTTCCTCTCTTCATCCCTCCTCTCCAAATCAAGGGCATCCATGAAGAGGAAACGAGGTCACAAAACAGCTGTCTTAGAGGTGTATGTGGACAGGAGGGAAAGAAGGGCAGTCACGCTCCTTGGCTTTGTTGATGGTGGGGGATGCTTATGGGCTGATTACATCATAGCCTTGGGGGCTTTTTTGTTTAAAGATAAAATAAAACAAAACAGCTCACAGAGACACCTCCTTCTTCCCCCTCCTTCTGCCTCCATGAGTAACTATCCACATGGCGTGCTGCTGCTGAGCCCAAGGAATGAGTGAGTAAAGGTGTTTAGAAGTGAGATACTGGTCCTGATTAAATAAGTGTCCTTTTCCAAATAAGTGTTAAAACTTTGTAATGTGGATACCCTACTAATTTGGGATTCATGGGATTTGAACACAGGTTAAGCCACCTTTGCAAAAAGGATTTGGATGCTACTTACAGTAATGCAATGATACAGAAGATAAGATGGCAGGGTCAGTTTAACCTACTTAAACTTTCTGAGGACGTCACAGCATCTATTTCACATGAACAGAATATTAAAAATAGGTTTGGTAAGACTTGCATATGGCAATATGTTGTTACTCATTTGTCAGGATCACTGCAAATAATTAAAGTAACATTGACTTAGCAGTGAGATATAATTGAGTCTGACTTCTCCCACCTCAACCTCTGGAGTATGTTCAAATTCTGATTAGAGCCGTTATGTTGAGTTTTTTAAATAATCCAGTAGTTCTACAAAGTTTCATATGTGTACAGTCATGCATCACGTAATGGCATTTCGGTCAACAATATAAACGACGGTAGTCCCTTAAGATTGGTACCATATAGCCTAGGTGTGTAGTAGGCTATACCAACTAGATTTGTGTAAGTACAAACTGGTGTGCACACAACGACGAAATTGCCTAACGACACATTTCTCAGAACATATCTCATCGTTAAGTGACACATGAGTGTACATATATTTGTGGTAAGATGCTGGTCTTGCCATGGGCAAAGAGATAGAAGTAATACTTAGACCATGTAAAGAATAAAGCATCTTACCTTTAATTTGATTGCTGTATTTGGAATTTATTTCATAAGTCTAGGAAAAAGTGAAGAAATTCAGTTATTATTGATGCTTTCTGAGTTAGGTTTTGATGGTTTTCTGTCTTCTTACTCTATTGGGCTGAAGGCAGGCAGACTATTCTGCAATCTGAGTTAGTCCTTGGATTTGAATTTTCCATGTATTTATACTTTTTCCCCCAAACACATTTTAGCTGAGTCAGATAATCTTCACTGGTAGAGAAAAATCAACGTGTTATTTGTTCTTTTGTTGTTCCATGAAACTGGCTCACTTACTACTGCATCCACCTTTCACCACCAAGTCTTCTTGTTCTTTAATTCTTGTTTTTATTATATGCTTGAGTTAAAGCTGTACAGCTGGCAATAATATCACATAACTATGATCCAGAGAAGCACAATATCCTCTTGAAATCTTTATGATAAGAAAAGTAATACTTCTTTAAAGACATTCAGTGCCAAATCTTGCTGAAGAATGTTCTTGCAGAAATCTGATTGTGAGGAAGGAAATCTAAAAAGGCAAAACCAGAGATAAGACTGAGCAAGCAGTAGTTACTCAAACAAGACTGAAAGAGAAGGGTGCATCCTTTTCTTTCGCTTCATTTTGGTTTTCTGTTTTCTGAGGGTATTTTTATTTAAATAATTGGGTAGATATGGTATATTTCTTTCCTTTGTATGTAATTCAAAACTTTAACATAGTAACAATCTGTATTTTTTATGTGAATTTTAAATGGATCCTTTCCATAACATGTAATTATCTCTAAAAAACATTTGCGGTCTGTTTTATGGCAACACTAGGTCGATGTCTTACATCAAACACCATTTCCCACAGTATTCTTTCATTTGGAGTTAATCTTCAAATTCTAGAGGGACCATCTAACACTCAGAGTATAATCTGGCACCACTGAAAGTACTTAGTTTTTCTCCTAAAGGTGCCATTAGTAAAACATAATACTGAACAAATTTTGTAGATTTGAAGAGCTTTCAGATTCAAAATTTTACATATAGTTCAGTGAGTATCACCATGAAAATAGAGAGTATACTGAAAAGATGACGAAGGAAAGATGCAGTGTTGAAAGATAAAATCAGAACTTAAGTAATATGCCATGTGGTATTACTAGATTGATTCAGGGTGATGCACAACTGACTCTTTTTGCCACACACCTGAAAGCTGACTCTTTATGTGCTGAGCGATCTGGAGAGCTACTTCCTTGGTTTTCCACAGGAGTGAATACACTGTGCTGGTAGATATTCATGTTCAGAACAGGCATGCTCCCTCACTCGGCAAGTGGTGAGTTTTCAGCATGTGAGTATTGCCTGTGTCTTCTCTAATTTTTGACTTACTGTTTGTTTTTCTTCTTCTTTCCCAGCAGTCAGTCATTAAGGACAAGTCCCAGGATTTCAGACTGGGTTCAGAGTCTATGACACAGTAAGCAACTTCTCCTCCTAAATAATTTGCAGTGATAAATAGTTGGGTATTTTTTTAAGGACAATTTCTCCATTTCCCTTTTCATAACATCACACTATAAGTTAAATTTCAGATAATTGATTTTTAAAAGAGTTTAGCTAGTTTAAGGAGAATATTTTAATGCATGGAATATGTGTATTACAAAGTTATAAGAAATAATATTAAAATAAAAATGTCACATAAATTTTTGTTTTTATGGACCCATTTTATCATTTATTTTTCTTTGAGTAACATTTTGAAATGACGTTAACAGAAAACAGTAGATGATGTAAAAAAAATTATGACATGCCTATTTTGAGGCATTAAAGAAAAAAAGCTTATAACCAGAACATTATCAGTATATATTTTCTAGAAATGCCTAATGTTTTTGAGCAATTTATTTTGAGAGATTTATTTTAAAAGAACTCTAGGAAGGTTTTGTATTTTTATTTGGTACTTGCTGTGTCACTTAATATATAAATAGAAAATCCCTCTTCTTCCTCAAAAAAAATTACATCAGAAACCTTCCCAAAATATTTCTCAATTTTTATCATTGCAGATCATTTTGTACCTAATTTTAAGCCCAAACTTCGTATTCACACATCACTAGCAAACTATCACTTGAGTGCGAAGGCCTTGAGCAGCTTCAGTATCTGTTGTGCCCACCCATCCCACCACCATCACCCCACACACACACAAGTGCATGCACACACATGCACACAGTTAAGCCTGCTGAATTTCCTGCAGGAGAATATTTGTTCAAGTTAACCCTGCTATACTCTTTGACATTTTGAAAAATAATATGTCTCTTCAAAAATTCTGATTTAGATGACAGTCTAATTTATAGGAATTATCAAATAAAATCATGCATTATTTCACAAGGTAATATTTCATTATACAGGTGAAAGACAAACTTTTTTTTTTTTTTTTTTTTACTGAGAAAGATTGGCCCTGAGCTAACATCTGTGACAATCTTCCTCTATTTTATATGTGGGTCACCACCACAGCATGGCCGCCGACAAGTGGTGTAGGTCCGTGCCTGGAACCAAGCCCAGGCTGCTGAAACAGAGCATGCCAAACTTAACCACTAGGCCACAGGGCCAGCCCCATGAGACAAACATAATTTTTAAATGTACTTTAGAGTCACAGAATCATGACCTAGAAGATACCTTAGAAATTCTTATATCTCCTGGTTTAGAGTCAAGAAAAGTAAGGGCAGAGGCTTTGTGCAAATTTCACAGGGCGCATTATGTCAGCGCTTGAACCGAGACCTAAGTCTCCTCATCCCAGACTACTGGGTGTTTGTTTTTAAACTGTATTCAGTGTTGTCAGCCTCGTTGGTAAGATACCATTTTGTTGTAAGTTTAAAAATCTTTTTGAGAGAGAAAATTTCCTGATGATTATATAACTATATGTAGCCTATGTGACTTCAGAGCACTGTCGCTCACGTTATCACATTGAGTCTCACCATTCCCCTGGGAGAGATGCAGACCTTTTACATGTGGAGGAACAAGAGCCCGGAGGCTGTGATTTGTCTCCAGTCACCTCAGGTAGTACATGGCAGACCCAGTCCAGGACACAGGTCCTGTCTTTTCTGATCTACTGTCCTGTCCATGCTGTCCCTTAGCCTGTCATAAGGTGCAAACACACATCCCAGGTCTTTCTGTTTTTTTTTTTTTTTTTCTTTTTGTTATACCTGCCAGGTATGTTTTTAGTTCCTGAACAGTTGAAATTTTACATAATAGTGGATAATACAATCACTCACCCTAAGGAGTTTGTACTCAGTGACAGGCTACACATAAAAAGATAGACTGGAACAAAGAGGACAAACTATTTCAACAACCAAAAAATGACCATATTTAATATGTTATGGGAACAGTGCTCTCGGTGTCTTTGAACATGTTTTATAAAAATTTTTAGAACTTTTCACCTAATGTGCGAATGAAAGACTGTAGTCACTCTGACTCTGTTGCATGCCTGTTTTCAGGTGATCCAGAGATCCACACCATGCTCTCCAGATTAGAGTTCAAAAAAGCCTCCCAGGGGCCGCCCGGTGGCGTAGCGGTTTCGTCCGCGCTTAGCAGCCCGGGGTTCGCCAGTTCGGATCCCAGGCGCCCGCCGACGCACTGCCTGTCAGCCATGCCGTGGCGGCGTCCCATATAAAGTGGAGGAAGATGGGCACGGATGTTAGCCCAGGGCCAGTCTTCCTCAGCAAAAAGAGGAGGATTAGCAACGGATGTTAGCTCAGGGCTGGTCTTCCTCACACCAAAAAAAAAAAAAAAAAAAAAGCCTCCCAAACATCCCAGCTCCTAAAGGCTATCAGGGTAGCTTGGCTTCTCCTTTTGAACATAGAGCACTTAAGAAGCTTCTGAAAATAAATTTTCGTGAGAAGTTCAGATATGTCTAAATGCTCAGGTTTATCTAAAGCCTTGGGCTTTCCCTATACTCATAATTTCTTAGAAGTAAGGATGAATTAGGATACACTTCTCATGGCTTGAAAACTGTCGTCAAGTTGAAGGTGGAAATACTATAGCCCAGTGTGTACAAAGAAGTCCTTTCTTTCTTCCTTTTATTGACCCAAGTGAGCCCATTGTACCCACGTAGTGGGCAGAGGCTGCTTTGCTCTGTTTCTTTGCAGCCTTGCCGTTCAGTTTGCAGCACCTGCTTAGTAGCTGGTTGATCAAAATATGTAAGTGAGCCCCTTACGACTGCCTCCTGCCACTCTCCACTTGACTCTCTTGTCTTGTTTGTTCTTTTTTTTAGAAATTTCGGTCACTTCTGTGCAAACAGTGTATTCATGAGAAGGATGTAGTTTACCTTTTTTCCCTAAAATACCTTGTTACTTGCAACTGTTTTTTTGTTTTTACTTTCATTATCCATTTCTCAGCCTTTTTCTCACTCTCCCCACCCTCCCATTTCTGAAATCAAAACTATCCATTATCAGGGGTGTGACATCACAGTATTCTCTATATATATTCTTTATCAGATACATGATTTGCAGGTAGTTCCTCCTAGTCTCTGTTTTGCCTCTTCATTCTCTTTCTTAACAGTGGCTTTCAAAGAGCAAACTTTTTAAAATTTGGATAAAGTCTAATTTATCAATTTTTTTCTTTTATAAATTGTGCCTTAGTACAATATCTAAGAAATCTCTGCCCAAAGTCACAAAGATCTTCTCCTATGTTTTCTTGTAAAAGTTTATAATTTCATGTTCTATATTTAAGTCTATGATCTGTGCTGTGTTAAATTTCTCTGTATCGTAGGAGGTTTGGATCAGAGGGTTGGGTTGGGTTTTGTTTTGTTTGCGTGTGGATATCGAGTTGTTCCAGCACCGTTTGTTGAAAAAACAGTCCTGCCTCAACTGAAAGTCCTTTGCCACTTCATTGAAACTCAGTTGTCAGTGTCTGTGTGGCTCTGTTTCTGGACTCTCTGTTCTGATCCATCAATCTACTTCTCTGTCATTGCACCACTAACACACTGCCTTGATTACTGTAGTTTTATAATATGTCTTGGAATCAGGTATTACTGGTCCTCCAACTTTGTCCTTTTTTAAAGTTGGTTTAGCTATTCAAGGTCCTTTTTGTATGTCCACATGAATTTTATTTATTTATTTATTTTTTTGAGGAAGATTGGCCCTGCACTAACATCTGTTGCCAATCTTCCTCTTTTTTCTTTTTTCTCCCCAAAGCCCCAGTACACAGTCGTGTATCATAGTTGTAGAGTTGTAGCTCTTCTATATAGGACGCCACCTCAGCGTGGCTTGATGAGCAGTGAGTTGGTCCACACCCAGGATCCGAACCAGCAAACCCCAGGCCACCGAAGTGGAATGTGCACACTTAAGCGCTACACCACCAGGCCAGCCCTTCCACGTGAATTTTAGGATAAGCTTGTCAATTTCTACAGCTAAGCCTGCTGGAATTCCAATTGTTATTCCCTTGAATCCACAAATCAGTTTGGGGAGAATTGACATGTTAACAGCGTTCAGGCATCTGACTCATTAGCCTGATGTATCTCTCCATTTATTTGGGTCTTTAATTTCTCTCAACACAGTTTTTTACTTTTCAGTGTATAACTCTTACATATATTTGGCTGATTTATTCTTGCATATTTCCTATGTAAATAGTAATGTTTTTCAATTTCAGATTACAATTGTTGCTAATTTATAGACATATTATTGATTGTTGTATGTTGATCTTATATCATGCCACCTTACTTAGACTCTCTTAGTTTTAATAGTTTTTTAGATTTCACCAGATTTTCTACGTAGACAGTCATGCAAATAAAAAGCAGTTTAATTTCTTCCTTCCCAATTTTGGATGCCTTTTATTTCTTTTTTTGTTTTTTTCTAGCCAGTGCCTTATTGCACTGGCTAGAAGCCCCAGTACAATGTTGAATAGAAATGATGAGAGTAGATCTTACCTTCTCCTGGTCTTATGGGAAATGAGTAGGAAAGCCTTCAGTCTTTCACCATTAAGTATAATAGTGTCATAAGTTTTTTTTTATAAATGCCCTTCATCAGGTAGTTTCCTTCATTTCCTAGTTTGCTGAGAATTTGTATCAGGAATGGATGTTAGATTTTTGTCAAATGCTTTTTATGCATTTATTAAGATAACCATATGATTTTTCTTTTTAAATTTGTTAATAGGTAAATTACATTGATTTTCAGATGTTAAACCAACCCTTCATTCTTAGAATAAACCCCACTTATCCTTTTTATAAATTGGTGGACTTGATTTGCTAAAATTTTATGTAGGATTTTTTTTTACTTTGTTCATGAGGCAGATGGGTCTATAGTTTTCTTTTCTTGTAATGTCTTAGTCTGGTTTTGGTATCAGGGTAAGCTGGCCTCATGAAATGAGTTGGGGAGAATTCCCACCTCTTCAGTTTTCTAGAAGAGTTTGTGTAGATTTGGTGTTACTTCTTCCTTTTGTAATTTCTGTTTCTCTATTGATATTCTCTATTTGGTGAGACATTGTTCTCACACTTTCCTTTAGTTCTTTGCACATATTTACAATGATGAGTTTCAAGTCTTTGTCTAGAAAGTCCAATGTCTGGGCTTCCAAAGGGACAGTTTCTGTTGATTGCTTTTTTCCCTGTGTATGGGCCATATTTTCCTGGTGTTTTTTTTTTTTGTTTTGTTTTGTTTTTGCATGTCATGTAATCTTTTGTTGAAAACTGGACATTTTCAATGATATAATGTGACAACTCTGGAAATGAGATTTGTTCCCCTCCCCAAGGTTTGTTTTGTTGCTACTTACTGTAGTTCTTTGTTAAGTGATTTCTCTGAACAAATTCTGTAATTGTAATGTTTGGCCATTAAAGTCTCTGCTCGGTTAGATTAGTGATCAGCTAATAATTGGGCCTAGATTTCCTTAAACTCCTAGAACCCATAAGTCTCCCAGTCTTGCTAAGGGGCTCTGTGTGTGTGTTGTACACACCTTCAACACTCAGCTGGGCAAGTGACAACTCTATCCTAGGCTTCTCTTCTGGCTTGCACAGAGTGTTAAGGTCAGCCAGAGGGGAGGGCTTAAGGCCTTCTCAGGTCTTTCCTGTGTGTGCACACAGCCCTACCCATGTGTGAGACCTTCTAGACTCCCAGGGATATGTCTGAGCATTTCAAAGCCCCTGTGGACATCTTATTCTCCCAGCTTTTCCTTTTCAGCTTTTTAATTAGTCTGTTGTTTGCCTGCTGCTATCCGCCACTCAGGCAGCCAAGAAGTTAATTATAATTATTTTCAACAAATGCTTCCCAAGGAAAAGGCAAGCCCTGAGAGAGGTCAAATACAGACAGCATTACAAGTGGTGTCTTCGGAGGAACACTCCAAACAGGTTAAATAATGGCAGTTCTTTGGGAATGAGGCTTTGAAAGAGCTCCAGCCCCGTTCTGCACCTTCCAATGGCTACCAGGCTGTTGGCTTTCACCATAAATTCAGGCTGTTCTTTTTCAAGGCCCCCACAGAGCTGGACAGTGGGGGATGGGACTAGATCAAGTTAAGATGCCACAAAGTTTGCTGTTCTTACCAAGATTCAACCATTTTTCTTGAATAAACATTCCCTAGGTTGCTACAAGCTTTGGGCTAATTTCGAGAATTCTGAAAAAGTTGATTGTAACCATATTTGCCAGTTTTGTCATAGCTTATTTGGAGAAGAGAATTTTCCACCATTTTCACTGACATTGCTGTATTTCTTCTTCACATATTGGGTAGACGCATCAGTAAAGCTATCTGGGCCTGGAGTTTTCTTTTTTAGAAGATTTTTATAACTACAAATTCAATTTATTTAATGGAAGTAGAGCTATTAAGGTTATCTGTTTCTTCTTAAGGTTATCTGTTTCTTCTTGTGTAAGCTTTGATAGTTTGTATCTTGCAAGGAATTTGCCCATTTCATCCAAGTGGTTGAATTTATTGACATAAAGTTGTTCATAATATTCTCTCATTATCTTTTTCGTATCGGTAGAATCTGTGGTAATATTGCCTCTCTGATTCCTGATACTGATAATTTATTTCTTTTTTTTCCCCTCCAATCAGCCTGGCTAATGGTTTACCAATTTTATTGATCTTCTCAAAGAACCAGCTTTTTGTTTCATTGATTTCTCTTTATTGTTTATTTTCTACTTCATTATTTCCACTCTTTTATTATTTCTGCTTATTTTGAGTTTAATTTGTTCTTTTTCTAGCTTTTTAAAGTGGAAACAGGGGTCATTGATTTGACACCTTCTCTGCCAATACAAACACTTAGTGCCAGAAATTTCCACCAAGCGCTGCTTTAATAGTGTTCCACAAATTCTGATATGTTGTGGTTTCGTGTTCATTCCATTCAAAACACTTTATAATTTTCTTCTGCATTTCTTCTTTGACCTGTGGGTTATTTCATTTCCAATATTGAGATATTTTTCCAAGATCTTTCCATTATTGATTTATAATTTAATTCCATTGTGGTCAAGGAACATAGTTTAGATGATCTGAATCCCTTTAAGTTTATTGAGAATTGTTTTGTGATCCTTAATATGGTCTCTCTTGGTGAAAGTTTTGAGTGCCCTTGAAAAGAGTGTGTATTATGCACTTGTCTCCTGGAGCATTCTTTCATAAATAAATGAGGTCACGTGGGCTGATGGTGTGGCTTACGTCTTGTGTTGCCGTACTGATTTTCTGCCTACCTGCTCTATCAGTTATTGAGAGGTGGGTATGGAAATCTCCAACTAATGTTGTAGGCTTGTTTTTTTCTTCTTACAGTTCTGTTTTTGTGTCATGTATTTTGAAGCTCTGTATTAGGTGTCCATCTATTGAGGATCGGATGTCCTCTTGCAGGATTGTCACTCTTATTACTATTAAATGACTTTATTTCTAGTAATATTCTTTGGTCTGCAGTCTATTTTAATATTAATAAAGTCACTCCAGCTTTCTTTTAATAGTGTTAAAATGTTACATGTTTTTTCATACTTTAAATATAAAGACACAGTGCTTGCTTCAACAGCACATATACTAAATTTGGAACAATGCAGAGAGGATCAGCATGGCCCCTGCACAAGGATGACACGCAAATCCGTGAAGCGTTCCATATTTAAACGTATATATAAAGACACAAATAGGGTAAAAGTTAAAGTGTGTTTCTTGTAGACAGCATACAGTTGAGTTCATTCTTTTTTTAATCCAATATGACCATCTTTGCCGTTTAATTAGGGCAATTAGACAAACATTTAATATGACTATTAATATGGTTGAGTTTTCATCTGGCATATTGCTTTTTGTTTTCTATTTGCCTCATCAATTCTTTGTTTCCTTTTTTCATCTTTTTCTGCTTTTAGTTTAGTATTTTTTATCTATTTTATCTTGTTTATGACCTTACTATGTATAACTCTTTATTTTGCTATTTTAGTGACTTCTTTCTTTTGTGTGTGAGGAAGATTAGCCCTGAGCTAACATCTGTTGCCAATCCTCCTCTTTTTGCTGAGGAAGACTGGCCCTGGGCTAACATCCATGCCCATCTTCCTCTGGTTTATATGGGACGCTGCCACAGCATGGCTGACAAGCAGTGCGTAGGCGGGCGCCCGGGGTCCGAACCCGCGAACCTGGGCTGTCACAGCACGAACTAAACCTCTGCACCACCGGGCCAGTCCCTGTTATTTTAGTGATTTCTTTAGGGTTTATAATACAAATCCTTATTGCACAAGTATATCTTCAAGTACTTTAAAATAGCACACTTCCATTTCATCCCTCCTGACCTTCATGTGTCTGTAGTCATACATTTTATTTTTGTATATGTTATAAGCACCTCACTACATTATTTTACTTTTGCTTAAACTGTCATCTTTTGAAGAGATTGAAGAATAAGAAAAAAAAATCTTTCATATTCTTACATATTGTTCCCATTTCCAGTGTTTTTCGTTCCTTTTTGTGTGTTCCTTTCCTTGTGTAGATTGTTCCTTTGTAGCAGATGTGTTATTTCCATCTGCTATCATTTTCCTTCTGCCTAAAGGACTCCTTTCAACATTTCTTGTAGTGTTGCCTGGCTTGATGTGAATACCGTCACTTTTTACATGTCTGAAAAGGTCTGTTTCACCTTCGTGTTTGAAAGCTGTTTTTGTTTGGTATAGAATTCTGTGTTGAAAGATTTGCATTTTTTTCCAATGAGAAATAGACTGTTAGTTTATCTGTGTTCCTCTGTGCATGACATATTTTCCCCTACTTTGGCTCCTTTTAAGATTTCCCTTTATCACTGGTTTTGAGCAATGTGATTATGGTGTGCCTTGTAGTAATTTTCTATACCTCACTGTTTCTCTCCTCTTTGAGGATTCCAGTTACACGTATGTTAGGCCATATGAAGGTGTCCCACAGCTCACTGATGCTTTGTCTATTTTTTTTAATTCTTTTTTTCTCCATATATTTCATCTTGGATAGTTTCCATTCCTGTGTTTTCAAGTCATCTAATCTTTTCTCTGCAATGTTTAATCTGCCTTTAATCCTCTCCAGTATATTTTTCATCTAGGACATTTTAATTTGTATCTCTAGAAGTTCAGTTTGGGTCTTCTATATGTCTTCCATGTGTCTATTTAACCTTTTGAGCAAGTGGAATGTAGTTATAATAACTGTTGCGGTCTCTTTGATAATTCTAACATCTGTATCAGTTTTTCTGTTCTCATTATGATTTATATTTTCCTATTTGTTTGGCTCCCTAGTAAATTTTTACTAGATACCAAACATTGAAAATTTTTTCTTTTGGCTGGTAGATATTTTTGTATTCCTGTAAATATTCTTAAGCTCTCTTCTACAGTATAGTTAAGCTACTTCAAAACACTGTGATCCTTTCAGGTCTTGCTTTTAAGATTTGTTAGGTGGGACTAAGGCTAATTATTCCTCATTACTGACACAAATCCTTTCTGGCTGCTCTACCCAGTACCCTCTGAGTTGTGAGGTTTTTCACCCTGGCTGATGGGAATAGGCACTGTTCCTGGCCTTGGGTAATTTCCTCAGGTGCACGTGGTTACCAGCACTCTGCTCAACACGTGGAGGGAACCATCTGCAGATCTTCACATTCTCTCACTATGAGGCTCTCTCCTCTCTAGTACACCGTGAACTGTAGCCACCTGGGTCTCCCCAGACTCCCCGCTCTTACTCAGGGAGTCCACCAGGCTCCACGCAAGTTTAAACTCCCTGTGCTGTGGCCTGGAGACTCTAAAGGCAATAAGCCTGCCATCATAGTGCTCATCTCATTTATTTTCCATCTCTTGGGGGCCACCATCCTTCGTTGCCTGTGATTCAGTATCTTGAAAATTGTTTTATATATTTTGCCCAGGTTTTTTTGGTTGTTTTAGGCAAGAGATAAATCTGGTCCCTGTTACTCCACATTGGTTGCAAGTGCAAGTCCAGATAGTGTCTGTATTTTCAAGGTACAGTGCTGTTAGAGTGCGTGTCAATTATGAGAGGGAAATAGTGGAGAGGATCGCACAGTCTTGATTTCCCTACAGTGGTCAGGGAAAGCCAAACATGTAAGACAACATTTAAGTCTTAAAGGTCATGTAGAGACAGGGTGAACAAAAAGAGGAGGGCCTGGAAGTCAGGAGGATCGCAGGAGCTGAGGCACAGAAGTACCTGGGAAGTGCCTGGGTACCCTGAGGCCAGCAGGGTGCTCTGTGGCTGGAACAGAGGTTGAAAACTAGGGCCTACCAGCCAAATTCAGTCCTCTGTCTTTGGTTGGGTCCGCTGTGTGTGTGCATGATTTTATTAGTTGCCTAGACATAAAAAGATTTCATCTAAATGCAGATTTCTGACTTCTCTTGAAAATAATCCAAAGTTCTGGACCACAACTCTGCATCCTTCCATGGCATCACCAGCTGGAGCTGAGGCAGTGGACTGCCTCCCTTAGACGGGTTGGCCACTCTCCAGTTTGCCACCGTCCTGTTACACTATCCCTGGCCTGCTTCCCTCGTTCACTGCATCACTGTGGCCTCCACAGACATTTGAGTGTTTACTTAATGCTGGAGCACAGGTTCCCTGGAGATAAAGCTGACAGGATGGACTTCAAACAGATTAAGATTGTAAATTATCGGTGCTTTTTTTCAGAGTTCAACCTTTCCTTTCTCTCTCATCATTTTCTTCCTTTCTGAATGTACTTTATTTGTTCTTTCATCTTTGTAATTCTCATTCTCAGGCATCTGACTTCATTTCACTTACTGGTACATCTCCACATTAGCTTTCTCGGGCTGCCATACAGTACCACAGGCTGGATGGCTTAAACAACAGACGTTTGTTTTTTCACAGTCCTGAAGGTTGGAATTTCAAGATCAAGGTTCCAGCAGGGTTGATTTCTGGTGAGGCCCCTCTTCCTGGTGTGCAGGTGGCTGCCTTCCTGCTGTGTCCTCACACAGCCTTTCTTTGGAGCATATGTGGAAAGAAAGGGCTCTCTGGTGTCTCTTCCTCTTCTTTTTTTTTTTTTTTTCTTTTCCACTGAGGAAGATTCGCCATGAACTAACATCCATTGCCTATCTTCCTATTTTTGTATGTGAGCCGCCACCACAACATAGCCACTGACAGAGGAGTGGTGTAGGTTTGCACCCAGGAACTGAACGCGGGCCGTCAAAATGGAGTGCTCCGAACTTAACCACTAGGCCCCTGAGGCTGGCCCACTCTTCTTCTTATAAGGACACCAGTCCTATAGATTAGGGCCCCACCCTTATGACCTCATTTAACCTTTATTACCTCCTTAAAGGCCCTATCTCCAAATATATTCACTTTATGGGTAGGGCTTCAACTTGTGAATTTTAAGAGAACACAATTCAGTCCATAGCAGCCTCTATTCAGTCCTACTTATTACCTGATTTTGAAATTCTTGCATCTTTTTCAAGCTCTATTTTGATGAGCTTGATGTCTCCTGCCATTCCTGGTCATCCTAGAAAGGAGATACTGTCTTCCATTCTTTGATTTTTCCCTTTTTACATTGTTTTTGTATTTTCTTCCTCCTAACATAATTTGCACTACTACACACTCATCCACAAAATATTTGTTTTATATTTTACTATTACAACTGAGCCATTTGAAAACCTGCATTTTTCATTGCACAGGTCAGTATCTCACAGCTCTCTTACGTATAAACTTCCTTCACCCTTTTCTTTGTTGTTAAGGAGTCTCCTGTCCTTTTACATACACATTTTTTCCTTCTAATTTGATTTAGAAAATTTCTGGTTTTTCCCAGGCATCTAATATTTTTCTGAGAGAAGTAAAATTTGTTTTGTTCTTGTCCCTTCATGATGGTTAAGGAGGAGCCCAGCCAGCTGAAGGTTTATGTCTGCATTATTCTTGCCAGCTCCCTGTCTCTCACCCCAACGTATACTCACTCAGTCTGTCAGGGTTTTTCTCTCAGGTGCTTCCATTATCTCCACTGCCACTTTTCTAGATCCAAGCCTCATATGAGCTATTTCGGCGGCTTTCTTACTGACTCCTTGTTTCTGCTCTCTCCCTCCTGTAGTTCTGAGGTGAGCAGAGCACAGAGCCGTGAGGACCCAGGACACGGAGTGGACATGTCAGTGAAGAAGACTGAGCAGACTGGCCGAAAAGTCACCCTTATAGAGGTAAGAGGAGAACCAGGAAAAAGTTGTGTCATAGAGTCAGCAGGACAAGATTTAGGAAAGGCCTGGTCAACAGTGACAATGCCAGAGAGAGGAGAAGTAAAATACAGACTGAAAAGTGCCCTTTGGGGTTTGCAACCAAGAGGCTATTTCTGACTTTCGAGAGAATGGTTTTGATGGAGAGTCCTGGAGGTGTGAATCAGATTGTCTCCAGCTCAGAGGGAAAGACCATCAGAATAGACTGCTTCTCCAAGAAGCTGGACCTCAAACGAAAGAGAAAGCTGGGCAGTAACTAGTAGAAAACACAAGATGTAGGGAAGATCTTACACAGAGGGGAATGACAAGAATATTTACAAACTGAAAGGAGCCATTCAAAGTATAGGGCAAGGGGAGATCCCTGGGGACTGGTGGAAATACACGGGTTAGAATTTGAGACAAGAAAAAGGGGGGAGGGGGCCTGTTTCCACTGAGACAGGCAAGTGCAACAAAATGTGTTTGGATGGTGCTGTTGTCTGGTGGGGGATGGAATCTAAGATGGCAGGAATGGCCTTTCTAAAGAAGAAGGCCTCTGTTTTCTCCGTGAGGTAGCAGTGAAGTTTGTCTGCTAAAAGTGAAATGTTACAGCCCCATCACGTCCACTTTTATGAAATTGTCACTTTCTAGGAAGTAGATTCAAAATTTTCGTAAGTATTTTTAGATTTTAATTGTAAAAAAAAGTAAAATCTAATTGTACAGAAAGCATTACAGATGAGTAGTTATATAATCATGGATTAAGGAATGACTTTTCAACCTTGATACCAGAATCAGAAAACATTTTGAAACAGATTTTTAGGTTTAAATAATAGAAACTTTAAAATGATGTATGTCAAAGAGAAAAAAAACACCATAAGCAAAGTTTAAAAACAAACAATAACCTGAGATGGGGAAGAATCTCATAAAATACATGACAGATAAACCCTTAACATAAAAAGCTCAAAAAAATCAACAAGGAAAAGTAGTACACGAATAGGAAAATTGGCAAAGGGCGTGCACAGGACATTCTTAAAGAAATATATATAAATGGCAATGAACATATGAAAAATGTCCACCTTACAGTGATCAAATATAGAAATTAAAACAATAAATGATATGGTATTTTTCCCTCACAAAATGGCAACGAGTTTCAAACTTATGATCCCTAGTGTTGATGAGAGTCTGGGGAAATGGGTTCCCTCGTATACTGCTACTCATAGTGTAAGATTGACCCATTCTTTGTGGAGGATAGTTTGGTGAAATTTTTGTAAGTTTTCAAATTATTCATGTCCTCTGATCTGACAGTTCTACTTCCAGGAATCTATTGTAGGAAAATATTCAAGTATACATGCAGAGATTCAGTTAAAAGACTACTCCTTCAAGCAGTGTTTTAAAAATAAATGAGAAAAAAATCACTTTTGTGAATAAAGGGTTAATTGAATTATGAAACATTTAGATAATAGAATACCGTGTGACTATCATTCATTACATTATGGAATTATTTTCATAGACATGGAAAAATGTTTATGATAAATTTTTAAGTAAAAGATTATAAAATAGGTTATATATAACATATATACATAAAATACTGTACAATATACATCAGAAAATATCAGTAGTTATCTCTGAGTGGTGGAATTGTGATTTTTTTCTTTCATTTTTCTTTGTATATTTTCTAATTTTTCTACTTGACATATATTGGTATATACTACTTCATCATTTCTTTTAAAATGAAAGTGATTTCAGAAATTTTCCACAGCTCATTCTTTCTTCATTTAAAGAAATCAAGGTCTCAGAGTCAAAGCTCATGTTGTCTGCACTAGAACTTGGTCTTCTGCACCAGGTCCAGAAGGCTGTCTGTCACACGCGGCTGTGTCTGTTAACTCTGGTTAGAAGAGGGTAAGTGCTGTCAGCAGGGCTGTAACATTCTCACACTTCTTTCTCCCCAGTGCTCAGCCTGGTGTCTGGCCACAGAGTAAACCTTCAGGGAATATGTACTGGGTTGCATTTCTTGTGGGGGAGGCCAGTATTTTTATGCATCTTATTTTTCACTCATAACATACGCACAAATACTAACTTGGTTTCATATTTTCAAAATCTTGCTATGCAGATTTTCCTTTCTCATTTCATGTGATCTGCCTTTTAAAAGGCCCTCACTTTGGGCCAGCCCGGTGGCGTAGTGGTTACGTTTGCACACTTTGCTTTGGCAGCCTGGGGTTTACGGATTCAGATCCTGGGCGTGGACCTACAGACCTACACACCATTCATCAAGCCATGTTGTGGTGGCATCGCACATACAAAATAGAGGAGGATGGGCATGGATGTTAGCTCAGAGTCAGTCTTCTTCACACACACAAAAAAGTCCTTCACTTTGTTGCTCTCTTCCTCTGTTAGCTGATGGGGGTACTTTATGAGGAGATGCCTCAGAGGAAGGCAGGATTTGGGTTCATTCCTGTGTCTTTGGTCAGATGATGTCTCCTCCCTCCTTCAGTCCATCTTCCCGGTCTGAGCTTTTTCGTCCCTGTCTTGTCAGCATCCATCATGCCCCGGTCCTACTTGTCCTATTCTGCCCCTTTCCTCCTCTTCATGGGCAGTCTCTGTCATTCTCTCTCCAGGGTTCCTTCCTCTTATTCTGATTCATTTCCCTGAAAGATGTTATCTTGACTGCCTCCTTCACCTTCTCGTTAAATTCCCTGAGGGCATCCTGGCTTCTCTGTTTCTTCTCTCAGTGCAGTCTCCCCTGATTCATGTAACTTGTCCTGCATCTTCTGCACGTGCAGGTCCCTCTCCCTCATTCCAGCTGTTGTCTACCCCCACTCCCCCTTCCCCTTTCTGTTTTTCTTCTTCGTTTTTGTCCTACCACGTTGTCAATGCCTCCCTCACTGTTTGCCTTGTAGTTCCTCTGAGATCCTTAACTTCCTTACGGTCCCTGCACGTGTTTATAGAGTCTCTGGGTGACTTGTGTCCAGCATCCATTTGAGCCTTTACTGCTTTCTTGCCCATTTTTGTTAGACCCTAATTCTGAGCAAGTTTTACCTGTCTACTTTACCTGTGTACACACAGGGACAGAAATGACACCCTTTGACCCTGGTGGCACTGTACCTCAGCACACCATGTCTGCACCATTGTGTACTCTACTTCATTCGCTTCGTGAGCTTCACTTGAAGTGTATTTTTGGGGCTTCTGTATACAATACCAGCTTATCTGTGGTAGCTCTGTTTAACAAGCTTAAAATCAGGAAACATGGACTGACAGGACTTTTTTCCCCTAATGTGAAAATGTTTTTCATATGAAAAGATAGTGCAACCATTTATTTAAGATTGAGCCTGTCCCTGAAAGCACGGATGTTCCCTAACCCTCCTTGGCCACTGGGGAATGCCCTTGGGAGATGATTAGCCCGCCCTCTCTGGCCATAATGCTCTAGTCTGTCTCAGGATGACATGGAACTGACCACCGCCTTAACCAGACTGCCAGCATCCTTAGGCTGCAGTTCGTTTCCTAAGAGCAACCAAGTGTTAATCCTTTCAGTGAGAGGAAAGTACACAGCACTTCTGTGTAAGTCCAGGTACTCATCACTGGGCTGATCCCTGCAGTGCAGATTTCAATCCAGCCCTCCTCCATCACCTCTCGTTGTAGCAAACCTACTGCCTGATCTCTAAAAAGCAACTTCCTCTTTCATCTGCATATTGGTTCTTGGTTTTCATTAATGGTGTAATTCGTTTTGTTTCAAAGCTGCATCTAGATACGTAGCTAACCATCACTGTCTTTGTCAATCAAAAATGACACACCATTTTTTGGATTTATTTGAAAAAATAGAATGGTTAACCCACTAGTAAAAGTAGACATAGCCGGGGCCAGCCCAGTGGTGCAACAGTTTAGTTCGCACTTTGGCAGCCTGGGGTTCGCGGGCTCGGATCCCAGGCACCTGCCGACGCACTGCTTGTCAGCCATGCTGTGGCGGCGTCCCATATAAAGTAGAGGAAGATGGGCAGGGATGTTAGCCCAGGGCCAGTCTTCCTCAGCAAAAAGAGGAGGAATAGCAATGGATGTTAGCTCAGGGCTAGTCTTCCTCACACACACACACACACAAAAGTAGACACAGCCATAGACTAAATGAGAGAATGCTGTTTAATAAAATGGTCTATATCCTTTCTGGTAACTAACCCTGAAGCATCATCCAATTTTTTTTTCCAGTGAATGGAGAATTTTATAAACTCTGATTGCCTGCTCTTAATTTCTGGAAGTCACCCAGGGTTTGAAGTACTTCGTGTCTGTATTTGAGTAGTGTATTTCTTTTTTGCTTGTATTAACTTGTCAGTGCTGGAGCAGGCCTTAAGCAACTGCTGATGACACTAAAAGATGTTCACAGTATGTTCAAAAGGCTAACTAGAAGATAAGTGATTAGTGCGGTGGTCTTGTTTGGTTGTGTGTGTGTTGCGCAGTGTGTTTTATTACCTGTGCTGTTGCCTATGCATGCCAAGATTTGGTTGTGGCCAAAAGACATCGCTTAAGTTCATTTAGTATATTTGGTGTACTTTTCTCCTAGTAAAGAGTTGAAGAAGAATGAAGAGACAGAGAACCAAGTACACCAAAATGAAATGACAAACCAAATGGAATTTCTCTTCAGAGTTCAGATTTTTCAGATACTAAGGAAGAAAGCAAGGATCCACTTCTTGTCCTTATGAAAGAATCTAGAAAAATCAGAAGCAAGGTATGGGTGGAAAAGTAAATGTGGCCTTTTGAGCTTAACTGTTGTAAACCATTGTGATTGTTGTTGTTCAAAGTATTGGTTGATATTTGTATTTATTAGTAATTGCATCAACATTACCACTGTTGGAAAACCAGTAAAAAAAAAAAAAAAAAACCATAATTGCTACTCAGCAAATATGAAGAAAAAGCATTTGCATTATTGAGACATCTGTTAAGTAATCATTTAATATTATTGTATCTGTAATGTGGTTATATGTGTGATGTTATGCTCAGAATATGAAATATCTGCTCTCAAAATTTAACTTTATGTAAAAGATAAGCAGCTTCAGAATATTGTGTATTCAAAATGGTCCCAGTTTTAAGAAAGGTATTAAAAGGGAACAAATTTGTTTTGAATGACTCATATATGTGACTTGATACACATAAACTAAAAGTGGCTTGCAGCTGGACTGGCAACAGTGTTCCAAATTCCTTTACTTTTTAAAAAAGTATTTCATATTTAAGCATATAAGTGATTTGTAGACCAACATTGTTTAATGCTTATTTTAGTTTTAATATATGTTTTTAAATTATTACAGTGCATTATTTATTTCTTTAGTTCCAGAATAACAGTGTCATTACTATGTGACTACATATTTTGAAGTGTAATGTTATAATAGGAAAGTTCATTTCTTTGTCTTTTTCTTGCCCCTTCTCCTTTCTCAACTCTGTGATTATAAGTCTGTCAATAAAATATTTAACCCCAAGAAAGTCAAAACTAATGTAAAATTAGAAAACTTATTTACCAAATTAGACAATTGATTCCATTAAAATAAGAAGTGAGAAAAATGGTGTTGGGCATTGGGGTGTAAATTTTGCCCAGATGTATACCCGATGTGAAATATCTTCTGGTAAAAATATATTTGGCTCTTATCCCTGCACATGTTGTAGAGGCATGAAAATCGGTAAACATGCCCTGCTTTTGGAACTGAAGGGAGGCGTCTATAAACATGGTGAGTGGCACTGACCGCTGCACAGCCTTCAGCCAGAGCTGGACCCCATTGTTCAGATGTGTATGTCTGTGCTTCAGGTACAGCTGGGCCCAGCCAACTCGAGTTACCTTGGGCAAGCTTATTTTTTCTGTCTTGTGAATGCACTTGATAATTAAAAAATAAAAATATGCATCTCTCTGCAGTTTCAGCTCATAGTTTTAAAATGTGAGTTGATTCTCTGATTTTGATTTTAATCACAAATAATTTCAGCAAGTTACAGAAAAATTTTAAATCAAGACAAGTGAAATAATACATCGAGGGAGTCAAACATTTGCTGAGCTCTCAATGTTCATATGAAAAAATAAAGGGCTATTTTTATATTGCAACTACTGAAGACAAAAATAACAATTGAGGCAAACACCAGGAAAAGTTGGTTCTACTCAAAGCTCAGGCCTTTTCTCTTTTTCCTGTTGACAAAGCAAAACTTGGGCTATGCACATGAATAGATTAGTGAAACATCTTGACCACACTGTCTGAGGTGACATGGGGTGGAGATCAAAAAGTGCCTTCCTAATGGTAAGTCCAATTTGTGAGCAAGTAGAGGAATCAGGCACAAGAATCTACTTGAAGATTTCTGATACTACATGTTTTCCTGGTAACAAATTAGTTTTCTTTGTTTTATCTTCACTCTGAAATTACTGAATTTTATCCCATTTTATGAAGCCTCTCCAACCATTTGACACTATCTTTTTCTAGATCTAAATAATATTTTTAAAACATTCTTAGAAATTTATTTCCCAATTATTGATTCTACTCTATCTTGAAGATTAAAGGTTCTTCAGTATCAGAACTATACAGTAAATAAGATTGGCAAAGCTAGAATGAAAATCAAATTTTTAAAAGATTTAAAATGTGAAATATTTTACACCATGAATGCAAATTTATGTTTAAAATGCACATTTTAAATGGAATCAATATTTTTAAATGGCTAACACTTGCTACTTATAAAACCTTGTGTAAAATTTCTTTCCATAAAAGTAAATACTTGACCTTAATTTTATTTTTAAGTTATAGAAAAGTTTTGTTAAAGAAAGACATTTTCTCTTTAGGAAGTTCAGCCAGACTATATCTTGGAAATAACTTACCATTTTATAGCTTTATATGACATGTCACTTTAGTTGTATATTTAACTCACAAATATTTTTAAGAGGGTTAGAAGGTTCTAAGAACTATAACAATAATTCATGACCTTACACTTTATACATATTTAAAAGATTTCCATCTGAGTGCCATATGTGTTAAGTAAATTATGGGAACATTTTTCAACAATCCAGCTTTTTTAAGCTATGTATTTGTTGATTCCTACTTCAATGAACTTAACTGCAAAAAATATTCCCCGCACCTTCACTTTATGTACATGACTCTTCATATCAAACCCATGAGGTACATAAAATCTTCCGTGCCTTGCAAATAAGGAAACTGAGGTTAAGAAACTTGTCCAAGTGCACGTGGCCAGTAAGCATCAGAGCGTGCTGTAAACGGAGGTTTCTCCGACTCCACTGGGAGGCCTCCCAGGTGCAGGATCTCAGCGGCTGTGTAGAGTAAGCCAGTAAATGCTTGTAGTCAGAGACTCCAGCACACGCAAGAGTCAAGAAGCAGTTTGGATGTGCCTACAACCACACTCGGGGACTAGAAACATCTAATCTGTCTTTAATGCAACAGTGACCTAAATAAAATGAAATATCGTATCTGAGTGAAAATTTGTTTAAAACCTGATAAATTTGTTTATCCCATAATTGCTTTAGTAAATCTTTACTCCCTATTATGGTTCTTACTTTTTCTTAGGAAGTAGATTTTGTGGAATCAAACTAATACATGTTACAGTAACATATTATTCAAGAAACAGAAAAGGCGCCATTCCAGTCATATAAGAGATAATAAAAACATCCAGAGTCACATCAATCAAGAGGCTCTGTCGACTGGTGAACTCAATCTATGGATGGACCCAATTATCTGCAGGAGAATTGAATGTCAGCATCATTTAGGGTTAACAATGGACCAACCAGGCAAAAGCAGACAGCTACTCTCCGCAGAGACCCGGAAAGTAAACTTGGTAATGAGGCGCTTCATTCATCATATCCTTCTGCTCTAGTTATTAAAGTGAATGGGAAATACTCTAAGTTAAGGCGGGAACTGGATAACATAAAAACATTTGTTTTGTAAACACAATGCTTTTTTTCTAATGATCCTCTTCTAATCTACATCAAGCATATGTTGTGAGCACCCTGTTTTCTAAAGCTGCCCTTCTAACACCTCACATTCATTCTGATTATGAATGAGTCATTTTACTGTCTCAAAAAATTAGAGGCTAATGCTGCCAAGAATCTACAATTTTAATTTCTACTCAACCTGAAAAAAAGAGGGGTCTTAAGTACATATATAATCACACATAATTCGTGTCCCATTTCGATCACTTCTGTCAAAATCGTCCAACTATATGTACTTCAGTGTCATTTCTTTAGGTGCTGAACAATCTGGTGTTTACTCATTCTAGTTCATTTTTTCTTAAATCATCATTTGATCCCTGTCAGGAATTGTGAAAGAGTATGGTAGAGGAAAATGTAGGAATGGGTTGTTCATACAACATTTATGTAAACTTATATATTGCCAGTCATTTAAAGTTGCTTGGAATGGAGGTGACTGGCTTAACGAAGATAAGAAAGAGTCCAAAAGGAGGAAACGCAAGAAGGTGAGGAAAATAACTTGTTGCTGGAGTGAAGAAGAACAACTGAAACTTGCAAAAAGCAGCCATGAGACCAAAGGAAGAAGGCTCATTGGAGAAGAGTGTGGTGGCTTCAGTTCAGGTTTTCAGTGTTTTCAACTGAGAACCGGTAGTTCATTTTTTTCTATTAAATTTGTTCACAGGGCCTTTTTATGTAAACGCTCCACACAATTTTTTCCTGAGCTACAGTTCTTCAATTTAAAGTAAGAGGAAGATGGCTAAGCACGGTAGTTTTCAACCATCCCGGCCTGTTATACAGAAGTCAGTGTTCAGAAGTATCTGCAGATGCTACTTTTAGCAACTGAATATTTCCATAGTGGTAAAGAAATGTCAGTGAAATCTATGCACTTTAAGAACATCAAATTCTTATTATACTTATCATGTGTGCAGGCAGAGTACATAATAAACTAGTCTATAGCAGCTGTAAATTTCTGAGGATTTATCTAACCACAAATGCATTGAAATGGGGAAATGGGGCTATATTAAACTATGCAAGATGCTGCTGGAGCTTTGCCATTTCTGCAACATCCTGTAATTAATTTATCATGACAGGTCTGGCAAACTGAAACATCCAAGGCACTTGCGACAGACTGTTGGAGATCCTGCAGTCACATAAGGTGAAGGTAGATTTTTCTTTCAAACGTGAATATAGCGCTATTATGTTTAGAGTGCCTTACAGCCAAGGACAGGCTTGTTGTCACTTTTGAATTTCAAAATAAGAAAATCTAGAATATACAGAAGATCTGGGCTGAGATGATGAGCTTAGTCTGTTCTCTGCCCTGTGTGGTCTTCCCTGAAGAGGGCTGACCCTGGGTGGGGAAGGATAAGTCTGGTCCGCTGTTCATACATGCACACCTGGTGCCACACAGGATGGGACTCTCTTCTAGGAGATTTGAGGTCATGTCTCTTGGTAGACTCTTGAACACATCCCTTACTGTAAACAAGACCACCTCCTCCATGCCTGTGTCATCCTCTTCTGGAAGCTGCAGTCCAGCCATTTTGCATTAGAGCACAGGTAAATACAGAAATTATCCCTGCTCTAACCCCCTCCAACCCAGAGACAAAAAAAGAAGAAAAAAGTGTGACTTTTTTTGCCAAAATAGATCTTCCTATATAACAGTAAGTTCTTTATCAGTTCATATCAGTGTGAAAGAATGATCCTCTCTTTACTTGATGTGTGTAATTTGATACGGGTGTTACAGCGGTTGATGTTAAGCCTGGATCTTAGTAAATAAGGCTCCTTCTTGCTGGGGGAGTGGAGTTACTGCCCCTAAAAAGTGAAATCATGGTTGTATCCATCTCCACAGACTTGCCCATTTCCTTTGGAAGGTCAGAGTTCCTCAGGCTACAGACAAGGGGACCCACGGGGGTCTGGGAACCTTGAATCTGGACATTTCAGTGAGAGGGCAAAGTCCCAGGTGGGAGAGAATAAGATGGGTCCTGCTCAATGGAAACAGGTGAGATGCCAGCGAGGGGCTATGGTTCCCGCCCAGTCACCAAAGGCTAACTAAACACTGTATGTTCTTTGCATTTTCTCTGGTGATTTTCTTTCTCTTTATCCTCACTATTGAAAATGCATCCTATCTCAGGGACCTGTGAAGTTTGTTGCTTGGGCCTAAGTTTTTAAAAAAACAACCAGCAGAACCCCAAACTGAATATGAACCCAAGGGAAAAGGGAACAAGAGACAATGTAGGAAAGCTTTGTGTCCTTCCATCCTCCCCACCCGAAAGCTCACTTCAGGGCTCTTCTACGTAAACCTTTGGAAATGGGGTGGAGAGTATGTGTGCCCAAAAAATAAAAACGAAAACCCTCTTTCACACACCCCACTTAAGTAACTTGTCCAGGAGCACAGAAACAAGGGGCAAGACCCTGCCTCATCCTGCTGACTCTCCTCTTCCTACTGCTATTTACTGGGTAACATTCTCACTTAACCTAAAGCTGCATTATTAAATCCTAATTCTGAAAAAGTCCTAAATTTTCTCAACGTTGTACACAGCTACAAATGTAGAGTATGGTCTACATTCAGATAAATTCCCCTTTAAAAGTAGCTTATTACAAGTGACGAATTTGGATGAGTGAGGGTTGAAACTAGGTAAAAATGTGAGCAAGGTGATGAGTCAGGAGAAGTGACATTTCTATGCATACCTGGGGAGAGAGGTTGGTTTCTTTGACTTTTATTTTTTTACTATATTGACACCTGGATACAGATTGGGACTAGTTCTACTTACATAGCAATAGCTGCAGTTATTGACTACTTGCATACGTATATTTTTATAATTCAGGATCATCAATGGCTTTAATACTTTTGGTGTTTTTTAAAGTGTGTGTGTGCGTGCACATTCACTTGCTCCACAGCTGACGCCTGAGCGCCTGTCAGGACTGGACAGGAGCTGCGTGGACAGTGGGGCCAGGAGCCTCGGCTCTTCTCAACAAACTTGCAGTTGTCACCTGTTTGTTGCCAG
This sequence comes from Tapirus indicus, assembly GCA_031878705.1. NCBI lineage: Eukaryota > Metazoa > Chordata > Mammalia > Perissodactyla > Tapiridae > Tapirus > Tapirus indicus. The sequence continues at coordinate 53,997,239 of CM062933.1, read as the reverse complement.
TGTCACCCTCCGGTGGTTTTCAGAGAACGTCCACATGCGTGACCAAACGTGAGCCCCACAACAACATTGGTTAGCCAGAAAAGGCGTTCTCCCATTTTTCAAACCAGTCACAGAGGTTCAGTGACCTGCCCAACAACTAGTGATTGGAGTCCCGCTGTCCTCCTCCCAGGGCTGCTTTCTCCAACTGGGAAAACTCTTTACCGACATCTGGAAAATGTGGAAATAAATTATGTGGAAAGCAAACGTGTTCTGTGAACAAGAGGCAACTATGAAGTAATGATACTGATTTAGATGCATCTTTCGGAATCAGTTCATGATCTGCTGTAGTCAGCTATAAGGTGTTTGTGTTTTTGCTGCCGTCCTGTGTTTAAATATATTTTTAAAATACAGAAACTTAAAATGTGAAGTTACAATAGAGTCCAAATAAGAGCATGAAAAAAGGTTTTTTAATGGTGTTTTATAGACAGAGGAGGAGAGTGGTGTGCAGAAAATGCCAGAGTCCCTTTTCCAAGTCCCTTTTCATGAACCAAGTAAAACAAAATCATTTCATGCATTGTGTATATATTCAAGCCAAATGGTTATTTTCCAAGTTACCAAATAAATTATGTTTTCTATTAAAGGGCAGTAAATTCCCAGTTGACCCAAAACTTTGTTAGATCAACTGACAAACTTGAAAGTACCACAGAACTTTTCGTAAAATGTGGACCACATCAAGCCCTGCTTAAAACTCTTCACTGGCACCCTCGTCCACTATCACTAAATCCACTGAGCTTTTCCTATTTGCTTAAGAATAGTTCCTATAAATCCAGTCCTGTACTCTGATATCACGGAAGACTCTCATGAAATTCGATCACCTTGGAAGTGACAGCAGAAGTAAGAAACGTGGTTGATATCTGAAAGTCCAAACACCTGAGCACAGCAAAGACCTCCCTGATCCGTCCCCTGCTGCTGTCCCCTGTCACTGCGTGTGGAGGTCGTCTCTTCACACTGCAGCAAGACTGTGCTGCTCCCTGCAAGGACTATTGCTACTTCAAGCCCTTGAATTGTTCTTATGACTGGAAAACACCGTTTTCCCACAGCCTTTGCTGAATATTGTCGTCAAGTTCCATCGCAAATGTCAGATCCGCTAAAATCCCTTTCCTAATTACTAACGGTGGGTCATTGTGTTCTGAGTGTCGTATACCTAATGTCTACAAAGACACTTTGCACGTGACGTTACTTAACATTAATACATAATCTATAAATCAATTATTATTTAACGTTTCTTGTGTGCCTGAGATGATAATTATAAATCTGTGCTTGTGCTCAATATCACAGGATATTCTCGAGTGGAATATAATCTTTTTAAAAACTCTAAATCCCCAGCAAGAATAGGGAATTTATGGAAGAAATTTAAGAAACTATCACCTTTTGTCTAGCACCCTTTTCCATGGTCACAGCTTTCTTTTGTCATTTCTCATACTCTCCTTTTCATAATCTTTTCGTTCTCGTTTTCAGACTCCCGTTCTCACACTCCCCCCTTTTCTTCTTGTTTTCTGGCTCCCTTTTTTCTTCCCTGCCTGACATCAGCCAGTGGCCTTCCTGGAATTCAACATTAAACCACTAAAACCATTTCTGATCCCATCTCAGCTGCTCCTGAAGCTGGGGAATCCAAGATGGAGCACACACCCAGGCAGTGACTGCCTCTGCTCCAGCCCTCGGTGCGCTCTGAGCAACACTCCATTTACATGAAGACACAGTCTTAAAATGTGGATGCAGTCTTCCTTTTATGGCTTTCACTTTTTTTATTGAGGCAAATTATCCAGAAGATTAAACCTGGTTTGCATAGTATTTTGCATTCCCATTCATCTGAGGGTAAACTCCTTCCAAGGCCTAAAATTTGTGTATCTGAGCCCGGCTGCCTGTGAATCTGATATCTCAATCACTCTTTTCTTAAAGTGTCAGTAATTTTCTGAGAAAAAAGATTCCCAGGTTCATAAAAGTCCACAGTATCTCGTTGCTGAGTCTGAGCAACTAATTTTAAGGATTCACGGCCTCATGTTACGTATTTTCATGCCGGTAAATGAATCTAGTCAGTTTCATCGCTCATGTTTTTATCATTTAAAAATTTTTAAAAACGTGAAAACTTCAACAACTCTTTGTTCAACCAGCAAGCCCAGTATCCAGCCCAGCAGTGTTTAATAAGAAGTTTCAGGAGCCCCCTGGACCCCGAGGCAGAGGTGTGGGAATCACACAGACCTGGCGATGGAGTCAAGTGATGGGGCTGATGTCTGTCCACTCAGGTTCAACCCGTCAGGTCTGCTGTGGTCCCAACACTTTGCACTCAGGTTTCTATGTGACTGATGTTAGAGATGCCGGTGAATACCTTTAACTTCTGCTCTTGATGTGCTTTCAACTCTTGGTTGTATAGTTCTCCTCAGGGTTAGTGGAACTGCTCCTGAATACAAACATTAGTCTGGTCGGCCTCCTGAGAATGGAGACCACTGTGGGTAACCTCACTGTGACACTCACTGTCTGCACAGCCAGGGAAACGTGATTTTGACATTTATCCTGTTAAATCCCTCTTCAGTACTACCGGATCATTCCACTCAAAAACTTATTCGACCATTTTAATAACCTGTAGCCATTAAATTCACAGACAAAAAAAATTGTTGTTCCAATTCCCTTCATCCTATGCAGGGAAAGGAAAAGTAGTAGTATAGTTATTCGTGATTATAGACTAATTCTAATCATAGCTACCATTTGCTGAGCACAGGCTGGTGGTACTAAGCTCCTTGTCAGGGGCTTTGTATGCGTCATCTCGTTTAATTTTCAAAGTAAGCTTACAAGGTAGATGTCATTATTATTATGCCCACTTCAAAGCAAAGCAAAGCAAGGTAATGCTGTGTGTCTGAGATCACGGCTCTTCAGGATTAGATCTCTAGTTTGCCGGCCTCCAAAACTCCCCTCTTCATCGTTGGGTTGCCTCCCTTGAGTTTTCTAAACTACATACTGTATTTTCTTTTAGAATGAAATGGCTTCTTTTTAAAATGCTTTTTCTACTCACAGGTGACAAAAAGTAACTTTCTATTATTTAAAAAATGAAGCAGAACGATCTTCAACAAAATAGGTTGATCAAAAATGAATCTCAAATTGCACGTTGCTCAGGAAATATTCACATCAACCTTTAGAGTTTAAGTAAAATGTTGTGTTTTCAAATTTTATGTGCTACAGAGACGTTACCCTAGTCCAAAAGGAATGATTGAAAAGACTATCACCAAGGCATTTCACACCCTGCTGGGCACTGTGACTATGGGATTGCTTTTGGGGTAAAAGAAGAGGCTTGTGTAAGATCTTCCTTCTTGACGTGTTCCCTTTTCAGTCTCACTGTCCTAAGTACACATAGGTGGCCCTTTATGTTGTCGTGGCCCATGGCCCATCGTCACAGCGGCCATCTCACTGTGAGTGTTAACTTGCTTTCTGAATGTGACATGACAGTATCTTTTCATCATCTTCCCAGTGCTCACCTTAGTGCCCGACACATAGTAGACACATTCAGTACTGAGCAAGGCAGAGCACAGGCTCTCGAGGATGAGTTGTATTTAGGGATATTAACATATGAAAAACATGCAGCAGTATCACATTGTTACAAATTTCTATTTTTCTATTTCCTCTCCCTTTCCCCTGCTTCTCTCTCTCTCTCAGCCCACAGCAATGCCTATTAGACTTTTACATTCTCTTTATTTATAGTCAAAATTGTTTGCAATGCCCCACACCTTCTGGCTTCCAGCTGGTACTTGTATTCAGGTGCAAACAAAAGCAAGACAAACACATCTTGCATCTGTACCTTGAAACAGCCTCAATTCCAGGTGGTTGAAAGGACTCCCTGGGGCACCTGAAATTCAGGTGAGGCCACAGCCACAGCCGTGTTTCAAGTCCAGCCTGCCTGTAATTCCCCCCTCCCTTTTTTTTTTTTTTTTGATGAGAAAGGTTATCCCTAAGCTAACCGTTGCCAATCCTCCTCTTTTTCCTGAGGAAGATTGGCCCTGAGCTAACAGCTGTGCCCATCTCCCTCTATTTTATATGTGGGATGCCGCCACAGCATGGCTTAATAAGTGGTGCATAGGTCCACCCCCGGGATCCGAACCACGGTCACCTCACCGAAGCAGAGCGTGCGAACTTAACCTCTGTGCCACGGGGCCAGCCCCCGTAATTCCCCTTCTTTCCTCACTGCTGCTGGGCAGTTCTTTCAGGTGTCCGCCTCTGGCATGGGCAGCAGTGAGGGGCGGGCTGCTGCTCTGAAATGTCTTCAGCCTTGGCTTCACGGAGGTCACAGCCAGGGGACTTCACACGCCCACATCCGTTTCCCAAAGAGCATTTTCCTCCTGGACTGAAGGGGAAAATCTGACTTCCTAGGGTTTTCCTCCTGAACTACTGTGCTACAATCTATGGAGCCTGCCCTTTGGGAAGCAGCGCCCCAGCCAGCCTAAGGCCAGGTATGGGTGCTGGCGGGCTCCCCGTCACTGCTCACGGTCACCTCATACTTCTGTCTCCTGAGGCACGTCACCACTTCCATGACAAGCTTTTCTCGTCACAATTCATAACATTAGCACAAATAATCCCCTGGCCTTAATCCTGGCAGGAAGAAAGAGACAGAGTATAGTTAACAAGAAGGTAATATGTGCGAGTAGTTAGGCATTAGCTAATTATTTTCTGACGAGGAGAACCAGATGCACTGTGGCAACGTGTTTTCTAACCCCACAGCTTGAAAACTTTCCTAAGTGGAAAATGGACATGAGTCAGAAAGGGGGGTAAAGGGCGGTACCCAAAAGGTGAAGGGGCTCTAAAACAAAGATGTCTTTAGTGTTTTACTTGAGTTCCTTTCTGCCAAGAAATGAAGAAAGCTGCATAACACCTTACGCAACATTTCCCGTTTTCTTAATTCTTCCAAAATTCTTTTATTTAATGTTCAGTTTTAAAAATTGGCAAATCAAGTGAGAAGGAAGTCCATTTCCTTATGGCACAGCTTAATAAGAGACCCAGGATGAAACCCAGAATCTTCATTCCCAGCACTATGGGGGAAGAATTTACAAGATTTATGCAAAACTTCAAAGAAAGCCCCTCCCTACACACGCCTCCCCGTTGCGTGGGCGTTTCCTTCATCCCACTACCACCAGTGTGGGTTTTTATGGGAACATAATTGTGCTTTTGTCTTGGAGCTGGCTCACCTCACTACACTCCAGTCTGAGATCCCCTGGCCTGAAGCCCAGGGTGGGGCTTTGCCCTCAGAACTGTAAATAATGGTAATTACCTTTACAAACTTAAAAAAAAAAATTTTCCCAAGGCCAAGAATATCCATAGTCTAGAGCATTCTCTATAACCCCTTGTGCGTAAATCTGTTAGAATGTGTATGATGATCAGAAAGACTTTCTCCCTCATGGAATGACCAGTGCTCAGCTGCCCACATATCGCTGTGGGCCTGTGAGTTCTCTGCTTCCAGACTGTGGTGGTGACAGAAGTCCAAATGAAAGTAAATATTGAAGAAGAATTTAGGATTTATTCTCACCACTCGCACAGAAGTCTTTGTGAGTTAGACTGAAGTGGAAGCATATTCCATATGCCCACTGTGAACTCCGATGGGGAGGAATTAGGCCACTAGCTCTAGACTGAGTTATTCCCGAGGCCTTACTTCCTACAGTACCTCATCTGGTTGACAGCACCTATTGTTCTGATTAAGTTGACATACATCCAAGCTTTTCCTCATTAGATTGTCACCATGGTGCTGAAGCTATAATTTCTGCATAATCTTGGTATTTTATTTCGTGCACAATCACTAGCAGCTGTTATCCATGTCTAAGATCAAAACAATTAATGAAAATTCAAAATTTTTAAGTTCAATAGCTTTTGGCCACATAGATATAGCAAGGCTCATACAAAAGGTTTGATTTATGAATGAGAGAGATTGGGTTCCGGGCCACAGAGTTCCTTTGATTATTTTACTTCCAGATTAACTGGTTTGAGTTGGAGACCTGAACATCTGGACAGATGCCCTCGACCTAGCATGGACTCGTTTCAAAGGCCATGTCAAGGCCAAAGACACGGAGTGGGAAGCTTCTTGGGCATGTGTGATAACTGGAAATTTACTAAGACTCTCAAAGGAAGTGTCAGAGTTGTCTGCGTGTCATTTTTTCCATTCAGAAGTCAAACCATTGCTCCATGGCTGTGAGAGTTATTGAGGTCATGCTCTGTGCTTGTATTATGGTGCATTCCAGGCATTTAAGTTATCAACAGTGTTCATCTGGGAGGTTTCTGGGGCTAAGAGGAGGTGATTTGTAATGTACCTACTAGAACATGAAGCCGTCCGATCCGCAGTGCTGCCACTTCTTTGGCAATCTCTCTCCCTCAGCTCAGGACCCTGCTGAGGATGCAGAGAACCGAGGGGTCCACCCCAGGGCTCTGGAGCCTTCCCCTGAAGTCTAACTTATAATCAGCAGTAACAGACTTCCCTCCACACTAAGAGACTCACTGTTCAGGAAGTAATGCCCTTTTGCACTTGGTCTCTTCCAGGTGTTCAACTCTTGTAGAGGTTCTGAGAGCTATTCACGCACCCCTCATGCGGCTCATTGGTTTGTTAAGGATTGCCCTCGTCCCTGTGTGATCCCTCAGTTCATGCCCCACGCAAGCTCTAAAGACCGCCAGAGAGCACAATGCAGATGGCCTGTCTGGACTCTACACAAATTCAGCCCCTTCAGGGGGACTCCCCAAAGGCTCGTGTCCTTGTACACTACTGTGAAAAGGAACCCACGTGAGAGACAGTGGGAGTCGTTGGGGGGAACAAACAAACCAGCACAGACCAGTGAGGCCAGGCTGCACAGGTTGCTGTGTTTGGGAGTTTTAAACTGGGTTGCGTGACAGCGTCTCTTCTCTCTGCTGCTTACCCTCTAAAATAACTCATTTGACAGTGATGGAAAAAAGCTGAGGGCAAACAGGCATGGGTTTTCTAGGTCAGGTACCTCAAGACTCACTGAACACCGTGAGAATCCCACCCCTGATGTCACTCCAATTCTAGAGGAGCGGCTGCCTCGCACCCTCTCTCCAGGCGTCCATCGATACAGAAGGAATGGCCCAGCCTGGCAGTGAAGCCCGAGAGGCCTAGCGATAATCTCTCAGAACTTTCTTTCTGAAATTGTTCAGTTCCTTCTCTTGTTGAAGGTGACATTGGTTTGAAGCACTGTTGCCGCGCATTTGGGTTGAGTTTCCTTACAACAGACAGATGGGCAGGGAGGGTTTTTGAAACCATGAGACATGACTGTTTGGTTCATCTAGGAGAAAAAAGGGTTAAGTCCTCTGGGTAAAACATTGTCAATCACTAGTGACTGCCACCGAGATGAAAAACAAGGTGCACCTGTACTTGGGCAATTGAAGGGATTCTGGGCAGCTCTCTTCCTCTGCTGCTTTGTTCTGCAGCTGCCTCTGCGCTGTGGATGCAGGTGGAAGCATGGACTTTGCTATCTATAAAAAAATTTAATGGTGAAGATCAACTTCCGCTTCACCTCCCCAGGGATCAAAGTTTTTGAGGTTTTTTTTTTTTTTTTCCTTTCCCTGGAAGACTAGTAGAGCAAAGCTCAGAGGGGACAATGGGTGTGTTGTTGAGACGCCCATTCTCCCCCAGAAAAGTGGCCGGAGCTCTTTGGTGGATTATATTTTTTCTTCCCAATTTGGAGGAAGTCACGGCAGCAGGGCAATGCATGCCTCTACAGGGTGAGGTCAAGCATCTGCTGAGAGGAAGGCTGGAGAATGACAGCTGGGGAGCCCAGCTACTGCCTCTGCAGGGACAGTCAGCCACCATTGCGAGCCTGATGGGGGCAGGTGGAAATGCCGTGAAAGTGACAGGGTCTGTGCCTGCAAGTGGAAGGACCTGCTCCCTGCGGCCTCATCTCTGTGGAAGCGGGGTGTCATAAATCTTACATCTCGTCAGATTACTTTCCATTACACAAGCCACAATCAGTAAAAGTGTAGGTAGAAAAGAAGCTTAAAAATTGGATGCTCTGAATTATCTGGTACCAGAAACTCTAAGTGATGTGTCTCACTAAAGACATTGTCAAAGGTTTTGTATTAATTCAATAAATACTTCTTGTCCGCCATGTGCCAGGCACTCAAGTGGTTATTGGGCATACAGTGGTTGTTCTGGGCTGAACTGCATCTCCCCCAAAATTCCTGCGTTGGGGTCCTAACCCCCAGTGCGTCTGAATGTGACTTTATTTGGAGACAGTTAAGGAGGTGACTGAGTTCAAGTGAGGTCATTAGGGTGAGTGCTAATCCAGTCAGGCCGGTGTCCTCATGAGAAGACGTGGACACACAAAGAGATGTCAGGGTTGTGCACAGAGGACAGACCATGGGAGACCACAGGGAGAAGGCGGCCATCTGCGAGCCAAGGAGAGGGACTTCAGAAGAAGGCAAACCTGCCCACACCTTGCTCTTAGACTTCCAGCCTCCAGAACGGTGGGAAAATAAATTTCTGTTGCTTAAACCACCCAGTCTGTGTGCTTTTGTTGCAGCCACCTTAGCAAAGGAACACAGTGGCAACAAGGTCCTCGCCCTCACTGCACTCACCGTTCACAGAAGAACTCACCGTCTCACGTGCACTTAAGCAAAGGAGAGAGGGAGGTGACCAGTGGCACTTGTAAACGTCACCTAGACCGCCAGAGCTAGGAAAAGACGCAGGACCAGGAATTCCAGCTGATCTCTGTGTGCGTTTCGTTACGGCACAAGTGGCTGTTAGCCTTTATATGTGAATTAAGGGTTAAACAGTATTATCACTCTGCCTCAACGTGAGAGAGCAAGAAATCCTGCACTGATCATGTGGCAGGGAGAGGGGAAATCGAACAGATCTGACCTAAAAGGTTAAATGGAAAAGAACCGTGTGGCTAAATGCACATCACGTGCAGACACATCACACATGTGTGGGCTTCGGCCTTACCAGCAGAAGCAGAGGAAATCTGTATATTTTTATGATCACTACACAGGTGCTTGTTTTAGATTGTTTTCTTGAAAGTGGATAGTTATTTCTTTTTAACCTCACTGCCCTATACTTGCTGCCTCAAAGGAAGCATAACAGAAGATAAAAATACAGAAGTTGCTCTCCGGAGTTCAACAGGTTAAAACAGAGCAGAAAACAGCTCCTGGGCGTGTCATTTGGTTGGCTGACTATTTAACCCTCCGACATATGAGAGAGACGGAGCCGCTCTAGTCGGAATATCTACCCCCGCTCCGTGACACTTTCCTGTCCTCGGGGTTCTTGAGTGTGGTCACTGGGAAACTGAGCTTTTCCCAAAGGAAAGGACAGATTCCTCATAGGCCAGCAGGATGAGACTGTGACAGGTGTAATTCCTGTGCTGTGCGTGCCGTGCTCATTGTGTGCTCAGATCCTGTGATCCTGTCCAGACAGGCAGGGACCCCTGTGTGTGTAGAAATGGAAGTGGGTAGGGTCTCAAGTAAAGGGAGAGGTCACCGACTGGAACTGTGTGAAAGCCATACCTGAGGGAGGCGTGGAGACCAGAATGAGGATCGCGTGGAGAGGCCCAATGCAGGTGGAACGTTCCAGTCACCTTCTTGGTCTGAAATAGGGTTGCTGGGTAAAATAGGAGCCTACAGTCAAATCTGAATCTCAGAGAAACAGCAAATCATTTTTAGTATAAGTATGTCTCATGTGACATTTGGAACATGCAATATTTGGGATGTACTTATACTAAAAAATTCTTTGTGATTTATCTGAAATCCAAATTTAGCTGGGCACCCTGTATTTTTACTTGCTGGAGCTGGCAATGCTATCTTAAAGGCAAATACCAGCTTCGGTGTGGAAGGGAAGATTCATTCCCTGTTTGTGGAGATGGGCCTAGAGCTGAGTCACGTCGTCTGGAAATTGGACCCATCTTTCAGGGTTGGAACTGAGCATCCTTTCTGCGTAGTATGTGGCACCAGAGCCAGCAGGTCTAGAAAGATCAGAAAACTATACAGCAGAAACCTGACAGCTTATTCTCCTTGCGTTCTCTTGGTTTACTAGTTTTTTCTATTCCCTAAACATTTGATGAAGTCTTCTAGAATTCCCCAGCTATCTCAGCTGCGCTAAGGTGACAAACCTAAGGGAAGGATTTGGGGCCATACTATGGCAAGAGCATTAAAAGCGAATCACAGTCTCCCAGGGGACAGCACATGCTGAAATCAAGAAGACAAAATTGGAGCCACTTGGCCAGCCCCCTTCCCACCTGGGAGGCTCTGGGGTGTGTTTTACGGAGGGAAGCAAATGCTTCTTCCAAGTGTGAAGAAATCATGCAGAATGCAAAGGCTTCTGGTTCTGCTGTAGCCACTCCCTCCATCTTCAGCCAAGAGATTCTTTAATTCATCACCCGATATTTATAGAGTACCCACCGTGTACCAAGCCCTGTGCCAGTCCTGGGAATGTAAAAACCCCCAGGCACTGCCTCCGCCCCGGGGACCCTCTGGTCTCCTGCAGGGTCCCAATGCTGTTCTTGGAAGACTCAGCCCCAGGCCTGGGCCTTGCCGTCCAGCTCGCCATCTCCATTGCCTTACACAGGCTCATTCAGTCACCACCTACTCCTCTTCAGTATGAGGAACCGAGAAGGGCATTGCTGACCCTCGGACTGTGCTTGGGTTCCCTTTAATAACTCGTCACATAAGCCTGGAGTTCTTTACTTTCATTCTGGCTTGGTCACGTGCGGGGCAGCTCAGCTCTGCCCCCCACCCAAGGCCATTCGGTCCCTACATTCTGATGGGTTCCAGGTGTATTCGAGTTGGAGAACCACGTCCGAGGTAGCCCCCACCCCATCACTCTCCATCACATTGCCCTGTTGCACGTGTCACTATCGGGAATTGTTTTCTTTGTTTATTTGTGTGTGTGTTTGTCACGTCTTCCTAAATTGCAGTGAAAACATCGTGAAAGAAGTGAACTCATCTTTCATTTGCTGTTGTACCTCCAAAGCCTAGAACAGTACCTGACACTGGGAGGCACTTAACAGCTATTTATTTAATGGATGAGAAGCTAAATAAGTGGGTGAACAACCAAGTTACCTATCCCAGGAACCTGGGACGTGTGGGGGGTGGATCCCATGCACTGGAACATGGCTGCATTTGGAAGACATCAGCTGCGTCTTCTAAGGATGTTGAGCACGTGCTCTGTTTTCCCATGGGGATATCTGGTGCTGTCTCTCTTCCTTGTCGGGGTCAGGGGCACCAGCTGGCCACTCACACTGGAAACTGGGAATCAACTTAGTCTCCTCCTTCTCCCTTTCCCTCCCTCTACATTGAGACGGTAGCTGAGTCTTGTTCCTCCTACCTTAATAGTGGTAGATCTAACGGACCTGCTCTCTACCTCCATCCCCACCTCCTCCAAGTGTATTAGCCAAGGTTCTCCAGAGAAACAGAACTCACAGAATCAACAGGAGATGTGTAAGAGTCTGCTTCTCTGGCCCTTCCAAAAAAGTTTGAAAGAGCCCAATTCCCTATATTATGTTCCTTTCTGGTTGAAATACCTAGAGAGGTTGCTGTTTCCTGCACCTGAACTCTGACCAGTGCCATCATCTCTCTCATAGTCATCCCATCCTTTCCAGCCCCACCATCCTGCCCTATTCAGGCCCCCTTTTTAATCTCTCCCTGGCTCTCTCTAATATCGCGTTCAGATGACTGTCAGCTCACCCTCTTCATGCACTTATTTTTCTACATTCCTTACTCCCCACCCAGGGAGAATTGTCCTCTTCCCTGTGGGTCACACTTTACCATGTAGATTCACTCTGTTCCCAAAGATTTAGATAGCATTAGCATGTCCTGTGGGAAGTCCAATGTCAAAAACCCTATATGGAAAGTCTACAGAATTTCTGTAAGTTCTCAAGGAGCTTACACTCATTTTCTACCTCTGTCTCTGTTGAATTCTTCATTTCTTGACTTCACATGTTCTGTATATTCTCACAAGGCCTGTTCATGCATCGGAGACCTTACCAAACAGTTGCATGCAAAGCAAATTCTTTAAAATAAAAAGTCCTGTATCTTCCCTGCGATGCTGCTCAGCAATCCCTGATTTCATCCTTTCTTGTCTATTTGCTATCCCTTCTCTCAGAAAGAACATAAAATTCCTCTATTTTCTAGTTTTCCAATGCACTTCGTTTCTTCCACCCGCTCCTTAAAGCCCTTGTCTTATCTTTCCACATCCACTTGGCCAATCAAGGCTTTCTTCCTATAAGATGACATTATTTCCCAAAGAAGACTTCCAGAGCTCAGCTTGGATGTGAGCTGACATAAATTACTCTGAATAATTGTATGAAGGGCCTGGGAGTTCATGGGAGCAATCTGAGAGAAGAGGGGAGAAAGATGTGGGTGAGGAGAGGGACCAGGATCATGCCTGGAAGCCAGGACACGCCATGCGGAGGTCTGGCCAATGAGAATTCCCAGGGAGGCGGGAAAGGACTTTCAAGAACAAAAATGTCTGGTGTTCAGTTGATACTGAATTCCCCATTCTGGTTGAAGTAATAATGAAAACAAGGACAGGCGAATCCATAAACTGACCTAATGCAGCGGAAGCAATTGCTCGTGGACACAAGCATTTGATCTCTAGGGGAACAATTGAAATCTTGGGGTTTGACTTTCCTGAGGCTGGCGATGGAGGACCGAGTTCATTGCACCCAGACCTGAAAGAGCAGGGAGGACCCAGCTGACATCTGAGTTGACCGTTCTTGGAGCAGTGACCATGGAGTGGGCCACTGCCTGGCAGGCAGGCTGCCCTTCCCGCTTCTTGTGGTTGTCACTGCAGCCCTGCTGTGTTGAAGATTCTGATGTCATGCCCAAGCTCAACCTGAGCTTGCAGGGCCCTGACTGATTAAGGACCCCTGTTGTGACCCAGAAAAGTTCTATGTCTGTGGTCAGCAAACTATCGCCTACTGGCCAAGCCCAGCCCACCGCCCATATTTGACCATGAGCTGAGACTGCTTCTTACATTTGCAAATGGTTGAACATTGTTTTAAAAGAATACTGTTTTGTGGCACATGAAATTCAAATTTCACTGTCCATAAATAAAGTTTTGAATTTGGTCAATAAAAAAAAGTTGTAGAAAAATTATTTTTGTCTTGTTATAAAAGTGTCTACATAGTATTCTAGATTTTATCCGTTGGCCCAGAAGCCTAAAATATTTACCCTCTGGCCCTTCACGGAAGAAGCCTGCCCCTGCCCTCTGGGACCCGGAGGGGCCGCAGTCCTCGCAGCACCGTGCCTTCCTCCTCCCAGCACTGGCTTGCACCGATGGTCTCTAGCTGGATTTCATAGGGTAGAAATTGTGGCCGGGAGCCCAAGAGGCCTGTGCACTGATTTCCTTTCTCTTGGTAGAAAATTTCTTTTAAAAATTATGCCTCAGTGACAATCACGTCGTGAGTCAGGAATGCAAACCTGGCTGATGTATGTCTTTTCTCAGATACCGGAGGCGAGTCGGGAGCTCTCCCCGTCCTCGGCTCTCGTGATCAGGTACAAGATGGGCCCATGTCGTTCTCATCACACAGCAACGTTCTCAGTGTTGCTTCTCTTTTCATGGTGACTGCCAGGTCTGCTTTACCTAATTTTTATTAAAAAAAAAAAAAGATTTCATCTCTGCCCACTACCGCCCACCTCTCCTCTCTGATGAACTGCAGACTCCTGAAGAGGAGTTGCTGTCCTAGGAAGATGTGAACTTGGACACCTGTCTGCCAGGTGGGTCCCATGCTTGCCCGTCCCTGTCCCTGCATCTCCCCCAGGAAGCGAGGCACCTTCCCCTTCTCCCTGCACCACCGATGCCCTTTCTCCAGAACAACTGTGGGAACTTTGAATTGGTTCAATGTAATAATTTCCCTGATAATCACATTATATTATCAATGGAGCTTATCTTCATTTCTGATTGATCTTCAGTTGGCACCGACTCCTGAAACTTTCTCTTTCTCGACCCCACCCTCCGTCAAGCACTGCAGTTAGTGACCTGTTAGCAAACACGGGAGCTTTAATGGAGCTGCCTTTTAAAAAAGAAGCCTGTGGAGATTCTTTCCAAGGAGAGAAAAGTCCTTTACAAATAACCTAATTATGTGTGCTGGGGATTTTGATTTTCTTCTCCAGATTTTCTTAGGGTTTGCACAACAGTAACAATATTCCCTCTTTTCTGAAAACTTATTTCCTGAAGCCTATTTACTCATTCACTAACTATTTATTTTTCTTAATTGACTTTACGAAAGCAGTATAAGCTCTTTGTGACACGTCAAACAATGGAGTTATAAAGAAAATCACCCTCCCTGCCTTCCTCCAGTCTCAGTCACTGGGTCCACCAAGCACCGAGCGTTTCTTCCATCCACTTTGCTACGTTCAGATGGGCAAAAACAAATGTATAGGGTTATTTTTTCTACCTTTTACAAAAAATAGGGGTGTGCCCTACATATCACTCTGAAATTGTGATCAGTATGTGTGACTCTCACTCATTCTTCTCAGCAGTTGCATGTTATGCCGTGGTAGAGCTGTGATGTCTCTGCTCATAGACTTTTAACTCAACAAACATTTACTTTGCACAAAATAAATGCTAGACACTTCTATAAATGCTGGGGAGAGAAAAATGAATAACACTTCACCTCTGATGAAGTCCAGGTCCCACGGGGGAAATTAAACCAATGATTTCACATGGACATGATGTGCTACAATGGAGGAGTGTACAGTTATACAGAGAAGGGACCGAGAACTTGGAGGGGGTTCAGATTCATCTGGAGATGAAACTGACAGACATGGGGGGGGAAGGCACAGGTGCAGGGAATAACATGGACAAAGCCAAGGATGCTTGAAGGAGCATGGCACCCTGGGAAAACTGCCTAATGCACACTGGAGCAGCTGGAAAAGGGTGGAATGGTAGGTTGGCACAGAAGTGAGTGGACTTGTATACCAAGCTGGAGAGTCTGGACTCATCCAGTGGGCTGAGAGGAAAGGGGGGACATGCGAGGGTTTTAAGCGGGAGAATAAGGCCCTGTTTTTAGAAAGCTATCTGGAGTGCATCTAGAGGATGAACGTGTGGGGAAAGACCAGACGTTGCAGGAGGTGACAAGAAGCAACCGAGGTAGCCTAGTCAAGAGAGGGTGGTGGACTGAGGCAGGGCAGTGGCTGAAGAGTGAAGGGGAAGGGAGCAGAATTAGCCTTCTGAGGTGGACCCAGTAGGACCTTTGGGAGGACTGAAGGGGCGGCAGTGCAGGAGGGCTTCCAACTCAGGCCATCAGATGTTCCCACTGAAGGAAATGCCCAGGAGGCAGGTCTGCCCAGGAGAGGTGGTGACCCATTTTGCACATGCTGAGTTTGAGAGGCCTGTGGAAACATCTCGGGCTTTTTGAATATTTTTCAAATACATGGCGATGATGGCCCTTCTAAAGCAGTTCATTTAACTTTGCGATAGGTTTTCTCCCCTCACAGAGAAAGAGGAATGAAATGACTCTGGGGTTCCAACCACGGACCACAGTCTCAGGGGGTGGGAGCAGGGATTCTCCTGGCACCCATGGTGTCTCAGTGAATCCACGAAGGGCCTCCTCCAGCAAATGGCAAAAATGTGACCCTCTGGGTAGATCAGTAGGTAAGTGGCTTCCTTCCACTGGGCTGAGGCACACGCCAGAGGGTGTGGCCAGGAGAGTCGACTGTGGGTAACACGCCACGGGCCACCCCCATCAGTCACACAGCTGTGTGCAGGTCCCAGCCTGCACGGCCATAGGCAGCAGCCCCAAGGGCAGCTCGTCCCCTGTGAGTATTTCTTCTGGAATGATCACGGTTACCAGTGATCTCCTAATTGCCTCATCCAACTGATGCGTATCATTCCACGTCTTACTTCATTCAGTAAACACAAGAACTCTGCTCTTTGCCAAGCTCATTGGATGCCAGACACCATGATGAGCAATACTTGCCCTCAGGGCACTCTTGGACCAGCAGGGGAGTCTGAAGTGACAACCCCCAAATCCCATTACCGCACAGGGACTTCTTTCATACTGACAGACACAAAGCATATCCGTGTGACAAAAGGAAAAGCTACCTTAGGTAGAGTTACAGAAAGTTCCATGGAGCGAAGGCAGAGAGACTCTTCTGGGATAAACAGGAATCCCTAAGACGGACTGGGCTCGCAGAAGCCTCTTCCACAGAGGGGAAGGCTGTGGTTCCCAGACACAGTCGGAGGACTGGCTCCATCAGATATTCTGGAGATCTTTTTAGAGTCCCAGCAAGGGAGATATTTGCAATTTAAACAATCTGAGTGTAGGGCAAATTTCAGAGTTTATCCTTGGAGAACACCACTCTTTTCTTTTGGAGACACACATACTAATATTGTTTTTGAAGCACAAGGCCCAGGAGCTTGGCTGGAGGGGGAGCCTGATGCAAAATGGGCTGAGCTGCTCTGCAAAATGAACGGGGGCCTCGCAGAGGCTGAGGAAGATGCCTCCAACTCAGCATCTTCTGGATAGTTCCCAGAGGAAGACCCCCATGGGAGATGATTTTGGAGGGCTGGAGAGAAGTGTCTCATCAGCTCAGGCTGCTATAGCAAATTACCACAGACTGGGGGCCTGAAACAGCAAACATTTATTTCTCACAGTTCTGGAGGCTGGGAAGTCCAAGATCAAGGTGCTGGCAGATTCAGTTCCTGGTGAGAACCCTCTTTCTGGCTTGTAGATGGCCGCCATCTTGCTGTGTCCTCAAAGGGCAAAGACAGAGAGAGAACTCTGGTGTCTCATCTTCTCATAAGGGCACTAATGCCTGCATGAGAGCTCCACCCTCACGACCTCACCTAAACCTAGTCACGTCCCAAAGGCCCCACCTCCAAATACACATGCATCATATTAGAGGTTATGGCTTCAACACATGAATTTTGGGGGAACACCAACATACAGTTGATAGGAAGGTACTTGAAACTGACGTAGGGGAGAGGAGAGAAGATGAGAGAAGTCCCTCTGGGGCAGGAGCCAATAAGGTCAGGGCATAAGGACAACAATAACCATCCCGTTACTTCTCGGTGGCAGGGGCAAAATCCCTGTTGGAGGAGTGGTGCTGACAGTATATACTACTTTGTCTCCTATTCTGTCCTGTCTTCAGTGTTCCCTGTCATTAGTGAAGCTTTATTAACTACTAATTAGCGTCAGCCTGGTGGTGGTGATGCCCTGGGGAAAGAAGGAGGGCAGTCAGTTGAAACAAAGGCAAGACAGGGAGACAGCCACACCAGTCAGGAAAAAGTCGAGGACAGGAGCTCTGAGTGGGGGTGATGGAAAAAAGAAAAGATAAGGAAACCCAGGCATCCTCAGAGGCATTTAGGAAAGAGAGGAAATTCCTTTAGAAACTTATATCTGGGAAGCTTGGTTTCTTTTGTGTGGTTGGAGTTATTTCTCTGATTTGAAAAAGCTGGAGGACTCAAAACGTAAGTATAAACACAGATTTCCTTTTTGTCTCTGCCCGTGAGAACTGTGTTTCCGAAGGTTTAGGGTGAGGTCGTATCCAGATGGTTCTGATGGGCCACAAGGCTTGGGGACCACTGTCATAGACTGTGGGGGCCAGGAGAGTTTCAAGGAAGGGTTTTAGTGTTAGAAAGTTCAGCTTGGTGGTGGGGTGGTGGTGGGTGATGGGGCAGAGCGTGGAGTGGGAGGCTGGGTCCTGAAAACCTACGCCGGCCTGAGTTCTGGTCCCTCCAGAGGCTTCCTGCATGTGCACACTTCGGACAGCGCTGTCATCCATCTTGCCATTTGGTGTCACCATCGTCTCCCTTGGAGGGAGCATTCTCTGTGGCAGCACCGTGTCTGTCACTTGGAGTCCCCACTGCCTGTTGCTGAAGGAAGATAAAAACCAGAGTCTTTCATCAGGATGTATACATCTGGAAGACAGCGATGGAGTCAAGGCCAAGAGGACCTACTGCCAGCTCTGGAATCCTGCTTGCTTCTCTGTCCTATCAGAAAGTCAGGAAATGCTACAGCCAACACCTCCTCTTTACATTAGGCTAGGAGCAGCTTGGGTTTCAAAGAGGAACCTGGCTTCTTCCCCAGCTGAAGTGCGCCGATATTTCCCTGCGTTTCAGTAAAACACTGAAAAGAACTTTGGATGTTGCTATGCTTACAAAATGATATTTTTAATGTGTACTTAATTAAAGCTGAGCATAGGCAAATCCCTGTAGGGGTTTCTCTCCCCTTAGAAATGCATCCTGTGCTCTAAATTTGAGGGACAAAATGTGACGATTACTGGGCATAACAAAGGGAATTGCCTCTAAACCCACTCAGCCCTCACCCCCACACACATCTCCCTTTTTAATGTAAATGTGCGCAATACCAGGAAACAAGCCGGGCGAGTATTTGCTGTCTTCCTGTCTCCACAGTCTATTTGCAGTCTCAGGTCAACATGCCCCCAGCCACAGAGCACAGCCGTCCGGTGAGCGCAGCCTCTTCCGCCGGGCGCCTCCTCTCTAGGTACCGATTAGCATCTCTCAAATCCCTTGTAAGATCTTGGAGTCAAAGAACAAAAGACATTGTACTGGAACATCAGGAGAAAACTTGTATTTCAAGGGTCGTCTAACTCTGCTCGTGGACACTTGAACACGTTTATATAGATCTAATAGGAAGTGGTGTACAGTGGGTCGTGTATTGATAAATGTGGTATTGATGTATAATCCTTCTGTTGTAATATGAAGTAACACGTGTTACATGTAAATACATGCCTCGCAATATGGCGTGTTACACATCATGATAACATTTGCACTGTTAATAACTATATACCATTCACAATGCTAGTTGTCATTTTTCAGAGTCCAAGCATTTGTTCCGGAGGAACAAGGCCACAGTGCATATTGTTCTAACAGTATGGCCAGCTGCTGGCTTTACCACAATGAGACCCATTGTTGGGTACATGGAGTCCCTCAGGTGAATGTAATTATGCAAATCCTCCCCTAACCACCAGCCCCCTCTTGGCCCTGTCCCCGGGGCCTCCCACCAGTGGGAACACTGTCACATTTCATTACAAAAGGCCTCACTTGTTTGCTGGGAGTGTTCCCCCAACATTCTCAGGCCTGATGGCCAGAAGGAACCTGTTGCTGGCCCTGCCCCCCTTGGCCTGCTGGGCCCACTGCGGTGCTCACAGAAGACCAAATCCCTCCCACCAGCTGACATGCTTCTTCACTCTGGGTCAGACATCGGAAAACACACCTTGAATTCCCTCAGGTGGTGTTACCCCCTGATTCAAGGCAGGTCTGCACACAGCTAATTTGGATGCCGGAGGCTCCTTTGCTGAAGATGCTGGAAGTTGTGTAGACCCACGGTCCATGTCACACACACACAGGGTTCCTCTTCTTCCTCCAGAACCATCCTGCGTGCTAATCGAGCACAGCATCCCCCGATCCGCAGACGTGAGAAACCCGAGCAACACTGCTTATTTATTGACCCAACTATAGAGGTACCTAGAAATGGGGAATCTGGACAAAACGCTTACTTGAAAGTCCCCACCCTTTTAATTTATATGAGCCACTTGTGCGCGGGGGTCATTTTTCCCACATTTTTGGTGATTTCCCACAGTCACCAAAATAGAACTCTGCCTACAAGTGGGTCCTGCATAAATGTCGAGGGAACACGAATTTAAGCTGACCTCCGTGTACCTTCCAGAACTAACTCAATCAAATGAGAATATTAGTTCAATTATCACATATATTATTAACAAATAATGTTTCATTTCTCAACATTCTGTAAGTTGTACTCTTTGCTAAGCATGAACTATTGATAAGAGAATTTGAATGTGAAGTAAAATGTAATGACAGTGAACCAAACAACACTTTTCTGGAGAAAATAAAATATCCAAAGGAACTTAAAAACACAGAACCTCTGATTAACAAAATTCATTTACTTCAAGTCTAACACAGCCTTGATGTCAGGACGATCCTCAAAGAATGAGATATTGTAAATCCCGGAGGCTCTGTAAAATCTGCCAATTGTCAGTGGGGGTATGGGCTAAGCTTTGCTCAGCAGAAGGAAAGTGGGGGGAAAGAGGTCAAACTTAGTGGAAAGGAACCTCAGAATTCAGAGCTGAGACCAGGCACAATGGAGATGATAAGGGGGACACCCACTTGTTCCTTTATTCACACAAAAGCTGTGTGACTGTTGTGGGATGGAATCTGGAGAAACAGGAAGATGTATGGGAGTAAGTGAATACGGTTCTGTGTGTTTTTAAACTTTTCCCGGATCCTGCAGTTCCATTTTTAAAAAAGAAAAAGAGATCTGGGCTCTGGTAATAACATATAGTTTTGCATAATCTTCCATATTAATCCAAGGATCCTAGGTTTAGGGACATGAAATAAGAATAAATTCATGTTTTGGAGCTGACCACAACTATATTCAAGATTTGCAAAAGGGCGTGTTATCTATCACATGTAGGAAATATAAAACAGATTTTCTAACTAAACTGTTTAATCACATTGAGATTATGATGTTTTAAATTTTTCATTATTTTTAGCTGTCACTGTTTAGTCCTTCCCACTGGCAATAAACTGTGCCGGGTCCTCGACTCATTTGAACATCTTTATTCCTCACAACAACCACATGAGGTGGGAGTTATCATCTCTGTTTTGCAGAAGAAGAAACCTAGGCCCAGCTACATCAAGGAAGCAACGGAAATGAGGAAGGAAATAACTCCTTCACGAACCAGGCCCTCAAGTGGAGCAGGTCCTGGGGACTCCACCTCCCATGGCCTCTTCTCTGATCACCCTCCTGGAGAGCTCAGCCCAGTGACTCCAGGCTCAGGAGTTTGGGCCTTGAAAGCCAGAGCATTAATCCTCAGGGTCCTGAGTGAAGACAGACACTCATCAACCCTTGTTGAAAGGGCCGCCAGTAAAGGCTGCCAAGATGTCATGTCACGGCCACATCCTGCAGTCACTCCCTGGAAACTAAGCTTCTTTTGTGTAAAATTGCAATAATACTTATGGGGACCTAACGATTTCTTAGAGCCACTTTTAATTCTCTTTAGCGTCATGATTCCATTTGGAAATTTTTCTTGTTTCCCAGAAGTATCCGTTATGTTGTAAAATGTTTACATGTGAGATAAGGAAAAAAACTAAAATAATGAAAAAAGCATTTTTATAAAAAACATTGCCTCAGTGAGGCAGGTAAGGAATTGCATCCAATATTCCATTTATAAAACACAATTTTGCATCTTTTTGATGGATTGTGTACATGGATTTTAAACAATTCTGCCCACAGCACTGTCTTTACAGTCGGGATTCCTGCCCTGTTTGTTTATTGCTCCTCTCAGTTCCTATAAGGGAGCAAATTCTTTATCAAGAGACAAATCATATCAGCTATGCAATATAAAACAGCAAATGATCTGTCTGTCCCGAGCCAGAACTGTACTAAAGAATTTTTGAGGCCCATAGTTATTTATTTATATAACGTTCTCATTGTAGTAACACCTTGCTAACCAGCAACCACTGCTTTCTCCTTCCAGAATCTCAACCTCAGGGCCCAATGGCATTCTGGGTGACCAGGGCCGGAGCTGTACAACTGACCGCCGTTCTCAGAAAGCTAAATCATACTCCACCTTTCAAACTACTGTAAAACCACCAACATGACCGCTAAAAAGAACCCCACATCTCAACCTGAAGGATTATAATAACCTGTCAAAAAGACAGTTTTGCAACTAGAGGAGTAGGAGGCAGGAAATAGGAATCTTTTTCTCGTGTTTTAGTTTTGGGCTTCAGTATTAAAAGGAAATAGGCACTTGTAGCTTTTCACAGTTGAGGAGGCAAAAGCAGGTCTGGTTGTAAATCTGGAATCTCTTCCACCAAAAGCTGTCAGCTCAGAAATACTGCTGCCCGTTGATCCGAAGCCAGAGCAGTGGTTTCTGGGGTTGTTCGAGGAGTTTTTTTTGGCTGCCAGGCTGACAGCAATGGAAAGCTCAGAAATGACAAGCAAACAATAGAAAAATTCCACCATGTTGTTATTAATCATTAAAAAGGAAAGCCTGTTCTATGAAAAATGCCATTGGAATTTTGATGGGGATTGCATTGAATCTGTAGATTGCTTTGGGTAATATGGGCATTTTAACAATATTAATTCTTCCAAAACCATGAGCATGGAATATCTTTCCCTTTATTTGTGTCATCTTCAATTTCTTTCATCAATCTTATAGTTTTCAGAGTACAGGTCTTTCACCTCCTTGGTTAAATTTATTCCTAGGTGTTTTATTCTTTTTGATGCAATTGTAAGTGGGATTGTTTTCTTAATTTCTCTTTCTGAAAGTTTGTTGTTAGTGTACAGAATGCAACAGATTTCTGTATATTGATTTTGTATCCTGCAACTTTACTGAATTAGCTTGTTAGTTCTAACAGATGTTTTGGTGGAGTCTTTAGGGTTTTCTATGTATAATATCATGTCATCTGCAAATAGTGACATTTTTACTTTTCCCTTTCCTATTTGGATGCCTTTTATTCCTTTTTCTTGACTAATTGCCATGGCTAGGACTTCCAATACTATGTTGAATAAAAGTGGTGAGAGTGGGCATCCTTGTCTTGTTGATGTCAAGGGCATCGTTGGGCGCATTCTGATCTTGGAGGAGAAGCTTTCAGCTTTTCACCAATGAGTATGATGTTAGCTGTGGGTTTGTCATATGTCGCCTTTATTATGATGAGTTACATTCCTTCTATACTCACTTTGTTGTTTTATTATAAATGGATGTTGAATTTTGTCAAATGCTTCCTCTGCATCTATTGAGATAATCATGTGATTTTTATTCTTCATTTTATTAATGTGGTTTATCATGTTAATTGATTTGCGGATATTGAAATATCCTTGCACCCCGGGAATAAATCCCACTTGATCATGGTGTATGATCCTTTTAATGTATTGTTGAATTCGGTTTGCTAATATTTTGTATCTATATTCATCAGCGATATTGACCTGTAATTTTCTTTTTGTGTGGTGGCCTTGTGTGGTTTTGATATCAGGGTAATACTGGCCTTGTAAAATGAGTTTGGAAGTATTCCCTCCTCTTCAATTCTTTGGAAGAGTTTGAGAAGGATGGGTATTAAATCTTCTTTGAATGTTTGGTAGATTTCACCAGTGAAGTTGTCTGGTCTTGGAGTTTTGTTTGTTGGGAGGTGTTTAATTATTGATTCAATCTCATACTAGTAATCAGCCTATTCAGATTTTCTATTTCTTCATGATTCAGTCTTTGAAGATTGTATGTTTCTAGGAATTTATCCATTTCTTCTATGTCCTCTGGTTTGTTGGCATATAATTGTTCATAGTAGTCTCTTATGATCCTTTGTATCTCTGTGGTATCAGTTGTAACTTCTCTTTCATTTCTGATTTTATTTACTCGTGCTTTCTCTCTTTTTTTCTTGGTAAGCCTAGCTGAAGTTTTGTCAATTTTGTTTATCCTTTCAAAGAACCAGCTCTTAGTTTCTTTGATCTTTCCTATTGTTTTTTTGAATCACAAAAGACCTGAAATAGCCAAAGCAATCTTGAGAAAGAAGAACAAAGCTGGAGGTATCACTCTCCCTGACTTTAAACTGTACTACAATGCTATAGTAATCAAAACAGTGTGGTATTGGCATAAAAACAGACACATAGATCAATGGAACAGAATAGAGAGCCTAGAAATAAGCCCAAACACATGTGGGCAACTGATTTATGACAAAAAAAAGCTAAGAATACACAATGGGGAAAGGAAAGTCACTTCAGTAAATGGTGTTGGGAAAACTGGACAGCCACATGCAAAAGAATGAAACTAGATCACTATCTTACACCATACACAAAAATTAACTCAAAATGGATTAAAGACTTGAGTATAAGATGTGAAACCATGAACCTCCTAGAAGAAAACATAGGCAGGAAGCTCCTTGACATCACTTTTGGCATTGAGTTTTTGGATCTGATTCCAAAAGCAATGACAACAAAAGCAAAAATAAACAAGTGGGATCACATCAAACTGAATGGCTTCTGCACAGCAAAGGACACCATCACCAAGACCAAAAAGCAGCCTACTAAGTTGGAGAAAATATTTGCAAATTATATGTCCAATAAGGGGTTAATTTCCAAAATATATAAAGAACTCCAACAATTCAATAGCAAAAAAACAAATAGTTTGATTAAAAAATGGACAGAAGGTCTAAATAGATATTTTTCAAAGAAGATATACAGATGGCCAGCAGGCACATGAAAAGATATTCAGTATCACTAAATATTAGGGAAATGCAAATCAAAACCACAATGAGATATCACTTCACACTCATCACAATGGCTACTATCAAAAAGACAAGAAATAGCAAGTGTTGGTGAAGATGTGAAGAGAAGGGAACCCTCATACACTGCTGGTGGGAATCCAAACTGGTGCAGCCACTATGGAAAACAGTATGGAGATTCCTCAAAAACTTAAAATAGAAATACCATATGATCCAGCAATCCCACTTCTGGGTATTTTCTCAAAGAAAACGAAAACCCTAACTCAAAAAGATATCTTCACCCCCACATTTATTGCAGCATTATTTACAGCAGCCAAGATATGGAAACAACGTAAGTGTCTGTCGATAGATGAATGGATAAAGAAGATGGGGTATATATACACAATGGAATATTACTCAGCCATAAAAAAGAAGAAAACTTGGCATTTGTGACAACATGGATGAAACTTGAGGGCATTATGCTAAGTGAAATTCATAAGTACTTTGTGATCTCGCTTAAATGTGGAATCTAAAAAACAAAAGAGCAAACAAAACAAGACAAAACTCATAGATACAGAGAACAGATTTGTGGTTATCAGAGGGGAAGGGGATTGGGGATGGGTGAAAAGGGGTAAAGGGAGTCACTTGTATGGTGACGGATGGAAACTAGACTTATTGTGGTGATCACTTTGTAGTGTATACAAATACTGAATTATTAGGTTGTACATCTGAAACTAATGTAATGTTATATACCGATTTTCCCTCAAAAAGAAAAGGAAAGCCCGTTCCCTGATACCAGTAGGAAACACCTACTGCAGGGAAGTCAGTCCCTCTGCTCCCTCCGCTCTGAGCAAACTCAGGAACCAAAGCAATCAGACGAGTGTGAGAAAAGCCTGGGAGAGAAAGCCTGTCCAGAGGCCAGATTTTCCCATTTTCTTAGAAAAATATCTTTGGCACCAGTGCAGAGTGCCTTGTTATCAGATAAAGGCCAGCGCAGCAGCATATACAACCAAGTGACTAATAGTTTAATATTTGACGTCAATGATTAATACGACAAGCACTGATAGGTGACTCAGAACTCCATCCCTATTCGGAAGATGTTATCAAGTGCTTTTTTGAAGCTTGCATGGAAATATGAACGGTCATTTACCTGAATAATAAATAATAAAGTGGATGCTCTTAGGCATCTCCTGCCTTAAAAAAATAAGTAAATAAACGGCCTATTTCTTTTATTTTTCCTATTTTTTTCTTTGTTATCCCTATTCCAGAAACTTCCAGGGTCAATTAAAAGCTGCTCCTACCTCTCCATGAACAGTGAAGAAGGGGG
This sequence comes from Tapirus indicus, assembly GCA_031878705.1. Classification (NCBI taxonomy): domain Eukaryota; kingdom Metazoa; phylum Chordata; class Mammalia; order Perissodactyla; family Tapiridae; genus Tapirus; species Tapirus indicus. The sequence goes on along the minus strand of CM062933.1, from coordinate 53,971,722 downwards.
CTACCTGCCAGCCTGGAAGAGTTGGTGACTCCGCCAGCTTTCTCCTCAGCTTCCTATGCTTTATTCCTGTCATTAAGGATAGAAAGGAACAGTAAAGAAGATGGACAGAGTAAACCCCAACTAGTTTCACTTTTGAAAATTCCCTTCTAATGCTAGTGGTATGCATGCTCAGTTTTTGCATGGTATTAATTTAATATGTGCCAAAGGATATCTATCCTGCTTTCTTTTACTGAACATTACATAGTAAGCATTTTGCTTGGTTTTTATAGGTTACATAGTATTTCAAACAGTTGCACTGTACTGTAGTTTAATCATGCCCTATGTTCTTCCTTTTGACTTCTTAACTTCCTACCCTCCTTTCTTCCTCTCATAAGTCCTACTGCTTCTTATTTATTTTGGCTTTTTTACACCAGGTTTCCAGAAGTGGGATTACTGTGTCAAGGCAAAAGAGAATTTTTTATTGTTCTTTATATGTAGTGCTAACTTGTTTTCCAAAATATTTGTAGCAATTCACACTGCCAGCAGTGGTAGATGAGTGTATCAAATTCCATAGGCCTCTTCAAACAGTTTAAAGTTACTTTGTTTTAATTGTCAAAAAATCCTTACTGGGGCCAGCCCGTGGCCTAAAGTTTGGCATGCTCCACTTGGGCAGACTGGGTTCAGTTCCCAGGCATGGACCTACACCACTCCTCGGCAGCCATGCTGTGGCAGTGACCCACATACAAAATAGAGGAAGACTGGCACAGATGTCAGCTCAGGAAAAAAAAAAATCTTTGTTATTTTTATGTATATTTTAAATTTTTAGTGAGGTTTATAATTTTAAGTCTTTTTGTTTACTATTTATGCTTCCTCCTGTTCAAATTATTCATTTATCTACTGGAATATTATTTTTGTTTCTTTTTTTTTTTTACCAATTTATATGAATTCTTTAAATAATAAAGAATTTGTTGTATTTATCATATTTGATGTATACAGCCTTTGTATGTCTTTCTATTTGGTTAAAGAAGATATTTTTTTGGAGATGTGTTTTCAAAGTCTCTTTAGCTAAATCCATTGAAGTCTAGTTTTGTGATTCAGTCTTTTACTTCTAATGTTAATAAAGTAATCCAGAATTTAGATATTTGATAAATAGTCAACTATTTTTCTATAAATTAAAATATTTAATTTTTTAATTGTATTATATAGTGGGTGATATAGGTATAAATACATTTTCTGCTCCAATCACTAACCACTAACAACTATCCATTTCCTTCCGGGTCATTTTATGAGGTCTCCCTTATGATATATTAAATTCTTATCACTGTGAAGCTATCCCAGCCCAGTGCTACACATGTATTTATCGTTGCTAATTTGGGTAGTGCTGGCTGTCTTTCTTAGTCTGTTTCTTTTCTAGAATATTCTTTGATTTTTTACCTCTTTCTTCTTTGAAATAAAATTTAAAATCATATTATCAGATTTGAAAACATCATGTTGGGATTTAATGGTATTTCTTAACACCTGAGAAATTCTTTCTTGTATTACTTGGGATAAGGCAGCATACGGTGCCTGGGATATTTTAGCAACAGATATTCTCAGCTGAAGTGTGTTACATGAGCTTTTGCTCAGAACAGCCTGAAGCAGACATGAACTAGGAGGCCAACATAAATAACAGCCAAGGAGAGGATTTCAGATCCATATTCGAGGGAAATGTCAAGAATTGGGCCAAGGGGAGTGAGTTAGAAGGTAGAGGTGAGAGGTCAAAAGGGTACTGAGAAATCAGGAACCCAGGAGAGGGAGAGTAAATCAAAAGACAGACTTCACGTGGTCGTTGGTACACAGCCAGACCCCTGGTTCCTCCTCTTGGCCCTTTCCTACAACCTCACTGAATTTCCCTTTGTGTCAGCAGACTCAACCTGGGCCTGGGTCTACATTTCATAAACTAGAAATAAGCTTTTATGACCGTGTCTCAGTGAAATCCAGGCATCCATCAGGTGTCTGTAGTGTGTGACCTGTTCTACAGGAATTACACAGATTGTCAGTGAATCTTTCATCACGTTTGCCTCATTACAGATTTTTTAATAAGTTGAAGAAACATTCACTCTGTGATATTCTGCAATATTTTGTTTTGAAATGTGTACTCTTTTGGAATCAGTTGTAAGTCATAATATTTGCCTTTATTTTTCAACTTCAAAATTGCTTTTTTTTTTAATCAGAAAGACATGTGATACCCTCTTAACCATAAACACCATTTTCTAGGAAATAAAATACTTTTGACAACAAATTTCAGGTATATTCTATTTCCTGAAATCGAGATCAAGAGAAAAGAGAATAATGTGCCAGATCAGTTTCCCGTAAATCTATCTGTACTCAAACATTGCTCTGAGTTCAAATACATTTTATTTATGAAAGTTTTCTGAAATTCTCCAGAGCTTTTTCTTTCCATTAGAAACTCTTCTTTATAAATGGCATCTCCGTGAGTAAATGTCATTTAAAGGAACACACATCACAAAGAACAGAATGTTGATCCTTTGTAACATTGTGTTCCAGTGTTGGACCCCAATACCAAGATTCTCTGAACTTCAGTTATCTGCAGAATTCTGGTTGAAAATGCTTTGCTGGCCTTAATCTTTGGGGAGTGGCTATAGCCGACGATCGTATTTTATCCATCATGTTCCTTGGGGGGACTTCTCCTTCCCCCAGCTCCACCCATGGTCTAAATGGAGCGGACATTTACATGACTCATACGCTCGGCCACGGTGACTATTCAAGAGGAAAGTCCCTCAATCGATGGAAGATACACAGAGTCCCAAGGCACTGGGATTGGCGCGTGATCCTGGAAAAAGCACGCGTCGCAGCCACTCCTGGTCCTCCACACCAGCCCCTCGGGAGCCTGTTTCTGTGCCCGGGCCTTGGCTGTGATGAGCTTTGCTTCTGAGATCTCACGTCTGTGACTCTTCTGAGGCCTGTCTTGGGCCACTGGAGGTGCTTTGCTCTCACACATCACCTGCAAGAAAGTGCAGGTGTCAGAAGCATCTGGAAATTATGCCTTTAGCCAATGACTAGCTGGTGTGGGAGTTTACAGGCGCCGCAAACTCGCCCTGTGTCTGGACAAACTCTGAGCAGAACTCCGCGCAGGATCCGCTGACCCGGAACCTCGCCTGAAATCGCTCCTTCGCCTGGTTTCTTTCTCTGTCCTGTCCTGCTTCCCCGTCCCCCTTCTTCTGAGAGCAGTTAATTATAAACGCCTGGAGCACACAGCCTCCTCACCGGCTCTGCTCCCGGGGCACCTGAGCCGCTGGCACTGGCTCCCGCCGCGTCGGTGAGTGTCTCTCCCTGAGATGCTCGCGCCCGCAGCTGGGAGGAGGAAGGTGGTCAGGAGGAGGCTGCAGCTGCCTGGTGGGTGGGAATGAAGCAGACTCCCGGAAAGCAGCCGAGACAGCCCTGAAGTGCTATAGCCCTGCTTCCAGCTGTCCTCGAGGCTTCTCAGGACCCCCCAGGGCATGGCTGAGACAGAAGGAGTGGTTCAGGTCCATACATTCTGTTCTTTTCCATCTGAGAAGATCCCAGCTAATATCGTGGAGACGGGCGAGCTCTCAAAGGCTAACGGCCCTCTCCATGGAAAAAAGCACATGACGCAGCCTTTGTCCATGATTTCAGGGGCTCACAGTCACCTTCGTAGATCCTTTACGGGTCAGCCCCCCTGCATCAGCGTCCTGTGTGCACTTCTGACTTTCTGAGGATTAACGCCCACAGGGGGTCCATGACTCCTGGCAACAGTGCTTGCCTTGCTGGGTGACCGCTTAGAAAGTTTTGAGGAAACAGTAACTAGGACTTTTGTTTTGGATATTTTCCCCCCAAATAAACAGTTACCAAATAGAAATCACAACTGATCAAGTCAATAAATAAGGAAGTAAAAAAATGTATGTGCCAAGCAGGGTATATATTCAAAGCTGTGCAGATGTCCACATGAACAGAAAGTTCGTGAAAACAAGGGGGCAGGACAGGGAGAGGAGGTTTCATTGAAACATCAGCTTACATTGAGCAATCTCTAAGTGATTGTAGTATTTCTTTCATTAGGAAAAAAATGTTTACACTGTTGTAAGATTGATAGAATCACGACATGCTCCACAATTCACCTACCTGCTTTTGTGTATTTTTGTCAGTTCTCTCATGTGTCCGAATAAAAGGACCATTTCCCTCAGGACAGTTGGTGCGCTCCTGTCTTCTCCCTGCCCGGCACCCCACACAGCACATTCTCTCAGAACGGTTAAGTGGCCCAATGCCACGGGCCCGTAGAGGAGCGCCGTGTACAGGACCTCTGTCGTTTTCAGTCCTGCACCTGTGCTCACGTGCATCTCACACTGTTGTCTCCGGGGCCACTGGTGTCCCCTCTGTCATCAGGGAACCCCTGTGGGTGTGGACCTCAGAGCAGCCTGAGGCTGGGCCTGCTGAGGGTGCTCTTGGGACATTGGCTTTCACATCGCTTCATCTCGCAGCAAACACTCAAGAATGTTCTGCACAGGTTCCTTGCCCCTGGTGAGCAAGCGGGAAGGCATGGTTTCCACGGTGTCAGGCAGGACAGGGAGCCAAGAGGGGACAAAGGAGTTCTTCATGCCCGGCAGAGGCCTCACTCCAACATGGCAGGATCTTCTACAGTTGGAGCTAGAGGTCCGTTTGGAGAACTTTTGGGGACATGGGAAGCTTTACCTCCCTCTGACTGTGTCATCTTCTCTATGAAAAGCCATCTTATATTCACATATCCCTTGATTTTACGAAAGAAAAAAAGAAAAGAAAGCAAGCCAGACCCTACATTAGATAATGGTATTTGTCAGCGTCTTTCTGTTCACACCATCATCTTTGTCAGGCACGTGTTAAACCTGAACGTGGCCCCACCTCTGGGCCTGAACTGAAACTTGATTTTGCCTGGTGGCAGCTTTCCTTATGACCAGTTCTCAAGAACAGACTGCTCACATTCCCTCCCCTCTTTAAACTTCACACCTTTCAACAACATAGTCATATGTTGCTGCATAATGAATTACCAGAGACCTAGCAACTTCAAACAACGCCCAGTGCTTAGCTCACAGTTGTGCGGCCCGCAGTCTCTGCTTAGGGCCTCACAGGCTGAAGTCAAGGTGTTGGCCGGACTGGGCTCTTAGCTGGAGGTTCTGGGGAAGAGTCGGCTTTCAAGCTCAGCCAGGCTCTTGGCAGAGCCCAGTTCCTTGTGGTTGGTTAGAACTGAGGTCCTCATGTCCTTGCTGGTGGTTAGATGGAGGCAACTCTTATCTTCTAGAGGCGTCTCTCCTTGCATGAGGACCCTCTGCATCTTCAAAGCCAACAATGGGCGTGAATCCCCTTCACACTTGGAATCTCTCTCACTTCCTCTTCTGCTACTTTCTGGAGAAAATTCTCTGCTTTCAAAGGGCTTACCTGTCTGGGTCAAGCCCACCAGTAGAATCTCCATCAAGGTCGACTGACTTATGACTTTAATTACATCTGCGAAATCCTTTCATAGCAGCACCCAGATCAGCATGGGATTGAATAACTAGGGCACAGGCCTCTGGAGTGGGGGAGGCATCTTTAGAATTCTGCCTGCCCGGCTGCCAGCTTCGGAGCCCTTTCGTCCCCTCTGAGCGTCTGGGATAAATCTGGAAGCCTCCACGTTCCAGAGCTGGGATGAGCATTTTCTCCTAGGGCAACCTCAGCCTTTGGAATTGCTCTCGGCTTACTGCGTGGACTTTGTCTCCTGTGCTTCTTCATCATCTTATTCTTTGTCTTCTTTGCATTGGGTGGGGGCTTAGAGATCCCTCTGCTTTCTTGTGAGGCTAAAAAATTCTTTAAAAATGTTTGTTGAAATTTATATAGGATCCAGTTATGTTGTAATAGGAGTGCATTTTGGAGTATATAATCCCCTGTAAGGATGGATTCAGTGTCCACTGAGTCTTTGTTAATTAAATGAAGTTGTGTGTGTGTTTACCAGTGGTACAGGGTGGCTACTGAGCAGTCAGAATGGACACCAACCGTGAATGTGCAGGCAGCTAAACAGCAGCCCTGCTGTGCTTCCACCTGGGAGGCACTTTATAAAATGCAACAGGAGGCACAAAGATGAATACAGAAAGAAGATGTGACAAAAAAATCTTGTGAGGAAGATGAGCTATGTATGTAAAAGATAATGGAGAAATTTATAAGTGTTGACAGAGAGATAAAAATAAAATGCTTATGAGATTAGAGAGGAGAAAGATTATTTCCAGCTAAGGAATCCAGAAGATTTCATGGGAATACAGCTCAGGAGGGGAGGCCTGTGGAGACCAGTCATCCCAGGCCTTTCACCCAGAGAAAAGTCGTTTATCAAGATCCTGCTCATGTGCCCTCTGTAACACGCACATTAATGTGCTGAAAACCATAAAAGATACTTCCATGTCTAACACAGGAGTAACTCTGTTTTCTGAGGTAGATCTAATTTTGATAATTTAAAGATAAACTGTGAAGTCATGACATCAAGAGATTCAGAGACTAGCCAACAAATAATCTATTGCTACTTTAGTCTCTGTCCAAAGTAATATTATAACATATTCAGATTTATCACACTGGTTTTTCAGAGCTCCCAAGATATCTTTGTTTCAGGCCCCTCACCTGTTGAGGGGCAACCCTGAAGCAGGATTTGGTCCACAACTGCACGTTGCCTTTAAAGAGGAAGATGTGCTGGTGTGTAGTAGCATCTTCCAGAGTGAAAGCGATGGATGTGGCGACCACTTTGGCCGGCTGTTTGCAGACATGCCTACGATTATCCGGCTCCCTTGGCAATGTGGCTCCCATGCTCTTCCCTCCCCGGGACTCTCGGCTGACCTTGTGACTTGTTTTGACCAATAGGATGAAAAAGAGGGGACATCGTGCCTGTTCCGAACCCTAGTCTCCAGAGACTGTGCCACCTGCAGCTCCTCTGGAACGCCGCTGAGCCACCGTGGGGATAAGCCCCGCACCCCATGCTGCCAATTCCAGAAGCAGAGCTGGCCTTCGGGTGCTTGAGGAAACCCAGCTGAGAGCAGCAGAAGTGGGTTCACGAGAAATAATGAATGGCTGTTATTTTAAGACACCAAGTTTTGGGTTGCTTTGTTATACTGTCGTAGCCCCATTTCTCTTTTGTGGCGGCCTAAAATGGCAAGTTCCACTCTGCTCTCTAGCAGCCACGTTAAATAGTGACCTGGGACAAAGCCTTCTCATAGCAACTTTGCAAGCCTGACATATTTCACGTGTTTCAATAATGTGCAAATTTTCTTTCTGTGATAGGTACACACAGATTTTGTGTAATTAACTTAAGAAGTACAGTTAAAAGTCACTATTTTATTTCCATTTATTTACCTTAAGAGTGAAAAACAAACCATTAAACGTATGCTGAGTTTCAGGTGCTTCAGAAGAAAAAAGGCGAGTTGAATTGAGAGTTTCCCAGACCTCCAACCTTTTGAAATGCTCCAGTGATGCTATTCACATAGTGTTGGCCAAATTTGGGGGGATTGTCTGAAACGTCTGGATAACATAAAAGCCATTTTACTCTTTTTAATTCTTATGGTTGATTTCTTTTTATAAGGAACATTTATAAGATACTTGATCCTTTACAGAGCATCTAAACTTTATAACTTTAAGATGTGGGTATTATTCCTCACCACTGCCCCCAGCCCATTTTACACATGAGAAAACCAAGGCTCAGAGAGATAAGTGACTTGGCCTAATGGAAGAGGCTTGGCATTTTCCTGTTACCATCTGACACCAAAGCCATGCTTTCTCCATAAAATAAATAAATGTAAATAAGTGTAAATAAATGATCAGTGGTTTGGAATTTGATAGTATGTTTCTTTTAAGGTCTTAGAAATGTTCATCACTTCTCTTCTTGCATAACATCTGTGTCTTTAATTTGGAAAATATTGAGTAGGGAAATAACTAACTATAACAATAAGTCATTTAATTTTAAAAAAAGCCTCTACAGTCCTACGTGCATGCTCGGCTTTCAAGTGTTTATAATCTACCACTAACTGCACTGCTGACATTGTGTTCATCTTTCTCCCAAACATTTCATTTGTGGGTATTTTAAACATCCAGAAGAGTTAAAGAATTTTAAAGCAATCACCCACACACTCACTGCCTAGATTCCATCATTAACATTTTATAATATTGCTCTGTCGTATCATCCACCCATCTACCCATTCTTATTCCTCCACCAGTTGGTCCTTCTATATTCACCTTTAGTCAGACAGTTCAGTGGCCCAACACAAAACACTGTTAAGGATGTTGCTTTGTCCCCTCATGTTGGCACAGGGTCTGCAGACAAAACCACCAACGACCTGAAAGTCACCTTCAGAGGAAGGACACCACCAGCAGCACCAACTGCAGTCAGTTTCAAAATGACTTCCGAGTCTGAATGGAGGCGTCCACCACCGGCTGATAGGAAGGGCTGGTGAGAATGCAGCTCCTGCCCGCTGGCCTGGAGGAGGTTCCTGCACTGCAGCTCTAATTCTGAGTCATACTGGGGGCCTGTTTCCTTTTACTTCTGAGACTTCCCTCCCAATAGTGATATAAACAAAACTAAGAGGCATGGAAGGGAATTGTGGAGTCATGGGACGTGGAAGGACAGGAGACTACCTTGGGATGCTGCAGAGGGGCCAGGTATCCAGATTAAAGGTGAAGTCCACTGAGCACAGAAAACCAAAACACCTGTACAGTGATGGCGAGAGGGGCACAGCAACTTCAGATGATCCACCTGGATGTCAGGAGGAAGAAAGGTCAGTGTGCTGCCCCCAGGGGCCTGGAAGAGGGGCCCTGGAAATACTCCATGGGGAACTGAAGCCAGGATGCCCACACAGTCCGACAACTGACTCTCTGACCCTGGAACATACTCCTTCATGCCTTATTTGACTCACTTAGTGCAAGTGTTGAACCAGAGGGAGCCAGTCTCACAGATGGATTTGAAACTTACATTTTTGGGAGCCCCACAAATTCCAACATATGCTGATAGTTTTTGTAAATCAGGTGGGGGAAGCTATCATCTATCTATCTTTCTATCATCTATCTATCTATTATCTATCTATCTATCGTCTATCTACCTATCTGTCATCTATCTATTATCTATCCTTCATTTCTCTCTCTATCATCTGTCTATATCTATCCATCATCTCTATTATCTATCATCTATCTATCTATCTATCTATCATCCATCTATCTTCCCCATGAGTGTTCTGCTCTTGGATTTCAGCTGACCTAGTGATGATAGTACTTGGCAATGCGGAGTTGAAAAGGGGCTCTTCAGGGGGCTGAGAACTGCTAGGTGGCGTTTCTATGCTCTAGTACCCATGTGTCCCTTTTGCAGGATTCATCCTCAGTATTTCTCCCTGAGTGTAAGCTCTGTGAGGACAGAGGCATGCCTCTATCCCTAGCATCCAGTATAGAAAAACCACCAGCTTTACCTCCTGCCACAGTTCTCCCTTTCATCTGTCCAACAAACATTTATGAAAGACCTGCTGTGAGCCAGGCACTGAGCCCATGGAAGATAGTAATAGTACAGCGGTTCTCAAAGTGTGGGTCCTGAACCAGCAGCATCACATCACCTGGAACTTTGTTAGAAATGCAGAGTCTCAGGCTCCACCCCAGACCCACAGAATCAGACACTCTGGGGGTGGGGCCCAGCCATCTGTGGTTTCACAAGCCCTCAGGGGAGCTGCTGCAGGCTCAGGTTTGCAGCAGTGATTCCCCCAATAGTCCATTACAGCTGCCCATCTTCCATCCAGGTGGAGGGCCTCCATCACACCCAGCACTGGTGCTGCCAAAATCTCTGGGCTGCTTGGTGGTGGTCCAGCCTGACTGCACGTTAGACTAAGTGGGGGTGCTTCCCAAACCTACCGAATGCTGGGCCCCTCCTCCAGAGTCTGGTCCCGCGTGTGGCCTGGGCAGTAATTTTTCAAAAGCTCTCCAGGTGATTCTAAATGTGGCCAAGATCGAGAAACCACTGAGGTAGCTGGAAGTCCACAAAGGGAATGGGGAATTGAAACTGAGCTCGCTGAAGGAGGCTGAAGTATTAGGTTGAGTCACATAAAGTTGCCGTGTTTGCAGGTTAAAATCTGTCAAGTGTTGGCAATTATACTTGGTTGAACCTACGAGTTGTTCTCAACTCCCAGACAAAAGCGGTCATGGCACGTGGCCCACAGAAGGGCCCGGGAAGTGGAGGAATCACAAACTCAGTCTGTATACCTGAAGCGGAATCCACTGTCTTCACCACCAATAATAGAACCGCTATTGTGATTTTCGATTGTTTTTCCTCAAGGGCTGAGGTCACAAACTTTTTCTGTAGAGGACCTGATAATAAATATTTTAGACTTTGCAGGCCACATGGTCTCCCTTGCAACTATTCAGCTCTGCCATTGTAGTGGGAAACCAGCCATGGACAATATGCGAATGAAAGGACGTGGCTGTGTTCCAATGAAGCCATAGTTACTAAAACAGGCAGTGGGCCAGATTTGACCAGGGGCCGTAATTTGCCAACTGCTGTTCTATGGTATGGATTTTCCATAAGAATGCTAGAGAGTAGACAGAAGTTGTCTAAGACTTTGCATGGTGAAGCAGCTGGCTAGTTGACTTAAGTAAGGTTATACAAATCAGCTGTAAGATACATGGAGAGCTTGCACATGTCAAGTGATACACAGAGCATTGTTGAGTTCCTTGGAAGAGAAAGCCTCCCATTTAAGCAGCACTGGTGAGGCTTGGGGACAGAGATAGGAGGACCCCAAAGTGTGGAAACTCCTTTTGCCTTCTGATACAATTGATGTTTAGCAAATGTTATTGTATTAGTCAGCTAGGGCTGCCAGGACAAAGTACCACATGGTGGGTGTCTTGAACAACAGAAATTTATTTTCTCACAATTCTGGAGGCTGGAAGTCTGAGATCCAGGTGTTGGTGGGTTGGTTTCTTCTAAGATTTCTTTCCTTGACATGTAGATGGCCGTCTCCTGCCTGTGTCTTCACATGGTCTCTCTGTGTGTGTCTATGTCCTAATCTCTTCTTATAAGGACATCAGTCGTATGGGATTATGACCCACCCATGTGACTTCATTTTACCTTAATTACCCCTTTAAAGGCCCTATTTCCAAATACAGTCACATTCTGAGGTACTGGGGGTTAGGACTTCAACACATGAATTTAGAGAGGGACATTATTCAGCCCTTAACAGTTATCAAATGCATTACCTTCATGAGCAATACATACGTCAAATAAACCCTCTAAAATCACTGTTGTTTCCCATATGCAGCGTCTTAATGACTTTATTTACTCAGAGATGGTTAGAGCTGGACAGAGTCTATAGCTGAGCTTATCCAAACTCATTTTATGGCTGAGCAAACAAAGACTCAGAAAGATGAAGTAGTTGACCATAGTCACACAGATAGGGCGGAGGTGAAACCATGCATGGATGCAAACTCACGTTCTTTCATGGATTTTCCAAATATTTGTTGAGCACCTACTATATGTTGGCATTGGGTTAGGAACCAGAGCTTAAAGAGGGTTCCTGCCCTGGAGCCATCTAGACATGCACCAACCCATGAGCCACAGTGAAACATGTGGCTCTGATGTGCCTGGGAAAAGTGGACAAAGTTTATGGGAGGCTGGACTCTATTGGATTAATTACTAACAAAAAGCTAGGGAGTCCTTTCTGAAATGTCTGCTGACAAGTTCCAAGCTCCTCCTTTATTTTACAGTATCACCAATTATAAAAGGCTGTGGGTTTAAGAACAATTTTCAAAGAAAGAAAATCAGACTGTGTTAAAGACACAGCCTGATGCCAGAAATGTTAAACCATGAAAAAGAGCATTTTAGATTAAAAAAAATATGGTTATTAGAATAGCAAGTCTGGGGGCCGGCCCGGTGGTGTAGTGGTTAAGTTCGTGCACTCCGCTTCGGCGGCCCGGGGTTTCGCAGGCTCGGATCCCAGGCGCACACAGATGCATAGCTTGTCAGCCATGCCGTGGCGGCGTCCCATATAAAGTGGAGGAAGACAGGCACGGATGTTAGCCCAGGGCCAGTCTTCCTCAGCAAAAAGAGGAGGATTGGCAACGGATGTTAACTCAGGGCTGGTCTTCCTCACACACACAAAACATAATAAAATAAAATAGCAAGTCTGAAACAGGCCATTTTCTTAGTACTTTTGGGGCTATGCAAGATGATATTGCTCTGCCGGTCACTGAAAATTATATATACCAGATCATAAAAAGTTTTGAATTCTGCCTTGCATAGAAAGTACTCAATAAATATTTGTTAAATAAGTGAACGAGTTAGGTTCTTGGCAAATAATATCTTAGATGTTGTTTTCTAGTCTCTTTGACTTGTGTATTTATGCCCCTTATTTCCCCTTCATTGTCATTTAGTAGAGTTTCCAGATGGAGGGGCATTAATTCATGTCTTCATTACATGAGGTTTAACCAGGATACATGTTTCTAATGTCTTTTCATTTTGGCAGTTTTGAAATTGGGGAGGCAAAAGGATTTGGGATGATCTGAGTAAAGCTGAGTGGCTACTATCCAAGGAATGGCCATGGTTCCAGTGCTTCAGGCTGCACTGGTCACTGTGGGCACTGACTCGGAGACTGACCAAGGAAGGGAAGGTGGGAGAGTCTGCCCATTGTCAGACATTTAGGAACATTAAGACTAGGTGGACGGATTTACATTCCTTAGAAAAGTGACTGAATGAAAAGAAATCCTAGCTCTGTCCTTAACATCTGCCCGCAAAAAGGCTAAGCGTGGTTTGTTAACTTACAAATTTGTTTAAGAGGATGTTTTCTAGCAGGAAAACCTCACAATTCTGTCCTAAGTTTTCCACTGTCTTAGGGCTACTGAAGCTTCCTTTGAATTTTATTTGTCTTTGATCTGAGGACCCCGGTGCTTTGTAACTATATACAGGATTAAATACTTCCTCTGTTTAAATAGAAATCCCAAAGCACCGAGGTAGAAAATGACTTGAACAAGGGTTTACAGCAAGTGGATTAGAGACTGGTTTAGAACCAGGAACTTTTGAATGAAAACAGTGTTTTCGTTTTGTTTTGTTTATGTGCTAAACTTTTTGCGATATAAATTCCCTTCTGATAGATTATGTGCAATAGAACCATATTATTAGAGATTCAGATATCCTGTGTGTAAAATTATGCTTCCCCATATATTGTAAAAATCAAACAAAAGATGGCTCTGAAGGCTGTTAGCCTTAATTACCAACATCTGTAACATAATGACTCTCTGGATTTAAGAAACTTGACTTATAGTTATGGGCTTAATATCTTTCTAATAGTCTATAGACCAATGGGCATTTTAATGACAAAATTATGGGCTCTACAGGAATTGAAAGCTATGTTAGAAGTGTTTTTCCTAAGGCAGGGTTTTTAGTGTGGTCCCTCAGACCACCTGCTTTAGAATCACCTGGAAGTTTGTTAAAACATTCCTAGGTCCACACTCACTCATGAATCAGAATCCCTGAGGGTGGGTCAAGAATCTCCATTTAAAGTTCCTAGTGTGTTTCTGATGCCCAAAAAGTCTGAAAATAACTGAACTCAAAGAGTAAATATAGAAGTAAGTTGAAGACATCTTCAAGCACAGATATTGGTGGGATCCATTAATGGGCAAAATATCAAGCAAATCAAGATTATAAAGTATTTAAAACACCAATGGAAAATTTAGTTTTTGAAAATGACAGGGGAAGTTTTAGATAAATTGTTGGTTATTGGTGGAACATATTCTTTTCTTAAAGGAGAAAAGTGTTTTATGCAAACGATTCTTCCTGTACTAATTACTTTATATACTATAAAATGTGAAAACAACCTTTACGAACTTCAGATCAAAGGTGTTTTTCCATAAGATTTTCTGGGATTACAACATTCTTTTGAAATTAAGAAGTGGTAGGAAATATACTATGTAAAACCCAATTAACTGGGTATAAAATTCCGACTCTGCAATCATTTGACTTTGCTAACCTGAGGTTTAGTTTTATATTATCCGTGAGAAAGGGATTTGAACAGAATTGTTTGTGTAAATTAATCATTTTATTTCCCTGTCTAAAACCATTCAATGACTCCCCATATCTCTAAGGACAAAGTTCAAACTCTTGAAGAGCATTTCCATAACTTCCCTCTCCAGCCACATCTCCTTCCCATCCTCCAGCTTTCCCTTTCGGTTTCTCCTCACCCTGACCTCTCAGACATCACCATCATTCTTCTCTCTGCCAGGATATGTCCCCCCTGTCCCTCTCCTTTCTTCCCGAGTACGTGGCGAGCACTTCACACGTACTGTGTCATTACTGATAATAACATTAGACAACGGAGAAAAGTGGACACATTTAAGGTATGTTCTCAAGGTAGAATGCTCAGGCCTTACTGAGGACTTGTACATAACAGGGTGATGAGGTAAAGGGAGAAATTAAGGTTGGCTTGAGAAATGAAGACCTTAATTAGGAAATTACTATGAATGAGAAAAATAGAAGCATTGAGTGATTACAAGTTTTGTTTTGTTCATACTAAATTTAAGATGCTTATGTGGGGAAGATGTTAACATGGGATAGGATACCAGAGTGTGGAATTCCAGAAGGGTGTCAGAGCTGAAGATGGAGATGGTATTTAAAGCCACAGCAGTAATGAAATCCCTTAGAAAGACTAATGGAGAGAGAAGGGTCACTTTGAGGCCAAGGGGAAGAGGGGTACCAAATGGAGAATCCAGTGATGGAGGAGGAGAACCAGGACAGTGGAGCCCTGAAGCCAAGAGGGGAAAGTGGTTCAAGAAAGTGGGAGTGTAGAGTCTGTGACGGCTGCCAATAGGTGGAGTAAAATGAGGACTAAGAAGTGACCACAGGATTTGGCAACATGGAGGCCACTGGTGACAATGACATGGTGGAGTAAGGGCAATGAAAGTTCATGTGGTGTGGGCTGTGGGAGGAGGCAACATGAGGAAGTGGTGACCATAGCCATAGAAGATCCCTCAAGCAGTTCTGCAGATAAGACACAGACAAATGGGGCTGTACGACGGGGATACGGGATAAAGGGGTATTAATTTTTACTGCTGGGAGATGGAGACCATGTTAATGTGGTAAGAATGACTCAGGAGCAAGGAAGACACTATGATAGAGGAGAAAGATATTATCTGCAGGATGTGGCCCTGGAGGATATGAGGGGATGGCTTGCAGAGGCCAATTGGAAGGGCTGGCCCACGACTGCAGCTGGGAGCGTTCATCCATGCCGACAGGAGGGAAGCAAGGACTCCGGTGCATGTGCAAGTCTGCGGATGGCTTTGGTGTGGGAATGCTTCTATTTTCCCATTGATGGGTGAGTCCAAGTTACCAGCTGGGAGCTGGGTGGAGATGGGATGGAGAGATTGAGAGGAAGAGGTGTGAAATTTTTGTCCGGAGCATAGAGAAAGAACACGCCAGGGAATATCCTCAAGTAGCAAAATGGCCTGAGTGTCCACTTGCAATTCATCATCACGGGTTTAGAGTAAGACAAGTCACTTTATTTGGGTGTTTTTCTCCAGCAAATTTCGGATGCTACTGTCAGTCTGTGGCCCCCCCAACTCCTGACCCCACCTTAGCTGGGCTTTCTCTGTCGACCTGATAGGTGCCAATTCCGCGGGAAACCTGTCTATCCTCCACGTCTAGACCTGGGGCTCTCCTGTGGTCTCTCTTACGCCTGTTACGAGCCTACTGTGATTATCCACTTACTCATCTGTATCTCCCATCAGAACACAAGCACACAGAAGGCAGGGATTTTTGATCCATGTTGTTCTGAACTTTAACCCCAACTTCAAACGCAGCACTTCACACACAATAGCTACTGGACACATACTAGTTGAATAAAAGAAATACGGCCCATCAGGCAAACATCAGTCCCTCCAATTCCACATCAGCATCAAGAATTTGCAATGAACGTTAGTTGAAAAGAATTCTTACCTATGTATTACCAAAACACTAACAAGTCACCTCAGATTTATAGTTCAGCTTCCTCTTGTTGCAGTTCCCAAAGTTATGATGTCGAATTGTATCCAAGTCAACTTCACTTTTAAAAAGCATTTTAGCTGACTTCCTTTCCTCAACTCTATCCTCTTAAAATGGTGAATAAGGAAGACTTTATTTCCATAGCAATGGTTAAAGGAGAAAACTAAGCACCGAACTTGTGAGCATTGTAAGTGCAGTGTAATAGCCCTGCACATTGCATTTTATTTACTAGACAGATTTCCTCTTCGGATTAGAAAGCAACAAGTTTAAGGAAGAAGATACCTGTATTTCCCCATTTGTACAAGAAGGAGAATCATATATTTAAAGATATGTCAGAATGATTAGGACTATTATGAGAAGATATCATTTAGATTTAGAGTAGAGTAGAGTAGAGTAGATTTAACACGGAGTCAGGGACGTGGGCCTCCATGTACTCACTTCTCCGTTGCCAGGTAATACATGTGGTTTTTCTTTGCTCATACGTCGTTCTGGTGACTTACCTCATCAACGGGCACTACAACATTTACAAAGATGCAACGATGTATTTACTGTCTCACATAATCTTCACAACACCCAACACCCTTGAGGTGTATTTTATCTCCAATATAAGCAAAGTGAAGCTTAGAGAGTTTAAGTAAAACTCATACAAAGTCATAGAACGGTAAAGGGCAGAGTCTGAATTTAAACCAAGAGTGGTCGGGCTCCACAACTGATTATCTTTCAATAAAGCAATGTGGCAAGCCCCTTGTTGGAAGCACCCCATAAAGTCTAGGGTCCCTTCCAGTTCTACTGTGTAATTTCTATGGAAACAAAGAAGCGCTTCCGGCACATCTTGCTCATCGTGGATCACCAGTCCCCTTAGCGGCTGGGAGACAATTGGGAATCTTCTCGGTGTCTCTCCTGTTCTCCGGATGTGCACATGTGGACGTGGGCTTCACACACAGGAACTCAAAAAGACGACCTCTCTTTGAGTAGTCGATGATACTATTTCCATTAATTTTACTCCCTGAATCTGCTGTAGAGAGCAGGAGGATTGAAAAAAATGACCAGGACAAATAAATGTTTTAGAGATACTTGTGAATGGGGGTTCCATGAGTGTGAGTATTTGCACATAAAACCTAAATTTACACTTCTTTTCATTAGTTTAAGTTTTCAGTTTCTAGTTACTGGGTCACGTACTTGTTGGAAAAGTAAATATTTATTTCAGTTTTGTATAATGCTCGTTCACTCTTGCCATTAATTTATTTTAATAGTTATAATGTGACCCCTAAGCATCATGCTCAATTAGCAATCCACACTATTGGCCAGACGAACATGTGACACCCTACCCAGCATGCATCATTTAATCATGGAACCCGTATGTGATGACAAACATCTGTATGATGGTGCATTATTTCACACGAGTTCACTGTAGGAATGAACTCATTTCACAGATGAAGAAAAACTTGTCCAAGTTCAACCTGCCTGTAAGGGGCAGAGTCAGCACCTGGAACGTTCTCTGAGAGTGCATGAATACGGAAAGCTTCCCAACACTGGGATGGTGTGTTATTGTCTATCAGAAATACAATCAAAGAATACGGAACAGTCTTAATGACTAGCAATTAGGGGTAACAAATCCTTGGCTCGAGGAACCAGCATATGAGAATTCAAAGTCTGAGCTGGAAAAGAATGACTAAAGAAATTATAAGGAACCTATATGAACGAGATATCGTAGCACAGCGAAAAGAACACTGAGCCGAGAGATGGAAGCCAGTGGAGGTTCATCTGTAGAACAGGGAGTCCGACTGGATGACTAGGCTGGGACACCCTGTACTGGCCCCTAGATTTTTGTCCTCTGGCTCTGCCCTTCGAGGCTGACTGGCTGCCTTACATCCCGGTGCTGCCTTGCCCTCTTGCTTATGGTTAGTTCTGCCAGGGAGGACCTGGCAGAGATGAGAGGGAGAGGGGAAGTGAAGTTAGGGATTACCCTTGGCTCTCTCCCTGTACGGTCTCCAAAGGTCATGGCTCCTCTCGAGGCTCCTGCTTTCCATGACTCTTCCCCTCCAGTGGCAGTGTCCTTCAGGCATGCACCCATGCACATGCACCACCCCTGGGTCCTCCCACCCCTTGTAAATGAACTCTCCTCGCAGGATCCCAGTTGGAATGCTGCTGGAACCCTGACTGATACATTCTGGAAGATTCTTCCCAGCTCTCATTTTGCACGTGATTATTTTGTGAACTACTGTACTTGGCTTGCTTGTTCTTCTTTCTGCACAGTAATGATTCTTGGCTTCTTCTTGTGAAGTTCAGAGGGTATGCAAATTATTACCAGAAGAAAGTGCTGACTTTACTCCATTTTCTTAAAAGTATAACCATCGTCCACGGTCACAAGTAAGAGAGGAGTCAAAAGTAAGTAAAATAAGGGCACAGCTTTATTTCACTACAAGGCAGTAAGTACACTGTCATATCAAAAGTTCAGTGCCGGCCGTTGTGCACCGAATGTTCTTAAGGCAGCAACTGGCTCTCAACCCCAGTCTCTCGACCCCAGCTGCAGACACAGGTTCCGTGTGGCAGTTCTGAGACCAGACACGCAGAAACTACGGGGATGCAGATCAAATGCATAACCCCTGAATTAAAGAACAGGCTGAACTCAGAACAAAACAAGGACATCAACAACATAGATCTCCCAAAAAAGAAGTGCAATGCATGCTCTTATAAACCAACAATGACAAAAAAAAAACACAACAACGAATGCAAAAATCTCCCAAACAAGTTTTCCAATGTGTTACAAAAGGAAAAAAGTATATATATATATATATAAAAAATAAAAAAGTCTGAAATACTAGTGCATAGTCAATACCTAACACCAAGTTCCTTTTCTTTCTGTCGAAGCTCTACTGCCCCTCTGACACTAGCAGCACGTCTACAGGCTAAGATCATAGCAGCAAAACACAGTTTTCATTTGGCATTTACAAAATTAAATTACTGAATAAAAATATAATTTTTTATAAAACTATTTCATACAGTAATAATTTTTAAAGCAAGCTAACAAAAAACTCATAAAATGGTTTAGTACAATAAATGTACCTCCAACGTTAGTGACCATAAATGAGCATGGACAAATCTTGATTAATGATCCCATGGTATTAAGCCAACATTTATAGTAATGCATTGTGTTTAGTGATTGAGAAAAGTGAAATATTGGAGTTCCTTTTTTGTGTAAAATTTCAAAAGCTCATCACAGGAAAAAATAGTGGTCTGTTTGATCCTCTAAAATACAGATAAATCATTTTACGTTTAAACAAATCTGCATTAAGATATTAACAACTGGCTACAATTCATTACCTAATAATTTAGGTAAGACTGTTATTTATTTATTTTTTTTAAAAATCCTTTTAGTTGGGTGAAATCTGACAAGATTTCATCCACCTAAAATGCACTTGGTGCAGCTCTTGACTGTTGTACCACAACAAAAACAGGCTCTTCTCCCATTCGTGAAAAGTCTCACATAGAGGACGATAAATCCCAAGTCGACTTGAAGTGTTCTGAGAACCATAATGCTGTCGGGAGCGTCTCACATGACGAGAGTCCGGGTGGAGAAGGCGCTGGCGTACCTCCGGGCCTGGCCCGAGCCTGTCACCTGCTCTTCCGTCTTCCCGCAGGACGCAGCTTCCCAGGCGCCGCCGCAGGGCTGACGGGGAGAGAAGACAGCGCCGGTGAGCCGGGCAGCCCCTGGCCGCCGTGGGGTCCCCCTCCGGCAGAGCCGTGCCCACCGGGGATTCGGACCTCCAGGGGGCGGGCGGGCAACACGGGGAGCCTCTGTCAGCTAAAATCCGAACCCTCTGACACCCAGGAATCCAGCTTCCCAAGGGGTAGTAATTATCAGACATTGTTTATCACTCAGAGACAAAACCACTCCAAACTATGGAAACTCACAGCCGCATCTTCATCCCTGAGTGCCCTCGTCCACGAGGCGACTTGACAAAGTTGGACACAGGACTGAGCACAGTTCCCCAGGTACCCAGGGGGAGCCCTGGGCAGTTCCTCATTACGTAACTGGTGAGTGCCAGTCCTTCAAGTGAAGGAGCACCTGTAGGTGCTGGAATTGATCCTCACCTACTGACCGTAGTGTATATATTTTGTATCAATTACATATCGATTAATTTAGAAATACTTGTTTAGCAGGGTAGCTTACTTTTTAAAGTAAGTAGTGAACCTGGGTCTGTCTGCTGCATAGCCTGGCTCCTGCCTCCCTCCAGGCCGCCTCACAAGGAAATAGGGACCATTTGTGCCCTAGTTAGTTTCCAAAAGGATTTAAGATGCTTACAAAATAAATACAAGATAACAGGTTTAAAAAATGGACAAGACAGGATCACAGAGAAACATGGGAAAAAGAAATAATTGAAGATGCGGTGAAATTTGTACACAAAACACTTGCCATGAAGTACCATGCACCAGCTAGACATCAACCTCAGGCTTGGCTCTGAGCTCCCTAGCAGTCAATGCAAAGAGGGAAGTAAACACAGGCAGATATAAGATTGGTACCCAAAGCTCGGAACTAAACCAGAGGTCTAGAAAAAGCACAACTATTCCTGGTATCGACACCAAAGAGGGATTTTCCCCATGGGACAAAAGAGAATGAGAAAAGAAAGTCCTCTGCTCTCTAGAGCCACGAGTGTCCTTCAGGAGACAAAATGAACCCATGTGGAACAGGTGGTGTGACAATAGGCTGAGTAAAAGGTTCGTGGTGCCATGCCCACGGGAAGGGGGATGGGACACTGAGGAACAGCCAGGGCAGTGCTCTAGGGAAGGGCAAGAATAGGCAGGATTTCAGAGACAGGAGAAAGGAGGAGTGCAACCCGGGGGAGAAATAGCATGAGACTCAGGAAGCTGCAATTTGTACATCGCCTGCGGGAGGACCGGGAGAGCGAGGAGGAGACACAGCGGATTAGACGACAACATTTAACAAGTGCTTACAGTGTGCCACCCACACTCACAGGGGTCTGCCATGTATCGTCTCATCTAACTCCCACACAGAACACCTGTGGCACAGGTACGACTCACCGTGCCTGTTCTGCAGACCAGGCACTTAAAGGAAGAGAGAAGTTAGGCAACATCCTCAGGGTCACCCAGCCAAGAAGTGATGAAGCAAGCATGGAATCCAGGCCCTGCTTCTATTCGAGCTCTCATCCACGGAGAAGCGTGCCGTCAGGTCGGCAGGGCCTTGGGATTCAGGAAGAAGCGTGTAGATGGGGTATGGATGTCATCAGACTTTTCAGCAAAGAGGTTGATAATTCTGAATGAACGTGGAATTTGTACGGTGATGGGGTGTTCCTGCCTAGTGGCTGGGACGAAGTTTCAGGGACAGAAGGTTTATAGGGCCATGTTTCTAACTTGTAAACTTTCATGGGACACAAACTGGGTTCCCTGGCTTCTGCCCAGTCTCCCCTGCCATCCCCCCCCAACGTAAAAGGCACCGCCCAAGTTTACACATGTTTGCTCCGAAGGCTCGGAGGCCCGCCACGTAACCTGAAATACTACATAGCACGATGGATTATCACGAGTGTTTCTTGGAACCGTGTACCACCAAGATGACAGGACAAAGGTGATAGCAGTTCGGGGCTGACTTCTGCCCCTGAGTCACATTTTGTGTTTTCCTAAACAAAATCACCAGGGCAGTTACAGCACTCCTGAAATAGCTCTGAATAAATGATGATCATCCAGGTTCAAGCGAGTGGATTAAATAAACATATTCCTCTGCTGTGTATCTGTCCATACAAATTCCATATTTCAGTTTAGTTGATTGCTTATATGTTGTTGCTAAAATTTTTCAGTGCAGCACTGAAACACCAGATTGGCACAAGGGACCCAGTTAAAAAAAATAAATGTTATTGTTTCAGTCACTGAGTTTGTGTTTGTAGTCACTGTAGCAAGGTGACGTGTAATAACCACCATCAGAGGGTGAATGGTTATACGTGGCGGATGTCTGCCACGAAGCGCTCTGTGTGTTTAGAATCGGTGACATACCCGCCACAAAGTGCACGGGTCTGAGAAACAAGTGACCGAAGAAGCAGCAGAATGAAATTTCTTAGTATACTAACATCTTGTACGTAAGTTTAAAATTACAGAAAGATATATGCCAAAACCAAAAATACATACTTTGAAAGAATACGCACAAATGGAAAGGAAAGAGGAATGAGAGAGAATGGAGACAAAGTGAGGAGTAGGGGAGGAGTTTCTGTTTTTCCCTGGTTAAGAATTTTTCTACAGAGCTGTGCTTCAATTAGTACAGAATTAATTTTCTAGATGTGTCAATTAAGTATCTTGAAATATTATGGTAAAAGAATCTTATGCTTGCTTTTCCTGCGCCTCCTGCTAAAAGTCAGATTCTGACCCCCGGCAATACGGACTTCAGTTAATTCGGGCTTCCCAGTGTGTTCAGGAGAATCTAATACAAGTGTCAGCTTAATATGTTTTCCACTTGAAATCTGACTGTGCTCTTGTTGGGTCTCCCAGATGGCTCATCACTCTACTCGTGTTTGGCGCCTCCTCCAGGACCGGATCTTTAAAACAAGATCAATGTAAAGAAGATACCACATACCTTTAATGAGTATTTCGAGAAAACTTTTCAAACAGTCAGCTTCTCCTAAGTCAAAATGGAATCTACTAAGAAACCAATCAAATGGACCGAAATATCCGCACTCCAGGAAGCAGAGCATTTCAGGGGCCTATCAGGCCCGGAGCTCAGAGCCCAGGGAGGCACCTTGGACGCCCGACTCTCCCAGCGCGGCCAACACCGGGGCACGGCGGCCACCGTGTGCAAGAAGCGCTGCGTGCAGAACGGCAGGCCCTCTGCGCCGTGAGAGCACACAGCAAGCCCCGCTCACAACCACGAAGGAAAAAACTGGTCCGAGCCAACCAGACATACGGACTCCATGGGCGTGAAAGTAAAGGAAGAGCGGAAGGTTGAGGACTCAGGTAAGAAGAGGGACGCTCACGGCCAACAGCCAAAACCGGCGGCTGCCTCCTCTCTTGCCGTTTCCTGCGCCCTCCTTACCCTGAAGCCCCGGGGCCCTAGGCCAAATTTTCAAGCCCACAGAATCGTTTTGACAAAGAAGGATTAAATGTCTTTGTGCTGGAAGAGTATTTTTTAATACTGTCACATAGATCTTTGTGTATCCTCCTTATTCCTTCTCCTGAAATTTTAGTTTCATTTACACTAAACAATTGATAAGAATTACAGATTCTGCGCACGGATTCTTGTTAGATTACTAACCCCTGCTGCTATTGCAGACATGTCACTCTACCCTAATTCATTTCAACATTCATAATCCTACCGCACAACCTCCTCCTCTCGCCTGTGAGTCACCCTGCTCATCCTGCAAGGTGCCTTTGACTGCCCCTGGGCAGAAATGAACTGTAAACAGACTGTCAGAGCTTCACCTGGGACATCCTGCTAAAGCCCTTTAAACAAATAATCCAAGTCTTTGTAGAAAACAGAAGAAATAAAACGAGACAAGACCATGTCCACCGGTGGTTGTCTGTCAGAATTAGATTATCTTCGCATTTCCACTGAGACTATGAATAGCGTTTTCATCACGCAGAACAACAACTACTATTATTATTATGTCCACGTAGCAACTTCACACAATAGCTGCTGGTATCAAAAGCTGTGGCAAGTATGTGCTTTACAGCTCACAGACCTAATGAGGAATTTGCACAAATCATAAAAAAATGATTTTGCAAAACCAAAGCAACTTGTGAGATGTGGTGCCATGTTTTCCTTTTAACTAATAAGCAGGTATGAGAGGTGTTCAAGAGTAAGAATAAGAATTATCTGATTATTCTCTTTAACCTGTTTGTACTCTGGACTAAAATTCTAAAAGTCAGAATTCCTTCCCAAAAGAGCATCTTTTAAAAATGTATCAGTTATGAGAGATAATGTAGAAATCTTTTGTTGTATCTTGAAAGTCAGGGATGAACCTGAGATGAAATGTCGCTAAGGTAAGATGAATGGTTATCAAACTTTTCCCACACATAAATGCTTCCCTATGTCTGCACATAACGATTAAATGCTCCCCAATTTCAGGGCTGCTAACTTCCCATAGAAAAGAGAGCCCTCAAAGTTAGGGAACTCCAGATCCAGATGGTGACTGGAAGTGGCCCATCCACCAAGGCCTCCACTTCCCACCAAGCCTGTGTCAACCCTCACCAGGGTGAATGGACTCTGCCCAAATCTGGAGCTTGTCCCAGATGTCTCTAGAGGTCTCTTCGTCTTCCATGTGTATAGACTTTACAGACAGTCTATATCACATGGCCTAGGGTGTCACAATTTTTTGGAAGAATAGCTCTTTCCTTAGTCACATATTAGTTCCAGACTATTAAGATTAAGACAAGTGCCAAATTGCTCTAAAGCAATTCTATCTCTGCTGGCCTGAGGAAGATTCAATACCATACTGTTTACCAAACCAAACCAAACAAAAAAATCCACATCCTGTAAGGTCTGGGACAGGGCACTCTGAATCTGAGCTTGACAGACCTTCCCCACTCATTTAGCCTTTCTTAATTCAACCCGAAAACTGTACCCAGCAAACTCGCTTGATTTATAACATATACTGAAAGCAGGTTGCCAAAGTACTACTGACAGCCATGTGAATTCTTGCCAGGGCAAGTGGAGAAGAGTGATCCAAAGGGAAGACCAAGTAAGGACAGAGGTATCCAGGGGAGCAGGTCAACAACAGCACACGACACTAAGAAACGCCTGGAAAGATCTATGTCACATGCAGACAGACTGTTTCCATGTCTGTTGACATGCCAACACAAGCAGCAGAAAAATAGAGAAAACCAGTAAATCAGTTGTTTCATCTCCATAACACCAAACAGATCTGATGGCCTTTATTCCAGGAATCAGTTGAATCAGCTCTTTTGGTGACCCACTGACACAGTTGTGCAAGAGTGGAACAGGGAATGAGAAAGAGAGTGCTAGAGGAAATAATACCCTCAGTGCAAGAAGACGCGGCCATTGCTGAGGCCTCCTTGCCTGTGTTTCTAAGGACAGAGACTGTGTACAGCCTTTGTCTAACAATGGATACCACCAACATACATTGGCAAGTGGGCTGCCATTTTGAAAGCAATCTTATATCCATTTGATCTTCATAGTGACCTTGTATGATGAGTAGAGGATACACTATGGTCCCCAATTTATAGACGAGAGCTTTTTGGTCTGAAAGGTGAGTGAATTAAAGACATGCAATTAGGAAGTGGTGGCGTCTAGACTAGAACCCAGGCTCTTGTTGCCTGCATGCTAGTTTATTACGCTTCTCAGCAATGTTGATCATGCAAAAAGTGTTTGCCCTATTTTTTGAAAATTCACAGACAATTCATATAAAGAGGCAAGCATTCCAAAACACATGGAACTGAAAAAATGAATTTTGATTGCTTGCAGTAATATTTTAAGATTCTTTGGTGCTGTGAAAATGTGTTTAAATAATAATGGCTTGAGAAATTTACTTAAACTCACTGCTTCAAAAAACTAAGACCATGACAAGCCAAGTCAGGAAATTAAAATTGAAGGCTGCCATTCTGTGGTTACAAAAAGAGGAAAGTGAGGGAGTGAAAAGCATATGAACACATCTTTTAAACTTGGGTTTTAAATAGGAATAAAAAGGAAATTATAAGTTAAGAGAAAAATACAGAAGTTCAGAAGGCTTATAACTTAAGTACAGTTTCGGATCTACTAATAAAATGTCTACCTTAAGAAATGTTTACTAGCATAGTGTATTTATTTCAAAATGTAAAGCAAATTGAAAGCATATAGAGGAAAACTCTCCTTGCTGAGGAGGGAGCTGTGTGTGTCTGTATGTTTGTGTGTATGTACATGTGTATGTGTATTTATGTTTGTGTGTGTGTGTGTCTGCCTTGGGCTCTCTTAGGGTAACTTTTGAATAGCAGAATCCAGCAGCGTTCTACAGTGAATCTGCCTTTCCTGCCCCAAACTGCAAGCTTTCTAGGCTGAATGTTTATTTCCTCATTTGCGATCATTTCATAAGCTTCTACACTCCATCCTCTACCCCCACAAAATGAAGGAAAAATGGTCCAATGGTCCAACATGAAAATCTCACACATTCTGAGCTACATAAAAGACACAAATATCAAAAATATCACAGAAAATATTTATTATGAGTCCCTGTTTGCTTTTACAATTTAAAACTAAAGCACCTTAAAAAAAAGAAAGAAACCCAACAATTATAATATTATGTAGCTGCCACAAATTCCTTTTGGAAAAAGATTAAGCATAAATAATTTTAAAAACTAATATAACATTATTTGTGCATAATGGCTTATAATAACCTCTATTTAAGCCTCTAGTTTATGGACTAGGGGATATATGAAGAGTTCTGAGTTATTAAAATTCACTGCTTCTTAGGGGCTGGCCTGGTGGCGCAGCAGTTTAGTTCACGCTTTGACAGCCCAGGGTTCGCGAGTTCGGATCCCAGGCGCCCGCCGACGCACTGCTTCTCAGCCATGCTGTGGCAGCGTCCCATATAAAGTAGAGGAAGATGGGCAGGGATGTTAGCCCAGGGCCAGTCTTCCTCAGCAAAAAGAGGAGGATTGGCAGCGGATGTTAGCTCAGGGCTGGTCTTCCTCACACACACACACACAAAAAAATTCACTGCTTCTTAGTGACAACCCACATAACAAATGGATGTACTTAGGACATAAAAGGACATTGTCTTCACTATGTGAGGTACATAGATGGCTTAATCTCAGTATACAGATATTAGAATCTGTAGTGCCATGTATGACTTGTTGATATGCTAGAAAATATAAAATAATAAAATAGAGCTAATACTTAGTTTCGACTTCAAAGATAGCTAATATTTTCATTAAATAAAATATAAATATGTTGATAAAGTTCCATACTGATTATTTTTTTAAAAATGCAATATCATTAAAAACCTTAAGGTAAAAATTGGACAACCTATTTTTTTTATAAACACTGACAACTTGCCAATTTTATATAATATATATTAGTCCCATGTTCAACTCTAATGGTTTCAGCTAAACACTATTTGGTTAGGCCAAAAGCTTTTAGGATTCGATTTTAGGAAAATAACCAGGGGTTTTCAATTTATGTAATGATAATTGTCCCCAAATATATTTACATGTTTGCTCTCTTGAGATTTAGCATGCCCCCCCCCTTTTTTTTGGTGAGGAAGATTATCCCTGAGCTAATATCTGTGCCCACCTTCCTCTATTTTGTCTGTTGGATGCCCCCATAGCATGGCTTGATAAGCCGTGTGTAGGTCTGTGCCCGGGGTACAAACCCACACACCCTGGGCTGCTGAAGCAGAGCATCAGAACTTAACCACTAGGCCACCAGGCTGGCCCCAAGAATGCCCTTTTTCTATACTATATAAATTCAGATTGAGCCCAAGGCTAGGCTACAAAATATACTGAAAACTTAATCTAGCTTAAGGTACTAACAGCACTAGTCAAATTCTATGCTCCGGAATAGGGCCAAGTGATTTAGGAAGGAGGAGGAAAGAAGAACAAAGAAAGCACTTCCCTTCTGGGGCCAGCATCAGCCTAGGTAAAATGCTGAAATAGCTGACTCTGCCTCGACATCCTTCCAACCCACGTTCTGTGTCCCTCTTTGCCTCTGCAGGGTCAGTGATCTTCATCTCCCAATCCTCTGTGACATTCTGGGCTTCACATGGGGCCTCCCAGGACCAACCCCAGATTCCCTACAAGTCCTGTCTGTCCCTACCCCACACTGCAGTCAACAGTCATCTTTCACCAAAGCAGTGGCTCAGACGGAGGCCACACGGGAAGCAATCTGATTGAATTAAGAAACAACATGTGCCCACAGCCCTTCCAGCTGTACCTGTATTACTTAAAAAGTAATGCTAAATATCACAAATACTTAAAGAAGAAAAGTTTTAAGATTCTCACAATTTGGAGAAAGAAGTCCTACCGCAACGATGGGAAAGCACTTTAAAGGAAGAGCAAGCTCTCAAACCACACCGTCCCATCACAGGGCCTCGCCCTCACAGCACAAACACGCCTTCCCATGTGGCGTGCTCCAGGGCCGATGACACTCCCCTCAGTGTAGCTCAGGGGGCAGAGGGGAGGGCTCTGCAGGTGGCTGGGTATAGGGCTATTCAATGTGGGGAACCGCTTTAAATAATTTAGGGGAGTAAATTTGCATTCTTATTTACATTTGGCTCAGGATTAATTTGGAATTTGTTGCATTTCATCAACACACACCTACTTCACAGTTCCAAGGGAAATCTCTTTTGATATTAAAACCCGACAGCAGATGGTCAGCTACAGATCAGCACACCACACCGACAGGTGACTTTCTTATTCTGATAGTCAAATATATTGTAATTATTTTCTAGCTGGCTAATTTCAAACTTCATTTAAAATGTAAACAGTGTCTGAGTTTTGATGGCTTAGGGATGGAGAACAAAAAATAAAAATTTTGGAGCAAAAAGCAAACTATACCAATAAACTTTATAAATATTTAAAAGCAGAAGGAGATACTGACACATGTATAATACGTGATCTTAGTCTCAGTCACAGTGAGAAATATTTCACTTCATCAAGCTTTAGAACCTCCTCTAAGAAAAATCTCCAGGTGTCTCATATGAGTGGCAATGAGGAATTTTAGGATTATTTAGACATCAAGAGTTGTTTAAAAGCATCACTCCTCTATGTCTAAGATGTTTAGGGAAAAAACCCAAGATGACAGTTTTTCAGCAAATGACTTTTAAGATACCAATCTTGGAAGAGTAATTACCTGCAAGGGACTCGCCAGGGACCTGTTCTTAGGTACTGTAAATGCTTTGAGAACGTTGTCTTCATCTTCTGAGACCGGCGTCATTAAAACGGAACTGGTTAGAATATTCTAAAGGGAAAGAGAATAATTTGAAATTTAAATGAGGTTGGATATGAGAGCCGACACAATTCTGACACTTTAGAGAGTAGATTACCATGCGCTGATATCAGCAGGAAGAAACGCGGGTATCTGCCCGAAATGCTCTTCTCAATGAGCTAAAAGGAGAACTTAGCTACATCCTAACCCAAGTCCCACTGGGGCAAACGCAACTAAAACAAAAAGCTTCAGGGTCCACACAGTTCCAGGCATGGGACAAGCACTCAGAAAACATCTGCTAAATGAATTAATAAATACAAGCTTTTAAAAATGAAAGATTTACTAAGCTCTGGTGAGAGAACTGTCTATTTCGTATACTGGGACAGAAATATTTTAGAGCCACAGATTAACTGCAGTACAGTATAATGGTCAAAAGTATGGAATTTAGAACTAGACTTTCTGAGTTCTAACCCAGAACCGCCACTTTTTAGCTATATAATCTTGAGCAGGTGACCAAGCCTTCCTGTGCCTCGGTTTCCCAGTCGGTATTGTGGAAACGATAATGTGCCGACCTTGTCGGGGTGTTGTGAGGGTTAAATGAGTGAATGCATCTAAAGCTCTTAGAACAGATCTCACCCTAAGTGTGTACTGAATAAACAGCAGCAATTGTTTTTAGCTCTGGTTCTCCACAAAGGACAACCATCCACCAATCACAAACTTTAAAAATGGTGGTAACTAAGCACTGAAAAGAAGTGAGGTATCAAGGCGTGAAAAGATTTGGAGGAAACACAGGTGCATATTATTAAGTCTGAAAAGGCTACATACATACTGTATGATTCCGGAAAAGGCACAACTAGAGAGACAGTCAAAAGATCAGTGGTTGCCAGGGGTTAGTGGGGAAAGAGGGACGAATAGCTGGAGTACAGGGGATTTTTAGGGCAGTGAAGCTGCTCTGTGTGATACTACAGTGCTGGACACATGTCATAAATTTGTCCAAACCCATGGGATGTACAACACCAAGAGTGAACCCCAATATAAACTATGGACTTTAGGCAATGATGATGTGTCAGTGTTGGTCCATCAATTGTAACAAATGTACTATCTGATGGGGGCTGTTGATAATGGGGGAGGCTATGCACATGTAGGGACAGAGGGTATATGGGAAATCTTTGTACCTTCAGCTCCTCTTGGCTGTGAACCCAAAACTGCTCTAAAAAATAAAGTCTATTAAAAAAAAATGGTGGTCACTGAAGTAATGCAATATTGGGTACAATTAAGGGCATCTACTGTAGACACCATGGTTGGCACTATGCTACATGTGACATAAAATCAACAGGAGACAACTTAACAAGGAGGAAGTACTACACTGAGAAGAAAAAGAAATGAAAAGAAAATGTAAAAATTAACATTCTGCTTTCATGGAATTACGTACACTCATGCAGCAGATTTTTTAAGTGGCAAAGACTCTCAAATCATAAGAAAATAAATAATGAAAAACTTGCAGTAGAACAGAATCTATTTCCAATATATAACAAAGTCCCAAGTTTATATTCAACATTAATAAACATAAGGAAATAATTACATGAGAGAGAATATTTAGAAATACGATGCATTTGAAGGGTGCCGAAACCACAGGAGCCCCACATGAGGCGCCAGCATCTCACACACGGGCATGGACTTACTGGCACATGTGCCACAGGCGAAGTCTGTGTGAACAGCTGGGTGTTCAGACTCTCCCCTTCCCAGTGGTTTGAGCAGAAGAAGTTTCCTGCTTTATCAGTTGGAGATTCCACCTAAAAGCAAACAGGAAGTGCTTTATTGTTTCTAGAACGAGAACTTCCCATGAGACATTTACACTCAAGAGTGAACTTCTGTGAGATGAATAACGTGGTGACTATAGTTGATAACACTGGACTGTATAACTGAAATTTGCTAAGAGAGTAGAACTTAAACGTTCTCACCAAAAAAAAGGTACATATATGAGGTGATGGATGTGTTAACTCAATGGGGGAGAATCCTTTTGCAATGTATACATGACCGAATCATCATGTTGTACCCTTTAAATATCTAACAATTTTATTTCTCAATTATATCTCAATAAAGCTAAAAAAAAAAGGAAATTTCTGGTCAGTCTCTTAAACACTTATCCTTATATGAAAATAAATTCAAGAGGCAATGTATCTAACCTGTTAGAAATGTTTTTGCCCCAAGCTGAAACTTTCATCCTTGCAAGTTAGATTCTCTTTCTTTTATACTATGAATTAAAGATACTATTATTTTAATTTAAACTTCAATTCTCCATAATACCTGAAAATTAAATATCTATGTATCAATCACCCATCCACCTACGTATCAGTGATAAAAGTACAGTAAAGGGCTGCTTCCTTCTCTTTCCTTTACCCTCTCTAGCATGTTTTCTGCTCAGACACGAAGTAGAGAGAAGTGGCTTGGCTTCCCAAAGGTCACAGGCCTACAGTATGGCAGTCCATCTTAACTGCATCTTGTGTGCAAGGTGGTGTTGCTACACGGTGGTGATGCCAGCCACATCAAGACGCCCCCAGGGAACAAAGGAGCAGGCTCCACAGCTCATTCCTCCCAGAGGGTCTCGTGTTTACCTCTTGCTTGATCTTCTTCAGTAAAGGTGGCCCGTTTTCTTGAAACTCAGCAACCATAGCAGACTCATCAGATTCCTGTTTGATCACGTCCTGCAGGTCTTCGACTAGATGAGACGGCGTCTGAGGCTGCAGGGAAGAGCGAGCATGTTTGCATCAGAGGAGAATTTCTGTCTGTACTAACAGACCCACTAAACCCAAGAACTTTGCTAAAACTTACTAGCATCTTCAGGGGACCATATTTAATTTCTTGAGCTGCAAGTGCATGTTTGAAGGGTGTAGGAGTTCTCGGAGAGCTTTCCAGGACTGACCTTTTGATAGCTGGAGTTCTAAAACTTTGAAAAGAAAGCAAGTGTTGGTTCAATGTGAAAGAACATATGTCCCTGACGTTGTTCGACTGATTAAATTTGGTACTTTTCCACTGAATACAATAAACTCTGTTATTGATATGGAATTGGATTTGCTGATTAATTATATATGTATTGTTAAGAAAAACATATGTACATCACATATTTTTAAATATTTCAAAATATTATACCTCTAAGACTAAGAGCATTAAGATATTCTTCATCTTTCTTTAACGGTTCTGAAGACACATGCAGAGCCCCCAGGTCTTTGCGATCACCATGAACATTGTAAAGATCTGCTGTCACTTACAAATCAATTTTATTTATTCATTAAAACAGCGCCCACAATAGAAAACATACGTTAACCTTTAAAATGTACTTATTGCACTTGGACATACTAAGACTGCATTTCTCTTGAAGGTTTCATATAACTCATATCGATGTTCTCTGCCATTTCTTTGAATTAAGTCTTTATTGAATACAAATGATTGTTTAATCACTGCTTGGCTTCTAATCGTGTAATATTCCTGAGGATGTCTGAATAGATCCTATCTACAGATAAATTTCAAAGAGAAAAAAATAAGATTGAAAAAATATGAGCTAAGTAAAGAACCATACTCATTCTTATTCTGAAGTTTTAATGAGAGAGGAAAGGAAGCTGAAAAATCCTGTTTTCAGTGAAGAAGAAAAGGCTAATTAACAAACAGAAAAACTGAATGGAAAAGTTATATGAAAACTACCTCTGAGTATATAGTACATTTTGAAGTGAACTATAAAAAGTCACTTAGTTAATCCTCCCACCTTGCACTTCTAGGCAGCTGTAACATGCCCAGGACAGACATACTCAATGTGGGGAATATGATGATTACGTACATACAAGTGGATCAGACAGTTAGGGACTATATTCCATTAATTAAATATAAGTAAATAAAATAAATAATTCTGTTCTTGCACCAAGGACTTACACAGTATTTTCCTTCTGGGTTTTCACAGTCTGGTCTCTATGACACGGTGTTGTAACAGTCAATTTGTGACCACCGAGAGGGGTGGACGGTAAGGGAGGCATCTCCAAGTCTAAGTTTTCATGGTTACTAGAAGTGTTTAAGAACTAGATGTGGGAAGAAAGAAGAAAAAGTTACTTAGATTAAACTGATTCTTTTTTCAGCCCAGTTTAGACATCACACCTTGCAAACAAGCAAGTATGTTTTACTGACCCGCTCGATAAAATAACAAAGATGCTAACAAGCATGTAGTGTTGGGCAGGGTGTTCATTTCAATTGAGCATCCAAGATTCGGACTGTGATTTCCAAGAAATAAAACCTCAGGTCAATACTAAAAACTTGTAAAATCCTAAGAAAATATTCTCAGTAAAATGGCACTTGCTATTAAAGAGAATGAGATGCACTCTTCACTAACATTAAAATCATTAAGGTGATTTTTTGGAAATAACTCTTGCTTTTCTTTCATATTCTGTTTTCTCTCTTGAATGATCTATGAACCATTATTACAGAAGGTTTACATTACGTGTGAAATTCTTGAACAATAAGCCGTGTCTCTCAGAACACTAACGTTCTGGGAAAGTCATCAGTGTTCCTCAAACGATCCCAAGGGAAAATAAATTTGGGAAATGCATACCCTATCTCCTTCCTGGAAATCACAATGCACGTAAGTATATTAAAAGCTCTGAGATGTCCTGCAGTAAAGAAACCAATTTATAACTGTGTTGGATTCAGTGTCTCCCAAACTTATATACTTATGTATTTAGATGTTTTTCCGGACCATCATTAAAGTCTTGCAGAACTAATATTCTCCAGAACACAGTTTGGAAAACACAAGCAAAAAACAGGATAATTTTTTGAATGGGTGCATCATTTATTCATACTTAAAGCTGTTCCTAAAACAAACTGAACAGACATAATTGGAAAAATGTTTTAAAGTGCCAAATTGTCTATTAACTTCAATTATTTTAATAATTAAGGAACACAAGTCTCTGAAAAGAATTATAATTGCCATATAAAAAACCATAAGAAACAAGAATATTCATTGGCAAAAACTGTGCTAATAAAATATTATGGCATAACTCAGAAGAGCCAATGTTGAGAAACTGAAATTAAACACATCATTTTCCTTAAGCATTTGTTCCTCATCCTCTTCCAAAACTCTTCCACTTAAAGACGAATTGGAACCTTTAAAACTTCTAGTTGCCACCCAAATGTTATCTGAACATGTTTGGTTCCCTCCCCACCAGGTCAGTGAATCACATGATAACAAATGAACAAAGATAGGCAGATAATCTGTTAAAGTTGGTAAGGGCGGGAAGGGATGGAAGAAGAGGAAGGGACAAAAATGTTAAGGTCTAGTACTGAAGGAAATAAAAGCAGACTCCATGCAACTCACCATCTTCTGAATCACCAAAGAGAAAGGGAGAATGAGGACAAAATCACCAGTCAGCTACAGACAGCCTACACTTTGGGCAGCAGTATGACTTAGCAACAGCTAGGTGCAACGACCGAACGAAATCAGTGAGGGCGACAGGAATTAGTCATTTGTTCCAAAGGATTAGTTTCTAGATTATTAAGGCTCAGGTGTCTGTTGAAAATTAGTAGCAGCTGTGCAGAAATTGTGCTCTACCTGCGAGGGGGAGAAGGGTAGGCTTTTGACAGGGGAACGCTTGGGAGTTGAACTGCTGACGTCAGCAGATGTGAAGGAGCTAGAGTCTCCAGTGGCCAAGGGGCTGGCCCGGCCCCGCTTTTGTCGAAAGCTGACCAGTGGACTTGTGCTGTGCCTCACAGGAGGTGAGGGCGTGAGCGGGTCGGGCGGACCCTCACTCAACTTGCGTTTGTTCACCCTCGTGCTAGGCTCTCCTGCAGGTCTAGTCACACTGCCCTCTCTTTGCTGAAGCTGTAGGGCTTTGCCTGCGGGATGTTGGCTAGGAGAAAAATCTGCTTCTTCAAAGAACTCAAAACTGCTGAGATCACACCGTGATGAAGAATCCTGAAACAATGTGGGAGGCGCAGAACTTTGAGACAGTGTGTGCATGATATGTGCCATCACCTGAAACAAAGCACTGAGAGAGAGATGCTGAATGCAGAGAAAACACTCAGCCCGCCTGTTTGACTTCTTGAGCAACAGCGTCAGGATTAACAGTTGTTCTGGTACACTGTGCAGTGGGTCTACGTGCTGCTCAAGGCTGGTCCTACGTGTGCGCGGTGGTGACCTCCCAGTACTCTATCATTTGCATGCCCTCCAAAGCACAAAGGAAACATTTTCTAGCTGGCACACTTTGGCAGCGTTCATCCCCTGTCTGATAGGTATGCAATAAATGCTGTTTAACCAACCCGGAAACAAAGGAAAGGAATTGCGTGTCTGCTTTTGAGGTGCTGAACTCAAGTTTGTTTCACGAAAGATGGTTTGTCTCAGTGAACCAACTGGGACTGGGAATCAACAACCAATATTCTGTGGAGAAAGCCATGCACCCCCAATGAGCTTATTACCACTTCAAATACACAGAAAGACTGCTTTAAGCTCTGAAAAAACATAATTCTTAATGTGCCATCCGAAAGCAAAGCACAATTCTAGAGAAACACAAAAGGAGTAAACAAAGTAAAAAAAGAGTTAAAAATAACTCAAACATCACTCCCCAAACCCAAGCTCTACTTATAGGTCGTTAACTTCACTATTTTAAAATACATGCGTTTTGAAGGAAACGTGTGAAAGCTACCTTTTATCTGGGTAGCCTATGACATCAGATCTTTGAGAAAACATATACACAAAGACTAACATCATATTTTTATCTTTACTCTACTAAATGCTAATAAAATATTTGCTATAGAAAATGGCAATGATTTGAGAAATGGGATTCCTAATTCCCCTTCAAAAACATTCACTTGCCTTAACAATTCTACTTACAGAATCTATAAATTGAAGTGTTTCTGCAAATTCTAAGAGGTTCTTAACATTGTCCAGAATGGTGCCTTGGTGGACGATCATGCACCTCGCTGGAGAGGCGCTCTCTTCAGGGAGGGAGCCGGGATCCGCAGGCAGAGACGGAGTGGAGTGGTGTTCTTCCAAACAGGAAACAGGTGCACTGTCTCCATGGGGTCTGGTGTGGTCAGCAATGGAGGTGCTGTGCCACCCGGGGTAGCTGCATGTGTGGTTCTGTGTCTGAAGAGGGGGCGGGGGCATAAAGAAAGAGCGGGGAGAAGCAAGGGAGAAGGAACTTAGCAATGAAATTGCACAAGGTATCAGATGCTGTTGGAGGAAAGATAAAAGTGGTTGCATCATCCAGAACTTGCGCCTATGAAACAGTTGTCAAGATGTTTCCTTTCATCAATGCAAGACCCCGCTTCTGAATTAGTGGCATGGTCTGTCAGCTACGTGGTTACCTGAATTGTCATCATTTTGTTAAAACTGCAAATGGAGGGACTATGTTACAAAGGACAACTCTTACATGGAGTGTCTTAAAACTTCACGCTAACATAATTTCCAATAGGACCATAAATGTTTGCTGCGAATTAAGAATTGTCCTTTTCTTGTCCTAACCTACAAAAAGGCCAGAGGATTCAAGAGTCAGAGTTGCTTTATCTGCATATATTCTCATGGCTTCTGTCCCTTTCTCATACTGCGGATTGCACCCATGCAGTGAAGAGCTGCCAAATCAACGTGGTTAGGAAAGCAGAAGAGCAAATTAACAGAAGTCTCCTTTCAGTGTGATCACGCAACAGCAGAAATTGCAAAACATTCACTCAAGCTAAAAAGTGGTAGCTAACATAGGCACATAGTCACTTTATTATCTAACCAAAAAGAAACTTACTCCTAAGAAAACCTATGGGGTATCACATCTCTTTTATTCTCTTTGTTGGTTAACTACAAATGTCACAAAGTACAAACTGCTTTCCCAGTTTGCTGCCCAATTACTAAAAGCATGTCAAAATTCAGTAATGGTCCACACAGCTTTCATGCATGCCAACAAATGAGAGCAGCTCATGTTATTTAGGGAGAAATGATACATATCTTTTCACATGAATATATTGAACATGCATCAAATCATGTTTGAAATGATAAAGTATGAAAATCTACGTTAAGAAAAACAATAGAACAAGAAAACATCAAATGAATAGGCACCATACGATACATAGCTTTGTAAAGAAATGCAAATTTTCATTCATTTAATCTGTGTTAGTCTTTGAATTGATTACAGTCCTTCTGAAGAAAAAAAATCAATGATGACAATCACAAGTGGATACTGAGTTTCTTTTAGCAAAAAAGGACTACTTCCAATTTAGTCAATGTCGTGACACCAACTGCACGAGTGTTTAGACATAGTTAATGGATACAGAGCGTCTTGATTAGTGTCACATTGAGAAGAGAAGGGAAAAGATACACAAGGGCCCTGGGCTGAAGCCACCATCCCCCCATTCAAGCGCACGGCCCCTTCTTACTGGTGGCGCCTGCTGTCCTTTGAGCTCATTCTCAGTCGACATGAGGAGCAACTCCAATTCCTTTATTCGCTTTTCTTTCTCAGGGTCTTCATCATTATAGTGTCTCTAAAATTAGAAGTTAAGGGAGAAAAAATGACAAAGGCCTGATTGGAAGCTGTAAACACAGTGGTGGTGGCCTGGAGTCCCGAGGGACCGCAGAGCCCAAGGAGCCTGGCGGGAAACCAACGCCAACCCACTGTGGCCGCCTAGAAATCTCTGTGGATGTTATTCCAGATGCAGGGAGTGACGTGAAATCTGAGGCCAGAGTGGACGCTGACTGATGAGCTGTTTCAACGTATAACATCAGAGAGGCAGAGAATCTGGGGAAATTCACTCCAGAAGTGAAGACTGGTGGAGAGCAGGCTAGAGCTCCACCCTCTCCACATTCCCTTTTCTTGTTACTTCAGTTGGTCAGGTGAAAGTAAGTGTTTAGATGAAATAAAGCTGTGTCTTGACCAGCCAACAAATTTCTTGATGAAATGATCTTACCTGAATGGCTGCAGCAGCTGGCTGAGGGACATTGACTATATTTACATGTAACGCTACAGGATACGGGACGTGACCGGAGACCTAGATCACAAAGCAAAACAAACAAAGGCCGAGTCATTCATGGTCACACATGCTTCAGGGGACTTGGCTTCCTGAGGTTTTGCTCTGGGACTAAGAAAAAAAAGACTTCACTGATAAAATTCACTAAGCAATAAAAAAAACCCGAACTCTAATTTGAAATTTTAGCCAAGCCTTTCATAATGGTTAAATAGCTAAAGCAACACAGAGGAAGAAATTTAAGTGCTTGTTGATCCTGGCAGGAACTATTCCTTAGAGAAAAATACAATCTAAAATACACCATAAATGTATGAAAGAAGTCTGATGGGAGAAACTGATGGCACTGGCTGTTTATAAATAAAAATATTTTTCTGGGAATAATTATGAGTTTTAGTAAAGAGCACAGAACCTCTTGTGATAGTTCATTCACCTGAGAACTTTCTGGAAAGTCTGTAGTCAAATACATGGAACAGATAGACAAGAGTAAAAAGTACTTATGAATAGGTTTTGCATAGAATTTGCATATGAGCTCTGTATTCTTGGGTAAGTTTCATCATTTATTATTGTTAATTTTAAGATTAAAGTTTCTTGAGTTTTTTCTCTTTGTTCTTCTTTTACCACCACTATGAATGTTTCTTTCCCTAAATACAAACATCAAGAAATGAAGACGGAATTACCCCGATCCAAAGGAGGATAAAAGGACACAGCAGACAGTGGGGTCACAAAACTGCTCCTGACTCAGTGAGAAGAGAGCCTCTTAATGAATGAAGAGATTCAGACATTTCTGCTAGATCGCTACCAGAATCGAACTGACAACTATCTGTTTAATATCAGTGTCAAACTATCTCCTCTTTAACTGTAATAGTGCTCTCACTTTTCATTCTGGAAGAGAAATATATTAGCCTCCAGCAGCATCTCCATGCCATTCTTCTGCAGCGGTACCTTGTTTGGTAACGTACATTCGAAAGCTAACTTCAAACTAGATCTGAAGCAGCAAAGTTAGAATCAAACGATGGGGATTCTACTCTGCCCTCTCTCTCTGAGCTCTGTAATCCTGGACAAATCACTTAACACCCTTGTTTCCGGATACAGATCAGCGATGACAATACCTGCCCCTGTCTGATCGATTATGATCACGTTTATGAAGCCTCTCTAATAGTGTGCACCTGCCAGGTATCATTATCACCTGGAGCTAAAATAACCATCTCTCTCATTAAACTAAGTTCTCGGGATGGCTTACATTTTGTGCTTCAGAAATGTGGTAATAGGAATAGTCATTGTTAACTGAGGGCTGGCCGGCTGGAGTGAGCTGAGCTGAAGGTGGAGTGTGAGCAAAACCTATCAAATGACTGTTCTTCTGAAAACTCGTGGCCACCGGCGGCTGGCTGGCTTTAGAAGACTCCTGCAGATAACCTTCCTGTTCGACCTTCCGACGCATGGTCGAATTCCAGTGGTTCTTGATAGCATTATCAGTTCTGCACAGAAATACATCACAGAAACATTTCACAAACAAAAATTTCAATTCAGGTTAGCGTTAATTGACAGAAAACTGTTTCTGACAGAGACCTTTTCTTTTGGTCCACTAACAGTGTTGTTTCTTTTTAATGGTTTTAGTGTTCTCTACATCCTAAAATCATGCTTCCCCTATTACCTGATTAAAAATCCATAGATTTATCTTAATTACATCATACAGAACATATGTAGTTTTCTATAAATTTTGAAATCTTTTAACCATTTTGTTTCCTTGATAATAGAGTATTTTCAATCCAACAACTCTTCATGTTCATTATGTTTGTGGTACAAGACTCTAAGACAACGTAAAGTTCTGGCAGCCCTAGAAAATTGCTCCTTCGAGCGTGGCTTGGCCTGCGCACCGCAACGGGCCCTCGGTGAAGTTTGGTTGATGACCGTGATGCTGCTGCTACCTCACTGTCCTCTCTTTTTCTTGAATACCACTAGCCAGAAAGTCTGAGGCCAAAAAACTCCCACCTTTTGAAAACCACCTCAAATTGTTCTACAACAGACAGAGGTGAGGATGGGAAACGGGATCCAGAAGGAAAAGATGCTAACTCCCAATATATTTTCAAACTGCAAAGCATTTTTACTATAGTCTTTCAATTCTCAGGAAAACAGTTTCTCAATTCAAAAAAACCGTTTTAAGCCTCTCTTTTACTATTTCGATGGGGGTAGGGGAATGTTTGCTAAAGAAAGAGGAAGTTCAAACGCCCCTTAAATTTTTAGAAGAATCAGCAGCATATCCTCTCAGACCATATGGAGAAAAGACCTCCTTTTACCAACCTCTTGAATTCTGTAAGGTTACACTGAATCACGAGGGAGGAAAGGCTTTGGAACATCACAAGAGAACACTACATAAACCATCAGAGCCATGGGCTTCCTTGAAATGACCCTTTCTCCACTTTTGGGCTGTGAAGCTCAAGAATAAAAATATTTTATATTTTTTCTATTTTACACTACTTTTATGTAAGATTTATAACAAAAAGTATTTTCAAAATTAAAATATATTATAAACTGTTTTAAGTGGGGAAAGTGGGACAAAAATGAGCTTCCAGAGATATCTCTCCCAATGAGGCCACTTTTGTGCCTTGTTCATTAAAAAAGAAAGGATAACACTGACATTATTTAAAAACCTGGAAGCAGTATGATAATTTTAGAATACACTATTTCTTTATTCAAAAGAAAAAAAGTAAGCCAGGTGGTATAATGAAACGAACGTGGAATTAGGAAAACGGTAGCCGAGCCCTTTCTGGACACTTCACCAGCTGTGTGAACTCAGACCAGAGACTAACTGTCTGTCCTCAGTCTCCCGCTATGTGTGTAGCGTTTGTATTTTAGATACTAGCATTGGCCCTGTGAAGCAGGTTATTACTCATTATGCAAATGGGCGACTGAGCCTGCGGAAAGCTTGATGACTTGGCCAAGGCTCACTGTTGGTGGATTCTGGAAGTCCTCAACCAGAAAAACTCTAAGATCCCCTCCAGTTCTAAAAGCTATGGATCGGGTTTATCTAATGAAATACGATCGAGGAAATGCAATTCACTCACCATACATTTAAAACAGAATGTTCAACACCCACGCCCTCATTCTTCCCCATCAATATATTTGTTGACATATTATTACCGTCCAGGCAGTAGCTTTGCGATTTCTGCCCATCTGTTCCCCAGTCTCTTGTGTGCCTGGTATATAATTCTGTCTTCCTCTTCTGTCCAGGAGGTTTTCTTAACTTCTGGATTCAAGTGGTTATGCCACCTCTCCCTACATTGCTTTCCAATTCTCCCCTTTAAGTGCTTGGCAATAACAGACCAACGTTTCGGACCGTATTTCTGAACAAGCTCTATCACCTTCAGATAAACACACAAAAATAACCTATGTTTTAATGTTACGTAATGAGTCAGGGTAATCATTGTTCAGTGTTACAAGATCTTAGAAAATTTCTAAAAATCTGCTTTCATTCACTGGAAATATGGGAACAGAGTCCTCTGCTTCCTGTTTGCACACGTTACCCGTTTCCTCGAGCTGGGAAACGTCCAACAGAGACGTTTGGGGAATATTCTCAATTGTGAGTGACACACCAGCGAAGAAAGAACTTACTCTCTGATCTTCTTCTTTGGTCCAAGGACCCTTGATGAGCTCGGGGTTTAGCACTTTCTGCCATCGGTGCTGGCACTGCACATCTGTTCGATTCTAGACATAAGATAAGGTGTGTGCTGTCATACAGACGTGATGGGCCGGGCGCATGAAGACTGCTGTCACATTCATCATACACAGATGATATACAGTGGAAACATTCTAGAACATTTCAGGGCATGTTTGGAGAGCCCACCTAGCCCTCATTACTTACAACTAAGGAACATGCAAAGAATATGTCAAAGTTGCATCTAAAATCAGAAGCGCTGCCTCCTGAGGGAAACAGTCCTGCCGTGTGAACTAAAGGACCACCATGTTGCGCATATGGCTGTCAATTTAACTTAACCTTAACCTCTGTCTGCTGCACGTGGACCAAGGCTAAGACTTGTGGAGATTCCGTGTTAAGTTCAGGCATTTATGGAAACCCATTCTAAATGACTCAAGTTTGCCTCCCATTCAAAGAGATGTAGTTCAATTTAGGGCCACAAGATTTAATACTGCAGAACAAAGATGAACAAAGATAGGCCCTACCTTACAAGGGCTTGTAATCTTATTAGCGGGAAAAGACAAATATATAATTGACTCGTAGAAGGTGGAATTTGATTCATATGCAAGAAGAAACCAAAGTAAAATGATAATGGGGTGGGAACAGGGGCATCTTCTTGGGAGGAGAAATTGTGTTTCCTTAGGAGGAGTACAGAAAAGCTCTTAACTCAGACTTTGAAGGCTGGATGGAACATTCTAGGAGGCGGCATCAGCAGGGACCAAAGCCCAGAGGAGGGAGAGCAGAAGTGAATTCCCCCAAACCTGCTTACAGAGAGGAAGTAGGAAACAGAACTGGAGCTGGATGCTGGGGCCGTGCGGGGGCCCGTGGCTGCCAGGCTGAGGCAGCGTAGTCAGTCCGGGAGACTCTAAGTCACCGTTGCTGGTTTTGAAAAGACAAGGTGCAGCTGCATTTTAGGAAGCTCCATCTGCCAGTGGTGTTTGGGGTGGACGGAAAAGTGGGAAGCTACAAGCGGGGAGGCCAGTAAGGAGCCAGTGAAGAGGGAGGGGCGAACCTGTGGACCAGCGAGGAGAATGAAAACAAGGAATGCCCAGTTCCTTTGTCACTGCTTGGGTGTAGGGGATGAGTCTAAAAGGACTCCAAAATTTTGAACCAGGGTACCAAAAGCATGGCTATTGAAAAAAACAGGAAATTTAAAAGAAGCTGACTTGGGGGAAATATCATGAGTTTAGTCATCGACCACATAACAAATCATCAGAATGCTAATTTATATTATCCTAATACATGAAAAAACAAAATAAGGAGCAAACGTTTAAAAATGTAAAAAATCCTTTAACAATCTATTTAGAAATGCCAATTATACGCATTACAATATAAACTATGAGTTATGGATGAGGCATGTCCCCCTCTACTTCTTATATATGAGCAAATACGTAATGTCTGAATACCCTCTCCTAGAATATCTTATTTAAATCTTTGGGAGAAGATTTCCTTTTATGGAAAGAAAAAACTACTAACTTACCGGGAGGTAATTGGCAATAACTTTCCAGTCATCTGTTCCATTCTGTTCCACCAGCTTCTTTAGTTTTTCATCCTAAGACATTTAAAGGTAATCCTAGGATATCAGTCATTTACTGTATAATGCTACTCAAGTTAGAGTAAAAGGAAACCCAATAATCCAATCCAGAAAAAAAATCTATCAAAAATGTCCAAATATATCAGATATTAATGTAATATACTGGTATAGAGCATAGATTTATTTAGAGTCAGACAGACCATGGTCTGAATCTTGACTCAGCTATTGATTAGTTGTATAAGTTTGAGTATATCATTTGGTTTTTCTGGACCGTAGTATCATCATCTACACAATGGAATGCTGATGTCAGCAGGGTTATTTGGGGATTATGTGAAGTAACCATGCAAAACATTTAGCATACTGCCTGACTCCTTGACTGTTTTATAAATGGTAACTATTAAAAGTCTTACTTTGTGGGAAAAAAATAATGAACTCCAATGTTAGAGTCAATAAACATTTAACTACGGCAACAGATAGAGTCTCCACTAAGAACTAGTTCAACCTGTATTCTGACATTTAGTTAGCCCAACCTCTTTCATGTAAAAAATGGAAGATCACTTTTCCTAATTACACTCAAAGATATGTATGATGTAAGAAAATCATTTAGTTTTTGTACCAACATAGTCACAATTTAAATGAGGCCAAACTTCTTAGAACACAGCAGACACTAAACATCAAGGGGAAATCTTTCAGTTCATAAGTGTCTTTCTAAATGTGTTTTCTCAAGCAAAAGAGAACCCTC
Organism: Tapirus indicus; assembly: GCA_031878705.1. Lineage (NCBI taxonomy): Eukaryota > Metazoa > Chordata > Mammalia > Perissodactyla > Tapiridae > Tapirus > Tapirus indicus. The sequence continues at coordinate 53,927,938 of CM062933.1, read as the reverse complement.
ACATTTCTGCAAAGGTAACTTTCACACACGGTGGGGGTCGCAGGTAGGACACAGACACAGGAATTAGGAAACCAGCGTTAACCACAGAGCTTCTGTATCTCTAAGGATCATCCAAGTGCACAGTCTCCGTAGCTAAAACATGCGTTTCCCATGGCCCTCACTGGAAATCCTGCTTGCTCGTCAACAGGGGCTGTGCTTTAAGTGAAGTAGGGTGGAATGAAACTGAAGAGTCAATACCACTTATTCTAATACAAAATCTTCTCAAATCAGTTGCAAAATTTTTTGAGAACTTTAAATAAAAAGCAGCTTTTCCCATACATTAAGAATTTTGCTCCTTAAGTATTTTTCCATTCCTACAAAGATCAAGCTTTCGAAAAGCTAGCCGAAGAAGAAAGGTGAGAAGCAGATACAGCTCTACCCATTACCAAATGCTTTCAGAGCAGACATTCATGCACACGGCTCTGTGAAGTATTACATAGTATATATCAAGAATGTTCATGATTCCATTCTAATAAGACGTGTTCTACGAGTGTTTTGTTTTATTCTTGTGTTTGTTTTGTTTTTGAAAAATGGCAGTTCATTCCTTTGTTCAGGGAACACTTGTTAGTGTCTCACTTTGTGTCACGCAATTCTGGGATCAGGGAACACAAAAATGAACAGCCACATACCCGGCCCTCAGCAGACTTGTAGTCTACAGGGGGAGGCTTACACGTTACAGCAACAATTAGTAAGAAGACGTATCCAGTGATTGCAGGAGGCATCCAACCTGTCTGGGGAAGCCCGGGATGGCTTCACAGTAGAGGTGAAGTCTTCACAGGCAATGAAGAAGTAGTACCAAGTTGTGGGGCAAGAGGATGAGAAGAGAACAGGCAGAGGGAAACAGATGAGAAGCGAGAAGGAGAGGACATTCAAAGAACTACAAGAGGCTGGAAACGCACGCGGTGGAGTGTACACGGGGAGTGCTGAGTGGTAAGCGTGCTGCACGGGCAGGCTGGGACAAGATTGCAAAGAGCCCTCGAATGAGTCTGAGCACCTGCAGTTTACGTGGAATTTCGTTTTTCACGAATTGATCCACTCTAGGTTTCTTCCATGTGGTGATACGTAATTAGTTACCTCTTCCCGGGTCCACCTTGTTTTCCCCAAGTGACGCTTTCCAGACTTGGGGAGCAGCCCATCATAGTCGTGGTCACACATCTCAATGTCTTCATCATCCTCGTCACTACTGTATATGCTGCAGAAAAAAAAATGGGCAGACGCGGACTGAAACAAGAAGATTTAAACTATTGGATTACAAAACTTACACAAAAACTCCTCCACAACCTTATCAAAGGTTACTAAGATAAAACTTTGAAAACTTGCACAACAAGATTGTTTTCTATATTCTGTGGCTCCAGTATTGTCAACTGGTTCTGCTGTTATTGGTATCCACAGAGACGGCAAAGGGCCTGGCACCTTCTTATTGCTCTACATGTTTAAACCTGCTATTACTGTTAGACTAGTGACAAGTTACACATTTGGCAACTTTCCAACCAATGAAGGTTTAAGTTTAAAACTTAATGTGAAGGGCAATAAAAGGAACGAGAGCCCATGTCCTTTATTTAAGTACACACTCAAAATCTTTGGCACACGTCACACCGTTCAAACAATACTTCCCAAATACAATAAACAACTCAATTATGCTATTCCAGTGGGACTGGTGTTTTATTAAGAGAAAAAATTCAAGAAGTAATACACCCAACAATATAATTATAGTCATTCCTTAAAGATTAGAAGACTAAGAGAATCTAAGAGGAAACCATTTAAAAATCTGAGGAAAGATAGACCACTGAGTGATCAAACTGCTTTGCAAATAACATGAACATCAAACAGCTTGCAACTCCAGGCCAGGTGGATCCAACTTGTGGCCATGTTTACAACAGTTTCCTAAGTAACCAAATGAATAATTAGGCCACTTAATAGTCAAAATCTTACTGACTCTTGTGCTTTTTCTACCTCTGACTGAATGGTATTTGAAATATCTTAAAATGCACCTAAATTCAAAACTGAAGGATCCTCCCAGATGGGTTTAAAAAGAACCCATTAGTGTTTTCAAAGAGTTTTTCTTTTACCTGGTTGATCAAAACTCTGAATTGTGATGACTTTTGAAGTCACTAGACTTAATTTTTATTAATCATATTCTGAGTGGATGAGAGTAACTTTGCAGCCACTGATTACTTTTCGTTATAGTTTTACTTATAAAACTTAAGATATAAGGAAAAATTACACTATCTTAGAAATTTCGCTGAAATTCCTTATAATTTAAAACTATTATTTTGGGCAATAATCTGAAAGTCCAGGCTGCATGCTGACAAGTAGGATGTGACCCAACCTAAAATGCCTCCACAAACAACAAAGGCCACCACACCGTCTTTATAATCTGGAACATTTCTTTCATTCAGTGTCTACTTTTTAAGCAAGCGCCTAATCCTATTTCACACTGTAAACAAGAGGCTCTAAGCAACTTCTGACTATTGGTAATCACAATAGTTTCCCTGTAATAAAAAACACAAGCATCATCAGGCAAAAAACTGTTCTAAGCCCAGGGCTGTAGGTTAGCATCTTCCGAGAGGTTCCCAGGGAACTCCTTGGAAAGCCCCCAAGGAAGGGGCTCCTTGTGAAATATCGGGGACACCCAGAAAACCAGATTAATCTGAAAGTGGAGTCATACATTCAACTCCACTCAGCTTTCAGTCTTGCTGGAGCTGGAGAGCCCGTTTTCAGAACCGAGGACTACATTTTCCAGTCACCGGGCGCCTGGGAACCGCTCGGCACCCAGGAACCGGCAACACTTGCAGCCGCCCATAGGGGGCAGTCGACGTCAGGTGAGAACAGGCATCCCACAGGACCCGGGCTCTGGAGGCGAGGTGCCAGGCCCGTTCTGCCTCCACCTAGCTGCGTGACCTGGACAAATCACTTCCTCTCTCTCAGGACCTCCGTTCCTCGCCTATGCATGGGGGCTTGGATTCTATTTCCAAGGTACTTTCCAGTGCTAATAAATGATGATTCCATGTCTTCCACGCCCTTAAAAATTAAGCACAGATGCAGTGATGTGCAAAACCAAAGTCTTGGGGAAAACGTGGTGTGTGTGGCTCCTGCAGGTCCTGCAGAGCCCCGGGGGGGGAGCGGGGCGAGCCTGGGGCGGCTCACTCAGTCACCGGGGCTCGCCTTCGAGCTTTGCACGCGATTTCCTTGCTCTAAATTGTCCCTGTCGTCTCAGAAGAATGATTAATTTCTACTAAGGACCTGAAATAACTTTTCCTTTATCTGCTCCGACAAGATCTCAGACCCAACAGTCAGAGGACTTTCAAAGGCTGATTTCAGGCCGATGCACTCGACTCCCCCCCCCCCCCCCCCACCTGCTAGACCTGGTGTGGTTACAGGAGTACAACTATGAATATGACCTTCTGTCAAGGAAACAAACCGTGCAAAGAAACGAAAAAGAAGAGGGGTGTTGGGGGTTGGGAAGAGGGAGGGGACCGGAGGAAGTGCCTTGTGGCCGCTACTGTGATTCTAGAAAAGGGGCTCAGACTCATTTCGCTGACCTGGTTCATAATCCCTGCCGGGTTGACGCTTGCCCTGCAAGAAACGGCTCCGAGCCCGCAGGCGGGTTTCTCTTCCCCCTGAAGCAGGTTCAAGGCTCCCGCCCCTCCCGGCCGCCGCCCTCTCCGCTACCTGGAGCCGCCGGGAACCTGCGCGGCCCCGCCCCGCGCGGACAGCCGCGATCGCGGGCGCGGAGCCTCCGCCGCGCCTCCTCCCAGCAGCCTTCCCGGCTCCCTCCTCCCCGGGTCTGCTCTCAAAACAACAGGGCACCTCGGCTGCCCTACTGTGAAGTCCCAAAGGCGAAGGGGAAACCACTTAAGGGGCAGCACCCTGCCCCGCGCGGCCGGGCCCGGGGCGAGGCGTGAGGAGCCAGCTCCTCCTCCCCAGTCGCCTCCCTGTTCTCGGGCGCCCAGCCCGGCCAGGGCCCGAGGGTGCCGCTGCAGGGCCCACACCCACGCGCTCTGCAACTTCCCAGCGCTGCGCGGGCACCCGCGAGCGCCGGTTCGAAAACAAAGTACCAGAAAATCAAACCACGGAGGAAAGAGGCCAGATTGGCTTCGCCTCCAGGGACTTCTTCCCAGAACCTCTTCGCGGGGTCCGTCCGGTCCCCCCTCCTCCGCCCGGGCGCCCTAAGGCGGCGGGAGCGGGGCGCCGGGAGGCGCGGCTCCCTCGGCCTCGTCCACGTGTGCGCGCCGCCCCGGACCTCGGTCCCGGCGGAAGAGCAGAGGGGACTGCGTCCCGGTTGCGCGGCAGCGGCCCTGGGTGCTGCCCACCTCCGTCCCCTCCGTTAGTGGCAACCGTGCCGGCCACCGAGCTCCCCGCACCCGGGCGCTCGCAGGGAGCTCCGGCGGTCCAGCCCGGGAAGTCCGGAGACCGGTGGAAGCCCGAGCGCCGGCAACTGACAGTTGGGACGAATATTCCCCTCCTCCTCCGTGCCCTCCTCCCCTCGTCCGGCCGAAATGCCAGGGGACTTCACCCTTCATCCCGGCGAGCCTCCCCCAGCGGGGTGACATGTGCGGCGCGGGCGCGCGTGGGTGCGTGTGCAATGTTTGCATTAGAAATAAAAGCCTCCCAGAGGATAATGATCAGAGCCTTCAAAACCAGGCTTAAAGCAATTTGCAAACGTGGAGACCTTTTTCCTCCCCTAAAATCTACTTTCCAGCCGCCTGTCAGCTGACACTCTTCTTCGCCTCCATAAAGAATGAATGAAATTTAAGTGAACGACCTGCGGCTACCAAGCCATCCGGCATTTTCTCCACATCTGCCATATGCTCTGCACTTCCAAGTCCAAACAGATCGCAATGCATCCAGCAATGACGCGGCGACTCCCTCGCCGACACCCGCGGCAGCGAGCCAGGGACCCAGTGCGCTCCCCGGGGCTGGTGGGCACCGCTCTGCCCCGGGCTGGAACGCGCTGCTTTTTCTCCCCTAGGGAGAAAGGTAGCCCCGTGCAACTTGCAAAACGAGTCGCCGGGCATGCTTCCCTACGTCCTGAGACGTTTCCCGCAGAGACCCTTCCATTCATCCGTCTCTCCGCGGCTGCTGCTGCCGAGCCAGGGGCTCCAGGTCCCCGCAGGATCTGACAGCCCAGCAGAAGATCCGGGAAGAAATTCCCACCTGCTCTCCGGGCGCCCGGCGCCCCGCGCGCCCCCACCCGCCGGGCCCCCCGTTACCTGTGCCGGGGTCTCCGGGCCATGGCGCGGCGGGCGCGGGGCTGCGCCGGGGGCCGCGGGAACCGCACCGGGCTGCCGCCTCCCGCTGCCCGCCGCCTGCCTGCGTCTCTCCCCGGCTGCGCCGCGGCGCTCCGCAGGGCCGGGGCGAAGTTTCTCGGGAAAGAGAGAAGGAGGAGGAAGAGGAGGAGGTCGCGGAGGAGGAGGAGAAGGAGGAGGAGGAAACAGGTTGATATTAAAGTGTAAACTCTGTAAACAGAGATGCCATCAAACAAAGAGCTTTGGACACTCCCCCTCCCGCCAAATCTGGCGCCCCTGCAGTGCGCACGCGCCCTGCCCGCCGCCTCCGCGGTCGCCTTGGCTGCCGCCCGCCGGGCCGCCGCTCCCTCGGGCTCTCGCGCCGCCGCGCTCTGCCTGGCGCGCTGCGCCCCGGGCGGCGGCGGCCGGGGAGGGGCCGGGGGCGCGGCGGCCCTTTCCTGCGCGGACCCCGCTCCCGGCCCGCCGGTGCCGCCCCCCTGCTCGGCGGCCGCGCCACCGGAGCCCCGCTCGGCGTGCTCCCGGGACCGGACTCGCTGGCGCGGGGGTGGCTCGGGGCGGGGAAGTCCCGCACCCGGGATTGGAGTTAGGCAGGGTTTAAAACTCAGCTCTCTGGGGCTGGGGGAACTGGGAGGGGGCGCCGGGCATGGGAGCATGTAGCTTCATAGGACGCCTGGCTAGGTCTTCTTTAAAATAAAGACCATCTCTAATGTAACTTGTTGGCGACAAAGTACACTTGAGCGCGCGTGGGGCTGGAGCTATCAGCGCTCACGACGTACAGGCACCCGGCGGAGCTTTCACTCCCTCCCAGACCCCGAGCCGACGCGCCACCTTCGTACTGTCACATGCCCTTCACTCTCACGCGGACACGCGCCCGGCCCCACCCACCTGCCCGGCCCGCCGGCGGCGCCCCCCGAGCCCCTGCCCCGCACGGCTCTGCGGCGCGCGCGGGGTGACACACCTGCAGAATCCGCGGGGTCCCGAACAGCCCGCCCCAGCGGAACTCAGGCGACCCCGCGTGTGCTTGCATGGCTTTAGAAGTTAAACAGTTTGTGAAACGGAGGTCGGTGTCCATGCTTAGTGTGGTTTGATGATTCTTCTTACGAGATAAAAATCATCGAAGACTTTCGTGTTCAGTTAACTAGGGGCTCCCGAAGAAATAAAGGGAGAAGATAAGTGCTGAATTTATAAGGATTGATGATTGGGGGATTTTAGGGGAGTTTTAGTTTTACTTCCGTTTATAGCCTTGTACCATTGGGGATTTTTTTTTTTTTCATTCTCTGTACACACTAATTTATTTTTCCTTTAATCTTATAGGAGTTTGAGACTTCTGCTGACTGGGTTTGTGGGTGTCCCATGTGCATCGGCAGTTCAAACTTAGCTCAGAAAGCATTTTTCTTACTAAAAAAGCATTTTCTTACTGAAATGAGTCATAATTTTATTAAATGGTGAAGCATGCTTGGTTTCAAGACTTTATCTGGTGTTTTAAACTTTGTTTCTTAAAAATTGTAATATAGTTTAAATCTTTATCAAAAAAAGTCAGTGAACTAGTAAGATTTTAATATTCCTTTGTGAGAAAAAATCACACGAAAACAAAATTATTGTGAGATATTTCAGTTCACAATTCTGAAAGAGAAGTCACTTGCAAGTTAATATGTTTTTAAAGCCAATATTTATTTCTAGATTCTATAATAAAGTTTCTTTCTCCACATCAAAAATAAACACATTTAAAAAAAATACCTAGAGCAAACATCTAGAAACCACCCCTAGAGGAATTGCATCTGTCTCTGGGATTACTTTATGAATCTAACTGGCATGATTCCCACACCCTGAGCGCCCCCCCCCGCCCCCCCCACCGGCACACTGAGAATATCTGAACCCTTCCCAAAGGGAGTTAATAGCCTCCTTGGCAAAACTCAGGAGGCGGGCCTGCTCTGTGGTTCTTAAACTCCTTTTAAGTAGGAAGATACCAAATTCAGTGTTGTTTCCTTTACTCCCTTTGTGCATCATTTCCTATATGCTGTTTTGAGAATTTATAATGCTTTCGTTCTTCAGACATTCTGGGGTATAGGTTGATGTTTTTTCCTCATATATGTGACAAAAATATGTTTGGGGTATGGTCCAATAAACAGTATCCATGCAATGATTCTTACTAGGCTAATTTGGGGTATATTGCCACCTGACAAGTACATGGAAGGATGGAATCTAATGGAGTTTTCATAAATTCTTGTGTGGATAAAAATATATTCTCAAAGACTGCAGAATTTTTACTGTGACTGTATTTGTACATTTTCTCCTTCCACTTATAATGATTACAAATGCATTTTTAGATGACAGCATTATATGTTTCCTCACTCCGTTATTTTAGCTGTGGCAGGGCTGGGGTAGGCCTCCGTTCAGATATGGCCTTTAATTTGCAGTGCACTAGGCAGGGGTCAGCAAACACTTCTGTAAAGGGCCAGATGGTCAACGTGTTAGACTTTGTGGGCTGTCTTGCGTATTCTTCTTTTCTTTTTTTTTTTTTAAACCCTTCAAAAATGTAAAAACATTTTTAGCTCAAAGGCTGTATCCAGCCTGCAGGCCATAGTTGGCCAACGCTAGAAGAGGGACCCTCAGTCTTGAGTATCAGAATCACTGGGTGTACCCACGAAAAATGCACAGTCCGAGGCAGTCCCCCTAGAGACTGATTCAGAAGGTAGGATCCAGGAGTCTGCATTTTTAACAGATATCCAAGTGGTTTCCATGGACGCGCTCTCCAGACCACTCACTGACAATCTCCACGTTAGAGAGAGGGTAGGCTGGTTCAGTACACATGCGCCTTTGCCAGCTGTGTCTCACTGCCGTCCCCTCCTTCCTTCTCTTTCACCTCTCCGGGGCTGAGGGTCCAGGCTCTCAACAACTCCAAATAATTTAAGTCCAGTGACTGCAGGGCTGTGGCAGCCTATTCCTTCTTCCTTTACTACTAAACTTCAGCCTCATATCTGAAACTTGAAGGAAAAGGAATCACTGGATCACTTGCTGACCGTCATTATGATTCTCCTCCTCGAGAAAGCAAGCACAAGTATTTTATTTTCCTCTACACACCAGGGAAGGACTGAAAGAGAGACGTAAAAAGGATACATACTCCAGCATTTTTTGCTTCTGATTACTGAGAAATCCTGGGCATGTGGTAGGTCTTTAATACCTGTGATCAGTGTCCCAAAGATGAATGAAGATTATCAACGGTGGTGACAGACCAGGCTTCAGGGGCTCTGTGTCTCTAACTTCCCACCTTTCCCCACCCCCTCAACCAAATTGGTTCAGAGCATTAAGAGAAAAATAATTACAGTAAACATCAAATGGTTAAAGTATAGACAATTCTTCATCATTTCAGTTAATGAATGACAGAGGGAGCCTGTATAATTGAAATCCATAGGTTTGAGATAAACCTCGTGTTGGCTCACAGCAAACCTTTTAGTCAAAACAATGGGGACAGTACTACCTATGGACAGAACCCTTCATATGAAATAGTGGCCAAATACATTTTTATCTTTAAATGATTCCTAGGTTTGGCGTTTCCTGTTTGTTTCCACCCTCCAGATCCTCATAAACTTATATATTCCTGTGACAACCAACCTGCATATTTTCATACCCATTTGAACAAAAAGAGTGAGTCTTGAATAGAAGGAATGAGTTCTTCTGTCTTGATGGAAGGACATTCCAGAGGAAAGGAAAAGAAGGAACAAAAGCACACAAACAGAACCGCAAGCACAGGGAAGGAGGAGCTGTCCACGTTGCCTGGAGCAATGAGGCCTTTACAGGCCAGCTTGGGGAGGTGGGGTGTGGAATGGAAGAGCTACGCTATCGGAGCTGTGCATTTGGAAGATAAATCTACCAGTATGGCCAGATAGATTGGAGTGAGGAGGAGGGGAAGGGGAAGAGGTCAGCTAATTGGTCTGGACTGGGACAGTAACCCTGACTGGAATGAAAAGGAGGGGGTGGATCAGAAGGACATTGCATAGGCAGAACCTTCAAGACTTAGCAACTGATTGGATGGGTGTTGGAGGCACCATTAATAGAAATAGGGAAGTCAAGAGAGGAAGAAAAGTGTGCGCTCAGGAGATTCAAAGAGGAAAGTGAGTTTAGATTTCGGTATGTTAAGTTTGTGGTTTCTGATGGAAGAGATCCGGGTAGTTGTTCAGCAGGTGGTGGAGAGTGTGGGATCCGAGCCTGCCGGAGAGGGGGAGCTAGGATAGTGGTGTGCGGGAGCCAGCTGTGAGACAGACATTAATAAAAGTTAAATTGTGTAAACCTACAATTAAATATATTATATTTTAAAAGGTAATAAATATTCAAACTCATCATTTCCTAATTGTTTTACTACGCTTTACTATTATGTATGTTCTCGAGGTTATTTATCTCTATTATATCTGCACGATGGAAATACTGTGCAATGTATGCTCATGTGCATATCCTTCCAACTTTGTGTTCAGTGAAGTCATGTGGGTAGCTCGAGATTGGCTATCATTGGAGTATTCACACCACAAAAAGTGACAAGTGCTACAAATAAGGGCTCCCCCCAACCCAGAAAACCGATTGTTAAGACGCTATCCAGGGCAACACTGGATAAACGCTATATTTAGGAGTCATCTGCATGAAGTCAATAATTGCGCTCTATCATGGATTTGCTAGTTTGCATTTGTATAGACAGACGGCCAAGGGAGAGTCTTTGGAGAGCATTTAAGAGGTTAAATGATGAGACTGAGACTGAGTGTAGAGATTAGTGGAGAGACCTGTTGGGGGGTAATGAAAGTTTTCTAGATATATATAAATAAATGTTTTCGTCTTTTCTTTTGATAGAATTCTGTATTTTGTCAACTGATTTTGAAAGGTTTTCATTTACTTCAAGAAAAAGTATTTATTGGCCAGTGGCTTTCAAATATTTTTGATTGAGACTCACAGTAAGAAACCCATTTTACATCCCATCTCAACACACACATAGACATTCACACAGAGCTAAAACAATGTTTCACAAAACGGTACTCATCCCATACTACCAACCACGCGATCTGATATTTTCTATTCTATTCTATTCTGTTCTGTTCTATTCTATTCTATTCTAAATACTTCCTGGTCAGGAATGCTACATTGTTTGGGGGCCCTGCTTGTAGGTAGTGAACCAGTTTGAGAAATACTGCCTGGGCATTGAAGGCCTTACCTCATTCTGCTTTAGAAAATACGCTTTTTAGAATTGTTAACTTTTCCTCAAATGACAGTTCTATCTTTTCAAAGCTTTGGAAGAAAGTCCTGAAAACCAGTTTACAGAATTCATTTTTCTCCCATCTCTTCTCACAACTGTTCTTAGCCAATTCCTCCTCCCTCTCTACACTGCCCCCACATATGTTACAAATGTAAAACTGAAGCTTTCCAAGTCAGTCAACAAAAGAGCAAGCTTTTATTAATAGAAATTCTATTAGAAACAACAAGAATAACACTTAGGGGCTCATTGGAGTGACAACAATGTGTCCAGGCCAGGTTCATCACCCGACTTCTCTGGGCCCGTATTCCAAACCTCCAAATGTGGAGGGTGCAGTAAAGAGCTTCAAAGAGGCTTCCAGTCTTTAATATTCTGTTTTCCTCCAAAATATCTCAGTCTCTCATTTTACCTCTGTGTCCCTGACAATGTTCCCAGAGTTCCTTTTTATTGATGAATACATGGAGAGCATTTCCTCAGGGTGGGCCACAGTGCTCAGCTTGGGCTTGCAGAAAGAAAGAGCTGGGCCTTCTGCTAGAGGATTCTTGCACATTCTGGGCCCCTTTCATTCTATCATCACCACCTTCTTCTAGAGTATTGTTACTTCACCATGAACTACCATCACAGCCTCCTAACTAATTTCCGCTCTATGATCTCTCCCTCTCCCGTGCATCCTCACCTCACTGCTGGATCACTCTCACTGTAACCACTTTGGGCAGTCTAGTTGTATGTTAAAAAGCCCATAACTGGCTCCCTAATGTTGAAAAGATAAGGTCTGAGCTCTTTAACTTGGCATCTTGAGCTTGCTCTGGCCTCTGTGCTGACACAACCCTCCCCCCAGGGGTGATGGTATTTAATAATTGGTGGCACATGTACCCACCAATCAGAATGGGCCCGGCTGTAGACAACCTGTATAGCTCTCCCGGGGCACACTGGCTGAATGCCATCTGCTTTTCAACACAACCTACTTTCCAACCTTATCTCCTCCCGCGCTCTGTTCACTCCATTTCCTCCCCAAAAAACCATTGGCAATCTCAGGGCCTTTGCTTACACCATGCCTCCTGCCTGCAATGCCTTCCTTCCTCTTCTCTACTTACATAAGTGTCCCCATCCTTCAGGCCCTGCTGAAGCCCAACTTTCCTTCTGAAGTCCTCTTAGACTTCCCTGGTCCACAATCCTCACTCCCATCTGGAGGTGTGTTAATGCCTACCTTCCCTGCCTCTTATTGAGCGTATGACCTATATTACCTTTCTTTGATATTTATTGACTTATCTGTCTATCTTTCTCTCTCTCTGTTGTTTGTAACATGCCTTATCTCACCTTGAGTCTTGATCATAAACTTGAGGAGAGAGACAGTATGTCCCACACTCATATCCTGGAGCAGGGTCTTGAGCACAAGTAGGCACGTGAAGGTTTGTGGTGCTGATGGCAATGGCTAAGGAGTTGGTTGGAGCTGGTGTGTGTGTGTGGGTGTGTGTGTTTAAATAGACTCAATAATGCCTTACATTTGGGTTTTAGAGTTTATAACAGGCTTCTTCATATATTACCTCGTTTAATCCTCATAGCCATTCTTGTCTTCGGCCTGTGGTTTTCCCCCCTAGATATTATTTTCCCCATTTTCAGGTGGGGGAAACTGAGGTTGAGAGAGGTGAAGTGATTTGCCCAAGTCACACAGGTAATAAATTGAAGAGCTGGAGTTGTTTAAACCCAGTTTTTATTCAAAATCCCGACTTCTTTCCACTATTCTACGGTCACCTCCAACTTTGGTTCCCACACATTTACGTCTTTGCAATTCTTCTCAAACTGTGAATCCCTCTCACGGATTCAGTTCTGTCGCAAGGTAAAGGCTGATAACCTCTCAGATTATATGAACGCCATCATTTTAATCTCCTAGTATTTGTATAGATTGCCGTCCTTTCGGCAACTTGACTCTGGAGCTGTTCTCTTTCAAAGCATGTTTTTTCACGTGTTGCTTTTCTGAAACTTACTTCTTCTCCTCCTACTTTATCGTTGCATATTAATTTCCATTTATTTTACTTTACAATATCTCTATATAATAGTGAATTCTATTCCTTTACCTCAAGGAGCCATCCATTTTGAAACTGGTCACAACATCAATGAATGAATGAGTGCCTAATTCCAGCAAAGATGAAAAGCTGTCTTAGTCTTTGTGAATTCCTTCCTTCCTTCTTTCCTTCCTCTCTCCCTTCTTCCCTCCCTTCTTCTTTCCTTCCTCCTCCCCTTCTTCTTTCCTCCCTCCTTCTCTCTCTCTTTTTCTTTCTTTATCTAAACCCAGAGTCTAAGCACCATTTTGAACTCCACCAGAACAAGCAGAAGGGAATAGCTTTAATGGAGGTTTTACTTTTCTTGGGCCTTTCATATCAAGTGGACTACAGAATTTAAAATGTCAACCCTGTTAGGATCAAGTATGTCATAACTCAACTCTTTCCATTAAAATTTATTGCTAGAAATATAACAAGCTTGTGGATGTGTAAAACCAATACTGCAAAGTTATGAAATCTGTAGAGATTACTTATTCTGATTTACTTTTCAGTGTTAGTAATAGTTCTAAGGAAATAAAGAAAAAATAGCCAATTGGCTTATGAAAAATATCAGTTCCCAGAAGTAGCTTCATTTGGTTTAAATATTTGTATTAGATAAAACATTTTACTTTTGGTAAAGAAAACAGTCTCTAAGAAACTATATCAAAGTGTTTATAATCCTTTTTATTAAAATTTTGAAAAAGTTCCAAAGTGTTGGTTCTGCTGGGAGCTCAGGGAGGCCCACCTGACCCCAGTTTAGTTAAGAGGCCAACAGAGAGCACTTTTGCAACTGAAAGGCAATATTTTGTTTGAAAAATATCAGGTACATCAAAGTTCTCCTATAAAAGTGCCAATTTATGTTTTAGTCTAGATTACATATAGTTTCTTTTCTGAAAGCCCTTTTGGTCCTTATGCTTTTTTTTAAATAACTGGGAGTTAATGATCTCCTCATGGAACATTTAAAGAGCTAAACATATGCAAAATACTTTTAGAAATAAGATACCTTTTATCTTCAGACTATTACATTTTTTCTTAATTAAAAATTTGATGTATATATGGGTAGGTGAAGTAGGTGTTACTATGTTTAAAACCATGAAAAAAACCTCACTGCCATGCACTTAAAGTTACATTTCAGTATGTGAATATCAGAATTTTCGTGACGATACTGCTGATTTACATCTCAAAAGCGTTTCATAGTAAACAGATTTCTTTGAAACTGTAACATGGGAACAGATTTCATTAATGCAAAATCTGAGGCAGTCCCTGTGTCGTGGTGTACAATTTCACGGCACGGTATGGCCTTATTGGTTCCCTTTGAAGACTGTCAACAGGTTTTGCATAGAATGACTCATTCAAAAGAACATGCCAAGTAAAGTTTTGAAATTAGAATTGGCTGGGTTGTTGATGCTTCCCTCCTGAATGGCATCGCCACATTTCCAGTCAGTCAAGCCAGGAACTTGGTGCCACCCTACACTCTGTCTGCCCCAGCATTCAACCAAGCACAAATTCCTGTTAAGTTCACTTCTCGAACATTTGTCCAATAGTTTTCCTCCTTTTTATGCCCCCTCCACACCACCTCAGTGTAGACACTGATCAGCTCCCTGAGGCTGGGCTGGCCTCTTCGGAGCCATTCTCCTCACAGCAGTCTGACAGAAAAACTCGTAAACACAGATCTGGCCATAATGCTCCTTTGCTTCAAATCCCGCTTGTAGCAGTAGCTCTGGACCAGAACACTGGGTCATCTGGAAACTGTTTTCAGACTACACATGGCTCCCTGCTACCTCCACCAACATCCCCTTCACCCTCAAAAACAACCAAGCTACAGATTGGCAATCAAAATCCTTAGCACTGCATCTGGGACTCTTAATAACCTCATCTCACGCTTTCTCCCTCCTAACAGTCCACTGCTCACAGGTCACCACACATGCCCTCAGGTCTGTGCCCAGCAACTTTGTTCATTCTGATCCTCTGCTTGCTGCTCTTCCTCCCATCCTTGTTTGATGACTGACTCCTGCTTGTCATTCCAGCCTCGGCTGAGAGGCCGTCTGCTCAGGGAAGTCTTCCAGGCACACTGTGCATGCCCCGCACCTCTAGCAGAGTACTTACACCGTATCCAGCACCTCTCCGGCCCTCTGGAAGAGTGGATGTCACATCTAGTGGCATAAGAATTGCCATTCAACATGCAGATTCCTACGGAACCACGTCCAGAGAGTCTAATTCAGTAGACCTAGCTGGGATCCGGGAAACTCCATTTTGAACGGGCAGAATCAGGCCATGCTGAGGAGATGGTAATGGACCACCCCATGACAAGCCCTGCACTTGAATACAAGTTTCTCAGAGGCCAGCATTTTGGGTTTGGGGTTTTGTTTGGGGTTCTATTAACCTTTGTGTGACAAGTCATTTTCACTCCATGGATATTCCATAAATGTTTGAGGCACTGAATTAGACTGAATGTGGCTTTTAACTCAAGAGTTACATCAATGTCAAGATCGTTTTAGGCCTTTTGTCTGTCTCTTCTCTCCTACCTCACCAAAAAGCACATTGTTGCCTTCTGTCTGGCTGACTCAGAGAAGGCAGCACCTCTGAAAGATCTTAGAAATGAAGACTCTGAGACTCAGACCAGTCAAAAATGAAAATTTATCTGTAAAATGAAAAGTGATGTTATCTGTGATTTTTCTCCAGTTACACAGATAATTGGGTTTCCTGTAGAATAGTTCTGCCAAATAAAATTTAATGCCAGCCCCATATCTACTTAAAATTTTTCTGTGGCTATGTTTTAAAATACTAAAAAGAAACTGACAACCCTAATTGTAATAATTTATTTTATTTAACCTAATATATCCAAAATATTATCATTTCAATGGACAATCAATATTAAAAATTGTTAAGAAGATATTTTGCATTCTTTTTTAATACTAAGTCTTCGAAATTTGATGTGTATGTTATACTTACAGCATATCTCAACTCAAATGCTAAATTTTAATCAGAAATACTTGATCTGTTATCAGAATTTCTAAAGTGTACAATTAAAAAAGTAAATTTACATACGTAAGTTGTTTCAAACAGACTTAAAAGTTTTCTAGTAACTGAAGCAAGTGTCAGGTTTTAAACTTAATATTAAGTTATATAAGAATAATGAAAATTTAAAATTCAGTTCTGCAGTCACATAAGGCGCAGTTCAGTTATTCGAAGGCCGTGGGTCGCTAATGGCTACTGCCCTGGACAGTGTAGCTATAGAACACGGAGTTGTTCAGGCTCAGGTACTTTTTCATAAGCCATCTCCAAGCTATTCATGCTCATCCTCATTGTTTTCTTCAGGATTGCATTTGCAGAATTCCTGAATGCTGAAAACAAGGAAATTTTCCCCAATAGATTCCATTTAGATTATTCAACATCAGGATTTTACTTGAATAGCTAACATTTACCTTAAATGAATGAACAGGCTGACTGGGTCAGTGACAGGGACAGGGTAGCATGAGAGCAGGAATATATATGGGTGTGGGGTCAGAGACCCTGAGTTGTCCTGGCACTCCCAAACAAACTGTAACTTTGAGCAAAATGCTTAACATTTAAGCCTGTATCTTCATCTATAGAGTAGAGATGGTATCTCTCCTATGCATGACCCTCCAGAGTCAAAGTGAGGATCAAGTGGAGAATATATGTCAAAATGTTTCATAAACTGTGGATAATTTGCTATAAGAACACAAATATTGTTTACAGCTATTAAATTGAAACACTAGATTAGTAGCTACCATTTATTAAGTATTTGCTATATGGCAGGCACTTTGTGGGTTAACCAGTCCTCAAAACATCCTTGCCAGGTAGGGATGGGATCTTCATTTGACTGAGGAGGAAACAGTACAGCTCAGAATTTAAGTCCGTGTGCAAAGTTACGTGACCCTTAAAGTTCAGAGCCAGAATTTGAACCCAGGCCTTTTGGATCCCAAAGCCTGTGGGCTTTCCTAAAACTTTACCACCCTTCTCCCTACCCCCAAAGATGAGTTTCCTACATTCTTTTCCAATTATGGTTTTTGGAAATAATGAGTGAACTGAGATGCTAATGCATTTCGAGAGGGGGTGTGGAATTCCAGGCCTAAACAAGGGGTAACCCATTGCAACAAAGAGAATGAAGAATAACTCCACAGAGATTTTTGAGCAAGGATTTACTCCAGATAATTTCCCAGAGAAGGAGTACGTGGCCTTCTGAGGTCGGAGATTATTGGCATTTCTGGCTTTGAGGCATGCCCGGAGCCATAGGAATTAGTTGGCAATGGTTAGGTGTACACTCATGAAGGAAAACAACTGGGCTTTGGTTCTATTGCGATCAGATTTCATGTAAATCTCAGAGCTTTCCTTGTATGGAATGCATGAGTGGAAGTTCAGAGAAGAAAGGGAACCAAGAACACATACTCCACCATCAGAGGTGACCAGGGTGAAGTCAGCTACTTCCAAAAGCAAAAAGGCAAGGCTTTCGTCGTATTTGCAGATTTAGATACCCTCTTGATCCCCCACTCGTAAGAAAAAGGATGTAAGGGAGTTCCAGCAATGTGGCTTTGGTGTGGTAGGAAAGAATTGTATTTGTCTTTTATTTTCTCTTCTGAGACTCAGAAAATAATTTTCAAGATTCATGGCGAGCATAGAGTCGTGTTGGCCACGTTGACATAAACAGAGCATCTTATCATGTCTTTGGAGGCCAACAAACAGTCAGTCAGGGCTGACTCTGTGATGGCCACAATAGATGGGGACACTCCCTCAATCTCCTCCTCAGAAGAGAGTTTCTCCGCTGCCCTGGCCACTGGCCCCATCTCCCGGGTGCCAGGCCGGCCAGGGCCCCACTCAGTCTGTTCCCCAGGCAGCCAAGAGGGCAGCACAACTGGAAGGCCTTGAGCACCTTCCTCCAGGTCAGCAGGAGCAGGGTCAGCAGCAGAGCAGCAGAGCGGGGCCAGCAAGTCCTTTAGCATTGGCAACAAAAATGAATGTGACGTGTCCCCGCCCTGAGGGAGCTCAGTGGGGGAGAGCAGCATAAGTTCTGTGGGAGAGAGCTTAGGTTACCCACAAGTATGAAACAACCAGAGAAGATGGTAGTGAGGATTGACTGATCTCACGTGCATTCAGCAGACTGGCCTGTCCCAAGATGCTCTTCCTGTCCACCTGAGACTTAGTGACCCTAGGGTGGTATCAGACTCCTGTTCAACCTATTGCTTTGAATTGTGACCATATTGGTCCATTTGTAACTATTCCCTCTTAGTGTGCATTCATTTTTGAGTTGGGGTGTTAGTCAAGGACAGGCCCAGGCTAGTCACCGGAGTGAGCAAACTCATTCAGTAGTGGGTAGATCCTAGTGGGTACATCCCATTCGGTGGACTCGGGAAGAAGCCTGGAATTAACCTGGCGTTTCAGTTTTGCCTGGGCGCCACTCTGCCTGTAGTACAGTACCCGTAATGTGCACGTTACATTCGGCATGTTGTAAAATGTTTTTAAAAGCACTTTCTTGAAAGACATATGCTTTTTTGGATATCATTGAAGTCTTTAAAATTACATACTAGACTCTTGCTTCCTTAAGGTAAACAGGCACGCTGACACCACTTGGACTACTGTGAGAGAGCAACTGCCTACCTAGGGGAAGTGAGTTAGTCCATTGATGGCACCAGGGACTCCGTTTGTGGTCCAGTGTCCCGGGATGAACTCTGTCGCCAGCCACATGATCCTAAAGTCTTATTTACTCTGGCTGGCCAAGAGATTAGCTCCTGCAATTACTTGCCAGAAGGAATAAAACTTCAGGCCAATATGGAAAGTACAGTTTTCATATTGGTTTTCCGTCTTGAAACAGATCTAAGAGAACCTTGATTCTGAAGATGGCATTGCACAGCTTAACTGAGGGCTTCCCGGTGAGATCGTGGCTTGGCTGGCACCAAGCGCAAGAGAAGCAGCAGACAGTGCCAGGAGACCCAGGTCCCTCCTCTGAGACTGGTGCACCATCTCTCCTGCTGGGATGCTCTGTTTAGTGAGCTACAACTTTGGGGATGATGCTCCAGGGATCCAGAAAACTTTTAAGATCTCCCCTACTTTCTGTTTTCCCTTCACAATCCCTCCCCGCCTTTCTTGGGGTTGATTTGGAAAGGAGCCTGCCCTCAGAGCCAAGCCTCCCCTGAGAAGACCAGACTACTCTGAAGGTAGGGGACTCCTGCATAAAGACAGAAGCTGACCATCTGGAGCCTGCTGTGGGACCTGCTGAGGGACCTGCTGAGGGACCTGCTGTGGGACCTGCTGTGGGACCTGCTGAGGGACCTGCTGTGGGACCTGCTGAGGGACCTGCTGAGGGACCTGCTGTGGGACCTGCTGAGGGACCTGCTGAGGGACCTGCTGTGGGACCTGCTGAGGGACCTGCTGAGGCTGCCTTCTTGGGGGACCAGAAATCACGACACTGCGGGATTGGAAAGACAATGCTATCTCAGGAATATGTTGGAAATAGTTTGTATGTATGAGATATTCTGAGCCTATATGAAAAGTCACAGAAGGAAGGACAGGGGAGGACGGACGAGCACCATGCATAGTGTTTGTGTTCTAAAAGCTCGTCTAATTCCCTGGCCAGTGTTTAAATATTGCCAGTTTTCTATATTACACATTTTTATTAGTCATGATTTTCTTTCATTAAAGATTTTCGGTTGATTTCTCACTTTATTCCAGAGCTCTTAACAGAGAACACTCAAATCCAATAAATACTAAAAATTCAAAGTATATTTTAGGGGTCCCCAACCTGGGTCTGTGAGTAGACTTTAGAGGACACTGTAAATTACATGTAAATTATAATGAATATATTCATTTCATTTTTTTAAGGGGAGAATTTCCATAGTAGTCATTAGATTCATGAAGTCATTGGGGGACCCAAAAGGTGAGGTATATTATTATGTGTCATTTTGTAGAATGAGTTTAATTCTGCCTCAGGGAGTGAAGTTGAAAGAAGGCAGAAATCCTAATCTAAATCTAGTTTTTAAATATCCATTTAGTCCACAAATGTGAATTTGATGGAACCATAGTCAAGTATGTTACCTGCTACCTGTAAAGGTTAGAAACAAATGGAAGTATTACATTTTATAAATTATGGAAAATAAAATCATGTGTTTTCTTCCAAAATTTAGAAATTTCTACTTCAAAGAATTGGAACTTTTAAAATGTAGATCTTGATTTCCAAAAAAGATTAACACTTGTGTAAGATTTTGGTATAAGAACAAAGTTAACCTTTTCCTCTCCCCAGAAATAAACATTAAACTGAAGAGAATCAGAATTCTAGTCACAAGCTTTTATTTTTTGCACTTGAAGAACTGAAAGCTTTCTCTGTTTGTTATTTTCTGAGGGAGGGGGTTTCCTGGGTGTCTTTCTGAAGCTCTGGGGATCCCCTCATCTTTTTAGTCCTAGCTACCTTTTCGTTTGTAGCAAGCACCCTTTGAACCAACAAGGGCTTCTGTGGCCATCGTCTGCCCTTCCCTGGCAGAGCCATCTGCGTTTTCCTTGACTGAATCAGGGTACTGTTCCCTGGAATATGGCTTGAAGCTCCTCCAAATGCTGGCTGCAGGGCCTGCCTCAGGGAGAGGCAGAGGCCATCTGATTTGAAGGGATGAAAGGCTGGATTCTCAGCCTCACAAATCGTGCTCACAATGTCTGAAATTCTATCTTTGGAAATGTCGTACTTTGAGATTTTCACTCCTCTGGTGTTTGCGTCCTTTAATATGCAGTCTCACCTGGGAATCCTACTATTATGACCTAATATTTTGGCTAGAGGCATCAGGACAGCTATTTACTCATAGACACTAAGAAAAGAGGTTGGTTGATACGTACAGGAGAATCCAGAACGGGGGCCGGTACAGCGTGGGAGTCTGACATGTCCTCCCGGATGGGCCTCGGCCGTGCCTCTTCCAGGGAAGAGCTCAGGCTCAGGCCACTCCCACTGCAATTCCAGGAATGGCCAATAGGGAGTTGGGCCCACTTGTCAATTTGCATTCTACCCAAGTTGGTAATAAAGGAAGTCCAAAACCTGTATCAGTTTTTCAAACCATTGTGGGTATGAAAGAAAAATTTTTCTTTTATGCCTGAGATCTTGAACTTTAAAAATCACGAGGGGTGTTTTAAATGAATTGTTAGTGCAGAGCACTTTATTGTAGTTCAATAAAGAACTCCGTGTCTCCATTACACAGACTAATGACACCTCCGACGTATTTACAGTAATTTTCCCAGCTGATATAGCTTAATTAATGATATAAGGACATAATTACAAGTTTCAGTGATCTTTCACATATTTACAGGAACTGCTGTAACTAGCTTAATTAGAGTAATTATGTAAATAGCCGATAATGCACAACAAATTACAGAAAAAAAAAATCTCCTAGAGTCTGGTATGTTGGGTCTCTAGGCAAGCTTATAAAAGGAAAACATTTACATCTGGGGATTAAAGTTAAGACCAAATGGCCTCCCAATTTTGTTGTTCCTAAACCAGGCAGAACATAACTGTTGGAGGTTTAACAGTTAACTTTTCTTGCTTTTGTAGTTCTGTTGCAGACCTCATGTCCGTTGTTGTTCTATGAAATTGCTCATTCTGCTTTGCCACTGGCTCGAGTTTCACGATGAGTTTTCTGTCATGTTGGGTAGTTATACTGCACTCGCTGAGAATTGGAGAGGGTGCTTAGGGAAAAGGTTGACAAACCTCACACCTCTCTTTCATTTCCTTTCTTGTCCTTTCTTCAACTGATATCTTCTGTTTCCATCACACTCATGCACAAAAATGTGTCCTTGGACCCGGCACTAAGTGCTCTTTCTGCAGTTAAACCAATATTTGTAGAGTCTATAACTGATGTTCTACTGTGGAGTTCTAACTTGGGTTTGCCCACCACTCAGTTCCTTTTGATGTTGCCTTTGCTGTGGAAGTGATCGGCCTTTTAGTCCACAGGAGGAAGCAAGAGCCTCCTTATAAAGTGAAATAATGCCCCTCCTCAATCAGCTGGTGTGTTTCCATTGATTGACATCAGGCACGCCCTCTCTTCTTCTTTACTTCTGGATCCATGTCATTGTGCTTCTCGCGTCAGAAGACCTAAGGCAATTCAACCAAGCCAGAAGAAATACCAATCTGAAGTGGAGTACAGGGTCAAATTTTTTTTCCTTTTTTTGTTTTTTTGTGAGGAAAATTAGCCCTGAGCTAACATCTGTTGCCAATCCTCCTCTTTTTGCTGAGGAAGATTGGCCCTGGGCTAACATCTGTGCCCATCTTCCTCTGCTTTATATGGGAGGTCTGCCACAGCATGACTTGACTAGTGGTGTGTTGGTCCATGCCTGGGATCCGAATCTGTGAACCCCAGGCTGCCAGAAGCAGAGCACACAAACTTAACCACCATGCCACCAGGCCAGCCCCCTAGGGTGAAATTTTAATGATAATTTGCTCAAATTAATGACTCTTGCAGGCTTTGCACGTTGGCCCTCTGCCTGGCTTTCAGCCTTTCCCCTGCCCCGCCTTGTCTCCCACTATCCCACAACAGGAAGCCCCTCTTTCAGGCAGGCCCGTCTCTTGACTGTCCTGGGAACACATTCCAGACCCTATGTGTTCATTTCCTTTTCATAGTCTCCTTTTCTACTGGATTTTACCCATTTCTGAGGCCCTTCTCAAGTTCACCTCCTGCATAAAGCCTTTCATTACTAGTCTCAGCGATTTTTCTCTTCCAGGACACAGCCCACACAATATAAATCAATTAATTCTGTACTGCCATGTATTGTGCATCCACCTCTCCTCTCTAGCTCTCTTCTCTCTAGCTCACAACCAAATGTCAATATAAGCATGACATTTTCTTTGCATGTGAAGTGAATGGGTGAACATTTCCTTTCTAAACTTTTTTACATTATTTATATGTACAGTAAGTCCCTTAGTAAGTTATCTGTTCAATAGAAAGATTAAGTTAGGATTAAATAGTGAAGCAGGTGTCCCTGAGGTGAATGTGGAGAGTAGGCAGAGGTGTAAGAACCGACAGTAAGGTGAGATCATCAGGGCCCGCTGGTGGGCAGGGAGGAGACACAAGCGCTCATCTTGGTTCACAGCCCTGCCCCCAGGGCCAGTTTCCTGCCATTGTGAGCTGTGCTTGGCACCCCTGACCCTGAAGGCCCTCGCCCTAGACCATCATAACCCATCTGCCTCCATTTCTAGCCTCTTTTCCTCTGCTATCCTCTGCTCTGCTTGCTCAATGTCTGTTTTAGGTGTTTATGCCATGTTGCTTTAGAGTTTCTTACAAGTGGCTCCAAACACCTTCTATGTACTTCTGATTCTGAAATTTTATCTCCTGTCTGGATCTGTCTCTTGAACTCCAGACTCACGCAGCCAAGCGCCTGGTCCTCACCTCCAGACGCTTTGTGTCTTCCCTTTCTCGGCGAATGGCAACTCCATTCTTCCAGTTATAAAACTTGGAGGTTGTCTTTCACTTCTTTCTTCATAAGCCACCAAGACATCTTGTTGGCAGCACCTTTACAAAATGGTATGACCACACCTCTCCACCTCCACTGCTACCACTCTGCTCCTGGCCACCATCATCTCTCCCCCACAATATTAAACTGTAGTTTAACGGTCTAACTGTCTGCCTTCAGTCTTCTGTCAGCACAGCAGCCAGATCCTGTTGAATGCTGTATCAGGCCATGTCCCTCCTCTGCTCAAAACCTGATGGTCTCCCAATTTAGAGTAAAAACCTAAGCCCCAACAATGACACATGTTTGATTCCTCCTCCCTTGCCCCTGTACTGACTTTGTACCTCGTACCCTCCTATCGTTCTGCTCAGGCCTCCCAGTCACTGTGACCTCTTAGCTGATCCTGGAACATGCTAGATGCCCTCCCATTCCAAGGCTTGCTTTTTCTTCTGGCTGGATGTTCTCCCCTCATCCACATGACTTGCTCCCTTCCTTCCTTTTGGTCTTCATCCCAAATTCCCTCCTCAGTGAGACACTTCTGTGTACTCCGTCTAATATTTCTGTTCCCGTCCCCACATTCCCAATGCCCCTTCCTTGCTGAATATTTCTCCTGAGCACTTTAACACTTTCCGATGTATGATATATATGGACTTATCTTTATAATTGTCTCTTCCTCCACTAGAATATAAGTTCCAGAAGGAAAGAGGCCTTCCTTCTTCAACTCTGTACCCCTTTGCCTAGACAAGTGCCTGGCGTATATTGGGCACACAGTAATAGTTAATGAATGAACGAGGGAAGAAAAAGGACACAGTTACTTCCGCACAGCCTGTCAATAAACTCTCTCTCATCCCTCCAGAACTTTTAAACAGCTTCAAAACCCCCACTTTCCTCCCACCACTTCCTGGATTGAGTGAAGAATTCATGGATTCTGTCTAGTTTACAGAGGCTGGATGTGGAATAACCACAACCATTCTCTTCTCTTTTTTCCCATCCTCACCATCATGTCATCATCTTTGTTGTCATCATTTATGGACCGTGTTTTTATGTTCCAGAGACTAGGCCAAGTTTGACACTATAATTTAGGTATTATCCTCCTTTTTGAGATGAGGGAACTGAGTTAAAGAGGTTAAGAGACTTGCCTGAGGCCACACAGCTAGTAAGTGGCCTCGCTGCCCTAGATCTACGTTTGTATATTTGATCTATACATGTAAAAATGGGGCCATTTGCAAATGGTTTGGACCACATGTTAACAGGCAATGTAATGAGCCAAATACAGAATAAAGCTACAGCACTAAAACAAAGCATTCTTTTAAACACAGATGCTCAGTCGTGCTGAACTATGGCAGAACTGCTGTTCCCGGGACGTCCTTCTTTCAGTGGAAAATGATAGGCAGGATCTCATGCTGACTAATTTATTGAAAAAGAGATAATGAACTTTGTATTCTTCTTCAAAGCCAAAGGTCAATTTCTCCTATGGTAAAGTACATAAATAGAAGAAAATAAGACTATAACTAATGTCATTCTGTCTTAAATATCCTGGTGAAATTTTAGTCAGTTTTCCAAAGGAAGAAATTTAGCTCCCTAGGATCAAGAAAATGGATTCAAGAAACCAGTTTTTAATATATTTATGGACCATGAAGCCTATACATTTTGCTGCTCATTCAAGTAAAATAAAACATTTAATATAAAAAACTGGTGACAGGAAAGGATTTGACTATGATAAGAGATGTTTTAGAATGATAACATGGAGACATACTTTCTTCCTCCCAGAATAAGGTATTTCAGTTCTTCCTCTTAACATTTCTTACCCCTTATTTGCTTATAGAGCAAAGGTTTGGGGGGCATAAGATTGAGAACGAATGTTCTGATGCCAGGGAGCGCCTAACGGCATCAACTGTAGCCAGAGATATTGAACACTGTGTTTAAAGAGGCTGTTATTTCATCACGAGTTTTGTAACTTCATAGAAG
Organism: Tapirus indicus; assembly: GCA_031878705.1. NCBI lineage: Eukaryota > Metazoa > Chordata > Mammalia > Perissodactyla > Tapiridae > Tapirus > Tapirus indicus. The sequence goes on along the minus strand of CM062933.1, from coordinate 53,902,976 downwards.
ATACTTGAGGAAATTAGTATCTTATACTTGATGTGTATGTTTTATTTCTTCAACAGGATTTTGTAAGAGAGAGAACACGTTTTTAAAAATTAAGAGCATACCACTAACTCGATGTTGTACCAGAAAAATATGAGGTTCCTTGAAGTCATTCGAAATAACACTCCCACATAAACTTGTCACCTTACAGACACTACACTTCCTTTTCTTTCATTTAAAAAATTGGCAGCTTGTCTTTCTAGGTCAATTAGTACACGCTTCTTTCTTCTTCCTTTTTAAGCAGCTAATGGAAAAGAAGTAGGAGTAGATTCATAGTAGGCAATGTAAAGGATAAATTTAAATGCATGCAAGCACACTTTGTCAGAGAACTTCAGTTAGAAGCTAAAGGAAGTGCTGCAGAACTGTACAAGAGAGCATGTGGACCTCTTCAAGTCATAAAGAAGACTCCGTTACACAAACGAGACTATTATTCATTAGTACAGGGTATTAACTTTGCTGTTATGATGTGTACAAATAATGTTTACTTTTCGTATGCCTCATTCAGTCAACCACTGTTCAAATGTTTCCCCATATTTTTATTGCTTACTGGAATTAATTTAAGATACAAGCAAAGAGATCTAAAGACCATGCAATGGTCATTGTTGCTTTGGAAAAATCCAGCTGACCTCTGGTCTACCTAGCAGTCAAACCTTTAAGATGTTAATGAATTCACTATTTTCCTCCCCTTCCCCTTCACTCTTCAGTGAAAGGTTCAGAAAAATGGAAATTACTTTCTTCTTGTTTTTGTTTTTCTTCCACAACACACATTTGGGAGTTTGAACCTCTTACCTCTGTAATGTAGAAAAACAGGTTTATAAACAATTCCAGAAATCGTCCTTCCTTAATTGTAAGAGCAATGTGATTACATTTGAACATGTTTTCAACTAGAGATTATAAATACAAATGCTTTCGTGTCTATGTGCTTCCTTCACAGTCTTCCTCAAGCACATTTGTTGTTCACCCTCTGTGTTTGCAGGGCACGCAAAATTATGTGTCCTGCTTTCTGAATTTGTTCTTCACTTTCTTGCTACCCTACTTTTTTGCCCCACTTTCAACCTCTGTTAACACAACCGACGCCTGACTCAGAAAAATGTCACTCCTCCCTCAGTGTCATGGGAATTAGTTCACTCTTTTCTATATCACGTCACAGCTCTCTTGCATACGTACTCATTCACCAGCACCTGTCCTAAATATTGGCAATGAAGAACTACATAGAGCCAGATTCTTGTACTTGAGGGGACAGGCAGTCAGAGAGTTGATGCTTATAATGAACTCTAGTATATCGTGATCAGTCCTATGACAATGTATATAAGGGATCATAGACGACGGAGGCAAATGAAGGACTTCATAGCAGAGGAGATATTGAATTGGGACTGGTAGAAATCTACCAGAGAGAAACACAGAAGAACATTTCCCAAAGAGGAACTAGTGTTCCTGAGGGAATAATATAGAAGTGTCAAGTGCACGGCCTTATAGGGACCAGGCAGATAAGGAAACTGAAAGACTGGGCTAGGAATGATGGAAAGGGGTAAGGACTGTGGAGAAGTGGAGACTGCATGCCACATCTAAAGCAGAGGGCCGTCACTTAGGTTCAGCTGGTTCTTGCCATGCAGGAATGTGGGCCCAATGTTGGCAAATCTTTCATTTTTTAAAAGAAGATAGAAGTTCCATGAAATGTCCAAACGAAAATCTTCTTAAACGCTGAAGGCCCAAACAGAACGTGTCTGTGGGATGAATGGGTCCACAGACCTCCAGCTGGCATTTTTGGCCAATAACGCACTCCAAAAATAGTTAGTTCTGAGTAGCAAGAGCAGGGGGTATGTTCTGGGGGGTGGGAAAGATGGTAGAGAGTGGTGAAAGATAAAAGTGGAAACTTGGAGATAGTACAAAAGACCTTCTATTCCTTATCTTGGCACGTTGAGCTTCTTTCTAGACGTAACAGAGAGCAATAAACCAATTTTATGTAGAAAAATGCCATGATAATTGGATTTATTATAACTTCCTGAGAATGTTCATAATAATTTAATTTTTTTAAAATTTAAAACAAATTCTGAATATAGATTTACATGCTCTTTTCTCAGAGGTAGCGTGCACAGGAGCAGATCCAGCACTTGTTTGCAGTTACAATCGGGATTAATCAAGCACTCAGGAACTAAATGAACCATAGCACGACTCTGTTACCACCACTGCTGCATGTTTGCAGATGCAATTGTGTAAATTGGGCACTTGGCTGGAATTTTCTGCACTATTAAAAAGGGTTGTCCGCAGCCTCCCATTCTGAACATTGACTAGGAATCAGCCTCACTAAAAATAACTTGACATCAGGTAGAATAAACAAACCAGAATGCATCCTTAGACCTTTACCTATTTGTCCGCAGAGCCGGGCCAAGGTTGGGGTGACCTCACGCCAGGAGGATGTGGGTAAGCTGCAACCCACTGTTTACCTGGCCTCATGGTCACGGCTGCTGGCATTGCTTTAGCCACAGCTGAAGCAGCTGTCCTAGGCCACCCCCTGCTCCCTGAGGCCTGGTAATGAATGGGCTTGAGGGAAAACATCTCATTTTTCTATCAGACCTTCAGGGCAAGGTCAATGCATTGCCCTAGCTGCACACACTGCCAGACTGTAGGCCTAAATTAAAGCGCAACACGGTTATAGGCGCACTGAGGCGGGACTCTGATGGTGCCCGGCAGCATGCGCGGAGGAATCTGACTGTTAGTGCAGTTGGCCGCTCCTGGCGCCCAGTCCTGGGCTGGGTCGTGAGCACTGTGGGAAAGCTGTGTTCCCTTGGTCCCCCACTACAGCTTGACGCAGGGTCTCTGGCTTTACACTCTGTTCCAGAGTGAGTTTGGGGTCAAAAGTTGAAACTAATGACCAAAGTTGGGCTCTGAGCTGTTATTCATGACAGGTCCTAGAACTAGGACACTGCTACCCCCAACAGTGAAAATCGAACCTCAAACCCCTATCAGCTCAGAGGTAACACCATGAGAAAAGTCACCGAAGAGCAGAACTCTGCACTGGGAGTGATGGGATTGGAAGATCTTTGTCAAATCACGTTTTCTCTCCCTCTCAGTTGGTCTGGCTGTAAAACTGAAATAAACGTCTGTTCTTTCCTACTTGATGGAAGTGCGTATCCCTTGAGTGTGTATTGACATTTGCAGGAGAAAAGTTCTTCAAAGAGTAAATTATTATTTTTATTAGTTAAAAATCACACTTGTATATAAAAAAAAGACAATCTCCTTTCACTCTGTTTCAATTATGACAAATACTTCACATTAGAAGACTAACCATATATAAGTTAGCCTTTAACTCGATGTTTTCATTAATTTCTAATGGGTGGTATATTTACTTTGTCTTTCTGAAGTATAATATAAATGGCAAAAGTAAAAATGAAAACAATTTCAAGAATAGATGATGCAGTGGAAAATTCCTGGCCTTTTTGGCCCTTCTGTATGGTGCGTATCAACAGTCCGAGGAAAGACAGATCAGGTTTCCTCACAGATGTTGTCCATCTAAAACCCAATCTTCCATTCTCACTTTCATCAAAAAAGGGGAAAAAAATATCCATGATTAGGGGAACTTTGGGACTCAGCCTTTATGGTTTGCCAACTTCCCTGTTCAAACTTTCACTACTTTCGTTATCAGTATCAAAGACTTACTCTGGAATCACTTTTGCTCATTTCCATTCCTAGCTTTTTTTTTCGGTAATTCTTTTAATAACTTTTCAATTTTTCTAGGAAAGACTGAATTCTTATTTTCCTCATCATGTTTTTATCTTCTTAGCCACCCCCTACCTCAAGCTAATTTACCAGGAACCTTAGGGTTCTTCCATTTAGTAGCGACGTCAGTTCTTTGATCTTTCTTTCTGAGAGAGGTGGGCCATCTACTGTTGCCTTTCAGTATGACTTCTGAAACTAGAAAATTTGGGTGGCCGAGCTTAGAAAAGTTTATAAAATAAACAACAATTACAAGCAGTCATATACATTCACAAATTAGGCCTATTAGCAAAAAGAATTTAAAAACATCAAATTTTTTGCCGTTATCCTTCGTTATACAAGAAGTATCCTTTTCACCTGCGTGGTTGGGATGGAGGAAGTAGAGAAGACAGATGAGGGGCTTGGGAAGCATTTAAAAACCACCAAGGCCCAGGCCCCACCCCTAAGAAATTCTGATTTAATTGGTCCGGGACGGGGCCCACGTATCCGTATTTTTTTCAAAACTGCCCAGATGATTTGAATATGGCAGAGTTGAAAACTACTGCTATGATTTTGCTGCTTCTTATTTCTTGGTGCTGGGTTTTTGTCACTGAGCAAAGTGGCTGCTCTGTCAGGCTTACAAAACAGAAACTCCCTCGTGGAATATGTTTTTAAAGGGTTTCCAGAAAGAAATCGTCATGAATTGACATGGCTAAATGATCAAATCCCAAGAATGGCCAGTCAGAGCTTTCAAATGAAAACGTCTTTTTTAACTTTTTGTATTTTGTGATGAATGTGTAGAGTGAATGAGATAGAAAGAATTTTGCTCAAAATTCTGCTCCCTCTTTCACTGAAAGTGTCAACTTGAGCTAGTTACTTCACTTTTCAACTCTAAAAGGAGGGTAGTAACAGTAGCTGGATCACAGGGTGTGCAAGAGTTGAATGAATTAACGCAGGGCCCGCCCTAGTGCCCCGGACGCAGCAAGTTCTTGGTGGCAGAACGATCGGTCAAGGGAACTGTACTGAGTAGCAGCTGTGGTCAGCGATTTATCTTGGTCTCTAAGAGGATCTTTTTAACTTTTGCTTAAGCCTGGCTTTAGCCCTGCACGGATTCTTTACAGAAAATTACATTAAACTGCATATAGGCACCTCTTGACTTTTGATGCATAGCTAAGCAGTTTAACTAAATTTAACTACGATTTTACTGCTAAAATATGCTCCGACTACTGTGATTAGGTGAGAGCTCTGGCGGCTCACACGGCTAGAGAGGAATAAACTGAAGCGGACTTTTCCTCTCAGATCTTAGCAAAATGCTAATGACCGTGTGTGGGTGTGTGCCATAGGTCGAAAGAGGCAAGCTGGGATTTATCCTTTAAAAATCTCCTTATGACAGTCTCAGATGAAATGTTAACAGGAAACAGTCTGCCTATCATCCCGTGCTCTCACCGAAGCATGCTTGGTCACATTTCTTCTTGCCTCCTTCCAGTCTATTTGCATGTCTCTCTCTTGTGTCTTCCCTGAGTGAAGGGTCCCATATGTACTGTGCATTTGATCTTGCCCCTCAGGCTGCAGAGTTGAGGAATTAGAAGTGTGGTCTCCAGCGTCAGGGTCCTCACCGTCCAAGTCTCCACCATTCCAGCTGTACAACCTTGAGCACTTTGCTGAGTCTCTCTGTGCCTCTGTGCCTAGTTGTTATGAGGAGTTAATACATAGATACTCCATACATTTTAGCTATTCTTTAACATTGTAAACTCTTTCAACTTGCTACATGATTTAAATATTTCCATTGTTTAAATGCCGACGTAATTTTTCACTGATGAAACGTGAATTTTTGAGGACTGGAAATTACATATATCCTTAAAGCTTCCAATTTCTCTTCTTATTTTCCAGATTAATTTTAGTTGGACATATCCGAGTGTATTGAGCAGGTATGTGTAGATAGAAAAAAATGAAAAAAAATATGGTTCTTTGATGAAGGCACCATCAGGTAACCACACAGGGCATCTGTATGAATCTCCAGATCACACAGTGATTTCTAAACCTCTGCCAGTTCACCATGTGGGTCTTCGGATATGAAGCAGCTGCTATAGACCAACACTCAGGTGAGTCTGGTCGTCTTTTTTTTTTTTTTTATGTGAGGAAGACCAGCCCTGAACTAACATCCGTTGCTAATCTTGCTCTTTTTGCTTGAGGAAGACTGGCCCTGGGCTAACATCCGTGCCCATCTTCCTCCACTTTATATGGGACACCGCCACGGGGCGGCTGACAAGCAGTGCGTCGGCAGGCGCCGGGGATCCGAACCGGCGAACCCCGGGCTGCCAAACGCGAACTAAACCGCTGCACCACCAGGCCAGCTCCCGAGTCTGGTCGTCTTGAGCTGAAGCACCACCAGGTATGGTGTTGACAGGAAGGAAGAGAAGAAGAACTCTGTGCTCCACACTTTCAACCTTCGAATGAAAAGTGACCAGCTGATGATTTACTAGGATGGGGGGATGATCTGGGATGCTCACTCATTCAACACTTTATCATCGCACATCTGTTCCTTGAACAAAAGCAGAGGGGACCCGTGTTCCTGGAGTTTGCTATCAAGGAGGGGAGATGGATATTAATCAAATGATGACTTGAAGAAGTGTAAAATTATACCTGTAATGTACTGTAGAAGGGAAGGTGCATGGCGCAATAAGAGTCCAGACTGAAGGGACTTGACCTGGCCAGGGAGGTCAGAGAAAGCCTGCCTAAGGAAGTCACAGTTGTGCTGAGAACAGATGGAGGAGAAGACAGTGATTAGGTGAAAAGGAAGGACAGTGCATCCGAGGCAGAAGGAACAGAAAGTACAACAGTCCTGAGGCAGGAGGAAGCAGAGCAAGTAAAGGGAATTGAAAGAAGGCCAGGTGGCTGGTCCTGTGACAGTGGAGTGAACTGCTGTCATATGGACTGAGCAGCGGTGTGCTGGAGCTGGCTCACAGCAGCTTCTGAGAGCCGGTTCCACATCTCTTCCCAGCTCCCCGTTCAGTGACGTAAAGTTTGTAGCTTGAAATAGGCCAAGGTGGGTGTATTTACACCATAACAATTGGCCAACTCTTCTTTTTCCCCAGAGAGCCAGTTTACCAGCACACCACTGGATTGAATTACATGGAGCTCTGCCCAGATTCAGGATCCAACATTTCAGATGGTTCTTCATCTGAGAATTGAAGCAATGAAGAGACACATCTTGGGAGAGAGAAGGAGACTTTGACTTCCAGGGACTATCAGGCCTTTTGCAGCAAGAGCAAACTAATAAGCTATGAGGAATGTCCTCTGCCTTCTGGCTTTACCCTTTGCTTTTCTTTCTGTTTTTACAAATAAAATGGCTCAAACATCCATACCAAATACTGCGGGAAGCCTAGTGCTCTCCCTGAGATGAGTAAGGATTCCCAGCATGGGTGCCTTCTTCCTCATGGCCTCCTCTCACCTGGGACTCCTGCTGAATTCTCTGTATGCTCTCTTCGCCCTGTTGCCTCTGCCTGCCCGTCCACACTGCTTTAGCATCACGAGGCTGTCAGTCATCACAGACCATCACCCACTTCTTCATTTCCCAGAGCAGTGCCGACACCAGGCACAGAAAAGAATCCACCTTGAACTTCATGATTAGGTCCTCCTGCCCAAAGCCACTGTCCTGGGCGGTCTCCTCTCAGAACTCCCAAAGCCCCAGCGTATCTCCTCCACCCCTTGCCCCTCCCCCCATTCTTGTAGTATTATTCAGAAAACTTTAATTTGCGACCTTTATTCCAGATTAGGCTCCGTGTGTATCTTTGCAGATCCGGGAAGCTCATCATAGTGTTTGCTGAACCAACACACACTCCATCAAGTGACTCTTGGCAGTAGGAAGAGCTGAGAAGAGGTTTGAAATGGTCATTTTTCTTTCCCTTAGGCAAGACCATATTTTTAAGCAGAGTTCATTTCTCTGCCAACCAAGGGTCTTGGGTTTTTATTCTTCGTTTTACGGAAACATTGATTTTCCTTCACAATCAGAAGTTTGTTAACAGCTGGAGAACCAGAAACGCCACCTCTTCTCTAAATCTCGGTAGCCCCAGTTCATTCTAGACTACAGTACACAACCTTCCAGTGTTGTGGAGATTTCATTTTATTTTTCAGTTCAGTCTCCTTGGCACCATTAGAAGGAATGTCCTGTCCTTCTCCTCCTCCTCCCTTGGTCTGGAACCCGGGAGGCAGGCGTGTTGCTGCAGATCTCAGCCTGCTCCCACGCTGTCAGCAGCGCGCCCCCCTGGGCACGGAGGGAAGAGTTAACCCCAGGGTCTGCCTCCTCTGCCTCTGCACCTTCTTACTCTCCTAACACAGAGTTCCTGGGTAGACTTTAAAGAAAAGCTTCTGTCTGCCATTTCAGCCATAGAAATAGAAGGGAGAGCAGAATGAAGGCTGCATTATTACATATTGAGAAAATACCAAGCCGGGTAAAATTAAGTGGAGTTTGTCCTCAGATCCTCAGACTTCCTTTAGGTTTTCCTTTCCAGCCCCTTCCCCACACTCACAGAATCTGTTCAATTCATTCACGCTAAGGTATAAATGACCGATAAGACTTAATATATTATGGCTTCTAGAGTTATTTACATTTCATTAGGAGAAAAGCATCTAGCCAAAGAAACACACCGTTATTGGATGGAGAAAATTATTTTGCAAAAGGGCACCTTTGCGACACCCCCCCCTCCCCCAGTTGAAGGGTTCCTTCTTGAGACTAAATATGAGCAGAAATAGAAGGCTTATGTTCTTTGGATGGGGAAGTCCCCGTTATAATTAATTCAGCACTGACATATAAAGTCAGTCCTCCCTTTTTAGAACTAGATTGAATAAGCCTCTCTTTTTTTAAGGCAAAAACTCTTGGAGAGGTTGAGAGAAAGGAGTTAGTTGCTTCTATTCACTCTTAGAAATGTGTCTTGCCCATCAACATTGGTTCCAGTGCTTATCTCAAGAAACTAGATCAGGCAGAAAGAAAGAAAATATTAAGGCCGATGTCAGTCTGGCCCTGATAAAAAGGGGTTCCCAGTGCTTTGAACCCTGCCTTTCGACAGATTTAATGCAAACAAGAAACATTACAAATGCTGAAACTCGTCTCTCTATGGCCCAGTCTTTGCCCACACTGGTAACTGCATTTTGAGGCTTTGATAGAATATTGAGGCCAAGTCAGATGAACGTCACGAGGTCATGACTGGGTTGGATTTGGCAATTTGATCTACTAATTCCAGAAATGAGGACTAGAGATCTGTGCAGATGGAAATGAAGGCCAATTAGACATGATTAACATGTTGATTCAAAAATAAGATAGCACGGCATTTTACTCTGAGACTTTGCCAGTAGAATTTAATAAATTAAAATGAAATGCAGTCAAGTTGAGACATTAGAAAACTTGGTGAGGCAATATTATGCAAACACCTCAAGACTGGTTAATGGATTCTGACACCTTGGGAAGACGGATTCTCTAAAGCTGAACAGTGGGTTCTTTTGTGGTTTGATGGCCTTATCCACTTTCTGAAGGAAGGGACCCACACAGCAACTAAGAGGGAAGGCAATATTTTTGGTTCAGGAAAATATTAAAACTAGGGATTCATATAAAGGTTTAGAGTTGCCCGAAGCTTTTTAAAGTCGCTGATATTTAGGAGCATTCGTTTCCCTTTATTTTTGATAAGGTCTCTCACCACAAGACGTGCTTGTAATGACACTACTTAGCTGCCACGCATGGAAAACTAAAGAGTTAGGTAAAAATGGTGTGTTGTGGACACAGAGAGCAGGTGATTAGAAAATAGACCTAAGGATCCTAATTTCTGGCTTATTTGCTTAAGTACTGCCTTTGCTCCTCTTAAGTTTTCATTTTCATAAAGCTTTAGGCTGTTACAGTGCAAATTGCACCTTGCTTAAGGGCAGCAAGATTTACTTAATGACTATCTGCAAATCGTTTTAAAGTCTTGAGGGAGGAATGTTATGAGAGTGTAGAGTAGTAAATGCTCCCTGGGCAGGGGAAAGCTTCCCCAGCTCACAGCCGCAGGCTTTGATCTCATCAGCCTCATAATGAATTTCTGCCTTGTGTTTTATAGGGACTTTCTTCTAAGGAGAGCAAAACTCAGTGCAGACATTATCTAATTCTTCCTTGTAACACTCATGAAAGTTTGGGTGGGGCAGGTGTTATTATTACTCAACCCATTCTGCAGACGGGGAAATAAAACAGCAAGTTAAATGACTTTCCCAAGGTCAAAGAGAAGCTGAACCAGAGCCGGGAGGAGTCCATTTGGGGTTTTCCAGTTGTCACCCTGGAGCTTTCACCTGCTGACTCTGGGGTCACCAAGCGGCCTGGAGGAATTGGCAGGTCACGCAGGGCTGTGAAAGGAGTTCAGGGTTCTGAGCCAGAGCCTGAGTTTGCCCCCTTCTACACTGACTGTGTGACATTGGACAAGTCATTGGTCCTTCTCGAATTAGTTCCTCTTCTTTAGAACAGGGCTAGATTAGGAGTATGTGGCCCACAAGCTTCTGGATTAGAAGAAATGATGTCTTTTCAAGTGTGACACATGATGAAATAGTCCAATTATATTTACTGCAGATTTTATAAGACTTTAATGCAGTAAAGGTAGGTGTAAATTCTGATGTCTCTGGTTCTTTCTTTCAGGATGCTCACTCAGACAGCCTCACCTGTGCTCATAAGTAAACAAGTGCAACTAGCTACCACAGGAGTCCGTCATTCTCTTCCTCTCCAAGCCTTTCTCCCCACCCTTCGAGTGCCTGTGGCTCCCTGTGGCGCCCCTGAGAAGTCATCCCCCAGGCACAGTCAGTGAGCACTGGCCATGGCCGCCCGGGCAGCCAGAGTGCTGGTTTCCTCCTGGAGTTTTCAAAGCACCACAGCCAAGCTGTGTCCTGAGCAGGAGTTGGGGCTCTGTCCACCTCGGCTGGGGTACACCTTTCCCCTCAGCTCTTCCTCCTGGGTTCTGATGTCACAAGGCTTTTAGGAAAACAGGTTTAAGACCAATACAGCACTTGGGGGCTGGATCAGGGGAAAAAACTGAGGGCCAATTACCATGCTGTACTTAGAACTCCCTCTCCTCTGATCATCAAGGCTTTTTTTATTTTTTCAACTGGATCAGAAGGATCGTGCTTGTCTGAATTGTTTTTCTTTTTTATGGAAGGGTTTTCTCCCAGGAGGCCCCTCAGACTTCCATGTAAATGAATTGTGGTAGGCAACCCATCTCGAATAATAGACATGTCTGATTACTGAGTTGAACACAGACATCATTCCCTATTTTCTCATGGAGATACAACTGTGAAATTTTAAAAAATTAAGCCAAACAATAAATATAAATATAATTTTGAGGTTAGCTTTTTACTCAATATTTTTTATAAATCGTATGAACCCCAGGACTCGACTGATTTTATTTACTGAATGAGTGGTTTGCCAGTTTATAGATACCTTCCCCTTCAAACAAATGAGAATGAAAATAAAAAGAAATATTCATTGACCACACACACTTAGAGTTTCAGAGATTACAGCATTGATTAGGCCAAACAATGTCCCTATTCATAGCTGGGAAGTCTGTGTTCCTGTGATTTCTATAGTCCTCTTTTTTTGGGGGTGGGTAGAAATTATCCTAAATATTTTTTCCCTTTTCCTTGTCATCCACTCCATCTATTCTACATCCAGACTCACCTCTGGAGATATGAAATTTACAGATTCTAAAATGAGATTAATTGATAATTTGTTGCTTTTAGAGTATGAAAAACTTTTCCCCTGGGGTGAAAAGAGGCTAATGACAGTATTTAAAACTGAATTATTCAAGGGGCCAGCCTGGTGGTGTAGCAATTAAGTTCATGTGCTCTGCTTCGGCGGCCCAGGTTTCACAGGTTCAGATCCCGGTCACGGACTGACACACTGCCTGTCAGCCATGCTGTGGCGGCATCCCATATAAAGTAGAGGAAGATGGGCACGGATGTTAGCCCAGGGCCAGTCTTCCTCAGCAAAAAGAGGATTGGCAATGGATGTTAGCTCAGGGCTGGTCTTCCTCACACACACAAAAACTGAGTTGTTCAATTTCTGCCAGGTATATGACATCTAAGAAATGATTTCACTTTTGGCTTGAAAAATCTAGACGATTACCTACTTAACATATAAATATTGTAGTTTTTGGGTTTTATCAAATTATATTTGAGACTTTGCACAGACCAGAAGTTTCCTGGAGCTTGAACACTTGAACTGAACACCGTCACTGCCCATGCCTTGTAGGTAGGAGCTCGGCTCAAATGTAAATTCCAGGAGGACTTCCCCGCCCAAGCCAGTGGTGTGAAGAGCTGTAGCCTTCACTGTCCGTCTCACCTGGGCTTGGAGTACATCATCTCTGGAGTATAAAGATTTATTAGGGTGTTTTTGCAACATTCTGTTTCAAGACACTAAAAGTACTGGAACAAAAGCATAAAAATTTTTGTCTCCCAAGTTTTTTCTAGTTTTTTTCATATTTACATGCCTGAAAGTTTACAACTAAGTCAATGCTTGTGAAGTTTCTAGTCCCTTCTCCTTGGCCTAGGAACATTAGACTAAATATTAGAATATTACTCTGAATTGAAATTTCTTGAATCCTGAAAAATGTGTGTGTGTGTCACACGTGGGTGTGTGTGCACTGGCTATTACCTAAGGAAATGGTTACACTGACTCAACTTCTAATTAACAACGTACTTAGTAAAGGCACTGAAAGTCATTTCTTTTACTTTTTGTGCTATAGACTTTTGACTAGCAAACCTTTGTAACATGCACATAGTTACCCAGTAACAGAAATGTCACCGCTTACCTCATTTTGAATGATCATTAAGAAGTATTTCCCCCAACCGTTATTTAACAGGAGAGGAGAGTTTATCTTCTTGGTACAGTCAAGACTCCTATCAGCCAAGTGGCATATAAACAAAGGGGTTAAGAAAAGCCAGAGAGCTTCCAGAATGACTGTAGGCTACAGGAGTCGTAAGAAAGTACCAACAATGCAGCATCTTTATAAAAATTGGCAAATAGACTGAGGCTGGATGGGATGGAAAGGATAGTGGCTTTCTCTCCGTTTGTCCAAGTGCAAAATCAGTTAAATCAAGTCGCAGCCTGACCCGCTGGAAAGTACGGGTTAGCACCTCACAATCATGGTTGTTGTTCAGTTGTAAAGGAAATCAGAGAAGGATTTTGTGTTGTTGCTATATTTTGTTTTGATTGTAAGAAGTGTTTCATCAAGTTTAGGAAGCGCCAAGTGATCTTCGATTTCTCTGGGTATTCCCTCCTGCTCTCCTGCAGAGCTGGGAATTTCCCTCCCTCTCCCTTCCTGCCCCGCCCCGCCCGGCAGGGGAGCGGGGAGCACGAAAGCCTTTCCCTCCATCCACCCCGTTACAGAGTCCATGCCTAAGCAGAAAGATTTTGATGTATTTGAATACAGTACAGCAATTCAGGCAGAATTTTACCCTTCAAAGAATCTTCTTTTCCCAACTCAGAAGATAATTCTTCATAGGCACAGATGACATTTTCTCATCCAATTATCTCAAAGTTAGCATATATAAAAAACATATAGTTTTGTAATTCTAAATTAGGAATTTATAGTTTTATAAATTTAAATTAGTTTTTTAATTTTAAAATTTAAATTATTACATATTAACTATTATCATGCATTATAATAGAATAAAATAAAAATATAAAGGTAACAAACTAGTGCTTAGAATCTAGTTTATTTCCTCATTTCCTGAACATTGCTGGATATCAACACCTGCAATCATATTTCTTATTTAACTCTAAGATTTAAAAAGTCATCAATAAGAAAATAGTGATTTTTTTTTCCCATTTCAAATATAGGGACATGGGGCCAGCCTGGTGGCATAGTAGTTAAGTTCATGCACTCCTCTTCCGTGGCCCAGGGTCGCAGGTTTGGATCCTGAAAAGGACATACGCACCGCCTATCAAGCCATGTTGTGGCAGCGTCCCATATAAAGTAGAGGAAGGCGGGCACAGATGTTAGCCAGGGCCAGTCTTCCTCAGCAAAAAGAGGAGGATTGGCAACAGATGTTAGCTCAGGGCTAGCCTTCCTCACACACACACACACACACACACACACACACACACACACACACACAGAGATAGGGATAATTAAGGATAATTTTAATTCTAAATGATGTTATTTAATGCCCCCAGGATGGCTGCAGGAGGGCACAGTGCTAGGCACGGATTGTAACTGTTTGTGTCCATCCTCATGCAAAGCATTTCAATGTGCGTGTTGTGTGGTCTAGACACTGAGGTTAGTAGAAGACAGTCTTGATTCTGCTCTGGGGGTGAGAATGGCCCGAGGGCCAAGGAAAAGGATCATTTATTCTTGTCCACGGGGCAGGGCTAGGGAAAGAATCCGTCATCTGCCGGATGATGCCTTCCCCTCGGGCCCCGGGATGGGTTGGTGGGCACTGATACTGATCCTGTCTTCATTTAAAATTTTGATATTTTGTTCATCATGACATTTTTTGCATTAATTTAGGTTTCTAAAATTATTGCATTAAAATATGATTTCTCTGGATTACTGAATTTTGGGACCTCTTTCAATTTTGCACTCCAGGCAAGTGCTTCCCTCCCATCCATTTTGGAGGAGTTCCAGCACTCCTTTTTGGTTTTTGCTGTTTCCCCAGCTCTGGAGAGTGAGCCTCCGGGCATCTCTGAGTACTCAGGCTGACTGGTACCTGGAACAGTGCTCAGCACCGGCTGGACAGATGTCTGATACGTGGTTGCTGACATGGCTGATGGAGGCTCGCGGCCTGGTCTCCTCCAGGCGGTGAGTGCGGGGATGTGGCCAAGGGACCCTCACAGGTGCCTCTCATGGGAGGTGGGGAGAGGGCCGCCCCCTCCGAGAATGGCAGGCTGATTCACCACGTAGGAGCAGTTGCAGGCCCATCTTGAATGCAGCCCCTGCCCGGGGATGGCCGGGGTCTACATGACGGGGGAGCACAGAGGGCCAGCGACCAGACCACCTGAGTTCACAGCTTGGCCCGCCACTAACGAGCTGCACTACTCTGGGCAAGTTTGGGACGTCTGTGCTCAGTTTCTTTGTTTAGATCATGGGGGTGTTAATAGTATCTACTCATGAGATTTCTGTGCGGATTAAATGAATTAATATATGCATCTTAGACCAGATTCTCTAGAAAACTGCCTGAGGCGAAAGCTGTGTGTTAACTCTATTAGGCAGTAGAAGCCCAGGAAACAGGAGTAAGAGGAAAAGGAATTTAGAAAGGCAGGAAAGGAGAGGAGAGCAAATACAAGAGGATGTGCTGCTGAGCTGGCCAGCTTAGTGGTTGCATGGGCTAACAGGACCTCTCCAAGACGTTGTATGAAAACATCTAGAAACAGGCCCTCAGAGAAGAGGATGAGCAAGAATTTATCTCCTGGCCTCTTCCTATCGCCCATCTTTCACTGGCGGAAGTCAACCCAAGGGGTTGTAACTCCACCACATGCCTGATTGTGTGGCTGGCCCTCCAGCCAGCTGTCAGAAAAGCCAGAATCTCCATAGGGCCCGTCCAGCCAGTGTGCAGATGTGCTGGTCTCTCCGTGTCACTCAGAGCCTAGCTTGGTGGCTCCTTCATCTTTAGTGACAGTGGTCACTGTGGCTGTGGCTTTACAGCCACAGAGACAATATTATTGGACTCTGAGTCTTCCCAATATCCCCAACACTGGAAACTAGCTGCTGCTCCCTCAGCAAAGTCATCCTTTTCATGTGTTTGAGGCAAGTAGCTGCTTTGTGCGCTGAGTGGTCCCTCTGCCTCATAGGCAGCTCTTGTGATCTTCAATATCAGGGTTCTTTTGGTCATTTGGAGCTCTACTCAAATGCCACCTCCTCAGAATGGCCTTCCAAAGACCAGCACGGCTTTCCTCATTCTCGGATAAAGAGGTACATTTATACCTTTCTTCTCTTAAACTTTTATCCCTATTTTAAAAAAGCAGATACTTTTGCCCCACAAAAGAAGGACATTTTATGTTAGAAGAGGAAAAGGCGCGAATCTGTACCCTCGGCTCGCTCTCACACCCTACAGCCTGGCAGTTCACACAGTCAAACCACAAATGGAACTAATGTCTCATTGTTGGCTTTGCATCACGTCTGCCCTATTGTGAATCAGTCCCCTTTCCCCGTCGATATAAAAATTGGCTTGTTTAGGATGTGAAAAGATGGCCTTTCTGTTCCTGTTTCTTTTTCATTCTCTTTAGAACAATTAATTTTCACTTTGAACTCTTGGCTTGTAGTAAATTTAAGGCTGGCAACTGAAATTTAGAAAGGAAAATCAGTGAAAGACACATATAAAAGATGCTTTTACATTGTTTCCTTCCTCCTTCATCTCTCTGCTGCCCTCTCCCCACGCAACAGGTGTCTGCTGGACCCCCGTACCACATCCTCAATTCTTTATTCAGACACTTGTGTCATTCATGGTTTCTTATCATCTTTGGCCGACACATGCTAAGTTACTCACAAAGCTCAAGAATTCATCTTGTGGCAAAGATAGTGCATGATGAAAAAACTAAAATGAAATATTCTGTTATTTCCCGTGTAATCATAGTTTAATTTAATTTAGAGTTCTTTAAGGAAAACATTTAATTAACCAGTTACTGTCCTTGTTTCAAAATTAACAGGAGTCTTTACAGCCTCTGCTTTCTTATTTGTCCCACTGCTCAGTAACTTCTATGTAAAGGATAATGATCAGAACTGACATTTTTATTCAACAAATTCAGAAATAAGCACTCTCATTAGCAACGGAATCCCTCAGCTTCCATGAAGCACAACCATCTGCTTGCTGAGCACTTATTTCTATGACATCTAGACCATGGTCAGCCAGGGTCTGGTTGAAACCCGCCAATCACGGGAATGTACAATCATAAGATAAGTCTATCCGTTTCAGAGAAGATCTAATCATGAGGACGGTCTTTTTTGTATATGGAGCTGCAATCTATCTCCTTGTGACAGTGGACCACTGATTCTCGTTCATCCTATAAAGCAGTGCTTCAGAAAGTGTGCTCTGTGGACCACCCGCATCAGAGTCACCTGGGGTTTTTGTTGAAATGCAGGTTCCTCAACTCTCCTCCACACAGAGCCATTGGAATGGCAGTTGGTGGCTCTGGAGCCCACATCCCTGCTTTCATAAGCTTGATAAGCTCCCCCTGCATGCTTATGTTTGAAGATCACTGCTCTGAAGCCATAGAGAATAACAAGGTCAGTGCCTTACACACCCAGCCCTTCAGAGAGTTGGAGACAGGTATTATTATCTGTTTCTCCATGTCATCTCTTCTCCAGACCAATTGTCCGCGTTTTTTCAATTGTACCTCATGTGAAATGGTTTCAAGTCTCATTCTCTTCGAACTGTGTTTCATTTATTAGAGTTTGTCCTAAAATGGGATGGCCAGAACTGACTATAACTCTCCAGCTGTGCTTTGACAGGGGTGGGAGGTGGGGCAGAGTGAGAGGACTAACTCCTTCTCGGCTCTGATACCGTATTTCCTACAAGAGAAATCATTAATGAAATTAAATACGTTTATTTGGTTTGAGAACTTCAATTAGCCATTGAAAATTTGGTCCAGAGAGAAACAGCTTAAATATAATTGGATTTTCAAAGAGAAGAATATTCATATATTAGCTTGAGGACTGTGTATGGTAAACCTTGTTACTCTGGATTGCCAATTTGGAATTTTTGGTAGTTGGCATGGGGTTAAGATAAAGATGGTCTTTGGCCTGTCTATGCTGTGGATTCAGTAAACAAAAAATAGTATAAGATTGCAAGGATATAATTAACCTACTTGGGGGAACACATTTTTCAAGTGTGTAGTCTGATATCATCTGTTTATGTACTCTCAATTTATATCTTAATAAAGTAACCCTTGCTACTCATGAAAGCAAGTCTATAAAAATATCTACTTGCCAGTACTCTCTTTGGCCCACTAGGACGTCATCATATAGATATGACACAATAAACTTGCATTTATTTAGAGAATATCATATAATTGATAGTTTTCATGAGTTTAGACTGGCCTCCCCCCAGCTTGTCTGAGTTGAATGAGAGTTGACTGCGTGCCACGCTCGGTAGACCAGCTGAGGGTGATCACTTTCTTGTCATCATTTAAGATCTTTCTGTCTTTGTCCTTCATATTGTAACCTGACAGCCATTGCTACCTGTGTGAGCAGGTATTGCTAAAAATAAAACAAACACAATTTGTAAATCTTTCCCACAAAGTCACTTAACATTTGATAACAGTAGATCCTGGTTTTTCTGCTCCATCTCCAGTGAATTCTTAGCCTCCCTCCTACGGCTTCTCTTCCTCCTTCCGCCTCCTTATAGCTGGCGCTTGATCCTTACCTTCCTCTGCCCCTCTCTCTCTTCTGGAGAATTCCTTCACTACCATGGCTTTATCTCTGCTTATGCTCCACCAGGGCCGTCCCCGTCTTGGTCTCTAGCTCCGTCCTCTGGGCTCATTGCTTTCATTTCATTTCAAAAACAGTGAATGTTTATCAAGCATCTACTTTGTGGTTCTTTCATAACAGAAATCTTATTTTATCCTCTTAACAACCTTGTGAGATAAGTCGTGTTGCTCTGTTAACTATGGGGAAACTGAGGCTTAGAAAGTTATATTCAACATTACCTTAAACTCAACATTAGTTTGTGAGGATAGTTGGTTATCATCTGTCACCATGACGTCTCCGTGATGTTCAGAGACCACATGTGCTTTTGCTCAACAATTGTTTGTACTTGAGCTGGTATAGAGGAAGCACTAATAAACACTTGAGAATGAGTGAATGAATGGTCAGATCCAAATTTTAGGTGGATGATAGGTAACAATTAGCTTGATTTGAGGAGTTCAAAAGCATCGGAGAGACTAGGAAGCAATCGCAATAGTGCAGGGAAGAGACGATGTAGCTTGGTGGTGGTGGTGGTGGTGGTGGTGGGGAGATGAGAGCCATTCTCCTAGTTTATAAGAGAGAGGACCCTTCGTTCAGAGGGGAAAGTGCCTTGCAAAGATCTTTAGGCTCTCACAGTCACAGGATTTGGGGACTGATTGGACTCCCAATTTTCCAGCTGGGTGTCTGGGTACATGATGTTGCCACCAACGCAGTCTGGGAATATAGGAGAAAAATCTTCAGGTTGTGAGCATCCTACTACCAGATTAATCTTCCTCAAACACTGTTTTCATCATGTTATTCTCCTGATCGAGAATCCATAATGACCTACTGCACCTCAGAACAGACATTGATTTTTTAAATTTTGGTACCTAAATAACTTATTTTGGTATCAGTAATTTCATACCTTCTCCTCTCCTGATCCCGGCTGGATTAGAAACCCCCTAAGGGCCGGGAGAATATTACATAGTTTTGTTGTTGTTGCTGTTACAGTACAGTAGCTGACGTAGTGCTGGGTGAGTAGCTGTGTGTAATACTAATTTATTTAAAGACTTTGAAAACAATTATATAATGATGCCCTTGAAATTCATGATTATGAGTATGGAATGATTTAGAAAAATAATAACGTAACTTGACTTTACCTGAATCTATGTTACAATTCATAACAATAGGAAACACTTATATAATATATTTTATATGATAGAAGTTAATTCTAAGTGCTTCACTTCTAGTGACTCATTTAATCCTCACAACAACCCTATAAGATGGATACTGTTATTATCCCCATGTTATAGATGAGAACACTGAGGGGATTAAGGACATTGTTTCAAGTTGCACAGTTAGTAAGTGTAGGTCTTGGATTTGAGCCCAGGCATGTCTGGTTTCAACGTATACTTAACTACCCCATCATACACAGCATCTCAGAGACAACTCAGGGTCCATTGATTATTATAGTTACATGATAAGTAGTTATCCCCTTTATCAAATAAATGCTAAAAATTGTGTAAAATCTATAACACCGTCCAGCAAATATATGTCCTTTCATTTCTTCCATCATCTGAAATGCTCATGCTTGGCATCATTTAAAATAATAAGATTGAAGTCGTTTTTTTGGGTCTATGACTCATTTGATTCTTACAACAAGTTGTATGGGGGGGTGGGTAAACATATTTTAGAGGAAGGTGACACAGCCAGGGCTGGAAGAGTAGAGATGGGGTTCAGGGCTCCTGTTTCTAGTCCAGTGTTTCCATAGCACTAAAGGTTGGGGTCTGACCCAAACTCTTTCAACAAGAGCACACATCTTAAGGGACAAGCTGTAGAATCCAGTGTTACAATGCATGTAGGAAATATTGAATTTCAGGTGAGATTTCCTATGTCAGAAGAGCAGTGTAAACCACAGAAATTTTATAAGAATGCTAGGTAAAATGTCTTATTCAGAATAATGCTACACTGTGTTTTGAATTTCTGAAACAGTTAACTGCTTATGTCCCGATCCTCAGGAGCTTTCTTTCTTTCTTTAACAGTTAGAGGAAAGTTTTGTAACTTAATAACCATACCTTTTTGCCACTGTGCGGAATTACCAATAGTTATTATTGCTGTCAATTGCTTTGACTTGGTGATCTGAATTTGAATAATTAATTTACTAGGAATCAGTCTAGGGTCATCAATTCACCAAAATGGGGGAGAATAATAATAAGTATCTATCACTTAGAGCTTTTCTCAGGATTGACTGTCTTAATTTGTAGAATGCTTAGAATAGCTGCTGGTTCACAGCAATATTCAGTAAATGTAAACTATTATTATTATCATTAATATAGGTACTAAGGGTCTATGATAATGGTCTTCTCAGAATGGTATTGCATTTTAGAGAGTGACAGCAACAGCTGGTTAATGGGAGAAGGTTCTCTATATCGCCAGCCATCTCTGAGAACTCATTTGAGATGTCTCATCCGTTATTTTCTCTTCCATCCTTGCTGAGACCATTTATATTATCCCAGGTCACAGTCAGGGCTGATAATGTCCCTGATCTCCGTCTCTGGTATATAGAAGTAGTATTTTTTTCCCAAGTGTATGTTCTGGGTGACATCTGGAAACTCAGTACCTTAAATTTAAATCTAGAGCAAATAAGGATCTAGTTGTAGTGTAAAGAGCATTTTATTGCTCTGGACTAACAATTTATTAATTAGAGAAGATGAAAATTTTAGTCATCCATATCAAGTGTACCCTACAGGATTGATGCCCCCTCTGCTCAACCTTATTTTGTGGTGATGGCTTCAATTACTTTTCCATTTATTATGTCACTTGACATTAACAAGTCAAGAAATAAAATATTCAAAACAAAGACATCCACAAGAAAAAGATTTTGACTCATGAAAGGTGTACCCCTAACTTTCCTTGCTGGGTAAAATGAATCATTACTGGGTAATGACCTCAGGACAAACTTTTTCAAACAAAATATAATATTTTCATTTTCCTTTTTCTTTGAATTTCACTCTTACGGATTTGTGGTTATAATGAAATATCCCTCATATTTATTTCAGAGCTATCTTCTGAGGTTGGAGCCATTTCTGTGGCAAAGCTACAAACCTCAGAGATGCCTGGCTGGATACACTGGGAAACTGGTGTGAGTACAGGAGCCCATGGACTTTTGTGTTCTGTGAGACCAATGGGGAAATAGTCAAGATTCCTCTCGATCCTTGGGGATTTCTTTCCTTCCCACCTTCCTGCCCTTTTCCCCTTCCTCTATTTTTACCTTCCCATGCCTATTTCCTTTTCCTTTCCATTTGTCATTTCCTTTGCTTTCTCTTCTTCTCTCCTATCATCTGTCCATTCCTCCCTTCCATCTGTCCACTCCACCTTCCACTCTGACTTCTTCCCTCCATTATTTATTTCCATCTTGGCAATTCTGTGGCAGCTAGTAAATCCAAAATGCAAACCGCTGCTTATAAGACCCAGGGACTAAGCATTCATTCAGGTCATCTTTTTGTCCTTGCTTGCTTGCCCTATATCCATACGGATTCAGTTCCAGCATAGCTTTGAGTTCTTGATTTACGCTCACATTTACCATCCTGCACCCATCCCCTCCCATTTATACTTTGCATCTGTATGTCATATCTCTCTTTCTCACTTGTAGACATGGGGTTCTGCTCTGTAGCCCCTTCTGTGTCACGTTTCTATCTAGTTGTCCTCTGCTGAGCCCCACACCAGGCCTGCCCAACCTGCTTCAAGGTAAGTGCAGCCATCTCTCCAGGTCACTCCGTCCCTGATATGTACTAGGTCAGCCTCATCTTCTAGGCCAAATGGTTCAGCTATTAATTTATTATGATATTCATTCATTCAACAAACATTTATTGAGCTCTATACATGATAATAAAGTTGAAAGCAATGGACCTTTCTTTTTCACATACTGCATTTTTTTTTGAGAGTTTCCTACTGTAAATTCTACTGAGTCTAAGAAAGCAAATATTACTATGCATTCATCTAGCCCCCTTCAGATAACACCAGATAATTAATTTTTACACAAAATGACAGCTAACAGACATTTTAAAGTATAACCCACATGGCACCAAACACTCATCTTGTTTCATTGGCTCTAAGTGTGATGCTTTATAAAACGAGACAAAAGAAAACCGGATAATGGGAGAGTTCTTCATTTTTGATTCAGATATTTTGGGCTTGCTTAGAGCCCAAGTTTTAGATAGATGCAATAAGAATATAGTAATAAGTACATTTCCCCCAATTATTATTTGGTGGTTGTATGTGTTTACCAAACTGGGAAAAAACTACATGAAAGATATTAAAAAGTCCATGAGGAATCTGCCTTATCTCAAAGAGCACACATCTGCAGAAAAATAAAGTTTCAAAAGCTGTGTGTTGAAATGAATGGAAGAGAGATTAAGATCCTTGTTTAGTCAGAAAGAATAGCTTTTCATCCGATTCACAGTCAAAAACAATACTCAACGTTCTTTCCTTACATGTCCTTGTGACTTCAACCCTACAGAAATGAGCCAAGTTATTTTTAATTTTAATATTTGCATGTTAGTAATAGTAATAATGTCATTAAATTAAGTATGTTTACAATTATAAGCACTGTTAATTTTAATTTGGCTTTCTTTTCAGATAATATTTAACAATGAATGCTTTTATTTGCAAAGTAATGTACCGGTGTGAATTATGGATGGATTATTTTTGGTAAGATTCTCCTTAGCTAGACAAGCGCTGTCCACCAAGTAGATAGGGTGAAATCACCCTGGTTGTAGCAAAATGGGAATTTTGGAAAATACATCCCAAACAAGAAAATAGGAGACTTCTCTGAGTCTGGCGTCATTTGTGCCTCAATGCAAAAACGCCTCATTGCTTAGGACACTGAGCAGAGAAGTTACACTGCATGAGAAGGCTGAAAAGAAGCAGTTTTCTAATTTCCCACTAAACTATCCTGGGTTAAGCCTAAGACGTAAGATGCAGCATCTTCTCCTCAGGAACTATTAAGAGTAAAGAATTAACATGAACTGAGTCTCTGTGATGTGCGTTATTTCATTTATCCCTTTTACATTCTGAGGTCGATGTTGGTCGCCCCATTTCACTGGGAAGCAGGGCTCCGGGAGGTTAGGTTGTTCGTCTAAGGTCACTCTGGCAGAGATGCTATTCAAACCTAGGTCCATTTGACTCCCAAACCCATGTTTGTTTCCACTACACATTATTTTTTTCCACCCGCTTATGTTTAGGTCTCTGGAATAAAGTCACTCTGTCATCCACAGGTGCTGCAAAGTGTTGCTCACTGGTGGGGCCTGAGGACAGCCCTACGACCTTCCCTCTTTAGGAGTTCCCCAAATGCCGGCTCTGAGAACTGGGAGCAGGATTGGAAGGACAAAGGTTTGTAGGTACAGGAATGGTGCAAGGCGATGTCAGAGACCATTTAGAACACCGCTGTAAAGTAGATGCCCTCGAAAGCTGGCCGAAAAGTGCCATCGGGGAGCTTAAGAAAAGACGTGCATGAAGAAAGGATGAAGAAAGGCTGGGGGCAGGTCGTGTAGAATGAAGACGGGGACAGCGGTAAACAGGCAGGGAAGGGAGAGTGAAGGCGGATTATCAGGAAGACACAAGTTGGGCTTTGTGGTGAGAGGAGAGGGTGGAGGGCGAGGCAGAGATGAGATGGAAAGAAACTTTGCCTGAAGAACAAAGAAAACAATAAGTGCAGTTTTATCTTCATTAGAAAAAGTGGAAGTTTGTCTTCTGTGACGGGTTGCTCCAACCCATTGTGTTGTGCTGAGATATCGGATTATCTCAACTGTTTGCCATTAGAAATGTGTAGATTCCCGGGGCCACTTCATAGCCAACGCTTAATGTGGTGCCTGGGCCTGTGGAGTCCGGGTGCAACCGGGAGGGCCGGCATGTAAGGATAGCCCCCTACTCTCTCATCAATTCGCCAGGATCTCTCCTACGGAAAAGAGTATACAGAGGGAAAAATAATAATTTTACAAAGCGGAAATAACTCATCTCTAGGGCTGATTATATGTGATTCATCGATTTCCTGAAGGTGAATTATAGTTTAAAATGTAGCATGCAGATTCTTCATCAGGTCTTAACAGTCCTGTTTAAGTTTGTTAAAAACTTTGGTGAACTTCCTTAGAGACCCAAAGGTCGTACTAGGTTCACAGCCCGTTTTGTGGAGGTTTGCAAACCTTTCAGCCACACTGAATTGGATTTCAGTTGAACTGCACGCAAACCTGGGCCAAGTTTCAAGGAAACCCTGGGTAGTCCTTTCAGGTAGAAGCCAGGTGAAACTTAAAGGGTCCAAAGGGGGTTTTGCTTTGAGTCTCTTTGGGGTTCTGCTTGAACTTGACACTCAAAGTGAAACTCAGGAGATCTGAACCTCTTGCAAACTCAGGCTCAAAGGGAGGTTTTTGGAAGCAACTTGCATGTTGAAAATGCTGAGCTAACAGTGCTAATTGGTGCTTCAGTTTGCTTTGCCCAAACCTCTGAATAGAGTTTCATCTGGAAAAAGAAGGTTTCTCTTAGCACATCTCGAGTTTAGTTGAGTTTTGCAAGAGGACTTTGGTCTTGCTGACAGACTATCTGCAACAAGGAGAATGCACAGTTGCCGTAAAGCCAGATGGCCAAGCACAGTCCTGGAAGTAAGCTGTGCAATGGATCAGTTAAATCCTATATCACATCCCTGAGTTGGGATCATTGGCAACGTGGGCAATTCAGTTTATCCGGGCAATTCAAATTAAAGCTGAATGTGTTGCTGGCATTAGCCAGATGGTTGGTACTCGCTCGATTTGACCACAGTGACATGAAAATATTCTCTTACTTGTGAGAATGAACAACTGGAAAGAGAATCTTGGGTTTTTCTCCCCATTAAACTTCATATACACAAAGACCAATGTATGCCAGTCCTTAAAAGTTAAAGGCACAGGGAGCATATAGATGAGTCAGTTGTCAAGACATCTTGCAAGGCATGCTTCTGACCTGATTAGAGGTTGGTGCCAGGGCAGAGGGGATTTCATATACTTTTGGCAAACAAGTCTGAATACTAAATTAAACTTAACAGAAATGAGGGGTTTTTTGAGAAAGGAAACAAGTTGGCAGAACTTTGGCATATCAACAAAAGGAAATCACACAAAGAAAAGGATTAGTCAAAATAAAGATCAAACGAAGATCAAAAATAAATTGGCTTCAACCCAGGAAACATTTGTTGCATTTTACAAGCAGGTCTTTCCTTCCCAAGTGTGAAGACCAGCAGAGCCACCTGATTGTCCCCGGAAGGTCATCAAGCACAGTGGTCGCGATGCTTGTGACCCCGCTGCCGATGCAAGGCTCCGGAGCCCCCAGAAAGCCTAGCGCAGGTGCGCTTGCGAAAAGAAATTCAGACCTCCTTGTCCTAAAATGATACGACATGAAGGCAGTGAATATTGGTCAGCAGATTCTAAGGAAGGAATGTCCCGAGTATTCATACTTCAGAAGTGCGCACACAGTGGTATCCATCTATCCACCTATCTATCACCTATCTATCTATCTATCTATCACATCTATTTATCTCTCTATCATCTATCTATCATCTATGTATCTATCTATCTTCTATCTGTCATCTATCTGTCTATCTATCTATCTATCATCTTTCTGTGGAGTAGGCGTTCTGGAAGATAGTGAACTTCTTCAGACTTCAAAGGATCCTCTTTGATGCCTTGTTATAACTAATGCCGCATAATCTGTGGGGTCCAGGACAAAATGAAAATGCAGAAACCCTTGTTCAAAAAGCAGGAGAAAGTGCTGTTAAAGGTACTATATATAAGGCTTTCTCCTTTCTTCTGGGGTCTTTCCACTTATGGTGGTGTTTTTTATTTCCTGTTTAATGTCACTTTAAGTAAAGAAAAATTAAAATTTGAAATTGCTAACATAAATTTTTACCACTCCTCTTTATTTTGTGCACAGTCTTAAATGCAAATCTGAGAGCACTCCTTCATAGGTGGAATTACTGAAATTGCACAATTCGTATTGTGTAGTTCACACGCATGCTTTTCATTCTTACCGGAACAGTGGAAATGTTTCACAGAATTAACGCATCTGTTTTTATTTCACTTCTTGATATGCACACGTTCTACCAACACTTCCCACCTTCAGCTTACTGAAGAGTAAGGAAGGGCTGGAAGGAATAGGAACTATGGGGTCACCTCATCTTTCCCTGATCATAGAGGATTTACAGAGGGCTTCCTGGAGCAGGTAACATCCAAAGACAGTATAGGAGTAAACTACTGACGTGGGAATTTCAGGTTAATGTGATTCTGGTAAAGAGGCAGGATTACTATATGAGATTAAATAAACTTTAGCACAATTGGTGATTCTAGTTTTGGCTTATTTTTTCTTGTTCTTGCATCTTTTGAATTCCCTATAATCAGTTGACACATTTTGAAATGAGGTGTTCGTATTCATCATGAGAATTAGATCGCCTCCAGCAAACTTCAGTGTCATTCAGAAACTTCCACCTTTAGGTCACAGATTATAAACCCAATCTTGACTAAGCCATTCAGACAAACATTCAGGATGTGTTGGCAGTTCGAATACCCTTTCTAGAACTATGTCTAAAAAGAAATTCGACATGGAATACTACATCCTAGATTCCACAAAGGAGCTAAAAATGAAATGGTGCTGAAATCAAAACATTTAAATCTGATATGTGGCCTTCAGTGAAATCAAACTCCAGGGTCCTTGCAATACTATAATCACCCTACCTGTTTAAGGAACTAATTGAGGCTCCAATTTTAGGAAGCCATTATCTTTTGTATTTATTAATATTTATTCCTTAGATGAAGAAATACAAATAAGATTTTAATATACACTTAAAAGAGGACCCTTTTATATTATATATTATACACTTATATATTAATCTCTGAGTTTGAAATGCATTTACTCTTCAAGTTGTTTCACTATTTTGCAAATAAACACACTAAATTACTTACATACGCACGCACTCATTTTATTGGTATATGCCAATAAATAGGTACGTAAATATACCTACTTAAGGAGCTATTATATAAGGATGGATATAGAAAAGAGCTAGTTTTTCCTAACCACACAATTACAGTTAAGTATCATCTTTAAAAGTCAAAATGAAAAAGGAAAGAGGAGAGTGGGGGCTGGTCAGCCAGTTGTCAACAGCGTGTTTACAATCTGGCTGTGGGTCCAGTCAGCGATATGCGTTCCATGGCCACAGATATTCCCCTAAATCATAACCTCAGAGCCATGTTTCATTAGTCAGATGGAGAATCACAGAAGAAAATGTGGGTTAGTTTGTACAAATGAAACACTGCGCCAGGAAAAAACAGCTCAACGTGTGTGCCCTAGAGACCATGGTTCAGAAACATTTCACACAAGGGAGAAAGATTTTGTAAACAGCGAATGCCATATGCTTTTGAATTGTTTTCATAGTGGAGGTGGCTTTCCACCCTCATTCAATTTCCCTTGTGACCAAGCATCTGGTCCTCAGCCACATATAGCAATGACCACAAACCCTGTGTTTAGTAGGTCTATCCTCACATGTTAAACAGAAATAAATTGCCCTTTTAAATGTTTATTTATCATGACTTAGAACTTCCCTTGATTATCTGTCCTACTTTTACCATTACAGGTCTGAAGGGGAAAGAAGAGGTTAATTTTGAAAGACATTTTTAGACTTGACTTCTGGAAATAAACTTCTTTTCTTTTCATAAACTTCTTTGTGGTCTGTTTCCTTAGACTTGCCATGCAGCGTCTGTTCATTTCTTCACAGCCTGACCTAAATGCCATTGAAAATGGCCCGGGCGTTAAGTGACAGCAAGAGAATGCCAACCAGATTAGCTTGAATCAGCAAGTGCAAGGCTGCCTTTATTCCTGAAGTTTTCACTAATGTGTTTTTCTAAATTTTAGATAGTGGCCAAAATTGAGAAAATAAATTTTTAGTATTATCATGAAAATAATTTGATCTTGTGGACCCCTGAAAGGGTCTTGGGGGTCCCGAGACCACGCTTGGAGAACCATTGACGTGACAGCGTATCTCCATAGCTGATGCAGCACGTTGTAGATAGCACACCGTACCCTTCCTCTTTACCTTGCTTGTTCTCCATGTAACAATGCAGCCTATAGATCTTTCCACATCAGTACAAGGAAAGCTTCTTCACTTGCTTTTATAATAGCCTAGTATTCCATTGTCTGGATTTACTGTAATTTATTTTAGCAGTTCTCTTTTTATAGACATTTGGGTTCCCTTTGTCCCATTTAAATTTTTTTCTATAATAAACAATAACGATGAATAACTTTGTAAATACAGTGTTTTATATACAAGCAGGTCTATTTGTAGGAAAAAACTGCAGAAGTGGCATGCAAATCGCAATTTCACCAGGTCTGGCCAAATTGCCACATAGCATTGGCTCCATTTTGGATGCCTACCCAAATGACATGCACTGACTTTCTTCCCGACTTGCCGCTGGGAGCTTTGTTAATCTGGTGGGTGAACAGCATTATCTTACAGTAGTTTTAATGTGTTTGTCTCTTGCTATTAGCAAGGCTGCACATCTCTTCATATGGTAGGATCCTTTGTATTTCCTTGTCTGTGAACTCTAGGTTTTCTTTCAGATTGTTGATCTTTTCTTCTCAATTTCTGGGAGCTTTTAACGGATTAGAGAAAGTATCGAGGGGCCTTTAAAGTATTGCTCCTGCTGTGAATTTCAAATGCTTTGTCTCGATTCATAATGGTTTTAGATTTGCTCATGGTGTCTTTTGCCACGTAGAACTTCTCTATTTTTATGTAGTCTACTTTATCAACCTTTTTCTTATCCTTGGTTTCTGCATTTGAAACTTGGTTTAGAAAGGCTTTTTCTACTCCAGAGTTATAAAGGAATGCACAGATATTTTCTTCTTGTACCTTTACCTTCTTGTAACACAATTTACATTTACTCATCAGTACATTTGTAGAGTACCTTGGGGTACAGTGTAAAAGATGACTCCAATTTAATGTTTTTCTATATCCTACCCACTTTTCACAACACCATATACTGAAAGTCCCTCTTTTCCACACTGAATTGAGAAGTAACTTTTATCATATAATAAATTCTTGAATATATTTGGTTCCAGTAGTATATGAAAAAAATTAAAATCTTACAAACTGGTAGGATGTATTCCAGCAATGCAAGAATCACTTAATATTTGAAAATGTATTTATTTAAATTATTAGATTAAAAGATCTCACACCCACCATGTTGATAAATGTCAATCGTAAGAACGAATTGACTGAGAGACCAGACAAAGACACCTCCTGATAAATCAAGAAAGTTTACTTATCTAGAAGCTACAGAAGGAAGTCATTGCAATCAGGATACACAGCAAAGAGGCCAGCAGCATTCTCCAACAACAGACACAGGACACTGGCAGATGTGCAACTGCAGATAGTAAGTCTAAAAGAGTGAGAGCCACATGAGAACTCCTAGGAGTTCAACTGACACCCTCTGAGCCCACTCATATATTCCTGAGGCTGGGGCACAAATTATCTCAACAGATGTAAAAAAAAAATTACTGGTAAACAAAAACTCATAGAAATAGAAATCTTAATAAACTAGGACTTTACCAAAAACATATAGCCAACATTCTTATGGTGAAATATTAGAAGAATTCCTACAAAGACAAGAATTTCTGCTAAACTACTACCATTTAATATGTATTGAAGGCCCTGAAAAATACACTGAGAAAAAGAAATCAAAAACATAAATATTAAAAGGGAAGAGGTAAAATTGCCACTTATAGGAAATATGATACCTATACAGGAAATTAAAAAAGAACCAAGAGATGAACTGTAATATCTAGTATAAAAGCCCATTAAAGTGGCCAGACGCAAGATTAAGATACAAAAATAGATAGTGTTCTATATACCGGAGATAATTGATAAGCAAGTGTAAAAGTAGAAAAAAAGCCCTAGTCACAATAGCAACAATAAAAAAATTATGAGATACTTAATAATAATTATAATAATAAATGTGTGAGACCCGCATGAAGAATACAATCAAATTTTTCTTAAAGTTGTCAAAGAAGACTTGAAAAAATGGAGAGCCAAGACATGTTTCTAGGTGGAAAGACTTAATATTGTAAAAAAAAAAAAAATTTAATTCTACCCAAATTAATGCATAAGTTTAATGCAATCCCAGCTACAATATTACCAGAATTTTAATGAAGTTTAATTCTAAACTTCCTCTGGAAGATAATTCTAAAATTCGAAGAGGAAAGTATGCAAAAATATTTAATAAAAGATTGAGGGAAAACCACAGTCACTTGAACTTGCATTACTATACATGAAAGCATAAAGCTTTACTAATGAAAATGGTATGATATAGGTGTCAAAGTGGACATAAAGATCAATAGAACAGACTAGAGAGCTCAGAAGTCAAGCCTATTTGTATATGGATATGATGAATACAGTAATTTAAATCTAAAGGGGAAGGTTAATAAATGTTATTGGAAACTTTAGTAAATGATTTGGAAAAAGGAAGGCTATACACCCTACCTCAATCCATACACACAGAGAAATACCCAAATTTCAGATGGAATAGGGCTATATACAAACAAAAAAACATAGACACTAGAAGTCAGATGATTTCCGACTTGCCTAGTTAATTAATTTAAATGGGATATGTTAAGAACATGGTATATAATAAGCCCTCAAAATAGGGACTCTTTACCTTCTCCTTCTTGCAATGCCCAGCACCGGATCATATTGTCTGCAGAAATATGTTCCGAAAAGGTGATATCCTTGTTCATCATTTAAGTCCTCTTTTGCTGTGCTCTAGTCTTGGGTCCAACCAAGAGCATCTCCTTACAGTAGATTCTCTCACATATTGTTTACCTGGCAGAGAGTAGCAACCACTTGGAGTCACAGCACATCATGGATCCAGAATGCTCCTTTAGGATTGGATTTCTAGGACTTAACTTGATTTTTTGTGCATGTCTTATATAGCAAGAGTGCCCATGGCTAGCACACAAATGATTTGGTCCATTTCTAAATAGCCTGCATGTTTTCTGAGAAACAGAGATGAGTAAATATTTGTTGTAGTTAAACCCATAGATGGTCCCAGACTGCTCTCCTACTGGGACATGGAAATATTCAGAATGATCCTAAAGAGTCTCTCTTCTTCAGAGTAAAGAGAAAATGGACTAACCATTGGGTGAGCATAGCCATAATCCAACTAAAGTCACTGGTCCTAAGGCTAAGAGATACAGTCTATCGAAGAACTACAAGAAAGCGGCGCGTTCTCCACAGGTTCACGTAACTTTAGCAGTTTTGTGTCGTATTTCACGAGGACATTTGTTGATGATGAAGTTTCAATGTACACGAGCTTTCAACAGCTAAGTCTTGAAATTTCTCACAATTCAGTGCATATATACCAATTTCCATAAACTAGTACACGTTCTGTATACATGTGTGCTTGAGTATTTGTTCCATATCTGCTTATTGTTGTTTGTTAATTTAACAGGCATTTATTGAGGATGTAAAAGGAGTTTTCTTTTCTTGTTTTTGGTATCTGGGCCTCCAAAGCGAAGTGTTGCGCAGGGATGCTGAAGTTATGAGAACCCAGTAAATTCTCTATGGACACCTGCTCCCCTTACATCAGCATAGATCTCTGTTACATCAACATTTTTCTGATAAGTTTCTTAATCACTATCTGAATGTTGTAAACATCTAATAATAGGAATCAAATACAATAAATATTAATTATGAAGTGAAATTGGAAATGTTAACATAAAGTGAATAAAATCAATGAAAGCAATGATGGAAAACTATTCCAATTTATAGATAAAGCGATTGACAAATGAAGACCTGGTAGAATTAGATCAATTAATGACCAAAGAAGAAATAATTGGCAAGAATGATGATGTTAACAGGCATTTCAAAGAGACTTATTTGCATGTCAGTGTATCAAGAGAGTACCTTGGGAAATTAAAGCTGTTGAGTAATTTTTAATGACTCTTACTGTGATCACTTTGCAAGTATCAAACAGGTAGTGAATGGGATACAATTTTAACTTATATTCTGTAAAATACAAGATGAAGTAGTTTTATAAATTTTGGCTTCATTTTTCAAAATAAGATAATTAAACCTTTTGTTTACTCTGTACAAAGTGACATTTTGTTTCCTATTTTAAGTAGATTCCCTTTAAGTGAGCTTTCTCTAGGACAGATTATCCTCCAGTGTTGAGGGCCTGCTGTTCTGTAGGCCATGGGCTCTACACTGTGGAGGACGCTGCGAAGAACCAGTTGAGTGAGACGTGGTCACTTTGCTAAAGAAGCATACGGTTTAGTCAATATTTATCACATTTCCTAGTCTTCTTATCTCTCTCATGACATGCATGCTGTTTTGAGGGGGAAATCAAGGATTTCTTTTCCTTATTCCCAACAAGACTAGTAGTTCTAAGACTGTGGAGACAATAAGGATAATGATTGCAAATTCGAGGTGGAATTTTCAGCACTTTATTTAACAAATACTGCTTATGTTTTCTCGTTTGCATTATATAAAGATGCTTATTTATCGTTCCTGCTATTTGATGGAAGGAAAATGTTTTATTGCTATCTGAAATCCTTTACAAATAATGATACAAACTTAGAGGGAAGCTGGCTTTGCTGAAGAAGTTTTGTTAAGATTAAATATGGAGAGTGCATTTGAAGATTTTCCCCTCTATATTTCTCTGTTGAGTTCCTTTTTTCTTCTAGCACTTGTTGCTGGAAGGAAACAGAGGCTTTTGTTGTAGCGTTAAAATAAGTTAGCTTTTTATCTGTAAGAATGAAAATAAAAGGAGAAATTCTGAATGTCTCTGACATAGATGAGTTGTTACTTATACACACAGCTTAGCCAGGGCAGTTTTGGAAGTGATCTTCCTACATTAAATATTTATCAGTGCCTTTTAAAATGTATTACTAGCCAGGATTTTACTGTTACTAGTAGAAATTCTACTCTCTACAGAAGCTGTCAAGCCATATTTATTTTATTTATTGTCATAATTTCTCTCTCCACTTCTACCTCCATCTTAATATCTATAAGAACAGAAGTAGATAGTTGTGCTGGTGAAAAATATTCATAATCTGTGTGTGTTATTGCTGCAATGTCTACATGAGAAATTATGCTTTCAGTCTCACTTAAAGAACAATCTTCAATTTGATCTTCAATTAGGATCTCAGCTTGAGGACTAGGCGTGCTGGACTGCTTTCTGCACAAAAGAAAGTTTGCTAAAGTTAGCAAAAGCAGGACCCAGGAAAAATATACCAAGTTTGCAGTTTCTAAACGAGATTAAGAAAAATAGACTTAAAAGGCAGAAAAGAGTCTATTGATTAAATATTTTTTCATGATGAGACTGTCTGTACACTTTTTCGTGGTAAAAGGAGACTCTAAAGAGTGTCAAAGGAAGCTTCACTGCTCTTTCTGTTAACTTGGTGAACAACTGAATCCTAAATTCTGAAGGATTGTTCTCTTTCCAGCTTTCAAAGCTTGATATTCAATCCAAAAGTGACTCCTTAGTTATTCTGGGCAGAGGGTAATTTTCTCTTAACCCCACATTTTGCAAACTACCTAGGAGAATGCTGTCCTCCACATATCTCCCTCCACAAATCCTAAACAGTCAAAAGACAAGGCCTCCTTCTCTTGCACTGATGCTGTCCTCGCTGCTCAACTGCCCACGCCACTCCCTTTAATCTAAGTCCTGGAAGGCCACCTGAGGTCATCCAGTCCTGTCTCTAGCCCACAGCAACTGCCCAGTGTCACAGACATGGCGTTACCATGAAGCTCTCTGGGGCTTCTCCTTCTCCTTCACCAAAACTGCTGTCCCTGACGCCCCTCTTTGCTATGAATGAGACTGCCCTTTGTCATGGCCATCACGGATGCTCTCCTCCAGTGATGAGAAGATGACTCCTCTGCTTTTAGTAGAATGATAAAGAACAGGGAAAAAAACTGTGTCTCAAGGGCATACACTTTCAACTTATCTACTGTCTCCTCACAGGTAGAAGAGAGCCCCGCAGTCAATTTTTCCATCTCTTCCATTCTGCCCCATGGAATCTGAGGTTCCCTGATGTGGGTCTCCTGGCTGAAGTGCTTCTCTTCCTTCCTGATCCACTGCTTGCTCCGTGGGCGGGAGCAACATTCTACAGACACCTTTCAATTCAACAGGAGCGGCCCCAGCGCTCTCTCCTGATTCTCCATCTCCATTGTGAACAATCACAATAGTCTAACCTTCTAGCAAATGGGAAATCAACTTACTCACCATGATGACCCCAGAGTTATGGTCTTAGCCTCCCAGGGCACAAGCAAATCCCTTGTGTGAGTTTTTGGCCAACTTATGCATATTCTGCTGCTTATGCTAATCTGTATTTTATGTAGTTATTGTGTTTTTTTACTAAGACAGATTTTGATAATCCATCAGTATTTATTGAATGCTCTCTGTGTCAAGAACTATGGTGTATGTTATGTTGGCGCTTTTTATGGCAGATATTCAACGAAAAGAAAAGGAAGAAAAGGAAAGGAAAAATGAAAACAGCCATGATTAGGTGGGCCAACATCTTTGTCTTTCTTTCTCATTTTGCCTTACGCTCTTCACGTGCTCTATCTCCCAGTTGCCACACCCCCAAGGCAGCTTGTCCCAGATGGCAGTGGGGGCCGGGGAGCAGGAATTACTCAACTTTGAAAGGCTTTCTCAATGTATGGATGAATGGATGGGTGATCATGTGTTTACTTTACTATTTTTAGTGTGTTATTTCTGAAATTGTGTTATAGGCAACATAAAAAAGCTAGGTGGCCTTTGGCCTATAGATGTCTGTTACTCACCGCTATTATAGGGTGAAAACCAGAAACAACATGGCAACCACCGATTTTGGTTGGTGACACCACAGATCAAATCACTTCTCTGCTTAAAAGCCTCCACTTTCTTTCCGTCTCACAACACCACACAACAAAACAAAATGAAATAACAAGTCCTTTTTGTGGTCTGCAAAGCCCTACATGATTTCACTCCTACCCGTTCTTCTGACCCCACCACCTGCTATTCTTTTCGGTTCTCCCTACAATCTGGCCAGCAACGTTGACCTCCTTGCTCTTTCTGGCACATGCTGGTGCACTCTTGTCTCAAGGCCTTTGCACTTACTTGCCCCTCTGCCTGGATTTCCCTGCCCCCAGGGATCCGCTAGTCTTTCTTTCTCACTTACTCGGATTGCCGCTCAAACATCACCTTACAGACAGACTTTCCCCACCCTTCTTTCTAAACTAGTTCCCTTTCTTACTCCCATAACTAGTTTTATTTTTCTATAGCACTTACTGTCTTTAGTTATATTTGTTTACTGTCTGTCTCCCCCAACCAGAATATAAACTCATGAGCTCAAGGGGACTTTGTCTATGGCCTATATTCCCAGCACTGAGAACAGCACCTGGGACAAAGGGGACACTCAAAACAGTGCCCTCCCTTGGCTGGTGCCATTTGTGTGTGCTGGGGCCAAATTCCAACTGCCAATATCTGCGTCTCCAAGCTTGAGGATCTTTCCAGAAACTGTAGAAGGCCTTTTTGCCCACCTATGCATCATGCTTGAGGAATTACAACCCCACTCCCCACAAAGAGCAACCCTCAATTGATGAGTCTCAGCACCTGCTGCATAAATACTACCCTCCACGGCCCTTCAGTAGAGGCGGTGGGAGTAAGGAGACGGGGGAGTGCTTCTGAGACTGAGGTAGCTGTCTCAATCATACCCTGTTTGCTGGCTACCTTCTCTTCTCTGAGCATTTCCTCCCTCCCCTACCAGCTTGGACCTCTCAGTAAACTGTTTATTCTCAAATTCTTACCTCAGGATTTGTTTGGGGCAACCCAAACCAAGACAATAAATAGTTGTCATTGTTGAATGAATTACTCACAGTGGATTCTGGGTATATGTTTCTGAAAAAGGCTGGAGAGGGACGGTTGCAGTAGAGTTTCAGGGAAGGTGGGAAGTCAGCCACGCAACCAGGAGAAGGGGCCGCCACCAACAAGGAGGACACAGGATGGTAACGTTATGGGAAACGTGAAAATGAGTGCTTGGCAGTGTCTGAGAATCAGTGTCTGCAGTGGTGTCCTCAGAAATCTGCGAGGCTGAATGCAGAGATGAGGACACGCAATGCCGACTTCATGGGTGGGAACCTGTGCGTCTGCCCAGAGCTCTGTGCTCAGAATGACCCTGTACTTGGTTTGACGCTCTGCTGTTGCCATCCTGAAATTCTGAATAATTTTTGAACAGGGAGCCTTGCATTTCATTTTGCACCAGGCCCCACAAATTACGTAGCCAAACTGAGGTGCACACCACAGTTTCTCATTACAGTTGAGGAAGAAGAATAGAATCTCAAGGATTTGAAATGAGAGAAATACATTTTATACAGCTAGGTGGGAGGTCACTGAGAAATTCTAAAGATGTTCCTATAGTCTACTTGAATTTAGAGTGCCTGTTTCTTGCATCAGATAATTATAGCAGTCTTGGAAGAAGATATAAGTGATCTAGCAATATTTCATGATACTAATTACTTGTTATAAATCCTGAAAACAATTTTAGATGGATGTGATATATATTTTTAGTTTATAGTTTGATTTGTTCAGAGAAAAAATACAATTGATACTAACTAGGAAAACTAGGATGGAATACTTACCCCCAAAAGTCACATTTGTCATCTTCATTGACCTGTAGCATTCTATTTTTGTGATATGTGCCCTATCTGCTGCTGGTGGCTTTTGAATTGATCATTCATCTGGCTTTCCAGTTGGAAGACTGCCAAGAATTTTTGATATTTCCAGTCTGACAACTGGCATGTAAGATGTTATTTTCAAAATATATGATTTTGTTTATTTGTATTTAAAGTAGTGGAGATTTAAAATGGTACATTTAAATACCAAGAAGATGTCTTTCAAGAGGAATTATTTGAGAAAAAAACAATTCATCCCTTGTAGGAAATTTTGGTTTGTGGATTTTCAAGTAGGATGGCAAGTTACTAAAGTGTCAACGCGTTTTCCACTAACTAAAAACAGACGTCACGTGATGACGGGTGTTACATCTGCAGCTGACACCCACTTCAAAGAACAGGTGCCTCTAGATGTTTAAAAAAGGAAAAGCAGCTCTGTGCTAGTCCACAGCAGCCTTCAGGAAGTGACGAGTGGGAGCAGTGGGAAGACCGGCTCAGTGTAGCTCTGGGTCACTATGTCACGAAGGCGCATCAGGGCCCTTAGGTTCTCGTTGCACTTCCTCCTGGGTAAGCCTTCCTGTCAGAGGCTGAATTGCTAGTGATGACATTTATTAAAAAGTAATGACGTTACGTGCAAAAGAATGAAGTTGAGCCCTTATCTTTCATCATGTACAAAAATTAACTCAAAATGGATGAAAGATCTAAACTTATGTTTAGCTAAAACTATAAAACTCTTAGGAAAAAAGAGGGGGAAAAGCTTCATGACATTGGACTTGGCAATGATTTCTTAGATAAAACAGCAAAAACAGGCTACAAAGGACAAAATAGGTAAATGGGACTACATCAAAATTAAAAAGTTTTATGCATCAAAGGACACAATCAACAGAATGAAAAGACAACCCACAGAGTAAACATTTGCAAATCATAAACCTGATAAGGGGTTACTATTCAGAATATATTAAAAACTCCTCAACTGAACAAAAGCAAAACCGAAATGACTCAATTCAAACATAGGCAAAGGTCTTGAGTAGACATTTCTCCAAAGAAGATGTGCAAATGGCCAATAAACACATGAAAAGATGCTCAACGTCACTAATGATTAGGAAAATGCAAATCAAAACCACAATGAGATATCACCTCACACGCATTAGGATGACTATTATCAAGAAACCAAAAAATAACAAGTGTTGTCCAGGAAGTGGAGAAATCAGACCATTGTGCACTCTGATGGAACGTAAAATGGTGTGGAAAGGTATAGGCTCAAAGGAATTGAAAGCAGGGACTCAAACAGATATTTGTACACCAATGCTCACAGTTGCATTATTCACAATTGCCAAAGGTGGAAACAACCCAAATGTGCATGAACAGATAAATAAAGTGTAATATATAATACAAAAGAATATTATTCGGCCTTAAAAAGGAATGGGATTGACACGTGCCACAACGTGCATGAACCTTGAGAACATTATGCTAAGTGAAATAAGCCGGACTCAAAAGGACAAATATTCTATCATTCCACTTACATGAGGGACCTAGAATAGGCAAATTCATAGAGACAGAAAGTAGAATAGTGGTTACTAGGGGTGGGAGGAGTGGGGAATGGGAGTTACTGTTTAATGGGTGCAGAGTGTCCGCTTGGGATGATGAAAAAATGCTGGAGATGGATAATAACGATAGTTGTACAACAACGTGAAAGTACTTAATGCCACAGAGCTGTACACTTAAGCATAGTTAAAATGGTAAATTTTATGTATATTTTGCTGTTAGTGCTGTGGAGCCAATTGCAACTCCTAGTGATCCTGTGCACACCAAAGGAAACCCTGCCCGGTCTTTTGTGCCATCCTCTCACCTTCCAGAACTATATCAGACAATGCTCTGTCTGCTACTCATACGGTTTTCACGGGCAATTTTTTCAGAAGTGGGTGGCCAGGTCCTTCTTCCTAGTCTGTCTG
Source organism: Tapirus indicus (assembly GCA_031878705.1). Classification (NCBI taxonomy): domain Eukaryota; kingdom Metazoa; phylum Chordata; class Mammalia; order Perissodactyla; family Tapiridae; genus Tapirus; species Tapirus indicus. Next base: position 53,864,193 of record CM062933.1, on the reverse strand, counting down.
AGTCTGGAAGTTCTATTGAAATCTGTCCACCTTGGGTGACGCTGGGTGGCCTACCTTTCAGCATCACAACAACATGCAGCCACGACAGGATGACAGCTGACAGACGGGTAGTGTAGTTCCCTGACTGGAACACGAACCTGGGCCGTGGCAGTGAGAGTACCAGATGTTAACCACTAGACCACCAGGACTGGCTATGTATATTTTACTCCAATTAAGAAGAAGAAAAGAAATCCTTTAATCAGAAAAAGATAAGGACTTTATTAGTTTTTTTAAAAAAATGATAACATACGCATATGAATTGTAGGCAATAGAGAAAAGTACCAGGTAGAAAGCACCAGGTCTCCCAAATGCCTCACGTCATGGTGAGCACTGCTTCAGGCATCTCTGTTTGCATTTCTTTAAGATGGTTGAATGACTGGAGAATGGATTGACAGCTGTGTGGACTGACAGAATAGAAACAATTTAACATGAATGAGGTCACACTATGCAGACCACTTCTAAAATAGAAATGTTATATTTAATTTGACCTAAATATAAAACACGAAAAAAAATGAAACTGAAGGAACTGCTGAAATTCAGAGGAATATTTCTTTTTATATAAGAAGACTCTGGTTAAGAAGAGGTTGGAATCATATATGTTTTTTAAGCTGCATGCTTCAGTTTTGGACAATGTACAAACTGACTCCATGCAATGAAAGAAAGGTGATCAGCACTCACACTTCCCTCTCCTCTACTCCAATGTCCCAATTTTTGTTGTTATATTATTTTTACTTTATTAGTGTTTATAGCATTTACACCCTATTCTGAAAATACAGTCTCCCAAATTGTTTAGTCTTAATTTTACATTTAATTGGATTTAATGATCATCATCAGTCTTTTCCCTACCGTCTCTGTTGTTGAGACTTTGGTTTTGGTTCACCTCTAAGTTGGCTAGCTTTCATTGTTAAAGTCAGTTTTTCAAGAAGGGTTCTATTTCCTGGGCGCTTTCACAATGAAGAAAATGCTTGCACCTGTATATTTGGATGTCACATTGGTAGGGTACAATATTTTTGAGTAATGTTTTCTCCCCTTCAGAGCACTGTAATTGCCCTGCTGTTTTTGGGGATTGGATATTGCTAGGAAGAGGCCTGAGGCCTGACTGTTAACCCTGGCCATCACCTGTAGATAACTTCCCTTTTCTGCCTGGATTCCAGAAAAATTCTTTCTTTGGCCTTGAAGCTCAATAACTTAACCAACCGAATCAGTTATTCTTTCATTTCAGAAAAATATTGCTGAATTAAATCTTTTTTTTTTTTTTTTTGTGAGGAAGACCAGCTCTGAGCTAACATCTGTTGCCAATCCTCCCCTTTTTGCTGAGGAAGACTGGCCCTGGGCTAACATCCGTGCCCATCTTCCTCCACTTTATATGGGACGCCACCACGGCATGGCTGACAGGCAGTGCGTCAGCGGACGCCCGGGATCCGAACTCGCGAACCCCGTGCTGCCAAGCGCACACTAAACCGCTGAGCCACCAGGAGGCCCCCTGAATTAAATCTTTAAATAACTTTTTCATTAGTTTGTTGAGATGCTATTTCAAGGAACAAATTGTCTCTCTGTTGGATAAATTATCTCTGTCTTCTAACTACCTAATTATCTTTGTCCTCTATTTCCCTAGTTATTTTAATTTTTGTCTTTATCTTTTGGATTCACAATGGATATTTCAAGCTCTTTTTCATTAAATATCAGATAATTCAATGTTCATACGTACATACATACATTCAGGTCCTTGTGGCCTATAGATATTGAAATCTGTAATGATATAATTTTGGTTTGCAATCTATTTCATTGCTCCAGAGTAGGAATCAGCATGCCTTTTCTGTAAAGGGTCAGAGAGTAAATGTTGTGGGCTTTGCGAGCCACATGTGGTCTCTGTCACATGTTCTTCTTTGTTGTTTGTTTTTTACAACCCTTTAAAAAGGTAAAAACTAATCTTAATTTGCAGTCACGGGCCATGCAAAAATAACTGTCGTTTGTGGGCCTCTGCTCCAGAATGACGTTATCATTTCCTTCTGTCATGTATCAGCTTGACTTTTCTCTACTTTTTATTAAATCTATACACTTATTACATTATTTTATGTAACAAAGTACTCTTGAGAAATCTGCTTCTGTTTCTTTGTTACTCTTTCTTTTGAACAAGGTTCTTTACCTAATTTTGCTGCTAAAATATTTTCTTCCCTCCCTCTTTCTCCCTTTCTTTCTTTCTTTCTTTCTCTTTCCCTCCCTCACCCCTCCCTCCCTCCAACCCATCTTTCTTCCTTCCTCCCTTTCCTCCTTCCTTTCTTTCTCTCTTTCTTCCTTTTTCTTTCTTTCTTTCTTCTTTTTCTTTCTTTTCTTTCCCTCCTTCTCTAGTGTGTTTGTCTAGCTACCATGACATTTCTTTTCCTCTTGTTCATGTCTTACTTAGCTTAATTCAGACCCTCTGCCTTTGTAATAGAATGTAGAGTGCTCTCCCTAATTCTCTTCCCACTTATCTGAGGACCCATTTGTTCTTTCCCCTCTGGACTAACGTTTGAGGGTAGTTTTATTCTTTCAATCCACTTTTTCTGTAGCATAATGACAAAGAGAGGAGGGAAGAGAAAGAGAGCAAGCTTAATCTGGGCTGGTGCAGTCTTTGCTGGGAAATCCTGTTCTGCAGAGTCTTTTCAGGGTGTCCAAGTGTCCTTCAGTTAGCCAGAGGTATAACCCGTCTATGGGCTTCAGCTTACCACCCCAAGACAGCACAGGGCCCGTAAGGTGGTAAGTACTGATAGCCTCTGTCTCAGCCAAGCTTCTAAGTTAATTTTAGGTGCTTCTACTCCTGAGGAATTTCTCTTGACTTTTCCCACAGCTACAAATAGGCACCCTAAGCCCACTCTACAAAATTTTTAGCTCATCTTTTTTACTCTTTACTGATTATATCTGGGAAAGAATTAGAAGCTATACAATGTCATGTTGTGCCCCATCAAAATTTTTTCCCTCCTATTCACCTCTTTTCTAATTTTATAGTCCAAGTTTATTCACTTTTCCTAGTATGTTTGGAAGGGAGATTCTGTGATCCTGCTTTATTCCACAATTTTTCCCCAGAAATCTTTAAAAAAAAATCTCCACAGTAAAGATTCCTATGTGATCTACACAATGCCAATCAGTGTTGTTTAATTATAAAAACTATGATATTTGAAATCAAATAAGTGTTATAACACTTAAATACCAGTGCCAGACTATAATGAAATTATGACTACAATTAAACAGGTTCCATAATCTTGGGGAAATCAAAACAAAAACATGGAATCACAGGATTGGAAATGACCCTGGAAGGACACATTTTGACTGTGTACTGTCTCTGGGCACTGGGCTGGTAGAATGTTTACAATCTACTATAGAGAGACTGGATACATATAACACCACACACACACACACGTGCGCATGCACACACACACATCCTCCCAACAATAAAAGGCAATATACACCAAGAGACAGTGTGATCTCAGTTCTCAGTGAAAGAGAGGATGCCAAAGTCTGAAGAGAATCTTGAAGACTTCCTGTAAGAAAGAGTGAGATCTGGATCTTGAAGGAATCATAGAACTTATATGTCCCTTTCACGATTTTTAAGTTAAAAAAAAATTCTTGGCTCACAAATTGCACTATTTTAAACATACTGTGATTCTGGGCCTGAATCACGTAGGTTACACTTTCAGAAATACTGTGGGGAAAATCAACAAAATTTTATGACCAAGTAGAAATGGGTCCAACACCTTGTTTTCATGTATATCACCTAAGTGACTCCCCGAGAATTAAAGACAAGGAGAAAATAATTCACAGCTTTCTCTAGTATCATGTTCCACAGTCTACAACCTTGTTTTCTTCTACCAATCAAAAGTATTGCAATTTTAAGCATCTGTGGAAGAGCATTGTCTTACTAGATCACTAATAGACAAAATGTGAATCGTTAGCTATAGAAGTATGTCAAAATAACTTTTAAATTGATTTGGAAGAAAATCTGAGTGAGACTTGCTAAGAAATTTTAGAAAATGAAAAGCAATGGAATAGATCTGTCTTATGAGTTTGTAAAAAGTATGTAAAGCCACCATAATTACAATATCGTGGAGTTGGTCCAGGAAAGAATAGACAGAGCAACAGAACAGAACGTCCAAAAACACAACTGGAAACAAGGATGCAGCACGTAAACAAGATGGCATTTCAGATCAATGGGAGAGAGGATGGTTATTCAATAAAGGATGTTTTAACAAATGGCTATTATCTGGAGGAGAAAATATAAGGTATGTATTATATACATCCTTTTATACAGGAGTCTCTATGTGTGTGTGTATTCCAATCTCAGGTAGTGTCCAAAAACAGATCCCGGAGATATTATGTTCTTAAATGTAAAAACGAAAACCTTTAAGTGCTGGAGAATAACTGCTAATATTTTTACAATCTCGAGGTAGAGTGAGAATTTCTAAGTTTGGTGCCAAAGGTAGCAGATTAAATTACATAAAAATGAAAACCTTGAGGTTTCTTTGGTAAAAATCTCAAAAACTAAAAATCAAAAAACAAGAGACTTATGAAAATATTGCTACATATATAACAAAGAAGTACTACATAAAGAGTTCACAGAATTAAATAATAAAAAATGTCCAATATAAAAGTGATAAAGTATGTGAATAGGTATTTCACAAAAGAAGAATATAAAATGAGAGATAAATATATTTTAAAATTTGCATATCACAGTAACCAAAAAATTACAGGGTTTTAAAAACCTAGCAAGATATCATTTAAAGAAAAACAACAACAAGAGGAAAAAAGATTATTTTTAGTGATAATATTCTCTGTTGGCAAGGTTCATTCACTGCTGGAAATACTTTTGACAAGCATTAAAAATATTTAAAACCTTTGACTAAGTGATTCCACTTCCAGAATTTTATCCTAAGAATTTAACTATATCTGTGCATAGGAATCTTCATAGTAGTATTGTTTAGAATAGGGACAAAATTGTAAACAGCCCTACATGTAGTTAACTAAATTATTGTGTATCCATACAATAGAATTCCATGTAGCCTTTTAAGATGACGTACAAAAATATTGAATGACATGAAAAAATGTCTATTGTAGAATAAAATGCAAATAACAAATATTGCATATACTTCAGGGCAGTTCCATTTTTTTCCACAGGTCTGTGCTTTTCTCAGTGACGGCCTTTCTGAAGATTTTTATTTTACTTTTTTAATTTTGTGCTTTCTAAATTTTCTCTTACCATAAACTCTTATAACGAGGAAAGTGTTCAATTTTTTGATAGTAAGTGTCAGAAGTTTTTGCCAGTCAGTGTCTTCTGAGGGACCCACCCTGATAGCATTTTGTGGTTTTGATATAATAACATCTGCTTCCAGCATGAATTTAATCCTGACGTGGTGTCCGTAGGGCTTCTTAATCAGAAAGACCAAATTGCTTTGTCCTCCTGCAACGTCGCAAAATTATTTTTACAGTCGTGCTCAAAAACAGAACTTAAAAACGGTGTGTGTTGAAGGTATGATGATGGTATTAGGTGAACGTGAAAGTTAATTAATTTACCCCTAAAAACCATAGAGGAGAAGAATAACGACAAGTGTCTGGACAGGCTGAATGAGAAATCTGAAGACCTAGGTGCCAGTTTCACCTGTTCCGTCAGCCAGAGTTGTGCTTTGGAGCTAATGAGAATGGGAACAGCAATTACAGGCATTCGTGTTATTATTACTAACCACTTGATGAGTATCTATTACTTTCTGCAGTGCTTTACTATATTATCTCTCATCCTCACAACTTCTTTCTCAGGTATTAAATGTCCCTATTTTACTAATGAAGAACCTGGTGTGAAGAGAGGCTGCTGTCTGTTACGCAGCTTCTAAATCGCAGAGCCCAGTGTGACAACGTTTATTCCCCTTGATTGTCGCAATAAACACCAACTAAGGGCAGTAGCTTTGGGTTACTTTGCCTCAGGGGCTTAAAAGGAAAGGCTCACTGAATTGTACAGACCGAATACTTTCACTGTTGTCGTATTCTATTCAGCAAATACTTAATAAGTGCCTCTAAATACAGTGTCCTAGGTTAATTATGGCAGGAGTACATGATTGTTGAAAAGGAGCCTTGCTCTGTAGAAGCTTAAAATCCCGACTGACGGATTTGAAGTCCAGCTCCTCTCTTACCAGCTGTATAGACCTGGGTCCCAGCTTCTTTATCTGTAAAATGAGAACAATAATACCACCTGCCTCAAAACTTGTTAGGAGGATTAAAAGTTATATGTAATGTGCCTAGAATAGAGAGTGGCACTTTTTAAAGTGCTAATCTGTATGTGTCAAACAACATGTAAATCTAGTGGCTGATTGTGTAACGTTGATAGTGTTCACTGATAGAACTGTGCGTCTACTTCTTCGACTTTTGCACAAATGTAATTCCTTCTAGCCACATCCACACTTCTCTTGAGCAATGGCTCCTGTTGAACTAATTTACGTCTTTTCACTACCTGGTCTTCAGCTTGATTACAGTATCTGAAAAACAAAATTAGTAATATTATCAAACTCACCAGTTCATTGGCTAGGTTAAATGATACAAGGTATTTTTTTAAAAGTTTGTATTAAAAATGTGTATTTATTATTCTCATGGATCAGTCAGTTGTCTTCTCAGTAGCATTCTTTATTAAATACGGAGGTTTAAGAGAAAATAAAAAGACTGAAAATCATAATTAGGGTCAATCTAGAATCAACTCTCACAGCGCAATAGTTCCTAAGCGTCTGAGACACTGTTTCTTTTAAATATGTTCTGGACACACAAGAAAATGTGAACAAATGTTCTTCTAAAATTTTACAGAATTTTGTGAGTAGGTATCGGTGTAAGCCTTGTTTTAGTACTTTAATATTCTTGGACAGTAGTCTTTTAATGAGTTCATGACATCAGACAAAGTTCTGACTATGTATCCCTGCTTAGGTTGGCAGGTGCCAAGAATATATTCATACATTTATAAAGAAAAAACAGTCCTATTTCACAGATAATGAAAGAGTTATTAAACAAACAAACATGAACAAGCAGAGGGCTAAATGACTTGGTTGAGCACAAGGTGAAATTAGTAGCAGTGCTTATTAATTAAATAATGAAATTGTTGGCAAAGTACAGTTTTCTGCCCACTAAGATAAGATTGTTAAAATACACATGCAGAAATGCACGTTCCCCTCTCAGTTTGGTTTATTTTTCTATGACTGCACTGCAAGTCCAAAAGGACATATTGAACAATAAGCTGTGTTTGCCAAGCACTGTGCCAGATGTGTAGAATTACAAGAGAATAAGGACCACGCTCAGGAAGCAATCTGGGTTTTGGAGGATAAGCTTTTGCTCTTCTTTAAAGTACTTCAGATTATTTCCTTATTCATAAATTATCAGGCATAAAACAAAATAAACTCAATTACTTAATGGAGAGTTCAGTTGCATCCAATCTGCCTATCAGATGAATTGTCTCATTAAGGCACAGATGTAGTAGTGAGACTATCTGAAGTGGCTAATGTTGCACTCGAGTCTCAGCCTCTGGCCGGGCCATTGTCACTTGAGATGTGACCATAATCAGGCACAAGTCAAAACTCATTTACTATGAAACTGATATTGGTTTTCAAATAGGTTAATACTTGTTTAAGTAAAGGCAGTGAAAATATCTCATAGACTTTTCCCTCTCTCTTTTCCCCTGCTTGCCTTCAAGTGCTCAATATTTGAAATAGCATTTTTATCATTTATCTTTAAAAATTCTACTTTATAACTAACTTGCAATTAAAAAAATATTTTCATTCTTTCAAAAAGTGATCTAGCATGGAAACTCAAAATACATCCTGTATTACAGAAGTGTGACCAAGTCTCCTGTTAGACTTGAAAGGCTCTGAGTATTTAATCTTATTTACATTAAACAATGGAATGAAAATCCAACAAAGCCTCAAGGGTTTTAAAAAATTGTTTTTGGAAGTAAGAAGAGCTTAATTTAAGCAGTAAAGATAATTATCACGCTTAAAAAAAATAAGTAGCAGTGAATCACCAAGGACCATTTTACTATGAGTCATAATGATATGCGGTCAGAGTCTTTAGTGGGTACACTTTTTTTTTTAAAGAATACCCTTTGGTGGTTTTCTTCTGCCTCCGGATTTTTTCATAATTTGGCATTGCTTTCTGGGGCTGAGACTTTTCATCTCTAGAAGATTCACTAACTATAAATACAGTTCTTGTGGTTCACATGGTGCAACAGGGTTGATCATACAGATGAGTCCCCTGCAGTGTCACCTACTCAGCCTCTCTCTCCACCCCACCCTGTCTCATGTGCAGACACATAAAACGTTCAGTTGATAAACAGGATGGTTTAAGGTGAAAGGTGAGGAGGAAAAGAGGATCATATGAAGTTTTTTGAGAGTCAGTGTGTTACATCTTCGTATCTCCCCCTTGTGACTAGTACAGTTACTCTGCCTGTAAGAGGACATCAGTATGTTTGTTGACAAAGAGAATGAATGGATCAATCAGTAATCTTGGAAAATGGTTTGTAGCCTCTCTTACTGTATGTGGGAAAGCAATTTAATTAAAACAAAATTGTAAATAAGGACATTGGAATGATAACATATGTTAGTAGTATGTTACAAACACTTTCACATAATTTATCTCGTTTGAACCTCATGAAACTCTTGTTAAGGGGGCAAATTATTATAGGTGGAAAATATAAGGTTTGGGATCAAAAGATGACAGTGTTTTCCTTCAATATCTCACTAACAAAGCATCAACCTCTGGGAGTGTCTGTCCCCTGGATAGCATATCATTAGTTGTGGTCTTTGTGGTAAGCACCAAAACATTCCAAAGATTAGAATTACACCATTTAGGGATGAAACAATTAGTCTAGCAAGTAGCCTTTGTGTATATGTGGACAGAGTGGCGAGCAATGGAGTGGGATAGAAGCTATAAACTAATACCATGCAAGCAATAAACACTTAATGAGGACTTACTATGTGCCAGGCATTTTGATAGGCTCCTTCTCATCCATTTTCTCCATTTTACAAATGAGAAAATTGGGACTTTTAGAGGTTGAATGACTTTCCCAAGGCCACACAGCAAGTATATAGCAGCAGTGGAATTCTAATATCCAAAAAGTATGACAGAGGCTCCTGTCTTAAAGAGCTGAAATTTGGTTGGAGAAACAGTTTGGTTGGTTTTGGCAGACAGGAACGTTGCTATGGACCTTGTGCTTTTTCAGTCAAAATTTAGAATCATTAAAGTTTGGAGTTGCCTGTCAAGAAAGATAGACATAGACGAGACTTTTTGTTTTTGGAAAATCAGTCATGTGTCAGTTTATAAAACTGATTTGAAGAAGAGAAACAGCAGTTAGAGTTGGAACCATTAGGAGGCTATTAAAATAATTGAGCATCAGCATGTCGAATGGGCAGTGGAAAAGGAAAAGACAGATGGAGAGATCTGAGGACATACTGGACGTGCACTGAGGAGGGAGGGCAGAGGAAAAAGAGGGTGTAAGGGACTGTAAGTCTGTTGACAGAAGCCTGAAGGTCTTGGTCACCTGCATGATGCTCTGTAATAGTCCAGCTCTCCATACCTATGATGTTATTTCACCCTTCACTCTTAGGAAGATCCTGTGGAGTGGATATCATTTTTCCTGTCTAGAAAAGTAGAAATTGAGAGATTCAACCAGGGCCCCCAGGGACCAGGCAAGTAATGCCAGTGAGTCCTGGGAATGGGTGGTGGGAGTGGTGGGGCTGAGAAGAACTAGAGAACACAATCCCTATCTTCTCTATTTCACAGATTCTATTTGTTCACATATTAACGTTTCTGAAGTTGAGGTGCACCTTACAATCTTGTAGTCACCGTCAGTGAAGTGGCAATTGTAATGTGGTTGTCACTGCCTGAGCACGCATGAACTTGTCAGAGCTGTTTATGGTAGAGTTGATTCAATTGAATTACTTGCATTGTTGATGACATATATTGAATTTAATTGTCACATAAGATGTCTTTTAAAAGAGTATGCTATTATTTGGCATTGAAAGTAAAGGTAAGTGAGTACCAAAAAAAATGTAAACAGAGCAGTGGGGCATCCATTTGCTATCAGCTGCGTGAGTTTTCTATTTCTTCTGTAACAAATTTACACAAACTCAGTGGCTTAAAACAACACAAATTTATTATCTTATGGTTCTATAGATCAGAAGTCTGACACAGGTTTCACCAGGCTAAAATTAAGGTGTTGGTAGGGCCGCATTCCTTTCTGGAGACTCTAGGAGAGAATATGTTTGCAGCTTCTAGGGGCTGTTCACCTCCTCGTTCACGGACCCCTTCCCCCATCTTCAGTGTCACCAACAGCTAGCTGACTCCTCGAATCACATCTCTCTATCCCTTCTATATTCACATCTCCCTCTGACTCTGAATGTTCTCTGCTTTTGAGGACTCATGTGATTAGGTTGGGTCTACCCAAATAATCCGGGATAATCCCCCCAGCTCAAGGGCCTTAACTTTAATCTTTACATATGTAAAGTCCATTTTTTCCATGTAAACTAATATATTCACAGGTTCTGGGGATTAGGACTTGGATGTCTATGGAGGCCATTATTCCGCTTACCACACTGGGTGAAACAAAAATTCATCTTTTGAGAAACGACCACAGCTCCACATTTTCTTGCAAAGCAACCACCACCAACAAAGGAAGTTATCACAAAGCAGACGCAACTATGTTAGATTTTGTTACTGAGATACATGTAGATTTTATCACAAGCCAAGCAGTGCAACTAAGTGAAGGGGAAATTGCCCAATCCCTCAGGATGGATATAAAATATTTCAAAGCCAAGAGACTTTCCTGATAGAGATTTAGAATATCAGAAGAACAATGATTTTCTAGACTGTTTAAAATCTGAGCCACATAACTTCTCACTGTTTTAGTGTCTGAATTAGTTCAGCATTATTTGCCCAGTTAAGTTCTAACATATTTCAACCTGCTTAGTTAAAACTGTAAGTTGTCCTCTGTTTGCCCCTTGACTTCTTTCTATTATGAGAGTAAAAGAACAAGACAAGCTTTACAAGTAAGAGTGTGTGTTATTCCTGGGCAAGGACGTTAGTGACAATTTCCAGTGTGGGTGGATTTGAGCTTCTGAAGGATGAATATTTTCCAGTTTGACTTTCTATCAACATCAAAGACTCTATTGTCATATCTGCCCCCATTCACTGCTTCAGTCTTGTGCCTATTATAAAATATGTTCTCAACCTTAAGATCTTTTACAGAGGTCTTGTTTCATATATTTAAGTTTATAGTTAATTAAAGGAAGGCTTTTTGAGTAGTTACTCGTGCCAAAGCTGTGCTAGAGGCTGCAACATGTGTCAGCAAATCGCATTTAATCCTCAGAGTGTATCCAGGAGGCATATACCCCATTCCTGGGAGCTGGGTCTCATTTGTTCCCAGCAGCGTCCCCCAGGTTAACACTCACCCAAGCTATCGTCCAGACTTGGCTCCATGTGATATTGGCTACACCCAATAATCAATCCTCCTCCAGTGTCAAGGATTGGCTCATGTGGAGGCTACTGAAAGCTCCAGAGCCTCTGGTAGATGTTAGAAATGTTACAATATGTATAGAACCTCCCAGGGCAGCTGCTTTTAAGAAAACAAGTCATTTAGGTAATTGGCTTCTGGTACTTTTATTTAGCATATATCAATGTTAATTTTTAGTCATATTTGTTTGAGAGTTGCAAGTGATTAAAATTAACCATCTTTTAGATCTGAATCCCTAGCTCCTAAAAAGTTTTTCTCAACAAATGTGATTGCTCAATAAATATTAGCATAAACACATAACTGAAAAGTAAAATATTAGGCATTGCAAAAAGCTAAAGAGAAGTGGCTGGTTAGATTGTGCGTAAATAAATAAATAACGAACCTGAAGCAGATAAGCTGTTTATGCAAAATTCTAGTTCCCCTTCCATGACTTCTGCCCCCAATCTATTGGGGCCACCGAGCCTATTTCTCCTGGTTATTATTTTCATTTACAGTGAAGACATTGGCCGATAAAGGATTGAAGTGCCAACTCTGCTTGGAGAATACTTACTTTTATAGTGGCTTTAAATCCCAAATAAGCTTAAAAAAAAAACTCCAAAGAATAGCACCTCTAATGGTAGAATTTTAGAAATAGACACTAGGGGGAAAAAATCCTATTTTAAGTCCTTCAAGTTTTCATTTTGTAGCTACACATTAAGCTGATTTTTTAGCTATCAATTGAGGCCCAGACAATAATTTATAGAGTAAACACTGTTTTTCTTACACTAGATCAATAACATTCTAAAATGAGAATCCATGTTCCCAGGTCATTTTTCCCCACAGTCCAGATGTGAACCCATGTTCCATCAAACAGGATCCTAAGCTTAATTTCAATACTATGCAGATTAAAAAATTAACATCCCATTCCCAAAGATGCTGGCTTTTTTCTGGTGAATCATTAGTATGTGACTTTATTTCATGAGATCTCCAGTTACATGCTACCAGAGGACAAAAAGTGTTGTAGGCTGCTCTTGTGTCTATAGACATGTTAAACCATAACAATACGGTATTTAAGAATACCCCTGGGTGTGAGGGAGTGGTAGGGTAGTGCTGGTTCCGCTGGCTCCTGAGAACTGATTGTGTACATTTCTTTCCAGCTCAGCTTCGGTGACCTTCATGTTGGTAGCTTCAGACTGGATGTAGTGAGAGCGTTTGCACCACGGAAATTGGTAAACAATGCAAAGCAGGTTTGTTTGTTTTCAGAGAGCTGGCTTACCAGCTCACCACTAGTATGGTAATTTATGTCTCCCAAAGGAAGAAATATGCACTATTTTTCAATTAATATTTACTCACTTTATCCCAGCTGACCCCAAGCCAGGTCAGCTGAATTATTACCTTAAAAGCGTGTGAGATAGCAGGCAACATAAAGACCTGCAATTTTTAACAAATGTATACTCAGCAGTCCGCACTGCGGACACAGTGGTGACCAAAGTTGGGCACAGTCTCTTGCCCTCATGGTGCTTACAGCTTGGTGGAGGAGACTGACGTTAATCAAAGAACATAAATAAATGTCAAATTCAGCCATGGTAGGAGCTGTGAAGGAGAGACGTATTACCAGCGTGTACAAAGGGAGCATTTACCTCATCGGGGAAGGAAGGAAAGGGCTTCCTAAGCAATGATTCCCTGAGATTTAAAGAAACAACAGGGTTTAAATAGACAAAGCTGGGGAGGTGCCCAGTACCTGGCACTCAGTAGGTGCTCAGTAAAGACAAATGGTGGGTAAATTTTGTCCCCTTCGTGTGCTGGGATCTCTGTTCAGCTTTGATAGCAATTTCCTGGGAAACCTGGGTTTCTTTCAATTGCAAAAGCATCTCACTCTGGGATGACAGCTGGAGATGTCTTTTTGACCCCTCTATGGTCTCTGTTAAGAACTGGTTTTCAGGGACCGTTAGCACCTGCTCACTGGAAGAACTCCAGCTCTGTGTGAGATCATGTGATAGGAGAGCCATGGCCTTTAGCTACATACCAACCACACAAGTAGCTGTGGTTTACCTAGTTTAAAAAAAAAATTTATTCTACTTTAGAAGCCCAGAAACTGCCAACCTCTGGAGTTGTGACGCTGTCTGTCTTCACGTCTGGCTGTTTGTTCCCATGTGTACTGTGACTCCTGTTCTGTCTTGTCCCTTTGCCATATGGTTTACAGAGGAGTTAAAATTCCCTCAAGGAAAAAAAACCACAACCACACAATCATTATTAAAGTAGCAGAACTTAGGTTTTGAATGCAATTGTGTGTGGAATGTTACAATACTTTTCTTAAAGAACTGAAATATCATAATATATATCAAAGGTGTTCCTTAGGAAGACATGGAAAGGAGGTAGGACACTGTTATTTCATGAAAGTCATCAGTAGAGCTGCCAACTGGGATGTGTTGTGGGCGATCCTGGCTGCCTCATGTGTGGACAAAGCTAGCACAGAGGCACAGGTTTTAGGATCTGTGGGTTGGGAAGGGAAAGGAGATGGTTGTCCTCAACCATCAGGCACCATGTGCTCCAGCTGTGTTAACACAACCCTCGCTGTCCTGATGCTCAACCCTCCGCACTTCCAGCTCTGGCTTTTCCACTGAGTCTCACGAAGGGATCAGAGAGTCCAGTGTCTCAATGTCTATGACCATGACATCTCCATAGACTCCAAAGTCCTTCTATACAGTCGTCATAAATACTCTGGTCCGGTTCTTAACCCCCGTCTGTATCCTGAGAATAAAGAGGCCCTCCTCATATGAAGAGCGTTAAGAGTATATTGAGTGTACGCTCTGTGCCGAGTACCAGAGCTCACCCGTGACGCTGTAATCCCCACAGCAGTGCCATGAAGGCGGTATCATCTCTGTTTCATAGACAGAGAAACTGAAGTGCAATGATATTAAATAGCTTCACAACATGCACTTACCCAGAGACTCATGCCTGCGCGTGGCTCTATAGCCTGCATCCTTTCCACTATGCTAAAATGGCATTTTTGTTTCTCTGGTTTCTTTGAACGACTTTTTTTTTTTTTTTTTGCCATAGTCCAGTCATTGTGGATAAGAATTTGGAATAAATTGTTTAGTTGCTCTTTCAAAATTTTAGACTAATTTTCCCTACTTTGAACAATAAAGTAACCACACTAATATTCAAGCGATGGAATTCAGAATACATTTCCTTATCTTCTTCCAAATGAGGCTGAAGTTAAGCAAAAATAGGTGCCATTGTTTTCTTCTTCTTTTTTTTTTAACACATCACTTAAATATAAAGAGCTTTAAGGGTTTCTGAGGCCTGGGATGTTCAAGTGAAAGTTATCTGTGCTGAGTTCCTGTTGGCGGAATATTTTAAACTGAGCCACTGATATTGATTTACTGTGATTATCTTTGAGACTAAAATCCAAAGTGTAGAACCACAGCAATAGTGACAGACACAAGGTGTGTAATATAGAAACACACAGTTCAGAGACATTACCAAATTCATAATAAATTTAGAACCCAGTCAACCTGCAGGAAACTATTACATGAACAAAAAGAGAAAACACATTGAGAGAACTCCCTTGTGTGAAAGCAGATGAATTTGTCTTCCTAAGGTGTGATCGTGTCCTCAGAAACAATGGAAGCATCACCCCGACCTCGGTGATCTTGACCAGGTCATCCCGGGTCAGTCCGTGCGGCACACCCATCTGTCTATCTGCAGCCATGGATAACGCCAGCAAGAGGCAGGACAGCGATGTCAAATCAGCACGCACGCTCCAGGACTACCCCTCTGAGGGGGGTCCCTGCGGGCCCCAGGAAGGGTAGAACAGATCTTCTGAAATTGGCTAGGGACACCCAGGCCTAAGCCAAGAGCTAATTTTTAAAGTATTCAAGACATTTAAACAAACATGAACCTATCATTTTTTTTTTTTCAATATTTGACTGTAGAAAGGTTCATTCTTTTTACATAGATCAACTACCAAAAAAATTCCTCTAGGAGCTTACATCCAAAGGCAATTTGATTCAATTCTCACGTTAATTGGAATTAATTGTAAGCCTGGTTTATCTATTAGTGGGGGCAGGGGGCGGGAGTTCCAAGTTTGACTCAAAGACACATAGCAATGTTGCCGTTTAAAAATATGGGCTCAGTATTTTCATCCAAATATGAAACGTTAATTTCATATTTGCTCCAAATGTCATCCTCCACCTCCTATGTATCCTGAACAATCTTTGCTTTGACAACCCAAAGTCAATCACATAGACTCTTCTTTTTTAGGATTTTCTTGGGGAAATATTTCCTATATATAATTTTTAATAAAAGGCATTTCTAAGGTTACAGTGATTTTACTTCTATTTATTTTGGTGAAAACAGCATCTCCACCAAGTTTACAAGATTTTTCATTGATTTTGATCTTTTTTGGAGACCATGCTTTAAATTTGCAACATACATTCCATTCTCAACAGGTTGGGTAGAGTCAAGGAAAAATTTCAGAAACTGCTATTTATTCATTTATTTATTTTTGCCATTCTTCACCAAATTATGGTTTTCTATATTTGACTGATACTATAAACACTACTTCTAATGAGGTTGTTTTTCATGGCTATTACATCATAAATAAAATGTATCGCTCTTCAGTAAATATTTATTTGGAAATTTTCTTCTGCATAGATGAAGAGTTGAACAACTGTACACAAAACCTACAATATATTTAAGGAAATATTCATTTTAAGCTGTCATACTTATTGAAATTAGCTGGCTATACTAGTCAAATGTATGAAAACACTCAATAAAACTATGAGTGTATATTTCCTTCACAGCAGGAGCCAAGCTAGTATCTTTGGTGATTAGACTGAAGGGCCACCTTGAGTATTAGCCCAATAGACAGTTCTAAGAATTTTCAGCTCTTATAAGAATACTTGAAGTCCGGGATTGCCGAAGGAGAAGTTACGTATCTCTGAAGAATGTACCTAGCATTAATTTTCAGTTTATTCTTTGATTCATGGTAAAAGATGAGGAAATATAATATTTCTGAGAACTGAGCTCAGCTGTAGGAATTCAAGACACTATAGCAGAATAGGACATTTCAGGCAAAGGGATAATAAGTAAAGAATAAAGTAAAGAGAAGTTTCATTATAATTACAGATTTTGAAAACATAGAAAAAGAAAGAAATAATCAGCCTATTTCCCCCAGTCCAAGCTGTGTCCCTCTCTAAGGCTGACAAGACCAGCTTGCAGCTCCATTTTGAAGTATTTTTCTGCTTCTGGTTTCCCCTCTTCATGTGATGTTTCAAATGATTTCTTCATGAGAGCATAAACCATATTCTCTGCAGTTAATGACTATGCAAAAGTGGCTTATTTTTTTGGTTTCTTTATGTCTTTATATTTTTTTCTCTCTGCTAGGTCCTTCAGATAGTAGTTGTTCCAAGAACCTGCTACAAATCAGTCCTCTCATATGTCAAGGCTTAGAAAGATAACCATGGGATGCAGTTGATGGCTTTGCAGAAGATCTGACCATAACATCTCTTTACTTTACGTCTTTACTTTTATTTTTAGTAGAAAAGCATTTGTGTATTTCTTCAAAGGGCAATGAAGTCTACACAGCAATAAAAATAGGCATTTAGTATGATACACAGTGGTCTAATGAATAATTTCGGATTGCATTCAACACGAAAAGTATGCGTGAAAGAATGTGCTGCAAGGAGCTATGTGGAAATTGTGGTAATCTCATCACCTGTCAGAATAATTTTTGTTTATTTGTTTTTCTTTTCAAAGAAGTAATAATGGAGGAGAGATAGATACCAGAGTTAAAAAAAAAAAGGGAGTAGTAGGCTAAATAAATATATTGCTGTATTTCAGTAAGTTCTATTGAATAAGTTATGTAAATTCTCTGGTAATTGAGGGAAAAAAAATTGAGTTGCCATAGCTGCATGTCCAATATGGAAATTCAAAGGGAAAAACACTTGTTTTGCAGACTGTGGTTTCCTATTCTTACAAGATGAAGCTTTAAAAAGAATAAAGGAGGTTCCACTGAACAGTAATAGACCTTTAAACTTTTTTAGTTTTCAACAAATATATAATGAGATCTGGAAATGAAATATTATTGATGTACTATATAGTCCTTTGCTGAAATAGGTTTTTCCTATTAGTCTGAGAAACTCATTCAAGCTAGCTTATACGAAGGGTGGATGTACCACCACTTAACCTCTCACCTATTGGTTACAACCACTTCATTTCCTGCCACTACACATGACAGCTGCAGTCACATCTTTGTACATACGTTCTTACACTGGCTATGAAATAGATTCCCAGCAGTGAGATTGCTGAGCTAAAAATATATGTACATGTTCATTTAAACTTTAATAGATGTTATCAAAATGCTTTCCAAAAAGGTGTTAATAATTTACATTTCCAAATACAATTTCCCTGCCTCCTCACCAGTGGTAAGCATTAATACTTTTAAATTTTAGCCTTGTATGACAGGGTAAAATGAAATCTACAAAAATACTACTAGAACTAATAAGTGAATTTATCAAGGTTGCAAAATGCAAGGTCAATATACAAAAATCACTTGTGTCTTTACATTAGCAATAAACAAGTTGAAAACATGAAGATTAAAATAGCATAAAAAGCATGAAATCCTTAGGGATAAGTTAACAATATATATGCAAGACCAATATAATGAAAACTACAAAACAGTCCTCCTCAAACTGATCTATAGAGCCAATACAATCCCAAGGAAAATATTTACTTGATGGTAGTGGCCATATTTAAATCATTAAAAGTAATTTCTTATTATCAGATCATATCAGAATGTTAAAATGTGGTGACTATTTTGCCCTAAAAGTTAGTAGCCAAATATGAATACCAAACAAAGTTTGATACAGTACAAACTAAATTGATTGTTCAAAATACCTAACATTTCTCTTAAAAGTAGGGTGATTTTACATCCTGGTTAGCCAGAGACTGTTACAATTTATGCCTTTTGTTCTGATATAATTATGTTCTGATATAATAATGTCCTCTGTCACTCTCAAAACTACTTTGATTTTGTGGATAAATTATATGATCATCTTACCTAAAAGGAACTCAGTGACTTAATTTCACCATATTAAGCCAAAAAGTTGAATAAAATTTAATAATAATTACCTGCATTTATGTAAATTGGTATACAGGCATACCTTGGAGATATTGAGGGTTTGGTTCCAGACAACTGCAATAAAGCGAATATTTCAATAAGATGAGTCATGGGAATTTTTTGATTTCTCAGTGCACATAGAAGTTATGTTTACACTATACTGTAGTCTATTAAGTGTGCAATAGCATTATGTCTAAAAAAAATGTACATACCTTAATTTAAAAATACCATATTGGGGGCCGACCCAATGGTGTGGCGGTTAAGTTCACATGCTCCACTTCAGTGGCCTGGGGTTTGTAGGATTGGATCTCGGGCACAGACCTACGCACCACTTATGAAGCCATGCTGTGGCAGGTGAATCACATATAAAGTAGAGGAAGATGGGTGTGGATGTTAGCTCAGGGCCAATCTTCCTCAGCAAAAAGAGGAGAATTGGCAATGGATGTTAGCTCAGGGCTAATCTTCCTCACCAAAAAATAAAAAGCCTTATTGATAAAAAATGCTAATCATCATCCGAGCCTTCAGTGAATTGCAGTCTTTTTGCTGGAGGAGCATCTTATAAAAAACGCGATATATGCCGAGCACAATAAAGCAAAGCATGATAAAACGAGGGATGCCTGTATTCTTGTGTAACATTTTAAATCCCTTGTTGTCTCTTTTATTATATATTCTTTTGTTATCTTCATAGGGGTTTCCTTGGGGATTATCATCACAGTCATATGCTGCATAATGACGTTTTGGTCAATGACGGACCACATATATGACAGTGGTCCCAAAGATTAGTACCATATAGCCTAGATGTGTAATAGGCTATAACATCTAGGTTTGTGTAAGTATACTCTATAATGTTCACACAATGACAAAATTGCCTAATGACACATTTCGCAGAACGTATCCCCATCATTAAGTGACACGTGACTATAGCATGTAAATTTAAAACCATCTATTTGGATTAAGAGTGACTTGATTTTAATAGTACAGAAAAATTTTGCTCCAATATAGCTCTGTTCCCTCTCCCTCCATTGTGCTATTATTGTCATACAAATTACATCTTTATTGACTATAAGCCCATCAACACAGTTATATGATTGTTGTGTATACAATTGTCTTTTAAATGAAATAGGAGAAGAAAAGAGTAACCAAAAAAATACATGTACGTTGTCTTTTATAGTCACCTATATATTTTATTTCACTGGTGTTTTTATTGCTTCATGTGGATTTGAATTACTGTCTAGTGCTCTTTTGTTTTAGCTTGAAGGTCTACCTTTAGTGTTTTTTGTATTTTATTTATTTTGTAGTGTCTAAATTTCCTCTTCGTTTTTGAAGGATAGTTTTGTTGGATATAGAATTTTTGGTTGACAGTCTTTTCCTTTCAGGCCTTTGAATATGTTGTCACACTGCCTTCTGGCTTCATGGATTCTGACTGGAAGTCAGAATGTTATTGTTACCGAGGATCCCTTGTCCATGTTGTGTCACTGTTCTTTTGTGCTTTCAAGATTCTCTCTCTATCTTTGTCTTTTTACAGTTCGACGATGATTTATTTAGGTCTTGATCTCTTTGAGTTTATCCTACTTGAGATTTATTGAGCTTCTTGAATGTGCAGAGTAATGTTTTTCATCAAATTTGGAATGGTATTAACAATCATTTCTTCAAATATTTCTTCTGCTCCTTTCTCTGTCTCCTTTCCTTCTGGGATTTCTATTAAATTTATCTTGGTACAATTTTGATGTTGTCCCACAGGTCTCTAAGGCTCTGCTTATTTTTCTTTATTCTTTTTTCCTCTCTATTCTTTAGGCTGGATAATCTCCATTTATTTATCTTCAAGTCCATTGATTCTTTCTTCTGTCAGTTCAAATTTGATATCAAGCCCTTTTAGTGAAATCTTCATTTCAGTTATTGTAGTTTCCAACTCCAGAATTTCTATTTGGTTTATTTTTTTTTTATAATTTCTACTTCTTTATTGTTATTCTTTATTTGATGAGACATCATTCTCATACTTTCTTTTAATTTTTGAGCATGGTTTTCTTTAGTTCTTTAAACATATTTGTAATAGCTGATTTAAAGTCTTTGTCTAGGCAATCCAATGTCTGTGTATCCTCAGGGACTGTTTTTACTGACTACTTTTTTTCTGTGTATGAGCCATACTTTCCTGTTTCTTTGTGTGTCTTGTAATTTTTTAATGTTGAAAATTGGACAGTTGAAATAATGTAGTGTGGCAACTGTGGAAATCTGGAAACCAAAGGGTTTGTTTTTGTTGCTACGGCCATTTATTTGTTTAGTGACTTTCCAGAGGAATTCTACAAAATTTGTATATTTTGTTGTATGTAGCTGCTTGGTTAGCTTAGTGGTCAGTGGTTTCATTAAGTGTCTTCAACTAGTAAATCTTCTACTCTCTGCTGAGGGGCCCTGGGTGTGTGTGTGCATATCTGTTTGTTGTGTGTTGAGGCATACTTTCAACTCTCTGGCAGAGGGTTTTTAACATGTAAAAAAGGAATTACTTTTTATATCATATACATTCTGTGTCTTAGGATAAAAGCAATGTAAAAATCTCTAAAATATTTTTAAACAACAAAACTCAACACTGATTCTCTCTAGTCTATGCATTGCATTTGTTTTCTAATTAAAAAAATAAATGACTCTCTTACTGTGCTCAGACATCCCAGGGACCATGTGGCAATACTTATAAACACCTTCTTTCTACACCAAAATACTTGCTGTTCACAGAAATAAATGTGTCAGGTTTATACTAGACTTACAATGTAAATAATTGAGCAGGCAGAAGTCTTGAACTGATTGTCTGCTTAAATATCATTGTTAATATAAAAAGTGAACGTTTCCAACAATTCACTGTAATACTGCAATATGCCCTCCAGCAAATGGAGTGGCAATGTTGCAGAACATTTTTAAATGTTCTGTTGCATTCAGTGTCTTTTCTGTGTATACCCCAAAGCATGACTAGACACTTAATATTCTTTAAATTACTAAAAATTCTGAAGACCCTAACTAAGCATTTAAAAAGCATTTACAAAGGCTTATTCATCTAATTTAAGATTAAAAGGTTTTAAGGGAAACTCATGGTTAGAATTTGGTGGCACAGCTTTCATTTTTTTGGGGGGGACATTTTCGTGCACCACTTTTTATAGTAAAATACGTGCATAACGCCTGGAAGCTGCTGACTTTTGCTGTTCCTTACGTGAGAGACTAAGAGGGAGAGTGGTCTCCCCAAGAATAAGGTGTATCATAATTGCAGGCATGATATTAATTAGCCTCGATATTTGTGACTTGTGTTTTCCATATTTCACATAATTGGTAGCACATATTTTAACTGAATCAAAATTTCGTACCAGGATGTGTACCATCAATGGGTATTTACAAAGGTTTCTGACTCTCACGTGAGAGTTTGTGCTTTAAACTAAAAATATCAATATCTTTTCAATGAACACCTCACTGAGAATCAAAATGTTATTTCAAAATCCATTTGTATGATCAAGGGACGGGTCTAGCCTGTGGAAGAATTTATCTTCTGAGTTACGCCTCTAACTCTGTGCCCTATTGGATGCATGCATTTCCTGATTTTCAGCATTGCGGTGGCAGACTGTGTGCTGGGCATCACCACATGAGATTTAGCTTGCTTCATGCCAGCGTGGCACTGTGTTCTTCTTAGAAATTGGGGGCAGAGCACTGATTGCCTACAGTTTGTGATACACTTTGTCATGTGGAAATCTAAGGGGTATCCCTCGTGCCTTGTGTCTTACAAAGACCCTCATGGAAATGATTTCTTAAGCCTGTTTACAGTATCTCTCTCCCTGTGGGGCTCTGAATTTGTCAAAGAAACCAAGCTGGGAATTAAATGCCAAGCTGTGCTCTTGATTCTCCAATCTTTCTCCCTAGGCACTTGGTTGCTAAAACCTATTTCCTCCTCCTTGAGCCAAAAGAAATAGACAAAATGCAAACAACCAAACTAAGAAATGAATATATCACTGATAAATATTGACTTCTCTTAGGCCAATCTCACAGGCTCAGTAAGTATGCTTAGATATTCCTGAATCACAGTAGTGGACATGTCTAGTCTCAAACTGAGATTTCTTCTCTACATGCTGTACCAGCCAGGCACACCCCCACCTTCACGTGGAGTCCCAGCTCTGTGGACCTCTTCCTCTGAGCTCCTGGGGCATCAGCACCCGCCAGGCACGGCCCTGCCTCAGAGGCTCTGCTGGTCCTCCCTCTCGGCTTCTCTGTTCTGATACCTCCCACTGCTTCCTTTGTGCCTTCGGTGGGTAGCTGCTTCCTGGGGTTGCTTATCTCTGTGTACCTCAGTGTCCCTTTTTTGCTGTTTTAGTTCTCCAATATCTGTTCAATCTTTCATTATAGTAACCTGGTGTAGTTTCTGTTTTCCTGACTGGACCCGGTGGTACCAGTGTGAGGGCACCATGAGGCTGACAGGAGATAAGAACCGTCGCCTCTGCCGGGATGAGAGACCTTTGCTGAGACAACACCAAGGAAACAGGAGCAAAGAGGAAGGAGCAAGTCCCTTCTTCAGCTCCGGGCTTCCCGCCTCCCTCTAACTTCCTCTATTTGCGGAGCCTCGCAGGGAGCCAGATGGCAAAGGAGGCGTGTGCTTTACAGAGACTCAGCTTCGGCATCAGCTAAGAGAGAACGGGTGAGTGTGGAGCTGAGAGGTAACTGCTTAATAATTGGTACACGTAGTTTTGACCGTTGCTTTTCAGTATTAGTGATCTCAAGTGGACTTCTGACGAGTTGGAGTCAGGACCGTGGGAGGCACTAGCAAGAGAGGCAGTCCACGCTGTACAGAGCATGAATTCTTTTTTGTCTTGAGTAAGTACACAGAGATGTACGTTGTTATTTCATTACTAACAACTTTTGTTTAGTAAAAATGTGAATATGTGCCCATACTTTCCAAGATAATTTGATGGTTCTAGAATCCGAAGCTGGGGATCAGAAAGCAATAAAGAAGGAGTGGAAGAACTCAGTTGTAACGCACTGTGGAAAGACTTGAAAGTGCGTGTGAACTCTAACCAGCAGGGAGCAAGTTGTAACACTGGAGTCACGATACTATCATGTTTTTATCTTTGCTTTAAAAAATTTTCTATTTTACTCAGCCTATTTATTAAATAAATATACTTTTTTCTTTATAAATGTTGAATTGCATCTAATCATTTATTTGTTAATTGAAAAAGTATTCATTGAGCACTTACTATGAGTCTGGAAATGTGCGAGGCATTAGGGATATAGTAGCGAAAAAAAAATCAGGATATTTCCTGCTTTAAATTTCCAAAGATAATCATTAAGCGAGTAAGTGGGAGGAAGAACTGGGTGGAACTTAGGTGGAAGCCTGAGGGAGGCACAGGAGTGGAGCGGGGATGGAAAGTGGGAGGGGGGGTGAAGGAGGAGTGTGGGGCAGAGTGAGTGAAGAGGGGAGGAGTCCAGACACCTGAGGGGAGGAGAGAATTCCAGGCAGAGAACATCCATATTCAGCGACAACATTGTTTTCTCTAGACTGTAATTTCCTGACAGTTTTATATTCTTTTTCCTTTTTCAGTTTGTATCTCCAGTTTCTAATAAAAGACTTGTCATATAGTAGACGTTCAATAAATGAATGAAAAATGTATGAATGAATGTGTTTTCCCTTTTCCCAAAATAATGAACTTCTTCGATTTTCCAGATGGCCAAGATTCCCAGTGCCTAGTGGTTTAAGGAATTTGGTTTTAGGAAGCCCAGTTTAAAGTCCGAAGACCCCACCCCTACAAAGAAGTAATACATTGAGTCATATTCAGTCAATAATGGGACATTTTGAGGCAAGACTAGGATTTGAGGTTTCACTGTGGCACTAGATGTTCGGGACCTCAAAGAGGAAATCAGATCTTGTCATGTTTTAGCTTTCCCTAAAACTCTCAAACACAAAATATCAACATTATTTGTTCAGTTCTCTAAAACGGTATTAGAAAACATTGCATCTAATTCATTTAATAATTTTTACGTTTGCATTTTAAATGAACATAGAAATGCAAAGCTATTTATTAGTCTGTAAGGGAATTTTTCTAGTAAAATGCTAAAAGACATGAAAGGTGAAATGTTATTCTATGAATATGATCATAAAAATAACATATGAATCCTTTTACAGGTGTATATAATCACATTTCTAACTAGACTAAACAAATAAGCACAAACACAATGACAAACCAAACAAAAAATATTAAAAGCAAAACAAAACAGGAGCTTTGGTTAAATTTCTAACTTCTTAACCAGAGTGAGTAATAAGAAGAAAAGAAAAAGAAAAAGAAAGGGAGGGAAGGAGGAGGGAAGGAAGGAAAGGGAACTTCTATTCCTGCCACCTAGTATCATAGTAAAATAATAAAATCAAGTCAAGGTCAAGTAGACCTGAAAAAAGTCAAGTGAAGAGCAATTCATTGTTCATTTACAAAGTAAGGATAGAGACCCTAGTTTACTATAATTAAAAAAAATTTTTTTAAGTCCCTGGGAATAGTAGGGCGCCCTGACCAATGTGTCAAATAGTAATACTCTTATTTGACTATGCATGCATGGATCTGGTTTCTGAGGTAGGGAGGGGCTGGTTGAAATAATTAGGAAAATGTGGCTTCTTAGGGTTGGACTTTGCAAACTTTAAAAATGTTTCTACCTTAGAATTGTTTAGTTTTCAGAGAGGCAGTTTCTCATGTGAAATTGGACAGAGTTAAATTAAAGTGCCCTATTCAATTATTAAAGAAAGTATAGAAGACAACCTTCATTTTCAGTTATAGGCTACTGGACTTGGCCAATGGATTCTACAAATAAAATCATATTACAGTATATTCACAAATAACTAAATAAAGATGATGGGGCAAGAAAATCAGGGAACCTAGGAAATGGTGGGGGGATAGAACACATTTTCTGAGTAAAGTTAAGAGAAAGCCCTTCCTCCCCACTACTATACAAACTGACTACAATGTTTGAAGCAAAGAAGAGTTATATTCCCAATTTCAAACATACCATTTGAGAACGAGTCAGGCCAATGTGTATAATTTCAATTTTAAAATGATGATAATGGCCAAAGTAAATAAAACCTTTTTGAAAATTTAGTAATTTTTCAAGCAAATTGATAGTTTGTCTCTTTGTACTCATGTAATAAGGTCTAAAAAAACTTATTAAACAATTTTTGCCTGGAACTTTTTTTTTTAATGTTTCTTCTTTTCATCTTGTGGCTAATGTTTTCCTATTATCAAGACTTTGCATGCTTTTAACACCTACCCAGCCCCATCACATTATTTTTTTTTGGTTGAGGTCTGAGTGACAAGTACATTCATACAACTGAATCATCCTTGGGCAGGCACGTCTTTGTTATCAGATTGGTTTTCAAGTAGATTTACACATTTCAAAAGTGCATCCGTTGGACAAGATTAGTCTTTGCAAGATATGACATTTATCCTAGCAATGGGTGATAGAATTTTATACTTTAGACGTGTGAACCAAACTAGATAGTAAGCTGACATATTGTTAAGTAGTTCCTTTCTTTCTAGTTATCAGATTAAACCACCAAAATGAAGCTGAAAGAGTGTTATCATGAAAGTTTATTGGATTAGGGCCAAGTTTCCACCCTCCTGTGATGCTAGGATTTTCCAGCAACCAAGCCAAGTTAGGTCTTGCCTTAATATAAAAGAGAATTCAGAAAAACTGACAACTGAGAGGTGAAGTAAAGAAGCAAGCAGAAGTTGATGTTTTCTGGATTTCTATGGTGAGCCTAAAAAGCATTCCAAAGAGAACCAAACAAAATACAAAAAAAGTTGGAAGTTGCTTTCTATCATGTACTTTTAGGAAAGATGCCACATTGCTATATAAAAGCAATTGTATTAAATTATATTCCCTAATCATGATGCTCCATAAACACGTATCACTAATGTAATAAAGATCCAAAGCATTGTTGCTGGGAAAAATGCTAACATCCTGAATCTAAAGAGTCTTTTTTGAGAGATATAAAGAGCTTGGAGTTTAAAAAAATCTAAGAATCACATTATCCCGCATAATATAATAGTGTGAACAACTCCAGACATGTTTTATTAGCTTTTCAGGAAGTGGAGTGAAGTCTGACTTCCCTCAATTAAACAGCAGAGGATTTAGGCTGGGAGAATGAAATGGTTTGACTTGGAATTTCACCAGGATGGGGGATATCAGCACACCTTCCTCTTGATGTAGCGTGTAATCTTTAATAAATACAAATGTGTAAAGGGCTCAGATTGTACTTATTTTCCAGAAAAGAATTCCCTTTTGCTTGATGGAGAAGTAACCTTGTAAAAAAAATTATGTAAAATTCTGCAGGCCGATTGGAAAGTTCTCTCCTTTATCTTCACACAAACTCCTCACATCTCCCTTTCCATCCGTTCCTTCCAACTTCTCACTTTCCTCCTCTTCCCCCACCACATATCTCATTGGCGTAAATAAAGCAAAAGTATGTGGTCAAGGATTTAGCCCACATCCTGGTCTTTTCCCACCTAAATTGCTGTCATCTCAAAGCCCTTGGATGCCTGACCTAGCGTTAGCACTGGGCATATCTTCACAGTCATGAACCATGTCAACTTTCTGATTTGTCCTTTTCCTCACCTGGTTAATCAACTTCTGGCTGCATTTTGGATCAAGGCCCCAACCGTCATCCTGAAGGTCAAGATGCTTTGTTACACCTGGCTAAATCTCTTTACAGATCTTGTCTTTTCCTATTCCATATTTTCTTTCCTGCTTAAATCCCCATATATGTCCCTATTACTTTTCCAGTGCTGAACTTTCTTTCAGTCTCTATTTTTTTGCTTAAAATGTTTTCTTGCCTTAGCTTACTATTTAATTAAAAATAGAATCACAGCCTAGAGTTGCATGAGTTCTTAAAAGGACATCTAGTCCATTCTCTTCCCAGACGAAGAAATGTTCTTAAAATTTTCTCAGCAGGATGCTTTCCATAATGGGAAATTCACTATCTCTTAAGACACTCCATTCCATTGCTTTGTTTCGATTGCCCTGATATTCAACTGAAATTATCCTCCCTGTAAAACCCACCCTTCTAGGGCAACACGGTATAAATTGATTCCATAACCTATAGGGCGGTCTTAATATATTTGATAATAGCGGTCACGTCTTCCTTTGGTCTTCTCTTCTCTGGGCTAATCAGCCCCAGGCCATTCAATCATTTTTCCATAAGTGTAGTATTCATCCTCTTACCTTATTGGTCCCTAACTCTCTCAGTCTTCATGCCCTCTGTTAATACTCATCCGATTCCCACGGTTACCTTACATCCACTTCCCAGAAAGCATTTATTTCAATAGTAACGTTTATTTGGTTATTTAACATAATTTTTGCATTTTATCTAAAGTCCAAATTTATACATATTGCTTATAAACAGTTTTAAAACAGGGGCTGTGTTGTTCCTTACATTTCATTTGTATAGCATATATTAAAAGACAGAAATGGGCAAAAATTTTCAATTTTAAAACCATTATCAAGATAGGTATCAAGGGCCAGCCCAGTGGCGTAGAGGTTAAGTTCGCATGTTCTGCTTTGGCGGCCCATGGTTTGCCGGTTTGGATCCTGGGCGTGGACCTACTCACTGCTCATCAAGCTGTGCTGAGGCAGTGTCCCACATAGAAGAACTAGAAGGACCTACAACTAGGATATACAACTATGTACTGGGGCTTTGGGGAGAAAAAAGAAAAAGAGGAAGATTGGCAACAGATGTTCGCTCAGGGCCAATCTTCCTCAAAAAAAAAAAAAGATAGATATCAAGATGAGACATTTCAAACAACTTTCTCTATGTGGAAATCAGCATCTATAATATAGCTTATTATTTGCTGTAACTATAAGGACTTCCTTAGAGAGTGATCAGTTCACACCAGCATTGCATTGGCTTTGGAAGAACTATATTCCTTTAAGCGTTATAGCTAGAAGCTTGCTCTTATTTTCAGATCTGGTAAAGAAGACTATATATGCACGATGACAGACGCTGGTATTGCTGTGATTCAAGAATCACGGAAATGTTAGACTGGAAAGAAACTTAGAGGTCATGTAGTAAAACTTTTTTAACAAACAAACAAACAACGAGGGTAAAGTGAGTTACCCTAAGACACAGAGTTACTCCTGTGAGTAACCTGCACAAGAACTACAGCCCCTCCGTGACAGTCAGTCGTTCCTTCCTTGCACCAAGTTGCTCCTTAAAAGGAAACAAAACAAAGGAGACTTCTCACCAATTTCCTCCTGACAAAGTTTTCTCTAGTCACTGCTTCTGTTGGTAAATGAAATACGGCACTTAGGTTCCCTGAGACACGTGCTGAACACTGGAAATTTGCTATGACACGAAGGACTCCAGGATTCAGTCCTACCACAGCTTAGAATGATCTAGATGCTTTCTAAATTCCCCATTTACCACCTAAGGCACATAAACTACTTTTAAATCTCTCTCCTTCTGGGATACTCCCTCCCTAAGCATCAGTACACCCCTGAAAGAGTCTTCTCCTGAAGCAGAGAGAGCCAGGCAGAAGGCAGAATCTCTACACAAAGAGTTCAGAGTTCATCAAGCCAATAACTGCGGGTTCGGGGCTGAGAAGAACAAAGAGGGGCCAACATAAAGGCCAGTCTATTTTTGGCTCTTCCTGTTGGCCTTGGTGGCCAAATTGTGATTTGAAAAAAATCATAATTTCCAATATCATTTTCCTCTTGAACTTTTTCTTGTTTTCTTTCCTTTTTATTGACTGTCAATAGGCTATGACTTAGCTATAGTTACCTATACATTAAAACAGATATATGTACACTAATATGTGCTGAGTAGGGGAGCAACATTTTTTCACCTTTTGCCTGCTCTAAAACATCTGGAAGGGGACAATTAATTATTAAGAATTTTACTGAAGGTTTAAAACTTTCTTATAGAAAATGTTGTGCGTTCGTTGAATTTTATTAGGACCATCTTAGAGCTACAGCAATGCATGCTGCTTAATTTTCTGCCCTCTTTCTCATTCACTTTCGAAAAATGACTTAGGGAACAAACAGTCCTTGGGATAAGTCTGAATCAATTATCAGCTCAATTAAAATGCAATAACACTGTAGTAATATTTTTAAAAATCATAAATAACCCATATTAATATTACTTGGGAAGAGGACATTTTATCAAAAGTTTCTTTGTTGCGCTGTGGTTTTTCAAAAAAAAATCATAAACCTTTGAATAAAATATTTGTTCCTTAAAACTTTTCAAGCAATTAATGTGTTGGGTAACACGTTAAAGAGTGGAGACTACAGAGTTTCATAACATAAATTTTCTAGTCAGAAAAGCAAGTCCTTGTTACACTAGCCTTCCTGAGTCATTTTAGTATAAAATATCAATGGAATGGAATAAAAAGATCTTTTGTGATTATTCACGGTATACCTAGGAGGCAGTTTTCAGAATTGTGGCTAGCGACAAAAAAAAAATCTCACTTAAAACACACTTTCTAAACTTTGATTCTTTGTCATATAGATGATCATAATCAATAGTATTTATCATTAACCTAATTTAACTATTATTAACACTTTAATGAGTTACGAGAGTCTACAGGCATGGAGCTCTGTATTACACCACAGAGGTACGTATTGCTGTCTCCCCCTGAAATATTTTTTGTGTTGATAAATTATCTGATTATCTGTTATGACATAATATTGTGACATAACAAGTGACGCCAAAACTTATTGGCCTAAAATAAAAACACTTATTTTTGTTCATAAATCTGCAACGGGAGTAGGATCGTGAGGACAGATTTTCTCTGTTCCACTCAGCGTCCGCTGGGGCATCTGGGAGGCTGGGGCCTGAGATCATCTGAAGCCTCGTGGTTGTGGATCCGGCGTCATCTGAGACCTCAGCTAAGGCTGATGCTGGAACACCTGCACGTGATCTTTCCCTGTGGCTGTTTGGCTTCTGTACAATATGGTGGCTGGGTTCCGAGGGTGAGCATCCCCAGAGGACCCGGTGGAAGCTGCATTGCCTTTTCTGCCTTAGCCATAGAAGACGCCCAATGTTGCTTCCACTGTAGTCACAGGTCCACCCAGTTTTAAGGAGGGAAATATAGACCCCATCTCTCAGTGGAGGTGTGTCACATCACAGGGTAAGAAGTGCATGTTGGATGGGATATACTGGTGTGGACATCTTAGGTAAATGCAATCTACCTCAATGGTGATGGGAAATCATTAGGACTAATTGCTGATCAATGTTCTCCTTGAAAAAGACTAATGCCTATTCTATTTTTCTAAATGCAAACATGGCTATAAACCTTCTAGTCATATCAATGCGATTATGTGAATCTCAACCAGAGTTGAAAGTAACTCTTGCTTAGTTGAATCACACTCTAGAATCATGAGTCGAGATATAAGAAAAAAATGACTAATCAGGTTCCTGGGAGAAGTGATTAGGAGACAAAAGTCTCCTAAATGACTTTAGCTCAAATTACATGAAAAGTAATCAGCATCAAGTAGCCTCTTCTCAGTGTGATTCTTTCAGAACTGCTAATAGATTGTATGGGATAGTCTGTGACATCTGTGGGCCAATATACAGGCAACACTGTTGTGTGACTGTCCTATACCCAAGTTTCCAAGATGACCAAAGCCCCCAGCTCGACACACATGTTGAGATGAGGAGGGAAAAAAAGGCTTCCCTTCTGGTTTCCCCGTTTTTCAACTTTCCCCTCTTAAGAAAATCTAATAAGAACTCTCTCAAGTGGCTTAAATGGTTTTCATTTAAATTATATTACTCTTGTCTTCTGGAGTTTTTCCAGATTTAGGTTCCTAAACAACACAATGACACTATATCCCATTTTCTGCCTTTTCAAAGAAAACAGAGCACAACAAGGCAAGGAAGGGAAATTCCTCCAACAGCTCACTGTTGTAAACGACCTCGAATGAGAGCCTGTTTTACCTTTGAAAACCCTACCTTTTATGTTTGTGCTTTTTTTCCTTTAAATTTGCTTTGCAAATTTTCTTTGCTTTGAATTTTCCTTTGGGGTTTAAAAATGCTTTCCCCTTTGATTTATTATTAATATTCCATTGGTGCCTTGGAGCATTTTGTGCTGTGGATACACCTCTTTCTCGTGTCTGAGGAGCCGTGTGTGTCCGTAAGTTAAACATATACAGGCTGCATTCAAGGCGATAGACAGAAATAGACAGTCTATGGGTCCTAGAAGAAGTTCTGTGGACACTAGCAGTGTATTGGATTTGGGTCAGGATGGACAAATAAGTACTTCATCTTTTCATTGATGTATTCCCACTCAACCTTCTTTCTTATCCAACTTTCCTTAACTCTCCAACCCAAACTAATACATTTCCCTTGGTCATGCTTTTCCAGCAACATGGCAACCAAACCACACCACCTTCCTTTTTTATTTGGTAGCTTCCCAACTGCCTCTACATTATTCCTTGTCTAAGAAAGTGTAGTCTTTTAAACTGAAACTGCTGATCGATGCTTGAAGGAGAGGAATAAAATGGAGGAAGCCAGCACATTATTTCAGCTTATCCATCCACGACTTTTCTTACCAACGTAGATTCAGATTTGGTGGGGTCTGTAGCTTATTCAATTTGGGGGTCTTTCTTTAAGAGGAGAAATATGAAATTATTATAAAATTATTTTGAAAATTATGTATTTAGATTGAAAAAGGAATCTCAAAAAATTACAAATGTATTTAAAATGCTGACAAATGTCATAAACATAAAATCCATAAAAATAATGTATGAATTAACTGTTTATCACACTTCTATAATACTTTGTCCTGCATTTTTACCTGCATATAATTTGATCACCTCTTCCCATGACAACGATTTTGTAATATTTTCTGTAGAGAGAACAGAAAGATAATTCAACCTTTCTTTCAACATAAGTTGATTGAAATTTCTTTTTTAGTTTTTTCATTGTTGAAGGTTTAGAAAAGTTTCTTTCAGCTCCACAACTCATACTGGTAATGTCATATAATGTTATATGATACTGGTAATGTCACATAAAGTTTAGGATTGAGTAAAATTTGGGAAAATCTAGCTCAAGTTTCTTTCATAGATAAGCTGAATGATTTCAGTGCATTTTGTGATTTCTTGTTCAGTGGCTAATCTTAACTATCCTTTAAAGTGATGATACAGCTAACTAGCATGCTGTTGATGTCTTTGTTGTAGAGTAGAAGTGAGTGTGAACAACATAAATATATCCCACTAAACTCAACAAAAACCATTCCCATCTCAACTTTCCCTTAGCCAGAACCTGAAAATGCCTGTGGCTACGCCATTAACGCTTCACATGAGAGGAATTATGTTGGAGAGAAAGTCGAAGTGGAGAGAGACAGAAGTCTTAACCAATGGTAGGTAAAACATTTTAGTTTTGAAATTTTACGAAAACCTATGACTGTGTGAACAAACTAATAGGCCCCTCCCAAGGCCTGGGAAGGAGCCCATGGAAGTTAGGGCCCTGACGCTTAATATTCTTCATTTTATGATAAATCCACCTGCTTCTCTTCCTAATATCTGTGTACATTTTTCAAGAAATAGTTTTTAAAACCTATTATGTGCCTGGCACCATATTACGTATTATGGAATACCAATGTGAATTTATAGTTTGGGTGAGTTCAGATTTCTTGAAAACCTACTTTAAATTTTTATTCGTTGGCATTTTCAACATGCATCTTTCACGTGCATTTATGCTTCATGGTGGAATTCTACAAGTCTAATTAAAAGCATCACCCTGTCTTAAGGCAGTTAAATGCATGTATTAACTATAGAATATAAGTACAAAATAATTTTGTACAAAATACGTTTGAATACTAAGGAAATAATCATTGTGGGATGAAATTACATAGGAAAGAAGTCTTGGAGTTGTCTTAAGGGAAGTGGTAGGCATGGAATGAAGGAAAGGATTGGGATTGATGAGCAAATGAACAAACGAATAAAGACAATACTACAGAGATAATCTTGTCCAGGCTCCTTACTATACCTTTGAGGAAACTGAGGTCCTTGGAAATCAAGTTACTTGCTCAAGAGTCAGTAACTATTAGAGGATGAGCAACTTCCACCTGCAGCAAAGGGAAATCATTCATTTTTAAGTGTCTGCAGTGCGGTTTGTTAAAACTGGCCCTAGCTAACCAATGATATGATTGTATAGAGGGCCAGTGGACAGAAGGCAGCTCCAGGAGCCAACAGGTCTTAGCCATGGCAGCTGATACTGCTCTGCTTATCTTACTATGAAGACTTTGGTAATAGTCATTATGAGCAAAACAATACTTTTCACAAAAATACTTAAAATTAGTATATGGGTTTTGCCATGTCTTTCATTTTTTGAGGGACTCTTCCTTGTTTGGGATACAGAAATGCTTATAATGTAATTAAGTTTGAGCCATTTCCTTAGCATTAAAATTTTTGCACTAAAAGGCTAAATATATGAACAACAGAAAGAAAACAAAGTGAAATAAAAACCCAATAAAAGGAAGTTAGAGATGAATGATTTTGATTGTCTCAATTATAGATTTATCAGTCATTTTGGAATAAACTGTTTGACTTAAAAATTAGATGCCAAACTAACCTATAAGGGTGTTGCAAAGAAAAAAAGTAAACAATGCTTTTAAAGCACGTGTTGCAATGCCTAAAATATGGCAGGTGCTTAATAATGTTAGCTATCTCTATTTTGCTAATGATTAAAACAATAATTCTATCACATAAAAACATAGTAAAATGGG
Source organism: Tapirus indicus (assembly GCA_031878705.1). Lineage (NCBI taxonomy): Eukaryota > Metazoa > Chordata > Mammalia > Perissodactyla > Tapiridae > Tapirus > Tapirus indicus. The sequence continues at coordinate 53,829,824 of CM062933.1, read as the reverse complement.
AATATCCTCTAGAATACCTCCATCTCTCCTGTGAACTTTACATTTTCATGTGTCCTTCAAACTCGGCCCGTATACATAAACAATCTAAATATTATGATAATAATCTTCACTAAAATAGTCATATGACAACAAGTTTGGGAGAACAATTAACACTACAGAATCTAAAATCAGAAATCTATGTTCAGAAAGGACCATTCTCTTCAATCTGGGTGGGAGCTGTTGTATTAAAGATTTCCAGATGGGTTGGGTAAATTCAGGAATATTGGGAGCTGTCCTCTGATTTCTTGAGCAGCTTGGAGAGGCTGTACGTCCCTCAAAAGAGCCCCTCCCTTGACATGGTGCAGAATCCAGTGTTGACGCCTGGGTGGGAGGGTGGTACGGGATTCCCGTGGCAGGGGCTGAGAGCCGTGGCCGAGGGCGGACTCATTGGGTCTTGCCTGCTGTAGCACACAGCTGAGAAAACACTTGCGAATCATCAGCCCTGCCAAGGGGCAAGAAAGTACTAAAAGTTCTGATAGACCAAAAGGCCTGAAGTAAAGATGTGAAGGCCTCACAGGGGGCAGTGGTCAAGTTCAAGGGCGTTAGTAGTGGATGTCAGCACCAAGACACCAGCCAGACCAATCACATCTCAGCAGCGACCAACATGACATTCAAGGACCAGGTAGCCTCCGTCCCACTGCAGTGAAAGTCAGCAGGGCTGAGGAGAGTGAAGACACCATTGGAGTGCTTTCTCTGGGCCAGGAGCTGTTCTGGGTGCTTTCGTGAATTCAGACATCCAAATCCTCACTACTGTTTAAGGACGTTCAATTTTTATCCACCATCTTACAGCGTGGTAACTAAGGCATTGGAAGATAAGGAACTGGCCCAGGATTGCACAGCTGGGAAACGGCAGAAGAGGCTTCTCGCTCAGGTGGCTCGTAAGCAGGACAGTAAGCTGCCACTGTGCTAGATATTTCTCCTCTGCTGTGAAGTTACAGGAGCTTCTCACCGCATCCGTGTTTCTCAGGATAATAAAACTCTGACCTTCAAATTGACTGGATATTTATTTGAAAGAGATCAAATTTCACTGAAAGAGACTTTAAAAAAAACGGTTTTATTGATATATGATTAACATACTATGCAATTCACAATACATTTAAAGTGTATAGTTTTTAAAGTGGTTTTTGGTATATTTACAGAGTTTGGTATACGCACAGGAGTAGCATTACGATTTTAGAACATTTCCATCACCCCCTAAACCACCCCCTGCCCATCAGCAGTCACTTCCCATTTGCCACCAACTTCCTTAGGCAACTGCTAATCTACTTTCTGTCTCTCTAGATTTGCCCATGCTGGATATTTCATTATAAATGGAATCATGCAATATGTCTTTTTATGTGATTGCTCTCTTTCACTTAGTGTAATGTTTTGTTTCCAAGGTTCATCCATGTTGTGGCATATTATCAGTGCTTCATTCCTTTTTATTGTTGAATAATATTCTACTTTATGGAGATGCCATATTTTATTTATCCATTCCTCAGCTCACGGACACTTCAGCTATTCCTACATTTTGACTATTATGAATAATGCTGCTATGAACATCTGTGTACAAATTTTTGTGTGAGTGTATGTTTCATGTCTTTTGAGTATATATAAAAGAGACTTGCACCCGGTGGCGCAGCGGTTTAGTCCGCACTTGGCAGCCCGGGGTTCACAGGTTCGGATCCCGGGCGCCCGCCGATGCACTGCCTGTCAGCCACGCCATGGCGGCGTCCCATATAAAAGAAAAAAAAAGTAGAGGAAAGACGGGCACAGATGTTAGCCCAGGGCCAGTCTTCCTCAGTAAAAAGAGGAGGATTGGCGACGGATGTTAGCTCAGGGCTGGTCTTCCTCACTAAAAAAAAAAAAGAGACTTGTAATCTAGAAATTTCTACCCACAGCCTTTATTTCCATGTTACCCACTCTTTCATTCCTTGAAACAATTTCTTTCTCCAGAATCCTGTTAATATTGATGTCTCGAAAGTCGTGAAGTTCCTCTACCTTATAAATATATTTATTTTCCATGTTATGAATTTATTCAACAATCATTCAACGAAATGTGTATTATTTATTCCAGTGTTGTACTAGCCACTATAATGGATGGTGGAGATACGAGATAAACTAAAGAGTGTGCTGCTTTTACAGAATTTATATCTGGTTGGGGAGGTGGAGAAGGGTAGCAGCAAACATAGACAATTGGAGTATTATTAATACGTGTTACAGCAGAGAAAAACAGGGTACTCTGAGGGCATAGAGTAGAGGCTTATTCTGTCAGAGTCAAGGAAGTTGTCTCAGAAGGTGTGATGCTATTGGGCCCTCCTGAGCAACAAAAGAGGGCATGAAGATAGAAGGGCATTGTAAGCAGAAGGAATAGCATGTGCAAATGTCCTGGGGCAGGAAGAGCATGCCTGAACTTGAAACCCTGAGAGTAGGGGCTGTAGCATAGAGTGCCTCAGGTAGGCCAGTGAGGTGAGAAACCGGGCAACAGTGATCTCACAATGGACTCCCATGTCTTTCTAAGGATTCGCACTTATTTCTTAAGTAATGTGGCTCCACTGGAGGATTTTAAAGTGGAGGGTTAATAATGACTAGAACATTTAGAACAACTTGAACCTATGCAGACCGAGTCTTATAAAGAACTTCTGAATCATATTTATTAGGTTTTATCATAAAGTGCTTGACAGCCACATAGCCCAGAGTTGGTGGTAGAAAGAAACCACCTGTGGGGGACGAAGGTTTCGCCCCGGTGTTACTACTTTGCTGGCATTCCCCACTTAGTAGTTCATATCTAAACACAGAACTCTTTGATTTCTATTTTGTTCTTCTAGGGAATCATTCTGCCCCATGAAGTTCATGACCTAGCGTCGCCTCTCCGAGGTTTTCATACGTTCTGCATTAAGCTCTATAATACCACACAGAAACTACCGAATCTCCTTTGAAGATCTGTTTCAGCGTCCCTGAATACCTTCTTGTTTGTTTAGTTATGCTATCAATGCTTCTGTCAAACGTGGGATCCCTGGATGGCCTCAGGCTCTTTGGGGGCAAAGCTTCGTTTTGATGAAGGACCTGTTCACTGGATCTTGCCAATTTTCAACTAAATTTCTGCCTTAAAAAAAAAGAAAGAAAAAGAAAAAAATGACCAGTATGTGAGGGAAGTCAGGGGAAATTCCACAGAGGAGGGTAAGGATATCATTAGGTCAGATAGAGGGCTATAGAACTAATTCTCAGCAAGAAAACCAGTCATCTGTTTGTAGGTATTGCCGATATTTGGTGATAATAACCAGGATGAATAGATTTAAGTCATTAACATATAATCACAAACACAGAACTGCGAAAGACACAAAAGGATCCTTCTACACACCTACGTCATTTTATAATTTGTAGTATAGGCCATATTTTCTTAGGCATTTAATTAGAAAACTCTAGAACTTTTCTTCTTTGATGTGTCTAACGTCACAATTAAAACTATCCTCCCCCCACTCCTCCATTCTTAATGATTAAGATCAGTTCCTTTATTTCTTTTTAAGAATCATGGAGCACAGAAGTCACCATAAAATATTTACCAAAACTCCTATGAGTATTTAAGTAGCCACCAAGAGTAGTACTGTTTCAGCAACAACAGAAGAATTTTAATTTAAGTCCAAATGGATCCGTAACTGTTCAGTGTAGAATAGAAAATAGAAAACAGACTGTTTCTTTCTACAAATCCAGAAAAAAACATAGGAGAATATGTGTATGACTATGAGATGGGCAAAGATTTTTAATCAAGGCACAGAAATCACTAACCATAAAAGAAAAGACTCATAAATTGAACTTTATTAAAATTAAGAACTTCTGTAATAATACTGCATTGTATATATGAAAGTTAGGTCTTTGAAAGATCTAAGAGAGTAGATCTTAAAAGTTCTCATTGCAAGAAAACAAAATTGTAACTATGTGCGGTGACAGATGTTAATTAGACTTATTTTGGTGATCATTTTGCAATATACACAAATATCAAATCATTGTGTTACACCTGCAACTAATATAATGTTATATGTCAATTATATCTCAATAAAAAATAAGAACTTCTGTTCATCAAAAGACAGCATTAAGAAAGTAAAAAGGCAAGTTGCAGCCCAGGAGAAGACATTTGCAGCACATTTATCTCACAAAGACCTCATATCTAGAACATATAAAGAAGCCTATGCACCTCCTCCAAATATTTACCCCCAAAAAACTCCAGTTTAAAAACAGGTAAAGGTCCCAAACCGGCACTTCACACACACAAAAATATCCATAGGGGCATTGAGCATCTGAAAAGGCCCTCAACATCATTAATCATCAAAGAAAAGCAAATAAAATAATAATGGGTATACCTCCACTAGAATGACTGAAATTAAAAGGACTGACAATAGTAAGAGTTAGCAAGGATGTGGGGCAACTGGAAGTCTCATACAGAGATAGTGCAAATTGGTACAACCACTTTGAAAAACTTTTGGCAGTGCCTCCAAACACTAAATACGTGTATGCCCTGTGACCCAGAAATGCTGCTCCTCAGTGCATCCCCAACAAAAGCTAGTGCTTGTGTACAAGAATGTTTGCAGTCACAGTGTTACAATAGCCCTTAAATGTAAGCTGACCAAGTGTTTGTCAACAGTAGAATGGATTGATACATTGTGACATATCCTTTTAATAGGAAACTACATAGCACTAAAAAACAGCACGGGAGGTTTTATACACATTTGAAATTTTATTTTTGCTGTATATTTAAGATTTTTGCACCTTGCAGTACATAAGTTATACCTCAATAAAAAAACTAAATAAAAATAGGAAAAAATCCTTCCATGGAATTTTCAAACTATCTTTGATATGGAAGAAAAAATATATATATATGTAGTTTTCAAATATTTTCTTTACGCCCTCATGGTCCTGTTTTAACGATATAAATAAGAACTAAGCACTTTGATATATCTAGGTTAGAATGCATGGATTTGTCATCAATTTATTGACAAGACCATCCTCTCTCCTCCTGAACTGGAGTGGCGCCTTACTTGTAAATCGGATGATTGCACATGCGCAGATCTGTTTCTGACCTCTCCACAGTGTCTCAGCGGTATCTTTGTCAATCCTTGTATTGACATTACACTGTCTTACTTACTATGGCACTAAAGCAAGTCTTAGTGATAGTGTAAGTCCTCCAACTTGATTCTTTTTTGATATTGTCTTAGCTATTCTAGGATCTTTGCAGCTCCATTTACATTAAAGAATCTGACTGTCAATTTCCACCAAAAAAACTGCTAGGATTTGACTAGGACCACATTGAATACAGATTAATTTGAGAAGAATTGACATCTCTTCCATTTAATATAATAATAGTGACTCTTTCAGTCCATAAATATGGTATATCTCTTCATTTAATGTGATTTTAATTATTTCTCTTAGCAATATTTTCTAATTTCAGTTTAGGCCTTATACATTTTTCCTTATTTATCTTGGGTATTTGATGATATTTTTTATACTAACATAGCTAAATATTTTTAATTTTAATTTTCCTACTGTTTGTTTCCATTATATTCAAGTACAATTTTTTGTGTGTTGATGGAACTTATTAATTTTAATAGTTTAACTATATACTTTTACCTTGACACTTTAAAAAACATTATTTACTATAGAATAAAAAATATATGGAACAATTAGAATTAAATATTCAAAAGTTGTGCAAGACCATCACTGAAAACTAAAAAGCATTATTGGGAGAAATTAAAGAAGACCTGCATAAGTGGAAAGACATATAATGTGTATATGTTGAAAGACTGCACGTTTGTAGCAATTTTAAAATGCCAATTTTCCCCCAAATGATCTATAGATTCAACAAAATACCAGTCAACTCCCAGCAGGAATATTTGTAGTAATTGATAACATCATTTTAAAATTCAAATGGAAATGCCAAGGACCTAAAATAGCTAAAAGAACTTTGAAAAAAGAGAACAAAGTTGGAGGATTAACACAACCCGATTCTAAGATTCATGAAGCTACAACAATCACGACAGCACAGTACTTGTGTCAAGCTGGATCAACAGAGCAGCAGGTCGATGGAACAGAGTGGAGATTCCAGAAACAGACCACACGCATATGGACAACTGATTGTTCATAAAGATGCAGATGCAATTCAGTGGAGAAAGGACCTTCTTTTCAACAGTGATGCTGGAACAATTGAATATACATATGTAAAAAATGAACTTTGATTCAACCCTTGCACCATATACAAAAATCAACTGAAAATGGATCATAAATCTAAATGCAAAATCCAGCACTGTAAAATTTACTTAAAAAATAGGATAAAATTTTTGTGATCTTGGGCTAAGCAAAGATTTCTTAGCTACAAAATCAATAGTACAATCCATTATAAAAAAATTGATAAATTGGACTTCATAAAAACTAAAAAGTTTTGCTATTTGAAAGACACTATTAAGAAAATGAAAAGATCAGTTAGAAACTGGGAGAAATATTTCCATATTATATATTAGATAAAGAAATTGTATTCAGAATATAAAAAGAACTCTCCAAAGTAAAAAAATAAGAAAAACACCCCATTAAAAAGTGACCAAAAGATTCAGACACTTCATCAAAGAGGATATAGAAATGTCAAATAATCACAATATCTTCAGACCACACCAAGTGATGATGAGCCTGTGGAGAAGATGGAACTAAAATGTTACAACCACTTTGGAAAACAATTTGGCAATTTCTTAAAAAGCTAAAGATAAGTTATCATATCATCCAGCTATTCCACACTTAGGTACTTACCCAGAAGAAATAAAAGTTTATGTCCATACAAGGAATTGTACACAAATAAGCAACCTATTTGTAGTAGCCAAAATTGAAAACAACTCAAATATCTATCAACAGGTGAATGGAAAAACAAATTGTGGTTATATCCACACAATGGAATTCTTCTCTGTGATAAAAAGTAATGAACTATTGATTCAAGAACCTGCAAGTATGAATATTAAAATTATTATGCTGAGTGAATGAAGCCAGATAGAAAAGAACACATATTATATGATTTCCTCTCTATAAAATTTTAGAAAATACAAACTAATCTATAGTGACAGAAAGGTGATCAGTTGCTGCCTGGGGCCAGCATGAGGAGACAGTGACGGACAGGAGGAAGAGATTATAAAGGTACTTGAAGAAGCTTTTGGGAATCTGGATGTGTTCATTATCTTGACTGGGCTGATGGTTTCACTAGTGAATGCATACGTCGAAACGTATCAAATTGTATACTTTAAACGTGTGCAGTTTATTGTTTGGCAATGGTTCCTCAACAAAGGTGCTAAAACTTTTCAGTGATGTAGTCATGCTACTTTCATTTATAATTTTTTTTACAAATTGATATAAAAATTGTATAATTGTTTATGGCATTTGTTAAATATCTCATAGCAAGAGACTGTATTATCTTTTTTAATTCTTTAATTCATTCAGCAAACATTCCAAATGCCAGACAGAGTACTTGAGAAACAAAGATAAAGCTTTCCAACTGGTGGAGTAGACAACTAGCATTTATTGAATACTGAAAGAGTTCAGAGCATGTCACCCCAAATAACATATTGATTATTTTGAGCTGGAGGAACTTGAGAAAGAGCAGATTCAGGAAGGGCTCTCTGACCTCCCCTTTTCTATCGAAAACAGGCCATAAAATTTCCCATGAGAAAGATGCTCTCCCTGTAACAGGAGGAGAGCATCCTGATCACCAGAGATTGGGAGTTGATGCTGAAACGCATCTGTACAAACTTACTGAAATAACCCTTATATTCTACTTATTTTGCCCCCGCCCCCCCATATATCTCCTAGTCACTTCCCCACAATTTACTACTCATAGCCCAAACCCTATTGTCTTGTCAGTTCTTCACAAATTGATTGTTTCTTTGTCTAAAAGGTATAGAGCTTTCCACTCTGCTCACTTCTTTGGATCTTCATTCTCTTGTGAAGGCGCCCATGTATGAGTAAAAATTTAAAGTTATACGCTTTTCCCCCATTAATCTGTCTTGTGTCAGTTTAATTCTTAGACCTAGTCAGAGACTCAAAGAGAGTAGAGAATTTTTTCTCTCTTACGGTACCTATTATGTAACAGCTACTGTTTTTACATCCATCACTGCATTTACTTTTCACAAAACAGAAGACATATCTTTTTACGTCTGTTTCACAGATGAAGAAATTGAACCCAAAGACATGAACAAACAGAAGGCCGCAGAACTGCTTTGTGTTACTCCAAAGTCATGATCTTTCCATCAAACCATGGTACAAAACTTACAATCACATCTAAGGAGCTCTGGGGCAGAGGATAAGATCCCTAACACTTTCCAAGGAAGTCAGCGAAGGCTTTGCTGTTGAGGTCTTATTGCTTGAGATGCAATCAGGGCTCCCAAGTATTTAGAATTTTAAAGGAATGCATTACTGATGATCCAGAGGCAAATTATATACTATCTCTCAGGCAGAGCTAATGCTTTCTTCCTCATTGTTCCTGTAATACTTTGTTTATGGGGTCAATTTATAACTCATCCACGTCACACGTCAGTGAGTTATACTGAAGCTTGTAATTGGCAATCACCTGGGCTGGAAGCTGCCATTTGTATGTTCATAACATCTAATATTTTAAAGTACCTACTAAGATCTGTGTGAAATCCTCTTTCGTGGATAAATTAATTTATTATTCACAACTTTATGAATTATATACTATTACTATCTCCATTTTACAGACAAAGAAATAGGCTGCAACATAAAAATTATCTGAAAGTGTATAATAAACGTTTAAGCCATATAAAATTAGCAACTATTTTTGTGTAAAAATTTGTCTTGGAGCTACATTAAACAGCAATGATACTTAAGAACAAACATTCAGCAGTCAGACATTCAAATGTGTGTATAAATTACATTTCAAAACACTTAAAATATGAATTGAATGTGTATTATTTTTTTCTATTATGGATCATAAAAAGCTGATTAAGCTTTTAATTCATTTCTAGAATTTGAGATTTGCCTTTGATGTAAAGTTATCATCATTTCAAAAACACAACCTAAAACTGAAATGTACTTTGTTTAGTACGATAAGGAGGTTGGTTTTTTAAATAGCATCATTCACTTTGTGCTCCAAGAAATGAGGACATTTAATAGCTGGTTATAGATTTTATTCATCATTAACATTCATCATTACCATCTAAGGCCGGTGCTATGTCTAAGAAGCTGTGTTTAATACTCTTATTATGTTACACACAATTATGTGTTCAGAATGCTCAATGAATCCTTCTTTATGATGCTGCTGATAATCGTTTGCATGGCCAAGGGCAGATGGTCATTTACTGGAGGTATTAACGCAAGATGGAACACATACGTGCCACCATGAATCACACGAAAGCACGGTGACCGACTGTAGCCAGATTCTCAATTTAACCGTATATACCCACTTAAAAAGGGTCTTTTTTCCCCCTCTAAAGCTTGGACCAATTCTTAAATGTACACGTTTGTTAATAATGCTTGTGTGCCTAAGCAGACCTCAAAGACGAAAGAAAGTTGGATAAGATGAGGTCCCTGCTCTTATTCAGCACACAGTCACCTTTTTCACTAGATTAGCAGAAACCATATTCGGAAAATAACCTGGAACACGGGCGCGAATCAAACATCCTGGCTGGTAAATTTGCTCCAAACCAACAAACTGTGGGCAGTGCAACTCCGCCCCTTTGAAACTCCCGTCAGTCAACCAGCCTGTGGGCGGGGCCACGCCGAACCACAGCCTCCGTGCGCATGCGTCCCCGGGGAGGCGGGTGACCCCGAGAGGTTGCCGTCGCGCGTGCGCAGGTAAGACGTCACGCGTGCGCAGGCGCTCGGCGCAGAGGCCTGACGGAAGCCAAGATGGCGTGTCGGTGTTTTCCAGGCCGCAGTTGGAGGCTCGTCCGTGTCTGATCGGGAGTTTCGTCAGGGGCTGTGGCGAACGCTCTCTCCGCCGCCATGGCCCGGCATCGGAATGTCCGAGGCTATAACTACGACGAAGGTAGGCGGCAGGGTCACGCGGGGACGTCGCCGTCCCGGCCGGGCTCCCGGCCCGTTGGCATCCCCTTGACTCTGGGAGCGCCTGGTGAGGGGCCAGGACTCAGAGGACGCTGGGCTGGAGGAAGCGGCAGCACCCCCAATGCCCGCGGTGGCGTTTAGGTGGTGATTCTGCCCTCGGAACCGGTCCTCTTTGGGGCGGGGGCCGTGCTGTAGGGCGGCGTATGGGAGGACGTGTGGGAGGTCGGGGCCGGGGGACTCCTGCACGTAGCCTCGTCACCTCCTCCCTCCCACTGCCTGCCGGGTCCGCGGCGCGGGGGCCTGCCTCGAGCTCCTCTCCCCGACCCCGGTTTCAGAAACGCCATATATCGCCTGTTTGTAAAACACGGGTTGACTTAGTGGTTACATCCAGCTGTTCTGTAACTGTTGGATCTACATGTAAATCTTGTGTGTTCACATATGTTTAGTGCAGACCCTGGCTCGATCTAACCGATGAACTGATTTTCTGAGAGTTTCAAGTTAAATTGGAACCTTAGAAGACGGTAGAAAAGATACATATTAAAAAGGCCCGAGGAATAAATCGATCAGATGATCTGAGAGGTATATGCAGTTCTTGGTTGATCATTTTCAATGTAAATGTATTTTGAAATGGAGAACAAAAGCAGTACTAGAAGAAAGGGGGCTTCGGAAAGGACTTACTGATTTTAAAAAATGAAATAAAAGGAAAAAACGTGTATATGAATGTTCTCCAGGAGTTTACAAGGAGTTAGAATGTTTAGGACAAGCACAGCATCTCTATGCAGTGGATAATGATGGGCACCACCAAACGTCATACGAACTAAAATGATAAGCATGTATGAAGGAGGGCAGCAGAGGAATGAAGATCTGTTGCTTTGTAAAGTGCAGAGCATGTAGTGAGCTCAATATGTTGGTGGTTATTATTGACACTCCCAGCAGATTATTCTAGAACATCTATGTGCTCTAACCATAGTGGAGGGGAGCTAGCACCTTGTGCTACATTTGGAGACTGGGACCCAGTCAGCCTGGCACACGTTAGGTTCCTACTGTCTAGTGTTCACTTCAGAATGCAGGCTGCTCTAAGTTTTGCAGTGGATGTAAGTATTGCATGTGGACCACTGTTACCTGAGAAATGACTTTAGTCTGAGAGCTATTTTTGCAAGTATGATACAAAAAACATGAGTGGGCCTAATTATTACTTATTCATTTTTTAAATAAATATTTATCATTTCCTCAACCAACATTAATTGAGTGCTTATTTTTCATTAATTGAGTACTGTTCTAAGCTTTGGGGAGGATAGTAAGATGTTTGAGGGAGTCTAAAGGGGGAGGTACACCTGTAACAGATGACTGGACTATGAGATACTGCGGAAATACTCACAGTGCTGTGGGAACCACCTTGGTGAGAATCCGGTCTTCAGAGTGGGTTGGGGGAGTTGAAGCAGGATTTCTACGTGGAGGAAAGCCTCCTGGAGTAGAGGTGCATGGCCTGAGGGAGTGAGTGCGAAGTATCTTCTCACCTTGGCAACTCCAGGTCACGTTGTCGTGTTTCTTTGGAACTATTGATGACGTCATAACCAAGCTGTTCCCATAGTTTAGGAGGTCCATCCCCTGTTCCTGCTTTTAAAAGTTATACTTATTTTAAGGGTCCAGTTTATTTCTCTTCTTCCCAGTTAAGCTTTCCCTTGTACTCTGAGAATAATAACTTCAAAATTCTCAGAAATAATATAACTTAATTAGAGAGAGTTTATGCTCCAAAACCAATTGGTTCCTCTATTTAACTCTTACACTGTCCTTCTCTGTAATTTGGGTAGTACTTCACATGACTACCTCAGCTACTGGTGTAAAAGTGTCAGGAAGGCAAAGTCCATACTTTATGTTAATATTTACTCCAGTGCTTTATATGCAGTAAATACTCCAAAAATCTTGTTGAGGAAGAGAACCAGTTTACAAAAATCCCAGGTAAGAATTCTCTTCATCTTTTTATAGTGTGGCACTTTTAGGATAAATTTCAGTATTGAAAAACTGACCTAGTAAAAAAGATTTTGTTGTCTTTAATATCTAAAAATATTTTTTTGTGAACAGCTCATTTATTTGCTAATAAGTTGTAATTAAATCAGGATTGTGATCTAATAATTTATTGGATGTTACACGTTTTTGTCCAACAGTGGTATTTATCTAATTTTTCTTTGCCATGAACATTTGGTCTCTGCCTTTGAATATGCTGTACCTGCTGCATGAATACCCTCAGAAACTAGCTAACTATCCTTTGGGGTTGTTTTAAATATTATATTCCTGGGGATCTTTCGCTAGCCACCTCACTCCTCATTCTGTTTTCATTGTTCATATGTGTGTTCCCAACAACTCTATCTCTCGTGTCAGACGCTTGTTGTATGGTTTTGTAATTGCCTGTTTTCTTGTTTGTGTTTCTTGTTACATTTTAGGTTTGTAGGGATCTGAGAATGTACCTGTCACTCACTGTTGTACCCCAAATGTCTCTTAATTGTCCCTGGCATAGTGTTAGTATTTGTTGAATGAATAAATACATTTATGTAAATATATTTATGCTCTTTGTGGGTTTTTAGTTTTAAATTGTTTAATTCATTAATTTATAATAAAACATGTATTAATTTGTGCCAACCATGTGCCAGGTAGTTGACCACACAGTCTTACCCTGAAGGAGCTTAGAATTTCAAGGAGTGGAGCAGGTATAGTGCTTTGAAGACAGTCAGTTTGAAGAGTGTGCTAGAGAGTAAAAGTGGCAGGGGGCTTGCTGTTTTACAAACCAGAGTGGTCAGGGGAGACTTCTGCGTATAGGTGCTGTTGGAGCTGGACCCTAAACTAGGAGAAGGAGACAGCCTTAGGAAAATCTGGTTAAAGAGCATTTTCTAGTCAGTGGGAAAAAAGGCCATTTAGCCTGAGCAGAGTGAACACAAGGGAATTAGGATAAGATGGTTTTTATAGAGATTACCTAGCTCTACATGAAGAAAAACTGCTTTCATGTCTGATTGTATACCTTGTGTTAGTCAGTTGTATGAAAAATAAATGCTTTGGTTGTAGAGGGCACTTGATGAAAAGAATGGATTTCATTTCAGATTTTTGTCAACACTGGAAAGACAATTCAAATATGTGGTCTGTGGGATTACTTTTTGATCATGAGGTAAAAACTTGGAAAAACTTAATGAAATCCAGTTAGCTTAAAAACTGAAGAACCATGTATGTCTTTATAAATATAGAAAGTCAATAAATACCTATTTTGTGGATAAAAGTTTTAGAATTTTTTGGAAAAGTAGACATTCCAAGTTCCTTTAATTTTTTTTTTTTGGTGAGGAAGACTGGCCCTGAGCTAACATCTGTTGACAATCTTCCCCTTTTTGCTTGAGGAAGATTGTCACCGAGCTAACATCTGTTCCAGTCTTCCTCTATTGTGTATGTGGGATGCCGCCACAGCATGGCTTGATGAGTGGTGTGTAGTTCTGCGCCCGGGATCCGACTCCGTGAATCCCGGGCCACCGAAGTGGAGCACACAAACTTAACCACTACGCTACCAGGCCGGCCTTGCTCACTTCCTTTAATTTTGATAAACAGTTTCATTTCTTTTGTAGACAATTCAGATGCTTTCTCATTAATAACTAAGAATATAAAAAGAACTTGCAAATGATTTCATCTCTTGTGTTTTTATTTTAGATTTTGAAGATGATGATCTCTATGGCCAGTCTGTAGAGGATGATTATTGTATTTCACCATCAACAGGTGCATTTTAAAAAATAATTTAATTTCCATTGTATGGGTGTTTAAAAATGTTAAGTAAGTATTATTGTCATTCTAGGACTAGAGTGTTCTGTAAGACTGTAATATTATGTAACATTTAAGAAAATAATTATATGTTAACTTTTAAAGGTGGATAAAATAATTTCTTTACCCATGAGTGGAATTTCAAGTTTTGATTCTATCATTTAGCTTTAAACAAGTTAAAGAAAATTCTAAAAACTATGGCTTTTCCAATATTCTTTGCAGCATGCAATTAATCTAAATTGTACTAAAATTGTAATTTAGTCAAAAGTGAAGATCTAGAACTTCTGAAGACAGATGGCAGTTAATTTTCCTGGGAATCTCTTGGATATTAGAAACATTGATGTGTTGCAGACTTCCCTTCATACAGTACTTTGGTTTATCTATTGTTAAACAGTTTGGTAAATAAACCAAATACATGTAGTTTAGACTTATGATGGAGCCACAGAGTGATTTAGAGTTCAAATTCCTGTAGGATTCCACGTCAGAGCTGCATCTTCTGTCTCATCTGCCGAAAGATTTCTTCTTTGCCACTGTATAAAGAAGACATTCATATGTTCTTTCCAGCAAGACTGAGTCTTTAGTCCAGAGACCTTTCTCTCACTAATTTCTCTAAGAATACATCTGTCTTCAAATTTCTGCCTGCTCTGTAAACAGTTGGTTAAGATGCCCTGCTAAATTTTACTATGCCATTAAATGGGGTACACTTAAATATAGTTAGGGACAGCATAAATATAATTCATACAACTCATTTTCCACATGTTTAAAAGTTTAATATAATGAACATTTCTATCAGAGTCCACCTTGTCTTTAATACGCTGTAGTTTGCTGAGCTATCCTGTAAACCTGTATCTGCTTGAATCCTGCTTTTAATCTCTGAAGACCAAATGTGTCCTTTCTGACTTTGTAGAATTCCTTTCTCTTTCTAAAGGCATAGGTGCTCTAAAAGTTGTCTTAGTACCTCTACTCTTCCTGTCATCTTTTTTCTCATTTGGTTCTCTGAAATGCATCTAGCTCTTTATTGGTACTTTCCTTGTTGGGCCTTAACTAATCAGGACCTTTCCTCTCTTCCTTTAATGTTACACTGTTACCAGTCAGGATCCTGTTAGGAGATGGAAGTTGCACCAGTTATTGTACCAGAGAGAAGTTAATATAAAAAGTTGTTAACCAGGCGTAAGAGAACCAAAAATGCAAAATGTTCAGCTGAAGGATCAGGGAAGTAGTAATTATAGGCAGCATCTACCATCCGCAGTTCCTAGGGGAACAAATGGACGAGGTTGAAACCAACCTTTTAGAAGCTGTGGAGGCTCCTTGGAGCTGGGTCTTAGACCTGTGATGAGAGGGTTCTGCTTTGTTGCTTTGCCTCTGAAGTGCAGAGGAGGGACTGTGGAGCTGGGACTCAGACCTGAGGAGGGGGCACTCCATGGCTGGTTCTGGTGTCTCTGAAGGGACCCTGTGAAGCTGGGGTTCAGCCTTTTCAAGAGGGAATTCTAGCTGGCTGGCTGGTCTTGGTGCCCCCAGGGATGTGGGTCAGGGCATAGTGAAACTGGTTCTGGGAGTTTTGGAAAAACTGTGATGTGATATTTATTGCTGTTACTGGAACAAACTGCTCCTGCAAGGTGAGATGTTGCTGGGATGACAGTGATGGGACAAGAAACAGAAAGGAAAGGAGCATGTGTCTTCCTCCTGGGCCTTCTGGTCTCCCTTTAGCATCTCCCTGTTGGCTGATCCTAAAAGGGAGCTAGCTGTCAAAGAAGAAACGTGCTTGTGCTTTGCAGAGACTTCAACCCCAGCATCACAGAGCAGAGTAAAGAAGGCTGGGTTAGAAGCTGAGAGGTGGCTCAATCAGCATTCCTTTAAAGCTCCTTAATGAGGGATTCACAAGTTCACATTTTGTAGGAATTAGGGATAAAAGAAATTTCACTTTTTCCAAGGAACTTCCTAGGCACTTGCCATTTGCAGTGTGTTAAAAAACTTTGTGGGTTAACTGTTTTGGGCCCCTACAATTCACCACCACAGTGGACTAGGTGACAAAGTGATGTCTGGTAGCACTAACTTCATCACTCATGTTGTAAGTGCAGTAGAGAGCATGTCATGTTCCTGAAACTGAGAAGATGAAGTGGGTGTGATAATTAGATTTGAGTTTAAAAAAAAATCTCTTCTACATAGTAGAGACTGGATTGAAGGTGGTACATGAGTAGATGCAGATAGATTAGTTAGGAGACTATTATACTAATCTAGAGGAGATGAGGATATTTTAGGACAGTGTTCTCAAAGTGTGGTCCATGTATCAGTAGCATCACTTGAGAATTTGTTAGAAAAGTAATTTTTGGTCCCACCCGGAGTCAAATACTGAGGGTAGGCACAGCTCCTGATTTAACAAGCCTTCCAGGGTATGCTGATGCTTGTTTGTTTAGAACACTGGGTTGGTAGCATTGGATTTGGAAGGAGATTCAAGAGATAATTATAGGAGTTGAGGTCTATAGGACTTGGAAGTTGGTTGAATATTACTTGCACGAGTGGAAACCTTCATAGAGAGAGGGACTACTGAAAGACATCTTAATATTGCAGGTTAGCACATTCATTTATCAAGGCTTATCTAGATGAATCATGCTTAATCTTGAGTAGTGAGCTAATAGTACACAAGGTCGGGCGTTCTGAGAGTGTTTCTCCGAGATATGCATTTATGGCCTCGCTTTCCTGATGTCAGAGTGTCTCCCTGTCTCTCACAGCTCTGGAGTGTGTCCTGTGTGTGGTTCACATCCAGCACAATCTGACTGTTGGAGAGTTAATTTTGTACACACCAAGAAGTCAACTGACTTCATCAAAGCAGGAGATAGTTAAATGGTTTTGAGTTTCTTCTGTGACAAACTGTTATTTTTAACAAAAGCCTGTGGTTTTGGATTTTTAAATTTTCCAAACATGCATAAAATAGCAGTAATATCAGATCAGAAACTTTTCTTCTTTAGTGGTATATTTTCCAAGTGATTTTCAATTAAAAATGAATAGTTTTAGAAGGATACTTTGTATTCTTAAAGAAGCAGCTAATGTCATTGAAGAGATGATCATATTCATGGTCCAATGAATTCTGATAATGAGTGACTTTATCAATTAATAGGAATGTCTCTAAAATTCATCAGCACGTGCATTTTTTTTTGAACTCTAGTAAGCACTGTTTTCGTGATGGAAAGGTGATTTCTAAATGTTAACAGCTTTTTTTTTTCCTTTAGAAAGATTGACTTTGATACTGAATATTGAGGATGCCTGAAGGAGCTGGGGATAGCAGAAAAGAGCCTATATATAAAACTTTATTTCAACAGTTATGAATTTTGTTTCAACTAATTTAATTAGAAGTGTTAAAAGATAAACTGAGTCATATTAAAATTTTGAAGAGTTTATTTGAGCAAGCATCACTTTGAATCAGGTAGCTCCCAACTGGAAGCGGTTAGGAGTGCTCCACTGACAGGAGCTAAGGGTAAGGTTTTTATAGAGAAGACACAGAAGCAAAGCAAAGCAGTTATTTGATTGGCTGTAGCTTAAGCAGCTGTGTTATTTGGGAAATCCTGGTTGGCTTTTTGTGATTGGCTTTGTTCTTAATCCCGAGGCATTGACAAGAATTGACTTTGACTTAGTTTTCCGTTTACTACCAAGACATTAGAGCCACCTCGGTCTAACGGCCTCTGTGTATGATTGCTTTAACAGTGGTAATCCTTATTCCCAGTCCATTCCAGCTCAGAACCTTTACTGAGCATCAATTAACGTATAAGAAAAACCCCATTCTAATGAGTTTATAAATTACTTTGGTGTATGGCAGCTTGTTAGAAGTCCTGTTCAAACAACATGCTACAACAGTACGGTGAGTGAAGAAATAGTCCTGCCTGGAGTCTGGAAAGGCTTCAGGAAGGAGATGGAATTGGGACTGGTGAATTTGGGAGTAGGAATGGCATCCTGGAGAGAGGAGACAACGGTGCTTGAGCAGTGGCCTCTTAGTGAGGCGTGTTTGGTGAGACACATGGTTAAGGCAGTGGCAGCAGGAAAGAGGGGTAGGAAGGGAAATAGGAGCGGAACTGTGGAAGGCATTTTTATTGTTGGTGTGTAGTGTCATCTTACTGAAGGTTTTTGAGTAAGGGGGTCGTATTTAAGAAGTAACTGATGCCGATATACAAAATGGACCATAGGTGGGGCAGATGGAAGGGGAGACTTGTAGGCCGGTGTTTCCTAACCTTTCTTGATGATACCAGTCAGCTGGGAGTAATTTTAAAAGTACAGCTTCCCTGCCCCATCCCAGCACCACTGAGTCAGAATCTCCAGGGGAAGAAGTCTAGAAAGCTGTATTTTTAATGAGTGCTTACGTGATTTTTATTTTAACATGTTTAGGAAACAGTCTTAGGCAGTTTTGGGAGTCAGGTTTTGAATTCTTTGAACTTTTATGTTTGTCAAAATGCCTTAAGTTTTAAAAGTCACTGTGGGTGTCCAGTTTTTCAGCATTTCCATCAAAGTTTGTGATTTAAATTTTTAGAAAAGAAAAGCGTTTTCTTTCCATTGCTTTTCTCTCACTCTTTTTATTGTATTTGTGGCCTTTTGGGCTCTTGTTTCAACTTCAAAGATTTGGACCATCTTTTCTCCCCAGTAGCTGTTTTCTCTGGGGAATTTCCCTGTCCTCTGTCCCTCCCCACTCTTGGCAAATCCAGCCATTACTACTTCTGAAACCATGGGTGTAGTCTGGGTTTCTGACTTGGATTTGTGTGTGGGTAAGGGAGGTAGGAAACCCCTCCCAGAGAAAATACCTCCTAGGAAGTAGAAGTCTGGACATTGACAACTTCCTCTTCCCTGTCTATATTTCCTAAGTGAAAATTATTGAGGAAAGTATCTGATTTCTTGCCTCACTTAATTTTTGTTTGTCTTAGGTTTTTCCTCACAGTTCAGAGTTATGAGAGGAAGTTGGGGAAAGTTTATTTGTTGCTTTTAGGCTAAACTGAATAGTTTTTTACAGACAGGAGAGTAATTTGTGAATCACCAGGCACAAAATGGCCCAGTTTACGTTTTTTGGTACTACCACATTTCATTAGATCTAAGATGCCACGGGTTGTAAGATGTATCATTATTTTATGTACCACTTAAAAAAAATTGGTTGTCAGTCTAAGTGTTACATAAGGCTAGGATACCATTTGATTATAAAACACATCCCTCATTCTAAGATTTTAATGTGAAAAAAGTGGTCATCTTAGAGAATCTGTGAAATAAGATGTCTGTTTTGCTATTTAGGCATGCTGACTCTAATAGTAGTGTTACATTCTTGCACAAGAGGGGGAAAAATAGGAATATATACATGACATAATCTGTTCACCTCAACCTAAGTACTAACAAAGGCAGTAATCATCTTAAAAATGCTTGCACGTTTGAAAAAATACATTAACTTCCTAATAAAGAAATATTCCAGTAAATATAGGACTTTACATTTAAAAAAGGGTGAAACCTTGATAGAAAGAGGTGTAAGAAAGAGATGAAACTAACGAACGACTAATGTTGCAAAGGCAAAATGCTCCTAGATCATGGAGAGCTAAGCATTAAGCAGGCATAAAACAGGACACGTGGCCAAACTGAGCCAAGAGGAAGAATGTGGGGCTATCTGGCATTTCAGTACAAGATTCTATGGTTGGTGTTATTGGACTTTGTACCTGCTGCTATTATGCAAAACATTGAAGTGTTGGGGGAACAATCTTATAAACCAAAGCAACTTGAATGTTACACCCTCATCATTCCCCTATTTACCATTTGGTATGGGCTAGTTTGTGTTAGGGACACATGCATTATAGGAGAGTAGACTGAATTCTCTCAAGTGCTCTGTATTTCTCTTATGCTATTCTCCTTAACCAAGATGTCTTCTACCTCTTCTTCAGTTTTTTTGATGTCTTACCTCCTTTATTATAACTGCTCCAGTCTTCAGTGATTACTGGATCTTCTGTGCTTCTGTAGTACTTCTTGTCTGTACTACTCATTTGGTTTTTAAAATATGTCATTAGGTTTTTCTTCTTTGCCTTCCCTGCTAATCTGGAAGGCCATCATTGATTTATACTGAGTAGATAGAACTTTCGCCATGGCTTTCTGAGTACAGCTGTTGTTACACATAAGCCATAGTGTTATCTGTTGTCTATATATGCATTATATCTAAACTTTGAATGTAATTAGTTTCCCTTACTTTCATAGATAGTGCCTTCCTGAAGACATGCACAAAAGTCAAATGTGGGAATGCTAAGCAATAGACTTAACATATTATGTGCTCTTCCAGAAAGCTAAATAGTATAAAATCCCTAGTAACAACTTGCCTTTAGAATACTGTATTGATATTTCTATCCTTCTTAACTTATCCTTTAATTTTATTCCTTCACAACTGAACACAGTCTTCAGGAACTGAGTTCACTGGGCATCCAGTTGAGGCGGAAGAGTTGACACTTTGGCCATGTGTTATTCTTTCCTTTGCCCACTTGTATTTGGTAGATGAGACTCAGGCATATATTGGCACTTTGGTATTTTGTCTTTCCTCCTTTTAGTGAAATATACAATACCCAGTTATGTATTGAGTGGTGACAGTAGCAGTACTGCAGAGTAGCACAGACCGATGTCTGAAAGTCAAAGTTAGGTGGATGGCATGAGTGTACAGTGTCAGCGTATGATTGAAAGTGTGAGTTGTTCAAAAGTTAAGGCCTATGATTTTGGTCATCTCATGGATTCAGGCAAAATTAGCAAATCTTGGAAAGTGAAAATTAACCTAGTCTGTTTAATTATGCAAATAAGCAAGTTTGATATGAACTTTGAAATATTTGTACCAAAGAAGAGAAAATTTCAGGGAAGACAGAGTAGTAGGCAAGGATGAGATATTAGTAAAGGTAGTTTTCAAAAACTGTGGAGAAAGTAAGCTCAGTGGAATGGATTTGGAGGAGGAGGAAAGAAGGAAGACGGTTATAAGAGGCTAATGCATAGTAAGGACATTTGAGCAGGATTTGGGGTATGATATATTTTCTCTTAGTTTGTTTTCATCTATTATTATAGAATGTGGGTGAATGGCTATAGGTGGTAGGTCAGAATCTTTAATTTTTACTGTAACTTTTGTAAAAAAAAAAAAAAAAGGAAAAAGTTAGTGGGAAATGGCTGTACTATAGCATTCTTCAATCATTTTATATTGTAGCTGCTCAGTTTATTTACTCACGGCGTGACAAACCTTCACTTGTTGAGCCAGTAGAAGAATATGATTATGAAGACCTGAAAGAATCCTCCAATTTGGTTTTGAACCATCAGCTAAGTGGAGTTGATCAAGGTATAATAAAATATAGTATATCTGGGTTTCTTATCTGAAAATGATTAATCATTAATATATTTGAATTTATCAATTTTATTGTGATTGTTCATAATAGTGATTGTGGGCAGTACTGGTACAAACGTATCAGATCTTCAAGGAAAATTTACATTTTATTAAGTATATTTTGTAAGGAGTGTATCATTAACTGTGGTTGAAAAATTGATTGGCTATTGTTGAGTAGCTGGGATTTTTGATTGAACTAACCCATTATCTCATCTTCTCATTAGGAGTGATGCTTCGGTGATTTTTTTTTTCTTTTAGCAATATTTATTGTTTCATAAGCTCTATGTAGAGCTTATGATTAGATTACAGAAGCTCATTTACTTACAAAATGTTAGGTCTCAAAAGGCTGGGTTTTTAAAAAAAAAAAAAAAATTTAAGTCCAAAGTAACAGTATACAAGTTCTAATTGGTCTTATCTGTGTAAATTAAGTTTCAAGATAGAACTCATAAATGGTAATGACAGTGGTTCTGAGTTTGCTTCTTTTCAATTCTGTTAAATATTTTAACAAAGATATTTGTATTTTGGCTATGATCTTTTTTTCTAAATAAATTTCAAACATGTCATTGTTTCAAATATATCACTCAAGCCATAGATTGATGAACACTGTGGCAGAACTCAAGTGACCAGTATAACAGTAATGCCATCTGTTGGTCGTGAGCAGGGCTGAGCCTATTTGCTCTTTCTCTGGAGTGTGGCTTTGTTTTATAAATGTTTTTAAATTGAAAATTTGTAACAGTTAATTTGAAAACAAAGAGGAAATGTATGAATCTGAGAGCTGATCTTTGAATAAATCAGCAAGATATATATATTAGCTGCTAACCAAATCAAGAAAAATGGAGAGAATGCACAAATATACAAAATTAGAAAGCAGAAAGGGAGAAAACAGATACAGATTTTAAAAAGGCTTGTATCAACTCTGCAAATACATTTGACAGTCTGTATAAATGTTTGTGAAGGAGCTGCTATACAAACTCAATAGCATTTGATTGCATTTTTAAAGAAAAGTGTTGTAGTTGTCATTGTGGGGTGAGAGGATAGGAACAGAGTGGAAGTCTTGTACTTTTCCTGCTCTTCCTCGGAATGATTAAGGATGTACGAAATTCAGAGGTAAGTTTGAGAATGAAAGTTAATCGTTCCCACCTGACATATGTAGGTAATTGCATGATAACAATAATAGTGATTGTAGCTAACCTTTACTAAATGCTTTCCAGGTACTGTTCTCAGTGCTGTTCAGGTATTAACACATTTAATCTTCACAAGAACCCTCTGAGGTAGGCCAGTTGTCCTCATCTTACAGGGTAGGATAATGAGACACAGAGAAGTAACTTGTCCGAGGTTGTACCAGCTAGTAAGTGGCATTAGGGTATGAGCCAAGACAGCCTGACTCCACGTCCCTACTCATTGTGTGTAGAAAATAGTTGCTATAATTAATTAGAAGGGGCCCTGATGCTAGCTATACTAAGTATTCTGTTCCAGTTTCAATAATTTGTGTATTTATGAAATAGGTATAATTTTCCAAGTGTAACTTATTAGCCTAAAGTTAATCTTGAACTCAAGCAAAGCAGAATTACGTACATATTTGAGGAATTTATTTTTAATAATTAAAAGAGGGAGCAGTGAAAAAAGTATCAAATACTTTTTTTTTTAAGGAAGGGTATTACCAGTAGATTCCTTGTTCAACATGTAAGCATGTAAACTGCAATATAATTGCATTCTGTGAAATGGTTTCATAGAGTACAGAAGACCTGCATTCTGTTTTGATTATTGCTCACTTAAAGGTGCCATGATTTTCAGTCATCTTAGCTTATGAATTAGAGTTTGCCTGATAGACCTGGGTCACAGTTACTGTGAGGATTTCAAAAGATATATATATAAAAGTATTTTGAAAATTGTTAAGTGCTATAGAAATATAAATGAGTTTATTCATCCATTTTTATTCAGTGGCCTCTATTTACCAGGTACTGTTTTAGGATTCAGGGATATACAGCCTCTGCTTTTGTGGAATTTACATCATTAATGAATATTATTAGTAATTACTTTTTAGAATAATGTAGTCATCAGAAAATAAAAATCCTTGAAGATTTTATACTTCCAGATTTAAGTTTTTTATTTTTAGAATGAATGGCCATTCTCCTCTTACTCTACTGGACTTCCTTATTTTTATGGCATTTTCATATTAGGTTATCTTGCCCATTTTTAAAGAGTTATTAAGGATGATTTTAGTTGGGTGGGGAAAACTGAAGTTAGCCTAAAAGAAAACTTAAGGTAGTAATTTAAGAAATTTAAGAAATATACTTAATGATTAACTGGGTTTACTAACAAGTTAGAAATATTCCCACACCTACCCTTCCTTTCTATACATGCAAAAGATCATCAGTGCAGAGATGATCATCATCGTTGACTGAAAATAGATATTAGTGTATACAATTTACACTTTTTTCAAGGATTAGTCAGTATTATTTAGGAGACATTATAGTGATTTCTTAATTAATGAAATTATTCCTCTGATAAGGGAAGATAGGTATATTGTGGATAAAAATATAATCATAAATAATTTTTGCCAGGGAAAAAGGAGAGTTGAACATCCTACTGTAGTTTCTTTCAGTTTTGAAGATTTGACTTCTTTGATGACACCACTTAGTACAGCTTTGAATTACTCTTGTCTGTTCCAGCTCGTCTTCATTCGTGCCTTGATCACATGAGAGAGGTGCTTGGAGATGATGTGCCAGACGACATATTGATTGAAGCAGTTCTGAAGAAGAAGTTTGATGTGCAGAAGGCTTTGTCCCTGGTTCTGGAACAAGATAAAATGCAGAATTTGAAGGTCAAGCCTGAGGGAGCAGTATCTACAGGAAAGACAGCAAAAGGTATGCTTTGTTCGTTCTCTTTTAGTTGTTTTAAGTTAATGCTTTAAAAGAGGCATTGATTTGCTTGAGCTGTTAAGAAAAATGGGCAGAAAATTTTGCATGTTATAGTAACTCTTGATTACTATCAATTGATTTTCTAGTTTGTGAATTTTTAAAATGAGTGCTGTGTTCCCTTCCCTCTGGTAAAGCCTGTGTTTTGATTTATTTTTTTCCCTACTTGTTTGCATAACTAACAGAATATAGGGGAAATAAAATCAGGTGAAAACAAGACAAGACACTTTTTGCTTCTTGTTAGTGGCTTAGGGAGCTTTTTAATCATCGTTTTTTTAACTCTAATGGTTCAGGAGATGGAAATGAACAGCAGATAATTAATGTAAAAAAATTCCTTTATGCTTATAGCAGATAAAAATATAGTTTAGTTTTATTTAAGTATCATAAATATCATAATTATAGTATTCTTGCATTTTATAGACCTTTAATTTTAAATTTATAGAATTTTGGGTGAAATTTGGAGTTAGTTGAGATAAGAAGGGAAGTGAGGTACCTTTGTGTTAATTGGTATGACATCTGGCAGTAGGAGCGTGGTGATTTGTTAACTGGGTTGATATTTCTTGTAACCTAAGGACTAGATTTTTGCCACAACAAAGATGTATGCAGTCTATTACTGTGAAATAAAGGTGGTTATTTTCTATTTAAAAATTTTTATTTTGGGAGGGATGTACTTTTTTTTTGTTTTTTTGGTAAGAAAGATTAGCCCTGAGCTAACATCTGTTGCCAGTCCTCCTCTTTTTGCTGAGGACGATTGGCCCTGGGCTAACGTTTGTGCCCATCCTCCTCTACTTTTTGTATGTGAGATGCCTGCCACAGCATGGCTTGATAGGTGTTGTGCAGGTCTGTGCCCGGGATCCAGACCTGTGAATCCCGGGCTGCCGAAGTGGAGTGCACGAACTTAACCACTAGGCCACCGGGCTGGCCCCGGGGGGATGTACTTTTAACTGACCAATATGGGAATGAGTCTGTAATATATCATCTATATTAATAGTTTATCCCAGATCATGGTAGAAATTATAGGGTGTTTTTTGTTTGCTTGTTTTTATAACAACAAAAATACGGAAGCAGATGAACCTACTTCTTTCCATTGTTCTTTTTAGATGACTTGAATTTGAGACAATCCTGACTATAATTTAAGTATGTTAAAACCTCATATTATAAAATTTTTGAAAATTAGAACATTGACTAACTTAATATTACATTTGTATATATTGATGAACAAAGTATGAAGCTCACTTTAGATGGTTAAAGGAAGGTAAAGTTCCTTTATTACTGTTCCTTAGAGTGTTCATTTTTTATTAAATAATGATCAAGTATCACTTTATTCATGTCATAATCAGAAGAATCATTTAGTAATTAAATGCCTCATTTCATGTTTCTTTTTGGTTGCTGTGACTGTCTTCTGCATATGTCAACCATTCATCTGAAAATTAATGGCTCTTGGAAGGTAAGGAGTCTTATTATCTTCCCCTGAAGTTTCATCTGATAGTGTTCAACACTCTTGTCCTCAATCTGCAAACCATTTGGATTATAGTAGCAAACCCTTTGATTTTTCTGGCCCAGTAGCAAAATATGGATTATATCATAATTCCTCAGTTGTACCAAGTCACTATTTACTCCATAAAAGAAAGAAACTTGACAGACCTAAAAGTGAAAAGAAACTAGAATCATGTAAGTTAACAAAAGAGCTGTCACTAACTGACCTAATTGATGATATGCCAAGAGATTCTTATAGAAGTCAGCCATCAGTTAGATTATCATCCATAGATGGTCTGGATAGTCTGCTTTCAAAGAGTCTAGATGCTGACTTGTTAAGACCTCATGCATCTGAATGTGTTCCCAAGGACAATTCTGCATTCAAAGGAGTACCAGATTTAAAATCCTTAATGATAAAGAACACAGCACCTCATAACTCTTTATTTATTCAGAATGATTCACTACCTGATTCGCAAAACATTCCAGTACAAAACAGCTTAGGAAGTTTAAATAATCCTTTGCTCTTAACTAGCTCATTGGAGAATATGGCTCTTGATAATTTAAATGCTAGTAATGTGACTGAAGTTGGAAGTGTTTCTTTAGTTGAACAAAGTGCTAAGAATTACATTTTAAAAAGTGACGATTTGCAGTTTTCCCAACGTGAAAGTCCATCCCTAGCTGAACTGTTTCAGGAACACAAAGAAAACAATCCAAGCCAATACTTTACTTTATCCGATCTTTGCAACCAGTCATCTGTCAGTGTCACGGGTCTAAGTTTGGGATCCTTTCCCCTGTCACAACCAGCAAATCAGTATCCGTCTTCAACTGGAATATCAGAGTTAACAGGATCTCTCTCATCTTTGGCATTTCGTAAAGCTTCTCCTACGAGAGACCTTGAAGATTTGTCACTTTCTGATTTGATTGCAGAAACTGATATAGACAACTCACAGATTAAGAAAGATTCCTTTACCCTCAGTTTATCTGAAATGAGGTCACCTGGACTAGATTCAAATATTGATCTTAGTGTTCTTATAAAAACCCCAGATTTTGTTCCAAAACCTGTGGTAGACCAGTCAGTTGCTCCAACATCAGGAACTAAAGTTCTAAGTTTGAAGTTAGGGAAAAATTCCAATTCTGGTATGGATAATAAGAAAAACAATAAAGGCTTCTTGACTAGGAAACCACCTTTTTCTGTCTCTTGGACCAAGGCCCTTTCTGCTAGACCTTCAGCTTTTGCTTCAACACTGTGTCTTCGTTACCCATTGAAAAGCTGCAAGCGACGCACCCTTGACCTTTATAAGACTTTTCTTTATAGCAGACAAGTTCAAGACATAAGCGACAAAGATATAAGTCCTCTTATAGCAATAACCCCATTTGACTTCAAATCAGCCTCTCCTGATGACATTGTAAAAACTAATCAAAAGAAAGCTTTTACTAGAGAATAGTAACAAAAGGAAAACTTGTTAACTTGATAACTGCTGTAGAGCTTTTTATGTTAAATTAATTTAAAGTCTTTATAGTGTTACTTTATGAGATTTAAGTTGTGATTTTTATATTAAAATTGTCTTAAGTCAGCTGATAACTTTAGTTGATATGTATTTTTGCACTGAAAATTTTTTTACTTTTATCTTCTTTTAGTGATAACTGGCTTTATTTAAGTAGATAGCCTATAATGGGTGTATGTTTACAAAAGTGCATATGGAAACTTGATATTGTGAAATCAAATCTCAGATATTTTTGTTTGAAGCATTCAAATTTATAAGTTTTTATAATGAGACATTTTCTTTTGTAAAATATTTTTGTGCTTTGTTCTTAAATGAAAATGCCACCACTTGGGATTATTATAATTTAGTGATAAAGATTTTTCTTACGATATGTGGCATAGCATAGCTGAGACAATATTATATTTTAAAATATTAGTGATATCATTCCCAGTTTCATTATTTTTCTGTAGGTGAATACTAAAATATTTCTATTAGAAAATCTTAAAATTCCTGACTTTTAAAAATACTGTGGAGGTTGTTGAAATACATTTTTGATGATAATAAAATGAAAATCCTTTAGGGGACCATGTAAATATTGAAGTTGGATTAATACATAAATTATTTTTATACATTTTCAAAACCATTTGTCCTAAATGCACACTTTAAAATAAATCTATGCAAAGTGTTTTCAAGTATTGTTGTAAGTTCTTTGAATAGATATTTTTAGCAGATCTTTTTAACTTTTTTTTACTGTAAGTAATGAAATATGGGCTTTTCCTCTTTGCTGCTGACAGCTGTGTGCGTACAATGACAAAGTTTCAGCAATGGCAGAATAAATAAGAGCTCTTCCTTCCAGACAGTAGAACAAGTATATAATTCATCCCTCAGTGGTCCTCAACTAGCAGTCAGAATCACTGGGGGAATTTTTTCAAAACACAGATACTGTGGCTTCACTTCAGACAAGGTGAATCAGTTTCTGAGGGATGACACTTGGGAAAGTGTATGTTCAGAATGGTCCCCAGGTGATTCTAATATGTTACTTCTGTTTGAGAACCACTGCCTTAGAGAAAGAAATCAGTAGAATGAAAGGAATTGCTAATGCTAAGAATAACATCTGACTAACTTGAATTTATAATTCATATTTTCTAGTAATCAGAGTACCAGGGAAAATTACTAATTAGAAATTATGGTCTTTTGCATAAGAAGATGCTGATATTATTAGTATTTCTTGCTGGAAAAAAATAGTATCTAAAATATTATTTCTTAATGAAAATAAAATATCTAGCCTTTTCCCAGTAAAGACATATTTTTCTCTGGCAGCTACTTCACTATGCAATTGATAATTTTTTTTATATTTCTTGTTTCTATTTATTTTCCGAATGGCATTCCAATATTTTTAGCTGTGTATGATGTTTTTATCCAGTGTTTTGGTGGGAAAACTTAAGCCAGCATTATGTCGTCATTTTCTTGACTACTTTCTTGTGATGTCTTCTGGTTTTGTTTTTAATTGAATATGTCAGTGCACATCATACTGATGCTTAGGAGATCATTTAAATCACAAGTTATATTTTATGATCAATTTTAAAGTTTGAATTACCCCAAGTGCCGATTTTGTTTTTCTAGTCTTGAACCTTAATCAAACATTTTAGTAATTTTAAACTAGTGGTATATGACTCATCAACTAGATTTATAGATTTATAAATAGGCAGTCTCCAGCTTAGAAGTGAATTGTATTCTAAAAGTTTGTTTGGAACTGACGATAATTCCTGATAGATTGAGTGCCACACAAGTGGTCCACTTTGCACATGAATTCACAAATATTTATTTAACCCATGTTGAAATAGAACAGTGGTACTGTTATTTTACCTTCTTTTATAACACACTAATTTCAAGTGGAAATACAACACTGTTTAAGCCATATATAGTATATCTTGTAAAGTGAACTAGGTCTCCCCTTGTTGATTAGGATTGTACCTGCCATTTATGAGCTTATTTCTTCAGGGGGAAAAAATTCTGTATTACAGGGTGATAGGGAAGGTAAAAATTTTGTGTCTCCCTATTTCTCTTGCCATGGCTACTGACTGGTCTGTCAGGCATGTACATGACATGCACTTGCCCTGTTGACCGGGGAAGTGTCACAGTGTCTGAGATTAGAGGGTGGAGCCAAGAAAACCCCTGCCCCTTCCACACTTGCCATTGGCCCTTGCTGGAGACCAGCGCTTGCTAGTTCACATACAGGCTCCTGGTGGCGACGGTTGCTCGCACCAAGCGTGTGTTCTGCACAGCTGCTGTTTGACTGACAGCTGTCTTGATAGCTCAGTGTGCTAAGTGTTTTTGGTTATTTTCCGTTTCAGATAACAGTTTTGAAGTACAGAACCATTTTTATTTGCGTTATGATTAAGTGCATTAATATTTTACTTCAGGAATAGAAATAACATAATTACATTCTAAATGGTGTAAAACACAAAAGACGTTTAAAATAACCCTTTTTATTCTTCACTTTTTTTGTTTTTGAAAAGATCATGGATGTTTTGTCCTTTTGCATTCTAAAGTCCTTGGTTGGCTTTTTAGGTTACAGTTCTTCTTACCATTGATTGCCAAGAACCCGAGTTTCACTTCCGTACAGAACACTTTAACTTTTCTTTTTTGTTTTTCCTTTTTCCTATTTCCTAGTTACTAAACTGGCATTCTAACCTCTTGTCCTCCCTTTAGCTTTGAATCCTCCATGAACTTTTCTTGCACCCTTTTTCGTTTCATAAGTAGTAATAACTATTCCTAGTGTGTTATATTTAATTGTTAATATTTACTGGGAGGTCATGCACCTAATTGTCACACTAAGGATAAAGCTAGTCAGGAGCTTTTCTTTGTATGTAAAAGGAAGCACTGTTAGATAAACACAGTTAAGAGAAAAATAATGGATTCTTAGATGATTATTTATCTTTTAAATTGATCCTGAATCTATCTGTGGACCACTGCAAATATACAGGTACACAGTTATATACTGAGGAAGAACTGTGTATCAACAAGTTTTCTAGTTTGTGTTCACACAAGTATATATTTGGTTATAAAAGCAGTCTCGTAGTAGCTGAGAAGTTGTTTTCTATCTACTTATATAAACAAAGATAATGTTGACTAGACAGGGAGGGATTAATATGAATTTCTTTACTAGTTTTTTTATAACTTTATAAAGCTCAGTGTATGCAGTTGTCTATTGTAATTTTAATTTTTAGGGTGTAAAAGACTTGTCACATTTTGAGTGTACGTATACATTTTTGTAAAAGCTACATTGAAATAAATTATAATTCTGAGGTTTTTAAAATTCAAATGTGAAAACATCACAATTTATCCATTAGGATTTTTTTATATAAGCTTGATATTTCAGAATAGTATTTTAATAATTTATGCTAGAAGTTCTGCTTTATGTTTCTGTAAACAAATTTTAAAACCTACCTGGTTGTGAAGAATTTCTAAGGTATTTGTCATTTAGAATTCTTGCTTTCCACAGGAAAAATTGTATATATTTTTACTTTTTGGGACTCACATAGATATACTATTAAAGTATAGGTTATGGTGAATATTGGTAATGTAATTGCAAAGATGGCAGTGGGACATAAAAGAATTGATAAAGTGCTCCTTTCTGATGTGGACATGCCTGGTTTATATTATATGACTTAAAGGAGAGCGTCATTTTAGTTGTAAGAGATATACCAAGATGAACAAAGGTGTGGTTCTTACCCTCAGAGGGGAGGGCGTGTGGGTACTTAAACACATAACTATATTTGTTACAGTGTGGCACACGTAGTGTTACACCCTCCAGAGCTGGCGTCTTTGCCTTCCTGATCCACGCTGCTGCCACCTCCTCTAATTCCTGTCGTCAGTAGCAGTATCACCATCTTCCAGTGGCTTAAGCCAGAAACCTAGCTGGCATCATCCTTGATTTCTCTCCCTCGTTGATTACCTGTCCTATTATTTCTGCTTTACAAATAAGTAAATATATGTATGCACATATACAGTCGATTGTCGTTATTTGTGGTAGTGTTTCATAAGGTCATAAATTAGCAAGCGCAATGAAATATGCGAACATCGACTTAGCAAATATTTAACCTTTCCTCCTACAGGAAATACAGGTTATAGGTTCCTGTGAGCCTCTGGTCACAACATTTTTGTCAACCAGTCAGTACGTAACCTTATTTTATGTATCTGTTTAATGATGCTTTATTTAATATATATTATTTGTGTATTATTGATTCATTAACATTGAACTCACGACTGACAGCACTGTAATCATACACAAACAAAGCTCATCGAACATGCCTTTTATTTGTCAGGCACATCACAGCTGCCTTGTGCTTGGAAATATTAGACAGTGCCTCCCCACTACTCTTGGGGACCATTTTAAACAGCAGAATTACCAGCTAAAATCACAATGCGAAAAATATGGCACTAAATCATGAAAAGGACACTTGTTTACAGTATGAGTGTTGACAAAAGAAGGGAGAGTGTCACCTTATTTGACCTCGGCTGGAAATGAGAGTGTCACCTTATTTGACCTCGGCTGGAAACGTGCACGTTGGGCAGCTCAGATTTTTTGCTGCTCTGCACATGTTCAGAAAGTGACTGCAACAGTGCTGCAAGGAGTTACAGATAAATTTAGCAAGTAGGTGAATTTGCAAATATGGGATTCACAAATAATGAGGACCCACTGTACATCTTTGAACTAACTCACTACTCTGTCTTTATTGCTACTTTTCCTCTTAGAGGCCATTAGCTTTGGGCAGAATTATTGAAACATTTAACTGGTTTCTTTTCAGTTTATTTCCCCCCAAACACTTTCTACACTACAGCCAGAGTAACTTTTCTAAAATATAGCTCTTAATTTTCTGTTCCCCTGTCTAAACCCTTCAGTTATTTTATAAGAACTTTATGAACTGGTTTCTGTTTTTGTATCCCCCCCTTACCCAAACCCACCCAAGAACACCTACCTGAATTTCCTCTGCTTCTGTAGTGCCCCCACCCGCCCTTCCTCCCCCTGGCTAATCGCTCTTTAGGTTGTAGTAGTTTATGTATCACTTTATTCCCAATCCTGGGGTACGGGAACCTTTGTGTTCACCCATGTTCATGGTATTCCTTTTATTACCGTCACCCCGTACATACAGTCCCTTTCCCTTGTAGCCTGCTTTGCTGTCCCTCACAGCACCTACATCATCTGACGTTGTGTGTATGTACACAGTTGGTTTTCTCTATGTCTCCCCACTGCTCCCTACCCAACTCCATGTCATTTCTATGAATGTGGGATCTTATGTGTTTACTGCTGTATCCTATCCCCAGCTTAGAATATGTCTGGCACATAAAGGTAGGAAAAGATTTAAGGTAAAAAGTGCATCTCCTATTACAGTCCCAAGTTTTGTTCCCCAGCGGAAGCTGTAGACAAATTGTTTCTTTTGTATTTTCTTCTAGAAGCTTGCATATTACACACATATGAAATTATGTATATATCTTTACACAAATGGGAGGATACCATAACACTTGTATATCTGTGTCACTTACCCAAGCATTTTGTAGATCTTTTCTTACCAGCAAATGGAGATCCATCTCATTCTTTTTAAAAGCTGTTTGGAATTCCATAACGTGATTATACATTAAACAGTCCCTGTTGATAAACATTTTAAGTGTTTTCAGTTGCTATCGATAATGACCCCAAAATAAACATCCTATGTTTCTAGAAGTTGAATTTCTAGGCCAAGAAGTATATACTTTAAAGTTTTTGATAGAAACTGCCTAATTGTTCTTAATCAAGGTTGCACTGATTTCCTTCCCACAAGTTTATGAGTGTTTCTGTTCAAGTTCTCACAGATACGGTTATTACTCTTTTTGGTATTAAGCCAATCATTAGATTATTAAATTGGAAAGTATTTTTTCCATTTATGTCTTTAATGAGTGAGGCTGACTGCTTTGTCCCATATTTAAATCTATTTGTATTTCATTTCGTAGGAATTATTCCTACTCTTTGCCTATTTTTCTGCTGGTTATCTTTTATAATGACTTTTAGGAATATATTTGTGTGTGTATGTATATATGTGTGTATATTGAATATAGTTAATTTATATTTAAATACTAAGGAAATTAGTTCTTTGTTATATGCATGGAAAATACTTTTTCTAATTCTCAGTTTGTCATTTTTTAGGTCATTTTTAGAAGACAAATTGTTTATTTTAATATATTCAAATTTATTAGTCTTTTATGAGTTTTTGTTTGAAAGTTCTGCTCCACTACAAGATAATTTTAAAAAAGTTACTCTTCTAATATGTTTGACAGGTTCATATATATATATATATTTTTTTGTTTTTTTACATTTGAGTCTTTGATCCTGCTACTACCAAGGGGTAAGCTGGGAATCCAGTTTTGCTACCAACATCTTTCCTTTTTTGGTGGGGAAGACTTGCTCTGAGCTAACATCTGTTGCCAATCTTCCTCTGTTTTTTGCTTGAAGATTAACAGTGAGCTAACATCTGTGCCAGTCTTCCTCTATTTTGTGTGTGGGTTGCTGCCACACCATGGCTTGATGAGTGGTGTAGGTCTGCGCCTGGGATCTGATCTGAACCTGTGAACCTGGGCTACCGAAGTGAAGCGGGCTGGACTTAACCACTATGCCACGGGGCCGGCCTCCCAACATCTTTCCTCTTTTTAATAGCTGGATTTGTCACAGTACCTTTTGTTGAATTACACATCCTTTTTCTTTTTTAACCTCATTTGAAATGCTGTCTTTGACATATACTGAATTTCTCTCTGTGCATCTGTCTGTCTATTTTGGGACTCTGTAGTATTTATTCCATTTCTTTGTTTTGTTTTGTGCCAGTATCAAATTTTTAAGTACTGTAGCTTTTTATTACTGTTAGGTTTTTAATATTTTGTAGGCGATCTTGTTTTTTCTCTCCTTTTTCATAGTTTTCCTGAGTTATCTCATGTGGATCTTTTTCCCACATGAGCTTTAGAAAAAGCTTGTCAAGTTACTGAAAAAATTCCAGTCGTAATTTTTATTGGGGTGTTTAACGTTATCAAAAGATTTTTGGAGAAAAAAGTGTACTGTTTTCATAGATGCAAAAGGCTTTAGACATTACCCTATTACACATTACGTTATTATTTTAATAGATTTTCTTATATGTTCTAGTCTTATAATATTGGAACAATCCTAATTGGTCCTGGTGGATTATTCTTTTAATGTGATGGATTTTGCTTGCTAATATTTTATTTAACATTATGCCATCTGTTTATAAAATTAATTTATAGTTGGGTGTGGTCCTTGTCAGGTTTTGGTTCCCTTGTGATCGTTTTATAGGGAGTTTATCTTTAAATAATTTAAAGAGCATTGAAGTTATTTGTTTCATGATGGGATTTATCTTTCTCAATATTCTAGGTTCAGTTTTGAAAGTTTTAATTTTCTTAGAAAACCATCCATTTCATCCAGGTTGACAAAATGTATTTGTTTAGTATTGTAGCAAACATTGTCTTATTATTCTTTTAGATTCTTTTACACCATGGTTAAATCTCCATTGTTATTTTAAATACTGTTGTCTTTCCTCTACTTCCCCCCTCTGCCAGCTTTTTTTCCTCTTGATTTATTACCTTGAAATTTATCTTTTTCCCCAAAGATTGGATCCTAGATTGATAATTAGTTCTACTGGTTTTAATTCATTAGTTTGTGAGTTTATCTGTTATGACCTAATCTGTTTTCCATTTTTTATTTTCTACTTTTCTGAGTGGAACATTTAATTTAAATGTATTTTTAATTCTTTATCTTAAAAGTTAATTTTAATTTATGAAGTTTCAAACAGAAAATAATGTGACAAACACTCATGGATCCACCATTAGTTTTAACAGAAGGTAGCGTTTTGCCCCACACGGCACAGATCTCGCTCTGTTTTAAGAAGTAAATGGTTCGATTGGAATCCTTGCTTCAC
Organism: Tapirus indicus; assembly: GCA_031878705.1. Classification (NCBI taxonomy): domain Eukaryota; kingdom Metazoa; phylum Chordata; class Mammalia; order Perissodactyla; family Tapiridae; genus Tapirus; species Tapirus indicus. The sequence continues at coordinate 53,794,774 of CM062933.1, read as the reverse complement.
CCTGTCCTTCCTCCTCCCACTACCTTGAAGTTGATAGGCATTATTCCCATTCTCTTATGTACTTAAGTCTCTGTAGTTCTTATTTTTCCTATGAATACTATATTTTCTCTGGCATATGGGTTCTTTCAGAGTTATTGTTATTTTCTGGGTTCTATTCGAGTTACTGTTATTTTCTGGATAATTCACAATTTAATTGATTTCCTTTTGTAAGCCAAGAATCTTCAGAGTTTTAAAACTTCCAGGTTGTTGTGGGTTTGTTGTTGTTTTGTTAGGATTACTGGTTTCATTGTACTGTGATCAGAGAACGTGGTCTGTCTCTTTTACTTTTTGAAGTTTATCGAGTATTTCTTTGTGGTCCAATGTAGTTTTTTTTTTTCCAGTTTTCACATTTTATTGTACTTATATTAAATTTCACCATTAAATATCATAAGTATATGCTGGCCTGGAGAATGCAAAATATGATAAGTTTCTGTTTGTTACTTTTTAAATTGTTGTAGAGTTTGGTATTCTTACTTAAATTCTGTTTTCTTGATTGATTAGAGGTAGAGAGGTAAGTTAAAATATTATATCCTTGCATTTTTATTTCATTTGATTACTTACAGATTTTACCCTGTACATTTTGATATGTAAAGATTCCTGATCTTTCTGTGGATTTGAATTTTTCATTAATGTAAAGTTCCTTTTTGGCTCATTTTATGCCTTTTGCCTTAAATTCAGTTTATTTAACATTAATATCATGATTGCTGCTTTCTCTAAGTTTTATTTGTCCATCCTTTTGCTTTCAGTGTTTGAGTCAGTTTGGTGTAGTCATGTTTCCTGTATCTGTGTGTAGTTGAGTCTGTCAGAGACTCTGTTTGAATAGATGGTTTTTTCCCATTTATGGGATTGACAGGATAGATATAATACCTTCTGTCACTTAGAAAATATGTTGTGGTCTTTTGTATTTATATATTTTAATATATGATCTGTGTTTTGATTTTGTATATACCCTGATAACTTGGAAATTTTTTAGTTTATAATGTAATAACTTTAAATTTTTTAAAAATTTGCCAGCTTTAAACAGTATGTGTTGATGTCTCATTATGAAAGATGAAGAAATTAACACACTTATACTTCACTTCCTCTTTATTTCTCATAATTCTTGTTAATTTTTTAAGTTCTTAGGTAAGGTATTTACCTTTATACCTTTTGTAATATATTTAAGCTTCTATTAACTGAATTACTAACGTTAAACAGTTAAGTCCTGCCTTTCAGAGTTATGCTTTCTCATCCTTGACCTCTTCTTTGTCTGTCTCTCCTGATATTTTTAGTATGTTATTTATTTATTGCCAAGATTTATAGCATTTTCATTTTATTCTGTACTCAGAATTTCCTCAGTTTTAAACCAATCATAGTTATTTTTAAATTCGTTGATTTCTCATGATTAGGCCTATATTTGTCTCTTGTTTGACTTTGACATCTGGTTCGATCTCACTTCTTCCCCTCACCCCAAAATATACATGTTTGAAGTATTTCCCAAGTTGTTGAAAATGTGACAATGATTCTCTGACCTCTATTTGCATGACAGATTGACAGATAACAGTCTTTGGCCCTTCTTTCTTTCCTGGAGGGCCTTGCAGACATTGCTGTACTGTTTTCTATTACTGTGTGTTGCTCTCTAGCCTGTTCTGCTGCTGCTTCTCGTGTGGCTTTTATTTCTGTGGTAGTTTTTTTTTCTCTTCGTGTTTCTTTGAGCTCTGCTGGCTCTTACTTTTTAACTTTTTCTCCTGTTTTTATCATACTTTCTTTTATCCTCTGTTTCTCTCTTTCTCTCTCTCTCAGTGTGTGTGTGTGTTTGAGGAGAAAAATGAGAGAAATGTTTTTACTTCATCTCTTTAACTGGATATTTTTTCTCTCAGGCACTTGATTAGATTAAATCCCCCCCCCCCTTTTTTTTCAGCTGTACAACTGGATTGATTTGAGAGGCTTGTGAATAATTTCTGGGTATGTGCTATGGCAGACTTTATTCCAAAGGTTTGGATGCTTAGGTATGATCCCACTGCCCAGATCAACTGGACTTTATCATGACAGACCACTGAACAGTCTAGAAGGAAATTGCTTTTATTACTCATTTGGACAATTTTTCAGTATTTTTGTATTTTTAGAATTTTGGAGTGAGAACTTAATACCTATATGAAAATTAGCCTTTTATCATGGCAATAAGTTGGAACTCTGATTTCTAAAATAATGTATTAAATGTTCGTGTGTCTCCTTAATTTAGATAACATTTTAGTTCATTTTGTTAATATATGTAATATTTAAAGTCACCAATAACAAATACCGCTAGAATAGGTTATCGTGTTCTTTTCTTATACATTCCTATTAAGGGACTGCTAAAAGAGTATATATTTGGGGAGTAAAATTGTGGGATAATCTTTTAGTTTTCTGATGGTATTTTCCTTGCCACCTTAAACCTACCAAGGGGGAAAACACTCCCAAAATTATAAAACTGAGTAACACAGACTCTTAATTTTTTTTCCACAAAAAATTCCAGAAATTGAAATATATGTAGTAGTATTATTTGAAAGGAAAATTCTTGGCAGAAATATCTTAACTATTTATGGTTTAAAATTTTATAATTAGTCAACCTAATTTGGAAGAGAAATAGTTTTCAACACAATGAATATTATTGTGTGAGTGAGGTTTAACACTTACTGAGGCTTTTTCTAACATTGGGTTTATTTTGATTCTTTTAGAAAAATAGTTGATTTAAAAAAAAGTAAGCAGTAAGAAAAAAATAGTTGGTCTACAAATCTGGAAAGGGAATGATGTGTAATTTAAATTTTAACATTTTATACAGTTCTTAACTTGATATTTCCATTGCCTCACAAAGTAGCCAATAAATGTTTGTATTAATCAGATTAAGAGAACTGGTTGTTCAAAAGCATTGAAGGCTTTGGAGAAAGATACTTTATTACTGTACTTTACACTTGAGCTACTGTTTTGGATAAGACTCGCTTTAAGTGGTATTAGTTTGCCCATACTGTTTAGAAACCCATTATGCATCATTTTTCTTTACCTTTGAATTTCACCTGGTTTTCCCTTCAAGTAAAGTTTTTATTTAGAAAATAAAGCCTAATTTTACATAATGAGGATATAGTTATTTGCTAACGTTGCTTTGCTAGTTTTGTAGTGTTAATAGTCTGTTAAACTTCATATATCTATACTACTATTTCAATATCTATAAAATATTATTTATAACTATTCTCTGATGATGATCATCATATTCTTGAGTCATAATGGCAGATTGTTCCCTAGAGAAGATGCAAGAAATTAAAAAAAGATAAAGCAGAGCTGTAACACTTTCTACTTGTTACTGTGCTGTATTTGTCTCTTTCTTCAACATTACCTGACTGACTAAATGGGAGAGACAGTGACATTAGATTTTTTTAGGGGGAGATATAACCTATTCCTTCTCCCATCTCAGGTCAAATGTATTATGAGATTTTATCCTTATCCTGGAAATAAATCCTATGATTAATTTGAAAAGTCTGTATTACAAAGAAAAATTATTAATATGAGATGGTACGAACACTTCTAAACCTATATGAACTTTTCAGTAATTTGTAATGTATATTACATTTTACTTTAATCCTTCTTTGTAGGGAGTTTTAAATAGGCATATTTAACTATTTTTTGATGTCCCTTTTAAGTATATTTTTGTTTGAAAATTTTTTGTTACTAATTTATCCACCACTGAGTAATTTTATTCAAGCAATTAGAAGAATTTTATACTTGTACAGAAAACTTTAGAAATAATTGGCTTTCTGCTTTAAAATTATGTGGGCTTTTGAAAGGAAGTGGTTTATTTCAGTGAAAAAACTTAAGTAGTTCAGAATGTTCTCAGATATGTCTTAAGATTCTCTTTGTATATACACCTACACTGGAAAAACTGAAACACTAATTGCTTAATTTAAAAATAATTTGCTTTAGACTCTCAAAACAGCTTGTCTTCTTCATGAATAGTGAGTTTCTGTATAAGAATTGCATGAATGTTAAATGCAGAGTTTCTTTTAATCCTAATTACCTTGCTTTTTTTAACCATAGAAAATTTATAATCAGGTTATATATGTTTGTTGATACTTTCTTCCAAGTTTCGTTCCAAGAAAATTATAAATCCTTTTAATATTTTTTGAGTGCTTGATATGTGCTGAGCATTGCTAAGTATTTTAGCAAGAGGTAGAATGGAAAGAGACGAGTGAAGTTCAGTTTAGCCAGCATTTTATTGCATACTCACTTTTTATCAGAAAAATGTGGTGAAAGTCACAGACTTTTCCCTAGAGCTGTATAGTAGGCCCTCAGGGGCCAAGTCTGATTAATAGAATCACCCTGTATGGCCAGGTGTTTTCCCTCTGGACATGCTACCTTGCTTTTGTTTGGGTATGTGTATTCTGTTCTGGGAGCTGCAACCTCTCAGGGAAGACAGGGAAGTGAATTAATAAATGAATGTAAATTATGTGATAGGCTTTCATATATTTTATTCAGTTATTAAAAGAATCTATGAGGTAGGTGGAAGAAACTGAGGCTTATATAAAATAAATAATATGCCTTATTTCACACGCCTACCAAGAATCAAATTGTAACGCAAACTGAGTTCTTTTGAACTCCCAACGCCCTTTTTATTTTTATGTGTACCTGCAACAAAATTTTATGTTGAATAATTTAACCTTGTTTGGTTGATAAGTGTCTTAAGGATAAAATTAAATCCCTTGTTAGGGAAACCAGCTTTATCATTACTGAGGTATTTAAAAATTACTTTCAAGTATTTTTTCTGCTAGTATTACCTAACTAAGAGACTTTGGCATTCATATATAGGGAATAGGTATAAACAATTTCTGAATCCTTGCAAATTAGCAATCCTAAGAAATGAAGTCCTTTTCTAGTGTATTTAATTTTAAATTACTTTGTGGTCTTCAATTCTTTACTTAACCAACATTTCTGTTTGATTTAAAATCCTGAAGAATTTAAATTTTTTATAGTTGCTTGCTTGGTGCCATTTTTAAGCACAAGCTTAAATAAATAAAACTGTTTATTCAGTAAAACTAGAAAATTCAAATGAACCAATGGAAGAAAAAACATACCTAATCCCATTATTCGGAATTTAGAACCATTAACATTTTGATGCATTTAAGCTATAATAGTAGATAATATTAATGAACTCTTACTACACACCAAATATTACTAGACTCTCTATATCTGCTATCTCTTGTAATAGTCACAGTGATCATATAGAGTCAGGGTTATTTTTATCTTAGTTTTACAGCTGGAGGCTCTGAAGCTCAAAAATGGCTAAACATCTTGCCCAAGACCACAAAACTAGTAAAGGCTGGAACCAACCTGCAGCATAAGATGCATCTAATACCAAAGTCCTTTTCTCTTTTATGCTTTGTGTATGTGTTTCTACATTTAGGGGGTATTAGTCCTCTTTAAAAAAATGGGGCCACACTTCACTTTTTAAATCATTTTAACTTAATCATATGCTGCAGACCTATCTAAAAAAATTTTTTTTACTTTGTTAAGTTTTATTTTTAATTGTGGTAAAATACATATAACATAAAATTTACCTCGTTAACAGTTTTTAAACTGTGCAGTTCAGTAGTGTTAAGTATATTCACTTTGTTGTGCAACCAATTTCCAGAACTTTTTCATCTTGCAAAACTGAAACTCTACACTCATTCAACAACTCTCCATTTTTCCCTCCCCCAGCCCTTAGCAACCACCATAGACCTTTTTTTTGTATGCCAATAAATTTAGGTTTTATAGTATTCTGTTATTTTATTAACCAAACACCTATTGTAATAAATTGTTTTTCACTTTATTACAAAAAAAATGCTTCAGTAGATATTTTTGTACATTTGTGCTTTTTTTCCAGTTATTTTATAAAATATATTTCTAAAGTAGTATTGCTGGATAAAACAGGTATTGGTGTTTTTAAGGCTTTTAAGTACGTATTGTGAAGCTTTGCTTTGGAAAGATTATACTAATTTTTACATTTAACTGTTAATCATAATAGCATTGCTAGCCTTATTTTATAAAGAATAATTATATTCCACTGAAGGATTTTATATTCGTATTGAAGTTTTCATTCATTAATGGAGTGGGTAAGAATCAAAGGTGGGTTATGCAGTTTTTTGGGGACTTATGAGGACAGTCACCTATGTGTAGCTGAAAATTGTATCCGTGGTGCAGTGCGCACGCTGTTATAGGTTGGCAGTGTCTAAAATAGCATTTATTCATGAGCAAATAGTACCTAACTTAGCAGTTTCTATGAGAAGTAAAATAACTCATGTGATGCAGTTAGCACAGTGTCTGGCACATAGAAAATGCTCAGCAAGTGATAACTGCACTTAATTCAAAGAAATGAGGTGTTCTTTTATTACCACTCAAGGAACAAGTGCTGTTAAAAAGTGATTATATTAAAATCTAATGAATTGAGGTGCTTAAATGACTTCCACTAACTCTTGCGGGCCTTTTTTGTTTCAATCTTTCATGATGTTTCTGTATAAGCCCCTTTTCTGGGATTACCTATCCTCTTTCTTCTCTCTTAGCCATTTTTTTTTTAAAGATTGGTCCTAAGCTAACCTCTGTTGCCAATTTTCCTTTTTTTTTCCCCCCAAAGCCCCAGTACGTAGTTGTAGATCCTTTTAGTTCTTCTATGTGGGTCACCACCTCAGCATGGCTTGATGAGTGGTGAGTAGATCCATGCCCAGGATCTGAACTGGCAAACCCTGGGCCGCCGAAGTGGAACATGCGAACTTAACTGCTATGCCACTGGGCTGGCCCCCACTTAGCCATTTTTAACAGCCTGATATAGATTCTTCAATATATTTCTTTATTTTCACATAATCATATATAAGAATAAACATGCATATAGGGATTTTTTAATTACTCTTTTGTAAAAAAAGAAAAAGATGTAGTATAATTTTCGTTTACCTTATTTTGTAATACACTGTCAACTAGAGTAGTTCCACCTTAGTCTTTTTGGTAATTGTATAATGTTGCATGAATGGCTGTACTACAATTTAGTCAAAATTTCCCATATTGAAGGACATTTATTTCCAAGTTTTGCTTCTATGAACAGTGCTGTTTATAGAACATCCTTGTACATATCCTTGCAAACTAGGGCTTTTGATTCTCTGAGATTGATCTCCTGCAGTGGGATTGGTGAGTCAAAAGGTGTTTCATTTGCTTTCAATAGATATGGCCGTTGCTTTATTAAAACTATTATGATTCATCCCTTCTCCAGCTGTAGCTGTCATTACTTTTCTTTATTTTGGGCAATCTGACAGATAAGAAGTTAATGTCTCATTGCTACTTTAATTTGCATTTCTATGACCATTAATGAAGTTGAGTATTTTTTCGTATATTCATTTGCCATTTGAACATGTTCTATGAATTGTTAATTATATCCTTGCCCAATTTTTAATTGGGTTGTCTTTTCCTTATTAATTTGAAGTCTGTTTATAGTACAGATATTAACCTTTTATTAGTCACATGCATTGTAAATAATTTCCCCAGTCTTTTTATTTTCTTTATTTATATATATATTTTTTCTATAGACAAATTTAGAAACTTGGTGTTGCTGTATCTGTCATTTATAACTTATCAGGTTCTGGTCTTGGATTCAAAAAAACCCCCAACCTCTAGGATATACATATTCTAAATTTTCTTTTAAGATAATTATTATATAAATTTTTTACATTTAAGACTTTTAATTCCTCTAAAATTTGTTTTTGTGTAGTATGTAAAGAAAGGTCAGACTTTATTTTCTTCCAGTTTTTTATTAGAATTTTAAAAATGCATCAGCTTGTATGCTGTGACTGGTACTGTGTGGTACAGTAGAAGGGGGTGGTAGCTTTCAAATTAGATCAATATTGTTTTGCAACCTAGCTCTGTTATTTGCTGTGTCCAAGACCTTGGTATAGTTATTGGATTTCTCTGAGGTTTGGTTTTTTTCTTTAAAATGGCAGTGATGTTATCTACCTCAAAGTATTAGGATGATTTATCCTTTAACCCAGCAACTACCATGCAGTAGTCCCATAAAACAATGTTAGGTTCCCTTTCCTTCCCTTTACCAATTGCATGAAATTCATTCCATTTTTTGTTATGGAGTTATTTCTGGATATTGGATAATATTGTATATGACCAAGTCTTCTTAAACCATTTAGAAATGACTCCTGGTCCCACATATGAGTTCAAGATGATATTTAGAGATAGTATATGACCTATTGTCTATCCATTAAAACTTAAATTTGTGTAGGATTATTCAAGTACAGTAGACTCTTCCTGTCTTTAAGGTCATGTTCTTGAAAGTCCCAAAAGTAGAACTGAGAAAAGAAATTGAAGACTAGGTAACAATAAGGATTAGATTGAATCTGTGTAGGCCTATGTATGTGTGCATATGTGTGTATTACTATAATAGCAGTATAAATGACACCTAAATAGTAAGAATATTAATGAAATTTAATGCCTTTTAAATTTGATTAATACAGTTTAATTTTCATTTATCATCTCTTGCTAGTTGGACCCCTTTCTTAAAATTTTCAACAAGGTTCTTGTAAACTTTTCTCCTTATTTCAGCTCATATGCGTACGGTGAGACTTTCATTTCCCCTGTCCACATATTCAGTGTTTTCTGATTGTATGACTAGCAGTTGCTGATTCTCACTGCTGGTTTCCACAGGAATTAGGAAGAGTACAGGTGCTTGTGTAGACTGCTTGGATGTATAGTCCAGCTGAACCCCACTTATTAGCTGTGTTCCTTTAGCAAATTAACACCCTGTGTCACAGTTTTCTCATTTGCCAAGTCAGGATGATAATACTTCTTAACTCTTAGGGTAGTTGTGATGTTAAATGTTGAAGTCATATATTAAGCCATTATAGCATTTTTTGGCACATAGTAGGAGCTCATTAAATTTAGATTCTTCTGTATTGTTTAGGTGGTTCTCAAATATACATTCTTGGCTTTGCCCATAATAATCTCATGCCTAAGCTTAAGACATAAAGGCTTAACGTGATTTGTTAGAGTGATACTCAAGGTAGATCATTCCAGGGATGGAGATGTGGACGAGGTCTCTCAGGGAGAGTTTATAGTAAGTGAAGCAGAAGGCCTAGGGAAGAATGGTGAGGAACACCAACGTATCTGTCTAGTGCTTTTTGAAGGGTTTTGATACATATAGTTTCATTCTGTAAAGTTAAAAGGCTTTGTTTTTTAGGCTGTCCCATTTCTGATCTAACAAAATTTTTATCACAGCAATAAATATTTACAAATAAAATGTAAATGGCTTCTCTTTTTTTAATGAAAAATTATTAACACAGTATTGCCTTTATTCCTTAACTCTTGAAGTAGGGAGAATTCTTTTTGCTATGAAATGGTCATAATATCATAATTTAAATTCATTGTATGTGTTAGATTATAAATTTTGTGGCTACTACCTCAAGGTATTTAATTCAATCTAACATATAGGTTGAAATCGATTCATCTAAAAGTCTTTTAATTTAAAAAAATTCCTGGCTGAGTGATATTTATAGAAAATTGAAATCTGATCCCAAGAAATCTTTTGGGGTAAAAAGTCTTTTTCTTCCATATCCTAGGAGGTGGATGCTGCATGATGGAGTTGATGAGACTAGTTATGCTACAAAGGACGTTTTAAAGTGAAAAAAGAATTCATGCTGAACAAATCACAGTCAGTGCAGCTGTAACATTAAAGGAAGTGGTTTATTCTCTGTAGCCTTGTTGGGATCCTGTCTCAATGTACATCTAGTAGCTAGAATTTAAATGTGTAGTCAGATTCAGTGAAATGATTTCAAATTTGAAGTAGTTGTTTTTCATTGAAAATTTAACTGATTTCTTTGAAATTTTGAAAATATTATTTTTCTGTTCATGTGCCTATAAGTACTAGCATATTGAAGCATTTATAGGAACAGTTTGATTCATGGCAAAAAGTGTACTTACCTGGAAAACCTCTTTTTTTTCCCTCTAAATAACCTTAATGGTTTTTTAAACTCAAGGTGTTTTGATCTGAATGACTTCAAGTTGTGAATTTGTCTTACATTTAGATTCTGTTGTGAATTTATTTTAAATGTTTCTAGCTTAACCATATAAATATAAAAAATTATTTCCTCCTTTTGAAATCTTTCAAATCAAATATTAACGTACTGTTTTCCTCAATGTCAAGGTAATATATTCTTAATGTAGAAAAAAATGGAAAAAGTCACTCATGATTTTCTTACCCAAAGGCAACAGTCTTGTGTTTTGCCATATTTCCCTTCAGATTTTTCCTCTTCCTTTCTATTCTTTACGTTGTACATACAATTTAGTATCCTATTTTTTTCCTTCTTTTCATCTTATATCTATATGTATCTGTCCACAGACACACGTTTTTAAATGTGGAATCAATTTTTAGATCCCAGTTTGATTCAGAGAATACTTTTAAAACATTGATTAAAAAATTATAGAATGCATTTTTAATTTAAGACAAAAGCTAGTGTTCTGTACTAATGTTTTCACATCTTTATAGGTACTCTTCAAATTTGAAATTACTTAATGTTCTCAGGTAAAGAAGCTTACTTTTAAAAATTATTCCTTGTAATATTTCTCATGTTTAATTATGGATTTTATATGAAAAACACCAAACAAACCTTGGTTGTTTTTGGCTGGATTTAAGAAAATTATTTCCTAGACAACAGTTTCTATTAACTAGTACCCTGGTTGATGTGGATTATAGTATTGAAGTGTTCAGAAATTTTACGGTTGATGTCATTTAGAGATTAATGATATATATGTGTGGGGGAGAGATTCTCACTGAATAGGCTAAGTAGTTATTTTTAAAAGTAGGATTATGAAGGCAGGAACCTTCAAAGGTCATCTGAACTAGTTTTCTGGTTTGAGGCAGATCTTCAAACATCTTTTTAGTTATGAACCTGAAACCAGTCAACAAGAGGTCGGTAGGTATAATTTGCAAAGAATGTTAAACTAGGTTGGACAAATTGTTTCACTTACATGAATCTCACTTCTTCATCTATAAAATTAGTTTTATACCAGATAAGTCATTCTTAATCATTTTTTCTGTCCCAGGACACCTGAGAGATGTGACACTTTCTTGTCAGCCTCAGTATCTGCCAGTGACAATGATTTTCAAAGGGGAAGGGGCAAAGATGTCTTTGTTTTTTTGATCCAGCTTCTCCTCCCAAGCTGAGAATCACTGGCTTAGAAAATATATTAACGTCTTTCCATATATAAAATTACGTAATCTTATTCAATATTTGAGTGCCTAGGATGTAACAGGCACTGGACTGGATGTTGTGGAAAATATGAAAAAGTACCCTTCTGGTGCTCATAGGTTAGATGGAAAAGTAAGGCACATTCTTTATATTGATATTTTTACAATACAGACAGAAAACAATACATGCTGTATGAGGACAGCATATCATTCCAAGTCATGTCATTCTGGTCTGGAGTTATCATTTTCAAGAATTTGGGATTATCATGTGTGACCTAAAATTGATAGCATTATGCTATGATGTATGCTTTAGAGCCTAAATATCCCTTTACCCACCTAAAATCAGCATAAGCCAAAGGTAAAGAAGATAGTATTTAGGTGTTTGTTATTAGAGGAAGACTAGCCTAGCCTTCTAGTTTTCCATTGGAAATTAAAATTGTGTTAGACAGAAACTTCCTTTATAAAGCAGAGAATTATTTAACTGCTAAGCTCTAACTATATGTATTAGGAGATTTTGAAATGCAAATATTAAACCAAGTCAGAATTATTGATTTTAACATTAACTAACTTAACACAAAAAGAGCAAACTGTTTAGAGTGTTACTTTCAGCCTACTAAAGCGTTCTGAATATAAAGTTGTCATCAGATGATTGAGGGGATGAACTTTGTACCTTTGTTTCAAAACATGAACTTTTCAGTGGATGTTTTCAGTAGTATGTTGTATTCAGGATCGTTGATGGAGAGAGTTTGGGTTGTGGCATGCTAATTCTATGTGTTACTGCCAAGTAGGTTTTTACTTTATTAACTTCTAAGAAAAATCAAGAGAATCTCTGAAGAATAGTATAGAAAGAAGTATTTAGTGCTTTGAAATGTTTGTTTTAATATGTATGCTTTTCATTTAAACATTTTTTTTTTTTCTTGGTGAGGAAGACCAGCCCTGAGCTAACATCTGTTGCTAATCCTCCTCTTTTTGCTGAGGAAGACTGGCCCTGGGCTAACATCCGTGCCCATCTTCCTCTACTTTATATGGGACGCCGCCACGGCCTGGCTGACAGGCAGTGTGTCGGCGGGCGCCCGGGATCCGAACCAGCGAACCCCGGGTTGCCAAGCACGGACTAAACCGCTGCACCACCGGGCCGGCCCCCCATTTAAACATTTTTAATTATAAAAGTACCATGTAGTCATTGTAGCTTAGAAAAATGTAAATTTTTAAATGAAAATCACTTTGTCTCTTTCCTAACATCACTCTAGAAGTAATCACTTTCAAAAGTTTGCTTACATTCTTGTGGACTCTAATGCCAATAACATAATGATATAGCACCTTTGCTATATAATATTGCAATTGGTTTTTCCATGATATGTCATGGTTTTCATGCATGTAGGCTTTTATATCTGAAGCATTGTAATTTGTTTAACCATTCCCTTATTGATGGACATCTGCAATTTTTTTTGCCATTACAAACAGCACCACAGTAAACAATCTTGTTCATATATTGTTGCGCAGTAGTGTTATTTCTGTAGAACACATTCGCAGAAGTATAGTGATATGGTAAAATTTTTGATTTTATCAAATTTCTCCCTGCCAAGGTTGTACCAGGCTGTGTTCTTGCCAACAGTGTCAGACAGTGCTCCTCTCCCCCTTCCCTTGGTAACCCTAGATGCTAATAAAAAAGCAGAAATACTTCTCCTTGTTCCTTGCCCCCCCCCCCCTTTCCCCTCTCCTCTGCCACACCTTTGTTTGACTTTTGTACTTTGACCTGGTCTATTTACTGCTCACTTTTTCCGAGTTGTTTCCTCTTATTGGTTTGTAGGAGCTCTTTTATTATATATATTAACCCTTTGTATGTATTTCCCCACACACTCTATGTTCACTTGTAGTATCCTTAATCAAGGAGAAATTTTAAAATTTTTATATAAAATTTGTTAGTCTTCCTTACTTGAAGTATTTTTCGTCTTACTTTATGTTCATATCTTTAATCAACAAGGAATTTGTATATGATACACCACAGACACATGGTAGAGCCTTTTCCTCAAATGAAGAGCCAGTATTCCTAATACAATGTTGCATAACTTACCTTTTCCCCACTGATTTGAAACACTTCCTTGCATATACTGAATTTCTATTTATAACTATATGTAACACATGTTCCAGTATATTTTTCCATATACTTATGTGTAACATAAATATATATACTTTCCTCTTGATTGGTCCATTTGCAGGTGCTCTCTTCAAATTCATCAAGCTATTCTTGTGCCATTACCACATTTTAAACTCCAGCTTCATAGGAGGTCTTAATATCTGGTAGTTCAGGTCCCCTATCATTATTAAGTTAAAAATTTTATTGCTCATTCTCTCACATATACTCTTCCAGATGCACTTCAACGTCAGCTAGGCATGTTTCCCCCTCAAATAATCCTGTTGGATTCTGCACTACCAGAGTTTTTTTTTTTTTTTTTTTTGGTTATGTACTTTTGAAACTTACATGCATGACACTTAAGCAGATTAAAAAAACACTGGTTCAGGCCAGGGTAAGGAACACTTTTTGTGTTGCTGTCCATCTATGACTAGGTGCATATTTATTCTAGCACTTCTGGATCCTGTAATCACCTGAAATAACTTTTAAAAAAAGAGGTTAACAATTGCAGCAATACCCAGTCAAACTAAAAATAATTACAGTAAACGTACTGACCACAAACTTCAGCAATTATTTTTGATTTAAGAGTTTCCTGGCAGGGATATTATTTTATGAACAATGATGAGATAATTCCATAGAATAAAGGTCTGATTATTTTCAGTTTTGTTTGAAAATATTTTTTAAATTTACAGTTGAGTGCTTGCACATATATAATATTTATTACAACATCTTTGGAAGTAGACAGTATAGGTAGGTGCTGTCCTCATTTTGCAGATGGGATGAACTCAGTCTGGCAGACTTGGTGACTAGGCTCAAGTCCTGTGAGTTTTCTGGTGGCAGAGCCTTATGTTTCTAGCTGTACTAGACTAATTAGAATTACTTACTCCAGGGTGGAAGATACCTGTAGAGTTTAAATAGCATCCTAGGACTGAAGCTTGGGGGATGTCTCATTACTGGCTTGGGAAAAGTAAAGGAATTATAGAATGATGAGATATGGCAGCGTATTTTATGGAGAAATTGTTATCCACATGTATGGTTTCTTAACTAATCTTAATTTGTCCTTCCCTGTTTTTAAATAATGTCAGTAATTATCCTTCCTAATTTAGAATATTTAATACTACTTTTACACTTTCTACTTATTAAGTGAGAAAAACAGAGTTCTTGAAAATAAGTCTATAAAAGATTTTTGTTTTTTTTGAAAAGGCTTTTCATTCAAAGCCTCAACTGTATAGTCTTACTATAAGTTTATTGATCATTGCCTAGTCCTTTTCAGAATTTTTGCCCCATTGACCATTAAATATACAGTGTTATTTTTGCCTCCCCTTTGTTTATTTTTCAGGGTCAGATCAAATCTCATTTCATATAAGTCTTCCATAGTTAGGTATATACTTTGAATTCTCTTACTTATTGTCACCATAGCTCATCTCCACAACTTTTGTAATTGTCTCTCAGAATAGTGTATAAGCTCTTTGAGAATAGCCACCATATGATTCATATCTTTTTTCTCTAGTCTAGCTGTGTTACAGGTCAAGGTTGTATAGCCTTTGGCAAATCAATCTCTTTGAACCTCAGTTTCTCTAAAGAAAAGTTGGAATAATTATACCTACTCCACATGGTGGTTATGAAGGTAAAAGAGCATGTAAAGCACCTGGCAGGAGAGCGTACGAGAGTGCCCAGAGCAAGTGCCAGGTTGGCTTTCTAGAATCCAGATCTCTAGACATTAGGAGGTGGTTGGGCTGGTATTAAGTGCAAGCAGTAGGTAGAGAAAGTAAATTGAGGAGGAAGTTGTCTGAAGAAGAGATCTAAGATAACTTGCAAAAACATTAGAAATCAGCTCATGATTTCAAAGTTTAAACCCTTCAGAGTTAATCATTAAACTCTTTATTGATTGCTTGTTGTGGGCAGAGAACTGTCATGTGCTATGGACTAGGTGAACATACCACACCAGGACTAGGTGTCCACACACATGGACTAGGTGAACATAACACACCAGGGTAAGTTCCTACCCTCAAAGAGCTAGTAGTCGAATATTGAGTGTGTTTACAGACCAAAGGAATTGAGTCAGAAGAGGGTAAGTCGTGGATGTGCAGGCCGAGGGTTTCATTTAAAATCAGCAAGAGTCTATGACAATTGCATGGCTAGGGAGGTTAACCTTGAATCCTTTACAAAGGAATATACATTGAAAAAGTCTTTAGGACAAGAGACCTAGATAATTTCATGTTCAGGAGAAGACCTGGACTCTGCAATTTAGACCTTAGCCTCAGGAAGCAGTGGAGCCCTGGAGGAAGCAGCCCATCAAGGGGTAACCCTAGGGAGGAAAGAAGGCTTTGCTTTAGAGAGGTTGGAGTATGAAAGGTGAACTAGACAGGTAGGTGAGGTGATTGAGTGCAGGCCTTGCTACTAAGGTGAAGTGACTTACCTTCTTTGTCCCTTGTTTTTTTAATATATAAAACAAGCATTTAGACTTCAACTGGGCAGCTGTTATTTCCATTGAATGAAAAACTAAATGATGATCAATTCTTCTACATCCTAGAGAATGACCTCTGATCTCTAACGTGAATCTTCTGAGTGCATGTCTTACGGTGACCATGATTTGGTGGGTGGATTTTATGTCACTTGGGGGAGGATGTTGATAATTTTCCTTTGAGTGGTACATTTTACTTTCACCTCTTAGTGGGCTATTTGATTTAAAGGATGTCTTAGTGTTGGAGTCATAGACACATACATTCACAGAACTAAGTCATTTGATTTACTTCATTATATAGATGAGAAAATAAAAGCTAGTGAAATTAAATGAACTGCTTAAGCTGTAAAGTGGGTGACCGCTAATTAGTGGCAGAGCAGGAACCAGAATCCAAGGTCTTTTTTTCCATTCAGTAATTATTCCATGCCACCATTTTTTGGGGACTTTTGAAAATTTAATGCTCAATTTCATGTGGTTGTTATACAGTGAATGAATTTCCCAGGTGGGGAAGATGGGGGAACACAGTAAACATTTTATGCTTTTATGCAGTGGATTTGAATACTCACATGTGTATCTCTTGTTGATCCATGATTGGTTGTGTATTAGTTATTTCTGACCTATGTCAGTAGATTTTGCTTACAATTAGCATGATGCTAGTTATGAGGGGGGCTTTGTAATGTGGTTGGGTGGGTGGAAGTATCCATCACGTTGCTGTTAACAACAGGTCAGTGGAAAATTTACTGAATGTATCTTTTTTTCTTTGACTGTGGATAACATCAAATTGAATTAACGTATTTCCAAAATAGCCTGAGTTAAGGTTATCTTTTAAGGGGAGAGTTCATGCAAAATTTTGTGTGCGTGGTGTATTTGTCTGTCAAGAGTGTCCCATCGTTTTCATTAGCTTTTTCAAAGGAGTATCTGACCAAAACAAAAAGATTTAAGAACCACTGCTTTAATGGGTGGTATTCAGATCCATAATACTAGATTTTTTCCTTCTAAAAAAAGACTTTCACTTAAGCAGATTTTTGAAATACTACATCTTGGGTTTGATGTCCTAGAGATAAGAATCACCAGAAATGAAAAATAATATATTTACTGCATCCCAGAAATATTACAGGGTCATGTTGTGATTTTTCCCTATGCTTAGTGACCTTTTTTGTCATTTTATGACCTGCCTACTTTTTTTAAAAGTCAAAATGACAGAATGTCAATGCAGTAAATGTATAAATGGGTCAAGCGATTTTTTACATGCAAAATGTTTGGAAGGTATTAAAATGAATCTTAATGATAAGTGGGACTTAGTCCTGTGTGGCCTGGATTGAGACATTTTATGCTTGATGGTTCTTTCCCCCTATTTTGACCGAGACCAAAATCTGCCATGCCTCTTTTCCTTGTCTTAATCTGTCAGGGTGTCCTATGTGTGCATGTGTGCACGCGTGCACATGGACACACACACCCCCATCATCATCATGCTCTCAGTTTCCTCCTTCCTGTCCCTCACTCAGCTCTCACTCCTCTCTGCATTTGCTATAACTCTGGGAACAGCTTTTTTCATGAAAAGCGAATCCCTCTATCCTTCTCAATCTGTTTACCTAGTGGTTTTCCACTTCCTTGCCTTACTTCGTTTATATCCTCTCAAACCTCAGGGTCTGGAAGGTCAGCTTTGTTCTCTTTGCTGCCTTTTCCAACACCGTTATTCCTCCATTTTTTTTCCCTTGAATCTCTGCTCCTTGGACGTTCCTGTCTTTTGCCTGAACCAGCCTTTTGTCACTGCTGTCGTCTGCTGAACAACCCCATGGCCGCTCTTCCTCATGAATTAAAGACTTTGGCAGCTGGCTCACAGTTTTCTTCTCTGCCCTAAGCTTTTCATAGCCTAACTTCTTGTGGATAAACACCGACAAGTCCAGCACCTGCACTTTCAGTTCCTTGACCGCCTCATTTCCAGTGACCTTCACCTCTCATCAGCAGTTCACTCCAGCTCCCCTACTTTAGAATCACGAACTTACATATCCCATTCTGACCACAGCCAGCTACTTGTGCTTCTCAGGTCATGACCTTTTCTTGACCTGTGGACCCCTACTTTCTCCCAGTGCATAACTACTTTTCTTTTGTCATTTTATTTTTCTAACCCAGCTTCGAGTTCATGATTTATATTTTCAATAACTTTTCCCCCCTTTTTTGCCAATACCTTCAGCTCCCTTTTTCTTTGCTTTCTCCTGATATCTGTTAACCCTGAATGAAGCAGTTCATGTCTTCTCTGTGCCTGCTCCTGAAAGGCTGAGTGTTGCTGGACAAAGTCCCATAGGAAGACAGACTGAGTCCACTATGAATTCATCATCACACATCTTAAGTTGGCGTCAGTACTGTCCAAAATTCTCCTAATGTTTTTATGTTCAACTCCTCCTTTGTATAATATTTATTGAAAACTTTATTTGCTTCACTAGTCTTTTTACTTTCTTCATTCACCCTCAGCTCAGCGGGTAACTGGCTGTTATGTTACAGGAAAAATAGGAGCAAACCGTTAGGAATTTTCATCTTCCAGCTCCTCAGCATAAAAATCTGCCTTCTTTTCTGATCAAAGAGCCTTTCTCCTATCTTAGTTCAGTTTCTACCTCTGCTTTGGGTCTCATCCCTTTCTACCTTCTCAGAAATTCTAAAATATCAAAAATGATCTTTTCTCTTCCTTATATTCTCAAACAGCCCCTGTCAATTTTATCTTTTCCATCAGCGGATCCCACACTCCCTTTTGCTACCATTCTACCACACTCCTCCCTTTCCAGCCAAACTTTTTAAAGTCAGTTGTCCTGACTTTTAGACAATCTCCTGTCTAAAACCTTTGGGACCAGATTTGATTCAGAATTCAGAATTTTTTGGATTTGGAAAAGCATTACATGTTCATGCCGTCCCTGATGTGATGGCCCCAGTGGGGTGTGGGGCAGCACCCTGTGGTCATCACACTGTGATTTCTGCACTGAATTGTATAGCTTTTCAATTCAAGTGGAATAAATAAGGACTGCAAATAGCCTTATGTCAGTCCAAGTCAGGTTTAGCTTCCAAATGAGTTATTAGACAAGACAAAACAAGCTTAAGTTTTCAGAGCTTTTAGCTTTTGAAATAATAGATGAGAGATCATAGACATGTACTGGCTGCTCTGTTTTCTCACCTTCCTCATGTTTTTTAACCTGATCTGGCTTCTGCTTCCCTTACTTGTCTCAAATAGCTCTTGCCAACTATACCAATGGGCTTCATCCGCGGGGATCATGTCACTGGGTGAGCGTTTTCAGTCCTCGGGCAGTGGCGTTGGGCCCTGGCGATGCCAGCTCCATCAGGCACTGTTTTCCCTCAGCTTCCTTGCCACTGGCCTCCCTGCTCTTCTCGTTGTCCTCTACCATGCAGTTAAATGTGGGATTATCCCAAGGTTCTGTTCTAGGACCACTTCTCTTCTTACTCTATATCCTCTCCCTTGGTCATCCCACTTAAGTCTGTGCCTTCAATTACTAACTGTGTGCCAATGGATCATAAATATGTGCTGCAGCCCAGACCTCACCTTTAAGCTTGACCCCGTGCTCTATCCTCCCTCCCCCACTTGCTTACATCATATTGGTGGCTTTCAATCCAAACATTCGGCTCTTTGGTTGGCCTTGCCTGGCCACCGACCCCTCTTCAACTTCTCTACTGTGCTCCCTCTCCCCTCTGCTTTTTCTCCCTCTGTGGTACCATATTGCCTCCTGCAACAGGGCTGTTAATGCAGCCACTCTCTGCTCCCAGTGCTCTTCCCTTTATATTTAGTTAAATCCTTCTCCTTTGTTGCATCGTTGCTCAACTTTCACTTTCCTATGGAAGTGCTCTAATCCATGTGCCCTATCACCAATCATGTCACCAAATACAAATTATAACACTAATAACAGTTTTAATTTTACTTTTATTTTTTGTGGTCACTTAATACATTTTCTCCACCAGACTGTAAGCTCTCTCAGCCCAAGGATTTTGTCTTTTGTTCATTATATTTCCCACATAATGTTTGGCATATAATAGGCAAATAGCAAAACATTTTGAATGAATTCTGTACATTAATTTGTCTTTTCTAATTTTTAAAAGTAATTTCTGCATATGTATATATATACAAATGTAGCACATGCAGTTTCTGTAGTTTTATGTGAACCCAATCCTGATGGTACTTTTCTTGAAAATTATAAAGATACATTCTAAAGAATTCCATGAATGACATACATATATATTTTTAAAGGATCAAATACATAAAAGCCTTACTTGGATCTAGCTAGTAATTTATCCTCCTCCATGTTCTTCATTTGCTTTTTCTACATTGGCCTCTTCTCCCATGTTCTTTATATTTATCAAATATCTCACTAAGTCTAGTATTCTGTGCAGGTAGAATATATGCAGTGTCCAGCCCAATTCAGCAGACTCTCAACTTGCTCATCAGTTTATAGGTATCACAGGATTAAAAATAGTTTAGCCATCTGCTAACTGACCAAACAATTTTAGTATTGTGAAAGGGTGTGGTAGGGGAGGGAGATACAGGGTCCTAAGTGTGTTGTCAGAACAAGGCTCTGTGCAGAAACCACCTTGTGACCTCTTAATACTGAAACCTGAGTCAATTCAAAATTAGGAAGAGATTTGGTGAAGGTTAAGCATCGCAAAGTCTTGACAATAGGGGACTTCCCAGAATAGGGTGACAAAAGAATTTCTTTCAACATTTTAATATTTTACTACATTTTTTTAGAGAAAAGAATATGAGTTTCTAATGACATGAATTCTGTGAAATGTAATTATCGTAATATATATTTATATAATATATATATAATATGTAATGTATGTTTCTAGAAATCAGCTTTAATTAATTAGCCTTTTACGTTTACCCTTTAATTAGGAAAATCAGTAGATTCCCAGTCATCTCGAAGTGAATCTGAAATTGTGCCAAAAGTTGCTAAAATGACTGTGTCTGGAAAGAAGCAGACTATGGGATTTGAAGTGCCTGGGTAAGGTTTTTAATTCCCCCCCCCCCCCCTTTTTTTGAAATCAGTGTTGTCTCCTATTAGACTATAAGAAAGAGACTCGCTCAGTTTTGCATCATGATCATTAGCATTGAAGTGTCGCGGTGCTCAGTGTGGAGCGGTGCAAAGAGAAGGGGATGAAAATTAGTCTTGATTCTAGACTTCTCTCTGTATGGTAATCTATCTCACTATTAATTTCTTCATATAAATTAAATTATTTTTAGCTACTTGGACATAAAAAACCCATGATTTTGTGAAACCTAGCGCTGTGAGATAAGGACTCCTTGTACCACTAGATGGCATAGGTAAGCAGCATTTGAAAATTACCTGTAGTTGGTGAATTATGGAATCTAGTATAATTATTGTCTTTAAACTCCTTTAGATTTTCATATTGAATAAAATAGCTCAGTGTAGCAAAGACATAAAATATAAAATGAAACATATCTCTAATTTTAAATATCTAGTGAAAATTGACAAGTCATACAGTGGTAGCACTCATTTATTCTTTCTTGTCACAGTCTCTAGAATTCTCCCAGGAGTTTTTATAGACAAGGGACGTGGATTGCTTGAGGTTTAACAGCACAGTATGAAAACATTAATTTTTAACCTCTAAAATTTTCGGATTTTTCAGTCACTCCCTATAGCTATTACTTAAAATTATACATACATTGTCTGCCATTTAGATAGATAAGAAACACTATTATTCAATATAAACAATAGAGGTTTTTTTTTTAACTTCAGAGAATATAAATTCAACAGCTTTTTTTTCCTCGCTTACACCATTTTTCTATCTAAATAAATGGAGGTATCATGAGTCTTGGCCGGGAAGAATCTTAATAGTTCAATTTTTTGATTTCATAAAAGCAAGACTTTATTCATTAGGTTTCAAATTCAGTGAGGGAAAAACTCCATATCTAGGACATATAGTCAAATGATTGGATGAATGAAAAAGTTAACTTTTAATTTGGGTAACTTTAGCCCATTAAAATAATTTTGAATCTTGATTCAGTCACAAAAAGCTTAATGTATGTCTTTTCTCTCTGAATTGGGATTGGGTTGTCAGAATCATAAATGCCTTTTCTATCCTCATGTCTTTAGTGCCACTTAACTCCTGTTATGGGATTTTTTCCATTGGGAGGGGAAAAAAAATAGAATGCACAATTCCTTGTTTTAAGGATTTCATAATCTTAATGCAAAAGGTTTAAGAAATCTTAGAAAGCAACATACAAATGATCCCAAATTAATGTATCATATTAGAAGTAAATGCATAGTTATCTGTGTGAATAATTATAAAAATATTTGGTAATAAATGATCAAGAAATAAAGATAAATAGTAAATGCAAGTAAATAATTCTTGAAAACCCAACTCTATACTTTACAGATGTAATGCAAGCCTTTCAGAATCTTACTAAGACTATATGCTTCATGGGGACAGAGATGATTAATATTCATCATCATATTCCTTTCATCGAATAGTTGTTTAATATTTATTGATTATATGCTTCATGGGGACAGAGACGATTAATATTCATCATCATATTCCTTTCATAGAATAGTTGTTTAATATTTATTGATTAGAGTCCTTGGGGAAATACATTTTATTTAAAAAGTAAACTTCGAAACAGTATAAAGGTAAAATAACAGCCTGTGAGTTAATCTTTTCATGTGGCCCTGTGGGAGAAATTGTCAGAATGTTAACGGTCTGTAGGTACAGATCAAGATACTCAGAAATGTGTAGTATTACTCAAGGGCCAAGCCATGTTTGCATTGGATACTTTCATAGAAATTTTTATAGGAATTTAAATTTCCAATTTTTGTAGGAATTGACCTCTTAAATCTAATTATTAGCTTTCCAATATCATTTAAATAACTCAAGCAGAAAGATTAAGCCTCTAGATTCATGTAGAAATATTCCCACTTTTTGGAAAGAAGATTTAGAAAAAAACCAGACTAGTCATTTTATAATAATAGATAAGCATATAAAATTATATGAGAAAGTGCCTGAAAAAACATTTAACCAACTTATTCTTTCTTTCATACCAGTCAGTAATTATAGCCCTGGACTCAAAATGTTTGTTTTTAGACCTTATCTTAGAGAGTTTTTTAGATTCTTACAACATTGACTTTTATTTCATAATATGCAGAAGTTTTTATTAAGTACAGACTTATCTAGGATGCTTTTCTGATTATTTTGGTCACTTCCCTCTAACATTGTATGGTTTAGTGAACCAATTTGCAGTTTGTGACCTTGTTTCCACTTTACGTATCTGAGTCCCTCAGTAGATTGTAAGCTTTTGGGAATAGTAGATAACTTGCTCATTTCTATATCTTCTTTTCTTTTCAAAATCAGTGCCTAGTATATGTTGTGGTTTTTAGTAAATCAAGTATTTGTTGAATTAATGAATTAAAGTTCCTTTGCCAAAAGTATTAAGAAAATGTAGGCATTTAGGGATAGCTCCCTTAAAGATAGTGTTTGAGCAGTAAGTATCTGTCCTGTTGGAAGAATGAGTTAGGGATAAAACTATTTTTTTTAATACTAATTTATCTGCAGGAATACATTTGGTGCCAGTTTTTACAAAAATTTCTCCTTTATGCCATCTGTATTGACAGAATGGTATGGCTAAGGCCATGGGGTTGGACTTTGAATTTCAGTTATTTTACAGGATATTTTCTTCATATCTTAGTTTTTGGTAGACTGTTTTTCTCCTGGGATCTTCCAAGTCTTTATTTGTGTGGTTTGGGTCTAGCTACTTATCAGAGTCTGTTCCACCATAACAGACTCTAGCCACTTTGCAGAGATCCTTTTTGGCCTGCAAGTGTAGGGAATAGAAGAGACAGCTTCTCTGACCTCTGACATTATAGGACATCAGTTGAATTGGTTTAAACAATTTTTCCTGTCTCTGCTTTTTGTAGAGTAACTGCTGAAGAAAATGGTCATAGTTTCCACATACCTCAAAAAGGACTTCCTAGTGAAGATACTAGCATTGCTTCTTCTGATGTTCCTGAGACTGTTTCTAAATCAGCTCTTCCATCCCACACCACTCAAGTGTCAGAAGAGCCGAGTTCAGCACCAACACCAGTGAAGAAGTCTAGCAAGCTGAGGCAGCAAATCGATGTCAAGGCAGAACTGGAGAAGCGACAAGGAGGGAAGCAACTCCTCAACCTAGTGGTCATTGGTAATGCCCTTTGTTCCTCTGGGTTGTTGGTCACCTCTGCTTTAGCCTGGCAGCATTCTGGTGCAACGTGGAAACTCCGGTTCCACTCCAAGTCTCTGTGTGGGCTTAGTGGACGTAAAGCAAAAAGGCTTCGCACCGTGGTGCTTTCCAGTCACCCTGGTGAGACGATGCCAGGTGACCAAGGAGGTCATTAGACTTGGTTGTGGCACTTTCATTTTGTGAACATTTGAAAATGGCATGTCTTGTTGACAATTGTAATTTCTGAAAACCAGGGAAATTTCCCCCCATCTCTAAAGAGATGTGCTCTTTTTTTCTCCATTTAGATGTTTTAACTCTCATTTGATAAAAATTGGTGTTTATTACTCTGAGCACTCACATGAACTGTTGCATTACATGTTCATGCAATGCCTCAATGTGAACCACGCCTGGAAAATGTGCCTGGTATTAACCCTGATCAATTTTCCTTAGGTCATGTTGATGCTGGGAAAAGTACTCTGATGGGCCATATGCTTTATCTTCTGGGTAATGTAAACAAAAGAACTATGCATAAGTATGAACAGGAATCTAAAAAAGCTGGCAAAGCTTCGTTTGCATACGCATGGGTCTTGGATGAGACTGGAGAAGAGAGGGAAAGGTAGTCACTCTATTTCACAGTTTTCGGTTTGAAATGATATATAAGTGTGTGATATGTGTTGAATATGTGTGACATACCATGCAATACTATAGAGACTATTTTTAGAAAACTTTCAATTATGAGGGAAATATTTTTATTATAGTTTTCAATGTAATCTACGTACGTCTTTTACTCTTCCAAATTTTATGAGAATAGTTTTAAAGAATGTTTATCAAAGAAATTGAAAAACACAGGAAAAAGCAGTAAAACCCCTCAGCTGATTGTTCTACGGGAGAAGTTTCAGCTGTTACTTCCCTAAGTAATGTCAGATTGTCTTGATTTTGAATTAAAATTATGAGTAAGATGCTAAATTTTATATCAGGTTATAAAGGAAAGGTAACTTTTTGTAGTAAACTGTTTTCTGTTTGGAATCAAAATGACCAGTAAGTCCAAATTATCATTTTTATACTTTGTTTGCTGTTTTTGAGTCAGAGTTAACGAACAAGGAATTAAACCTGTTTCCTACCATAGAGACTTAATCCAGTTGCTTCCTCCCTCCCTATCTGTTACTGTGTTCAGTGCTAATGTGGGGAGATTCTAGCAGGAGAATGCAGCTACTCATGTACCTCTGGCCAAAGAAGAGTCCGTCTTTGGAAGTCTTTTTAGAGTGGTGATATATATTATGTTATAACTGTTAGAGATGGGGGAGCCAATCGTATCTTTGTCAGGAAAGAAAGAGGACTCTAATAATTCAGTGAAATGGCAGATAAATCAACTGTGTCAAAATAATGACTCTAAAGACCGAAGTCCTCTGAAAGTCCCAAGTCAACAAAGAGATTACTCTGTGTTCCCCGAGATCTTCATTCTGAATATGATTAGGGAATCTATTTGGATTTTCATAGTTTTGTTTAATGTGTATGTTTATTTTCTTGGAGTCTCGGATAGTCTGTGTTATAATATATAGGGTAAATCTCAACAAAGGGGGTCACAATATTCCTTAGCTCTTCTGATATAAATTCCTATTTATCATATGTATAATATGATATTCATATAATACAATATTTATAATATTCCTTCATTCTGTAGATAGCAGAAACTTCCAGATACGTAATGGGAGTTTTAACTCCACACTTTGTGTTCCTTAATAGCATTTCAAAAATATCATGTGTTGCTCATGCCACCATGTTAAATATTTGTAAATCCTCTGTTCTGCTTGTATGTTGAACAGAAATTAGTAAAATAAGTGACATTTTCATATCCTTAGGGTTACAAATCCAGACCAGAGCTGAGTCAAAGGAGTATATTCTTGTCAGAGCAGTTGAGGGAGGAGCTCAGAATAAGTCTCAGTTTGTCTCTCTTCTGAAAGCAATTATTTGTGTATCATTGAAGAGAATTTAGCATCATTTTTGCAAACTCAAATGGCCCGTGGTTTCAGATTGAACTAGAAGGACTTGACTAAGGTGACCCACAGCTGCCTCACTGCTAGGGTGAACACGTGATTTCATCGTGTAGTTGTCGGGACACTCAGTGGTGAAATGGAGTGCTCATTCATTCCTCCAGACTCTCCTGGGCAAACCAGGGTGGATAGTTACTAGTGTGTCACCCACCTGATCTCCCCTTCAAAGTTCCTGTGGTCTAGAATGACTCGGTACCTTTGTGGAGCCTCCCTGGGCTTTCTTATAATCTGAATCTACATTTTTGTGGCTAAGAAGAGGCACTACGTTAGTCTCCAAGTAGGATGAAATGGGATGCAAAACAAACTACTGTTCATCTCCATTTTTAAAATTGGGCATCTCCTTTGATATCGCTTGTTTTCTAAGTGTGTAACAACATACTGACCAACCTTGCTAATGAAAGTTTGATAAGTTTATTTCTCTAGTTAGTGAGGCATAAACATAAGAAGATGGAAAAACTACCTCCTGATAGTGGTCATTCTTCATTTTATCTTTTCTCATGTGCAATATTTACTATTCCTCCTCTGGAGATGCCCCATGTATCTTTCTTTCTTCACAATCTACATTGCTTCTCATAAAAAAGAAAAAAGGAAATGGGAAATATCTATCATTTTGATTAAGTTTTTGCTGCATCCACAACCTTGTTTTAAAGCCATACAGGTGTAATTCTATTATAGCAGAAATTCCAGCCCCAATCGATTGCTTAATTATTCAAAATAATAGACTATATAATAAAACTCCCATTATTACTTAAGAATTTAGACTCATTTAGCCTATATTATGAAATAATTTAATCCATAACACTGATTATTTATATAGTGTATTCTAACCATTTTATGTTTTCTTTAAGGGGAGTAACAATGGATGTTGGTATGACAAAGTTTGAGACCACAACCAAAGTTATTACATTAATGGATGCTCCAGGCCATAAGGATTTTATTCCAAATATGATTACAGGAGCTGCCCAGGTATTTCCTTAACTATAGTGCATTGATTGTATATAAGATTTTCTGATGCTAAGGTTATAATTCTAGGATTACAACTTTTAAAATATTTTAAAATTTGAAAAAATAGAGAAATATTTTTTCTTGCTAGCTTTATCAGTACTTTATAAAACCTTTTCTAATTTATTACAATGAAGCACATGTATAAAAGCTATGAATTTCTTTATCATAAAAATAATGATAAAGTGCTTTATGAGGTATAGCCTTATATTTTATTTATTAATAAGTTGGGGTAAATATTTCAACATCTGCCTTTTTATGATATTTATATTCAAGTCCTATACGTTTTTTTTTTTTGGTGAGGAAGATTGGCCCTGAGTTAACATCTATTGCCAATCTTCCCTCTTTTTGCTTAGGAAGTTTGGCTCTGAGCTAACATCTGTGCCCATCTTCCTCCATTTTATACGTGGGATGCCACCACAGCATGGTTTGATGAGCGGTGCATTGGTGCAGGCCCAGGATTCGAACCTGCGAACCCTGGGCTACCAAAGTGTAGCATGTGAACTTAACTACTATGCCACCAGGTTGGCCCCTCCGATACCTTTTATTAAGAGCTAATTTATGCAGAAATAATGATGCTTGGGAGTTTTCCCCCTGTGGTTTATTTACTTTTTTTATAGGATTAAAAAACAATTGCAATTTGTAAAGTTACATGATTCTTAATAAGGATACTGAAAAAAATCAAAGATTATAACTTTAAATAATTAAAACAATGAAAATAGCACCACACATATAGGACATTCATTTCTTTTATAATAGATGATTATTGGAAAACATGGAGAGTTCAAAAATAGCCTATATCACTTGGCAAAAGTGTGACTTCAGCAATTGACCATCTGTGAGTTCTTCCATGCATAAAAAGGGAATGTTATATAAGCATTTGTCAGCTTCAAAAGGGTGTTATATGAATAAATTAGAATATATTTGAAGATTAGTGAGAAGGTATTTGATTCTATTTTAGAAAATTGATATATACTTTCAGAATATTAATTTAAGATTCATGGACTGAATGTGGTGATGAAGACTGAAAAACAATAATTATCACTGTTGACTGAGTACCTAATATGGGCCAGACACTGTATGAGGTGTTTTGTGGGCATTTAGTTTAATCTAATCCTTGTAACTACTCTGTGAAGTACAGATTATCCCCATTTTAAATGAGTATACTTCTCTAATTTACCAAAGGATGTATTTTTCTTTCTTTCCTTATATGTGTGTGTCTCTTGTTTATGTGTCTCTATATGTGTGTGTGTGTGTGTATACATATGTATATATATTTTTTCTTTTCATTCAGCGAATACTTACTGAATGCCTGCTACGTGCCAAGCACTGTGGTAGGCAGTGTGGGGATACGATGGACTACAAAGCACGTTTCAGTAGTTTCATGGGAGGGGCAGACACCAGAACAAGCAGTTATACAGTAAAATGTTTTTGAATCTTAGAACCTTAGAGTCCAGAGTAATCATAAAGATCATTTATTCCAAACTCCTTGTGGAATTAGGGTAGAAAAGGATTTTAGAGATTATCTAATTGAATTCCATTATATGACAAATGAAGAAATAGACTCAAAGGTATTGTCACTTACCCAGTGTGCAGAGGACTGTGGTAGGCCGTCGGGGACGCACAGACGCATACAGGACGTGCTGCCTCTCCTCAGTCAGGGCAAGATAGAGGCTGACACAAACAAACTACGAGAAGAAACTCACAGGACACGTGACGAGGAGAGATCGCTGGACGCTGCTGAAATGTCTTCCTTGAAAATATGTAGACATTTGAGCTCCCAAAAACAAGCTGTTCATATAAAGAACAGAGAAATTGCCCAGTAATTTTTTGGAGGTGGTGATAGGAAAGAGGATTAGGAAGAATACTTATAGCCTTAGGTATCTTAATACCAATTCAGTGAATTTAAGGTTTTAGCCTAAGAAAGTAAATACAATTTGACAGTTATCAGCAAAACCTGATAAAGAAATTTATAATTATTGATCCTAGGATTTGGAAGGTCAGGGCTTAGTGCTTTATATAAACTACATTTACCCCCCAGTGTTTCTGTGCAGTGGGTAAATTGACACCCAGAGAGATTAGACCATTTTCTTGAGGTGTGCGGCCTGTGAGTGGACTGCACACGAGTGAAAGAGCCGATTTTCAAATGATTGCTCCAGTTTGTGCTCTTAACTAAGAATCTTTGATCAAAAGAACTGGATCTCATTGAAGAAATTAGAGTTCAATGTTGTAAATCATGAAGCACTGGAAATGAATACTGCACTGGAAATGAATACTGCACTTAAGAGTGGAAGTAAAGCAGAAGTATTTGGGTAGGAATAAAAAGAAAAAGAAACAGAAATAATCGTGTAAATTGCCCCACCAAAGTATGTGGATTATACTTCTAATTTAAATTATAAAGTTCTGTTCTATTCAGAGCAAAGTATCTGATAAATTCTATACTTACTTTATGACCACTTCATGTTCCATTATCATGAGGATTATATGATAATGTGTGAGAAATTCTTTACAAACTAGATCACTGAACTTAAAGTGACAAGAAAAGCTCTTGTGGGCTCTCTTCTGACCAAAAGGCCAGAGCACTTAGTGTGGATGGAGGACCCTTGAGAGAAAGTGATTATCATGTAACAGTCTGAGATAGCTAAGGAGGGGAATGCCAAACTTAGTCATTGTATCCTGGATTATAGAAAAGCAGATTTCTATGAAAACAGGCATGCATACAAGGCAAAAACTGTAAAAAGGAAAAAATGAGTGTTGCTTTAAAAAATATCCTGACAAGGCATTGACAGAAGTAATTGATGAGAATGAAACTGGAGGAACATCTTCTGGTTGCACAAACTTTGTTGCAGATTTTCAAAGGCTGCATCTACATGATGCAGATGGAGTCACATAAAGAAGCACCAACGCAAAGCGTTGTGGGTGCCTGTAAAACTAGTGTCAGGAAGGCCAAGGAGAACAGTGAGCTCCAGCTCAGGTTAGCTTGCTTGCTTCTTTTTTTGTGTGTCAATTGAGGATGAGAGGAGAAATGTCTTTCATCTGATTCTCCAAATAGTCCACCAAAGTTAGGAAACTGTTATTCAAGATTCTTTTTCAGTGGCTGTAGAGGGTGAATATGCTATTTTTGATAATTCATTTATTCACTGTTTTCCATCATTATGAACAATACTCTGACAAATGTCTTTGTAGACCCATAACGATTTCTCTATGATAGAGGTGAAATTGATGAGAAGCACGATATACCTAATTTTAAGGCTCTTGATACTTATTGTGCAAACACCTGCAGGGAGGTTGTCCACCTGCAGCCCCACAGGCAGGGTGTGAGAACGCCTGTCTTGCTGCACCCTTGCCACAGTAGATAATTTTGTCTTTTACATATTTCCCAGTGTGATTTATAAAAATGGGAAAAGGGAGGAATTTGTTGATGTATTTTTTTTTGTGAGGAAGATTAGCCCTTAGCTAACATCCGCTGCCAATCCCCCTCTTTTTGCTGAGGAAGACTGGCCCTGGGCTAACATCCATGCCCATCCTCCTCTACTTTATATGGGACGCCACCACAGCATGGCTGACAAGTGGTGCACAGGTCCATGCCTGGGATCCAAACCTGCGAACCCTGGGCTGCTGCAGTGGAGTGTGCGAACCCAACCATTATGGCACCAGGCCAGCCCTGTTGATGTATTTTTAATGTCTTTTTTTGGTTTCTAATGAATTTGAATTTTTTTCATGTTTATTGGCCATTTACATTCCTTTTTTAGCAAATTGTTTGCTGTATCCTTTAACGCGTTTTTTATGGAGCTATGTCTTTTTTCCTTTTTTTGGTAAAGACTTTATATTAAGATAACTTTTACCTTATATGTTACAAATATTTGTCCTGTTTACTTGTATTTTAATTTTATGTTTTTACTCCTTTGCCTAGATATTTTAATTGTTATATAATTAAATATAGACATTTTTTGTTGTTGTTTATGTCATTTTTGGCCTCATGTTAGTACTTTTTCTTATTTTAAAGTTTGGATCCATTGTGTAATTCTTTTGTTTGATTTGCTTTGGCATTTGGAGTCTGCCTTTAAAATCCAACCAACACAATTAATTGTATAATGTGTCCTTTCAATTAAAATGCCGTGACATTATTTTCAGTTTGGATTATTCTTTCTTCCTTAGGCGGACGTAGCTGTTCTGGTTGTAGATGCCAGCAGGGGAGAGTTTGAAGCTGGGTTTGAGACGGGAGGACAAACGCGAGAACACGGCCTCTTGGTTCGTTCTCTTGGGGTCACACAGCTCGCGGTGGCCGTCAACAAAATGGATCAGGTATTGAAGGGCTTTGTGAGCATTCATTTTAGATGCTAAGATGCTAATCTGCCGTATTGATGATCTCAGAAGTGACTGGTGACATTTTATTAGTCCATTTGCCGTATTTTAAAAAATAAATTCATGATCCTGATATTTAAATAAATGAGATAGTAATTTTTAAGCTAGAAAATGTCTTCTCATTTTCAAAATTAATTTAAAAATCTTAAAATTCTTTTTAGTTATAAAATAATATACATTTAGTATAAAGAAAATCTGAAATACTTGTATTTTCAGCTCCCCTTTCCTCCAAAAAGCTTTTAACATTTCATTTTGTACATCCATCCAATTTATTTTTATACATAAAGATCTTTTTCTTTACAACATTGGATTATAATCTATTTTATCTGCTTTTTAAAAAAATTGACTATATTCTCATGCCTGTTTCCAAGTAATTAATAATTTTTGTATAAAGAGGTTGTTTTTATGGCTTTATTGTAGTCTATTTTAAACATATACTATAATTTATTCAAACAATTCCCTGCTTTTGAAATTTCCAGTTGTTTCATGTGTATGTGTGTATTTAGAAATGGTTTATTCTATGGAAATTTCTGGGCCTAAGGTCATATACATTTTTAAGACTTGCTGTACATGATCAAAATGCCTTTGAGAAAAGTTCTAGTTATTTGCTCTTGGCACATGTGGTGTATTCACTTTCCCAAACTCTTATCAACACTGCTGCTATTAAAAAATTGTTTTCCAACTTGATATATAAAACATGATATTTCTTTTTTTAACTTATTCTTCTGTGAATGTTAATAATATTTAAATATACTTTATTAACCATGTGTATTTTTTCTTCTGGAATTATATAATTTGCTCATTTTTGAAGCTTTTTTTCTTAACAGTTTGTAAGCATAACTTAAGATATTAATCCTTTATCTTATCTTTTAGATATTTTTCTCAATTTGTTGTTTTACTTTTCATTTTGTTTATGGTGTGTTTTTGACTTATATTCAAATTTATAAATATTTTCTTTTAACTCCTTTATGCTGAGGTATTATCTCACCTTGGGATCAGATACATAGTCACCTACATTTTTCTACATAGTTCGTTCTTTTATAGTATCATTATTACATATACCTTTTATTTTTTCCCAGTATTTTAGTATGAAAAATTTCAAATATAAAGAAAAGTTGAAAGAATTTTACAGTCAAAACCCGTGTTATACCCACTATCTAAGATTCTGCTACTTGTTTGCTCACATTTTTGTCAATCTACCCCCGTATCCATCCATTAATCCATCTTATTTTGACGTGAATTTCCGAGTAAGTTACAGACATTAGTACATTTACCCATAAATACTGCCGCGTGCATACCGTTATCTAGAGTGTGCATCACGTATACATTTTTACGTTATTTAGCTTGGGGAGCATGTCATTAATCTTATTTTATTTCAGCAGTTGATCCAAGCACAATTTAATAAATTATTCACTTTTTCTCCCCAAATTTGAAATCACTTTTAGCTTATACAAAAAATTCTGTATGTATTGGAGTTTGTTTCCAGGTTTTCTGTTGTAGGAAAAGTTACTTTTAGATCATATTGAGTAAGATCTGATGTTCTGAGTTTTAATTTTAACAGATTTTATTTTTAATATATTTTATAGCCTTGATGATTTACATTTTATTGCAGAAATTTAAATTTTCTATGTAGCATGGTCTGAAGAATAGTTTTAAAAATAAATTGGATCTTTATCAGGTTAATTGGCAACAAGAAAGATTTCAAGAGATTACTGGAAAACTTGGGCACTTTCTTAAGCAAGCAGGTTTTAAGGTAAGATAATTTTAAATTTATTTAGTTACTTTCCTGAAGTCTCATCTTACTGATATGAGAGAAGAAAACTAAAACTTTTATATTCTTTTCTTGTTAAAGTGTGCTTAATTCTTTTTGTTTTTATTTCCCCCTGGTATCGTGTATATCTTATCTTATGTTCTTTGGATTACTTCCCCTTAGAAACTTGTGTATATTTTATAAAGCTTGGTTTTAGTATAAAAGACTTCTCTCCCACCTATTAGATTAGGTTTAGAGAGGTCACAGAGGACTGTGGAAACTAGTAGAGAGGATTTTTCCCAGCAAAAATGTGAAATGTGCCTGTGTTACCAGGTGAAAATGCTTGAGCGTTTTGGAACAAATTTGCAAGTTTCCCACAAAATCAAAGAAGTTAAAAACTGTTGGATCAGGTAACTCCAGGGCTATAGTTCTATAATTTCTATTACTTTTTAAAAAGTATATTGTTGTTGCTTTTGCAAACTTGGTGCAGTTATAGTTATGGTGAACCTTTTCACTTCTTTTAAACAGTGTTGTATTAAGTTTGATATATTCAATCTTTTTAAATAGGAAAGTGATGTAGCTTTTATTCCTACAAGTGGTCTCAGTGGTGAAAATCTCATCACAAGATCTCAATCAAGCGAACTCACAAAGTGGTATAAAGGCCTCTGTTTATTAGAACAAATTGGTAAGTGTACTTCCATACTAATT
This sequence comes from Tapirus indicus, assembly GCA_031878705.1. Taxonomy (NCBI): domain Eukaryota; kingdom Metazoa; phylum Chordata; class Mammalia; order Perissodactyla; family Tapiridae; genus Tapirus; species Tapirus indicus. The sequence goes on along the minus strand of CM062933.1, from coordinate 53,760,831 downwards.
TTAATGCATTGTAAATGTGATATTAACTAGTATTTAGAGTTCTTTATATGGGAGACAGTAATGAGTATGAGGAAGTATAGGATTTGCAGTCAGGGGGTCAGTTACCAGTTTTGAAGCCACATGCAATATTGAGACTGTCTGCTACTCAGCTTTCTGTTTTAATTAATGAGGCTCGTGCCCACCCTCACTGCCTCCCAGACTTACTGATGTTAAATGAGGTAACGTGTGAAAACACTTCATAAACTACAATGTATTAGATGAATGACAGTCAATTTGCTATTATTTATAAAAAAGATTATTTTCTAAGAGAAGTGAGACCATAATGGGCTCTTTGGACATGATTCAAAAATTACATTTTAAATTAAATCTTGCTTTTTGCCATTTTTTCCCAGATTCCTTCAAGCCTCCTCAGAGATCTATTGACAAGCCTTTTAGGTTGTGTGTATCTGATGTTTTCAAAGGTAGGTGCTTCCTGCACAGTGCTTCTTCAGTGTGGCCCCTGCCTCTCCATCTCTCCTGATCTCCTTCCTTGCACAAAATTGTTCTGTGGTCTTCAGATTCTTCCTCCTCATGTCAATGTAAGGATCATTGTCAAATTAAAGTGCACAGTTCTAGTCAGTTAACTCCCCTGCCCAGAAGAATCTTTAGTTTACTTACCATTTCCCTGTCTCATACTCATCTTCCAAGCATGAAAAACCTTATCTTCTGTCTTTCTAGCCTCATAGATTTTTTCTCCCTTTAGTTTCTGTATCCTTCATCTAAACGGGATCATTCGCTATTTCTTAACCTCCTGGAGTGCTTATTGCCACTGTGTCTACCAAGTATCACTCTTCTCTCTCTAGTTGCCGGTTTCCTCCCCATCTGTAGCAGTCTGGGTCCAATCAGGAGATAGATAACACACACAGGTAAAACAGGAAGGTTAATATCAAGTCTTATTAAGTATGATAAAAGATCCTATGTAGAAAACTATGAAATGGAAATGGAATAAAAGATCTCAATAAATAAAGTTGTAACATTTATTCATGGGAATAATCAGTATGATAAAGATGTCAGTTGTCCCCCGAATCTCCATTGTCACAGAGCAGGGAGTGAGGAGTGGATGTGGAACTGAGCAACCATAAGTTCATAATTGGCGAGCTCGCCCACACATACACCAGGGAGTCCTCTGTGTTCTCTGTACCCTCTGTCGTTAACATTTTTCGTGCAGTATTATAATCGTTTCTGTGCTGTCCGTTCATTTCACTTAGATTGTGAACCTCCTGGGGGCGAGTCCTGTCTCTTCTCTATCTGTATCTGCTCAGTGCCTGGCACATAATACACCTTGCTTAATCAGTAAATGATGAGTGAGTGAAGGTGCTTCGAAAGAACCATTCAATACAATTGAAATTCATCATTATCATTATTAGCTTTGAGATTCTAGTAGTAGAGGAAATATGGTAATGGTTTCCAGAATGCCTGTCATCTATTTAAAATACAGAGGTGCTAAGTTTTCTGTAGATTAACAATGTTTGCTGACTCTACCTTCTCACCTCCCCTTCTCTCTTCAGGCTGCTTCTTGGCTTCTGCCTACACTGCTGCCCTCTGTTCCCACTGAGGTTACCAAATGACCTTGGCTGCCCTCGGCAGTGCACATTTTTCAATTCTGTCTTACTTCTTTCTTACTCGAATTCGGCATTATTTCTGAGGCTGGTAGCCATATCCACCTTGAAACTTTTCTCCAGTGGTCTAGTTCTCTGACCTCTCTGATCTCTGGGGGCTCCTCTTTTTGTCTCTTAACTGGTGTTCTCTTGCTTCAGTCCTCTTCTTACTCTACATGCTCCTTTTGGGTGGACATCCATGAGTTCATCTACCTGGGGCGTCTTGATGCTTGCCAGATCTGTCTCCAACCCAAACCTGTCCTCACTCTCCTGATACAGGTGCTAACTGCTCTGGACATCTCCACAGGGAGTGCACTTGGAGGTGCCTTCTTGGAATTTGGTGGGATTGGTGCCCCTGTACATCTTGTAGACACTTGAAATCCACCGAGGCTAAAATTTCCTGACTCACAGTTAATGCATCATCCTTTCAGGTTTCTCCCCTTTGTCATTATCCCCCACTTATCACCCAAGATCTGTCATACCTTACTCTGAAACCCTTGAGTTTATTCCCTTTCTACAGTCAGTGTGTGCCTTTCAGTCCACCTCCTCTCCTCTCGGACACTGAAGTACCATCCTGTCACTTCCCTATCCACAGTTCTTCACTGGCTTCCCGTGAACTTAACCAAGCCCTAAACGTGACTTATGAGACCCCTTTGTTACTTGTCCTTTTCCTGTCTCTGTTGCCTCAGGTCTTGCCTTTCCCTCACTGTGCCATGTGGTTCCCCATATAAATGTCACAAGGGTCTTAGCACATCCCACATCTAGTTATGACTCTGTGCCTCTGCACATGCAGTTTCCTGCATCAACATGTCTTGCTTCTCCCGGCCTGTACACACAACCTCCTGGGAACTGTTCTTCTCCTTCAGAGTGCCCAGCTAAAGTAATCATTCCCCCGTCTTGGATCCTTCCGTGCACCTTTTTCTATTTCCATTGTACATTGTAAATAGGATCTCTCTCAGGACAGTGTAATTGTTTTTGTCTTTCTCTTCATTAGTGTAAACTCCTTACTGCTAGCGCTTATGTTTTCACCTCTTTGTCCCCAGCGATTAGCACAGTGCCTGGCACTTAGTAAGCTCAGTAAATATTTGAAAAAGGAATGAACTCCCACTTTTTGTAACATGAATATTTTTATTTGTAAGAAAATGAAGAGTAGAGTGTGGTATGCCATATTTAGTAGATATGTTAAAAATTCTGAAATGATAATTGCTTAATGTTTTTTGAACTATTAGTTTTGGGGAACTAAATATAGCTAACAGTGTTAATTATCAGATAACATTGCTGTGTGAATCATTACAAGATTTTGGCATGTTTTGCAGATCAAGGATCTGGATTTTGTGTAACTGGTAAAATTGAAGCTGGTTATATCCAGACTGGTGATCGACTACTAGCAATGCCTCCTAATGAAACTTGTACTGCAAAAGGTATTCCTCTGCAAGGTTCTCTTGCTAAACAACCCTTAAGTTGAGACAGCAGATTTTTAAAAGTAGTTTAGTTATTAACTCTAGAGTAAATAACCTCTTACTGAAATTGTAACTGACTGTCAAAATGATACTAACTGTTGAAGATAAAAATGTGAAAACATTAAACGATTTTTTTCTGTTGTGACTATGTGTGTATATATGTACATATAACATTCTAACTGTGGTAGCATTTTTTTTTTGGCACTGATTCAAGAAGGCTGCTTAGGATTTAACCAGATGTGTAGACACCTGACAGATACATTTAGAATAGTATTTGGTAGCAGAAATTAAATCTAACCTCAACCTGGCACTAAATACAGTGGCAGAGCAGACTGCTACAGTCTGTTGTTCTGAAATGTGTATTTCAGAATTACTGTGTTAGCAGCCTTGATCATGTTTATACCAAAAAAATTTTTTATAGGAAGATGTAAGAGAATAAGATGCAAATGCAGAAAATCCTAATGTTGAAAAGAGAAATTGAGCTAGTTTAAAGTGTCACAGTTACTGCTTTTGCACATAGATCTAATGTATGACCTTTCTTTCATAATGGCTGATAACTATTTGCATCTTCTAATCATTTGACTTTACATGTATACATGTTATTCTTTTCTGAATTCTGATTAAGAATTTATAATTCTATATTTACCTTAGTCTGGCTTCCAGCTATGCATCTGACTTCAACATAAAACTGAAGACCCGTTTTATACTGTAAAGGAATATTATGTGTAACAATTTTAAGCTAAAGTATAGCCTATTGGGAATGTTAAAATCTTTTTAAATTTCCATACTTTTCCTCCTGTTACTCTTCTTTAGAGTTTATATCCAGAGTTGTACCTGACTAGTTTGTAAATTTGAATGTACATTTTGTTTGAATTAATTTGCCTACTTTAAAAGCTGATTTCTTAGCAATTATAAGAAGTTAATGAATATGTTTAGAGGTAACAGTTTAACCTAAATTTAAAGATGAATAAGGGAATGAAAGCCAAAGTTATTTCCATTTTACCTTTTTCTTTCTGCTTGCTTAGGGATCATGAAAATTCCGTTTAGATAAAGAATAATATGCACTTTTTAAATGGTGTCATTTTCCATAGATCTTTTGTTTGCAAGTTCAGATCTCTACTTTGTTTTTTTAAAGTGATCAAGAGCTACAGTACTTTTGAAATTTCTTTGTATGTTAGTTTTTTTGAGAATAGGGATTTTTTTTTTTAATAATCATTGGACATGAATTAAAGCCGTGATCCTAAAATTATCATAGACCTTAGAGATTGGCTCCCTTGTGACCTCCAAAGTCATAATTTATCACCTCTGCAAGTTCCACATTCTTTTCCTCTCTCCTTCCATCCGTTCCCTGCCAGAGAAACTTCAACCGTTTATCTTTGGTCAAGTGTTTCTTAAAGGAGAAGCCATTTCAGAAGCACCTGGGCCACCACCCCACTCCTGGAGAGGTTCTCCTCAATTTCTGACCCTATAGCTTTTGCTTAATTTATTTGATTGTTTAATGCCCCTCTCTGTCAGAACACTGTAGGTGCTCCTGTGGCTCACTCTCAGACCCAGTGAAGAGGGTCCTTAAGAAGATAAATACGCTATGTTGGACAGTGTAGCATGTCTAGGGGGAGAAAAACAGATTATATATTACCTTTACAAAATTCTGTATTGTTAATTGGACTTCTCTTAGGAAAGCTCTTCAAATCTTAAGCCAAAGGTAATCTCTACTGTATGTAACTAGCTAGCTCCTGTCTTCAGTTCCACGTTTCATAGCAAAAATCAGATAATGGTCATTTTAAATTTGCTTTTAAAAACTAAATTTAATTAGTTGAATATTTAGCAAATGTTCCTTAATATCATAATTGTTCACATTTTCAGAGTCAAGAATCTCTTTGATACCCTGGTGAAAATTATGGCCCTTCTTCTCAGATTAATGCAGATGTGCACAGCCACGAAATTGTGAATAAGACTGTAGGTTGTCTCAGAGCTCTGAAGCTTCTCCTTGAACTCCCTAGAAGTCTAAAAGGAACTCACTTAAGAGTATGCTACATGGGAAAAATAAGTATTTTCAGAAAGATAAGGGTGAATTATGATTTACTAAAAACATGTCAATTAAGAACTATTCCACAGTGGTTGGCCTACACACTGTCTTCATCCAAAGGCTCAAGTTCCAGTGGAAAGGACCTTTTCTCATAAATTTACCCCATAGAAACAGAAAATATGAGATACCTTTAAAAAGCCTTTGAATAAGGTCACTGAGTATTGCCCTTTGGAATTGCTCTCCTGGATTATCCCTAGGTAATAAAGGTAGCTAGCAACACCTGGGTTCATTTTTAAATTAAATTTTCTTACACTGTTAATCTCTTTCTTTTCATCTAACCAGTTATCATTGTGCATCTCTCTCTCTGGGAGGCAGTTCTCTTGGGCCAGGAATAGTGAAGGGGCCTGCCGAGAGGACCACGTGATCAAACACTGATGCCCTGTGGGTTCCTCGGAGAACACAGGCGGATGTTTAGATGGTTGTCTAATTAAAAGCAAAGCTCAAGAGAATAAAGTACTACTAGGCATCTCCCCAGTCCCATCTTTTATGTTATTAAAAACAATTTGAACTGTATTATTATGCCTGTATCCATTAATAAAAGAAATATTTGAATGGGGCTTGTTTAATGAATATACCAGCTGAGTAAATGAGTTTAAAAATCTTGATTAAATAAGCAGAAGTCAGCCCTTTATGGACACCTACAGGTCCCCTTATGTTTAGGGTGGTGTTCCAGAAGAGTCAAGTCTAGAGGAAGTATGTTTTCCTCAACGCTCCCAGTTAACACTTCTCACTCTCAATCCATTCATACTGAGAATGATGAGTAGTGACTGATGAGGTACACATCAGCCAAACTCTCTTGGTTGTTATGGTTTGATATTGAGGCGTTTCACTGTATGCTTTGGTTCTTACTCATTTCCAGGAATCACTCTGCATGATGAACCTGTCGACTGGGCGGCAGCAGGCGATCATGTTAGTCTTACATTGGTTGGGATGGATATCATCAAAATCAAGTGAGTGAGAAAATGCGTTTCAGCAACTAGTGTTTTAGATATAGGACCTCATAACACATAAATTTTTCAGTTCACCAGCTCAAATGAAAGAATGAGCATTAATTCTGAATTTCATTTGGCCAAAAATAGGCACTTATGGAAGTGTATGAATGATAAGTAAAACCTTCTTCAAGTTGAAATTAATAATATCAGTGCACGTACCTGTTCTTTGAGCAAAAGCTGTAATGTATGAAATGGTGCAAGGGTAGCAATGGTTTGAAGCCGTGCTTGGACCCAGGGGGAGTGTTTAGAACAAGTCCCTCATGTCCTTGATTGTTTCTCTTTGTAAATGGTTTTAGAGGTATTGGGCATATATTTATTTGTCCCCCAACTACCTTCTCTCTTTTTTTTTTTGTTACAGTGTTGGCTGTATATTTTGTGGCCCCAGAGAACCCATTAAAGCCTGCACTCGTTTCAGGGCCCGAATCCTCATCTTTAATATTGAAATTCCTGTCACTAAAGGATTTCCTGTAAGTTTCAAAATGTTTAATTGTTACTGTTTTTATAAATTCAAAGTAACTTTATCCTAAAAAGTAATAACTTTCTTTACAAGTGATGATGCTAGTTATTTTCAGCTAACATCTTATTACTCTAATTAAGAAAAACATGAAATTAGAATTTGAAAGTCATTTTTATTTTGATCCTTGAGCTTGGGGATTTTTTCAGAGGCATTGAGAAAAAATTTTATAATCAATAGAATACAAACTAATGGTCATAAAATTTATCTAGGGAAAATGGTAGATACTTTTTTTTGCTATGTTCTAAAGGTTACCTGACTAATCTTCTTAGATTGGGTCTTGCTGATTTTGTTTTGTTTTAATATGCTTATTTGTAGTTTTTCTGATAATAAAAGTAATGCATTGTTATAGAAAATTTTGGAAAATACACAAAAAAGATAATAAGAATGTTCTGTAATTGCATAATCCATAGATACATACTTTTTACCTTTCAGTGTATTGTGTGTCCATGTTGTCCACCATTGGTGTTTGTGGCTGTATTCTGGGGCCCTGGCGCGGAGTGGGCCTTAGTTGTGCTGAAGCAACACGTTTAGACCCTGTGTGCTGTGACGTTGCTGTGTAGGTTATTGTTGACTAGCATCATTGGAAAATACACATTTATGGGAAGAGGGGGATTTTATACCATGTTACTTTATCCAGAAAAGATACTACTTGTGAATGGCATGAATTCCTTGTTTTCTGTGTACTTTTTTTCAGATATGTAGGGCCATAACTGGTTTTAGTTTGGTACCTTGCTTTTGCCACTTAACAAGTGAGGGTTTTCTTTTTTTTTCATGATCAGCTTACATATTACAGATTCTGCATGACTATAAAAAATGTTTCTCAGTGGAATTAAATGGCTTGCCTTTGAAAATATAAACAGATCATTTTCACCATTTGATGCATCTTTGAAATAAATGTAAGACAGTAATAGTAATTGACCTTTAAACTTATATTTAAGTTAGTGATAGTGTTTTAGAGGTTGGGAATAAATTTTTTTAGCTCATTTAAATTCATTTTATACTCATACACTTTATTTGAGATAACCATGTGCTTTGCTTATAATTCTTTGTAATTATTTCTATGTAAATTTGATCATATAAAATTATATTTATAAGATACTGTTTAAGTCCTTTAGTTTTATAATTATATTCCATTTCTCCCATATGCAAAAAAAGGAGTAAAAACTTCTCTCCAAAAAAATTGTTGTAGTTGAAAATATTTAATTTTTAAATATTCAAAATTCATGTATTGAAAGGCAAGAAACTACGATCTAATTGCTATGAGCGAACGGCACTCATTCTTAGAAAGCACTGTGTCCTACGGGGAGAAGCTGGAGAGGTTGGGACTGTGTTTTTACTCATGCAGCAATAATTTTTGCCAGTGGAGAGGTAGAGAGGTCAAGAGGTCAACAGTTACTTTGAATAGTAATACTGTCTTCCTGTCTACTGTAGTTTCTTAAAAATAAGTATGAATTGAAAGTTTTTCAGTGCTGCTTTATGAGATTCCACCTGTGTATATATTCACGAATACCAGGATGAAATTTGTTGCAGAAAAAAATGGTCGTGTTTTCTCGTTCAATCCACTCTCTGTGGGAAGAAACCTTTATTCATACATACATACCAAGAAGAGGCTTTCTAAACAATTAAAATTTCACTATTTAGAGACTAATTCCTTAATGCTACATAAATATATTTAAGTTTCTCTTGGTTTATATGGTAAATGCTCTATATTTTTAAGAAGAAAAAACAGAAGAATGAATTAGACTTTAAATTCACGTTTGATATTTTTTTATTGTGGTAAAATATACATAACATAAAATTTACCATTTTAACCATTTTTTAAGTGTACAGTTCAGTGGTATTAAGTACATTCACATTGTTGTGCAGCCATCACCACCATCCATCCTGTTCCTCATCCCAAACTGCAACTCTCTACCCATTAAACAGTGACCCCCAGTACTCCTCCCCCAGCCCCTGGGAACCGCCATTCTACTTTCTTTCCCTATGAATCTGCCTATTCCCGGCCCCACTCATATGTGGAATCACACAGTATTTGTCCTTTTGAGTCTGACTTGTTTCACTGAGCGTAGTGTCCTCAGGGCTCATCCGTGTTGCAGCGTGTGTCAGGATTTCGTTTCTTTCTAGGGCTGACTAGTGTCCACTGTATGGACGCGTCACAGTTTGTTTATCCGCTCCTCTGTTGGTGGACATCTGGGTTGTTTCCGTCTTTTGGCTATTGTAAACGGTGCTTCTATGAACATTGGCATACAAGTATCTTTTTGAGCCCCCACTTTCAGCTCTTTTGGGTATATACCTAGGAGTGGAATTGCTAGATCATATGGTAATTCTATGTTTAACTTTTTGAGGCCCTGCTAAATTGTTCTCCACAGGAGCGGCACCATTTTACATTCTCACCAGCAGTGCACAGAATTCTAATTTCTCCACTTCCTCGTCAACACTTATTTTCCTTTCTTGTGTTTGGGTGTGGGTGGGTGATTTTTTTGTTTGTTTGTTTATAATAGCCAAACTAATGGGTGTGAGGTGGATGTCATTGTGGTTTTGATTTGCATTTCCCTAATGGCTAATGATGTTGAGCATCTTTTCATTTCTTTATATATTTTGAGTATTTATCCCTTATCAGATATATGATTTGCAAATATTTTATTCCATTCTGTGGGTTGTCTTTTCACTGTCTTGATAGTATCCTTTGATTCATACATTTTTTAAATTTTGATGAAGTCCACTTTATCTATTTTTTTGTTGTTGTTGCCTATACTTTTGGTGTCATATCTGAGAAATCGCTGCCAGATTCAATGTCAAGAAGATTTCCTCCTCTGTTTTCTTCTAGAGTTTCATAGTTTTAGTTCTTTTGTTTAGGTCATTGATCCATTTTGAGTTAATTTTTGTATATGGTATAAGGTAAGGCTTCATCTTCATTCTTTTCCATGTGAATATCCAGTTTTCTCAGCACCATTTGTTGAAAAGACTGCCCTTTCCCTATTGAAGGGTCTTGGAACCCTTGTTGCAAATTGACCTTATATGCAATGATAATTTTTAAATATTGGTTTAAGGAAAATAATAATTTGACTTATTTTGCCACCTAACAGATTATATAGCCAGTTATAGTTTATAAAACACTAGATACTTTGATTCTCAGAACCCCACGTGAAGTACAGAATCCCAACCCTTATCTGAAATTCTTCAGGCTAGTGTGTTTCAGAATTGAGAAATGTTCAGATTCTGGAAAAATGGTATGATTTGTGCATGTTATATAAAACCCCTAATAGAGAATGGGGCAACACCCTATAATTGGACATCCTAATATTTCTGACCACAACTTATTGACGTTAATGCTAGGTGAAATAAATAAGGACTCTAAATTGCCTTACTTCAAGTCCTGTTTTACTACTTAAGTGGATTTATAACAGAATTAGGAAAAAACTTAGGTTTTCAGTCTTTTGGGATTTTGGAATTACAAGTAGGAGATGGTGGACCTGTGTTAGTATCGTCCCCATTTACAGATGAGGAATTGGAGACTCTGAGAGGTTGTGACTACATGAATAATAAGTGGGTAAGCCAGGACTCATACTTGGCACTTTTCACTCTGAAATCCAATACTTTATTTTTCCTATTAGATTATGCTGCAGATTGCTTTGAATTATAGATGCCTTTGGTTATATATAATGTGAATAGCAAAATGTTAAAATAGTAGACGGTTACTTCCCACTTATTTGCATGTAGATGTTTTCACACATGTTCAAGTATTTTGTTTGAGCTACTATCTGTAAGACACTGTGGAGATAGAAAGACAAATAAAACCTAAAACCTAAGCCTGTACTGCCACTACCCACTCTTCATCCACTTTGATTTTACCTTGGAACCCACACATAGCTCGCCAAGGTTAGAAGGAGCCTAATTAGGTTCATGCGCCTCCGTTCTTGCAAATTTGGCAAGCCATGGAGATGGGTACCAGTTTCTTAGTCACACCCGAGCCCAGTGAAGGGAATCCTGCTTGTTTACCTACGTTGCTTGCTGCAAAAGAGGTATTTCTTAGGTATTGAGACCTACATGTTTGTCACACTGGTGCTGTTGGAGACCTAAGCCCATTGAATGCACAAATGTGGCTCTCACCCCCTTACCCTTCATCGGGGAAGGTTTTTTTCCTTAAGAGTTGGTTGTTAATTTTGGGGAGAATCTTTCCAGTTCACAATGGTCAAATGCTATTGAAAAAGAAAACTAATTTGCTTTTGTAGAGTAATGGAGACTCAGTGGTGCCTTAAAAAAAATCCTTGTGACTGCTTTTCTCCATGTGTGTTAGGTGTTCTTTATTCCTTCATTCATTTCACAGATGTTTCCTGAGTGCCAGTGAAATGTCTGGTCCTGGTCTACAGAGTTCTCTTTCTCATAGAGTTCATATTTGCCGGGGATGACAGACATTTAAACTAGCAGTCACAATAAAAATGAGATGTGATGTAGTGGAATTATGGGACATACAGGAAGTGTGTCAGCTCAGACTAGGGGTTCAGGCTTCTTGAAGTGATGCTGTACTGGGACCAGAGGTAGAGTGGGATGAGTCGGAGTTCGCCCAGTGGAGTAGCAGGGGTTAGGGGGTGTTCTAGCCAGAGCACATGGTGTGTGTAAAAGCCTGAAGGTTAGAAAGGGCTTCCCGCGTGTAGGGAGTGAAAGCTCAGTGTGTCTGGAGCACAGAATGCGAGAGAAGTTGGAGAAGGATGAGGCTAGAGAGGTGAGCAAGAGTCAGACTGAGAAGGGCCTTGATGCCTTGTAGTAAAATTAAACTTTCATGGTTTTAAAAAGCAAAGACGTATCATTGTTTGCATTTGAGAAAATCAGTCTGGTAGACTGATGAAGAATGGATTATAGAGGGACAAGAGTGGTGGCGGAGACACCAGGTAGGAGCTTGTATTTTGACTCAGAGGAGAGGTGACTGGCCTGGACTACTTTCATAACAGGAAAGAGAGAAGTGGACAGAAACAGAACTAACACAGTGCTGATCGAATGACTCGGTTTTTTCCCAAAGTCCAGGGTTGTGCATCCACAGTCTGTATTTCTGTTTTCTGATTGTGTAAACTATTTTAGCCAGGAAATTCCAGAGTAGAAGTATTAGTATTTCTTCAAGCAAACAGCATGAAATGGCATTTACAAATCAATCAAACTTTGATGGCTTTGCCACCTCCTGGGTATTTGATCTTTCCACTATACCCAGACTATATACATGCTGCACGCTCATTGCTTTTTGTTTGAGTGAGGACAGTCAGTCTCACTCTGACTACAGCTGACCGAAGCCTAAAATTACCTCTGACACTTACCACACAGCCACATTAAGTTACTTAACCTTTTTGATATTAAATTTCCTTACATTTAAACCATGAACAATAATAGCTCATATATGAGGTCATGAATTAACTGAATGTTTACCATGTGCTAGGCACCACTTTAAAGTAACATTATCTGAATTTCCTCATTTTAGTGATGAGGAACCTGACCCAAATCATATAGCTGGAAACTATAGAATCAGGATTCGAACTCAGGTCTGCGTGAGTCAAAGCCTGTCTAAACTCCCATATAATATTTTATTCTCGTTATCCAACAGTGACTACGTTATTTACTGCCAAATATGATGATTCCCCTTCCCTTGTTTTTGTGAGGAAACAGTTCACGTGTGTTGAGCATCTGTGTACCAGGCACCGAGTCTGGTCCTGTTGAGTTCTCATCAGAACCAGTAAGGAAGGGTATTCAGTGTATTAAAGTTTGCACAGTAAGTGGTGGAGTAGAAATTCAGACTGCCTCCCCGACCTTTTCCCCTGGTAAGTTCATGAACAACCTGGTTAGAGTGGTGGCGCGTGGAGGAGGCAAGGGGAGACCCTGCAAGGCTCCGAGCACAGTGCTGACTTCACTGTAGTGAGGTGTGAGCGCCAAAATGAAGGCCAGAGAAGCCATGGGAAACAGCTTTCAGCGTCGCAATGTTTCGTTGTAGGTGCTGTTACACTACCAGACTGTCAGTGAACCTGCTGTTATTAAACGACTGATTAGTGTCTTAAACAAAAGCACTGGTGAAGTCACGAAGAAAAAGCCTAAGTGAGTATTAACACACCCAAGCAATTTAAGCAAATTCCTTACAGATTAATTCATTTGTATTGTATTTCTTTGTGTAAGTGAAATCTGTTTTTACTTGTTCCAGAAATAATTTTTTCAAGGCCTAGATTAAAACAAACATGAAAATAAATGTTAAAGCTCCTGCTTAGGTATGAATGCTAGATATAATTTCTGTTATGTGTGGTGAGGGGGGTGTGATTGTAAATAAAAATGTAAATTGAAATTTATATGTATGCATCAAGCCCTAGATACTGATGATGTAAACGACATTTTAAAAGATGAATTTGAATTTTGCCTGGGCACTGATTCCAAATTCCAGCTGAGTGTCCTTCTTAACTTTCTCGTCACCTCCTTGAGGAGAATCATTCTCTTTGCTAAGAACACCCAGGAAGAAAGTGATCTACATGCTCTGTAGCTCCTAGCTTTTTCCCGGCCCGGGATTATTTTCCTTTCTGCTTGAAGTCCGCCTGGAACTTTAAGCTGTGGTCATCACCGCCACGTTGGTCCCTCTGGTTACCGTTAATATCCAGGCCGAGGTGTGGACAGTTCCCTTTGGTTGGGACAAGGTTAGGATTCTTCAGAGTAAGTGCTTCCTGAGAAACTTACCCCAATTCAACTAAAGGCTAACCACAGTTTGGCTTGGCTGCTTCAGGTTTGGGGTTTTCCTCACTTCAACCCTTTGGGGAATCCCACCCAAAATCCCCTTTTTTCGGTCCTTGGGTCTTCCTCCTCTTTTGCACCTGTGTACGAGGCCAAAGCTGGTTAGTGGGTCAATGGGTTGGCTGCAAGCAGGAGGGAGAGTCTTCACGCTGCTCTAACTCATGCCTGTCTCTGTTAGGAGGGGGGCTTCCTAATCTCTCTTAAGATGGTCCGTTATTTTAACCCGAGTCTGTGGCTTCTAGCATGAGTGTCTGCTACAGTGTTCTGAGAAATGTCATGTAACTAATGGCTCACATTTCCTGAAGACCACTGTTTTCTACGCTCTGTCATGAATTCTTTCACATGGTTTATATTCTTAGCAACCATATGAAGTAGATACTATTTCTGGTTTTTCAGATGAGGAAACTGAGGCTTAGAGAAATTGTATAACGTGTTCAAGGTCACAAAGCCAGCAAGTGGCAGAGCCAGGATTCTAACCCAGGCAGTTGGTTCACATGAATTATATTCTTTTCAGCAGGAGCCAGGTTGTTTGACCTACGCACTTGATTTGGAGAATTCTCAGTCTGAAATTGGCTCATCATATCTGATCCTGAATTTTCCCCTCCCTGCTCCTGCTATGAAGTCTTATTCTTGTTAGTTTTCCCCGTCACCTTCTTTGTAGCTTAGTCCTTTTCTCTTATTTTGCACCAGCACCATTTGGCCTTTCCCCTTCGTTTCCACTTTAGGCACGTTGTAGACTCGATTGCTTTATATGGAATAGAATCAAACTTTCTAGAAACTAAATTTAGGGCAGATTATGAATATAATAGATGCTGTCTTTCCGAAGTAAAGGGACTTTGGGCTGAAATTGTCCAAAACCATTATTTGGAAATTTTGGAATACATTCTTAGAAACTTGTGTGGCTTATTCTGTCTGTCTGTCCCTCAAGTAATCTTTCAGAAGGGGAGTTTACGATTGTTGTCCTCTTTCCTCTTAGAGCACATGAAAATTAAGTTAGGGAGCATTTTCAAAATGTCCCCTTTTGGGTTCTGCCTCTTTCAGTAAGTCTGGGTGCAGCCCATGCACAAGGATTTTAGTTTGTTTGCTTATTTGTATGAAACTGTTTGCAATTAGGCCCATGCCCTATCTCCCTCCATTTCATACAGACAATATATTGTGGAAAAATCCTCTTATGTGCTTTTGTCCTGAACCCCTGTTAAAGAACCGCTCTTCCTATGTGAGAACAGAGAGAGGAGGGAGAGATTTAGAGCAGTCTGTGGGCTACTAGGGGATTATCCTCTTTAAAGATAGCTTCCTAGCATACAGTCCACCAGTTAGAAGTTTACCAGGGAAGACACACGGGGCGTGGTCTTCCTCTTCTAAAATGCGACTGCCTCACTCTCTTTATTAGGTCATTGAACCTTTCAATTTCATGAGGAATGAGAGGGAGGGCTGTGGTGGATGGGCCTTGAACATTTTAGGTTATAAGATCCTTCAAGGGATAGAATTCTAAGTGGAAGATTGGTAAAAAAATATAGATGAGCTAGCTAATGTTTCTTAAATCTAGAATTACTCCTCTCATTTCTTTCAACTAACCCAGAAAAATTCAAAGGCGCATATTTTCATTTTAAGAAACAGCTTCTTTCTTTTTAAGTTTTTGACAGACTAAGTCGATTTGTTGATTGAGTGTGAAATACTTATTTTTCAGGTTGTTATTATATTAATCACCTTTATTGGATATTCATTTGTTCCTTTTTCTTTTCTTGATAGATTGTTGACTAAAGGCCAGAACGCACTGGTGGAGCTACAGACGCACAGACCAGTCGCTCTGGAGCTCTACAAAGACTTTAAGGAGCTGGGGAGGTTCATGCTGCGCTATGGGGGCTCCACAATAGCCGCGGGCGTGGTCACTGAGGTATTTAAGGGGGCTGATACCTGTGTCCATGCTTATGAGGTCTTCTCTCTTTCTACTTTTTAAGAGTGATCACTGAGATTTTATGGCTTAAGGGGAGCACAGTTATGGTATTAGAAAAGATTTTAAAATTTATATTAAAAAAGTGAAAGAACGATGGAAAGAAAATGGTCTTAGAACCTCTCATCGTAAGACTTCTAGGCTTTCTTCTCCACCAGTAACGTTGTTCAAAATTAAAGGAAATTCACTGAAAAAAACAGGTCTGTAAGTATGTAGTCCAAATTATGGGAATACAGATGTTAAAAGTCGAATGAATTGGGGTAGTGATTGCCTTTAATAGAAGAGCCCTCTTTAAATTTTTTTCTTTAAATAATTGGCTCTTAGTGCACTTGAAATGATTTGTTTAAAAAGTTCAGTTGGCATAGTGGTAACGCTTCTGAAATATACCTGTTATATAATGCAAGTTGTAGTTGAGTTTTGGAGAAAATAGCCAGAAATGAACCAGAAAATTTCAGTAATTTAAATTTTCTTCCACACTGTCATGATTAATATAAATCTTATATTTTTAAAGGGGGCTTCATTACTTCATGTGATTGTTTTCTGCATAAAACTTATTCAATTTGTTTAATTGAATGTATGCTTTGAACATAGGGCTTTAAGGCGCACCAAAATTCAGTCCCGCATGTATCACACAGGAGGCTCTGGAGTTCAGCTGCCCCAGTTGGTGTTACCGCCCCACCAACTCCCAGCAGCACAAGCACAGCGTTTCCCCTTCGGTTCATCCACCCATAGAAATGGGGTGTGGGCTGTGTCTCCTGGAGTTGCTGGGACATGCAGTCATCTGCACAGAGCCCCTGGCACAGTTGTTGGCACATGTGAAGCATGTAGTAGATATTATCTGATATCATCATTGTCATCAGCATCCCATTTAATCTGTCAGAGCATTTCTTATAGAAGAGCATTCTAAAAATGAGATAGTTTCTTATGGGAGATAATGGAGAAATTATAGTAAGTCTCAGAAATAGCATGACTAAAGAAGGGGAAAAGTTGCAGGGAAAAAAAAGAAGGTTTGATTTTGATGCAATAATTATTTCACTGTCATTTTCCTTTTGTTCTTATAATGTGATATATTAAACTATAGCAAATGTCTTTTCTTTCCTTTGCAGATAAAAGAATGATGGGTCAGAATTTCTACTATGTTTCCAAATGCAATGAAATAGCCAACCTCTCTTTTTAAAGAATTCAGATATTCAGTTCAAGGAACAATGTGCAGTTGATATTTTTTAAGTGAGAAAATTGAAGCTATAATCAGCTGCAAAGAAGTATTAGTAATCACTCCTGCAACGATTTCAAGTTGCCAACCGGCAAAGAAAGGCTAATATTGCACTTTCATTTTAAAAATCAGCTTTCCCTTTGAAATGTTAGTAAATGGATTTACTTTGCTGAGATTTATGGAAACTGTCAAAAATATGTATTACAAGACATTGAATGATCATGAAATGAACTCTATTTCCAGCCAAACCACCAAATGTTTACAGTTTTCTCTTTGGTTTTCAACTATACTGAACACAGTTTAAGGAAAAATAACTACATTGGGTTGTTGAGGTAGTTGATGGTTGACCTGAGCAATTTTTTAAAATTAACTCTAAGATTTGCTGAAGGTCGTAATAAAGGTGTTTTGTGTTGAGCATAAAAATGTTTTTGCTCCAACAAGTAAACCTTTGAAAGCTTAGTCTAGAATTAGTGGGAACTGTTTCTTCGGTAGCTGAGATATTATTTAAGGCGTAAAGCCAGCTAATAAAATGCCTTAGTTTGAGCATAAGAGCAAAATGTGTTTTGTTTCTTCATTGTTTGTGTAGTTCTCTGCCACTGTCACTAAGTATGACTGAGGGGTCTTGTGGGATCTTTTCACCTAAGAGTTTCCTGGCTCTTTCACATGAATTCATGCTTTTTATCCTAATAGCAGATCAAATTGAGTTTCATCCATTTCAAGCCATAACTTCACTTTATTCTTCCCATTTTCACTTTTAGAATTACACATGAGGACTTTATCTTGCATACCTTGTAGACTGTATGTCCCCTGTGAGTAAGAATCATGTTTTTCCTTACAGTTTCAACAACAAACTCCAAGGTTTATTTATTTAACAAGTGTTTGTTGAGCTGCCTCCTGGGTACAAAGAGCTTTAGAGTAAATTTTATCCTCAACTGAACCTGGAACTCTGATCTGATGGACTGTTTATGATAAACATTTTTTACTGGAAAATGGTGTGATTTGTATATTGATGGCTTGCCATACACAGCAGCATTTCTTCTTAACTGGAGAAGAACGTCCATAGAGTAAAGTGCACAGAGCATGAGTGTGCTGTTTGGTCGGTGATCACGGAGTGAGCACGCTGCTGCAATACGTTTCTTTGTGTGTTTGTGGAGTTGTGACTTCAGAGTAAACTTGCTAAGGTGAGAAAGTGTTTTATTTGTGTATTAATCAGTTTAACAGATACATGTGACAACTTTAGATGACTTAAGCAAAACAGAAGGACTTGTGGCAGCCCTAGCTTTGAATCTGTGTAGACTGAGCTGCTCTCACAGGGTCAGCAGGGACTCCTCTGTGCTCTGTGTTGGTTTTGTCCTCAGACCCTTGATCCAGGGCAAGGACAGGCTAAAAGAGCATGTCTTTTCCAGAAGCCCTAGGAACAGCTCGTCATTGACTATAATTGAATTTAGTTTCTTTCCTTGGGGCATGCTTGGAGTTGGGTGTGAAGTGAAGTGTCACACACGTTCATTATTTATGACAATATTTGAGCCCCTCTGTATTGTGAAAAGTGTAAACAATTTCTACACATAGTCTTTTTTCTCCCATGAATATGTAGATCAATAATAATTTTAACCATTGTTAAATGTAATCATCACTTTAGAAGATTTGGAAAACAGAAAAGTAGAGGGTGAAGGAAGTGAGGAGGCAGGATTTAAATGTTCAGATCATAAAGAGGTAGTTCAGAACTTTAAGACTGGGGAGGTCAGGGCGGAAAATTCTGCAGCAAGCTTATATTGATGCCCATCGTTAGTTGATGTCATCAAAGACCACCAGGACTCAGCTGTAGTCAAAATTATTTTTATTAATTTTGCTGTAGCAAGAGAGACCACACACCATGGAGGGCTTTAGGTGCTTCTCAGTGAGGTGTAAGGAGGGGCTTGTTAGAATTTGAGCACATGTAGGTCATTTTGAGGAGGGCTCAAGTGAGCAAGGGTTTCTTCTGGATTGGGTACTGTCAGAAAGTGGGAGTAATTCTGCACTTGGGTATCAGTTTTCATCTGGGAGGTGGGAGAAATGGGGCGAGGTAGAGCAGCGGCAGTCATGTCTGTTGGCCACGAGAGGGGGACATTCGTCCATCTCGATGGTTTGCACAGAGACTGGTCTGTGCTCAGATGTGATTGCAGCATCTCGCTTCATCAGGATCACAGAGCGACCTCGTCTGATGTCAGACATTTGGGAATTGTTCTTTAGGAGGACACCATGGCCCAGCTGTGAGTGCCAGGCCAGCTCTTGGCTCTCAGGAGCTCCGCCTTCTCTCTCACACAGAAACCACTTAAATACTTAGAAGTAAATTAACAGTGTAAAACAAAATGATGAAATAAGTCAATTAAATTATACCTCAAATGTGGGGACATGAAGTAGGGGGAGAAAAAGCATTAAGTTACTTACAGTCTGTAAAGGAACTTCATTATTTTGTTATTTTGATAAGCACATAAGACAAAGTGTTAAGAATATTTAGGGTAACCACTAATGGAATTGATAAAACTATTCCTATCAATGCAAAGATGAAAGCAAAGAAACTTAGTCTGTAGAGCAAAGAATAGAATGGAAAGGAAACAGCAACAAAGTTAACCAAATGAAGACAAAGTGATGATTGTTACAATAAGTGAAAACAGCTTACATTTTTCTCTTAAAAAGATAGACTCAAACTGCAAAGCTAGTGATATGCTATTTGCAAAAGATACGCCTAAAATAAAACCACAGATAGAAAGAAAGGGGCACAGAGGTATTGGGAGTAAAAATAATGCCCACGGGTTGGTGTCTACCCTGTGCCAGGCCGTCCTCACACAATGCTTCATTCGACATTTCTATAATTATCTGAGGCAGCCATTATTAGTCTGCAGATGAGAAAACTGAAGGTCAGAGAGATTAATAATAGTAAGTCAGTGACAGAGCCGTGATTGGAGTTTGGATTTAAGTGACTGGAAGCCATGTCCACTACACTACACGGCCTCTCCAGGAGTCAGGAGTAACAACATGAATGCTGGACCGAGAATTCAAAACAAGCAAGCGGACAAAGAGCCTTCACTGTGAAGAAGAGAATCATTTCATATTGAGAAGACTACAGTGCACGAGCACAAAAATTAGTGGACCAAATAGCATCAAAATGCATAATGGAAATTTATTAGAAATAAAGGACGTATTGACAATTATTAAGAAATTCTCACAGCACTGCCTTATAGATGATGTAAACAAATCAGCAAGAACTTGAATAACATGATCACAAAGTAGAAAGAATGAACATATAGCAAAGAGAATACAGTTATAAGTCGTTTCTTTCAAGAATTTGACAGGTGAATCTACTCTTGGAGGGGTGTGTTATAAAGGCAACTCACAGATCAGACCATAGATACGGAGTTATCTTTCAGCTTTAGAAGGTCTTAAGCAGATTAAGCTCCGCTTCCTGGACTACAGATATTGGAATTATTGGTTACAGAATATAAAATAGCTGGGTGAAATGTTTAAATCTTTAATAATTTACTTAAATAAAGGGTAGAAATGTAAGCAAGAAGAGACTAGAAAAAAATGACCAGACAAGTTTAAAATCAACCAAATATAACTCTTAGACATGGAAAATATAATAATTGAAAGAAAAAAACTGGTATTTAGATTATACTGATTAGGTACAGCTAAAAGAAGAATTAGTGACATATATGCACAGTGTATAATGTACTGTATAAATGTATGTATAAATTACACATATGTAATGTGTGTATTATATATTTATAATAGTGGAATCGGAGTGTAGCCTTAAACATTTTTATCAACATATAGGAAAATAAACATTTAACTAAAAAACCTAGAGAAGATACAAAACAGCTGTCCTCAGGAAATGCATCTATGAGTCCACATTGATACAAATAAATGATTAAACAAATAAACGGGAGGGAGAAAAATCTCCCTTGCAGAAACATTCCAAATAATTTATGTAGATGCTCCATCCTCAAGGAGGTGAAACATAACTCCCACTCCTTAAACATGGGCTCAGCATGGTGACTTCTTTCCAAAGAGTACAGTATGGAAAAGAGGCGAAAAAGAAGAATTTCACAGTGGAGAAACCTGATAGAGACCACCTCAGCCAGGTGACCCAGGTCCATGTCGCCAGTGGTACATTGTGTTGATCGTGTGCGCACACTACTGATGGGACGTGGTGAAAATGGCGCTTCACCTCTGTGCTCCTCCTCCCCAGAACTCACCACCAGTGTAATCATGAGAACATCGGACAGATTCCATGGAGCAGCATCCTGCGAAACACTTGACCAGACTCATCAAAACGGGCAAGGCCATCAAAAACTCTTAAGGAGAGTCTGAGAAACTCGTCGCCAGAAGGAGCCTAAGGAGCGTAACTAAATGCAATGTGGTATTGTGACTGGGATCCTGCGCCAGAAAGACATTAGGAAAGCTAAATATGAATGAACTTGGACTTTTCAGGTAATGATAATGGATCACTACTGGTTCACTAACTGTGGCACAGGTACCATACTGCTGTAGGACGTTAGTAATAGGGGAAACTGGGTGTACACTATGAGAATTCTCTGTACGATCTTCCCGGTTTTTCTGTAAACCTAAAACTGGCCTAAGAAATATTTTACATAGTTATTCTTTAAAGGTTTATTATGTAATATTTGATACAAGGAAAAGAATATGTAGATTAAGAAGAATAATAAAAACCCCTGAACCCATCCCTCTAGTAATGAATTAGAACATTGCTAATAAATATTATTGAAGTTACCCAGTCCCAGCAGTCTGCCCTTTCTCTCTCTTGCCATGATACTTAATTTTGAGTTGAACATTTCCTTTCTTTAAAAACAATTTTTTTACAGGTGTATATATGTGGTATATGTGCTTGGTGTGAGGTAAGAATCCAATTCCACTTTTGCTATTAATGTGCTTTTTGGAAAATGCTCAAATATATGGATGAAAAATTTCCAAGTACAGTACAAAGAACTTTTCTCCTGAACCAGTTAAGATTATGTTGACACATGATGCCCCACCATTGCTAAACATTCTATGTATTTCCTGCAAAGGCTATTCTGCGTAACCACAATATAGCCGTCAAAATCAAGAAATTAACATGCATAGATTGCTACCACACAATCAGACCCTATTAATATTTCACCTGTTGAAGCAGCAGTGCCTTTAACCCTGCTTCTGTTCCTGCTGCATGACGGTGAGGTTCCTCTCTGACCTGCCCCCTTGGAGCTCTGTTGTCTAGTTGGGTGAATTCCACACCCAGTCCCACCCCCACTGCCCTAGTTCTTCAGTGGACGGAGGATTGTAGTAGAGCATCACCTCGACTTTTCTGACTCTGCTTCCAGCTGTACCTTATAAATTCAACCTTAAGGAACGCACTCCCAAGGTATGAGGTCTCTTTCTGGAAATCTGTTTCTGTCACCCCTGACTCCCACATTTCGCAGAGGCCCTCTCTCTGGTCTGTTCCCAGCACTGGCAGAGTGTCATGTAGATTTCTGTTACCTCTTCTGCCCAGAGCTGGTCCCTCTGTCTAGCTATGTCTGCAAGTCTCTGCCTCTGTCCTTTGTTCTTGATCCCAGATGGTGCTCTGTGGGCAGCCAAGTTTCCCTCCCAACATGGAGAAATTTGTGCCTCATTCCTGGTGAATTGTATCCATGGACTGAGAAGCCCATGATGTAGGGTCTGCACCTCTTCTATTCCAGATATGCTTGAAAACCTGTTAAATCTCTTGGATAACAAGAAGTGGTACTTGGCCAAGTAAAACCCCTCTCGTGAAAATCGATTCTCAGAACCTTTCTCTTCACCAAGTTGGGTCTGACTAGGGGGTTAGGAAGCCTAGAGGATCTGCTCTGCCTGGGAGTTGGGAGTGAAGGGGTCTGATACTCTGGTTAGTTTTGAAAAGAAAAACCAGTGCACACTCATTCCAAGGTATTGTGGGTCAGTTGTTTCTACATAGTGCACTTTGCTGAGCAATCCCTTTCACTTCATATACTGGTGTAAGGTATCCTATTTTTTCTGATTATCCTTGGCCATTTGGCCGGGAAAACTGCTCGACCCTCCCCAAGCATCCACGTCACGATCCGTGAAGGCACTGTGGAGTCAGTAGTAGCCTCTTCCACAGCTGTGGCCTTTGTAACATCAATTCAATATCCCAGTAACTGGGGTTAATTTTCGCGATTCTCAGAGCGGTGTTCTCAGGCTGCTGTAGACACACACTTTGGCCTGCCGGGCCCCCATTCCCTCCACACTGGTCACATAATACAATATACTAGAGGGGCTGGAGCTCATTTGAAGGCTGAGGAGCCAGGAGAGAGTCAGGTCTGTGGCTGACCGGCAGGTGGGGTCAGTGTTTGCACATCAACGGCGGGCGGGACAGAGTGGGAAGCGGGGCAGGGGGAAGGGCTGCTACATTATGCCAAAATGGAGCAGGTCGAGCTTGAACAGCAAATGGCAGAAGGATGCCACCATGACTGATCCCTGTGCCTGCTCAGAAGCTGGGCCCATGTCCGTGAGGGGAGGTCCTGAGAGGTGTCAAGCCCTGTGTCCAGTTTCTGACCCTCTTCTGCTATCATGCAGAAAATGCCTTCCCTGTGCTGTCCTTGGAAAGTTCCTTCCTTTAAAAAGATCTCCTTTAGCTGGTCCTCTAATTAGAATGTTTCAGATTACTAAGAACCATATAAAAAGACAAATTCTGCTTAATGAGCATTAGTCTCAGTTGCTTCAGTCATATCAGATTTTTTCTCTCAATAGCTTGGGTGAGAGAAATCTCAGGTGAGTGGGTTGGGGAAAGGGAGGATGATGCATGAGGTACTTGGGAAAAGGGTGGGCTGCTAAGGTTCTGACGAGAGACAGAAAGCACTAGAAGCTGGAGTGGGAGAACCAGGGAGGCAGGCTACCAAAGTCTGCGTATGTGGGCTGGGTATTCACTCCTCGCCTCAGCTCCGAGCTCACTCGGTTCTTCGCTCTGTGGTGCCGTTTCTCACATTCCCTTGTCGGCCGGCTTTCTGCCGAGGGAGGCAGAGTCCGGAAACTGCCCTCTGTCTCCATCCCTGTCAGCGTCTCTCCAGCAACAGCCAGCAGCTGCTGGGGGCCCTGCCGGCATCACCCACACCACATGCCTTCAGAGGCACCTGCGCCAGCTGGGGGTGGGGGCGGGAGACTCCATCTAGCTTCTGCTAGCCCATCTCTTCCTTTTTGTCCCCCAGTCTCAAAACTGGCGCTGCTTTTTGCAGTTACTAATATCTGGGTTATCTCAGCCGCCTTGTGTGCTCTTTCAGCCTTCCACCATGAACCACTTCCCTGTATGAAGCTTGAAATACCTGCCACGGTTTCTGTTCTGAAGGGACCTGGCTGTATGTAGTATTGGATTTGTTTGTCCAGGCGTGTCTATTTTTATTTATATGTGAGCAGTTTCTAATATATATCAGAAGAGGTTTTCAACCAAAGTGCGTCAATATGACCAACAATCATTAACATAAGGTAAAAGGTTAAAAAAAGTAACCTGGAAAGGAAATGTTAAGAAATTTAAGCTGAGAAAACAATTTTCATCTTTATCTGCTTTCCTGCTTCTTGCTGGGTGGGGAGAGGGCGCCTCGGGAACCTGGCTGTTACGTGAGTCATAACTGCGCAGATTCTGCGGAGGCTTTGAGCCGCAAAGGAAAGAAGACCGGGGAGTCGGCCCTTTGTTCAGCAGAGCGTGGCGGGTGGTTTTTAGAGCCACAGAGAGAGGCCGGGAGCTTAGTTGTGTAGGGAATGGGGAGCCTATTGCTTTGCATCGGTTTTGAGCAAGAATTTGGAGATCATGCAGAGAGAAACCAGTACGGCGGAGGCAGGGAGGGCCTACGGAGGCCAGCAAATATCCCCAAATGACCAACGAATTTACAATATTGATCTCTCACATTCAACTAAATGTTTACTACAAAAATAGTATATTAATACAGGCTCATCATGAACTATTCAGGAAATTTAAAACCATATGAAGTAAAAAGAGGAAGAAACCGTCTGCTCTGCTTCCATCCCCTCAATCCTACAGGCATCCAGGGAGATCGTATCAGACGTATTATTCACCAGCTTTCCTTTTCCTCTTAGCAGTACATCCTTTCAATGGCTACATAATATCCCTTATTATGGATGTACCAATTAATTATAGTATTTGCCAGTTGGTGGACATTTAGATTGTTTTCAATTTTTTAATCACCACAAAAAACGATGCCCTGTGACTTATCTACTTGCACACGAGCAAGTAATTCTGTAGGAGAGACTCCTAGAACAGGGATTGCTAGGCCCAGACTGGGTACATTGAAATGCTGACACTGCCAAATTGCCAACCTGAGTTCTGTGAACCCTCTCATCATGGGGTTGGAGAGCACGTGCTTTTCCATAACCTCACACAGAGTGGATGTTATGGATCTTTAAAGATGTTTTCCAGTCTGATTGGCAAAATGGGGCACCTCTCTGTAGTTTTCATTCTTTGACTGACAGCCAGTGGAGCATCCTTCCAGTGTTCATTAGCTAGGTGTATCCCATTTGCTAGAATTGCTTTTTTTTATAGACTTTGCCTATTTTTTCTATTGGGTTCATTTGTCTCACCAATTTGTAGAAATTCTTACAACGTCATGGATGTGAATCCCTTCTGTGCTACATATCACACATCTTTTGGGCTCATGTCTTCATCTCCGTGGCACATTTGGGAAGACGTGAGCTGCTACTGCAGCCCTGGATTCACGATGGAGGGACAATTCAGACAGCAGGCGCGGTGAAGAGCAGATGAGCCGGGCAGGGAGTCTGTGCTCAGGTGCCTCTGTGGTCGAGGCAGTGATGCAGTGAAGGAAAAGCAAGGGACTAAAGTTCGTCCCTTACTGACTATGCGACTTTGGACACCTTGTCTAACCTCCCCGAGGCTGTTTCTTCCACAAAAGTAGAAGCAATCAGGTTACTGCATAACGGATCCTTGTGTGGAATAAATGAGTAAATTCACCTGCGGGACTGCTTCAGGGCCTGGCAGTCCGTCAGTGTTTGAGCAATGAGGAGTCGCGGTGTGACCCTGACAAAATGATGCACACAGACGCCTTTGACAGTTTCAGAGGGCCACGACCCCGTGAGCCGATGTGAGTTACACCATATTCTCCGTTTCTGACGATGCACCGGAAGTCTGTGAAGTGTTCCGGAACTCTCTCCACTTGGAGTTTGGAGCCTGGAATACTCTGTCAGGCCACCTCCCACTTCCACTGACTGGCAAATGGGGACATGGGGCTGGAACTGAGGAGGAGACTGACCCCGGGGAAGGGAGCTGTGGGGGGCGAACTCACTGGACACCGGTGAAGGGGAAAGGCAGGACTTTTCTCACCATGGCACTTCTGATCCTGGAGAACTTCATCGACGGGAAGTTTCTCCCCTGTGCCTCGTACATAGATTCTCACGACCCGTCCACAGGGGAGGTGTACTGCAGGGTGCCGGACAGCGGCAGGGAAGAGGTGAGCAAATTCACTCCGAGAAGGCGGAAATGTACGGAATGTGTTGGTGAATTATGCGTAACTTGATTTTCTAGGAGCAAAGGGGGTCGGGAAAAGGTGCAGAACCGTTCAACATGAGCAGCAGGAAGATTTTAGTCCTGGAAGGTTTACTTTGTAAGTGGACATACGGAGCAAATCTCTGGTGACCACATGAGAAACAAGTCATCAATCTAGGCACCTGCCCAGGGCCGCTGTCCTCAGACACGCCTTAACAGTGTCCAGTAAAAAGTACCATTTGTGAGAATTATCAGTGTTAGTAAGTGCTCCTTTTCTCTACCAAGTGTTGCCTAAATTTGCCACTGTATTCATGGATTTCTAAAAAAATATGTTACTTCACTAAAACAAACAAAATTTAAAAACCCAGGGATTTATTTTAGATTATCCTCTAATAAAATTCCTCATGTCTTCAAAATATCCAGTAAAGTAAAACCAGTCATCTGAATGATGAAACACAAAATCAAATTCCCATGTATTTTTGGAGTTAAATTGAACACCATCCTTTTTCTTACTAAGTGCTTAATGGCACAAACATTAAAATTTTTTTTAGTGAAGGACGATTAGTTTTATTTGAGGATGTTTGTAAAATATTTGAGATACATTTGATTAGTTATCAGTTATTGCACTGAGAATGTAAATACATCGGGTGATACATCTGGCTGATGTATGTACACCCACCTAATGCCTATGGATTTTAACATTTCTTAAGGCACAAAGAACTAGATTATTTAAAAGGTAATTGTAGCCTTCATATTTAATAAGTATTATATGCAAGGTTTTTTTTTTGTTGAAGAAGTAAGCTATTATTTCCCTGTTGTTAGTATTTTAAATCTGTTTTGCATTAAAAAAACCTTTAGACTTGTGGATTAAAGTTTGCAAATATTGGCTAATTTGTTGGTTAAACTGTAACCCGCAATTCTGTTTGCCCCGAACAACCTGGGATAGATGTGGGAAAACAGCTTAGTGTTTCCAGCCCTGCTGGTCTCAGAGTGTTTTCCAAAGTGCAGTTGACATGACAAATACACCAAATTCAGTTGAAATGTGTCCTGCAGCTAACGGCTCCTGTCTTTCCAGAGAACAGACCAGGGCACGGATGCGCCTGCTGAGAGAGGAATAGGTATTCTGGATTTTCCAGGAATGCAACTTGCAAATATTCTATCTGATCCCACAAATCCCAGGATTTTTTCTGGCTTGAGAAATATGGACACTCGACAAACTACATGCCCAATTTCCCAAAAGATCACTTGCAAAAAGTGCTGCTTGTGCTGCTAACTGTGGCTCCCGTTCATTCAGATTTTGCTGCGTGCTTTGCACTCACGAAACCCTTAGATGTGAACGGTCCCAAATATGAGCCGTAACAGCCTACAGATTAGACCCTATCTTCATCCTTACTTTACAGGTGGCAACGTGCGAACACTCCCCTCTCTGAAGCTTAGATCAAGGGTCACACACACATCTGTGGTGGCGTCTGTGCTGTAGCCCTGTGGCCAGGGGCACGGACGAGCCAGGCTGCCTGGCTGCAGAGACCAGCTGCCCCACGTGGTATCTGTGGTCCTGGCTTAGAGCTGGACCTCTTGGGGCCTCAGTCTCCTCGTCTTCAAAATAGGGACAATAGTAATACCTACTGCAGAGTGTTGTTCTGAAGAGGAAACACACTCATATGTGTAAAGCCCTTAGAGTCTGGCATGCAGTAAAAGTCTTCCAAGTATTCGCTTTTGCTGACGTTATTGTGTGTAGTAGATTAACGTGTATTCTATAGTAAATGGACATAAGACAACTTAGGAAATATGACTGGACTTGATCACAAAGCTCAGTTTTTACGGTGACACTGTGGGAAGGAGCCCCCTCCAGCTGGCTGGCAGGGCCTTGGCGAGGCTGCGGCCCGTGGTGTCACCAAGGCCACGTCTCCTCCCCCATCCCATCTGCAGGTCCGCGTTGGAGATTCAGTGTGTCGGGTGAAACCACCATCTTTCCAGAAACTTATAATTAAGATGAAGATCATTTTATTCTTTCCTTCACTCGGCTAAAGTGACTTTGTTCACGTGAAGAAACGAGTGTGGATCAGATTTAGGGTGAGAGGGCCAGCGTAGACTCTGGGGCTGAGTCATCGGATCATGTGCGATGGGACAGCTACAGTGGCTGCCGGAAGCCTGTGGGCCGGGATTCTGAGGCTGAGCCTGGGCCCCGGGGTGCAAGAGGCATGAGAGACGACAAATGTTTGTCGTGCGTGTGCGAGGAGAGGGGTGAGACGCAGGCCAGGGATCTGCTGTCTCTGGAAAAGGCGCGGCTCAGACATTGCCTGAGAGAGGAGAAAAGCAGCAGACGACCTGAAAATGCATTGGACAGGGTCTGCCCTTACCTTCCCATGTATCGCTTCCTTTTGGACTTAGCTCCAAAACCATATCCCCAAGCTGTCTGTTGAACCACAGATGCCTCCTCTCCAGCAGACGCCTCTTGCTTTGGGCGGAGCCGGGCAGGGGGCAGGGACCATGGATATGCCACAGCGGGCCAGCTTGTGGTCTTGGGAGCCACAAAGATCTGGGTTTGAATCCTGATTCTGATACTTATTAGCTGTGAGGCCTAAGGCAAGGTACTTGAGCTCTCTGTGCTTCAGTTTCCTCATCTGTGAAATGGCACGGCAATACTCATGTTGCAGGATTTTAAAAGGGGTTTAATGAAATAATTTGCATAAAGCATTTAGCATATTCCCTTATATATAAAAATTAGTCAATAAATAGCTAATATGATTAGTCATTCCAAGTGGGAATGGCAGTCCAGGGATGTGATTTCAAACAAAATTTTAGACTTTTTCAGGCATGTCAAAGCTGGATTAAGAGCTCAGGGATTCCACACATCTGGACTAAGTTTCCTCTCATATGATATTCAAAAAAATTCTATATTTTGGAATATTGAAATTGTGTATCTGTTAAGCTCAAATAGCTTCTTTCTAATTGATTGCCACATTCTGGACCCCTTGGTCGAAAAGGTGCATTCCTCTTTGTTTTTGTGGTGCCACCACAAAACTCAGCCCTGGGGAGTGCTGAAGATCTGAAATCAGGCGTGTAAGGGCCTCTGGATTCAGGCCATGGTCTCCGTTTGCTCTCGCAGGTCGAAGTGGCCGTGGAGGCCGCCAGAGCTGCCTTCCCCGGGTGGTCGGCCCGCAGCCCCCAGGAGCGCTCACAGGTGCTGCTCCGGCTGGCAGACCTGCTGGAGCAGTCCCTGGAGGAGTTCGCCCAGGCCGAGTCCAGAGACCAAGGTGAGAGCCCGGCCGGCTGCGGGCCGCGCCTCCGGGTCTTCTCTGCGCTCTGTCCGCAGAGCCGGGCAGCTGCCTCTTCCTGACGCTCCAGGGAAAAGTGCGAGACGGACTCACACTGGCCAGTCACACCCTCAGGCCAGTTGGTCAGATGACCTCTTGCCTCTTAACCAGAGTGGGTGGGACTCTGGACACCTTCCCCGTTTCCCCTCCTGGGGCTGGCAGGAGCCCGCACATGTGCTGGTGGCAGAAGCAGAGGTGGGAGCAGAACCCCCGGCCTCTGGAGCAGCGGCCGTGGCAGCCGGCACATTTCTGCCTCATCCTGGTGCTAAAGCAAGCCACGGCTGAACCCAGTTCACGGGGCAGGGATGTAAATACAGTCTCTTCATCTGGTGGAAGGAACTGCAAGGGTGTATGGCAACGGGCATGGGTGCGGCGAGACAGGGAGAACTGGGGCTGGTCACGCCATCTTCCACCAGTTCTAAGCAGAGAATGTCAAAGCAGAGATATTTGAAGAGCAGTCACACAGTCAGGTTATTTAGAAAGCTGTCAGTCACTGTTCCACTCCCAACACTACCCAGAGATCCGGGTAATGGAGTAAATGCCTGTAAATCTTTGCAATAACATCTGTTAGGAAAAGCCAAAATCTTTTAAAATTATGTGCGTGCTGTAAACCAGCCTAAAGTCAGGAAGCAGCCTGACTCCAAGCCTTTAAGAAGAAAACACTTCCTGCTGGTGCTCGTGACACTGCAGCGTCTCCCTGAGTCTGTAAGATAACGGGGAACAGCCCCGGGAAGCTCAGGGTCCTCTTTTTGTTCAATCCAGGATCTAGGACATGCACGGGACATGTGACCGGTGAGCAGGCACCACACAGCGCCCTGAACCAGGGTCCCATCAGTGGTCTGGCCACGTGTCCCTCTTAGTGACTCTACCATGTGTTGGGGGACATTAAATATACATCACATGTTTATCAAAATGGTTTTTTGTGCTGTGCCAAGACAGCTGTTTTAGCCATTATTCCACCCATCTGTAGCATGTACGAAGCTGGGTGATTGTGAATTGAAAGAGCTAGTCTGGGCGAAGTGGTAGCATCTGGCAAATTTAAATAAATTGTTCAGTTCACAAGCAAAGATTATTTGGCCCAACTTTCACTGACCTCCACCTCATCCTATAACCTTATACCAAATTATTTCATAGTTTTATCAAACCATGACCAATGGTCTCTGCGGTCAAGGAATGACCACCCTAGGCTGGAAGGACCGAGGCTGCCTGGGTGTGGGTTGGGCTGTGTGTGTGGTGGAGCGTCTCCACTGTCCACGGGGAAGTGCACTGACATGGCTCTCTGCTGTTGGCTTCTTACAGGGAAAACCATAACCCTGGCAAGAACCGTGGACATTCCCCGAGCTGTGCAGAACTTCCG
Source organism: Tapirus indicus (assembly GCA_031878705.1). Taxonomy (NCBI): domain Eukaryota; kingdom Metazoa; phylum Chordata; class Mammalia; order Perissodactyla; family Tapiridae; genus Tapirus; species Tapirus indicus. The sequence goes on along the minus strand of CM062933.1, from coordinate 53,730,028 downwards.
GTTCTTTGCCTCCTCCATTCTGCACCACACGTCTGAGTGCACGCAGATGGACCATGCGGGCTGTCTGCACTACACCGTGCGGGCGCCCGTAGGCATCGGTAGGTGCTTCAGTGAGAACCTGGGCCACACTGGCACAGGGAGATGCTCAGTCGATTCTGTAGTCTTGATCTAAAGCAACAGACCCAGGAAGAGGGAGGAGCTGATTTCTTCTGCTTTGACTGAAATATAATTGGCCTTAAAAATCTGTTTCTAGTTTATTTTCTTTGTATCAAATTCCCTACTTACTCCTGGAACATTGTTCTTGGGGAATCACAGGGAAAAGAATGGTGCTGAGAGTAAATTCACAAACCAGGATTTCTTCGCCTCGTAATTAAAAAGAAGAGCCTATGTCCAGAGAGTCTGGGGGTTCGGAGCATGCATGTTGGATGTGTGGGCAAGTTACATAACTTTCTGTGCTTCAGTATTCTCCTCTGAAAAACTGGGAGGACAGTTTAATTTTATTTCTATATTTTTATGTGAATTAAATAAATTAACAAGTGTAGGACACTTAGAGCAGTCCAGGTACGTGGTAAATAAGCCTTGACTCGATTATCTTCTCCCCTCGTTCCTGTCTGCTTTCTGCCCTTTAGACACACAAATGTCCACAATGACTCCAAATAACCACCAGATGTCACTGTTTCCTCTGAGGAAAAAACTCTAACCCTTCATATTTTACTAGTTACATTTTATGACAGGATAAAAGTTGAAAGAAAATGGGACATTTTACCACTTTCATTATTCAAATTCTCAGGAAATGGTATTTTCAAGGCATTATGAAAAGCTCAAAGCTCCCCCTAAGAAGTATGCTAATACATCACGCTGCAAAAATAATCTGTTATTCCTCGAAGAACAGATTTTTTAATGGGGAATTTAATCATATAAAATATGTTTACTTTCCTAGCACAGGCTTGAGGGCAGAGTATAAAGTAAGGTGAATCCATTTACTTATTCACAAGGCAGATTCACTTTTGCGTGTCCTGGCCTGGAAGCCAGGGGCGGTTTCAGAATATCACGTGGAGACTCTTTAGATGTGGTTCTGTGACTTACCCAGCAAACCTGTCCACTTAGGATACAGCTGAGAACCTGGAGAGCAGTTTTTTATTAAAAACACTGGCTAGCTACAATGGATTTCACCGTCTCAGAGACTATTAATTCTAAAAGGCTTGAGATTTTCTGTCTCAATCCACAGCAGATGAGAAACAGAGATGGAGAAACTTTGAAGAAATAGTAGCCGGACAGTTTAATGATGAGGAGGGAGAAGTGTAAATAAACTTACAGATCAGTCTATAAATCTCAAAACTGATCGCCTTCTGGACCTGTCGAGGGACAGGTGACAGCCTTTTAGCCCTGGCACTCATATTGCTGTTGTTCATAAATAAAATTGTAAGCCATCAAGAAAAGAGTAAACCATATTGATTATAGTTTTTAAAGGTACAGTTTCTTGTAATATGTTTTAGAATTATTTTCCTGAAGTTGGCTGCAAATAAGCAAAGTTTGGGGGTTTCGAAGAGTAAGCTTAAGTCTCACGTAGCATGAAGGAGTTCTGCGTTAACCCCCGTCTGGGCAGCCTGCCGTGACGGCCGTGTCCTTGTTGGCAATGCTCTGTCCTCCTCTGTCAGCTGGTCTGATCAGTCCCTGGAACTTACCACTCTACTTGCTGACCTGGAAGATCGCTCCCGCCATCGCTGCTGGCAACACTGTGATAGCCAAGCCCAGCGAGCTCACTTCCGTGACGGCGTGGATGATGTGCAAACTCCTGGAGAAAGCAGGTAATTCTGTGTGGGGTTTGGGGGAGGCACAGGATTGGCTCTGGGGTCGTCCGTTTCGTAGGCTTCAGCCACCTTGGAGTCACTGATGTTTGCAAAGTCATGCTGGAGAGAAATCTGCTCAGCAGCAACCAGATTCCAGCGACATCTTCGCTTTCGTCTCCCAGGTCCTTTTCTGAGAAATCCACTTCATCCGCAGGGCTCGGTCACCTGCTTCCTGTCTTCAACCCCAGTGGTGCTTCTGCAGAACAGCTCCTCCCCGGGGAGGGGGTGTCCACCTGCAGTACAATGAGCACCTCACATAATACAACGACAGCCTAAAGGGCCCCATCAAATGAGACACCAGCTGCCCCAGAGAGTCTTCAGTTGTCATAGGTTTGAACCACAAGTTAACCTTTATGAGAACAGTACCGCTAGGTACTTCCCTGGTTGCTGTAATTATAGAATCCCCGAGGGGAATAGCCTTTTCCAAGAGATGTGAGTGCGCATCCCTCAGATTTCCCCGCATTTGGAACCACACCCAGGGCGCTGATACAGTGCAGCTCCTCGTCCTCTTTCTGGTAATTGTTTGATGGCCACGTTGAGGGTGCATTCCTGCTTAGTTCTGGGTGTTCAGCCTGGCACTGCCCCAGGGCGGGAAGGGAGCAGGCGGGAGGCCCTAGCTCCTAACCCACGGGAAGCCCCTTGCCGTTGGGTCCCTCAGTCTCCCCTGGGCAGGAGCGGCAGTGGGAGGCGGGACGGCCGTCTTTGTGGCTCTGTTGTCTCCGCTATGCTTGCTTCTGTCAGGCCCACAGTGACGGTGCTGCTGGGCTCACCCCCATCCACAGAGCCGGAGCTGGTAAGAGCCTGTCTCTCTCTCTCTGGATCCCTTTCCCCTCGAAGCAAAAACAAATGCATGAGCTTCCAGGAAAGCTGCGCCAGTTCTTACTCCAGGATTTAGACAACAGGTGAAACCTGGCCTGTTTAGGGAAGAGCACTGGGCCTCATGGCCCTAGAGTAGCTGCCCAGTTCCCTTGAATCCTACAGAGGAATGAGGCCTCCAGCCTAGGTCTTTGGGATGACGTCTGTGGATGCCCAAGGCCTCTGAGGGTCTATGACATGAAAGTGCTGCCTCTCTCATGTCTCAGCGTGTGTCATCCCTCTCTTATAAAAGGGACCATGTGCTAATCCCATTCTTTGCAAAATTGAATGTCTAGTGTCTGCAGAGGTCCAAGGCATTTCTGCCTGTTGATTGCAGGTTCCCTGGAGTGGGATGGAAGTGGGGCCTACACTCTGCTTTGATCCTGTGTTGGGGAGCATCAGGTGGAGTGGGGAGGGTCAGGTGGAGTGGGGAGGGTTAGGTGGAGTGGGGAGGGTCAGGTGGAGTGGGGAGGGCACAGGTGGAGGCAGGGAGGGTCAGGTGGAGTGGGGAGGGTTAGGTGGAGTGGGGAGGGTCAGGTGGAGTGGGGAGGGTCAGGTGGAGTGGGGAGGGCACAGGTGGAGGCAGGGAGGGTCAGGTGGAGGCAGGGAGGGTCAGGTGGAGTGGGAAGGGTCAGGTGGAGTGGGGAGGGTCAGGTGGAGGCAGGGAGGGTCAGGTGGAGGCAGGGAGGGTCAGGTGGAGTGGGAAGGGTCAGGTGGAGTGGGGAGGGTCAGGTGGAGTGGGGAGGGTCAGGTGGAGTGGGGAGGGTCAGGTGGAGTGGGGAGGGCACAGGTGGAGGCAGGGAGGGTCAGGTGGAGTGGGGAGGGTTAGGTGGAGTGGGGAGGGTTAGGTGGAGTGGGGAGGGTCAGGTGGAGTGGGGAGGGTCAGGTGGAGGCAGGGAGGGTCAGGTGGAGGCAGGGAGGGTCAGGTGGAGTGGGAAGGGTCAGGTGGAGTGGGGAGGGTCAGGTGGAGTGGGGAGGGTCAGGTGGAGTGGGGAGGGTCAGGTGGAGTGGGGAGGGCACAGGTGGAGGCAGGGAGGGTCAGGTGCAGTGGGGAGGGTCAGGTGGAGTGGGGAGGGTCAGGTGGAGTGGGGAGGGCACAGGTGGAGGCAGGGAGGGTCAGGTGGAGTGGGGAGGGTCAGGTGGAGTGGGGAGGGTCAGGTGGAGTGGGGAGGGCACAGGTGGAGGCAGGGGGGACGCCACAGAACCCTGTTCCAGAGACCACTCTCTCCTGAAATCAAGCCCATCTTGGCCTGTGACGATTTCTCTTTCCTCTCCACTCTCCCCTTCCACGTGCCCCAGACCCTGGTCTGCATGAGAGTTTTATGTTTTCCTTTATTTGCTCGGCATTGATCTTATTTCTTGTGAACGAATAAGCTTATTATACCAAGATGGTCCTTCCCTCCTTCCCTCTCGAGGTGACCAGGCTAAGGGAAGATGTTCTGGATGATAATGGATCTTCAACATGAAATTATTATTTATACTTTAAAAGTATATTCTTGAAGAGGAAGTTTTTTTTTTTTTTTTTGTAAGAAATAACCTAGGGAACTAAGTTATTTTCTTTTAATCAGTCTACTTCTTCACAAACAAAATACAGTTTTAAAAACAACTTTTGAAAAACTTTGGCCCAGAAGACAGAACTATATAATATAAAGCCAAACATGCAAAGAACCACTTGTGTTCTAAATAGTTAAGCTTATAAAAGCATCGAAACTTTCTTGAATTTTAACCATTTTTAAAAATATCTTACACCATTTTTTGTCTGTTAAAATTCCCTTGAAAACATCCTCAATTCCTTTGTCCCCATCTTCCTCAATCACGTACACACTTTGCAAAGCTGCAATGCCCCTGGAGTAATCTGTGTTCTTATGGTCTGTCTGATCAGCTGAACATAGCTGGAGAAAAAAGTCACACAACTGCACAATCACTTTAAATTCACTAATTCATTCAACAGATATTTATCAAGTACCCATTATGTGACAGTTACTATTTGAGATGCCAAATCTCACACCTCAAATTGATGCTCATTCCTACTGATAAACTTTTTCTCACTCTAAAAATAATTTCATTCCTTGTTATTTCTCTTCAACCTTTTTCCCTTCTTACTCTCAGACACTGACTTTGTTTCATTTTTTCATCAAGAAAGCAGAGGGGGAATTCTCCAGTCTTTCTATCATTAAATCTACTAAATTATCTACACTTTCAGCCATGTTAGCATTCTTGAAGAGGAAGTTTTAATCCAAGAGTGTATGTTTATATGAGGAGAGAATGTCTGACCTGGAATAAAGGAAACAGCCTTGGAGCAGGGAAGTAGGAGTCAGAGTAGGAAGTAGGAAGTAGGATTCCTGCACTTGCTGTAGTTCAGGCCTGAAGAAATCGAGGGAATTAGCTCAGCCACCTCCAGGCAAACCCTGAGAGCTTCCTGGATGCAACTCAACTGCACGTGGATTTTCTCTCTGGACGCTTACAGCTTTCCAAAGTCAAGAACCATTTCTGATCTGGACAATGTGCACTTAGCATTCACTCATTCATTTCCTTAACAATTAGTTATTAACCTGCTATGATCAGATTTGCTGCTTACTTGGTTGTTATTTAACCTCACTGGGCTCGGTTTTCTCATCGGTGTGGTGAGGGGAATAATACTGCCCACCTCACAGAGTTGTTGGGAGATCTGAAGGGTGTGAATCCCTTGCAGTGACTGCTGGCCCACGGCAGGCACCCGGGGAGTGTGAGCATTTGCTGGTGTTAATTTCACACGGCGAATGGGGCCACGGCACAGGCGGTTGGGTGAAGAGCAAACACCGGGCACCGTTTCTGCCTTCGCTGGTGTACCTCCCAGTGGTGACGGGCAGTAAGCAAGCAAACCCAGAAAACATGTAAATAAACACGTGCAGATACAGGGCAGGAGGCTCTCGTGAGAGAAGAGACTGGGGCACCTATTTTGGGGTGTCCTGGGTACTTTAAGTCAGTCCTAGAGGGAATGGTGCATCCACACCATGGGGCACAGGACCTCCCTCACTCCCCCGGCCCGGATAGTCAGTCTCTTCTCTGGCTCCCCTCTACGGAACGTTGTTGCACTCAACTGTGACTCCTGGAGGCCAGCCCTGAGCAGGGCTCTCCTCCCCACCAGGCTTGACCTGCCTGAGGCCATCTCTGCATCCTCAGCCCCTGAGGCCTAGTCAATACTATGGAGTGAATTATCTAGAACATTCTACCCCTATTTCTCCAGGGCAAAGCACCCTGAGAAATCCCCCCTAGAGTGTCCTCTAGCAGAGGTGACGCTGTCGTGTTTGCTTTGCTATTAAACTAGAGGCAGCCGTAAAGGTTCATTCCCACCCCATTCAAGCCACTGATTGGACTTTCAAGGAGAATCTCCGTGTGACCTAAAGTCCTCAACATCCGTGGAGGATTAATGTAACTGACACTTCCCCTCCAGGTGTTCCTCCAGGTGTGGTAAACATTGTGTTTGGAATGGGGCCCAGGGTGGGCGAGGCCCTGGTGTCCCATCCGGAGGTGCCTCTCATCTCCTTCACTGGGAGCCAGCCCACCGCCGAGCGCATCACGCAGCTGAGTGCCCCCCACTGCAAGAAGCTCTCCCTGGAGCTGGGGGGCAAGAACCCTGCCATCATCTTTGAGGATGCCAACCTGGAGGAGTGCGTTCCCACGACTGTCAGGTCCAGCTTCGCCAACCAGGTATGTCCTCTGGGGCTTGTTTGTTTGTTTTTGTAACTCTGTGACCTTGTCAGCTTGGATCTTTTTGTCCCAGTGCAGAGCCAGCGGCGAGCAGGTCAACCCAGGGCTGTTTCAGTGAGAGGAGAGTCGTTGCACTGTGTCATTCCACAGACTCTCTGTTCAATCTCGGGGTCAGTCGGGGCCTTGCAGAGTCACAGCTCCTGCTTGACAAGTTCCTCGTCTTTTGTGAGTTACGCAACTTTTATCAGGTACCAGCCCTTTTGTCACAGAGTTGCAGCCAGTCTCTCTTGCTGCCTAAATGTCTTCCCCAGTAAACCTCATTCTCCCCAAAAGCATCCCAAATGTATCCACACATTAGAAATAAACACCTGAACCAGTCTAGAGCAGGTTTCTTAGCTTGGAGTCATGGATGAGTTTCAGGGCACCCTTGCGTCTTCTGAAGTTGCATAATAGATATTTTTCTGGGGCCCGTAGTTTTCATCAGATTCTTCAAGGCCATGGTACCCCAAAGGGGTAGAACCCCAGATCAGACAGACTAGGCTGTAGTCTTCGTGAAGAGGGCAGCTGGGCCTGCTTTTGTGCAATGCCTAGGATCATGATTTTTCTCCAAATGGTGTGCTTTTAAAAAATTTTAGCAGAGAACAAAGACTTAATCCAAAGAGTTAGAACTTCCATAGAAGGAAAGATGAGTGGAATGAGATAGATCTTTCTTTACCTAACTTAAATAAGTTGCATAAGCCTTTGAACCTTTATTTCTTTACCTCTGAAATCATGGAAGTGATAATAATGCCTTCCAATAGGGTTTTTGTGAGTATAGAATGAAACACATTCTTTACAATGATTCTTTTCATGATTATAATTGTAATTACTTTCCTCACTGTAATTCCTAGAGAAAGTGGCTTAGAAATAGATAGAGTTTCTGGATCAATAGACTTAAGGCAATTTTATGGTACAACTAATTTAATTGTTAAAAAGTAAATATCAAAGTGAACAAGTAAATCAAGTGTTTTGATGGCTTAGTGATGACAAGAGAGGGACAGACTGGGCTGAGAAACTGAGATGAGAGGGTGTTAGTTGAACTCTTTGTATTGAAGTAAAGGAATTCTGAGCGTGGGGATGGACGACCAGAATCGTGCAAGGATCTGAGGTGGCCCAGAGAGCCTTCCTCTTGGGCTATTTTAAAATGTCAACGGGAAAGAGGACGTGAACCTCACTGATTGGCCAATCCAAGACAACACAGGAATTTTGAATAAATAAGTAGCTGATTTCCTTTTACTTGGCTGCGTGGTGAGTTCCATGTAGTGCAGACTTCTTCCTTAGTTGAGCATGACTGGCTGTTTGAAGCATCTCTCTGGTGCCTGGTCTCCCTGCTCAGAGCACACTCACACTTAGACGTGCTGCACAACAAACGAGTGTGGACTTCAGCGTCACGCAGACCACGGTTGAAACTTCCTGTGCTGTGTGGCCTCGGGCTCGTATTTACTCAAAACTCTGTTTCCTAATTGTAACCTGGGAAAGCTGACACACCACAGAATTATCGTGAGGAAAGCATGCAGGACGGTGCCTGGTGTACAGTAGGCACTCAATAAATGACACCGTCCCTTTCTCCTTTCCTCTGAACTCATCCTCTTGGAGCTCACCTCTGCCTTCCCGGCACCAAGTAACCAGGAAACTGGGCAAAACCCTCCAGTCTCTTTACCAGGCCCCCCTCCCCACATGGCGCAGGGCACTTGTGTGTCCAGAGATGTCCCGAACCACACGTGCAGATGGTTCTGACAGTGATCCTGGGTTGCAGAAAGAATTTATTGTTTCAAAACATTGACTGTTTAATTTGGACAATGACCTTTGTACAAATATCATAATAATTAGAGGTATTCTATTTCTCAGGATTGTTGTGAAGATCAAATATAAATGTGATGAAAACAGTTATTTCTGCATATATATACTTATCACACACACACAATGCTTAGACGTGTCTGGAACGTGGTTTGTAAACTATTACATGTGATATTCACATGATAGTGAGATGACTCTTCACTCAGGAACCTGTTCGCACCTCTCCCCGGAAGCCAGTGTCTCTATTTGCGTGTCTATAGGCAACTGAATCTTCACCTCTTCATTCCCCTCCCCGTCCTCTCCCTGCAACACTGCTCCCCGCCCTGCCTTGTGTTTGTCTTTCCAGGGGAGAACCACCATCCGCTCTGCAGCTCAGGTCAAAAATCTGGACCATCCTTGTTCTTCTCTTTTCCTTAAGCCCCACTTATCCATCAACAGGTCCTTTTGGTTCCATCTTTAAAACGCATCCTGGATTCTATCACTTCTGCGGAGCCTCTATGCCAGTGCCCTTACACTTCCGGGGGCCCATGCCCCTTTAAAAGTCTGTGGAACTCGGTGGACTCCTCTCTCTCTCATCTCCAGGCACCACCCTGGTCCAGGCTCCTCCACTTATCTGGACTTCCGGAATGCTCTCTGAACTCTCCCCAGTTCCATCTCATTCCTTTCCATTCTGTTCTCCACACGGCTACCAGAATGACCATTTAAAAATGTAAACCCGATCATGTCACCCTGACGCTGAATCCATCCATGATACCAAGAATAAAACGTACGCGCCTCGTGAGCCCGTGAGACTCTGCATGATGTTGTCTTGTCCCCCGTCTCCGCCGCGTCTCCCTCCCCGCCGACCCTGCCTCCACCCCCACCTCAGCCCCACTCACTTCTTGCCTTCCCTCCACATTCCAAGCTCCTTCCTGCGGCAGGACCTCTGCACTTACTGCTGAGAATTCCCTTCCTCCAGATCTTCGCTCATCCAGCTCCTTCACATCAGTCAAGTGTGTTGAAATGTCCCCTCTTCACAGTGCCTTCCAGGGCTCCCTTTAAAAAAGGGAGTGAAAGCTGCCCCTCCATTGGTTTCCATTCCCATCCTCTGCTTAATTTCCTTGTATTGCTTTGGTCACGATCTGAAGTTATAGTCTTTATTGAGCTAATTTACTTGTGATGTTTATTGTCTGTCTTCCTCACAAGACTGCGTATTCCATGTGGTGGGGACTTTGTCTTGTTTACCCCCGTCTCCCGTGCCTGGACCGGTGCCCGATACACGGCAGGTGCTCAGGATGCAGGGTGGTCTGTTCATGGGGGAGCATGTCCCCTGGTCTTGTCATGGTACTCATGTGTCATTCTCGGCAGGGTGAAATCTGCCTCTGTACCAGCAGGATCTTTGTCCAGAAGAGCATCTACAGCACATTTTTAAAGAAATTTGTAGAAGCTACCAGAATGTGGAAAGTTGGCGTTCCCTCTGACCCATCGGCCAGCATGGGGGCTCTGATAAGTAAAGCTCATTTGGAGAAAGTAAGTCGGTCTCCGCAACGTAAGTTACAGAAAAAGTTCTGATTTGGAGAGAAGCTCAGTGCAAGCCATGGCACACATCCATGCTTTGAAATGTTGATAATTAGTGTCCTATTTTTGAAAAATTATGACCTGTGTGAAATTGTCTCTGGATACAGAGTTTAAACATGTTAGATATGAATACGCAAATGTCGTCCAGGTTAAAGCAGCCTCTACATGAAGCGAATAAACCTGGGAAGTCAGCATGGAGACACCACCTCGGTAGAGCGAGGAAGGCATATTTCAAAACATGAAGGTCAGCTGAGAAGAATGATGTGGACTAAGAGTGGCAGAACTTTTCGTGGGAAAATGTTCCCAAGGGAGAGGCTTCTGCCTGTGGCCCACAGCGATGGGACTCCAGAAGTGCCAGCATACACAGTCCAAATTCTGTGGTCCTTAGTTGGTGGGGTGACTTAGTGGTGGCCACAGAGGAGAAGCCATTGACGGTCTCAGGGTGGTTTATGAAATTTAGGTCTTTAAGGTCATTTTAATTTATTACCCGATGTGACTCCCAAAGTAAGTCATAGAATTTTGGAGCTAGAAGGACCTTGTTTTCATCTGTAGTAACTAAGGCCCTCCAAGGGAAATATGCCCCCGTCAGTTAGACAGTGAGGGACAGAGCCTTTACTAAAGTTTGGGGAAATCTCAGACACTGCATAGATTTGGCAGATTTACTGTGTTTTAACTTTGACCTTCAAATATTGTGACGCACAGATGCTCTCGTAGGCGGGAAGGTGTAGTAACTTGATGGTCTCGTCTTACGTCCTCTGTTTTCTCAGTGAAATAGGAAGCAGGGTGAGGAGCGAAGGTGTTGACGGTTTCAGGAAGGAGGAGAAGGCGTGGTAGTCTTGTAGGAGACCAGGAGAGAGAATGGCCGCAGGAATGAGTGTTGTCGCAGGGCCGCTCCAAGGGCTCGCTTGAGGCTGGTGGTCATTTACTTAAAGTGAGGCCGGCCAGCATGGCTGTGTTTTTCGCCAGTTAAATTCACCTGCCAGACCGCAGGCACAGAGGCAGCAGTCCCCAGAGTGTCCATGGGGACCCATAGTTGTGCGTGTTCCCAGCCTCCTAGAGTGAGGAGTCACCAGGTGCGAGAGGCTCCCTTGTGCTCTCTCTCTAGGGGACCGCTGTTCTGGACTCCAGGGCTCCATGCCTGCCCGCCCAGACATGCAAATAGCTGGTGAAAAACAACTTCAGCTCATTCCTGAATGTTTCCTGTGGAGCAAAAGTTCATTTTCCAGTGGGCTCCGGCCGTGGTGCGGTCTGAGGTCCGTTTGCAACACACCACTCACCTGAGACCCAGAGGTCTCTCTCTATCAGCTCACAGGGAAACGACTTTTTCTATCGTTGGCCACAATAACTACTTAATTTACCCAGTGAGGGGAGACACATCAGTGAAGCAAATCGAAGTATTTGGCTTTTCTGTATCAGTTGGATGATTTGTAGTCCCCTGCATGCACGCACACTCTCTCACGCACACACGCGCACGTGCACACACACTGTATTTTGTGTGTGTGAGAAATTGATGCCACACATTGCCTCATATTGGTAGCTATGGCTTTTCTCTGTCACACTTTGAGTATCTGTCCCTTTGGAGCAGTGTGATGAACCTGGGCCATATACAGGCTCGCCAGCTTTCAGTGCGTCTTCATTCCCGTGGGCTTGAATACCATATTTTTGATGCTCAGCATGTCCCTGCTTGCCCACAGGGGCCCTCTCCCTCGCCTGTCCCCCTGTCCTGAGTTCACCACAGGCCCTCCTGTGGGCATCTCTGCCCTCCAACAACAGCCTCAGGCCGTCTGAGTTGCTCTGCCCTGTACGGGCAGTAGGACCTCTCTACAGAGCCTGGTTCTTTGCAGTAGAGAAGAGTAATCAAGGCCTGTGGGTGCCCATGAGATGATGCCCCATGAAGACAAGAAGTAGCCCGATGACATCCAAGAGGAGGTGACTTAAAACCTGGCTGTGCTGAGCTCACACGCTGCCCTTGTAAGAGGGTCCCGCGTCCGTGCTGATTTTTGCAGATTAGCCATGTTACTTTTCTAACCTTGCTTGAGTGTCCTGGTTATGTCATGACTGGCTGTGATGTGTCACGTTACCAGTGGTCATCCCCCATCTTGCTCACAGTCAAGCCCAAGTCTTTAGAAAGGCCCAGGAGACTGCCCTCTGTTGCATCTGCCCCCTTCCGCTCCCTCATTTCACTGCTGCACACGGACCTCCCTGCACCTCCTTGAGAATAGCAGGCCCGCGCCTTCTTCTTGATCTTTGTTCTTGCTGCCCACCCCACCTGGAAGGCTCTTCCTTCAGGTGTTTGCTTGGCTTAGATCAAATATCACCCCCTGACCGAGGGCTTCCCTGCCTTCCCTATATCAAATCACAGCCCCGGAGCTTCCTCTACGTCTTTGCTGCTTTATTTTTCTCCATCTGACATATAATATGTGGTATTTATTCCTGTATTGATTGTCTTCCCTTGACTAGAATGTCAGTTTTGTTCACTACTAGATCCTTAGATCCTAGAGAAGTGCCCGGAACAGAGCAGGTGCGCAGGTTTTGTTGGCAGATGACTGGGTTAACATGCCACCACGTGTCCCAGTTGCGCTATGAAGGTGTCCATTTTCCTTGACCTTTGAGCACAAGCGTGGAGCATCTAGATCACTGACCAGTAAATCATAACAATGATAAGGGGACCATGGACACATACAAGCCTTTGAGGTTTTGCTTAAGACTCTCCTTGAGCTCACTGTTTTTTCATTGGTTATTTCAGCTGATGCCACGGGCAGGTTTAGTACTGAATTCTAGTTTCCTTAAAATCTTTGGCTAAATATGGGTGTTCAGTACCTCAGTATTATACAAATCCAACTTTTTTTTTTTTTTTTAGTGAGGAAGATTGGCCCTGAGCTAACATCTGTGCCAATCCTCCTCTATTTTGTATGTGGGATGCCACCACAGCATGGCTGGATAAGTGGTGTAGGTCTGCACCTGGGATCCAAACCTGTGAACCTGGGCCACTGAAGTGGACGGCACCAATTTAACCACTAAGCCACTGGGCAGGCCCCTAAATCCAACTTTTTAATTGCCAACCCAGAATTTCAAAAAATATGCCTAGATTATTATCAAAATTCATTGGAGATTTTTACAGCATTACTACAAATATGCATATGGAGCATTTTCTGCAGGTCCACATTTTCCCAATGTTCTTGCTTTCTCAAGAACCAGCTTATAAAAAGGTACCAAAAATGTTCAATTATAACACATTTTAGCTGAAAACACTATATTCACATTGCACTCAGTTGCCCTCCAAATTATCAAACTTTTATTTTTGTTTTTGGTGATTTCCTATAGGTTTAATTATCCCTAAAATGAACAGAGACTTCAGCAAGTTGCAGTATCAGAATACATCAATATAAAATATCCACATTTTTCGGTAGAGTAAAATATATACCTACACTTTGCATCTTTGAGTGACTCCATGGAGAAGACTCAGATTACCTTCTTTTCAGTAGGTTGGTGGCTGGGGTCCAATGACACTGATCCCAGGCAGGCACGGGGTGTCCTGTTGGGTCCTAGGGACTTACCTGCTGCAGATGAGACTGTGCCAGAGGCAGGTGGGAGCCCAGGCCTCCTCGAGCAAGTGCGTGGCCCCCAGCACTGCATACAGGCAGGAAGGACACCCCACCTGGAGGTTCTGGGTGGCCCCACCCTCAGGCCTGACTCCTTCTGCCAAAATCCAGCTCCCCATGCTGGTTTCGCCAAGCAAGCATATTCTCACCTGAGTCCAGACTAAGACACATAGGGAGAGCCTGGTTTCCCCTCACTCCCTCATCTTGGCCATGTCCAAGCTGTGCACACATGGTAAAAAACCTGACATGCAGAGTGGGGGGGGGGTCTCTGATGACCCCTGGCTCCTAAGTGTCAGATCCTCCGTTACATCATCGTCTTCACCACCAGCAGCAACAGCAGCTGACGTCAGTAGACTTACTATGTACCAGGCGTTATGCTGAATATTTTAATATTTTATTTAATCCTATGAATAAGTGGCAGTGTTAATCCTGTTTTCAGATGAGGAAACTGAGGCACAGAGCATTTAAAATCCCTCAGCTGGTAAGTGGAGGAACTGGGACTGGAATACAGTTGCTCCCCAGCCCGCTCGTCTAACCTCTACAGTCTGATTTCATGGGCAAAGCTAAGTACTAACTCCCCTCTGCTCTCTCCTCTCAAAAAAGCTTTATAATAATAACTCATTACATTTTATAGCATATTACCAATCACAAGGGTTTTTTTTTTCCAATTTTACTGAAAATCTCAGTTTCTGAGCTGCTGGTGTACATGTCATTCTATCATCTAGAGAGACTTTCTCTAGAAAATAAATTCAGTTTGTGAGTCACCTTATACATGAAATATTTTGATAAGTTCACAATTTGAACACTGACACTTCCCTTCATATTTTACTATCCCAGGAGCTTCTAAGAGATGATCATGTGATTCCGCTGGGCTGTGACAGTCTGATCCAGAACACGCATGAACTGTCTGGGTCACTGACAGAGTCCTGGAGCTGCACCCGGCAGGGGCCTCTGGGGACTGTCACCTCCACGTCCCTGCTCACACGGGACGCTGCCTCGGGCATCTTCTGATTAATCTGGGCAAGTTGTTTCCAAAGGAGCAGAGAGTAGGGAAAGAGAAGTCCAGACCTGTTTTAGTCTCTACCCACAATCTAGACTGGGCTTTTCTGGGAAGAGCTGAGGCCCAGCGCATGTTGGGGGAGGAGTGGAGCAGAGGCGGATGGAGAGCTGTGCCAAATGTTCTGTTTGTAAAGAGCCTTTGACTTTATGGCTTATTAAGTGTTCCACAAACTGAAGCAATATTAACAATAAAATAATGTTACCTTTTTATTTTTACATGGTAAACATATAGCTCAACATTGAATACAATTCTGTGTGGAGTCCTGATCGAATACAGGGGCAGAATACTCAGATAAATGATAAGTAGGGATCCAAAACATTTCAAGATTTACCCTGCCTCTGATGTACTACTTGACTGTTGTTCTAAACTTTTAATTTTTGAGATGACTTTTCTACTTTTCCTTGCTTATAATACCCCTCAGGAGTGAAATAATGTATCACTGTGACTTCACCAACATTTCCATACATAAATGTATATATCATTATTATAATGAGTCATTTCTACGACCATTATTAATAAACATCTGTTGTTATCTCCGAGTCACTGGGCTGACTTGTTATATAATTTATTTCCCATTATAGTTAGCTATCCTACATTACTAGATACAGTTTCAGAATATAATCAGTAATGAGACTAGAAATTAGAAATTATTTGTTCTGGAAGCTCAGCTATTGAAGGGCATCCTGGCCTCTAATTAAATCTTATACACCATTCAACTTCTCATTTTCTGAAATGGACATAGCCCCCAAACAGTGGGAAAATGTTCTTTCTTGTATTTGACTCCCGAGTACACCTGTGACTCCTGGGCGCACTGTTTATTAGTTGCTGTTCCTGAGGCCCAGTTATACCGCCAGCAAACAGACGGCAGCCGTACAGAGCTAGCAGGGTTTTGAGAGCATTGAGAATGTGTGAATAGCCTTGTCTGAGCGCTGGCACGTGGACATTAAATAAATTACCCCCTTCTCTTGCGGGTGAGGGTTGAATGTCCAGGCTTAGCAGCTCAGCATTGAGATAATTCACCTTACACTTCTTAGCAATGACCTTATACATCTTTCCTAGATGATTTGAAAATACTGAATTTTCTGCTGCTTTGTGTGAAGCCAAATGATAAGATGTTGCTAGTCATGGTTTTTTCCGCCCAGGTCAGAAGATACATCAACACAGCCCGTACCGAAGGGGCCCGGATTCTGTGTGGTGAGGGAGTCGACCAGCTGAGTCTTCCCCCTGAGAATCAGGCTGGCTACTTTATGCTTCCCACGGTGATAACAGACATCAAGGACGAGTCCTGCTGCATGAAGGAAGAGATATTTGGTCCAGTGACGTGTGTCGTTCCCTTTGATACTGAAGAGGAAGTGATTAAAAGAGCCAACAGCGTTAAATATGGGCTGGCAGCCACGGTGTGGTCGAGCAATGTGGGACGTGTCCACCGGGTGGCCAAGAAGTTGCAGTCAGGCTTGGTCTGGACCAATTGCTGGCTCATCAGAGAGCTGAACCTTCCTTTCGGGGGGATGAAGAGTTCTGGAGTAGGTAGAGAAGGAGCCAAGGACTCTTACGAATTCTTCACGGAAATCAAAACCATCACCGTTAAACACTGACTTTGGCCAGTGGAGAAGCCGTTGCGCTCGGCGCCTGGCTGCAGAGAACCAGTCGTCCAAAGTGGTGAAAGGAAACACTGACATAAATTCCAGCCATGTCTTGACTCAGCAGAAGGTTATCTCTAGCTTACCCCCAGTAGTTAGTATTTTCACTCCTGGTGAAGAGGTGCTATTTTCAATGTTGAGTCAAAGAAGAGAAGACTTCTGACCAGGAAGGCACAAAACGAAAGCACATAATCATCAGGCCCCTCCTATGTTGTGTCTGCATAGAATTTTTTTCATGATTTTGATTGAATTCTTGGGAATTCACAGATAATCAGATTTTTTTCGTCTGCAAGTATATATACAAAAAAATCTACAAAGCCAAAGAGAAACAAATCACCAAAATTTCCTACCTTTGGGGAGATTGTTGTGATGGTCTTCTTGTCCATCAGCTATTAGCATGGCTACTTGGTAATTGACTCTAACTCATTGCAGAAGGGAGCCATGAAGGTCAACGATAAACATAACATGGAATTTGTCAGAGAAGGCATATATGCTAGGTCCCACTAAATATATCTATGCAAGGACAAAGAAAAAAAATTACTACTAGTTTTGGAGGAAACTTGGAACAAGAAGAGGAAACAATTTGATCTGTTCCTACTGTGCAGTCGAATCAATTCCAATTCTTAGTTTATGTATCTCATGACACAATTTACTGATCTTAAAGGAATAAATGTTAAGCAATATTACTAACCAGCATGACTCACATGTTCTTCTTGAATTGTCCTTTATTCCCCCTTATCCCCAATCTCTTAGGAGTGTGGACTTGATACAAAGTAATAAACGGACTTCTAGCATCATTTTTCTGGATCCCCCAATAATCGGAGGAGGAGACTGCGGTTTACAGAGATAAAGTACATGCTCCAGGCCACACGACTGGTATGGGGAGAGGCAGGGTTTGAACCCAGGGCTCTCAGACCCCAAAGCCATGGTCTCTGGCCACTTCACGCTTGCCTTGGGTTGCGCTCCACATCATGTTGGGTCTTGCCTTCCCCTCCCCTCCCCTGCCCCGCCCCCCCCCCCACTTGGCCGTGCAGCCCAGGAACTCCCCAGCACAGCTCTTTCCACGCTGACTGAAACGATCTGTTTGCGGGTCTGACTCCCCGACTGGTTACTCCCCTCTGACGTCGTGGTTCCCAGCACAGTGCCCGGCACACGTCAGGTGCTCAAAGTGATTTCCAGGAATGGAACAAGGTCTTCCTGGTGCTCCGGGCTATTTGCTGCATGGTATATGGGGGCGGGGTGGGGAGGGGGGTTGGGCTGGGGGGACAAAGTCATCTTTATCATTTTGTGTAGGATTTTGGATATGTTGGCTTGTTCACAAATGTTGAAAAATATAAGCCTCTGAGGTCAAGTGATGGTGTCGGATCATACCTGGTTCCTACCTTCTTCGTCCCCTCCCCTCTCTTTCCTCACCTTCCCTCCTCCCCAGCTGAGGCCCCTTGACCTTGATCAATTAAGTCTTGGACCAATTCCAAGTGTCAGCGGAGGAATTTCAGCAGCTCCAGTCTCCGGGAACCGACGTCTTCGTTCTTGTAGTTGGTCGGGCTCATTCTTGTTTCTGAGACCTAAGCCATATCTTGATCCCAAACTCTGGCAAGTGAACCTCTGTTCCCTGTGCCTGAAGACCCGTCTCCCCCACACCTGTTTCATGCCGGGGAGACTGTGCTCTCCAGGGCCTGGAGCTAGCCCTGCCCTTGTCACTTCTTGTCCAGGTTCTGGATCCTGCCCTGTGCAGGGGCCTGCTTCCTGCTGACAGACATTCTGGATGCCACTTCACTGCATCTGTGTCTCTTTGCTCTCTTGAAGCTCCTCCGGGGCTCCCACGGCGGTCTCACTGATGCCCGCTTGACCGAATGCTCTTCGCCCCCACGCCAACACTATCAGTTTCCAGTCGTTAAAACCAGTGGCCGGGATGTCTTGGAACCCCCGGTAGACTTTTCCTCATTTGTTCTAGCCCATCCAAGTGGGTGAGTTTAGTTCCAAGACCTTCCCCCTGCCAGGCCATCCCTGTCCTGTCTCAGGCCCCACATCAGCTAAGGGTGCCGTTTGGGTCTGTGCCGACACCACGACAGAGTCCCACCAGAGTGCGCCCAGGGGCTGAGGGGCTCTGCCACACTGTGCTAGGGGGTGACATGACGACAATCAGGTGGGGGATCGTGAGGGTTTCAATTCTATTTGTGACGTTTATTTCTAAGCCGCGTGGCGGTCGCTCGGTGCTCACCACACTGTTTCATAAGCAGGGTTACCTGTGCGCCACGAGGGGAAGGTGCCGAGCGGCGCTGAGCGGACGTGGGCCACCCCTCCGGGCAGAGCCCCAGAGCGTCCCGGTCGGGGGCCGCAGGGGTGGACAGCAGGAGCCGAAGGGGCGGGAACAAGGACGCGGTACAGCCCTCGGCGCTCCGAGACACCGGGGACGTGCTCAGGCAGCAGCGAGGCCGGCCTGGGGAGCCGCCGGGCGGCTGTTGGCCCGAAGCCGGAGGTAACGGCCTTCACGAGCAGCCTGGAGGCCGGGAGAGGCAGCCCGCCGAGTGACGCCCGCCGAGGACCTCCTGCCCTGAGGAAGTCCTCCTCGCTGCACGGCCCACGCGTCCCCGGAAGAAGCCTGTCTCTGACCCCTCGCGCACAGAACGTGCAGTCAGTCCCCCGCCAGTGACGGGTCCCATGGGTCAACTGTCCTTCCAAACCACAAAAAAATCACATTGCCAAACACCTATCATAACCAACCAACATGCTTTTATTAAAAAATGTTACTGATCAATCAGGGATCATCAAATATTTGGTAAAAGAGAAATACCATTGTGTGAAAGAGCAGCTAACCGTGAGAAACAGGTAAAAGAAAGACACGACATGAACAGTTGAATTCGTCTGCTCCGAGGGTTCATGTAGAACGGGCTACCCTGAACCGGAGTGAGCGACGACCATAAAGGAGGCCTAGAAGACTTAACTCTGGCTCCCCAGTTCTTTCCTTCCGTGTGGCTCCCGCAGGAGCCTGAGGTGAGCCCACACACTGGAAACAGAACTGAGGGAGCAGATGGAAGAGGGAGAGTCGGCAGGTGTGGAGGACGAGAAAGACCCAAAGAAGGGCCAGGTCCTGGTGGGGCCGGTGGTAGCCAAGGGGAGTGAGAAGAAGACAAACTGAGTTCAGAAAAATCAAGGGAAGCTAAGGAATGCAGACAGCCCCACCTGGTTCCTCAGGGAACAGCCCGAGCTGAGCAGCGAGGACTCGGACAGGAGCTTGCCCCACAGCGAACCTGTGCACCTGCCTAGGATGGATCCGGGGCAGTTTCCACCACTGGGAAGCACCATTCCAAGAGGGGGACATGCGACCACGGGGCTCTGCCCTGGATCCCCCGCCTCGGCCTTGGAGCTGCCCTCCCAGTGGACGCCCTCCCAGTAAGCGTGGGCTTAGAGGGATGAGTGATGTTTGGAGATGTCCATTCTTACCTTAGACAGGTCCGCCGTCAGGTCAGGAGGGTTCAGGGTAAGGGCTCCCTCGCATGTGAAGCAGGGATACTAACATTCTTCTGCATCTGTGGTTAAGAAAGGCTCACACACAGTATCTCTGAAGTATTTGTCAAATGACTAATTTTCCTTATGCTGTGTTAAAGACTTGGGGTTCAGATAATAATATTTCCCTGAGAAACAGCAGTGAGAGGAAGAACACAAACAAATATGGTAGCTCAACACAATTTGGTAGCTCTCTTAAACTGGGGAGTGTGGCAGCCCAGACAATGGGAGGGTAGGCCGAGGGCATCTCTTCCTAATGACAGGGTGAACCATCTAGAGGAATCTCTGAGGACAGTCCCGTCTTCATCAGAGCGCACCACAGGTGAGTGTCTTAGGTCGTGGAGAGTGTGGGGCAGTCTCCTGTCTAAGGAATGGGATCTGCTACAACCTGGGAGAAAGCAGAGCATCCCTGACAGGACACTTGGGACAGGAATATAGTTGAGACGATTGGATTTGCAACCACTTTTATTCGATCAGTGATTGAACGTCACGGAGAGCCTTCTCAGCACTTGGCTCGGTGCCAGGCGCCATGAATGCAGAGACGAATAAGATATTATCCCAACTTTCACGGAGTTCTCAGTCTAGTAACCAGGATGTCACGAGAACTGTAGTGGTGGTGGGTCATTGGAGGAAGTGGCCAGTGCCTCCCAGGGACGACCTCAGTGGTTGTCCTGGTCCCCCTCTGTTTTTTCCAACAGCTGGATGACCTGTCCTGGCCCAACGACCCTGAACCTCAGCCAGATTTCAGCCTCTCTGGACACAGCCAACACCAGCGTCTATGTTGGCTCAAAGCAGGCAGCACCGCGAAGGTCTCCAGAGGAGATGGCTGACATCACTAGTTTCTGCCTGTGTCCTTGCCAGCTGGAGAAGCACAGAGGCAGGATGTTTTTTTAGAAATTCTTTTTTTTTTTCTTTTTTCTCCCCAAAGCCCCAGTAGACAGTTGTATATCATAGTTGTGCATCCTTCTAGTTGCTCTATATGGGACGCCACCTCAGCATGGCTTGACAAGTGATGTTCGGTCCGTGTCCAGGATCTGAACCCACGAACCCTGGGCCATCGAAGTGGAGCACGTGAACTTAACTGCTGCGCCACCGGGCCGGCCCCCAGAGGCAGGTTTAATACATCTTACAGGTTCATTCCTGCCATAGGGACCATGAGGATCATCTGTCTTTTCTCTGATAAGTTAAATGCTTTCCAGACTTCAAGATTCTCTCCCCACATCAAAAATAATCTAAATAACAACCATATTTCTAGAATTTTAGAACTTGGTATTTTATCCTCAAATTTTAGATCAAATAACTAAAGTAAAAAAGAAGCAAAACAACTTCCAAATTTGCTGTGAGAATGTAGGCAGTCTGGGACAAAAATCCTGGCTTTCTAATAGTCAAGTGGTTGATAAACCCAATGACATTTGTCCTCTTAGAAACAGAATCAACTAACACTCCCTGTTTCACTCCTCTATTCATCCTATCAAACTCTATGAAATATAACATCTCCGCTCACCCAGATAACTCGGATTCTAAATTAGTTGAGCTCCATGAATGCATTTACTGAGCCCTTGTGGGCAAAGCATTGTGCTAATTACACTGGGGGATAGAGAGGAAGGGTATACTTTCCTTACTGAAGAGAGCTGAAAAACGTCTGTCCCTGGATCAGCCTGGGTTCCCCGTGGGTAACAACATCAATAGTGGCGCCAATAGTCTCATCCTGGTGAAGGGAAGACGAAGAAGAGGGGTGATGACAGCGCCTGGCTTCCTACCTCCTGAAGGGTCAGGTCAAGAAGCACCTGCAGACTCTCCTCCAGAGTGTCCCGGCTGCCAGCTGTCGGAGTTGAGGGTCCCTCCCTGTGTTTCATTTCACAGATCCTGTTTGGATAGTAGTAAAATCAAGAGAAAAAGCAGAGGGATGAACTAGAAAAGACTGAATAATGTGTGTTTGGGCAATGAATCTCAAAAACGTTCAAGATCCCACTCAGAAAGTGAAGTTTTAGGAACCACAATGCGTGGGTGGGGGTTAGTGTCGTGTAGGGAGAGAAGATTTATTGCATGTAGCAGCACCTAATCACTTGTGATTACAACACGTTCTCCAAGTGACCCAAATAACAAAGAGAGCCACTCGCTCCCATTGACCTTACAGAAACAGGAGACCCTTCATGCACTTAAATAAGCTGGAAAAATGGCTCTGCCGCTAGGCCATAGAACAAAACAGATTCCACAGCAGGTGACATAGGAAGAAGCAGAGTAGATTTTATGACAGTGGCCACAAGATGGTGGAGAAAATGGCTTGAGCCTTTTGGAACTGCAAATGAGTTGGCTTAGAAGAACACTACATCTTAGACAAACATGTTTAGCAAAATTTTGGACCCCATGGACACTGAATATTTAGCCCATGATCTGCAATCACTCTGTACATAATTGATTCTGTATCATCTTGGACCAACAATGACTTTTCTAAAGGAGATTGGGGATCTGCACATCAGCACACTCCTGAAATGGAAAAGGTATATTTCTTCACAAAAACTAAAAATAATAAAGAAGCTATTTCTTGTTTTCAAATTTTAGTCTTTGACCGAACTGAAGAATTGACCACCATGGATGCTAGTGATTAATGATGCTCACAAATATGCAGATTTAAACACAGCTTATGATGACTTTGAAAATAACAATGTAAAACCACTGTTTTCACAGACGCTCATCCAGGGAGGTCAATGGAAGTAGTGAGTGACATTCTAGCACCTGACGCCCAACAGAAACAAGTAAAAGAAGGCAAGGGACAGTCAGCCCAGTTTATAGAATTGTATGTAATGTACACAACCGTCAGGTGGTTGGTAACAAAGCAATGGGAATAGATCTAAGTTTCTACTGACTGTTGGCTCCTGTCAAATGGGCAGAGCATTGGGAAACAACAAACTGGACTGTAAAAGGAAAGTTAGTTGACATTACCTTTAGAAAACCAGATGTAAACAAAACACATTTAAAGCTGTTTGTGAGCCATGCTTTAGCCCCAAAAGAATGAACTTTAGGAGAGACACATAATGACAAATGGATGCTTGGGTTTTTCTGAGACACCTCATCTGACCCCTGGGAATGTGACCTTGTGAGTCACCCCGGTGAGAAAGCTTTACAGGATTTGATGTGAAGGTCAGTGACTGAAGAGAGAACGTCAATATGCCATACACACCAACCACGACATAACTTAACTCAGAGGTCATTTACTCTCCCTCGGGGGCGTGAAGCTGACACAACAAGGGACTACAGGTTCTGCAGCATCGGGGGCGTGATGCTTACCTAGTGATGGGAGTGGACGTTGACTTCAGATTTGCGGTAGGAACCACTGTCTCCTAAGACTCTGAGTGTCACACAACCAAACCCCCCTCAGCCTGCTGCTATTAATTATTTTAATGCTCTTTGGTGTCATTTTTATCATAGAACACATAAGAAATAAGACTGGTCAGAACTGGGCACAAACTCATGATATTTGATGGATATTTCTCTGCCGAAGCTTCTGGCTATACATAATGCTGGACTCGATTATTGGAGACTAAACTTAAAAATAAGGCAGAACATTGGCCCCTAAATCTTGTAACTGATATTGCAGTTAAACACAAGTATAAACTAGCAGCCTCATCAGGTGAATGGTTAGTCTTAAGGAAATCTTATTGATGGATGTACAAAACATTTCATTTCGTTAGTCCACAAAAGCCCTCCTACGTACACTGCCCAGCCTCAGGACTTGATGTGGGTCTTGATCTCCTTCCTGGACTGAGGATAAAGCCCCAGCTGAACTGAAGAAGATTCTTCACCCGGCAAGTACACAAGTCCCCAAAGCTATGGTCACTGCCAGATCTAGCTGGAATCTGACAGCATTTGTTTCTAGCAGGATACAAAGTCAGTATACAAAAATCTACTTGATGTCAAACAAATGAAATGAAAGCACAAAATATTGCTGAAAAAAATGAATGAAGACACGAAAAATGGAGACAAATTCCCTATTCATGGGTCAGAAGACTCACTATTTTTGAGATGTCAATTTTCCCCAATTTGATCTATAGATTCAACATAACCCAACTCAAAATCTCAGCCAGCATCTTTGGTAGAAAGTGACCAGCTGATTCTAAGTGAATATGAAAATGCAGAAGACCTAGCATAGTCAAAACACCTATAAAATAAAGAACAAAGAATCATAGCTCTACATGATTTCAAGAACTATTAAAAAGTTATAGTAAACAAAGCAGTATTGCATTGATCTAATGAACAGTCAATAGATCAGTGGAACAGAATAAAGAGTCCAAAAATAAACTAATACCTATAAAGAGATTGATCTTTGACATATGCAAAGAGGCAACGCAGTGGAGAAAAGATAGTCTTTTCAACAAATGGTGTAGGATGATCTTTTTCAACCTTTTCAACTAATGGATATCTATATCCATATGAAAAATAGTTAAACAGAATTCATATCTCACAGTTTATACAAAAATTACCTCAAATTGGATCATAGATCTAAATGTAAACCTTAAAACTGTAAAACTTCTAGAAGAAAATATTTGTGACTTTAGGTTAGGCAAAGATTTCTTAGATTGATACCAAAAACATAATAAAAGAATACATTGATAAATTGGACTTCATAAAAATTAAAAACTTTTGCTTTTCAAAAGACACTGGTAAGAGAATGAAAAATCAAGCCACAGTTAGTATAAAATATTTGTAAATTAACTTATCTGACAGAGGACTTATACCCAAACTTAAAACTGAACAAAAAGAAGACAAAGAAATCAATTTTAAATTGGATAGATTTGTATAGTAATTCTGGAAATAGGCAATGTAAGTCATCCACCTTTATTCTTCTTTTGTAAAATTGCTTTGATAATTCAAAATCATTTGCATTTCCATATAAATTTTAGAATCAGCTTATAAATGTCTACCAAAATACCTGCTGGAATTTTTATTGGGATTGTATTAGATCTGTTAATCAATTCGGGGAAAACTTGACATCTAACCCATATTAAGTCTTTCAATGTACAACAAGTTTTATCTCTCCACTAATTTAGTTCTTTAATTTCTCAAAGCAATGTTCTGTATTTTTCAGCATACTATTCTTATACACATTTTGTCTGAAAAGGCAATGCAATAAGAGAATTGGTCAAAAGACCCCAGGAAATACCTCACAAAAGAAGATATATAAATTGCCAAAAAGCACATGAAAAGATGCTCAACTCAGTCACCAGGGAAATAGATTAATAGTACAATGAGTTACCGTTCCACATCCACTACCGTGGCTAAAATTACAAAGACTAAAATACTTCATATGCTGAGGATGTAAAGTGACTAGAAATCTCTTACATGTGTGGGAATGAAGAATGGTACAACCACTTTGAAAAGCTGAATCACAGTTAAACTTATGGCAATCATGTGAACAGCTCTTCCACTCCTAGGTATTTACACAACATGTCCACACAGCAGTCTGCACGTGGATGCGCATGAGAGCTTTATTCATGATAGCCCACACCTGGAAACTACACAGAGTCTATTAATAGGTGAATGTGTGAATAGACACGGTATATCCATACAAGGGAATACTACTTAGCAATAAAAGGGCATGAACTGTTGATGCATGTGGTTATGTGGATGGCTTTTCCAATCATTGTGCTGAACGAAGAAATGCAGACATGAAAGAGTACACAAATGGTTCCATTTATATAAAGTTGTTAAGAACGCAAACCTATCTATAATGACAGTGGTTGCCAGGGCTGAGGGTTGAGGGGGTGATGGACTACAAAGGGGCACAAGGAAGGTTGTGGGATGATGGTGATGCCTTGTCTCTTGATTGTAGTGGTAGCTTCATTGGTGTATACATCTGTCAAAGTGCATTTAATTGTCTACTTTAAAGTGGTGGAGTCTGTTGTACCTAAATTATACCTCAATAGCACGGAAATAGCACAGAAAGGAGGATGTAACAGGAGGCAGCTTGCTGGAGTGAAAAGAACCCTGGGCTAAGAGAAGAGGCTCCCAGGCTCCAGCCTGAGTGCTGTCTTCACTAACCGTGGGTGAGGGATTGATTCTTACTTTCTTGATACCTGTCTCCTCACCTGGAAAATGGATCTAATAATCTATAGTAGCTATAGTGATCAAATGTGGGAATATTTATGAATGCATTTCAAAAAAAAGGAAAGCCCCTCACTGTGTGAGGTGGGGTAAGTACTGATGTAGTAGAACTTGGTGGTGGGAAAGTCGTTTGGACGGGAGCACTTTCCATAGACAGACTCTCCCTCGATAGAGCGCAGAAGCCAACTTGGAGGCTCATCAAGGCCCCAGACAGAGCGCTGTGGGACGGGCTTGTTTCTCCTCTCCTTAGAGCAAGGAGGAGCTTCTACGTGAGAGCTCTGAAGGGACGCAGAGCTGTGCCGATGGCAGGGTTTGTGGCAGGACGGAGGACTGAGCTGCGGAAGTCAAGAAGGACGCTGGACAATTTCAATTTTTGCCCAATTTCAGGAAGATTGTGCCATGATGGTCACCCGCCAGATCAGAGACACACCGCCTGTTGGATCAGAAATCCACGCTAGGGCCGTTCTTGAAGACAGTGCATTAGAACTTCAGGACAATGCTAACGCATATACAGATATTTATGTCTCTATGGCCATTGAAGCCACTGTGTGTGTAGTGGGTGAAGTGGGAAATAGCTGACTGGACATTTCTGAATTTATTTGCAGAAAATCATGAAGACAAGGAGGATAAACAAGCGCAAGAAACACTCACCCCAGGTAACAGTGGGTCATCAGGAGCCGGTAACGGTGGGTCAAATATGGAGAGGGGCTGGGAAAGAACAGTGAGTGAGGCCCAGGAGTCCAGGTGCCAGAATCAAAGATCAGCACAACTGCAGACTGTGTTGATTAATTCACTCACCAACAGTGCAATGGCCTGTCAACTTGGGTGTCTCTTGTCTCTGTGGTCCTTGTAAGTCTGACCCAAGGTGAACCCACCAGCCATAGGATTTTCCTGCACACATGGAAAATACCTATTGTCTCCTGGAACTGAACAGCAGGATGAGATGCACACCTACTTCCTACACAGTGGTCTTACGTCCTTGGTAAGAAGGTAACTAGCAAAGGAATTAGTAAAGAAGTAACTAGCAAAATTAAACACCAAAAAAAGTCCCTAGCCAAAAAAAAAAAAAAAATTTACTTGTCATGTGACAAATAAGAAAAAGGGGCCTAGAAGGCACACCGTCTCTGGGAGTCGACAATGCCTTGAGAGCTGTATTCATGTGGCCACCCTGAGTTGATTTCAACACGACGCAGGCAGGTGGTGGTAGCACCTGATGTGGTTCTCCATCTGTGCTGTGTGTGGTGACTGGACTGCACTGGGGTGGCTGAGTCTCATTCCTCATCAGTGGTTGCATGTCCAGTGCCCCGAGCACCTGTGTTCTCTCCCTCACCCGGTGGCAGCCACGCTCTGCGCCTCCCTCTTAAAGGGAGCTCCACCTTTGCTCTCTGTGACCCCTCCCTCCACCTCCCACAGAACCAGCTAGGATGCCATGGTGTCTGATCCTCTTAGTTTAATCTTCTGTCATCCCTCTCCCATCTGGCACAGCATGGAGCTGTAGGAGATAGAAGAGAAGGAAGTCCTGCAGGACTCACAGGAAGGGTCTGACTGCTACCAGCCTTCCCGTGATGACAAACTCACATTTGATGAACAGAAAGCAGGCTCTGCTCTGGATGTAGCAGCGAATGCTCTCATTCTAAAGAGGGTGAATCTCCAACTCCTTTTCCAGGTGGGCTTCAGATTCTTTGTTCCCCAAACCTGTCTAGACTGAGAGATTTTCTCCCCATAGGCAGACCCTACAGTTACATATTAGTTTGAACAGATGCTAGGATTGAGTTTGAAATAAGACAGTCAATGAGTCAGTGACCTTTGCTCAACTCCTAGTCTAAGGCCACACCTCTTTCATGTTTGTCCCACTGGCAGATCACTGGACCCAGGGCGGTTCTGCCAGACTCACAGGTACCTCTACAACTCGGGCAAGGGAGGTGGCTTTCAGATGCTCTAATGTTTTGTGTGGGAGGAAGATCGGCCCTGAGCTAACACCCATTGCTAATCTTCCTCTTGCTGAGGAAGACTGGCCTTGGGCTAACATCCGTGCCCATATTCCTCTACTTTATATGGGATGCTGTCACAGCATGGCTTGACAAGTGGTGCCTTGGTCCACCCCTGGGATTCAAACCTGTGAACCCCGGGCCTCTGAAGCCGAGCACGTGAACTTAATGGCTCCGCCACTGGGCCGTCCCCTCAGACACTCTAATTTTGAATGAATCTCTTATCTCGCATGTAGTGCTCTAACTTTTACTCCTGAGCACTGTCCCTGGAGTTTCCATGCCTGTCCCCGGCTGTTGGCAGCCTCATCTTTATCTTTGGAGATGTCACTACCCTGGTTCACTTCTCTCAACCCAGAGTCTAACTCCTTTCCTTTGTCTTATCTTGTCTCAGGAGTCAACTGAGTAGTAGAACATAAGCTCCACTGTCATACTTTGTGCGTGCCTTCCCACGAATGGCCACTGTTTCTTTAGAGCATTGACGATTCTTTTGATTTGATGGTATGAAGATTCCACTCATTATCTAATCTCAATGTTCCTCTAAACCATTAACAAACAGCATTTCAGATAGAAGAAGACTGAATATTGCAGCAACGCTCTAGGAAGCAGCTAGGTAGTTCCCCAGGATCTCTGGGGAAAAGGATATGTTTAAGTATTTGCACACTCAGGACATAGGCTACTATGATGATGACCTGTCACATCAGGGAGATTTGTCCAGTGGCTGAAGAAAGCCAACCCAGTGACGTCTTACTAGGGCCAGCTAGTATTTCCTGGAATATTTCCCTCACAATAGCCTGTTATCGCCCTGAGGATATTTATGTTCCTGTGCTAGGACTGGACATTTGTGAAGGCGGAGCTGCTTAATGTAACTGTCCTTCTGTTAATTTACTTGGAGAAAACCAAAATGATCATGAGGGGGTGAATGGCCCAGAGCCGGTTGGCCCCAGGTAATTCTGAATAGTTGTCGGCTGTTAATTCCCTGATGACATCTGCAGACCTCAGATCCAGGGAAAAAGTGCTCAATATAACTATATCATCCATTCTGCCAACCACGAATTATCCTTTTTCATAATGTTTTCTGCTTTCCTTGTGGTACTTGTATTGTTTCCATTTCTTACCAGCTTCTCAAGTTTAGTAAGTCACAGCCAGTTGACCCAGGTGAACTAGTAAGTCACAGCAATCTCCTGCATCACTGGTTCTCTCCTGTGTAGTTGACAGAGTTAGCCTGTCAACTGCCTGCCTGGCATTAGCATGTTGGCATGTATTTCATAGCAAGAAATGCAAGTGGACAAAATTATTATTATATCATGCAACAATATTGGGGGAAAGAGAATTCGATGGCATGAGATTTCTGGGATACTAGATGCTCCAAAGGCTGTGTGCACTTGGCCACTACATGAAAACTCAATGCAACTGAAATGAAAGAGTGAAAGCCACTGTCTGTGACTCTGAGTGTTGTGAGTCGTGAGTGGACCGGACAGAGATGCTCACTCTCTCTCCTCGTCAGCTTGTTATTTGGGCAGTGCACTGAGCACCTACTGCCCTTTGTATCTCCTGCCCTGTGACAAACACACTCTGTCCACAAAAAAAGGAGAGTTGTTCCCTCTTCAATGGGTCAGCCCCTTTGCTTTCTCGACCTTTGAGATGTTTGCCTCCATCAAAACCAAATAGGATGCTATGATTTCTGATCCCCCTTGGGTTAATCTTCAGTCCTCCATACCCCACCAGGCTCAGCAGGGAGCTGCTGCCGGTGGTAGAGCATGACTCCCAGGGGACTCCCTGGAGGAATACTCTTTGACTTCTTCAGTTGTTCCTGGCCTGTCCGACTCCTCCTGGTCTCATAGGAGGAGTACCACTACCTTCTCATTTGAGGAACTGGAGGTCTGTTCTGCTCTAGATGAAACAAGTGGGTACTCTATTGTCAATGGGATAAAACATCAACTGGACTCCCAGGTAGACTCCAAACTCTTTGTACCCCCACCTGTGGCTGTGCTGAGAGATATCATCCCTGTGTGCAGGCCCCATAGAGGCAAATTGATTTGAGTCAGGCTCTAGGATTGAGTTTTAAGCACAGACATGAGATGGTTCAGGGAACTTGGCTCTCTTCCTAGTCCCAGGACATGCCCGTGTCACCCTGGCCCCACTGTCAGGTCATTGGAACCAAGGCAGGCGTGACACACTCAACTCTCCTGTGCAGCACCAGCAGAGACGGCGTCTGTCAGGCCTCCGAGTGTGGGTGAGATGTCTCTTCGCACTGTCAATGCTCTAAGTTTCATGCCTGAATCACATCCCTTAAGATGCTGTGCCTGCCATAAACATTTAAAAATCAATGGAATTGAGTCACTGGTATGGCTGAAAACTAAATTAGTAATCTGGAAGATAAAGTGGAGAAAAAAAGCTCAGAATGTAGAGAGTGTCAGAAAGGGAAACTATCAGAAAGAAGTTGAAATGGTGGATAGATCCAGAAAGCCATTAATACGTAACTAATCCAAGAGGAGAGAGCAAGGATGAATAATCAAATAAACAGTAAAAGATGATCTCCTTGAACTAAAAAAAGATTTTCAGATGGAAAATGTTCACCATGTGCCAAGAATTCTTCCGTTGAAAAATTTTAATTCCTAGTATAAAGCTTACAAAGAGAATTACCAGGACACCAAGCATAAGACTGTCATCACACATTGCATGAATAATACTGATGCTAGAAGACAGTGGAGAAGGACTTCAAAGTTTTCAGGGAAAACTATTTTGAGCCTAAATTTTAGAGCCAAACTGTTACTCAAGAATTAAGGCAAAAAAAGCTATCTTGTGACTCAGAAATATTCTCCTATTTACTCTTCCTGGTACGACCTGAGGATGTAATGCAGGAAAAGGAAAAATGAATTCAACAAAAAGAAGAACCGCTTGAGGAATGAAATGAAAAGAAATTTCAAGTTGTCAGCTGTAAAGCCGGCGGAGAAAGCAACTGGTCCAAATTAGAACTGAGAAGACAGGAGGTGGTGATTGAAGAACGTCGATTAAAAAACATGTTTAATAATCTGGAAGATCCTAGATAGATGAAAAGGTACACGAATGTCTATCTATCCATTAGGCTAAAGGAAACAAAAGACTATTCAGAAGTCACAATAAGATGAAGTGAAAATAGAAGGGGTGTAAAGGGAATCCACTTTTTCCTTATTTTTTGGATGGATATTTTCGGTAACATAAAATCACATTTCTGTCTCTATGAGCCTTACATACTACTTGATTCTGCAATATTTATATAATGTTAATATTATGAATGTCTCTTATGGGTTTTCAATTTTTAAAGTAGAACTACAGACAAAGGACAGAAAACTAACTTAAAATTCCAGACAGAGGGCGAAGGTTACGAGCCTGGTTGGTGACGGGAAGAAGGAAGGGTCGGGTGGAAGCCAGTGGCCATGAACACTGTCCTCATCTTACAGGACAGGGAGTAGGTTGACAATGTCAGAAGTTGATGAATCAAGAAATAGGGACTTAACGCATATTATTTAGAGTTATGCATGTAACCATAAAAGATCTTAAAATGTTAATGTAACTAATAAAAATTGGAAGGTGAAATGCAGATGGGCTGAGAGGTAGGGCGAGTGCACTAAATTTAATGCCTTTCATGGTAGGAAACTGGCATAAATGATGTGAAGTTGATAAGGACAGAAACACAGGCACGCACGCATGGGTTAGTTGTACGGTATAGAACACCTGAAACCAGAACGATTTAAAAACGGTTACTTTTGGGAAGTAGAAGTAAGGATGGGGGAAGGGGTGCTTAGCATAATGGAGGGAATTTCATTTGTTTCATTCGTTACTCAGTTAATCTTTTTAACATCTTGTGAACAGGCTTTTATAAATAATAATGTATGTATTTAAAAGTTCTCCTAGTGATGCTTTCTCCAGGAGTGCGAAATGGGAAGGATGGGCTCTGTGTTGTCCAAGGGCATTCCAGGTCTCCAGCCTCCTGACCTCGGTTGACCTTAGGGATCTGAGATCACCTGGTGTCTTGGGAGACACAGCCTGATTGGAGAAACCTGCCCCAGGTCAGGTCTAAGGAGGACACTCCTCCAGCGCCCTGAGGCTGCCTGTCTGCTCAGCAGGAGGTCCTAAAGGGGCGACCCCAGGAGACCCTCCTTCCACTGCACCTGCTCTTTCCCTCCTGCCCCACAGGGCGGGTGAGACCCTTCACCTACCTCAGGCCATCCATATTGGACATTCACTTGAGCCCAAGCACAGACTTTTAAAAGAAAGCTTCATGGCCCGTGGTGGTCCTTCTTTGCTTTGGATTTGCTTTTCTCCTGGGAATTTCCAGGGTCTTTTCTCTGAGGTGGCTGCAGCTGCCTGCGACCCCATTAATGGTGGGTGCATCCATCCCTAGGATGTCCCAGGGACAAGCCCCTCACTTCAGGGCCTGTAGATGAGGGCTTCAAGGTGTCGTTTTAGGAAGACGTTTTGTTCACGGGGGCCTGAAGGAAGCCTTCTGGAACGTGTCCCGTTGTCCACCAGCCCGGAGCATTCACGTTGTCCATCTCTGCTGCCTCGCTTGTCAGCACCCGGTCAGGCTGACTCACGCCAGGGCCTGTGAAAACCCTCAGTGTCACTCCTCTGAGGCTTCTGCCAAACAGATGACCAGCAGCTCTTCTGGGAAGAGTCGTAATTCTGATCGCAGCTGGCCAGTCGTGGAGCATCGGGAATTTGCCTCATCTTGTCTGTCGGCCAGGGGTAAGCCGTCTCTGTGCTCTGCTTACGCTCTCCCACCCCACACCTCATTGCATTCCTCATCCCTCCCTCAGTCCAACCTCACTTCAGGAGGCATCATTGTACTCCAACCTCATCTTAGAATTGCCCTTCCCGTGTGACTCAACAGTTTCCAACAAAGCATAGAAAAGTGCCTCTTGGAATATTAAGGACTGGTGGAGTCATTGAATCATAATAAGGAAGAGTTGCCAGGGATCTTGAGTTCACCTTGGGCAGCTCCTCTCCCCATCCCGATGGACAACTGAGGCACAAAGAGGTTAACTGACTTGTCACAGATCTTACCGCAGATAGTCCCTCCGAGTGGAACTGGAGGTATGGAAATGCACAAGCACCAAAGAGACAGAGGTATTCTGAGGACAGTGGAAAATAATTGCAAATCCTCCCACAGATAGTAAGCAGCTGGCCTCTCTCTCCACTGGGGACAAGATGTGGGGGAAAATGTTCTTAATTACAATTTGAGTTTATATGTAAAGTTAGAAGTACTTTATTTTAATGTTTTGAGCTCAGAAATAGTGAATGGTGGAAGAGGGTGGAAACCCCTCTTCCGGAGGACTCTAGGCACAGGTTGGGGCCCCAAGGTGGGGTGGGGAGAGCAGTCTCTGATTCCGTGTAATTTCTGTGGGTTCTGCTGCTCTGGGTGCCGTTGCCTGCGTGGGAGCAGATTTCTGTGCCCGCATCAGACGCTGTCACCGGGGTGACAGCAGCGTCTCCTCAGGGTGTCCCCGTGCCAGATCACAAGGTCTGCCACTGGGAAATAAGCAGCAGGAGCGTGCGGATTTCTAAATAGGAGAAATCTGATTTTCATACAACATCCTTGAGAAATCAAAGCATATAAGAATCATCGCGATAGCTAAAACTTGAAGATCTGCATATTTATCTCTTCTGGGGGATTTGTGAATTATTTCCCTAATGTTTAAAGTGCAGCAAACTACATACGTCTGGAGACCTTTCTGCATTCATGGGAGGTATCTTTGGAGAAATGCACTTCCCACTTGGCCGTCATACACAGAGCAGTTCTGAGGGGTTACTGATGACTCTCTGAGATGCCCTGCCACTGGCTCAGCCTGGGACTGAGTGGGTGGACTGCGGTCAGACTGAGCTCATCGTCAGGTGGACATTGCCCAGTCTCGGGGAAGTGAGGTCGTGTAAAGCGCTTCCTGAAGCACAGACCCCGAGCCGAGCCGAGGTGACCGCACTCTCCTCCCCTCTCCTGAGAGCCTCGATAAAGGGAGAGAGCGCACGTTTCCGGGGCAGCGCGCTGCGCCCTTTCCTCAGGATGTGTGTAGTGCATCCTAATCTTGAGAAGACGCGCTCCCTGAACTTTAAGGTTAGAAATAATTAGACAAGAAAATCCCTTCTCCTGGTTTCTTGTAACTGTCAACAATGACGAGTAGTGGGAACAGGGTCTCAGGTCAAACCTCTGGCCCTCCCTGAACCTTTGCACGGTGTTGTTTACGGCAAGAATACGACGTCCTGAGGCCTGACAAGGGGAACGTTGCTAGTTCTGCCTTTTGACTGTTCCTAGTGCTTCGCTGTCATAGCAAAGGGCCAGTTGGCTGCAGAAACCTAAATAAATGCAACGATTCTTTGGGAGTGTTCAACACTCACCTTCACCGCAGAAAGCAGCATCTCCTTTTGTCTTGGCAAACCCATTTTGGAAAAATGATTTCAATCTTGGCCACAATAGACAGTTTTTATGTCCTATTCTGATTGCCTTAGAGGTCCACCACACACAAAGCAACATTTAATTTTCAGTCTCTGACGGATCTTAAGGTGGCGCAGTCCTCTTTTTCCTCGTTTAGTGGTTTATCTGTTTCGAACCGTATGTAGGCGTCATCTCCACGCTTCACATGAGCGCTCCGAAAGTGAGTTCCGACACCCTCCCGCTCTCCACCGAGTGTAAGTGACTTGACGTCCGGGCGTCTGTGTCGTGTTAGAGGGGTGCCAGCATTTCCTGTATCCCCACACATCCTACATCAGTGCCTTCAACAGAGTGGAGACTGTACTGAATTAATAAACATAAAAATCACTATATGACTGTGTGAACTGCCTTGTGTCCTGGAGAAATAACGCACGGGTCTCCGTGAGGCTGAAACCACGTTGTAACAATTATGTGAGTCTTTGCTGATTTCTGAGTTGGCCCACTCACCCCACAAACAGGAATACAGGAGCCAGGTGTGCTGGCTCGTCAGACAACACAAAATCTGACGCCAGGGGCTCATCTCTTGGCTGAGGGTTGTGGCCCAAGCGCTGGGGAATGGAGCCAGAGCCGTGGGACCACCACTCAGGCCGGTGTGGCCCAGCCCCGGCCCTTGTCCAAGGGCATCCTATTCACAGAGCTCATTAAATGTGATGCCGCAAGCACCATTCCCTGGGGACTTAGGCTCCATTGTGGGACTGAAGAGCAGTGGCTGTGTCACCATTGCCTTATAATTTTTGGAATGAATCCGAGAATTTCTGTAATGCTCTCCCAAGTGTGTGCCTGGGGTCTGAAGGAGAAGAAAACACTCTGTAGTTGAAAACTTAAGGGCAAGAGCAGGTACCAACAAATTAATCCAATAAGAAAAAGCTGAATAAGAAGCATGAACTAACATTTTTGTGGGAATTTAAAATCAGAAATGTACTGACTCAAGTGTTTCAGATTAAACTCACTAAAACAATGAATTCATATCTTATAAAATGCAGCCTTGTAGTGGGATGATCTGGCCACTTAATGAGGAGCTGACATCATGGGCCAGGAGAGTCCCTGGGGCCAGGACTTGGACATTTCATCCACAACTTCTACTTTTAGCTCTTAAAAACCCTCAAGCCCGAGTTCCTTTTCTTTTTTTCCTTATTCCTGTGTTGGTTCTGTTATATGGCAGATGTAAAGTTTTAATTCGATCCATGACTGAGAAGCAAAAATTAGACGAACATGTTTTTCATCTTATTTCTGTAGGGGAGGAAAAAGTTTTCCTATATTTTCTTAGGTTCTGGGCCTGGGGCATGTAAATTAAACTGATAAAAGATGGACAGACAGGAGAAAGGGCACGATTTTTTTTTTTAATTTTATGTGCACAGGGGCTCCAAGAAAAGAAATGAAAACCCAAAGAAGCAGACTCTGGGGCTTATATACTATTTTAATAAAAGGCAATAAATTGTGGAGAAGCGACTAGGCAAAGGAAAGGGGATTTGGGCCTCCAGGGATGGTAAATTGTGCAAAAGTAAATATAAGGGGGAAACTAATGGTGGGTCAGGGTTGTTTAGCAAGGTCTGCTATGCAGATTCATCCAGGTGCTGTCTGTCTCGGTGATGGTGATAACGGCTGTTCTCCTCTTCCTGGTAGGAAAGAGGGCGGGGACACGGCACAAGGGGAATTGATGCCCTCCTTCAGGTAGATGGGATGAGGCCAGCGAATGCTTCCTGTGTCTGCTTTTTCTCAGTTGCTTTCAGCTCAAAATAATCCTGATGCCAAAGAGGTCTATTTTGGGGTGGCGTATTCTGATTCCCTTCATCTCATATATTTTCCACCTCTTAAAGGAAACAAACCCACTACAGCAAAGAGATATTCAGATGTTGTGGTTGGGTGAGTATATTCTGGAAGACAAACATGGCCGGTTGGAGGCCAAGTGATGTGGATGCTGGGGCTAACTGGGGTTTCTGAACCCCAGGAGGGTCCTGAAGACCCTGTTTTCTCAGAGAGCAGTGTATGATCGAGGATAGGGTGCAAGGGCTGGAGCAGATGCTGCCCATCTGAGCCCCAGGCTTGTTCTAGAACAGGAAGAAGAGGTGAGTTCCAATGGGTGGAGTCTTCACTTAAGAAGGTCTGCGAAGAAGGAGCTGGACGACCCCACCAGGACTCCAGCACGTCTAACTTCTATTAGTCCATCGTGAGAAAGCGGACAGTTCAGGTCACGAGTCTGGAATGGAAGTGGACATTTTTCTCAAGATTTTGTATCCGAAAGGAATCTTTTCAGTAATAACTCAGAGATTTCATCAGGCGTTTAACTTTTTAATGTGTTATGCTTTCAACATCCCATGAGAATATTTTGCAGGCCCATGTATTTGTAGGATCGTACCACGGAGCACAGAAGGAAAAGCAGACTCAGTCCAACACTTCACGGAGCGTTTAAGTGGAGGAGAATGGAAAAAAGATGACGAAAGAATAGAAGCAAAATTAAATAATACCAATTCGTACAAGTAAATAAAATGTAAAGTAAGGTGGAAATGATCACAAGGTGGTGTTTCCCTCGTGGGAAAACTTCAGGAAGGCCTGAAAAAACACAGGGCTGGGTTCATGGGTGGGGAGGAGGCAGACTGGAATTCTAGAAAAGGAAATGTATTTATGAGCACTGAGACAGTTTTAATAAAATGTTATTGTGATCATGTTTCCCTTTTCTGGAGGATAAGTCCATTCTTCAGGAATTGGTGAATTTACTGGCACTTGTAAAGAAGATTGCTTCTAGGCAGATGTCTCTCTGACTTCTTGGCCCAGCCCGAGGTGATGGTGCATGGTTGTGTCCAGGGTGGTTCCCTACAGAAGCCGAGGCCTTGGGGGAGGACTGCTGATGCTGTGCATTCTGGTCCCAGAGTCTCCCCTGCTTCTGGGGACACTGGCTGTCTTCTCTGCAGCTATTTGATTCAATGTGGATTTCACAGCCTCATTTCCTTTCCCGTCCTCCGGGAATTTCTCATCTCCATTAACCTCTGCTTGGCTTGTTAGGTATTTATTTTACAGCGTGGAGTTTCCCCATTCTGGTATTTATCCTTGACCTCATTTTTATCTGCGTGGAGCTTTCCTGGATTAAATAATCACATCCCCAAAAGCGCATGTTTTGTAAGAAAAACTTCCTTTCTTTCAACAACTTCTCAAGTCCTTTATAGTCTAAGTTTGCAAACTGTGACACTTCTCTAGCAGGGCTTACCTTAAAAATGTCAGCATGGGATTTTAAAATGCAAGTATTTCTACAGCTACAACCCACGTTTGGAGCTGTGAAGTGATGGGCGTGTCCGAAGTGACCAGATTGAGGGCCACACCACACCTAAACCTAGGTGACCTTATTCAGTAGCCGCAGACCTGCTCGGCTCCCCGTGCTCTCTCTGCCTTGCGGTGGACAGAATACATTCTCACTGAGAGGCTGCCTGGGGGTGCCCTGGGCCGGCTCCGGGGAGTTCGCTCACCAGGGTTTGGGCTGTGCTGAAGCGACTGGCAAGTGGCCTGAAGCTAATGGGAAAACAGAATCCTGAGTCGGACTAGTTATCCCAACCCCACATCCTCCTCCATGGAAATGACAGTAACAAACCGCATTCAACATCTGGGGAGGCTGGTAGGCACCTTCGTTTGCATTCAGAGTGTCACTGTGTCGGGAGATAATTGTCTGTCTTCCCATCCTGGTGACATCTGCTCACCAAAGTTGAGGAGGTGGGGACTGATCTTTTAAAAACATCATTAAGCCCCCTCTATAGAACTGGACCGAAGGCCGGCAGTAATGACTGTCCCCGTGTGCGATGCCCAGTGTGTGGGCACCTCATCAGGAGTGGGGATGGGGGAGGCTCGTTCTTCTTTGATTTTTTTATTTTTTGGTGTGTTTTACATAGTAATTTTATTAGTGTGCCAATCTCTGGATTTTTTGTTATATCTGCATCATCAGACATTCTCTGCTCCCCATCTCCCCCACCCTTAGGTACTTCTCAGACACCGTCAGAACAGCCTGGATTCAGAGCCTGTATCTTGGGCTCCCTGGTGACCTGCACAGGCCTTCCTGTCACTGAGTGCCTCTGAGTAAGATGAGCTGGTCAGGCTACAGATGCTGAGCCATCATGCGAGGTGGCCTGACAGCTCATGGTCCCCGGCGCCTTTTCTCAGCTTGTCCTTTCTACAATCTGTGCAGTTTTCAAGGAAATGGCTGAGTGGTTTTGTCCTGATCGGGTGGCAAGGGACGGGGACATATTAGGGGTCACTCATCTGATCTTCTCTTCAAATTGTACCAAAGAGCAGGAACAGAGAAGAGAAGTCCAGCCCCGTGAGGCGTCCCTAGCATCAACCGCATGTGAGCTAGCGCTTGCTGCATGCCCCCTGCTCCAAGGACTGTGAGATGCCTGGGGGTGTGGCTCCTTTCGAGAGGCTGTTTCCCCACTCAGTATTGGGAAGACCTCATGATTTTTCCTTCCCAACTGCGTTGAGTGCCCTGGGGTGGGGGTGTCCTGGGAGGGTGACAGCCCTGGTGTGGAGGAGCCCTGGGAGGGGGAGCCCTAGGGTGGGAAAGCCCTGGGGTGTGGGAGAGCCCTGGGAGGAGGAGGTGCCCTGAGAGGGGGAGGTGCCAGGAGAGCTGAGCAGAGAAACTGCACCATCTCAGCCCTTCCCTGCAGGACTCCTGGCCAAGCTCAGGGAGGGGTACGGGGTAGAGCTGGTCAGACCCCAGTCTGATCCTCGTGGATCCCCATTGCTTGGTTTGTGGCTCATGGTCTCTGTCAGTCTGTAGACCCTGCAGTTTCATCGGGCTGAAGAGGCTTCATTGTGGACGTTTCTTGACCAGCCGAGGAAACACTCACTGAGGGCGACCATGTTCCCTAAGTGATGAAAACATGATCCCTCTCTAATCATGAATTACTTTTACATCTGAATCAGAGTTCACAAATCCCAGTTAACTAGCTAGTTTTGTTTACTAGTTCTAGGACCGGATGGAGTATGAATGGCCCTGGGCCAGAGGGTGAGGAGGGGCGGCCTTGCTGTGTTTCAGCCCAGGGTCTGCTGTGACCTGGGCACGGCCTGGTTAACTGTAGAAGACTGGAAAGAACCAGGACCCTGCACTGGACGTCCCCAAAGGAGTGGAGCAGGCGCTGAAGGGCTACTCGCCCCCAGAGCTGGTCGAGGGAGTAGGAGCGTGACTGTGGTCACTGCAAATGGCTGGAAGCAGAGGGCACGGTCCTGCCAGGGGCAGAGTTTCCAATGGGAAACAGCAGGAGAGGTTCCAAACTCCGGGAGCAGAGCGCGGCCTCGGGAAATGTGGCTGCAGACAGAGGCTCTGCTGGGATCTGGGGCGGGGCTCTGATTCCCAGCAGGGAGAAAGGAAAAAGCAAGACAGGACCCTGGTGCCAGACAGTGATGCCAGCACCAGAGAGGGAGCTGTCACTAGGCCTGTGGGGGAACAGTCCAGTCCTAGTGACCTGATGGTGAGAGCTGAGGCCCAAGGTCGGGGTTGAACTGACTCGAGCCTGGAGCTCCTTTGATCCCTTCTTTCTCAGCCCCACCGGCTGACCCTGTCTGTGAAGTCCAAGTGGGGCCGGAAGGAGATGGAGCCAGAAATGAACAACCGGCCCAGACCTGGTTGTTCGCGGTCTGACAGGTGTGCTGTGAGTTCAGCACTGGATCTGGTGTATTAAAGCACTTACAGCAAGCACATCCATGTGACAGCTACTAGGTAAAATAAGAACGGAATTCTGAAATTTCACGAGACAGAGATGCCAGGCTGTGTTCAGCCACAGAACTCTTGCTTATTCTGCTGCCAAACCCTCCCTCCTCAGCTCCCTCTGCTCCACTTACCTTTTGTAGCTCGTTTCAATCACCAGGGAAGCTCTCTCTGCACCCTGCCCAGGAGACATCCTCCTTCACTTTCTCGAGCACTGAGCTGAATTAGGACTTTACATGGTTTTGCCTGATGGGTTAATTATTCTTGTTTTTTTCCCCCAGAAGGTGAGCTTGTCCCAGGTTCCTAGAACCTAACTCAGTACCTGGTATATTTGAGGTGTTCAATAATTATTTGTTCAATGAGTGAGTATTTTGAGAGAAATGGGACATTTTTGGAGGCGAAACAGGAGCATGGCTACCAGTATTTGGTATTGCAGAGCACTTATGAAAACAGGTCATTCTGTAAACGTGTTTTAAAGATCCCGAAGGAATTTGGAGAGACTAGATTGGAGGGAATTCTAAAACCTCTGAACACTGACAATTAAGTCCTTATGTAACTGAGCAAAAGGGGCTCGTTCTGCTCATCACAATCCGGTGCCAATCAATTGCAAACGAGTCGGTGGTTGAGAAAGGAAAGTTTATAACGATTAGCTAGCACAATCGGAAGGTGGAGGACTAGTGTCCTGAAGAGCCGTCTTCAAATCATACAGAATCTTGAGGCAGTTATACAGGGGAAATGGGCAGGGAAGGAGGGGGTTTAGGGATGTCGACCATCTGGTGTGACGGACTTCAAGGTGCCTCATTATCTCTTTCTTCTGTCATCCGTGATGGGTACCAACACAGAGATTTTCTTTCTGGAGGTCATCATGTTCCTGGGGACTCAGAGAACAAGGTTATCATCTTATCATAAGCAAGAGTCATGATACCAGCAGATCATGTATTTTGCAAAAGCGAGAGGTGCTTCATCATCTAAGCTACATGCAGACTAGAATGTATTCACAGACACTAGTGAGTCAGGGTCACAGTTACAATGCTGCCTCCTTTCCCTAAGATGGCTTCCCTCATGATAACTTAAGATCTAGTTGTTACACTTAGGCATTAGGCCCAGGTTTGACATAAAAATAAGCAAAAGTGAAGATAAGTAGGTTCTTTAAGGAATGTCAAATTCATCCTTAGGGCAAAGAGATGGTAACAAACTCCTATCTTTCCTTCTCCCTACCCTCTACACTCTGTACCCTGTTCCCACAAATCTACATAGGTAAATAATATAAAAATAAACACTGAACACTTTCTTTAAGGAGAGACAAGTCACGCCCATAGCTACGGTGGAGGCCGTGGAAGGGGGTGTCCTCACTTGGTTTTGACGGATGTTAGAGTTCTTTGGTTTCCAGGAACAGAATCTAATATTGCTGTGGTATAAGTCGTAAAATCAAAGGGAAGTTAGAAAGAAGACCAGGCTTGAGAATTAATAAGAACTAGAA
This sequence comes from Tapirus indicus, assembly GCA_031878705.1. NCBI lineage: Eukaryota > Metazoa > Chordata > Mammalia > Perissodactyla > Tapiridae > Tapirus > Tapirus indicus. Next base: position 53,688,709 of record CM062933.1, on the reverse strand, counting down.
CATCTCTATGTAGCCAAAGCTACTACTCAGTCTTCCCTGGTTACAGCTGTGTTGTGTGTGTGTGTTTTTTTTTTTTGAGGAAGATTGGCCCTGCACTAACATCTGATGCCAGTCTTCCTCTTTTTCTTTTTTCTCCCCAAAGCCCCAGCACATAGTTGTGTATCATAGTTGTAGAGTTGTAGCTCTTCCATGTGGAATGCCTCCTCCGCATGGCTTGATGATCCATGAGTATGTCTGCTCCCAGGAACCGAACCAGGGAACCCCTGGCCACCAAAGCGGAATGCGCAAACCCAACCGCTGTGCCACTGGGCCGGCCCCTGTAGCTATGTTTTTTGAAAGCCTATTCCATTTTTATTCTATTTATCATGTTGCTGGGTTTCAAATTCTAGGAGAGAGCAGCTGCTTGGGTTGTTGCCAGCCCAGAACATCTTAATAAATCCTTTCACCAGGCTATACCCAATGGAAACAGATAATTTCTTAAAGGAAAATTGAAGTGCTACTTTCCAAAGAAGGGGGTAAGAGTTCAGGACACCACCAACAGCTAAATGGATAAACAAAACATGGTTTATACATATAACAGAATATTAATCAGCCTTAAAAATGATATTGAAATTCTGATTCATGCTACAACATGGATGAACCTTGAAAACATTATGCAAAGTGAAATGAGCCAGATGCAAAATGGCAAATAGTGTGTGATTCCCTTTATATGAGGGACCTACAGTAGTCAAACCCATAGAGACAGAAAGTAGAATGGTGGTTGCCAGGGGATGGGGGGAGGGAGGACTGGGGTGTTATTGTTTGATGGGTGCAGAGTTTCAGTTCGGGATGAGGAAAATGTTTTGGAGATGGACGGTGTTGATGGTTGCACAACAATGTGAAGGTACTTAATGTCACTGAACTGTATACTTAAAAATGGTTAAAATGGTAAATTTTATGTTATGTATATTTTACCACAATAAAAAATAAAAAGAGGGGCCAGCCCGCTGGCATAGTAGTTAAGTTCACACTCCACTCTGGTGGCCTCAGGTTCACAAGTTTGGATCCCAGGCATGGATCTACTCACCGCTTATCAAGCCACACTGTGGTGGCATCCCACATACAAAATAGGGGAAGATGGGCACAGATGTTAGCTCAGGGCTAATCTTCCTCAGCAAAAAGAGGAGGATTGGCAATGGATGTTAGCTCAAGGTCGATCTTCCTCACACACACAAAAAGAGTGCAGATAGCCAAAGTCAATCAGCGTAAAGACAGGGATAATGAAAGGTCACGGTAATTGGAATGAGAGGCCATGGGACACCTGGTGAAGTGGACCAAAAATCTGGACTCAAGCCCCAGCTCTTCTATGTAACTTTGAGCAAGTCACCAAACCTCCCTGAACTTCCTTTTCTCTTTTATGGATAGAGACCATGGCCCCATTACCTACCTCGTAGGAACTGGGTTATCCCAGGATTTTGAAAGTGAAAGTATCTTGTAAACTTATAAAATTCAACACAAATGGAAGGCATTGCCATCTGAGGGAATGGAAAAGCTCTTTGTCAATCCATATTTCAGTGACTTGAATGATAGATGGATTCGTTATTGTGGAGGTGTCTCTCCCAGGGGTATGGAAAGAGTTAGAATAAAAATAAGAGCAGGATGGGAGACAGTTGTTCGCATACATGCTACAAAAGCTCAGTGCGCCTGAACCCCACTACTGCCGCCGCTCCATCACTTTACAGCCCTCAGTGGAGGCTCAGACACACCCATAACTCCAGTGCAGCAGCGGTGTTTCCAGCCGAGTGTCTCTAAATGGCCCGCCAGCAATGGAGTTGTTAATTAACACCCATAAAAACCAATAATGGGTGCCTGTTGGATACATATGACCTATGTCTGGGACAGGGTTTGGGTAAATAAAAGAATGATGGATTCCAGGCAAAATTCCAAAGATTCGGCTTTAAAAACCAATGGTCTATTTCTATGTGAACTGCTTATTTGCTAACGTGAGACGTAAAATACAGAATTAAAGCAGGTTTCACTGCAAAATTCCTCTGGTTCTGTCCTCTCCCTGGATTAAAACCTTCCGAGAGGGTCTATTATTAGAGTTACAGCTTGATCAGCTTTAAAGTTTACTGGAAGAAATGCTAGGAGCTTTAAAGCTCTGGGGTAGGGTTTTCTGGTCCCTCATTGGAGGGACGCTTGGCTTTCTCACCCTTGGCTCCTTGCAGCCCCGGAACCCAGTTCCAGCCACCTGCTGAGCGGGGCAGGGGCTTCATCTCCAGAGCTCCTGCTCTGAGGCACACCCTCCTCCCAGTGCACCTGGGGGCGACCCGGCGTCAGTGCTTCTCACACCTGTGTCCTTGAAGATCTTATTCTCAAGATGTTATTCCTTTCTTTTGAATTTGGCTGTGTTCTATAGCATACATACATATATTTATTTATTTAGCACACATGGATATATATGTATATATGTATAGTTTTTGTGTGTGTGTGAGGAGGACCAGCCCTGAGCTAACATCCGTCGCTAATCCTCCTCTTTTTGCTGAGGAAGACTGGCCCTGGGCTAACATCCGTGCCCATCTTCCTCTACTTTATATGGGACGCCGCCACGGCATGGCTGACAGGCAGTGTGTCGGCAGGCGCCTGGGATCCGAACCTGCGAACCCCAGGCTGCCAAGTGCGAACTAAACCACTGCACCACCGGGCTGGCCCCATGGATATGTATTTTTTGTCCAGTATTTCTAGCCATTCTATATATTAAGAGTAGAAGGGAATGCTCCACTTACCATTTCTACTGAGAATGGAGCTTGGAGTTCGTGTTATTAAATTCTGATGATGGTGATGCTTGGCTGCCCAGGGAACCAGAGAGCCAGATGGTGCTGCCTTTATGGGGCTTGGTGTGTCCTCCCTGGCCTGGTGATTCCTGATCCCAAGCTGGACAGCTCATGACCTTTTGGACTGACTGCAGCCTTTTAGAAAAAAAGGACAGACCCCACTCGTTACCATTGCACTAGTCTTTTTAAGGCATTGAAATGATTAACTTATACTGATTTTAAGCAACTTCATTTCCCTGTATCCAGTAATAGACTAAGGTTGGGGTTGAGGATTAGGGGGAAGAGGTACGGTACAGAGGGAAATGTGAAAGAGAAAGAGGAGCAGAGAGGGAAGAAGAGTGAGGACACAGAAAAGGCGATGGAGAGGAACTGACAGTCCAAGAGAGAAAAGAGAGAGAGGGAAGCAATGGGGCGGGGATGGGGGATACTGCCCTCCTCTCCTGCTCTCTCTTCGAGGAATATGCTTCCGGCCCTATAGGTGGCAGCTTCCAGCAGCAGCCGAGCCTCAGTCTGTGACCACATCTGGAGGTGGCAGCTGGCAGGTGGGTGCACCCTCAGCCCTGTCCTCTCCATCCTCCTGCCTCCATGTGTCAGACACGCTCGAGTCCAGCTCAGACCCTGCTTTCTGCCCTGGTTTGGCCTGAGGGAAGCTCATTTTCAGTGAGTATATCACTCAGGAAAGCAATCAGTTGCTATTTTTTCTCAATTTCCGGATATTGACTTCAGAGCAGGGCTGCGGTCACCATATTTATTTTCCTTCTTGAGCTGGTGGGGGGTGGGGGATGTGGGGGAAATTCTCAACCAACGCCATTGCTGTATAGCAGGGACATCAGTGTAAATCCAGCCTGCAAACGTTTGTAAGAAAAGGATTCTGACCATGTTCTTGAAGGTCTGAAGACGCCATCTATTTGACTGACTTCCTGCATTCAAATGATCTGCCATACAGGTTTTGCTCCAACGCACAAAATTAATGTGGGGCCTCTGAATTGTGAGACTGATGAATTCCAATTAGTTCTCTCTTTAAATAGCAATGTTTGGTGTGTGGTGCTATTTAGAAACTTCTAGCACTCCTTTCTATTTCTAAATTGCTTTTAAAACAGGATTTAAAGGCTGAAGGAGACCTTAGAAATGCTGTAATGAAAAGAGCACTTTCCAGTTCCAGCTCTGAAACCCCATTGTTCGTGACCTTGAATAAACCACTTCGCTCCTCTGTGTCGGATTTTCCTCCTCTGTGAAAACAAATGCTGAACTGATGGGGAGGTGGCTACTGTTCTCCCACTCCTCCGTGCATCCCCCGCTCTGTTTCACGGCGAGGAGACTCGTTAGGGGAAGCAGCCCAGGCCCTGCCTCCTGCTCTGCCCCAGGCACGTTCCACAGCGCCTGGGCCCTGCTGCCCGGCTCTCCCAGGGCTCACGTCAGCTCCGGATTAGGTGGGAAATGGACCTCGCTCCCACTCTCCACGCTGGTCCAGGGGTATTTCTGCAGAGACGTTAACGTCTCTCTCACCTCAGAGAGAACGAAGGCTTTCCAGTCTGAATACGGACACTTTTCAAGTCAACTTGAAGTCTCTCAAGACTCACCTCTGCCTCCAGGCTATTTTTGATCTCAGCTTCTCCTTCTAAACGTGACTGGACATTTCCAAATGGGGGACTAGTGGGCCCCAACTTACCATGTCAGACCCTGAACTCCTTACTCCTGCCCCCCCCAATCCACTGCTCCTCCTCGTGCGTTGTCTGTGTCCATGAGCACGGTCCCTGGCACCAGCGTCTGCCCAGTGGTCCAAGGCAGACACATCTAGGTCGTCTTTGATCCCTCCCTCCTCTTGACCACTCACGTCAATTGGCCTCTGTATTAGTTCTCTAGGACTGCCTTAATAAAGTACCACATACAGGGGCCTTAAAACAACAGAAACGTATTCTCTCACAGATCTGGAGGCTAGAAGTCCAAAGTCCAGGTGTCAGCAGGGCCCTGCTCTCTCTGAAACTCTAGGGGAGAGCCTGTTCCACGCCTTTCTCTTAGTTTCCAGGAATCTTGGCGTCCCCCCGCTTGCAGACGCATCGCTCCGATCTCTGCCTCTGTCACCACGTGGCGTCCTGTGTCTCTTCTCCTCTTCTCATGGGGACACTAGTCGTGTTGGATTTCAGACCCACCCTAATTGAGTATGACCTTGTCCACCACCTGCATGACTCCCTTTCTCCTTCCACCAGCCTGACCTTCTGCTTCTGGAGGACAGAGGGGGAGGTGGGGTGACGGCAGAAGGGCCAGTTTGGCCAACTCTTTTTAAGTCTGAAGGGCATTGGGGCAGCTCCCTGGAGTTGTATTTACAACGTGTGGCTTTGTTGGGACACTCCTGGCCTCAGTTGTGGAGCCAAGATTTCAACTGAAGGAGAAGACTCATGCACTGTTTTGCTACACACGTGTTACAAACGTGTTTGTGCATGGAAACACGTCTGCAACAGCACACTCACGCTCTTACTCTCGGGAACGGGCATTTGTGATTTCTTTTGCACATGAAAAGGGCCACTTTTACTTTTTGCTTTATACAGTTTTGTGTTGCTTAACTTTTTTAAACAACGTTTGCTACTTCTGTATATACAAACAATTAAACATTAATAATTCATCTTTGGAAAACTTTTATTAGATTGTAGAAAGCAAGGTTATCAAAACAGCAAAAGTTTTTTATTTCAAAAAGAAAGGGCTAATTTTTGAATTGTTTTCTGAATGCATGTCCTATGCACACCTTTGGAACAGAGCCTATTATCTTACTTTCTTTTTTAGAAATCCCATAATACCTTGAACAGGTATTCTCAAATAGGAGGCGCTAAAGGCAGAAAGAAAGAAAGGGAGGGAGGAAGGGAGGGAAGGAAGGAAAGGAGAAGGGACTTGAGTAATCAATGACAATGGCACCTGAAGACCGTGGCAGAGGTGGGTTGGGCTGTCCATTCTCAAGACTCCTCTTTAATTTTACACAACAGTTCACGGTTACTTGAATTTATCCTGTGAAGATTCGATTGCAAGCCAGATTCTCAGCTCAACAGGGAGGTACTTATCTGATTACCTCCTCCAAGCCCTCTGAGCTTGTCTTTCTCCTTGGAGATGGCACAGAGAACTCTTTGAAGTTTTTCAATTAAATTATGTGTCCAAGGGCTACCTGTATCCAAGAAATCTGGTTGTGCTTCAAGAGTTGGTCAAGAGCTTTAAAGTGGAGCCAGAGCCACATGGTTCTGACCTGAAATACAACGTTGATGTCTATTTTGCTACTGGCACTTGGCATCCCAACTTGTCTCTGAGCCCAAGCTCCAGGAAATCCAAAGAGGAGCCACGCTCCCTTCTCACAGAATGTAACTGAAACGTGAATTAAAAAACCAAGCCCCAGTGAGGGCAGAACAACACACCTGGCTAATAAATGCAGAAAAATTATCCAACCTCATGAGTGCTCAAAGAATTGTAAATTTAAACAATGATATGGTTTTCCACCAATCAGACTGACAGAGATTTAAAAAGGACACTGGAGTTGGAAATTTCAGTCTAGGTATAACGGAGGGTCCATTAACGATTGATTTGCGGGGTAACGTGCTCCTCAAATGTGCTCTCTGTGTGCAAAACCGCCCTGCATGTGTGATGCTCACATCTACTTGGAACTTCATGCAGACGGGTGCTGCTCCTTCTTAAGAATGTCGAAAAACTTCTGGAGACCGAAACTGACTTAAAATACATTATCAAGGCATATTTTGCATATCATGTAATTCCCCCCTTCAAGTGGTTTTTTTAGTAAATTTACCAAGTTGTGCAGCCATCAGCATAAATCTGCTTTAGAACATTTAGAACATTTTCATCACTCCAGTGTGCACATTTACTGCTAACCTCCATTGCCCTCTCACTCCTAGTAACCACGAATCTACTTTTTGCCTTTATAGTTTGCTTTTTCTGGATATTTTATACAAATAGAATCACAGAATATGTGGTCTTTTACGTCTGGCTTTTTCCCCTGAGCATGTTTTTGGGGTTTATCTGCGTCTCAGTAGGTATCTATAGTTTGTTCTTTCTACAGCCGCATCATATTCTATTTTATGGATGTACAGGTAAATTGACTCTTAAGTACATGTACGGTTTCAATAAGTGATACACATAGAAGAAAATCAACCTGTGGAAATTTTAGTAGCACCAAAAATGTATTTCCAAATCATAAATAAGTGAAAAGCAATAGGATATATTGGGGTATATGAGGAAGCCATTTGGTATAAAACTAATTCGGCCTGACCTTGTTTTTCCAAAAGGGACTGATGTGGTCTGTTAAGCATGCATTGTACATCTGCTTTAAACATTACAATGTCCCAAATATAACATCGATGTCCTTAAAGATAGGGATGTAGCTTCCACCCATATTGGCATTTCTTTAATGATAAGCATCTCTTCCTGGAAACTAAGGATTAATTACCAACCTGCTGTGCTCACCCTGTGATCACGGACCTGCTGACCACTGACCTGCTGTACTAGCTAAGCCTCTTGTGACAGTAGTAAAAGAGATATTCCTGTCATACGTGATGTATGCTCTTTGTTCCAATATGGTATATAACCACTCTGTACACCCCACTTCTTTGGTGCCCTTCCTTCCTTGGGGAGGGAAAGCCCCAGGCTATAGTCCTCAAATCTGGCTCATAATAAAGTCCCCCAATTTTGATTTATAGATTGATTATGGATTATTTGCATCGACACAAGATCATCTTTCTAATGGAAATAGAACATTTTACGATACTCTGTCTAATCCATCACTAACTTGCACTTTCATTTTTAAAATAAATATTCATTGAGCTCATGCTAACTGCTGTGCTAGGTTTTGGTGCTATGGGCATGGAGAAGACATGACCACTGCCTTAAACAAACTCATGTTTTTATGGGGAGACAGACATAGAACACAAGGGGAGGAAATGAAAAGACTTGGGTGCTGGTGGACTAGCAGAGCAGCTAGACCTAAAATTCTAAATTGGAAAGCTTATACATTTTAAGGTTCTTTTAAATTCCTATTCCAGGTTTATGGTGGATAGTAAATGACCCCACTGGACAGAAAGGCAAGACACTTTTAATGTCTACTATGAAATTCTATACTAGAATCATGGTGTGGCTGACCTTGGATGAAGTCCTACAAACACTTGCTTATCCAAATATACCTGGTGGAGGGCTTGATTGATAGGTGCTTCCCTTTGCCGACCCAATATCCACACGCTTCCCCCCCCTCACAGAACCTGAGTTTGTTTGGGTAGTAGCAGAAGTCCTCTGATTTCAGGGAGGAGAGTAGGGCGCATCTTAACCCCTGGGAATGAATCATGACTGTTCTAAACCAGTTATTCCTCTGGGCAGTAACTGGTGCAGGGATGACTGTGTGATCAAGTTTTGGCCTATAAGACGCAAAAGGGAGTCTGCTGGGTGATACTTCTGGGAAAATTCTTGCTTTCCCGATAAAAATGGGACAGACCCAACTGGCATGGAAGCTGCCCCTTTTCCCCTGTTCTTGCCTAGAATGTGGGAGTGATGTCTGCAGGTGCAGCAGGCACTTGACAAAGAGACAAAAAGCATGAGGACGGAAGTGAGCACGCTCAGGAGGAGGAATCTGAAAAGATGCCAGGAAACTTGGTCCCCAGTGGCGTCACTGAGCAGCAGCAGCATGAGCCCAGGCTGCCCACTTCCAGATTTCTCATGATGCAAGAAAAATAAAACTTATTTCATGGATTTTTCTGTGTTACTTGCTGCCAAAGCACCCCTAGCTGATGTAGCAAGCTGGTCAGACTCCTGGATGTGTTTGGAAGTTGAGATGAAGGGTAAATATATTTGCTGACAGAATTTAGACTTTAAAAGTGGATTCCTTTGCTTATTCATTCACTAAACAGTTATTAAGTATTTCCCAGGTGCCAGATTCAGGGCTAGGTCTGGGCTGAGATGCTGTCAAAAAGATAAAGCCCCATGGGGCGTAACAAAAAAATAGGCCACATTTAGGTTCAGCACAGTCAAGTGCACAAGATGGGACAGAAGTGACCTGCTCACTCGAGCATCTAATAAAGAGTCCCTGCCAAGGGTCCAGCATAGACCATGCCAGTACACCCGCAGGTTTTGCTCCATGAACCGAAGCAGGGAGATGCTATCTCCTGTTCAGTGTTTCATTTTCAGGTCACTCCTAGAGCCATGTGCTCACAGTGCTGGCTGCTCATTGTAGGACACTGGAAAATCAGACAATCTGCGATGACGGTGGGGATCTAGCCACAGAGACAAGAACGGGCATTGGCAGGTGCGGGAGTGAGAGCCGATGCCCGTCTCTGAGTGGGCGCAGATCTCCGGACCGTCTACTTGGCAGGGTAGTGAGCTCACGTAACCAGACACAGCACTGAAATTAGAAGGCTGGTTGTGGGGCTGCTACACAAACTGTTACTGCACTGAGAGGGGGGTGATTACTAAGATTCCTTCCTGCCCAAACCTCTATAATGAGATGGTATGAAGCAACTAACCAGTTAATCCACTCACGACGTACGCATTATCCACGATGTGTAACCACATCTAACCAACTCTTCTCCCAGCGTCTCCACAGCCTCAGCACTGTGGCTGCTTCTCCCAGGCTCCGGCCCAGGCTCACTCTTCCCTCCCCTTGGTTTAATATTCAGAATTATTTTAAGTTTTATATACTCTTTGATACAGAAAAGTATCACACAGCCAGATTCCTTTTCCGCTTTTCATACACATTTGTGACCTTGAAACTCTTCTTTTTTTATCTCTGTGTCTCTTACACATTCAGGGCGTCTTTTCACATCTTAGAGTCATTCCATCCTGTGTCTGAGGGCAAGGTGAGTTTTCTGAAAACACAGTTCTGATCATTTTATTTTCCTTCCCAGAAATCTTCAATGCTTTTTGATTGCTTACAGGAATAAGCTCAAATTCCGTGTCCTTGCATTTACGGAATCACCTAATCATGTCTCAACTTCCCTTTCCTGCCTTATCTCATTCTATTCTCCTAGAAAGTCTTACTCAGGTTAAGTTGATCTTCCTGATGTTTCTCAACACATTGCATTTGATTTTTTTAAATCAAAAACTTTTAACATGTTTTCTGCCTCCATTTTTTGTGCTTGTTCCATTGTTTCCCTCATCCCCGAATGTCATCCAAATCCTAGTAATTTTGCCAAATGGAGCTCAAGAAGCCCTTCCTCCCTGAAACCATCACTGGCCCCTGCCTGATGCCCTGGCTCTCAAAGCAGGTACGGTCCATTCCACTCTGGGACAGTTTTATTTGTTGATTGGCATAATTATTTACTTCTTATAACTGCCGTTTCTGTTCGTATATTTTCATGCCAGTTTTCCACAACGAGAGATCAGGAATGCGTCTCATACTACATATACCTCTCAGTATATAAAATGCCCCCGTGTAACAGAACTCAACAGACACACGGTGTTCTCCAAGTGCCTGACTTCTAGAGGTGGAGGGAGACTTGGAGATCTGATGAATGGTTGGTTCATTGATTAATGGAGTCTGAACTAAAGGACACTGTAGACCTTTGAGCCTAGCTACGTACTCAACAGGTTGTGACTAAGTGGTTTTATTAGTAAATATCACTGAGGCTGATTTACAAAGAAAGACATACAGCATGGATGAACAGTTTGATGCAACATTAAATCCAAAACATGGCTAAAATTCACCTGTGGAGAAATCCTTCCACAGTCTGACGGTCTTGTCGAAGTTGAAAGTCTCGGCTCCTGATTAAGACTGATGCTCTTGATTCTGTATCAGTGAAACCCCAGTCTGGCCAAGCCACGAAAGATTTAGATTTACCGCGTGCAGCACCACTGTCGCCCGGCAGGTGGCGCCGCTTCTCTGCAGCAATGTTTCCTGGCCCGCTCACAGCCTCCGCTCGTTGCCCTTGCTCCTGCCCAGGCCAGACCCAGAAAAGCCATGTGGGTAGTTTACATTAGTGGAAATAGGAATTACTTACATTTATTATATATTCCTTGTGAGACAAGGGTTTCAAAGAACCAGGGTTTTGGGTTTTTTTTTTTTTTTAATGGCTTTCATTGTAACATTTCTGACCTTGGAAGACCAGGTTCCTCCTTTTCCTCCCTGAACCCTCCACACACTGAGAGGACCTTCCAGATCCCATAATCAGTGGAGACTGAGGACCGAGTCGGCATCTAGGCCTGCCCTTCCTTTCTCCACTGAGAGTCTGAGAGCCCAGATCCCTGGTCAGGTCATCCATCTGGTCACAGGCAGAGCCAGGAGTCCAGCCCAGACCTCCTGTCAGTGGCCCTCACTGCCCGCCTGGTCTTGGCCTTTAGTGCTGCTTAGCATCGGGTCAGCCATGCCACTGACTGGAACTTGACAAGAACCAACAGCAACCTTAACCTGAGAAGCTGCCAGGGCCTCCCCAAATAGGAGTGTGTGTGTGTGTGTGTGCGTGCGTGCATGCGTGTGTGTGTGCAGAACAGGGATTTTGTAGTTATCTTAGTCTCATTCTTCTTTGTAGCATCTGACCTGTGGTAAACCCTCAACACATATTTGTTGAATGAATGAAGGATGGAAATGAAGAAAGGAAGGAAGGAAAGGAAGAAGGAAGGAGGAACAGAAGGGAAGGAAGGGAGGAAAACAGTGGGGAGGAGAGGGAGGAAGGAGGGAGGAGAAGGAGGAGGAGAGAGAGGAAGGAGGAGGAGAGGGAGGAGGGAGGAGGAGAGGGCATAAGAAGGAGAGGGAGGAGGGGAGAGGAAAGGGAGGAGGAGAGGGAGGAGGGAGGAGGAGAGGGAGGAGGAGGAGAGGGAGGAGGGAGGAGGAGAGGGAGGAGGGAGGAGGAGAGGGCAGAAGAAGGAGAGGAGAGGGAGGAGGGAGGAGGAGAGGAAGGAGGGAGGAGGAGAGGGAGGAGCGAGGAGGAGAGGGCAGAAGAAGGAGAGGAGGGGAGAGGAAAGGGAGGAGGGGGGAGGAGGGAGGAGGAGAGGGAGGAGGGAGAAATCCCAGTGAACTTGTCGCCACCCAAACCACCAGGGACACGTGGTAGATCCTGAGATGATTCGACTGGTTTAGAGCCCTCTTTGAAGCAAGACGTAGAACACTTTCTGACCGACTGGATTATTTTATTAGCTCTGACTTCACCCCATTTTGACTCCGACAGTAAATCAAAAGGCGAATCCAGGGCTAGCGCACGCGGTGAGGATGGATCCAGACCCCCGGTGTGCAGGCGGCAGGGGCGGGCGCATCCCGCCGCGACCTCCCCACCAGCGCCCGTTCCCGAGGCAGAGGGAGCTGTAAGGTTTGGGGAACAGGTCCATATTCAGAGTGAGAAGAATGGCAGGAAATCCAAGCACACGGTTTTATGGAGTCGTGTCTAGAAGGGGAGTTACCGCTGGGGGTGGCAGCAGAGCGCGGCGACGGTGGGGAAGCCGCCTGTCCAGTCCCGGCTCAGACGTGAATCAGCGGCTCTTCTCTCGAGACATATCTGACGCTAGAGGCCAAGCCTGAGGGCCCTGGTGTGGTCCCTCCATGGGGCACTGTCCTATGCCAGGGGCCTCCTTGACGTGCCAGCCGTCAGAACTCACCTGTTCTGTGTCCCATCCAGAACCCTGATAGTCGACCAGGTAAATGGATCTGACGTGGTAATGCTTACCTTAGAGGACGCATGACATTTTTAACCCAGGACTCCTGGAAACAAAACGCTTTAGCTCAGGGGTTAAATCGATTCTGCCAGCGGAGATTTCTGGCTTTATAGCCTGTCGAGGGAGGTGGCTTTGCATCACTTCTGTACTCCACTTGGTTGCCCGCCACTCATACCACCTGGGCAGCCATATGTTCTTGCAAATGCAAGAGGAGGCTGTAAAAGAAAATTACTCATTTAGCAAACAAGACTGAGGCCCTGCTAGGTGCCAGGCCCCAGTTGTCAGGGCCTGAGACCAAGGACCAGGGGAAGGTGGGTCTGTGCCTTTAGGGGAGAAACAGGAAGGATGTGGTGATGGCAGGCAGAGCACTGCGTGCTGGAAGCGCGTGCAGCCGGCAGGAGAGAAGGGGCTGGACGTCAAGGCTGGTATAAAGGTGGCTGCAGCCGAGGGCCCTGCCCAGTGCTGACAGAGCAGGGAGGAGGGACTCCAGAGCAACTGCGAGTTTTATTTTGGAAGGCAGGTGGGTAGAACGAAGAGTACTAGGGAGTGTAGTCGTAGGGGAACCTTAGTTACACAAAAGTGTGTGTGTGTGTCAGGACACGGGAGTGTGCTGGGGGTCAGGGTGGCATATTTTCAGTTTAGGGGACGAAGGACTTTGAACCTAACGAAAGGCAGGCCTCAGGAGACTTCACTGCTACCAACCGGTAATACAGTACACATCGCTTTTTTTTTTTTTTTTTGCACATAAAGGGTTTTAAATGCTTTAAGGCTAGGACGCCTCAGCCCAGGTTCGTGTCCCACTCAGGGAACCACCCCACCCGTCTGTCAGTTGTCATCCTGTGGAGGCTGTGTGTTGCTGTGTTGCTGAAAGCTACACCACCAGTATTTAAAATACCAGCAGGGTCACCCAGGGTGGACAGGTTTCAGCGGAGCTTCCAGACTAAGACAGACTAGGAGAAAGGACCTGGCCACCCTCTTCCAGAAAAACTGTCCACGAAAACCCTGTGAGTAGCAGTGGAGCATTGTCTGATATGGTGCCAGAAGGTGAGAGGATGGTGGAGAAGGACTGGGCAGCGTTCCCTTTGCTGGGTCACTAGGAATCAGAATCTACTGGACGGCACTAGCAACGAGGATAAAATAGAGTTACGTCATAATTATAAAAGTTACTTACAGAATTAACAGATTTATATTGTTTATACTTCTCAGAGAACAGGGAACTGTCTACACATTGCATAAAATAAAATTAAAATTAAAAACGAACTCAAGGGGCCACCCGGTGGTGCAACGGTTTAGTCCGCGCTTGGCAGCCCGGGGTTCGCGGGTTCGGATCCCGGGCGCCCGCCGACGCACTGCCTGTCAGCCATGCCGTGGCGGCGTCCCATATAAAGAAGAGGAAGATGGGCACGATGTTAGCTCAGGGCCAGTCTTCCTCAGCAAAAAGAGGAGGATTGGCGACGGATGTTAGCTCAGGGCCGGTCTTCCTCACAAAAAAAAAAAAAAAAACCGAACTCAAGCTTGAAAGGAGAGGTCATTTACCTAATTTTAAAATGCAAACACGAAGACCTCTGAACTATACACATTTGTTCAAACTGCACTAATGATGGAAAATACAAAAAGCGCAGCATTTCCAAGGAACCACAGACATTTCGATCATATTTTCTGTTATAACTTTTCCTGTTTTGTCTTTGGAGAACTTTCATTTTTCTTTAAGACAATGAGCTTAAAAATGTTTTCAGGCTCTACAGTTTGTGACAATCAAAACAGTCTTCCCATTGGTCCACAGTGCTCAGAGAGTGAAGCCCAAGGCACTTCGGGGTTTGGCACGTGAAACAAGAATACAAATGGGATCTGGTTTAGAGTAACTGTGGTTGTTTTAAGAATGCACGGTCCCTTCAAGCGCTGCACAAGACACAACTGGAAAATGACCTTCTGTCACGACATTGCTTTGCCAGTGCATTTTTCTCCTACAACCACTAAAACAGCACAGTCAGCAAATACACAGAAAACTGAGAACAAAAGCAGTCATCCCCCCTTATCCACGGGGGACATGTTCCAAGCCCCCAGTGGATGGCTGAAACCGCGGACAGTACCAAACCCTGTAGACACTATGTTTTTTCCCATACGTACATGCCTGTGATAAAGTTTAACTAATAAATTAGGCCCAGTAAGAGATTAACAACAATAACTAACAATAAAGTTGGCTTTCGGGCCATTATTAAGTAAAATATAGGTGACTTGAACACAAGCACTGCCATACCAGTCAATCTGAAAACTGAGCCGGCTACTAGGGGACTAACGGGGTGCGGGGGGGGGAAGGGGGGGGAGAATCTACCGCGCGGGTCTGCTGGACAGAGGGATGATTAGAAGCCCAGGCAGGACGGAAAGGGATGGTGCGAGATTTCACCATGCTACTCAGAATGGCGTGTAATTTAAAACTTAAATTGTAATTTCTGGAATTTTGCACTTAATATTTTTCGACCAAAATTGACCAGGGGTAACTGAAATCATGGAAAGCAAAACCGCGGATAAGGGGGGCCTACTGTAAAAACAAAGATAGAAAATGGAAAAGCTAAATATCTTTAACATGCAATTTTAGTTAGTTACACTGAACATTCTACTGAGCAGAGCACGCAAAAAGGATGGTCTGCTCTGCAGGTTTTCCTTCAAGCATCTACGGGTCTAAGACCTGGGGACTGGTTGCATGGAGAAGCTGGCCCCGGGCTGCCTGCCGTGAGGCACTGGACACGCTGCAGAGAACGGGGTGCTGTATGTACACAGCACGGGGTTACATCTGACAGCACGACGAGGCACAGCCGGCCTTGTGCGAACCTCCTAAAGTGAGGCCTTGAGACTACAGAAGACACAAAACCTCAAAACGGATTAAAGACTTGAACGTAAGACCTGAAACCATAAAACTCCTAGAAAACATAGGTGTGCTCTTTGACATTGGTCTCAGCAGTATCTTGTTGCATGTGTCTCCTCAAGTAAGGGAAACAAAATAAAAAATAAACAAATGGGACTACATCAAACTAAAAAGCTTCTGCACGGCAAAGGACACCATCAACAACATGAAAAGACAACTTACCAATTGGAAGAAGATGCCTGCAAATCATATATTCGATAAGGGGTTAATATCCAAAACATATAAAGAACTCATAAAACTCCACAGTAAAAAAACAAACAACCCAGGCCTGGCCCTGTGGTTAAGTGGTTAGAGTTCCACACACTTAGCTTCGGTGACCCAGGTTTGCAGGTTTGGATCCCAGGTGCAGACCTATTCCACTCACCAGCCATGCTGTGGAGGTGTCCCACGTGCAAAAAAAACAGAGGAAGACTGGTGCAGATGTTAGCTCAGGGTGAATCTTCCTCAGCAAAAACCAAAAAAACCCCAAACCCCAAACCCAAAAAACAAAAGCAAATAACCTAATTAAGAAATGGGCAGAGGATCTGAACAGACATTTTTCCAAAGAAGATATACAGATGGCCAACAGGCACATGAAAAGATGTTCATCAGGGAAATGCAAATCAAAACTATGATATCACCTCATGCCCATCAGAATGGCAATTGTTAACAAGACAAGAAATAACAATTGTTGCAGAGGATGTGGAGATAAGAGAACTCTCATACACTGCTGGTAGGAATGTAAACTGGTGCAGCCACTATGGAAAACAGTATGGAGATCCCTCAAAAAATTAAGAATAGAACTACCATATGATCCAGCTATACAACTTCTGGGCATTTGTCCAAAGAACATGAAAGCACCAATTCAAAAAGTATATGCACCCCTATGTTCACTGCAGCATTATTCACAATAGCCAAGACATGGAAGTAACCCAAGTGCCCTTCAATGGACCAATGGATAAAGAAGATGTGGTATATATACACAATGGAATACTACTCGGCCATAAAAAAGGTGAAATCTTACCATTTTTGACAACATGGATGGAGCTTGAGGGCATTATGTTAAGTGAAATAAGAAAGAAAAAGACAAATACTGTACGATTTGACTCATACATGGAAGATAAAAGCAACAACAACAAACATATAAAGACAGAAAACAGATTGGTGGTTACTAGAAGGGAAGGGGGAGAGCAGGGAGGGCAAAAGGAGGAAAAGGACACATACGTACGGCAACAGATGGCAATTAGACTTTGGGTGGTGAACATGATGTAGTCTACACAGAAGTCAAAATATAATGACGTACACCTGAATTTTACATTATAAACCAATGTGACCTCAAAAATGAACAAAAAAATTGAACAGAGCTTAGAATTAAAGGCAGTGTTTTACCCAGATTTCTGTTTTGCAAAGTCTTAATGTGGGTCATTGTTCACAATTGATTCATGTTTGGCCTTAGGGTTTAAAGCCTTAAACTGAAGAGGTGCTCTGAACTTCTGACTTTCAAAACCAGCTAAAAGTCCCTATGTGCTTCTTGTGCCCAAATTTAATTTTAAATAAACAGCAGTAATATGCTAAATGTGATTGACCTGGGTCAAGCACTCCCGTTACACTGGAGAAAATTATATATTTAACCCCCACCCCAATCCACAAAGGAATGACTATCAATGAAGTGTGTGCACGGGCACACAGATCTCTGTGTGGATATATACGTATACACACAAACATAGGTAGTTATAGATACCTATATATCTCTAAAAAGGCCATCACAAAAATACCAAACTATGCTTGCATTGTGGCAGCAGAATAAGAGTGTTAAGAGTGAAGGGGAGAAGGGATAAGACCCACTACAGTTTTGAATGACTTGGATTCTAGCTTAACTTGGACCTAACTTGCCTGTGACTCCCTTCCAGACAGACTTCAAGACAAAGAAGTTTCTTACCCCAAATGCTTTATGGTCACCTAAATCTGTACTATTCAGAACAAAACCAGCTCTGCCCGCAGAGACTGTGGGTTCGCAGGGACATTGAAGCTTTCATTAAACTGGGAAACAATCAAGTCATGTCTACAAAGTATACCTTTAATAGTTTCACAAATTTGGCAAACACCTAGGATGTTTTCACCAAATTGTAGACATAGATATGGAAATCATCATCAAACTTGATGAAACAGACGGACGGTCTGGCTTCCACTTGGTGAATGACCATGCCGGTTCTCTTGGAGCCGTCTTCCTTGGCGTACTCCACCTGTTTGCCCACCAGGCTGTCCACAACATCTCCTGGTTCCCGGCCCGCTGGAGGCGAGTCCCTGGGATCCGGCATGATGCGCAGGTCGCCTTCTCGGTAGTCGTCGAGGAGCTGGTACATGTACAGGACGGGGTCCTTCTCGTAGGTGATGTAAAACCACGCGCTCATGGTGGGGGCGCGCGCCAGGACCGTTCCCCGCCACTGGTCCCGGGCGCCGTCCTCGCCCTCGAAGGTGTGCTTCACGGCCCTGCCCACCATCCTGTCGGCCAGGTGGGCCTCGCCCACGGGGGACGGCGCCACCCTGTCGGCCAGGACTTCCAGCGCGGACACGCGCGCGTCCCTGTCGAGCTCCAGGCCGTAGACGCAGTCGAAGCCGTCGTACTTGATGAGGTACAGGGCGGGGTTCACGGGCACCTGGTCCAGCACGGTGCCCCGCCACTGCGTGACCGGGCCGTCCCCCTCCCTCCAGCCGTGCCGGATCCTGCAGCCCACCAGGCTCCGCGGCCGCCGGGCGGGCGTGCGGGGCCCCGCGCCGCGCCGTCGCCGTCGGCGGGCCGCCCGGGTCCTCGGCGCGCCCGCGGGCACACGGACCCCGCCGGCCCCGGACCGCGGGCCGGCCGGCGTCCGCCCGGGGGCTCCGTCCCCCCGCATGGAGGCGAGCGGCGGGGCCGCGGCAGCAGGGCGGGCTCGGGAGGCCCCGCTGGAAACGTCTCACAGCCTCTCCACGCTCTCGCTCATCATCGGCCAGGCGCCCCTTCCACAAGTTCAGCAAGAACACAGGACACCGGAGTTTGCGGCGGGCCGCGCCGGCGTCGTCCGCTGCGCCGCCGTCCAGCCCCCGCCCGCCGAGCCGGACGGCGCACGCGCACTGCGCCCAGCCCCGCTCCGCGCCGCGCGCCCGCCCCCGCCCTGGCCTCACTGCGCACGCGCACTGCGCCCTCCCGCGCTCCGCCGCCGCCCGCGACCCCGCCGCCGCCGCCGCCGCCCCCGCCCCCGCCCCCGCCCCCGCCCCCGCCCCGCCGGACAGCGCACGCGCACTGCGCCCGCTACCTGCGCAGGTCGCGCTCCTTATCGGAGACCCTAATTTCAATTCTTAAAAGACCGGGCTCGGTTTTGTCTTCGCCTTATAGGAGGTCCAGTATGCCCAGTTGTTGCATTGCCAGCTCTTGTGCCTAAGGAAAACGGCCCCGACGAGGACCGCAGGACGGCTGAGCCCACGGAGCCCACACCTGACAGTAAGGGGGCGCGTCAGGGGCCCCCGGGAGCCCCGCTGCGGTGGGCACCGCCCAGCACTGGGCCAGGGCTCAGGACAAGTTCACTCACACTTCCCAGTGGCCAGACGGGGATGCCGCCTGCTGTGTCTCTACCAACAGGGCTAGCCGACCCTGAGGCATTCCTGACCAGACCGTTGCTCGGGGCTGATGGTGTGGGAGGTGATGGAACTGAGCTTGAAGATGTCTGCAGCACCAGCAGAACCTCCTTCTGGCTCCATTCGACCTTCTCTGGGCCGTGTATCCAGGAGCCACGAACTTTTTAAGGGCCTACTAGAGTTATGCCTCAATGTAAAAAATAGTGAGTGGAGAACTGAGTAGTGGTCATGCCCCACGTGGCCTCGTATTTGGCCCTGGGCGGTGGAGAAGAAAGGTGGGAGTTTTGCAGTTGTTCTGTAATGCTCCCGGTATGAAGAGCATTAAACGTGCATCAGATGAGAGGACTCTTCAAGGGTCTGTCTGGAAACTCCTTCTGAGATTTCTTAATGATAAAGAAGCCAAAGTAAATTGCCCTGGGTCCTGCTCCTTTTTTAGAGAGTCCATAACTTTTAGGAAAGAAAGTATATATTACTTAGAAGGAATTTATAATAATGATGAGTATTTATAGTGGAATCAAATTTAGGAAAATCCCATGCCTTTGAAGCTACTCCATGAGGAGTGTTCGTTGATTTCATAAGTTTGGGGAATCCTCAATAGTTTCTTTTCTTTATGGAGAGTCGTTGACATCTGAAGGATGCTGAGAACTTCTCCAGTAGAGAACCCCCTGGAAGACATAAGGCTAAACAAAAAATGTCTAGTGGTATTTCAATTGTCTGCTCTGTGAGTGCATATTATAATCTTTCTGTTCTATCTCCTCTGCAAAACCTTTAGTAAAATCAACAGTGCATTTGAATACTTTGAGGTGAAGAGGGTGAGTTAATCTTTTGGGGTGAATGTGAAGAATTGCTGGGTGTATGGCAAAAGGAAAGGCTGGCTTTGAGGGACAGTGGACATGTGGGTTCCACGGAGGATGCCAGGTGAAAAGTGGGGTAAATCGAGGTGCTGTGGGAGTTCAGAGGAGGGACATGCAAGGCAGGTTTGAGTAGGTCCTACGTAGGACAGATAAATCGAAACCTGAAGGGTGCACGGGAGTTATCGAGTGTGCCAGTTACTATCGCTATGAAACACATTACTGCAAAGCTTCCAGTCTTAAAACAGCCATTTCTTTTGGCTCACAGCTGGGAGGGTCAGGACACTGGGAGGGTCTTGGCTGGGCGGTTCTCTTCTGAGGTCTCTTGTGGGTTTGCAGCCAGATGGTGACTGGGCTCCAGTCTCACAGATCTGGAGACTAGAAGTCCAAAATCAAGCTGTGGGCAGGGCCCTGCTGTCTCTGAAGATTCAAGGAGGATCCTTCCCTGCCCCTTCTAGCTTCTGGTGGGTGCCGGCAGTCCTTGACCTGTAGATGGATCCCACCAGACTCTCCCTGTCTCTTTGCAGGGCCATCTTCTCTGTGTGTGTGTCACTGTGTCCAGATTCCTGTCGTCTTCTAAGGACACCAGTCATTAGATTAGGCACCACTTCAAACTAGTATGACTTTGTCTTAACTGGATTATCTCTGTAAAGACCCTATTTCCAAATAAGGGTTCCAGAGGTTAAGACTTGAATATGCCTTTTGGGGGGACACAATTCAACACATAATAGCTAGTCACAGCTGAATGTCTAAGATGGCTTCCTCACATGGCGGGGAGGGGAGGCTGGCTGTCAGCTGGGAGCCCAGCCTGGCTGTTGACCAGAGCACCTAAGTGTGGTGGTCTGCGAGTAGTTGACCTTCCGACGTGGTGGTTGACGGCCCGCCCTCCTCCCACCCCCCAGCAAACATCCTGAGAACTAGGAGGAAGCTCATGGCCTTCTCAGGCCCAGCCTCAGAAGTCATGTAGCATCACGTCTGCCTTCTCTGTTGGCTACGGCAGTCACAGGCCTGCCCAGATTCAAGGAGAGGGGCGGGACCACACCTCTCCATAGGAAGAGTGTCAGAGAACTTGTGGGCCAGTTTGACAGTTCCACACCAAGTCAAAGGGAGTGGTGCTGTTGCTGGTGAGAAACACAGCTGGAGGCCTAAGAAAGGGCCGGATTGAGGGCACTTTGCAATTTGTGTGCACTTGTTTCCAAAATGTTTGCTCAAAGGCTAAGTAGTGCGAAACTTTAAAGAGAATACACAGAAAATGAGAGGGCCATGCAATTTTCTGTAAAAATATTATTAAACTCAGGAAAAACAACTCCTCCCTCTCTCCCCCTTTCTCTATTCTTTCCCTTCCTGCCTCCCTCTCTTCCTTCCTTTTACTTTGGAATCCCCAAGCATGTAGAAGCATTAACATTTCCTTTTCATAATACAGAATCAAGTTTAGGTACCATATATGTGTCCCGCCATGATCCTTATTTATAATACAAATAGACAGTATCTTAATTCATGAATTAATATATTGATATTCTCTAATATGTATTATAGCACCAAACAAACATCCATATTTTAGAGTTAGGCCAGTCTAATCACAGGCTAGTTATGTTGCTTCAGTTTAAATAAGAAAGCTGTATAGAAAAATCAAAGAAGGATGTACATCAGATATTGAAGGTAATAATCTGAGGGTGGTGGCATTCTGCAGTGATTTGTGTGTGTGTGTGTGTGTGTGTGTGTGTGTGTGTGAGAGGAAGACCAGCCCTGAGCTAGCATCCGTCGCCAATCCTCCTCTTTTTTTTTGCTGACGAAGACTGGCCCTGGGCTAACATCTGTGCCCATCTTCCTATACTTTATATGGGACGCCGCCACGGCATGGCTGACAAGCGGTGCGTTGGCAGGAGCCTGGGATCCGAACCCGCGAACCCCAGGCTGCCAAGGCACGAACTTAACTGCACGCTACCAGGTTGGCCCCCTGGAGTAACTTTTTATTTCCTTCTTTATACTTTTCTATAGTTTCCAAAATCACCTCAATAGACATATCACTTTTAGAAAATAATAAACTATTAAAATATTGTGACTCTGACTTTGCTTAAATTTTTGCTTAAAACTTAGAAACAATGTGTTATTTTATTTTTCAATGACTTAAAAGTTAAAACTTTCTTTAATGCTTGTATATTGATGGAGGTAAATTAATTTCAAAAAGAACATGGAAAGTGGTTGGGGGAGCTAGTTTATAGTGTCTTCAGGGAAAGCCTCTCAGAAGAAATGACATTTTTTGCTGAGTCCTAAAGAAAAAGAAGCAAGTCAATAAAGAGCTGAGCCAGAGCATTTCAGGCAGAGGAAACAGCAAGTTCAAAGGCCCTGGGGTTGCAAATATGCCCAGCTTGTGTGAGAAACAGGCAGATGGTTCCTGTGGCCAAAGCATAGTGAGTGATGGGGGAGCATCCGAGATGAGGATAGAAAAGCGGAAGGTGCCAAGTGACCCAGATTCTCTGAGGCAGGGGTTGGCAGACTTCTGTGAAGGGCCACATACAGTAAATATTTTAGGCTGTGTGGGCCGTATGATCTTGTGGTAACTATTCAACTCTGCCGTTGTAGTGGGAGCAGCCACAGACAATGTGTAAATAAGTGAGCGTGGTTATGTTTCAATAAACTGTATTTCTCGGCTCTGTAATTTGAATTGCGTGTGATCATCACATGTCATGAAACCCTCTTTTGATGTTTTTCAACCACTTAAAAATGGAAAATTAATTCCTGTGTCACAGGCTCTACAAAAACAGGAGGTGGGCCAGCTTTAGCCCAGGGCTGTAGTGCATGGACCTGTTCTAAGACCATGGTGAGAAGTAAATGTTTCCACTAAGAGCAAGAGGAGTGTGTGGAAGGATTTTAAGGGAGTGTGGAGAGGCATTTCTGACATCATTTTGTCCATCCTTTTACGAAATTACTTTGGAGGCTGTATGGAGAGTGTGTGCAGGGTTGTGAGGCCTGCTAGGAGGCTGGGGCAGTGGTCCAGAAGGACGATGGTGGGCTGGACGAGGGTGGCTGTTGGGTCTGTGGACATCTGTCTCTGTGCATGAGAGAAGTAATGAGAACTCAGATCCCACCATGCACCAGGCCCTGCGCTGGGACCTTCCCTCCATCTCCTCTTTATTTGAAGCCAAGTGCAAACCTCCACCTTCCCTCAAACATTCCTATTTCCAGCTTTAATGATGCCTGAAATTCTTGCCATTCTTGTCTCATTTTTCAGTAATAGCATTGTCCCGGAAAGCTCCTGTCACCTGGGAGAGTGATATACTTGCAAATTGAAAGAATCAAATTACTTGTGATCTCTAATTCATCACTTAATTTGCCTCTAATGCTTGAAAGTAGAAAGCCTGGACTGAAAGGAAGGAACCAAGAATGATGCGTTTTGAGTGGGTGGAGTAAGGAAGACCAGAGCAAAAATGTCCCTCTTGAGGAAGCTGTGGCATGGTGGTGCAGGGAAAAGAAATGAGTATTAACTCTTCTGGGCTGGATTGTGTTCCCGCCCCTCCCAAACTCGTAAGCTGAAGTCCTAACCCCCAGTACCTCAGAATGTGGCTGTATTTGGAGACAGGGTCTTTCAAGAGGTAATTACACTAAAATGAGGTCATTAGGGTGGGACTTGATCCAGTACGGCTGGTGCCTTTATAAGAAGAGGAGATTAGGACACTGATGGGTGCAGAGAGAAGACCCTGTGAGGACACAAGAGGAAGGTGGCTGATTACAAGCCAAGGAGAGAGGCCTCAGAAGAAACTGACCCTGCCGGCACCTTGATCCTGGACTTCCTGCGTCCAGAACTGTGAGGAACAAAATTTCTGTTATTTAAGCCCCCAGTCTGTGGTACTTTGTTAGCAGCTCTAGCAAGCTAACATTCACTGAAGGCATGAGGAAGTGCTGCTTATTATGTAGAGATTCTACGGGCCAGAGTTGATTGCTATTATAATTTTACTGTTATTAGGACATCGTAACAACTTTTATAGTCTTAAAATGCGTTTTCTTTATCTCTGTGCCTGTAGGAGGACAGCGAAGGCTGGGGGGCCTCTTCAGTAGGTGCTGTGGAGAGCTGGACGGAAGAAGGGATCCTTGACATGGTCAAGCTAAGTGATCCAAAGTCGTCTGCTTAACTGTCCACTTGTCAGGCTCCGCAGACTTGTTGGAATGACACTGCTGTTCTGTGTCTAAGAGAGAGGTATGTCTCAGCTTCGTTTCCCCTGTTGAAGATGATTCCAGAGTACATTTATACCATTCTTCTCTTCTGCACTTTTAAATCTGTGTGGCTTTTCTAAGTCAAATATGAAAAATGCTTTGCAATTTGAGTTCTGTTTGACATTATAGTCACCACAGGCAATGTCCTCCAAAGCACTTCTCTTTCTCACAGTCCTCCTTTTCATCAGAATAAAAAGAACTTTTAAGTTTTTCAAACATATGACTGTTTGCTAAATGATTCAGTTTCCTGCTTGTTCCTGGGGCTCCACTGAGGCAGGAAGGAATGAGGGAAAGGAGAGCCTGAGAGCTGGGCAGGCTGTTCTCCTCTGCCTCCGTTCCCTGGCTCCATCCTCTGCCCTGGCACGCCCTGCTCTGTGCCCTGGGAGCTGACCCCAATGGGCTGCATCACCTGAGCTCTTGCCCTCTACTTTCCGGTGGGCCTGGCCCATGGGAGGCACTGGTAGGGAGTGGGGGAGGCGCAGAGAGAGGTCTGGGTGTTTATCTGCCTTGCTCCTGCATGCCTTGCCACGGTTCTGGAAATTCTCTGCCTGTGGCTAGAGCTCTTATGTGTTGGCTCCAAGAACAGCATCCCCTCCCTTTGCCCCTTCCGGCTGGGAGTAGTAATGGCTGTTGTTTCTTCCATTCCTGGTCCTGAGTGCTTCACCATTCTTTGTTATTTCCTTCAACTCCGCCCACCGTTCTGCCAGCAGTCTCTTCATTCAACTGTTCTCGGTTAAACTCTGAGTGTGCCAGTGCTGGGACCCTGACTGATGCAGACTCATGGCTCACAGGACATTTGCTCTCTTATATTAGGTACCTAAAGCAGTGTCATGTATTCTGGCAAACTTTGGTATACTTTGTTCTTCTGCATCCTTTTTGGAGAGGCAGTGTAGTATAGGTCCCCTCGCTGATCTCGAAGTGAACTCTGTACCTTTGTAATCAGTCACGTATGTGCCTTCTTGTGGTTTTCACCAGGCACACGCAAGCCGGGCTAGGAAGGAGTGGGATGAAGTTCCCTGATAGCAGATGTATGTGTATCCAGTGGTGTGCTGGTAAATGTTTGAAAACCAGCTCTCTTGGAGCAGGAGGGGAAGCCCTGGTTCTGTTACCCTGCCTGCCGATCCCATAAAACATTAACCACAGCCCGGCTCTGAACAAGCCTAACGTGGTCTCTGTAGCTTACAGGAAACCACAAAGAGAGAAAGGAGGAGATGGCTGAGACATATAGTTGAAACCAATTAAAACCGGTTTGTGGCATTTGCCATTTTCTGTGGTGTAAATATTGCCACCAAGGCTGATTTCAACTCACCAGTGTGACATCATTGAACATAAGTTGGGAAGAAATGCTAACCATCAGCTCTTGCAAGCTGGTACAAGCTGGCTGCAGCGCCCACTGTGTGCAGCTATAGGCAGATAGGGATGAACATATTTATATTACAATGGGATTATAGTCCACTTGTTTGTCGGGAAAGTCATTGTGAGACAACATGAGTATGGAGTAGGTAACAGGTGAACATCAATAGGAAGCCCAGGTGTGTTTGTGTTCTCAGTGGAGGGCACAACTGTTGTTCAGTCATCCAGGTGTCAAATGCAAATTGAGGGCAGCCTCGTGATTCTAGGATCCTCGTACATTGTCATAGTCTCTAAACTATTGAATGTGCTGCTTATTATTGCAAATGAAGCTTCAGTTAGAGCTTGAGGGTTGACTTTTCTCCTTTCTCAAATCAGTTTTATGTCTAATTAGCAATGTGAGGTGGGGGTGAAAAAATTATCTGAAAATGATAGAACAACCAACATAGTTTCATTTGATGTTTTCTGGATATGTTCCTGAAATGTGACCAAAATTACATAACCAAATCTTACAGTCCACTAATGTGGGCCATGATGAAAATATAAATAGGTTCCAAAAGTGTTTAGAGGAATTCAGGGATGAAAGGAGTACTCTTAAGTTATGATGGAAAACTAGTTAAATTTCAAGTTAATACCAAACCTCTTGCAATGGAATAAGTGCCAGCCATGATCCCCTAATATTATATCATTAAATGAAACTGTCAAAAATCCAATGGAGGACTGGAGAGAACGTTGGGAATTTATTCCAATATTTTTTAACTTGTGTGCAAATTGAGCTTCTGCAATTACACGGAACTCGGTGCTGTTCTGAGGGTGGGGCGCTAGGGACGGTCAGCCCTCCATGCAGCAATGTGGAAGTACATTGTAGAAAATTTAAAAACAATAATTAAACTGACTACAGGCCAGTCTGCTTTTTATCGTCACCACGTGCTAGCAATTCTAAACAATGTCAGGGATGAAATGCTCCTCGAAAAAAATCTGTTGTTGGTTTAAGTTCCAAGCAATTTTTATGGTTTCTACTAAGTTTTAATTATATATAGTATATATATATACTATATATATACTATATATAATATCAAAATATTAGCTCCAAATTTGCATGTATTTATTACTTGTCCTTCAATAAACATCATCTTCTATGTAGAAGTTAATTTGGAGAATTCCCAACTATTTGTTGACCCCCACACACGTGGATTTAGCTACAAATGCTTCTTTCTAGAGGACGTTCATAGCGGTTTGGGGGTGTTCCAGCTCACCTCTGACCAGTGTGTGTCTCCAGCCCCAAGGGAGCCACATATTCCTGCATTTAAGGAGTAGATCTGAAATAAGCACTGATAGTACAGAGGTTATCAAGAGGAAGAAACAGAACTTGAATTATTTCAATTCTTCATTCTTGGTCGCCACTTTGTTCTTATTTGTGTTTAAACTAGAAGCAGTGAAGCTGTTAGCTTCAGGGTGTTGCATTTTTGCTTGGTTAGTACAACTTTAATCCCTACGCAATATAGTTTTCTGAATTTGACTAATATCTTTAAAATAGAATTTTATTCTTCATTTTAATGTTAATTATTTTAAAACTGAAGAATGAAATAAAGCATTACATTAGTGGTATTATTTGTAAGTCAACTAAATTTCTGACTTTTGTGGATGTTTCAGCTTTATTAAAATCACTTATTAATTTTTATTGGCATGATTATATATACCAAGTTCAATAAAATTTGTAACTGTCTTTAGTATCTATTATTTTTATTTATTTCATTTCATATTTTTACTAAAAGTAATTTTGTGATATAGAAGAGGAGAGTGAAAAATGCTATGTTCCAGGTGTTGGATACCCTAGGTATGTCCACTAGGTAAATACGAGAGACTTGTATAAGTTATATAACATCCCATATGCTTCTCTTATTACCATAATGTTTTATACTTTCTTTAAAGGAAAATCCTCCAGAGTAAGCATTAAGATCCTACCCCCAAGGACACTAGGATTAATAGAAATGATGTCTGCTCACAGGAGCTCACACCTGAATTCTCTCTCCCTCACAGCAGTCACCACAGGCTCGAGGCTGAATGTCCCTCAAAGGTTGTAAATCCAACGCTGCGTGGTCAGAGGCTAAGAGAAAAGAAACAGGAGGATAAGCTTCATCCAGTTGTGAGTTATGATGCTGTTGGCTGTGAGTTCAGGGTTAATGAGGCAGCAGTGCATGTTAAATAAGGCGTCTTGAAACAGATACATGCATGAGACAGGTTAAATATTGACTGGTTAATGAAAATGTGACACGAGGCTCGCAGGAGCCTCACCCAGGATGCCCTGTCTTTCTCTCTAGGAGCAATGCTTCGGTTTTCGCCACTTCAGCATTCACGGTGACTCTGTGGAGCATTAACGACCACGAATGATGAGAGTTGGTGGCATATGCTTGTACATATGTGTGTGTATATACGTATGTGTGAGGGTATATAAAATCTGTGTATGTGTGTTTACAAAACCTGTGGGGTGTCTGGAACAAGTTCACTACTCTCCACCACACACATTATCTGAGGTCGGAAGGACTGATTCTAGTAGGTGATTTTAATGACACTGAAGTGAGGGGAGATTCTAGTGGAAGATGCGTCACCATTTCTATTGGCCTCGTGATCACTGCCATAAATTTCATTTGTACCTTTCTTCTTTCGTTCCTTCTTTCCTGTTCCCAGGGCTCTGGCTCTCCTCACATGTTCTTTTCCGCGATGGTGAACAAGTTGAAAGAACGCCTGACAGCGCTTGCTGAATGCAGAAGCGTAGCCAGCCTTCCGTAGTTGAGGTTTAACCCAGTGAGGTTTTTAACAGCTACACACATCACTGCCCAAGGTGTCACCTTTCCCAACATAGTGCCTGCTGTTTTCACATTCCCCTGGGGAGAAGGAGGGCTTGTCTGCTCTGCTTTCAGCATCGTGGTTGTGCTGATCCACAGCAAATGAGCTGAGGACCCAGCAGTCTCCAGTTCTGTGCTTGCTCAGCAGCAAGGACAGGGAAGCCCCGTCCCTTGGAATAAGCTGTGTTGTCATTTCTATCTGCCCCAGAACACCTCATCTTTGAGAGGAGTAAAGGCTAGACCGTGGCTGGCTTTGGCAGTTGTGACTCTCCCTTTTGTGAATTAAGATTCTGAGGATTAAAATGAAGAAATGGAATCTGTAAGAAGCTATATGACCATAGCAGAGAATGAAGTAGCTATTTTCCCCATCATGGTGTTAAGTAACCTGTGTTCAATTCAAAAGCAATTTGGATGGAAGCTTGCTGCTTCTTGAAGAGGTATAGTCAATTTTAACCAAAATTAACTCCCTGTCTCAGGTAAACCAGACTTTAAAACTGTCTTTCATCTGTATAAAGATAAAATTCATTAGCTCTGAAGACTTTCTGGAAAAACAACCCATTCTCTTAATTGCAAGCATTAAAAACAAGAAACTAGCATTCTTTACCCCCACAGCTTGCATTTCCCGAAACATACCGAGCATGAGCGGGTATGTTTGCTTGAGCAGCTTTGAAGTGAGCCAGTGTCAGCGCCCTTGTCTCAGATTTGAGATGCAGTCACTGTATGGACCCTAAGTATTCATTTGACTGGAAATAGACAATCTGCCAGAGTTGTAAGTAGCTGCCGTTTCCTTTGTGTCTATTAACCATATTTTATTTATTGAGGGAATTTTTTTGTTGTAAAAATGCATATATCTTTTTTACTTGAGAGTTGTTTTTATTTTAGGAGGGCATCTGCTACTTTATGTAAATCTGGAAATAATTTCAAAAATTAGTTGTCAAAATTTGTCAGCAGCCCTCATTCTCCCTTCTGTTTTTCTCTCTTCCTCAACACTTTTGAAGCTGGGTAAGCAGTGAACCAGAATCTTTAGATGGAGGCTTCTGGGTCATTCAGCTAAATTTTCCTGTGCAGAAGTAGATTTATCATGAAGTTGTTACCAATTGAACTCTCTCCCCAACCAGG
Source organism: Tapirus indicus (assembly GCA_031878705.1). Lineage (NCBI taxonomy): Eukaryota > Metazoa > Chordata > Mammalia > Perissodactyla > Tapiridae > Tapirus > Tapirus indicus. The sequence continues at coordinate 53,659,389 of CM062933.1, read as the reverse complement.
GAGAGACCAAGGGAGGGTCTTTTGCCCTTCCTTTTGGAGTTCTTCCTCTGTTTGGTGTCGCAACTTTGAAATGAGAGCGAAGCTGAGCATTCAATAACACAAGCTTTATTCAATAACCAAAGAATGGAGAAGTGGGAACTATGTTCACAAATCAGCTTCTCAGCTTTTGGGGTGATTAAGCAGCTGTTATAAGGGGTCAAGGTAATGAAGGGGAGGAATATGCATAGGTATTCAGGAAACTGGGCAGGCTTTTCAGGAGAACAAGGGTGCCACCTCTTTTCTTTCTTTATGTGGTTATATCCTGCCATTGCCGTGGCAGTTGTAAACTGTCATGGTGTCAGTGGGTGTGTTCTATAATATGGTAATTTATTACAATGAGCATATAGTGAGCTTCAGGGTCTATGTCAGGTCAAGTCAAACTGCCACATTGCCTTCAACCAGTTTTAACTGGTTTCAACTATATGTCTCAGCCATCTCCTCCTTCATCTCTTTGTGGTTTCCTGTAAGCTAAAGAGAACACTTAGGCTTGTTCTGAGCAGGGTTGTGGTTAATGTCTTCTGCAGTCAGGGGCCAGGGTAACAAAGTGAATGAAGCTTAAACTTCAGGGCCCATCACTTAGATGGACTCTTTCCAAGGCCGTGAAAGCTCCCCAAACAAAATGTTCACCTGATTTTATATGTTTCTGAAAATTTTGTAATTTCACATTCTTTTTTTTAAAAAGCACCACTTCCTCTGACACACACAATGGTCTAAGCTTCATGTCCCACAAAACTTGAGTCCACCTCTGCCTCTGTGGCTGTGTGGGTGATCACCAGACCCCTGTGTCACTTTTCCTCCTATAGCACAGGCAGCCTCTCCTGGCCTAGGAAGCTGAGGCTGGTCATACCTTCTGTTTCTGTTGCTCCTTTCTCGGGAGCTGGGTTGGTGCACAGACCGATCATGCTCAGCTAGGGCCCTGTAGTAGTTATTAACAGTGTTTTAGTTTTCTCTGTGTATCAGCCAGGGTTCTCCAGAGAAACAGACCAATAGGAGATTGATCTATCTATCTATCATCTGTCTATCTATCTATCTATCTATCTATCTATCTATCTATCTATCTATCTATCTCTATCTATCTATCATCTATCGATCATCTGTCTATTTTAAGGAATTGGCTCACACTGTTGTGGAGGCTAGCAAGTCTAACATCTGCAGAGCTGATGTCCTGGGTTAAAGGCCACTGGGCAGGAGATTTCTCTCTTGTTTGGGAGAGGGTCAGACTTTTGTTCTGTTTAGGCCTTCAACTAATTGGATGAGGCCCACCCACATCTGGGGGCCCTCAGATTTACTCAGTATACCGATATAAATGTTGATCTCATCCCAGCGGATTCTCACATTCTCAGAAATACCCAGAATAATGTCTGATCAAATATGTGGGCACCTTGTGGCTTAGTCAAGTTGACACAAAATTAACCATCACATTCTGTCAACTAGTGAGCTGTTATTTCCATGACTGGCTTGTTTATATCTGGGTTCATAATAATACATTTTTTAAAACTATGTATGCAATTCTATTTTAGCAAGCATTATTTGAAAAGTTATTGTATGTCCTATGAACAAAAGGTAGGGAGTAGAGTACAGGAGAAAATAGGGTCTTATCTCTGAGGAATTTGTCCTTGAGGTGTAACCCTGTGAATGACTTCCTCGTTGAAACAACTCAGGGAGGATATGAAGGCAAGGCAATGATTTAGTTCAGCTCGATGCAGAGATTCCAAAGGGTCTTACAGGGAAGCAGAGCTCTTTCCAGAAAGAAATCCTCAGGAAAGACTTCAGGGAGTTTTGAAGCTAAATTAAAAAACAAAATGAAACAACAAAGCAGTTGACTTGATGGGACCAGAGAAGGGAATTCCTGTTAGACGCGAACATCTGTAGAGACGTCCAAAGCACGGATCGGTGGCCTGGTTGATGGAAGAGGTGGGGCCACGGGCCACGTTGAGGCTGGAGAAGCTACTGAGAAACAGGTGGGTGGGCTGTGGATTGGCCAGATGGGAGTTCAGCGTCGTTCCTGTGAGGTTTTGAACTGAGAGCGGGCCTCTCACAGCAGAGAACTGATTTTTAATGAGGCTTCTCACTGAGTACGTGGTATAAGAGCTTTGCACAGTAAACAGAATTTTCAAGGCAGTATTTTTTGCTCTTTTAAGAACCTAAGAGAGTTGTTCTTCCTTATAATGTTAGTCTATGTCTGTCTTTGAAAACTATGAATTATTTTCTGAGGCTAATTGGGAATTTGCCACATGAAGAGTTAGTCATTTTGACCTTAAAATGCTTGTGGATCTTACTTATGTTATCAGGCCTCATGTTGTCTGTGATAACTATGGATTTAAAAGTTTAATTTCCTTCCCTATGTCAGTGGTTTCAAACTCTGCTCCAGGAAGCTCCAGGGCAGAGGAAGAGAAGAGTCTTATTTCACAAGTTGGATTTCTGTCTCAAAGGTTGTTGGAAGAAAGAGATTCTCTGATTTATTATTTTTTTTAAAGAAAACCAACGCCATAGGTTAAAATTAATAGTTATAGAGAAAATCAAAACTTGATGAATAATGCTCAGAAATTTGTGTGCACGCATGTGTTTTGGGGGTGGGAGGAGAGAGAAGGAAAAGTCACAAACCAGCTGTCAACTTTGTGGGGTTAAAGCAGAAACCTAAGAAAATAATGTTTTAATTTTTCTCATTTCTATCAGCAATATGGTTTAGAACATCAAAAGCAAAAATTGGAGCTTTATTTTTAGTCTAGAATTTAGTTTTAATTGTTATTTAGTTGATTATTTAGTCTAGAAAACACTGTATCTGATAAAGAATAAGTGTGGTTTGTTTCATTCTCGTAGATGAGTCAGTTGCTCCCTCAGGAGCCGGCAGATAGGACTGTGATGTGTTAACAGGCTCTGGGTTGGAACCTCCTAGATTTCCATACGAACGTTCACTATCCTTTTATTTGTATGATTAAGAATGTTATTTTGACTACTAGAAATCCATTTCAGATCCTCTAGCAGACTTACTTGCCACACCACCCCTCCTCTCCTACAAAAAAGCAACAAAAACCGCAAACCTCTTTTCATCTAAATCAGTGGTTGTCAAGGTGACTGCCCCACAGGGCTCTTCAGCAGGGTCTGGCGACAGTTCTGTGTGTTATAGCTGGGAGCGAGTGCCACGGGCTTCTAGCAGAGAGAGGCCGGGGGGCGGATAGCCTGCAATGGACAGGCACATTCTCTTCCATGAAGAATTTTCTGGCCCCAAATGACAGTAGTTCTGAGGTTGAGAAACCCTGGTCTAAGTAGACCTCTCCAGTCTCATTTTGTATTAGGTGTCGGTTTGGCCGTTCATTTTCCAGTGCATCCTTTGCTTTAAAAAACAAAAGGCAGGGTCCGTGATCTCAGCAAAGAATCACTCGTGCGTGTTGGGTTTCGAATGACGAATGCTGCCCCCTCTTGGAAGTGCTCTTAAAACAGTGCAGTCAGGTCACTCCAGTACTATTTACGAGTAACACGAATAGAGACCTTTCTTCCGCTAAGAGGGAAAGTACTGATCAAGGGATTTCTAAGTAACGAGAAGAGCAGAGTCATGAATACCACAATCAAAGGCAATTTGGGGCTTCACGCTCTTCCTCTGTTGACCTTTACTGTGGGACTGTTGACAGTTCTCATCTGATCCTCGGTAAAAATGATCTCCCTGATTCTTGGAAAAGCAGAGAGCAGTTTACATTAAATTCCACCACCTGCTGCAGTGTAAACGCTGGCACGGCCCACAGGCCACATCCTCAGGGGATTCAAGGAGAGCCTTTGCGGCCTCCTGCAGATGGCAAACTGGGTGTCATTCGGGGGTTGCTTAACAAATATTGGCGAGGGCCTGACATCAGGCCTGGGGTGAGTTTCTTCCCTGACTTGCTCATTCCTTTCACTCGGGCCATGATCAGCCCTTTCTCCCCATCCGCCTGGGCTGCTCCGATAGCAGTAAGCTGATGGACGTAAGCAGAGAGAGCAAGCTTTTCATTTCTGAACATTTGCAGAGAGAGAATGCTTAGAAAATTAAAAATTGTGCTTCTTAAAATTAAGGAGAAGGGATGTTCAAAACAGCCCACTGAGAACTATCTGTTTAAACTCGAAGTTACTTGACCCTGTGTTGACATCACGTGTACCCTCTTATCTGCCTCATGATGAGAATTTTTCATCAGCTCCTGCAAAATATTTTGACTACAGTGAAAGCTGATCTATCTTGTTTTGCTCAAATGGATTGGGAAACAAAACCAAGTGGAAATCTTGGGGCTAGAAAAGAAGCCCAAATGGATTGGGGTTTGCTTTTAATTCTAAGTTCTATTGATGTAGGGCACTGTTTGTTAACTGGAAATGCGACCTGCATTTAATCCCAAAAGGTGGTTTAAACACACGTGTGATTTACAGATCTGTTCCTGAACTTTTACAGTGTGCTTTTGAGTCCCGGTTCCAGAGAAGTGATTAGACAGGCAACCCCGGCCTTAGTAGGAGCAGGACGTGCAGGAGGCTCCTGTCCCTTTTCAGACGTGGCCGTGGTGTAACGGGACCTCACTGCCCTTGATAGCCCTGGTAAAAGAATGAATGTCCAGAGGTCATCATTGGGTCCTTTAATCAAAAGGGCTGATCTAGAAGAAGGACATTCCAGTCGGACTGAGGAATCAGGTAATCAGAAACCGCTTGGGCAGTGGGGCCCTCAGCCCCTGGCATGAAGGCAGAGTCCACTGGGTAGCAATGCACCTTTTCCAGGGCATCCAATAGGGAAGGGTGGCGAGTGACCATAGCAGTGGGGCCTGACACTGGGCCCACTATATGGTCAGCTCTGTTACTCAGGCCGGTTCCACAGGTTACATTCTGTGCTTTTTCCTGCCCTTGACTGTTAGCCAGCTTGGAGCTCAGTGCCTTCCAAGGATGTTGGTTTTTCTAAAGAGATGTGAAAACACCCTACCTGGGCAATAATGATATAAAAGCAAGAGTAATAAGTACACCTGTGTTCTTCATTCCCATTGCGACCTTAAAAACATACTTTCCATTTTAATCATATCCTCGCTTGACTGAAGACCAGTGGCATTCCGGAATTTTTATTCAGTTCTCAAACCCCTTTCTGATGGGCAGGAGCTCAGCAGCCAGAAGTTACCGCTTACTTCCCCTGCCTTGGACTTCAGCCTGACTATGTGATAGCGCTCAGCCTGGAAAGACATGTTGATGCTATGTTCTCACATTAATGAATCAGTGGGGAAACATGGGTGGATTCTTACATCTGGGGGGTCTTGGGGTCATCACTGTTTTATATTTGAAGAAGTCCAGGACAAAGAGACAGACGTCATCCCCCAATCCCTGTTGGACTCGGAGAGTCCAGAGGCTGATGCTACCTTCTTCCGTGACCTCACAGCGGGACATGTAAATCCACTCCCTCCCTCCATCCTGATTCTCCACCAGCAGTGTGCCACAAGATCTCGGGGATTTCAGAAACTAATAAAACGTGCCTTTGTTTTCTTCTCAAACTGGGAATGAGTATGAGACATCCTTTATTCTGCATTATTTGTTTCTCTCCAAGAGCAATGTTGGGGTTTTCTTCCTCATAAGCAATTAAATAGCGCCCCTCAGGCCAAAGGAGGGCCTCAGCATGTGTTAAAGGGGGGGGCCATTGTGGGGGTGGTTCAAGCCCACGGGGGTTCTTAGCCTGGGGCTTCCATGAGCTTGAGAAGAATTTGTCATGAAGCTTTTTCCTAAGTCTCCTCCTGGGTCAGGTCTGGAGAAGTGAGTCTCCTGCCAGGGGAGGTAATTGGCTGGTAATGAGACTTAGTCATCAGGGGTACTCTGCTGTCTTTGTAGACAGACAGGGAAGAAGGAGATGGAACAATAGGCTTCTCTGCATCCCTGTTGTGTCATGTGGGATGGAAAATGAGCTTCAAAGCTTAAACCATTTCAAAACCCCAAATCAAGCTGAGCCTCCCGGCAGCCCACTGAGAGGCTGTTGCTGCAAGAAAAGGCAGCTGACAATTATTTCAGGGGAGGGTGGTGGGATCCTGTTATTTCTCTTCTGCAGTGTCAAGTCTTCTTTTATAGTGTGTCATTTCACAAAAGGCCACATATTGTAAGATTCCATTTATATGAAATGTCCCAAATAGGCAGATCCACAGAGATGGACAGCAGATTCGCTGGCGAGGGAGGACAGGGAGGGGGAGTGGGGAGTGACTGCTGCTGGGTGCGCTTCTTTCTGGGGTGATAAAGAACGTCCTGGATGAGATAGTGGTGATGGTTGCACAATGTAGCAAATACCCTACAAACACTGAATTGTATCCTTCGAAATGCTGAATTTTATGTTATGTGAATGATATCTCAATAAAAAAATTAGTACATAGTGTGTCATCTTAAGGTGAGGACCTGTGAAAATTGGCGTTGGGGTGACAGGTCCTGCAGTGCTCCTGGTGACAATGACAGCAGCTCCTGCTTGTGCACCCACCATTGTTCTGAGGACCTGACATGCGTCCACCCGCTTAGTCCTCACAACAGCCCCCTGAGGTGGGTGCTGTCATTACCGACCGCATTTTCTCAACTGGGGACAGAGTTACAGGGAGGGCCTTGTTCAAGCTGAGGCGTGGCACAGCCTGCTCCCCACCAGGCGGTTTGGCTCCAGAGTCGGCATCTGGACCCGGGTGCCGTGCTCCTGTCTGGATCCCATCAAGGTCACTGCGGGACACTGGGAAATGATCTGGAGAGGCCTGTCCGTGAGTACAGGAGCTCAGGGTGGCCCAGGCTGAGCGTTGGCACAGGCGTGGCTGCAGCAAATCTTTTTTGTTTTTTGTGAGGAAGACCAGCCCTGAGCTAACATCTGTCGCCAGTCCTCCTCTTTTTTGCTGAGGAAGACTGGCCCTGGGTTAACATCTGTTCCGGTCTTCCTCTACTTTATATGGGATGCCGCCAGTGCGTCGGCGGGCACCCGGGATTTGAACCCGCAAACCCCAGGCTGCCAAGCGCAGACTAAACCGCTGCACCACTGGGTGGCCCCATAAACTAACAATTTGTGTGTGTGTGTGTGTGTGTGTGTGTGTGTGTGTGTGTGTGTGTGTGAGGAAGACTGGCCCTGAGCTAACATCCGTGCCCATCTGCCTCTACTTTATATGGGACGCCGCCACAGCATGGCTGACAAGCAGTGCGTCGGCCGGTGCCCGGGATCCGAACTTGCGACCCCCGGGCTCCCAAGCAAGAACTAAACCGCTGCGCCACTGAGTCGGCCCCCGCAGCAAATCTTGTTTGCACAAACAGATTGGGCCCCTGGCTGCTGTGCCAGCCCTGCGGCCGACATCACCCTACTCTAGCCCTTTTTGTTCAGAGCTGGGCGCCCCGGTGCCCCGTGCTGCAGATTGGCCTGTGCAGACACCCTGCTCCCTCTCCCGGACACCTGCTGATGGGCGAGACGAGGAGGCGTGGCTCTCGCTGCTGATGCGACAGTGGCGGCTGTCTCATTGCTCGTGAACTGGGGTTAACGTGTGCACACAACACCCTCCGGTTTAGGTCTTCGGTAGGAAATAGCTTTAAAGCAATTTTGTGTACTGTTGTATGCTTTTAAAATCAGACATACCAATCTCGGAATGAAGGAAAACTGAGTCACCTTGGATGTCTTAAAATGATCCTCGCTTTAAGTCAAAAATACGTAGAAATAATGATCTAGTTACTTTCCATTTTGTTGAATACTTAAAAAATATAATTTTAGTGTTCTCATTTATCTTGAGAGCCTCTTTTTTTTCTACCAAGTGGAACACAGGTGCATATCTGGCACCTGGAGCTCTAAGCCGTGTGCATCAAGAGGCAAGGTAGAGTCCTGGGTAAGAACCCCCGTCTGGGTTGGAAGACCTGCCTGGTCGCTCGGCAGCCGCGTGCCCTTGGATGGGTTTACTGAGCATCCCTGTGCTGCTGTTTCCTGAAATGGGACCAGCAGGCCCCCCACCCCATGGCGGTGGTGTGAGACTTCAGTGCCTAACGAGTGCAAAGCACTCCGAGAGGAGCTAGCACAGGGCATGCACTGTGCCTGCTCTTCATAGTGAATCTGGGTACTTCAGTCTGGTAAATTAACAATTAAAACGGCAACAGTAAGTCATATATTTGTATCAACCCTCCTGTGCTTCCTTCATTATCTCGTTGGATTCCAATATGGTGCCATTTGACACGGGGAAATGGAAGGAGTGGCAAGGGTGTTCAAGATGACACAAGGCGTTAATGTCTCAGCTGGGTCCAGAACTCAATTCTTGTTCTGAAACCAGTTTTATTTATTCTTGAAAATGATCTTTCTATGTAATTTATCATTAATTTCTTAGAAATTTAAAGAAAAGGAAGATGTGTTTCAAGATTCAAAGATATTTAAAGATCAAACAACAGAGATGCATTATTTGAGGGACAGAACCTGAATCCAGAACCCAGCTTCTTGTTAGTTCCACGGCTTCTAGACCATTCTCTTCTGTTTGTTCATGGATTATAGGTTGTTCGAGGTAGCAGGGATATTAGAGATAATCAATATTCACCTTTCATGTTATGGATTAGAAAACATTTCCAGGGAGCTGGTATGACTTTACTAAGACTGCTAGACAAGTAAATAGTTGAAGCCCAGGAATCCAACGTGTTGGTCTAGTTCCCTATTGTAACAAGCTCCCTTTCATGTGTAAAGGGACTTCTAGTGCTCCGGGGAGTGCGTGGGAACCAGGCAATAGCCCTTTTCCCCGCCTCCCTGCTCAGTCCTCTTCCTCCTCCTTAAGCCTCCCTGTAAGGGCCTCTCCAGGTGGAGGGGCTGCAGGAAGCAGGGGGTCTGCCTGTGATGCTTTATCAAGCCTGAGATTCATGTACACACAGTAAGTGCGCAAACAGCCCTCCTCTCCGGGTGACAGCCGAGCCCTCTCTGTTCTGCATCCAGCCCTTTTGTAGCATCTTTTCTGCCATCTACTAGCAGATTTGGCAAATCCTTAATTTCTCGGTGAATTAGTTTTCCCATTTGTAAAATAGGTACAATTCTATTGTTCTACCTAAATCAGTAAGTTATGACAATTTTCCAACAGAAGCAAACGGTCTCGAGGAGGTGGTGCATTTTTTCTAATTGGCACAAAGATGCTCTGGGCCAGTGGTGGCCTTGCTACCACAGAACTCTTGCACGTGCTGTTCCTGCTCCTGAAGTCCATCCTCTTTTGACTGGCAACATCTGCTTATGTTTCTATTAAAGTGTCGCTTCTTCCAGGAGGCCTCAGTTCCCTTTTCTCACAGAGCCCTGTTCCTCTGCCTCATAGCACTTAACTGGATTTATAATGATATATTCAAATGTGAGATTATTCACTTAAATTCTGGCTCCAATAGAAAACGGTAAACTCCAGGAGGGCAAGTCCTTGTCTGTGTTTGCTCACCATGGGGTCTCAGCTCTGAGCATGGCACTGGGTGCCTAGGAGGGTCCGTAAGGATGCGCTGAGGTTCTGCCCGCTGACCACATGCGTCCATGTCAGCCAGCCCAGCAGTTTCAGACGCTCGTGTTCTCATGATCCCAGATACATCTTATTCTCTGCCCCCAGGATCGGGCCGAGACCAGAATGTTCTTCAAGGTATCTCCAGGGGAGAAAGCTGACTGTCCCCACTCTCATCGCTCAGACGTGTTTCCTGTGCAAATGTGTGTGAAAGCGTCTGACCCTTTCCGCTGAATCTGCTCTGGGTGCAGCTGCCTTATGTCTCCATGGGGCTGAGTGGCCCTGAGTTTTATCTTGCACTCACTTGGGAGCTTTCATCGTTAGTGGCCACTTTAAAACAAATCGGTTAGTTGGTCATGTGGAGAGACAACGGCTCGTGTGATCAGACCCTGCATCGCAAAACGTACAGGGTCGTGCAAGTTCTTATCTGAGATCCGGGAGCTGGCAAGTTGGGAAATTCACTTAACTGCTTCCTATGCTCTCTTCTCCCTTCCCATCCTCCTAGTGTTCCCATAATAAGTAAAATCCACACGGGGCAGTTATGAATAGAAGCTCTACATGAATTATGAGCACAAGGCAAAATGCTTGCTACTCCATTAGCATTAATAATATGTATATAACGTTAAGTGTAGTGGTTAAGATTTGGAACTCTGATGTCATCAAACCACCTCGATTCAAATCCTGGCCTTGCCATTCACTAGCCGTGTGACCTTGGGCAAGTTACTTCACCTCTCTGGGACTCAGTTTCCTCATCTGTAAAATGAAGAATTTAGAGAAAAGATCCTACCTCATAAGTGTGTTGTGACACTTAAGAGAGCTTCTTACCACATAGTGGCTGCATAATGTTGTCCTCGAAGTTACGTTTGTTTGTCTGAAGGCGTTTGCACCTCTTGACATTAAAGAGCTGGTTAAGAATGGACATTTCAGGTAGTTATTGTGCAGACACAGCCTTAATTTGAGAGGACATGGGGTCCAGCCCCCGCTAATATTTGCATTGTTCCTCGAATCTTCTTTGATTGGGCCTTACTGAACAATTGTTTCCACGAAAGCCCTTCTGTGAATAAAGTAGAAGCAGAACTGACGGCTTCAGTGTGTGGGGCTGGATCCCACGGAGGCCACTTCCTGTCTCTGTGGTTTGGAATAGGTACCTTGTGGCTAATAGAAAAAGCAGTCAAGAGATAAAAAAGGCAATAAAAGTGTTTCATAACTTGGGAAATGCTCAGGGCTCACATTGGCCGGTTTGTTCTAACCAGACTCTGGTGCCTGAAGGACAGTTTGGCTCCGCTGGGTAGTCGAGCAGCCCGTCGTTTGGCAAGTGCCTTCTGCTCTCTTTCCCACCGGGCCTAGCGAGACGCACGTCAGGTGGTTTCCACACAGTGAGATGAGCAGGAAGCTGCCGAAGGGGTCCCGCTCGGGATCGCGCCTCGCTCAGACCCGCCAGTGTGCCCGCAAATCCCCCGTAAGAGACGCACTCCTTTGTGTGGAAGTGTTGGGTCTCCGGCAATGCCGCGTTAATTTGTCTTTGACACTTGGCAGTGAGGGTGGTGGAAAGGACCCAGACTTTTAGGTCAGAGATACTGGGCTTAAAGCTGGGCCTTTAGGGCCAGCCCTGGAGGTCCAGTGGTTAAGATTCGGTGCTCTCACCGCTTTAGGGACCTGGGTTTGTTTCCCGGTCATGAAACCACACCACCCATCTGTCAGGTGTCATACTGCGGCATGGCTCACCTAGAGAACTAGAAACCAACAGCTAGGATACACAACCATGCCCTGAAGCTTTAAAATTAAAAAAAACCAAAAACTGGGTCTTTAAATAAATTATATTGTCTCTACAAGTTATTCAGGTTATCGGTGCTTGTTTCCTTGCTGATGAGGGTGGTGTGAATAGGCTGCTCTGTGGGCTTGTCATGAGGATTAAGCCATGAGATGGCTTCCATGTAGGGAACGAACACGTGATTGCCTGTAATAGCTGTCATGTCCCTGAGAAGTGGAGAGGTGAGTTATGATAGAAGAAGCCAAAACCCCAGAGTGGGGGCTCCCGCCTGGACCTGGCGCTCTGGAAGACAGGAGAAGGCATGAGGCCGTGGGAGCCTGGGCGGGGCAGCAGGGGAGAGGGGAGGGAGAGGGCAGAGCACATGACAAGGGGAAAAGGACTCTGAACACAAATGTCACTGACTTTAAGCCTTGGTGACATCACGATGCCTGGGTGATGTAAGTGTTCTAGGATTAACAGAATGGGGAGGATAATGTCATTACGTCAATGACAGTTAAAGCAGGAGAAAAATAATGTTCTGCATATATAGAGAGAACTTGATGTGTGACATGGCTACAACATGTAATCCAGATTTTAGCTTAAATTCACTTACTCATCCACCTCTTTTGGGAGCTCACTCCATGCTCAGCCCTCCTCTGGGCACTGGGGATGTGCACAGAACGAACACAGCCTGCTGCTGGGGAGCTCATGTGCTCACGGGGAGACAGACCAAAACCAACAGGAAATACAGAATTTATCGGGTGACGAATGGTCAGAGAAAGATAAAGCAGGTGAAGATAGAGTGAGTGCCAAGGGGTGGTATTTAGAGAGGGTGATTGGGGAAGTCCTCTCTGATAAGATGGCAATCAAATAAGAAAAAAATCTCTTCATTTGTTCATTCCATTTAGCACGACTTTATCCAGTTCCTACCACGTGTTGGGTGGTTTGTTAGGAGACGGGACCGTGACAGTGGACAAGATTGACAACTCCCCTCCCCTCTCGTGGAGCTTTCATTCCTATGGGGGGGGGGAATAAACAGTTAAATAAGTAAGCAAGATAACTTCACATAGTGTAAATGTGTACGGGCAACAGATGGTAAAATCAGGGAAGATGATGGGAGAGGGGTTGTGTGGGGGGTAGGACAGGGGAAGTGGGTGGCCACTTGTAAGGCAGAATTAAAATCTCCAGAGAACTTTGACATAGCAATGTGCAATAAAAATTATAACTTATTTATTACGCTTAATGTGTGTTTGTAGTCCTGGAACACCTTTAATACATCGGAACATGTTAATAAAAATTTAGTCACAATTAGTTTGCAAGTGGAGGAATATGGATTATTTTATGTATTTCCCTCTTTCTTACTATCTCCCTGTTGATGCACTCAATCTTCCCCTCTTCACTGTCCCCCAAGACTTCAGTGTTTATGTTGTCACCCATTGAGAGTACAGTGGAGGCCATCATTCTTCACACACTTTACCCATTTGAACCATTTCAGCACTCCACCACTTTCTGTGATCTCCAGCTAAGTGAAGTGTGCTTAAGATTGTAGTTTAAAGTGTTCTGTTTATTTCTAGAATTGTCTCGAGATCTGTGGCTATCCTCACTCTCCCAAAGTGAAGGCTCAAAGTTGGCTTATTCAGATCTATTCTCTGATACTAGGATAATTTTTAAACGATCCCAAACACAATAAATCTTCTAAGGTCTTTTCTTAATAGAACCAGCTGTAGAACTTCAGGACGGGTTCCTTCCAGCCATCTTTGAAAGTGACTCAGTCTCCTCTTTAGAACAGATCCAGTGTGGGGACAGGGTCAGGGCTGAACTTACCCGTCAGCTTCACGAAAGTGCGTTGATGCAAGTCTTTACCTTCTACCTGGTAAATGCCCTCCCTGGATTTCCCGGCACGTGTTCTTAAGTTATTTGTCCCCATGATTTAGTCACCTGAAGACATACTAAAATTTCTCCTTCCCCCTTTTCCTTTGCCCATCCCTTAAAAGTTCTTCTTGTTTCCTTTCAATTCTCCTCTCTTCAGGCTTGACTTGCTTTCCCCAGTGAACACATCTATTTCTGTAGCTTCAATTAACAACACATAATATGCTATTGCTTTGCACATCTGTAAGTCCAGCCTGCACCAGATTCGTCTATCAATAGCCTATTGGGCAGCTCTGCTTGGACATTCCATTAGCTCTGCTTCCTGTGTTTCCTTTCTTGGCTCATGGTCTCCCCACAACAGTCACTTCAGCCCGAAATCTAAGTGCCATCTTCAACCCTCTCTTTGATCCCCCATCAACTGTAGGTGACCAAGTCCTGCCGGTTCTGCTGCTTTAACATCTCCGTGGTCTGTTCTCTCCTCCCCATTCCCCAACGTTCTCTCAGTCTAGCCCTCATCCATCATCTTGTGCTGGTTTTAATTTCATCCATCACACAGCCACCTGAGAGATCTTAGATGCCAATCTGATTATTTAGCACTTTGTTACTTAAAATTCTTCCATGATTTTCTATCAGCTGTGTAGATTAAAGTGCAAAGTCTAGGGTGGGATGTAGGAGGCTCTTCTCCAGTTGGGCCGTGCCTGCTGCTCAGACCCATCTTGTTCTGTGTCTCTGTGTTGCTGCTCTAGTGATGATTCTCGTCGTCGTCATGCTCTAGGTACTGTGCCAAGGGCCGTCCGAGTGTTACTTCACTTACTTTTCACAGCACTCCTATCAGGTGGGTACTATTATCGCCTCTGTTGTACAGCAGGTGTAGTGTTCCCAAGGCCACACAGGTAGAGAATTGAAATTTCAACACAGTTCTGCTTTCAACAGTCTGGATTTGTAGCAATTTTGCCTTAAATTATGTCCATTTCACTTAATGATAGCACACGTCTTCGCCTCCAGGGCATTTGCACAAACTGTCTCCCTTGATGGGTTCTGCCTTCCTCCACCTTGTCCTCATGCTTGCCTCTCAGACATCACTTCCACAAGGAAGCTTGCCCTGGTGGGATACCCTGCACCCTTCTTCGGTTTCCATCCTGCTCCACTTCTCTGTTGTAGCTCCTACAGCCCTTTATGGCACTTGCGTTTTACACATCTGATGCCCCTCTGGGCTATAAGTTCTTGAGAGCAGGAAGTATATTTTATTATTTGTGGCACTCCCATGCCTGGTACGGTACCTGAAACATGGCAGGCACTCAACAAATGTTTGTTCAATAAATGAATGAGTACATGAACGAACAAATCAAGTGTGTGGGGACAGGGTCAGGGCTGAACGTACCCGTCAGCTTCACGAAAGTGAAGTTGATGTAAGTCTTTGCCTTCTACCTGGTAAAGGCCCTCCCTGGATTTCCCCAGAACGTGTATTCATTCATTCTCTCAATCATTCATCCTTTGAACATGCTTTGAGTGCTACTAAGTCTTAGCTAAACTCTGTAGATGCAAAGATGAGTAACATTAATTCCTTTCCTCACAGAGCTTACAATGTAGGGGCGTGGAGAAAACTAGTCAATATGTGATTATAATACAATGAGATATATGCTATAAAGAGGTTTTTATAGTATATTAGACAGCATGAAGAAGGGAGTGTCTCCTCCATTTAAAGACATCAGGGAGGGATTTATAAGAGGACTTAGGAACTGAGTCTTGAAGGAAGCATAGAGGCCAGGCAGAAAAGGTAGAAGGGGGAACAACTTCAGTGTTCTAGAAATGTTTAGAATGAAGGGCATTTGAAGCAGCAAGAACCAAATGCAAGGTACAGAAGTAAATGGGTTTGTGGAGTGCCGGGGGGCTCTTCAGAGTGGAGGGAGAACTGGAGAGCAGCCAGGGTCCAGGTCCAGACGGATTTTGGGTGCTCCAAGAAGTGTAAACACTGGAGTGCTAGTGGAGGAGTTTGAGCAGGTGAGTGACGTGATCGATATTGTTGGCTTTTAGAATAATCACCTTAGGATCCAGGTGGAGAATTGATAAGGGCCTGAGTTTGGACAGCTGCTGGGTGAGTGGAGAAGGGACGGGTCTGAGAGATGCTCCAGAGTAGAATGAACCGAGCTTGGTGACTGAGTAAATGTTGGGCAAGCACTGAAGAGAGACGTGGGAGAAGAGACGTGAAGGTCGGTGCCATTGACTGAGTTTGGAGTGTGTGGAGTTATCCCTTTAGGAATAATGATCCGGATACAGTGGTAGGCTGAAGAATGTTTTTTTTAAAAAACTACTCATTTGATTGAATAAAATCATTCCCTTAAAAACTTTTTTATTTTAATTTTTTTGCAAATGTTGCCTTTTAAATATTTAAGTCCTTTGATGTCAGGGATATGTTTCAATAATTCTTTTGATCAAGTTGATCTCTGTAAGAGTGGTGTTTGACCCAGATTCGTCAGGGCCCCCAGGCTCCGCTGGGAGCAGGAAAGGCCTGAGCAGGCAGAGCTCCAGGCCACCTCTCCACTGAGTCAACTGCAGCACGTCCCCCTCATGTGTTCGAACAATGGGCTTGGGATGGGAATTTCAGCAAGAGCTCTGGAGCTTTATGATCTCTGAAATCATAGTCGAATATCACTAACTCGTGCAATAGCTTTCCTCAATGTCAGCGCTTGGCTGCAGTTGTGTGTTATAGGGTGTTTGTTTGTTTTTGTTTATTGCTTGTTTCTATCTCGGAAAATGTAGATCCTGTCAGGGGACCCACATTCATAAGTCTAGTATATTGTGCCTGATCATTTTTAACTGCAGATAAGATTGTTTTAATTGCCACACGCTACTGTTTCTTCCTAATAAACATACATCTCACCCACAATGGCCTATGTTTCTCTTAACAATGGAATGAGAATCAAACATCTGCAGCCAGGGCAGCCCCCCCAGCTTGTGTGTCAGTGTCAGTGAGGTGAAAAGTGAAAGCCAGTCACACATCAGCAGAGAACGAACACAAGCTGTTGTTTCAGAGTTCTCCAAATATTTTCCAACTCCCATTGTGTGTTTTTGTGTTTTGTACTCAAACCTGTGCCAAAACCTCCCCCAACGGCATTCCTGCCTGGGGTCCTAAATCATTTGGACAGCAAACAAAACTTCTCATAGATCATTCATCTCAAGGAGATACGTTGGGTGAATATGAGGAGATGGCTAGATACACACTTTTACCACTTTAGGGTTCACAGATTCATTTAAAAAAAATAAGACCTTTGCTAGCTGAATTTGTAACCTACTTCTGATTTGCCTCTCTAGGACAGTGTTCAGATACTCAAAATATCTCTCAAATGAAAATCACACCCCTGTGGACTTAGTATGTATAGATGTTGAGGAAAGGATGGAATAGAATAAGAGGATAGAAAGTTGGGTAACCTTAATAGAAAGCACAAACGTATACACACATTGCTATTTTTCTGATATATGTGTATATATATTTATGTATTTTTATACATATATACATATATATGTATTTATACATATATGTACATGTATATGTATTTTTTACTTTTACTGCCTGTGGACAGACTATTCTTGGGGGAAGTCTTCTGCTTATATCCCTTTTGTTGAATACCATAAATTTTCAATAGGCCTTTTTCTCCATGTAACGATCGTTAAATTCTCTAGATAATAGCAGGACAGTTTTCCCTTTTTCCACCTATATTTATGGGCTCTGTGTTAAAATTGATTACCATAAATCATGTGTGTTAAGTACTACTCTCATTTTTCTTTCTTTTATTCCTGTGGCCAATGGGATGGCGCAGATATGGATGCCTTTGTGCCCCAGGGAAACAGAAAGCAGAGGTTGTCCATCTTTGCCAAGGAGATTGATGTCTCCGTCAATATCGCCGTGGGACACATGGGGGAAGCCACCTCTCTCCTGTCCCACAACTGCTTCCTGACTATCAGCTTGCCAGTGGTTGTGGTCGCATTCCTTTCTTCATTACAGCAAGAGAATGTTAAGCTTTACTAACTCCTTATTCAAAATGCCCTTGAAGAAAGACAATGAGGTGTCAGAAAATAATAGAATCTCATTATAATTCTTCCACAGACATTTTAAATGTTCTTGGAAAATGCTATTGTGTCTGACTCAGTTTCCCTCTCTCTTGGGGATAGTAGGTGTTACAGGCATCTAAAGTCTACGCTGATACCGAGATGCCTCTGATATTTTGAATAGTCAACAAGAGTAAGATCTTTTCTAGAATGTCCCTTTCACATTTCCTGTTCTTAGTGAATTTTGAAACATCTAATAAAAACCACGAGCACCGTCATTTAATGTGAGCACTCTGCTTTGCAACAAGCCCGTTCCATCCTGCAGCAAAAAAAAGGGGAGGGAGAGAAGCGGTTGTTCTAAATGTTAGGCAGTTTATTTCTTATTCTTTAAAACTCTATGTTTCATTTTTTTCTTTGTTGATTTTTAAACTTGGGGTCTGTTTTGTGATATAAAGAATATGGAAAGATTTGGAAGGAAAAAGAAAAACATCTCTGAAGACGCTGCTCCAAATATTTTAAACTCCTTTGGTATGCACAGATAAAATCTATTGTTTGTGTGTGGGATCTTGATTCTGTAGCTATGAATTATTTAAACAAAGTTTATGTGACATAAAGAACAATTGTCTAAAAATACAAATAATCGTTTTCTTCCTTTTGTGTTGTAAATTCATTGGTGCTGCTGCTGTCATGAAGGAATATTTTCTTCTCTATGAGCCTAGCTCCTGGCCTTGCTTTTTGGTTAGAATTTTGGCTGGGATTGGCAGAGTCAATTAGAGAATTTCCCCAGGTTCACGGAAACAGTGTCACATGTGGCAAAACAATGACCCCCATTCCCCAGACTTCAGGTCGGCCTCTGTGACGTTTGCCCTCCTTCTCGCTTCAACAAACATCTAAAATTATAGCGTCTAATTGATCACTTTCCACAAGGGAAACTGTGTAGGAAAATGGCCCCAGGCTCTGAAAGCTGCTGAAACTTTCTCTTCGGTTAGCTTTTTTATATTTTAGGGTCCAGCTGAGCTCTGTGCTAGCAGTAACGTTTTTTGCTTTTCCCTTCTAAAATAACTCATTATATCTGTGAGCTATTTAACAGGCCATTTGAATTTCTTTACTGTCCATAGAAAAGATTTGTGGGGTGGATTGAACGCAGAGTAATCTCTCTTTATCTCTCTCTCTCTCTGTGGGCTTGAGGAGGAATACATTCATTAGTGATAAATATTAAACCCTACGCTTGTGTTTAAAAGAATAACTTAGAAAGTATGCAATTGGAAAGATTTGATTTGATGAGAGTTTAGTGTGAGAAAGTTCCCTCCGGACTAGTGGTGGGTTGCAGGTCGTATGTGAGGCACAGTGGGGGCGGCTCCCAGTCCTGCAGGGGTGGTCTCGGGGCGCGCCTAGGGAAGTGTTCTATAGTCACGGGCGCAATCCCGTGGCATCCTCAGGCCTCTGACAACTGTCTTTGCTTCCAGGCCCTACATTTCAAATGGGATTTGCCCCAAACTTGGAAAACCTGGGGAAGAGTCACCGGGATAACTGGATCTCCAAATAGTGGCACTTGAGTGATGAGTGAGGAGCCAGGAAGGCTAGGATTTAGGATGGTGCATCATTACTCTCCCAGGTGTTGGAAGGGTACCAGCAGAAAGAGGGGTGACATGTCTTCACCGTGGCTTCAGAGAGGAGTTCCGGCCAGCAGGTGGAAATATAGAAAAGTGTATTTCAGCTTAAGAGAAGGAAGCCACTTCTAACTGTCCGAGCTCTCTGAAGTGGGAGTAGAGGGCTACAGGATGTGGAAAGTCCCTGTTCCTGGAGGTGAGCAGAGAGAGGGTGGCTGCTGCCCTTGGGGGAAGGTGGAAGGGGCTGGACTGGACTGTCTCTGTGGAGCCTTTCAACACGAAGATCCTCTGATTCTGGTGGTAAACACAAATTCTCTATGTCTCTAATTGTACGAACATTCACCTATAACAGGCTCTCTACAAAAACAAAGTGGAAATGTATGTGAGGGAGGCACCCTGACCTGGCTGGGTTTTACTGTTTATGAGACAATATACTTCTCAGTGTCTGCATGTGTGGAATGTAGTAGAAGACATCTCATAAGGTTGTTGTAAGCATTAAATAAGGTAATATATGTAAAGACATTAGACCAGGACCTAACTTGTGCCAGGGCTTGCTAGTGTCAGGAAGTTAAGTATATATACATAGTTGAGAAGTTAGGGTGTGTGTGTGTGTGTGTGTGTGTGTGTGTGTGTGTGTAGCTGTTATCTTCGTCACCTGGACACTCGGATGTGCTATGTCAACAGCATCTTAACCGAATTCAAGTAACCACATACTCATAGTGTGGAGTCCTGTTGAGTGAGATTCTGTTGGGAAGGCTGGCCCAACTGAATCCTCAGCTGTTTGTGACTAAATGCAGAATGCCTAACTAAAGAATTTTTGTACCATTAGTGGACAATGATTTTTCTGAGTAAAAAAATACTGAAATGCATGATATTCTTATTCAACCGGTTGCTTTCCCCATGAGCCAATAAACAGTTTAGTTAACATTTCTTGCTCTCATCTAAAATACCAAATTTTCCAATTTACTCATGCTGGCTGAACCCCCAATTATTATTCTGATAACAAAACTGGGGCCAGTTCAGGAGATGAGTGTGAAATGACTTTCCCTGAATTTTAACATAAGTAAGTAAATAGTGCCTTATCTTAGAGGTGAATGAATTAGAATGTGTTTGGTGCAAGCATGCACCACAAGCATGATCTAGCAGAGGGAGAAGGGACAGTTTGGATCAAAGGGAAACAGAATAGCACGGGTAATACGTGATTAACTCTGCACATTTGCCCCACCCTTAGTAATGTTTAATGTTTAACAAGGGTTTATTGATTACAATAGCCTTGATTTGTACATGAGAACAGATTTCATTGTGGGCACCAGACCAATCCTGTATACAGCGTCTACAAACCAAACACTTCATTAATAATTGATTTTAGGGGGATTGTACAAACCCGCACGGGCCTGTCTTTTGGCAGCACGCTGCATCACAATATGCCGTCTGATTTATGAATAGTTGTAGGGTATCAGTTCTGGAAGGGACCACAGATTGGAAGTTGGAGGACCGAATCAGTGGCTCAGCCAGGGTCAGGTTTCTGACTCCTTCTGCAAAGCCTTTTACACTAAATGCATGTGGAATCTTCATCAACAGAATCTGAACCTTGGATGCAGGTGTGAAAACCTGACAGCTCGATAATAGAAAACATTTCTCCAAGCAGCAGGGTGACCTTCAGACATTCTTGACTGCGTCTTCTACGAAGCTTCCCCATGAGGCTGGATCTCTATGTCAGAGACCGTGAAGGTTGGGTTCAGAATTGTTCAGTGAGGCACACACAGTCCCTAGTAAGTAGGGAAAGGTCTCAGGTAGCCCCATTCGCAGTCAGAACTTGATCCAACATCACATAATGTACTTGCCCGGAAACTCTAGTTTTACTACTCACTGGCACCCAGGATGTCAGGAGGATTGGCAGATTATGATTTGCCCAGATGTCTGGCTTGCTACTTCTAACAGACTGCCCGCTCGCCCATGGAGAAGGCCACAGGCGAGCCCCAGTGGCCTGGGGGCTCTCCCCCAGCTCTGTCTTCTCGCACCCATCTGGTGTCTCTGATTTCTACCCTCTTGCCTTGGGTATTTAAGGATCGTGTTTCTACCTTACCCATTTCAGTTGTTGTTTCATGTGCCTGCTTGGTGTTCAGTGTGGCCCTGGTCATCCTCTGCTCCATGATTTGTAGGCCAGTACCAGATCACTTCTGGCCATGCCTGGCCTGTGTCTGGCCACCCAGACTCTCGTTTATCTAGGAGGGGAGTTCAGACATTCAATCCCTGATCGTCAGTTGTGTAAATTTATCATAACTTACTGCCTGAGGCTGTGGCTGTGGCTGTGGCCATGGCTGGAACGTTGTCCCTGGGCTGCTATGGCATTCCTTGTTTGGGGTCCTCCTTCAACCCTGGCTGATCCCTAACACAGCCGAGTACTCTGAGCTCAAGGGAACACAGATAGCAGCCACTGCCAGCCAGAGATGAGGATAGAACACATGTTGCCAGGGTCTTCCCAGCACCTTCCAGTTACAGGGCAGCTAACTGCTTCCTAGGACCACAAAATGCCATGGCTCAGCCTGGCAAGAGATGGCCAACAATACCTGCCGTAGGCTCTATCAGGGGGTGCATGGATGCACTGCCATGGCATGAAGCCTTGAAATAAAACTAGAATGCAAACTGGGACCACAAGTAAAGCCCTGGCAAGACCTCCGGAAAACATTGGAGACAGTGGCCCAACCCCCTGAGCTTCCCAGGCTTTCCAAAGATCACATTTTGAGAATAAAAGCTCCTCATAACCCCCTTTTTCCACCCTCTACAGGCATGGTGATTCCCTGCTCCTTCTCCTCTCTCAGGGGATTTTCTTGCTGGTGTAAGTGTCTACAACCTTCTGACACCCACAGTAGGGGCCCATTGCCATGCTGGGTGGCCAGCCTCTGCTGGGTAGGGGTCCGTTTTCCATTGCTTAGCCCTTGGAGGTTCCCCCACCTCACTGGCTCGTGCCCTGATTATACCCCCATTCTCAGCCTCAGGAAGAAGTGTGCACATCGCACTGAAATGCTAGACTTGGGTGGGGTCATCAACCCAAGGCTGGTCAGTCAGACTGCTTTCCACCTCTTGGTAGGCGTGGACCCATTACCTCCTGCTTGAGGAAACTGGGAGTCTGTGGGAAGGCTATGTTGCAGTGTTTTATCACAGCTACCCATGTGTCTTTCTGGTCCCTCAGCTGTCTTATGAAGAGCCACACCATCACCTTTTGTCATCAACAGTGCTTCTGTCTACAGCCAACTTCCACCCTTGTTGAAGCCATTGTGCCAGGGGCTCCGGTCACATATGTCCCTCATAGGAAAGCATTTCCCGTTGTAGAGGAAGGAAAATTGACCTGTTGTCCAGAATGCTGTTGCGAAATCACACTGGTGCTATGACCTGTTTTTCTGATAAGTGGAGTACTCTTCTGAGTCCTGATATTGATGTCCTCGCAAATATGTGGATGCCAGCGCGGGGAAGGAGTTCGTCAGGTTCTCCATCTCTTAGAGCCAATACGTGACCCTGTGAGATTGCTTGTCCTTGACTGTCTTAAGCCTAATGTTTGTCATATGACCTCCTAGTCTGAAGGCCGTGGTGTCCCTGGGAACCCCTTCCTAACATTTCACAAGCTTGGTTCACACAGTCTCTGTCAGCCATCGCTGCGATTGGCAAACTTTTTCTATAAAGAGCCAGATAGTAAATATTTTAGGCTTTATGGGCCATACTCTTTTTCTTGCAATATTCAATTCTGATGTTGTAGAGCAAAAGTAGCTGTAGAGAATATATAAATGATAGGTGTACCTATGTTCTCCAAAACTTTACAAAATCAGGTGGTGAGCCATGGTTTACAGATACCTGAGATATTACGATACTCCTTCCAGGCTGCCCCTGAGAAATGTGCTAGTCAGACTTGAGTAGAGTTGTGGGGCCATATTTTGTAAAACTGAGGAGGCAATAGAACATGGCAGACAGACAGAATGTCAGCTGTTCTAGAATGGCGGTCCTGCTGAGGTCAATCAGAGACATCTGATAATTTCTGGAATTCATCCCTTTGCTTCTGTGCCTTAAGGATCCTGGCTCCTCTTCCCCTTTCTCTTAGTCTGTTTAAACACCAGTTCCTCTGGGAGGCCCTTACTGACTCAGATGCTAGATCAGACTAGCTCTTTTTGCTATATGTCACCTGTAAGTTCTGCAAGAGTGGGACCCTGATCATTCCCTAGCACAGTGCTGGGCTCATGGTAGGTGTTCATTTATGTTTTGATTTTTTTACAGTTGTTCAGTTGATCTCATTCCTCCTGCATGCTTCTCACAAAAGATGGCCCCAGTGAATGTGAGCTATTTTACTTTGCAGTGGCCCCCACCTTGTCATAGCCACCCTTGAGGTTTGCAGGCCCTGCCTTATAGCGTATGGGCATCTAGGGCCAGGACTCTCAATAGACACAGAGTCTCAGTCTACTCAGTCCCACCTTCTTTTTTATTTTATTTTTCAGTTTATTGAGGTCACACTGGTTTATAACATTGTGTAAATTTCAGGTGTACATCTTTATATTTTGGCTTCTGTATAGACTGCATCGTGTACACCACCAATACTCTAGTTTCCATCTGTCACCGTACACATTTGCTCCTTTACTCCTTTCACTCTCCCCCCACCCCCTTCCCTTCTGGTAACCACCAATTTGTTCTCCTTATCTATGTGTTTGTTTGTTTATCTTCCACATGAGTGAAATCATTTGGTATTTGTCTTTCTCTGTCTGACTGACTTCTCTTAGCATAATACCCTCAAGGTCCATCCATGCTGTCGCAAATGTCACGATTTTATCTTTTTTTATAGCTGAGTAATATTTTGTTATATATGTATATATATATACCACATCTTCTTTATCCATTCATCCACTGATGGCACTTAGGTTGTTTCCAAATCTTGGCTATTGTGAATCATGCTGCAATGAACATGGGCGTGCATATACCTTTTCAAATTAGTGTTTTCATGTTCTTTGGATAAATACCCAGAAATGGAATAGCTGGATCGTAAGGTATTTCTATTCTTAATTTTTTGAGAAATCTCCATACTGTTTTCCATAGAGGCTGCAACAGTTTGCATTCCCACCAGCAGTGAATGAGGGTTCCCTTTTCTCCACATCCTCTCCAACATTTGTTATTTCTTGTCTTGTTAATTATAGCCACTCTGATGGATGTGAGGTGATATCTCATTGTAATTTTGATTTGCATTTCCCTAATCATTAGTGATGTTGAACATCTTTTCATGTGCCTGTTGGCCATCTGTGTATCTTTGGAAAAATGTCTGTTCAGATCCTCTGCCCATTTTTTGATCAGGTTGTTCAGTTTTTTGTTGTTGAGTTGTATCAGTTCTTCATATATTTTGGATACTAACCACTTATCGGATATATGATTTGCAAATATTTTCTCCCAGCCATCTTCTTTTTTGAATGGTTAGAGTTTTCATTTCTTATTTATTAGGCAGTGAAACCACAGAGCAGACACCTTTTCTGGAAGGCCAAGTATGGAGAAGAAATTCTCCAACTGAGGCTTCTGTGGTCATCTGGCTCTGTTTACAACGGACAGAGGTGAGCCAGCATGTCCACAGGCTGACGTCTGCATAATCCAGCTGCTGGGAGCTCCAGGCCTCGGAGGTAGCTGCAAGAAGGGCGGAGTGCCAAGGGAGCTGTCTCTATGAGAGTGGGGAGCTGGGGAGGCAGCCCGGCCGCAGGTCATACCTACCTCCCTGTGGTCTGCCCAGCTACTACTTTTCTAGGAGGAGAATTTAGAAATGACACACCCAAATCTAATCTACAAGTTGACTCTTGAGCTGGGCCAAGGAGAAGCTGTCTAAGTCTGGCTATTCTTTGCAGTCTGGCGGCTTCAGAAGCATGATGGTCCATTTTGTTCCCTATCCCACAGGGTGTTCACTTGATGAATGGAATGTCAGCATCGACATAAAATACTGTGGTAACAGCATTGGCCAATGCACTATATCATACATTTTGGCTCTCTGTGAAATGTCTGACATTCATTTGGAGAGAAATGTCAGCTCAGACACATATCTCATATTATCTATTACAAATGCGTGGAAAATGGAGTCGAGCTTTGTAAGACCTGATGCTTGAATGAACGTAGTTAATAAGAGAAATAATAGCAGGAGTGGTGGAGTTGTTTTTTGAGGCAAGATTTTGGTAGGTAGATTCTCTGCTTGTATTAGCAAAGCAGAAATAGAAAACACTGGCCCAAGTTCAGAAATAGAAAGTTCTTGAAAAGAAACACTGACCTCTACATTACCAAGTTAGACTTGGTTGCCAAGATTGTCTTTTAATGACACCTACTAGTATCCTGTCTTTTCCTCTGACACCGATGGGACTGATGTCTTCACAAAGCCAACAGAAACAGGCTTTTCTAGAAATCGTCACACAGCTGTGCTTTCTGATGCTAAAGTGACCTTTCTTGCTCCTTTATCCTTCAGCCCAAGAGGGTTTACATTTGCCTTATTCTCTTTTATCAGGTCGTTTAGTCTGAAAAGTTTCTGTTTCTTTTACGAATACTTTTAAATAGAATGCCTATCAACGTATTTTCTCATTTATAGAGCAGGCCCATGTTGAATGAGGATGATATGATTAAAAAGGATAATTGTCAATATTTAAATGAACTGTTGGAGGATTTATACAAGAACAAAATTGGAAGAAAACCCAGGAAGTTTCTAATTTAAAATTATTTTATTCTTCTAATAAATATTTCATGCTCTTCGCTGTCTGTATTACCAAGAACTGAGTTGGGAGCCAACAGGTCTGAGTTCTTGCCCCAACATTGACGAATATTTCATGTTCAGGGCCTCAATTTCATCAGCTGTCTGATGAGGGTACCATTTTATGAAGAAAATAGCTTCAAGATGGCTGGAATGAATAAAATATTTTATTTCCTGGAGAACTCAAAACAGTCTTTTTGCTGTAGCACACAAGATGGTATCTCATTGCATATGAGATCCAAGTTCTCCAGTGGCATCTGAGCATCTTGGTATGCTATTTCTGACATGCCTTTCTTCATCATTTCTCCTTTGTCTTCTTGAGCCCTCTTTAGTGGATACAGTAGGCTATTTGCTGACCCTTCATCACACCATGCACTTTCCTGACTCGGGACCTTTGCTCTTGCTGTTCCCCCTACCTAGCATGCCATTCCCACCTCTCCTTCTTCAGAAACCAAAGGCCTACCCACCTTCAAACTCAAGTCCAATTTTTGTCTTGTGTCAGCTTTTTCTAACCTCAGCAGAATGGCTTTTTCCTTCCCTTTGAGCTTACTTATAATAGCGCATTTATCATATAGGAAAATCATTTGTTGATGACTTTTGTTTTCTCCCTCTAAAATTAGGGTCGTGAGGGCAGGGGCCATATCTGGCCTCTGGAATGTAGGGGGAGACTGGTAAATGGTTGAGAACATGAAAGATGAATGAGCAGATGTGCTCATCTGAAGTTAGTCTATACACTTGTTCTCAGAACTATCATGTGCAATACCCAGAATTAAGTTAGAGGCAACAAAAGTGTCCTGACTTGTTGGTAGGACAGAAGAGCAAGTGGTATATCAGCACAGCTGAATGAGAAGCACAGTCCGGATCTTCCTAAGAAAGGACGAAATTTCTTTGATGAAACATATCCATTGGCAAAAGTCCTGAAATCATGGCTAAGAGCATTATTTTGCTGAAAACTTGAATCAAGAAACACTCAAGGGACAACAGCCATGATGGGTACAGTCCTTGGGGTGGGTGATTCCTGAAGCTGTGTTGAACGTTTGGTACAAGAAGGGACTGAAAAGTGCCTGTGGGCAAAGGGGTTGTTGGGGGATGTCCACCTGGACATGCTTGGGCTTTGGAGAAACTAGAGAAGGGAAAGCGGTCCAGAAGTGTTGTCCTGGGCAAGCAGGGACCACAGAGATGGCAGAGTGAGATGCTTCTCATCCGCACCTGTGAGTCAGATCACGGCTCATCTAGGAAACTCTGATAAACTGCCACTAGATGACGCTGTTTCCTCATTAGGCCAATGCGACTTGTCACCCAGGAGGCCCCACACCAGAGGCAAGAGCTGGCCTTGGCCTGGGGTCTTGTTCCAGCTTTGCCCTTCACCAGACTGAGGCCTGGAAGGAACAGACAGACAAAAAGTCCTGGACTGGGTGAGTTCTGAAGCCTATCCAATTACTTTTTAAAGTTTTATTTTTCAATTCAAACCTTAGTGATACCTTTTATGTAAATATAGTCTATGTACAAACATATCAATTTTTATTTAATGAAATCTCCTTTACATACTTAAACTCTGTAAAGACATGGTCAGGGATCCAGTGGACAATGGCACATCTGTGTATATTGGTGTCCCTCCTGGGCCCAAACAACATTCCTCATGTGAAACCTTATTTCTGTTCTCAAAGAACTATTGAGCTAGAAAGAATCTTAGAGGTTGTACAGTTCTGTCCTCTACTTTTCCTATCAAATATCCAAGCAAAGCTTCTCCAGGGGACTGGGGGTAGAATCTTATTTTTTCCTGTTATGGCTCCTTTTTAGGGGCTATGATTCTAGAACCATGTACTTGGGCTCCAGGTCAGCTCTGCATTGCATCCTCCTATGCAGGCTGTTAGACATGACACAGGGGTTCTGCAGGTCTGTGAAAACTTCCTGGATCACTGAATGAATAACAACATCTCTTAGCTACTGGGTTTGAGCTACTTTTCTTGCCTACTCTTTATAAAGCAGGGCTCTGCTCTGTGTTTACTTCAGATGTTTTCAGTTATGTGGGAATTAAAGCAAGAATTTGGTGGCAGATCCAATGCCCATGACTGTGTCTGTTCCTGCTCTCAGCATGGAGGAAGTATCCATCTCCATGTCTCTGCCTCATGCTGACCCTTAGTGGAGCCCGGATCATTTTAACACACAGCAGCACTCACGACTTTTCCTGGCGAGTCCTGAAGGTCATTTGTCTGCTGCCCCTTAACAGTAATCTTAACAACAACCATTTATCCCTCGCAAACAAAATAGCATACCCTTAACCTACACACCACCGTTAAAACATTAATCCAGTAGGACAAGAGAGTTGCTGACTGTTAAAAAGAATTGGCAAGATAGGGGAAAAAGAAACAAGGCTTGAAAACTCAAATATTTTTATCTGTATCTTAAAATGTGGTGACATATATTTCTATCTGAAAAAGATACTGGACTTCAGTTTTGTTCTTCCACTTTCCTTACACACTCTGATGTGGACAACTTTTAGTAAATATTCAAGTTCTCCTGCTTTAAGAAGAAAACAAGAATGGCAGTGACCCCTGAGTGCACCAATGACCCAGCAAGTCCTTTCCCTGGACCGGCTCTGCCCCAGTGTTCACAGTTAATGAGGTTTCATGAGGGCTGGAAAAAATGTGCCTTTGCTTCCAGACAAGAGCTGAGCTCTGACGGGGTCCTCAGCAGGGAGCAGGTTTCCCTTTTCATCTTTTTGCTTCCCTGGTGTGGAATCTTGTCTTTTGAAATAGTTGCAATCAGAACAAATTACCAAAAGTGTGGGGAATGAAAAGATTTCACAGTCATGGTGGGTATTTTTTAGTTTTCTTTAACAATTGGTACCTTCCCTTAGTGATTGAAAATGATCCAAGAAATCTGCATGCTTCTGGCAATGCTTTCTGAGCGTGTGAGCTGGAGAGAGCTCTTAGGTGACAGGTTGTTTCAGCCAGTGCTCAGGAGCTCCGGAAACCAGCAACCTGCCTTGTTGCCTGGTTCCCTCCCTCGACAGGGACCGAGAGGTTTGGGGACAATTGCTGCTATGGTTGGGAGAGTCAGACCCCAGAAGAGGGGAGGGTTTTGTGGCTGGTCTTGGACTCACATTCCAGATGCAGGGGTTGGCATGGATCTTGCGTCCCTTGCAGACTTGAGAAGAGGACAAAGAATGGTGCTGCTCAGAATCCACCCTCGCAGTTTCATTGGTGCCCCAGTCCCACTAGGACCTGGTTATTGTCAGGAGGGCAGCTTCACGCGCCTCTGAAATGACGTGGGCGCTCTGCGTCGGCTGTTCCCTTCATCACACCCTGCCCGTCCCATGTGCGTTGGAAAATGTGTTCACCTCCTGAGGTTCAGGGAGGTGAAGAATGTGCCTGAGTCCACCAGGACTAGGTAGGCATTTGAACCTCTGAGAGGAGACCTTGCAGGGTTAGGATGGGGGCTATGACATTCCTGGGGATTGCTTGAAGGGAACACCTGCCACTTTACGTGTCATTTCTGGAGCTTTATTCTTGATGAGTTTGAAATGCGTGGAAAAAGGAACAGCCAGCTGTTTGAAAGGTTACCTTCTGGACACAGCAGTGCTGCCCAGGCTTCACTCAGGAGGCCACAAGAAGGATGCTGGAGCCAGGTGTCTGGGGAAGGTCTATGGGAAAGAGGCCGTGACCCTGATGGAAGGTCACATGGAGAGCAGCTAACATCCAGTGCCTTGAACGCGTTGCCATTAACGGAGTAAATAAATGAGCAGAGGTTGGAAGGACCCTCACTAGGACCTAGGACTTTCTGAGCCTCATGTTATTCAAGACTAAGGTGTTCATGGGATGGGCCATATCTGCAAAGTCTGAGGAGACTTCAAGGGGTGATGAAGGCTCATTTGTGTGTAGCAGTAGGGATTTAAATGAGTAGAAATTTTCGACAGCAACTCAAGAAAGTGGACACCAAGTCAGGGCTTTCTGTGGGTAAGGACATGAGGACCCTAAGCCAAGTGGATGTAACAGGCCCTGAAGTGGATCTGGGTGGGAATCTGCAGGTTGTTTCTGCAGATGTGTTTCATCAAAAGGAGGCACTGGCGGGTGGGAGAGTGTAGGGTCTGAGGCACAACCCTCAGTCTTAGAAGTGAGAGACGGGGTGCTCGGCAGCAAGCTCAGCCATCAGGAGCCTGAGTGTGGGGTGCAAAGCCCAGCCGTTGGTGGCTGTGGACTGCAAGGTCAGAGCAGGACCAGTTTTATCAAGGTTGCTGGACCAAGTTCAAGATAAGGCCCAGTGACCTCTCTCCTCCCTTGGAACAATGGGGAAAGTCTGTTTGCTCCCCGAGTTACGTTAAGGCTGCGCGATTCGCATAGTCATTTCTGTCTCCCTTTAGTCAAGCCAAATTTGTCAGGTGCTTGGCCAGAAGCTGTTGAAAAATCAGGGTAAGAGCAGGATTCAGAGTAATTTCTAAAATACAAGACAAAGTATAAAAATTATGAGACTGCTCTTTGAACGTGAAAACAAGTAACATTACCAACTTAAGCTCAAACCCAGCATCATACAAGAGAGGTGTGATTGTACGTTTTAACAGCTGCATCTGAACTGTGTTTTGCGTGGATCTGTAGAGCAGCCTGTGCAGAGGGACTGTGAGTCACAAGTGTGTCCGTGTCAGACAGTGAGCAGCATGTCAGTTTCTAAAATTGATCTTGGATATTTTCATGTCAGCCTCATCTCAAGACGCTTCTGATATCAGTCTTGTGCTAAAGAGTGGGATTCTTTTGGAGATGTTCTAACCAGGGGATCCTCTCGAGCAGGTCACTGAAAAGTCCTCTTCTATTTGCCACAATGATGGCAGCTCAGTCCGTCCCGCTTTACAAACAGCAGGTCATCTCTGGTTGGGTTGGAGAAGTCCTGATGGCGGAGATGCAGAAGGATGGGGAGGAGGTTGGTTTGGGTAGCTCTGGTGAACAGCTCAATGAATTTGACCCATATTTCAGCCTCCTTAAATTTTTTCAGAGGAAAGGATAGTGGCTGAATGTCGACAGTTATTAAAGCTTCGTGGGAGGTAAAGGGAGTCCATCATACCATCTTCACTTCTGTTTAAAATTTTCTATTATAAAAGTTAAAATATTTCTCTGAAGTAGTTCTTGGAAAATCTTTTTTTAATAAAAAGAAAACAATTTAAGGGATTCTTATATTCTCACTGGTTTTCTTTTCTTTTTTTTTTTTTTTTGTGGGGAAGACCAGCCCTGAGCTAACATCCGTCGCCAATCTTCCCCTTTTTTTTGCTGAGGAAGACTGGCCCTGGGCTACTGGCCCTGGGCTAACATCCGTGCCCATCTTCCTCCACTTTATGTGGGACGCCGCCACGGCATGGCTGACAGGCAGTGCGTCAGCGGGCGCCCGGGATCCGAACCCGCGAACCCAGGGCTGCCAAGCGCGGACTAAACCGCTGCGCCACCGGGCCGGCCCCCTCTCACTGGTTTTCTTAATTGAAAACCAACTTAAGAAAAGAGAAATATACATATTCAGTTATATATACCTGTAATTTTGCCTATTTTACAATTTATATATGCCTATTATTTATTTTTCTAGTGTATAAGAGAGAGAAAGTGAACAAATGAGTATTTTCCCTAAAGAGATTGTATATTTTTTCTTACCACACTAGTGCTTACAGGCTGAAAAATTTCTCGTATTCAAGAGGGAATAGCTCTTGGTTTAACAGGTCCACATCATCTTCATTTTAATAGTTAGTATAACTTGTAAGTTATACTCCACAACCTGACGTGTCTGGCTACGTGTTTTAAAGAACTGTGTGAAAACTCATTAAGGCTGATTGTGGGGGTGTGTGTGTGTGTATTTGATTGTGTTCTCTTTGGTACAGGAAATATAAGTACTTGGGGCACCAAGTTGGTTATAGTTTACAGAATATTAAGGAAAACTTTGGAACCATTGATTTATTAATGCAATAAGTGCATTCATGGAAGAAATATATATGAAGTACTTCATGAGTCAGGCACTGCAGTCAGTGCTGTGTGGTCTCCACAGGCCTTCCAGCCCGGAATGGGGCACCCATTAATGGAATAACCGCCTGTGACCGTGTAATCACAAATGCTGCTGGGTGCTACGAGGGAAGCACAGGGGACTTTGAGAGTGTGAGATGTCGCCCCCACCTAGCTTGGGGTCAGGGAAGGCGTCCCCGGGGAGGGGATATCTGAACTCATACTGAGGGGTAGGAAGAGCACCAGATTGAGGGAAATGAGTGTGAGAAGACCCTGATTTCGGGGAGAAGCTTGGCACCTTGAAGTCCCAAGAGGCCAGGGTAGCTGAGCGTGAAGGGCAGAGGGAGGCTGGAGAGGGATGAGGCCGGAGAGTAAGCTCAGGCTGAACCCTGCATGCACGTGTGGAAAGAATTTGTTCTTTACCTTCAGAGCAAACAGAAAGTCTATTAAGGGTTCTGAGTGGGGGGATGACATGATCTGATTTACACCTTTAAGGAAATCACTTTTACTGGAGTCTGGAAAATGGATTAGAGAAGAGCAAGGGTGCCCGCAGCTCCTGGACAGGCGGCGATTAGACAGTGGGAGCCAGCCTCTTGGCCGCGAGTTGGGGATGTGGAGGTGACTGGAACGTCATCCTGTCCTCTTCAGGCTCACATGCTCTGGGGAGTCAGACCTGTAAACGGATGGTGATGGCACAGCGTGATGCGTCTCACAAAAGGCGAGTGAACACACTATGTGAGCATAGTGATGAGGCAATTCGTGTTGACTTGGAGGATTAGGAGGTGTCCTCTGATCTGGGCCCTGAAGAATGAGTAAGAGCCAAAGAGGAGACTCAAAATTATTCTAACAAGAAGGACTAGCAAGAGTGAATTTAAGGTAGTTTGAAATGTCCTGAACTTCAGGGAATAGTAAGCAGTCCATTAGGGCTGCCTCGTTGCCAGTGATCACACTGCCCCCTCCTGGATCATATGCTTCCAGATTGCTGTCTCTAGTACCCTGACTTTGGTAAAATTTTGATCACACCAGGGCCAGGAACCCATCAACCCCACCAGGTTTCATTGTGCCTCACTTGCCAGTGTCCTCGGTCACCCAAACAAAATCCCATGAACCGTCATTAGCATCATTTCCCGGTATAAACCCTCAATTCCCCTGTTTGTCTCTATCTTTGTCTTAAAGATCTAATGACCCTCAACCTTTGTTTGCTCCAGCCTGCCTACTCCATCCTACACTTGAGCAGCTGCCCTTGGCTGGAGAAAAACACATGTCCATGGGCTCTGGTCTCATTTGGCACCACTGAACTCAAGGGAGCTCTCAGTGTAGCCAGGCCTTCCTGCTACGATCACTGCACACCTTGTACTCTGTCCTCGGAACAGTAATACCTCCGTCCTCACTCTCAGTTGACGACTTAGCTCTTGTTTCAGTGGAAAATAGGAGCCATCAGAAGAGACTTCTATGTGCTCCCATACCTTATCTACCCCCAAGCCAGCATCTGAGCCCACAGACTCTCTTTCCTCCTACAGTTACAGATGACCGGTAACCCTGCTCTTATCAAAAGCCGGCTCCCTTACCTATGCAATTTCCTCCTCCTTCTTCAGGGACATGTCTCCAGCAATTCTTCTATTCCTTTACTCCATCATTAATTTCCTCCTCTGTACTGAATCATCTCCATCAACGTGAAATATATTGTAATATCTCCCGTCTTAAGAAAATTACCTCTCTCTTGACCCCATATCCCTAGAGACTGCCTCATTAATCTGCTCCCCTTTTCAACAAAATTCCACTAAAGGTTTGTCTTTATTTGTCAATTCTAGTTCCTCTTACTTCCATTCTTCTTGAACTCACTCTATTCAGGTATTTCCCCCAATCACTTCCTTGAAATTGCTCTTATCATCACCAACCAAACTCTGAATATTGCTAAATCCCATATGAAGATTCAGTCTTCATTTTCCTTAACTATTAGCAATATTTGATATAACTGATCTTCCTCCTCTTTGAAACACTTTCTTTACTTCCTTCTGGGACCCACGTGCTCCTGGTGTTTCTCCTATTTCACAGGCTGCTCCTGCTCAATCTCTTCTGCTCCATCTTCTTCTCACCAACCTCCAAATGATGGAGGGCTTCAACCCAGTCCCTGGGCCTTTTCCTTTTCTCTATTTTCATTCATTTCTTAGATGAGCTTATCTACTCTCATGGATGTAAATACCACAAACCCCTGATGACTTCCTTTTTTTTTTCCCTCTGGCCTGGACCTCTCCACTGAACTCCAGGCTCAAAAATCTGTCTACTTGATGTTTCCATTTGGGTCATCAACAGGTGCTCAGATTTAGAAGTGCTGCTGTATACCCCCAATCCTGCTCCTCACTTTCCCCACACCTCCTATCTAATCCATCACCAAATCCTCTTAACTATATTCTAAGTAAATATCCAAGATGACCATTTCTTGTCACCTCCACAGTCATAACCTTAGTCTAAGTCACCAGTGTCTCTCTCCTGGACTTTTGCAACAGCCTCCTACTTGCCTCCATGTTTGCTCTCTCCAACACTGCACAGCATAATCTCAACTCAACATCCAGGTTGATTCTCTTACAATGTAAGTAATATCTTGTCACTCCTCTGCTCAAAATCCCCCAATAACATTCCATCTCACTCAGAGTAACACTCAAAGATCTTATAATGGCTTACAAAGCCCTGTATGATTGGGTCTCCTGTTTCCTCTCTGACCTCAAGCACTACCAGCCACCCAATTGTTCACTCCACTCCAGGCATCCTGGCCTCCTTGACATCTCTTGGACCTAGCAGGTATGCTGTCTTCTCAGAACCCTGGCAATCACTGTTCCTTCTTCCTACAAAGCTTTTCCCAAGAGCTTTGGTTGGCTTCTCCCTCACATCCTTCCAGTCTCTGCTCATGTCACTTTATCAGTGAGGTCTTCCTTGATCCCTCTGTTTAGATTAGCAGCTCTTCATTCCTCGTTCCCGTCTGTGCCGTATTTTTCTCAGTAGTGCCCTGTGCACCTGATACACTGTATTCTGTTAGGTTAATGACGGAACCTGTAAATTTTAGTCCCCGCATATCTGCAGTTAACACATTTCAATATATCACACACTCCCTTTAGCAGTTCAGTGATGCTGTCCTGGTTGGTGGGTGGTTTTCCTTCAGCTGGGATTCAGGCACCCAGAAGCTTCCCAAGGCTCTGCCTTCAGGGCCCAAGAGTCTCCTATGTCCAGTGGAAACCAGGGAAGGGTTATAAGTGGAGAAGGCACACCAGGTTCTTAAGAAACCTGTCCTGGAAGTGACACATGTCACTTCTGCTCACATCACATTGGCAGGAGTTTGTCATGTAGCTGGGTGCAGGAGAGGGCAGGAAATGTAGTCCTTGTCTGGACCACTGCCAGTGACAACTCAGTTCTGGGAGCGTTGGTGAGCAGGAGGCCATCTTTGTCCCACACGCTGTACATTTACCTGTGTAGTGACAGTGTCCTTCATTAGAATGTAAGCTCCATAGAAAAGCCATCTTTTTCTGTTTCCATCCCAGGACATAGAACAACTCCTGGTAGATCCCCAGTGAATATTTGTTTTTATTTATTTTTAAAAGGCCATAGTTTGAAGGAGGGAAGGGCTTCTTGTTGGTGTGGGAGTGGAGGCTGAAAAGACAGAGTTGGCCCATGAGAGACCATGGCCGTGTACACTTGTAGCCAGGATGGCCATGGGCTTCCCTAAAGCAGGAATGTGCCCAGGTCGCAGGCAAATTGGACTAAAACCAAAGCATTTGGCCCCATTTTTTTTCCATAAAACCATTTGGAAAATAGTTACACAACAGGAATTTCTCTATTGGCATCCTGTGGCTTTGCAGATAAGCAGCAGTGAATCAGCCAGAACCCAAAAATGTAGTTCTGTTTGGTTTAACTGCACTTGTATACACACGGCCTGTGTTTCTCCGTGGGAAAGCTTTCCTTTGTTCAGTGGACTGCGTATTAAATCTGTGGCATAATTCCAAATTGTTTCTCTGGCTTTTTCCTCTATGTGTTCTCCTAATTTAGGCTTGATCTGTTATTACACAGGTAAGTGTAAAGCATCAAATACCATCAATGCACTTCGGGTTGAGGTGATGTTATGGGGGTGACTTCAGAGTTTAAGCCATGCTCTGAGGCTCTTGTGCAGCCTCCCCTAGTGCCACCATTTGACACCCAACACTGAACTTGGTGGACTATGTTTTCTATTTAGTAGTTCATGTTGGGTTCCTTTAAATACAGCATGACCATGGTATGTCAAACTAACAGAAGAGACACATGTCTATTTGGTCAACGTGTTGCCAAATATTCAGCTATTTGGAAATGTTACATAATTGACTGAACACCAGTTATGTTGATGTATCTCTGTACCCTTGGTATTTTAATTGGTCGTATATCATATCTTTGCATCATAAAAGTCACCCATAAGATATACCCTCCAAAACAGGTTATGTAATGAGAATGATCAAAATATGCATAATATGCTGGTTTTACAAAATCTTTTATTAAGTATTGGAAAGTATGCTTATTATTTGAAGAGAAATCAGTCCAAAGAACTTATAACCAAAATAACGGGTGTGTGGTTGCAAGGATGCCATACCCAGCTATCTGAGGGAGAGAGAGAGAGAGAGAGAGAGAGAGAGAGAGAGAGAGAGAGAGAGCATTTGGCAAATGTCCCTCAAGCTCTTACTCTGGATATTTTTGTTTGAAAGACCAAGACGTGTGAGTTTCAATGTATTTTCTTAAATAATTTTCATCTTGAGGGAAAATTCTTTCTGAAACATCTACACAGACGTTGGGTCCATTACGTGGTGTTTACCATATAATTGAAGAGTCAGCACGCCCTCACCTGGAGCAGGAGATGGGAACAGTGTGAAGCCCTCACCCGATGCCTGGGGGTGCCAGGATGTGTCGTCGGGAGGAAGTGGGGTGAAGCTCGGGTTCATGATTACCTGTGTTGTACAGCTCCCGTGATCACAGGGACATACGAGTTGATGTGTTTCTACTAAATGGTAGGGAGGAAAAGCCTAAGGGTAGGATTTATGAGAATTTTTTTCCCATTATTTCTTTTTTTCTGCTAGTATTTTTCTTCTCCAAATACTGAAAAATCACTTAGATTGAGCAAGCTTTGTCTAGGTTAATTCGTTGTAGGGATACTTGTTATCACCATTGCCTTTCGGAAACCTATTGATAAGTAAACTTATTTACTGATTTTTCCCCTCTAATGAATGGAAATGCTGACTAGTAATCGGTCGTCCGGGTGGGAGGTGTTAGTCTGCTCGGGCTGCCATGACAAAATACCACAAACTGGGTGGTTTAAACCACAGAGATGTATTGTCTCACAGGTCTGGAGGCCAGAAGTCTGAGATCAAGGTGTCAGCAGCGTTGGTTCCTTCTGAGCGCCATGGGGGGGGATCTGTTCCAGGCCTCTCCGCTCATTTCTGGTGGTTTGCTGGCAAACTCTGGCATTTCCTTGGCTTATAGGGCCACCCTAATCTCTGCCTTTATCTTCATACGGTGTTCTCTATGTGCATCTGTGTCCGATTTTGTCTACTTATACGAACACCTGTCATGTTCGATTAGGGGCCCACGCTGCTCCAGTGGGACCCCATCTTAATTAATTACATCTGCAGCAGCCCTTTATTTTAAGTAAGGTCACATTCTGAAGTATTGGGGTTAGGACATCAACCCCTGTGAGTTTTGTGAGGAAACAATTCATCGCCTAACACTGTTCAACCAGTGATCCCAGAGACAGAGGAGTGGGGAGGGAAATCCAGTAAGTGATATTTACATTCTTAATGCTGTATATCCAAACTCAGTTTGATTTTCCTAGGTGGTCCATTTTTACCTAAGAAGGTGGAAGAAGATCCTTCAGGTTTCTCTCCCTCATTGGACTTGGTTTCTGCTCACATCTAAGGAGGATGAAAATATTTACACCACATTCCGCCTGGTGGGTGTACATGGGGATGAGTTGAAATAAAGAACATTACAATACTTTGAAAAAATATAATGCATGGTGTCTCCAAGTGGTAGTGGGTTTTTTGTTTTTTGTTTTTGTCACTACTGTCATAAGAGTCAGTGGTTCCCTAATTGGCTGATTATGAAAATTGCCTTGAGAGCTTGGTATTTATGGAGATTCTTGGGCTCATCCTCAGAGACTCTGACTTAGTAGTTCTGCAGTAGGGTCTAGGAAATATTTTCTTTAAGGGCTGTCCAGGTAATTCTGGTGATTAACCAGGGTTGAAACTAGTGGTCTCAGAAAATTCCTTCTTTCAGAATGAGCACTGTCAATAATGTATATTTAACCTTATTATTCGCATGTAAGGGAAAATATTGATCTCTGGTTCCAATAATGGCACTATCAATTGACTTTAGGAAGGTAGTATGTGTTTAGTGGAAAAGTTCTGGGTTTGGTG
Organism: Tapirus indicus; assembly: GCA_031878705.1. Taxonomy (NCBI): domain Eukaryota; kingdom Metazoa; phylum Chordata; class Mammalia; order Perissodactyla; family Tapiridae; genus Tapirus; species Tapirus indicus. The sequence goes on along the minus strand of CM062933.1, from coordinate 53,621,507 downwards.
TTCCTGGATTTGAATCCTGATTCTATATATGGCTTATAATGCTTGTATATCCATTGAGCAAATGTAAATTGGGGCAAGTAACTTCTCCGAACTTCAATTTCATTTCCTGTAAAATGAGGATAATAATGTCTATCTTGCAGGGTTTGGGGGAGAATTAAATTGATAGCTTATGAAAGGCCACTAGAATTAAACAAGCGTTCATTAAACGATCATTTTCTTTTCCTACTCTTCTAATACTTTGATTTATTTTGAGTTACTATCTCTAAATTTTTGGAAATAGGAAATAGTTAAAATAGATTAACTAGAACTGTACACAGTGCTCCCCCTTGCTCTGCCTTTTATCCTTTATGATTAATATTTCTTAGGTTCAAAGGTTTAAATGTGGAATTACAATTGCTGGATGTTTTCAGAGTACACCAGGTCTTAATAGAACTACATTAATTTTGTGGAAGAGTGATAATGTTGGCGGTAAATCCGGAATTCTAGAGACACGGTGAGCTAAGGAAAATCCAGTGCGATGAATGACCCATTAACTTATGCTGCAGGGCAGGACAGAGCCGAAGGCACTGAACCGCAATGCGGTTAAGTATTAAACGTTGAGTGGCATGTAGAAGAGGTCTCCATAGCATTCCCCTGGAATGTTTTAAGTAAGCCTCTGGCTTTTAATGAGTCACCATTATTAATGAATGGCTGGTCATTCCTCCTTAGAATCTTCACGTGATCGCTCTTCCAACAGTGCCCCTGGTGTGCTAAGAATCCTCAGAGTTGGAAAGAAAATAGTGGAAAACAGAGGGGAAGTGCAAAGTTTTTTTGCAATTGGTTGGGTCCTGGAGACAGAGCATCAACGTTTTAATTGCTGAATCTAGTCTCCTTCCAGATTAGTTCAGGCACACTTTGAGGTACACAATCTGAAATTCTAAGAAAATCTGCTTGATTTAGTTTTATTCTATGCACATTAATGGCAGATGTTAGTACCTGTTTCTGTTCCAAAGCCTCTTTTAGAAGATTTCTCTGCCTTTTGAGGTATTTTACATTCTTGCATAAGGCCACACAAAACAAGCATGAAGCCTACCCAGAACATGGACTAGCAAACTATTTCATTATTGATCATGAATTAATTATGAAATGGATCAATGTTTGGTATCTATGCATATCAGCCAGAATATTGGGAGTCACCAACAGGGGAGAGAAGGTTGATCATTGAAGATTTTGACCCTGTGGAGTCAAAGGTGGGCCTCCTTGGTTGACCAGGTGGCCTGACATTCATCTTTAGGTGGGAAGGGGTCAGAGTCAATGTTTCCCAGACAGGGTGCAAAGAAGAGAGCCTGAGTCCATCAGAGGGTAATAAAATAAATGTTTGTTGAGCTGAACTGTTGACTTGGCCAGTTGCCAGAATAGCAGTAGCGGAGGGCTTTTCAAGGTCAGGCTCAGACATCAAAAATGGGGAAGCTGGGAACCTTGCAGCTTATCCACATAGGTTGGAGGCAGAAGGAAATCACCTTCAAGAACAGGCCCTAGAATTTTGCTGTTAGATTCTTACTGGCGTAGAAAAGTTAGGGCTTAATCTTCTTGGTTTCAGAAAAACAGAATTACTGATTAAACAAGACCATGGTCGTCCTACCACTTGAAGTGAGCAAATTCTGGGAATGCTGCAAATGCAGCTCTTTGCAATGCAAATTGGCGTCATGGGCGCCTTTTGCTCAGATGTCTGCTGTAGAATGCCGGGGAATGTCTGTGAAATTTTGCTATGGCCGTGGCTGGGCAGAGATCCGCCATAACTTCCTGGCTTTATGTGTGGAAATAATAACTCTTAGGTTAAGCGTTGTTTGGGAAATCATCTCTTATTATTCCCAAGTGAGATATGTTTTCTGCTAAACAGCCCATTGCTTCACTGTGGAACTCTTTCAGTCATTCATTAAAAAATTCCTTTGGGGCCGCCCGGTGGCGCAGCGGTTTAGTCCGCGCTTGGCAGCCTGGGGTTCGCGGGTTCGGATCCCGGGCGCCCGCCGACACACTGCTTGTCAGCCATGCCGTGGCGGCGTCCCATATGAAGTAGAGGAGGATTGGCAACGGATGTTAGCTCAGGGCTGGTCTTCCTCACAAAAATAAATAAATAAATAAATAAATAATTCCTTCATTCATTCAACGATTCATTCAATGTTGAATCTGGGCACTCATTGACCAGCAGGCCTGGTCAGTGCTTTCACATATGTGCAGATCACATTTGCACTGACTATTTCCCTGTGACTGGACATCTAATCCCATTTGGACAGGGACAGGAGGTAAATATGGAGGCAAGTTACGGACGACACCTTTTCTTCTTAGGATGAAGGAATCCAGAGATACAGTAACATTAATTATTTCTATGAAAAACCACAATATAAAAGGCTGTCTCCCAACAATGTGGTTTGAAGAAAGAGATTTATTTATAGGTTACCAGGGCTCGTGCTCTGGCTGGACTGTTCACCTTTTCACGAAGAAATCTGCCTGATCTTTTGTCTGTTCACATGCATGAAGGGAGGATCCATTCAACTCTGTATTGACTTTGTAAAGTCTCTCAACCATGCGTAGCTTTTCTAGAGCATAATCCTCAAAATACTTTCCAGCCTTCAATTCAATATTAAACTAAAACAAAACCTGAAAGCAATGTCAAGGAAAAGTGATTGCTTAGATTCTGCTTTCTTTTTTTTTTTTTTAAAGACTGCCTTTTTCTTTTCTTTTCTTTTTTTTGAGGAAGATTGGCCCTGAGCTAACATCTGTTGCCAGTCTTCTCCTTTTTTTTCACTTTTTTCTCCCCCAAACCCCAGTAGATAGTTGTATGTCATAGTTGTACATCCTTCTAGTTGCTCTTTGTGGGATGCCACCTCAGCATGGCTTGATAAGCAGTGAGTAGGTCCATGCCCAGGATCTGAACTGGTGAATCCCGGGCCACCGAAGTGGAGTGTGCAAACTTAACCACTATGCCACCGGGTTGGCCCCTAAATTCTGCTTTTTTTAAATGTAGAAAGCAGCAACCTTTACTAGCTGAGATGGGGGCTTGTCTGCTTGGTGTAACAACAGCTGGTGTTCCTGGTGGCTTACAGCGTGCTAAGTGCTCACACGTACGCAGTCATTTAATCCTCCTCACAACACTAAGAGATTAGCACTCTTTCTTTCCCTGTTTTACAGATGAGGACCTAGAGGCGCAGAGGCCAGGTAAAGTGGCCATGCTAGAAAGTGTCAGTTTGGGGCATGAGCCTGAATGACCTGGCTCCAGAGTGGGTGCTCGTGACCACTCCCCTGGGCTAGGAGAAGCAGCAGGGGCAAAGGGGGTTATTAGGGCCCAGCTCCCTGTTTGCTCTCAGGCCTCATTTCCTGTCACTCTCTCTGTCTTGTTGAAACGAGAAGCAAGGTAGAGCTAAAATATAGGATCTAGAATGACACTCAGTGTTCTTTTCACTTTTTGGTCAAGGGCTCTAGTGTGTGGGTGTGTTGGGGGCTGGAGAGGGGGAGAAGGCGGAGGCGGAAAACAGGTCGTTCTTGAGGCTGATGCCAGCTCCAGAAGGTGATGATGTAGAGGTGAGCCCTCTACGCGTGATCAATAACAGGCCAGGTTCTTAGCTCATCCTTATGTCTGACGTACCTCAGAGTTGACCCCGGTGCTGGTGGTGGTGGTGGTAGAGGGCTGCATGCACGAGAGAGAGAGAGAGAGAGAGAGAGAGAGAGAGAGAGAGAGAGAGAGAGAGAGAGAGAGAGAGACAGCGAACTGATATCGGGATGACTTCAGATCAGATGCTTCCAGAATAGACAGAGATGGGAAGTCTAGGTGGACTGGCAGAACTAAAGAATGTCTTTTTTCAGATTTAGGGGTTCTGGGACTAATCATTGATGAGGCTCTAAACAACCCTCATTTCTGCGGAATAGAAATGTGTGTGAGGAGCAGGAGGTCCGGGCGAATGTCTGTGGTGTTGGGAAGGAGAGAGAGCGGGCCATCGGGGTTTGTCTGGAGCCAGGCTCACGTCAGCAACCTGCTAGTGGCCAGAAGGACCACAGCCAGCACTGCTTCCCCTAGTAGAGGGCTTGTTGAACTTTGCTGTGCAAAGAAGGGGAGAGAGCTGAGAAAGAAAAGTGCCTCACCAACATGAGGCTTCTCTGTGGCTTCTGGAAATATCCACGCCAGTCAGCAGGTATGTGAGCCTTGCGCACATTACATTAATCCCCTTGAAAGCACAGCCGGCACCTTCTGAGGGGGTCATTGTCCTGCCTGGTGAGCAAGGCTGCAAGTTTACATTCTGGGCTCCGAGTGGAAAGTAAAGCACTAGATGTGTTACTTTGTGTTACCTGCACAGAGGACAGACTTCCCATAGAGAGGACTTCTATCCATCGTGTGTCCTGGACGTGCTGTCTGCATCTCACCTTCATTCATAGAATAAGGAAATTCTCATAGCGTGGAAAGGCTTTCATGTGACCTGCAAGATGTTGGCCTCAAATCTGGCAGGCAGGTTTCCAAACAAGCTTAATATCATTGAATTAAAAAAAGTCAATGTTTGTTTTATTTCTTTATTAATATCTACAATGTTTGCCTTTTGCCATTCAGGTTTAAATAAATATACTCAGGGATGGACATTGACGTCAGTCACTTTTCTCCTCAGAGTATTTCCGGCCTGAGAAAGCTGCCGAATGAACGCCAACTGTCTTATCAAGGTCTCTTCTCTCTGACGACAGTCTCTGATCTCCTGAGATTTGCTGTGACGGAAAAGCCAGCTCCCAGTAATCCAGGTGTGCGTGGTCTTGGGAGGAAGGAGGTGTCAGAGCAGTTACATTAGACTTTGCTGTAAAGGTACTCATGACAGGTGCGCTCTAGATAAAGCTGCTCTAGGGCTTTTGGAAACCATTTGCATGCACTTCTGCAGGAACAAATGTACTTGCTGAGCGCTGCTTGGACACAGGCTTGTCCTGAGGAGAGAGAGGATGTCCAGGAACTCTGGGGTGGTTGGAAATGTCCCTTTTTGGGGGCCTTGCTGCTTAGTAAAATCCCAACGGGGCAGCGTTGTCCTGTCCTCCTTTCTGGCCCTGTGACAGGTGCATCCTGACAGGTGCTTCTCTGAGGGCTGGACCAGGTAAAGAGGTGAGGTCAGCCCGAGGCCTGGTACCCCACAAGGAACCAGGGCAGCCGTGGGCTTCGGTGTCCTGAAGACCAGGCCCACATACACCGCTGACTGGACTTGGGAGCTCGGGGAACTTTTTTAACCCCACGAGGCTCGGTTACCTTCCCGGGAAAGTAGAACCAGGCGCACATACTTCATGGGGCTGTGGCCAAGACTAAACTCTCCCCTGCCCTCTCAATCCTCAGTTTTGTTTGGATGACTCCTGCCCAGCCTTCCGTCCCCACCTGAGATGTCACCTCCTCCAGAAACCTTCCAGACCCTGTCTGGGTGGGAATCCTCCTGTGGACCCCCACTTCACTCTTTTCTCCTTTCAGAGCACTTTTCACGTGTGTCATCTTGTGTCTCTTGCGTGTAAACTGCAAGCTCTGTGAGGACAGGAACGGATGCCCCTTGTTTACCTGGCATGCGTCACGGCGCCTGGCACACCGTCAGCCCTTGACCTCTGTGGGATGGAGTCGGATTGACGAGTGTAATGTCCTAGTACATGTGTGGCCTGTGGGTGTCCCTTTCTGTCCTTGCTCTTCCTAGAACACAGTACAACTGTAGATGGACTGTTAACCCTCTTGTAGCCATTTGCTCCACAGCTGGCTTTCGTGTCCACCCAAATTGATGCCTAAGGCTAGAACTTCTTGATTTTTCTGTCTCCGTAAGCACATTTCTATGTAAAATTACTTCCTCTTTGCATCAAACAGCCTTGTTTGGGAGATTTCCTAAAACTTTATTAAAAACTGACTATTTGATGTGGCCCTGTGAGAGTGATCCTTTTAGGAACCAAGGAGGAACTGGCGGTCAGGGGATAAGACCCTGGATACCTAAGTCTTGACAGTGGGGAGAAGGGGAGACCGGGAGCATGGGAACCAGAGGGGCTGGGTTAGATCTGGGGGGAAGGCCCACTGGGGAGGGGGGACAAGAGTCGACACAAGGGATGCTGACCTAGTACTTACATGCATGTTTAGCAAACTGAAATATTGGGAATAAGCTGGTATGCGATGGTTCTTCACGGATGGTTTCTTCTGAATGAGAAGAGGGAGGAAGAGGATGAGGTAAGATAGAGGAAAAAAAGCTGCTGCTCTATCACCATTTGGCCTTCATGTCTTGGAACAATGTGGTACTGATTTTTCCCACATTGCTTGGCCCATAATTAGCTCAGTGTGACCTCACCTGGCTCTGCCCCATCCTGTCACCTGCCTCCCACTGCTGACTAAGGAAAGCTTTTTTGATTGCTGCAAAACTTGGCTGGGTTTGCAGAGGTTAGGTTCTTGGGAGAAAAGGTTCAGGTCTATTGTCAATTCCAGATTATACTGACCTTTAATAGTACCGTAATGATTAACTTCATGGCTAAAGATCACTGAGAGATGAAAAGTCAGGTAATTCTCAGGCTATTTTAAGTAATCCCTCCCTCCCCCATGGATTACTGGGAAATTCACTGAGAAAAGGTAATGGGAGCAGGAGATAAGTCAACATGCCCCAGAGGATAGAAAATGAAGGAGTTTCTCTGTAGCTTCCTAAACATAATGCCAGCCACCTACGTGAAGATCTAGGTCTCAAGAAAGGGCGTGAGTTGAGGAGGAATGTCAGGTTTCAGCGACCTGGATTTAAGAGAGCAGTGGTTGAGGGGTGAGTGGTGAGTATTCGGCTGTTAGACAAAGTGTATCCTTCAGTGACTGTCCTCGTTCCGTCCCTGACCTGACGTGTAGGGAATGCCACCAGCCTAACAGCTCTCCTTCGCTTGCTTGCGTCACGGTTCCCAAATGTTTGTTTCTGTTTGTTATTTTCGTCTCACAGATTTACACTGCCAAGTAAACTGACCTTGCATGCATTTCTGTTTTTCAAGGGCTGTGGCCCCCAACCCAGTAGTCACCATTGTTAGCCCCTCATATGTCCACCGTCACTGACTCAGTGCACCTACTGCCAGGTGCTCCCTGAAATGTCACTTGTAGAGATTTGCTTCCTGTGCTTGAGGCATTCCACCTGGTTTCCAGTACAAATACGTGCAGTGACCAACTCCTTTGGTCTCATCAGTTTGTCACCACTGTACATTAGCTCACTGGATATCCCCGTTCTGGGTACAGGGAAAATGGGTGGGGGTGAATGGGAAGGGAGAGGTTATTAGGGGCCCTGGAATTCTTCACAGGAAAAGTGCAGGGCAAAGCAGGCAGAATGTGCTGTGATCATTATAAGAACTGGGTGCCAGATGCACCCTGGAGGTTGGCCAAAGGGCAGTGAGAAAGGAACACGGGCCAGCCAGAAAGGAGCTAGCCTCCCTCGCCCTTCCCCCTGCGGGCCACCTTCTCCTTAGATCGGGAATTGTTCCATGAGCACTGCCTGTCCACCACCTAGCTGGATTATCGGTTCTCTTATAGTGAGAAAGATGTTCTAATGGCTTCGACAGACTAATCATTCAAAAAACTATATTACTTAAAAGGTTGAAGATTGAGGGGGATTCTCATTTATCTATCCTGGAAAAAGAATCCAAAGGGGAAAAATGTCAAGGTTCCCTGTCGAGAGATTAAGGCAGGAAACAGGAAAATCTGAGCTCTTCGTCTCAATGAGAATCCCTCAGCTGCCCAGTTTGGGGTGTAAGGAGGTGAATATGAGATAGAAGAGTTAGGAGATGAGAGAAAAAGACCAGAGTCTATGTCCATGTCTACGCCATTCTCCAGGGTGGCACAACCCCAGAGGGAACATGTGATTCTCCCAATGTTAGATATAATGTGGTTGTGAGGCCTATTGTCCTGAAAGTCCCTTGGCTCCTGCCAATCTCTGTGTCCTAGACAAGGTCCGTGTTATTATTCCTCAGCACCATGCGGGGGCTTGCTCATGTTACCAATGACTGATTGCTTACTACATCAAAGCATACTTCTCTAACTAAAGTATCATATAAAATATAACTTAAAAAACTTAAAGTATAGGGGCTGGCCCCATGGCCTGTGGTTGTTTGGTGAGCTCCACTTTGGCGTCTCAGGTTCAGTTCCTGGGCACAGACCTGCACCACTTGTTGGCGGCCATGCTATGGCAGCGACCCACATACAAAATAGAGGAAGATGGGTACAGATGTTAGCTCAGGGACAGTCTTCCTCAGCAAAACAAAAAACAAACAAAAAAACTCACAAAGTGTAAATGAGAATCAGGACCAAATCTCTCTTAGTGTCTGCCATTTGGATTAAGGGTGAGGCAGACATAATAACGATTATTATTCTGTTCCCAGCTTAAATTTTCATTTATTCAGTCAACAAATATTCCTACATGGCACAGTGCAGGGCACAATGGTGTGCAAACTAAACACCATGCTCACCCTTTTGACACCCATGTTAGGTTGGAAGAAACAGACATGAACTAAATAATCAGGCCAGTCTGTGATGACAAACTGTGATATGTGCTATGAAGGGAAATGTTTCACACTCACGTGTTTCCCTGCAGGATATAGAAGCAGGCTGCTGATTTCGTAGCAGTTCTAGGCCCCGGATGGAACAGGCGGGGCTCCGTGGAGACCTACGTCTACAGGTTATTCCTTCTGTTGTGAAGTTGGAAAGAGGAGAATAAGGATGAACTCAACTGCCGAAGACTTGATTGGACAGTTAGAAGTTTTTAGACTCAGGACAATATTCCTTTGCCCAATGAAACTGCTGGTAACCCTCTTCTTGGGTCACTGACTGTGCAAGTTAAACTGACATGACTTTGGCTCCAAATCTATGAAGTTGAGGCATTTTTAAGACCTATCCTTGAGAAAAATTAACTTTACAAAGGCTCCACTGAATTGCTGGTAGTTTTAAACTGCTTTCCTTTCATTGGGAATAACATTTAATGCATTAAAATGAGCACTAGTAGTAAAAAATTTAATTAAAATAATAACTAGTATAGCAGCCTAAATTAAAAAAAAATCTAATTAAAATAAAAGTGGCGGGGCCACCGGTGGCGCAGCAGTTTAGTTCGCAATTGGCAGCCCCAGGGTTCGCGGGTTCAAATCCCGGGCGCCGGCCAATACACTGCTTGTCAGCCATGCCGTGGCGGCGTCACATATAAAGTAGAGGAAGAAGGGCACGGATGTTAGCCCAGGGCCAGTCTTCCTCAGCAAAAAGGAGGATTGGCAACTAGCTCAGGGCTAGTCTTCCTCACACACACACACACACACACACACACACACACACACACAAATAATAGAAAAAGTAAAATAAAAGTGGCTATAAGTATATATTTTAACCTTTTAGTGGGATTTAAAAAGTGTCTCCAATAAATTCTCAGGAAATTAGAGTTCTAATTTTATGGCAAAATGATAAATTCTCAATATGTATGAGTGATAATATTTTGTTTAAATCCCAGAGTTTATACAATAACTTTACTATAAATTGAAGTGGCCATCCAGAATTTTTCATACCAAAAACAGATATGAGAAAGATTTGAAGATGAAAATCTATTACTTCCTTTATGGTCATATTCTCATGGGATTTTAGAACTTTAAATTCATCATGTTTACATTTATAAGTAATTATTTCCCGTGTCAATTTTTCTCTTTGGGCTGAAACCTTCCCTTTCGTTTTCTCCTGATGTCAGACCCCATGCCCACCATCTCTTCACTGCTTACCTGTCCCTTTGTTGTTTCACACACTCATCTGTATGACTTGATTTCAAAGGGCTGCGAACTACTAATGCAGTAAAGAAATTCATAATTTATTTTGGTGATGTTTCCCTCTTGTTCTTCATGACACTATGTCTGTAAGAGGCATTAATTTAGTGCTCAAATGAGGGCTTAAGCCATAGCTACACGTGTGAAAATGAGCTCATTTGGTAAGGTCTCATGGTTCCATTTTAATAACTTCTTTAACATTAGTAGCTTTTTGCTGGCCAGGCTGACATTTTACTCATAGGCTGAGTCATTTACACTAATCCAGAAGGTCTGGACATTGTCAGGAGGCCACCAGTCACTGTAGTCTGGTGCAAGTTTGGCAGTGCCCGCCATCTTTTGCATTATCCAACCTCCACTCTTGTGTGTGGAGAAAGGCATGATCTGATTTCCATAGATGGAGCATGAAGGTGGTTTCCAACCACATGAGTAATGACAGGTTATAAGGACTTGGTCTTCGTGTGGGATCCCGTCTCTTTAATCACAGACCACGCCTGTGAATTCTGTTTCTGTGGCAGCTTGACTCACTGTCAGATAACCCATCAACGGTAGACCTCGTCTCCTCCAAGAGCTCGTGCGAGGCTTCTCAGTAAGTCCCATGTCGTCACGTCTGTGTCCACCGCCTCTGACCCCACAGTCATCAAGCCAGGCTGTGGGAACACACGTGCACGGACTAATCACCAAATATGGAATGGAATCAGAGGAATGAATTGACAGGGAATATAGATGTAATTATTATTTCTATTTTATAGTTTCATTTGTGCTTTTGCCTCTTACTGAAAGAAGCTATAAGAAACAGCCAAGGAAGACTGTTCGGCATCTTCCCCCATCCCCAACTAAAATTATTGAGGACACTGTCATCAAAATTCTCAGCTTCCAAGTGGTGATTTCTTTTAGACTTAAGTACTGGAAATGTTTTGCTCTCTCTGGGAAATTGGTGTTTTTCTCCTGATTCTCCACAATGGGTGAAAACAATGTAACTAACAGTGTTTCCATTTTTACTTTGGGTGGTAAGAAACTCAGAAACAATTTGTGAACCAACCATTGTTACTCTGTTGGACCTTTTGGCCTATAAATTGAGTTCTATTTTTTCCTCTGATTCTAACAATACAATCAGATTTATATCTTTCTTGGTGTTTATTTTAATTTTACTCTTTTATGTTATATATTCTTTTTAAGTCACCTCAGAACTTTTGCGATTTAAGGGAGATCATCAATCAATCAATAAGAAGGCTAGGATAGGAGTTTCCGATCATTCTCATACGTCCAGTTTTCCTACACCATTTCCGACAAATGATCGGGTCCTGTGTGTTTTTGAATCAGCATGTCAGGAGGGGGAGGGTGGGAGGGAAGACAGATTTCTTTGCTGTTGGCTTCTCTTGACTCTCCCCCTGTTTAAAAGGGCAGCTCATTCGTCTGAGCCAGACCTCCAGGATTCAGTCACGCCTCAAGTAAAGGGACTCAGGTTTGAAGGAGGCAGTTTATTTCTTATAGGAAGCAAGAAGACCTCCTTTTGTGGTATAAAATCTTAAAAGTTTTGGAACTATTTTATTTTCTTATTTCTACAGACAATCTAATCCAAAAAGTATATTTTTGTCTGAAGGGAAGATCAGAGTTATTTTCATAGTTTCATACCTTCTGTATGTAGAGTTCCAGGTTTTACAACATGAAGAACCCTACAACATTTGCACGTGACAGATTCCAGGGCAGCCCCCTCCTGGCTTGTGGAGGTAGGCACTCAACTCTTGAGTATCCCTCCCACGCCCTCCCCCAGGGAGTGTGACATTAAATAGCAAATAAAAAACACTATGAGAGGTTTAAGAGAGACCACAAAAGAAAAGAGAACGTTGTATATATTTTTTTCCTGCTTTTTGAACTGGGGGCCCTGCATTTTCATTTTGCATTTGGCTTCACAAATTATGTAGCTGGCCAGGCCTGGCAACGGACAAGAAAAAAGAATCTCCAGCCCCATCCCAGATCTACTAAATCAGGATGTGCATTTCTAAGATTTGTAGGTAATTCATATGTGCATTCAAGTTTGAGAAGCACTGATGTAGGTGAGCACTATCCAGCGTGGCTCATGTGGCTATTGAGCCCTTGAAATGTAGCTGGTCCAAACTGAGATGTGCTTTAAGTGTAAGACACACCAGGTTTTGAAGACTTGATATGAAAACAATGTAAAATAGCTCATCAATAACTTTTATATTGATTAATGTTGAAATGGTAACATTTTGGATCTATTAGATTAAATAAATATATTATTGCATGTAATTTTACCTGTTTCTTTTTATTTTTTTAATATGGAAGTTAGAAAACTTTACATTACATAGTGGCTTGCCTTTGTGGCTCATATTTGTGCCTCACACTATATTTGTATTGGACAGCAGTGGTTAGACCGCTGTTTCTACTTTTTTTTTTTTTTTCTGTCTAAGCTTACTTATCCTCTGTCCCATTCCTTCAGGAAGAAGTTAAATGATTAATACAGTCATATATCACCTAACGATGGGGACACGTTATAAGAAATGGGTTAGGTGATTTTTTTGGTTGTGTGAACATCATGGAGTGTGCTTACACAAACCTAGATGGTACAGCCTACTACACACCTAGGCCCTGTGGTACTAATCTTGTGGGACCACCATTGTATAGCGACCTGTCCTTGACTGAAAGTCCCTACCCGGTGCAGAACTGTATGTTAAAATGGTAAACTAATTCCATCTAAGTCTAACGATTTAACATGTTACCATTTCTGGATAACACTGAGTTTTAACTAGGATCTTTACTACCTTATTCCACTGCAATGTTCTTTGACATCAGCATCCCCTGGAGGGCTTGTTAAAATTCGCATCAGATTGCTGAATCCTGCCCCCTGGAGAGCCTGACTCAGTCTGTCTGAGGTGGGGCCCAAGAGTTTCGTTTTGAACAGGTTCCCAGGTGATGCAAAAGCTGCTGGTGTGGAATCCACACTAAGAAAACAGCTGTTCTTGTGGCTCTCCACCCCGGCTACTCATCAGAATTGCCTGGGTAACTTTTAAAAAATTACTGGTGAGTGCCTAAGGGAGGGTGGGGGGCTTGGGGAATGATAGTTTAAAAATCTCCCCGGGTGATCCTATCACTCAGTGGGGTTGAGAGTGAACGCCTTACTTCAAAAGCAGTAACAAGTGGGAATTATAGGCATTGGGACAGGCTTGCCTTCTTTCATCTCCCTTTGGGGGTTTAGAGAGCAAACCCTATGTTCAGACTTCCCCATAACCTGGATGGGACATATCGGCTGATTTGCATCATCTCAATTCGATCAGCCATGACGTTGGGGTTCAGGGAAATACAATGATTTGCCCATATCACACAAGAAGATGGCAGGAGCTCAGCACTCCCTCTTCCTCACTTCGAACATCCCCATCCCCATAAGCCCCTGATGTGCTCGAGGGTGAAGACCTGGTATTTTAGGTCTCTCCCTTGTGTTGCCCCGTGGCTGGGGGGCCGGGGGGGGCACCTCTTCGTGGCTTTCGAAACGTGTGGCTCTGTCTGTGCTGTGCAGACATACATGATTTACTTCGGGGAAGCCTGGCATCAAGAAAGTTACCATTCCCACTTGCAAGGCTGGTGTGTTTGTCAAGAAGGTGTGTTTAAAATATAATTTAATCTCTTGTGTTTGCTTTCAGTCGATGAGGAAAACACAAATATGAATTCAGTTGAACGATGAATCACCAGCTTAGCAAAGCCCAAATAGACGGACCCACTGGACGTGAGGCTCATGTGCTGCGGGGTTTACATTGTTGGGAGATGTATGGCTGTGACTCCCGGAGGTGTTGTGTTTTCTTATTAATTTTTGAAAACCATTGTTTACGGTTTATGAAAAATGAAAAGAAAATATAAATGATTAATAATGAAATATCACACACATATATATATATACATCAAGACCTTGACAGGGAGAAAGGTTGTAGTTTTAAAGGTTATAGCTGTAAAGTAGGTTATTTGTCTTGACTAGATTAGTAATAAATATGTTTGTCTCTTGACAAATATGATGGATGTGCCTGAGCAGCCAGCCCCAGGATATGTATTTTGAGTTGCTTCTTAATAGTTTGAATGAGTTCAAATGATCATTCATTTGTCCCTGCTTTGTGGTCCCAGTGATCAGTGGTAAAAATTCACGAAGTGATTGGGAACGCTAGGAAGGTAAGCATTTTTCAGTTCAAATTCCTTTATTTCCTGAGTTTTGGCTTAGATCACAGGGGTTTATTCTCAATACCTGAGGATATTTTTACTCTTTTTTTCTTCTCTCTTAGATATGCACAAATTAATTCCATGTTTCCTGGGTTCTAAACTTCACCTCACCCTGCTCTGTTGCCTCCTTTTCTAGCAGAGGTCAGACAGATGCTCAAGCCAGGGACACCTGCTGCTCCTGTGGTGCTGCCCACAGCTCTACTCTTTGCAGCAACGTCCACCTTCTACCATGATGGTCACTCACAGCACATCGAGGAGATGTCTCTTCACAAACCAAGTGGTAGTTATTGGATGGCAGAAATCAATCTTTTAAATCAAAGCATCCAAAGTCATATACTGGTAATTTTAATAAGATCCCTTAAAATGACCAGACATAGGTATTCTTTTCTTGGGGCAACCCATGACATAGAAGATGTTTTGAAATACCTGACCTTTACCGAACATTAGTGTTGCAGAGGAAACTACATTGATTTGGGAATCTAAAATAAGCACCTTAAATGAAGTTATGCAAAAAAATTTACCATCTTTAATATAATGAGTAAATGAAATCTCTAAATAATACAGAAAACTCCTTTTAACTCATCATATCCTCTCCTGATACATTGTTTCACAAAGTTAATAAAAATTTTGGAAATAGGTTGTTTGAATTTTATCCCCTTTTCTTTCCCCAAACTTGTATTGATAAAGATACTATTAATCAGTAAAATGTTTAAAAGGACTCTGGTAGGGATGCAAAGAGCCTGTGTATCTTTTTTTTTTTTTTTAATGAACAATTTAGTGTTTATCTGAAAGAATTGAGTGTGAAAGACTTGGCAGACATCATCAAATCAACAAAAATAAATATTTTGTGAATAACAGTAAATCTGCTAAAACAATCTGGAAAATCTTTAAAATCTGTCTGACCCATATAACTGTATACACAGGCAGGTATCTTTAATTTTCTCAGAATGTTTTTTGGTTAATTTGTCTTCTGGTCTGTAGTAGACAGAGACTTTTAGCTGCAAATAACAGAAAACCCAATACAATCTCTCTAAAGCAGAACAGGAGATGTTATGAATCTAGGGTCCCAAGTTTGTTTTCGGAGCTCTGTCTGTCTCCATCCTACTCCTCTTAACTTCTCTTGACATATCATGGCCTCATTTTTGTCTGTTGTCAATGGCTCCTTTCTTTTGGCTAGGAAAGATAGCAGTGGGCAGCTCTAGATTTCATTTTTCTTACAACTTGCCACCCTAGAGAGAGGGAGACCCTTTCTTGTCCCATTTCTACAGAGGAAATCTCAAAGACTGTGGCTGATCCTGCTTGGGTAACACGTCTGTTCCTGAATGAATCATAATGACCAGGGTAAAGCTCACTCTGGCCTCCCACTGGAGACCCGGAGAGGGTGGGGTCAGCTTCATTGAAACTACAAACTGTATTCCTCTTAGGAAAGAAGTGTGCCATTACCAGAAGAAAAGAAAAAGAGGGGCTAGACGGACAAAATACAACGAATGTCCATTGTTTAGCCATTTTATTATTGTTTTTATAAGCTGTAAATTTAGTGGCAAATTGGTCTTGTCTGTTTAGTGATTTCTACATAGAGTTTCGGATGTATGAGCGTGTGCATGCACATTTTCATTTTGTTTTGTTTTAAATATATGGTTGTATTCTTTAAAGGAAAGTTCAGTTTTTACTGGGAAATACATTCACCTATGTCCTGAACTCATAATGTCCCCAGAGTTTGTCCTCAGCACTGCTTTGGAAGCTCCGAACTGGAAATAAGCTGGTTAATAACCACATGAAAGTGGAAAAGAAAGCAGTGGAGATATGGTGTGCAAGGGAGGAATAAATTCTCCATTGGTTCTACAACACTGCTTTTACAAAAGTCCATAATGTGGGGAAACTGTTCTTCTCCATGACTGCAAAAAATCGAGATATGGACTATTAGAAGCACATAGTCCATATTAGAACTTGATGCAATAGTCCATTAATGAACTTGATGCAAATCTTTATTTGACCTCAGGACATCCTGGGACTCTGAGGAAGGTACAGTTCATAGGAAGAACCTGAATGTATTATGGTGGCTCCAGAAAAAGAACTATCCTAGGAACGGAGGTAGGAAAGCTGGGATGGGAGTCTATGAGTGGTTATGGGAACTCCTGGAAGATCGCTTGTCCTCTGAGAAAGGCGGCTGCTTTGCCAGGCTGGAAGTGGCAAACGTGAAATGAGATTGTAGTAAGAGACCATGGAAACCCAGGGCATTTGTCTTGAAATAAAATACAATAAAAATAATAGAAATACCCCCTCCCCCCGAAAATTTGAGCTAAACTGCACTGAGCTTACATAAGTAATTAGAAAACCAGGCTCAACTGTGTATCCTGAATGTATGTTTTTTAATCTTAAAAAGAAATATTTGTGGAATATAAAAAATGGCATAGGTAGTGTGCCCATGTGCTGGAGGAGTCGCAGGACAATGGAGGCGCGTAGGAAGGGTGGAGAGGTCACGACACAATGCCATACTTGTTTGTGACGGCGCCAACTTGTGAATGAGAACTTATGCCAGGAACAAAACTTCAGGTTTTGTTATAAAACAATGAAAAACTTTTAAAGAAAATGCTGCAAGGGCAAACCTAATAGTTTTTTTTTGATTTGTTAAATGTTATAGTTCCAAACGTTATGATAACTTCAGTAGATTAGCAGAAACTCCTTTGGGAAACAATTCGGAGTATTGGTAGTAAATCAGCATCAGCCATTTTCTGTACAATAGAAGAAAATGTGAGAAATAGAGAAGAACAGACACGACATTGAACCAGTGAGATTGTAGAAAACTCAGTGATGTAAGAAGTCTGTACATCGGGATTTACTTCTGTTTGAGGAAGGAAAAAGGGTTCCTCTCCTGTCTAATTTTGATGGCCCTGCTCTGGACCCCACCTCCACCTAACTTCTCTGCAACATGGCTCCAACAGTTTTTTCCGTGACAGAGCCTGCTAGTTGCCAACCCAATATCCATTTTCCTTATCTCTCCAAGTAAAAGAACCAATTTCATTCTGGGAGCCAATGTGCTCAACTAGAAGACTACATTTCCTAGTCCACCTTGAGGATGGAGACAGTCAACAAGGGTAAATGAAAGTCATTGAGTAGGCTTTCTGGGAAACTGTTAAAGAGGTTGAAACATCTGGGAGATGCCTTTTGGCCTTCTCTTTCTCTTTTCTCTAGGCTGGAACCTGGATGTGATAGTGGGAACTCCTGCGGCCATTTCTGATGATTAGGGAAACCTGAAGATGGAAGGTATGCTGATGATGGAGAAGCAGAAAGATGGAAGAAGCTTGGGTCTCTGATGACCACGGAGCAGCTGCACTGACCTTGTCTCTGTCGATCACTCTAAATCCTGGGATGTACAACCACATCATTACATAATGGGTGCTTATTGATTTTTGAGTGGATAGATGCACGGATGAGCACTCCCTGGACTTCCTCCAGTCGTCTGCAGCTGGGTCAGCTCCCCTGTATCTGTGATGAGGCTTTCCTTCCCAGCTCTACCAAACTCTCCTCCAATTTCACGTTTGAGTGTCTTCTGTTCTGAGGCAGCCTTGGCCTTCTTTACTTGACTGTCCTGTGATCCCTGGAAACTCTACATGCCTGGCATTACACTTTCACTTAGATGGTGTCTAGGTTTAGGAAAAACAAGACTTAGGAAGAGCCACTATAATTTGATTTATTTCTACAGGGAAAAGAAAGTTAGACGCTCTGGTCTTTAAAGCAGTTTTCAAATATACAGATAGACTTATTTTTCAGACAAGAGTGTCTGATAAGTTTTTATTTTCTACTAAAATAAAAATAAGAGGAAGAAGGACTTGAAAACTATCCCCGTTATTCCACTTCCACCAGGTGGTAGAACCATTTCATTGGGCTGTAATCTTGGGCCTACTTATGAACCGTCCTTCTTCAGTGTGGGAGCAATAGTGAAGCAGCCAATACTTCTCATCCCAACTGTGCGCCTTGCTTTGTGGGTTGATTACAGGGAGCTGGTTTCATTGGGCATTTTAATCAGGATGTTTCTGGAATATTCTTTCAAGAAGCTTAAGAGCATCTGGGGGAACTCCAGGCAGCCCTGGGGTGCAGAAAGCAGGGAGAATGCTTGCTGCAGTCAGACGGGCAGGGGGAGAGGCAGGAGAGGAGGCAGGGCCAGGTTATGCAGGGCTCAGTGTGCTGGGTTGTATGAGTTATCACTGCTGTGTAACCACTACCCTAAAACTTAGTGGCTCAAAAGAACCATCATGTATTTGTTCTGATTCTGTAGGTCAGCAATGTGAGCTGAGTTTAGCTGGGCAGTTTTTCTGCTAGTCTTGCCTGGCTCACTCGCACAGTTGCAGTGACGGTAAGAGCTGGCCTCCTTCATGTGTCTGGAGATTGGTGCTGGCTCTCGGCTAGGCTTCTGTCTCCAGGTGGCCTTTCATCCCCTTAGGAGGCTAGCCTGGGCTTCTGGACATGACCGTTTCAGGGCAGGAAGAAGGCAAGAGTGGATGGATGCTGCAAAGCCTCCTGAGGAAGCTGTACAATGTCATTTCCACCTCGTTCTATTGGTCAAAAATGTCACATGGCCAGTCCAGATTCAGAGTAGGGAAATAGATTGCACTTCCTGGTGGGAGGGCCTGCACGGAATTTATGGCCACGTTTAATCCCTTGGATGTAGTAACATGTTTGGGTTTTATTTTAAGTGTGAGGAAAGCAATGAAAGCCTTGAAACAGTGGAGTGGTTTCATTTGTTCATGTGTAATGTTACCTCTTCCCACCCCCTTCACATCCTGGCTTTCCAGTGCAGCAAGCCCGGATCTTGGGGGAAGTGGAAAGGACTCCACCCATAAGCAATGGCTTTGAGGGAATACATGGCATCTGAAAGCAAGGTCACCCTGGTGAGAGAGCCTCGAAAGCTCGGATGCTTGAGGATTACTCCAAATGGAACCTGGAGTCCTCTCCCTCTGGGTGCCGATAGGAGTTGTGGAGAGCAATGGAAACTTCCTGCATCCTCTCATGAGACAACGCAGCAGTAATCCGTGTGCGTTGAGGACCAAATCAGCATGATGGCACTCAGCAGAGGCCAGCATGATAAACGATAGACAGAAGTCAGGTGTCACACTCCCCAGCCTTACTCCTGCACAGCGATCCAGAACTGGACACATCCCCAGAGGCAAGGGAGAGGGGCATCCTTGAATTTGAAGATGGAGCTCAAAATAGAAATTGCGTTATATAAAATAGAAGAAGTTCTGTAGTTTAGACACACAAGTTTGTAGCTGAAAATTGAACCTACTACACATATATCACATAAACCTTCTATTGAATTATGTGTGTGGAAAAGTACGCAAATAAATCCTAGAATAAAAATAAAGTTTCACAACGTGAACATATTCATGTAATCATTACCCAGACCAGGTAACAGAATCTAACGAGCTCCCCCTCCTAATATAACCACTATCCTGACTTCTGCCAACGTAGGTTAGCTTACCACTTTCCCAGTTTATGTAAATGAAATCATGTAGTTTGTACTCTTTTGTGTTTGGCTTATTTGACTCAACATCTGTGAGATTTCTCTAGGTCTTTGAGTACAGTTTGTGCATTTCTATTACTCTTTGGTATTCCCTTGTATGAATACACCTCATTTTATTTAACCATTCCCATTCTGTTGTTGATGGATACTTGGGTTGTTTCCAATTTGGGGATTCTATGAGAAGTGTTGCTATATACATTTTTACATGTTCTTTGGGAAGCGTATGTATACATTTCTTTTGTTTAAGTACCTAGGAGAGGAATTGCTGGATCATAATATATGTACATTCTCAGCTTTAGTAGATGTGACAAATTTATTTATTTGTCACATTTTTTATTTGGTTCTATCAGTTAACACTCCTACCAGCAATTGATGAGAATTCTAACTGTTCTCATATACTTACTAACACTTGATATTGTCAGAGTTTTAAATTTTAGCTATGTTAGAGGGTGTGCCTATGTTTTCTTATTGTGGTTTTAAGTTGCGTTTCCCTGATGACTAATGTGCTTGAGCATCTTTTCATGTGTTAATAGGCCATTTGTAAATTTTATTCTGTGGAGTGCTTGTTCAAGTCTTTTGCCCATTTTTCTACCTGATTGTCTTTCTTTTTCTTATGGATTTATAGGAATTCCTTATATATTCTGGACACAAGACGACACAAACACGCACACATATTCACCACCTTAATGGTATCTTTAGATGAAGAGAAGTTCATATTTTATTGTATTTCAATCTATCATGCTTTTGTTTTATCATTAGTGCTTTGTACATCTTCGAGATTCTCTTGGGTATCCTTATACATTTTACATATACATTTTACAATCAGTTTGTCAATTTCCATAAAAAGCCTGCTGGTGTTGGGATTGATTCGAATCAAAATTTTAGGAAGATTTCTCTTAGGAAGTCACATTTAGGCTGAGACCTATAGGATTAGAAGGAGCCAGTTATGTAAGGTAGGGATAGCGGGGAGAATTTTCTAGGGCAAAGGGAACAATGTGCAAAGCCTAAAGTATAAAAAAAACTTATCAGAGTCAAGAAATGACAAGGTAGCCTGTGTGGCAGAAGGAAAGGGACTGAGGTGAAGCTGGCGTGTGGGTCACAGCCTTGATCCTACAGCCTTGAAGCTCGTGCTAAGGGGTTTGGATAGACAAGTGATCAGCAGACACAGGAATTGTTGCTTTGTTTGCTTGTTATTAAATGTTTCTGTTAAAAGAAAGATTTACTTTGACATTTATTCAACTTTTTTTTCAAATAGGTGATTCAGTTTGAAAATTCACAAAGCTATAACTTGATTCTCTTTGACTAAAAACAAATGTATGATATGAGTTTTGTTAGATCCTTTGATTCGAATTTGGGCTGAATACATCTAGGGTTACCTTCTAAACCCATTTACCTCTCACAATTCCCTGTATTTGAACTCACTGTGCTAAACATTTCTTTGAAAACTAGGCAAAAATGTCCCCCACGTGACTCAGTACGTGTTCACTTCATGTAACCTTTCACTCTTCCTTGTTCACTGGAGAGAGTCACAAAAGAGATGAGTCAACTGTAAAGGCAGGAGTGAGCGTCTGTGCCCATTATCCGCGAGCATCCGTGCAAACGCCTGGGGCTGAGACCCCTCATCAAAAGGCCTTTTGTAGTTTCAAGGGCAACGCTAACATCTCCCAATGACTATACATTTTTGAATGCTTCAAAGAATCTTTGCCACTTTCTAGAAAGAATGCAGCTGCCTTAGCAAATGCAACACCACTCCATGTAGAAAATGCTCTCCAAGTGGGTCCAAGCTGCTATATATATGTTAAAATGGGCAACCTTTTCTATAGCCCTTTATTTCAGAGTGATTACACAGGGCTCTAGAAAGTTGATCCTTGTTGCTTTGTCTTAATACTATAAACAGAATGCTGTTCGATAAATAGTTGAGTAACTTTATGGGCAAGTTACATTGTTAGATTCTTCTGAGCATGCAAGTTGACCAGGCTTGAAACTGATAATAAGGGCCTTATCTATTCCAGAGCACTAGGGGAGGTGGGGGGAGCTCTTACGGAAAATGATGTGAGGTAAAGTGAGAGGAAATGGAAAAATAAGTCACAAGTAAGGGAGGATTTAATACCCACAAGTGAGCTATAAATATAATCATGGTGGTAATCCCTGCTTTCCGCAGCTCTGCTCGGCCTTGGTAGACCTGACCTCACCAACAAATGTGGGCTGGGAACGTTGTCTCATGTCACCTGAAGTCACTTACTGAGTAGGTTGGGGTCAATTTCTTCAGAGCACAAGGTGACTCCTGGATCTGAGCTCCACTCTGATCTTCTGATCCCTTGTTGGGGCTAGCCTCTTTTCTGAGGGTGTGCCCATGCTCCCCAAATACTCAGTTACCGTCTGGGCTCTGTAACAAATGGGAGAGCCCCCTGGGACTCCCCTGTTCCCTCCTGCTCAATTTCTGAATGTGCTTCTGCCGAGAGGCTCTCCTCCTGCAGCCCAGCTGCCAGACCTGGGGCCCCTTGGGAAGTGGTGCAGCCATCTCCTCCATGGGGTGCCACACTTTCTTGGACACTGATACATGCAGTGGGACCAGTCTGGCATATTTGTTTGTCCCTGAACTCTAGACTCACCGAGTTCTAGTTCTCTTCCCATTCCTTAGCCATCCATGTTGAGGGCTCCTTCAATTTATCCTCCCTACAAGAGGTAATTATTGTGGATTTAGATTTGCCTTTTGGGCCTTTTAGGTTTCTATCATAGATTTATGAAATGCTTTCTATATATTCTTGGTGTTCCACCAAGTTCCTTGCTTTTGATCCGGGAACTCAGTAGATAGAAAAAGATAACAAGACTGATGTCCGTAAGGTTCATAGGTCTGATGTACCCACCTCTCAGAGGTGCCTGGCCTTAGAGAACAATGAAGAGCCTACTGGAAACTTGGTTGAAACACCAGCTAGAAGATAGTATCTCGCAGAGTTAGTGTTCGTGCTGCCTGATGCAGCATATACCGTGGATCAGCAAATAGTACATGGTGCTCTCCTTCTGGAACCGGAAGACACAGGTGTGTGTATGAGGGATTTAAACTGAGGTGGCTCCTTACAGGAAGCTCTTAATGGCCCACCGCCTACAAGTCTTCCATCTAATCTCTGAAGCTCTGGGCTCATCTGACATGGAGATTTCAGATCCCAAGGGATACGTGTCCACCAACAGTGCTTCCACTGAACTGAAAGCTGAGCTTATTACCTGCCTATCTGGACTCCTTTTTCTTTTAAATTTTTTCTTCCAGTTTCATTGAGATATAACTGACATATAATGTTGTGTAAATTTAAGGTGTATAATGTGATGATTTGATATATACTGTGAAATGATTACTACAATAAGATTAACACATTTATTACCTCACATAGCTACCGTGTGTGTGTGTGTGTGTGTGTATGTGTGTGTGATGAGAACTCTATCTACTCTCTAAGCAACTTTCAAGTAAACGATACAGTATTGTTAACTACAGTCACCATGCTGTACATTAGATCCTCAGAACTTAGCCATCTTATAACTAGAAGTTGGTACCCTTTGACCACTGTCACCCATTTCCCCCACACCTCCACTTGGCAACCACTAATCTACTCTGTCTAGGAGTTCGGTTGTTTTTATTCATTTGTTTGTTTGTGAGGAAGATTGTCCCTGAGCTAACGTCTGTGCCCGTCTTCCTCTATTTTGTATTTGGGACGCCACCACAGCATGGCTTGATGAGTGGTCTGTAGGTCCGCGCTCAGGGTCCAAACCTGTGAACCCCAGGCAGCTGGAGCGGTGCACGCAAACTTAACCGCTATGCCACTGGGTCGGCCTGAGTTCATTTTTTTTTTGTTGTTAGATTCCACATATAAGTGAGATCATACAGTATTTATCTTTCTTTGACTTATTTCACTTAGCAGAATGCTCTCAGGTTTCATTCATGTTGTTGCAAATGGCAGGATTTCCTTCTTTTTGCGATCGAATAATATTCCATTATATGTATATCCCGCATCATCTTTATCCATTCATCTGTCGACGGACATTTAGGTTGTTTCCATGTTTTGGATATTGTGAGTAATGCTGCAACGAACACTATTTTGAGATAGTGATTTCTTTTCCTTTGGATATATACCCAGAAGTGGGATTGTTGGATCATATGGTAATTCTATTTTTAATTTTTTGAGGAATTTCCACAGTGGCTGCACCAATTTACATGCCCACCAACAGTGCACAAGGGTGTCCTTTTCTCCACGTCCTTGCCAGCACTTGTTATCTAGTCTTTTTGATAACAGCCTTTCTAACAGGCATGAGGTGATATCTCACTGTGGTTTTGATTTGCATTTCCCTGATGAGCATCTTTTCAGGTACCTGTGGGCCATCTGTATATCTTCTTTGGAAAAATGTCTATTCAGATCCCTTTCTTAATTTTTAATTAGATTATTTGTGGGGTGTTTTTGCTATTGAATTGTACAAGTTCCTTATATATTTTGGATAGAAACCCCTATCAGATATATGATTTGCAAATATTTTCTCCCATTCGGTAGGTTGCCTTTTCATTTTCTTGATTGTTTCTCTTGCTGTGCAGAAGCTTTTTAGTTTGATGTAGTTATTTATTTGTTTTTGCTTTTGTTGCTTGTGCTTTTTTGTGTCATATCCAAAAGATCATTGTCCAGACTGATATCTAGGAACTTTTTCCTATGTTTTCTTCTAGGAGTTTTATGGTTTCAGGTCTTACATTTAAATCTTTAATCCATTTCAAGTTAATTTTTGTTAGTGTAAGAAAGGTGTCCAATTTCACTCTTTGCTTGTGGATATCCAGTTTTCCCAATACCATTTATTTAAAAAAGCCATCTTTTCCCCATTGAGTAGTCTTGGCTTTCTCATCAAATGTTAATTGATGTATATGCATGGGCTTACTTCTGGGCTCTTGATTCTATTCCATTGATCTGTGTGCGTTTTTATGTCAGTACCATGCTGTTTTGATTACTAAAGCTTTGTAGTATAGTTTGAAATCAGGAAATGTGATGACTCTAGCTTTGTTTTTCTTTCTCAAGATTGCTTTGGCTATTTGGGCTCTTTTGTGGTTCCATACGAATTTTAGGATTTCTTTTTTCTATTTCTGTAAAAAATTGCCATTGTAATTTTGATAGGGATTGCATTGAATCTATAGATGGCTTTAGGTGGTGTGAACATTTTAACAATATTAATTCTTCTAATCCATGAACATGGGATATCTTTCCATTTATTTGTGTCTTCTTCCATTTCTTTCATCAATGACTTATAGTTTTTAGTGTACAGATCTTTCACCTTCTTGGTCAAAATTATTCCTAAGCATTTTATTGTTTTTGAAGCCATTGTGAGTGAAATTTTTAAAATTTCTTTTTCAGATAGTTTGTTGTTAGTGTGTAGAAATGCAACTGAGTATTGTATGTTGATTTTGTATCCTACAACTTTACTGAGGCTGAGTTATTATGCATTATATTATACATTATGTTAAGTAGAAACATTTATTATTTATTATTTTTGAAGAAATGGTTTAGGAATGAAAGCATATAAAGATGTTGGGCAGCAAAAGGTGAGAGAGTGATGTGATCATTTGTTGTGTTTTTGGCTGTGTAGCCGTGGAGCACCCTCCCCATTTGGGGGAGGTTTCATGTTCACTTGATCTTGGCGAGGGCAGTACCCTGGTTCTTATTAAGGAGGCTGAGGGGGAAGGTCCTCCTTCCTGTCCCATGAAGGCTAGTGTGCAAGATTGTCACCTGGCTCAACCAATCAGAAGCTCACATCCAGGAATGGAATCCTGAGTGAGTGCAGCAAAGATGAGGTGATAGCTAGAATTCATTTGCATCAGGATGTCTCATATTTTTGGTATTTTCAAGAGTGTGGAACAATGGAAGTAATCTAGAAACTTACTTGGTAAGTTTAAAAAATTTTGTGACCCCTCGCCCCAAATTAACAGTATTTTACAACCAAAATAATTGTAGAATATTACTGATCCATGCCGTGGTTTTTTTCCCTATTTATCCCCAGTACGCAATCTGACACATTGTAAGTACTTGACAAATGTTTGTATGAAGGGATTTGAAGAGAAAGGAAATATGGTATTATCAATGAAAAGACCTAGCCTATTGCATTCTTTGATGAAATTTCTAAATTCTTTGATGTAATATAAAACATTGGCCATTTTAATTCAGTTTTGCATATTTATTAGCAGTATTATCACCTTTATTATCACTCTTAGCTTATTTCTACAACCAATACCCTTAACCTGTTAGATTTCTTCATTCTTTATGTTATTCATCTGCCTGGTAGTTCCAACAAAAGTAATCCTTTTTCTTCAGCATAGAGATTAAACTGATGAAATATGCTGCCAGAATTCTTTGAAATATGGATGGCTTGGTGATGCTACTTATTGATGAAACCATCACTGATTTGGAATCCCTGGTGTGTCATTTTGGCTCATATCATCAAGGGCATTGAAGTTCGCAGTTCATTGCCTTCAAACTTTCATAGAATAGAATTACAAAAACACTTTGATGTAAAATGTCTGAGAGCCACCAGACTGACTATCCCCATCACCTCCCTGAGAACTAGTTTTTTAGAAATATGTAGCCTATATGCAGCTACATTGTATCAGTTAGAGAATGAAAGATGGAAGGAAGTGGAAGTAGGTCTTTAATCCCACCCATTTATAAAGTTAAAATATTTTCCTTTTGGAAAAAGCGCCAGGATACTAATTGTAAAATTTGGTTTCCACAACAGGTATTTTCTGGGGCTGTAGGAATAACTTTGCTCCTGGTAAATATTTAGACTGCGATTTCTAATCCTAAAGTTAGTCAGTATATCTGAAAATAGCTGTCTGACTTGATCAGGAAGCTTACAAGGTGTCTTTTTTAAAAATTATACTTGATGGGATTTTACAGACTTTTTTTCATACAGAAAAATTGCTAATAATTTCAGTATTAAAATCTGGACTGAAAAAA
Organism: Tapirus indicus; assembly: GCA_031878705.1. NCBI lineage: Eukaryota > Metazoa > Chordata > Mammalia > Perissodactyla > Tapiridae > Tapirus > Tapirus indicus. The sequence goes on along the minus strand of CM062933.1, from coordinate 53,595,020 downwards.
TAGCACATTTTCCTTCTAACTTCTACTTTGTATCTAGCACACATTTTGCAAAGCTACCTAAGGGTTGAAGAGATTGGTAAAAATCCAATAAACGGCATGACTTGAATATACTTTTCCCAACAAAAGCAGTAATTGTAGTGAAGCTAAAGCAATTTAATTCCAATCATGGAATTTGCTATTGAGCTACACCCTGATAACAGGTGGCAACATTTGTTACAGGATTGCAGGGAAAGGAGCCAGCAGAAACCACTCCGGGCACCTTCTGACCATCTGCGCTTACCTCTTAGATTCTATTAAATTACAGCATCTGATCAGCAAAATTAAGTTTTCTTTAAAAAGTAAGAGGAAGAAAGAACCAGTTAGAGGGAAAATGAGGGCTCATTCAAAAATCAGCCTTCGAATCGGAGAGGCACAAAGAAGCCATTGAAGGATTACAGATGACCTTCCCCGAGGACACGCTCCCCTTCTCCTAGACTTCTGTCACACGGCCCCAGCAGGTGCAGAAGCAAGTCACGAGCCGAGTTCACGCGAGGACTGGGCTGTGCAGCCTGCTGGCCCAATGCTCTCATGGAAGCACGCACTAAAGCCCTGCGTGTGGACTGTTCTGCAACGGGGCTGAGCCGGAGGGCAGCTCTGCCTCCACTAGGAAACTGGTGGGAGGCCTGGCACCTAGATGTGCCTCTTTCTAATTCTGGCTCTGTCCCTCCAGCTAGCTGCAGAAGCAGTTCATGTAATCCAAGTGTCGGTTTCCTAGAGGGCTGTTGGGGGATTGTGTATAAAGGATCCAGCACAGTGCCTGGAGTTAGCAAAGTTTTGATAAATGGTAGTGACGATGATGGTGCCGGTGGTGGTGGTGATAAGGAAGAGGAGGAGGGTGAAGATGAGGAAGAAGACGGTGATGATGAAGAGAACCAAGCGTTGGCTAAGGCTGGCTTTTACCTAAACTTTGGATGAACCTGGCTCACTACCTAGATGAAAGTGTCTTCTTCATGGGACTGAATTAGACCAGACATCACAATGCATCTTCCTGTTTTTATAAGATTTTACCCGCACACGTTTGTTGTCATTTCTAACCTCATATTAAAATTGATAAAAACAAAGAATAGCAGTCTTCAAACAAATTTGAGTTATTACAAAACACACTTGGATAACATGATTTTAATTTTAAATTAGATTTCCTTTACTTACAAATGCTTTTTTAGGAATGAGAGAGAATTTGCCATATGTAGGGAATTTCAAACATCCAGAAGAACAGGAAAACATGTATCAAAATTAGCAGATGATCTTGGCTTTTGACTATTTTCTGCATCAAAAAATAAAATCACTCAACATTTTTGCAGGTGGAATATGACAAAAATCCTAAGCCAGGAATCATTCAAGATGAGTTCTAGTAGCACCTTTTTCTGAGGGATCCTCAAATGAGGGCACTAGCTTCATGGTAGTGGGTAGAGAGGTTGAGGACCAGAGAGAGTACACAAGAAACCTACAGCTTTCATTTGGGGACTCCTCCAGGGGGCGGGTATATATATATATATATATTCTAAGATCATATTGCAAGTTGAACTAAATTTTGCTCTCATGCTTCACTATTGCTGCTTATGTCTCCATTAGTGCTTACCCAATGGCGTTATAATTAACTGCTTTTCATTGGACTGTGAGTTCTTTGCAAAATGGTATACCAGTGTGGGGGGGGTGGAGCGCCTGGCGGTAGAATTGTAGGTCGTTCATTATTGTGTTTCCTGGGCTGAGTCTAGTTTGGCACACAGTAGGTGCTCAATGAATGTGTGAATGTATAATTGAATAGATGATTGAATGGAAGACAACTTTTGAGAGACTTGAAAATAACTTATTCTTGAAATGAAAAGAAGCCACATACTTTTCTTTTTTGTTTTCTCCCAAATACATCATTTGGTCTGTGGTTGGCTTAGGTAAGGCTGTTGGCAGCCCACAGCATGTCAGGACTGGATCATCTTGTAACCAAGTGCTTGTGAATGTGGTCGGGAGAGGGTGGTGAACGCTCTGAGACTAAATAACAATGCTGCAGAAAGCCAGTGGGTACCATTGTGTACAGGAGAAGGCTTTGTGGAAATTTAATAATAAAGTTCAAGATTTCCGTCAAGTTTATTGACTCTTTAAAACTCAAGAAAGTTACAATTTTCAAAAAGCTTTTCTTTGCAAATTGTGTACTGACAGTTGAGCACATAGCAGTAAAATTGATAGCTAAGATTACTGGGAGAGTAAACTTCGTATAGGGTGATTACGTTAGAACTTTTTGAATGACTAATGTCCTCACAGAGAATAGCTTTATTGCAGAAAACTGATTAACAAGTCCTGTATACTAGATGTTCTTGCTACACGCTGAGGCTACTGGAAAATGAGATGGAAAATCATTTGAAAGATCTCTTTTGCATTCCTTGACTGTCTTGTTTGCCTCAAATCCTTATACATGGATAAGATAAGACAATGTATGGAAACTTCCCCTTTTATATCTGAGATACAAATATTTTCTCCTTATGGTCTAAGTCAGCACTATTTTGGAGCACTGTACAAGTTATTTTGATTAAGTTTACCTTCTTCAGTCACTTTGTGGAGTGCTATCAGCTGGAAATTGTCACAGAGAACATTTCAGGACTAAAGAAAAAAAAATGAAGAAATGAAGCTAGAATGTAGGAATGTATGTGGATAATCCCTCTTAAGTATCATTCTTTCGAGTCAGGCATTGTTCGTGGGTCTGTCGGTGAAAGTTAATTCTCAAGACAGTTCTATGGTTCTGAATCTCCCTTCTCAAATGGGTATGAGATTTGGGCTGTCTCCAAAAACAGGACAGCATATTATGGTATGCTTCAAGGAAGAGCTTCTTTGGGTAGAAAGCCACGACTATCACCTCTCAGAGCAGAGGGATGTGGCTGGTAATCCACACCCTTGGGAGGAGTACCCACAGCGTAATTCCCCTTGCTGGACTTTTCCATACCATCAGATATGCTACATGGCGTTTGTCAATTATCTCCTGGTGGCACAAGAATTATCTGGGTAGAGGGAACGAGAGAAATCATAGAACAGGACTGTAAGCCTAATTAATTCTATTGGCCTCGCCTCATATAAGGTGACGACAACTACCGGCCGCAGAAAGGACACCACCCTTGAAGTTGGAGTATCAGGTTCTGGCTCTAGTTCTGCCACCTGGAAACCTTGGGCAAGTCACTTAGATGCTCTGAGGCTGTTTCTCCAGCTGCTCTGTCAACCAATGGGATTATCCTGGACATTAAATGAGATGACATACATACACTTGCTTTGTGAAATACAAAAGGTTGTGAAAGCGTAAGGTATTATTTTTCTAAGCTATAGTGAATCTTCTCTTGTGTATACATTAAAAGGCTACATGAGAATTTTTTACTAAATTAAAAACATCCTAAATTTCCTCTTTTGACACATCTACCTTACCTTAAACAAGGGTCCTTGGTAATCTGGTTAGGAAATTTTCAAAGCAGAACTAGAATGTTTTCATTTCTCTTGGGCTTTTACAATCAATGTGTGAGAAATGTCTCCCTGCGCCTTTGTCACAGCCCCACAGAATTGGACAAGGAGCCAGAAGACCTGGGTCTGTGTCCAAATCGATCATTAACAGTATGACTTTGGGCAGGTCCTGTCACCTCTCTGAGCTGTTTCCCAAACAATAAAAAATAGGAATAGTGCTCTCCAACGTGCTTATCTCACAGAATTATTGTGGGAAGCAAATGAGCAAATGAACATAGACCACTTAGTAACTATAATAGAATTCTGCTCCAACATAACATTCTGCGCTCTTCCTCTGACGTTACTAATAATAGTTTGTTAGACTGTAAATGGACTTGACTGCAATAAGAATAGCTTTTCATTTTCAGGGTATTTTTTCTAAATGTACAGTTAAATGAAACCGTTATATCAATGTTTGCATACAAAGGCCAGCAAGAAATGGCACTAAAATATGTAACAGCTTTAGTGAAGTATCTACTCTAACGTGAGTGGAATGCATTATCTCAAAGTATTAGAAGACGGACCATTAGCTGGTTGGTTATTATTGCTAAAAATAGTTTTCTCTGTGTCTAAAATTATCTCAGTATTATAAGCAATGATTTTCAAACTTTAAAACAACTTGGTCTAGGTGACTTAGCATGTTTTACACAACCTAAGATGAAATGGAAAAGGATAAATTCCTCAGAAAAATCCAGATAACTAATCCAAATAATTTAGGACCATACTCCACCTAGTAAAGCTCATGGCATTCCTTTAGTTTCCTGATAACTGATTCAAATCACCACTCAAAAGGCTTTTTGGGCCTTGGATTATCCAAACAGCCTATATTGAGCCAATAAATCAGATAATTGGTGAGCAGATATCAAATTTTCTTTGTGCTGTGCTGATATAGCTTCAAAGGTGAAATTACTTTCAGAACAAAGAAAGATTCACGTAGAAAGAAGAGCACATAAGGAAAATGATTTTTTTCCTCAAATAATCTGGGCCTTTGACATTTTCATTTTGAGCAAAGAAAGTGTTTAGTAAATCAAATTTATATATTCTTCTCTCCCCTGTGTGTTTCTAAAATAGTTTACTGCTAAAATGCCTTGAGGAAATATGCTGACAGTTTCCGTGTAAATATATACTGTTACCAAAAATGCTTTGTATCATATGATATTGGACACCCTGCTATTGACTAGTTTTTAATGGACTTTGTAGGAAAGGGCCAGAAGCAATATCAGAATGTTTTGAACACTTAACAGAGAACCAAGTGGAATGTTAAGTAAACTGGAGGGCTCATGTCGAATGCGCCAGTTTATACCAGTTCAGTCCTGGAGAGCAAGAGCTAGTGCTTTTCTTCTTATCAACTAAACCCTCTTTCCAATCTCTCTCTCTTTAACAGGCAGCAGCAGCCTGCAGACTAATCCTCCCATCTATCACACTGTACCATCGATGGTCATGAGGAACCATCAGCTAAGGGATCACAAATAGTATAGACTTCAGGAAAGGGGTAGAACCTGGTATTGGCAAAGCAGGATGTCTCCCCCTGAGCCCTAAATGAGTTATGAAAACAACCCCAGGACCTGTGATGGAAAAGTTTCAATCACAGGGCAGATTGTGGCCATGAGGTCAGAGCCTCTTGCTGGCAATAATTTACTGTTGACATTTGAGGGAGGGACCAAGAAACATAGTTAAAACTCTCTTTGGTTATGGTTATATGTGAAAGTCACAAAATTGATTGCATCTCTGGCTACTCTGTGGTTTAGAGAATTCAGTATAAGACTTGGGTTATCAAAAAATTGAGTAAATAATTGGGGTTCGCAATATATGGCAGAATCTGCCAATAAGCACTAAACTTGCCATCAAGAGAGTTCTCAACTTGTATTTCCAACTCTAAGCTGCCTAAAGTGAAGATCACGTGGTATAGACTCAGTGAAGCCAGAAGCTGGCCAAGAGAACTCACCACATGACGGGCACTAGGCAGGGTTTGTCATTTAATGGTGAGTCTTCCATTTGATGGCAAGTCTCAGTTTTTGAAATGCTGGAAACGGAGGCCTCTGAAGTGAAGAAATGCAATTGTCATGTTCTGTTACTTTCTTCCTGATCTTTGTTCTGTCTTTACCTTGACAGGGGTCACTAGAAGCAGAGCAGGAACTTACCTAATTCATTTAGTTTGAGACATCTGAAACCATAGCTCTAGTTTAAAATTCCAAATATTTGTTAAAATCCTATGTTGCCTACATCAAGCAAAGCTTCACTATGGGACATTGCACGGGGCCATTGGCCCCTGTGGCCCCCTGACTGGAGATTCTGCTGAGAAAATTCTTTTGCCCCATGGTGGAATTTCTGTGACAGGACTTCTGCTATAGCACTGCGTCACAAACTTTCATGTGCATATGAATCGCCTGGGGACTTTGTTAAAACTCAGACTGTGATTCAGGAAGGGTAGGATCTGAGATTCTAGTTTCTTAGAAGCTTCCAGGTCATCATGCTGGCCCGAGGACCTACTTTGAGTATCAAGGCACTAAACTTTCATCTCTCTCTCCACCACTTACTCCTCCCATGGGAGGAAGACTGGTTTATCTACGTGGTGAGACAGCAGGAATCTAATTCTATTCACCCAGGATCCTCCTGTGAAGGGAGTGGCAGGGCAGAGGCCACTTGTCACTGTGTGGCCCACCTCTTTTCCCCTCCTCCGTTGCAGCTTCCTTGCTTAGGAATGGTAGTTTTCTTCTCCGTCTGGCAAAGCTCCCAGGCAGTTTCTACCTGTAGGGGCAGGAAACCTGCAGCTGGGCCTATGACAGGAGGTCTGAGAAGTCTGTGCACTTGGTGAGGCTGCATATTAGGAAGCCCCTTGGGCATTGGGTCCAAATAGTGTTCACAATCCAGCTCCACCCACGGTAAAACACCTTCTGATCCTTCATTTGAATCCTGTGTATGTTTTTCAGTTTGTTCTGAACCTGGTAGGAAGGGGAGGGTTATTCACTGATCCTTTAAATTCCAACGAATGCTGTAGAAATGCCCCCTCCTGATCGGGGAGCTCATCATGGCCTCTTGGAGATAAGAGTATAGATTATCTACTGTGTGGGGTCTTTGGCTCCATTTTCCCATGACTGTCAAGAAGAAGACAAGGGTGAGAGTTACTTTGAATAGGGTTTTGGGGTCAACTGTGCTGCTGTTGCAGGGCTTCCTACATCTTCAGAACCTGTTGAGCAGATTTAGGTTCCCCTTAGGAGGCTGGCATTCAGATAAAAAGAGGGGGCTGTTTTGCCTCTGGACTCTCTGGGAAAGCCCCAGGGCACGGGCAGCTGTAGGGGTCAGGCTTCTTCCGGAGGAGAAGAGGATGACCTTTTAGGAGGTCAGAGGCTCCAAGAGGTAAGCCAGAACAACAATGCCTCAAGTTTAATTTAATTCTATCCTATTGGATCTCCTCTTTGGACATTTCGTTGCACCCAATTACTCCTTCTCTACCAGCTTGCAAGTTTGCCTGTCACTAAGCCTCACATGGTGACGTTGCCTTTAGCCCTTGCCTGACTCAGAGTCCAGACCCTCAAGCAACCATCACTGATCGCCCGGTTTTGATTTCTCTTTATGGGATTATCTTGGCCCAGATGAGCTTGCAAGGGGAGAATCTGTGGCGTATTTGAAAGTGTGTTGGTTGTGGTGTCAGACAGACCAAGATTCAGTTATCAGCCCTGTTGATTGTCAGCTGGATGTTTTAGCATCTAGGGCTTCTTTAACCTCTCTGAGCTCTTTTTCATTCATCTAAAAAGTGAGAAAAATGTTTATTTTTATTTTTTATTTTTGAAAAACATTTAGCACTGAATGAGAGAGCATAACTAAAGTGCCTGGCATAGAGTAGATACTCAATGAAGGGTGGCTCCTATTATTAATATTACAGCATATGGTTCTCAGCCTTTGCTTCCTGATATTCTACGAGTGTTGGGAGAACATTACCTCTAATATCCACTTCCTGCCACAGTCCCCAGGAAAACACGCACGCACACACACAAGTCGTCTGAATTCACTTGCTTACTAATTTTAATATCAACCTATAAAAATAAAGCATAATGTGCTCAAAATATCATGCACACAATTCAGGATTATCTGCTGTGTTGACGGTTCTGCGGCTCCTTCCATTCTCTTGATCTTTGAAGTAGCGTAAGTATATGGCAGGTGTCTCTGAGGACTTAGCATTTGAGGCCAAGAGCAATTCTATGAATTCCAGTCTTAATAGGCAGCCAATTTCAGGTAAGTGAACACCCACCAGATAGTGTGAATTCTTCCATATTGAAAGAGGACAGATACTCAAGCTTGGTACAGGATGTTACCTCTTATGATCGAAAACATGAGGAAGTTATTAAGAACACTAAAATGTGACCTGGCAGGTAATATGCAAAGTAGTGTATTACAATGAGAAACATCTTTCTTTTCCTTCTTTCCATGCTCATAAGGAAGCCACATAACCAATCTCCCAAACTCCTTACCTGTTTCGATTTGTTTGACGGCATTTGCTGCTATCCCATCTTCATGGAAAGGACCACCAATGGGAACCACTGATAGCACTCACTTAAAGACTTTTTGATCAGCAAGTATAAATGGTTATAATCACTCAGAGCCAAGCTCTGATTTCATAGAAAAATCAAGAAGCACATATATTTAGCACATTTTCTTTATGGAGGTGGGGATAGGAGGGTCATACCATTTAGTAAAGATCATTCTGAATATAAAAATTTGCACTGTTGGAGAAATGGCTCCTTTTTTGAAATATTTGATCAAGAGAAAAAGTGTTTTAAAAGAGGAGTTGATTTAAGGTAATTTGGCATTTGGCAGAAATGTGTGTTCCTTCAGGGCAGGGTTCTTTGTCTGTTCTGCTCTCTGACAAGTGCTGAATGCTGAGAAAGGACCTGATGCCCAGCAGGGGCTTAACAGATTTTTGCTGAATGAACTCATGTACCAATTTTTTTATATAAGACCAGTCATGCCATTAATTAAGTCATCAAGGGAAGAAATTATTATTGTTTAATCATCTTAGGGCAAAGAACATTTAATCTGTTTCTTCACTTGCTAACTTGCTGGCTGCTTTTATTCTTTTCTTAAAAAGAGAAAAAAGAAGAGATTTCCACTTTCACCAATGTGACCAAACATTCATACTTTTAAATGAAGAGAAATGTGAGAACACATTCAAGTAAGTTCAAACCTAATTGCAGCTCAACTCTGTCTGGCTCTTGACATAGTGTGAGGCAATCAGGCAGGTCTGCTCAGAGCCTTTCCTTCAACAATGGCTCAGGGATCTGGGTTGCTTTCACCTTGGAAACTCTGTCATCTTGGAGGGCTCTGCTTCTAGCCACATGGATAGCAGAGAGAGTGTGACAACTCACAAACACTGTAACTGCCTTGGAGCAGCAGGGACCACTTCTACTCATACCCCCAGTGGGACTCAGTCACATGGTTCCTGCTTCACTGCAAGGGAGCCTGGGAAATGCAGTGAACACTGATTGTCTCTTCCACAGTGAGCGTCAATAGCTTGGCAGTGCAGATATAATGTTGATATGTGGTTTAAAATGTACATTGTTATGTTTTAGAGGGAAAATCTGGTAGTGGTCAGGAGAGATTCTATCATTTGCATATACCGGTATATTCTATTTTTTCAGTCAATTGAAAAATGGTTCTAGATTTTTATTTTCACTGGCATTTCTTTTGTTCTGTTTAAATGTATCCCTTCCGATGGACTAGTGGCTTATTATCAGCTCCCATTGTTTTTTCTTTACTTTTATTAACAGAGTCAGCTCTTTGACTTCCTTGATGCTGGTTTCAACCAGCCATACTGGCATGCAGTTTGGACAAATGTGTCATTAGTTTTCTTTAACTGATCCTGGAACGTGGCTAATTATGCTTTCATAGCAGGTATACATTGCCTCCAGAATATGGAATGAGAAACTAAAAATGTTTTACTCAGCAGTTCAGGAGAACATTTGAAAGTTAATAAACAACAATAACAACAGCAGCAACAGCAAGAACAGAAACAAGAGTAAACAATTCTTTGCCCTTGAAGGCGTGAGGTCAGGCTCAAGTACCTGTTTATCTTGTTATAAATTCCAGAGAGTGGTTTGAGTGGTTTTGTAACTTGTGTCTGTTGAGGTCTCAAACTATGGTTTTATAGGTTGCTTTGTCTTTTTATTAACCTGAAAACTTTTTTCTATATTAATGGAACTGAGTAGCAATAGTGATTAAATATATTTCCTCATCCTAGAATAAAATCCTAGCCACTCCTGATGTGATCATCACCCCTTCCCCTCTGTATAATTTTAGTGATCTTGTAAAGAAGCATGTGGAGACTGTTGGATGATCTCTGAGATCTAGAGAATCTGATTTGCACAGGAAACTTTGCTTAAGTTATTTGGAAATGATCAATGGCCCCAAATATAAGGGTAAGCTGCCAGATTCTCTTCCTACCTCTCGGCAGATTGCATCAAGTCTTTCTCCTGTTTTCACGATGTCATTTTGACTTTCCAAGTCCATGGGCAATTTTTGCTACAAGAACTCTGACTTTGAATTTCTCAGCTATTTTCTTGTTTTAGAAAATTTAAAGCCTTCGATATTTATGGCTGTCTCCTTTGGTTATATTTTGAATATCTCCTGGATGACCTTCTACAAATATTTTGAGTTAGATGCATGTCTATACATAGGAAACTTGCTGACTTTTGTGTTTTCTCACTTCTTTTCTTTTTAAAGTCCATACAGTATTTTTACTTCTAGCGATTTCCTCTATATATACTGTGTATTCTCTACACGGAGCCATCCTATATTTTAGACTATGTATCACAAGCTATTGAAAAGAAGGAGTCATTGTGGAAGCCACAATCTGGAATTCCCAGGAACCTAAGAATTGGGCACATTTACTTTTCTTACCCTCAGATTAATGCTGGTAGAAGGAAAGAGAAATTGAGAAACAATGTGACAAATTTAACATAGAAATGTGTCACGAAGATCTGATAAAAATGAGTAGAAAAACTTGAAAGTTGTTAACTTGAAAAATGTTAAATAACATGGCATATGAATCTATTTGGAAAGCTTTTTGGCTCAGTGGTAATAGATTTTTTTGATGTGCTAAACACAATTTTCTTTTTAGGAGGAGGGCAGGAGACAGAAGGGAGACCAATGAGTAGAAGAGGAAGGGAGGTTAGATCTGATTAATTTCCAAGCAACATAAGATTGTTGTCTTGTCAACCTGTTTCTCTCAATCTAATTTCAGCTGTCACCAAACAACACATAGAGTATATTCTTCACTGTGCGCTAGCCAAGCCTAATTTATTTTATTGGCCAGGAGGCAGGTGGTAGACACGCTAGCTCCCTACACCAAGTCTATTTCTTACATCTTTTTTAGTAAAAGAATCCCATGCTTTTGTTTGGAGTGGCAGTGTGCCCAGAATTACTTGCAACTAGTGGTGGCCACGTGACCCAATTTTAGCCAATAAAATGTAAAAGAAAGTCTACTGGTGGAGCTTCTGGAAAATAAAATCCTACTGTTTCTAATAAAAGGAAAAATCTCAGCTGGCATGTGTCTTTTGTCCTTTGCCCTTCCCCTTTCTTCCTGCCTGGAATGAGAACTTTCTACCTGAAGGGGCAGCAGCCGTCTTGTGATTGTAAAGACAAAGGTCACATGTTGAGGATGACAAAGCGTGATTTGGAAGGAGTTGCTTCCCTGAACAGTTGTCTCAGCCCTGGACTGTTCACCCCTAGCATCCTTGTAAAACGAGATCTGTGGCCTCCTGTTTGTTTAAACCTCTCTAGAGGGTTTCTGTTCCATGCAGCCAAATGCGATCCTAAATGACTCAGCTTCATTGGACAGTGGTTTTTGTAAGTTCTACCATAGGATCCTTTCTGCTCCTTCCATGGTGAGATTAGAGACTGACTGTTCTGTTGTCTGCCTCTATCTGTGTGTAGAACTGGCATTATGAATGTAGAAAGGCTCAAGTCATCATGAGGGGTGTCTCCTCTCCGGTAGCTGGAACAGTTGACAGGAGAAATGAAAATGCAGTGCTTTTTGTTTGTTTGTTTGATCATCTCTCCTGCCTTCAATCCCCCTTAACTGCTCTTTGGAAGGGGCTTTGGAACTTACTTCTTCCCTATTCTTTATATCCATCCTATGCCATCCTTGACACCCCAATCCCACCCTGCCTTCCTTTCATTCTGGGTTATTACAAATGCGTAGTTCTCTGGACAGTTTACAACCCATTCTAGAGCTGAAAGGACCTGAGAGACAATCTATTTCAATTCTGTAATATCATTGAAGAGGAAATGAGGAGGAAGGATGGTAAGGTAATCTGCCAGGTGAAAACCTCCAAATACGACAAGACTTATTGGCAGTTAGTTGTGTGTGACAGGCACTAATTACAACGGCAAGCATTGATGGTGTTTTTACTGTATGCCTGGCCCAGTGCTAAGCATCATTCATGCTTAATCAACATTTCTTCTTCCCAACATCACCATGAGGAAGGATTTATTAGCATCTTCATTTTATAGATGAGGACACTCAGGCACAGAAAGGGGAAATAACTTCTCAAGGTCACATGCCTGTCACGCTTCACCCCAGGAGAGTCTGGGAAATGGAATACTGAGCTGCTCAGCCTCAACACAACAGTTGTCAAGCAGATCAACCGACAATATCTGCCAGAGTGGAGATTGAAAATAACGAAGGATTCCATCTGTCACAGATTAATAAAAATTTAAAAATTTGTCCTGTCACACATTAATCACTTATAGTTTGAGGATGCTAAGATTTCTATTCATTCACTCAGTTGATGAGAGGTTACGTATCTCAGGCAGTAAGCCAGGCCCCAGGAGTCTAACATGGTACAGCTCTCAGCTCTTGCCCTGAAAAGACTTACCGCCTGTAGCGGGCGAGTGAGAAGGAAGCAGGCAATACGTGCAGTATATACGCTGTATGATTATGCCGCGCTGCATGGAGGATGCTGTCGAAGCCTACAGAGGAGGAAGCTCTCCAAGACACCCAGGAGGCTGTGACACCTAAGCCACGGCCACCGGAGAAGCAGGGATTCAACAAGTGAAGTGCAGAGAGGGCACCGTACACCTGGGAAACATCATATGCTGGGCATGAAGAGGAAGAAAGAGCCTGGCTCATCGTGGACGTCAGGTGGGCAGCAGGGCCAGGCTGTTAACTCAGGGGATCATACAGCCAGAAATAAGCTGGGAGGCTGGTGAGATGAGAGCTGTGAGAAGCCATCAAATGACTTCCACCAGGAGAGCAGTGTGATCAGAGCTGCATTATAGAAAACCACCCTGGCTGCTCCAGAGAGGCAATATCCAAATGAGGTTTTTGATTCTGCATTAAAAATAATTCACTGCCTTTGTTTTTCACATTCTTTGTTTTCGTACCATTTGTGATAAATACTCATTGGAAAATTAGAAAAGAAAAAGCAGATTCCTTGCTTTATCACAAACGCACCAGGACCCTGGGATCAGATGGGAGTCGGGTTTCCTGAGTGTGTTTGGACACTCGGGTATAAAATGCTTCGGGTGAGTACAAACTACTCTTGTTGTGGATTTGGGACTGAACAGCACGTCGGCTTGAATGCATTCGTGCGCACTCACCTGTGTTTGCCCAAAGCCTTCTGTGGCTGAGCAGGAAGTGCAGTAGGGCTGGTGCTGACGAGTCATGCCCTCCATTTCCCAGACTTGTACATGTAAAAACGAAAATCTTTCCTGCTCTTTCTGAAAGGTCAAATGCTCTACCCTGAAGGGCATCTCTTTAAGCCAAATTCCAAGGCATTCTTATCAGCATTGAAGACATTTGTCTAAAATAATAAAGAACATTCCAGTGACTGCTCTGTGTGACATCAAAGTTGTGAGATGAAAAGGATGGTAACTAATTGTGCAAAGGGAACCCGCTCCGTTTGTGCTCAACATCAGTGGTGGCCACTCCTCTATGAGTCACGGCGGTCCTCAGACCCATTCACACGTGGTGACTGCCCTTTCTGAGCAAATGCGGAAGAAGAGAACAGAGCCTCGCTTTCCGCACCATATGCAATAATGATGAATGTCTGCAGTGAAGTCCATAATATGCCACAGAGTATTTGTACAATAAATACTGAAAAATAGGAAGGCATGCTGGAAAGATGTGGCTGCTTGCCTGGTTAATGCCAGATTTATCCGCGGCAAATGGAGAACATTTAACTTGATCAAATTCTAAAATTGCAATCCTGAGTCCGGTGGTGATGTCCATGTGACCTCTCCAGATGACCCATTTATTAGAGTATTAAAACAATCTGTGACTTAGTGATAGTTCTATTTAAAAAAAAAATAAGGCTAGTGTCTCACTGAGAGGAAAAAGGAGTCTCGGATGAATAAGTCCATATTGGGTACAAAGTTATTATTAAATCTTTCTTAAAGTTCATAAGGTATTAATAGTCTTTCTGAAGCTGCATAGCAAGTAAATGAAAATAGTCTATGTAGTTCTTAGTGTTTTCTTCACTTTGATGTTTTCGTGAACATTAATGATTTCTTATTTTCGTGCCTTACACCGTTTTCTCTAGGATCTGTCTTTGCTATTTACCAGCAGTGTGACTTTGAGCAACTCAATCTCTCTAAGATCCTGGTGTATACATGGAGATTCTATAAAATGTAGGCCAGTAATACTACCACAAGGGGTTGTTATGAGGACCCAATAAGATAACATAAGTGAAAGTGTTTAAGTTCTCGGGGGAATCTGAGCTAAGTCACTGCTGTTTAGAAAGCAGGGGTAACATCCCAAAGTAAAATGAAGGTGAGATTGGCCGCAGACACAGCAAGTTCTTTTCTTTTCTTTTTTTTTTGCTCCCTTCTTTCAAATTCAGAGTGAGAAATGTCCACAAAATTCCTTATCACTATCCTTATACACTTAATTTTAGGAAAGCTAATGGGAATTTGAAAGACATTTGAATTAGTAAAATGAGCAGTTGCTATACGCCATATGACTATGACAAATTTTTCCTGTAATAGCTGATATGAATTTCCTTCCCAATTTTCAATGATAAGAGATGTCATGTTGCTTCACTTTAAAACTATCAGATGAAAGCTGACTCTGAGCCCCAGTTTCTAAGCTGTCAGGTTTTGGCTTCCTGGGGCCATACAAGGACCTGTATGAAAATGAGACTGTGCAGCCTGGTCATAACTGTCTTTACCATCACTGCTTCCAGGCTTAGCCCTTCCGTCTACTGGAGCACAGACCTCGTATGGTTTTTCAGATTCTCCCAATTGCCTCCTTCCTCCCACTGGGCTGGTGCCCCACCCGAACCTTGTTGCCCCACTATTTCAGGCTTGGATGATATACCATCTGGCAGGATGTGGGATATGACTTACGTGCTGTATGGAAGCAGAGCATGAATCTTTGCCATAGGAGGGAATGCTCCTCCCGAATCGATCTCTTCCCAGTCCTAGGGTGCTCATCCCCTCCATGTTAGTCAGGTTCTTTCCTCTCTCCAAACCTCAACATCAGCCTTGCTTTTTTTTTTAATTAATATTTTTATTGAGGTAACATTGGTTTATAACATTATATAAATTTCAAGCGTACATCATTATATTTCAACTTCTGTATAGACTGCATCGTGTTCACCACCCAAAGTCTAATTGCCATCTGTCACCATAAACACATGCCCCTTTATCCTTTTTGCTTCCCCCTTTTCCCCTCTTCCTCTCAGATTGGTAACCACCAATCTGTTCTCTGTATCTATGTGGTTGTTTGTTGTTTTTATCTTCCACATATGAGTGAGATCATATAGTATTTGTCTTTCTCCATCTGACTTACTTCGCTTAGCATAATACCCTCAAGGTTCATCCATGTTGTCACAAATGGCAAGATTTCATCTTTTTTATGGCCGAGTAGTATTCCATCATATATCTACACCACATCTTCTTTATCATTAATTTGTTGATGGGCACTTAGGTTGCTTCCAAGTCTTGGCTATTATGAGTAATGCTGCAGTGAACATGAGTTTAGATTCCCAAACAAAACCTGGCTGAAGAATTGTCTTCAGGGGGCTTCACATCATCTGTTTTCACCTTTGAACATCAAAGTCATAAATTACTTCCTTTGGTAGGGAAGACCAGGCTTGGGTCTCAACCTTGGCTATTGTCTTAAGATAGAGATGGAAAAAATACTTTTTTTCTTATATCTTTGAGAATACAACAGAAAATAATTTCCCATTTGATGATCTTGTTACACTAGCAGCTCTCTGTTTCACCACTGCACATGGGCATCCAAGCAAGAAAAATAAAGGAGGTTCGTTAAAATCCCATAGAATGCTTCAGAAGTGCCAGAGGGTTTCTCTCGCTTCTTGGAACACTAAGATTTGTAACTTCTCTATGGAAACATGAACTTTAAATGTAATCTGCCAAAACTGTTTTGGCTAAACAATTTAGGTAAAACTGATACATAAGAAAGAATTGCTTCTCTGTTCCTTTTTTTCTCAAAGGTGGGATGATAAAGTAATCTAGGAAAGAGGAGAATCAGGACAGTGAGACATCATTAGGGGAGAGGAAAGCCATCAGCATCCCACCACCCAGATAGATATTTGCTAACATAATGTCTTTAGGGGTTTTGGTCTACAACTAGGCAATAGAGTCTAGAATATATTTTTTTGTTTTAGAGATACCAGCCAATGCAATTAAAGAAATTAAGTGTATAAAATTAGAAAGAAGGCAGTAAAATGATGTTTACTTGCAAATGATATGATCATATTCTTGAAATATTCAAGATAATCAACTGAAAAAGTTACATCAGTAAGAGAACTAAGAAAGACATTCACAATTAATAAAGCAAAATCAGGATTTTTCTTTTTACACAACTGGCTATAAAATATATTGGAAGGAAACATCCCATTTACAATAGAAAGAAAGAGATAAAATACCTAGGAATAATGGAAAAAGAAAGTATGCAAGAGCTACATAAATAAAATTTTAAAATTCTACTGAAAACCTAAAAAGTGAATAAATAGGAAGGCGTATCCTATTCTTGAATAGAAAATTCCATGTCATAAAGATATTAATACTCCCTAAGTTTTCAGATCTGTTCAAGCTGATTCTAAAGTTCACATGAGAAAATAAACACGCAAGAATTTTCAGGACAATTCATAATAAAAAGGAATACGGGAAGAAAAGTAGCCCTAGGGAAAATGAAGCATGCCATAAAGTGACAGGAATTTCATAGTGTGGTACTTGCCAGTGGACCAGGCTGGAGTCCAGAAACAGAGCCCTGTACAGAAGAGGGGAGTCCGGTCCTCCACAGTGTGGTTGGTCCTGGCATAGAAACGGTTCGGGAGGACAGTTTTAACAATATCTAGCTGACTTAAAAAGGCACAGACTCTGACTCGGCCGTTCTATTTTTAGGGATTTATCATATACATACTCAGAATCATTCAAGTATGTACAGACATGTTTCTTGCACCATTTCTGTAATAGCAGCAACAAAAATAAAAGCCAATAAAATCTAAATGTCTAAAAGCAGACAACCAGTTAAGTAAACTATGAAATAGCCATACGATGGAATATTTAGCAGCTATTTAGAGAAATTCGTGAGGAAGCTTTATATGCACTGATATGGCTTGACCTCCAATAAAGTTGAAGTGAAAGAACCAAGGAGCAGAATATGTATATAGATATATCTATAAATAGCTCTCCATATACACATACACACACATATACACACACACATATACACACACACATATATGTACATATACACACGCACACACACATACATATACACACACATATATATACATATACACACACACACACACATATATCTGTGTGTGTGAGTGTGTAAGGGAAATAGCCAGACTCCCATGTTCTAAGATACCATAGAATGAGTTTAAAAATTCCTAGGAAATTGCTTTTGATAACAACAGTAAAAATTCACATCCAGTCATTCTCATTCACTCTCTACCCCCCATCTCACACGGTTGTACTAGTAACTAAATATATAAGTATATTTATATTTAAGAGATGAAGCAAATTTGCCTAATTAAAATTTAACAGCTTACATAAACATTGAATGTAATAATCCTTACATTAAGGGCTTATCTATCTCAGTTTGCAACATATATTAAAGAGCAAAAAAACTTCTGAAAAATATTTAGGTCTACATTCCTGAAAGTATTTCTTTGCTAAGAGGATTAAAAACATTTTCCATTTCTTTGCAAGAGAACAATTTATTATCATTTAAAGTTTGCTATTTTATTCATATTTCCTTTTGTTGATTTCAAGTTTACAAAAGCATATTACACAGCATGTTCATGGGCCTCTTGCTTTTTTAATCTCAGGGGTAATCTATTTCCCACATTATATGAAGAAAAAATAGGGCGAAAGACAGTATCTGGTGATATTTGAAATGAAATCTCACTGACTAAAGGAAGTGAACATCTTGATACATGAGCTAATGAGGAAGTAGCTATTCTTAGGAATAGTAAAGTAATCACATTTATAACCTTCTATCAATTACATATTTTTTTCTGAAACTACATATAAGTTGATTAAACAAATAAAAATCTCATTAACAATTTCTCCTGGGTTCTTTTACATTCGCAAATCTTTACTCAACCATGTTCACTACTTTCCAGAAATTACCTTCTGTTTTTGGAAGTATTGGCTTTATTCAGATGATGGTTTGCTAGTCAATTATTAGATCAGTTTAGCTGCTTTGTATCATTTCCTGGTTTTTGGGTCAGTTTTTCTAATGTCATCTGTGTTGTCTTGTAGCACTATCATTACCTGAACAAAGAGTAGAACCTAAAATAATGAAACTAAGAGTAACGTCTATAATTATTTTCTTAAAGCCTCGCATAGAATAGAAACCATGCAAATAGAGTAATTGTTTAGTCTAGTATTTATTGAATGGAGCACATGTCCCATGAGATGTTAATAAATTCCATAATTAAAGAGTTTCATGGTGAAATTGCTTTTTGGAGATTTGCAATGCACAATAGCACACTAAAGGCTCTCAGAAATCCTGTACAAAGAAATCAGTCTTTGTTTAACTCAGTTTTCCTCAAATTTATGTGGCCATGGAAATCCTTTTTTGCATCAGGAATTTTTGAAATGCTGGTGTGGTCTCATCAAATATAAGTATCTACGGTCTTCCTTATACTTTGCTGCCATTTCTATTTATCACGTGTGTGACTTGACTATTGATCCAGTGTGACATTTGTCATGTCCAGCTGGCCTCACTCACCCCCGTTTCATCCCTACTGCTGGAATGACATCCCTGCTGGTCACTGACATCTCATTTCAAATATCATCAGCCGTCTTCTTAGCTTGTAAAAGATGGAGAAATGTGAGAAACGACTAACACTATGACTCCCATCTGCTTTTGCTGTCACACTGTCCCTTCAGGCTGTTCATCCCTGAGAACGTGACGAGCATACTCTGCTGTGATGTATGTGCTCCTGGTCCTGCACCCCCCACGCAGGGCCATGTGGGGCAGGCAGCAGAGGGGAGCCGAAGATTGCCACCCTGAGAGGTAGCATTGCCGGTGATTAGATCTGGCAATACACACGCAAGAACTCTGATTTGTATTTCATGTTTTATATGCTGTGTGCTGACCTCGCTCTACAATTGAGCTGAAGTGTGTGTGGGTGTAATGTGACACTAAGTTTAGGTCCTGCAGCCTGTCTTAAACCATGGCAGAGGGAAGAGGTGGGGTGGAAGCTGAACTTGTACTGAACTTGTCTGCTTCCTGTTCACTTGGTATGAATGTGTTATTGAGCAGCCAAAACAAAACAAAACAAAACACCAACGAAACCTTTCCATTGAGACTTAAATGGCCTGACTGAAATCTAATCAGCTCGACTTCTACACGTCAGTGTCTGTGTGGGTCCCTGGGGTATCCTCCACTCACTGTTGTCAGGGCAGGCTGCGTTAGGGAAGTGGCCAAAACCCAAAGGTAAAGTGGTGATGGACAGGGAAGCTCAGCAGTGAGGACCTACAAATCCACTGAGTTCCCTGGTCGCCTCCCGTGTCTGACCTCTGAAAGTCCCTTCCACCTCTCTGTGCTGTGAACCTCAGACAGATACTGCATCTCCTATTGTCCATTGCTTTCCTGGACCACCCCACTAAAAGTGTTGTCTTGATGTCTCTGCCGGGGCATAGCCATGACTCACAGATCACAGACCTTATAAATCATGGGTCTATGTATCCTTCGAGCGATACTTAAAGGTGTCCTGCATCATAGAGCACTTACAACTCCATGTGACTCAATTGAACTAGGAAGTATTCATTTGAGAGTTTCTTCTTTTTCAGTTTTTCTCCCATAAATGAGGAAATTATTTTGAACATCAATTTTAAGAATCAAATAAACTGGAGAAGGAATAAAAATAGCATTCACATATTTAAAAATTGGGAGGAAAGGGGAAAATGCCAAAAAATTAGAGGTTGTGCAAATAATTTGTTAATCTCTGAGTGTTATGAAATCTAACTCTGTTCCATAGACAATGCTGCAGATTGTGTCTGCTTGAATGAGAATTGAGCTTGGAATGTCAGCCAGCCTCAGTGCTGGCTCTTGTAGAAATACCACCTGCAAAACTGGTCTTGGTGGGAAGTTTGGCCATAGTAATAAGTCATCTGGTGACTCTCCTGTATCCTTCCACCAACTCAGAGATGCCCAGGCACTCTCTGGCAGTGTCCTCTTTCCCTCCTGTTGTAGAATGCAGAGAAAGGCGATGGAAATCTCCCTAAGGCTGCCAGCACCCCTGGCAGACACGCGACACAACCGGCTGGGATGCGGAATTTGATATGGGATTTCCGTTCAAGCCCTCCCTCACCACCCACGGTGGGGCCTGGTCATAACTCATCCCCTTGTCTTCTCTCTGGCTCTTCTCTCACTGCCATCCTATTAGCTGCTTTACATTTTTCTATTCTGGTTCCCTCTTCATAGCTAATGATTATGAAATCAGATACTTGGCATTTTCCTAGAAATTTGGTAGTGAGCATAATGATCAGGACTAAGAAAAATCAAAGTTTTCTTCGCTCTTCAATATTAATGTATTGAAAATATTTCCTACTTACTACATATCTTTGGCACTTTCTTTCTTTTTTTTTTTTTTTTAAACATTTGCTTGCCCATGCAGTAGTATGTTACAGTGCAGGGGGAAAAGGTCCATTTTTCTGAGTGGAGGAGGAAGACGTCTGAAACCTAGAGGGAATTCTTTGTTCAATGATATGTCGTCAACTTTACTCAATTACCGTAGAGAGAATGGAGTGGGCAGGAGGTGACGAAGTCCAGGTGGTGTTAAGAATTCTTCCTTCCAGGTTGCAGGGGAAAGTATACTTCCTCTCAAGGAGTATTTGAGATAAAACCTCAGACGTGGGTGGGAATGACGGGAACAAATGAGCACCCAGCTCTCCTGACGATTGTAGTATCTGCTTCTCTTCCCTGCATTTTTGAAGAGAATTGTCTCTAGAATCACCTCAATAGCTAAGAAGAGAATCTGCCTTAAGGCAATGCTCAAGGTTGAGCAAGAGAGTGAAAAGGAGGTAGGGGTTGAGAAGGAGAACCTGGGAAAGTCCAGGGAAAGACATTTAAAGCATCATCCTAGGAACTGATGTTGGAGAAGCCTGAAGACTCAGTTTTCTAGTAGGTGGGAAAAGCCGCTCAGTTTTCTAGTAGGTGTGAAAAGCTGCGGGCTGACCAGCAGGAGGCTAAGATTCTAGCCCTGAATCTGCCATGGGGAACTGTAAGCCCCAGTTTTTTGTTTGTGAGATAAGGAGGTGCAATAAGAATGATCTTTAAGATTCCTGTCACCTTGGTTTTTCAGCAGAAACATGTGGCTGTGTGGTAAATAGCACCACAGAATTTTCAGGTTGTTTCTCAGTGATGAATCTGTATTGTTCTTCTAACACTAAATTGGCATATTTTAGTAAAATAGTAATATTTTCAAGACAAAATAAAAACAGATTACCGTTTCCTCAGAGATTGGAGTTGTGTATATAATATTTGTGTTGCCATCCTTTCTCATTTCAGATGGGGTAGAGAGCATGAATATTCAAATGCAAATGGCTCTAAATCTTAATGGAGAGTTCCATGCTAAAAACCTTATGAAATTTTTGGGTGCTAATGAGAATTTAAGTCAGAAAGAGAGATCCAGTTAAGAAATGTATAGATTTATAACTATTTAGTCACAAATGCAAATTTGAAAGTACTTACCTAAAATGAAGTAAACATCGTTTTTTTTTTTTGAGGAAGATTGGCCCTGAGCTCACTTCTGTTGCCAATCTTCCTTTTTTCTCCCCAAAGCCCCAGTACATAGTTGTATATCCTAGTTGTAGGTCCTTCTAGTTCTTCTATGTGGGACGCCGCCTCAGCATGGCTTGATGAGCCATGAGTAGGTCCATGCCCAGGATCCAAACCGGGGAACCCCGGGCCGCCTGAAGCAGAATGCGCGAACTTAACCACTGTGCCTCTGGGCCAGCCCCTCTAAACATCCATTTAAAAAAAAAATTTGGTCTTTACTTACTGCTCTAAATAATATCCTCTTTCTGATACTTTTGCTCCCTTTTAATTTGCTGTATATGGAAACTAGCATGCAGAAATGTTTCCTGAATTGCAAATTTGCCTTCCTTAAAATGCAAGTATAATGAAATTTACTTCTATACACCTTTTCCGTAACCGAGAGAATTTTGGTTCCAAAATCACTCTTATGGGAGCTGGAATACATATTTCACTGCCTTTTCTTCCCTTGACTTTAGACCTCTGTGAAGTTGACTTCCTGTCTTCCCAACTATTCCTGGAGGCCCCCAAAGGGAATTGTGTGAGCTGTGTTCGATTTCCATTAGCCTTCCTTGATTTTTATCCTCTCTTTCTGCTCCAACTTCTTCTTCCTGGGTATCACCATATCCACCAAAAGCCACTTCACTGGGTGTGGCAGAACCTGTTTTTTATTGGGAACTGTCTTCGCTGACCTGACCACAGGTCCTGCAGGGGATGGTGTTCTGTTATGATGTGATGTGTCAGAGAGACCCTTTCTCCCCTCTTGGTGTTACTCCCTCTTGAATAGGCACAAAATCACTGCTATTTGTGCCCCAACAGAACTCTTGGTAAAACGGATTTTGTTTCTTATCCTGAGTATTCACCATAAGACTCAAAACAAGTCTGTAGGGAGTTAGGCTGTGAGTAAACACCGTGTTAGAGTCAAACTGTCTCTCCTCTGACAGTGAAATCACTGCCGTTACCTCACTCTTCTCTCAGAGCGGAAGGCTCCTCAGGCCCCCCTGTACATAGATTTCAGGTGGACTTCTCACCAGTTCACAGATGTGCAACATATGTCTGAAACTCACTGGAGTGCACAACTGACATGCAGGTTGAAGCCCCTTCCTATACAAGGATAAATAGGGAAATAAATAGATGTGGGGAACTGTAAAGCATGGCAAAGCAATGGCAGAGAGAGAGAGGTTTTTGCAGGAATGCTTGGTGAGAGATCAAGGAGGTCATAGGAATATTAATCTTAGAACCCTACTCTAGGGCCATCTGGGACTTGAGAGAGAGCGGGAGTGTTTGAGAGGGGCCAGTAGAGGCAGGGGGAGAGGGAGGGAGTAGGGGCAGGATGTACTGAGGAGGAGCTCAGAATATGGGAGTCGACAATTCCCAGGGCTTGCAATTATGAAAGCACGGATGAACCACCATTTTCCACCATTTTCTTGACAAAAGATTCAGGAAGTAATAACACTCAATTTGGGAAAGGGTGTGGTAAGATGAACTCTCTCTTTCACAGCTAACTTATTGCTTTGCTTTCTAAATTCCTTTTTTTCCCTTTCATTTTCACTGATAACAGTTTCCTATACATGATAGAAAGTAAGAAGTAAAGTATTTTCTATGCAGTTTCCCAGGCAGAAATTGAGGTCAGAGTTTTAGGAAAGCAGAGACTTTCGTTTTGACCTTTTCATGTATTTAAGAGTACTTTGTGAATGATGGGAGACATATTGACTGCGTTTCCCATGCCGCCGCTGGCCATGCGGTGTGCTTCTCCCACCCGTCTGTGGAAGGTACTCTGAGCCAGTTAGACGCAATTTCTGAAGGCATTTAGGCTCAGGAACACGTTTCTCTTTAGGCTTTTGGTTTTAACGGAACAAAGTAGATGGAGATATTTAGTGACCTACATTAAATTGTCTGTGGTTAAATAAATGAATTCACAAATACCATTATTCCAATTATTAAGAAAATTGCTTAAACAATTTACCTTCAGATATAATTCTGAAACATTTGTGCCATTGTGTTGGAACAGAAATAGTTCTGGTGATAATGTAATGGTGCCAAACGGTTTTTCTGATGCATTTAAGAACAGTCTTGTAGATTTGCTTAGTTCATTAATTGATTTCTAAATACGCTTTAAAGTGAGAAAAAATCAGAAATGCATTGTATTTTAATGAATGGATGAGAAATGGAAGGACTCCAAGAGTAAACTGTAATGTGTTATCCACATTAATCAAGTAAGAACATTCATTCTTTCACAAATGGAATCTTTAACTTTATGTTCTTGGCAATGCTTAGACATAGAAAGGAAATTATACTGTCTGAAATAAATGAACCCATATATATCATCACAGAATATGCTTGGTGTCATACTGTTCTCATGTTGATTTGGGAAAGGAAAGGAAAAATTGTCTGGTGTTTCATGTTGAGTAGCTGAGAAACAAAGTAAGGGTCTTGGGTTTTTTGTGTGATTCTTACTATATATCCAAAATATTTGTTAAATATCTTTAAAATGAAGGATATATATGGATAAATTATTTCTTTCATTTTATTTATTTATTTTTTTGTGAGGAAGACCAGCCCTGACCTAACATCCGTGGCCAATCATCTTCTTTTTTGCTGAGGAAGACTGGCCCTGGGCTAACATCCGTGCCATCCTCCTCTCCTTTATATGGGAAGCCACCACAGCATGGCTTGACAGGCGGTGCATCTGTCTCCGCCAGGGATCCGAATCTGCGAACCCCAGGCCGCCAAACCGGCACGTGTGAACTCAACCACTGTGCCACTGGGCCCGCCCCCTCTTTCTTTTAATTAAGAAAATTTTGCAAGTCACTTGCAGTCCCGCAAAAATATTGCAACTATTGTCATTTTTTACATGTTTCTTCCATTTTCCACATGTGAATACATGGATTAGTTAGAATTTTATGAGGAAGATCCACAGGCCACCTGTGTAGATACATTGTAATTCTCTCCATTTCAGCCTGGGCCCAGAAACCTGGGAAGCACACATTCAGACAAATGCTTTGCTACTTTCACACCTTCTTGTTCAAGGTACAAAGGCCCTTTAACAGTGACCATTGCAAAGCCACAGGGAACCTTGCCAACGGGAGACCACTGGCTCCTCCTTCTTCGGGAACCCCCGAGGTCATGCTGGGGTCACTGCTGGTATTTGCTTCTCAAAAGGCATAGAAAATTCATAGTGGGGAGCCTCACTTCCTCCATCCTTCAGTCCGCGGAGGGCTGCCTCCGGGCCCTTCAGCTGCGGTGGAGGTCTTCACATGGCCTCTCAGTTGCCAAATACAGGGCTCTCTTCCGCCTCGATCACATCCTTATTGAAACCCTCTCCTCCTTCGGCTTCCATAGCCCCAATCTCTGCGGGGTTTTTTTCCCCCTTTCTATGCCTCTAATTCTCCTTCAGGTCTGTTTCCCTGGGTTTGCTGTATTTGCAGCCCTCAAAATCTCCACAACTCTGAGTGTGGTCCGAGGACAAGCAGTGTCAGCAACATCTGGGAACTCTCCCTGGAAATGCAGGATTCAGGTCGCACCCCAGATCCACTGAGTCAGAGCCTGCATTCTGAAAGGACCCCCAGGTGACCCACTTGCACATTCAACTTTGAGAAGCGCTGCTTTAGTGATGGTGTCCCTAAGGTTCTGTCCTCTCTCCTTTTCTCTCTTTTCCCAGACAATCACGTCCACACCAGACTTTAACTTTGTATCCTTGTGACCTTCAAAGTAACTCCAGCTAGATGTAGCTTCTGAGTGCCAGGCCTTGGTTTCGATTTGCTTAACCGCTTGCATATCCCATAGGCACCATGAACTAAATAAATATGTCTAATATTGAACTCATTCTCATCTACTCCTCTATCTGCCCGAGCACCTAAGCCAGAAACCCATTATTCTTGACTCCTCCTTTTCCCACCAGAGGTGGAACAGACTAACAGAGAAACATCAGCTATAGCGAATACCCTGGGAAATTATGAAATTAAATGCTCCTATTTTATCATAAATCAATTTCCCCCTCTCCCTCCCACCCAAAAAGAGGGGAAAATTTTCTATCAAGGTCGGCTGTCAGAGCTGGTTTGCTTGTGGCTTCCTGAGGGAGCAGGAAGTGTTTTCCGTCAGAAACACTTGGAAGTTTGGCATAGCCTAGCTCTTTTTGCTTGTTTTCAGTAGTTTGAAATCAGAGTAGAGGGAAAATTGAATCATAAACAAGTGGGTTAAGAGTGGAAGTGGAGGTCCTGTCCTAATGCAAGAGACGGCAAAAATATATACATCCTGGTTGGCCTTCTGCCTGCCAGAGAAAGGAAACATCTATAATGCTTCCGATATTCACCAGATGTTGATGTTTCTTTATTCTTAAAGCGATATGCTTCCAGAAGCGAAAGTTTATGTTAAATTTTCTTATTGGGGATTTTAGTTGCCCTCTGAATAACATCTAGAGTTGAATTAATCTGTTCATTATTAGGTGAAATTACGTGTGTGGAGTCGGAGACTGCTGGGTGCCTGTGAATATCCGACATCCCGTCCTCCTCGGTGACAGAATCCTGACTGGGTTTGAGGTGACCTCTACCCTGCAGCCACTGAAATGATAAGCAGCCTGCCTGAAGGAGCAGCCACACACCGCAGCGTCTCCGCCACCACCGCCCTCTTCCTGCCACATCCAGAGCGAGCACCTGCCCTGTGGGAGCTGCTGCCCTGCTGGACAAGCAGCTACTGCTCATCCCCTAGTTGAGTAACCCAGAGGAGAATGCTGGCTCCATCTGCAAGGCTCCCACTGGTGCCCAGAGTGCTGGCACGGGGCGTGAGCAGAGCCTCCACACAGCCTCCTGTAACAGCGCATCCTTTACCATGGAAACAGTGCTGGAAAGCAAGCTTCACATCTCTCAGTCTCTTAATGTCACCATTTACCTGTATTGTGTATACAGACACATTTGCTATCTGGACAGGATAACTAACCACCCTCTGTAACACGATTTGTATGGGGAAAATTCGTTTGACGCTCGAAACATCTAATTTACTGGGCAGCATTTGCACCAGGGCCTGTGTGTGTGCGTGGATGCCTGCCAGGGTCTGTGGACTGAGATGAATCAGGAATCAAGAGCCTCGAAATGAAAAAAGGATTTGATTCCTCAATATGGCTGTGACTATGCACAGGGACAGGTTTAGAGAAGTAAAGCCCATAGATGGTTGAATGCAGTGAAAATAAAAACTAGCAACTGGATGTAACTCAGCTCTTTCCTCACCCACCGCTCGGCTGAACCCCAAATGCTTTGTGCTCTTTCATCTAATGCTCCGTGAGGTCCTCAGGTGGAATGTCAGTCAGGCCACCACTGAGTCATGAATGCGTCCCCAGGGGTGCCCCTGCACCATGATTAAGGAGACATCCGTTCCATGTCCCTCCTGTTTTCTCTTTTTTTAAATATGTATACATATATTTTTTGAGGAAGATTGGCCCTGAGCTAACATCTGTTGCCAATCTTCCTCCTTTTTTCCTTTTTTCTCCCCAAAGCCCCAGCAGACAGCTATATGTCATAGTTGTACATTCTTCTAGTTGCTCTGTGTGGGACGCCTCCTCAGCATGGCTTGATGAGCGGTGCATAGGTCCATGCCCAGGATCTGAACCGGTGAACCCCAGACTGCTACGCCACGGGGCTAGCCCCTCCCTGCTGTTTTCAAATAGAAACTTCTGTAAGAAATGGCAGAGAGAATGTCTCAGCTTGGCATGACTTTAAATCCTTTAAACCAGTGTATTCTATTAGGCCGTTATTATTCCACATATTTTTTTTTAGGAAAAGTAGAACAAATAACTTGAAGTGTACATGTTACATGGGATCCATCTGGAGTTTATTTCTTTGTAGCTTGCCAATTTCTTAAAACCAGCCAAATCCTTGTAAGGGGATTAGAAATATAATAAAACAATGCAGGAGAAATAGCAATTTTCTATTTCCCCAAAGGAATTGAGAAGTAAGAGCTGATTAAATAAGTGCAAGTCAAAGCAGCTCAAACCGAAGGGGAAGCAAAGAGAATATGACTTGAGTAGGCGATGGTGCTGCACGGTGGCCTGGAGCCACATCACCAGGTCACCAGGCCTCAGTGAGAAGGCAGGATCTGCCATGTACGGCTTTTCATGTTGGGAGAAGACACTGAACATGGTTAGGGCTGTTTCCTCCTCTGTAAAGTGAGGATAGTGATAATCAATGGGATTTGCCGCTATTGCTCTTGTGGCCAAAATACCTAGCCTGAATTGGTGCTGTTGTAGACACCAGTGTTTTAGAATGTTCTTATGGTTCTTTAGTGTGTTGGTGGACCAACCAATTTGAAGTACACTCCACATTTGCTTCTGAGAACTGGCAGAAAAATCATTTTTAGTGATTTCAGAAAAATCATTCTGTCAAGGAGACACTTGGTTTTTTAAAACATGCACTTTAAAGTCTATTATTCTCTTCATAGTAACTTTGAGATTCTCCTCACACACAAAAGGAGGATAATTGTGACAAAATCTCTCTCATTATTATTTTAGAAGGGAGTTTCATGTACTGCTTTACGGTAGGCTACTCTGTCACCTTAGGTTGTACCAGAAAACTTGAGATGAAAATCAGCTTGATATATTGCCACAGCAAATCATAAAATGGTGGAGGCTCTTGACCTGTGGTCTTCCAAGTTTTCTCTACCTCAGGGGCATGGGGCTGGGGAGGAGAGCGGGATATGGACACATCAGTTTGAGACACCAATTTGACCTCCAAGTGTGGATCCCATACTGGCAGTTGAGTGTGTGAGTCTAGATTGAGGGATGCATCGAGGCTGCAGGTAGACATTTAGGAAGCTTTAGTATATGCCTGATGGGGAAAGCTGTGAGACCGGGTGTGGTCACCCAGGGAGCAAGTATAGCCCAACAGAGGAGAGTGGAGAAAAGGGGACATTCTGAGCCATGACATCTGCTACTTGGGTTTATCTTCTAGACCAAAGCGGACTCCTGTTGGAGTTGTATCCTGGGAGATGACAAGGTCTCTAACTGGAAGTGAGAACTTGAAGACTTGTTTCATTCAAGGTTCCATAAGACATGGCAGTCAGAGGCAGTATGACTTGGTCCCATCCCAACAGGAGTAACATAAAAAAGGATGGACACATGGCACCTAGCTGGACAGGTTGTAGAGTTGGCTACAGGGGCGATCCTGTTGGGGTGGTGTCCATCATGGAGGACAGCAGTGTCCAGCTGAGCCTGCAGAAGTGAAAGGAGGGTTGAGGGGAGGAGCCAGGGGAGGAGAGCATGGTGGAAGTTTTTGAGAGCTGGCTGAAGGGAGCAAAGAGGAAGCAGCCGAGGGCATGGAGCAGTACCTTTGGGAGGCTGGGGGTGTGGAGGAAGCTCTGCAGGGAACTGAGCACTGCAGGTGGCCGGGCCTCTGCCGTGCATGGACTTTCCACATGCAAGGGACCTCAGTTCACCTCCCGCCTGTCTCCATTTCTGCTGGTTCACAGCTTTCAATGACGAGGAGGCAGCAGCCATGAGCGATGGAGCTGATCTAGCAGAGCAGTTCTTCAGCATCCTGTTCTTTGAAGTCCTAGAAATTTCTCAGAGATCTTCAAGGGCACAGAGGCCAGGCGGGGAGAGTGACTCTGAGTCTCCCCATGTCCACCCCACTTCAGCCAGAGCACTCTCTTTATTCTGTTTTACGTCACAGCTTCTGTGAACTTTCATCTGAGAGAGAAAAAAAGAGACCTTTCTACAGCTTAAATTTAAAAAAACCTATCGAACTGCAAAAAAGATAAAGTGGTGGCTGAATGTATAAAATATCCAGAAGTGATTTATTGAGAGACACAAGGATGTATTGTTTTACTGATAATCTAAACGGATTAATCTCTGAAATGGAGGACAGAGGGAGAAAGGCATGAAACTGTCATACCACTGCAGTTGGTGGGGGGGTGATTTTATGGGCCTGGTTCACTGACAGGCTCTCCTATTCAACCAAGTCGTCTTCAGACACACTATATGCATCTCCCCAGCTGACGTCAGCAGTGACCTTTCAATGTATCATTTTTTCAATTCTATGGGTCATGAATCCAGTACAAAATTAGAACACGGGCATTATTTTATTCCTGTACTGTGTTTCCAGGACTTGGCCCAACAATGGACTGGACATCATTTCTCTCTTCAAAACACAGAAGGAACATGTGAAAAGTTAGAAGGATACATTAGGTGCCTTTCTCCTTCCAAAATTATTCCCCTTCGAGGAAGAGATGGGGTAAAAAGTTCACAGATGAAACTGTTGAACCAGGAGAAGAGTGAAACCTTCAGGTCTCTAAATCATGAGATGGATGGAGTGGTACCCACTCGCCGTGTGCCTGGCATCTAATTCTGTTCCTCTCTCAAAGCGCAGCTCCTGTCTAATCCTCTTCTTGACAGTTGTCAAGAGTGGTCTGGCACCTCTTTGCCAGTGTACCCACATAGCCTTGGTCACATGATTGTGTTCTATTTCTTAGATGTCTTCCCAATCCATTTGAACACTTTGAATACTAGGATCTATCTTATATTTCTTTTATTCTTGAAGTGGCGCATACTAGATACTTCAAGAAAACATCGTCAATGTTCTCTTGGCGGGGACCACCAAAGATCCAGCGGTAGGTGAACAAGGTGGGTTTATGACCCATTGCAGTGAGAGAGAATGCACTCCCTGGGGGACTGTGAGATGTTAGAAATGACTAGTGATAGGACTGCGGCTGGTGTTGGGTGATTGGGGGGAGGGTTTAAGGAAGCCGGGCTTCACTCTGGATTGGATCCTGTCAGGAAGCGGGGATAATTCTATAGTTGGATGTCTTCCTACATCTTATCTAGAAGGAAGGAAGACTAGCCGGAGGCTAAAACTGTAATTGGCAAAGCAGCAGCAGTCACTCATATTAGTCAGAGTAGTGGGATGTGGGTCATTTTTTGTGGTTTGAACGATGTTCGTGTTTTTTGTGTTGAGACGTTTTTATGGAGTGGTCTTGTTTCTGTCCTGATGCATCACTGTTGGAGTGTCCTTGCCCAGTGTTGATGTTCTGGGAAATCGTTTTTGTCCAACAGGAGAACACCGGGGCCTCGGTGTGAGCACCAGGCCAGCTCCCGCTGTCAGGGACTGCTCTGCTCTTTCTCGGTATCGAGTTGAATTGATTTTCAGCAGCCTTGTATCTTTATCAGAGATTCCTCTTTGGTACCCTGGGTGGGCAGAAGGCATCCCAAGAGAGAGGACCTCTGAGCTTTAATCTCTGATCTCCCTTTCTTACTTACACTGAAGACATTATATAATTTCTTTTCAAGGCTGCCTTTTGATCTATGGAGGGGGTTGCCCTGAACTTCAAGGGAGGGTCCTAATTCTTTCCTTTTACTGGAATCTCATGGTAAAGATCAAAACCCACTTTCTTCTTTTGGCTAAGAGGCTCTGGAAGCGGCGGAAGAGTGCTTATCCCATTCTTTAAAGGGACCAGGTTACTGTGAGGGTCTGTTGAAAGGAGAATGAGTCCTATTCCACAATACAGCCTTCCGTGCCTGAGGGCTGCTTTTTGTCCTCTATCGGTGTGGCCATTTGGTGCCACTAAATCTGTTTGGAAGGTTTGAGTGAAAGTTAGCATGCAGATCTATTTGATCCAATCACACGTAAAACATTTGTTTGGCAATTTGTTTATAATAGATATTGACTTTTGAGCAGTGATTTGTAATCCTGGCTGCACAGCAGAATCAAAGGGGGACTTTTAAAAAGAGATTCTGGTTTTATTGATTGGTATGGGGCTTAAGCAGCTATTGATCTATCTATCTATCTATCTATCTATCTATCTATCTATCTATCTATCATCTATCAAAAAAAATGCTTCCAAGGCGATTCTAACGAGACTTGTTGTTAAAAATAAAAGGATCCTTTGCCCTGAGTTGATAGTATAAATTATCCTTTGAGGAGGTCCAGGAAGATTTGTGACTATAGGGATTCAGGCTTGGTATAATTTGCCTTAAAATAGTGATAACATGTTTGCTTAGGCCAATGAGCTTTATGTGACTGGCTCTTGGAAAAGCAGTATTAAGCTAAAGACCCAAGTAAAGAATGAATCGTCTTAAAACAAAGCAAAACTGGCTAGTTTCTCCAAGGCTTTGGGGAGTTAAGATATTTCTGGTCCGTGGTCATCCCCCCTGCCCTATAAACAGGATGAGGGAGCAGCGGCAGTAAAAATGGGAGCGCCGGTGACTGGCGCTGGGCTGACAAGCAGACACATCAACAAAGTCTTGGAGGAAGCTGTGTTTATAGCAACTGAAGGGAAGCCCTAACCTCTGAAGTAAGGGGGGGCTTTGGAACCTATAAATAGTCAGGTTATTTCCAACATTTGATAAGGGCTACTCATCAATAAATATCTTCCACTATGTATCGGAAATTAATCACTGGTTTGACACCTTTTCGGCTATCTATATACTTAGGGTTTCTGCAAAACCATATAGACTAAGCTGCGTCACTTCCTAGTGTATAAATAGCAATATGTCTCAATCATCTGACTTATAATACTCAACTCTAAAGGAGAAGGTGACTGAGGTGTAAATGTTAACTCACATGACCCACCTCTTCCGTGAAGGCCAGCATGAAGGGCCCTTAAAATTTCCCTTCTATATATATATTTGTTGAAAATAAATATTTTTGGATTGACTGATGTGATGTATACATAGAAAGATATTGAACTCAGCTCATTAAGTTAATAAGTTGGGTTCTTGGGATACATTATTACCCTCAATTACATTCTAATGGGAGATATTGAGAATTTTATTATATGCTATGAGATTTCCCAAATTGTAAAGACATTAACTTTCGTTTTGGAAAAAAAAAAAAAAAGAAGTAATATAATTGGGTGGTTAAGACCAAGGATGCTAGAGCCAGACTTCTTGAGTTTAAATACGAGCTCCATCGCGTACTGGCTCTGTGTGATCCTGGGCAAGGTCTTTAACATCTCTGTACCTCATCCTCATCTGGAAAATGGGACAGTAATGACACTCAGAATATTGTGAGGATTAAATTATTTAGCATAATAAAACACCTGGAGTGGTGCCTGGCACGGAGCCAGCTCCTTGTTATAAATACCAGGCGCTTAGATGTTTGGTCTTCCAGAGAGAGTTGAATAGTGTGAAGCGGATTTTGATGGAGCAAGGAAGCCTGCCGAATTAATCTCTCTTTTTTTGAAGATGTTTTTCTGAAATGACACCTGCTTCGGAGTCAGTGGGATTTTATGCTAAGTCCCTGGTCTAAGGAACGAGGCTTAGGAAGCCCCTGAAACCAGGGCTGTTTGCCTTTCTGTCATTTTACCTAGTGCTTCCTGTGGCTTCTGAGGGGAACAAGACTTTCTCTGAATAGAAATCTGTTTTCATCTCAAGATGGAAACAAAACACAAATCTAATTAAAATAATTTCAAAATATTTTTGTTTATAGTGTGACTAGTATTTAAGTATCTGTTGTAGAAAGTGCTTCCTTAGCACAGAGGACCCTGAGGGACAGAGAGGATGTCTGTAGTCCTTTGGCACACACTTCCTTCATCCTCAAGGCTTTATAAGGTTGACTTCCTGAACTCTCTACTCCAACTGCTGAGGTGAGGCTCACTCAGGACCTTTCTGGAAAGCGGGCCCTACCTGGAGTCCTTTAGGAGCCTGTGAGTACCCACAGCCTGGCTGGACACTCACCAGTTTGCAGTTACTAAGTCCTTTCTTTAAATGTGACAGAGGAAATCAGTACCAAGACACCATCCATGGACCCCAGGAGACTATGGGGAATGTTTCCACTCTGGGGCGGTTCTGACCTTTCTTAATAAAGGAAATTAAACTGATTTATAACAATACATGAGCTCAGATGCTAGAGGGTAAATGGAAAAGATTTTGAAGACATTTGTGTGTTTCTATCTGAGGAGGCAGGACAATTAGTTCCACTTTGATGACTTTTAAGTGACATGGCCCTGGAGTAGAAACCGGAGTTCCCATTAGTTAGCAGCCATTATCTAAATAATAATAACAGCAAGAACAAGAACGCGTATTTACTGCACATTTATCACATCCTGGTGCGGTCTGTGCTTAACGTGTTAGGTGTTACTTGTTTAATCCTCACAAAAACCCCATAGATATCACTATGGACTTGGGATCCCAGAGCGTGGGTGGGTAGAATCACGTGGGGGAGTGCCTGGTGCTGGAATTTACCCAGAGGCGTCAGGTGACTCAGAGATCGCAAAATCTGGATCAAATCCGGGTGACCTGACCCGGGTCTCATGACCTGGCATTTCTCCAATTAAAGAGTTTCAAAATGAGAAAAGGGGAATAACTCCTGAGTATGAAAGTATTTTCAAGTAAGGCTAATCCTGTTCTATTTATTTAGTGTGCTTCACTAAACTACTATTTTCCATCAGTATGATAAACGCACACGGTATAATTCAAAGGTTTTTAAAAATAAGACAAAAAATTGAACTTGTTGCGCAGCTGTGTGCTAATCCCTGAAATCCTGGAGGGCTTCTCTCTCCACAGGAACGACATCCTGTGAAGAAAAGATTTACATCGCCTCTAACCCTGCCCCGCAGTCTGGAGTGAATTCCATTTTTCCATTCTAGTCCTTGCTCCTCCACATTCTCCCTGACCCCGAAAAAAATAGCCTAATTTGCTATCAGGGAAAGAAAAGGAGGCCCTTAGTTTGTGTCTGGAAGCAGTGAAGGAATTACTGAGCCCTTTACAGGCTCTGCACATGTGGAATCAATCTAATTTTCCATTGGATGGCTCAAAAATGTATTCAAATTATGTAGTTTTGAAATGCTAACCTTTGGAATTTGTTTCTTAATGGGAAGCTTTTTAAGATAGTTTGTCTGATGAATATTCCCTTCAGTGAATTTGAATAACAAATTGTTTATAATGATCATACGCAATCTTAATTCATGGTGTATTCTCCTTTCCTGAAGGTCAGTGCAAGTCTGGCCGTGTGTATTACTGCTCCCTCCCCACTGGGGAGGTGATGACTACAGAGAATTGAGGGAAAATCAGAACAAGGACAAATCCCTTGATTCCATTAGGCTCCTATTTTGAAATTTGCCCATGAATTTGAAGTCATACTTCATGAGCCGTAGTCTGATTTCTATGCAAGATTTTTCTTCAAGAATGTGGCAGTGTTTAAGTTCATGTGGATTTTTAAATGAGACCTTTGAGGCAATAAACCAAAGGTGAAGAAATGATGAATGTAGAACTGGATATCTGTGAGAACTCCTGAGATCCAGCACATCGAAATCTAGTTGAACTGAGTTAAAATATGTAAATTTCTTAAAGCCAGTGCAATGCAAAGTGATGTTTCAGTTATGTTCCAAATAAGATCCATATTCCTGGCGCGGCGTAAACGTTTCCCATGTGTCTGTATCATGAGACAGAGCTGCAGAAGACATGTAAAGGCTGTTGCGTGGGATTACTTTAGAATAGTAATCTACATGTCTGTGCCACACTCCCACATAGGTAGCTTCTTCCGATCTTTGTAGCAGTTTCACAAGGGTAGGTATTATTGTCTCCATTTCACAGATCAGGAAGCTTAGACATACAGAGAATAAGAGAAATGGTACATGGAAGACAGCATGATCTAATGGGAAGAGAAAGGATGCAAAATCCCAGCTCCACCTCCTACTGCCCTGATGCACTGTGGGTATATGTTCTTCAGCTTCTTTAAGCCTCATCTCATCATCTGTAAAATGGGACGATTCTATTGACCTCAGAAGTGCCATGAGAGCCAATAAGGTATTGCCAATGAGGAAGGCCTCATCCTGTCTCGGCTTAGCTTTTCCTGGAAGATATAGATCTTGACTCCAGGAGACTCCAAACCCCATACTTGGTGGGGACAGTACTTGGTTGAGATCTCTTTTCTGCCATTCACGACATTGGGGACACACTTTCCTGGGCCATGTGGCTGAAGCCATAGGGAGCCCCTGATGAGAGAGGAGCAAACTGACCTCTGCCCAGATAAAATCATGACCTTCCTGATGCCTCATTACCCTTGGCTGGATTTAGCCATTGTTCTCCCCACGTCATAAAGATCTACAAGTGTGTGTGTACAGTAAGCATTATATGGTCCTGCTGCTTATGTTTTACATGCTTTCCACTTAGGTTCGTGGTGGGTACGTGTGTTCACCAGCTGAAAGAAACTGCTCTATCCATGTACAGAATTCTTTTCACCCACAACATGTGTAACTGATCCCCCCTGTGTGTGTGGGGAGGGTGATTTGTCACATGCCGAGTATTTATGGCTTTATGGCAGTACCTGTCTCTAAAGTCTGCAAATGAAGAAGATGACGGTGCTGGTTAAGTTCTCTGCAAAAATGGAGAAGCGGAGGAGCAGGGAAGAAAATTATTTGTACAACATTACACGGAAAGTCCATGACGAGGCAGGAAGGGGAACCCACGTTACTGACCTCTCGTCCAGTTCCCTCTCCCCGAGAGTGATCGATGCTGCTGCAGCTCCTGGGCCTGCAGTCTCATCCTCATTCTCCGTGCACACAAGTGCATTTTCCAGGGACACCACCACTGCGTGGGCCTCCCCATCCTCTCACAACTTATATTTAGCTCTGAAGACAAGGGTGAGCTTGATCTAGACAGAAATCAAAGGGGAGGCCAGACTGTTGGGGCCTGGATGGGGTGGGGGAAGAACTAAAAGCAGTGGCTCTGTAGAAATGGCAGGAAAATCTCTGACCTTGTGGTCCTCTGAGAGAAGGAGTTGTAACCCCAACAATGACAGAGTTGAATTAAAATATAAATGCTTCCAAATATCTGTTGCCAGGAAGCAGATGACATGCTAAATTACTCTGCAGATTGACTACTTAATTCAGTGATTTCCTGAGTCAGGAGCTGCCAGAAGAGCCATTTTGTCCTTTTTGGCAGAAAAGCCTCTGGGACTGCTGTCTCCAGTCCTCTTTCCTGTGCTTCCTGCGTAGGAAGGCCTGTTTCCGCAGAGGAGCTGCCTGATTAGACAGCACTATTTTAGCAGGCCGGGGACGAGGCAGCGAGCGAGGTCTTTCATTTGCTATTGATCTGTGGACAGCGTGGAGGCCATATACGGCCTAGAAATGCAGACCCTTTCAGAAAACATGAAGCAGTGAGTCAGAAGCAAATTAGATCAAATAAAGGTCTGAAAAGTCGTGTTGCAACATTTTCAGCTGTTTGGTTTTAATTGTTTTGAGATGCCTGGTCTGTTTTTTGTGTAAAGAACTCCCTTTCGGTCTTAATGCAGTTCTTTGGAACTGAAATTTGAGTGATGGGATTAATATTTACCAAGCGAATACGATGCTGCTAAGGGGTCTGATGTTGGTGAGGGATGACTTCCCAGCAGTCGGCTAGAGCTTTAGGGCTTGACCAGAGCCGGAGTGGGGATTTTATAGACCCCGATGGATGAGCTGTTTGTGTCCTGGCTTAGAACTGCTCCTCTGGATTTCTTTAGTATTTCCTCCGCTTTGTCACCAAAAGAAGTCAAGTGGCTGAATAAGATGCATATAATTCAGCAAAGCTAAATAAACACAAAGGTCAGAACATTCAGGCAAAAGAAAAATAAGGGTAGGAAGCAAACTGGAACACAAAAGAATTTGTTCTTCTAGTACTTGTTGGGCATTGATTCTACATGACCTTGTGTTACTGTGTGTGTGCCCTGACCACTCAGTTAGACTGTAAGCTTCTCAAGGGCAAGGTCTCCGACCTGGGCTTCTTTGAGCTTGGAGTCTTGCTCAAAGACTTACCTGCAGTCTGTGCCCCTTATGTGTTGGCTAGTGTCGAGGGTGATGGTTGCGTTTCCTCTCATTCACAGGCTCTACTTGGGACACCCAATGTTGCAACATCATTAAACACATTAGCAATTACTTCAGGAGTCGTTATTTTGGATCACAGAGAATCTCGTTAACTGCCTTTAAGCAAATTTGGGGTCACTTTGTTAAATAGTTTCTAGTTTCTATTTTTAGGTTTTTGCTCCATCTGGGTGTTGGTCAGAGAGCTCTCTGTCCCTAAGAGAGTTTGTGCAAAAGAAAAATGTCCATTGACCGTGGGGTGTTGTAGGAGGGATTCCTTTCCTGGCGGATAGTGACCAGTAACTCCAGGAGGTGACTCATTTTGTAGTTTCATGTTTTACCACAACAAGGATTTTGCAATCGAAGCTCTATAGCTTATTGTCATATTTTGTATTTCTTTAATTCTAAAGAAAAGAATATAAAATAAATGCTTGATAGATGGCTTTAAAGTTTCTGCTCTTGACTTCTTGGGCATTGCTTCCCATTAGGAGGATTATACAGGCCCGAGGGCTCTCGGATATATCATCAGACACCTTTGAGATTTGTTGTCACCTCTGCAAACAAAGGTCAAAAAACAAAAAGCAAAACGAAAGAGAAAATCTGAAGCCTTCTCTCTCTGGTTTTTTCCTAATAGCACTGGTGAAACGTTTAAGGGGAAAGAAGTCAAAGATACTAACTAAAATGAGATTTTGGTAATATTTTTATTAAGACATGTTATTGTACTCTTAATGTAGGTAATGAGTAACTAATTCTAATATACATCAATAATTGATAATTAATCTAGTGTATATCCAAATAAGGGAGAAAAAAAATCTCTAAACAGAATCATTAGCTCAGCTTGTAAATATGCACGAATATAAATTTTATCCTGTCTTAATCTGCTTTTTGAGTTTCTTTCTTATTTGCATCTCATATTCACCAGAGGACCATTTTAAAATAGAGAACAGATCTCATCTGGAAGAATAAATGGGGAAAATAGAATAAAACCCTTTGAAAACAGAAAATAGTAGTGAGAGGTGAGGGGGAACTTTCTACATATTAAATTGTATTCTAAAGCTATAATGTTGAAATCAGTGTGGTACTGACAGAAGTATAGACTGCCTAGTAAACCAAAGTAGTCTAGAAATAGATGTGTATAAAGACGACATCACAAATCAGTTTGAAAAGAGAATATTCAATAAATGATGTCAAGACAATTTGTTAATTATTTGAATAAAAACAGCACTAGATTCTCATTGGATCCCATACACCAAAATGGACCAAGATGGATGAAATATTTATACACTAAAATGAAAGCATTAAGCAACTAAAAGAAAATATAGGTTCTTATTTATTTGCTCTTGTTATGGAAATAAACTTTTTTAGGGAGAAAAAGAAATCTCAAAGGGAAGATTGTTACATTTGACAACATAAATAAAGAACCTTTAGAATCTTAGTACATCTATAAAAAATGTAAATTGATTTTCATAGCAAAAAGTTATTGAATAACATTGGCAGCAGATAGAACAGACTGTTACCATTATTATATAAAGACTCTTATAAATCAACAAGGAAAAGATGATAATACCAAAATATTGAGTAAAAATGTTAAACAGTTAATTGACAAAAGGAAATGTGCAAATGGCTAATAAACATCACAAATTTAGTCTCTGATAATCAAAGAAATGCAAATGAAATGAATGTGATAGCATTTTTCTCCCATCAAATTATCAGAAAGTTTAAAATTATGATGCTCTGCATTGCGAGACACTCTGCTCATTGCTGACAGGGATTTAAATCACTACGGCTGTCCAGCGGACCCTTTGGAATATATGTTTTAAAAGCCTTAAAATTTACCCTTTATCCAGAAATTCTACTTCTAAGAATTTACCCAAAGGAAATAATAAAGAACGTGCACAACGATTGGTGTGCAAGTATATTCAGGTAGCATCGTGTCTTAGGATATAATACTGGGAAAACAACAAAGTTGTACAGAGAGAAATAATTAAATAAAATTTGACAGAGCTGTACCATGGCCTATTATGCAATCTTTAGAAGTTGTGTTTCTAAGAATAATGACAAAGTGAAATGCTAATAATATATTCTTAAATCTAAAAGAAAAGTAGGATACAAAACAATGTGATCTGAATATTGGGGGAGGTGGAGGGCACAGGAAAACAAAAAAAGAATATGTGTGTGTATAAATTAAGAAAAACAAAAATCACAACAGGAGGGAAAGAAACCAGAAGTCAACTGTAGTTTTTTTATTTTTCTATGTTGGGGGATAATGGATATTTTTAATATTTTATTTCTATACTTTTCTGAATATTCTGTATTATTTTTCTAGGCAGAAATAAGTCTCACACTAAATACTTTTTTTTAAGAGCACATGGAAACAAATTTTGGGGTGCTGTGGGTGGTAAGCTTTCCCAGAGCTTATTGCTCTCCTGTGACAAACAGGGCTTATCTGTTCTTTCCAGTCAGGACACCAAGAGAGTGACCACAAAGTTGGCAGGGTCCTTTCTGTACAAGTGCCTCTCCTAAACTACATTTAACTTGGCAATTTGTAAGGCCAATAAAAGGGTTGGTTAAAAAATGAACCACATGAGAAATGAAGCATAGCCAGCGACTATAGAGTGACTCCTCCACGCTGGGCCTTTTTTCTTCTGTAGACCTGGCTACTCTGTCTGGCTACTCTCCCCTCACAGTGTGGGGTAATGAGGTTAGGTAGGTGGACTCTGGCATTCATACCTTCTGAGCATGCCTATCCACGGGTAGGTCCATTTTCATGAGAATCAAGGACAGAAGTCTCTTGATGGAGAGCTTATCCAACAGAAAGAGTTGCCTGGCACGGTGAGCTTGGCTGGTGTCCTGAGTGTGCATTAATTATTGATCAGAGAGGTCTTTCATTCCAGCTCCATTTTGTCTGCTGTTCCCATGGGGTTGAAGGTGAGAAGATCACAAGTAAACCTTTGAAAGTCCTCCTTTAGAAAACTCTGGACACAGCTTTGTTGCATGGCTAACAGTGTGGAACAAAAAATGGAGAGATTTTTTTGCCTTGGTTCATGACACATACACATCATTGGTCTACGCAAGGCACTCGTTTTGTTTTTTCTGTTTGGCTATTTTTTATAACGCAGTAATCGCCCATGAGCTTGCCGCCCCGTAACTTTCATCTAGCCATCGGTCTCCACGATTCTGTTCTTAGCTTCCTCTTCCCTGAAGTGACCACATCCTGATTCCTGTATTTGTTATTCTCTACTTATCCCTTTTTATATTCTTTCAGTTAATCTCTATGTTTTCCTTAATAGTATAGTTTTTAATTTTTTTTTTTTTGCTTTATATAAAAGGGTATCATCCTTAGGTAATCTCTCAGATTCATCTGTATTGTTGCATGTTGCTGTAGTTCATTTTTGTTTGTTTAATATTCCATTGTGTGACTCAATATATCACAAGTCGTTCCTCTACTCTCTTTGGCAGGCATTTGGGCTTTTTCCAGATTGTCATTACTGTGAACATATCAGGAGATGGACATGTTCAGAGTTTCTCTTGAGTATATGCCTAAGAATGGAACTGCTGGATCACAGAGCGTAGAATGTTCAACTTTAGGAGCTAATGCCAAAATGTTCTCGAAATTGTTTTACCAACTTATACTCCCACCAGCAATATTTAAGAAATGCCTTGTGGACATATATCTTCTTCAGTATGAAGTATTATCAGACTCTTTATTTGTCACCAATCAATGGGTATAAAATGATACTTCATTGTGACATTGATTTACATTTCCCTGATCAGTGATGTTGAACATCCTTTCATGTGTTTATTGGCCGTATGTGATTCCTCTTCCATGAAATGATTGATCATGCCTTTTGTCTATTTTCCTATTGGGTTCTTTGTGCTTTTCTCATTGATTTATTGACCTTTTTTATATATTCTTGATACTAATCCTTTGTTGGTTGTGTGTGTTTCAGATATCTTCTTCAGGCTTTAATTTGTCTTTTCATTCTATTTATTCTGTCTCTTGATAAATTTCTTAATTTCAATTCCTTAATTTTAATGGGGCAAAATTTATTCCTTTTTTTGCTTTTAGAAGCTAGCATGTTCTGTGTTTTATGTAAGATGACTTTTCCTACTTGAAAGTTGAAAAATCGACATATTTCATACTAAGAGTTCTAAAGATTTGTTTTTGTCATTTAGAGAGATGTTTTCTTCTGCTTCAAAGCAAACTAAGGTTAATGTCGGTCCCTTAAGATCCAGTGGAAGCAAGAGCAGTGTCCATTGAATCAGACAGTATGAGGCAGAAAGAGCAGCAGAGGCTGACTAACCCCAGGTACTCAGTAGAGGTGGTAATGGTGATTTTCAGGTACCAGTGCCCTGACCAGGAGTTGAAGAAAGAAGTACATCCCCATTCAGTTAACTCACCGGTTTCCCAACCTGACTTGACTGTGTACATGTGGGGCTCCCAAAACAACCAGGTGACAAAGGGCTTGAGTCTTTATATCAGATGGGAGAAAGGACAAGTGATTGGACCACATTATTAGCCAAGACCATTGAGGAAAGACTGAATTACACCATTTTTGGAGAAGTCTGTCTATTTCTCCAAGTTCGAGCATTCAAGTCCAGTTTTCCTGTGCAGGGCATTTCAAAAGGTAAACCTCTCCTACACTTTCCCTCTGTCGCATATGCTCCCCACTATACGTTGTTGTAATAAGAAGAGTTTTATAGGCATCTGCAGGAAAATGAGAATTTTCTGACTATTTCTTAGAAGCCTCTCTTTCCTTACTCACTTTTCCCTCTAAGGTATGCCCCATTTCTTACTACATATGTTCTCTTTCCATTTCTCCCTCTGCTTCCAGAGAGACCTGAGGCACTGGGGGCAGCAGGTGGAGTTGTAACCCCTTCTGAATGAGTGAGGCAGAGCCAGTGGCTCTATGTGCTGCTCCTTTGTTGGCATCCGTAGGCATTGTCTTGCACATACTGCTTATGACTCAAGTTGCAACAGGTGTCTGTGAGTGGGCTCTGGGCTTCCTGCTACCAGGTTTGTTTCCCTTACACTTTGGACAATAGTTGTGGACGCTAGCACCTGGAACTAAAAAGAATAATGATTAGGGTACAATTAAATATCCCCAGAGTTTAAAATAGCATTTGTATGCACTAACAGCTTCCTGTCAAATGAAAGACCGCTTATGACATCCTTATAAAGGCAGAAGTCCTTCTGTACCGTCGGCCTTTGCAAGCCAGCCTCTGAATCAGGCAGCGTGTTTGATCTGGGCGACACGTAGCTGTGATTGTTGCTGGCCACTAGAGCTTCACGAGCTTTGTGGAAATTTGGTCCTAAAAACTGAGGCTTCTTTGTAATATTATTTAACTATGTAAAAATGTCCTCTGATCTGGCTATGAAATATGGTAATGATATTTAGCAAAAAGACAGTACAAAAATTTAGAGGCAGTAAGTCAATCCTTAAGCAGTCATTAGGTGCTATCTAATGATGAAATGAAGTCACTATCCCATTTCTGAAAGATCTGGAATTAACTCTAAAGTCATCAAAACTGAGGCTAAAATAAAGGCAATTTCTCCAGCAAAGATTTGGCCCTTAGGTCTGCGCATTTCACAGAAGAAGAAAAATACCTAGCCAATACACAATGAAGAAATGTTCAACACCCTTAGTGGGTTGGGGAAAGGCAAGTCCACACCATGATAAACACTGATTTATACCTAGGTGACTGGCAAAAGTTTTAGAGTCTGATATCATTAAGTATTAGAAATGACAAGGACCAGCAGGGTCTCAATACTGTTGGTAGGAATGTGTGTTGGTGCAATTGTTTTGGAAAATAGTTTGACATTGTCTCCTAGAGGTGAGCATCATGTACCCTTTACCCCGGAAATTCTGTTCCTGGGTATATACTCAGGAGAAACTTACATATCAATAACAGCAGACATATATTTAAAAATGTATAATGGCATTCATTGTTCCTCATAGCGAAAAACCAGGAAACGGCCCAAATGCCCATCAACAAGACTGTAGACTAATGAATATTCCCACGATGGATATTGTGCATCATTCAAAAATCGTGAACTAAAGAAACATGAAC
The DNA here is from genome assembly GCA_031878705.1 of Tapirus indicus. Taxonomy (NCBI): domain Eukaryota; kingdom Metazoa; phylum Chordata; class Mammalia; order Perissodactyla; family Tapiridae; genus Tapirus; species Tapirus indicus. The sequence goes on along the minus strand of CM062933.1, from coordinate 53,551,432 downwards.
TAGCACAGATAAATCAAAGTTAAAAACAACTAAAATAAAAATATATGCTTTGTAAGGAGTGCATACATGTGTAATAGTGCTCCTTTAAAGGGAATGAGGGGATTCATGAATGCAGGATTCAGGATAATATTTACCTTGGATCAGTTGAGTTTGGGATTGGGATGCTGGAGACTGGGAAGTTAGATGAAAGTTGGTGTCAAGGTTCTGGCTTTTGTTTTGGGAAGTACATCTGTGGGTGCTTATTTCATTTCTTAGAAATAACTGAAAAACTAATAAAAGCAGACTATCCGTTATTAGTGATAAGTGTGATTGATTTCATTCTGTCCACCTGAGGTCAATTGTCGAAAAAGAAAACCTTTTTACTTCTGAAGTAAACTGTACAAGACTTTTGTAAGGAATAGAAAGTGGTAGAAAGCACAGGGTCATGGCAACTTTGAATGTGACTCCGTCCCTCACTAGCTGTATTGTCTTGAGCAAGTTACCTAACTGCTTGGTGCTTCAGTTTTCTTACCTGTAAAATGGGGAATATATTAGTTCTCTCCTGAGAGAGTCAGGGTGAGAATTCATTAGGATCACACTTACAAAATGGAATGAATTTAGCTTAGCATCAAGCTTGGGACAGGTTAAGTATTCAAAAAAATACTGGCTGATAACGTTATTAATAGGAATAGCCATAGTTGCGTATGACTTGGGCTGATTATGTTAAAATGCAGCTTCTCCTTCATTTAGTCTGTTCTAATTCACAGGTTTTTCCCAGGCCTTGTAGCCACTGTGCGCTGTTTTCACTTTTCAATCCTAGGTTAGGCTTGAGTCCTCATCCCAGGTCAACTTTGGATAAGAAAGTTCTTCCCTGTTTGAACCGCACACCTCTTCCTTTGGCTTCCTGCTACCGTGGAATTGGCGGTCCCTGTGGGCGTGGAATTAGCGAAGACGTCTTTGACTGTGTAAGGTGCTGGCAGACGCCTGCAACTTCTTATTGAGGGAACTTGGGCAATCATAGAAATGAGGAGGTGGGAAGGATGACAAGGCTTTTGGCAATATAACTATGGAAAATAAAAGTCTGCTGGCTGAAATGGTTTCTTTCTGTGGGTATAATAGTTTTTCAAAAAAATCTGCAAGTATATTCTATTCTTTCTGATAACAGTTAAACTATAGATTAAAAGACAATTCACTGATAATAGAGTTATATAATTATAGCTATATGATTATATAAAATTACAAGCATGACTTCTGTACCGAAATTCTAACCCATGTACAAAATGGGATACTAATTACATTTTTCAATAGTTTGAGGTTCCCAAATGAGAAAAAAAACATATGGCAAAAATGAAAAGGAATAAAAAATTATATATATATTTTAAACAAATCACTGTGTTTGTAGTTGCTGGAATTTTATTGTTGCATTAAAAGAAAATCCTGCATTAAGCTAAAGGATAACAGTTTGCCCTTCCTGAAAAAGGTGAATAAAGGAACTTCTAAACTGCAGTAAAAAAAATAAACCCTGTATCATAGCGATTTTCCATTTATTTGTAAAAATCCACAGTTAAGCTTCTTCAAAAGAAATTTCAGGAGCCTCTGACCTTGGCTCTGTGCGATTTCAATGGAAAATCGCTGTCAGTGCCGGTTGAGGAATCATGGAGCAGGAGATGGGCCCTGAGACTGGATGGGGAGGGGAAAATGTCCTAGTTTTCAGAAAAGGGAAGAAGTTTCAATTCCTCAGACCATAAAATGGAAAATTTGATATTGATACTGACAAAACTTTGGAATAGATTGTCATTGTGAGCCCATAGAAAGGGAAGGGGTAATCGTGTAAGTCAGAGTGAGATGAATAAGAACCCCCCCCCCCCCCCCGACAGACCTCACTTCCTTTCGGTGGGGTCACTGAGCCGGCAGATTAAGCGACTCACGGCCTCTTAACGACTCTGGGTGGGAGGGCAAATATGTCGGAACCCAAAATAGCTTGACAGGATGGAACAATGGGCCAAATCTAACAAGATAAAAAGTGAAAGGGAGATATATAAAGGCTGCCCTTAGTTCCAGAAAATTAGCAACACAAACACAGCAGAGGTGGGCAGATTGCAAGGCCAACTGGTAGGTTTAAGCAGGTTGTGAGTTGCACACCAGCCCCTGGCCAAGGATGTGAGCAGGGGCTGTGTCCCTCCAGAGAGGCTGCCTCTTCCTAACTTGCAAAAAGGCACCATAAAGCAGGGGGTTAATGCTAGAAAAAATACAAGTTCGGGGTCTTGATTAACTACGCACTCAATGAGGTACTGCTCTAGGGTGATTGGGGAGGGCATTCCTTGACACCACGTGCAGGACAAGGGTGGTCAGTGTCCACGCTGGGCTGGACATATGGAGAGTGGAAAGGAGGGACAGTGGTGAATCAGAGCACAACTAGAAGAGAGAGGTGAAAACTCTGGAAACCATGATCTCTGAGGAATTCTCTGAGGAATAGTGAAAAGAAGAATGTTTCGTTTGTGGAAGGGAAGACTTAGGGGGCCAGGATGGAATCCCCCCTAGCAAGTTAAGCATAAGCGTAGGACACCAGAAAACAGGGCATCAAAGGGTTTTGAAGGAAAATTTGGCATTTGAGATTTTAAAATTTTGAGCTAAATTTTCTTCCCTTATTTTACCATTCAGTATTTTTAAATTTTGAATTACATATGTGCTCACTATTTCCTTCTTCCTTTTGAGTGATTTACTAGGGTCACTTCATGAATCCTCTTCCCAGGTCAATAGTTGAGCTTTGGGACAAAACACTCAAGATCTTGGTTTTGATCTGCGTGAGGGCTAGTTAGCTATTTTCTGTGTGTGAGGAAGATTGGCCCTGAGCTAACATCTGTGCCAATCTTCCTCTGTTTTGTATGTGGGACTCCACCACAGCATGGCTTGATGAGTGGTGTGTCAGTCCACACCTGGGATCTGAACCCATGAACCCCGGGCTGCCAAAGCGGAGTGCATGAACCAGGCTGGCCCCTAGTTAGCGTTTAAAGGTTTGATTTCAATGCAAACAAATCACCGTGCGGCTATTTTATGGCTGTAAACTTCATTAAAAACTGCAACCATTTTTACTGAGTGTGCTCACAGCAGCAAGGGGACAGTGCAGGGTGGATGGGTGATTTAGTATTTACCTTTCCTGCTAGAAAAGCAGAGGAAGCTTCAGCCTCCATGTGCATGTTGGGTAGCTGCAACATCATACGTTTTTCTCTGTCACAATGAGACTATCATCCAGAAATGACTACCCTTTACTACTCTTTTGATTGGATCTTGGGCTTATTTTGCAAAAATATCAAACACGTATTTCCTGATGCTATATACATGTAGCATTTATTTATATACAAAGTATCCACATGGAATGAATTGTCTATTAGAGAAGAATTTGATTTTCCTTGGTTATGTCCTTGTTCTAGTTATTCTCGGAGAAGGACAGAATAGCTGATAAGATAGCAATGAAAGGAACCGGCAAAGCCACCCAGAGCCTACCATGCCCCAAAGGTGCTCCTCCTCCTGTTAGCTGCTCTTCATCCCCTCCTGGGCTAGTGCCGGGACTTGAGCAGAAGAAGTGCTAGGAGGCAAACTGATGGGGAATACCCCTCATCCCAGTGAAACAAGACAACACAGACAGCAAAAGCAGCCTTGAAGGAAAAGACAGATCACAAGAGGGCAGTCTGAGGATGTGTGTGGATGGAGAAAGGCTGTCACACCCCCTCAGTTTTGGTAACTTGCATTGCGTTTCTCTCCAATGTTCTTCTTAACATGTGGAGGCATCTGGGACTGCTGTTCTGACTTTACATGAGTTATCGTCACAGTCTCCACAGTCTGAACCTCTGGCTGTTGGCCAGAGATCAGGGACGACAGAACTTGCCAGCAGGGCTGGCCTGGAACGAGCAGAGTCGTTGGAACTTGCTGCATCGGTGGAGCAAAGTCAGAGTTGGGGGACTTTGAGATGATACGTTCCTCCAGAGTCAGGTGGACTGCGTGAGAGGACAGCAGGGGTGGGTGGCGGTGTGTTTTTCAGGCACAGTATTCTCCATTGTTGATTGGGTACGTTCTTAGAATTGGCAATGTTCTATGCCAGTCTGTGCTGAGTGTATAAAATATCACTGTGTAAGTAGAGTGAATCACTGGTATTTTGTACCTAAGGGATGTATTGTTAAGTAACATGACCTTGAACCCCATCCCTTAACTGGTCTAAGGTGAGCTTCGGGAATAGAAGTCTGCCTCTAGACGCACGGGCAGAATTACGTAACTTTGCTGCTTCAGCCTCTGTGTGGGATTGTTTTGTTCATCCGAGTCGTCGCTGTGGTTCCCTCCCAACTTGGACGTTACGTAGAGCTTGGTATGACCAAGGTGGTGTTTTACACGTCTTGGACTGTACATTCCAGCACTGGTCAGTGGCCTTTCTAGTCATGGACATGTTGCAATAAGAATTATTGAATGTTTGGGAAAAAGACAACATGAGGAAGCCTTTGAGAGGGAGGGAGGGAGAGAGTGAGAGAAAGAGAAAGAGAGAAAGAGAGAGAGCGCCAATGGCAAGGACAAAAGAAACAAAATAGAGTGAGAATCAGCACCAGGTGGTTCTCAGCTGAGTAACTCGAGTAGATAAGATAGACAATTCCGTGAGGTTCCTGCACTTTGCAGCCAAGTTGCTCAGAGATTTAGGAGCATTCCAGAGTTTCTTTATCAATTGGGCCAAACATACAAATTCTTTCCACTTAAGTAAACTGTGGTTATACCTAAGGCTCTGAAAGGCAAGTCAGACTTCTTCCACTTAAGGAGATATGCCTCATATCTGTATGTTGTGCTAGTTACACAAACATTTACTGAAATTCCTTCCAGGATCATGGGTGTGATCATGGCTGTGAAAACTTGGAGACACCATCCACTATGTGACAAGCTGCTCCTCCAAAGATGGACAACTTCACTTGCGATTTAAGTTCTTGACCAAAATGCCTGTAAGAGACAAGCATGGATACAGCTTATACATAAGTATGTATGCATGTATGTATTGTATATATATTTAAACCACAAATACTAGAGCTACTGTAGGTAGTTTGGAGGAAAAGGTAGGGATTGGGAAGAAAAGTTTGGGACACTTGAAAATGCAGTGTAATGCAAAACTGCCAGCCTCAACTTTTTATTCAGTCTTGCTCTGCACACAAACATAATAAACTATGGGGGCCTTTAAATGATCCCATTTTGTATTCATTCTTGTTTGAGAAGGCCCTGAAATTGAGAAAGGGAAAGGACCAACTGCAAGTCCTCTTTATGTGAAACTCGGTTGGGAAAGCAATGGAATTGATCCTGCTCCACCTTTCAGACAAAATGATAGCCTCACAGCTCAGCTCTCTCCTAGGCAGAGGGAGGGACATGCTGGGAGCATAGTGTAGGAGGAAAGAAGGGACGAGGGAGGGTGGATAGGTGGAGAGGGGACAGTTTGCACAGAGCATCACTCTAAGCCCCTCCACACTGTGCACCATGATTACTATGAATTCCTCCACTATTACTGGTCGTGGCTAGGAGGTTGTCAGGTCGCTGAATATTTGGGTCTGGACCAAAGCAAAGATAGGGTGCTTCAGACTGAAGACTCACCTTTTAACATATAACTCTACCTGTAACTCTCAAACCTGCATGTGAAACATCACAAAGCAGTAAGTGAATTGCTGTGGGTGTGTTTTAAATGAAATAGTACAGAGGGATATAAGGCACTGCATTGTGATGATTGGCAAGCCAAAGAGGTAAATGAGACAGTGAATCCATCAGTCATCTTCAATTCTCCTTGCCCTCCTCCCCATCACACAGGTGACCTGGCTGTACCAACGTGCATCTTATCGTTCTTTCCAGGCTCTCTCCCTCTCCCACTCCCACTGCCCTGGTTCAGGTTCTCATCATCTCCTGTACAGGCAGTTGCGCTACCAAGTAGCCATTGAATGTCTACCCTGGGCCTTTCCCTGCGCGAGGTGCTCAGAGAGAGTTTAAAAAGATACACATGGGTGCCTGCTTTGATGGGGCTTGTGTTTTTGCAGGGAAAACAGAAAGTGCACAGCAAATTACACAACTCATTATTAATTAAATGATGACGAATAGAACAAAGGCTAAGTGGACGGTCTGAGGAGCGTTCGGAAGGCGCCTAAGAAAGGCTTCCTTGAGAAACTAACATGTGAACTGAGCTCTGAAGGATGGGGAAGAATCATCCTGGCAGAGAAGGAAGCTCCAGACACAGGGTAGAGCATCCCAGATGGCCCTAGGCATGAAGGAGAGCCCAGAAGCTAAGAATGCCATTGATGCTGGAGCAAGGAGAGAGGCCAGAAGAGTCAAGGCTGATGAAGGAGGCAGAGGTAGAACCCAGGGAACTTGAAAGCTGCGGAAGGATTTTGGTCTTGGATAATACACACTCATCCCCTGGAGATCGGTTCACGTGTCTTCTCCTCCAGGAAGCTTTCCTTGATGCTCTCTCCATCCCCACCTCCCCTCACTGGGCTGTTTGGTGCCCATGGTCTATCACTGCACGCAATATAATGCAATTATTTGCTATGTGTCTCTACTGTGCATGTGATGATGAGCTCTCGAGATCAGGAACCACGTACTAGTCGTCTCTGTGTAAGCTCATATTAAAGCTTTCCCAATATTCCACTGAGCGGAGACATTTTGATGCCCATAAATGTGTAATTATAGTCCAGGAAAAAAAATTCATGAAAGATAGGAGGAATAATCTTTGGTGTTAAGAGTTTTTTAATTTTAATTTTTAAAGTTTTTCAAGAAAGTGTGCATAGGTATTCAGAATTAATTTGTATTTAAGAAAGTATTTATGGGTATTCAGAATTAGATGGGATACTAATTTTTTTAAATCATAATCATCCCCTCTCCCCCACCCAATACACGTGTGTATCTAGTAGTAAAGAAAAGAGAATCCACAAGAGTGTTAATGAAGTAGGGAATTTCTTTTGAATCACGTGACTTGGAAATTGTGTATGAAAGATATTAGGTACTAGACCAGACCAGGGGAGACTATACATGGAATGAGAGCCTGCTCCCCCAAGGCCTCAACCCCCGCCGTGGGTGTCAGCGTGACGGGCTTCTCCACTTCACCTGTGCGGTCCTTCTGAATTCACTCAACACGTGCTTCCGAGCGGCCACCACTGACCACTAGACCAGACGAGACGTGTCGGCCGTGTGCATGGAGTCCAGTCAGAGAGCCTAGGTCGCTGTTTACACACCTGTGTAGACAGAACCCCCGTGTCTTCTAAGAGCGTGAGGAAGGCGCCCCGATTCTAACAACAAGGCATTTCTGGACCCCATGTCATAAAGTAGGCCATATTATAACAAATATATAATCAGAACAAATTATAATCAGAGATTACTTTTCCTTTTAAAACTTTAGCATCAAATTGTGCCTATTTTTACCAGGCTTCCATAAAACTAAAAATGTATCCATTTTAAACTTCTATAATCATTTAAACTATTGAAATGACTTTTGAGACTCTACAAGTGTTTGCTAATATGCTGTTCATTCTGATTATATAAAAAGCCCCAATTTGCTGTGAAGTTAACAACTCACACTATGAGTATGATTTTACTGCATCACAAATCGATGTAAAGCAAAGATGCTGGCTCTGACAAGGCAGGTTAACTATTAAATTTGCAGGGGTGTTTTTTCCAAAGATTTCTGACAGCTTTCCAGAGGCCTATGAAGTAATATCTTCTTTTTTCCCTCCCTCATCCATGTTCACTCTGGGAAGCAAAAACACCCAAAATCATTCCCCTGACCTTAAAACTGGACTTTTCAAATAGTCTTTAGTCCCCCTCTCCTTCCCCTTTTTTTTTTTTTCCATCTCAGATGAATCACTGAATGAATGAATAAAAAAGGTGAAAATTCAAATGTAGGTCTGTTTTAAGAGAAGTGAGATGAACAGCTGAGAAGCGGGTCCTGCCTCTATTGTGTTGTGTGGGTATCCTCCGTGTGTCAAGGAACGTCCGCTGAGTTGTAATTCATAGGGGAGAGAACAGCTCACTCTGCCATGTTGCTGACATCTCTCCCACCCTGCCTCTGAGGCCTAATCCTTTGTTTTCCAGTTGTCCTCTTGTCATCCCTACAGCTGAGTTGGATCTGGTGCCAGAGGCTGCTGCAGGCACCCTCTCCTTGGAAGGTTCACTGGGAAAATACACTTTATAAGGACAGATCTCAGAAATCCTGATGTATTAACTTTATTCAGTGTATGATTTTGTGGTAGGGAGCAACAGTATTTTGTAAGAGATGCGATTTCTGCCCACGAGCCATTTATGATTTAGTCTTAAAATGAAATATGTCAAATACACAAAAATGTACAATGATTAATAAAATTAATTCAGTCTTCCAAAGCCTTTAAGAGTGGTTTATAATTTTATTGAGGTGGCAAAATAACTAAGCAACTCTTAATTATCTCTGCCCATGGGGAAAATCGATAGCTATCTTTCGAATTTGTTTTTAGACAATGCTGTAGACTCTACAATATAAATACCAATAGCAGAGAAATACAAAAGAATGATAATGACAGGAATGAGATGGAGGAAAAAAAGTCACTGGCTGGATTCTCTACAAACTGAGCAGTCAGCCCCAGCACTCATTTCCATTTGGCAAGAGCATTTTTGTTAAATCCTTGACATTACACACACATATTAAAGCTTATACTCTTCTGAGTGTTAACGTGGATGCAAAGTGGCTTTTTGAGGATACAGTCCAGCTGGAGTGAAGAGCCAGTGGGCTCACTCAGGTTTTCTGATTAAGATAGGATGAAGTGTTCAGTATTTTGGTTCCCCATGTGGTCCCCATCCCAGGCAGCACATCCATCCTATCTCAGGCTTTCATTCTTTGTATCCTTGTCCTATTATAGAAGTGATCCTTATATTTCCTTGGTTATTAAATAACTTGATATTTTTAAAGGTTTCAACAAACTGAGACAAATATGCTGGTGGACCCTGTGTACCTTGTACTTTGATGCTGTGCTCTGCTGGTCATTTGTGTATGCAAAACAGGGAGCTTGTCACTACTGCAGGTACACATCTATATGACATCATCATTTCATCTGTGCCAAAATATTTGTAAAAGAGAGTTGGTTATATGTGGATACTTAAGTATGTTTTCTCATTGCAAAAAAGCTAAAAAATATTTTCAATTGCCAATACTTTTTAAACAATATATGTGTAGATAGCTAATCTTGCAAGAGGTGATTTCTCAGCTAGATTTATTTTAAATTTATTTCACATACAGGACAATGCACATCCTGATTTCTATCTTTGGAAGACATGTTTCGAGGACAACGGAAAGCAGTAAACTTTCTGTCTCTGAGCAGATTGCTATGCTGGCATGTGTAGATGCCCTAAGGCTGAGGTTCCGTTCAATCTTATTTTAAACTGCTTGGATCCCCACCTCCCACCATCTCCCACACGCAAATTCTTAATGGTACTGTTTCAAAGGAAATCCATGGTTGCGATGTGATGTGTGTTAGGAAAGGAAAGGAATATAAAGACAAGGGAAACAAAATTTATCTTAAAAGATCTTTATTTGCTCAGAAATTATATTTAGATATAAATATAAGTAATATATCAATCTGTTTCTCTTCCAATCAAAATTAATCATTCTTCCCTGTTGTTTCTTGTACTTTGTTAAACCTATATTATGCTTATGTTATGGTCAGATTTGAAATATTGTTGTACATGTACATGTCTTTCTAGCTCACTTAACAGCAATTCTTTGGAAAGTGGGGACCAGGCTTGTGTTTCTACCTACAGGATGACCAGGGTGCATAGCAGATGCTCAGTTATTATCGCTTGACTTGGATCCAGCATTTCAGACCTTTGGAGAAAACCAGCTGCCAGGTGAGACAGTTTCATTTCATTTCTCTGTGAAGGACTGTGTTCAGGGGACAGAGATCAGAGCCACAGTCGGAGTCTGTTTTGTTTTGAGAATTTTTACATTCACAATGTAGACGGAAGAGCATTGTTGCCACAGTCCTTCCTCTGAGGAGTCTGAGGGCACATCACAGAGGCATCTGGTCTCTCTCTAACTCATGATGGGACTCATGTCACAGGCGCACTAGGTGATGCCCTCAGTCGCTGGACCCTGCAGCGGCCACGACCCCAGCACATCACTGCAGAGGCCAAGGGTCTGGGCCAAGGTGGGCATGGGAGTGGAGGGGTCGCAAGAGGAGAGGAGGAATTCAGCCAAGGCATTTTATTAATATTGATAACACTGTAAACCTTCCATTGTTGTGTAGGGTGAAGCTGTTGGGGATTGCTCCAGAAAATCCAGTTTATGAAATGGTTAGGTGAAATACTACATGGTAAACAAACAAATCTCAGATGCTGAAGTGTTCTTAAGAAGTAAAGTCTGGGAAATTATGCCACTGTCTTCAGGAGAGGTCGACAGTGATTTGAAGTGTGGGGATATTTCCAGATCTGTACACTACGGCCAGGCATCACAAACATGTGCTGAAAGCTGTGAAGAGGCAAAGCCCACCAGAAATCGTGCTAGTCCTCCCTTTGAGTGGAGCCCAGAGGCAGGAAAACTGAGCCGAACTTTTTCTTGACTCTGCTCAGAACTTGATGTGGAGTGCTCGGTATTTCAACTCCTCACACGGCAATGTTATGGCTCATCCCGATTCCTGGCCCCCCTGCCCTGCAAAGAATAGCCTCCTGCAGTCACTAAGTAAACTATATAAAGCACACAGTGTGGTCAGTCCAGGCTGCACTGGCGTTTCCTGGGGAGCTTGAAATCCGACACACTGATGCCTGAGCTCTACCCAAGAGTTCTGATTAGTTGGCCTGGGGTGGGGCCTGGACATCTGTATTTTGTAAAAGTGATCCAGGTGATTCTAACAGAGCTAAGGGATTCAAGGTGGAGAACCACTATGTCAAAGTATGAAGAACAACAGAACCTTAACAGCTCTGGTGCAACTGAGCAAGGCTGTGGAGCAGCAACCACCACGGTAACTCCAAGAGCCCCCGAAACCATAACAGAGGAGTCGGCCTTGGCTGGGAGAATGCCAGGAAAGGAAGATGCTTGCTTGAATCCCAGGCTCCGCCTGGCAGTGGGCAGGAGCACAGAATCCCTCTTCAGAATCCCTGGGCAGCAGGCCAGCACACATTTGTTCAGTGTGTGCCGTGTTCTGGGCTGTGGAGGGGACATGCAGAGTCAACAAGACCTAGTCTCTACTGGACCTGCAGAGTAAACATGACATAGGTGTGAACTGGGTACAAAGGGACACGAGGAGGGAGTCTCATTCCATCTCGGGTGTGACAGGAAAGACAAAATATTATCAGAGAGTCCATCAGGCGGGGAGGGATGGGATGACGCCAAGGGGTGACTGTGGTGGCAGCCGTGGGAGCTCGTGTGGAGGCAGGAAAAGGAGCCTGGTGTGTTGGAGAGGTCTAAGTGCTTAGTGTAATGAGGCTGGAAGTGGGTCAGGGCCACGTGGGAGAGAGCTAAGTGTCCCCTAATGAGCACCAGCTTTTGCAGGATGCAGCGGAGACACAGTAAAGGGGTTCAAGGAGGTAGGTGTGTGGTCAGGGTTTTGTTCTAGAGAAGTCGTTTGGGCAGCAGGACTGCACTGGGAGGGACCATGATGGGAGGTGCAGGAGCAGCTGTAATTGTCTAGATGAGAGAAGCCGAGTGTCGGAAGGAAAGCAAGGACTGTGGGATGCAGAGGAGGGAGACCGTCAGAGGAGGCACAGCGCACTCCTCTTTCCTAAGTGGTTTGTCAGCTCTTCACCTTGTCCTGGTGGCCCAAGTGCCTGTAGGTGCATGTAACCCGATAAGCAAGGAACAGAAAATGTTCTCTCTCGGTGTGTAATGCTCCTAGTGTTCATGGGTTAATCACTAAAAATGTACGTGTAACAGATTCCCTACACTCCACAACTTTGTATCATAGGATATTGTAATAGCTCCTAAAATACACAGTCACAGACTGAAGAATACTAGCCCCTGTCTTTGAAAAGCAAGCATTGATTGGATCAGATGCAAGATGGGGTCAGTTAGAAATAGACATTTCCTGCAAAAATCCACTCAAGATATGTAGAGTGGTGGATTAATTTTGCTGCTCTACCTAGTAAGTGTATAGGGGGTGTGTGGGCAGCAATGGAGGGTGGGGTGAGAAGGAAGAGACTGTGGGGAGGGCAAGAAGGGCTTTGCAAGAACTCGCTGCTGGTTGTCTTCCTCCCACTCTCAGGATCTCTCCAGGTGCTGTGGTTCCTGGTTCCTAATCCCCCATCCCAGCAGGTCAGTGAGCTGGCAGGCAGAGGGCAGGAGGCCGGCAGAGGCATCTCCGGCCAGAGAGCAGCGCCCGCAGTCTGAGCTTCCGTGGTCTGGTTATTAGCAAAACCTCAACTCCTTCCCAGAGCACCAATGCTCCCCTCCCCCTGCCATGCCCAGGCGTTACCAGTCCAGTGTAACAATAGCCACCCTTTACAGACATCCTTGGGACTTGAAACATTTTCAGGTATAAAGAAAACTACGGCGTCACTCTCTGAACTGTTGTTTCCTCTGCAGGGGAAGGAGCAGTCAAGGTTGGATCAGCCAGATATCATTTCAGAAAAACGTGTCAATTTTCCAGAAGAGACTGTAAGAAAAAAAATCCTGGAGAGTGTATAGGCTCTCTCTCATTTAGCAGGATAAAAGCCAGCCTGCTAAATGAAAAGTCGAGCATTCTGCAGGGGACAGCGCTGGGTCTGTTCAGTGGCTGTGAAAGGATGCAGTGTCCTGGTGATGCCATTCATGGCAGGACAAGTGGCCATGATGGGGTGTTGAGCACAGAGCTGGGAACCCAAGATGGGCGACTCTTACTGGACAACTGACTCATCCCAGTAGACTATAGTCTCAGTTTCTCTGCTTGTACAAGTTATATGGCACTTGCTTGGGAACAAACTCATGGAATGTAGAATTAGAAATGATAAATATTTGCATCAGTTTCTCCCGACCCCTTAACTTTTAGGAATTTACTTCTCCCTTTGAAAACCAGAAACAGTGGAAAGAAGAAGAGATGTGACTCTAATGTTACTTCTCTTTACCAACAAAGTTAATTTCTCTCTAAGTTGCTGGGCAGGTTACACTGTATATTTGATTCCTGACTGCTGTCCCTAAACTGAGGATTCAAATTGTTAGACTCAATTCATTACATTGTTGGAAATTTCCAACCAACCCACCACTCGGTAACCTTAACTGGGTGGGTTCTTAATTTCCTGATCTTACACCACACCCTGAATACAGTTCTAATGAGGAAATAGATGTAACAATTCTTTCATTTGTATGATTTTTAAAGCTTATGTTTTGATTTCCCTTGCGAGAGAAAATATTTTATGATATAGTGGAAACAAGTGATAACAGTGTTGAGAAGGACAAGCTTAACACACAGAATCTTCCCGCATTCATGTGGGGGAGATAGAAGTCGCTGAGCAGGTATGATTTCTGATGATGACCTGATTTGATTTGTGATGTGGCTGCATCAGTGGCTGTTCCAAAAGTGGTTTCCAGCACTTAGCATCAATATAGTAACTTTGGGATCTTGAAGAAATTTGTATTTACTAAGACTGAAAGGGGAGAGGAATATAAGTACCCCTAAGCTAAGTATATTTGTGGTGAAAAATGAATTGGTTCATTTCAGCATTGTTTGTAATAGGAAAAATTGGAAACAATTTAAGTATTTAAAATAGTTAACTAAACAATGGTGCATTCATCCATTCAAATGTCATGCTGAATTTAAAAATTGAGGAAGTTCAGAATGGAAGTATTGACTCAATGGAAAATGTCCATATTGTAGGAAGTGGGGATAATTACAGAATGATATGCAAATCATAATCCCATCTTGGTAAGAACAGATAACTCGATCTATGTATACACTGTATGTTAATCCATGTACATAGACATATATATGTCTCCCGTGGTGTGGCAGCGTGGGGTGTGCACACGTGTAGGCAGGGGTGAATAACTGGGAGTGAAAAGTGGGAAGGCAGGCCTTACATGTCTTCTCTTTTATACCACTAGAGCAATTATATATATATTTTAAAACAATAGACTTTTGTAATAAAAAAGAAACATTACCAACACAATAGATGGGTTTCATCAAATTAAATGTGTTATACTTTAAAACCAGCATCAAGTTGAGACATTTTATTTAAGGCTGCTATGAAAACATGTGTGTTTCTGAGCCAGGCCAGAGAGCCTGGCCAGTGGAACTTGATGCTTTTAGGGTCTTTGTGCTCTTGCTTCAGCTGTTTGTATCCATTTAGGAGAGTATTCTTCAGCATTCTATGTGAGTAGTCCAGAGATTGAAACAGTGTATTTTAGCACTCCAGAATAACTGTCATTAGGCAATCAGGGACTTACAGACTGCTGCGGTCTAAGCATGTTTCCATTGCCTGGTGTAAATATTTTGACAATAGCTGATGTGCACTAATAACATTTTGCATAACAAAGAATAACAGGTGCAGCCAACAGGGAGGCAAGTTCCCTGAGGATGCATTTTCCTTCACTTTTCTAATGTATAATAATAACAATAACGATGATGATTATTGCCACCGTGGTGTAATTGGTCGCTATGGATAACCCACGGCAATGAAAACCTTCTTTTGAAATAAAGTAAGAAGTCTCCCCGAGAAGTTCAGGAGTCCATCAGGAGAGAATCTAATCAAGTCCTGCCCTGCCCGGGGGGTCACCTCTGACACCCTGGGGTGATCCTTCCTTGGCCTTTGTGGGCATGTTATCAGTGGGCAGGAAGAGGTCAGGGGTGTGACAGGAAAGCAAGAGCTCAGGTTTGCCCATTCGGTGATCATAGGCAGTGCCAACAAGCACTCGGATCCACCTCATACCCGCGCAGCTGGAGGACGTGTGGGAACTTGCTCACTGCGAGAGGAGGACTAACTCCTGCGGTCAGCCAGGGCCAGGGGACGCAGCAAACTCATTTTGGCAGGTCAATTTTTTTTTCCTTTTAATGAGTATGTTTGGAAATCCAGTCTAAAGTGCACTTGAGCTTGGAAGAAAAACCATAGGATGGCTTTCGTATCATGATAGCCATTTGGAAATCAAGGACGGTGGATTTTTCCTCCCAGAATTGCTAGAGCTGCAATTTCTGTTAGGGTATGCAAACCAAACCCATATATTTCATGCTACTCTCATCATGTGAAGTCAGCCTGAAAATAGAATTTAAAGAAAACTCAAGGCTAATACAAAAAGGTACATCCAAGTCCTTTTTAGCTGTCTTGGCATTAAAATCATGGACAGGAAGAAAAGTGTGTGTCTCTACCATTCAACGGAATAAAAATTCTTGGAAAACAAATTCAATAATACTTATGTGAATGGCTGCAAAGAAAAAAATTAGTCCAAATTCATTCACCCAACATAAAATAAAATATTTTGGTTCTCCTCCCCCATTTTTGAGGTTACTAATTTGGGGATGTTCGTTTTACATAGTTTCATGAATATAAGATAAATGTAGCTTCCTGATTAGATCCAGGCTTATTGTTCCCTCTGTCTGTCTGCCTGCCTGTCTGTCTCTCCTTCTTGGTATAAGTCACTTCATCTCAGTTACTCTAAATCAGAATTTTTAATCTTTGCAAACACTAGTGTTTAAATCCATGTCTGAAACCAAGTAGAGGGCTGGCAATTTAAAAGTCCTTGTTGATTGACTGTTCCTCCCTATGTAATTCTAGTTGGTCTACACTGGAGAGGACCAGGCAAGTTATTTAACGCTAGCATCTCATTCATCCACTGAATCCTCTGTTATAATAGACGTGAATGTTCTTATTGCATAGCTTTAATTGCTAGGTCTGTGAGCTCTTGCTCCTTATAATTGCTGAATAAAATTTAAGAGCGTAACACATTTGACTGCAGAAAATACCCGCCATGTGTTTCTGCTGGCTGTTGAGTTGTGGATTCTCAGCTCTGACTTAGATCGCTCTTGCTCTTTAGCACTCCTGTATTAGTGATGCGGGAAGAGTAGTGGAAACTCAAACAAGAAGATAAAAATGACAGCTGACAGATCAATGGCTGACCGAGGACACAGCACTCTACACGGAGTCAGGGTTCAATACATATTGAATAAACGGAAAAAAGTATTCAGGCTTTTTGGATTCCAGTCCTGTAAGTGTGCACTTAATTGTATGAGGCTTAGTAAGGCTGGAAGGGAAATCAAGTTTCTTTTTCTGGGAGCTGATTCAGGGGAACTAATCATTTCTGCAGAAAAGAGAGCAGTAGCCGCCTGCTCTGACTCCAGATGACATCTCACTGGACACGTTCTCAGAAACCCTGCACCCGGAATTGAGTTGTCTTGGATTCTGACAAACGTGGTTTGACTCGTGGAAAATAATCTATAAATTCTATATTGCTACGTGGGGTCCCAAGCATCGGAAGTTTGATACTATGTGTCAATTTCTGTAAGAATTATTTCCAGAAACCCAGCAATGAATTATTTAATACATTTCAAGTGCAAGTCCTTGGAGAGGAAGCAAGAATTAAACAGTTGAACCCAATTAAAATTCTTTCAGGAAATAAATTCAAACTCCCTTTTGGGTTTGTGAACAAACCACAGAATTAAAGTTTTGAAGGCTGACTCACATGTGTTCGTTAGTGATGGTAACATACATTTCCTCTCTGCAGACTTGAAAAAGTGGCTTTCTTGGGTTTGATCAGTGGAACCCTTGAGTTCTTACTGTGCCAGTTACCACACTGGGTTCAGGGGCACGAAGATGGATAAGGTCTCTGCCCTTGAGCTTACCCATATGGCAGGGTTACTGCTAACGAATTTCATCAATTTAAGATAAATCTTTAATGAAATAGTATGTTCCAAGCAAGTGAAGGCTTACAAAATGAGTATGACATAGGCATTTTCCCCAAGGTGTTTAATATCAAAAGAGGGAGATGGACTTCTGAATATCTGATCATAATGCAACATAATTCGTGCTACAGTCAAGATCAGGTTGCTAGAAGAAGAGAGAAAATAATTCATCTTAAATTTATAGAAATTTTCCATTTTCAAAAGCCAATTTCCTTCCTAGTCCAGCATATGTAAAATTTTTGAATAAAATATATTTTTAAAAAATGTTATTTTTAATGTAATTTTTACTGGCAAGAGAATATGGGAATTCCTTGAAGACCGGAAAAACACCTAGAGGAGGTACAGAAGCTGACTTTTGTGGAGTTATTGGCACAAAACTTAACATTTTTTAAACACACATGGGACATTTCTGGAAATTGATTGGATATATTTAGCCTTAAAGAAGATCTCAAGATTTTTTGAAAGACTGGTAACATACCTATCACATTTTCTTACTATAATGCAATGAACAGATCACTGAAAATATTCTATACATTCAGAAAGTTTAAAACACACTTCTGTGTGTGATCAGTCAAAGAAGAATCAATAGAAATTAGGAAAGTAATTTAGAAATGAATAACAATCGAAATGTTATATGTCAAAACTTGTGGGATGTAGCTAAGACTTTGCTGAGAGATAAATTTATAGGCATAAATGCTTATATTATAAAAGAAGAAATGCAAAACAAAGAGCTAAGTATCCAATTTAAGAAATCAGAGAGAAAAACAAGCTCACTGAATAACCCAAAGAAAGGTGAAGAGACAGAAACTGATGAAATAGAAATCAAAGACACAAATGGGAGTATTAGTTTCTTTTTAAAAGAGTAGTAAAGATGACAACTTCTGTCAGGGTTTGTCAAGAAAAAAATAAACAGAGAAGTCGGGAACAATATTAGCAATTTAAAAAGAGAATATTACTACACATGTAACATGATAAGATTAGATAAATGAGAGAAAATAAGTTTATGCCAATAAATTTAAAAATTTATGAGAAATAGATGTGTTCTGATGAAAATAAAAATTATCAGAACTGACTTAAAAAATAAAACCTGATTTGTGCTATAACCATTAAAGGAATTGAATTAAAAATTTAAAGTCTTTCTCTGAGCAAAATACTGGGCCCAGACTGTTTTTATGGGTGAGTTCAAGGTACTGGTAATTCCAAATTTAAACTCCGAGAATAGAAAAGGATGAATCACTCCTCAACTAACTTTATAAGTCGATTGCAACCTTGATACCAAAACCAGACAAGGACAGTACGAGGAAAGAAAATTATTTAAAGAAATTATTAAACATGGAGGCAAAATGCTGAAGTAAAATACAGGCAAACAAAATTTAGCCATCGATTAGAAAAAAATCCCAACCGAGCTAACTAACCTCAGGCCAAGTTAGTTAGCAGGTCAAAGGGTGTGGGAAATCGGAGAGGAAGATGGTCATCTCTACAGTCACAGAAAAAACATTCGATAAAGTCACACACCCGTTCGTGGTTTATCAAGTGAGCAAACAAAACTTCTTGCAATAGGAAGATGGTCACACCTTAACCGGAAACAAGAGAATCTAAAAAATTTTATTTATTTTTTCAGAGATCTGGTGGCTAAGCCAAAAATGAACTTTCTTCCTTGATAAGAGGATGAGGAAAGTTTGTTAATATTTAAACTGTTTTTTGCCCTATTACATGTATAAATGAGTGTGTATTTGTAAAAATATAAATATGTACAATCGCAGAGAGCTTTATTGCATAGTAGTTAAGAACGTGAGGTCTGGAGGAAGATTGCTAAATTAAATCCTGGGATTGTGTGATTTGGGGCAAATTTCCTAACCACCCTGAGCCTTAGTTTTCCCGTCTGTAAAATGGGTAAGGAAAACTCCTCAGTGGGCTGTCGTGAGGGTGAACTGAGTAAACACATGTGAGGCACATAGGACAACGCCTTGCTGACTGTAAGCCCTCAGTCGGTATTCGTGGCTGTGGTGATGTATTTTTCTACCAAAATGTTAACATGACGATCTCTGGGCAGAAAACTAATGGGTAGTTTTTGAGTTCTTCTTTATATTTTTCCTGTATTTTCCAAATTTTCTACAATATTTTGCTTTTGTGGAAAGAGCTGTTTAAAATAGGAACACACACACTGCTCACACACACCCCCAGGAAAGCTGATGCCCTTTGATCTGAGTTGGCTCATTCACTTCCCTGGAGGCTGGTGGCAGAACATCCCCCAGGGCTCTGCTCCCGCCTGCGGGGTGGCCCTGTGCTTGCTGTTTCTCCTGAGGCGGGAGAGTTGCAGCGTGGACAAGAACCACGTGCTGTCACCCCATAGCGGTTCACCATGAGCAGGAGTGACTCCAGAGCCAAGGAAAGGCTCTTTCCAATCCTGTGGAGACAAAGATGCAGCAGAGTCACTCGTGGAACGTCCTAACTGAGGATGTGCACCTGTCCCCCGGGGCCTCGAGTTAGAGGGTCACAGTGGGGCTTACAGACTGGTGAGGCTGGCAGGCGCCCGGGCTACAAACGGCTGCTTTATTCTGGTTTCCCTCAACCTTTTCCCACATCCTGACACAGGCAGCCCTGGGCTGCAACACTTCCCAATTCCTTTTAAATATGTAGACGTGCCCACTCATTTATTCAAAAATGTCTAATGGCCCAATTGTTCAGGAAATGTTCTAGATTAGAAAAAGGAGACACAAAGGGGAAACCAACAATGTTCCTCATTCTCAGAAGTTTAAATTTTCATATAGGAAGACAGAAGCTTAACAAGGAAACACACAGGATAATTGCAGAGTATAGTAAGTGCCCTTCGAAGGGGAAATAAACGGGGCGATATGACAGAGTGATGGGAGAGGAGGCTCCAGACAGGTGCACAGGGGCAGCTCTGCTGAGCAGGTGATATTACGGTGGAGACTTTGAGGTGACAGGGAGCAGGTCACGCTCAGAGTAGAAGTGAGTGTTTCCAGGCAGAAGCAACAGCCAGTGCTCTGCCACAGGAGAGACCTCGGCTTGTTCAAGGTTAGCGTGGCTGGAACATTAACATGTAAGTGACAGAGTGGCGTAAGGAAGACACTGGAGAGGCAGATGCTTAGGGACCTGTCGTCCAGGCCAAGGAGTTTGGCTTTATTCCAAGTGCTGTAGAAAACCACAGAAGGCTTTTAAATGGGATGGAGTGAAGGTGACGTAAGAAATTGATGTTTTCAAAGATTCCTTTGTCTTACGTATGGAGATTGATCAGTGGAGAACAGTAGTAGCAGGAACAAGAAAATGAGTAAGAGGCTATTGCAACCACCCAGGAGAGAGGTGATGGCAGCTGGACTTGGGGGTAGCAGAGGTGATGGTGGGAGGTGGACTAAGTTGAGGTCTCTTTGGAGATGGAAGGCAGCTAGGATATTTGTGGCAGATTCATGGGTTCTGATTGGCTATGTGGCAGGTGTAGATCAGGCCATTGGGTCAAAAATCACTGCAGCATCTTCTTCCCACGAAGGTAAATGGCGAGAACGCTGACTAATCTCACAGGTTCAAAATACAAGTTCCCATTTGTCTTTGTGGACCCTTAGAAGGGTTATACTGTGGCTATTGTAAACACCCTACTGCCTTCAAGGGGTGAGATGCTGTTTGTGCCCAGGGATAATTTTTCAGCTGCTGAGCTCCATATTCTGGGGAACACTTGGGGCTCACATGGCTACCCTCCTGTGTCAGAGGTAGAATAAGTCCAGGCTTCATCAGTCCCAAGAGGTCTCTCTGGATGCGAGGCAGGCCCAGAGTCTATGGGGCATCTGTCGGTGACTTAGCTGCACGCTGCGCAGAGGAAGCATGGAGGAGTCTTCACCCCACCTGAACCTTTGGGACCTCCCCCATGAGGCCCAGAATTCACCTGCTTCTCGGAAGTGTTTTCTGAACCAAAGTCAATCCGAGTCCAGGCCAGAGTCATCCCTTTCTCTACACTCTTACTCTATGTGGCTGTGGTCTTCTTGAATTCACCCAAACCCTGCTCAGCCCTGGGCCAGGTCCAGAGAATCCAGGGCTGCTCAGTAACCAGCAGTTGGGGGAGGGAAGGCGGGCAACCTGGAGGCTGCGACAGTTGCTGTGGACAGAAGCAGGCATGGAGTTAGCAAATGCCCCACTTCCCCATTTCCTCTCAGGGGAAAATGGTGAGACATTGCACAACCCACAGCTGTCATATGGGGTATGTGTGGTGGAACATTCCAGATGACATGTCCTTAAAGAAAGTGGAAATCAACCAGTGTGAGTCAAATGATGCACCCATAGCCGTCAGCGTTACGAAAGATGTTTGTGTTTGGGGTGCACATTAGCTACAGGTTATGAGGGTGCCCCCAAAAGTATGATCCAAATTCTTCATATCATCCACAAAAAACTTTTATAAAGGTCTTGGACCTTTATGCTTGTGGCACTGTGTGTATGTCGGGGGTGGCGGTGGTGTCAGGAATAAATTTAGAAGCAATTTGAAGATCTGAGAGCTGTAACCATATATTTTACAACTTAGAAAATCTCAAGCAGTAATGTGAATATAAATGCAGTGAGAATGGCAAATATTGTGTAAAGAACTTATTTAGGTTCTCTTGAGAAGCAAGTTTCAGAACAAGACATGAAGTATGAGCCATTTAATTAAAAATTTAAAAATTTAGTGTTTCATTGAATCTAAGAAGCTATCAAATGTTAAGACAGCCCAATTTCAGCAATGTTAATATGTGAAAACATATGCATTTTAAAATCAGTAAAGGTTTTTATAAATGCTTTTTATAATCGTTTTGAAACAAATGTTTTTAAATGCACAAAGAGTGTCAGAACAATCTACTCTAAAATGTTAAGAGAGAAATATTACCCTTTAAAATGTTGAAAGGATACCTCTGGAAGAGGGACATGGATGAGAGAAAGGACCCTATATGTTTTTATTTTATATAGTTTTATATTATTTGAATTCTTTACAATGAACATGTACTGAGATAATTTGTGTGTGTGTAAAGGACACTGGTTCACTTGGGTAATGCTATGTGTAAATTTGTTAGTCAAAAACGTTTTTGTGTATGGAGCAAATAGCCTAATAGATCCTGATTTTATGAAGCATGACGGACACTCGCATGTTTCAGGAAAGCCCGAAGACGTTTTCCGTTTGTGCTACAACTGCACATTCCTGCCGGCTGTGAGACGCACCCCACCTTCCTGCGGGCCTGTTGATTCAGCCTTGCCATCTGGAGCCACCGAGCATCAACGTTCTGAATGGAACAATGTGCTTGGTCAGGGGCTGTGCTGGTAGCAAAGTTTGGGGTATATGGTGTTAATTACATTCTTTCCATAAAAGAACAACGTTGTGAGTGTGGAGCTGGGTGGGAATGGTGGAGCGTGTGTGGCAGCCAGGACTCAGGATAAAGGTAATTCTCTTGGATTTGAACTGTTTCTGTCACTGGAGAGAGAGAATCCAGATTCAGGTCAGGAAGCAAGAGGTCTGTGGGCGAGTGAGAACACCAGGCAGGCAGGCTGTGAAGTCGGGAAGCGGCTGCCTCATTATTTGTGAGTCCTCTTGCTTCTGAGAACATTCTGTACCATGTACACAGTTGGCTTAGCACAAATTCCAAGACCATTTTTTATTATCATTTAGAATCTCATGTTCGGAGTAGGTAGATAAGTAAGCTGACAGTTAAACATTTGTAAACCAATACATTCCAACGAAAGCCTCCCGTTGACCACGTGACCAAAGAACATTACAGGCTTCAAAGCAGAAGGCAGCATTCTCCAGTCCACAGGAAAAGAGCATTCGTTCACTTCTTCATTCACTTCTTCATTCACTCAAAAAATGACGTAGTGTTCAAGAAATGACGTAGTGAGTGCCTTCTACATGCCAGGCACCATGCTGGAAAGACACGGGAGGGGCACAGAGGAGTTCCTGCCCTCGCAGAGTGTGTGTTCTGGTGGAGATGATGGATAATGAACAGACGAAAAGAAAGAATCACAACTTGTGACAGTGCTTTGAAGGGCATGGACAGGGTGACGTGACAGAGAGTGGGTGGGAGTGCGAGCGAGGGGCTTCTTCCCATGGCTTAGGGTGCCAGCGAGGCCGCTCCGGGAGGCGGTGTCGGCTCTCGCTGCTGCAGGAGGAGAAGGCGGCAGAGTCTTCCTGTGCTTCGGGGCCCCGGGTCTGGGTGGCGCTGCCCTCGCGGGCATGTGGCCTCTGGTCCTGCAGCTCTCCCACCCTCTCTGCTCAGTTTCCTCCCGTGCAAAAGGAGCAATATATTCCTCACAGAGCCACCTGTTGTAAACCTTAATACTCACAAATCAGTGAACTGAAGAACAAGGTCTTTCAGGTGAAAGGACTTTGTAAACTGTAAAGAACTTTATAGTATTACCCCCATTTGATCTCTGTGATAACCGTACTAAGTAGGTCAGATAAGGATTGAAATTAGTTGGATACTGGCAAGTCCGGCTACATAATATGCGGTGCCCAGTGGGAAATGAAAAAGCAGGGCCCTTGTTCAGAAGTGGTTAAGAATTTCAAGAAGGCAACAGCAGAGCATTAAACCATGAAACGTTTGGGCTCGAGACCCTGCACAGCTGGACGGGCTGGGTGCCCACGGAGGCTCTGGATAATATGTTATCATCAGATCTGGTGGGGGGAGGGGGTCATTTTTTGCTACATTAATACCCAGGATACATATTTCTGCAAAATACTAAGTTGTCAAATACTTGCTTTTATTGATGTAGCTATACCATTGAGCTTATTCCAGGAAATCTGGTCTGTTTCTTCATTGGGTGTTTTCTACCCGCTTCTTTTAACGATTTAAAAATATGAGAAGGCCTGTATCTTTTCCTAAAGGCTGAAGCAGTTGCATTGTTTTGATGCAAGTTGTCTTGAGAAAAACGACTTCTGTGTGGTCAAGAGATCTTGGTGTGAAATAAGAACGCCTAAATACCAGTCCTGGGTCTGCCATTTCATATTTCTGTGACCCTGAGTAAATCACCTAGTCTCCTGAACTTTAGTTTCTTCTGCAAAATGAAGAACCATCCGTTCCTAAATTGTCCGGATGCTGGTAAGGATTCAGTGAGATCGTGCCTGGTCATCTGAAAGCTGTGGCTCGCTTAGGAAAGCATTCTTTGTTGGTTTTCCGTCTGAAGGCTGGCAGGGCAGAAGTTCAGCTGGCTTGCGCTAACCGTTGATGGGAGGAGTCATTTCTGGTTGGGGGCATGTGTTCCTTGCTGGTTATTAAATATTTTGAACATCACCCTTGTGTGGTAGGATGTGTACTATACTGATGTGTGAAAGAATGGCAAGTTTATAATTTTATTTAGTGTATTAATAATATATCAATGGGAAGACATGCAATTTTTTTATTGAGGTGAGATTCATGTAACATAAAATTAACCATTGTGAAGTGAACAATTCAGGGGCGTTTGGTACATTCACAGTGTTGTACAGCCATCACCTTCATCTACTTCCAGAATGTTTTCGTCTCCTTAAAAGGAAACTCTGTACCCAGTAAGCAGTCATTCCTACATTCCTCCTTCCTCCAGCCCCTGGCGACCATTAATATGCTTTCTGTCTCTATGGACTTACCTATTCTGGACATTTCATATAAATGGAGTCACAGAATATGTGCCTTTTTGTGTCTGGCTTCTTTCACTTAGCATGATGTTTTCAGGGTTCATCGTGCTGTAGCACGTGTCAGCACTTATTTCTTTTTATGGCTGAGTAACATTCCACTCTACGCCTACGCCACAGTTTGTATATCCACTTATCTGCTGATGGACACTGGACTTTCCCCACCGTAGCTGCTGTGAACAGTGCTGCTATGTGCATGCACGCCCATGTATTTGTTTCACGCCTGTTTTCAGTTCTCTTGGGTATACACCTGGGAGTGAAATTGCTGGGTCACAGGTAATTCTGTTTAACTTTTTGAGGAATAAGACATGCAATTATAATCCAAATAGATAATCATATAGACTATTTTATTATAGAATATAATAATAGCAAGAAAACACTTCCATTCTTTTTCTTGCCTTTCTGTCCCAGCTACCAGTTATTGAACAGCTGCTACCTTGAGACACACTGACCGAAACCAAGGACCTGGACTCCAGAGCCCTTGCTTTTGATCAGGAGACCCCCCAGCTGAGAGCTCAAATAAATAAGAGTGTGTGCAGTCTCAATACTAGAACACACGAGCCAAACTGCATTTTGTGTCTCCATCTTCTACCGTCTATTGTAGGAGCTCGTTGCTTCTAACAATCCTGAGTGAGTCTAGTGAGGAAAACTACCAGCCGAGGTCAATTATCATCACTGAGATGTGAGTAAATGGAGGAAAGTGAGTCATGCGCTAGGGCGATTTTATGGCGATTGTGAGGGAGGGGTAAATCAAATGTACGAATCTTAACTGCAGGAACATTTGAGCGGCTGATTCATACATCTGAGTGAATATGTATTTTATGGCGTGTGCCTGTAGATCCTTAACATAATTGTTCCACTGCTTTGGTCAGACTGTTCTCTGCCCAGAGGCCCAGTGGCGACCTCTCCAAACACACCAAGTGAAGCCTGGAACTACTCAGAGGCTACCCATCTTGGAAAGAAAGACAACAGAAAAGGAAGAAAGACAGCAGCTCAGTCACGTTTCTACTTCAGAGTTTCAAGAGCTCCTCCTTTCCTACAATTGTCTCTTTTCCCTACAGTGCGTCCAATTTAACGAGTCTTAGCTCAAAGCGGCCTGCAGGGGAATGAAGTGACCAGAGGGAGAGGAGGGTGTTTCTCCAGCCCCTCACCACCTGAATGTGTCCCCAGGGATGTGTTCTTGCTGTCCGGTCCCAGATGCCCCAATGCCTCCTTCACTTACTCGTGTGTTCGTTTACTTAGTTAATGATCTGATTTCTAAGTCTGCCCCGGGCACTCTTTGGAATGTGCTACGGAATATAGACATGGATCAGAGTGAGCTCTGTTCTCAGGAAGCTCGCAGGGTGGAAGAGAAGGTTGGGTGTGTGCGACTGAAGCCTTTACCATGGCTAAAGGGGTGTAGGTGGGGGTTCAAGCGTGGACTCTGAGCCTGACCGCCTTGGTTTGAACCCTGCTCCACCTCAGCAGAGTTATCTACTACCCGCATCTGTAAAATGTGCATGGTATAGTTCCCACCATGTAGGATTGTTTTGAGGAAAGCACTTGGAACAGTGTTGGTGCTCGGTAAGTGCTGCATCACAGTTTCCTCAACAAATAAGTGACAAGTGTCCTGACACAGAAATGACTGATGTGCTCTGGGAACTCAAAGGCAGACGTGTGCTGGGGACTAGGAAGGCTCATGACAGAGTCAGCGTTTATAAAGGCCAGGCCTGGAAGGCTCAGCTGAACTCTCTCTGCGATGTTCATCGGAGCTGGTGCTCCCAACATTAGAGAAGCTGGACTTTGCCCACATTTCTCTGTGCATGTCTATCAACGTTTAATATCCACCTGGCTCTTTAAACATGCTTTCTGAGGACGCTGAGAAAAAGAATTATTTCTTACATAAGGGTGGTTATTTGTCTTTCAAATAATCAAACCACTATTCACTTGACTTTGTGTAAGTCCCTTAACCTCTCTGAGACTTGGTTTATTCATTTGAGTAGAAAAGGTCTAGACTCAGTAAGCATTATGGCTTTTTTAAACCAACTCTGACCTATTGTGATTATGAACAATACTGTCATGCGTTTTAGCTTGTACCTCATTCACATGGTTTGTAAACAGTTGACTACAAATCACGTGGAACTGGGCCTGAGTTTGCGTGGCTTATTTCTCCCCAAAGTCGTACGTTATAGAGTCTTGAAAGGAGCTTTCCCAAACCACATGACCGCCAAATATTCTGTTTGACCAACACAATTTATAATGTTTATGTCCATATTTACAAATTCTATCCTTATCCACCCACCTACCCTTCTGTCTGTCTACTTCCTCTCATTTCACCTAGTTAGGGAAAGACAACTAGCTCACTACTGGTATAAGCCAGAGTTCTTCCTGCAAATACAGAAATCTCTAAAGGGAATAGACTTCTTTTGGAGATTTGTGACCTAATTTTAATTAGATCCATTACCTAATTTAATTCTGCTTTGGTTTATTCATACTTGTTGTGGATCCACATACTGTATTGCTCAAAGAAAAAAACAGAACTTTTGTTTGTTTTCTGTGGGCTAGAGTCACTGATGTGTTTTGGAACATCATTGTGTCCTTTACTCAGGATGTGGGATAAACATTGTAGATAACAGAATCCACTGGACCTAGTTTAAGAGAAAGAGACTTAGTGCAGGGAATGGGAAGGGCAGGAGCAAGTTCTAGGCTGAGTTTTCAAGAACCATCAGAGAATTGGCCTACCTGGGGAGCTGCTGCCTTTAAGATGATGAGGAAGCAAGGAAATACAAAAACTGAACCTATAACTGGTGGCTGTAGGAACCGTCCACTCTGCTGTAATGTGCATCATCGGAGTGGGTGTTACTCTCTCCCCATCCCCTGCCTTTCAACACTGTACTGTTTTCCCAGGGCTGCTGTAATGAACTACCACAAACTGGGTGGCTTAAACAACAGAAATTTATTGTCTCGCAGTTCTGGAGGCTGGAAGTCTGAGAGCAAGGTGTCATCAGGGTTGGTTCCTTCTGAGGCTGTGAGGGAGAATCTGTTCCAGGCCTCTCTCCCGACTTCTGGTGGTTTGCTGGCAATCTCTGACTTTCCTTGGCTTGTAGATGATCACCTGATCTCTGCTTTCACGTTCACACAGCCTTCTCCCTGTATGTGCGCATCTGTCTCTGTGCCCAAATTTTCCTCTTATAAGGACACTAATTTATATTGTGTTGGCCCCACCCTAATGACCTCATCTTAACTGGATCATCTGCAAAGACCTAACTTCCAAATAAGGTCACATGCACAGGTAATGGGGATTAGGGCTTCATTGTTTTGGGGGACACAGTTCAACCCATAACCTCTGCAACAATTGCTGCAGAAAACACAAGAGAACCAAATGCCAGCACTGCAACAAGACTACTAGAAATAGCGGAGGTGGCAGAAGGGCCCCGATACTGTGAGGGTCACCTCTGCCTTCTGCGTCTTGACTGGTTAGGTCTGCTTGGTGGAAGCTAGGCCTCTGCAGGAACTATGGCGGTGAGGAAATCTGAGAGATTACTGAAGGTCTTTAGCTTCCAGCCTCTGGGAGACTGTAAAATCTGCTAAAGGTGGGTAGAGTGGAGGTGGAGGGGCTACAACGGAGTTGGGTGATCGAGTCTGTATTATCTTCCGCCTAGGGAAGTGGAGACCTGTAAGAGACTTGTGAAGACTAATAAGACAGTGAGTGGTGGAGCCGAGCAAGAGGATCATTAGTGGTAGTGAGTTAGTCGGTCCCAGGACACAATTTATTGTGTCTCCTTTTCAACTACTACAGGCGATTTATTCGTGGGCCAGGAATTGTAGGCATCTGAAAAGGCAAGAGATTTATTCTCTTCTTACCAGCGAGATTATATTAGGCTCAATATCTCTGAAAGCTGCCAGAGCCTAGGCGGATGTGGTGTATAAGTAGAAGGGGAAGAAAAAGAAATAAAGGCAAACTTTGACATCCGCTGGGCTGGTTAATAGTGTCTACCCACCTGGTCACCTCAGTTAGAAATCTCAGAAACATCTTCATGCTTTCCTTTTTCTCACTTTCTAGCCCAATTTTTTTCATTGCCAGACCTAGAAATTTTGTTTTAAAATGAATCTCAAATTTGGCTGCCCCACTTCGCTCCCATGGCCACTCTCTGAATTTAATCCCTCTGGACAGATATATGTTTTAACAAGGTGGTGTTCCCTCCTCTAGGGTCTCTCCCACTCTGTCTTTCATGCTGTTGCCAGAATTATTCCTCCTAAAAGTCAAATCTGGCTCTGTGTGCAATCCACTTTCCAAGCCACTGCTGTCCTAATTATTGTCATTAATAACCACTGTGGAAGCAAACATTTGTTCTTTGAATCCATTGTTTTCTTGAACTTTTTCCTAAGCCCCTGTTACATTTGTAACTGTTTGCTTGCTAGCTGCTCAGGACTTCCTGTGCGTATCTCAAGCCCTGAATGACACGTTCCCAACTGAATTATCATCTACTCATCACCTCTCTGGCCCCAAACCCAAACAAACAAAACTAAAAACTGATTTGTCCTCCCATTTCCCACAACCTCTCTATCATCCCACCACAATGAGGCCTGGCAACTTTTATTTTACAGTAAAACTTGACAGCTTTCAAAGCCAGAGTCTAAGTTATTAGCACCAAAACCAACTTGGTTCTCTTTCCTTGAGGTCAGGAAGGATCAGGTCTCAAAACACTACCTGAAGAGGAAATATTCTCATCCCCAGGATGTGCCTACTATTTCAATAAAACAAATGAAAACCAAATGAATGGAAATGCAAATGAAAGAATGTCCTTATTAAATCAGGCTACAGAGGGGTGAGTGGTTCTAATCCTGCTATTTCAGGGCTTCACAAACTTCCTTGGCTCCTATTTGCCTACCAAATTAAATCGTCAGGAGGAAATTATAATTTTAAACTTTATACTCCAATTACATAGCCTCAAAATATAAGAAGCAAGACTTGATGGAACTAAAAGAAGAAATCCACAAATTTGTCATACAGTGGAAGACTTTTATACTCAATTACTAAACAGTAATTATACTCTAGTTTACTAAACAGACTATGAATCTGTAACTATGTGTAGTATTTGAATAACAGATTTACAAACCTGATCTAATGAGCATTTATATAACACTGTACCCAACAACGGGAGAATAGAAATTCTTTGAAAGCACATGTGAAACATTTATGAAAATTTATGATGTTATCCATAAAGCAAATCTCAATAGATTTTCAAAGGAGAATAGTCTACAGACCATACATTAAATTGAATATATACTGCATGTGAGCAGAGGGAAAGACAGGAACTAGATTCCTCGAGGTAGGAAAAACCAAGGACGCACTGGCTGAGACATCAAGAAGGTAGACCAGATACCTGGGCCCAAATAGGAAAGGTTCGCAGTCTTCTAGGGACTAGAGCAGTACCCAGACTTGAATGGTGGGCCAACCAGATAGGCCATACCCTTAAAAGGAACCAGAAGTCTAAAGGGCAGTGACGAAAGATCCATTTGGAAGGAACTGCTTTGTTTTTAAACATGATGATGTCCTGTGCAAATCTAGTAAATTAAAAATGCACTTGTTAGTATTTTGAACTATCATCAACTTGTACCACCAAACCCCCTCAAACTGTCTGGTGCTCTGAAGTGCAAGCAGGGTCTGCATGTATGTGTTTTGGTGTTTGTGTGTGTGTGTGCATGTGTGTATGTATGTGTAGAAGAGTGAGGGCATAGCACACTGCCAGAGAGAGTGGGAGAAAAGTCTTTTACTAGAAAAATCTCTTTCCATTAAAAAAAATTTTACTCCTAGGCAATGGTAGCCAAAATGGTACCCAAGAGAATTACCTGGAGGTAGAGCACCCAGTCATACTGAATGAATGAGTGAACAATAGTAAAAGTCACTGGGAACATAAATTGTAATTCAATTGCAGTGTGCAGATGGGAAAGGTTTTTCACACATTCCCCATCTCCTTGACCACCTGGTCTATCACTGTTTCGAGGAGGAGAATGGCACATGCAGGAGGCAGTAGTACTGAAGGAACAGCGATGCGAACGTGACTTGGGCCAGAAGGGCACTCTGTGTCAGACTTGGTTTGTTCTTCATGACATGGGGGCCGCCTCAGAAGCTGCTAGAAGTGGAAAGGTCACAAATCTACCAGTGACAAGGGCACATTTGAGACTTTCAACCCGCCTAGAACCACCGTTGTTGGTTCTCCTCCTCTTACCTTGACACCTAGTGCCTGCGGGTGTCAAACACCCCGGCTTGGAGCCTGTGGCTACTTGTCCCTTCAGGGCCCAGGAGGTCATTGACTGCTTCCCTCTGGGGTCTGGCTAGTGGGGCACATGCAGACAGATGTCTAGTCAAGTAGAAATTCAACTTCCTCTTTGTTAATCTGGAAAAGCGTGCTACAATCCTTATAATTCAAGGCTTCTGGTAAACTCTGTTGGCTAATGTAGCGTAGGCCTGAGGCCAGAGTGGGGCTTCCTACTCCATCCTCTGTGAATTAAAACACCAAAGGGCATGCACAACCTTGCACCAGACACAGGACTGGAGCTAGAAACGAGGGAGAGAACGGCCATCTTCTCTGCCTCCAGGGAGATCCTTCCCAGCTGTCCTTCCTACACACAAGGGCCTGCTGATCTCAGAAAGTATAAAAGAGCCAGTGACACACTTACTGTTTAATAAACTTTCCATGAGGAATTACATCCCACCAAATGTCATGCCCCGAGCAGTCAGATTAGCCTCTCCTCCTGTGGGGAGCACAGGTAAGGGGCCTGCAGAGAGGGAATAGAACCTCCCTTTCCAGTGCTTTCTCTTAGGGGGAGAGAGGCAAAGCGCTCTCTCCATGGGCAGCTGCAATGTGTGGAGAAGGAGTGACCGCTGACTCTCGATGCTCTCCTGGGCCCAGCTGAGAACATGGGATGAGGGCCACGGGGAAGACGGCTGAGTAGACCTGAGGAGCTCCCCGCAGGCCCAGAGGCAGAGGGGAAGCTTGCATCTGTCAGGGAGTACTGATGTGCTTCAGGAAGTCCTGGGCTGCTGCAAGGAAGCTCTTCCTCGCTGAGGTAACTTGACTGGTTATCTCCCCTCTCAGGAGAGACCAGTGGGTGCCTGACGGACTGGTCTGCTTCTTGTCCACCTGACAGAGTGGGAGGCGAGGAGGGCTCCAGGCACAGTTTATCCCTTTGTCCTGTACTCCATTATTAACCTAAACAGCTGACTAATTATGACATATTTTCAAGTGGATGTGAACATTATTGTACTTTAACTTCGGACTTTTGAGATAGAGATCTTAATTAAGATGTTCTGTAACTGTCTCAGTCCATTCGGGCTGCTACATCAAAATACCACCGACTGGGTAGTTTATAAACAACAGAAATTTGTTTCTTATAATTCTGGAGGCTGCAAGTCCAAGATCAGGATGCGGGCGTGGTGGAGCTCTGGTGAAGGATCTCTTCCGGGTTGCAGATGGACAACTTCTCCCCATGTCCTCACATGGTGGCAGGGGATAAGGCACTCAGCGGGGTCTCTGTTATAAGGGCACTAATCCCGTTCATGGGCGCTCCATCCTCGTGACCTCATTACCTCCCGAAGGCCCCCCTCCTGATTCCATCACATTGGGCATTAGGATTCAACATATGAATTTAGGGGGACACACACATTCAGACCATAACAATAACACTATAAACCTATGCCAATGAGTGGAGGTGTGAGGAGCCCACAGGAACCCCGCTTCACCTTGACCTGGCATCTTGTTAACCAACATCTCTTCCCAAACCTGTATTCTGTGAATCTCCATATAATTTGGCAAGTACATGTTCCCATGTCTAAATCCTCTTTCTTCTTGTCTGCCAGAGCCCATCTCGCCTTCCAGCCATCACTGTGAGCACTACCCCTTCAATCTAGACCAGCTTCTTTACCATCTTAGAATAACTAATAACATTGGTCTTGTGTTGATCATAAAAAAGACACAGGGAATAGATGTGGGGCTTTTAACTTAAATTTTATTTAGCCCTAAAGACCAAGGGAAGGGTTCAGAATCTACTTGTGTCTGTGTTCATGAGAATGCACGTAACCTTGAGAAATCTTGAAAAAGAAGTAGGCTTCTAGAAATTGCCCCTATTTTGGTTTTTTTGTTTGTTTGTTTGGAACAGTGTTTATGTAATTATTTGTAACTAAAAAGCATGAATTATATTTTATTTTCTGGTTGCACAGCATGCAGTAAAATAAGAAAAAAATTGTAGGCCAGTACTTTTTGGTCTCCCTTTGCAAGGTTTCGTTATGAAATACTCAATGACTGAGTCTTGGTAGGGTCTTTGTGCTGATCTTCTCACAGATGGCATGGCCTGAAAAAGAAAAGGCTGAATTAAAATCTCCAGTTACTGAGATTCCTCCTTTTTTTGGTTACTGTATCAGTGCCCAAACCATTCCTAAATTATAAGGCATGTGATATGAACTTAAATCCTTCCTTGCAATTCTAGTTCATTTTCTTTGTATGGTTCTCAGTGGAGATGAAAAGGCTTCACAAACTCTGTTGGGATAACACCTCATCAGCTTGCAGAATGGTACTCATTTCTATCCCTCAAGTTGGAGGGAAGAGTGTAATTGGAGGCCTCCGTGCACTTCAGGCTGAGGTTTCTATCGTGCTCACCCCATCTCTCCTTGCTGACATTCTACTTTTTGGCTGTTTCAAATCCTCTTTCTTCACAAGGGCTTTCCTGGTCCCAGCTAGCCAACCAGCCAAATTCTTTCTTTTCTACCCTTTCTAGGTCTTGTTCCTACTTCTATCGCACTTCCGTGTTTTAGTCAGTATCGACGTTATTAGGGGCGCACGTGGTGTAAATGGAAAGCACAGACATTGAAGGCAGGCGGATGGGAGCTTGATTTGGATTCTCCCACACGGATTGTGTGACTCAGGTGTATCACCTCCCTTGCTGAGCTTCAGTCTCCTCATCTTTAAAATGGGGATCATAGTTTCGCAGGGCTGCCATGAGAAATAGATGGAATGTTGCGTGTCAAGCACCTGGAGTCACTCCGTAGGTTTGATGGCACCTGCTGTCAGTAGTGGTGGACACCACAGCTCCCCCTGCTTCAGTGTGCCTTCATTTCCTCAGGACGCTGACTCTGTCCCTCTCTTCTCTGGATACTTTGCAGTGGGTGGAAGCACCTTGAACACAGGTGCTGGAGAAATCTTCATTGAGTTGGAATAAATTGGTCTTTTCTCCAAAACAAACATGATTCCAGCTATTCCTGTAGTTCCTATTTTTTTTTACTACATATTTATTTATCATGGCTGTGTATATTGAGCAGCATTGTTAATTATATCCTGAAATTTGAATATTTGGGATCATGAAATTAGATTGTTATAAGATACTTAAAAGTAAATCAGGGGGAGTGACGTCAGTATCATGGCGGAGTGAGATTCCCTCTTTGAATCTCTGCCCCCTACGACACAACGAAAACATCATTCACATTCCAACAGAGCTCAATCAAACACTACGAAGGACTTCTGAGAAACCCCTGCTGCCATACATCGGACGGTGGAGGCGCGGGAAGCCCAGGAGAACGGGAGGAGAGGTAGGAGGTTGTACTCCCTGTCCCCAATCGATCGGCAAAAACAGCGCGGTTCGCGGACAGAGGGGGGAGGGGCGGCCCACAGCGGGGAAAACTAGCGCCATCCAGGTGCTCTCACAGACTGTCGCGAGATCCCCACGGGGAAGCGACGACGGACTGTTTAGGGGGTGTAGCAAACACCCTAACAGAGCCAGAAAGGAAACCCCCGGGTCAAGCAGGAGAAAGAGAGGACCCCTCCCCCCACACACCCGGCGTTTCAGCATAATCCCTCCGGGGGCTGCAGCCGCGCAGCCGCCTCAGAGCAAACCGCTCGCGACCTCCATCTAGTGGCAGCAGGGGGAAACTGCAGGACTAACTTTAATCATGACGGGTAAAAATAAAGCCGTCCCCGCCGGATCCTTGCGAAAATATGTCAGGGCTACAGACCAAAAGGAAAATGACAAACACCCAGAAACCAACCCTGAAGGCACAGAATTTGATAACCTGAATGAGAGAGAATTCAAAATAGCTATCATAAACAAGCTCAACGAAATACAAGAGAACACACAGAAACAAATCAACGAATTCAGGGATTATGTCACAAAAGAGATTGAAACCCTAAAGAAAAACCAATCAGAATTATTGGAGATGAAAAACAAAATGAATGAGATAGTGGAAAAAATGGAGTCTTTAAAGAGCAGAACTGACAATATGGAGGAACGAATTAGCACTATTGAGGATAGCCACGCAGAAATGCTCCTGGTAGAGGAGGAGAGAGAGCTAAGACTAAAAAGAAATGAAGAAATTCTTCGAGAAATATCAGACTCAATGAGGAAAAGCAACATAAGGATAATAGGTATTCCAGAAGGAGAAGAAAGAGAAAAAGGAGCAGAGAGTTTGTTCAAAGAAATAATAGCTGAGAACTTCCCCAACCTAGGGAACGAAAGGGAAATAACAGTGAATGAAATCAATAGATCACCTAAATATATAAACAGGAATAAAAAATCATCTCGCCACATAGTAGCAAACTTGAAGAATACCCGTGACAAGGAAATAATATTGAAGGCAGCTAAACAAAAAAACAAAATAACATACAAAGGAAACCCCATCAGGCTCTCAGCTGATTTCTCGACAGAAACTCTACAGGCTAGGAGAGACTGGAATGATATATTCAAAATCATGAAAGACAAAAACCTTCAGCCGAGAATACTTTATCCAGCAAAAATATCCTTCAAATACGATGGAGAAATAATAACTCTCCCTGATAAACAAAAGCTAAGAGAGTTCGTCACCACAAGACCCCCACTACAAGAAATGCTCAAGAAGGCCCTTAGGCCTGAAAAAAAACAAATGAGAAAGGGGATACAAAGATTTCAGCAAGGAGACTAAACCAGAACAAAATACAGTTGGAAAACATCAAAAATTAATTCAAGCTCATCACTGGAAACACACATTCATGACACAAACTGGAATAAAGAGATAACAAATAAGGAGGGGAAGAGGTAAGGGATTGAACTGACCCAGCCTCAGGAAAAAGGAGGCATCTGAAAATGTACTTTCTTATCCAGGAGATCGCTTATATAAACCACACGGTAACCACTAAACAAACAACCAGAAGAGAACCACACATGACAAATAAAGAGAAAACCAAGAGAATGAGCATGCAGAAATACCAAATTGAATTAGCAGTCCGAAACACAAGGGACAAGAAACGAAGGAAATGCAAAAGAACCAGAAGATGAACAATAAAATAGCAACATTAAACCCTCATATATCAATAATCACTCTAAATGTAAATGGATTGAATTCTCCAATCAAAAGACACAGAGTGGCAGGATGGATTAAAAACCAAGATCCAACAATCTGCTGCCTCCAGGAAACACATCTCAGCTCTAAAGACAAACACAGACTCAAAATAAAAGGATGGAAAACAATACTCCAAGCTAATGGCAAACAAAAGAAAGCAGGAGTAGCCATACTTATATCAGACAAAGTAGACTTCAAGATAAAAAAGGTAATGAGAGACAAAGAAGGGCAATATATAATGATAAAAGGGACACTTCACCAAGAAGACATAACACTTATAAGTATCTATGCACCCAACACAGGAGCACCAAAGTACATAAAACAACTGCTAAAAAACCTTAAAGGAGATATTAACAATAACACAATAATAGTAGGGGATCTTAATACCCCCCTTACATCAATAGATAGATCATCCAGACAAAAAGTCAATAAGGAAATAATGGACTTAAATGAAAAACTAGACGCAATGGATTTAATAGATATATACAGAGCACTCCACCCAAAAAAAGCAGAGTACACATTCTTCTCAAGTGCTCATGGAACATTCTCAAGGATAGACCATATATTAGGAAACAAGGCAAACCTCTATAAATTTAAGAAGATTGAAATCATTACAAGCGTCTTTTCTGATCATAATGCTGTGAAACTAGAAATCAACTGCAAGGAAAAAACTAGGAAAGGGACAAAGATGTGGAGACTAAACAATATGCTACTGAACAACCAATGGGTCGTTGATGAAATTAAAGGAGAAATCAAAAGCTATCTGGAGACAAATGAAAAGGAAAATACACCATACCAACTCATATGGGATGCAGCAAAAGCAGTCCTGAGAGGGAAATTCATAGCAATACAAGCTCACCTTAACAAACAAGAAAAATCCCAAATAAATAACCTTAAATTGCACCTAACAGAGTTGGAAAAAGAAGAACAGACAAAGCCCCGAATCAGCAGAAGGAGGGAAATAATAAAAATCAGAGCAGAAATAAATGAAATTGAAACCAAAAAAACAGTAGAAAGGATCAATGAAACAAAGAGCTGGTTCTTTGAGAAGATAAATAAAATTGACAAACCCTTAGCCAGACTCACTAAGAAAAAAAGGGAGAAGACTCAAATAAATAAAATTAGAAATGAAAGAGGAGAAATTACAACAGACACCACAGAAATACAAGGGATTATTAGGGAATACTATGAAAAACTTTACGCCAACAAATTGGACAACCTAGAGGAAATGGACAAATTCTTGGATGCGTACAACCTCCCAAAACTGAATCAAGAAGAAATAGAGAATCTGAACAGACCAATCACAAGTAAAGAGATTGAAACAGTCATCAAAAACCTCCCAAAAAATAAAAGCCCAGGACCAGATGGCTTCCCTGGAGAATTTTATCAAACGTTCAAAGAAGATTTAGCACCTATCCTTCTCAAACTATTCCAAAAAATAGAGGAAGATGGAATACTTCCCAACACATTCTATGAGGCCGACATCATGCTGATACCAAAGCCAGACAAGGACAATACAAAGAAGGAAAACTACAGGCCAATATCGCTGATGAACATAGACGCAAAAATCCTCAACAAAATATTGGCAAACCGAATACAGCAATACATCAAAAAGATCATACACCACGATCAAGTGGGATTTATACCAGGGACACAGGGATGGTTTAACATCCGCAAATCAATCAACGTGATACACCACATTAACAAAATGAAGAATAAAAACCACATGATCATCTCAATCGATGCAGAGAAGGCATTCGACAAGATCCAGCATCCATTTATGATAAAAACTCTCAACAAAATTGGTATAGAAGGAAAGTACCTCAACATAATAAGGGCCATATATGACAAACCTACAGCAAACATCCTACTCAATGGGGAAAAACTGAAAGCCATTCCTTTGAGGACAGGAACAAGACAAGGGTGCCCACTCTCACCGCTCCTATTCAACATAGTACTGGAAGTTCTGGCCAGAGCAATTAGGCAAGAAAAAGGAATAAAAGGACTCCAAATAGGCAATGAAGAAGTGAAACTCTCACTATTTGCAGACGACATGATCCTATACATAGAAAACCCCAAAAATTCCATCGGAAAGCTACTAGAAACAATCAACAACTACAGTAAAGTGGCAGGGTATAAAATCAACTTACAAAAATCAATTGCATTTCTATACACTAACGATGAAAAAACAGAAAGAGAACTCAAAAAGACAATCCCATTTACAATTGCAACAAAGAGAATAAAATATCTGGGAATAAATTTAACCAAGGAGGTCAAAGACCTATACAATGAAAACTATAAGACACTATTGAAAGAAATCGAGGAGGACATAAAGAAATGGAAAAATATTCCATGCACATGGATTGGAAGAATAAATATAGTTAAAATGTCCATTCTACCTAAAGCAATCTACAGATTCAATGCAATCCCAATCAGAATCCCAATGTCATTCTTCGCGGTAATAGAACAAAAACTACTGAAATTCGTATGGGGCAACAAAAGAGCCCGAATAGCTAAAGCAATCCTGAAAAAAAAGAACAAAGCTGGAGGCATCACAATCCCTGATTTCAAAATATACTATAAAGCTACAGTAATCAAAACAGCATGGTACTGGTACAAGAATAGACACACAGATCAATGGAACAGAATTGAAAGCCCAGAAATAAAACCACACACCTATGGACAGCTAATCTTCGACAAAGGAGCAAAGACCATACAATGGAGAGAGGGAAGTCTCTTCAATAAATGGTGCTGGGAAAATTGGACAGCAACATGCAAAAGAATGAAAGTAGACCATCTCCTATCGCCATATACAAAAATCAATTCAAAATGGATCAAAGACCTGAAAATGAGACCTGAAACTATAAAAATCCTGGAAGAAAATATAGGCAGTACACTAATTGCGATTGGATATAAAGGGATCCTGTCAGATTCCATGTCTACCCAGACAAGGGAAACAAAAGAAAAAATAAACAAGTGGGACCTCATCAGACTAAAGAGCTTCTACAAGGCAAATGAAACCAGGATCAAAATGAATAAACAACCCACCAGCTGGGAGAAAATATTTGCAAATCGTTTGTCTGACAAGGGATTAATCTCAGTAATATACAAAGATCTCATACAACTGAGCAACAAAAAAACAAACAACCTGATCAAAAAATGGGCAGAGGATATGAACAGACATTTTTCCAAGGAAGAGATACAGATGGCCAATAGACACATGAAAAGATGTTCAACATCACTAATTATCAGGGAAATGCAAATCAAAACTACACTGAGATATCACCTTACACCGGTTAGAATGGCTATAATCACCAAGACAAATAACAACAAATGCTGGAGAGGTTGTGGAGAAACGGGGACCCTCATTCACT
The DNA here is from genome assembly GCA_031878705.1 of Tapirus indicus. Classification (NCBI taxonomy): domain Eukaryota; kingdom Metazoa; phylum Chordata; class Mammalia; order Perissodactyla; family Tapiridae; genus Tapirus; species Tapirus indicus. The sequence continues at coordinate 53,512,273 of CM062933.1, read as the reverse complement.
GCTGGTGGGAATGCAAACTGGTGCAGCCTCTATGGAAAACAGTATGGAGAGTCCTCAAAAAATTAAAAATAGAAATACCGTATGATCCAGCAATACCACTCTTGGGCATCTACCCAATGGACGTGAAATCAACCATCACAAGAGGCGTATGCACCCCTATGTTCATTGCAGCATTATTCACTATAGCCAAGAAGTGGAAGCAACCCAAGTGTCCCTCAACTGAAGATTGGTTAAAGAAGATGTGGTATATACATACAATGGAATACTACTCAGCCATAAGAAAAGACACAATTGTCCCATTTGCAACAACATGGAAGGACCTAGAGGGTATTATGTTAAGTGAAATAAGCCAGAGAGAGAAGGACAGACACTGCATGAACTCACTCATATATGGAATATAAGTGAACACACGGACAGAGAGAACTGATTGGTGGTTACCAAGGGGAAGGGGGGTGGGGGGGGGCACAAGGGGTGAAGGGATACATACACAAGGTGACGGACAAAAATGTACAACTAAAACCCCACAGTGTTATAAACTAAGACATCAATAAAAAAAAAAAAAAAAAAAAAAAAAAAAAAAAAAAGTAAATCAAAGCCCTAGATAGTTGTAAACGGACTATGTGTGGTCTGTACGTGTATGTGTGGGTATTTCTGTGGGTGTTTACCCAGAATCGGAAGTTTGATGTCCCTCAGGCCTCAGGCTTTGTATCAGCAGCCCCTTGAGCACTGAAACTGCCATTCAGAGAAGAGTCTTAGAAACGAGCTGTGCAGACACTTTCCACTTCTCATCCTACATGAAGATGAAGCCTCATCTACATAAATACGGGTGTGAAGTGCTGAAACTATAGGCTTAAATGTTAATAAGGATCTTCTGGTCAAATTTCTCTATTAGAGAAAAAAAACCCACAGTTGCTACCATATGTTGAAATAAAATATATTATTTGCTCTTTGTAAATGGAGGGTCATGAATTCCAAATGTTCCTCACCTTTTACACTTACTTTCCTCTTGGGAACCTCCAGGCTCACTCACGCGTCTCTTCTGCTGTGCCTATTACAGAGCTGGGACACTAGCCTCCTTCCCACCCACCTTCCTGGGCCTCCCACACCCAGCATCCGTGCCTCATTGGCTGCCCTTTCCTCCCACACACGTGTCAACATAGAATGTGGACCAACAGCAAAGATTTTAGGAGGACACTGAGTACTGTAGTTAGGAATTCTTATTTGTATTGAATTTCTAAAACAAAGAACCAGCTGGAATAAAAACAGAGACAATTAGGTCAAGGTCCTGAGGGCCAGAGGAACACAGGGCAACATTAAAGGAGTTCAGAAATGAGGGACCAACCTTCTGAATAAAGTCTAGGTTTCTGGAAGATTGCGGATCTTCTTTTACCAGCTCTGGTTATTACCAGCACTTCTCAGGGAAGGGGTAAATGCCAGAAACCTGTACTTTGTCCTCAGTTATTTATTTATTCATTCATTCAAAAAAACTCTTCCTCTTTCTCTGCTAAGAAGGTGACATCTTTTCTAATAAAGGCCACAGACCACCATAAAATACTCATCATGTGACAAAGACCCATTCTGCCATCACAGCCTTCCTTCTTAGATCTCTCCATCAAAACCCCATGGTGGGAATTCCCTGAGGGCTCCCTCCTTGTTCTCTGTGTGGGGAGGGCAGGGTCTGACTGGCAGTCCTTACTAGGGGGTGGAATCTGTCACTCTCAGCGCTAGGATGATTCTATGCATATGTGTGCAGTTAGGTTTCAGGTAATCAAAGAATTCAGGACTGAAGGTTTTGAGGTTCTCACCACAGAAGACATTTTCAGATTTTTCAAAATAACCAGCAGATCCCTCTAGGTTGTTTTCTAGAATCTAAGTCTATCTTTTCATTGATCCTTATTAGCGTTTAAGCCTAATGTTTCAGCATTTCAAGATCTTTTTAAATCTTAATCTGCCCTTTGACATATGGCTATTCTCAGTTTTGAGTCACCTGCAAATTTGATTAATCAATATTCATCAATTCTCTTTGAATTATTCAATTTATGATGAATCTACAAACTGTACTACAGCTGGTTCTATGAAGATATTAAGGAAAAAGTTTGCAAATGCCTTTAAAACTGAATATATACCACATTTGTAGCATTTCTAAGCCAATATTCTGATAATTTCATTGAAAAGGACATGAGGCTCATTGGCCGTGACTTATTCTTGGTCACCCCCCGGGAGGTCGCTTTGGTTGACACTTCGTTTTCTAAGTTCTACACATCATCTGTTTAACCGACCTACCTTTGTAGAACTTTACTAAAGATTGATGTCAAACTCATTCATCTGTAATTTCTGAAAACTGCCTTTAATTAAAAAAAGTAAAGTTGGAACATTTGTCCATCTCTATGTTTCCAACAACTTTTATTTCTGTAAATGTGAAAATTACTGAAATTGGTCTTTTGATGAAAATGGGGACCCTTTCAGAAGGTGGAGGTCATTCATCTGAGCCTGGGAACTTGACCCTGGAGAAACAGGGCAGATTTAAAAATGCATTTGTTGGGGCCAGCCCGGTGGTGTAGCAGTTAAGTTCACACACTCTGCTTCGGTGGCCCCGGGTTTGCCGGTTCAGACCCTGGGTGCGACGTACTCGCTGCTAATCAAGCCACGCTGAGGCGGCGTCCCACATAGAGGAACTAGAAGGACCTACAACTAGGATATACAACCATGTACTGGGGCTTTGGGGAGAAAAAAAGAGAAAGAGGAAGATTGGCAACAGATGTTAGCTCAGGGCCAATCTTCCTCAAAACAAAACCAAAAATACATTTGTTATTTCCTCCACGATTTTGATCTCAAAGACTTACTATGTTTGTTTCATGCTTTCCACCTTGAAGATATGTACTCTCAAAGACAGAAACACAATAGGAGAGAAGTCATTCTGTCATCTGTTAATTTTATGCCATCTGCCTAAGCAGTGGGCCCCTCTCTTCCTCGTTTTTAAAAAAGCCTTCGCCTGGTCCTCAGCCATTTGCACACGAGCTTCTGGCCTTTGGCCTTTGATCTCAACCTGTGCTGTTATTTCCTCTCCTCCCTTCTATCTTATTTGCACTTTTTTCTTCTATATCATGTACTTGTCCTTTTAATACTCAACTCCTCTGAAAGCTTCTTGTGAGGCCTGGGGGTGGCACAATTCCATCACGAACAAATCTCGTGACTTTGCCAACTTGGTCTCTCAGAGATTTAGTTCCCTCCTCTGTAACGACGGGGGACGAGAATGCATGCCTCACCGAGGGCTTGTGAAGGTCGCGGAGAATGGTGACTGCAGAGCTTTCGGCAAGCTCTAAGGCACCTTCAAAAATGTGAGGTCTTATGATCCAGGGAACCGAGCAGTACTTTACAGAAACATATGTGTGTAGACTATTAACACTGGAGACGACCTGGGGCTCCTCTGGTCCAGCCCTCAGTTTACAGGGGAGGAAACAGATCAGGACAAAGGAAGCTGCTGAAGCCGCCAGCTGAAGGCACATGGTAGAGAGCTTAGCGCACTCTGACTGGTGACCTGTGATCTCAGCTGGCACTGCGCAAATCTGATGACCTTCGTTCAGTCCCGTCTCTGCTGCTAAATAGTTATTGCTTCTCTAGGGCTGAGCTGGAAATATCCTGCCTCGTGCGCCACTCCCCATTGCAGACGGAGCATCCATCTACCCTCCTCCCACCGGCTGACACTTCTCAGCACAGCGTCTCCGAGAGCCGTCACCAGCCTTCCTGGGACAGCCGTGCTAGCTTTTGGTTCTTCTCCTTTATATTCTCTTGAGGCTCATTTGTTCGTCTAAGGTCAGAGTGGTTTTCGTTCTGTTTTGTTTTTCTTTTTTTTTTGAGCCTCCCATTCTTCAGCAGTCTGCCATTTAGTGGCAAACTACTTCAAAAGACATCAATGAAATTAATAAATAAAGCCTGGGAAATGGGAGCTGTGCGGGAAAGCTGGCATCACTTATCTGTTTTGAAGAAAACATAGGTTTAAGTCGAATTAACAATCATCTATTTAGTGCCTACTAGGTATGAGGTCTGACAGCCTCTGCAAGGGCTACACGAGGCGATGTAGTAGAGCCCACGCTCAAGGAGTTTGAAAGGTTCCAAAGGATATGCGATGTGTCCATCACATAAATGATGCTGCTTGTCCCATGGCTCCTAATACTAGCCGCCTCTGTTGGAGCATCGACGGGTGGTGGACGTGATGACGTATTTCCTCTCATTTAGCACTCTAAAGAAGTACTATTATTCCCATTTTATGGGTGAGGGGACTGAGACTCAGAGAGTTTAAGTTCCTTGCTCTCAGGGACATGGACCAAGTGACATAATCAGAATGTGAACTTACATTGGCCTGACTTCAGGCTGAGCTTCTCATGAAAATTTAAGGGATGTGCTTCCTGCTGTAAATTACATGTCTGACTATACCCGGTATTGTGAAGTCTGGGATGACATGCTTGTTTTCTCCCAAATTTGATTCATCCAAATAATTAGGGATAGAAGCAAGGAATGTTTAATTTTAGAAAATCAGTTGATGGCCAGATGAAATTCTGCCAAGAACCATTTCTAGCCTGGAAGTTTCCCGTCCCTGCGCTGGGCCTTTCTGTCCTCAAAATATACAGATCAAATGCTTGCTTTAAATTTACCTTTTAAGGTGTTCAAGAGCAATAGAATAATTAATCCAGAAGCTGCATATCTTTATTGAAAATTTATATATACAACTAGTCACTGCATTTTTTTCTTGGAAGATAATAGATATAATTTATTTTATGCAGCATGCACTGAATTGGCCAGATTTTCTGAACTAAGCACTCTTTATTCTGTCCTGCTTTAGCTACCAGTTCTTTTTTGGAACAAAAGCCTCTTCCCTTAGGCCTTATCCAAAAATATTCAGACTGCAATGTCACTGTAATTGCTTTAATGGGAGCTGGGAACAGCAGTCTGAGCATTCGTCCCGAATCTTAGCCTTGAGGTTGTGCTGTCCTGACCTGTGTCCGGAAGATGGGAACAGCCTGGAAAACCCTGTAGAACATCCACCATGCCCTGAGGATCAATAGTGAAAGACGGGAGCCTGTGTGGGTGAGCTGGGCTTAGACTGAGGGGCTTGTTTAGTTTCTTGTAGATAGTAGCATATCACAGATGTTCCTTTACGGTCAGAGGCATCAGCAGATTTTTCTTCTTTAAAGAACCCAGTATCCACTTGCTGTTTATAAAGATAAGATTATTTATGGTGCTGCTAAATCTAAACAGCTGATATAGAATCTCCTCCAGGATCCCTGCCAATTGAATCTGATACGTGTCGATTCATAGACCTCTGTTCAAACAAGCCTGAGGTTTTCAGTTGAATCTGTTGGATTGGGCATCTATTAGCTTTATTCTTCTTGTGGTTCTTGCACAGATATGCTGTGAGAATGTGACCTTTGGCTCTATTTTCCTGTCTGAAAAATAACAGTAATAGGCACTTTGGTACTACCTCCTCATCTCCTTTTTGGGGGACTGAGGATTTAAGAGTTAAGCCCCTATAGTTACCCAAATGAAAGGTTTGGCATAAGCACCAACTGTGATTAAGGAACTGAGTAAAGTGACAGGCATCCTACCGCAGAAGGTATTTCTGGAGTGAACTAATTGTACCTCTTGGTTCTGCATCATCAAATCCATACTGGGACATGGTTTAATATTAAGCAGGCAGAATAAATTGCCTTTACTGTTCAGGCACTGAAAAGCTTTACTTAATTAGGATTTGGCTTAGAACAAGGGTGTACAGAGGTGTTATCAGTGATTACTCCTGACACTTTTAAATAGTTTTTAAGTTCTTAAAATGCACCTAATCCTGAATTTCAAAGAATAGAAAGAATGCTGGGGTGAAGGTAAATCAGGAGGGATTATGTTCTTCCTGTAAATTGCAACATGCGATGTTTTAACAAACCTCTTTACTCTTTCCCTGGCTCCTGAGTTAACTTTTGATCTTTTTACTGGAAAAAATTGTGCAAGGAAAATTTGTTTAATTTTTTCCTACTTGTTCATGGTACGTCAAAGGAGGGGTAATTCTAGGACGTTTATTTACCCTAAAGAAGAACACTATGGAAAATAAGGAGAAATTAGTGCTTATAAATGTACGTTCCTTCGCAACTTTTCCTATGGGAGAATTTTGCACTAAGATAAACATTTATGAGAAGACATGATACTTGGTTCCTCTGTGACTTTAATTCAAGGAGCATGGAGCATCTCCATGTGTCTGCACCGGTCCCAGCACTCAGGAAACACCAAAATGAATAAGCCACAGACACTGCCATCAAAGTTCCTGTTTAAAGCAGGAGACAGAGGTGTAAGCCCCAAATGGAAGATGGATGTGAGAGTCTGAATAGAAATAGGAGAAATGATGTACTTGGGGAAAGTAGGGGAGGAAAAGACGAAAAGTGACCTGGGTGGTCATGGAGGTGGTTGGAGCTTTGGGCAGATTTGGGAAGAGAGTGTTTCATTTCTTGTTGGGCACTGACATGGGAATGGGACAGGAAGGGCCTGTTTGGACTTGGTGAGAAAACTATGGGGCCAGAGGGCAGGGTGTGGTGGGAGAGAAAGTTGGAATGGCAGTTTGGGGTTAGATTACAGGGGAAGATTAATGCTTTTCTTTGACTACTAATGCTTCCTGGAACAAAATCTTACATGAGACTGCAGAGACTCCTTCAATTGCCTTTCTTCAAATGCGCTTGCTCTTTAGAACAAGTGACACCTGATTAACAGTCTTGTTAAACAATGTTCCTTTTATCCAGGTCTGTTAAGGCACCCAAGTTTGCAAAGTCTGGGCCATTTAGCAATGGGTCATAGCTATGAAGTAGCAATTAGTGTTAGAATCAGCCATAGAAGTCACCTAGTACAACCCTATACTAGTCACTTATTGCTGCTGTAACAACATACCACAAACTTAGTGGCTTAAAAAACAACACAGATTTACTTCCTTATGGTTCTATAGGTCAGAAGTCCAAAATCAGGTTTGCCGAGCTAAAGTCGAGGTGGCTGTAGGGTTGGTTCCTTCTGGAGGATGTGAGGGAAGATTCTGTTTACTTGTCTTTCCCAGTGTCTAGTGGACCCCTGTATTCGTGGGTTTGTGGCCACTTCCTCCATCATCAACTCCCATCACTCCAATCCCTGCTTCCATCATTCCCTTGCCTTCTCCTCTGACCGACTCCCTCTGGGTCCCTTTTATAAGGACAGTTGTGATTACCTCTGGCCCACCTAGGTGATGCAGGATAATCGCTCCGTCTCGAGATCTCTAACCTAATCACATCTGCAAAGTCCTTTTTGCCGCACAAGCTAACATTCATAGGTTTCAGGGATTAGGACGTAGACATATTTGGTGGGGGGTCATTATTTAGCCTGCCACAAACCTTCATATTTTACACATAAGACTGTTCAGGCCCAGCTTGGTCTAAGGCCAGCCATGTAGCTAGTGACAGAGCTCAACCTACAACTCACTGCTCCTGGCTCCCAGTTTTCTTCCCGCTACACCATGGACCAATCTTCCATGCTTTCCGTGAGGAATGGGTGGTGCTCTTTGAAGGCAGAGATCCCAGGCAGCTGAGAGTGGGACGGAGCAGGAGCACCCAAAGTGGCCATCTAGGAATGGAGAAGGTGCTTCATCCTTTGTCATTGGGCAGGGAACAATTTGAGAGAAGAATAAATGGTCTTCTTAGGACCAAAAAAGGCTGGGGAACTGTTCTTTCATTGAGTGGAGAAGAGATTGGGGGAGGGAAAAGAGAAGTGAAGAAAGAAGAAGAAAAGAGAGGGCAGAGTGTAGAGAAGGAGACGTAGTTGAAGTGCAGTCAAAAGGAAAGAAGAAGAAGATGATCACGTACATCCCATAATGACGCCACCCTTCTATGTGTGTGGTTTCTGAAGCAAATGCATGCTGCAACACTGTCTCTTCATTAACGCCTAGTCTATTTTCTATAATAACCATCTTATCTCATTTCTTTATGTATTTTTTCTTACAATTTATGTCCTTTACTGATTCATTCTCCTCAGTGTTAGATTCCCTAGAGAGTAGCAATAATTTTCATCTCTTTGTACACCACTGAGTGTAGATATGTGCTTGGTCACAGTTTTAATCATTTTAATGATGATATACAGAGTGTATCACACTACTATCATTAGCATTTTTCTTTGAAAACATTCTGGAAAAATTCCAACCTAATTTTGTACTTTAACTGAAAGAAGAGCTTGAGGCTAAAATAAAGGGCATATTGTTTTTGAAACTAATAAAGAAAGTGAAGATTACCAAGAAATAGCAAAGGCGTATTGACCTAAAATTGGAAAAGCAATGCGAGAGATGAAATGGAACATTTGAGAGGAAAGGGAAAGTTTAAAAGTTATTTTTAACTATAAATGCAATAAGAAGGAGAATATAAAATTTCCCCATTATTACATGAGGAAGCATTGCTGACTGATGACACTAAGATAGAAGCTTAAAAAAATGTCCATCTTTACCCCAAAAGTGATCTATAAGAAGATTCAGACTACGTATTAGTTAGAAAAGAAGTAAATCAAGTTAAAAGAATATGGAACATTATCAACATATTTCCTAAGAAATACTGAGTATTTTTAAGTTAATATTTTGATGTTTTATAATTTTTTAGCTTCACCAAGGTAGACAAGTTTTTGTTTGTTTGTTTATTTTTTTGAGAAAGATTGGCCCTGAGCTAACATCTGTTGCCAATCTTCATCTTTTTCTTTTTTCTTCCCAAAGCCCCAGTACATAGTTGTATATCCTAGTTTTAGGTCCTTCTAGTTCTTCTGTGTGGGATGCCACCTCAGCATGGCTTGATGAGCAGTGAGTAGGTCTGTGCCCAGGATAGGAACTGGTGAACCCTGGGCCACCAAAGTGGAACGTACAAACTTAACAACTGCGCCACTGGGTGGGACCAAACAAGTTTTATGCTGTTGTTGTAATTTGTCCAATATCTGTTAACAGATTTCAACACACAATGGGCACTGAGTAAATATGTAATAATGATTATTAATATTAAAGTTGTTGAAAATATTTTATTGTGCCTATACCAACAAACTTAGAGATTTAACTTAGAATATTTATTTATGCTCATCAACACAGAACATGTCAAAATTAAAGAGAATCTACTATAACACACTTTTTATTTTGAGCACTTTATTTCAGGAAAATGCCTGAAAAACCTGCTCGAACGCTCTCCATTCCCGTCCCTGGAAGTCTCACCTGTTCTACAAGGCCCAACTTAGTGACCACCTCCTCACAAGACCTTCCCTGATCCTTGAAGCGATTTCTGACTCTTCCAAATTTCCACAACACTTCAGGTAATTCACATTGTCCTCGTAATTACATATTGACTTTAATTAAAATTCTTTCTAAGTTTATATCATCTACTAAATAATAATTCTTCAAAGACTGACTATCTATTCATCTTCGCATACTTGTATGCCTGTGTATTAGTTATCTACAAGTGAGCAATATACAGGGAAACAAAGAGATATAGATGGATATAGATAAGTATGAGTAAATCAACTAAATGACTGTTCTATAGGAGTAACTCAGAACTACCTTCATGAAATCCTACCCACTTCACCTATTGAATCAGTTCTTCTAGGCATGGGGTGGGATCTGCAAATCTATTTTTTTTAACAGACTTCCCAAGTCATTCAAGTATAGCCAGCCAGGCACCTGGCACCAGCAGCATTTGGGAACACTCATCAATATGTCAGTCAGATACAAAGTTTATCTTATTGTGTGCCTGTGAGGAATGCTCACCATAAGTATGAGTAATTAGTAAAGAATGGACAAACTGCTTTGGAGGGGAAAGAATACAAGATTCCAAAAGCAAGAAATGGAATTGTATCAACTGGAGGTGAGATGGGTTGGTAATTCAGGTAAAGCTAATTTTCTGAGGAAAATCTGAGTTAGCTCTGCTGAGCAAGACCAGCCCCATTCCTACCCAATGGAGAATTAGATTAAGACCACTAACTAAGCTCAAGTCCTCTTCTCTGTCCTCCATGAACCATCAGAATAATTATGAGGCATTCTCCTTCCTCTCCATCAAGACCTGTTCCAGTAACTTTATCTATGTCTACTCATTTAATTTTACAGTAAACATGAAGACTACCCTTGAAATTCTAAGTACCAAACCTTCACCCCATTTTTTTCTGTTGTCAATAGTTGCCAAGAGGGAGTTTTCATTAAAGATAACTCCTTGACTCCTTTTCAGCATCCTAATAATATGCTAGTAAAGAAAAAACTACAAAGCTTCAAAGACAAAGAAAGTAGAAGAAAACTCAAGAGATGAAAGATCTCAACCTTTTATGAGATGGAAAGAGGATGGAGAAGTAGTAACTGACTCAAAAGAGAGGAGGAAGCATTAACTTATAGGACCTTCAAAGTAAAGTACTAACGAAAAGTGAGCTTATTCCCATCACAGAATCCCTAAGAGGGCTAGAATTAGAGACACCAGATTCTGCAGAGGGTGGGGATTTGCAGCAAAGGAATTGGTTGTCAGTCATGCTATTGAAGGACTGGACCCTTGGGCCTCTTTCTGTACCAAAGCTAGCCTGCGATCAACCTGCCCTCTTGCTAAGGCAGGAGGTGTGAGGTTTATTCTCAAGCAGAATCGAATGGGGGAGACTTCAGACATGGAGGCATCAAGAAGATGGATGAGACAATCATAGAGGGATTGAAAGAGTCTGTGTATTGAATGGTAGGAACCCCTTTCCTTTTCTGCTCTATATTTATCCTCCAAATATTTACTTCTCATGCAGAAGACAGAGGACTCCTCTTTGGAGGGAATGAATGTCATTTGAGAAGAGATTTCCACATCCTGATGTTTGGAAGTGTAGAATACTCCCATTCCAAGTATTCTACAGACTCTCACCAGTTGATAAGCTCTGCCTACACAGAGCTTTTTAGTGCCTTCTTCTTAAATGTTCATGGGTGGTCAAGGATCTTCAGACGTTCCAGGAAAGCCTCCACTATAAGAGGGAGATCAAATATACAAACAGAAAAGAAGAAACCTTAGAAATTCAGATCACTTAAGGAATGGCTTCATGTTTCCACTTCCTTCCACTTACTGAATCCCTCTAACTGCTAACCCTGCTCTAGTTCTAATAAGTGGATTTGTGCCCTTTTTTTTTTTTAATGACTGAGCTCTCATCTGGTACCTCTTCAGGCAGTCCCTGTCTTGTTTTCCTATGCCAAAACTGTGCTGGGATAACCCCTTCCCAGCCCTAAGCTACTCCTGTTTCTGGCCATACACAGGTCACTTCTCCCCAGGGTACTCAACTCCTTCCCCAGAAACTCAGCCCTGTAGCTTTGGCCTTGTTCTCTGCCCACAGTCTTCTCTCACCTGCCCACCTGCCCACCTTCTTGTGGGAACTTGGACTTCCCGTTGCTTTGCTCTGCCACCTACTGTGATGCTCAATGTTTGCTAGCCCTGCTGATGTTGACCGGTTGCCTATGACTTCCCTTTGTAGGGAGGGAAGACAATTCTTCTACCCTCTAGGTCCTTCTGGCTGCTCTAAGAATTAAATTGCCATGGGATAGAATAGCAGGAGAGAAAGTCAAACAAAGTTTAATAACAGGTATACATGGAAGAAACTCAGGAAAACTTAGTAACTCACCGGAAAGGCCAAAGCCCGCCCCCTTAAATACCATCTTTAGCTAAAGACAAAGGAGGGTGTTGGGGGTAGTGGTTTGGGACTTCAAAGGGGAGGAAGGCAATTCACATGGAAATGGAAAAGCAAATGTTTGGTAAACAGAACTTTGATAAGAACGGGCTTAGCAAGGACCCTCCCAGTCTGTCGATACACAGAGTTATCTATGGTGATGGCCTGTCCTAGGGATGGGCCTTCTATCTTAAATTCTTTTAGGCAGTTAGGGGGAAGTCAAAGTTTCTTTCAAAGTCTTTTGCCCTTAAAAATTATCAAGCCAAAGAGACACATTTTGGGGGGGGCCAATTCTTGTCCCCTGTATACTCTTGCCAATCTCCAACCTTTAGGACACCAGCTGGTCTTCTCCCGTTGCCTACAGCAGCATTTGCTCCCTAAGCGCTTAATCCACTTAGATGGATATGTGTTCTTTTCAATTTCTGGTCCCTCTAAGACTGAGCCATCCTAATGAATCCTTAATGAGTACTAAGTGCCAAAATAGTTCAGGCACTTAAAAGTCATCTACTACCCTCTAGCAGGGAATAAGTTGGTCCAAACTTACCCATTAAAAGGACACTGCATTTTGATTGGAGGAAGAAAGAACCTCTCTATTCTTAATTCACTTGCTAGGAGCGGAAATCCTGATTGCCTGGGTCACTGTGACAGAGGCTAGCAGTGATCGACACCCACCCTTATTCTCTGCCTCGACCAGGTAGACCGTGCTCTGCCACCCCAGCTCCATATCTGTGAGGCCCTGACCACACAGGCCTCAGTACCTGGTGCTGCCTTCTTACAGCCCACCTGGGTGCTGACTGAAATCTCTGGGGGTGTCTCTGCCTCCAAAATTCCATAGTTGAATTACTGTGCTCTAAATATCCTCTAAACAAAGAAATTTCTTTGGAGGTGAATTTTTGAACTTGAAAAACTCAGGGTGATTAAAATGAAGGCTGATGCATGAAAATATACTCCCAAGAGAAATCTTCAAGTCAGAGTCTTTAATTTTTTTTAAGGTTCTGAAGGAAATAAAGATGAAAAACATGGTTTAATTTTTCGTACTTATCTTCCAGAAGTAAGCATTCTACTGGGTGAACAGGTAAGTGCCCAATAATAAGAGAAATGCTCTTAAAGTGTAAATCGAAATAAGGAAAGCTTCTAGATCCACCTACGTTGTTCCATTGTTCTTTCTTCAAAAGTCTTAGTTAAGTGTGATTTGTTTCTCATAAAATTGAGTGATATTTTAGCTCCTAAATATTACCTACTTAGTCAAATATTATAAATCCTTCAAAAATGGTAAAGTAGCATCTTTAGCAAAACACATTGTCGTGATGCAAAACACATGATCATAAATCAGAACAGTAATTTAAAAACTTTAATTTTAATCGACCAGGTGATTGCTTTGGTTGTGGTTGTCTTTTCCAACTGCAAGCAGGTGCCCCTCAGGGTAGGAAGGGGATTTTCAGAGGGACCTATAAGAAGGATTAATATTAAATGAATTACATAGACAGAAAGCTACATCCTTTAAAAATTTTTTTTCAGTCCTTCTTAGTGCTAGCACTTTTTTCGACTCTTTAACTTCTGTCAGTCTCTGTTTTTAAATTAAAAAAGCAGGCCTCAGGCCCAGAGGGTTCCTACATTCCAGCTGGAATTACAATCACATTGTTATGTTTTATTGTTTTTTTTTAATTACCTCCCATTTGTGACAAATGATGTTGGTATTTAATTTATGATTGTTTTATTCCAAGAATTATGAAGCTAACTACAATGCAGGCGGTATGCGGATATGGTACACGTTGGGCATCTGGTATGTGAATAATAGAAACTTAGGAAACATCGGTTTCTGGGAAGTGCTAAGTTTGAGTGTCTTCAAGCTTGCCTAGTTGGTTGATTTTTTTTCACTGAATCAACCAAGTCAATTGGTTGTTTGATGTAAACTAGACACACTCACTGGTAGTTACAAAGTTGCCACATGTTAATAACATGCAACTAGTCTTGAGGCATTTATTAGGTCTAATGATGGTTTTTAAAGATCAAGTCTTTTAACTCCACTGAAATAAATAAACATCCATTGGTAGCCCCTATCTACCTTTAAACTTGAGGTAAATCCCTGAAAAAAATTGGTCTCTTGACACCAACAAGATCACAAACACGGTGCCACTTAGAGCAAGGAAACTTGTGATAGGACCTGGTATAAAAAATAACCATAAACACCAAGAATGTTTGTATATTTTAAAAAATTACTATCTAAATGAAAATATTAAAATAAAAAAATTCTTAAAGAACTTCCGGAGCTTACCACAAAATACATACAAGATCCCCTGCACCGCAGATGTTTGGGAAATATTTGGCGTCTCAAAGGTATTTGTTTAACCAGTTTTTCTAATTTCCTACTCTTTAAAACTAAGAATTGCCAAATAATCTGACCCCATAGCTGAAAGGAAAGAGAAACAACTGCTGTCCCCTGACTGTGTGGACACGCGGACTGATGAGCCACCCTGTGACTTGGCCCCAGTGTGAGTGGTGTCTGCAGCACTGGGCTCAGTGGAGCAGAGCCACAGAGCAGTGAGACACGGGCCTTGCAGGGGGAGCTCACAGAGGGACAGAGAGCAGACTGCAGGACCACGTAAGACACGACGGGGTGTGACTGAGGGCCTTGAGTGTACAAACCAAAGCGAAGGGGGCTTGAATGAGGAAAACTTCTCGCTGGCAGGGGGCTAACAGCCAAGTCCTGGAAGACATGGCGTTGGAGAAGGGCGTTAAAGAAGGAGTAGAATTGAGACAGAGTGGGTGTTTTAGATAGATCACCCTCCAACTGTTGTTGGGAATATGCTCTGTATCAGGGCGAGGGAACAAAGGTTAATATAATAATAATAATAGTCTGTTATAGAAAACATCTTGGTGGAGGACATGGACGCAAACAAGGTGTTACTAAACAATGTATTAATTGGTGTAAGAAAACTTTTTGGAAGCCCCGGGGGAGGAAGAAATAAGTTCTGCCTGGGCAATTGGGAGAGCAGTTACGAAGGAAATGAACTTTGATCTGGGCTTTGTGTGATGAGTGGAATTTTACCAGATGGAAAAAGATGAGAAATATATTCTGGGTGGTGAGCACAACCTATGACCTGAAGGCGTGAAGACATAAAAGAGTGTAATGTGTTGGGAAGGGTGAGAACCTTCTATGAGGTTGGGGTGCGTGGGGGGTGAAGATGGAAATGGGGATTCATAGAGACAGTGCTGGGAAGACAACAGTGACTAAGTGGTGGACGGCTGTGTAAACCATGCTGTGGAATTTATCTTCATCCTATAAGAAATTGTTGTTAGTAAAAGTGTAGTTCAGATCTTTGTTTTCAGGAGTAGCAGTGCGGTGACAGGATAAGGCGACACATGAGATGTGGTGCAGGGGAGGTAAAGAGAAGGCACCCTGAGCAGGCAGCGTCTTGCCTGGGGCTATGGCCTAGGAGTGGGGAAGTTTGGAATGAATTACGAGAGCCCTGGAGGCCAGATTGAGAAGTTGGCACCGAGTTCTGTGACAACAGAAAACCCCAGGCTGTGGTTTTGGTTGTAAAGATTGATCTGGAAAGGGTGTCTGGAATGGATTCTCGTGGAGAGACCGTAGGGCCTGGGACATGGTGTAGAGTCCACAGCGACAGCTCAGGCAGGAGACACAGCACACGCCACTGGTCACAGTCCACCGTCTGTTCTGTCCCTGCGGCTTCCTTCCTCACTGAATCCCGGTTCTATTCCTTTATACTCCCTCCTCTTCCTAGCCCTGGTCTTCAAAAGAGGAGGCCCCATTCCCTGCCCAGGGGAGGAATCTGCTCAGGGATGAGTCCACGGAGTCCATTTCCAGCCAATGAGATGAAGGAAACCCTCTAGGAGCCTCTGAGAAATGTCTCCTTTCCTCAAAAAAGGGAAACACAGGAAGAGACACTCTCTTCTGCTGCTGAAATTTGTCTCCATGTGACACTTGGAACTGCCAGGCCACCATTTTGCTATGATAAGAGGAGCTAGTCTGTGGACAAATCAAATATCCAAGAAACCTGACTCCTTGATGATGTTATTGAGCCACTGAGTTAAGTAAACCTGGAACTGCCTTCCCTTCAGCCATCTTAAAAGACGAGCTGGTTTGGGAAAGAATTTAATACACGAGATTTTATGCATTCATATTGAGTGCGAGGAGAAGATGTCTACAGATAAAGTTCAGGGTTGGCATGCCGAGAAATGAGACCAAAAGCTGACCACAGTTCTTTTTCTTGCCGTAGGCCTGGAGGAATTATAAGTGTTTGCTCCTTACTGCGTCTTCTATTAATTATTTATGTTTTTGTAAGTATAATTAATGCAATTTATATGCATAGCAATAATGGAAAACACATAATGTAATAGACAATTTCTTGCTTGGGAAATTCCACTAGTACTTTCACAGTACTGATGCTGGTGAATGCTCTGCGCTTACTTCAGTTCATAGACATGTGTCCAAGTGCAGTATGGCAGAGAAGAGGGAGCACAGATCTGGGCTCAAATATCCACTCCTTTATTAGGTTACCATCTGTCACTGGCAAGTGGCTTAGTTACCGTGAACCTCAATTTGATTAGATTTTAAATAGGTTTCATAAAACTTACTTTGCGGGGTTTGTGTTTAGTAATGGTAATTACTATATGCAACCACATTTTCAAAACTGCAATCACCTTTGTTCTTGAAGTTCTCATAATTGTCAGTTACAGATTATGACCACTTATCCTTGATTCCATTTTAGTTTTCCTCCTATCAGGTCCCAGGAAGGAGGAGTTGCAAGTCTGTTTGTTGAGCTCAAGGACATGGATGAGGCCCTGCCAATTATCTGGTGGGGTCACAGCATCAAAAGTGCAGGCCCAGCCGTCTTGCTCTCTCTCACTCTTTACTGCAGAATGAGTTTTCAGGGCTCAGAACTCCTCTCTGCAGACTCTGCAGTTAGCCTGTGTGAAGACTGGGACTTAGAGGTCCCGGGTGGGCCTGAGCCTGCAAAAGGGCTCCAGGTCAGCCTGCCAGAGGGGCCATTACTGGGATAGCAGGATCTCTTGCAACTAATATTAAATGCGTATTTTTATTTTTCACTTTTCCTTGTTCCTTGTATGCATAGCTCCCCCAGGAACCACAGGAAAAGGAGTTAATCAGGCCAACACAAGATATGGACATTTCTTGTTGTGATATTAACTAATCTCATGATAAAGTCCCCCCAAATCTTAATTAACATCTGAACATAACATTCCACACATATTTATTGAGTACCTACTCTGTGCCCAGCCCTGGTTTATGCCATCACAAATCTTTTCTGTTTTGTTTAGAGACTTATTTTGAGAAACAGAAGCCGATGATGCTCTTCGGATCCATTTAACTCAGGACCATGCAGAAGATTTCACTTGTTGGACCCTCAACAAGGCTAAATGTAGGTGCTAGGTCTACACACTTCTTATGAAGGTAGAATCTCAGGAATTATTAGACTGGGAAAAGCACTGTGACCCTATCCGCCCTAATGTCAGAGATGAAGAACTCTTCAATTGAAGGATTCCACCTGGCGCCCACACCCTGGTTTCCAGTGACTGGGTGCTTCTGGTCAAGGGCCCAGTGACCGACAGGCTTTAGTGGGTCCTGACTAAGCACCAGTCTTGACACGTCCCTGGCTAATTTGCACTTGGGCTCATTGCTTTTTAATTTAGTGACCACGTACCCCTAGTCCGGACATGGTCCGCTTTGCCTTTTATTGTGTGTGAGATAGTTGCCTGATAATTATGGAAGTCAGTTTCCCCTTGACATTTGGGAACAAAAATGTTTCCACTTCACTTGTGAAATTCAACATTTTGCTTTTATGGAAATAAATTCACTACAGGTACTCTAAAATACATCAGAAATATTTGGTCAGTAAATGGTTTATTGCTTTTTTTTTTATAACCACTTCCTGGGTGGGGGTCAGAGAACATATTCAGTTTATTTTCCTCTTCCTGGGAGTAGCCCAGTAGAAAAAATATATATAGTGGGCACAGTCATGTGTAAAGAAGGAAAACTTCAATATTTGTCTCCCAATCCACACTCCATACTTCCTGGGTGGACTTGGGGTGCCCGCCTCCCCCCGTTACACACACACTGAGTCTGAGCTTCGGACGAGTAAGTAGAGGAAGATGAGACTGAGATGTGTGTTTGATTTATCTGAGTCCACTCTCTGTCCACCTGTGTTCTTCCTCCTCATAAAAAGAAGCACCTATATATCAATATCGTAACTACTATGTGAAAATAAACAAGTTTAATGAATGCAGATCCCAGTGTCAGCCTCCATGAGCACGGAGATGTTCTGAGCTGAGTGAGATTCTTTGCATTTTTTCAGCCAGGATTTCATACTGAGTGTTGATATTTTGGAATGGTTCCTGGAAAATTGCACAGACACAAATCTGCTCCAATAATTTATAGAAAATTTGTATTTCTATAAAATCCTAACTTCTTACTCTGGTCCCCAGCGCCATGCCTGAGCAAGCCTTGCTGTCAGGGGCCTGGCTCCCTCCCACCACTCTCTCTCCTGCCATCTGTCCAGGCAACTGGCCTTCCGTCTCTCTTTTCTAACCCACCACGCTGGATCCGACCTCAGGCTCTCTGTCCACCTTGCCTGCACCACTCTGCCCCAGACCTTCACATGGCCAGTCCCCTCCTGAGCCCTCCCTGCCTACACCTTCTAACATGGTGCTGCCCAATAGGCTTATAGGGGACACAAATGTGAGTTCCACACGTCCTGATACATTTTATAGTAGCTACACTAAAAAAACTAAAAAAGAGGTGAAGTTCATTTTAATAATATTTTAATTTAATCTAATATATCCAAAATATTATTATTTTAACATACAATTAGTATAAAAATATCAAGGAGATATTGGGCATCCTTTTTCTCACACTAAGTCTTCAAAATCCAGCACACCTCTTGCAGGACATCTCAACGGATCATGAGAGCCACATGTGACTCATGGCCACTGTGCTGGCCAGCGCAGGCCTGCACTAACCTCTCCTCCAGCCACTCTCTACCACATTACCCTGGCTTATCATTATCCGAACACTTATGAGTGTTTGAAATTGTCTCGTTTGTTTATTTACTTGTCTATTATCTCTGCCTCCAGCCCCAAACTGCCTCCTCTGAAATGGAAAGGACCAGAAGCTTCAGTTTGTTCTCTATTGTAACTGCAGAGCTGACTACAATGCCAATTTTCAATAAACGTTTATTGAAAGTTAAATGAATGAGAAACCGATGTGCTGCTAAAATAACGACAGTGTATGGCTTTTGCTCTTTGGTCCCCCTCCCTCTGCTACCTTTCAGATGGTGGGATAACAACCACCACGTGTGTGCTGCCCTCCCCCATCTTCATCCATGTCCTGTTGTCACTGTCCTGTGTTGTCTGCATCCCACTGCTTTTCTGATGTGGGGTGGCCTCCTAAAGAGAAAGTACGTCCAGTCCACCTTCAAAGCTGCTTTCAAGTTAGCATTCAGCTCACACTAAGCAGAAAGGAAAAAGGCCAACATCTGGATTTTCTCCTCTTTCTCCCACTAACCATTATAGGATTCTCTCAGAAGGTACTCAGGCTGTAACTCGTGTTTATTATACTTTTAGCCAAAGGGAGGAAAACCAGGATCTGTGATCAGTTGCCAGCCTTGGAAACTTCCCAGAGTCCTGGGATTTCCCTCCATTGTCGCTCTGGAGGTGACCCAGGCTTGCCTGCCCCTGAGGATCTGAGTGACAGTGGTCAGGGTTCCAGATTTGCATGGGTCACTTCCTCCATCTGTGAAAGGAAAATCACAGTGATTACTTATTGCCAGGATAGGACTGTAGAGAAGATAACCACAGAGCACTTTACACCTGATAGCAGGAAGTGTTGCTGCTGGTTGTGCAAAGCTGTGGGCGCTGACTCAGGACGTAAGTCTGTTCTAAATGCAGGTGTCATGATAAAAACTGTCAGAGTCTGGAGCCTGGGTCCCGTATTGCAGGCAAATGGGAAAAAAGCTAAGTGGGGTTTGAAAAGAATTCCAGCTCTCTCTGCGGTTGGAGAAGATGTAGGAAGAGAAAAGTTTCTCCCGGCTTGTTCTGGCGGTGAATTACCGAGTCCACAACTACTCCTGGGTGAAACAGAACGGAGAGAAAGTTGACCTGATTAGCCCATTCCCCCCTTCTCCTCTCTCCCTCCCCCAGATATCTCTGGGATTATATTCATAATAAACCTGGCTCTGGTTTATCTAAAAAAACCAACAGAAGCGTTGTCAGATTTAAGAATGTTGAGTTTTCAATTCAGAATTCGTTGTATTCATTTCAGAATTCAATTCAGAATTCATTGTAAAAAATGTATATTGTGCACCTATTGTATAACAAAATGAAATGCACACATAAATAAGACCCATGGGGGGCTTGCCTTTTGGCAGATGACACATTTCATTAAACAATTTCTGTGATTGTCTTTTCAATTGCTATCATGCGTGCCTGGAAGGAGGAGAGCCAGGGGGAGTGAGAAGGTTTAATGGCATCCTGATTTAGTCTTCCGGGCTAAGGTGTCCTTTCAGCTAAGTTCTCCAGGAAGGGGAGGGTTTAGTGGGAAAAGGGGGCAGAAAGAGCAGCGAGTGTCAATGTGATGAGGCAGGAGGCGCCTGGTGTAGTCAAGAGAATGAGTGATGGCCAGGCAGCCCCGGCGGCACTCCAGAGGGCGCCCCAGGGTGGGGCTAATGAGGGCAGCAAGACCTAGCCCCGGAGTCCTCGCTGGTCTCCCCAGCAGGGCTGATATTCCCGAGTGAGGGAGCCTCTCCTCTCGTTTACCTGATACTTACGGATGGAGCGCCCACTTGAAGTGTGAAGCCCTCCAATGTTGGCTTTCCCAGGTGCCATTGGCAGTGACATGCATGTCCCTCTGCTGTGTCTGGAAGATCCCTCGGCTGAGTCACCTGCTGCAGTCGCAGACGAGGAGCCACAGCGGGTAGAGAGCGTACTCCTGCACCTGCTTTGGTGGACTACAACGTGGTAAAAACGTCCACTAATTTTGACCTAAGGTGTTGAATGAGGAATTAGTAAATGTGGCTACTAGCAGGGTCTGCGGCCGCTGCCTCTCCGATCTTAGCCAGGCGTTACAAAAACAAACAAAACTCGGAATGAGTTTCTTGGGTATGATTTAATTCACTCTAAAGCATATCTGTCAATCAGGACGCCTAACCAATACATCTTAATGAAGCTGTGGCAGTCACACGGTGATGGTAAAAAAATTTTAAAAAGGCCATTTGAGGGGACTTCTCAAAACCTGGTAGTAGGAAGCAAGAAAGGACAGTTTTCATTGCTCTTTCAAGACTGCTTCTACCTTGGACTGGGGTTGGGAGGAGACCCTAAGAGAGATGCAGAAGGCCTCTAAATATGCAACTGGGTGGGCCAAGCAATTTGAGAGTAACGTGCTTTTAGCAGGAAGACAATGGGACTTCCACCAGAACGGTGCTAGATGCAGTCTCCCCAGGTTTACGCTCAACTTCTGGCAGCTCTGTTTCCAACATTTGATAAATAATGATACCCCTGGGGAAAACAGAAAAATAGACAAGGCTACTCATGACTGCAGATTGACCGTGGACGGGGGAGCACTGACTTCACTCTGCTCACGTCTGACTGATGGCTGTAGATGGAAGTCTCACGCCAGCCACGTGTCAGACCAGATAATTAGCAGATGCCACCAATGCCAATCTGCTGATGTTTAAAAATAGAACAAGTGAATCAGCAAACTATTTAGGAAGATAAGGCGGTGCCAACCACTCTGTCATCAAAAGCCTTGTATGGACAGTGTGGCCTGTGTGTCATCAAGGTCACTCAGCGTGACCTCCAGAAAGAAAATGGCAGCCTATTGCTCAAGCATAGCTGTGAACACTGACTGTTTACAGATACCAGAGTATCATGTAGATGTAAGAAAACCTCAAAACAGTATTTAAAACTAATCACTAGGCAATGCACCCCTGTTATTATTATTATTGTCAGTCGTCACTTGACAGCAAATGGCACTGTTTGAAGTGGGATATGATTTCTTTCCTCTGGAAACACACTCTTATTTATTTTTTTTGTGAGGAAGGCCAGCCCTGAGCTAACATCCATTGCCAGTCCTCCTCTTTTTGCTGAGGAAGACTGGCCCTGGGCTAACATCCGTGACCATCTTCCTCTACTTTACATGGGACGCCGCCACAGCCTGACTGACAGGCAGTGCGTCGGCGGGCGCCCAGGATCTGAACCCGCGAACCCCGGGCTGCCAAGCGCGAACTAAACCGCTGTGCCACTGGGCCAGCTCCCTGGAAACACACACTTTAATAACAGAATACTAATACGCATGGATGTGAGCAACATACAACAAGTAATACATGTGGAACTAAGATAGAAAAGCATAGCACAGGCACAATTAAAATAAGAAAGGCCATGATGATTTACGGAGTTAATATGCGTACTCACCATGTGACAGACACTGTGCTGGGCACTTTACAAGCGTTCCCACATGTTTACTTCAAGGCAACCCCGTAGAGTTGGGTTTACTATTATCCCAATCTTATAATAAACTTGGGGGAGTGGAGTGGTTTGCATAGCAAGTAGCAGGGTCGGATGTGGAAACAGGTCTGTCTGACTCTGTAGTGGACCTTCGTTGAGATCAGTCACCCAGCATCCAACCATCTTCCTCTCAGCATCCCTATTTCCTTGGCAGGATTTGCTTCTCCCCTGTGGTGGGTAGTCTTGGTGTGTGCAAAGATGCTGATGAGCTGTTCTTCAATGAAGACAAAGAGGTTTCAGGAGGAGCCTTTGGCCAGATTCTTCCTGTGGGAAGGATCTGAAGGGAAGGCCTCCTAAGATCTCAACCTGGTCAGCTGGACTTTCTCTCTTCACTTCCGATGCAAGGAGGGAAGACACTACCCCCACCAGGAGTCCCCGTCCTGGTTCCTGTCCCCCCTCCAAACCTGCTTCTCCAGACTTCCGTCAGTTTGCTGTGTTGTGCTCATCAACATCCTTCTAATAAACTGAACTGTTGTTGCTCGTAACCAAAGAACCTAACAATGTCTCAAAGTAAGTGTATTTCTAATTCTATCAGGTCCCAATCATGTCAAGAAAATGCAAGAGTTTTATCATTATTTCAAATACTGAAATAACTTCACAAATAAAAGATTAGGTAGAAGTCCTCATCATAAATAGAATAATTGGAAAATCAAAGCAATGTTGACCTTTATTTTCATTGCAATTGTTATTTATACGTAAATTCAACACATGGAGTTTGTTGTCACTCTGTAACGACAAATCATCTTCGAGGTAGATTAGAATTTTTTTCTTATGTTACGTCACCATTGGTACTTTGTACTCTTTGTAATACAAAAAGTAAACTCAAGCTACTGTGTCCAGATTAGGCCAATTCTGAATTTGTGGGTAATGTACAATAATTGCTCTTACCAAGTGCCCTGAACTAGACTAAACTCCTCACATACAGTCCTTGTGTGTGGTAAATGTTATTATTCTCGTCTCACACAGGAAGAAGCTGAGGCTTGGAGAAACTAAGTAACTTTCAAACAGTGATGTACCTAAGAGACCAGCCCTTGAACCTGGCCTGTCTGAGCCCAAAACTTCACATAATCTTGCTGGGTTGGTCTGCTCCACTGCTCTGTGGAAAGTCAGGGCTCCTCCTCCTTTTACCATAACTCAAGGTGGGCTGCACTGTCACCAAGTCACAGATAAGACATTCAGACTAAAAGAAGTTAAGTGTCTTGGCACAGTTCGTATCAATAATAAGTGAGTCAGTTTGCAAAGAAGAGGTCTTTGTCATTCTAAAGCCACCACCGCTCTGGGCTACCCCCAGGGAAGTTTCATGGTGCGTAGATTAAGGCAAAGCACAGTCACAACATGTTTATAAAATGATTACGATTCTCCCAGCCACTGTGTGCTTCCAAGAATGCGAGGCACCTTTACTAACCACCTGGATTCTTTCAAGGAGGAGGGCTCACTAGTCAATGCTTAATAAACATGCGCCGAATCAAGGGAGCCAGCCTCGTCAAACGTTAGTGCTCATCTAACGATCTCTGGCAAAACACAGAATTCTGGAGTGGAAAGGGAATTTACGGGTGACTTAATCCAATTTTTTCTTATCCCAGTGGGGAATCTAAGAGCCAGGGAAGTTGGGAGACTTGCCCCAAGGGCCAGAGTTTCTGAGTCGAAAACTGGGAACCAGTGTGCTGGCCTCTGGACTCCCAGGTGAGTGCTCGTCCCACCACAATATGCTTCCTCCCCGGGCTCCTATTTACAAGGAAAGCACAAACTAGCTTAAGAGAACATCCAGCAAGAAGAAAAGCTGAGTAGATAATCAAGTGTCCTCAAGTTTTGATTCTTTAAAAACCATTCTTATGCAAGGGCATTTGCCTACTGAACAGATCCTAGGTATATGGAATCAGATGCATTTTAGGTTTGCCTAGGTTGTAGAATGAATGCTTGATGGTTAAACAAAGGAACTTAAACAGACATGGAGAGAGTGTGATGGTGGCGGTGGGTGCAGAAGAAATGCAGGCTGCCCACTTGCCTTCTCCCTCTCAATGTTCTGTACAACTCCAAGGTATTCCCCTCATGCTCACTGCACTAGGTGATCGCCCCTCTTCTCTCCCTCCCCTGCTAAATAATCTTAAGCAGATTTTGACTGGCAGCTGCTTCAGTCTTCCCCCGCAGAATGTGGAGCTCCCACCTCCACCCCTAAAGTGCACTTACTCAGCCCTCGTGTTCAATAGCTTATTCCCCACTGCTCGCTCACAAGAAGATAGTTGTCAATTCCTAAAGGAGCGAGGCTTTGTCCTTTTTCTTGTATAGCATCCAGCACCATGACAATCAGAAGCTGAGGGTGAAGGCGAAGTAGCACCACACAGGCCCAGAAGACAGCCCAGCATCACCATTTAGTCTTTTCACTTTTTTCAAAAGTGCAATCCTGTTGAATGTGTCAGGTGAAATAGAAGGCCTGCATGCCGTTTTCTTTCTCCCTAACATTTCTTCTAAAATGGGAGGCCCATGAACTGCAGTCTGTAAGCCACTGCAGATGGATGGGGACTTGACCGACCAGGGACAAGCTGTGTGTGCTCTTTAGCCCTGTGACACATGCAGCAGGTGGATGGGGAACTCCCTGGGGGAACCATCGGTCCTTTTGCTGAGGCGTCAGCAGCACAGGTTATTACCACTGCCCGTCCTGGCATTCTCCCCCAGATGTCCCGCCCTTTTTTGAATGCATGTGCAGTCCTTTGGCTATTCTGGCTCTTTCTCCCCCACTTTTCTCCACCACCACACAAGAGATTTCGGCCGTCTGATGGCACTGGCGTGTCACCTATGTAGAATTGCCTCTAGGTTTAAGCCCAAACCAAGAGAAGCTTAGAATTGGAATTTTTGGATGACAACTTTTGTTCTGATGCTTCCCAAGAGCACTCACCAGAGACTGGAGACAGATGGTTTGCAACTTAACACCATGAGCAAAAGTCACCTGGTTTTGCATTTTGACCATTGAATATCAGGGCATGTGTTGAGCCAAGAATTCTGCACTGGCTGTCCGGGCTGACTTGGTCTCCTAGTGACTGTGGAGCGAAGGCTGAGCTCCCAAGAACCAGTCCTGGAGGCAGCCCCTGTTCCGTGTTCCGCGGTGGAGGGAAGGGGGGCATGCCTGTCACGCCGGTCGATGCAGTGCTCCTTGCTCTGCACCCAGATGTTCTCTTTCTAAATGCCGGAGGCAAGGCCCTGAGAGACTGTGCCACAGACGTAAAGGAACTTGTCCAAGTTCACACAGCAAGTGAGTGGCAGAGTTGGAGATGATCGCCACATCCGAGCTCCACTCATCACGCCACTTCCATCCCACTCATCTCAGAAAATAAATATAAATTAGCCAACCCTCTTCTCAGTATGAAAATACTTATCTTTTCATGTGAATGGTCTTATCTCCCCTCTAATATAGTGCACCCATTCTTGCAAACAGTAAGCACTCCACGAATAAATGCTGATCCATATAACAGGAAAGGGGTTTTAAGGACATGTTTTCAGTGCTGGCCACCTTACAACTTTTTTCTTTATTTTTCCTACTTTAAGAAATTACCAAGTCAATACCTCCTGATCGTGGAAAGACACAGTATATAAAATAATTGCCTCCCCATCTCAGCCCCTTTCCATTTATCCAAAAGAATCCACATTGTCAGGTATGCGGTCTTCCACACCTATCTTAATGCTCTTACGAGCATACTCAAACATATGGGCAGACATAGTTCTCCTCTTTCTTACTTTTATAGCATCATTATCCTATGTACATCACTCTGCAGCTTTTTTTCTCGCTTAAGTGCATATCGTGAACATCTGCCCTAGTCAGTAAATATGGAGCTTCATTCTAGTAGCTGCGTAATAGCCCCTCTACTGAGCGCATCACAATTTACTCAACTTTTCCCACATTAATAGATGTTCAGGTTCCCACTGTCTTCCAGTTAGCTTCCAGTTTGATCAACATGCTGTGTGGCCTCTTGCACTTCCTCTCCCGCTTTTATAACTGGGGACAGTTTATGTCTACAGTGATATCGTTCACTCCTTGGGCAAATGCCTCCAAAGCTCTAGGGAATTTGTTTTCAATGAATTAAATAACCATATTAAGGTATTCTTCTATTCCATAATTAAGGTTAGAGTATGTCTCCTCTGTACACTGCTATCCTTTAGGTAATGTATAGTATACAGAATATATGATTCCCATTAGAAAATGGAATATTTTGAGTTTACAAAAGAATCTTACATCTTTTGGGATAGTTTCAAATACATGCGTATTTGTAGTATGTGATTCTTACTCCTAATATATGTTTTACTCACAACAACAACAACAGAAAGGATTTGAGGCTACTTTTTGGTTTTCCTGACTTTTCAAAATTGTTAATCCATCAAAACATAAACTCCACAAGAAAGAAACTAAATGAAACTCAGAGTCGAGGTCACTGCTGCGTCCCTCACATGTAGATGATGAGTGAGCACACGGTGCGCTGTATCAGCATTAGCTGAGTGAATGAAAATTGACTCTTTTCTGAGTCTCACTCTGTCTAGTCAGGAGAAAGTCGTGTTCTAACTCATGCCGTACTTTCCCTTTTCCGAATGGCGAGAGGGGACTTAGTGCCCTGAGCTCAACTAACCCCTGACTCAATTAACGACCACAAGTCTATTCCTGGGACTGCCCATGAGTTTGCCAGGATCAGAGACACATTCAGACACCAGCTGAGAATACGACTTCCAGGACAACCTAGGGGCGAAGGTGGTTTAAAAGCTGAAGCTCTAAAGGCGTTATTTATCCCGAAGCCATAAATATATCCTTCTATTGGTTAAATAAATCATAATACAGTGGAACACTATACTATCATTAAAAATGATGATGTAGAAGAACATTGAAGACGTGGGACGTGGGACATATAACATCATGGAGAGTCTGACCCCATTTCAGTCACAAGAAAGATAGGTGTCTATCTGTGCACAGGACCAGAGGATAGACACTAAACTGTTAACAGTACCTCTAGGGGAAGTGATTATGAGTAAATTTTTAAAAATTTTTCTTCTCTTTGCTTATTTTTCTGTCAAAAAATTTCTAAAAGAAAAACAAGAATTGGAAGAATTATTTCTGTGAATATTACATAACTCTTATTTGCCATCTTATCAAATCAGAGCAGTTGTTTTCTTTTAACTAAAACTCTTTCTACAACATAATGCCTTAAAAAAAGAGAGAGGGGGTGACATATGTTCCCCAAGCCGGAGGACTAGCAAGCAAGACTCTCGTTATCAAAGGAGCTGGAAAAACAGGCCAGGTACCTTTCCCTCTGTGGGAGTGTTGATCACTGTGATTTACCTGGCTATCACGCTGACAAGTTCTAGTTGCAGAAAAATAGGTATAATTATAAGAATTTTTGACAATTGTGAAGTAGTTTCCTTCACAAAACTGACAAGTTTTGTGTAGAAATATCTTACTTTGCTTAGAAATCTCCCCCGGTACAGGAGCAGCTGTGCATTGCGTGAGCATTCCGGTCAGGGATAAGCAACGTGGGAGCAAATTCTGCAGGGATTTGTGAGGTCACATGTCTCAAGTTGGACAAGTGTACTTTCCTGTCAGTGGCTTTTCTGGGAGCAGCCACAGTTTGTTGCTTCCTGGTCCATTGTCCTCACTGCTTGTGTGAGTAACTAAAACTTCACTTATTCCTTCTAGTTCCTGACCATTACAGGCTGTGAAGCCTCATATTCTGGAACTTCTGGTTTGGTGTAAAGTGTCAGATTAGCCCCAAATGGTGACATTCCATTGAAAATAGCAGAAAAGCAGCTAGAAAATGACGTTAGGCTTTTGGAGACCATAGCGGCTTGGGAAAAATCATGTCCCCTGCATGGTCCTGGCACATAAAAAGTTCCCAATAAATATTTGTGAAATGAATGAATTTATTGTGTAGATGTTCAGACTAGGTTGCTGTTAGTGCCTCCAGCGGATTCTGACTCCGAGCACTCCCGTGGACAGCAGAGGGAACCCTTCCCAGTCTTTTTGTGCCATCCTCTCACCTCTGGCACTCTATCAATCAAGGCTCTGCTGCTATGCACTGGGATTTCAGAAGTGGGTGGCCAAACAGGCCCACGAAAAGATATTCAACATCACTAATTACTAGGGAGATGCAAATCAAAACTACAGTGAGATATCACCTCACTCCCATCAGAATGGCTATAATTAACAAGAAATAACAAGTGTTAGGAGTTGGAGAGAGGGGAACTCTCATACACTGCTGGTGGGAATGTAAACTGGTGCAGTCACTACAGAAAACAGTATAGAGATTCCTCAAAAAATTAAGAATAGAACTACCATATGATCCAGTATTCCACTGCTGGGTATTTATCCAAAGAATATGAAAGCATGGTTGCATAAAGATATATGCACCTCTGTGTTCATTGCAGCATTATTCACAATAACCAAGACTTAAAGGCAACCTAGATGCCCATCAAGGGACGAATGGATAAAGAAGATGTGGTATATACACACAATGGAATACTACTCAGCCATAAAAAAGGACGAAATTCTGGCCATTTGTGACAACATGGATGGAACTTGAGGGTATTATGCTAAGCAAAGTAAGTCAGAGGCAGAAAGTCAAATACTGTATGATCTCACTCATAAATAGAAGATAACAACAACAAACAAATGCATAGATACAGAGATTAGATTGGTGGTTACTGGAGGGGAAGGGGGGAGGGAGGAGGACAAAAGGGGTGACTGGGTGCATGTGTGTGGTGATGGATGGTAATCGACTTTGGGTGGTGAACATGATGTAATCTACACAGAAATTGAAATTTAGTGATGTACACTTGAAATTTATATAATGTTATAAGCCAATGTTACCTCAATAAAAAAATTTTAAAAATAAAAAGAGAAAGAAATTAATGAATACGGATTCATTTACATTATTAAAGAAAAAAGAAGTGGGTGGCCAGGTCCTTCTTCCTAGTCTGTCTTGGTCTGAAAGCTCCACTGAATCTTGTCCACCATGGGTGACCCTGCTGGTATTTGAAATCCCAGTGGCATAGCAGTCAGGATCACAGCAACACGCAGCCACCACTGTGTGACAACCGACAGACAGGTGGTATGGCTCCCTGACCCGGACACGAACCCCGCTCACTGTGGTGAGAACGCCAGATCTTACCCACTAGACACCAGGGCTGGTTCCAGATCTAGGACCGCAGTGCAGATTCACACTTTCCATCTCCCGTAGCCCATTTGCTTCATGCAAATTAACTAAAATTAAGCCATCTCCTCAGGTGGTTCCTATAAAGTTCTGCTGAAGACAGGTCTCAAGTTTTTCTTGATCTCTAGAAAAATGCCTACGAATCTTGTCTCCTTATTTCCTTAATTCTATGAACACGATAAAAACGAATACACAAAAGTCAATGCAACACACATGCACACAAACTTTTGCAGTTAATCTGCTGACAGTATAATTCTTGTAAAAAGGAGCATGCGCACACCACACACTCGGCATTGACTGGCACTTCGACACAAATAGCAAACCTCTAGTGTCTGTAATAACCTGTCATTTCACTGGGAGACTTTTGTAATGTCCGAACTCACTGAAATCATTCCCTTTGTCCTTCTCGCCCTCTACCTTCTTGCCACTTGAAAGTGACTAACAACTAGAACTGTACCTAGAGAAGGTGGCAAGTAAAGGACCTGGCCATTATTAAGCACAATTGTGTGCCGGGCATTACTCTGGGCGTTTTACATATACTGTTTCTTCTAATCCTCACAAACACCTCACCACGTAGATATTCACACTCTTTTATGTTCAGGAAACGTATTCAGAGAGGATAAGAGACTTGCACAAACTCAAACAACTAATGAGTGACTGAGCTGGACGGGGACCCAAGTCTTTCTGTCTTGAGAGCTTGAAGTTTTCGCCACACCTCTGTCAACAGTGTAGAAATACTCCTGCTCCGTAACAGTTCTCAGAACATTACTGGTGACTTGAAAGGCCAAGGGCAATAGTCATTTAACCCGTCATGTCTTCCCAGCTTCCTCCTATTGGGCTGTGGTGTCTAATTTTGAGCAAGTGGCCCCGGAGCTTGAGCAATAAGAGGACTGTGGTGTCGAAGACGGCACTGGCTGACTCAACACTCTCTTGGTCAGCGTCCTTATTTAGTCCCCTTCTTCTTCTCGGTTTCGGATCCCAGCCTGCGTCTGTGTCCTTTGCACAAGGGACAGGTGGCCTTCCCTGCTCCCACAGGATGACGGTCCCCAGTGTTTGTGGTGACCGGTCTCACAATGTACAGTACATTTCTTATTGCCCCGAGGACCATCAGGAACTTGAGTTTTGTACACAGAGGTGAAAGGTCTCTGCCAAGAGCTGGCCGCACTCCTGCTTGTGTTTTATTTGTGTTCCTCACAGACCTCCTAGACTTAAAGAACTTGTACATTTTTCAGGTGACATTGTTCCTACTGTACAAAATTAATTTTGATGAGGTGAGGATGTCGGAAGTACATTGGGCTATTCTTTTATGGCCTCCTTTCTGCAAATGTTTTATGAACTTTAATTCATCTATTTACTCCGGGAACTAAGAAGGTGACACTTACTGATATATTCATTTAGTATCTGTAAAAATATATATAGCCTTTCTGATATTAGTGTTCCTGGTTGTCAGGGTTCATAGAGTCAGAAAAGGGAAATGGGATCCCTTTAATGGCTCATCATCATCATCTTCACCCAGTTTAGTTAAATGAACAGTCCTCCTCATTGGGTGTGGAGGGCCCATCCTTCATGGGTGTGGAGGGTATAAACATATTTTTCTGTTATATTCATATTTACATATGGATGCTACAAAATTGATGTTAGTTAGTACATGCTATCCTATATCTCACATTATTTACTTAAACATATTTTGTAACTACTTCCCCCAAGTCAATAAGCATAGTTTTTCCACCCTTTGTACTATTCCTTTTCAGGATGTGACATAATTTACTTAACTAATCTCCTATCATTAGAAATTCTATTTGCTCCCAATTTGTCTTTCCTATAAAAATTGTTTAAAAATATTTTTATGTGTGGATTTTTGTACCGAGCCATTCTTACTGTGAATTTCTATACGTAGGGAATTACATGAGTAAAGGGAACAAACTTTTTAAAGATGTCACTACATTATGAAGAAGTGGGATTGTGCTGGTTTTCACTGTCTCCACTCGGTTTACTCCCCTCCCTTCTCCATTATTTTGCCATTTCTGTGATGATCCCGTGTCCCAGCACGAGGTTTGGGCTCCTTTAGGAGCAGGGAACATGCTGTGTTCATCTTCTCCACTCGGCTTACTCTGCTGAACACCTACTTCTGTGACTTCCTCAAAATAAGCTTTTGTGGAGTCATAATAACTGTGTCTTTCATTTCACTTACTAAATATCTATATGGAAAGTTAGACAATCCCACATGTGTCAAATTCATAATTGACGCTCTTTGTGAAGCCCAGTAACATGCCAGAAAGATTCTGTGGCAGATCACAGATTTCGCCTCCAAGTAATTTCTTATTCTTCTATAGCACGAATGGTGTACTTTTCTTTAGATAAAATTGGTTCAACTGGTTCAACAAGGCATGTAGAATTGAATTTTGGGGTACATACTCAGAATTCATCAGTAATGGTTTTAGACCTGTTTTTTCAGCTGAAAATATATTGATTTTATACCTTTCTATCAGCTGGGATGCCTGTGCATTTGAATACAATACCAATTCATTTCTTTGTCCTGAAATTCCTGTCTCTTCTTTGTTTCTTGGCCAGGTTAAAGGAGTTCAGATAATATTTGCATTGGGAATATAATTAGACAAGTGTATCAACCACCAAGTTACCATAAAAACATAGGTCTTGGGCATCGTATTAAGAAAATAAGTCCTCTCAGTCGGTGCACACACAGTGTTCTCAACGGCTGTTATGATTAATTAACTTTTCCATGTTGCTGCAGGAAGTTTGACTAGCTCTTAGGAAACTAGCTCCAGCTAGCTTGTTGTCTGGTCACATGCAGAGGGCAAGTCAAGTGACAATGGAAAAAGCCAAGAGACTAACCCTTTAAGAGGCAGTGATGAGTTTTTTAAAAGGCATCTCAGTCTAGTGACTACAATGTCACTTCTCTTCCTGAAAGGGATATTATTCTAGATGGGAATTATAAATATACTTTTGAATGTTAACTTTTACTGTGCTGTGTTTGCTACTGTCTGTTCATACGTTTCAGTCTCTGCTGCAAATCACCCTTCTCTGAACTCTTTGTGGAAGGCCTGGCTTGGGGTTTGTTTACTTTCAGCCATGCCCTTGTGTGAGAGCAGGACTGATCACACACAGCTTGTTTCCTCACTCAGTTAGAAACCTTGATCCCTATGCAACGGTTCTGGATGCATGTGGACTGAGTTGGAGTTTCATAATGGTCAACATTTCCATTTTTCAAGCACCTACTGTGTACCAATACTTGACATTTGCTGTTGAATTCTCATGAGGGTCCTGCAAAGCATTTGACAGACGGTCAAACAGGCTCACAGGGGCTGAGTCTCTTACTCAAAACCACGCAGCTAGTAGGTGGCAGTGGGCTGTCCAAACCCAGCTCCCTCGGACTGCAGATCCCTGGCCTTCCCGTTGTAGGGTACTTCCGGATCTGCTTCTGCTGTTGGTATGTGAGACACAGGGAAGAAATCTCAGGTAGAGAAGGGAAGACAGAGAGCATCTAGCTAGTCATTTTACACCATGCTTCCGGAAACACCCTCACCAAGATCTGTCAGCCTTTGATAGCACAGTTGATTCTCTTCTTCTCAGACCAACTCTGAAGAAGCAGCAGAGCCTGAACATGGGGGAAATTCTGCTTTTCATTCCACCCAGCTGCATTTTCTAGTATTCCTGAGATTCAATTTATGGGAAACTGAGAGACCACAGGGAAATTAAAAATATCACAAACACTAATACTTGCATACACGTGCCTCATCAGCACACGTGGAAAACACGTTTGTCTTGTGTGGCGCAGTTAATGGTAGCAAGGACAATGAATGAAAACGATCTGTTTTTAAATTCAGACACTGTAAAATCCACCTGTGGTTTGTTAGGAAAGTTGAGACTGGTGAGGTAGCCTCGTTGGTTGAGCAATGGCAAAAACATATGGGCATTCAGAGGAACATTTCTTTAGCCACTGACTTTCTTTAAAATTCTGGGCAAATTGCTGATTTGTATATATTCTAAAATACCATGGTGAAACATTACAAAGACTTTTTTTAAGTTAAATATTTAATATTAGTTGTAAATTCTTTGTGACTGCTGGTTCTCTGTTACCTCTATTCTAGCAAGAACTATTTCAGATACAGTATTTCCTAAGGAAGTCAGGATGGGCTAGAATATTCCAGATTTCCCCAAGATAACAGTGCCCACTCTGTGCTGGGCACTTTCATTTTCACACAACACCCCTTTGCGATAGGTAATATTATTGTGCCCAATATCCAGAAGAGGAAACTGAGACCCAAAGGAGATTAAGTAACTTGCTCACTATTGTGGTGGGGAAATAGTGGAGTCAGGATTCAAACCCTGGTGGTTTGGGGCCAGCATCTGGGTACTTAAACCCCAGGCCATATAACTCAGAGAGAGCCAGGCGACTGGTTGGGAAGTTAATTTTTCAGTGAATACTGATCTGTGTTGGAGGTTACAGAAGGGACTCCAACCAAGCATTTATAAGAGCACCACAACCGTTAGCAATATGCTGGCAGCATAATAGGCCAAAGAAAGACTAGAAAGGAGACTGCCTAGGATTCAGGCCTGAGCATCTGTGAAATTCCATGAGACCTATGGGACTGAGAGGCCCTCATGGAGCATCATTTCCTGCACAGAGCCGAGGGATAAGATAAAAAAAAAATCTCTGGGCAGAAAATTACTTTAGACTTCACGAAAGGTTCACATTGCTAGAAGGAATGACTGTTGCTCACCATTCTGTCTTGTGAGTTCATGCCTAGGGTTTCAATGATTCTTGACTTTGGCTTCTGGCAGATGCAGAGCCAAGGAGCAGATGCTCTTTACCCCCAGCACCGATCTTTCCCATGCTGTGTGCTGTCATAAGTGGACACACCCCCATGGAGCTCCAGTGCTTTCTCTTTGAAAACATGTAGGGTTTTGCAATTCCTTGGCCTTGCTTGGTCCAACCCCTGGGTGGGGCTGTTTGCTTCTCAAAGCAAAATGGCTTCTATCTTTGGGAAGCTCATCTAAAATGGGCAAAGCTACTTTATTTATAGGCTAATCATAAGGCCATAATTGGACCAGGACTATCTGCCAGGAACCCTGAGATATTTACGGCAAGTGCTTTCTCTGAGCCTGACCCTTCCATTGTCTAGATCAGAGGGAAAGTCAGAGAGGAAAGAGGCTGGTTAAGTGGTAGGATATTGCTTAGAGGTGATTCACTGTGGGTGTATTTTAGCCCTGGGTAGGACACATAGAATGTTGGCAAAAAGAAAGAAAAAAAAGAAGAAGAAAAGAGCAGCATTTTGTGCTGGGGGGCAGATGCCATCAATCCTTCCTGTCTTGCTCTTGCTCCAGTGGGTAGTCAGGCTAATGTAAGGGTTCTCTGGATTGTGGATTGTGGTTGTTTTCTTTCATTCTGTTTTAATTTGGGGTTTATTTGTTTCAGTTTGCGGTTATTTTGTTTTATTGTTTATTTAATAGGTTGTTTTTTCTTAAAGGAACCACAGTGAACAAAGAAGATACTTTGGGAAAAGTGTTGTGTGTTGGGACAAGACAAAACTGAGAAGATGACCGAGATCCTAGTCCTGGATGTCAGGCAGCGTGACCCCGGATGAGTCCATAGCTTTTCTATTTGCAAAGTCTGGGGCCATGTCCATGATTCCCAAGCATGGCCGCCCATCACAATGACCTAGGGGGCATTTTAAAATGAGATGCCTGCTATAAAGCATGGGGGAACTTTTTGGGGTGATGGAATTGTTCTATATCTTGATTATGATGTTGGTTACATGACTGTATACGTTTATCAAAATCTGGGAACTGTACACTGAAAAGGGTGAATTTTATTGTATGCAAATTATCTTCATTTTAAATTTTAAAATTTAAAAATAATTTTAAAATCCCCCAAATATTTATACATTGAAAAAAAATGCCTAGGCCCCACCCACACCAACTCCCTACTGAAGGGTATCTGTTCTGTTAACCGTCCTGAACTTGTGACTCTAACGGGAACCGACTCAAACACTCTACATTGTTGTGGTCCCGGGTTCAGCTTTGTCAGCTGTGGCCTTGAAGCCAAGTGTAACCTGGGTGGCAGAGAGCAGTGTGAGGACCTGCAGTCACAGCGTGTCTGGACAGGCCACTTAAATCCTGTGGAGGACAGAGGGAAACCAGGTGGCTAAGCTCTGAGTTCAGTGCTCAGCGAGAGCATCCTTTGTGATTAATGAGCAGAAAATGTGGGGGCACCAGCTACCGATCACATGTTAGAAGCCAATGTGAAGAGAGAGGATCGTGAACTTAGAAATGTGTACTGATAAAAGCCATTGATTTCTTCTTAGCATTAAAAAGACAGAAACAATGCTGTGGGATGAGCCTGACACCAGTCACACGACAGCATGTAAGCATCCAGCAGAAACAGGCTCCCTGATCTGAACCACGTGGATCTGAAGAGAGAAGAGAATGCATCCTTAGGGCCAACAGATATTGTGGGCCCAGCATCAACCTCTGAGGGGATTCAGAGATATATGGGATAAGATAGGAAAAAGATATGAGACCCTCAGAATAAAAAGAGTTTCCTGACAGCACGCAGAACACACCGGACTCCTAATAAGAAAATGAAGTGTTGAAAAGGTTTGGCTTTGTTGAAAGTTCATGGAAGAATGTAGTAGGTATGTTTTAGGATATGTCTCATCTGAAGTACACTTCCTTAGGACCGTTCCTCACCAACAGACCCTTCTGACGCCGATGGCGTAGGTGACAACATCTCTATAGTGTCACCACCATCCCGGGCTACAGCAGATGGAGCCATGGCAGACGCCAATGTCAGCTTTATAGGGAATGCTGAGCACAAGCAGACTAAGACAGCTCTCTGGGGAAACCAGAAAGCGGGGTCACAGAGGAGGTGGGTTGCAGTTGTGTGTGGGAAGCCAAAGCCGTGGCAAGCTGGTATTAGAGGGAAGCGGTCAAGACGGCGACAACAGTAAGAGTAGGAGCTAACACTTAGGAAATGCTCTGTGCGCTGAGCACCGGGCTGACTCTCTCAGGTGGGGAATGTCACTCTCGCTTAGACAATGAGGAGACCAAGACGTGGGTGAGGTCACTTTCCGAAGGTCACACAGCTGGTTAGCGGCAGACCTGGGAGGCTCTTCTCCAGCTGGAGTACAGAATCTCTACAAGCATCACCCTGCCTCGCAGGAAGCCCAGGAGGCCGCTGCAGTGGGGAGAAGGGGAGGGATGTGCAGGAGAAGCAGACCCATGAGACGCAGCGGTGCAAGGATGAGGGCACGCAGCGGCCCCCTTCCTGAGAACTTCTGGGGTCCCAGCTCCGGTCTGCATCCTACACCATCCTCCCTCTCCTTCCCCTGCCTTTATGGAGAACAGTGTCCGTGGATCTCTGTTCCTTGACATCAAAGAATGCTGAGCTAGAATGAAGAAGTGTCCACAGGGAGGGCGAGGTTGGGGGGACGTTTCTTGTATAGAGGTCAGGGCAGAGAGAATTACCTCAACGTTCTCTGATTGAAGTACTATGTTTTCCACCTTATAGGTTTAGAAAGATGAGCACCTGCAGTTCATTAAGGAAACCTCTTATCAAGGGAAACTCCACACGAGGATACTAAGCTGCCGAGGGAGCTTGGAATTAGTCACTGACAACCTTGGCTACATTACAGCGTTGAATCCAGTTTCTTAAGATGTTCTCTCTTAGGACCTTTGCCCCAACTTCTTTAAAGGAGTTACTTGTCCACTTTTCAAAGGTTTTACCCACCTCTAGGACCCTCACCCCACTCGTCACCTATCTCTGATGCAAAGCACTGCCTATCAGGGCTGCCACTCTCCTCGAGAAGAAAAAGCCGGAATCCTAAACAATGTGCTGAGTGTCTGGTATCCTTTGTGAGGAAACTGTCTTATCGTGGAAACAAAATGAGCCGGTAAGCTCCCTCGGTCACTTGGGTTTGCCAGGGAGGATCAGACCGAGGGGGCTTCCAGGAGCCCAGAAGCAGGTGCCCCAGGAGAGAGCTCTTCTCTTTGGAAGACTCTGCTGGAGGTCAGCCGGGCAGACACAGGAGCGCCCAGGAGGGGAGGATGATCCAACTGAATGGCAAGCCGGCCACCGGCCACCATGCAAAGTTCAGAGCCGCAGGCTCGTGGGGTCAGTCTTCATTCTTCAGCATCTGGAGAGATGGCGCTGGTTTTTTCAGTTACCCTAAAACACACCAGCAAGGGAAAAATCTGCTCTGGCTCACCTGTTTGTTTATTCTGCTCTCTTGTGACTTCCCAAAGGGCTTTATTAATACTGTATGACTTTAGCTCTTTGATCCCCTGAAGAACGGTTCGGGAACTGACAACCTTTTCCTCTAATCATACCTTAGTGTTCTTTCTGAATTGAGCCACCGAGGACTTCCTGTTTGAGGCTGAAAAATATTTAAGCAAGCAAGCAGCTCCAGCCAGTTTAACAGGCACCAGAGCTATTGCTAGGCAGGGCATTCTGATACACGAGCATCGGCGTGGCACAAAGTCACGGGTTACCTCACCTGTCCTCCTCGTTAATCTTGTTATGTTAATGGGTTCAATTTCCTCACTGTGGAGACTCGATGTTCTTGGCGCCTGGACAATGCCCTAAGGCTTGACTCAGAGGTGTATAAGAACTCGTGGAGAACTTAGTTGTTGCCAGTAGGGGCTGCAGACACTCCCTGACCAGTGAGTGGTCCCAGATTCACAGGAATGTGTGCACCTGTGGACCATGAAAGAAGCCTCGGATGAAAGGGAGGGATTTCAGGGGTTCCTCAGCGTATACTTCACATTCTTTATGGCATCATGGCTGTCTCTTCCTTTCCCAAGGGAAGCATCTTTTTCACACCTGCATGGTGCCCTGGATGTAACGTCCTAGCCCAAGCATTATTACATTCCTGTTCGCCTGAAGAAGCTTGCTCTGTAATGGAAAGTTGCTTCATGAAACACTCACAGAACACCTAGTCTTAGCAGTGCATTATGTGAGAGGGCTGGAGAACTCAATTTAGGGCACCCCTTAATCATGTGGATGGGACAGCCCCCAATTACCCCGAAGGGTATTTATTAGTTTTTTTGCTGCCTGGGTGGGTAATCTGTATCTTTGAAGAGTGGTGGACCTCGTGTGGCAACTCCACACAGGCTGGGAAGCCTTGGGATTTGCCGTGACCTCTTTGTCGAGGTGACTACCAAGAGCAGGAAGAATCCATTATTATTATTCTTGGCCTCGTTTATAATCCACAAAGTGCCTAGGAGAAAACTCACCCGCTAATGAAGTTTCATTTTCTGATTTAGGAAAAAAAAAAGAATAAGGTTTTGTAACCTTCAGTATAGTTTTGAATTGTGTTGAAAAAGTTGGGTCATTTCTAAAACTTTGGAAGGAGAAGGAATTTGAAAGGAGATTCTGCTAGACACCCCTCCAAATCCCCCCACCGAGAAAAAAGGAGCCAAGAGAGGCAAAGTTCTTTTTTGTTAACTAGCTGAAGGCTTTATTCCTTGAGAGGTGGGTTAGACTCCCAACTCTGCCTCTTGCTGGCTGAGAGCCCTGAGGTGATTTACTCAAGCTCCAAACAGCTGCTTCACCGGACTGATACGCAGACTAAGTGAGAACGCGTTTGTAAACCCGTCAGCCCGGCCTGGCACACCGTAGGCCTAAACAGAGCACATGGATTCCTGTCTAGTCTTTTGTGCTAGAAGCTTTTAGCCATTCTTCCAAAGGAGGCATCACAGAATCAGTTTCCGGATTTCCTTTCTACAAGAGCCACTTCCAACCATAAGAGAATAAGAGACAGTCAAGAAAAGACCTCCCAACCCTTCCCATTAGGAATACTTAAAATAAACTTAGAAAAAACTCCTTTTCACTTATTTTGCTCATTATGGGCTCTCGTATCAAAGTTACCAGAACCTTAGCAGGATAAAGGGACACACTCAAAGTCCTGGAATTTGGTGTTCCCCAGAATATCTTAGAAGAGGGAATTTGTGGGACGCCTGCATGGATGGCCACGGTCACAGACATGTGAAGTCACTGAAGAAGAATCGTGGTCATTCCAGGCCACGTCCAAGGTGGTGGAGGCATCACTTCTGTCATATTTGGGTAAGAATCATTTGACTAGAGCACAGATGATTAAAATATTCAGACATATGGACATGTGCCCTTCCATTAAAATTTGGGGGTTTACCTATTTCTGTTTAAAAATCTTTTTACATTTTTGGAATAAAAGCAGCTCCCCTCTGGGCCCTGGGCCGCCTGTGCATGCCCTTAAAGCAGCCTGACTTTTTCAGGACTCTCTCCCCGTTCCTGAGGCTTATCCCCACTAGACTGAGCTGATCAAGAGCCCTGGGTTTAACTCTCCATTACTTCTGTCCATAGATGCACAAGCTCGGGCGTTCTTTACCCACCTTGGCCTCTGTTTCTCTTCTTCATCTATAAGATGGTGATAATAACAGTGTTCCTTCTCTGTCGTGTTTTCTCGTGAAGGCGGGTTGAGAGCGGAGAGCTCAGCATGGTGTTGGCCTATAGAAAGAGTTCTGCAATTGTTATTGTTGTCAGTGCAGTGATGCCAACGTCTAGTGTGGCTGTGACTCACATGAGACTCTAAAGTTTAAAAACTGGTTTATTGTGGCTCAGCCACAGTCCTGCTTACCCAGCTCTGTGCTCACCCTGTGCTTGGATCTACAGGGCTGACTGTGGCTGGAGAAGAGCAACAACTATGTTGACTGGCTTCACTTGCAATTCCGGACCATCAGTCTCAGGTAGGCACTTCCCGCTGCCCAGGAATCCTCTGCACTTCTCTAATTCAGTCATCCCCTCACTCTACAGCGAGTAGTTCATACTTTCTTCTCCAGCCCCAAACCTCCCCCATCCTCGCTCTTAGCTAATTAATCATGCTTCTATTTCAATGAAAACAAGAAAAAAGGTGCAATCAGAGGAGACTGCTCCCACCACCCCTGCATCTTCTCACCTACCTGTCTAGAAGCCTATGCATTCTCTAGTTCTTGCCTCTAACCATGGATGGACTGCTGTGCCCTTGGCTAAACCACCCATCCACTCGAGCACTATAACCCATCCCCTCTTGCCCACCCAAGTACTTTGCTCCAGCATTCTCCCCTCTCTCTGCCTCAATGGTTTCTTTCTACTGATCATTCCCATTGGCATACAAATATTTTCTTTTTTTCTCCCACCTTTAAAGATCTTATTCTGACCTTCTTTTCTCCTTCAATTATACCCCATTTCTCTCATTCCCTTTAGCATGAAGCTCCTTGAAAGAGTTGACTGTATCAGCTGTCTCCAATTTCTCTCCTCCCATCCTCCCTTGAACCCACTCCAATCAGGTGCAGCCCCTGCCACTGCACAGCAACTGTTCTTGTCAAGTCACCTGTGACTTAAGCATGTTAATTCCAATGGTCAGGTCTCAGTCCTCATCTTAAGTGATCTATCATAAGTATTTGCAGAGTTGATTACTTCCTCTTCCTTCCAGGACAACACACACACCTGGTTTTTCCTTTGCCTCTAGTTGCTTCTCCTCAGTCTCCTTTGCTGACCCCCAAACCTCTAAAAGTGGGAGACCCTCAGGATTCAGACTATGTACCTCTTTTCTTCACTATCTGCACTCACTTCTTACGTCCTTCCTACTCAATGTCAACCTCACCTGGCAGTGTTAGAAATGCCCCACTCCAGACGTGCTGGATCAGAATCTGCATTTAACTGGATCCCAAAGTGATCCATTTGCACATTAATATCTATGATCATGCTAAGTGATCCTATCTGATTTCGTGGCTTTAAATGTTATTTATTTTCCAAGTTGACTCCGAAATTTATACCTCTAGACAAGAATCTTCAGTGAAACACAAACTCATTCATTTAACTGCCTATCGACTTTTCCATATGGATGTTTTATAGTCGTTCCCAGCTTAACCGGACCGAAACTGAGTTCCCGACATTCCCCCTAAACCTGCTTCTCTAGTATTTTTCCTTCTCTTCATCAATAGCAACTCCAGTCTTTTGTTGCTCAGGGCAGAACCCTTGGAGTCATACCTGGTCTGGCTCTTTCCCATATCTGCTCTGTCAACAATTTAGTCAGCTCTACATTTGCAGTGGTGTTAGAATTTAACTGTTCTCATCAGCCCCGCTGTGTTGAACCAACTCTGCCTCTACTCCTTCCTCTAGTCTGTTCTGGAAATGACAGCCAGAATTAATTTTGATGGTCCACGTCACTCCTCTGCTCAAAGCCTTCCAGAGTTCCCCTCTTACTTAGAGGTGATCCACAAGATCCCACGTGACTGCTTTCCCCATTACCTCTCTAAGTCCTCCGCCATCTCTCTCCTTTTTTCTGTGCTCCAACCTCAGCGCCTTTCTTGCTTTCCTCCAATTCAACAAGGTGTGCTTCTGCTGCAGGGCCTTCTGCTCCCTTCTGTTCTGCCTGAATGCTCTTCCTCCAGATCCCGCGTGGCTCCCCCACTCCCTCCCTGCAGGTCTCTACTCCAAAGTCACCTTCTCAAGAGGCCTCCCCTGGCCCTGCTATCTAAAATCTTAGCCTCAACCCTACCCTCCACTTTACTTTCCCTTACTTATTAATTCATTTATTTATTAGCATGTCTGACATTCTCTCCTCTCTCTCTTTCTCTCTGTGTTAGTCAGGGTTCTCCAGAGAAACAGAACCAATAGGATATAGATATATAGAAAGAGATTTGTTACAAGAAACTGGCCCACATGATTATGGAGGCTGAGAAGTCCCTCAATCTGCAAGCTGGAGGCCCAGGAAAGCTGATGAGGTAGGTCCAGTCCAAGCCCGAAGGCCTGAGAACCAGGAGCTCCAATGTCTGATGGCAGGAGAAGATGGATGTCCCAACTCAAGCAAGGAGAGAGAAAATTTCCCTTCTTCCGCCTTCCTGTTCTGTTGGATGATGCCCACCCACACTGATGGGTGATCTTTACTCAGTCTCCTAATTCAAATGCTAATCTCTTCTGGAAGCATCCTCCCAGACACATCCGGAAATTATGTTTTAACAGCAATCTGGGCATCCCTTGGCCCAGTCAAGTTGACACATAAAATTAACCATCTCGCTCTCTTTCTCACTCTCTCTCTCTCTATGTATGTATATACATATTTGTTTGTTTCTGGGCTTTCATCATGTTCTGTTGGTTTCATTTGTTGATATCTGTGAAAATACCACGCTACTTTAATCACTACAGGTTTGTGATAACTCTCTGTTCTTCTTTGATGTTGAAATTGGCTTTTCTTGTCCCTTTGATGTTTCATACACATTTCAGAATCTTTCAGTTTCTTAAGGTCGATGAAAAATTTTGTCAGCATTTTGATTTAAATTACGTTGAATTTATTTATTAATTTACAGAGAATTGACATCCTCAAAACATTGAAAGTTTCTGTGCATGAAATGGCATTTCTGTTTATTTACATCTCCTTTAATACTGTCTAATAAAGTGTCTATTTTCTTATAATGGTCATGCACAGTTTTGTTATGTTTATTCCTATACAACATTTTTCCTTATGTTGTAGATATTATATATGAATTCTTTAATAAACTTTTTTATTTGGGGATGATTCTAGATTTACAGAGAATTCTTGTATACTCCTTATCATCAGTTCCTCTAATGTCATCATCTCGCATGACTGTGGTGTGTTTATTGAGGCTAATAAACCAACCTTGGTATATTACTATGGACTTTGGATTTCCCCAGTTTTTCCATTAAAGTCCCTTTTCTGTTTCAGAATCTCATCCAGGATCCCACGTTCATTTAGTTGTCATGCTCCCTTTGCCTCTTCTGGTCTGAGACAGTTTCTCAGTTATTCCTTGTTTTTGACAGTTTTGAAGAGCATCAGGTATTTTGTAGGACATTCTTCAGTTTGGGTCTGGCCATTTTCTCATGATTGGAGTGGAGTTATGGATTTTGGGAACAATAACACCAAGGTGAACTGCCCTTTCTCATTACATCATAGCGGGCATACCTGCAGCCACATGTCATCGCTGGAGATTTTAATGTTGGTCACTTGGTTAAGGTAGAGTTTGCCATAATATATAAATTTTATTCATTTATTTTTTATTTTTATTTTTTGTCTTTCTAGAAAGTAAGCTCCATAATTTCCATCTTTTTTGTGCACTGCTATTTCTCCAGTGCTAGAACAGGGCCTGGCACATAGTAGGTGCTCAGTAAATATTGGTTGAATGAATGAATGAATTTTTCTTTCTCTGTTTTGTACTAATTACCCATAATATTCAACAAAATGTCAACCATTTCACATGAATTTAAGACACAGGAAGTGATTATAGCTGATAGTTGATCAATTGCTCCAACATGTTGATGAAAGTAGGGGAAATTAAACAAAAACAAAAACAAAGTATCAATGAACAGCACTCTACAATCTCAAGATATGAATGGGAATATTATTAAGGAAAACTAGGCACATTTTAAATGGCATATACCTTATTGTTATATAAGTAAAATGAAGCTATTCTCATTCTTGAGATTGGGGTAGCATTTTAAAAAACCCCAAAAGTGGGGGCTGGCCCAGTGGCATAGCGGTTGAGTTTGTGTGTTCTGCTTCTGTGGCCTGGGGTTCTCTGGTTCAGATCCTGGGCGCGGACCTGCTCGCTGCTCATCAAGCCATGCTGAGGCAGTGCCCCATATAGAAGAGCTATAACTCTACAACTATGATACACAACCATGTAGTGGGGCTTTGGGGAGAAAAAAGAGAAAGGGGAAGATTGGCAACAGATATTAGTGCAGGGCCAATCTCCCTCAAAAAAAAAAAACCCAGAATTTATTGGATAACTCAGGCAATACCCTAAGTGTGTTCAAAAACCAAACGTGAAAGTGCAATTTAAGTTGGATATCTCCAGTTTCGCCTCCTGGCAGGCGCATTCACGTGCTCCTCCTTTTGTGTGCTGGACTTTCTCCTCCACTTGACTTTCCTTATTTTCTCTTCTTCACTTGGAATGCTCCAACC
The DNA here is from genome assembly GCA_031878705.1 of Tapirus indicus. Classification (NCBI taxonomy): domain Eukaryota; kingdom Metazoa; phylum Chordata; class Mammalia; order Perissodactyla; family Tapiridae; genus Tapirus; species Tapirus indicus. Next base: position 53,467,908 of record CM062933.1, on the reverse strand, counting down.
CTCTTCTTGAACACCCCTCTCCCTACCTCACTTCTTCACATGACTAATACCTACTCAGATGAAAAGTAGTGCTTGCAAGAAGAATTCCCTAGAACCCCTGAACAGGGCCAGGTGCCCCCTGAATGTGTCCATGGCTCCCCGCAGTTGCCCTTCTCAAAACTTAGTGACTGCACCATGACTACCTATTTACTTGCCTGGGGTCACCACTAGATTGGAATCTTTTTCACTGTTTAACGCTGTTGAACAAGTGATTTATTTACCATCTAGAGCAAGGAATCTTGTATATTGTGCCAAATACTGAGTTTAGTATGATAAATAGCCAGGACCCCAAAGATCCACTTATAATAATGAGTAAACTGATGCATTATTTGGATTAAAACCAATTGTTCCACCATGCTGTGTAATGGCAGCTTTTATATTATGTCTAACTTTTTGATGCAGCTTTTCTCTAATTATGTAATGAATAAGGATGTGAGGGATGAAGATACGTACATGGGCAGATTGCCCTGACCCTGTACCCTCATATTTAGCTCATTGGCTCTAGTCTCCGGGTGTCTGGAAACCTTCTTGTCCAGACACCTTTGTCATCATCCTACATATTCATGGGTGTGGTGTAGAGCTGGCCAATTACCTGGCCAATATCTTAAACTATCTAACAATTCAGATGAAAAGATCTTTTTCCTCAAGACCAAGTATCTGTCTCTACATATTAAATTTTCACTTAACAGTGCTTATGTTGACTTACAATATGACTGTTCAAAAGAACGTTACATAATATTGTTTTGAGCTGAATGTTTGTGGCCCCCCCCAAATTCATATGTTGAAGAACCTAAACTTCAGTGTGATGGTATTTGGAGGTGGGGCCTTTGAAGGTGATTAGGTTTAGATGAGGTCGTGAGGGTGGGGCCCTCATGATGGGATTAGTGCCCTTACAAGAAGAGGAAGACAGACCTCTCTATCTTCTCTCACATGCACAGAAGAAAGACCATATGAGCACACAGCTAGACAGTGCAGTCTGCAAACCAGAAAGAGGGCTCTCTGCAGAACCCGACCATGCCAGCACTTTGATCTTGAACTTCCCAGCCTCCAGAACTGTGAGAAATAAATGTCTGTTGTTTAAGCCGCCCAGTCTACAGTATTCTGTTATAGTAGTCTGAGATGACTAAGACACATATTATATGTTCTTCAGAATGCTGAAAAATTCTAACGTGTCCCTCAATAGTGCTAGAAAAATGTACCTAATGTAACTATTTGAGGGAGGATATGGGCATTCTGAAGATCTCATCAGTAATTTAGGAAGGTTTTATTCACTTAAGTGTTCCATTACTTATCATTTTTGGCCGCATACATGATTTCCTTATATGGCAATAGGTCAAAGGTGAAGTGTTGAAATGATACCAACTGAGATTCGTCTCACAGGGCTTTTATTTAAAAGAATATATATGTAACATTGTATGGAAACTCTTGGGAAAACCCACTTTAACATGAATTACTGAAACCGGTAAACAGTTCGCCACTGATGATTAAGTAGCTAGTAACTAAAGTTTTTTTTCCTTTTTGCAATTACTGATTATAGTTTTTAGTTGTTTACCTGCCTGTTGTTAACTGTGCTGTTTAGGAAATATGCTATCTGACACCCACTAGGTTCCTATAGATAACATCTCCCTGGCGCCTCGGTCACCATGGTAATGGATGTTTGAGCTGTCTTTCAGATATTAGAACCCCTTGTCCACTTTAGACCAGTTGAGACCACCAACCCATCAACTGGGCCCAAGCAGATGTCTGATGAGTGACCTTTTGACATCTAAAAACTCCACCCTCAGATCAATGCCACCATTTTGTGAACATGCATCCTATGAAGAGGCATGAAGTCTGACTACCCTTGAGCAGATCATCAATTACCTCACCTCTCCTCACCTCCAATCATCCATCTCCACATTTCAGACCACCTTGCCTCCCTTCCTGGTAAATATCCCTGAGTCCTCATGTTCGGGGAGGTGGATTTGAGACTTGTTCTCCTGTTTCCTCACTTGGCTGCTTTGTGATTAAACTCTCTCTCTGCTGCAATCTCATCATCTCAGTGTTTGGTATTCTGGGCGACGGGCAAAAACAAACCAGGTTTGATAACATTACTAGCATTCTACAAATTTTTCAGGGCCAAAATTGCCTGAAGTTACCTAGATTAATAAAGAAATTGATTACAGCAACTTGTCACAAAAGAGTGATATTTAATGACTATGTGGAGATAATAGAAGAAATATACTAAAATTATTTTCTTATAACTTTTCTCATACCTTGATTCTGCCACCACCAAGGAACCAAATGTTTCACTATATCCTTCAAACAATCTTGCACATGTAGATGGTGTCGTGAAGATTTTATGTCCTCTTGCTAGCCCAAACGATATTCAAAAGAGGTTTCAAGTATCTTGAATATTTTGCCTAAGTTTTAAAACTGAAATTGAAAGATATAATTTTAAGCCAACTAATGATCTCTCTTTCATTGAGTGTGACAACCGGAGGAGGAAGTCTTCAGCTTCTCTTTCTGGGACTGGGACATAAGACATAGGAGAGTCTACACATCAGCAGTGCTTAGTTAACATAGGTATTTGAGATCATTAACTTTCAGATATGACTCGCTTGACCCCAGGGGCCTCAGAACTTGAGGAGACATGCTCTTACATTACCTGGAATTTTGTTCAATTGTACCAGTTAGGATGGGCCAGGTAATGGTGTGATAACAACACCACCAAAATTCAATGGCTCTACAAAAGGGAAATTCACTTCTCCCCCATTTTCATGCCCGATGCACATCAGCAGAGAACTCTGTGCCCTGCAGTCATTCAGGGACCCAGAACCAAAATAAAGGAACGAGAACTTGGTAAATGGTGCATTGCTCTTAATGCTTTCATGCAGAAATTACACGTCTTTTCTCTTCACATTTCATTGACCAAAGCAAGAGAAATGACCATACTCTAGTTTAAAGGGGAAAAAGGCATGGAAGTTCAGTTCTACTGTGTGTCCAGAAGGGCAGCAGGAATATTTACAAAAGTTCATGTATGGCATTACAATGTTTAAGGAAAACCTCTCCTGTTTTCCTTCTCTTCCCTCACACAACACTTTCAGCACCTCTCTGTACTCCACATGTGTGGCAGGTTTCCCACACCGAGCAATTCTTAGATTTTCCAGACACCGGCTGGGTGTCCTACAATTTAACTCAATTCTGACACTATCTACCTGAAGAATATCATCAGATCCCACAGGATGAGGCCTCAGTCCCACAAGACTGCATCCCCACCCCGCTTCAGACACCAGTCACGAGTTGGGGTTGTTACCTATACTTCTGACCAATCAGTTATCCATTGGACATTCCCACAAGCCCCTCCTTGGGTTAGATTAATTTGTTAGAGAGGCTCACAGAACTCAACAAAACATTTTGCATATTAGATCACCAGTTTATTATAAAAAGATATAACTCAGGAATGGCCAGGTGGAAGAGATGCATAGGGCAAGGTATGTGGGAGGGGGTGCAGAGCTCCCATACCCTCTCTGGGCTGCTACTCCTTCCGTCTCAACATGTTCACCAACCAACCTGCAAGCTCTCCGAATCCCCTAGCTCAGGGATTTTTATGGAGGTTTCATTACCTAAGCATGACTAATGACATTATTGGCCCTTGGTGATCCAGTCAATCTCCAGCCCCTTTTCCCTCCCTGGAGGTAGGGAGGTGAGGCTGAAAGTTCCAACCCTCCAATCAAGTGGTTGGTTCCCCTGGCAACCAGCCCCCATCCTTAGAGGGTTTTCAAAAATTGCCTCATTAACATAAACTCAGGTGTGGTTGAAAGGGACTTGTTATGAATAACAAAAAAAATCTGCTTCATCTTTATTGCTGTGGAGCTAATTTCTAGAAAGGACGACAAAAGCTAAGTATTATGATACTTTTATAACAAGAAAAGGTGCCCCTGTTGTTCAAATAACTTAGGAAATTAGAAGGGTTTTGGAATCTATGAGCCAGAGACAGGGACAGAAACCAAACATATTTCTTATTATAAATTGTAGTATCACGAACACTAACAGAAAATTAGAACAGAGAGATGTGAAGGAGTATATGGCTATGTCAATTAGAAATTTGAATATGTAGCCATAAAAAGAGACAATAAATCAGGTTGTTTTTAAAACCTCATTCTGCTGAATCCCGGGAGATACATCTACATTCTGGTGGATCCGCTGCTGAGCATTTGGAGAAAGTCGAGCAGTGGGTTGAGGTGGAAACCTGTGGAACACCAATGTTTAGATGAGCAAAGGAGGCGATGAGGGAGACTGAGGAGAAAATGTGAGAGCTGGAGAGGAATCAGAAGAGTCTTGAGCCAAGATAGTAGAAAATTTGCAGAATTTAGGAGCAATGAACAGTGTTGAATGCAGCAGAGCACTCCAGGAAACTGGGGACTGAAAGAAGACCATTGAAGCAGGCATGGCGGACATCTCTGTGGCATATCCACACAGAGACTCAATGCACTAGCTCACAATTCTGCTCACAGTTGTGAGTTCATCACTCTCTCCCATCATATTCTTCCTCCTGCACTTTCTATTTTAATTTTTGGCATCTAGCCACCAAAGCTAGAAAGCTGAGAATAATTATATGCTCCTAGAACACCCACATCCACTCAATTTCACGTAGATTTCTATTCCTGATCCTCTCAGATCCTACTCTTCCACCCAGTTGTGCCCCACAGCTGTAATTTGGGGCCCCCGTTAGCATTTGCCTGGACTACTTAGCTACCTTAACTGGTTAACTATCTCATAACCAGTCTCCTTTTGTGACTTAAAACAGCAATAAACATTTATCATCTCTCCCAGTTCCTGTGGAAAGAAGCTTAGCTGTGTAGTTCTGTCATGGGGTCTCTCAGGAATTTGTGGTCAAGATGTTGGCTGGGACTGCAGTTGTCTGACACCTTGACTCGGGCTGGAGGACCCACTCCTAGGTGGCTCCTGCTCACAGCTTGTATATTGCTGTGGGTTGTTAGCAGGAGGCCTCGATTTCTCTTTGGTGGTCTTCCCTACAAAGTAGCTTGAATCACTTCACGACCCGGCAGCTTAGCTTCCACCAGAGCAAGTGACCCAAGATGCCAAGATCAATTCTTTTTATGACCTCTCCTAGGAAGTCACATATTGTCACCTGCACCATATTCTGATGACTATACAAAGTCTGTTGGAAAAAGGAGACTGCACAAGGGCCTGAATGTCAGAAGGTGCTGAGAGTTTAGCTAAGCTACTCCACAGTATTGCTGCCTCAGCATCCACTTTGTTTAGCCAAGCAGCCTGCGGGGACCTTAAACTGACACCAGCCTCTTTATGTAAGCTCATGGCCTAGATAGCAGCCTGCAGAGTCACAAGCAAATATAAGTTCCTGAGATGACTTCCCCGACAGCCCTCATATTCAACAGTCTCCCCTGCCTCCCAGCACCTGTATGCCTTATGCGCCCCTTAGATAAGACCCCCGTGGGGCTTACTCCAGTCTTTTGGTTTAAATTGACCAATCTGACCCTGGCCTGGAAACCCCAAAGCCCTCTACCCATGGACCCCCAAAAAAGCATGTGCTGCAGGTCCTGCCTCTCTCTGTCTGTGCTCTGCCTTGACTTCCCCATGGGGCCCCTTGAGGTGTTCTGGTTACTTCCTCCAGGACCTGTGAGTAATAAACTTCTCTATTTCAATTTCTCTTGAGGTCTGTTGTTGAACCTTGGCTCACCAGCCGGCATCCTGGGCTCCACTTAACAAATGTTAATTTAACAAAGTGATCACAGAAGGCTGGGATCATCCAGATCATCTCGGAGGCTGACTACCCAAACACTCTCCTCGCTGCTATCAAAGTGATCTCAAGCTTGTCCCTGCCAGTTTAAAGTGGAAGTGGAGCAGGTGCAGCGTGGGTATGGAGACTGCACAGAATGAGGCGGGTGTGGCGCAGCTGCAGAGAGTGGGAGAGGAAGAGGTAGATCACTGTGGACAAACAGAGAGATTTCGTTGAATGGCACCAAGAGTCCAGCTGAAGACCGTGAATCTGAAGTGGCACCAACCTGATTGTACAGAATATTTTCTTTAACAACACTACCCATTCTAGCTGTAGAACGGAGCACAGACTTGGGGTGTGACAGGGTGTTGGGACTTTAACAGGAATATGCAGGGTAAGAAGGGGAGTGCCTGGGAGTTGGGTTGCTGATAAAGAATTCAAGCCATCAAATGTGGTGCCCAGACTGGGGAGGAAAGTAAATGAGTCTAGGAAGAAACTTAGAAGTTGAGAGAAAATGGGGTTATCAGGAGAAAATGGAGTAGTCCGGGGACCTGAAAGAGATATAGAACACCAAAAGTAGATTTAAAGGCATCAGTAGAGGTGGAAAACTTCAAAAATAGGAGATAGGTCAGAGTGGGCATTGGAGTTCAAGGCATCACATCCAGGAGGGCTCTGGCTTATAACGTGTCTATGATGTGACCATTGGTGTAGGAGGCTAGAGTGTAGAGAAAGTAAAGGCTACTTGAATTCAGAAGTTCAGGGACCTGGGGAGCTAGAGGGTGGGAAAGGTCAACCACATGGACACTGATAGACATCAGTGTTATTCAAAATGATAGAAGGGGGCCGGCCCGGTGGCGCAGCGGTTTAGTCCGTGCTTGGCAGCCCGGGGTTCGCCGGTTCGGATCCCGGGCGCCCGCTGACGCACTGCCTGTCAGCCACGCTGTGGCGGTATCCCATATAAAGTAGAGGAAGATGGGCACGGATGTTAGCCCAGGGCCAGTCTTCCTCAGCAAAAAGAGGAAGATTAGCAACAGATGTTAGCTCAGGGCTGGTCTTCCTCACAAAAAAAAAAAAATGATAGAAGGACACGGGATACAGATGTAAGCGATGAGTCAGGTACCAAGGTCTAGGATAAATGTCAAGTGGCTGATGAGGGACAGCAATCAGGAGGGTAGAAGGCAGAATAGTCAGAGGCCATGGGGATCTTGATGCAAAGATGGAGGGACAAGAGTTTGGAAGAGTCCCTGAGGAGCTGTGAGAACAGATACCATCCTGTGGCCTCACAGGTGGCTGATGGCACCCGTCATTTGGACGGGTTCTGCTGATGCAGAACCAGGAAGAATTAACACCTTCCACTTAGGGTTTTCTAGAGAGATGGTGACTTTGTGAGGAAGTCTAGTCTTACTTAAGAAGATGAAGTATCATTCTGTGAAGGTGTGTTTAGGGTGTGTGTGTGTGTGTGTGTGTCTGTAAGGGAGTTTAATTACTGTGAAACAGGGATTTCAGAGAATATACAGTTGAAAAAACTTGGAGAAAGGAAAAGAGGGGAAGGGTGGGCTGGTGAAAAGGACACAACACTGAGCTGTGGGAAAACAGAGTTGTGGAAAAAGCTTGCATTTCAGACAGTGACGTACGGGGACAGCATTTGAGGCAAGGTGAAAATAGCTGCCCTTGTGGTTTCAAATCAAATTCAGCATGAAGTTTTGGCAGAGATACAGCAGAACTGGCTTCGAGACTGTGACAACAGCATTTGAGTAGAATCTCCCTGATTAGATGTGTCTGGAAAGCTCCAGGTGAGTCTCAGGGGCTTCAGGTTCCCAAGAGAGGAGAAACTCTTTCCTACCTAGAAAGGTACTGGAAGGCCAGAAGCTGAGGAATTCCATCAACGGGCAAAGAGTTTGGGTTTAAATCTGAATATGGCCTGGAGTCTAGTTAACGATATTGTACAATGTCAGTTTCCTGGTTTTGATATTGTAGTGTAGTTACAGAAGATTTTACCATTGGAGTAAGCTGGGAGAAGGGTACATAAGACTCTCTGAATTATTTTTGCAATTTTCAGTGAGTTGATAATTATTTCAAAATAAAAAGTTAACAGAAAAGGGGGATATAAGGCATAGTCTGAGGAGATCTAAGTCCTAAGAAGGAGAAAATGAAAAGGAATACACATTGTGGGACTGAATGGGAGGGTATGGGTGACTGAGGAAGATGTCTTCACAATTGTCTCCAAGTGACTGTGGATAGGACACACAGGAAGCTCACTCATGAATCTCATTAAGTGTGGGACCGAAACTCCCAGTGGATAACAGCTTTTTGTCTGCGTGGGTGACAACTAACCCTCTAGGACTCAGGACAGTCAGCACGTGGTGTGTATAGGTGCCCTTTGGTTGAATGAATGAATGATCTCAGGAACTAATACGGTGGTCTAGGTTCTGAAAGGTTATTGATCTATTCATTCCTCATTTTCCAGGAACTTAAACTTACCCACTGTTTTCTTGAGAAAGCTGAATAAATGACTTCTGGAGCCCATCCTCAATATTTCAGAGAAAAAATTGAAGAGTTCTTGTGGAGGAATAAGAATTTGCTTAGGAAGTAAAAGCCCTCTTTTTATGGGGCTCTAGTGTTCTTACCATGCTCTCTAATAAAACTTTGATTTCTTATTTAAAAGAGAAACCCACACAATGCTATCTAGAAACCTCTGCCTTAAACAACCTCTGAGCTCTTTAATGGGGGGGATAAAAATAATAGCTACCATCTATTGAGCACTTGTGTGGCCTGGCATTGTGATAAACAATGACACACATAATTTTGTTTAATTTTCCCAACAACCCTCTGCAGTTATTAGTTCTGTTTTACAAGTTAAGAAAATGAGACACAGGAAGGTGATGTAAACTATGGTCACGTGGCCTGAATGTGGAGGAGCAGGGTTTAGATGCCATTTAGTCTGACTCCAAAGCCTGGACTTTGAAAAAAATAGTTTTCTATTAAGGTGTAATTTGCGTGCTGAATAATTCATCATTTATAGTGTCCCATTCTGTGAGTTTTGACTGATGTATACGGTAGGGTAACTACCTCCACAGTCAGGATGCCGAATATTTCCACCACTCCAGTTGTCCCAAGCCTCCTTGTAGTCAACCCCTCCTCCCACCCCCAGGCCCTGCAACTGCTGATCTGCTTTCTTGCCTCCATAGTTTTGCCTTTTCCCTAATGTCATACAAATGGAATGGTAGAGGAAGTAGCTTTTTAAGCCTAGCTTCTTTCACTTAGTATAATGCATCTGTGAACTTCATCCATCCATGTGGTCTCATGTGTCAGCAGTTCTTTCCAGTGCCGAATAGCAGCCCTTTGTATGGATGTACCATGATTTATACGTCCATTCACTAGTTGAAGGACATTTGGATTATCTCTAGTTTTTAGCACTTCCAAACAAAGCTGCTATAAACATTCACAGTTAGATTTTTTGTGAGCATAGGCGGGGTGAGGAGTGGATTGCTGACTCATATAGTAAATATATGTTTAATTTTATAAGAAATCCTGCACTTATGAGCCCCAAAGTGGTCCAAGTCATTCTCCTATAAATATTATGGAAGCAGCGAATCAGACCAGTAATAGACAAGTTGGAGGCAGAAAGATTGAATGCCAAACTCCAGAAACCTGGTTATAAACCTTACATCTTATTATATCATGCCTTCTTCTAGGGAGTAATATTAGAAGAATCAATACCTCATGGGTGTTTCATAAAACAAAATTGAAAAATATATTGATGAAGTTTTCTGAATGATGCATCTCTTTTGACTCCATCCCTCTGCCTCAAGAGCGGTCTGTCCAGGGAATAAATTTACATCATGTAACTGCTCATGAAGTGTTGGCTGGCCCAGGACGTGAGGAAGGAATGTCGTTCCTGTAGGTCAGGTCTTTTCACGGGAGACACTAAGGGCTGTGTTCATAGTTGTTCTCTTTTCAACCATGTTTTCTTCCTGCCCTTTAGTAAGTTAAGAAAAAATAACAAATTAGAGGTGATATGTAAAACAATGAAAATTCAAAGAAAACTAAAAGAAAAATGGTAACAAAAAATCAAATTAAATACTGGGATAAAAAGAGAAAGGGGAAATAAAAAAGTGATAGAAAACTAGAAAAAATATAAAACAAGAAAGAAAATGAACAATTCAAGAGTAGAATGAATACACATTATTGTTCTAAACAGAAAAATTGATATGTTATTTTTAGGGATCCTGGGAAGTTGAAGAATAAAACCAGCTTTTATTTTTATTGCAATAAGGAAGCAGACCAAGCCGAAAGTTTATCACACTTGTATTATTTTGACATTTTGCCATACTCACCTTCTCCAAGACAAGGAGTTCCCTACACAAACTCCTTGGGCAGAGCTCTTCCAGTCTGAGCCCAGGGCCGAGGAAAGACGCCTGACCTCTTTCAGAAGACTCTGCTCATCTTTTCATTTCTCCCATTTTAAGGTATTTGTGTTGCAGATGATATGATCTGTCCACTTAGCATTTGTTAAAGTGGGTAGCTTATCGCACCTGCTCTGGCCCCTTCGCATTTTCAGACTCATCTGGGAATAGGATCATAAAATATCAGTCTAGACACAGTGCTCCTTGGTCCGAATGGAAGGCTGTGACAGTCCATGGACTTGTGAGTCAGATAAACATGGACTTAAAGCCTATCTCCACTACTAAGTGTGTCGTGCTTTTGATCTGGAGCTTCGCCAGATGGAGCAGAGACCCACCCAGGCTGGCTCAAGTCAAGAGCATTTCTAGTAGAGATGTGCATGGAGGTAAATCTCAGGGGAAAACCAGGGGCAGAAACCACATGGTGCCGGGTCTTGTTGAGCCTGGATCTGGAGCTGTACTGGATTCGGGGCAGCTCAAGGGACGCTATGGCTTGTAGACCCGCCATCCTGTGGTTAATGTGCGTCTGGTCCAATTCCCCAAGTCTGCTCTATCTACCTCTCTGACTTCTCACTGATTAAACTTGTCTTTGTCCCATTTCAGTTTTTCTAAAAGGAACGCTCAGGTTAGCCAGGTCGCTTTGTGTTTAACACCAGTCCATCAGTCAGGGTGCTGGCCAGCCTGTGGGTGCTCTTTCCTTCTGTCCAGACAATCATCTCTGGTCAGACAAAGAGGGCCAGGGAGGAGCAGGATCCTGTGACACAAAATACGGCCCCACAGCTTGAGTGGCTCTGGGAGTAGCTGATAGGAGAGTCTGTGGCCAGACAGTTAATGCACATACATCTGATACCTTCAGCCTCAGTTTCCTCATCTGTAAAATAAACCAACTGACTTCTGGTTTCCTGTGTGGCACGTAAGGGAAGATGCCACTGTTCGGAATAAGTAAAAAGCTGAATGAACTGAACAGCCAGCTCTTCTTAGATCTGTAATAGAAATGCGGTCACAGAGCAAACCACTGCCCCCACCACTGGAAAGATGAACAGGCAGATATAGAGAATCACAACTTATCAGTGCAGAAACCCAGAGCGGAGAAGCCACAGACTGGGAGAAAATAGTTGCAAAAGACATATCTGATAAAGGACTGTTATCCAAACTATACAAAGAACTCTTAAAGCTCAAAAATAAGAAAATAACAAACATGATTAAAAATTGAAAACAGACCTTAACAGACACCTCACCAAAGAAGATATACAGGTGGCAAATAAGCATATGAAAAGATGCTCCACACATTATGTCATCAGGGAAATGCAAATTAAAACAACAATGAGATACCACTACACACCTATGAGAATGGCTAAAATCCAGAATACCGACAGCCTTAAATGCTGGTGAGGATGTGGAGAAACAAGAGCTCTCATTCATTGCTGGTGGGAATGCAAAATGATGCATCTACTTTGGAAGACAGTTTGGCAGTTTCTTAAACTCTTACCATACAATCCAGCAATCATACTCCTTGGTATTTACTCAAAGGAGCTGAAAACTTATGTCCACACAAAAACCTGCACATGGATGTTTATTGCAGCTTTACTCATAATTGCTAAATTTTGGGAGCAACCAAGATGTCCTTCAGTAGGTGAATGGGTAAATAAAGTTTGGTACATCCAGATAATGGAATATTATTCTGTTCCAAAAGAGAAATGAAGGGGCTGGCCCCATGGCCTGGTAGTTAAGTTCAGCGTACTCTGCTTTGGCAGCTTGGGTTTGCAGGTTCAGATCCTAGCCCTGGACCTACACTACTCATTGGCAGCCATGCTGTGGTGGTGACCCACTTACAAAATAGAGGAAGACTGGCACAGATGTTAGCTCAGGGCTAATCTTCCTTAGCAGAAAAAAAGAAGAAGAAGAAGAAGAAGAAGAAGAAATGAGCTATCAAGCCATGGAAAGACACAGAGGAAATGTAAATGCGTATTACTAAGTGAAAGAAGCCAATCTGAAAAGGCTGCATACTGTTTGATTCCAACTACTTGAAATTATGGAAAAGGCAAAACTACGGCAACAGTAAAAAAAAAAAGTCAGCGATTGTTAGGGGTTAGGGAGGAGGGAAGGATGAACAGGTGGGGCACAGAGGATTTTTAGGACAGTGAAACCGCTCTGTTTGATACTATAATGTGGACAGATGTCACACTGGTACAAACCCACAGAGTGTACAACACCAAGAGTGAACAGTAGTGTAAACTATGGACTCTGGGTGATAATGATGCACCAGTGTAAGTCCATCAATTGTAACGAAGGTATCACTCTTTGGGGGCTGTTGATAATGTGGCGGCAGGCGGAATATGGCAAATCTCTGTACCTTCTGCTCAACGTTGCTGTGAACCCAAAACTGCTCTAAAAAATAAAGTCTATCAAAAAAAAAGCCCTAAGCACATCAAGAAAAAAAATAAATAAACGTACTATCCCACTATCCAAGAGGCAGTAGGGCTTCATGGCTCCGAGCAAAGTGCCTGGTACCAGGTCATCTGGATTTGGCCTTGACCGGGCTGTTCACCGGCTGCAAAACCTCGGGCACTTTCCTAACTTCTCCGGGCATCAACTTCTTCTTTTCTCAAACAGGGTATTCAAAACACTGTGGGTGGTTCCTGATGAGTGAGTATCTGTGAACTGCTTAGAATTGTGCCATTTAAAGTTTACCTGTTATTGTTGTTCCCTTTCAGGATTGTTGTGAGAATTAACCGAGACAAAATAAGCCAGAGCACCCGGCGTGCAATAAACGCCCGGTCGATGGGCACGTCCACGTAAACCTCGTCTGCAACCTCGGTCTGAGGCTCTGCTTTCAAGGGAACCCAGATTCCACCAAGCGCCTCCCGTGTGCCATCACGTGCCTTCAGGAAAGAGAAGTTACAGAAATGGAAACTTAATAGAAACATGTAGTGCTCTACTCCAAAGACGTTGCTTACAGGGTAAAGTGTAAAATAGTCTTAAATACAGCTTTGTTTTTCCTAACAGACTTCATCTTCAAGACTTGACTTGAGGATTAATAGCTCACAATTCTATGTTCAAAGAAATAAGATGCCTTTTAGGATTCACAGAGTGCAGCTCTTTTGGCACTGATTTGAAAAGTCCCAAGTATAGTTTATATGGATAGATATCAATACACCGGCAAATAGGAGCCTTACAAGTGTCCACACATCGGAGGTGTGACAGGCAAAGTGGGGCTGGCAGAATGAGAGAGTGTGAACTTCTCTCCTTCCAGCAAAGTTTAAAAACCCAGAATTCCTCCAAATTCCCAAATTAGGGGTACTCGCTCAGTGAGCACCATAGGTCTGAATTTGATCTGAGAATGTTTCCATTTCTGCAGGCCATATTTCATTTCTCCCCTGTCAAATAGTCAGTGGTGAATCCACGTGTCACTCTAAACAGCTAACAGCAGTATCTGTCAAGGACCCTGTGCCAAACCACTCAGACATGGCCAAGGGCTTGGAACAAGCTCTGAACACCGAGGCCTGGGTTAGAACGGCTGGCCCCGGGCCGGCAGTGCATCACTAAGTCGTGAGCTCCTCTTGCTCAGCACTGCAGTCACAGAGCAGAGTCCTCAGCGGGGTGCTGCGAGATGAATTACCAGCGGAGGCCCTCTGGCTTCCCAAATATATTGACCTGCGTGTAAGGCTGAAGGCGTGTGTCAGACTCTGAGCAGGACATTTCGCTGCTGGACTACACCCCTCCTTAAGCTGCCCTTGCAATGTCACCCACCCCACTATTACTTCCTGCTTCATGCTGCAGAATGAGCTACTCCCAGAGAGATCAGCGGTGCCTGTTCTTGGGGGAGCAAGTAGGTTTCTGGCCTGAAGAAGTGCTGCTGGAAAACCACACAGGCCTTCACTAAAGGAGGGAAAACTTGTGTCTTATACTGCACCCCTGACTTATCTCTTTCCTGGCCCGCATGGGTGAGACCTCTGTGTCCCAGCAGAACTAAGGGTCTCGTGTCCCTGCTTCCAGTTCTGATCTCGGGGCCATTAGGTAGAGTCCTGGTCCAGCAGGCTCAGGAGTATCTTCCCATGATATCTCCCCTTTGGGTAGACAGGTCCATTAAGTGACACTCAGGCACCTGGGTAAGCTGAGCAGGGTCCCCAGTCTGGGCAGCTGGTGCTGTGTGCCATCCCTGCCGGACCCTCCGCTCCATGGCCTGGAGCAATGTCACCTTACTTTTCACGCGTTCTACCACCAGACCTGGCGGGTCTCTCACGTATGATCGTGTTGTTGAACATTGTGTGAAGAGGCCCTGCAAAGAGGCTAAAATCCAGTCCCAGCTTCCTCAGCCAAGGATGCTCCACCTGGTCACATCATCACCTTCTGAAGGCTTCGTGGCCAGGGGGTTCCTGGTGTATTCAGACAACACCTTTCCTCCTGTTTTGCCTGCCCTGCCCTCCTCCCCAGCCCCTGCTCCCAGCCCAGGCAGCCAGGGACAGGGAGTCAGGTGTGTGGTAGGAGCACCAGACCCCCATAGCCACAGCCCTCCCGCCCCCACAGCCTGGGAGAGAAGGATGTCATGACAACCTACCTTCATGAAACTTGTGTTGGATGTTTTTAGTCTATATCCACATTCTGACTTTGTCCTCTTTTCTTTTTCTGTCTTATTCAACACTGTATTTAGCACTACTGAGCTCCCATTATGGACCAAGATCTCAGCTAGGCCCTATGAGTAACACAAAGATAGACAAAGTAGATTCAGCACCCTAGGAACTCACTAACTGATGTTTCTGAAAAGTTAAATAAAAATGCATCTTTTTCCACATTGCTAAGCCTGATTTGGAGGCTGATTTATTAGAATGGACTAGATTTTGAGGTTGACTATGAATCAACAGATTCTTGAACACCCAGATTGATTTTCTATGAAGAAAGAGTTTTGTCACTACAAGGCCAACTGAACTCCGTGAAATAAATTATAAGTTGTCTGATTTTTCTTCATTTAAACATAGGAAAATGTTACCAGAATTTTGAAAAGGGAAAAATAATCTGAAACAGGAAAATATGAGGAAGACAAAAAATTGTAGGGGGAAAAGGAACGCATGGAATTTTCAGGACTTTAAATTTTAATCCGTGATGGACTGAAGTCTATTGACATACAAATGAAGACAAAGTAAACTAAGCCAACTTAATAACAACAATGAAAAAGATAATCATCATGTTTTACTATAAAAAGCCCCAATATATTGTAGGTCTCCTCATCTTGAAATGTTTCCGCAAGGTGTACAAGCCTGACCCAGTGTGGCCAGACCACAGGTAGCTGTCTGTCCTTCCATGTCACACTTGTTCCCACCTGAGTCTTGGCTCATGGTCACCGAGGTGGATGAGAGCTGACTGATATGACATTATCTGCTTCATCTCGGGTTTCTGGGCTTTTCCATTCTCTCTTGGGATGACCAACGGGCTCTATGTATTGATTCCAATTCACAAAGAAAGGACCCGCCTGTGCTTCCGCGCACAGGGACTGACCTCACAATATTTCCTCACGAGGCTGAGCTGGCAGGCCTCCAGCCTCCTCCTATTGCTTGTTTGTATGGGATAGTCCAGAATGTCCTTTTTCGCCAAGAACATTACTCATGCTTTTCATCTTCCTGACGTAAATTCTGCCAATTTAGTGATCCTTTTTATGAGTTGGTACCGAGCACTCCTACATAGTTTGGAACCAGCCCCCTAGTCTCCTGTGCCCTTTGCCATAGAACATTTTTTAAATTAATGACAAATCTACTTCCCCTTCCTTCCTCTATCTGAAGCAAGACCAAAGTTGAGCTTGTACTTTTGAGGTGAAGTTAGGAAGAATAACAGGTCTCACTTAATCCCTTGTGATGTGATGTGAACACACACACACGGTGACAAGAAGGTCGAAGTATCTCACATTTATCTCTGGAGTTGACAGACTCAGGCATGATCTCAGCACGTGACACCTTACAGATAGCACACCGCCTCCGCCTTCCAGGACACTGCAGCTCTATGATTCGTTATCGCCCATTGCCGCTCACCTGTGATTATTCCCTCTTTTGAGCTCCTGTCCATGCAGAGATTTCATTTTTAGGACATGTGATGCATAAAATTAAGAGCAGCAACTTTCTTTTTCTCTTTTACTAGCAGGTTAGAAGTTTTTAAATGCCTGATGCCGGATGACTTTGATTTCGGAATAAGGCACCCTGAGAGCTAGAAGGTGAAAGACGGAGCCTGGCCGAGTGCCGGGAGCTGGGGTGATTCTGCTCTGTGCCTCAAAAACTGGGAGCAGGGCCCTGCGCACCTCCTGCCTGGGCCCCAGCGGGAGGCGCAGGTCATCACGAGTTCAGACACTGGGTGTTTTTCCAGGAAATAAATACACTACAGTCATCATCTCACCTTCAGCTGGGTAACCAGCAAGGGAGAGGGGGAGTTTGATTCTTCCATGGTAGAAATGGTTCTTTGAGATGTCAGCAAGGGAATTGTTCAACTGAATTGTGGTGTATCCACTTGATGGACCATTATGCAGGCATTTAAAGTGAAAATTTGAAGACTATGAAGTAACCTGGGAAATGTTAATGATAATATTTTAGTATAAAGTCAGAATGCCCAGTTTCATCAACATGATGACTCTAGCAAGTGGGAAGGAATATGGAAAAAAAAAAAAAAAGAAAACTGGTAATTTGTTACATGGTGGAACTGGGTGGGTTTTTTTTCCTTTTCATGTATTTGTCATATTTGTTATAGTGCAGTTGCGTTGCTTTTTAAATTGGAGCCTTGTCGTGAATGATTTTGAGTCTAGTCTTCAATGATTGTATCATTAAATACTTGATTTTTTTAAAGCCATATATTTGATAGAAGGGCAAGATCCCTAAACAACATAAGTCCCTCACCCTCCCTGTCTGTCTCCTCTTTTATTCTTTAGAACCTGTGAGCAAGAAGAGTTTATGAAATATCATAACTCCAGAGAATTTATGAGAATCTTTGAAGTGCAAGCATGATAGATCAGAACTACAATATTAAAATTTCTCATTAAAACAAACAAAAAGGTCTTTTTCATGTTCTTCTAAAAAGTTTTGATTTTTTAAACAAATATTATTTTTTAGAACAACTTCACATTTACAGAATAATTGGGAAGATAGTATAGAGAGTTCCCACGTACTCTGTAATCAATTTCCATTGTTATTAACATCTTACCTTAGCATGATATATTTGTTACAATTATTGAACCACTACTAATACATCATTATTAATCAAAGTTCATACTTTATTCATATTTCCTTATTTTTCACCTAGCATCCTTTCTCTGCTCCAGGATCCCACACTGCATTTAGTTATCATGTCTGCTCACTCTCATGGCTGTGACAGTTTCTCAGATGGTCCTTGTTTTTGATGACTTGGGCTGTGGTGAGGAGTATTGAACAGGTATTTTCTCGAATGTTCCTCAATGGTGTTGTGTTTGGTGTTTTTCTCATGATTAGTTTGGGGTTACTGGTTTTTTGGGGGAAACACCAGAGAGGGAAAGTGCCATTTTCATCACATCAAATCAAGGGGACATAATATCAACATGACATATTGTTGATGTTGACCCTGATCGCCTGAGTGAGACAGTGAAAGACCTTTTTAAAGCATTTCACAACTTGAGTATCTGCCAAGGAAAAAAAGAGTTAAAACAAACATGGCAAAAAATTTACATAATCCAACAAGGGAAGACTCTAATCTGTGGCTCCCAGGATTTATTAAATGAGAGGACATCACTCCACACGGAGTGCCCTCTTCTCCTCCCCACATACCCATCTGCCTCAGCCCTCCCTGCCTTGACACCTAGATTTGCCTTTATTTACATCTCAGTGAGATATTTATATCATTTCAGAGATTAAATGCCACAGACCCTCCAGACCCACCTGGAGGCTCCAATGTTGAATTTTGTGCCATGAAGACACAACACCTGTTTCTATGCAAATGTGGAGATTATGCGTAAAAAGACATCCTTCTTTCATACGGAGAGGTTAGATAAATTTCACAGAGTTGTCAAACTGAACATGTGCTCCTGGTGATGAGTGCCACGGCCCGAGGCTCCGCAGGCCTGTGGGGACGAGGCTGTCAGTGGAGTCACTGTGGAGCCAGTGGAGCCAGCACCTCACGTCCACCTCACGTTGTCATCTTTCCCAACATCTGACCCGCGGAGGTTGCTTAATAAAAGTGTTGAGTGAGTAACTGAATATTTTAATAAAGAGCTGAGACTATATTAAAAATGAAGTGTCTTAGAGATATTGGTAACTGCCAGCCCTGCTGCAAGCCTTTCTAAGGAATGTGCTCCATCCTGGCCTTTGCTCCATAAAGTCTCGACTCATTCCGTGGGCTGCACTCCACACACACACAAAGACTGGACAAGCCTGAGTCAGCGACAGCCAATTCCTAGGCTTGCCATCACCTACTCAAGGGCTGGCAGACAGAGATGGGCTGGACCTACCGGAGTCTTTCCCTTGGAAATTCGGAGTAAGAAACAAGGAACGAGCTGCCAGGAAGCAATTTTACTGGAGCTGTCCAAGTGCCACAGGCTTGAGTAAGCCAAAGCCATGTGCAAGATGAGTTATGAAGTGACGTAGAAAAGAGAGAAAAAGCTGGTTGGGAAAGAATGTCCTTGAGAGAGACTGAATCAGAGAGAGACCATGAGAGGGAACATACGCAAGACCAAGGGAGCAAGACCAGTGCCTAAAACTAGGTAACATCTACGGCCTGTGATCTCTGACTCAATCTGATTTGTGAATACTTTTAGATACCCACCTCTCTCCCCTGAAGGCAAGAGAGTGTGTTCCTCAGAGGTCAAAGAGCATCAGCTAAAACAGTAAGATTCTGTACGCCCTGGCTCACCAACAACCTACTGGAAGCTTTTTCAAATTTGGATAATTTTCCTTGCAAAAAAATATTTTTAATGTCTTATAACTGTGTATCTACACTACAGCCAAAATTCCCGGTCTTCTGTTTGCCAACAGGTTTGTGTAGACATAGTGCAGGAAAGAGGAAGAAGGTGAAAACCAAACAGTGGGCACACCCCCGCCTACCCAAAGCCAGCCTGGGGCTCTTTCCCCAGGTCACACCCACTCTTCTGCCTCCTTCTGGATGGAGCCCATTGCAAAGCTCTTAAGTCCAACTGTGCAAATGCACCTGATGATGCATAAATTTACTTGCTTCTGGAAGTTAATGGGCTGCTACCCTCAGTCACAGCACAGGCATGCGTCTCTCCCATCCTTGTGATATTTTTATAAGATCAGTTATGTTATGTGCTTGCTGAGTAATAATAACATTGCATTTGTTATTTTATAACTGTGCAAAACATGAGCAAAGAGTGTGTTAAAACATGCCACAAGTAGAATGTCATGCATAGCAGCAGATTTATAAAACACTAATTAAAAGAGGATTGCTATTCAGACCAACAAAATCTTTAAAAATAAGTATTTGAATAATTGTTTCCCTTCAACAGAGTCTCTGCTTCTTTTCCAGAGAAATTTATTTGTTCCCCTGAACAACATTTGTTGATACTTTTTGGAGTTCAACTTTCTAATTTGGGGAAAAATTTTTTTGATCAACTTATTTAAAAGTATAATTGTGGAGGGGCCATCCCAGTGGTGCAGCGGTTTAGTTCGTGCTTGGCAGCCTGGGGTTCGCGAGTTTGGATCCCGGGTACCAGCCAACACACTGCTCGTCAGCCACGCCGTGGCGGCGTCCCATATAAAGTAGAGGAAGATGGGCACGGATGTTAGCCCAGGGCCAATCTTCCTCAGCAAAAAAGAAAAAAAAGAGAGGAGGTTTGGCAACGGATGTTAGCTCAGGGCTGGTCTTCCTCACAACAACAAAAAAAGTATAATTGTGGAGTATTCAATGAATTTTTTAAAATGACTATTCTTTTTAGTAATGGACAAAGTTTGGCACTTTTTGTGCTTCATGAATTTGTTGAGTAGGAAATTTGAAAAGATTTTATTAGGTCATACTTTTGCTTGAAAAGTAGGATTATATAATTGCATTAGAATTAGATTTATAATTATATCAATTATATAATGGAACGAAATTAGAGTTTTTCTTAAGATTAACAACATATCAACAAATAGTGGCTAAGTGTGGTTGACACTGAAATGGATTTTTAATTCAGTTTTGCTTTTTAAGTAAAGCCTGACCAAGGACCACACCAAGATGTCAAACAGATGGAATGAGAATCTGATAAAACTAAATTGTTAAGTTGAATTTCTTTTCATGTTTGAAGTTGGGGCTTCACTTAAACTGGAGACAAACTTCACATTTTAACCCTAAAATCTAAAAGAGTATTACTATATCTAAAAGAACAGAGTGTTTACATGTGTCAATGGAATGACTCTGGGATGGCTTGTAGTGTTGAGTAGAGCATTCACTCAACATTGCACGTGGATTTGTAAATGTTGGGGAGTAAGGTAGCTGCAAAGGAAGGGAGGGTGGGCATGAGAACTTCGCAAACCTTCAAAGCCAAGAGCCAGGATGTATTCAATGCTTTAATTACATATTCAATGGTTCCCTCACAGAGGAATTGTGAACATTTAATCTGAGTTATTCCTGTGACCCAATAACAGCTCTAACTCCTTTCATCCAGAGAATGCCCTGGTCTATATTTGCTTTACTACACAAAGATTGACAAACACCTTATTTGCAGGGGCTGTGCATAAGCCTACCTATTTGAATTGGTGAGAGTTACCCTGTTGAGCACTGAAGTACTAACTGAACAGACCCAGACCTTGTAGTTCCCTTCTCACATGTCCATGTAATCCTATTACCAAAACAAAACACTGTCTTCAGCTGCTAGACATGCTCATTGTACTTGTATTTCCAGGCTTTACAATTTATGTTCGTCTCGTCTGTGCCATTGTTTTGGAAGCTGCTAATGGGTTAAAAGCATGTCTTCTCCTTTCCTTGGAAGCTCCCACAGTGCCCCAGATGATGTTGGGTGCACAGGGATGGTTCAGTGAACGCTGTGGTCCCTGAGAGATGAGCAAGCTGTTTCTGCCCTTATAAGAATATGGGAAGAATAATAATTTTATTTGTTTCAGATCAAGAGATTGGTTGGTTGTTTCTGCTCCTACTTTTTGTAAAGTGCATTATTTATGGCTCTCCCATCAGGAGCTCCTTTTCTGTTTTTACCATTTAATTCTCCTAGTCATTCCCTCAAGTTATAAAAGTGATGAAAATCATTATGAATATTCCTGTGGAAAATAAGATAAAAAGTCATGTTAAACTACTTTCGCACAAATGGCACTGCATTTTGTTCTTCGGTGCTTCTTAGACTTTTCCACCAAAGAAGATACAAATGGCAGAAGGTCATCAACACAAACCCAGAAACCCCTACTCTTCAGCTAGAACTTGAAGCAAGCTGCTATAAGCTCAACATTTCTTGGATGTCTCCTGTTTTATCTTGTTCATTTTTCTTTCTGCCTTATAAGAGATGTTCACATTTGACTTACTATAGTTTCCTCCAAATCTTCATATAAACGTGGATACTCCCAAGAGATATATCTTGTACTTCCCGTGACCCGGCTGCAGATTCTCGTTGGTGTGTACACTCCAGTGTGAGCTCAGAATAGCAGAAGACAGACTCTTTTGCTGTTTTAAAGAGTAAGCTACTTCATTTAAGATTTAAACCATTAATTAGATGTGATTTAATTATACAAACAGAATTGTCAAGTTTATGTCATCCTATAATGAAAGCTTGTGACTGAATTTTTGTTAAGGAATGTGTGAGGATTTGTTTTTGTAAGATTTGCCTAAAAGTTTATTAGAAATAATAATAAATTTTTTTTGAGGAAGACTGACCCTGAGCTAACAGCTGTTCCCAATCTTCCTCTTTTTCTTTCTCTTGTCTCCCCAAAGCCCCAGTACATAGCTGTGTATTATAGTTGTAGAGTTGTAGCTCTTCTATGTGGGATGCCACCTCAGCATGGCTTGATGAGCAGAGAGTAGGTCCACACCTGGGATCCGAACCCGTGAACCCTGGGCTGCCACAGCAGAATGCATGAACTTAACTGCTGTGCCACCAGGCTGGCCCCAATAATAATATTTTTTAAATCATCCTAAAGGCAGCACTACGAGTGGCTAAGAGCAGGCTCTGGGGTCAGGTTCGAGTCCTGGCTTTACCACTCACCTACCATGTGACATGCACACGTCACTTCACCTCCTTTGCTTGGTTTCCTCATCTATAAAATGGGAACAATGATACTACTTACAATGTTGGTTTGCACGGATGATTAAATTAGTAAACATATATAAAGTGCTTTGAACATAATCTAGTGCTACAAAACTATTGGATAAAAATTACATACGTAAGCGAAGTTGATCATATATTGAGATTTGTTTTATTAAAGGAGCTGCATCAACTCAAGGCTAATTTCAGAGGACTCGGAGGGTGGAACTCAGGCCCTGCACTCCCATGTGAGTTAGAACACCAAAAACTGACCTGTCTTCCCCTCTCCCCATCAAACTGTAACAAGAGTTCACAGCCTGCTATCTCCCCTAACTCTCTGTCCCAAAAGATAAGCCGTGAAGCCACTGGAAAGAGGCCACCCATCATGACATCACTTGATATAGTTATTCTTTAGAAACTCGGTTCCTGGCCTGCAGTGGAAGTGTGCTGGGCAGGGCTGTCAGGAAACACAGCTGAACAGCCTTTGTCTTTCTGGCGCTGTCTTGTCTCTGCAGATTATGGTTCCAGGGTATACTTTTTTTGTTTGTTCCTGCATTTGGACTGGAAAACGTTAACCTTTTCAAAAAGACAATGATGAAGATGCTCATTGACATTGACCTCAGAGACTGCCTCTCGATGGAACCACTGGCAATTAATTTTTTTTCCATCACCTTGGTCCTTTATTATCTTCTGCTGATAAACCCTATGTGTGTATTTTTCATTGTGTTGATAGCCTAGCAACCGGGCATTGGGAACCCATGTTTACACTGTTTACAATAAGCCCAGTTTTCAGCTGAATCTGCTCCCACTACAGCATTGAGATAATACTGCAGAATGAAAAGGGCCTCATTGTGGTTGCAAGAGAAATGGGTTTCCTAAACAAGAGCAAAATATAGGAATTGTGTATGTAAAAGAACAATGAGAAGAAAGCTTTCTTGATGATGTTTACGCACTTGAACCTCTAAAGAGTGAAAAGAATCGTGAACATTCAGAGTTCAGAGCCTACTGGGCACAAGAATGGGATCCCATCCCAGCAGGAGGTCATGGGTGACTGCTTCTGTCCATCGGTGGATTACCTGCCAGAGGTCCAGAAATGGTGAACCAAGAGAGGCCTTCTCTTTGAGCTCTCTGAGCACCGGTTCTGTTCCCATTGAGCCCGGACAGGTAGAGGCATAAAAAAGAAATCATAAAATGATGGCTGAATGACCCATCTATGGAAAAGAGAAATGAACTCAGTATCAATGGATATTAACATGATCAAACACATGAGTTTAACTGAGCTGCTTGAAGTGTTAGGTTTCTATTATCAAAAGTTGAGGTACACTGGAGGCAACGAGAGAGAAGCGAGCTGCCGAAATCAGGGTTCTGCCTATTAGAATTTAGGATTGAAGAGGCAGGTACTTCAAGAGAGTGTTCAAACCGATGTGTGGCATTGAGCAAAACTATGGGCCTCATTCCCCGACAGATCAGGGTTCAAATCCTGGCTCTGCTACTTCGTGTGTAAGACTTTTCTAGCTTCTTCCACTCTTGGTGTCCTATTGTATAAAATGAGGAACTTGATAAGTCCACTGTAATGTTTAAAAAGTAATGTATGCAAGGTTTCTGCTTGATAGATTTTGAACAAATGATGGTTATTATTTAGCTGTTAATTGAAGAAGATGAAAGAACGAGATACTTGGTGATTTAGTAGCTGCAGGTATAGGTTACGCTTGGTACACCTCTCTCAACTCGGTTAGTTAAGTAAGCATTTCTAAAACCTCGACTACGTGCCACATCCTTTGCTAGGTACTGCGGCAGAGATAGGAAGAAGCCACAACAGGGAAAGTGAAAACATGTTGGCCTATGTTCTCCTGGGTTTGTGTCTGATTTATTTTCATAGTTACAGTTCCTAACATGTAGAGGACAATTAATGAATATTTATGGCTAAGTAATTGAATCAACAAGTTTATGAATTTATAATTTCAGATATGATTTCTGCTCCGAAAGAAGCATACCATTTAGGAGAAAGAGATACATGTCTACGAGGAGCAGTAGGGAGAAGAACAGGGAAGAGCGTTGTATCCCATCTGCAACATTCCAACAAAAATATTGTTTTAAAAACCTAACCCACTGGAGTGATGATGCTCGTGAATCCTTAGGGGAGGGCCTGCTAAAATACTGAGTCAACATACCCTTATCGATACCTAGTACATCCTAAGCCCAGGGCTGGGCAAAAGAAACACTGAAGTGACTAGTCCTTACCTCACTGCATGCTAGAGCCGATATGGCTCAAGTCTTTCTATTGTTATGTTGGTTAGACCTCAGTCTTACTGGGCAGAGGGCTTGCTCCGTATCTGACCAAGTGTAAACAAAATGATGTCATGTGCCAAAATATGCTTAATGAGTGTGGCTGATAAAAACTAATTTTAGGAATGTACTGTATCAGGATGTTACTCAGAAAAATATATGCTCATGGAATTGTGTTTAATAACATTGAAATTGCATCTTTTCACATTTTTAATCATAGCGAACTCTACATGTACAAAGTTAAATAGAAAGAGACACTTTTAATCTTTTTTCCCTAAGAATTCTTTGTTTTCTTAATTATCACTTACTATCACAACTCATTCACCATAATTCAGAACGCATCCATCTAGCATCTTTTGGTCATTTCGTTGGACTCCACTTCCTTCAGCACAAGTTTACAGTAATGTGGAGCAGAAGAGAAACTCAAATCAGTAATTTGTCATATCATTAGCTGTTATCCTCAAAGGTTATATATAGGGCAGAAAAGTGAAATTGTTAATCAATTTGATTGTATTTTGAATAATCAGAATTTGATCTTCCTTGGCTGTTTGGGGATGGACCTATTCCCACTGTAGGTCATGTGACTCCACACTCACCTCCAACAGTGACCACAAACCTAAGCCAATCAATGCACCCCATCCTCCCTGAACTCAGTTATTATTTCAGGGATTGGCACTTGACCCAGTTAAAGCCACTGAGATTTTTCGAGGTCTTCTAGGAAAGGTGTCCTAGACCTTCCTCACTGGAAGTGGATTCAAGAGGATAAAGCAAAAGATCCCACTGCTGCTATTTTGCAGTGCAGCTGAGACTGCAGTAACACAACTGAAGGCAGAGCTGAGCTTTCCATGGTGTCATTTCAGTCCTGAACACAGACATGCTGAAGCCATCCCCTAATCCTAAAAATTGCAGTAATGATTACAGTTTCCTTTTGTCTAAGACATTTCAGGTGCAATTTTGTGTCACTTTTAACCAAGAGTCTGCACACCTCTTGGTTTTCCAGAACAGTTCCAATTCTAGGTAACTTTCTTCTTTTCAATTAAGAAAATTAGTTAAGTGTTAGTTAACTGTAAAAGTCAGTGTGCCTTAATTTTTATACTACTGTAAGAATTTTCATGTAAAGGACTTTGCAACAAAAACCCTCCACCTTTTTGCATAGTTTTGTCCTCTTTTTGGTACAGAAAATAGTGTTTCTTTATCTGTGGTTATCAAAGATGATTCTTACATTCTTGTTATTTTTCATAGGTGGGAATTATTGAAGTAAGACATTCAAGAAAAACAAAAACACCAGATAGGAACTCCCTGAATTTCTCCCTACCAGACAACCAATCAAATCACTTCTGCCCGCATTGCCTCTGTCCTGTTAAGAAGGGACGCAACCCCTCCTATGAAAGGCCAATCCCTCTGCCCATGCTTTGATTCTCATCCCTTCTTTCCTTCAACAAAAATTTACAGAATCTATGTTCCCTTTTTCTCAGTCTCTTTCTCTCAGTTTTATCTAGTCTTTCTCCCCTAAAAAAAGAAAACAAAAAAGACAAAAGAACCTAACCGTATCTAAACAATAAATGAATGAATAAGTGAATGAATGAATGAATAAAACCTCTCCCTCAGCTCCACTTACCCTTGTCATCCTTCTCTTCTTCACAGTCAAACTTCTCAAAAGAATTATCTTCAAATCATCACCACGTCTTAATTTTTTCATTCATTCCTTTATGCACGCCAAGCTGACTTCTACCCGCTTCCTTCCACCAAATTCCTCTTGTCAAGGTCATTAATGACCTCACTGTCGAGAAACCCTGTGGTCATTTTTTACTTCTAGTCTTCTTTCTCTTTTCAGAGCACTCAGTTTTGGATACCCATTTCTTTCAAAATACCCCCTTCCCTTCATTTTCACTATGTCACACATACTCAGCTTTTCTCTAACATATTTGACCACTTCTCCCTTCTCCTTCGTAGGCTGATCTTACTCTGCACAGACATCAAATGTCAGAATTCCTCCAAGTTCAAGCCTGCAATTAAAATATGTATATGTATATATATATATATAACACTATATTCTCTCCTTGGCAAACTCATCTAAACCCATGGATTCAAATACCCCCTGTATGTAGATGACTTCAAATCTCTATTTCTATCCTTTTCACTCTGCCATACATCCAGTACAACTTTGACATCTCTCCTTGAATATTCCAACTTGATTAAAATGCAGCTCATCCCCTTTTTCATTCTTCCATAAAATCCTGCTCCTTCCCTATTTTCCCTATCTTAGTGGACATTGCAACCATCATCTTTGACAATGTTATCTATCATAAACCCCTTATCCAATTGTCTAGTTGTTCTAATAGTTGCTAAGAGGGGGGTGTTGAAATATCCAGCTATGTTTGTGGATTTTTCTATTTCTCCTTTTGGTTCTATCAGTTTTTATTTCACATATTTTGCAGCTCTGTTGTTTGGTGTGTACACATTTAAGATTGCTGTGTCTTCTCGGTGGATTGACTCTTTCATCATTTTCTAATGTCCCTCTCTGACCTAGATAACTTTTTTTACTTTAAAGTTTTCTTTATCTGATGTTAATACATTGCTCCGTTTTTTAATTAATATTTTCATGGCATATCTTTTTCCATCCTTTTACTTTCAGTCTTCCTAGCTCACTATACTGAAGTGAGTTTCTTGCAGACAGCATACAGTTAGGATTTTTTTTTAATCCATTCTGCCAATCTCAGTCTTTTACTTGGTATATCTAGACAATTTACATTTACTGTAATTACTAATAGGCTAGGAACTGTGTCTTCCATTTTATTTTTTGTTCTCTGTTTCCTCTGGGTGTTTTTTTTTTTTTTTCCTGCCTTCTTGTGGGTTACTTGAAGGTGTTTTATAACTCCATTTTGACTAATCTATAGTGTTTTTGAGTGTATCCCTTTGTATAGATTTTCTTTTAGTACTTGCTCTAGGTGTTTAATTTTATACAATTTAAATTTATTACAGTCTACTCTTGTCATTTTACCAGTTTGAATAAAATATAAAGACTTTATCTCCCTTTAAATCCATTTTTATTCCCCCATTTATAGTATTAATCCACTTTGGTCAGCAAAGTTCAGACTTAGGGTCATACTGTCCCAAGAACTACATATTAGATATGCAAACTGCTGGGCATGCTGTCATTCTTGCCCCTTCCCAGTGAGTCGTTAGTGGAGAACAGTGGCAGTAGCTGGCCAGGAGAAACTGACATCTTGGGATTCTTGTGCTCAGTGGAAGTGACCCCAACCTGCTCAAAGGAGACGCTATCCTTGCCCGAGGCTATTACATAAATTTGCTTTGCCATTTTGAATATGGGAATAATTTGTTGTACCAGGGAGTAATATTATGACAGTTAAAAAAAAATTAGGAAGATTTTGGGTTCCCAAGATAAATTTGTTTTCTGAAGAGCTTCATGTACTTTCCAGATATTTCTGCCTTTCATGACTTACCTAGAAAAACAAAAAGCCAGTGGAGTTTGTGCAGGGTCAAGGAATACACTAGCCAGAAGGAAAAAGAAACAGGAAAGGAAAGGAAGAGAGGAGAGAAGTGGAGGAAGAGAAGGGATGGAAGGAGAGTAAAAAAGTTTTTCTGATAAATGCCCAAAGTTCTAAAACCTTTGCCTGGTTCTTACAAAACTGATCCAAATGAGTGGCCTTTTCCTTGCTCTCATTTTTTGATGAGATAGTGGGCATACTGAGGACATGAGAATCATCGTATTCTAAAAGGTTCCTGAGAAGGAAGCTTCTGGAGAATGTGTAAATCAGGCCTCTGCAACAATCCAGTGTCTCCCATTAACACTGTTCCTACAGGTCAACACAGAAAACCTCAATGCTTGAATATGATGGAAAAGAAAATGGTCTCAATCCTTTAATCTCCTCCTAGTAGATCACTATCATTATCTGCAATCAGTTCTACATATAATTAGAGGGTTTATTTTTGCATTACAAAAACTATCCCTAATTATGTGTTATTTGCAAATTGCTGCAGATCTACTTTCATCTTTATGATGAAATGAGGGTCTTGCTCTTCAGTGTATTAATATCATTTCTACCCTGTTTCTCTCCTACCCCAAATCTCCTGATTTAGTGACAGGTCATGTACAAAATGTTTTTAAATAGCATTCACCTGTCCTTCCAGCATCCATACAAAATGTTCCATTTCAAAACACCCATTCATCACTCGTCTGTCCTCTGGCAGAAGCAGATGGAGATAAGTCATGATGAGCAAGAGCAGACACTGGGACAGGCTTTTGCACAAATGTGTTTGCTACCTTGGGACTCAGACGTAGATGCTTCCTATGAGTATCTTCTTGTTCCCTGTTGAAAAATGTCCAGCAAGGTTATGATAAGGAATATCCTTTTGGGACAGACCTCCTTCCACGGAAAAGAGATTCTTTTACACCAAACAAATTTGTCAAAGCTATCCAGAGACTGAGCAGAGACAGGATAATGGAAAAGAAATTGATTGTTTCTTCAAATTCTTAGTACACCTAGGGATTCATGGATCCACAGGTGAAAGAAAATTTCTTTGAGCAGGAACAAACATTTTAGAAAGCCAAGGAATATGCAATTGGAGCAACTGATTCCATAGCAATCATTTCCACAGCAAATGATTCAAAATCTATTTCAATGATTGACTAGATTATTGCCAGAAAATTGTTCTCCAGGCTAAACAGAAGTCCCTTGTTTTGTATCTCCTAATGTGTGAATCAACAAAATCCTGCCAACACTATCGGATTCTGCTCACTGACAAATAAAAGGAAATTCAAGGGGTTAAGATGTGTCCCTATGATGACACAAGGATTGTGGACACCAAGAATTAATAAGTTCCAAGCATTTTCAAATATTAAGAAAACAATTTTTATTTTCAAGTTTGAGACCAAGTTGAGACTTTGAGGATGAGTCGTGCAAAGAAGACCAGATTTTGAAGTCCCATTCTGATGCTTATTTTCATTGGAACTAGACAACACAACAGCAGTAGAGGCAGTTCTTCATATTGCGTGAAACACATTCATTTAAAAAATCTTAGCATAGATTGTACGTCTCTAGGTTATTTCTTCTATTTTCAGCAATGTAAAAAATCCAGCTTAGTTGAAAATATTATAAAGAAACATCACAGTATTCTGTTAAATGATAACTTGGTGAAGTAGTCCTTCAGGATACCTGAGAATACTTAAGTTTTCATGATCAATATTATTACCAAAAATATTTACTAGGAACTTCCTTGCATTTGTATTCTCTGTGTTAAGAAATATGGCACTGCCTAAGAACCCAGTATGGCTTCAAATACTTCTCAGACTCTTGAAATCCTCTGCCTTCATCTGCCACTCATCTTTGGTGCTCCCCAGGATTCAGTGTTTGGTCCATGTCTTCCTGGGCAATCTCACCCCCTTTGTCACTATTAATTACTCTCAACAAGTGTTACAGTAATGTGAGGGCTAGACTAGCACAATGGTCAGGAGCACAAGCTCTGGTCATGAACTTAGGCAGCTTAAGTTCAAATCTCATCTCTGACACTCACAAACCTCTGAGGTTCAGTTTTTCAATCTGTAAAATGCAGGGAATAATAACACCTACTTGAAAGAGGTGTGAGGTTTATATGTGTTAATATAGTAAAATGCTTAGAAGAGTTTGAAACATTGCAAATGGTCGGTGTTGGCTGCTATCTTTATGTCAGTGATTCTCAAAACTATGCCTCTAACCTGTCACCAAAACTCTAGATCTAAACAAATCCCTTGAAAAAATGTCCTGCGCTGGTATCACCTGGAATTCACATTCAAAATGCAATTTCCCGGACCTCATCCCATATTTCTTAAATCAGAATATCTGGGGATGAGACTCAGCAATCTGTATTTCAACAAATGTCCTAGGCATTCTGATCCAAAATAAAATTTGTAACCACTTCTCTAGGTTTCTATTTATTGCCTCTGAGTCATCTCTACTGAGCTGACTCCTAAGCACCTAAAGCTGAACTTGTCTCAAACTTGTTTCATCATCTCACCATGAGAAGACAACCCTTCACCGTCATTGGCATCATCTGCCCAACACTCAGAAGGACATCCTAGAGTTATCCTTGACTTCTGACCCTGTCAATCCCACGTTTGATCCCTACGATCTCCATATTTCCCAAATATATCCTCCCTCTCTCATTCCTATTGTTATTGACTTCATTGTTCATTCAACAATTAGTTCCTGAGCCCCCACTATGTGGCAGGCAAGGGATTCAGCCATGTGTATGTCGAGATTTCAGTTTAGTGTAGCTCCTATCATCTGTCTCCTTGATTATAATAACTGCCTACTAACTGGTTCTTCATGTTCAGTCTTCCATGCCTTTCAAATAATCCTTCTCATTGCTAACTAAAATTTAAGTCTAATCACGCCAGTCTTGTGTTTAAAGCTCTGTCATTTCTAAAATAAGTTTAACCTCCATAATGTCAGAAACAACCTTTGTCGAGATGTGTGGACATCTCTACCCTGCTTCATATTAGTCTCTCCACCTAGGACTTTTGCTCCAAGAACACTAAGAAATTTGTAGGTCTCTCTCCCATACCACGATCTGTGAGTTAAACACACACGAATTCAGCTTCTACTCTTCTCTAGATGTGTGTGCGGAGTTTTTTGTGAGATGTGAGAGCACGGATGGAGGCCTGTAGTTCTTGTGGGGTAGGAAAGCTTCCTGCTTCACACCTCTGTGCCGCCTGGTAGTGCTCTTTCTCTCCACCCCTGCAACCCCACAGTCCCCCTCACCCCAAACCCCTCACTCCCAGTTTGCCTTATTCATCCTCCGAGAGTCATCCTTCCCATTCAGTCTCTACATCCTCACACCAGGCTGGCCTAAGTGACCGTCCTCTGGCATCTCAAAGGTTCCTAAGCATCGTGTTCACCATTATCTATGTGGCCACCTTTCTGGGCAGACTGAAAACTCCTTGAGAACTTTATCATCCTGGAATTCCCGGCAGCCCAGGGTCAATTCCCAACTGTGGGATTTGAGGCACCCTCCCCACCTGACCTCACCCCTTCTCTTTCCACCCCCACGCCCAGTTCCCACATCCAAGCTCTGTCCAAAATCCATCCCTCTCCCCTTTGCCCCTCAAAAAGTCACCTCTTGGCTGTCCCTTGGACCTAAGAGCCAGCATTCCAGGGTGCTATCCATACTCTGAAAGACAGACCTGGGACAGGCTGCACCATCTGCCGGGGGAGGCTCAGGTCATTAAGGCAGGGAATTCCATGTCCCAAGGAAGTGGAGCATGGTCTGGGGCTAGGGGTGGGACCTGGGCACCTTTTACCTCACGGGGAGGTATGAGGCTGGAAGAAGAGGTCTTAAAGGGATCCTAGCTCTCTGGGTCTAAAGGCAGGACTGACCCTGTGCTGAGCACAGAGCAAACCTGGTACATAGCTGGTGCTCAGTACATGTAGTCAAAATGGAACCTTGAATAATCATCTGACTCAGCATTTCCCAACCCGCCAAACCTGATGTCATGACAAACTCCCTCGTTGCCATCAACTGTGAGATGGGTGCCAAAAAGTTTGGGAATTCTTTTTTTTTCAGTAAACAAATTACCACCAATTCAGAGCTGTCATTCATGATGTCACTCCCACTTGCAGTCTGAGTTGCTTCACGGTGGGAGAGAAAGTGCTGGTGTGAGAGTTGAGAGCTGCTGGGGGTTTGCATGGCCCACGCAGTTTTACCAACTCTTGGGAACAGATTTCACTGTTAATAGTTGTGAAGATTACAAATTGTACTTTAACTTTTCCACAATTTTATTTGGGTCAGGAGGCTTATCCAAAATTTTGGTTTTCACAAGGACTAGACTTCCTAAAAAAATAAAAGCACTTAAAAATATTAGTGGTTTATGCCAAGTGGCATAGCAGTTAAGTTTGCACTCTCTGCTTCAGCAGCCCAGGGTTCACAGGTTTGGATCCCGGGCACCCGCGGACGCACCGCTTGTCAAGCCATGCTGTGGCGGCGTCTGAAATAAAGTGGAGGAAGATGGGCACGGATGTTAGCCCAGGGCCAGTCTTCCTCAGCAAAAAGAGGAGGATTGGCAACGGATGTTAGCTCAGGGCTAATCTTCCTCACCAAAAAAAAAAAAAAAAACCAACTAGTGGTTTAAAGTTTCAAACACTATAAGGGAAATGAATTACTCTTAGTTGGAGATGTATGTAGTGAAATGTCATGGACTTTGAGGTTTCAGATGTAGATTCCTAATCCAACTCTACTACATGTGAATCATGTTGCCTTGAAAAACTAACTTCAGCTTTCTGAGACTTAGTCGTTCCATTAAAAAAAAAATAGGCTAATAATACCCACCTCACAGGTCTGTGGTGAGCTGAAAAAGAGCCAAAGTGTGTAAATTGCCTGGACTCTGCCCGATGTGGGCTCCGATTGGAGTGTGAGGGGTGACGTGGTAAACTTTTGTTTTCATCTGGTATATGTGTAATAGGACATGGGATGAGGAAGCAAAAAAAGCATAACACAGACAAAACTGGTGGAAAAATAGAAAGATGACTGCAACAGAACCAAAATTGGGTTAGAGACATTCTTGTGACCATTCCTGACAGACAAAAACAAAACAAAAAACAAGGACAACAACCACCACAACAAGTAAACTCTTCTACCATCTGCCTTTTTTGGAATTCTTTAGTGAATCAGAGAATAGACAGAGAGACAGCCATTACCTGCACCCAGGTGAGGATGGCTGGACTGGGAAGGAGCAGCAATCCGGGGCCACCACCACTGCGGGCCCTGCAAGTCAGACACTCCTGGGTGGGGAAGCGGGTGTCGGAAGGCGGGCACAGCATAGTGATGGGTCCTCTGGAAGCCCAGTCACGCAGGCAGTTTACGAGCAGGGCAGGATCTCAGGGAGCAGGAGGGCTTGCCCGGAATCCCAGGGTAACTCAGAATAGTTCCAGCCCAGAGACAGGTGCCTGGAGGATGGGAGACCTGCTGCAAAGAAGCCTACTAGTCAGCAGTGTCCCAGATCAAGGTCAACCTGGCAGAAAGGGGAACTGAGGCTGCAAATAAGAGCTAAAATTCACTTCCCAGATCTAAAGGAGTCATTTAATACTAAAATCTAAAAGGACAGGTGGAACGGAAGAGTCTTCTGGGAAAATAGGAAGACAAAGAAGCAAAGAAGTTAAGCAAAAGGGTCAGCTGGCAGCTGTACATCTCCACTGATGGGTATCAGTTTGCTGAATTATTTATTCTGAACTCAGCTGTTGCTAAACTCAGTCTCCTCCATCTCCAATGGAGTTAGTTTTCCTAAACTCGCTTTATGCTGTTCTTTCAGAATCTTTTGGATGTTGACGAGTAAAAACTCCAGTCCTCTCTGCAGACACTTCCCCCTGCCCTTGAAGGTCAATATGCCCTTTACAAAATGGTGTCTAAACAGAAACCACGTAAACTGTATAAATATCAGACTGGAAGAGCAGTTAAAAGACCATCGTCCACTGACTTGGAGACTTTTTTTAGCCATGGGCAAACACAGTTTGCACAGAGCTACAATATATTAAAGAGACACACGGGGGGCTGCTTTGGATAAAGAAAGAGAATGTTTGTTGGGCGTGGGAGCAGGGAACCGGGAGCTCTGCTAGGTTACTTCTCGCTCTCCCCTGCACCCATTTTCTGTGCAGAGAGCAGAGCTTGAAAAATGCCATTCTAGTCCAGCTACCAATTCCTTCTCCCCTTCTTTAAAATCCATCTCACATAACTGCCCACCTACAGAGGGAAAAAATCCTTGCTCTCTGGAGCAGCACTTTCAATCTTTGGACAGTTCCTTTTTTGTACCACCAAGTTTTGTCTTTCTGGAATGTCCACACTGCACTCTTTGGTACCACATTAAGAAATTTTATCCTGAGATCCTATGATTTAAATCAAAGGATTTCACAAAACTCCTAATCTATATCCTTGGAGTATATCTATGCTTCATTCCTTATTGCAGACATTATCATACTGAAAACAGAAAAAAGAATATTATTTTTGGAAAAGGGAAGGTCTACTGGGAAACAATCTCAACAGAATTTGGGAAATAAATAGCATATAAATTAACCAGCCCCTGGGATAAAATAGCTGATCATATTGGAATGTCAAAATAAAAACAACTGACTTGTAAAATTGCCATAGTGATAAAATCTTCTTGATTAAAGAAAAAAAAGGAAAGCAAATCAGGTCACAAAAGCATATTGAAGGCACATTTACATAAAAGAAGCGATGAACTGTTGAAGAACTAGTGTAAACAGCAGGCATCATTTTAACCTTATGATGTTAAAACTTCAAAATTATGTTAAAACCTTTAACATTTAACATTATAACAAAAACTTATTATTCTGTGATAATATGCTTTATTTAACCTCAAAAGTAAGATGAATATTAAAGTAAACAGAGGATGGTCCTTTGCGTATTGTGACTTCTATGCAGCACAGGTTCTGTACTCCACATCTGTCAACATTTAACTAATGATCATAAACGGCTATATCAAGTTGGCATCAGGCTACAGTGAGTCTGATTGTCATTAGCACATGGACCTTCTGGTTGTAGCCGATAAGTTCACTGAGCACCGCAGTGCGAATGTAGCCACCAAAAAGGCTAGTAGGATTTTAAAGTGTAAATAGAAATATAGCTCAGGACAGCGAAACCTAGGTGTGGTATTTAAGACAAAGGATTGGAGTCCCAATCTGCCCCACACAGCAGGGAAGTCTTAAAAAGATGTGACTTCGAAGATGAGTAGACAGAATAGAAACTATGTCATTTAAGGCACAAAGAAAGTGGTCCTGTCCAAATTGGAGAAAAGAAACTCGTGAGAGATTGGAGTCATCCCCAGGATCTGGAAGGCTTTCACAGAAATGGCAGAAACATAGACCCATCTCCATACAGAGGAATAAAATAGACAGTTACAGAAGAATTCAGGTGCCAGCAGTAACGGTGCTCAGACCAAGGCCACGGGTCATTTGCTGGAGATGTTTTAGTCGAGTATTTTTCAAATGTTGTCCAAGACCTATTTGAGAGTCATAAAATGAAACCATCTTAATAGATAATTTCATACTTTTTTTCCTTTAAAGAGAATAAAATAGGAGATATTAGTGTTCTGGGCCTGCAGGAAAGGTGCATATTATTTTGATATTATTTCATGAAAGTTTTGTTATACACACATGAGTTGTGTTCTAGGTCTCAGTATAAAATGAATTTCTTCTTGTGCCTTACAGTCAAAAAAAGTGTGAAAGTCGTAGTAGTCATCATCTTCCTAATCCCCGGGAGAATGTCAGGGGCCAGACACACCCACACCAGCATCCCAGTCACAAAACTTTAATTTATTTAACCTCTCCGTGGTTAAGTTCCCCCATCTGAAAAATGGAGAACATAATGACAGTTAACTCTGTAATTTACTTATATAATACATATTCAAAAGATATGTCTAAATGCCTAATGCTTTTTAAAAATTATGTAAATCATCATTGCTGCCCTTAACTTATTCAAAATTACTTTAAAGAAAATCAGGTTTTTTTAACCTCATTCCTTGTTTTTTTCGTTCATTGACACTGACGTGTACAGATACAGGTGGCCCTGCTAACATAAATTGATAGGAAAATCCCTGGGGACAGGTTGTGGGGGCAGAGAGGGGTAACAGAGCTCATGCCCAGCTCCTTAGTACAATACCGTGATTCATTCCCAGACACCCAGATGTAGCTCCCCTGCATTCTGTGATGACTTTGGAGGGAAAGGAAGCCTTTCCATTTTTCTTCAATGGCTCTTTTGCAACCAGTAACTTTGGCTGTTGGTGTCTCCCCAGCTGGGACTGGACATTCGTGTTATCAGAGAATTGAACGTCTTGGCCCCTCGTGTATGAGCCCCATTGTCTGACGGGGCTGCCGCGTGGGGTGCTGCACCACTGGTGTTTATTGCTCTTTGGGTAACAGGAAGAGACCTGGTACTTTTGTCCTGATCAAACACTCATCCCATTCATGGCCACTGTTTATACCAGAGGAAAACGTTCTCACAGAGACAATAACTTAGAAAATATTTGAACGGGAGGTTGAATAGTCTCTACTGGTGTCTTTATTAAGGATCTTTATTTCTGAGTACAATGCATCTCTGTTATAAAGTGTTCTTCTCTACCACAGATCTGGTTTATTGCCAGGCAAATCTTGTTCCCATGTACACAAGGCAAAAAGCTCATAATATGTGTAATTCTCATTCCCAACTTCTGGGATAATAGGATGAGCTGTAACTATATATATATATATATATATATATATATACATACACACACATGCAGCTCATTTTAGAAGATGAACAGACTAAATAAAATAAAATAAAGCATGAGATGTCATTGCAGATATTTTAGAAAGTGCAAAAGTGCTACCCTTCATTGTCATTAAATATGTAGAAGTTTTTCAGTTTAGAGTACTGAACTGGAGGGATGAGAGAGAGCTAGATTCAAGGAGCATCTGAAGGTTCGTGAGCTGCTAAGGCCTGATGAGAGAAAACCAGTCCAACCGAGGAAGCCCCCATTCTTTGAAATGTTATTCACGGCATATAGCACACTGAAAGTCTGCAGTCAAGTGTACAGAAGTAACAACCTCATTTATCTATAAATTGATTTCTAGCCCCCGTTTTCCTGGGTTGTGTGTATATTCTGGGAGGGCCTTCCCAGGGCCAAGGCTTCAAGGGCATAGTGGGATCTGGTCCTCAGGTCATCTTGCCATGTGGGCATGCCCTGAAACATCCTTGGTCCTATTGGCCTTTCTTCATTGTTCCATGCAGATCCATGCTGGGTTGTCCCATGTTCCCAAAGGCAAAGCCACATGGCATTCAGCTCTTTCTTAGAAAATGCCCTCTCTAGGGGGCACAAGGATCATTCGACTGCTGCTGGGCTGTGCTGAGGCTGTCCAAGGGAAACTCTCTGAGCCTGTCCAAGGTCAGCCACTCAGTGCCACTTCCATGTGTAGAGGAGACCTTCTCTGTCATGAGTCACTTTGGGATGTGGAGGGACTATGAGGGTCCCTAGGGCCTGAACTGCTTCACGTTCTTCTCGGATTCTGCTGCTCCACCCACACTGGACCCAGAACACCCAGAGGTCTGGGGCCTTCTCTTCCTGTGCACACTGTGGAGCTGTATCTCTTCTGGTCTTGCTCCTTTCCGGAGGGCTATGCCAAGGAAGAAAGCCCAGGTCCCTCTCTCCTCAGAAACCACAAACCTATCTGGGGTCTTGCTGGCAGAATGCCTCAGCATTTGGCCTTTGGCAGGGGACAAGGCACAGGACTGATCTTTCCCAGGGATGTGCAATGTCTTCTTGGCTCTCTCCTCCTTCTGTCAATCAGAGGCCTTCCCCGGAATCCTGAGGATTGGGAAAGCTTTGTTCTCATACACTGAATATTCTTCCAGAGATACAGTCTAATTTTGAAATCCCCAAAGCCAAGAACTGACCCATTTGCTGTCTGCTTTCTGCAGTGTCATCAGTTCCTAAAGAAAATATCTAACTGATTAAAAGGGAAAAGCTCGGGGGTTACAGGAGATCGGGAGAAAAAAAAAACATAGCATTCTCTTTCAAACAATTTTATTTGGCCACAGTTTTTGTTTTTACTGGTTTTGTCAGTTTAACCACCATTATTTGGAGCTCTCAGAACCGTGAGGATGAGGTGTGGATTGCACCGATCTCTCTCTTCTTCTTCCGTTAGAAGAATACTTGGATTGGACACAGTGAGAAATTCTGCTTGTTAGACCAGACAGAGGAGCTTCGGAAATGTCACCTTGATTCAGCCACCCAACCAGCGTGGTATTTCTCTTCTAACAGGGGTGCCCAGGGCCGTAGTGTAATTTCTTTCCCTGACCTCAAAGCGTAAAGGCATCATCCCTAACTTCCTTCGTAATTTGTCATTAAATTCACTCATGAATTTATTGTTTTCTTTTGAAATCTGTTTATAAGTCTTATTTACCTATTTTTCTAGGCTAATATATTCCAAATTCTTATCATTGCATAAAGTAGAATTTTCTTTCAATTTTAATAAGCTTCAAGAGTCGCCTCTAGTATGAGGGAATTAGGGAAATAAGCCCCTAGTCATCTTCTGGAGAAACCAATCATCCCCTTGGCTGCTTTTGTGACTTGGATCTTTTAAAGCTCTGTTATGTTTTTCTTGAAAAGAGGAAAGAATTCCTCATAGCAAAATTCTAGGTACGGATGCAACATAATTTCTTTTCAGTTTCCTTTCTAACGAAGCCAGAATGGATAGACCATTTTGTTTCTAGAAGGATGTAGGACTATACGCACACGCAGGTTTTATTGACCTTCCTGGCCATGGTCTGAGTCTGTCATAAGAACCACTTGGTCAATTTTTGTGGTAAACTTGACTTAGGGGTTAGAAGCACGTCTGTGGCTTTCCTGTTCACTCACACAGCTCTGAGATCAGGTGGGCACTGTGGGAGAAAGATGACGGGATTTACAGCCAGAGGTCTGAGTTCTAATGATGTCTCCATCCTCACTAACTGTGTGATCTGGGGAAATAGTTCACTTCTCTGAGTCTTAATTTTCTCAGGTGTAAAAAGCAGCCAACAGTACTCAGCTTTCAGGCTTGGAGGTAAAGAATTCCCCCATGCTGAGTAAAATGTAAAGATTGATCGTTGTTGCCTGTATCATCTTGAAGCCCTTGACTGTCTCTGAGGTAGCCAGGGAAGACCAATCCACTCACCCCTGCTCTAAATGAAGAGTGTCTTTCAACCCAAGTGAGATCAAATGGGGTCTTGTTTAGTGACATATGCCTTGAGGTTCAGAGCAGTGTCCCCAGTTGCAGAGGTCAGGCTGGGTGGCTGGAAGTTTTTCAAGAGAACCCGTGTATGGTTACTCTCACTCACAGGAGTTTCACTAATTGATTCATTCACTTGTACATCCAATAAGCATTTATGAAGCACTTACTGTGTACCAAGCATGGTGCTAAGCATTGAGGAACAAATCTAAATAAGACATGATCCTTGCTTTCATAGTCTCGCTGGAGGTGAAGGGGGACAGAAATATAAACAGATAATTAAAATATAAAAATATAAGTTCCATAGTAGAGGTATGTCTAAAGAAGCACAGAGGAGGGAACTATAAATTCTGCCTGGGGCAGTGAGGGAAGGTTTCACAAACAATTATCTCAGCTCTTTTGACCAAGGAAGATTGAAAGAAAACTGTGTGTGTGTGTGTGTGTGTGTGTGTGTGTGTGTGTGTGTGGTGGGATTTCAATGTATCCTAATTTGCTAAAATAAATTGGCTTATATGGTCCTACATGTATAAAATGCAATGAGCACCTTTGACTCCCTAAATCCTTTATACTTTCCCTTTTCCAGAAGATGTGTTCATTCTTCCAATGGGCAGTATGCTCTTAGAAGAAATTCATTAAGTTGGTCAATGGACAGGCTACTTCATCTATTCAGAGATATAATATGTCAATAACTGCAACTTTGCTTTTGACGTGAGTTAATCGTTTTCCCCTTGAGGTTCTCTCTCACACAGCTCAGTTCTCTCCGCTAGTTCTGGTTAGGGTTTTTATAGCAGAGTTCATCGAAGACTGGGAGAGATTATCTCTGAGGTAGTTTGTCTTTCCAAAGTGGTCTAGAGGGAACTCAAAAAAGTAAAAAAGCAATGTTCTCGTGTAAAAGAAGTGAAGAGGGAGACAAAATGGGATGAGCTGAAAGAAAACCCAGACTTCACTTTGCAGTGCTGAACAGTTAGTGGTTGCTCAGAGATTAGATTAATGGCTTTGGGACAAATATTCAATGTGTTTCACACTTCCATTTCCCAATGTTCTCTGAAATGAAATCTAACAAAGCAGATTTCGTAGCAGTTAACTGTTTCCAGAATCTATATGAAAACCCAAAAGATGGATTCTAAAAAGTGTGTCAGGAATCAAGTAAAAACATCTAAATTCATAAATATCTTTTGATAAGAATTTTCATTTAAAACACCCCACTTTACACTTCAGGAGGATGTAGTAAGCTAAAAATTGCATCCTGAATGCCACAAGTGAGTCTATTTTTCAAAAGTATTAAAAAAGCAGACACATGCAGATATTCAGAAACAGATGCACCAAAAGGAGGCTAATGACTCAACATTTTTGACACTTAACAGTGGGTTGACTTGGTTTTAGTTCCAGGCACGGGCAGAGGTTCAAGTTGGATCTCATTTTGCCCAAACTGGTTTTCCCACCATCTTTAGTTACATCGTGACGGTACTCCCACTACTATGCCTCAAATACCAAACACTCTGCCAACACTTTTATTGGATTAAAGAAAAGAGAGCTCAAGTAAACATATTTTGATCCCCAAAGAGCACAGGTCTTTTTTTTCACCAGTGCCCCTCTTCCCATTTTTTCTGGGCTCTTTCCCTGATGTGAGGCTGAACTCAGACAAGACCACACCTCTTTGTTGCTGGCTATTTTTGTAGAGAAGGAACCTGTAAAGGGCAAATACACTAAGCGCATTGCTCAGCCAACTTCCAGCTAGGCCCAAACTTGTTTAACTGCAAATACAACATCATTATTTTGCACAAAACTTCTAGCCACTGTTCTTTAAAGTGGACTACAATTCTTAGAACTTGCACAATCCAAGGAACGCCTCAGTTTATCTGAAACATAAGGAAAGCAAAGTAGCTTCATCTCGTCTGAAAGTCCTAAGATATTCAACAGAGGCTGCTGGATCCACCAGGCAGTAACGCTGATAGATTAAAGTCATGAACTGCTCTTCTCCCCACAGTAACATGTATGTCATCCTACAAGGTTTGGCAAACCGCAGTAAGCAAACTGGAATTATTCCCATAACCCTAGGCCTCCGGGCCTAGTGTTTGATTAGCAAAAGTCCACTTGCACAGGAAAACGCAAAATTTACCTGTTACCTAATACTTTGGAGGGTGTTAATTTTTGCCTAAAGAATGTCTTAGAGGCACCTCACTCCCCACCTCCATCACCCACTTCTACGCTTAGTGTGGAACATTCCTTCAAAATGGAAGGACTCGGGCTCTCCTCTCCATTCCATAGCATCAAGTGACCTGAACAAACCATAGTTCTCTCTTCTCTCAACAGCAGCTTACTTCCCCAAGGACACCTTCAAATGGTTACTTTAAAGGTTTCTCTGGTTGAATTGGTCTCAGGCTAGACTGTGTTAAGAGTCAATGGTAAAGGACATAGGAACAACGAGAACCCAGAACAGCTAGTACACTTGATCAACTGAAAAGACGAGTACTACTTTGGGCCAGAAATCACCGTTTATGTTTGGAATACAATAGATACTACAGTAAGTTATTAGCAATGTATCTCAGCTAAGACCAAGGCCTGATCATAATCACAAAAACGTGCCGAGCTTTGAAAAAAGAACACACAATACTTTAGATATTTCTGATAGGTTATTACAAAGTACTACACTGAACAAAATGAATCCAGTAAAGAAAACATGAGATGTAGGGTTCAATCAATGATCAGTTCTAATTATTTTCTGTGTGTGGTCTTGGAAAGCACAGAAGAGGATTCTGCCAGTAGCATGTCATTTCCTGCCCAGTTATGCCCAAAAGGCCGCATGGGTTTATGTGTTTGTAGAAGAGTATAAAAGTTTGGTCTAATAATGAGCTTTAGTTTAAGAATGCGGACCAATTACATGAAGCTGTTCCCTTCTAAATAAGCATTCTGGAGATTACTACATTACTTAAAAGTGAAGTGCTGAAACATGCTTATTTCACAGTAGTGAATCCCGCCAAGTCTGGAGAGGCTGTACAAACAGTGCTCCTATTGGGCTGTTGACCCACAGCTGGTCAGCTTCAGTCCTTGTCTGTGCCATGGCCACAATGTTACACAGATACTTGTTGTCTCTATTCAAGGTATAGTGCTATACCTTTCGTTCAGTTAAAGTACCAGTGTACCATGGACAGGTTGCATATATAAAGGCAGGGGTGTGGAGGTGGAGAAGTGGGAGGAAGGGAGTGTTCCTAGTAAAGACAATTTGAACGAAACCATCTATGAGATATTCTGATCGTCGCTTTAATTGTCCTTGATTCAAGAGTTTTCTGTCTTCAAGACAATGTATTTGCTGTGGACCACCTACATGGCAGTCAGAGTGACAGGATCATTAGGTCTATCAATCACATTACCTTCCAATATGACCTTTGCCAATCAGACTGAAAAGTCATATTCAGAGCAGTCATTCTGGAATAGTTCTTATCTCAAAAAAGGAGATCTAACCAAAATGCTACACTGTCAATGACTCTTTCAGGAAATATTAGAGCCTGCTCCACTGGCATTTTCATAAAGGGAAAACAAGGAGACTGTTATGGTTGAACAGTCCTGAAAAGAAAGGTATTCTAACAAGAAATGTCAATGAAAGTACTGTGAGGAAAATTCAACAATATATTACCTAAGTTAGCTATAAAGTGTATGTTCTCATCACTGCTCCCTGACTCCCACCACATTTTTTTGTATAGGAATATAAAAAAAATAAAGCTGTGTAATTATTTAATGAAGTAAATGCATAAAATAATGTAGAAAGCATTTACCAAAAATCTTTAGTAAATAAAAATCGATTTGAAAGATTTTGAAACTGATTTCACGGCAGCACAGAAGAATGTTGGAAAGGGAAGGAGTAAACACCAATAATCAGTAACACTGTGTGCAGAAGTTGAGATAGGCACATTGCATTTTCCTTCCCAGTGTGCAAGAATCAAAGTAAATGGAGTAATTTACCAGCAATACAAATCTTTGATATTCAAATTGCTATCAAATCCAAAGAGGTTCTTTCTATATCATCTGGAGGAACGATTGAAAATTGAGTTAGCTGTTTGAAATGATTTATCCACTTGACAACAAATATCTAGGACTGGATACACAGATAAGAACTAAAATTCTGCCAGTCAACTCACAAGAAAGGTGATTCCAAGGCTCCTTCACCTGCTAATGTGCATAGTAAGATTTCATCTTTAGATGACTGAATATAAAAAGAGTATTCTTTCTACTTTTCAG
The DNA here is from genome assembly GCA_031878705.1 of Tapirus indicus. Classification (NCBI taxonomy): domain Eukaryota; kingdom Metazoa; phylum Chordata; class Mammalia; order Perissodactyla; family Tapiridae; genus Tapirus; species Tapirus indicus. The sequence goes on along the minus strand of CM062933.1, from coordinate 53,424,270 downwards.
GCAGATGAAAAAAGGAACATAGTAGCATGTATTTATCCTCACTAGCTATCACCTTCCTTTTCACTCAGCCAAGTACTTTTTATTTTTATTTTTCGTGAAGAAGACTAGCTGTGAACTAACATCCATTGCCAATCCTCCTCTTTTTTGCTGAGGAAGATTGGCCCTGGGTTAACATCTGTGCCCATCTTCCTCTGCTTTACATGGGACGCCGCCACAGCATGGCTTGATAAGTGGTGCATATCATGTTTGCGCCCGGGATCCGAACCTGCGAATCCCGGGCTGCCAAGTGGAGAGCGCGAACTTAACCGCTACACCACCGGCCAGCCCCTCACTCAGCCAAGTATTTTTAAATCGTATGGAAATGATTCCACCAATATGATCTGAAGTAAGGACACTCCCACACAAATGGCTAAAAACTAAAGGCACAGGTGAAAAATATATTTGTCAAAAGAATATTCCAATAAAATCAAGGGCAAAGGTTAACATGACTAAAAGTCAAACTAACCTTCCTGGAAACATGGAGGCCACTTAATTGATTTGGAGGACTATAATTGCATTTACCTGTCCTTTGTTGAAATCATTCCTAAGCCATTCTAGAGGGGTAAATTTAGCATTGTCAAGGAAAGGAACCTCAGCACCTCTCTTAGGGACCTGCTCAGAAATTTCTTCCCATTCCATGTAGTGGCTTTTTAGTGACAGCCTTTGAGCCTTCTTTATGCTGAGAATCACAGTGAGGGTTCTTGTGTCCAAGGTATTGATTGTAACCTGAGAGCTGTAAGAAAAGTACCTGAAGCCCCTTGCCTGCAGCCAAGTGAGAATGTACTTCCCTGTCTGTTTTCTGGATTCAAGAACTTAGCCACACTACAGACAGTGGAAAAATGTGAAATCTTTCTAGACAAAATCTTTAATACCGTATTCCAGAGCATGAAGTCAGGAAGTTAAAAGCCAGATATTTTTATGTTTCTTCATGTAAGTAGAAAGTAATACAAGCTGTGGTTGATAGATTTTCTGTCATTCCCTGTTGCATGTGAAACAGGACCCCAAAAAATGAATTGGAAATTTTTCTTTAGCTCTATATCTGTACTGTCCAAAATGGTAGCCACTAACCACATGTGGCTATTTAAATTTAAATTATTTAAGATTTAAGAAATTAAAAATTCAGTTCCTCAGTTGTAATAGCCATATTTCAAATGCTCAATAGTCACATATGGTTAGTGGCCACCGTATTGAATAGCGAAACTATAGAACATTTCTATCATTGAAGAAAGTTCTACTGTACTGTGCTGCTCAATAGCATAAATGACTATTTCTAATATCTTACATTTGCATAGAACAACCTCATCAATAGGTTGGTACCGCTATTTGTATTTTATAGGCAAAAAATTGTGATTCAAAAAGGTTAAACAACTTGTCAAAGTGACACAGTGAGTGGGGACTTGCAAAAAGCAGAGACTCTCACCTAGTTTTAAGTAGGAATCATTTGACTTCCATCAAGTTCTTTCACAGAAACTTCACAATGATGAGCACTTAAAACAGATCACCAGTAAATTGCTCCCTCACCTCAGGCCCCAAAATAGTGTAAATTCCCCCATTTAGGATTTCTTAAATGGGATTGTCAGAGGTAAAGGGAGACTCTCAAGTGGTTACAAGAATCTATCAAATTCCCTTCTCCTTGTTTTTAAATTATGTTGAACTATACCAATTATTCTTATTTCATATTTTGGATCCTTCTGATTGTGTCGTATCTCCACCAATCCTTTATTTTTTGCTTTAATTTCTCCTAATTAATATTTTACCCAAATGTTCTGGGCCCTTTTCTGGATCTGGCTCACACTGATGAACTTCGACCCACCCAACTTGAAGATTTCTCTTGGTTCCAGACTCTAAAGACAGTAGATAACCATGGCTGGGGAAAATAGATGTAATGTCTAGGATCACTGGGTTCAGATTCTGACCTTGCAAGTCCTATAAACAATGCAACAACGATAATATTATAACATAACCCATGTGATAGGCCACTGCAGGCTCAATAACAGTTTTGGATTTCTGACGATCAACATGGTCACAAAAATCTACACTAATAGTAAAGATGTATGGCAATAAATAGTATAAATGATTTGGACACATTGTCTCTGTTTTGCAGACTTTTTCATGGGCACAGTCAACACATGTGTATTTAATAAAAACATCACCTTAAAAATGTGCAATTTTAGACAAATTTATTCAATGACTTAAGCTTCTATGTTTTTCCTGATTTTCTGTCTACTTGCTCTATCATTTATTGAGAGATTGGTGTTGAAATCTCCAGCCATATTGTAGATCTGTCTATTTCTCTTTACAGTTCTATCAGTTTTGCTCCATGTATTTGAAGCTCTATCATGAGGTGCATGAATGTTTATAATTGGTGTGTCCTCTGGATTATTTGGTGCCTTTATCATAATGAAATGAACTTCTCTCTCCCTGCTAATGTTATTTTTTCTCAAATCTGCTTTTTCTGATATTAATATAGTCACTCCAGCTTTCTTTGGACTAGTTTTGGCAGGGCGTATCTTTTTCCATCCTTTTGCTTTTAACCTATTTGTTTCTTTATATTTAAAGTAGATTTGTTGTGGGCAGTTTGGGTCTTGCTTTTTTATCCAATATCTGCCTTTTAATGGGCATGTTTAAAATATTTATATTAAATGTTGTTATTGATATGGTTGGATTTAAATATACCATCTTTCTTTGTTTTGTATGTTATCTAAACTTTTTATTATTTTTCACATGTATTTTTTATATCCAAAGTAACTACTATTAAAACTTCCTTGGAAGCTTTATCTAGTCTTCTGAATATTCTGGAATATAAATGTATTCCTTTAAAAACTTTTTTTGCATAGACTTCCAGTTAAGCCTGGTAATTCTTGCTCTCTATTCTCTACTGAAACCCTGCAAAAGTGACAACAAAGGAGTTTTTAAAAACTTTTTATTTTGAAATAATTGTAGATTCACTGGCATTTGTGAGATATAGCACAGAAAGATCCTGTGTACCCTGCACCCCGTTTCCCCCAGTGATAACATATTGCATAACTGAAATTGACATTGATATAATCCACTGACCTTTGTCAGATTCGCCAGTTTTAGACACACTCATTTGTGTGTGTGTATTTAGCTCTGTGCAATTTTTCACATGTGCAGATTTGTGTGACCACCACCACAGTGATGATGCAGAAGAGTTTCATCACAAGGATCCCTTATGCTACCCACTTACAGTCACAGCCGCCTCACTATTCCCAATTTCTGACAACTGTTAATCTATTCTCCATCTCTACCATTTTTTCATTTTAAGAATGTCACATAAATAAAATCATACAGTATGTAACCTTTTGAGATTAGCTTTTTCACTCAGCATAATCCTCTTGAGATCCATTCCAGTTTTCGCATGTATCAATAGTTCATTCCTTTTTAATGCTGAATAGTATTCATGGCATTTATGTACCACAGTTTGTTTAACTATTCTCCTATTGAAAGATATTTGGGTTGTATCCACAAGAACAAAAACAACAAATTTTTCTCTGCTAAAGCCTCTGTGAAGGGAAGAAAAAGACAAGTTACAGACTCGGAGAAAATATTTGCAAACCACGTATGCAACAAAGAACTTGTATCTAAAATATACAAAGAACTCTCAAAACTTAATAGCAAAAAAACAAACAATACAGTTAGAAAATGGGCAAAAGACATGAACAGACATTTCACTGAAGAAAACATACAGATGACGAATGAGTATATGGAAATATGTTCAACATTATTAGTCATTAGGGAAATACAAATTAAAAACCATAATGAGATATCACTACATAACTATTAGAATGGCTAAAATAAAAGATGTTAACAAGATCAAATTCTGAGGAGAATGTGGGGAAACTGGACCACCCTTTCATCACTGATGGGAATGAAATGGTACAGCTACTCTGGAAAAGATGATGGTGGTTACTGACAAAACTAAACATGTGCTTACCATCTGACCACGCAATCGCACTCTTGGGCATTTATCCTAGAGAAATGAAAACTTAGTTCACACAAAAACCTGTCCATGAGTGTTTACAGCACCTTTATTCATTATAGCCAAAAATAAAGGAATTTTTTCAAGGGCATAAACCCAAAGGACAAAGAGCACAGGTGGATTTACTGTGACACTATGAAGCATGAGTTTTGGGGCCTCTCTTTGCTCGCATGGGTGCCTCCCACGGCTCTGGGAGGGACTCTAGCAATGTGTTCACGTGGTCATATATTTTTGTAAGATTTGCAAAGCTTTTGTAACCACTATTAGTTGAGATTGCAATGGACTCCTACTCTGACTCCTTCATCAGAGTGTGCCTTGTGTTGGATGGTGACTAGGGTTAGTTTTGAGATCTGACTAGGGGAAGTTGATTTGGGGATACAATTAGTGTTGGTTTAGAAGGATATGTTTATGTTGTGGGCAATCACTTCTGTGTATAGTATGTTGTGAGCCAGCCTTGTGCTGATTGTGATTCCAGAACTACTTCTGCTACCAACTTTACCAACACACTAGACATCACAATGCAAATACTCAGGGTCAGAGATTGTCTTGTGATATGACTGTTTTGTGATATGGTTCTAGGCACCAGTGTATCCAGTTAACACAGGAGAAGTAAGAGTTGAAACATGCAAAGCCAGAATGTCTGGAAAATTGTTGCAAATATCAGATATATAAAATTGTAAGTGAATAATTGATGTCATATAGACCACATTTTTTTTCCTCTTTGATGAGAATTTTACAAACTAGGATTATATGACTTCTTGTGTTTGCAGAACACAGACCAATATTTTCACACCTATAGTAAATAATGTTAGCTATGTTTGTGTGTGAAGTCACACGTTTTGTGCATCCCAACTCTCAAAAAAAAAAAAAGCTTAACCATGCTAGAGAAAAGAGTGAAATACTTTTCTATTTTCTTCAAAGAAAAAGATATTACAAAACTGTTCTCAAATGAAGAGATACACAAAGTATATGTAGCCTGAAAAATGATAGGAGAAAAATATTATAGAGTTGTGTCAGGCCATTAATCAATAAGAATATGTTTTTTAAAATTTTGTGGTATTTGTGGTTTTTGTAAGTTTTTCTTAATTTGTCATGTTTATGATTTATTTTCTTATTCAAAATAGGCACTCATTTTTGGATAAAACTTTGTATTCATAATTTTGACCTCATTTTCTTAAAAAGTGTACCCAAAATTGTATAAATTTTAGTCCTCATGAAACCTAGATCTGTCTGCAGATAAGAGAAGAGAACAGAAATTAGGAATAGAATTTGGAATCTGGAAAGTAGAGAGGTGAGTGGTTGCTAACTTAGCAAACCAGAAGGTGCCCATGCAAACAGTCAGGGGTCCTAAAGCTTAAGCCAAAACCTAAGCTGGTGGCAGTAGAAGCATAGAAGCATCTTTAGAACCCCAGAAAAGCTCACGTCATCCAAAAACAGAGGAGCATATCAGTCTGAAACCAAGAAGACTGATTAAAGTCTGTTTAAGAAGAACTAAGTGTTTATAATATTAATAATTATAATTAATATATAATAATTTCAAGAACAGTTGCTTATAATATTATATAACCATTGAATATTAATTTTCTGAATTGTTACATTTCTTCAATTCCATGAGAAAATGAAGGAAGTGAAGTATGTATGAAGAGTGGGATAGGGGTGTAAGAGAACTAAATTTTCATCATCTATAGTATGAAATTAATGAAAATATCTAAAATTGATAAATCAAGAAAGAGAAACATAAACATGTTATTTAAAAATAGAGAGGGAAATATCAAAAAAGCCATAAAAGAGTTGAGATGGTTGTGTCTCAGGAACAGGGTAAGAGACAGAGAGAGAGTGGGACATGGAACTGCCATTTTTTGTAAGAAGCATTGTTCAAATATTTAAATTTAAAACTAAAAATTGTAAATGTATTCAGATGGAGTTTTACAATGCACTTTGTTCCCCATTTTGCCTTTGCTCTTACTACGCCTTGGATTCTTCCCATAGCTGGACGTATAGGTCTACTTCTCTTTCTTCTTTTCTCTTAATGAGAAAATCATCTTATTTTATTGCTATAATGTAATTTATTTAACCAAGCTTATATCGAAAGACATTTAGTTTGCAGTCAGATTTTTAAATTGCAAAGTCTTAATGACAAATCTCTCATGGCATATTTTTGCTTGCATATGTATAGAATAAATTCCTAGCAGTACCTTTTTAAAAAATTTCTTTGAAAGAAGATTTTGTTTTATTTTTCGCACTTTTTAAAAATAAACTTTTGTTTTAAAACAGTTTTTTTTAATAAAAAATGTGAAGATAGTACAAAGAGTTCTTACATACTCCACGTCAACTTTCCCCTGTTATTAACATCTTACATTAGTATGGTACATTTTACATTAATGAACCAATATTGATAAATTATTATTAACTAAAGTGCAAACTTTATTCAGATTTCCTTGCTTTTAGCTAGTATCCTTTTTCTATTCCAAGATCCCAGCCAGGACACTACATTAAATGTACTAATCATGTCTCCTTAAGCTTCTCTTGGCTGCAACAGTTTTCCAGACTTTCCTTGTTTTTAATGACATTGATAGTTTTGAGAAGTAGTGGGTAGGTATTTTGTAGAATGGCCTTTGAATGAGATTTATCTGATATTTTTCTCTTGATTAGAATGGAGTTTTAGAGAGGAAGACCACAGAGGTAAAGTGTCATTTTCACCACATCATATCAATGGTACATACAATCAACATGACTTATTACTTTGATGTCAACTTGCTCACCTGGCTGAGGCACTATTTGTCAGATTTCTCCATGGAAAAATCATACTTCTTTTTCACCCCTTTTCCACACTTTTAGCATTTCTTGCAGGGCAGGTTTGCTGGCAATAAATTCTCTGTTTTTGTTTGTCAGACAAAGTCTTTATTTCTTCTTCACTTTTGAAGGATAATTTCATTGGATATAGAATTCTAGGCAAATGTTTTTTGTTGTCATTTTTCAACACTTTAAATATTTTAACCTATCTCTTGTGGTTTGCATTGTTTCTGAGGAGAAGTCCACAGTAATACTTACTCCTGTTCCTCTAGGTAAGGTGATTTTTTTACTCTGGCTTCTATCAAGAATTTCTCTTTGTCTTGATTTTTCTGCAGTTTGCATATGATATTTCCAGGCGTATATTTTTTGGTGTTTAACCTATTTGGTGTTTTTGGAGCATCCTGGATCTGTGGCTTGGTGTTTGTCATTGATTTTGGAAAATTCTTGGCCTTTATTACTTCAAATATTTCTTCTGATTCATTCTCTCTTTCTTGTCTTTCTGGTATTCCAGTTACAGGTATGTTACACTCTTTGAAATTATCCTTCAGATCTCAGATGTTGTGTGCTGCTTTCTTCATTCTTTTGTTTCTTTGCATTTCAGTTTGGGAAGCTTCTATTGACCTGACATTGAGCTCATTGACTCTTTTCTCAGCCATTTCCAGTCTACTAAGCCTCTCAAAGGCATTCTTCATTTCTATTGCAGTATTTTTCCTTTTAGCACTTAGTTTTTATTCTTTCTTAGAGTTTAAATCTCTCCACTTACATTACCATCTCTTCTTGCATGTTATCTACTTTTTCCATATTCCATACTCTTCCCTTACATGTAAATCATGGTTATCTTAAATGTCCTGTCAGATCATTCCAACATCTGTGTCATATCTCAATCTGGTTCTGATATTTGCTTTGTCTATCCAGACTGTATTTTTTCCTGTACTTGGCTTGCATTGTCATTTTTTGTTGAAAGCCAGACATGTCACATTGGATACTAGGAAGTGAGGTAAACTGGCTTCTGGTGTGAGGTTTTATGTTAATTTGCTAGGATTTGGGCTATGTTCAACGATTGAAGTAGCCATGGGTGCCAATGGCTTTGAATTCCTCCAGTTTCCCTGTTTTTGACTCACCACTTGAGTTTTGGCCCGAAGTCATCCCCCTCAGAAAGAGTTTGCATCTTTCAGCCCTAAGTCTGTGGCTCCCAGGAGTTTCTCTCTCTCAGTCTAGAGCACATTCAGCCTCCAGTAATTTGTCAAAATGGCTATTTAAGTGTTTCTACCAGCTTATGGATCCAGACGCATTTGCTCCTGGTAAGCAGATCTCAGCTGTGACTCTCTGGATTCCAAATTTTGGGGTGCCAATTTGTCCTGTGACCTCAGTTCTCTGAAGAGTCCAAGAAGAATCATTCATTTTTCATTTGTTCAGCTCTATCTTATTGTAAGAATGGGAGTGACCACTTCCAAGGTCTTTACACCTCAGAGCCGAAACTGGAAATCTCCCAGCAGAGAAGATATTTTGATAGAGATTGGCAAGTTGCCCTCCAAAAATTTTTCACCAGTTTACATTCCCATCAATAATGTATGCAATGATTTAAATATACCTATTTTTAAATATCTTGACATCTACTCTGGCTAATATTTGACCTTGAGACTGTGAGACAAACCCTAAAAGAGTAGATATTGGAGAAAGTCCTAAAAATAACTTATTTCACAATGAAAATGTATATTTGTTATGTATTCACATATCTTATTAAATTTTATTATAACGGTGGTGATAGCTGTCTATTTTGATTTTCAAAGGGATTGATTAGTTTGACCTAAAGAATGGGAAAGTAGAGGTGGGGTGGGTTGTGTTCTAATGTATTATAAGTTAAGAATTTCTCCAGTTATGCTTTTTTTAGTTAAAAAAAAGTAAGAGGCAAGAACAATAATTTTGTTTAAAAATTGGTAAGTTTGCATGTATCTGGACTTATACATATAAAATGTGTCAGAATTTTCCATAAGTTATGAATCAAAACTGAAATTTCTGTCCTTGGTCTGGCTCCAGGAGGTAGCGTAGCTCAGCGATTGTGTGCATGCAGCTGATTTTTACACAGGAAGTAATCCTTGATGGTTTCAAACCCTGCCTCTTCTTTCTTTTTTAAAACAGAAATATTCTCCATTAGAATTTGTCTTAGTTTCCTTGATTTTTGCCAGGAAAGTAATGCATGCTTTTTCCCCATCTGTCCTTCTGTGTAGAGATGATGAAGCAGCAACAAGTAGATTTTTCTCTTTTCCCACATAAATATTATTTTTTCATAAATGCTTTTTCTGTAAGTGGAAAATATACTTCAAAATCCAGTAAATACTTTTTTGGTCAGCAAATGGCAAAACCTAGCAAACCAAAGATCTTTCTGTTGAACACAACCCTTCAACCATTATTTTACCTCATTCCTCACTGAAAACTTTATTGTAAAAATAGGTAATCTTTGGTGTAAAGTAGAATGGATGAAAAGAAAAGTCTGATATATATTTCAGGGTCAAAATGCAAAAAAAAAAAAAAAATTGAGTGTAATTTTGAATAATTAAGCCATCTTAACTCAAGCTTAATTTACTCCAAAAGTGAAAGAAGTGAAGACTGTTTTAAATGAGTAACTTAATTATTATTAAGAACCACAGTGTCATTTGTTCACTCACTCTGGTGTAAACATCTACTAATGGCAAATGAATTCTATATTCTAAGGAACGTCAAAAGGCTCTCCATCCTTGTAAATAATCAGTTGTGGAAAGGAAATGAAATATGAAGCAAAGCCAAAACCCCTATTGCAGCTTTGTTTTGTTAAGCTCTGTGCTCATAAGATATTGTCAACCACAATGAAATGTGGCTTTACTGAATGTTATCATTCAATGACAAGGAGGATGAAAAGATCAAACAAGTCACATTAGATGCTCAGGTTGAGTTATTTCCACATTTACATGATACTATTGCTATTAGCAGTGTTAGAAACTGCCCAATATTCAAGTTTTCTTTTTTTTAATAATTCAGTTTCCACCCCCTCTAACCGTAGAAGTCTATCTATCTTGTAGTTTAAAGCATTATCCAACAAAAATTAAAACTCTCATCTAGGCTACTGATCTAATTCTTTTAGACACTCACTATCTTTTACTAAAAACAATTTCAGGACCTAAGGATTTAAAGTAAATATGAATTATGTTTTTTTTCAAAGAGATCATGCATCCAATAAAAGTAAGTTTAATTACCAAAATAAAAGCTTACTATGTGAACATAAGGCCTTTCACTCCTAAATCCCCTTGCTTCTGCTTCAACAGAGTTTCTGAGTGGGAGAATGTACTGAAATCGCCCACTTTACAGCTCACTTTCTCAACCAGCAGCCTAGATTAGGGGGATTTTATCCATGCACAGACAGTCAGCAATAGTTAAAATAGCTTCTACATTCAGTCGTCAGGAATTACCCTTGTTCTATTATCTTTCCTCAGGTCATAAGGAAGTTTCTCAAAAGGTTCTCATGCTACTAAATGTTATGCTTCAATATTTGTTCATCTCATCAAAGCTGTGGCACCTATAATATAATAATGTGTCTTCTCTTTTTTCTTGGTTTGGATAGAAAATAGCATTCCAGAAAAAGCTCTCAATCCTAAAAAGTTGAAAAACATTTTTATCATGAGAGAAACAATACCAGGAATAATGGTGCCATTTGGATGTACACTCCTGCCAAATGAACACTAACCCTAAGCTTTTGACAAGAGTCTTGCTGATGAGAATCTAGCAATTTCACGATGGTTTGGGGGCCAATATTTAGTTTGTGAATTTATAGTCTGGAGATTAACTACTTTCAATAAGTGGTATGTCAACTCTTTATCCGTGGGCTAGATGATAGATTCATTTTATTCTGAGCAGACTGAAAACAAGTGTAGGGAATGAGAAGGAATAGGGGAAGAGAAGTGGGAAATAGAGTTGATTTTTTACTGTTGGAAGGGTGGGCATTTCATATTGGCGATCCACTCTCAGATGTAATAGCAAGGAAGTACTTGCAGTAACAACCAACCCATGTAAAATTTATGGGGTTGCCTTCCTTCTCAAGCACATGTGTAGTAGGCTACCACCTCTATTTGAAGACTCATTGCCTCCTCTCTTTTTCCTTGATCATTCTGGCCACATTTCAGCTCCTCCAAGGATGTGTCATTGTTTAGAACCAGTGTTCTGTTTCCTTTGCCCCCTTTTTACTGATTTTGTTTTTTTGAGCTCCTGTAGAGGCATACTACAACAATTTGGACCTAAAGAAGTCTATACAGTTCAGTAATCTGTTTGTTGAAGATATATTATTCCTAGCCTGTTTGATGCTATCAAATACAGCATCTTCTGGTGCAATGAAATAGGTTCTTTGCAGAATAATGAGTAAAAACTCAAGCTCTTATGTGAGAGAGCATGGGGTCTTGTCCTACCTCCATTGCTTTATAGATGAGTGTCTTAGCAAAGTACATTTATCCTCTGAGTCCTTGTTTTCTCATTGGCAAGTGGGTATCATAAAAGAACTCGCTTTATTGGTTTTGAGTCAATATTAAATAAGCTCCTCCCTGAATAATGCTTAGCATAGAGCATGAGCTATCATAGACCTTCAATGAATGTAACCATACAAAATGGGAATGACATTGCAAATATACTCTCACTGGAAAGAAACTGAATACAGTGTCCATACCTTTTAAAAAGTGATTCCTTGGAAATGTGGTGAGGAGTTTAAGATCAGTCGACATGCATCTTAGAATTCATGTGCTGGGCGTGCAGCTTTCTGGATTCAAGCCACAAATCAGAGGGCATAGTACAGTAGCCAACTCTAATTTTGATAGGCGACAGAGGGTAAACATAATCCATCAGGCCTAAGGTATCAGATAAACTTGTGGTATTCTTAACATCAGTCATTATTAATTAAATTAAATATAAAAGCAGGGTTGCATCCCAGGGAGAGTTTCTGCCTTTCAAGGAAGGTCCTCAAGCTTTCGTCAAACAAAGTCCAAAAATAGATGATCCATTTTGTGAAGCTATTCCCTACAGGCTGACTTAATAAAACAGACCTTTCAGAAACTTCCCTTTTAGAATCACTGAGACTTGGCCTTTTGGCTACACATTATGACACAGGGAAAAAAAAAAAGCTAAAGAATCAATAATTATTTTCTAGCCAATTACTCCTTGCTAATTTTGAGAGAGCTCACATTTCTATAATAGTGTGACTTGGAATTTAAAAGGTGTGTGCTAAGTGACATAAGTATTCCTCAAGTGATCGGGCTCAGTGCTCCAGCTTTGTTCTCTGTGAGCTCCTGTAGCTGTATGATGTAGTTGTGCAGGGTCAAAGAAGGTCAGTCACTTTTTCATAGAAACAGTTCATTCACTTGTTATCCTTTGTTTGTTGATGGCTACCCAACAATGCTTCAACCCAGTCTTTGACATTTATTTTCGTGGGTCAGCAGAAGACATAAGAAGAAATTAAACACTAAGTTGTAAACTGACTCTTTGTTAATAAGCTGGGTGGAAATTTCGACAGAAAAATGACAGTCAAAAATAACTGTTTGAAATAAAGTTTGTAAATGATGCATGGTCTTCAGTAATCTATTCTTTCCTTTTCTCTTTTACCGCTGATTATCAAAATTTGGCTATAAATAACTCTCCAGATGCAGAAGCTAGAACTGCCAATCAACATTGTCTGCAGTGTCTTTTACGAGTTCCGATGAATGCCTTCCCATTTCTTCTGGTAAGGACATGTGTCCAGCATGCCTTATGATGGGGACTTCGGATTAACTCTTTTTCCTCAGGACATTTTAGTTTAACATCTACAAAGTCATAGGTACTGCTTGACATATACAAAAAAGCTATATAAGATATTGATATTATTGCCAAGAAATTTCTTTAAAGTGAGTCACATTCCAAGGCAGTGTTTCTGAAAACGGTGCTGGTGCAACCCAAAGGAGGCAAAAGAAGCAATCTTTACTTACCTTTGTGATCTCCTATGAAATGCCCTGCAGTTTCCCGGTGGCTATGCCCCATATTGCAGAATCCGAAGGTAACATTTAGCCTATTCTCTCTTTCACTGTTCATTCCATCTTGCTTCTTGGTTGATGAGGGAGCCCTCTGGGCTTGAACTTCCTGTGCTCAGAATGAAAAATAGACAATGGACTAGCTACATGGATCATTGTTGTAGGATCTTGAATGAGTGGGGTTAAAATTTGTAACAGTCATTAAGAGGTTAGCTCAAATCATTTCAATCTTTATCTCTAACTTAATAAAAAGTCTTTGAAACAGGCAGCTAAATTATTTCTCCAGATGTGTTTCCCTGCAATTGGCTAGTCTTACTGCCTAGTTTCTACGAAGTTGAGTTATAAATTGCACTGTTGTTAGTCTTATTGCCTTGTATCTATGAGGCTGGAGTTATAAATTGGCAGAGATTTTGTTGATCCCAAAAGGTTTTCTGAACTAGCTCTGTGGTCAGAATAAGAAATAATTACTAGGAAGAAGCAGTTTCTCTAGGCAGTAGCTAAGAGAGAGTTAAGAGTATTAGTCCATTGCTCCTGGGGCTGCCTTCATGGGCATGCAAACTGTGGCCTAAGCGGGCCTCGGGCTTGATTTAATGCTCTGCTGTTGCCATCTTAAGATTCTTAATAATTTTATCCTTGAACTGGTGTTTTTTAGGTGAAGTCATATAGGACAATGGAACATGTGCATGACCAGAGAAGATACATACACTATGCATGATTGCTGCGATTCCTTGTTGCCCCCATTCTCATACACTGTTCACAGTGACCCTGTGCCCAGCATTTGGGTGAACCCACAATGCACAGGACTTCACTGAGATGTAAAGCATATGTGTGAGGTCTTTCACTGAGTAAACGGGGAGCGGGGGGGTCGGACAGAGGTTTCCTTTGAATGAGAACTTGCTTCAAATGCAGAGAGAAGACAAGGGAGTTCCAAGAACCATAAACAACCAAGGAGCTCTATCATATTGTTTCTTACTCATGTTAATTCCCTGTCTTAGCCAATCACATATGCTAGAACTCATGACATCAAGGAAAGATAAAGGGAGAATGATCCATAGTTACCTTACCTTTAGTCCTTCCTTTCCCATCTGTAAGTTGAAGGTAGAGTGTTAGTAGAATGTATGTGCATTGAGAAGTGAAATAAAAACATTTGAGTTAGTACTCTGCAGCATTTCTACTCTTCCAGTAAGAACAAAATACGTATGCATGTATGAGCTACAAAATACGAGTCGTGTAATTTTGGTGATTCTACATGTGAGTTGAATGCTTTTATACTTGTATTTAAGACTGGCATGCACAATATAAAGATGAATGGTAAAATGAATATTAATAATTAACGATTTTATTTTTTCTTTATTTATAATGGTATTAAATAAAAAATTGAAAAAAACACCATGACAAGTCAAGAGAAAGACTGTGGAAGAAAGGAAAAAGCTTTATATTTTAGTACCTCTAGTAGCACGTTATTTTCTGCTTTTTGAATAAGAAGTTCTGCATTTTCATTCTGTTCTGGGCCTTGCAAATTATATAGCTGGCCCTGGTTGCTCCAGAGCTGACTGCATCTTGACCTCACTAAGTCATTAAGAGGTGGGGTTTGGGAAGAATGGAAGGGGAGGTGAGGCAGTAGGGAACAGCTCAAGCCCTTTCCGTCTTGAGGCCCTGTGGACTCTCCTCTTTATTGTTTTAATGAAGGTCTTTATTGCCTTATTCTGAAATTATTTTAATAATAGCGGTTTCTATCAGTTTCCCAACCAAAGAATGGCCCCAATATTCCCCTTCGTTTCTGGTTTTCTAAATACACATGAACTTAAGTCATCTTTGCTTTCGTATTTCCTGTGGAGCGAGTTCAAGAGCTTGTATTCAATCATCTACCTTCAAAACCACTTCTTTTTCATTCCATTTTTAATCCCATAATTTGAGGTCACTAAAAATATTTTACACATATCCTGTGGAGTTTGACCCTCTCTCTCCCTTTTCCCTTGTGTTCTGATTTCTTTCTCATTTATCTTAGGTGCACAGAATTGCAGTCAGGATCCGGCCTTTGTATATGTCCTGTTGGTTGCTTCTAAAGGGAAAAAAAGATGAGTCACATTGTTAATGCTCTTTAAAGTTCTCCTAAGAGGCCATAACCAATTGGCCAAGATATCAATAATGTTTTACCTCTGCCTTCAACTCTGGTGCCCTTTCATCACCTTTAAGTAAACATTTTGATTTTAGCATAACCTCAGCCTGGCCTTTTCAGTTCCTTTGTTCCCTAACCTCATACTGTCTAATTTCTGGATTCTCAGCATCAGAAAGCGCTAGGACCTACATCCTGTTCTGATTTCTTTTGTCTGCATCCTAACAGAAGCTGTAAGATCTCAGGACAGCCCTCATGCCTGCACCCTGCCGATGGGCCCTGCCCACTTCTGCCTTATTCTCAACATTTTAGAAACACTGAGTCACTTGTAGTTCTTCAAACGTGTCTCAGGTTTTAGGCCTCCTTACTTTTCTCGTGTTAGTCCTATCCAGAATCTCCTTCCCTATCTTCACCTAGATCATTACTTCTCAAGCTTTAAGGATTATCTCAGGCATTACCTCCTCCAGAAGCCTTTCCTGTTCCTTCACCAGGTAGAGTTAGGAGCCTTGTTAGGGCCCATGCTACCCTGGTACATACTGTGTTACACTGAAATCACCTGCTTATGCGATTCTTCAGACCACACTGTGATGTCCTCGAGGGCAGGGATGTATCTTTTCATTTGCTGCAAGTTATATAGTCTGGGGCACACAGCAGGTATTCAGCACATATTTTTTGCCTGAATTAAAATGAACTGAATTAGATATGCTCTAGTCTAATATGTGATATCTCCTCTGGATATTTTTTATGTGGTCCTAATCCAGAGAAAACCAATATATGTATAGAAATTATATGCACCAGCATTATTCTGTTAAGATTTTTAAAGTCATAGAATCTTAAAATTAGGAAGAACCCCAGAATATCCTACTCAATACAGGAATCCCCTTTCAGAGTTTTGGCCACTAATTATCCATTTTATTTTATCATTTAATTTCATTTTATTCTTTTAACCAGGTTTGGGTGAAGGAGATGATTGAGGAAGAGATAGTTTCATGTATTCTTTCTACCCAAAGCCAATCAATGATGTAAATTCTCTTTTTCGGAAGCCCATTGCAATCAGGGATGAGCTATTCAAGTCAGAGGTAGGAGAAAGGTCACCAGAAACTTTTGCTATACCTACGTTTGGGCAAATCCTTTCCCAAGAATATTCCAAAGAAGACTCCACAAAATTTCCAGGTATTCAAGAGCTCTAACATTAGTTCAGCTAAAGATAAGCCATGTGGAGAGCAGTTTTGGGTCCTCTTCATGGGGTTTAGCTAGAATTTTTATTTCTTGGTACTTCTTCGATTCTTTCCTTCTTGGGAAAGTTAACTGCCTGGGTTGTCATTTTTGTCAATGTCCTGCATCAGTTACCAGATTGACATCTGTTCTTTTTAGACTAGAGCAAGTACACTGCATTCCAAGAAAAAAACTTCCAGGTTTTTCAAATTTCCAGTATCAGTATCTTCTTGTTATCAGTCACATCTACCTCCACGTAAACACCCAGACGTTGGTCCTCTGGACTTCCGTCCCCTGGTGGTGGTGAGAGCCGCCTTCATAGTCAAACTGCAGATTGGTCCCGTCCACGTGTTTGGGCCTGGGCCAGGGACCTGACACATGAGTTTTCCTCCGTGTACTGCTGCCGGCTCTTACTGAGGTCAAGGGCCTCTAACCTTGTTCCGTCTCTCCACTGACTCCTTCTACTGCTGAAGTAGATGATGTTAGCCTAACTTTGCCAGCTTATTTTCAGAGTCAGAGTTAAAAAATATATGCAGGGTTAAAGTGTCAGGGAAGTGAAAAACTATCAGGTTCACTCTTCTCTCCTCACCAAGAGTTCACTGCTCAGTCCTTTGCAGTATCAGCTGGTTAACCCAGAACGGGGCGGAGCAGAGAGGAAAGGGCAGTGGGAGAGGAGAGGAGGTGTCCACAAGAAGAAAAGGTGAACTGAACCGAGTTGACTTGTTTCTCCATGTGCTGACTTAGACCTCTTCTTAATCAGAGAGACTCTTTATTGGATCCAGAATGGTTTTCCCTGAAAGGAAGACGAATTGCTGAATTATAAAACTAGGACAACGGGATAGAGAGACTTCTCACCTTAGATTTGACACTGTGGATTACTTCCTCCCCATTTTTGTCCTTTATGAGCCAGAATTGCCCCACAATGGATAATGGAGCCCAACTGCTTCTGGGCAGGTGCTATTGGGCCCACAGCAGACAGTATCCCCATTTGTGACCTGTGGTATTGCGTCCACGTGGCAACTAAAGAACAAACACTTCCTGCTCCTGAAGTCACTGAGCACACATACGCTGCCCCAGGGTCATCAGGGTGGCTTTGTGTTCCTCCCCTAAAGTAACCAGTGCTTCAGCAGTGACTCAGGATGGCGGGGGTCTTGACTGTTTTTTCTTTTTAATGTTCCTCCTAGGCTCCAGACTCGCTGGAGACATCCTGACACGGAATGCTTTGCCGAGCACAATGCGATGCCCTTTACCTAGTAAAAGAGTGAGTCTCATAAAGGTGCTGCCTTCCCCGCAGAACAAACAGCGGAAAGGCATCAGGGGAGCTCAGCCGCAGACAGAATGCACATGGCGACGCAGGAGCCACTGTGGGATTCCTCAGATGAAAGCCGATTTCAATGAACATTGTGTCTCAGAGCCTGCTTCCTCTTGCTCTGTAAGAGCTGCAGAAGGAACATCCCACTTGCGTCTGCTGACACAAAAGAATGCTGTGGCTGGGAGATCTTATCGAGCCTTCCTGCGCCACAGTAACAGAGCGCCAGTTGTGTCTTGTAAGAATTGCTCATTGTTTCTTGGGGATGACTGGCTCCTTTGGGTGGGATCTGATGGCATCTCGTGGAGCGGAGGTAGGTGGTGCTGGGAGGCCAGCCGCCACATGACCCAGCTTGTCGGCTTCGGGGAAGTCAGACAGGGGAGCCAACTTCACCCAGGTCTGTTGAAGAGCCAAGCATTTAAAGTTAAACTATTAAAACATGCACACGCTGTTTACTTACTAGCATCTTCAACTGTAAAGTTAAGAGCAAAAAAGAGAAGTGATGGTCAGGGTTGGTTTCTCTGTTGGTAGAAGCTGTTTATTCTCATTTAATCAGTTCCCCTAAAGCTGTTTGATTCTGATAAAATTGAAAAGAATAAAGAAGAATTGTTTTGAAACAGAAATTTATTGATTTAAAACCATCTCTGGTGAATTTAGATGTTAATTAATAAACATTTTAGCGTTTATGACATGAAACTCAAAAATATATACTTGTTTTATAAGGTTTAAAATTATCACATTTATATTTAAAAGTGTAAGTTAACGACATTGGGTTAATTAAATTTGGCCAATTCCAAAGGAGATAATGTCTCCTTTGCTCAGAAAGTTCATGACCTCCCAGTTTGGGCCTTTCCTAACAGGGAGAATTGGTGGTTACCTGTTCAGCTCTACAGAGGGTAGAATTAGGATTTTCTTCCCTTTCCTCTTCATCTTCCTAAAGGCCACTGCTGTAATTAGTACATGTAAGAAATATTTAACTGGCAATAAGACACGCCAAGGAAAAAGGATGACCTTGAGTTTCTTAAAGGGACAATGCTTGAGATAAACATTTGTAATCCCTCCCTCCTATATCTCCACGTAGTACTTTCTGAAATGCCCTTTGCCCTAAATGAACTCATATTCAGTTATTTCAACAACAACAAAACTTATTCTCCTCTTACTCTGTATAAGCTTCTGAGGCTCAAGATATTACCAAACACCACCTCTGTAGTGTCTATTATTGAAATTATCAAATGCTGCAATTAGCTATGTATAAATTTGTTTTCCCTCGGTGAACTGTGAGCTTCTTGAGGAAAGGAGCTGAATCATGTTAATCTTCCTGTCCCTATTGCCATGCACAATGTCTTGCAGTATACATTAATGCCTGGTAAATATTTATTGGATGGATGGATAGATGGATGGCTGGATGGTTAGATGGATGGATGGATGGATAGATGGATGGATGGCTGGATAGATAAGTGGATGGATGGCAATATTGTGGTGCCTCCAGTTACAAATGGGATTTTGATTCAGGCTGTCTACGTGGTTCTTGGCATGATTATACCTGTTAATCCTCTAGGCCTTTATTATCCCACTCTTCCATACAGAGAATAAAGAGATTTTCAAGATCACATAATCCAGCTTCTTCAATTTACAGTTGAGGAAATGAGACTCAGAGAGAGAATCTGATTTACTCATAGTCCCACATCTAATAAATAAGTAACAGATCTGGGTTAAAATCCATATCTCTTGCTTTTCAGTCAAATACCCACTACATTATGTTGCTTTCCATGACTCATATTTGGAGGCTTTAAGGGACCCTGTGGAGCAATCTGTCACTCCTGGCTTATCTGGGCAATGTGTGAGAAAACTTGGATATAACAAAGCTAGGTGGAGGAGCCACTGTGGGGCTGCTGAATTCATATATCGGCGGTCCTGAAGAAAGGTAAGAACAAGAATGACTCATTCTTATTCAGGCTGATGTCATCCCAGGTGTCTCTCACAAGATGCCACACTAAAAATTCAGTGGGTGGTGTCCCGTTCCCTCGCTGGTCTCCCAGATTACCTTTGGAGATGGTGTGGTCTAGCCCTACTCCATTGGCCAAGATTTCTATTTCACACAGAGTCCAGCTTTTCAAAGCTCTTTCCAAAGAAGCTTATGCTTCTCCAGTTGACAGTGAGGCTGATGTAATGACGCTGTCTCTAGATCCCCCTGCTCTCAGGAAATGCTCCCAACACATCACCTCTGGTTTCTCTGAATTATGCCCAGTCACACTGCTTCTAAATGCTTGTGATTGACCTACACTTAAATAAAACGTTGTTCATTAAGAATTTAACCTTTTAGATGAAACTATTTTAGAATGGACACATAACAACACAGATGAATCTCAAAATAAATATGCTGAGTGAAATGTGCTCAAAAAAGAGCACATACTGTATGATTCCATTTGTATAAAACTGTAGAAAATGTAAACTAATTTAGAGGAAGGGAAAGCACATTAATGGTTGCCTGGGGATGTGGGGAAGGAGAAGCAGGGAGGGGGTGATTAGAAAGAGGAAGAAGTCAACTTTTGAGGGTGATGGATATTTTCACTCTCCTGATTATATTGCTGGTTTCATGGGTGTATGCGGATGTCAAAACATCAAGTCGTACAATTTAAATACGTGCATCTTATTGTATTTCAATTATATCTCAATAAAACTGAGGAGTTTTTTAAGAATGTAAACTTTTCCATGTAAAATTCAACCAAAATACTATATTAGTCAGAGTTCAATGACAGAAGCAGAAACACTAGAATGTGTGTGTGTGTGTATATATATATTTATATCTCACATAGTTACAGGAATTTGACCTTACATAATTGTGGGGTGTGTTTAAGTCATGTCTGTAAGGTTGTTGTCTTCACCTCTGATGCTGGAGATTAAAGTCCAAGGACAGGCTGTCAGGAAAGGAAGATGGATGTAAAATGAGGAAGAGCCAGAACAAGCTAGAACCCACAGGCACAAGCTGTAGCCCACAAGGACAGACTGAAACTTGTATCAGTTCTAAATGCCTGTGACCTTGATTGCATGGAGGTCCTGCAGAATCAGGGCCCTTCATCGTGGAGCTAAACACACATACTTGGGCCAGGAGTTGGAGGAGCTGAGGAGGATTCAAGGGCAGGGAGCAGTTATAGGCCCAGCTGCTGCCCCACACAGGAGGTGAGACAGCAGGGAGCAACAACCATATGAGCTATGCTTCACTGCCCCCCTCCAAATTTTGCACAAGAATGTCTCCTCCAGCCCACTCTCTCCAGAAACATACAGGAAAGGGAATTCTGGGAAACAGAGTTCAGACTGTTCAAGTTCCCTCATAACAAAGTCACCCCTTGACTACTTGGCACTCATGCACATCTCTTAAGTCATACTTCATCTCCAAACAAAAGTAATGGCAGAGTCATGCCTCCACCTAACATGATACATCTATCTCACGTACAACCCCAAGCACATTAACCTTTCCCCAGAAGAGGATCCCAAGTTCTTTTTTTGGCTTTGGGTGGTGTCCATTCATAGTTTGATTCTAGCTGATTCACATTTCCCCTCTGCTACCCTATAACTTATATACTGAGCTATTAAGTTAACCACTCTGAACACATTTATGTTAGATGATAAAGGATGAGAAAGAGGACAAATGTAAAAATAATCTGGCTAAATATACATATATAAAAAGATTTATATGCATGTATATATATAGCTATATAAACTATATATATACATTTATAGTCATATCATAATAAGAAAGAAATACAGCTATTACAGTACTTGTACCTGCAACTGGTCACTTGGCTGTAGCTGGTATTTATAACTACTTCCTTCCACTACCCATTCCATGTGCTCTTTGTCTTCAGCAAATACTTCAGCCAGTTGTGGATCCTTGCCTGGTGGGGTGAACTAAATCTTCATTCCTGAAGGGTCTGGGCCATTAGCAGTCCTACTAATTTGAGTTGAAGTAGCTTAATCACAGGATATGGGAATCCTGAAAGGCGACCTTGAGGATCTTTAACATTGGAAATATACTCCCCCTTACTTCTTTGTGTAGAAGCAGCACAGTTTCGATCACTCCCTTCTTTGCCTACTGATTCGCTGGCATGAGTCAGGGTGTCCAGGGGCACTCCAGTTCAACAGAATCATTGCAGGGTCCCCTGGTGGAAATGTTCCTCTGTTTGGAGCTAAGGCCTCTAGACCAGTAAAGCTTTGTGTCACAGGGATGGGAAGCAAAAGTTTAGTAGACCACTAGGAATAATACTGAGAGGAGCTTTTCCCATAACCACCCCTTGTTCCCAGACCCACGAATCCTAGCTATGGGAGAAACAGAAATATACATTGACTGATGATTTAGAGAATACTTCACATCCTAGACAACTGACCATAACTGAGTCTTCAGAAGGCCTTTCCATCATTCTATCAAGCCAGCTGCCTCAGGATGGTGGGGACCATGGTAAGACCAGTGAACTGCACGAGCCAACAGCTGCACCTCATTTGCTGTGAAATAAGTTCCTTAGTCAAAAGTGATGCTGTGTGACATAATGATAGTGAATAAGTCATTCTGTACCTGGTTTTGGTGGAAGCGCACGTGCAGGGAAGGCAAATCTGTATCAGAGTGTTTATTCCAGTAAGAACGAAACACTGCCCCTCCCAGGAGAGAGGGATCTAATCTAATATAATCCACCTGACAACAGGTGGCTAGCTGGAATGGTGCCATGTCAGGGGCTCAGTGTTGATTCTGTTGTTGGCAGATTGGGCACCCCGTGGCGGCGACAGCCAGAGGGGCTTTAGGAAGTAGAAGTCTATGTTGCCAAGCCCATGCATAACTTCCATCTCTGTCACCGTGGCCACTTTATTCATGAGCCATTTGGGCAATGAGGGGGTTGCTAGGGGAGGAGGCTGACTGATATCCACAAAATGTCCCAGCATATCCACCTGATTATTAAAATACTCTTCTGTTGAGTTTCTCCTTTGGTGAGCATTCTCATAGGACACAAATATCTTCACACATCATGCCTGTTTGGAGAGATCTGTCAACCTACCTCTCCTCCAGATCTCTTTGCCATCAATTTTTTAATCATGTTCCTTCCAAATCCCTGACCTTCTGGCCAAATATTAGCCACACTCCACGAATTAGTGTAGACTTGTACTTCTGGACATCTCTCCTAAGCAAACTGGACAACCAGGTGCAGTGCTCTAAGTTCTGTGCCCTGGGGGCATTTCCCTCACCACTGTCCTTCAGGGCCATTCCAGAGTGGGCTGTGGTGCTTCAGCTGTCCATTTTGGTTTTAGCTGTCCAGTTTTTGAGTGGCATCTGCCTGTTGTGCAATGGTCATATGCTGATGAGGCCTGATTTTTTCTTCCTCCAGCTCCTGGTCACAGAGAGCTCCTCAAGAGGCAGTGGATGCAGATTAAGAGAGAAGACAAGTATCGGGAGTGGGGCACGGACGTGTGGGCCACTGCTCATGCAGCATACTTGTGCCTTCAGGTTCCGCCCAAGGCCAAGTTCATATATATCGCTTCCATCTGAGAATGAAGTACTTCTGTGCATGCTCAACTTTATGGCTCGGTGGATCAGACAACACCCAGCAATAGGCAGCTCAGGTCATATGGTAACTTTGTGACCCATGACCAAGCATTCAGTTTCTACTAAAACACAGCAGCAAAACAAAAGTTATTTCTTAAAAGAAGGCTTGTTATCCACACAGGATGGCTGGGCTTTATTCCAAAATCCTAAGGATCTGCACTGTGATCCACCTATAGGAGCCTGAAAAGGATCCAAACAGCATCCCTACCTGCCCCTGACATTTCAAGCACCATTGGATCTGCTGGACTCTATGGTCTAAGTGGCAGAGCTGCTTGCACAGCTCTTTGGATTTCTTATAGAGCTTTCTCTTATTCTGGGCCCCACTCATAATTGGTAGTTTTTTGGATCACTCAGTAAATGGGTCAGAAAGGGTACCTCGACCTGCCTCAGACTGGACGGCTAGACATTTCACAGGTTGCAGGGCCCTGATTTTTTATGGGATTTGCTTCTCACCCTCTGGCATGCAAATGTCCTGTCGCTGTGTCTAGAGCAATTGGTTCTTTCTCCTCACCAGGTGCAGGAATCAGAGAAGCCAAAGGAGGACTCAGGGGAAGAAGAAGCAGCGGCAAGTCCAGCCACTGCCTCACATCACGGAGGCAAGCCAGCAGATAGGCAACAGTGTGAGTGAGCTGAAATACGGCTGCTGCTTCACTTCCACCCTCCACATCTCCCACGAAAATCCCTCCTACAGCCTACCTTAACAGGAAATATACAGGAACAGGAATTCTGGGAAATGCAATTCATCCAAGCCAAGATGGCACATCACAAAGCCATCACAAATATGATTTATAGTAGATTATTATAGTGTGGAGAATCCAATTTTAAAAAAGTAGATGCTGATCCTGGCATGATCTTCTTTCCTGAAGCATCCATCTGACAAAATGATTTCTTCTACCTAAAAGGCCTTGATTCCATAGACTACATGTGTGTGTTCTGGCCCTGGGGAGATTATCAGAAGAGGGCTGTTTCCAGAAACATATATTATTTTTTAACAAATAAATGCTGAATAGAGTGAAAAAGTATTCACAGTTTGAGTGTGTTTATCAATTGCTTTTCCAGAGAGACTAAAATTTGTTTAGGTTTGAGGTTATTTTTTTTAACATTTAGTCTTCAAAGAATTAGAATTTGCTTTTAAGTTAAAAAGTGCGCCACAGGCCAACAGCAGTGTAATACGCTTTTGTATTGTGCTGAAAAGAAAGCCTCAGCATTTGCTCTCCAGGCTTCCTGGAACGCCGCTTCTCCTGGTGCTGGGGCACAAACACGTGGTTTCAGAATTGCCTGTCCCAGACGAGAGGAGGGTCCCAGTCTGTGGATCTGTTCCCGTGCAGAGTGCTCCTCCTTTCCCGTCTGAAGTCGATCGTCTAATGGAGGGCTGACACCAACTTTTGTCTCCTACTGTATGAACCGACGAGTTTCTCTTAGAAAATGGTAAGATGATCACTCTGTACAAGGAAGGAGTGTGTCGGTGTGATGTGTGCCAGCACGACAAGCTTTGCAGTGATAAAGGACAGAATTCACACCAGAGAGCAGCCAAAGGAAGAGAAAGTACAAATGAGACCACGGGGAGAATGGTTTTCAAATCGACTCTTCCTTATCTCAAGCCAATTCACGACTTCCTGATGAAGACATTTGTCCACCCAACACTGCTAGGGCGTCTAAAAATTCCGCCACAGAATAACAACTGTCAACACCTGCCTCGGGCACAGGAGTTGGGAGAGACCACAAATGGGAAAGAGACTTGAGTGCACAATGTTACCATCTTGGCCACAAAATTGGTCATCTCAGTTAGTTTGCTGAATTGAAGGATTAAAAAAGAAATGTATGGTACCTTTGACATAGTATTGGCTGAACATTCATTTAACACATATAACTGGATGATTGACTAAGTAAGAAAAGAGTCACATTTGCATTTCATGTAGACATTTGGCAAACATCTGGTCCTATCCCAAAAGAATTCTGATTTTTTTCCCCCACCATTTTGGTCCTTGAAGGTTTAACATCTCAAAAAGTCATCAATCCTTAGGACTAGAGCATGTTGGGGTCACAAGGGACAGAGACCCTGAACAACTGAACAAAGGAGGGAGGAGCATCGACCAGAATGGAAAGAATTATGGGAATTTTCCACCCATGGACTGGACACACCTTCATGCAAACAAAGCTTTTGGGCTGAGGTTTATATTTTATAAAAATGTGATAAAACACGTGATAAGCCCTGAGAGGATAAGCAATCGTTTTCTTTTTTTTAATCCTCCAAAATCCTGTACCACATGCTGAGCCGTTGAAGGGAAAAACCTTTTGTCATTTCTCTTTCCAAACGTCTGTTTCCTTTCTGCCCCCAGAAATTTGAGCTGCCGTGTGTCGGCAGCTCTGATCCTGCGTCCGCCCTTGTCCTGACCACGTCTGTCAGCCGCCACCGACCGGTGGGCTCTGACAGGAGGTGCTGGGCTGGGTTGTTGCAGCAGCAGTCAGGCACGTTTCTGCTGGCTGAGGCTGTCTCTCCAGGTCTGCAGTCTGCTCTGCGTCACTCAGGAGGGGGAGGGAGAGGCAGATGCAGACGCAAGCCACTCTGGATCTTTTCCCTTGCAGCCATCTCCCAGTGCTCCGTAATGGGGACAAGTGACCAAGATCTCTTGAGGACACTTCTCCATCATGGATACCTGGTTTCCTTCCCCAGCACCTCTTTGAGCCACTTTGTTAAAAAAAAAAGTCTGTAGATTTTTATGATCATGATACTAAAATAAAATTGCTTAATCTCTGTTACTTAATACTAAGCATTCAAATAATGTCAAAGGTGTTCTTAAAAATCCAGCTATGAATAAGCTGCCTTTTTCATAAAAATGATGTAACCCATCTCCTCCGTCTTCTTTTGTATTGGACTTTTGGCTGCCAGGCCCAGGAACAGCACGCAGTTTGTTTGTGGTCGTATGTTATATGGTACTTTGGTGTTTTACAGTTTTCAAAGCCCTTTTGCACAAGGATGGTCTCATCGGTCCTCAGATAACCCCGAGAGGTGGGTAGGGTTGATGGATACTCTATCACCATTTTTCATAGGAGGGAAGAAGAGTAAATAAGTTATGTGACACGGCCAGGGGCACTCTGCACTGCAGCAGTGGAACCAGATTCCAACAGAGGTGTCTATCTAGGGGGTTTTTAAAATCCATTTCATCACAACAGGCCACCTCTGTGAAGGAAAGGTGATTACATCTTCCTAATTCAACACGCAGGTTAAATACCTGTGAAATCATAGCCACAGTTTGGTGGTCCCAGTAGCTGTGCCTGTTAAGTGACAACTATTTCCACATGTCCATATTCTTTTTTCCTACCACTATTATCACTTCCCCCCCATCCTATTTAACACTCATAAAAGTAACAATATCCCCTTCTATCTCTCCTCTCTTCTTTCCTGTCTCCCCCTCTCTCCTTATGTCTCTCTCTCCTTTTTCTCTCTCCATTTCTCTCTCTCTCTCTTTCTCTCCTCTCTCTTTTTTTTTGTTCTTGCCCATTGATTGGGTACTGAAAGTTACACATGACTGGAATATGAGAACTAAATTTGAGATATTACAACTTCATGTAACCTCTATGGAACTCTGTTGTTGTATTTGCAAAATTGTTTTTCCTAAAATAATGACTTTTCTACAGAAGTGAAGAATAGAAAAGGGAAAATGTGATTTTTATACTAATCAAAAAAAGTATACAATTAAAAACATTTAAGAACTACCTAATTTGTAAGTTTTCTTATTTTAAGTTACAGATGAAGTGATCAAACCCAGGTCTTCTGTCTGTAAGTCAAATATCAAGGATTTTACTTTATAGTGATTTCCATTAGCCTCACCAATAGCCATTTTTAACATGAAATGTCAGGACAGGTTATCCAAAATTTAGGAAAGAAAGAAGTCCAAATTTGAACAAGATGATCCCCTCTCGACCATTAATACCTGATAATTTCTCACACGGATGGCATTTTTTTTAACTCAAATCTGAGAGTTGACAAAACAACAACAAAGAAAAGGGGAGGTGAGATGGTCCTTCAGCTCTCTATTTTTCTGGGTTTCTTTGTCAAGCTAAGCTATAGCGGGTGACGGGGTGTTTAAGTAACTACTAGAAATAAGCTGCATTCAGACACTGTCTCCAGAGGCTTCTCCTAGGATGAAGCTCTTATTTAGCTGTAAACCCACGGTTCTGTAGACTTGTATGCTATGCACACAGCTGCGTGATTAGTAATCATCATTAATCATTTCTACTTCTGTACTTCTATCACCAACAAAATTATAGCAACCTATATTTTTAGTAAACTTTAATTGCAAGTTTAATTTGATAGTTATTTATCACTTTAAGAAGCAGTTTGCTGAACTGATTACACAAATCTAAAATGATGTTTCTGAAGCTAGAAATAAAACTTCCCTTCAGGAATAAACAGGATTTTCAAAAGAAGAATATCTGCCTCTTGGCAAAAAAAAAGAGCAGAAAATCAGGCTTCCAGGCTCTTCTGCCTTTAATGTGAAGATGAGGATTCATGTGGGATGGAGTTAGACTACCTATTGGAAAATGCATATCAGGTAACAGATGTATAATTTATAAAACTGATTGCTTTAAGCAAAGAAGCTTAAAATGAGTTTTTGCAACTCAGGTTCTCATGAGACAAACATTTGCTAATTATTCAGAATTGAAATCTGCCCATGAAATATACTACAAAAAGGAAAAGAAACATTTGAGAAGTAAAATGTTCACCACTCTCAGAAATCTTTTCCTGTCTCTTTCTGTAGGAAGAGATCAGACTGTTGTCTATATTCTTGAAAACTTGGTTACAGAGGGAGAACTGACAGCTGAGTTTTTCTCACGGAGCTGTGCATGGACCTTCCTGTGCTGCTGCATCAGGAGATGGACGAATGGATGCATCCACCTGAGCTGACAACCTTCTCTCAGCCAGGCTCAAGACATGAAGGGGAGAATGGCTTATTTCATTCACGAAATGGAGCCATTAGGAGACTCGAGAACTAAAGTCTAACAGTGAAGATGAATGACGTAGAATTATCACTGTCAGACTTACACTATGTCCAAAAGAACTGGATTATAAAAGCCAAATCATGGCTTGTCAGCACCCCGAGGTACACAAGGAAATTCTCCAAAGAAGGCCTCATGAAAAATGTCCTGACGTGGAATCTGAGACCTGTTAGTACCAGAGCGCCTTGAATGTTCTTAACTGGCAGAAGAAGGACACGGGAAAAGGGGCCGTCTCTGAAGTCACTAGAGCCCTCCTGTCACATGTAGGAACTGGTGATTTGAAAAAACAAACCACCAAAAAGAGTACAGGTAAATGTCACAGCATATCCAGTTGAACTTGGTAAGCTAGACCCTACACTCCTCTGAGAACAAGGAGTTCCAAGGAGAGATATGCTGGGCTTTTCAAATGTTCTACAAGCAAAGGGCCATATGTCCTTTGCTAGCATCTTATTTCCCGTTGGTCTGTTTTGTTTGTATTCATTTTAATGTCTTCCTTGGAAGAGATAAATTTCTCCAATTTAAAAAGAAAGAGGAGTGGCCATCAAGAGTGGAGTGGATAACAGAGCAGAACACGGTGTAAATGAATTGACTACTAGCTACTAGCAGCAGCAACTTGAACGAATCTCAGAAATATCATATTGAGCAAAACTGTCACAAGAATATGTATAATAAGATTTCATCTATACTAAGGTCAAAGTAGGTAAAATTAAACAATATATTGATAGGAATCCATACATAGGTGGTAAAAGTATAAAGAAGAGCAAGGGACAACTAACAAAATTCAGGATTATTGTTTCTTGGAAGGAGGGAATAGGAGAAAGGGAGAAGCAATCAAGGAGGTGGGGGGTGTCACCAATCCTGGCGATGTTCTCTTATTACTTACGTGGGTGGTAGGTGCCTGAGTGTTCATTTTATTCTTCTTCTTTAAACTCAGTATAAATGTTATCATATACTCTTGTAAACGTATGACTTACAAATTTGATTTTTTCAAAAGACATGGATCGATTTTTATAATTTCATTTCCTCTCTTGAAATTCTAGCATTCCTATCTTCTGAAGGCAGCCTTCCCCGGGGATACCTATG
Organism: Tapirus indicus; assembly: GCA_031878705.1. Lineage (NCBI taxonomy): Eukaryota > Metazoa > Chordata > Mammalia > Perissodactyla > Tapiridae > Tapirus > Tapirus indicus. The sequence continues at coordinate 53,395,107 of CM062933.1, read as the reverse complement.
AAGAAACTCAAGATGCAGTTTCCAGACTCGTAGACAACACTGCCACAGAGCAAAATATAAACATCAGAAAAAATCCCTGACTGAATGATTTTTAAAAGTTGGCATCCACATATATTGCCTGCCATGGCCTGACACTTTTACCAACTGACCCTAGTCTTTCTAAGTGGTTTTCCAGAACGTCCCAGTGGACCCTCTTTCCTTGTTAGATGTGATTCCCTGGGCAAGCCTTACACTCTCCACCTTTGTGCTTTGGTGATCTCATTCCAGTTACCTGCCTTTCCCAGCCTCTTGATGAGTGCCCGTCAGAGTTTGACCTCTTCTGGGAAACCACCGTGATAACCTCCTAACCTCGGTCTGAAGTGCTCTGGCCTTTTCCTGAACTCTTTAACAACTGCCTATTTAATTCTCCCAGCAGTTAACCTTGTGCGCCTTGTGACACCTGTATTTTCACCGGCCAGATGCCTTTTCCTCCCAGTCACAGAGCTGGGCTGATTTCCTACCCTCCCTTGCGGGGTAGCGGCAGCCGCGTGATTGTGCTCTCCCCAAAGGAATGCAGACACCAGCACATAGACGTCTCCAGGCCTGGTTCTAACACCTCCCCCCACATCCTCCACACCCTCCTTCTCTCATCAGGATTGTTTACAGGGAACCCAGTGAAGCACTTCAAAGCTCCAGGGAATCATGGACTCACATCAGGGGTCAGCAAACTTTTTCTGTAAAGGATCAGATAATAAATATTTTAAGGCTTTGTGGGTACATAAGTTCTCTGTGCTGCTGCTGCTGCTGCTTCTACAACCCTTTAAAGATGTGAAAACCTTTCTTAGCTTCCGGAATTGGGCTGGATTTGACCTGTGGGCTGTAGTTTGCTGACACCTTCACAAGGTGGAAAGATCTCGGATTTCAGGATGTCTATGTAAAGCAGAGCCCTCTCTCCCTGCTTCCCCACCTCCCGGCCCATCTCTGCCACTGACTCACTTGGATTATGACGGGAGTGGTATTTTTACTGGGTTTAGCTTTCTCTGAAATATAGCAATGGGACGTTCTGTGGCCAAACGAAGTAAAGAGATAACTATCTGGTGAATTTCAACAAAGTAGACTTCCAACTTCAAGAAGTTGGGGCCCATTCACCCCAATTCGTCTTCTCTACTAAAATGTTGCTTACACTAGAAACATCTTATTTGCTACTCTACTTTGTATAGCCATTGTCTCGGAAACCATCACGATCAAACCAATATGCTGAGGCCCGAGCTTTAAAATCATAGCTTTAAAATCCAGCAGAAGAAATTTCCAAGTGGGAGGAAGAATCTGGAAGAGTAAACAAAGAGAGAAGATGTGTGCTTCACCACATTAATGAACTGCAAAGCACGTGGAAACTTCAGGTGTGTCTGACTCACAAGACTGAAGTTTTCCCTGCAACCCACAGCCTCCCTCCTTCTCTCTTCTCCACTTTCTGAAACAGTCCACATCCACGAAGTTTCCTCTCTTTTTATATTCTCTGTCCCTGCTGCTGAACAGAACTCACCCGAATTGACATGCCCAGGCAGCCTGTGGCAGCAAGTCGGGGTGGCATAATGAGGTTCGAGAAGGAACACGCCCACCGCAGCCGGTTCACTCAGACTCCAGGCCAAGACGGTGCAGTTCTCACACGAACAGAGCGCTCCCTCACCTGTACCAAGTCCTTCCCCTAAAACAGCAGACCGTGTTTGTCTGACACTGAGTAAGATGCGGCTTCCTTTCCTACACTGGCATTTGTTCTGTTCCTTGAAGATGCAACTCTCTCAAGGGCAAGTTTTTCTTTCTGCACTCTCAGTCCTCACTTATGTGCAAAACGTGAGAGGTACAAAGGAACACCAATACCAGGCAAAAAGCCAACAGGTTCTTGTACCTGTTCTTGTAATGTACTTCTAGAACAGAAGGAATACGGTGTCATTTTGATTGTGGTATAAAAGGTAGAAGAGAAGATGATAGCTTTCCTACAGCTGGTTTAGGAAAAGGGTCAGCCTCCTCTACGTTTTGGATTCCCGCCTTCTTATCTCTGAAATCTTATTTGTACGCATATCCTTTCACTTGAGCAGACCCTTGAATGGATCTTAATTCTCAGCAACCACAGACAATGAACTCTGAATGGCTTATACAGGCAAACTTGGATGCTACCAGCCCCAGTAATTACTCAGAGCTTGTTTTAATAAAGTATTCGTAACTCATTTTTGCCTCCTCCAGGGAACCAGTAGTTCACTCAGACCTCTGAAAACTGTCACTGTGGGCCTTTAAGAAGCAACAGAAAACCCAACTGAATAAAAACTCACCTCCTTTCTGGCTGCCCTGGCGGATCATGGTGAGTAGCTACAGCCTTCGCAGTGCCCGTCCCCTGGGCTAAGACACCGACGGCCCTCACCTGAGCCTCATGCCCCCGGGAACCGCAGGTGGGGGTGACGGAGGGCGGGGAGAGTAAGGACTGGCTTTCACCATCCCATCAGTCTCGAATGACCCGAAGGGACAGAGCAGAATTGACTTGGTGTTTAATCTCCTAATGTCTTTCTTCTAATGCAGTTATTTGAAATACAACTCAAGAGAAAAGAGCAAACTCCTATAAATTTCTTGAGATGTTTATTTCATAGGAAGGTTTTTGCTTATTTATTAATTTTTAAGGATTTGTAGCATGATATTTTCTTCCCCCAAAAATGGATGACAAGATGGGCAGTTTTAAATTTTGCATATCCTATGAGAGGCCTTGGCCTTTGTTAAATTATATTTGAGAAAATTCGTAGAAAGTTACTGTGAAGCAACAACATTCTTAGAAAGCTCCTTATTCAAGATTCAACTGGGTCAGTTCTGAGGTTATTCTGGGAGCTGGGTGCATTTGTTCTCTCTCTGAATCACAGATTCTGACATGTTATTTTACAAGTTCTTGGTCTTTTTCTAAAAATTGACAGGCATATGGAAAAGTTAATTCAGTGAGTAAAATATGCTTATGTCTGCAAACAGCAGTGATGAAAAAATATGCCCTATTTTTAGGGTGAATCTTCCTAAAAGTATTAAAAATATAAACCCAGATTTGACATAGAAAAGGTGCAAAAGATTTTGGCCCTTGAATCTTCTCTGCAGTTTTTCATTGTCATACTATGTTTTCATTTTCCATGAGCTGAAACAATTACAGCCCAGCTTAGATTAATACTCTATCCCATAGTATTGAACCTATGGAATTAAAAAAGGAAGAGGGTTCTCAGAAAAATACGGCTTCTGTGAAATATAGCTAAATTTCATTGAAATGGGTATTTCTACTTCACTCTGTTTAATTTAAAGATAAATTTGAGGATGATTTCTTATAAATGATATTAATATCTTTTATGAAGGCATAGATGCAAATCAGATTTGATATCTTTTAAGGAGACATGAGTAGGACTTATCTAGGCAATAATAATTTCTCTATTTTTTGTAATTCTTTGCATGATATTTCAATTATATCTGGAAAGTAGCTGTCAAACTGTAAAAATAGCCTCAGAGTCCATAAAACAATATGCCATCTTCAAACTAAAGGTGAATACTTTTTTTTAGAGCATGAAAAGTCCCATTCCTTGGATTGCTAGTCCATCTGTCCACAACTTTATAGAAAATGACCTACCAGAAGCCCAAACTTAGGCAGATAATTTGTAAAGTATTACATAAATTCATGGAAAGAAAGGAGACCCTTTGTGCAGCCAGACTTTGCTGTGAGCAGTGGGACCGGGACAGACTCTTTCCTCCTGGGAGCTTTGGCTCCTTCGCCAGGACTCCTCTTTTCTCTGTCTTTGCATGACAGCCTCCTTCTTGCCTTGGGATCTCAGCTTAAAGGTCAACCCAGAGTGATCTTTCTGACCACCCAATCCAACACGGTGCCCTGTTATCACCACGCTTATCACTAATTGATATTCTTGGATTTTGTTCGTTTCGTGTCAATTTCCTTGCACCTGGAGGGCAAGAACTCTGTCTTCATGCTATAATGCCAGCATTGGGAACAGTGTTTAGCAAGCATTCTGAGTTGATTGTGACTCCCAAAAAGATAAGTTGACATCCTAACCCCCAATATCCCAGAATGACCTTATTTGGAATATAACCGTTGCTGATGTCATTTGTTAAGATAAGGTCATATGGAGCAGGGCGGGCCCTTAACCCCAAAAGACTGCTGTCCTACAAGAAGAGAGAGAGGCACACAGAGAACAGGATGTGAAGACACAGACACACGGAGAAGCTGGCTGTGTAAGGGCAGAGGTGAGTGTGGAGTTCCGCTGCCAGAAACCGAGGAGCCTCCAGGGCTAACAGGGAGGAGCAGCGAGCATCCTCCTCTAGGGACTTGGGAAGGAGCGTGGCCGCCTGCCCACATCGCGATTCTCTTTTCACACACTGAGGGCTGACATTCTGTCTTCTCAACCAGTGGCCAAATAGCTGCCTTGAAAATGTAAAAAGTAAAGAAAAATAAGATTTTTGTAGTAAAAACCTGCTGTATAGCAAATGGGCTGAAACATACCATTCTATTGCAGTTTAGTTTGGCTTGAAATAATATTGCTATAATTTCATCAGAACTACTTGTAGAAAAGAAGATTTTTACCATAATTTTGTGCTCATTGTTACTGTAAATTTGCAAATTTCAGCTAGCATCATTCAATAATTTAAAAATTCATTATATATATATTTTTTCTTTTTTGCAGCAATGGGAACTGCATGGAATCTGAGAGTAGAACTGAAGCCAACTCCATCTTGAAGGAGAAATTTTTCTGACACTTCCAGGTGGGCAGATTCATAGGCAGGGTGAATAGTGTCAAAATGATGAAGAAAATATTCTGGGTTATTAGTTTCCAAGGTCTGTATGACCAAAGTGGAAGTAACTCAAAATTGCAAATTCAAGATGTATTCCTTGTTAAAACTGATTTTTAGTGATTGCTTTTTTAAAAATCTGAAATCACTTGAAAATGAATCGTGTAGGTGTGTATATGTATACACCTATATGTGTGTGTATAAATCATCACCTTTTGGGGACAGAACATTTTTATCATGAGATCCTTTGTAAAGCTACTTTAGCAAGTCCCTCCATTCATACCGAATATCTCTTCATGAATCAGTAGGAAGCATCTTCATTTACTCCTTGGTGCTATAGGAGCAATTGCTTTAGAAGGCATATTGTCCTATAATTGCAGTTTTCTCTGCCTCATCTGGACACAATACGTAGAATTAAGCACAAAGAGGCAAATGGATGTACTGAAAACAAACAGCAGACCTTGCGGGCAGTCGTGCGCAGGTCTGAGAGCGTTTCCTGTCTCACAGGAAGCATCCACATCATGACTTGCCGTCTATAGTGTCTAGCCCAGTGTCTCCTAACTTCCTGGAACAAAACCAAACCAAGCAAAACAATGAAAATGACAATTTTTTTGTGTTTTGGAATTCTAAACCCTTATTACTGGAATGCTAAATCTTTCAACCCTACTGGCTGCTGTGCCTTTTAAAATTAACAGTGTTTTTTTATGGCTTGGTTTTTTTTTTTAAATGTGATGCTCCTGTATATATCTCATATATTATAAGAATTTATTTTAAATGGTATCCTGAAATTCTGTTAATCCTTGCACAAAGAGCAAAATGCTGGCTTATTATTCAAACTAAGTTTTGTTTTTACTTCTATAAATGGCTTGAACCAAACTCCTCCTCCCTTCAACAGTACTAACTGAGCTTTAGATACAGGCAAGGGAGAGGGAAGGCAGTAATATAAAAGCAATCCTCAGTTTCTTGTGTGAATTCACCATTATTGCCCTCCAAATGGACTTGTTGGTCCAATAGTTTCCAAATTTGATATCTAAGTTTCAACTTTGCCTTTATAAGAAACCATCCCATATAGAGATGGGGCTGTATTTTATCAGCACCATCACCACCAACCACATCACCATCACCACTTTTCAATTTGTAGAAAATCCAGCAATCTCTGCCAAGTTGGCGAGATGCCAAAATCACGTTGATTGTTTTCATGAGAATTACTGGTTCAGTTCTGGATGAATTTTAGGGATTCGTGTCAGGTTTAGGGAGAGCTTCTGTCATAAGCTTCCGCATCCCATAGATGAATAAAATGGCAGAGATACAGAGGAGTGGAGAGATCAATGAAAACCTGTCCTTTTCAAACCAAATTGAGCATGCCTCTTAGGACTGTGCAGCTATGGGTCAGGTAAAGGGACACCCAAGAGCTGCAGGACGGGTACAGGGCTTAGTGAAAATGTATATTTCATTGGAATTGGAAGTCGAGATTATAATATGACATAAGACATATTTCTTCATCATTCTACCACTCCCTTTTGCATTATTTAAGTTGAACATTATATCTTTTCTAGATTTTGGAGAGTGTTATCTTTTTGGACAATGAATACACTTGCTAGCAGTCATTGTATTTTATGACAAATTCAAGATGTTGTTTTAAATCTAAAAAGAGCTGCAGGATGAGATGAGGTGAGTGTGTGTGTGGAGAGAAGTTTGGCTAGTAAATAATTTAATATCTGTTTTTAAAATATCAAACTCAGATTATGGAAGCAAATGCAAAATTTTCGTAAAATTTTAGAAAAAAATATTTTAAAATTATTTCCTGTTTGGAGCAAGCATTCATAGAGAGTGCAAATTCATTCAGTAGAAATTCAGGGGAAACATTTCAGATTTACATTTAACATCCAATGGTTTTATTGTACTGGTAAGGAAATAAAAGTGATTTACCAAGCCACCAGAATCTAGATTTTCTGACTGCCAGGCCTGAGCTTGGTTTCATAGCTCTTTGAGGAAAGGGGAAATGCAGAATTAACATTGATTGAATTTCGTCCATGGGCCACACACAATGATATTTGCCAGGTCACAAGGCTAGGCTCCCAGTCAGACTTCCTCAGTGGGAAATTGGTCCCACCTCTTATTACCTATGTGACCTTGGACAAGTTACTTAAGTTCTCTGATTTCTAGTTTCTTCATGTATAACATCAGGATCATAAATGAACCTTCCTCACTGATAAGGATAAAATGAGATATTTCTTGCAAAAGACTTAACAGGGCTTGACACATAAATGTTGACTTAATGAATATTGAATTTAAAAAGGAGAAGAAAACCTTTAAATGTTGTAGGGGTGGTGAGGATGAAGTGGGAGTAGATTTTATGCGTATTCTACAAGTGAGACAAATTAAGGTTGAGTAAAATTCAGTCAAGTCGCAAAACCAGACTTCACAGTCATATCTGTTTGAACCCAAAGTTCAGGTTGTATGTGCTGCACCATCGTGCCTTCTTATAAGAGTAGCAGGGGACTGGAAAGAGCGCCGAGACCATTTACTTTGAGAGCTGGCTGCTGTGCTCATGATGAGTTCCGAAAGCTTTCCAGTAACTTCCCAGAAGTGCTAGAAATCTGCAAAGCTCTGAACAGGGTGCTGCCCGGGGGCAGAAGCCAATGAGAATGTTCGGGTGATGGTGCAAATATCACTCTACGTTGAAGTCCGGAATGTAACCTTGGCTTCTTTTAGCTAATTACCAGTCTGTTCTCAAGGACAGCTGCTGTGTCCTCTCTGTCTGCAGAACTGACTTACCCTCTGCCCAACGCTTTAAGAGCTCACTCCGTGTCAGCTCTGCCAATAATGTGACCTTGGGCAGGTCACTTACCTCTTCAAGACTGGATTAGGACAAATCCTCAGGCCACACACCCGACCAGCTTACTCAGATTCTTACAGAGTGAGACCCTGAAATATCTTTTTTTTTTTTAAGTAAACTCTTCACTGAAGTAAAACTTACAGCAGAAAAAAAAGTACCAATCCTATACGTACAGTTCAATTAATTTTCACAAAGTGAACACAGTCTCAAATCAAGTAATAAAGCAATCCAGTCCAGAAGACATCCCTTTGGGCTCCCTACTTGTCACCAGTCTCCCAAGAGAACCACTATATTCTGACTTCTTACATTATAGCTTACTTTTGCCTGTTTATGGAATTTATCTCAACGGAATCACACAGTGTGTGTTCTTTGGTATCTGGCTTCTCCCACTCAACAGTGTGTTTGTGAAATTCATCCATGTTATCGCACGTTGTTGTAGATTGTTCGTTTCATTGCTATACAGTAGGGGGTCAACCTCCTGTTTTGTAAATAAAGTTTTATTGAAGCACTGCCAGGCTAATTCGTTTCTTTCTACAGCTGCTTTCATGCTACAGTGGCAGTTTAGTTTCCACAGAGACTGTATGGCTGCCAAAGCTGAAAATATTTACCTTCTGGCACTTTACAGAAGAAAGTTTGCTGACCCCCGTTCTATAGTATCCGATCAGGTATACCAACAGTTCTTTATCCATTCTACTCTCTATGGACATTTGGATTGCTTCTACTTTTGAGTTATTATAAATAGTGCTGCCTTGAACATTCTTGTACCTGTCTTTTGGTGACATATGTACACATCCTATTGGATGTATGGCCTCTGTATTTTTTTTTTAATCTCTGACTGATTTGAATGTGTAGACAGGTTTGGAAACTTCTGCATTAGAGATGTGATCTAACCTGAAGTGTTTAAACTCTCTTGCCCAAGGTCATGCAGAAAACATTTGGCAGAGCTGAGACTGATATCCAAAGCCCTGTTTCTTGGAACAGTTCTGTTTTCCCACTGTAGTCCCTGTAGTCGTTATCTTTAGAACATTGACTTAGAAGGGTTTTTACTCATCCACGGTCTTTCACAAACATGACTCTTTTCTACCATATCTGGTTGTACATTGTCAAGAACAGGAAACTCACTGCCTTATGAGAATTTTAGAGAAAGAAGGGATTATATAAATCACTTAACCCAATCCCCTCATTTTGTAAATTAGTAAATCAAGGTTCAGAAATACTAACAATTTGCCCAAAATAGGCATTTTCAGTCTTGACTTTTATCATGTACTACAAAATGATTTTGAACCTGACGGTTTTGTCTTTGCATTTGGTACAATTTCAGTCAATTAGCTTACCAAACTAATATCTATTCATTTTAACTTTTAATCATTACAGAAATATCTAAGGTAAGACAAATAGTTTCTCCTTCCCCTTCCAACTGTATAGTTGGTCCCCTCTAGGTGACCACTCTTAGCAGTTTTTTAATCATCCATAGATAAATATGCATGAGCCCACAACTTTGATAAGGAAGAAACATTACTTAATTTTTCTTTCACTCAAATTAATTTCTAGTTTGAGGCTCCATCCCATCCAGTAGGTGGCTACTCACTCTCGGTTAGTTTGGAACACCCTCCCTTTCCCCACAGTTGTGCCTGTGTGTCAGGGGGGTTTGTGTGGTACCCAGAAATTGAGTGGGAGGGAGATATGGGCAGCATCGGATCCTTGGTAACCATAGTGATATTGAAACATCTTTCACCCTCTCTGGGCCTTGGCCACTGGTCACCACAGATGCGTTGGCCTCTGTTGTCCGACCCTGTCAGGTGTGGTGGCTTCTGTGTCTGAGCCACAGTGATCTCTGCCAGGCTGCCTGAGGCCCTTCCTGCCCTGCTCGCTCCAGCCATTTCCTCTGTGGGCTCCTGCCAGTTTCCCCGGCCTCCCCGGGAGCTGAGGCCCGGCTTTCCTCTGGCCTTAGATCCCACCAGACTCGCTGGGGTTTCCACTTGTCCAGGTTCTATTTGTGGCTTTTGGCATCAAGCGCCTTCCTCCCAGGCTCACCCCCAGCTTCCTTCCAATATGCTGTCGTCTTTCCCCACTCTGGTGGGGTCTCCTCTCCAACCTTCGGTGAGCATCCTCGTACACATGGTTTATGTGCTTGGATTTCTATTTCTGTCAGGTGTCTTTTCCAGTCAGGCAGCGGGGAGGTCCCTCTTTTCTCAGACCCTCAAACATTAGCAAGTTTGACTTTTTGGAAATGAGTTGCTAGGATGATGCTTTTGTCCCAACCTCATTGGGAACAGTAAGTCCAGAGCAGCCTAGGGGCTCAACTAGGGGGAGGAGAGAAGGAGGTAAAAGGTGGACTACTGGAAGTAAAAAAAAAGGTTAACCAAATTATCATCCTACTGCAAAAATAGGCACATCTGTAGGGTAATTGTTTAGTTTTGTTTTTATTCCAAAATTGGGTTATACAACACATGAAACTGTAGCTTGCACTCTTTCACTTAATATATCTTGGACAAATACCTATATACTGATATTCTTCATTATTTTTAATGGTTTCATAGTTTTTGTTTATTTATTTCATAGCAATTTGTTTATTTATTTTTCTTGTTGATGGATATCCAGGTTGCTTTTATTATTACAAAGAATGATAATAATAGCCAATGTTTACTATGGTCTTAAAATGTACAAGGCAATGTTCTAAGCACTTTACATTCATTGTATTATTTAATCTTCACAAAAACTCCACTAGGTAGATAGTATTGTTGCCTTCTTTTTACAGAGGAGAAAACTGAGGCACATGAGGAGTAAAGAACTTACTCCAGGTCCTGGTGTGGAATGGACTTGAACCCCAGCGAGTCTGTGTCTAGAGGCCGTGCTCCACCCAGGACACGGCTCTGCTCCCTCCTTTACTAAGCGTGCTTATACACGTTTATATACTTTATTTTTATTTCTGTCAGACAAACTACCTGGAACTGAGGTTGTAGGTCAAGTATTTGTGCATTTTTATATCTTCACAAATGCTGGCAGATTACTTTTGGACTGAAGCAGTTTACAGAACTGTCCCCAGTGTTCAAGAGCAGCGATTCCCCCTGAGCCTTACCAGGGCTGGATGGCAGGGCTTGTCTGAAGTTATATGGTGCTGGTAGGAACCCTTCCCCTGCCCCCCAGTGATGTCCAGGTGTTTCAGTGCTCATTTCCCTGATACTATCGTGGATGTCAAACATCTTTTCTTATGTTTATTGGCTCTTTGCATTTCCTCTGCTGTGAATCTCCTGTTCATATTTGTCACTTTCTAATTAATTTGCAAGAGCTCTTTGTGTATTGGGGATATTAAGCCATTGTGGTATGTGTGTTGTAAATATGTTCTCTTATAAGATCATTTGTTCTCTGCTTTATACTACATAGAAGTTATATATGTTTATTTAATCAACTCTTCCCATTTTTTTCCTTTATAAACTAGCCACGTAGTACTCTATAGTATAAATAGATTTTTTTTTAAAGTATATTCAGTTATATACCCTAACTTTCCTATCTTGCTAAAGAAAGCTTTCCTCATTCCATAGCTATACAAACGCTTTCCTAATTTTTCTTCTAATATCTTTATGGCTTTCCTTGTTTTACATTTAGTTCCTTAATTTATCTGGAGTTTGCTTTTGGATATGTTATAAGATAGGAGTTGACATTTTCTTGCTTATGTATAGCCTATTATCTCCATCCCATTTGTTATATGTCCTTTGAATTGTATGCATGATGAATATTATATATCCTTTTCCAGTGACTTCTGCTCCCAGATATACTTGCATCTACTTCTAGACCCTATTCTTTCCCATTAATCTATCTGTTTTAATATCACCATAATTCTGCTCTGATTATAGTAGTTTGATATCTGTTAAATAAAGTACTCCCTCCATTTCTGAAATAGAGCTCTAAAGTTCATTAAACACTTCTCTTCTCCAGATATTTAATAATATCTCAGTAGGCCAGGATGCTACCTTCTTATAAATTGGTTTTCTTATGAATGAAGGAATACAACTTTTTAGGCAGATGAAGTTTTTTATGTCTGAAAAGTTACATGATCTGACATCCTTCAAATTTTGTCAAATATCATTATCAATGACTTGATCTTGAATTTGGATTAGAATTAGTGGAGTTTTTTTCAGCTTTAGATGGTCTTAAGACAAGAGGAAAACTAGCCAATAAGAGAAAAGAACTAGCAAATTTTATGACTGATAAAGATCATTATCTTTTCTGAAAAGTTAAATACTTACAACTCTTGTATGTAGTGCAATGCTTATCTTTGATGTCCCTTCCCCCCTAATCTTTATCACTAATTTGCATTCAGCTTTAATTTTAAAAGGAATAAGATATACAAAGCATCACATGGTTTTTATTCCAAGCTTCATTATGGATGTAAGAGAGCTGAAGTTTATTATTTTTTTAATACCAAGATCTTAACTAATTTTCCACTAAACTAATGGGCAAGTTGGTTCTTGTGATTTTTGGCTCAGCTATCTGTATTTGTAAATGCAGCTGCACAGGTATATTTCCATCCATGTTCAAGTAGTGCAGATAAAACCACTCTGCATATGGCGTATTACTAATTTATAATCTGGAGTTGGCACAACAATGATTCATGTGCAATAACACCCGTTACTGCTTCCTACAAACTTTGAAAACCCTTTTATTTTGGGAAGACTTCTGTCTCAGTATCCACCACCGTGGAATTTTGCCCTCATTTCCTGTATTTATTCTGGGTGGTGTCTTCAAGACGACGAGGATCTATTTTGGTTGGGGACGCTGTTCTTCCTAGAGGAGGAAGCGAGAGCACGGGGCTCTGTGTCCGGCTCCAAAGCTGTTGGGCAGATCAGACAAGGAGCTCTGTCAGCCCGGCTCCAGGAAGCCTTCTCTCTTCTGATGGGACAACTAAACAATTGTTGCTGTTTACAATAGGCCAAATGGAGAAGTATTCTTAGAACAATAAGAAAAGGGAAAGTCAGCCACTAGGCAGGAAAGAAGGCTTTCAAGCAACATCAAACTCAGAGGACATGAATGTCTTTTAAATGTAAACAGCTTACCACAGCATTTCTCCGCATGACAATACCAGGAGTGCTTGCCCTGTGCCAGGCACTTGACACACACTCTTATCTCTAATCCCATAATAACCCTAGCCGACAAGTATCCTCCCCATCGGACATGAAGACACCGAGGCCAGAGAGGTTGTGATAACCTCTCCATGGCTGGTAAATGTGGAATGCAATCCAAACTTGTATAATACATTTATTATATGAGATAGTCTTATACTCTTATCTACCTTTTTTTTTAAATTAAAAAATAGATGAAGAGTTTACAGTTCTTAATGAGTGAATCTATCATCTCCTTACAAAAAGCACAAGGCAGCACTGAGGGCTCCATTAATAGCTTGAAATATGTTCTTTTTCTGTGGAGTTTCTCTGAATGCTAGAGAGGCAATGGGAACCTGAAGAAAACTTGCTAAATGCTGTGTGCGATAGCATAACAGCCTCCTTTGTCACATGCATAATTATTCTCCCTGGATCACTCTCAAAGGCTGCAAACAAAGCATAGGATGAACTCTTATTCTGTTTACAGTAACTTCTAATCTTGAAGACAAGTGTGTGGATTAAAGATCTAAGTTAACAATAATCATCATACTAATGTCAACAGAACTATTGGGTTATCTACCATACAAGGATAATATATGCATTTGAAAAATAGTTGTCTATTGTTAAATATTTGGTCTTCTTTCCATTACAGTTTTAACATTTCAGAATGTTTCTATTAAATGCTAGATCAATGAAGCAATTCTTTATCTTAACCGCATATAATCTACAATATGTGAGAGGAGAAAATAGTGGATCTAAAAGTGAGATGTCCATTGGATTATTTTTGGATATGTAGTAATATACAAGAACAAGTCAATAATTGACTTAAGGGCTATAAGGGACCATGAAAAGTTACTAGTTTTCTAGTTGCTTCAGGTGTAATGACTCAAATAATTTTGTAGTTTTTTGCTAACATTTTCTTCGGTTCCACTGGGCCCAACCTGGGTCTACTCTACTCCTTAGTGGACTAAGCAGCCATTTGCATGGTATTATTTGAAGCTCTCCTTCTCACTGCCTAGCACCACACCCCCTTTCAAGATTTCCTCGTCCTCAACTCCTGCATTGGCCTGCCACCAGTTTCAGGAATATCCACTATGTAGAAGGGAGGGGACCCTCATGCTCCTGCTAGCTCTTGTTGATAACACTTTCGTGGATTGGTCAGCCACTCATTAGTTACCATCACAGAACGCAGGATTCTGGGGAAGTAAATGGGACAGAGGATAAGAAGGTATGCTGTGAAGTGAAGTTAGGATGGTGAGAGTGGGATGAGTGGCATCTGGAACTCTGTTCAGGGCACTGAACACAAGGAGGACAGAGTAGAATGGAGGAAGAATGACAAGAGAGAAAGCATTAAAAGATAAATGATTCCCCAAAGAGGAGATAGAGGGCTTCCTCATCCTTTTGCCTAAGGTCCCCTGAAGTCTATGTTTGTTAAAATGATCAATCTACAGGACCCACAAGATCTTAGCATGGCTGCCGTGTCTACAGTCTTCTTCAGAAGGAACGTGCTATATCCATAGCACATGCTGAGGAAGTTACCTAGAAAGTTCCTTAGGCATAGGTGGGCATGTTTTGCTCCACGTCAGCCTGCTACTCACGAGCATGCATGCCTAACCCAAACGTGGCTAATCTAGTCAGACCAACAGTCTCCAAGGTGATCTGACACCGAAAGCTCTGCCCTCTAGGAATGATGGTGCTTAACCGAACAATCCAATGTTCTCTCTTGAGACTTTGAACTCAAGTTACCTGGTGAAAATCAGCTAGATGGTAGCAGAAGAATCTAGACACACAGAGGGATGGAGAGGGAGGCAAAGAGAGTACTTGAGAACAGGCAAGGAAATAATCCAGTCACTAGAACTGTGTAGAATCCTGACTCACTTCCCATAAACATATAAACTGTGTTCTAGTCTTCATGGGAAACTTCTGTTCTTGTGATTCCTGGTTGTGAGGCTTCTTCTGGACTCTGGTTTACATTCTAAACTTTAGAAGAAGAAAGCTGGTGAGGATTCCTGTTTTTTCATTTCCACTGGCATCATTCCACAGAACATGATATCCTGGCCCCGTGTCCTGCGTAATGTGAGTAAATCTCTTCTTTGCAACCAAAGAAGCCACAAAAAACAATTGTCTAAAATATCTCATCTGTATGTTTTTTCTGTATAAGATGTCAGGTTGCATAAAGGTTGTTAAATGGGACTTTTCCAGTTGTCTTAGTTCACCTTAAACTCCACTGATGAGAAAAATAGGGAATAAGTACCCCTACGTTCTAAGAAGACAAGCTGGATAAGTCCAAGTTAGAAATACTAAAAGAGAGCTGAACTAGCCAAACAGCCACATTTGGATTAAGATGTCAGAGGAAAGTTGTTGGCCTAGTAAGAGGTGCTGTTGTCCCACCAAGGCACCCCAAGCCAACTACAGGGGACCCCAAGATAATATCTGTATTAGTCAAGGTTCTCTAGCGGTTGGTCAACAGGCTAGAGACTCAGGAGAGCTGATGGTGCACATAAAGTCCAAAGGCAGTCTTCTGGAAAAGTTCCTCTTGTTCAGGGGGGCTGGTATTTTTGTTCTATATAGGCCTTCAATTGATTAGATGAGGCCTACCCACATTATGGAGGGCAATCTGCTCACTCAAAGTTCATCCCATCCAAAAACACCGTCCAAGCTGACACACAAAATTAACCACCACAATAGCCTATAAAGACAGGCATGACCTACAGCAATGGGAGAGAAGCGTCTCCATAGCTGGTTGGCATTTGTTGAGCAGCAGAAGCTCCCATCACCATGATGGAGCAGGGCAACCAAATCCTTGGGAGAGCTTGACATGGATCTCCTGTGTTTGAGGTCATTGCAAGCATGGAGACTGGTGCTGCTTCCTGCCTGAGGAATTCTGAAGGAGAACAGCTAAAGGAAAGCAGTCTTGGGGCAGTTAATTCTTGGACCACTTAAAGGACAGAAATAGTCTTCCAAGAGACCATTTTTTACATCGTCTTCCCTCTTGGTCATCATTCACATTTTAAGTGATCTTCTGAACCACAAATGTAATCTTGTTATTCCCTTACATGTCTGTGGCTCCTGGATGTCCAGAGAATAGGCCACTGACTCCTGTGAATGGCTCATGGGCCCTCTATGATCTGTACTTCGTTCCACTCCAGCCTCACCTCATTTTCTCCTCCTTACACCTCCCAGCCCCCTGTGCCAGCAACAGCCCTCCCGTGTCTGCTTGGCGAGTGCCTGCGCCGATGTGGAGATTCAACTTGCATCACTTCTACGAAACCTTTACTCATCACCCTCAGGTTGAGTTGTCCACTCCCTTTCTTATGTTACACTTTCACTGTAGAACCGATATCACTCTTCTGCATGAATTTATTTACTTTACCACCTTTTCCCTTCGAGGCTGTAAGTTACTTCAAGTCAGAGAACTCTGATTTACCTGTGTTCCCAACACATGACTCAGGGCCAGGACACAGGAAATGCTCAATTAATGTCTGCCGCATAAAGGAATTAATGAAATGTCTGGAAAGAAAGAAATTTCAAGTATTTGCAGAAATATCTGGAAAGAAGGGAATTTTAAGAGTTCTCAGTATTTCAATATTTTCTGCTTTCTATTTCTTCTCCTTCCTAATTTTTAATTTTTATTCCCCTGTAGTTAAAAGCAGCAGTTCTCAAAGTGTGGTCTACAGACTTCTAGAAGTCTCCAAGATCCTATCAGAGGGTCTATGAGGTCAAAAATATTTTCATATATTAGGATTTTCTTTTTTCACTGACAAGTGCACTGATGTTGGTGCAAAGGCAATTACGAGTACCTTAGCCTCATTCAAAGCAGCGGCAAGAAACTGTACCAGTGTCCTTGCACCGTCCATTCACTGCCATCGCTCCTGTTTAAAACAGAGAAGCAAAGAGCCAGTTTCGGTTAAGGATGTCCTAGGTGAAGCAATAAATGTGATTGATTTTACTAACTCTCAGCCTCCGAGAACAATGTTCTATGACGCAATGAGAGTATGTGGAAATCAGTAACGCTGCCTCCCGGAATATGAGTTGTCTCAAGGAAAGTGCTGCGAGACTAGCTGCAGGCTGAACTAGCCACTTTTTTAATGGAACGCTATTTTTACTTGAAAGAACAACTGACAGACAAACTGTGGTTCTTCAGACTTTGGTATTTGGCAGACATTTTCTTGAAAATGAACAAAGTGTGTCTGTCATTTCAAAAAAAGACCTGGCAGTATTTGTTGTGAATGATAAAATCTGAACTTTCAAGTGAAAATGAGGATTTTGGAGAACTTGTAGCTGCCATCTTGAGCTTGACAGCTTTCCAAATCTGAAACACCATTTTTGTCCCGATGAGGCTGGTGATGATGTTAACAGATGTGATTTTTCTTGATACCATAAAATGTGTCAGCATTTACAAGATCTGCTTATCTCCTGAAATCAAATTTTCCAGAAGACCAATACTTACTATTACAAAAGCCATGAGTAAAATATTCATTTAAATGCAAGATAGATCAACAAGTTTTTTTTAGACTAGCGAATTTTATTGCAGATTTCCTTGATTTCAGATTTCTTGTTGCAACTAACCTTTAGAAACTACCACTTGTTGAGTTTTGATATAGTCTCAAAGAAGAGTATCCACATGATCTGAAGAGGCTATTAAAATACTCCTTTTTCCAAATACATATTTGTGTGAGGCCAGATTTTCTTCATATTCTTCAATCAAACAACATAATGGAACAAATTGAATGCAGAAGCAGATATGAAGGTCCAGCTGTTGTCCTTTAAGCCAGACATTAAAGTGATCTGCAAAAATGTAAAATAAAGGAGCTGGCCTGGTGGCGTAGTGGTTAAGTTCACACACTCCACTTCAGAGGCCTGGGGTTCGGATCCCGGGTTTAGAGCTACACACCACTCATCAAGCCATGCTGTGGTGGCATCCCACATGCAAAATAGAGAAAGATTGGCACAGATGTTAGCTCAGTGCCAATCTTCCTCACCAAAAAAGAAAAAAAAGTAAAATAAAGTTATGCCTCTCTCTAATTATTTTTGTTTCAAAAAATATAGTTATTTTTCAGAAAATTTCTTCTTTCTGTTAACAGGTAATGAATTTATTATTGTTTTAAATACATTAATAAGTATTTTTTAAATTTAAATTTAAATAGACAGAGACCCGCATATCCAAAATGCTTTCTGGCGTACTGACATCAGGTTAGCTAGCATCCAGCACAGCATATGGATGCAGAGTCAGCTCTTAAGTTATATTTAAACTAAGACAATAATTGCATAATCAGGTTTACTCATTCAAAGTGCAAAATAAGTCATCTAATTTGAATCAAGTGAGAGACTTCTAATTCTGAAAATATATGTATTCATCAACGCCACCAGATTTATAAAAGGATCAGTTATAAAAGGACTGGAAATTAAACAAAGATCTTATTTGCATGTTCATATTCAGGTACAATATTCAGATAAAAACAAAGCTGAGTTTTTAAAAGTTATACAACAAGCAAGTGCTCACCATTTCTTCAAAACATTGAATAGCATAAGAAAGATTATATTTTGGTGAAGGTGGTAGCTTACATTTCAGTCAAATTCTGTTAATTACAATAAATTTCAACAACGGTTGTCTCAATTATTGAGCTTCGGGAATTTGTTCGGTCAAATATTACCTGAAATAGGCTATTATCTCTGACTTAAAATACCTTTATTATTAAGATTTTTGTGTGTATATTCATTATAATAGACATCTGACCTATAGCTTTTTGGTCTGGGTGTGATACTGATGAACGTTTTTCACTAAGCAAGAACTGGGTGTCGTTTAAAGAGCACAGATTCTCACAGAACTGCGGCGCTGACGTGTTGAGTTTGGTCAATGGCGGGCTTTGCAGAAGTAAAACCTCAGCAGCAGCAAGCGTGGTTCCCCTGCTACAGCGCAGCTGCTATAGGATTTGGAACACAGACACCACTACCGAACTGTCTGGTGGCTGTATTCACCCATGACCTTTGGTTTTAACCAAACTGCAGCAAAACCTTCTTATGGACAGGTTGCTCTGGCATTGCTGTTCTTCGCTCACAGTCCTATTAGTAGCCGGAGCTCTTGAATTCAGCAAGTACTGAATTCCTGTGACTGTTCCCATTTTGGCAGCGATCACCCAGACGACCCTGCATCTGATCATATCAATTATTTTTATTATCTTTAGAAATGAAAACACAAAGCTTAAACATTTGGTAGAGAAATTGAGTGACCTCAAGAGAGTGTCCTCAGAGTTCGGTTTAAAGAACCCCGGTTCAGGTCAGGAAGCCTTGGCTGGGGCTGCAGGAAGAGTCTTGCCTGCAGAGGGGGCTCCCAGGGACAACTTCATTCCTGAAGCAGGAACTACAGAAGCTTCTCGAAGCTTTCAGAAGTCTCCTGAGGAAAAGGCCAGGAGCCGGAGAAGCTACTTCAAAGAACTTTTATCCTGGGAAAGGAGATTTTCCACGTTGATTTCCACTTTCCAAGAAGGAACTGTATACCTTTCTCCATTAAAAATAGGAAGTTTCCATTGTCAAGAACACTTTTACTTGCAAATTATATATAATATTACTGGTGAACAAATTCTGGCAACAGTGGCCCTATTCTAAAATTTAAAGCAGGAGTCAGCAAACTACACCACCTGTGGGCTGAGTCCCATTCCGCCCACGGTCGGGTTTTGTACAAGTGTGAGCTAAGAATGTTTTATACATTTTCAAAGCTTGTTTAAGGAAAAAAAACCCTCCAATATGAAACAGAGATGGCATGTGGTCTGCAAAATACAAAATAGTTACTATCTGGCCCTTTATAGAAAAAGTTTGCCAACCCCTGCTCTAAAGAATTGCTTGTTTTTCAAAAGCAATATTAGTCAGATCTCGGGGAGTCGATAATATTCATATTCTGTCTTCTCTTCTTGATCCTCTTTTATTCTTTGTTTACCTTTTCCTCGCTATCAAATTGAAGGCTTTCAATGTATTATTGTATTTGTTAAATAAGTTCTATCATTCACCTTTATTTCAAAAACAGGTGAGAGGGCAATTTGTATTAATCCTCCTATTTAAAAAAAAACACTAAAATGAAATAGTCTGTTTTTTAATTCATTTTCCTGTGGGTCAGTAATTCTTGAGAAAAAGAAGCTGCAACATATTTACCTTAAATGCCAACAGTGAAGCACAGCCATTCCTTAACGTCTTCAATTTGCATTCTCATTCTTTTCCTGAATAATAATAAAAAAGCAGGTCACTGATGTGCACTAAGTTGGGGACTCACTTGAAGGATGTTTAACCTGAGCTCAGGGCTTCCCAGATGGAGTCAGTAATCGCTAAGCCCGGTGAAGGACAACTGAGCACTACCCTCACTTTCTAAATCTCTTTTCCCAGGAATTAAAGCATGAATAATGTTTGTTTGGTAAAATCTAAATAGCTTAATACTCTCTAAGCCTGCAGAAAAATTCACTTTCAGAGCTGCAAAATGGTTTTTAAGCTTCATTAATAGTCAACTTTAAGTATGATTAAGTGCTTAGAATATTAAGTACCCAAGTTTTACTTGTCAATTAACTGTTATGATCTTTACCTGACTCAGAGAATGTAGTTAAATAGTCAAAGAAATGTCATAATTACTCGCTAAGGAAAGAAAATGTGGTGGGTAAGGATCTGGGTTGTTTGTTGTCTTCAGCGGAGTGTTTAGGAAAGAACATTCGAAACTAAGTCCACAGGAAAGTGCTGTTGCTGAGGAAGGCAGCGGGACACAGACTGCTGATGACAGCATTTGGTCCTGAACATTGAGTTTGAAAGACTAAAGTGAATTATGTTTTCTTCCCTGAAGGCAGATGGGTACTTGTTAAGAGCTTCCTTAAGCAAGGAAGTTAGGATCCCTGCCACATTCTCCACCCCCTCACAGTCTCTGTTTCCTCCGTTCTGGAGTTCTCCACAGGAAGCAGGCGAGAGGCACCAGCGGAGGGAGGCTGCGGGGCACCCTTTGCTGTCTGAGGACTTGATCCGCGTTAATCTGTGTGCAGCCCACAGGCCTAGATGGTGAGCCCACCACGACCAGAGACGTCTCGCCCGTTAAGGAATGCTGATCCAGAATTTAGCCTGAGAAGCCCCTGTGGTCACACGGGCTGTGCCCAGTGCGCCCGGCACGGCAGGCGCCACGCCTACTTGGGCACTAACTCTTGCCAGCGAACAGCTCGGTAAGGACTTTGGGGAGATCGTGCGCTCCAGGCCTCTGGGAAAACCAGTGCGGCTCTCTGAGGATATAAGGGGTGTTGCCTTCCCCGGCACCAGCAGAATCCTGCCATACACTCTACTAATCTTTGTCTGCAGACACAAGGCCTGAGGGATCAGGCCCCCAAGGCTGTGGCCGGCAGCTCTCACCGGGTCAGGACAGTGGTCACTTGAGCTGCTCTCCTGGGCGCCTCCATACGGCTCCTGACGTCCCACTCGGAGCTCCAGTCTTTCCCTGATTCCTTAGGTCAGCTTGGACCCGAGTCCCGACATGCCCAGGCCCTCAGACTTTATTCCTCCAGAGTGCATGAGTCAGGGCAGCTGGGATCTCTGGATCTTAAAGCACCTCTTCCTGGACAACCCCCCACCGCACCCCATGACCACGCCCCTACCTTTGCCCCAATGGATCCTGACCTCTGGCGCTCTCAGAGCAGCCAGGCAGCTTGAAGTCTGAGCTTTGGCCTGCACCCCAGAATTCAACCTTGTCTCCTCCTCAGGAGCAATGTTCCTGCATCTGTGTTATGAACTGTCCCCCCAGCTCTGGGCTCCAGCCCTGCCTTGGCCCGCCTGCTACCTTGAGCACGAGCCGGGCTGGCAGAGTCCCTGAAGTCAGTCTTTTCACGCCTGTTCCCCAAGTTGGCTGTAGCTGTTTGTGTGCTCCCAGATTCCAAGGAATCTCCATATATAGGACAGAAGTTGAAACTAAGGGAAAGAGAGCAGTAGGGAGCAAATTGTCTCAGCAAATTTTCCCTGTTAATGCTGGATGAGGGCTTGCTGAAAGGAAGTTCCTACATCACCACTGACCAGCGTTCACACAGGAAGGAAGTCTTGATGATAGACTGAGGGAGATAGTCCCTGGAAGGAGGAGAAGCGTGAAGTGAAAGAGCTTATGCTTTACCTGGTCTTTTCTTGGATGAGAAGATGGAGGACCGAAAATACTGACTTGGCCAATATCACTGGTTAAAAGAGAGCAAAGTTGGAACCAGAATCTTGCTTCCTGGCTGGGTACTATATTCTCTACCTTTATTTGTTCAACAAGCATTCATTGAGTGTCTACCGTAGGCTACGTTAGTAGTTTAACCAGTCTTGGGTATAGAATAGGTGCTAGAAAAATATGAAATAAATATAATAAAAAATAGCTGTTTTAAGGGACACCGATCTGATAAAAAGTAAATATATGCTAAGTATTTTTAAATAATCCAAGATTATCTGTGTTTGTATTTTAATAGAAGTATATGTAATGAGTTTTCACGGGAATTAAAAAAAAATAAGAACTATCAAATGGGTTGTGATTCTTCAGGAAGACTTATGTTGGATGGAACACAAATTAAACTAGAAGACAAGGCAGGATACGGATAAGTGGAAAGGAGTGAGAGGGGTTTTTAAGTAAGAGAAACTAAAGTTTTGTGTTTGGGATTTAGAAGAGAAGGTGGTATCGTTTGTGTGAGGACAAATTATAGAAAGCCTTGGAAAAAAACGAAAGTGCTCAGTAGGCAGTGGGGAGCCACCGAAGTGTTTAGCAGGAGAGTGTCACGAGGAAGCAAGGCTTTGGGAAGAGTGATCCAGTAATGCTAGACTGGGGGGTGATGGGAATGGAGGAAGAGGGTGAGAGCCCAGAATTGATAAGACAAGTTACTGGGCCATCAGTCCTCAATTATAGAAGATTCTTAAAGAAAATCAGGGATATCATTTTCAACTACTTAGAACGTGGTCTCCTAATTAAAACATAGCTGTCACCTTTGGTCTGGACAATCCTACTGTAGCAAGCCTACCATGAGGCTTTTATAGAAATGGATGAAGGTAACGCTCAAAAATAATTTGTTCTCCGATTAAGCAAGCCACCTACTCCCCAAACAAAACTCATTTTTATCTATAATTAGTGTTAACATCACCTTCACAGCTGGTACAAAATTAAACAAGACTAGTTTATGCTCACATAAGTAAAATTCTCCGTGACTGTATTCTAGGTTAATAAGCATTTGTTGGTCTATAAAGAGTTTAAAGATACAAATAACATTAAAAATACCAATAAAAAAATATAAAAACTAAATTCACTCCCAATCCCATTACTCCAACACCAACTGTTTTCTCTTTTCACGTGTTCATTTTTCCAAGCTCTGTTCATATGCTGCTGTGTCTCTTTCTATGATGGTGAATCTAAGTTTATCCATGACAACAGATGTTGTAAAATCGGCTCTCTCTCTCCTTACCATCATAACTACCCTACTGTTCCTATATGAGAACGGCCCAGTGGTCGATGTCAATGTGAAGTAGATAGGTGATAGGTTTCCCTGACTCTGAGCTCTTCAAAGTCAAGACCATGCTGTGTGGCGTCTCCCACGGAAAGCCTGATCACCCGCAGCAAAGTGGTCTGCAGTTCACCATCTTCTGCTCAACTCGCTGAGCAAACGGTGAAGGGCAACAGCTGCTGTACTTTCTTTGTGCGTGTGCTTGTGTGTCTGTGTTTTAATTGCCAAGTCAGACACTAATCTCTCTAGCAAGTTGAACATTAAGTAGGTTGTTATGTCTTATGGAAAAAATAACCTACATCTCTGCATGTGGATTTTAAAGAAATTAAGCCCTGGCTATTTATTACTTATATGTTTTTGACATCTAGTCATCATTATTGGAAGGGAATGTTTTAATATTTACTCCATTAATATTTGAATACAGTTACATTCAGAATCTAGTTATGTGGGTTGTGTGTAATGGTTCACTTATCACTGATCAAGTCATTATCCCCAATGAACCAGATTTGCCTGCCTGGAGGCAATGTTCTAGGACATACTGCATTTATTCAGAGATTTTTGGTTTGTTTATTTTAATAGCCCTTTTTAGCAAAACCTGAAACTCGAAAGTTGTCTGAATTCACTACCAGAATACACCTAGAGCTCCAGTTTGGTGATGAAAGTATACAAAGTTCTTGATTCCCAATGACCTTCTGCATCTTGATTTACATAAATTTTCATATGTGTCACGATCTTTGCTCATGAGTTACAGAAGCTGATAGGAAATTTTACTTTTAGCAATTGAAAACACGCTATAAAAATAAAACCAAATGCAAAAAAAAAGCAAAAATTTTTAAATGCTTGATATAATTCCATCACAGCCAAGCTCCAATACGATTGTATCTGCCAAGAAGTTCATTCCACTGCAAAAATGACTTGTGTCATATTTTTAAAGAACTAAAATCTATTTTCATAGTTCCGGCTTTTATTCCATTAACTCATGTTCCATGTGATACTTATTCCACAAGAGCCAAACCCAAAATTATCCGTGCAGGATGGTATTGTTGTTGTAGTACTGGTCTCCACGAAGGATTAAAATGCTATTTTAGGTAAAGTTTTAGGGGAAGATTAGCACTTTATACAAAAACATGTTTTTGCCACAAATTATTTTTTTGTGCTTCTTGCTTTTTTTTATTACATAGTCTCTGACTCTGAAATTTTTTTCTCTCTAGTAATAAATAGTAATAATAAAATAAATTAATATTGGGGAATTTCCCACAAAGGCTATCTTAGTATATCCTCATAAAATCTTGTGAGGTACCAATTATTGTTTTATTTTTTTGATGGGTCAGGACATTGAAGGCCAGATGAGTTAAAAAGTCTTTTTACTTCTTACAACAGGTCAATGGAAAACCCATAATTTGAGCTCATGGCTGATTTCCCAGTACATTTTTCTTTTCATCAGCCTTGTGTGTCCTGTTTTGATTGCAATGGAGCAATGATTGAAAGTCCCCAAAAAGGTTACCTTAAAATTGTTTTATTACTTCAGCCAAAGTATTTTGTCATAGTCAAATGTGGCGATTTGAGCTCATATGCTTACCGCACATTGGTCCACCAGCAGCTTTGCTTGGCACAGATTTAAAGCCCTTGCTTGCAAATGGAAACAAGTGCCCTCTCCCATCTCCTGTCTCCACTCCCCCCTCTTCCAACAGCCTCCCTCTCACCCGGATACTGCCATGTCCAATGAGCTTACAATTATTTTTAAACTTCTTTCCATGCAGTGGTATTTGCATACCAGTGGGGGAGAGAATGTAATCCCTCCCTCTTGCAGTAGCTAAACCATGGGTCATGTGAAGAGCAAGAGGTGGGAAGAAGGCGATATTTGATAGAACTCTCCATGGAGAAGTCAAACTCAATATCATATGTCCATCTGACTCCAGATTTTAGAGTTCATAATGCTTTAGAGCCAGTCAGTGGAATCAGTTCAAGTTGGAGAGATTTTTCTCCCAGATTAACAAAGAAAGAGAGAGAGGAGAAATGGAAGAATGGAGGAAGGAAAGAAGAGAAAAGAAAAAGGGGCGGAGCTTGTTATGCATGTTTTCCCTCTCTTAAAAGAAATGGCTGAACTAATTTAATTCATTTGGCCAGTGAAGATGGTTTTGGTTAGAGAATCAATAAATTTCATCTGGCCAGTGGCCTTAATTCACAAATTCATATCAGAGGTTATTAATGGGTGAACATCGGTGAGATCAAAGAACTAGACAAGAGTGTAGCACACTCCTGTCGGAGAACAACAAAATTACGCGTGAAAGAACAATTTGGGTCTCTGTCGAATACCACACAGCGTTCAGGAGCAGGAGGAGTCCACGGTCAGGAAGGAGCATTACGTAGCCCTGCTCCTCTGGCACCATCAGCTCGGTAAGCACCACCACCAGCTACGTGGGTCCAAGCCTGGGATCCACCACTGCTTTACTGCTTTCTTCTCTTTGCACCAGCAAACGGGGATAGGAGAGAGATCTCCTTCTGACTGACTGGAAGGCGGGAGGGCGTCAGCTCGGTCCTCTCCAAGCTCTCATGCGTCCTCACTGTCTTACTTCGGGCACTCATCATGCTCTGCCAGGATAATTGCAACAGCAGCTTGACGCTTCACATCTCCCTAATCCTGCTTCCATGATCTTTCCAACACACAAATATGTTAAAGTCCTTTGCTTAAGAAGCTTAAAATCCTTGAATGCCCTGCCCTTGCCTCAGGATAAAGTCCAAAGGCCTTTACCAAGCATACAGGGCCCTTTATGAGTCAACCCCTAATTAACTCTCCAGGCTCCACTGTTCATTCCTTCCCCACTGGAACTCGACTTGCCTATCGAACAAAACAACATGCAGTTTCAGAAAAGGCCACATTCTCTCGTGACGCCCTGTCTGTGCCCGGGCTGCTATTTCCCCCGGCCAGCTTGGTGCAGGCCTCAACTTTTTCAAGGAGCCCGGCCGGCCCCAGCCTGCCTCCTGGTCTCACAGCTGTTTTCGGAACGCTCTGGAGGCTCCCTCCCGTCTCACCCTGTCCTTCCCTTTATCACGGCACTTATCAGAATCTGTTGACTTTTCCCTCTGCACTAGACTTCGTCTCCTTCCTTGCAGGCACCTAACACATTCCTGGCACAGATAGGTGCTCCATACAGTAACTCCTTGTTTAATGACTTAAAGAATTCACGGCCTATCAAACAACGTGGTAACCAAAGACATGAAGGGGAGATGAGCACGAAGTTTGGGGCGGGCCGTAGTGGTGGTAGAGTTGTTTCTCTGGGGTGTTACCCGAGTTAGTGGAAATGGAAAGAGTCCAGGAGAACTGGGTTCTAGTCTAACTTTGACCCTAACTACCGCTTTCCTTTGGGCTAGTCATTTAGCCTCTCTAAACCTCAGCTGACTTTTCTGTAAATGATATGAACCTCAGAAGTTTTTTATGAGGATAAACAAAATATTGCACATAGAGTGTTTACAATATTTTCTAGAACATACCAAGAATCTAATAATGAAAAGTCTAATAATTAAGAATCTAATAAATGATAACTGCAACCTCTTGAAATTTAATATTTTCTGATCCTGCTGATGTTCAAATCAACAAAACCAAAAAACATTAGATTAGTAATTTAAAATTGAGAATCAGTTAAGCAAACCAAAACTTTCTGGCACAGGAAAGGAGGAGTAAGAAAGAAGAAGGAAATTGCAAAAGGATTAAGTTAAAAAATGGAGGGAAAAATCTAATTCATATTAGTCTCCACTGTTCTTTTTATCTCCTTTCTCCTTTTCTTCCTGCAATATCTTGGTTTATTATATCTTATAGAGATAAAATTTACATGCAAATCTTAGGTGTACAATTTGATAAGTTTTGACAGATTTGTATATGCACTCAAAAAACCAACAGCACAATCATGACAGAATATTTCAATAGCTTCAAAAATGTTTTCTTGTCCTCTTTTCCACTCAATACCCCGCTAGACAACAAACATAAATTAATTCTGTCTGTTCTTGAACTTCATATAATGGAATCAGTGTCTTCTTCACACAGTGTTAGTCTGTGAGAATCATCTGCATTGTTGTGTATGTGAGTAGTTCTTCAGTTTGTATGAATATACCACAATTTGTTTTTCCCTTCTCCTGTTGATGGACATTTCGACTTTTTTTCCAGTTTGGGACTATTACAAATAAATCTGCTATAAATATACTTGTGCCCGCATCTTCCTGACATATATGTTTATTTCTCTTGGCAGATACATAGAACTGCTAGGTCATGGCATGGCTGCGTGTTTAATTTGACAATAAATTAATAAACCATTTTCCAAAGTGATTGTGTCATCATTTGCTCCCACCAGCAGTGGATGAGAGATGCCCCTACATCCTCACCAATATTTGGGCTTATCAACTTTCTCATTTTCGCTCTTTTGCTGGGAGTGAGATGGTGTCTCACTGTGGTTTTAATTTGTATTTCTTGATGACTAAGGATGTTGAGCAACTTTTCGTGTGCTTGTAGGACATTTGTATATTTTCTTTTGTAAAGTGTCTGCTCAAGCTTTTGGTCCCCCCCTCCTTTAAAAAAAAAAAAAAAAGAAGAGGAAAAAGTTGCCTTGAGGGAATTTTTTATATACCATGGATACAAGTCCTTTGTCATATATATTGAGCTAAGTTAGTGACTTGCCTTTCCGTATTTTAAGCATTTTTTTTATGAGCAAGAGCTTTGAATTTTGATAACTTTTGCCCACCCAAGGTCACAAAGGTAGTCTTCTATGAATCCTACTAGTCTTTATAGTTTTAGCCTTGGTGTTAAGGTCTATAATCAATCTTAAATTCGTTTTGTGTAATGATGTGAGAGAGACTGAGCTTCATTTTTTTTCTCCCTGTATTTTTATCGTGGTGTTCCAGCATCATGCACTGAAAAGAAAATTCATCTCCATGAATGACATTGGTATTTTTGTTGAAAGTCAATTAACCCTATGTCATGTGTGGAACCATCCAGACTCCATTCTGCTTGTCTACCTTACACAAGTACCTCACAGTCCTGATTACTATAGTCTTATAGCAAGGCATGAAATAAGATGTATATCCATCAACTTTCTTCTTTTCAAATTTGTTTTGGCTGTTCTAGGTACTTTGCATTTGCATAGAAATTTTGGAATCAACTTGTCAATTTCTGGGGAAAAAAAAAAACCTGCTGGGACTTTGATGGGGATTATATTGATTCTATTGATCAATTTGAGGAGAACTGAAATCCTAATATCCACACAATTCTAGTTCATAATTGCAGTATACACCTCTCTCTCTCCCTCCATTTATTTTGGTCTGCTTTTATTTCTCTCAGCAATATTTTGTAGTTTTTAGTACAAAGGTCTTACACTTATTTTGAAAAGTTCAATTCTTAGTATTTTATGTTCTTTGATACTGTTATAAATGGAATTGCTTTTTAAATTTCATTTCCCAATTATTTCTATTAGTATATAGCCCATAACACTTTCCACACTAGTCATTACCCCAGAATAGCTATCATTAATTTTTCCATTGTGATTGATTTTTGTATATTGAACTTGTATTCTTACTAAGTGAACTTGTTTATTTATTAGTTCTAGCAGTCTTTTTTTGTGGATTTCTTAGGATTTTCTACATGTCATCTGTAAAGATAGATTTACTTCTTTCTTTCCAATCCTTCTGCTTGTTCTTTCTTCCTTAAATGTTGAATTGAATTACCTTCCTTAAAAATTGAATTACCAGGAAAGTCATCTGAGTCTGGGGATTTCATCATGGGAAATTTTAAAATTATGAATTCAATTTCTATTTGAATAGGACTATTTTACCATTGAATATGCTGTTAACCATAAGTTTCTCATTGATCCTGTTATTAGATTGAGGAAACTTCTAGTTTGCTGTGAGTTTTTAATCATGAAAGGTGTTGAATTTGTCAAATGCTTTTTTGTATTGATTGATGTAATTATGTTTTTTCTCCTTTATTCTGTTAATGTGCTTAATTATAGCAATTGAGTTTTGAATATTGAACAAATCCTGCATTCTTGGGATAAACACTACTTGGTTATAATGTATTATCCTTTTTGCATATTGCTGCACTCAATTTGGTAATATTTTGGTAAAAATGTTTGCATTTATGATCATGAGAAATATTGGTCCATTATTTTCTTTACCTGTACTGTCCTTGAAAGGTTTTGGTATCAAGGTTATGCTGGTATCATAAAATAAGTTGAAAACTATTCCTTCATTCTCTATTTTTGGAAAGAGATTTCTAACCAGTGCGATCGTCTAAGGTCTGACATTTTCTTCATGTGCGGGTTTTTACTACGAATTCCATTTTCAAACCAACTTTGGACAGCTCAGATTTTCTATTTCTTCTTGTGTCATTTTGGTAAAAATGTTTTTCAAGAACTTTGTCCATTTTATGTAAGATGTTAAATACATTGACATAAAGTTGATTACAATATTTTCTTGTGATCCTTTTAAAGGCTTTTGAATCTCTAGTAACACCCTCTTTCATGCACAATGTCAGTTAGTTGTATTTTTCTTGATCAGTCTTGCTAGGGCTTTATCAGTTTTGAAAAATCTTTTCAAAGAACCAACTTTTGGCTTTTAAAGTTTTCTGTATTGTTTGTTTTCTATTTTATTTGTTTATGCTCTTTTCTTTAATGTTTCCTTTCTTCTACTTACCCTAGGTTTAATTTGCTCTTTTTCTAATATTTTAAGACAAAAATTTGGGTTATTAATTGAAAAGCTTCCTTTGTTTATTATATAAGCCTTTAAAGCTTTCAATTTCCCTCTAAGTGCTGCTTTAGCTTCAACCAACAAATTTTTATATGCTATGTTTTTATTATTATCATTCAGTTTGAACTTCCCCCCCAGCTTTATACAGACATAATTTACGTAAAATAAAATTCACCCATTTTAATTGTACAGTTTGATAAGTTTTGGCAATTCTGTATAATCAACTATCCACCACCAGAATCAAAATATACACTATTCCCATCACCCCAAAAATCACCCTCATGCCTCTTTGCAGTCGGTGCCTTCCTTCCGTCCCTGGTCTCAGACATCACTGTTCTTTCTGACACTAGAGTTTTCCCTTTTCTAGACTTTAATATAAAAAGAATCATACGTGTATAATCTTTGGGTTCAACTTATTTCACTTAGCATGTTTTTAGGTTCATTCATGCTACGTACATTAATATTGTGTTTCATGATAGTGCTGAGTACTATTTCACAGTATGTATTCACCGGTGATGGACGTGCAGTTGTTTTGACTTCCATCTCTTGTGAACAGTGCTGCTATAACATTCATTTGAAAGTCTCTAGGTGGACATATGTTTAGCTTCTCTCTTCAGTACCTAGGAACAGGATTTCTGAGCCAGACGATGAATGTATGTTTACATTTAAAGGACACTGCCATGCTGTTTTCCAAAGGTGGTGTAACATTCTGCACGTCCACTGAAACTGTATGGGAGACCTAGCCGCTCCACATCCCTCACCAGCACTTGGTGTTGCCAGTCTTTTTAATTGCAGCCGTTCTACTGGGCGTGTGGTGGGATCCTACTGTGGGTTTAATTTGCGTCTCTCTGATGACTAGGAATGTTGACTATGTTTTCATATGCTTATTTGCCATCTGTATATCTCCATGTGTGAAGAACTTGTTCAAATCTTTGGCAAACTTTTTATTGTGTTTGTCTGCTTACTATGGGATTGTGAGAATTCTTTATAGATTCTGGACACAAGCCCTTTGACAGACATATGCTTTGCAAATATTTTCTCTCAATCTACAGCTTGCCTTTATATTTCCTTCTTTGTGTCTTCCTGAGAGCATAAGTTTTTAATTTTACCAAAGTCCATTTTATCAATGTTGTCTTTTATAATCAGTGCTTTCTGTCCTATTTAAGAAATCTTTGATTAACTCAGTATTACAAAGATTTTTTTCCTATGCCTTTATCTATGAGATTTATTACTCATATTGAGGTCTATGATCCATTTTGAGTTCACTTTTGCTTATAGTATGAGGTAAAGTCAAGGTTAATTTTTTTTAATCCCTAGAGATACACAATTGTTTCAGCTCGTTTTGTTTAAGACTATCATTCCCACATTGAATTAGCTTTGTTGAAAGCCACTTATTATATAAGTGTGACTTTATTTCTAGATTCTGTTCCATTGAACTAATTTCTATCTTTACACCATTATCACACTGTCTTGAATTCTGTAGCCTTATAATAAATTTTGAAATTGGGTAATATAAGTCCTCTAACTTAGTTCTTCATTTTCAAAATTATTATTGCTACTCCATGCCTTTGCTTCTCCTTGTAAATTTCAGAAGCAGATTATTAATTTCTTCAAACAAGCCTATTAGGAGTTTGATTGGTATCACATTGAACGTGTAGATCAATTTTGGGAGAATTGCCGTCCTGACAATATTGAATCTTCTCATCCATGAACGTGTATATCTCTCCACTTATTTAGGTCTGCTTTTACTTCTGTTAGCAAGATTTCATAGTTTTCAATGTAGAGGTCTTACCCATCTTTTAATAAATTTATCCTCAAGTATTCTTATGCTATTAGAAGTGGAATATTAAAAATATTTTTTCCAATTGTTCATTGCTAGTATATAGAAATGCAATTGATTTGGTTTATTGACCTTTTATCTTGCACTCTTGTTACATCCACTTACTAGTTCTAATAATTTTGTAGATTATTTAGAATTTTCTATGTACACAATCACTTGTACATCAATAAATAGAATTTTTCTTCTTCCTTTCAAATCTATATGCCTTTCATTACTTTTTCTTGCCTATTGCTTTGGTGAAGACTCCAGTGAATGCTGAGTGGACACAGTGAAAGTGAACATCCTTGCCTTGTCTTTATCTTAAGAGAAAGTGTTCTGTCTTTAATATTGAGTAACTGGGAGTATTCGTAGATGTTCTTAAGTCAGATTTAAGAAGATCACCTCTTTTTCCTAAATTGTCGAGAGTTTTTTCGTAAATAGGTGTAGAATTTTTATGAAATGCTTTTTCTACATCAATTGAAATAATAATGTGGTTTTCTGACTTTGCCTCATTAATTGTGAAATACTTTGATTTATTTGCAAATGTTAAACCCTATTTGGTCATAAAATATTATCCTCTTTACATGTTGCAGGATTCAGTCTGCAAAATCGTGTTAAAGAATTTAGCACTTGGGGGCCGTCCGGCGGTGCAGTGATTTAGTCCGCGCTTGACAGCCCAGGGTTCGCAAGTTCGGATCCTGGGCACCCGCTGATGCACTGCCTGTCAGCCACGCCATGGCAGCGTCCCATATGAAGTAGAGGAAGATGGGCACGGATGTCAGCCCAGGGCCAGTCTTCTTCAGCAAAAAAAGAGGAGGATTGGCGACGGATGTTAGCTCAGGGCTGGTCTTCTTCACACACACACACACAAAAATAAATTAAAAAAAAAAAAAGAATTTAGCACTTGTGTTCACGTGGCATATCAATGTGATATCTCTTCTCGTGATGTACTTTGTTTTAGTATCAGGATAATGCTAGCCCCCTGAAATGCTGAATGTTCTCTCTCCCTCTGTTTTCTGAAAGAATTTGTCTAGGATAGTCTTATTTCTTCCATAAGCATTTAATGAGAATCCCCAGTGAAGACCTTTAGATCTGGAAATTTTTTTGTGAAAAGGTTCTTAATTATGAATTCAGTTTCTGTAACTAATAAAGAGATATTTAAGTTCTCTATTTCTTTTCGGGCCTGATTTGGTAATCTGTGTCTCTCAAGAAATTTGTCCATTTCATTGAAATTATCAAATTTACTGGCAAAAGTTGTGCTTAGCATTCTCTTATGATCTTTTTTTTGAGTATGACTAATTTTTATTTATTTATTTGAATTTAAACAATTTTTTCCAGTTTTATTAAGCTATAATTGACAAATAACATTGTATTAGCTAAAGGTGTACAATACCTTGACACACGTATATATTGCATATATATATTGCATGTATATATTGTACAATGATTTGATATATGTATATATTGCAAAATGATTACCACAATAAGTTTAGTTAATATCCAACACCTCCTACTGCTACAAATTTTTTTTCTTGTAATGAGAACTTTTAATATCCATTCTCTTAGCAACTTTCAAATATGTAAAGTAACATTGTTAACTATAGTTGCCATACTGTACATCAGATCCCCAGAACTTATTCATCTTATAACTGGGAGTTTGTACCTTTTGACACCTTCACTCGTTTCCCCCACCTCTGGCAACCACCAATCTGTTCTCTGTTTCTATAAGTTCAGCTTTTTAGATTCCACGTATAAGTGAGGTCATACAGTGTTTGTCTTTCTCTGTCTGACTTATTTCACTTAGCATAATACCCTCAAGGTCCATCTATATTGTTGCAAGTGGCAAGATTTCCTTTTTTATAGCTCTAAATAATATTCCATTGAATATATATACACCGCATCTTCTTTATCCATTCATTTGTCCATGGACTCTTAAATTGTTTCCATGCCTTGGCTACTGTAAACAACGCTGCAGTGAACAAGAGTGCAGATATCTCTTCAAGACAGTGATTTCCTTTCCTACAGGTATATCCCCAGAAGTGAAATTACTGGATCATATGGTAGTTCTATTTTTAATTTTTTGAGAAACTTCCATACTATTTTCCATAGTGGCTGCACCAATTTACATTCCCACCAATAGCACACAAGGGTTCCCTTCTCTCCACATCCTCGCCAACACTTGCTGCCTCTTTTCTTTTTTATAATAACCATCCCAACAGGTGTGAGGTGATATCTCATTGTGGTTGTGATTTGCATTTTTAATGTCTGTAGAATCTGAATAATGTCCCATTTTTCTGATATCGGCAATTTGTGTCTTGTCTTTTAGCTGGAGTCTTTTGAATTTTATTCATAGTTTCAAAGAACTAGATTTTTTCCTCCTCTATTGTTTGTTCAATTTGTATTTCATTGATATCTGCTCCTACCTTCATTGTTTCCTTCCACCTACTTATTTGGGCTTAATGTTTTGCTTCTTTTTCTAATTTCATAAGATTGAAATGTAGATCTTTAATTTTTAGGTCTTTTTCTTTTCTAAAAATGAATTAAAACTATAAATTTCTCTCCAAGCACTGTTTTAGCTGCATCCCACAAAGTTTGATATATTGCATTTTCATTATCATTTAATTCAAAATATTTTCTAACTTCCTCTGTAATTTTTTTTTAATTCATGAATTACTTAGAAGGATGTTGTTTAATTTCCAAATATTTGGGGTTTTCATATATATCTATTCCTATTGGTTTCTAACTTAATTCCATCATGGTCAAAGAATATACTCAGTATGATTTCATTATTTTATAAATCTGATTGGAACTTGTTTTATGGTTAAATATATTATCCATCTTGGCAAATGTAGGCCATACTGTACTGCATTTGAAAGAATGCAAAAGATGGGTGTAGGGCCCTATAAATATCAATTAAATCGAGATGGTTGGCAGTTTTATAAAGGTCTTGTATGTGTTTCTGATTTTATTTTGTCTAGCAGTTCTTTTTATTGTTGAGATGAGAGTGTTAAAATCTCCAGCTAGGACTGGGGAATTGCCATTTTTGTTTCTAGTATTTTGAAGTTCTGATATTAAGCACATAAACCTTTGTTACTGTTATGTTTTTCTGATGAAGTGACCATTTTAGCATGTGCCTCTTTATCTCTGGTGATATTTTTATCTTTAAATCATTTTTAATCTTATTTTAATAGAGCCACTCCAGCCTTCTCACATCTGTTTTTTATGGTACGTCTTTTTCCATCCATTCATGTTCAACCTATTTCTAGCTTTATATATAAACTGCAAGTTTTGTAGAGAGCATATATTTGGATCATGCTCTTTTATCCATTCTGAGTATCTCTACATTCTAATTGGAGTGTTTGACCATTAGTATATTTATTGATATGTTTGTGATTGGATATGCCATTTTATTATTTATTTTCTAGTTATCCCCTCTTTATTTTGTTCCTCTGTTCCCCTTTCCTGATTTTTCTTAGATATTTTCAAGAATTACATTTTATTTTCGCTATTGGCTTCTTAGCTACACTTCATTGTAGCTTCCGCTATTTATGTTGGTGGTTGCTCTAAGGATTGCAATAGGTGTATCCCTAACTCATCCTAGTCCACTTATTTATGCATCCCAGCTTCATATAAAATGTAGAAAACTTACAACTGCATAAAACCCATATTGAAATCTCCCAATCCTTTATCCTGTAGTTGTTATATAGATTACAGCTGGTTATGTCACAAAACCCACAAGATAATATATTTTGCTTTAATCAGTCATATTGATTGTAAAGAAATTAGGATTAAAAAGTGAAAAACTAGTTTTTCCTGTTTACCCAGACAGTTACCATTTCTGATGCTTAGCTCTCATCTGTGGATCTGAGTTTCCATCTCTTATCATTTCCCTTCAGCCTCGAGAACTGCCTTTAGCATTTCTTGTAGCAGAGCTCTGCTTGCACTGAATCCTCTTAGTTTTCTTTCATCTGAGAATGTGTTTATGTCTCCCTAATTACTGAAGGATATAGAATTCTGGGTTGACAATTTTCTTTTTTCTTCCAGCACTTTAAAAATGTTGTTCCAGTCTCTTTGGTGGTTGGAATAATTAAGTTCTAGTCCCTTAGCAAGAAATGATAACTATGTAATGTGATAGAGGTTCTAATTACTACTAAAATGGCAATCATATTGCAATGCATAAATGTATCAAATTAACATGTTGTGCACCTTAAATTTACACAAAATTACATTTAGAATATATTTTAATTAAAAAAAGATGTTCCATTCTCTGCTGGCCTCACAGTTTCTCACAGGTATCAGCTATTAATCAAATTATTATTCTCTCAGATGTAAAGCATGACTTTTCTCATGCCACTTTCTACATTTGCTCTTTGTTTTTGGTTTTCAACACTTTGACTCTGGTGATACCTGTTTCTGCAAGATTGGCTTTGGCAAGAAACAAAATGTTATGCCAAATAACAGCATCATTGATTCCTTCAGTGGTGGGGAAACAAAACATATAAGGTCAGGCCAGGTTTCAAAGGAGAATTTTACTAAACCTTTAAAGAGTAGATAATTTAAATACTGTTGAGATTGTCCAAAGCAAAACTCTTTGTATGGAGCAAAGGTAATATTGAGACCAAAATCTGATTAAAAATTTACATGAAAAAAGAAAACTACAGATCAATCTCACATATGATTACAAGAATCCAACAACACACCAAAAAAAAAATACACCATAACCAAATGGGTTTTACTCCATGAATCCAAGAATACTCAAAATCAGGAAATCAATTAATATAATTTGTCAAATTTAACAAGATTTAAGGAGAAAATTCATAAATCATCTCTATGAATATTAAAAAGATATTTGATATAATATACCCATTCTCGATTTTTAAAATTCAACAAAATAAAACGATAAATTCTTTCCTAATATGAAAAAAAATGTATTCATTTTTTTCATTAAGTAGCAGGATTTAAATTAATATACAGAAATCAACAGCCTTCACATTTGTGAACAATATACAGAAAAAAAGATATTTTTGCCATTTATTGCTTTTGTAATAGTGATAAAAAAAGATAAAATACCTAGGAATAAACTTAACATGAAATGGGCAAAACCCGCATGAGGAAAAATTTAAAACACTCCTGAGGGAAAAAAGGTAAAGGTAAACAAATGACAATATATGTCCTGTTCCTTGATGCACAGACTCAACAACATGACAATGTTCATTCTCACTAATTTAATAAATTTAACAATATTCCAGAAAGAATAACCAGGAAAACTTGGAAACTTTCAGATATTGAAACATAATATGAGACCTCACTGATTTAAATGCTATAGTATCGACCTATGAATGGACAGACCAGGGGAACAGAGTAGAAATTTCCAAAATAGGCACAAACATATGTAGGAATTTGAATTGGTAAAAATGGCATCTCATAGTCTACTGGGTAAAAGATAATACTGGCTCCATAGTTCATTCTATACTTCAGGAGAAATGCCAAATAGATAAAAAATTTAAATGTAAAAAATGAAGCCAAGAAAGTACTACAAGAAAATATAGGTAAATTTCTTCATAACACTATAGTGGAGAAGATCTTTCTATCAATGATTAAAATTCTAAGATCTAAAGAGAAAATAATGATAAAATCAAATACATAAACATAAAAAATTTAAGCATGGAAAACAAAACCACCTCATAAGCCAGCAAAATCCAAAGACAAAAGAAAAACTAGTCAAAATATTGCAATTCATAAATGGAGGCTGAGCTCCTTAATACATAGGAACTCCTAGAAATCAAGATTTAAAAACCACCAGTAATAGAAATGGGCAAGGGACATGAATGAAAAGTTCACAGAAAAATAAATTCAATGTCCCTTAAAGGTATGACAATATGTTGTCACACTCATGATAAGAAATCAAATATTAAAACTATGCTAAGATAATATTTGTCCTCTATTGGATTGGCCAGATCCAGAAGTTTGACACACACTGTCTTGGCAAAGCTGCAGAGGAATGGGTACTCTCATACATTATCAGAGGAGGAATAAAATATTACAACTCTCAAGGAAGGAAGACTAGAAATACCTATCAACATGACAGACACATCTACCCTTTAAGCCAGGAAAACCACATCTCAGAATCTAGCCTTTAGTTACACCTGTATACAAACAAAGTACTATATGCGAAAGGATGCTTCTTGCAGCATTGTTTGCAAGAGAAAAGACTAGAAACTACTTAAGAGTGAAGCAATTAGGAGACTGGCTGAATCAAATCTAACACATTCATGTATAGGAATATTATGTAGCTGTCAAAAAGAATGAGGAGGATTTCTACATGCTGCTATGGAGAAATTCCTATAATATATTGTTAAGTGAGAAAAAGCAAAGTGTAGAACAGGAAACTCTATCTTTTGTATAAGAATTGGAGAGATAAGAATATTTATTCATATGTGCATAATGAAATAATATAAACAGAAATTCAATATAACTAAGGGTGGGCAAGTGGGGAAGGTGGTGGATGGGGACAGAGGAGAGCAACACTTCTCAGTGTACCTTCCTGTACAGTTTTGATTTTTGAGCCATGTTTGAAAACATTTTCTTTGAAGAGAAAATGAACTCAAGAAGATCCAGGGAGGGGCAGCCCGGTGGCGCAGCGGTTTAGTCCGCGCTTGGCAGCCCGGGGTTCGCGAGTTCGGATCCCGGGCGCCCATGGGCGCACTGCCTGTCAGCCATGCTGTGGCTGCGTCCCATATAAAGTAGAGGAAGATGGGCACGATGTTAGCCCAGGGCCAGTCTTCCTCAGCAAAAAGGGGAGGATTGGCAACAGATGTTAGCTCAGGGCTGGTCTTCCTCAGGAAAAAAAAAAAAAAA
Source organism: Tapirus indicus (assembly GCA_031878705.1). Taxonomy (NCBI): domain Eukaryota; kingdom Metazoa; phylum Chordata; class Mammalia; order Perissodactyla; family Tapiridae; genus Tapirus; species Tapirus indicus. The sequence continues at coordinate 53,356,500 of CM062933.1, read as the reverse complement.
AAGATCCAGGGAAATATAAGCATGCTCTAATCCAATAGCATACACAAGGCTTCTGTCCTACCAGATGTGGTTCTGTGGGGTGGTATCATGTGGGGGAACCTGGCCTGTTGGGAAGGTGGGGCAGGGTCTAGCGGCCGGTGTTCACAGGGCGGCAGCCAGGCACCAAGCCATTCAGAACAGTCCGGGCGTTAGCCCAGTTTATCTTGGCCCCATGCATGGCCTGATTCCACTCATTGTCTTGGCTCTCTATGGTGGTTATGCTGGTCATGGAATTGTCTTGGGAAAAGAAGTAATAGGTTATCCAGACCAGCTTCCTCTCCCTGTAACCTGGCCCTGTGAAGGTCTTGCGGGAACATTAGCAAGAGTTTCCACCACTGTTCTTTGAAAGGACTTTCTATAATTACCTTTTCTCTCTCAGGAAGAAATTTCCATTGCACCTAATCTAAATTTAGGTTTCCTAATTCCATTACATTTCTTATGAAAATAGTTTGGACAATGCGAATAATCATGGTCTTCGCTGAAGTTTCAAAGAGGCAAAGATTCACAAATGATTCCTCTAACCAGAGCATACCCTCAAGCATTTCCTTTGGTAAACACAGAGACACAGAGCAGAGGGGCTGCCCACACTGCTTGCTCCAGCATACTGATCTTCCTGGGCAATGGGACCAAAGACTCACTCGTTCTGGAGTCTTCCTTCAGCTTTGACCTCAGCATCACCTTTCAATAGACCATGTCCTCTATTATTCACAGCAGTGGAGGATAGCACTGGGGTTGACAAAATGTACAGCTGTCCCAGGGCCAGGAAGCAGGTGCCCCTAGAGCCAGATAGAAGTGCCATCTGCCTGGACTCAAACTGTGCAGCAGAGAGAAGAGGAACTTCAAGGGACAGCCATCCCACATCCCCTCCTCTCTATGTGCCAGTGGTTGAGGGGAACCATGAACAATATACTTATGTTCCCTGTGGAAATCCAGAGGCAGTTGGTTTAGGAGATTTGCATGTGGCAGGCAGAGAGAGGCCAGGAGGATTATTTTCATGGATGTTCCCTCAGAACATATGATCAGAGGAATGGAGGTTCTTCCCGAAGAAATTGGTTATGACACCAAGAGAATAAGCAGGGAAGGGCAAGGAAAATATAAGTGTAAGCCAGGTGCATGAGGTCCCTCTGCCTCCCAGTCGACGTGTCCTCTGACTCCTCGCAACTGAAAGTGTGGTCTATAGATCAGCAGCACCAGCATCACCAGGGAGCTTGTTAAAAATGCAGAGTTTCGAGCCGGACTCCAGATCTGCTGACCAGAATCTGCATTTCACAAGACGCCCAGGTGATCTGCCTGCACACTACAGCTTGAGAAGCGCTGCTCTAACCCGTCGAGGTAGGCAGACCCCTATCTCACTCGCCCCTGAGCTCCCCTTTAGCCACGCTTCTCTCGTGCTGTTGACACCTCCCGGGCTCGGGGTCCTAGTCCACTCAGTAGGTGCCCGTCCCTGCATGGGACTCACTCGAGCAATGGCATTGGGTAAATCTCCCTTCCCTTCTGTTGCCATCCTGTCCACTCAGTTGGCCCAAAGCAGAAACTCCAGACGTTTACATAAAGCAAACATCTTTACTTTAGAACAAGCGCTTCCTAAAACAGGAGAGGGAAAGTTGGAACTCTCAGCCTCTTGAACTGCACCCCTCTCAAGATTCCTTCTGGATGATTCCATCCACCTTCCAGGCATTGGGGGAGGGGGTGCTCCCCTCACTCGCAGGGAGTGTCTTACCCATCACACCATCCTGCCTTCACCCTTGCAATAAGCCAAGTCTGTGACAGTCTTTTTTTTTTTTTTTTTTTTGTGGGGAAGACCAGCCCTGAGCTAACATCCGTTGCTAATCCTCCTCTTTTTGCTGAGGAAGACTGGCCCTGGGCTAACATCGTGCCCATCTTCCTCCACTTTATATGGGACGCCGCCACGGCATGGCTGACAGGCAGTGCGTCGGCGGGCGCTCGGGATCCGAACTCGCGAACCCCGGGCTGCCAAGCGCGGACTAAACCGCTGCGCCACCGGGCGGCCCTGTGACAGTCTTTCTAAAGCTGTGTTTCTGCTGACCAGTGAGTGGGCTGGTGACTCTAGGTCACCTTGTTGGTGGTGGAAATGGCACTTCCTGGTCCGACTGGCAGCTCCACTTTCACACCAGTGTGAGCTGCAAACAGATGGGTCCTCTAACCAGGGGACTTATTAAAATAGCCTGTCACGGCGGAGGCGGTTGAGTGTGATGATAAGAGCACAGGATGGAGCTCCACCCCCTGGACTCCAACTAGCTCTAGTCAGACCAGCACCTGGTAACCACTGGACACGTACCTGCTATCATTATCTGGGTGCAAATAACTTCTGGAAATGTTACAGAATGTTGTTGTTTGTGAATTTAAGGAGTAATCTGTCATGATTCGCTTAGAGCCTGATGCAGGTTTACAGGCAGGAAAAGTAACACTTATACTGAAGAGCTTTGAGAGCACTTGCGCTGGGCGGGAGGAGAAGTCAAGATTTCTTGGCGCTTCTTCCTCAACCTGGATCTCCTGACTTCACACGTAGGCTTATTGCATCTGAGCATCCTGAACTGCTAAGAAAGTCGACAGTGCTTTCCCACTGTTTCAATTCTCCACGTGATTTCACTTGACTATCACAGTGCCCTTTTCCCATTGCAAACATTTGTCAAGTGGGGCATCGTTGTTAATTTTCTTTCTAAAAATGATGGCGGAATAGAGGAGTTGGCATGAAATGATTTCCACAGAATTATATAATTCTAAGGAACAGAATTAAAGGCTCAAATGAGCTATATACAGATAGGCAGAGAATTTTGGCATCGGCATTTCTCTTTTTAAAGATATGCTAATTGTAATGCGGTCTTTTTTGTTCGGGGGTACTTAGAAGAGCTCTCAGTAAATTTGGATCATTGAGAACAATAGTCCTCAAGTCACCAGATATCTGCGCGTTGAGTCAGCCCTGGGGTGGCATCCTGCACTGTGCGTCATCTAGCACGGCTTTAGGAATCATTGCCAGGCTGGTTAGTTCTGTCCAGATATTAAGAAGATGGGAATCCTATTTTGAAATGTGCCAAAACTTACAAAAAGGGGGAGATCTTTATCATTATATCAGGTGGAATTTTTGTGCGGGTTTAGAACACTTCCAGATTTTCTATGAAATTTAGGAAGTTATTTTTATTTTCTTTAAAGGGGTAGGGTAATGAAGTGCTACCTAAAGAAGTAGAGGAAAGGACTGTTTGCATAATATAGTTATAAAAATTCTATTTAGAAGAAACTTAAAAGATCTCCTATTGCGACATTTCATAAAACGTTGGCATCCCTTTGATGGTATTCTTGTTGGAGTTTGCTCTATGACACAACGGGGATATATGTAGCCTTAGGAGCCAAATGGACTGGGGCTTAAATACCAGTCCCATCACTTCCTGGCTCTTTGACCTAGGTCAAATTGATTAATTTCTGTTAGTCTCAGTTTCCTTTTCTATAAAATGGTGCCTAAAACCCACCCTAGCAGTGTTGGTAAGGATTAAATGAGATAATGCATACAAAGCACTGAGCAGTATGCCTATGTGTGCCGTGATAAATGCCCTATAAAGCGCTTAACCACAGTAAGTGCTCAGTAAAACTTAATAAAAGCAAAACCATACAGAACTCATAGTTCTATCAGCCTTTTTTCTTGCCTATCTACTTTGAAGAGTTTTTATTAGGAACAGATTCATAATATTCAAAGCACCTAGCATGTGATGGATGCTCCATAAATTAAAAGGGTCATTATCATTTCTTCCAGATGATCATTCTACATCATTCATTCATTCATCAGATATTTATTACTGTGTGCCAGTGGTTTGAGGGAACCCAAGGAATAACACATTTACATTCCCTGTCTGAGTCTGGAGGCAGGTGGTTTGAGTGTGACAGGCAGAGAGAAGCCAGGAGATTGGGGCTAAGGAACAGGTACCTGATGGTGCCCTTGATTAAGCTAGGGCAGACCAAGGACAATAAGACTTCGGGGTGAGGGATGATAAAGGGGAATCAAGAGTTCTATTTTTAACGTATTAAGTTTGAGGTGCTCATGAAACATTTAAGTGAAAGGTCCTAGATTTCGTTGAAAATATGAGGCTAGAGATGTTATTTGGCTGGAGAAGACAATGGGCTCCTATCATACATATACGGATTTAAAACAAAAGAACTGGATGAGGTACTGAAGAAGACAGGAACATAGCTCAGAAGCAGACATCACCCAACCCTACTCTCCCAGTTTGACCAGCCAGCCACCTGCGGGATCCCAAGGCAAATAGAGTAAGATGGAGTAAAAGGAAATCAGATGAATTACTTTCAAAATCCACTGCTGTGGTCTTAATGAATCGTGCCTGTGGCTATAACTAATTAACAGAGCAGTTGTGTAAGGCATGGAAATCGTCTCTTAGCAAAAACCATGGGGCTAAGAAGGCACATTCTAGAGTCAGTTGTGCTTCCAGCAGCTTTAAAAATATGAAATGGGAAGGCATGCTCTGGTAACATAAAAACACTGCAAACCAGCTGGACTTCTGCTGGAATTAAGACAGACTGTTCACATTTCCTCCCTGAGTTCATGACTCCAGCACATCCGTCTTTGCCCAGTCCTGGTTCTCATTCCCACTTCACACCTCTGATTTAGCGCATTTGTTACTCAGCTAAGTGAACTTATATTTGGACATCCATTAATTGACCTTGACATCACCCCAAGCTCTGCCCTCCACTCCCCATTTTTGATCCAACATTTACCCACTATTTCTTCAGTGCTTATCCAGGTTTTGGTCTTGCGATATCTTGACATATCTAGAGAAAGCCCTATTCAAAAAACAGGTACTGTAGGTAAAAACTCCAGCCATTAGGCAAAGGTCAGATTTGCCCCTTGTGCTCTGTGTGGAACTGGAGATTTATTAGCATTGGCTTTTTCAGACACCTCTGCGTATTTAACAATGCTGGTACCTAGTGATTTCTTGACCAAAAGGAAGTCGAGTAACCAAGATGGACCATTGCCGCTTGGCGGGTCTGTGGAGGGTGGTCTCCACTGAGATCCTAAGTATCTGACAGGTATCCGACCTGATGGGGGTGCCCTGACTGAGGGCTGAATTTACTTCCCTTTGTGATGCTAAAGATCCCTCAACCAGAGGATGTAGACTGGGCTCCCTTCTCGTGTGGCTCTTCCTAGTTCTTTTCTAAGGCTCACTCTCTCATTGGTCCCTCCTCCTAAGGACATCTTCCACCTCCTCCTCTAAGCAATGATTTTCAAACCCTGGCTACATCAGAATAATAAGGGAAAGCTTTTAAAATACAATATAGGTTGAATCTTCTTCAGCAGATTCTGATTCAGTAGGTCTCAGGTGGGGCCAGAACTCCACATTTTCTAAAGTTCCTTCTAAGGTTTTCTAAGCCTGAGTATCCAGGTTTGGGAACCATACTTCCACAGAATCCATGTCAGGGGTGTGAGGTCATGGCTTCACGGGCCACATCTCTGTCTGGTCTCACTCTATCTGGGTAACACTGACCTGGAGCTGTGGGGGTCAGTTTGTCGGCACTCGGAACGTCACTGCTCTTCAGACTGCTCTGATTCTCAGGTCTTAATGGACGCATTGGTTACTCCAGATTCTCTGATCCCAATAATCCTTTTGATTCCTTGTTCTAGTTCACTGGGATGAGGCCTTAATTTTGTTCCTGTGGTTGACATGCGATAAAGTGACAGAGACTGCACTCATCAATGATCCATGCGGTCCTGACATTTCCCAGGCCCCCGCCCCCACCATGGTACTGGTTCTGTCCAAGGGATTGGGAGCAGTAGAGACACATGTAATTCTGGGCTGAGGCCATTAAGGGCTGGTGTGACTTTCCGTCCCTCTCCTCCTCTGTGGTGGCAAACTTGGGAGCTTCATATTGAGATAGCATCGTCACAAGACGGAGGGAGCCCACGTCGCTGAGTCATGGATGAAAGCGAGTCCCTGCCAGTCTCTATGTGAGCAGTGAATCCAGTCGTTATTGCTGAGCCACAGACATTTCAGGATTAATTTGTTACCACAGCACGGCCTACCCTGTCTAGGACTAAACAAAAACAGCGACTTCTGGGTAAAGGGCTGTCAAGAGATCTAAGCCCAAGCCATCGTGACCCACTCTCCCAGCTTGTTGTTCTCTTTCCCTTCAGAATATCACACATACACCCATTCGACGCCGTGGAGGACACATCAGGCCAGTTATATGGGGTGAAACAGCCGTGCTTAATAGTGAAAAACTGCAGTTTCCACTTAAACTTTGATTGACATTTCAGGAAAGTTATTCTCAATCATTTTTAATTCCTTTAATGTTTCCTTTAACTCTTGTATATTCTATACCAAAGGCAGTGAACTCAGGCAGGAAACTGAAATGCATGCAATAAGCAGACATAAAGCGACGGCCCATGGTGGGGCCTCCCATAGGGAGCAGAACAACTAGAAAGGGCTGGACCACCTAAAGTTATTCAAAGAAAATAATAGCTCTGGTTAAATAAGAGGCTGTAGCCCCAAACATCAATCTGCCACAGCAGCTATGGCCTGAGGCTGTCAATACCCACTGCAATTCTGGTCAGGTCTAAGAGCCATTTCTGAAATGTTAGTATACACATGGCAAAATACTATGCAGCTATTAAAAATGTGAGGTGGAAGAAAAGTAACTGGCAGAAAAAAGCAATGTATATATTATATATACACTATAGCAATATAATATAATACAACATATATAATATATATATTGCTTTCTTCTGCTAGTTACATATATATATATACACACACGTGTTTAAGATTACAAAACAGTTATAGTATAATACAACTTTGTAAAATAAAATGTGTATAAAAAAGACTAGAAGTAGGGTGCATGTACCTAGTGAACAGTTAACTATCCACTCCTAGTTAACAGAATGGATATCTCTGAATTGTAGGATTATGGGTGATTCTTGCTGACTTCCTTTTATTTTTGTGTATTTTCCATCTCTTCTAAAATAAACATGTATCATTTTAGTTATCAGGAAAAAATGTTATCTTAAAAGTTCATTTTGGGGAATAAAAGACAAATAAAAATATATTAACTATGAGATTTTTCTGATATTTTATTCTGACTATATAATTTATAATATGGTATTTTGTGTGTGGTGTTTCAGTCTAGTAATGTTTGTACTAAATTGCATAAAACCTAACCTGGAACTGCCATTCATCTACAAATGCCAGTTCCGTGGAAACTTACATAACTCTTATTCTTTATATATTTCAGAAGGAAATTTTGCCCATTTTAATGATTACCATAACTATCTTGCAACAGAGAACAAACCACGACTTAAAAACATACTAGCATGGGGACAAGCTGTAACAGACAATGAAAAATATCCTGTAATTACAGCGACCAGAAGAACGCAAACAATTCTAAGAGGTTTTGTTCTCTTGTTTTTGTCCCACTGTTTGCCATTGGCGTGGCCTGGCATTAGTGAGTTCACAGCTGGCCTGAGACGGGTTTATTAAACTCTAATCTGATTAGGACTTTCTGTTTCTTTGTTCTCTGTGTCCTCAGGTGGCAGTTTGGGCTGGACATTATAAATGTTTGGCTGTGTCAGGTACAGTAACATAACCGCCCGTGCATTACATAATAAGGACACAATTCTCAGGCGTTAGTCCTGAAAAGGCAGCTCTAGTTAAGAGTTCCTCGTCTGTCCAAACAGCCTCCAGCATGTGAATTTTACATATAACATAACATGTACCAACGCACTATATGCGCACGGATACATGGATAGACACGCGTGTGTAACTTCCCAGGGCCATTACCAGCTGAATATAAGTTCCTTTTTAAAAATGACATAAAAGCTTTCCTAAATGTTATTTACCTAAATAAATTAAAGGTTGATTTAATGTAATCTGGGGTCAGATAGCGAGACGGTGAGAAATGGCACTTGTCAGGAAAGGGAGGAGCCTGGGGTCAGTGAGACGAGCATCACAAAACCATCCAGAGCAGACACCACACCGGCTGTGAAATACAGTCAGGGCCCAGCAACATCTTTGACACTGAAAAGGAACCGTGAGTCCTCTTGCTATGCTGGTGGGCAGAAAAGATTGTGGGGGACAAAAGTGGCCACTAACTAGATGCTGTGACAGCAGCCACTGCTGGATTACCCTAGAGGCACAAATAAATAAACATTGGGAAATTTCCACTTAATGAATTCACCCTGAATTTTATAATCAAGAAATCATCTAGAACAAAAAGTTCTGCTATCAGCATTCTTGTAAATTTCATGTTATTTCAGAAAATAAAATCGTATTTTTATTTATGTACTTAAGAGCTTAAGGGTTTTCACAGTCTTATTCTGGTCCTGGCAACAATTCAGGTGAGTAGGGGATAAAAATTAACAGACATGTCGGGGCCTGTCCCCAGACTCCAGCATGTTCTGGATGAGACACGGGTCCCAACAGAGGAGGGTAGGCTTAAGACTCTGGACAGTTTTAGAATGGCGGCTGGGTGCTCTGCAGCCACAGCACAGGGGCAGTGTTTGAGCATCTTTCCTGACAGCACATCATCATCTGGACGCGCAGCCCTCAGCTCCTGCAGCAGCAGCTGGTTTAACGGAGACCTGGGTTACACCAGGAGGCGTTTTAATTGCAATTGGTTTTGCAACATTTACACTGTTGAAGGTGTTTGGTTCCTTAAGTGCTCTCTTAGAAGCTGAATATGAAAATTGTATGCCAAACTGGCTGTCAAGCTGTGAATGATGGGCAGCAGCATACAATCAAAATAGACATGATGACAGTCTCAGATTTGATCTACAGGAGATCTTCTCAAGTCTGTAATGACACGAGAATGAACTGTCCTCAACTGAAAGGAGCCAATAAACTTTATTTTGAAATCTGCAGAAATGCACCTGTGTTTCCCATCACTGTAACGTGACTCCAGTTTCTAAGTTTACAATACAGCAAAAGAAACAGAAAATTCACTTCCACCTTAGGCTTCAGACCCCTGCGGACTTCAGGAGAGAGCAAAGAAACCCTTGGAGTCTCTATTTTTCAGTTTTTGGTGCTTGACGTGCACTCCTAACATTAACAAGCTTAGTTACATGAGGCACCTTCTGGGCCAAAAGATAAGACTTTCTTTCTCCCAAATCACATTTTCCCAAATATTTTTCAAAGCTGAGGTATAAGCCCTTTAATAGAATTATGCAAATTTTGCCCTAACTCCAAATGTTTTCAGAGCTAAATACCACTTTGAAGAGGTGCTGTATATGCAATGTCCACATCAGAAGGAAAGCTGCGAACTGCAGGGAATGAGAGGGACAACAGTGATGCCCCAAACTCAGGTTTTATTTGTCCTCAAGTTTATTTTGTGCAAATTTAAAGCAGCCTCTGCTTGGGAAAGGTCAACCTCACTGGGATGAAAATGCTGACCGGTCGTCAGGGGATTATCCTCCTGGCAGAGCAGAGGCCCAGCTCGAATGCACCTCATTCCTGATTTGAACTGTGTGGACGATGGGATAAAAACATCTAAGGCGCCAGCCAGGGCAATGAACAGTAAGGCAAAGAAACTCGCATCGCTCCTAAAACCGAGATGAAAAGGCCGTCTGTAAATAAGCCACGGCTCAGTGGGAAATAATTTTCTATTTCCTAGTTTTTCTCTTAAAATAATGAAAGACATTTTCTTTCAGTGAGACTCACGAAGAGATGACTGTAAATGATGTGCGACACGGGCTCAGCATCTGAGACTGGGTGACAAGCTCCTGTTTTGCGGAAGATTATGTTCTGATTCTGCAGTTCCGCATGTGGGTTAAACAAAATCACGTATTTGCAATAACCACAGGCCCTGATTTATCATTAAAAGAACTTGTTATAACTAAATGGCGGATGAAAGCAGTGAATTCTTTTGGACTCAGGTCAAGAAAATGGTGTTTATATTTAAAGCAGAGTCTGCTCTGCTATACACCTAAGAGTTGCAGATTTGAGGCCCGGTGGCACAGCTCCAGGCGGCCGGGAGTCCCCGCTGCCCTCTTAGCTGGCCCTTCCCTTTGCTGTCCCCTCCTCAAGGTGGAGGGCTCCTTCCCCTCACAGCAGGGCTGGCAGGTGGAGTGTTTGGCACAGCAGGCTCAGGACAGAGTAGGGCAACAGAGAAGCGCAGCCCACAGGGACCTTGGCCAAGTTCTGATTTTGAGCACAGGTTACCTTTTTTAGGGCGTCACTAGCTAAGGGTGACATTTATCGCCTGCGTGCCGTCTCCTAATAATGAGGCCTCAGCTGAAAATCCAACTGCAATCAACTTTCAAAAATTCACTTTTATATTTAAAAACACACGTGACACACGCGACGACGACAAAAAAACCCAAGGGCAGCCCTCCCTCCCCTAGCATCACGCCTGCCTGCGTGGCACTGTCCGCTGGCTGTGCGCTCAGAGCCGCTCGGTGCCTGCAGCGCTGGGCCGTTGCTCGCCGGAGGTTTGCCGCCGTCCGTCTACACCACGTGCACACGCAGCTGGCGTCTCCGCCCAGGAGCTCAAGTCGGGAACTCCGTCTGTTTCAAACACGTAACCTGGATTTCAAAATCAAGTTCCTGTGCGGCTGGTGCCTCCACGTGTTCCCAGACACGGTGGGCTTTGCTGTCCCTCTCTCGGCTGCCACGTCCTTGCTCTTAGAAGTTGCTGGATATTTATCTGCCTTCAGAACTGCCGTCTCTAGGTCAGCAGAAGTGGAGGGGTGTCTTCCTCACTGATTTGCCCTTGTTCGTGTTCCCTTATGATGAGAAGCCAGCTCTGCACAGCTGTTCTACAATTTGCACCGTGTTTGCTTCTGGGATTTCTTCTAACAGCACTGTTCAGTGGAATGACATTAATATTGCGAAAGTGGAATCCGTTTTTACAGTTTAGCATGAAGCGGATGGTGTTCTTTTATTAAAAATTGCTGAAGGCTGCAATTTGTAGGTAATTAGTTAACCCATGTGAGGTTCAACCTTAGCGTGTATTTTCCTCTAGAGAATATTTTTATGTAAGCAGAAAGACAAATATGAAAAATTAAAGGAAACCTAAAACACACCTACCAAACGAATTGTGATCAGAACAGCAATATCCTCTCTGCTGCTGATATATTTCTGAAAAAACGTGGCTCCCCGCTTTGGTCTGAAACGATGTCAGGTTATACAAAGAAAATATACAGCTGTTGGTGGGTTTTTTGTTTTGTTTTATTCCTCCTCTCCCTCCACCGCCCCCCCCCCCGCCCCCAACTAATAAGGACTTCACAGGCACAGATAAATCGCGTGTTCTTTTCCAAGAAATTTCTGCAACAGGATTTTCAGATGGAGTCACATTACAACTCTAAATATGAATAACACAGCTGAGGGAAAAAAAGAATGTCATTTTGGCTGGTCCACATGGGTATTAGTTTGTTGTCTTGAAGCTAACTAAATATCCACAGACTCTGAGTCGAGTCCAGAGAATGGTTCTAATGCTCTATCTGGTTCAAACTGGTTTGGTTGCCTGAGTCAGAAATGCTAAATGGGGACAGAAAATGAATCTCCTGATTGGCTGCTTTTCTAAGCATCATTACACAGGGCACAGTTGTGAAAGACGGTCAGAAATGACAAGGAGACAGAATTGTGCTCCGGGGAAAGAAGAGATCCATCATAACTATAAATGCTGACAATACTGTAAAGGGACCATAAACGTGTGTAGTTAAGTGAATCGTCAAGTTTTGCTGTTTCCAGAATTCTAAAATTCGGCATAGAAGATTCAGAGTAAACCATTTTCCATTGTTCTTGTCATCTCCTAATGTGCCATTTGATGTTAGAAATATTAAATATTTGCTTTTTCTTTATTTTCTGCCTCCCCTGTTAGAATATACGTGCTAAAAAACCTTGGTTTGCTTTATGTACTCCTTAGCCCTAGACCTAGACCAGTGCCAGGCACATAGTTGTTGCTCAATAAATGCATGTTGAATAAATACCAATTCATCTTTTTTAGTTCTCTCTTCCATGAAGCTGATTGATGATATGCCTATTGCTTCTGAAATAACATTACATTATTTCATAGTCACTGAATACCAAAGGCAAAATCTCTACCTTTTTATTTCAGTGCACAGCACAGACTGCTAACATCTAAGAATTTTGATATTATTGTTTGAAATGCATTGAGGCCTCCTCCTAATTTGGAGAGTTACTGGTTGGTTATCAATTGAACTGCTTATGAGATTGTTTGTTTCTTGAGTGGAGGCCAGAAATGACACTGGAATTGAACACTTTTTCCTAAGTTCTCTTATGAATGCACCAACCAACTAAAGAAAGCTGAGAAAACATGACATCTAAGCGCTTTCGGGAAAGTGAAGTCAAATTGTGCTCACAAATGGAGTGCTGCTTTCATTTCATGTAAGCACACGTATCTATTTAAAGTTGATAGAGAAGCTTGCTCCTGCTGGAAGGAATGAGGAACAAACGTTCTCTTCCAACTTGCCAACTTCAGCCGGTCAGTTCTGGGTTCTCGGACTAGTGGGCCTAAGTCTGCTGGTGTGCTTTGTAAAGAAGGCAGATTTCCAGGCCCCATCCCAGAGCTTCTGAGTCAGTAGGTAAAAGTGGGTGCAGAAATCAGACATGTCCATAATCATGCCATGTGATTTGTATGCTAGTGCTTTGCAGAAATCACTTTGAGAAAAATAAAAAATAAAAACAACCTGATTTGTAGAAGATCCTATAAGATCTTGGTTTCCTTTGGGCTCAACTCTCACCAGATTGTAATTCAAGGTATTTGGCTGCCAAACACCTACATGTTTTGTTAAATGAAAAGTGTAACAGGGGCCGGCCCAGTGGCGCAGCAGTTTAGTTCGCGCTTGGCAGCCCGGGGTTCGCGGGTTCGGATCCTAGGCACCTGCCGATGCACTGTTTGTCAGTCCTGCTGTGGCAGCGTCCCATATAACGTAGAGGAAGACGGGCACAGATATTAACCCAGGGCCAGTCTTCCTCAGCAAAAAAAGAAGAGAATTGGCAGCAGATGTTAGCTCAGGGCTGGTCTTTCTCACACACACATAAAAAAAAGTGAAATGGCCAAGAGACCATTAGAACATGCTTACACAGTTCTAAAAACGTTTACCTTTTCTATTCTTCAACAGGCTGAGGCTTCTGTTTAGATTGATGCTGCAAAGGTTGGCAAAAGTCAAGTGCAGGAAAAAACAATCAATAAATATATTCGTTCTTCATTTGGAAAACCACAAGATATTTTCTCACATATTGTCTAATTTGATCCTCAGAGTAACTCTGTAAGGGAGACAAGGCAGCTGTGTGTTAATCTAATTTTGAGCAAACCAAGGTCAAAGAGATTCCCACTTGCCCAATGCCAGACAAATAGAAATAGACAGCAGAATGGCCATTCCCCCTGGGACTGCTCATGCCTAGTTTAGTGTTTGTTAACTATGCTTTGTGGTTCCCTATCTACACCAAAATATATTTCCTCTTGCCTTTCCTCCTTGACTCTTCCATCCCTAGGAACATTGCACGGGGAGCTCTTAGCACAGCGCCCACTTCATTGTAACCAGGAGGAAGAGAAGAAGGGTTGGATGTTATGTTGTCTTAGGAGTAAATGAGATAATGTGTGTGAAAAGTGCTTTGTAAATTATACAATATTATACATATACATGTGTATGTTATTACACGCACATATGCAGGTATTATTATTATTACTATTGCTAATCTTTTCCTAGGCATTAAGGCTTCAAAAGGAAAACTCTTGAAACTTACTCAGAGTATCTGAGAAAGAAAGATAGCAACCAACAATAAATTTACTGATAAATCATAAGAGAAAAAATGGAGGAAGAAATATTTGAAGAAAGAAACAATACTTTAAAATAGAGTAAGAAACTAATTAGAGTAGGCTGAACTTTGAGTAATGCTCAGATGTGACTGAAGTTGAATTGTGGGAAGAGATAAGTGACTTGTATCCAAAATGTCCCAAAACGGTACATAAATCAGTTTACATAAGCTTAGAATTTCTCATTTTATTTTCTCAGAAAATTTGTAGTTGAGTTTGAGTGTGCCTGAGATGTTGGGCACTTCGGGGGAACCACACAGGTTGGCGCCTGTGCTCTGAAGGATCCTGACTTGACCAGGTCTGAAAGAGTCTCATATCCTGAAAGCAAGGGGCATTTTTCAGCAGGGTTGGTTGCCTGCCTCTTGCAGCCTGATCAGGGAATGTAAAGCAGGCTGCCTCCCACCTCGTTATTTTTGTCTCTTAATGTTTCCCGGTCTCAGTACTTCATCTCTTTGCCCATAATTCCACATTGCTGGTTATAATCACATCCCACCTTGGAAATGGCAGACTTGAGCAGGAAGAGTGCAATCAGTCAACAGCTGCCGCTCTGGGCTCTGCTGTGTCACAGTGTGAGGCGTGCCTTGGACATAAGTTGAATTACCAGAGTCCTTTCCATCAAACAAACACTGCCTAATGCTGGTGTAAGTAGACGGTGTGATTACTTGATCTAGCCAAATGTTCAGAACAGGAATGAGATAAATATCAACTCATTGCAAGTGCACGTCTATGTGTAGATCTGGATAACTTTGCATAAAGGTCTGAGGGACTTGAATGACATTTTCCTCATCTAGTTGAGTCTGAAAAAGAGAAAACAAAAACAAGAAAACTTATCATTGCTGACAGATTCACAAATGGCATGCATCTTGCAACAAATTCAGATTCACATTTTTATACTGACCGTCCACACATCTGTAGTCTGGATCGGATCTAACTTAAACCAGAATCTGGATCAGATAACACCTGATGTGTTGTTCACTCAACTTGTTGGAGCACCAACTGTCACTACTTCGATTCCAACTAGAATGCCCACTCGAGAAATTCACAAATCTTAGCTCCCTCTAGAAGCTCATAAATCTCCTTTGATCCCATTATACAACCCCCACCCGACACCACGTACTTGAAGTGGGCATTCAAACTGTATTTGAGAAACAAAATTCAACACGCTTCTCAAGGTGTTCCCACTTCTATTTCTTTAAGGGAAATTTAGAAATTGCGTTGGAATGGGTGCTTTCCTGTCTTCTTGAGCCTTGTGACAAGCTCGAAAGCAAAAAATACTTTCTGTGACATTTCTCCCCAAATGGAGAATTGGAGAAATACCTTTAAGATGTTCAGAGGGCACAAGAACCTTGGTCACCCCCAGGCCCACTAATCTGGTCTTTTGAACCAGAAAGAAATAAAAATATTTCAAATTCTTTACAGACATATAGAACTTTAAGATGAAGTAGGCGGTTGAGTCTCTCCCCTCCATTCCTTTGCTCCCATATCTGAGTAACCTCTAGAATGATAAGCATCTACCCACCATAAGAGCTCTAGTTACTGAGGATCTACTGTGTGTCAGACCCCGGACCAGGAGCTCCACAAACCTTATCTCATTTGGAGTGTTTGATCCCTAGAGGAATTGTTTACCCACCTTGCAGATAATGAAATGAGGGTCATAAAAGGTAGACAATTCACCTAAGGCACCAGGAGCTAGACAGAAAAATCTGAAGTCAGGTCTGTCTCACTCCAAGGCTGTGGCCTGGGCTTTGGCATGCATGTCTGCACAGGAGGGACTTGTCGTACGACGATATGGAACTTCTCTTTGATGCAGACTCTCTACTTACTAGTTTGACCACGTACAAGTCACTTAACTTCCTAAAAGGTCAGTGTCTTTGACTGAAAAACGGGAATGATAATTCTTGTTCCTTGCATTTCATAAGATTATTGAAGAAATGAAATGAGATAACTAATATATGGTGTTTTTATAAGCACGAAAACACTTTCATATCACAGGTGTACATTAGTTAGGGTTAGGTTTGGCTACACAACAGAAAAATCCAAAATGACTGTGGCTTACACGAGAACACAATCTTTCTCCCTCTCTCATATGAAAGCTGACGTGAGGTGGCCAGTCCAGGGAAAGATGGCAGATTTCCAGTGTCTGGCTCCCAGAGTCCTTCCGTGCTGCTGCTCTTCCTTAGTGTGTCCCTCGTGGTACCAGATTCTGCCCCACCCCCACCATTTTGACTACGGTCAGCAGAGAAGAAGAAGAAGGGCCAAAAGAGGGATGCACCTCCTCCCGCAAATGTTCCTTCCCACAAGTTGCACACAACATATGTTTCCCATCTTCCATCATCTTAGACCACCCACTAAAGCATATAGAGACATACAAATTATGCTCAGAAAACGAGATTAATAAGGCTCTAGATGCAATGTGTCATTTTTCCTCTGAGAGCATAATCTATGCTTTCAGAGTATTCTAAATCCTCATCTCACAGGTTGTATAATGTGAAACACAGATTAGCTATAGGGCTTATTTAAAGGTATACAGTTGGTGGATAAAAAAATAACAATCAAGACATTTGATAGTTGTAACTTCTACACAATTTTTGGCACAAAGCAGCTAGACAGAAGGCATTAAATTCACCCAATCAGCCAAATGTTGACAGGAGAATAATCCAAACATCCTGAAGAATGACTTGAATTTGGCTGTGAGTAAACATAACTAAAAGCAGGTTTTTTCCAGCAAACAAAAACACTGTAACCAAAACCCAGAGCTTGAATAATTAGAGGTCAGGAAAAGTGAAAATCCTAGCTACATACTCCCTCACCTCTGACTGGCATTTCATTTTCTATAAAACAACAGTAAAAAAATATGTAGCCCCTGCTACATCTTGACTATAGGACTCTGGTTCAAGCCCCTGCTCCTCCTCATGGATGACTGGCCCCTTGACCAGGACTGGTGCCGCAGAATGCATCCTCACCATTTTGAGATATAGGCAGAAAGAACCACAAGGTAGCACAGCTCATACACGGCTAACAAAGTGTTTTTAAAGGAAAGTATACACATTATAGTGTAGAGTAAAACATCGTGCATGGAATTTAGGTTAAAACATGAACTCCAAGATTATGGCAGACACCTAGGCTACGTGTCCTAGACAACCAGTGGTCACCATCACTCTCCTCTCCTTGAGATGTCTTTAAGAGTGACTTGAATACTGTGTGCATGGCTTCCTTTCACACCTCATGCAGGCCTCTACTTAAATGTCACCTCCTTAACATCGACTTTCCCAACCACCCTATCTAGAAAGCCACACACAGCCATCCTCACGACCTTCTCTGTCCCTCACCTGTTTCAGTTCTCCTGCTGGCACTGATTACCACCTGACACTTGCTGTGTACGTGTTTCTTTCTTTATTGGCTGTAAAGCGCGAGCTCAACGAGGGTAGAGGACTTTGACTGTGGACTGCTCTATCCCAACTCCTTAGAATGGGGCCTCGCATATTTGTAGAATAAATCAAAGAATGAATGTTGAGAACTTTAGACACCATGATGGACCAGAGAAAATCATCAGTTTGGGCAGGTTATCCCATAATATGTCCCTTAAATCATACTATAGACATCTCTGACCGAGCTCATGGAAGCCTTCCAAAAGACCTTAGTAAATCTTATAGGATGATTTTCATTTTCCTTCAAATGAAGAATGTAGATAAAATCAGTCATTTCCTTCAAAACTTCCGACTGATTTCCATTAAGGTTGCTGCCTTTGCAATAGTTCTTTGAGTGACTGGGAACAACTTCCTTACAAACTCTCAGAGAGTAGACAATGCCAGGCGCATCCATAGTCATTCATTCATTCGTTCAATTATTCAGCACATATTCTTGAAGCTGGGCAATATTCTAGACCCTGAGGATAGAGCAAGAACCAGTCCCTGCCCTCATGGAGCTTACATTCCAATGGGAAGAGAGATAGACACTAGTCAAATGAGCAAGCGTATTTTGGAGGGTAAGAAATGCTGTGGAAAAAAGTAGAGGGTTAGAGGTCAGGAGCTGAATGAGATGCGGTGGAGAGGGCAGTTAAACCTGGGGACATTCGGGAAGGACATCGAAGAAATAAGTGGTTAAGCAATGTGGAAATGCGGGGGGAGTGGGTGTCTTAGAGGGAGGCAGGCTCCAAGCAGGAGGTGGTGGTGCGCCTGGTGTGCGCCAGACTCGCAGGGGCACATGGGGAGGGGCTGCAGCCGGCAGCTGGATCGTGCGGGACGTTGTAGACCTGGGGCCGGAGTGTGTGGGGGACAGTGAGTGGAGGAGGGGCGGCTACTTGATAAGGTCAGAACAACAAGGATCCGGCCCTTGTTGGCCACCGTACATGACTCAGTGAGGTGACGCTATCCGAGGATTCTAAGGAGGGGTGACACAATCTGCCTTACTTTCTGAAAGATGACCCTAGCAGCTGCGTTAACAACAAAGCAGGGGGGCTCAGAGCATGTGCAGAAAGACCGATTACCTCGCTGTCGAGAGACATCGGGAGAAAGAGTGAAGTCAGGGTGACGCTGAGACTTCGAGCCTGAGCGACCGGCGGGACCAAGTCGCCACACAAGGAAACAAAGAAATGGGAGGAGTTTGGGGCTTGGGGAAATCGGGATTTTGGGTGCTCGTTATAAATAACAGAACTCATCTGGCCTATTGAGGCAGCAAAAGAACTGAGCAGCCTTCAGAGCCACTGCAGGAGCACCGGAGTGCCAGGCTAGGAGGCATGTGGCCAGGGACACCACACGCTGCCCCAGAGACGTCTCCGTGGCCACGGCCTCTGGGCAGAGACAACCCACGTCCAGGCTGACACCGGACACTGGAAGCTCCGCCCCTGCTATCAGAAGCTCCAGCTGTCACTGTCACCCTCACCAGGAAAAATATACATAAATAAAGTATTCCCTACGCTCCTGCTTCTCTCTTCCCTCTGCAGATGGGGCACCTGATGGGCAGACCCCGGCCACAGGCTGCAGAGGAGCCTGGCCCACAGGGCTCTGCTTTCTAGCTGGAGGATTTGAGAGCATAAGCCCCCAAAAAGGCTCTTCACACGGGCTTGGCCACCAGCAAGCATGGCACCCGTCCCGAGATAGTCTTGCAATCACTGCTTTGCTTGCTACTAAATGCTCAGTGAACATTTTCTTAAGAGATATGACTTTTTTCTCTGCTCTGGCCCTGGCCCAGGTTTCTGGGGAGCATGTGCCCAGCCCTACCCCAGACTGGGTAAAGGACCAAAGCAGGGTAGTGACAACTATATTGCTGTTTGAGAAATAGTTCTGTGAAAAACTGCCAAGCTGTTTGAAACTTGGAAATAAAAAATTTCAAGAGAAGAATTAATAACAGTCTTGAAGCATAGGAGAGAATATATACCAAGTAAATGATAAATGGATAGTTAAAATTGCTTATGTCAATATTACAAAATTAGAAATTTGGGAAGGCATGGTCTAGTGTTCCTTAAGAATAATCATTGTCACCAGATAATCATTAACTACTGTTATCGTTTATTGAGAGGTTAACAATCCTAAATGCTACTGTGCAAATGCTTACTTTCAACCTCTAATTTGACTCTCACAATAGCCCCATTAAGCAGGACTAGGCTTCGAGAGGTTAAGAATCTTGTCCAACTAGAAAATGGTGGGATTCCAACATCCTTAACTCTTAGCTACAAATCTATATGCCTCAACTTAATCTCTAAGAAGACGTGATGTCAAGTAAGGACTCAGAGATCCACAACATAACGATCTGACCTGAATAATCTCATTAAAAATATATTTTAACTTTGTTTTTCAAGTATCATTAGAATGGTCTGCTAGTCTTCATTGCTAGGAATTTATCCTTCTTTACTTACAAAAATATGCATCTATGTATAAAGGCATTTATTCCTGTTTTTCTTTGTAAGAGGAAAAAAAGTGGAAATTTAATGTCATTAGTTGGGAATCTTCTCAACAAATTGGGACATATCTACATAATAGAATACCATGAATTCTTTAAAAGCAGGGGAAGATCTTTAAGATAAATTTTTAAGTTAAAAATAATCTAGGTGGAAAAGAGTGGATATAGTGTGATTCCATTTGTAAACTAATACGCACAGATTTTTATGCTTGTAGAGGCATACAACCTTTCTAGAAGGATTCACAAACCATCGGGAGGAGGGGAAAAGAAATTTGTAAAGGTGAGGGAGACCTCTACCTTTCAGATTACAGCTTTATAGGAAACCTCGATGGTTTCAATTTCCTACTTTTGTATACAGATAACTTTTATATTTACTGAGTGTTTTCAATAAATTGTTTGAAATATTGTTGAATCTTTTCAAGAAGCTATTTTATGCCCTCACACGCTTCATTTTAAAATTATGAAGCTGTAGAGAACTTTGTATTGTTTTGATCTTCCTACCAAATGTTTTTATTAGTCGTCATTGCTTTTTCAATATTTATTGCTAAAGCAAATTGCACCGTGTTAACATGCAGACATTTGCTATAAATGGTTGTAGTTTCTCTCTAAATAAAAAGAACACAGAATTGTATGTGTAAAAATGGATAAAATGGTAAATTTTATGTTATATATATTTTACCACAATTTTAAAAACCACAGAACTTCATGATCTGAAGTATGGAATGGGAATTTAATAAGCATGGCTAAGACTTCTGTGGTAGTGCCCAGTGACAGGCTCTGGCAGAAGCATGTAGCTTGTTTATCTCCCTGAATCTTCACACCTCTACAACCTGGGGGCTGTCCTGCCCATTTTATGGAAAACTCTGAAAACAGTGATTTACCCAAGGGCATGCAGCAGGCAAGAGGTGAACGCAGAGGGAGCCCCATACTCTGAGCCCAGACACAAGGACCCATGTGTTAATACATTACTCCTCACTGCCTCTCGAAAGCAAATGAGTCTAACTCTTGGAAATGTTAACTGTGACATTCCCAGAGAAATTTTCCTCACTCCTCCTTATACATATGTGGTGAATTACGGAGCTTAAAAATTAACACTAGTATCTGGGAATTTTAGGGCTATATTTTCTGATTTACATAATATTAATTTTGACAACAGTACTGGGTATTCATAATACAGTTACTAATTTATAGGTGGAGTTTTTCCATATCCAATAAATAACTGAGTACACTGGCTAATGAAATTTTCAGGGTATGTCAGTGATGAATAGGAAACTTCTTTTGTTTTCATCTTCGTCATTGAAAATAGTTCTGAAATATGTTAGCACCCCTTCTTTTCTCAGTAGAGTAGCCATGGATCTTCTTTTGATGAAAGAATTTCTTAAGCAATCATTATAAATATCAGGGATCATTGTCTAAAAATATGTTACTCTGAATTTGTTTTGAAACTGTGTTATATCCTGAAAATGTCCTTTTTTGTACTAAATCATCAATATGGGTTTATTTTAGGTAGCTCCCCCATGTCTTCTAAAAACAGAATTTTCAAAGGGATTCTAGCTCAGTGGATTTCAGTTAATCACATTTGGCTGTACACTAATGTTTCAAGCAGTTCCGCAAATGCATAATTCTTGAACTGCTGCATTTGGAGAAAGCTCTGCAGTGAAAGACACTAAATGCAGGACAAACATGGAAAGTGTTGTTTGTAAGAAAGAGGAGGCTGTGCTTTTACAAAATACACATTCCTGCTGTACCCTAAGGCTCTCCCCCAACTCCCACATAGATAGTCCCTTGGAGAAGACAGGCCGGAAGGAATCTGGCCTCCCTTGCTGCTCACCCACCCCATTTCATTCTCCCTTTAAGTCCACTCACTAGAGTGTGTGTGTGTGTGTGTGTGTGTGTTACAAGATCCCTAAGAGTCAGCTAAGCAAATTTCTCACCTAGTGTAGACGTGACTTTGGCAGCCTTCCTGACAGACAACAATCCAGTCTAGATGTCAGTTCTTTTAGGGACCTCCATGTCATTGAACGTTCCTTCCTTTGGCAGACAATTCTAATTGCTATAATCCTTCTGCCACCAAAACAGTCAACTATTGATGCTAGCTCTAGCACCTGGAGCAACTCAGATTAGGAAGACTCACTCTTCCACAAACAGACTTCCCAAGTCTTCTTTGCCTGAGACCTTTCCATCCCCAGTTAGGGAGTTGTTGACAATGAGAAAGCCAGAGGCTGTGCAAGGCTCCTTCTAACCTCTGGACAAAGTAGCTGTTGGATGCACTGCCTCGTCTCACATGATAGAGCATCCCACACTGAATTTGTTTCAACACGGATGGAAGTAACGCAGTTTGCATTATGTAACTGAGCAGTAAGAACGGACTGTTCTCAGGCACCCACATCCACTGGAACTATCCTGGAAGCCCCACAAAATGTGTTTTAAGCAGACAACGTTGCATTTCTCTTTGTAGAGTGCCTAGCAGAGGCCTCCGCTCACAGGATGCATAAATGCAGACTGAACGACACGCGAAAAAACCAATCGGCACACACAGTCATCAACACACTAAAAGGCAGCAGGGTGACAAGAGTGCGAGATACCGAACAGGTAAAATTTTGCATAATTAGGTCTTAGACTTTCTTTAGTTGTGAAATGTGTGTGATTCACTTGGCGATTCTGGGTGTGGGATGGGAAATGTTCGCCTCTCTTAAACTGAGCCTGGGAGAAGCCAACCTGGCTTCATGTTTGCTAGTCCGCTGGGTGTTTGCCCTGCCAGGTGTTATTAGCCAGCCGGTCTGACAGGCGCTCCTTGTTTTTCGCACTGATATGAGTTATTTTCTGAGTTGCCTGAACAAACAGGTTGTTTAGGCCACTGTGTGGAGAAGCCTGAAGGAGGTTTTTGGAGAAGAGAGAGTTCTTTTCCAAGGAAAGACCATTACCTGGGAGCAGTAACTGATGGGAAATGATTCTCTTGATGTCCGTGAGTCGGTGAAGCTGCTGGAGGGCGGGGAAGTAACCCTTCGGATTGACGTGAGCGGTGGAGTGTCACTCACTGAACCAGTTTCCCCTGAAAAAATTCTCAGTCAACACTTCCAAACCTCTCTCCTCCCTCAGCCACCCCTACGAGACTGGGAGGGAGGTGCTTTACACCAAAACCTTTGGTGCTTGTTATGAAGACATCCAAAATATTTTCTTTGTGGGCAGTGAAGTGGAATAAGAAAGCAGCTGGCTGGGGGAAGAGTATCGCCCTTGGAAGACAGCTATGCTCACACTCTCCCACGGACACTGCACGAGGACCGGCCGTGAATGATCACACCTGAGTCAAAGCCTGCTCTGCATCATTAGCTTCATGACCTCAGCCCGCTCTGATCTCAGCCCTCACCTCTAAAGGACTGCTGGGACGTTTAAATAACTTGTGTGAATCACCTAGAACAGTGTCAGGTTCTCAAAGTGTGGTCCCCAGACCAGCAACATCAGCAGCAGCTGAGAGCTTATTAGAAATGCACATTCCCAGCCCCACTCAGACCTGCTGAATCAGAGGGGGACAGGGAGGAGGCAACAGTAATCTGTTCTCACAAGCGCTCCAGGTGATTCTACACAGGATAAATTCTGAGAACCACTGTCCTGGCATACGGAAGTCCCTTGAAAAATAGCAACTGTTACAAATTTCATATTAGCATAGTACTTTACAGCATAGTACTTTACTTAGCATAGTACAGTACAGCTTACAGAATTGTTTTTCTACCCAAAATGCCACCTACTTTGCTCAGGTTTGCATTCCCTTTGACCCAGTAATTCCATGCTGTAGCATTTTCTTACGGGAATAATCAGAGATGTTCAGAAAGATTTTTGTAGTAGGTTATTCACTGAGGAATTAATCATGCAGAGGAAAATTTGGAAACTAGAGTTGAATGAACGATATGAGATTGGTTTAATAAATTATGGCACGTCTATATAATAAAACAGTGCAGCAATTAAAAGTCATGTTGTAGATGGGTGTCTGTCAGTCAGTGCTGAGAATCACCTTCAGCAGAATCACCTGGGATGCCTTTCAAAATGCAGGTCTCTGGTCCTCATCTCAGATTTATGAGTTAGAATCTGCGAGTGAGGGACCTTAGAATCTTCATTTCCCACATACTGCCAGGTGATTCTTATGCATCCAAAAGTTTGAAAACCATGTTTTAGATTAATAATTAATAGCATGGCAAGTATTTATGGTATATTATCAAGTGGATAAAAAGCAAATATTTACAGTATCTCAATAATATGACACCACAGACATGTATATATAAAGAAGACCAAAAATACATGTGCTAAGATGCTAAGTAATTATCTATGACAGTAAGATGACAATTCTGGTGGGTTTTTATTTTCTTCCATTCTAAATTTTCCACAATACATATAACTTTTCAATGAGAAAAGCAACGTTATTTCAAAAACCACATATTAATGTGTGAATCATTGAACTCTGGAGTGGGGACTTGATATTTATATCTGAGGATAGAAAACTCTGATGTAGACACACGTGGGCAAGAAATAAAAATAGTAAAATCAAGACATGGATGAACAAAGCAAATACACTTGTGTCTGGAAGGGAGAGCATTTAAATCTGCTTGAGGAGTGGGAGCCAAGACAAATTTAAAGTTAGGCCGGAAACCACCCCTTGCTCTTCTCCCATCCCCCGGGTGGGCCTGGTGGATACAGATGCAGTCTGCCACCCATCAGGCACTGCAGGTGGCTAGGCATTCTGCTGACCTTGCATGCCCTTGATGATTGCTGAGGACAGAGAGCACAGAGACCAGAAGATGTTAACCTGGCACAGAAGTTGTAGAGCCTTCAATGGAGTTCTTTTGTCATGGGAGTGTTGCCCACCTTTCGGGATGATGTCAGTGTGGTGCTTTCTGAAGTCACAGCAATGGTGTAAATTACGGATAAATGTTGTGGCCAGACCCCTGGTTTCCCCTACCATGGGCACTGGAAGGTCAGGAGCGCCTGCAGGAGAGAGTTTTGTGGAAAATGCTCCCCCACCCCACTGACCAGAGCAACTTGCAGTTAAAGAACTGCTTTCAGTGAGTGTATGTTAACTGCATAACCTGGGCCCACCACCACCGTGGGCCCTAGGGAAGATACCACAGAGGTAGTGAATAGGGAGGACCCCCGATGCAGCCCCAGGCTCAGAAGGGCCCCATCACCTCTTGAAATTCCTAATAATTTTATCCTTGAATGAGTGTTTTGTAAGTGAAGTCCAAAGGGATGGTGGGCCATGGCAGGTGGGAAGGAGCTTAGTCATCCCCTCCATGGCCTCCCTCCCCGCAACAACCCCCACAGGTTGTTGCCCGCTCGCTGCTCCCTGCTGCCATCTAATGCCTACAGCCACTGGGGCAGGCAGGGGCCTGGACACGCGTGCAGGGAGGGTTAAGTCGGTGCGCATGCCCAGGGCACCTTGGAGGGTCTCCTTTCACCCTGTAAGTTTCCTTGTGCTCGAGGGAGCGTGATGTTAAGTAGCAAATAAGAAACACCAGGACGGGTCAAAAGAGAAAGAAAGGAAAGCTTATTGTCCTGCTTTTTGAACAGGATACCTTGTTTTTGCCCTGGGCCTTGCAAATTAGGGAGTTGGTCCTGGCGAGGACTTACAGGGTGGGAGGGATCGAGGGGCGTGTATGGAAACAATGAAAAAGGAGGACTTCTTGGAAGAGGCTCCTCCCTTCACAGACCTTTCTGGTCTGGCTAAGAAAACTAATTTACCCAGGAAGGGTGTAGCCCTTGAAAGCATCACTCTATAGAGCCAAGTGTGTGGTTAAGTAAGAAGACCATTTTCTCAGAGTGGAGACTCTAGTGATTATAGACCAGGACACAGCCGTGCTTAATTATATACAGTGCAAGATTACCCTAAATACTCTTTATATGTATACATATGGGGCCAGGGCCAATTAGAGAAAGTCCTGGGAGTGTAACAGACAAGTTCTTCGCCTTTTGTTAAACAATGCCGGGAGGAAAAAACACAATCATAAAAATGAGTTGAGTTCACCTTTCTTCCTAGAAATTATCTTTTCAGTAACTTTCTATTGTTCTCCTTTTGAGAAAGGAGTTAATTTTTAAAAAGTGAAAATAATAAGCTGTGCTTTCTAGAAAACACGCTATCTCACTTTGTTCATCAGCCTTCTGGGAGTGAAGGGCACACCTGCACCAATGAATCACAATGCAAATGCTTGTTAGTGCAAAATATATTGTGTGCATATTTATAAAAATCAATTACATGTCATAGCAATTTCTAAAATATCCCCATAGAATTAAAAACCAATTTAGATGCTCAATAAAGTGAGAAAAATCCATTAAACTCCTGAGTCCTACTGTCTCAGTGAGCGAAAACCAGAGTTTCATAATTCCACGTGGAAGAAGGCGTGTGTGTTCTACAGTGGTCTCTTCAAGACCTAGACCTCGGCCTGGCTGACCGCAGATCGCATGGACTTCTTGCCTTTCTCTAACAAGAGAATTACCCAGGGTCTTCTTACTTATTTGCATGCTTTATAGACACATATAAATGTGAGTTCTGTGTTACAGAGAAAGGGGTGTAGGTAAGAAGGTGGTTTAAGCCTAAGCTGGGCTTCCTGTTAGAGGTGAGATGTATCTCTGTGTCCGCGTGTGTCAGGAAGACTGTGGGATGGGATCTGCAGGCAGTTCTGCCCTTAGGCCCAGGCAAATGGGGCCCCAGCCTGAGGCTTATGCTTCAGTTTATGAGAAGAGAAGTCCATGAAGCCAAGGGGCATGCCCACTTGGAACCGAGGCGCTTCCTCCAGTCCATGCCTTGAATACCGTGAACACTGAAATTCCCTTCCTGAAAGTCCCAGCCTGCTTCTAGAACCTGAGTGGACCTAACCTTCAAGTCCCAGCATCACAGCTCTTAACTGCATCCCCAGCCTAATGGTGGCCAAAGGGCAGCCTTCGCAGGCCTCCTGTGTTTGAGCTGGAATGTGCACATACCTATGAGCGTGCACGAGGTCCCTCAAGTTACAAGACTGAGCAGGTACTAAGGAAACAAAAGGGGCAGGCATGGGTTGAAGGACTGGGGCCTTTAAATGTTCTCCTGCCCCGCCTACAGATGTTAGGGCCGGGTCTGCTCCCAGGTGACTGGGTGAACAAGGATCTGAGGAATCTTCCAGCCAGAAAACATCTTAAAGGAAGACGGAATGAGGGACAGAAAGTTGACCCTATGGTGGGGCCTCTTTCTCTAGCTGAAGGGACAATTGTAAGGGCAGCATAGATCCATCCCTTCAATGTGTCATTTATAATGATGTGAAACTCAGCTGAGTTGACACTAAAACGTATCAAATAGCATTTGATTTAACATAGGAAATGCTCCCCGAGCCATTCAAAGTTGCCTCTGGATTTTTACATGTAATCTAACCTTCTGGAGATTCCTTCTAGAGGCATGGCCAACTGAGGCAGCCAGATAGATAGGCCAGAAGCTATGCTGAGGACCAAGAGTGGGTCCTCTGTGAGATGTCCCCTCCATGCCATCACTGACACGCTTGAGGAGTCAGCCTGCCATCTAAGGATTTCTCCCTGCTTGTCTGAACCTGAGGCCTGGGGTTTCACCTGTGGAGCATCGTTCTTTTGGTCGAACTGATGGCGTCTGAGATATGGGACCCCCTGTTTCAAGCTCTGGTTAAGCTTCTCAGAAGCAGTGTGGAGGAAGTGTTGTGCAAAACTTCTCAGGGCGCTGGTTACCTGCAGGGCGCCTGAAACAAAAGGGCAGGAAAGTCCCAGAAACGAGACAGGAAGGCCTGAGACCACCAGGCCCCCTTCATAGCCTTGCCCACCACAGACCCTGTGAATCTGTGTAGTTTCCATTCAGGTTTACTTGCTTTAATTGGCTGAAAAATGAGGCCACCTATACAGAAGGAACAACAACGCAAACGGTTTTAGTCAGTTATTGAAATAGGATCCTTTTATGGTTTCTTTTCTTTTAAAAACCTGTGCAGTATTTGGGAGACATCTCAGAGTCGTCCATGTGGTAATGTAACTTTCATGTTAAAAACCATTTGATACCAAGAGTATATCTTTTATTATTTTTTGTTGAGATATAACTCATACACCATAAAATTCACCCTTTTGAAGTGTAAAATTCAGTGGTTTTTAGTACATCCATGAAGTTGTACAACATCACCACTATCTAATTCCAGAAAACTTCTGTCATCCAAAAAGAAACCCCATTATTCATCAGCCTTCACTCCCCATTTTCAGTCTCCTCTCAGCCACTGGCAACCACTAATCTACTTTTTATCTCTGAATGTTTGCCTATTCTGGACATTTCATATAAAATAAAATCATACAATATGTGGCCTTTTGTGTCTGACTTCTTTCACTGAGAATAATGACCTCAGGGTTCATGTGTGTTGTGGTATGAATCAGTACTTCACTCCTTTTCTTACTGCATAATATTACATCGTATAGCTATACCATATTTTTTCATCCATTCATCACTTGATGGAAATTTGGGTTGTTTCCATTTTTTGGCTATTATGAGTAATGCTGCTATTAATATTCATATGAGTTTTTGTGTGGACATGTATTTTCAATTCTCTTGGGCATATGCCTAGGAGGAGAATTGCTGGGTTATGAATGATGTATTTTTTAAATTTTAAAAAATGAAACTTGGTGTTTCAAATGTTAGCCTGGATCTTGAGTTTCCACAATTCACCAAAAAGTCATATGGTGTCAGTGTGGAATTTAATCTATTCTCTCCTTCTCCTTTTGGCTACCAATAAGCCCTCCAACCCATAGAAACCATTGGTTGTTGAAACAGGGCTTAGCAGATAAAATTAGCTGAGGTCCTTTTCCCAGCTTGCTCACTGTGGAGCACATTTCTAAAACAAAGTTTGTGCTTAAGAATTCCTTCTTCTCAAAAGTAGTAAGAAGTAGTAACATCTGAGACATTCAAAGTGGAAACCCAACAACGTGTTCTGGTTTGGCTATTTATGAATCTCCTTCTAGAATTATAGGGCCATGAAGACCAAAATAACACAATGACTTGGAAGATGAACATACCAACTTAGCAGGTGTGGATGAATATTTTTTCCCAAGAGGATCCTTCACCCCTTCTGAATAAGGAACATAATGGGGAAATACATAAACCATAATATTGGTTAATAAGATGTACATCATTTTTTTTAATGCAGCTTCTTTTGGACCTTCCCTTCTCTCTCTTTTTTTCCTTTGTGCCGGGAAAGATTCACCCTGAGCTAACATCTCTTGCCAATATTCCTCCTTTTTTAAATTTCCCCTCTCCAAAGCCGCAGCACCTGGCTGTATATTCTAGCTGTAAGTCCTTCTGGTTCTTCTACGTGAGCCTCTGCCACAGCACGGCTACTGACAGACGGGTGGTGTGGTTCCGCGCCCGGGAACCGAACCCGGGCTGCCGAAGCAGAGTGCGCTGAACTTGAACCTCTAGGCCATGAAGGCTGGCTGAGGGTGAGCAGCATACTTTTTATCCATGTAGACAGCTGACCTGACTATACACCAACTAGTCGAAAGTGAAGATTCAGTGGGCCATTTAGCATCAGGTCCCTTAAAAATAATAACCCAGTGTTATTTTGGTAGAGTTTTCTCCCTTCAAATTTATTTTGTTTGTAGACATAGCTATAATTTCAAGAACAGAATGTGTACTCAGAAATGTGCTGCACTGATAAATTATGCCCTGAAAAAACAGGCAGGATATATTTTTGACTTTTCAATTTGACTGTTACAATTTGCACTTGTTACTTTCCGTGAATGTCATCACATCTTTTTTCCTGTAGGTTTTTCAATTCTCTCTCCCTACTCCTTTCTTGTTTTCTTCATTTTTGACCCCATAATTCTTGAGTCACCATTTCGCCACTTGCGATTGTTTTCAAACTAATGTGTTTCACACACACATTTCAGGGAGAAAATTGTAAGTGCCAGTAAAAATCGTCTAATTTGTTAATGCATGTCTGAAAAATACAGAAAGTGTGAGATGAGTCCAAAAATAATTTGAGACAGAAGGCTGAAGAGTGGGAAGGAGAGGAAATATACATAATAAGTAGTTTGTTGATTTCTTCCCTTGTAAACTAATCCACATGCCACTGTGTGCTATGGGGTTTCTCTGGTGCCTGCATGTTAAGATCCACCAGTGGGGTTCCAGCCCACTGACTCTCTGGGCTCATACTTGTCCGTGGTAATTCATGCATCCAGCATGTTCCTTTCCTGGCAACTCTTATGAGAGGCAGAATGTTGTAGCCTTATTCTAATCATAGGTTCCTTGGGAAAATCTCTTGGATGCTGTACAAACCCCTCAAATCCAATCTTTCACTAAGGATAACTGAAGTTTACAGGGCCCACAATTATGACTCGTATTTGTGGTCCTTGTGATCTGTATTAACAATAAGCTTCCAAAGTGTCAGAAAGAGTTCACTGCATACACAAAGGCACAAACATATTTAGGGTTTGTGCTGCATGCAGAGCTTTTCCACACCACTCTGTGTGGGGGAAAACAGTGGCACAGCCTGCACTCTTCTCAGTTCAGCTTAGTAGGCATTGCCAGGCACAGCACTGTTCTAGACACAGAGGGAACTGCAAGAAGAACGTGTTCTTGAGGAGGGCAGGAGATAAACTGTGAAAAACCTGGGCCTACGATACAACAGATACACAAATATGTGCTGTGGTGGAATGAAATGTGTGCACAAACGCGCAGAAAATGAGGGAATCGCTGTGGAAGTCATCTGAGAAGACTTCGTCATGGAGTTAGTTACTAAGCAAGCAGACCATTGCAGGAACCAGAAGATGTAGTTTGCAAAGTAGAAAGAGAAAGCCTTTGAGCTATGGAGGAAGAATGACAGTAAAAGAGGAGAAAGCAAAAAGCCTTAGCAATGTCGTTGGAAATTTAAAACTCATCTATCCCACAAATCCCTTCTTGTTAAAGGTGTCTGTGCGAACTGGTTCTAGCCAAAAAGTCAGCGCAATTCTTCTGGCTGCCAGAGGAGAAAGCTTTGCTTATCCTGATGCAAAGAGGCAGGCGCAGCCAGCCTTGACCTTCTTCACCCTCATTTCCGCCCAGGAAGACTAGGTGTGATGTCTGCAGCGGCAGCAGCCATCTTCCAACACGAGGGAAAGGCCGGAGAACCATGAGACACTGGACGCATCATCCCTGGGCCCTCTTTCCTAATGTAGGAAAAATAACCCCACAATTTCTGTCATTTTTTAGGTGAGCCTACTCCTAATTGATATTCTTAGGTGGGTTTTTGGCCAGGAAGAAGCTGCCCATATTTTAGTTGTACTTTGTAAAACTAATTTTAAAACCAAAATACTCATGTTCATAGAACTATTTCATGAGAAAGTGATTATTTTACATCTTGCAAGTTTATTCACTTGAAGAATAACACTTAGATAATTATATATCCATTTCATAATTTGTAACTAAAAGCAAATTTCCTGAGCTTTCAACCACATTTCGTCCATTAAGGCTCACTCTCAGATGAGCACAGCTAAAATCCTCTGGTTGGCCGTGAATTTAATAAGGGACGGATCCATTTATAGTGTCATTTATTTTCCTTAAGTTTCTCTTCCAGCTCCATGAAGTAGTCTACCTCTGCTGGCTTTTTTTTTTTTTTTTTCATATTTAGAAGATTGTTGTATCCACTCCAAAACTTAATCTTTTAAAAGTGCCTTCTCATATTTCATGAAAAAAAGTAGTTTAAAAATTCATAGTCCCTAAACCCTTCAAGAGTAGCTTTTTCAGCAATTTCAGTACCAATTTCAGTCAGCAGTGATTGGGGAGGGATAGGGATGGCATATCTTGAAGGCTAGCAACTTCCATTGACTATGAAACCTGGAAAGGACCACCTGGACTAATGGATGCCATCACTGCTTCATCTTCAAAATCTTCTGGGGAACTTTTTAAAAATAATATTTCTGAGATTCATCCTCAGGAATCCGGATCCAATGGATCAGGAATGAAGGCCAGAGATATCTTTTAAAAAAAAAAAAATTTCTCCAAATACTCAGCCAGGTTTGAGAACCACCAGCCTAGTCCAGTGCTTCTCCAAACACGCACAGAACACAGCCAGGGTTTTGTTAAAATGCAGTTTCTGTTTCAGTAGATCTCAGGTTGGCCTGAGAGTCTGCTTTTCTAACAAGCTTCCAGGTGATGTCCATGACCCACACTTTGAGTAAGAGAATCTAAGCACACCCCAGCTTCTGTACTACAGGCGAGAAAACTGAAACTGAGAGGTTAAATGAATCGTCCAGGTCACAGAGGAACGCAGTGGTAGCACGAGGTCCAGAGCCCAGCTCCTCCATCCCCGTCCAGTGCTCTTCTGCACTGTTACACTGACCCCAGGAAAGAGCAGTCCGTCCGTGAGACTTGAGGTGTTGGTGAGGACTGCAGAGCATGGGGCCACTTTGGTTCACGCTCTTATTTTATGATGGAGCCTTTCAATAGTTTGTGAGCTCATTCTCCACCTGTCTTCAACGTCTCTCTCCGCCTCATATCCAGCCAGTGGTGTGCTGGTTAATGTTTACCTACTTGCTCTCTGGATGGGGGGAGGAGGGAGGGAAGCCCTGGTTTGTAACATTTGCTGAGTTCTGTGGTGTAAATATCTTCACGTGGCCAATTTGAAGTTACCCACCTGACATTACTGAACATGAAACTGGAAAAGATGCACACAGCCAGCTCTCCTAAACTAGTGGGAGTCAGTTCCAGCCTCCCACTCATCCAGTTTCTCTGACCCAGAGGAGCTGAGGCCACAGGCCAGGACAGCACAGGTGGTTCCAGTCAGGCTGCCAGGAGTTGGTCCCTGACTAGGGGTCAGGAGAAGAAATAACGCTATTGCGTTTTAAGCAAGTCAGCCTCTGTTGTAACTGGTAAGATGTATTGATTGTGTATGAACAATGAAAATGTCTTAAGAAAGCTAATGCCAAGAAGAGAAGAAAGATAATGGGGAAAGTATCAGCTTATAAAAGGAATGAAACATTTAGAGATTGAAAGTAAATAAGCAAACAAAAATGAACTGATGAACCCGAAAGTGGACAAGTGGATGGACAGATTCTTTCATTTAGGCAAAATAGAACCAAAAAACACTGGATTAATTTTAAATTCAAGTCAACAGTATTGACTGAGTGCTTCCTGCATTCAGGACATTTAGCTCGGTACTTGCAGCACAGGTTTTATTTTCATGTGATCCTATTTTCTTTTTTTTTTTTCTTTTCCTGATATAAACCACTTCCTCTAGGATCTCACTGGAGAAGACGAGACCAACAGTCCCCTGTGCCCATGCAGGGGTGACTGTGCTTCCTCTACCACTGGCCACCAGGTAATTTATGATATTTTTTAAACGAAGGCTTCTATTAGAAAAGATTCCTTATACTAAGCGGTTTATACAGTTCTAGAGCAAGACGACACATAGTCATGCAGAGCAGGCCCCATTGTACTGAGCAATGACTAGATCCATACATCCAAGTTTCCATTGTTTAGACAGAAGCCCTACAAAATAGTGCAAACGTTAACATTATTACTCTTATTCATTAAAAAATGCTTATAAGTTACATAGAAGTATTATTTTCCCATGTAATTAACGAACAATGAAAGTAAGTGCAAAAAGAAGAGTAGTAAATATGGACTTTCAACATGGAGGAAGTTCAGATATCAGACATGTTTCTACCCAAAATAGCCTTGTTTTCTTTCTCTTAAATTTCCATTCTCACCTGTTCTTTCTCCCTAATAGAAATTCCTTTTACTAAGAAAAGAACACTCTCCCCATCCTTCTAAATGTTATCGCCACTCACTAACTCTCCTAGGGAGCAAGTGTAATTCTTTCCCATCACGTATATTTAGTAAGTGCCACATAGGATCAGGGACACCTGTGATAAGTTTGATTGCTTTTCTTTTGTTATCGGTCCCTGTAGTCCACTGTGACAAGCCAAAAAGTTGAAGAAAATCCAGAGAAATTCTGCTTAAATTACATTTAGCAAAACTAAGGCAATAGGCTTAGAAGCAGAAGACTGTTATGAAGTGACCGTATCAATACAAAACATTTAAGCAAAATCTAATCGAAATGAGTCCAAATCTCTTCATTTGGGGATATCTAGACATTAAATTACAAATTCCTTGAAGGTTTGTCTTCATTTTACCTGGTGATGCCTCAAGGTTTGATATGATACCCACAGAGTACTAGTGTAATTCAAGAATCTATTTCAATATGCACTTATCGAGCACCTACATATGTGAGGTCCTGGGCGAAGCATTGCAGATACAGCTGCATGTAATGCAGGGAATATAAAATAACCTACTTTTTCGAACATCAGCACTATGCTAAGAATTATTTTGAGTTATGATCTAATTTTTAATTTAAAATAGGATTATCCAGTTGGCTTAGAATATGGCTCTAACAAAGTAAATGTTGTCCCCATTATACATTCCTGACAATAACAAATTCTTAAATATTTTGATCACTAGAGAGATAAGTGAGAGTATAAGTACAACAGAAATCTATCCTATAAATGAGAACACAACTCTGTTCTCTGACTGAGCAAAGGCAGAGCATTTTTGTCAGCCACACACTTTTTCTAGGCCCCAATTCGTACCTAAATAGGTTTGTTATCAAGATCGAAATAGATGAAATGAATGGAGAATTTGTGAACTCAAAGAATCATACAGTTGTAAAATGGAATAATTATTATTGTGTAAAGGGTTTTATACACAAAAATTTACAGGGTCAACTTTTGAGGAGCTCATAGTGTGAAAAGGTGTGTCTCTCCTTCCAGAAAACATTAAAAATTCATCAATATCTGGCTTTTTATTTTCCCACAGTTAATCTGAGTGAAGGGTAACTTCCCTCAATGGTAAGAGTTACATTTTCCCTCTATTTCTGGAATTCTTTTGCTTTTCCTTCCTTTTCTCTCTTTCTTTTTTTAAATACACACACACCCTCCCCTCCTCAGAGAGCCTAATAATCATTATTATTATTATTATCATCTTGACTTTTATAGCTAAAAGAGACTGAATCTTGAGTTCTTCTAGCCACCCGTTCGTGTTACAGAGGAAGAGACCCAAGTCACATGAGGCATTGTCCACCAGAGATAGAAGCAAAAATCAGACTAAAGCCTGGACTCCTAATTCCTAACCGATTATTTTTGCTGAAGCATTTGGGCCCAAGAGGAAAGAAATAAATCCAGGTTTTGAGATTCCTAAGCTTTGGACTCAGAGAAAGAAAGTTATATTAAATCAGGGTTGAGTAGGATAAAAGTAATGTCAATTTGTTGACCTGGAATGATCCTTTAGTGAGAGACACATGTTACAATAGATGACTTCTGTGTTTACCTTGAAATATCTAAACTGTTTTGTTGAATTATATGGTTGAATGCATGTATTATTTATTCATATGGCTATAGAGAAACCAAATCCAAATATTTCTCTATGTACACTTTGCCTAGATTGCTTTCAACATATGGAATCATAATGACACTGAAATGTTGGGACCAGTCTGTGAGATTTTCCCCAGTCAACTCTGGAAAGTTCCTTTATATTCATCTACTGACTTCTAATTTCACACACTATATTTTTCAGTTCTAAGATTTCCATTTGGTTCTCTTCCATAGTTCTTTGCCAAAATTTTCAGTCCTGTCTTTTAACTCCTTAAACATATTAAGTACAGCATTTACAAATAAATGTCTGACAGGTACATTATCTAGAGCCATATAGCTCTGTTTCTATGGACTGTTGTTTATTTTGGTTTTTGGTCTTACAGTCTTGTTTCCTTTTATTCTTGGTTATTTTTGACTGGGTGCTGGACATTATATATGGAAAATTTTGGAAGTAATTTTAAGCTCTTAATGACATTATCTTTCTCTAAGGATGATTTACTAGGTTTAAGGTACCATCTGAGATCACTATAAATCCAGTTATGGATTAAGATGATGTGAAGATGGGGTTCATTCTCTATGAGGGCTTACCTGTTACTGGCAATCATCTCAAGGGAAAAAGTTACCCCCAAATGCCAGGATCTATTCTCTGACTTCTTTTCTCTTCTAATCTTTGTCACACAATCCTTCACTGAATTGTTACTGCTCTAGAGTAAAACTAATAAATTCTTTAAAAATCTTCTGAATCTCCATCATTTCATGTACTTAGTTTAGTATCAAGCATTACATTAAACACTTTTAATCTGATAGATTTAATGTTATTTTTAAAACATTTTGAGGCATGTAATTCAAGAGAATAATTTGAATCGGCCTTAGTCTACTTTCCGCCATTTATCTCTGATAATGTTCAACAATTTCATATCTTCCAAACCTGAAATAATCCTTCTTGAAATTTCAGAGCCTTTGAGCCTTTTGAAGTGGCAACATCCATGGGGACGTGGTGTGCTCTGTTAACTTGCTAACTCGGTCCTGTATCCCCACCTACGCAGACTCCTCTATTTCCTCTCTTGGTCAACTCTTAGTTGCGATTCTGCTCAGATATGGTGAAATAACTAGACAAGACTAATTCCTTGAATATTTTGGGAAGCATTAATCACTACCCTTTGCTAATTCTCTATTGCCACACACAAAGAGTTCATTCTGAACTATAAGAGCATTTTATGCTTCAGTATAAATGTTTCAGTATGCCTCAGTATGCTTCAGACGCTTTCTCCAGAAAGATCGAAGGGGATTTTCAGGTCTTACATTACAAATTAAAAAGTAGATCAACATTTTTGACCTGATAGGAAAACAAAACCACAGAGGAAATCAATGACAAGGTCTTACCAGATCAATGCCAAAATTGGCAGTACTAGGCAAGCCTCCTGATTTTTAGTTTAGAATTGTAGCCCTAAGAGGGTAGAAAGGTTTAAGTGAAATAAAGAATAAGATGATCAGCTACTTATATTGTTCTCATTTTTTTTCAAAATTTTTTTTCTCATTGTTTCAGTTACTTTGGGGACCATAACTTGTCCCCTTTTTGCAAACATGGTCAGAAACAGACAGAACTTTCATTTTGCCTCAAATGCTAAACTGTAGTTCATGAGGCTATACCTGGAGACGTTCAGTTCTCTCTAAATCCCCAGTTTCTACCGCAGGGACTGGCCATCACACTCAGGAATTACGTGAAGGATGCATATTTCCTTGTTAACTAAGTATTTTATTTATTTTGGTTGTAACTTGCAACTTTTATATAATCTTTGCAAGGTGACAAGAATGCTCTTTTTAGGGGGCATAATCCTTGTTTGTAAGATATTTTACCCATATCCTTCCCTAGTGATAATATTGCCTCTCAAGCACCCTCTCTCCTCCCACCACCCCTCCCTTCATCTCATCCCTGCTCTGGAAGTCTGGCCACCCTAATTATAAGCTATCTAATAGACAAGGGAAATAATTTTGATGGAGGATAATTTTTTTTAAGTATTAACTTCATCCTGGAATGTGCAACAAGGGCAGGATTCTTAATAGAGGCAACAGATGCCACACATATTTCTATATAGGGAGACACTGAAGCCAAAGGGCACATCTCACATGGAGAAAGGCCATCAGGGAGAATATTCCCCAAATTCACACCATCAACAGTAGTGTGGAATGTGGAGTGGACTCTGAGAGCCTGGCATATGGTGTCAGTATCTAAGTGCTAGTCACACTTGTGGGTGTCAGAGTTCTCTTCTTCATTTGTAGCTAAAAAGTGGAAGGTGATTCTTGTGTCCTTTCTATTGATGTAAACAAAATGACATGGATGGACAGTGTCCCTTGAGAGAGGTGGAGAAGGGGCTGAGTGGGTTGGTAAGGGAGTAACTCCCCCCAGCCTCCTTCTTCTTCCCAACTTGTGCATAAGCTGAGCCCTTCAGGTGCCCAAGGACATCGACTTACTCCACAGCAGGTGCAAACATTGAAGATTACAGTGAGTGCTGACCTCAAATAGCTTAGGAGGCCTATCTAAATTCCACAATCTGTCAACCTGACCTTGTCCTTTCTTCAAGTGTTTATATGGTCCTGGAAAAGAAAATATTTCCATTACAAAAAGGAAATTACACAAATAATGTACCCAACTGCACAGAGTAATTAAAATATTGCATCATTTTTGCAATAGTTTGACAATTTCAGATCAGCCTTAAATGTTGGCCAGGGACAGGGATTAACAAATGTTAAATGTGAGCATTTTGGGTCTTTATTTACTTAAATCCATTGAAAATCTTTATGTCATTGGCACTTTCAGACACATCATTGTCAGATGTATGTTTAGAATTGACTTCAGAGAGAGTCAGATATAGAAAAGGAGTGTTTCAGTCCAGTTGTGATATTTTGATACATACCTAAATTTTGTAGATCTTATGTGACAACTGTTTTCTGCTCTATCTGGCTTGTAGGATGGGATAAGTTATTTTTAAAGGCACATTTGTTATTTATAATTTAAGCCTAATTTGGATTTCTTAAGAATTTCCCTTTAAGAATTGCCCTTCTTTCACTGTCATATCTATCCAACAGTTGTTACATCCAGAATAGAAGAAAAAAGGATTTTAAAGGCAAGATTGTTACTTGAAAATGTATATAATGCTCCCTGTGGCCTGCCATTTCTTTGAAGATAGAAGGGTGGTGTGAGATGCCCTCTCATTCCGGAAGGTTCTCTGGGGAGGGCTGTCATTCACAGCTACCTGGGTGGGCTGGTGCAGGACACAGACCATGTAGGAAAGAAGAACAAGGCTGGACAATGCACTGCCACTATTTCAATCATCTCTGACTGTCAAAGCTTTCACACAGAAAGAGTGAACGTATTTTTTAGCAGTAGTTGTGATGCTGCTTATTTTGCTTTTTAAAACAATCCATTGTTGGTGCCTGCTCTGAGCAACACATAACTTAATGTAAATGTCTATGGGCTTAGTCACACGGCCCACCCTCCTTTGTGTGCATTTTAGGAGGACAAGGGGTGTGTCTGCAGTGTTTGGTACTGAGTCACTGTGGTCCTTACACTCTGAGCCATCAGTAGTGTGTCACCAGGAAGATGTCAGCATCCCATCATTGTGTGGTTTTCAGAAACTGGTGAACATTGCAATCTTGTGTTAGCTACAAACAAAAACAAAAATTTTTACATTTATTTTTCTTCTTGAAGATGTGTATACATGGGTGTGAATGTCCTCTTATATAAGTACAAATACTCCTGGTAATTCAAATAGGTGTGGGGAGACTCAAGAGAGGCATCCTCTTAAGATCTAAGTGGAAATAAATAGCAGTTGTCAGGTAAGGTTCATTACCAAGGAAACCTAGGGGTGAAGTACATGAAAATCTGCCTACTGATGGCTTTGTATGGCCCTCAGTTTGCTCACTTCAGTTAAAGGGTGCCCTATGGCCTTATCATCCCTTAATTTTGCCTCTTCAAATACAGTATTTTTAATAACTCATAATTTTGTTGAAATGTGAATTATAGGGATAAAAATTAAATCCATAAAAATTATTTGGAATTCTGCATATAGGATTTGTCTATTTTCCCCCATTCATTTATTTATATATTTGTTTAATCATTTCTTTAGATCAGTATGGACACCTGGATATTTATTTTATACTTTGAGTTATAATCCAATACTGCTTTATTTATTTTCTTGCCCTAATTGTTCCTGCTTTGGTATTGGGAGCTTTTTCAGTTAGTTCCTGTGTCACTTTGGTATAACCCCTGATTGTGGGGGTTTTTAGCTGTTGGTGCTATTGGGTTTGGGTTTTTTTTTAGCACTTCCTTACTTTCTGGCTCTACAAGATGCTGCAGGCTCATCTTGTACATTTCCTGCCCCAATCCTAAAATCAGTCATTTCTCCAAGGAGTCTTGATTTCTTTTACTGGAGAACGGTGTTAGAAAGCAACATCTCCTGCTACTGGGGCATTGTTGCTTTTAGGCCCTCTCAGTTAACAAAACAAGGAGCTCTATGTATGTGTACTCACAAGTATATGCACACACATCTATAAATATTTTTATATGTATTCATTTGCATCTTTATTAAGCTAAAGACGAGTTCATACTGATGTCTCCAATCCAGTATCACATGGATCATTCTAATCTAGTACCACATGGATCATTCTAATCCAGTTCCACATGGATCATTCTAGCCTTTCCCTTTGCTCGTCTCTAACTTTCCACTCCAAAAGTGAGAGAGCTGGCTCCCAACATTCACCACCCATTTTCTTATTATTCAATTCCAGTGCACATGTACAGTGGTTTCCAAATGAGCCCATACTCCTGTGGGACACAGCTCACCCAGTAGAACACAGTGCGCATGGACAGTCCTTTCATCTTTAGTCTAACAGTCTCCACTTATTTGCGAAGTTACTTAGATCAGCAACTTCCCCCACTCTCTTTGGTAAGATTTCATACATTTGTAATACAGTTAGATTATTTTGACATAGCCTGAATTCCATCCTGAGATTCCCCCAATCTCCTAAAAAGTTTTTTTATTTGTATATGTTTTTAAAAAGGAAATAATGTTAGCAATTATCTATCTCTTTTAGTACCCCAGCTTGACTCCAAGGCAGACTAGCCCACTCGTTCATAAACCCTCTCAAAGTCTTCAGGGACTTTAATGATTCATCTGGGACTTGGGACCAGGACTTTGTTGCTGTATTTTCCTTAAGAAGATGCTAGTCTCACAAAGGAAGAAGTGAAAGTTTCAAAAATTTGTAAAAAAATATGTTATGGTAACATTGGCGTCCCTGTCATGGCTCTGGAGTGGCTTTCCCTTCTCCAGTTTCCTTCAGGCACCTGCCTGGTTCTGCGCTTGGTCTTTGGTCCACTCCTTCCTTACTTTGTCACTACATTGATTTTGCTGTATCTTTTACTTTAGCCCCTAACAAAACTACCTGACACCAGGTTGACTAAATATAAACCTCATTTGTTTCCTTAAAGTAATACTTACATATGCTAAGTTCTCTCATTTTCTGATTACCAAGGGAGAAGAAAATTGTGATTATTTTGGTCCTCTCTATGTAGGACTTAAATGGAGTAAATTCACTTTACTTGCATAGAAAATTTTGGAAACTGCATCTTTGATCTAAGTATTCTCAATAAAAGCACGCTTTTTTCCTCCACAAAAAAGAGAGTTTGTGTACATTGGAGTTCACTGTGCCATGAAGTTTTACCCCCATTCCGGGAGCTGGAGCATGAGCCCCCCACCCCCCCCCTTAAGGATGAGCTCTAAACAGCGACTTCCTTCCAAAGAGTGTGGTAGGCAAGGAGTGGGGAGGAGCACAATTCTGCAGTGGAGAAATCTGACAAACAGGACCTCAGCCAGTGACCAAGGTCAACACCACCAGTCGTAAGCCATATTGATAGCTCGTATCCTTGCTATGATGTGATGAGAATGGCAGTTTACCTCTGTGATCTTCTTCCCCCAAACCCATTCGCCTGATCTAATCATGATGAAAACATCCAAGAAACCCCAGTTGAGGGACATTCTACAAAATACCTGACCAAATCTTGAATCTTGTCCTCAAGACTGTCAAGGTCATGAAAAACAAGGAAAGCCTGAGAAACTGTCATAGTCTCTAATAGCCTAAGGAGACTAGACTCAGTGTAACGTGGTATCCTGTGTGGGATCCTGGAACAGAAAAAGCACACTAGGTAAAGCTGTGTGTATCTGAATACAGGAGGGACCTCAGTTAATAATAGTGTGTTAATATTGGTCCATTAGTGGTGACAAATGTGTCATACTAATGTTAACAATATGGGAAACTGGGTGTGGGATGCATGGGACCTATCTTTTTAACTTTTCTATAAATCTAAAAATATTCTAAAATAAAAAGTTTATTTAAAAAAATAAAGCAGAAAAAAATTCGATCTGATGCCTTAAGAAAAAAAGGACTTGCAAATTTGAGAAAAAGTGACTGCTGGGGAATTTTGCTTCATTTGGTTTATAAAACATATTTTTCCTACAAAGAAATCTTGTAAGATTTTTGATTTGGTTTTTTAAATTTAAAAGTAGGGCAATGCCTATGAATCTAGCAAGTAGGAATGACCCAGAGGAGCTCATCTCTGAAGATGCATTTAGATTGAGTTTCTTGAATTGAGAATGAACTGATGACCCAAAAACCTTATTTCAAACACTAATCAGCATCTATTAAACAGAAAATTGTTTTATTCTGGAATACTATCTGGGTCCCGTGATCAGTAATTGGGGTATAAGTTCATATCCACTTTTCTTTGGTATGATTGCTTTGGAACACATTAGACTATGCTTTTGGGGGGGGAAACCGTGGGGTACTCAACCCTACTGTGTGCTCAAAACCTATGCAACAGGGGTTTTTTCTTTACTGTGATAAAATATATATAACATAAAAT
This sequence comes from Tapirus indicus, assembly GCA_031878705.1. Classification (NCBI taxonomy): domain Eukaryota; kingdom Metazoa; phylum Chordata; class Mammalia; order Perissodactyla; family Tapiridae; genus Tapirus; species Tapirus indicus. The sequence goes on along the minus strand of CM062933.1, from coordinate 53,314,487 downwards.
TTGCCATTTTAACCATTTTTAAGTGTACAATTCAGGGACATTAAATACATTCACAATGTTATGAAACCATCTCCACCATTTCCAAAACTTTCTCACCAGAACAGTAATTCTGTATCCATTAAACAATTACTTCCCACTCCCCACTCCTGCCAGCCCCTGGTAACCTCTAATCTACTTTCTGTCGCCATGAATTTGCCTATCCTAGACACATTGTATAAGTGGAATCACACAATATTTGTGCTTTTGTGTCTAGCTTATTTTGCTTAGCATGTTTTCAAGGTTCACCCATGTTGTAGCATGTATCAAAACTTCATGCCTTTTTATGGCTGAATAATATTCTACTGTATGTATATCCCACAACTTGTTTATCCATTCATCTGTTGATGGACTTTAGGGTTTTTCCCATCTTCTGGTTATTCTACACAATAGATTTTATAAGTGTAAGTTTTTTAAAAATGAAAAAAAAGTTGTTGAACTTTCCTGGAATGTAAAACTTGGCTCCATTATAGTTAGCATCAGTGCCTACCATTTGATGCCAAATGATAAGTAAATGCTCTAGAAATGAATCAGTGAATTTTGTGTCACAGGCATCGTCAGAGGTGGCTCTAGAGGCCCCAGGCCAAAGTCACAGCTGAATGGGTAGCATTCTTCCAGAAAGGCTTTCTTCTCTTGTTTGTTCATTTATGTTTGGTTTTGCTTTTGCACAACTCTTTTTAAATGTTAGGCCCTTGTCTTGTTCCCTTTTCTTTCTGCCTTTTGTTGTGGCTATATTATCGTTAATAAACTCAGGCAATTCACATTTCAATCGATGTACGTTGGTTATTAACTCGCATACCAACTACTACCATAGTGTATAAGTCGAGTTCTCCTAGCTGGCATAATTAACCAGGCTGCATATATGGCAGGAACGTGAACTTGAGGAGTTGCCATTGGTAGAATTTACCTGTGAAATTTGCGGGCCCAAAATATAGCTCCTCTTTTCCCTGAAAATAGATTCTCCAGATTCTGTCTTTCGGTTAGCAATGTTACCATTCACCTAACCACCAAGAAAGACCCCAGGGAATTACTCCTGACTCCTTCCTCTTTCTCACTCCCTACCACAAATCCTACAGATTTTGCCTCGTGTCCATACTGATCAAATCATCTCCTACTCCTACTCCTCTAGCCCTGCTTGCACAGTTACAGTGGAAGCCCTCACCACTCCTCATAGTACTTCCTGGAGACCTAGACAAGGAGGGCCCTTCCCCTGGCTGCTGTGCTATGGAGGGAGCAGCATATCGCAAACACAAAACATTTGTTGAAGAACAGAGGGTGACTCTGTCAGTCGGGATGGGTGCTCAGCACTGGAATGGTCAGTCAACCCAGAACCCCAAACGTCCACTCTCATGACTGACACTATTCAAGCCCCAGGGAAACACTTCTCCACATCTCTTCTGCACATTTCTTCCCTTAGATCCCCCAACCAAAAGCAACTATCTGAGTGCTACTAAAGGTGGGGGCTGTGTCATTACCCACATAAGAGAAAAACACAACTTCCTTCACACTGCCGAGGAATTTAAGTGGGCAAGTGTCTAGGTGAAATGAGAGACAAATTAATAAGCTTGCTATTCTGGGCTGAATTGTGTCCTCCCAAAATTCATGTGTTCAAGTCCTAACCCCCAGTACCTCAGAATGTGACTGTCTTTGGAGATAAAGTCTTTAAAGAGGTAATTAAGTTAAAATGAGGTTACAGGTGGGCCCTAACCCAATATAATTGGTGTCCTTATAAGAAGAGAAAATTTGGACACAGACACACACACAGGGAAGACCATGTGAAGACACGGAGAGAAGACGGCCATCTGCAAGCAAGAAGAGAGGCCTCGGAAGGAACCAACTCTGCCAAGACCTTAATCTTGGACTTCCAGCCTCCAGAACTGTGAGGAAATAAATTTCTGTTTGTTTAAGCCATCTGGTCTGTGGTACTTGGTTGTGGTGGCTCAAGCATCTTCCTCTCAGATAACATAACACAATATTGGTTCCCAGTAGTGCCATTTTCTCTCTTCTCTTTGTATTTCAATTTGTGATTCCTGTAGCACCTTCAGATTCTGGCCCTGGGTCTGTACTTTGAGGGGCTCTACCTTGGCCCTCCCTTGAGGGCCTAGACCTGCTTCCTCCCAGGTCTAGGACAGAGGCCCAAGGTGTGCCTACCTGAAGCCTGTATCTCCTCCCACCCTAGAATTATCTGTCCAAATAGCCCTGAGCCCATTACCAGGGACCGCACTGGCCTCCTCCCCAAATCCTTCCTCAGGGGGATGGACTGTGCCACTGTCGTGCACACCCTTGAGCCCGGGAGCTCCCCCGGAGCAGCTGTGTAGGGTCAGATCTTGGACGTGTAGACTAGCGTGTCTATGTGCGAGTGCACTAGACCCGCACGGTCTGGGGTGGAACTGGAAGGTGGCAAGAGAAGGGGGTGAAGTGGGGGCTGGAGGCTGCAGTCCAGAGGCTAGCTTTCCTTGTGCTCCAACCTCCTGACACTGTTCTCTGAGAACCCCAGGGCTTCTTAATTTGAACCTGACCTTCCAGGTCCTTAAGAAGGCACATTCATCAAGATCAGGGAATAGAGCATATTTTATTTTATGGTTTGTTAACGTGATTTACAACTTTATATATTTAGACATACAATACATGGGTCTTCATATCTTGCTTCAGACCCCACAAACATTAGCAGTAGACTTGGTGGTTCTGGAGGGACTCATGAATTAGAGTAATATTTGCCACTGTTGCATGTGGAGACTGGGGAAAATTTTGCAATATTAAACAGTTCCTATTACTCTTAAATTTGCATATGTATAGGTCTAGACATAACATGTGTGATGCATGATATCAATTTTAACATTAACAATGAGGTGGATATTAAAATTAAAATTGTAAATACTTGTGCATTTATAAATATTTAATATGATATTAAATATTTTTAAAACTCAACAAAAATTTTGGCTTGTTTAAATAATTTTGATTTTAATTCTTAGTATACTTTGTAATTTGTATTTTGTTTCAAATTTTAATAGATATTAAATATTTCAAAATAAAAATACATTTTTAAAATGTACATAAAATTTTATTTCCTTTACTGTGATTTATAATTTTTGCCAAAGAATACATTAAAATTTTGTACACTTTGATTTTAATTACATTTTCTTTTTATTCCTTAGAATAAGCAAAAATTGTGATTATGATATAAACAGACAATGCAACAGTGGAATGCAGAAAAGAAATAACAAGGAAAAATAAATAGAAAATCTTCAAAGAGGCAGTCTGCTTAAATTTTTAAAAACTGGAAACAGTAAAAATGAACAGGTTTTTATTGAGCATGTCACACACAAAAATTTTGAATAAGATATTACAAATTTTTTATTTAATGAGGATTTAATTATTGATCAAAAAATGAAAATGAGTGAGCAAATTATTCTAATGAAATCTACAGCTTGGAAAGAGGTCAGATGAAATCCCTGCAAATTCACATTCTTTACTAAATGAAGAGTTAATGACTAACCGGAACAATGAGAACATCTGTGGTCCTCCCTGACATTTATCCTAGTGCCTTGCATCAGTCCCTGAGACGGCCTCCTCATAGACCTCTGTTCTCACTCTCCTTCCTCCAAGCCTGTCCTACGTGCTGCTGTTAGAGTGGGTTATCTGACCCCTGTCCACTGAAAGACTCTTCAGCAACCTGCCACTGCGTGGAGCAGAGTTTCCCAAGAGCACAGACCACGTGTGGTTGATTACACTGGGAGGAGTGAAGGGTTCTGTGGCCACACAAGTTTGAGAAACAGGAGATGCAACCATTTTATTTCTGGAAGACTTCTCAAAAAATTTCATATATTAATCCCTTGTTTGAATCTCCGGGAGCGATGTGGATAGGCAGCTCTCCCAGCTGTTTCCACTGAAGAGTTCCTAGGACTGGTGTTCTTGGAAAAGTTGTCTAGAGCTGCATTCCCCAATGCGGTAGCCACTAGCCATGGACAGCTGTCAAGCACTGGAAATGTGGCCAGTCTGATTTAAGACACTTTCTAAGTATAAAACACACTGTATTCAAGGATTTAGTACAAAGAAGAGAATGTAAACTATCTCAATAACATTTATATTGAACACATGTTGAAATGATAATATTTTGGATTTATTGGGTTAAATAAAATATATTGCTAAAGTTACTTTTACCTGGTTCTTTTTACCTTGTTTAATGCAGTTCCTAGAAAATTTAAAATTCCACCTGTGGTTTGCATTATATTTCTGTTGAACAGCAATGATCTAGAGGACAACATGGGACCTCTGCCTATCTCTCCAGCTCTATCTCTAAATATTCTCTCCCTTTGGGCTCTAATTGCTCCAGACTATTGAAAGGAATCCCTCCTTATCCCTACCAACCACCACCACCAGCAGCACCACATGGCGTGACACCTCTATTCTTTGCTCATTCCACCTCCTGGAATGACGTCAGGCTAACTCCTATTCAGCCTTTAGATGTCAAGCATCCATCACTCATCCAGGAAGCCTGTCCTGAAACCTAGACACACCTATCCCCTGGCCTGGTTAGGTGACCTTCCTCCAGGCACCTATAATTTCCTATGTGTACCCCTAAACTACACTCATTACACGGAAGCTTCTGCTTATGTATCTCACTCTTCCTGTGCACTGCAGACATCTTGAGGGCAGAGACAAATCTTACTTATTTTTATATTCCTAGAGCCTTCCACAATGCCTGGTGTATTAGGCCCTGAATAAATGTTTAGTGGATGAGTGAATGAATGGGTCAAGAATGAAACAGACATGGCTTCTTCCCTAATGGAACACAGTCTAGAAGAGCAGGCAGATATGTGGATAGATAGTTAAAATGTGCTGCTTTAAATTGTGTTATAAACAACAGTGAGAGTTATATGGAAACTCTGAGCAGAGAACTTAACTGGGGCCCACTTCGTCGGTGGACAGCCAGTTGCTGCACGGGGCCTTGCATTTAGAAGGGCCTAGGGCTCAGTTTAATGCCCAGTGGTCATTGTCTTGAAGTTCCTGATAATTTTTGAACAAGGAGCTGCACATTTTCATTTTGCTCTGGGTCCTGCACCCAACCCATGTGGGGTTAGGGTACGGGGAAGTGAGGGGAGAGGGTCTGAAAGGACATCATCCCTAGAGTTAGCTAAATGCAGTGAGGCTGGGGAGGGCACTAGGGGAACCGGGGCAAAGAGAACTGTGTGTACGAAGGCTCAGAAGTAAAGAGAGCACAGCCAGCAGTTCACCCTGGCTGCGTCAGCACACAGGCAGGAGCAGGAGTGGGGATAATGTCGCGCTTGAGTGGATTTCACATGGAAGACCATGAAAAGGCTTTGCATGGATTTAGGCAGAAGAGTAACATGCTTAGATTTGCATTTTAGAAAATTCAATCTTGGGACAATGTTAAAATGTTTTCCCCTTTGGTGTTGTCAAGGGAAGGAGTTATGTGGAGATGAAGAGCGGAGAAGGGGTGTCCAGGAAGAGGCTCTGCAGTAGCCCAGGTGAGAGGATGTCTCGGCGTGAGCTAGAACGTGCTGTGAGAACAGAAAAGAGACCTCAAGGAGCGAAAGCAATGGGATTTGGTGATCCACAGGATGTGAGAGAGAAGGGAGGGAGACAAGTCAAGGAGGACTCTCAGATTCCCATGAATCAAAATGTTTTGGTTTTTCCTACGTATGAACTTGTTCTCCATTTGCTTTCTCGCCAATGGAACATGCACAGACTCCACGTATCTAAATGATTACTGTTTTTCCTGAGTTATTTCTCCATGCAGACATGATCTTTGTGTTGTCTCTAGAACTTAAATGCTTGTAGTAACGGGAACTTCGCCACAGTCTGCTAGAGAACAGGCCAGGCCTCGTGTTTTCCGCAGAGTTATTAGAATGGCACTAGCAGACCTCGGCTTTCTGACATCAGGTGACTGCTTAGCAGGTGCCCTCCTCTCTGCTGGATGATCCACATGTTACCTCTCAGTCAACATCTCACAACAGCATCATGTCACAGAGATCGCTTTCCCATATTTGGAGACAAGAAAACAATGACTCAGGTTAAGTAAAAGCTACTAAGCAGAAAAGAAGACGTTCAAAGCCAAGTTTTCTGAGTTCATGTTCTTACTCTTTCCATCAACTGACATTTGCCTCAGGGGATTAAACCAAGAAAGAAACAGATTGAACAAACAGATTAGCTTCACCTAAATATTTCTGAGCTTTCTTCCTTTGCCCATCATTTATGTGGTCTTAGAGATGGCTGGAAAAACATAGAAACAGTAAATAATGCGAGTAAGAGGGAAGAGAACAGCAAGAGTAGAATTATAATGTTCATTGAATAACCCCCAAGGCAGGGTGAGCCTGGGCAAGAGGACGTGCACGTGGTCTTGATGCAGTCATGAAGAATCGTGGCCATACGACACAAAAGGCAGGAGCACCTGCCAGACCCCTCTTGCCATGTGACCCTTCCCTACTCTCATTTCTTCACAGCCTTTATGTCTTTTCATAGCACCATCTGAGATTATTATGATTATTCTGAGGTTATGATGTACTAGTTGTTTTCTGTTTTCTGTGTTAGATCATCATCTCCTTTGGGTCAGGGACCATTGTGTTTTGTTCACTGTTGTATCCCCAGAGCCTAGAAAAACACTAGCACATAGTAATCACTCAATAAGTATTTATGGAATGAATGAATTTCATCAAAAAACCAGGCATTCAGGAGAAGGATAACTTTGAAACAATGTAGTATAAACAAAACAACTGGTTGAATTTAATTATTTTAATGACCAATTTTGGATATAGGGGCCTGTATATAACTAATGTTTGAAGGATAATTTTGCCATTTCCCTTTCTACTATTACTGATGTCAGCAGTCCTAAAAATGTAAAAGGAAGACTCAATAATCCTGAAAGACATGCAAGTAATTTTAGGGAGAAAAATGTTACAAAGATTAGTGCATTATAAGCACTGATAAGGAACCTTATGAAGCCACATTGTATTTTATTGCTAGGACGATGCTGAATGAACCATCCAGAGGATTCTTAAGATGTGTGAAAACTCTCACTTCATGGAAGAAAATCCTAACTATTAATGCTGTATGCTTTGATCCGGAATTCAGGAGCCAGGGAATCAAACTGAAACAAGGTCGTCTTTGTTTAGAGATAGTGTAAAACCTTAGTTCTTTGATAAAAACAAAACTTACTTAACTTCAAATGCCAACACTGTTTGTTCCTGTGTAAAGGACTATCACGTTCATTTTACTCTGGGGAAGCGGAAACATATGTATTATAATTCAGATGCCTAACGTTAATAATTGGGGAGAGGCGGTAACAAATAATACCATAACCTGTGGTGAGAACAACAAATGTGAATACTGAGCAGTCTTGGACAGTTAAATTTTTGTATATGCACGTCGACTGTTTTAATTAACTAAGTGAAAAACTGAAAAGAAAGATCGAAAATAATACCCTTTATTTTTTATGCTATTTATTTAAACTAAAAAAAAAAAAAAAACAGTTCACCCATTTCTCCCAGTCCCCACTCCCACCTCTTGCAATCACCAATCTGTTGTCTATCTCTATGAACTTGGTTTTTATTTTGTTTTGCTTTGTTTTAGATTCCACATATAAGAGAGATCACATTGTATTTGTCTTTGTCTGGTCTATTTCACTTAGCACAATGCCCTTGAGGTCCATCTGTGTTGTTGCAAATGGCAAGGTTTCATTCTTTTTTATGGCTGAATAATATTCCATTGTACATATACCATGATTTCTTTATCTATTCATCCATCAATGGACACTTGGGTTGTTTCCATATCTTGGCTATTGTAAATAATGCTGCAATGAACACGGGGGTGCATATATCTTTTTGAATTAGTATTCTTGTTTTCTTCAGATAAATACCCAGAAGTAGAATTGCTGGATCATATAATAATTCCATTTTTAATTTTTTGAGGAACCTCTATACTGTTTTCCATAATGGCTGCCCAATTTACATTCTCACAACAGCGCACAAGCGTTCCCTTTTCTCTGCATCCTTGCTACCTCTTCTTATTTCTTGTCATTTTGATAGTAGCCATTCTAACAGGCGTGAAGTCATATCTCATTGTGGTTTTGATTTGTATTTCTCTGATGATTAATGATGTTGAGCTCCTTTTCATGTACCTGTTGGCCATTTGTGTATCTTCTTTGGAAAAATGTCTATTCAGATGTTCTGTCCATTTTTTAATCAGATTGTTTGTTTTTTGCTATTGAGTTGTATGAGTTCTTTATATATTTTGGATATTAGCCCCTTATCAGATACATGATTTCTAAATATTTTCTCCCATTCAGTAGGTTGCCTTTTCATTTTGTTGATTATTTCCTTTGTTGTGCAGGAGCTTTTTAGTTTGATGTAGTCTCACTTGTTTATTTTTGCTTTTGTTGCTTTTGCTTTGGGTGTCAGATTAAAAAAAATCATTGCCAAGACCTATGTCAAGGAGCTTACTGCCTATGTTTTCTTCTAGGAGTTTTGTAGTTTCAGGTCTTACATTCAAGTCTTTAATCCATTTTGAGTTAATTTTTGTGTATAGTGTAAGACAGTGTCTAGTTTCATTCTTTTGCATGTGGCTGTCCAATTTTCCCAGCACCATTTACTGAAGAGACTGTCCTTTCCCCATTGTATATTCTTGGCTTCTTTGTCATAAATTAATTGACCGCTTATAGGTGGGTTTATTTCTGGGCTCTCTATTCTGTTCTACTGATCTATTGTGTCTGTTTTTATGACAATACCATACTGTTTTAATTACTATTGCTTTGTAATATAGTTTGATATCAGGTAGCATGATGCCTCCAGCTTTGTTCTTCTTTCTTTAGATTGCTGCAGCTATTCCAGGTCTTTTGTGGCTCAAAACAAATTTTAGGTTGTTTCTTCTATTTCTATGAAAAATACCATTGGAATTTTGTTAGAGATTGCATCGAATCTGTATATTACTTTGGGTAGTATGGACATTTTAACAATATTAATACTTCCAATCCGTGAACACCCTTTAATTTATTAAAATAACTTATCTTCATTCTTCCAAAAAACTGGCAATTTCACTTTTAACTAGTTATTAATAGAGATATCAGAAAAAAAATAGGTGACATTTTTTCATCTCGTAGTGACTTGATATCAACAGTACGTGGGTATATTTATCTGGGATAAAAATAAATCCGTTTCTATGTAGACTGAGTTATAAAATCTCCTTTGGATCATAAAGTGAAACAAGGGAGCTCCTTGAAATAAGACCCTTCTCCATGCAGCCCTCAACTCCTGTCCAGCTTCATCCTTGCCTGTTCCCCATCCTACCCTAAAACTTTAACCTCTGATAAGACAAAACCATGCACACTGCAGATCTCCACACACTGATTCCTTAACTCTGTGTGTCTTTGTGCTTGCTATGGCACTTTCCCTGGAATTCATTCATTCATTCAATGAATATTCATCGAGCACTCAACATAAGCTACGTATGGCATGTGTTAGGCACTGGAGATACAACATTTAATATGATAAAGTCCCTATATCCTCCTGGAGCATGCATTCTAGGAAAGAACAATAGGATGTTCTAGGAAACATTATTTATGTACTAAATAAGCAAACAAATAAGTGTATGGTAATAAAATAATTTCAGATAGAGATAAACACTATGAAGAAAAATACAGCAGAGGAAGAAACTACAGAAAGACCAGGGTGGGAAGGGGTTACTTTAGACAGTAGGTTGGGAAAGACCTCTGGAAGAGCCCTAATGAAATGGGAGAGCAGTTCATGAGAAGACTGGCAAGTGCAAAGAATGTGGACCACAAATGACATTCAAGAGTTGGAGGAACAGCAAGGAGCATGGCTGGAGCAAACCAGCATGACAGGAATTAAGTCCGAGATGGCAGCAGGGTTCAGCTCACATAGGACCTTATAGGCCATGGTAAGGATCTATTCTAAGTGGCTTACATTCTAAAGTGTCAGTTAAGGCAATGGTGACTTCTAATTTAAAATGTGAAATGTCATTCTGTCTGCTGTGCTGGAAGTTAACTGCAGGAGGGTAAGAACAGAAGCCAGGAGGCCTGTTAGAAGGCTGGTGCACTACTGTAAGTGAGAGATGATAGTGGTTTGGACAAGGGTGGTGCCAATGGACATCACTGGAGTCAGGATATATTTAGATGGCACAGACAACAGAGCTTGCTGATGGATTGGAAGTGTGGTATTAGAGAAAAAGAGGAATCGAGGATTACTTCAAGGTGCTTTAGCCTGAACAAGTGAGTGATGGAAACATTGACTGAGGTGGAAGAGACTGGCAGCAGAGAAGTCGTGGGCAGAAGGTGGGATAAGGAGTTCTGTTTTGGGTGCATTAGATTTAGGTGTCTATTAGACATCCAAGTGGAAATGTCTTCTAGGCAGGTAGGTATGGGGTCTGGTGATGGTGGGGAGATGTCAGGAATGGAGGTCTAAATGTGGGGATTCATAAGTGTATGGATGGAGCACTTCAACTCTAGAGGTCAAGAAGAGGAGAGGGGCTAAAAGACTAAAGAGGAGCAGCCACAGTGAGACAAGAGGAAAAGCCCAAGTCTGGCCTGTTGGAAGCTGAAGGGGAGAAAGAACATTTTATTAAAGGACCCACTCTGGGTCCTTTCTGTCTGGGCTACAAATCAAATTGACATGAGGCCGAATAGCAGGAGAAAATCAAACAAATCTTTATAACATGTATACATGGGAGAGACCCAGGGACACTGAGTTTCTCTTGACAAAATGGCGGACATTCTCCTCTTAAATAGACAAAGGAGGATATTGGGGGTTGGTCAGTTATGGGAGATTACCAGAAAAGCACAGTAAGGTTATTATGCAGATTTAAGGCCTAACCTTCCACAGTGACAAGTTTCTAGAGATGAGGTCATCCACCCCTCTTCCCAGTACACAGAAAGAGATACCTTTACAAATGGAGATTTCCCTTACAAATGTAGATGTCTGGTAAACAGAACTATGATAAGAATGGGTGTAGCAAAGACCCTCCCAGTCTATCAATACCCAGAGTTATCCATGGCCTTCCATCCCAAATCCCTTCAGACAGTTAGTGGGGGCAAAGAAGGTCAAAGCCTCCTTCAGTGCTTCAGGTGGCCAATTCTGGTCCCCACAAAGCCAAGAAGGGGAAGTGTTTTAAGAGGAAGAATGTACTCCATTGGGAAAAATGATGTTGAGAGGTCCTTCACTTGAAGGATGAGTGTCAGCTCAGCTGCTGCCTCTTCTTTGAAGCAAGTTCAGCCATGCTTTTCTCCTGTAACCCTTGCAAATCTCACTGACACAGAAGTTATGGTGATGCATTATAAGAGTCTGCATGTCTGTCACCCCTCCCTGAGGGCAAGGATTTTATCTGATTATGTCTCTGAGTCCAGGATTCGAGTAGTGCCTAACCTTACATGTACCTGATGTTCAATCAATTTTTGAATGGATTAATAAAGTTTTACCATGGAGAAACATAGGGAGTTGATTCTTGAGTCAAGGTAGTCAACTATATGCCTTTAGGAAGAAGCCAGTCTATAACCAGAAATAATAAGCTACTGAGAAAAGGATCAGTGGTGGGGAAGTAGCTTCTCCCTAGGAAAAGTCAGATGGTCTGAGATGATCCCTGCTACTTCCGTCCCTTCTTTAATGCTCAGATGCCTTTGAACAACATCTAAAAGAAGCAGAACAAGAATAAGATTTACGGGGCCAGCCCGGTGGCATGGTGGTGAAGTTCTCACACTCTGCTTCAATGGCCCAGGGTTTCACGGGATTCAGATCCCGGGCACAAACAGACACACCGCTTGTCAAGCCATGCCATGGCGGCATCCCATATAAAGTGGAGGAAGATTGGCACGGATGTTAGCTCAGGGCCAGTCTTCCTCAGCAAAAAGAAGAGGATTGGCAATGGATGTTAGCTCAGGGCTAGTCTTCCTCACATACACACAAAAAAGAATAAGATTTACTCTAGGCCCACAGTTCCTCAGGGCCTCTGCTCCCTCCTTTCCCCCATTCCTCACCATCCACGACCTCCAGACACCCACAGTTGAATGCCCCACAAAACGTCCCAGCTCCCAGCCACCCACGATAGGAGCAGCAACTGAGAAGGGCAGCCCAGCCTGGTGCCCTCAGTTCCTGATTTCTCCTTCCCTCTCAGTGTCTCTCTGCAGATTTCTCTCTCTTTTTCTCTAGTTCTGGCCTTGGACACTCCCAACCACCCCATCCTCACCCCAAATCTTCAAGGATAGGAAGAACTCATGCACTCTGCATGTATCCAGCCTTGTGCTAAACACTTTACATATAACAGAACGGTGGTAGGGCCTGGTGGTCTGGGCTCCTGTACCCACCCAGCCTGAACTCCCTAACTCTCCTCCCCAAATGGGAACTACTTTTATTTGCAGCATCTCCAGCCTGGGCCCATCCTCTCACATTGCCTCCCCTTGTCCTGGGCCTGGTACTGCTCCTCAGGCCAGATCCCCTGTCCAGTTTCTATGATGCCCAGGAATATCATGGCCTAAACTGAATCTCTGAAATACAGATACCTCAGGATTTCAAGTACTAAAAGATCCATCTCAGCTTCCTCTATTTTTCTCTAGGCCTGAAGTGGAAAAATGAGGGTGCAGCGGGGAGAGATGAAGGTGGTCAGAAAAGAGACCTAAGGTCTTCCGGTCCTAGTCAGTTTCCCTCTGCTGGTAAGAGTTATAAGAACTCTAAGAACTTCACAAGGCCTAAATTCAGACACGGAAAAGGGGAACTTTCCTCTGTTCCCCAGAGGATTGTAGTAGAAATGACTCTAGTTAGAAGAAACAGCTGGTAGTGGTGGAAAGGGAAGCAGATGGATCCTTGGAAAGTAATCCTTCCCCATCAGATTACCCTCCTTCTCTCAAAGTCCCAGGCTTCCGAGTCCCTGTCCAGGCCAGGAGAGCCACCAAAAATGATAAGTTTGAGCTGAAAGTGTCTCTGCTGCCACAGACAGAAATAGGATTGGGGTGTGGAGGAGGAGCCATTAATTTTCCTTCTACAACTCTACCTTGGCAGATATTCTGATACCCAAAACTGCCATTTTCCCCTTAAATGAGTAGAAGCTTCCATCATGCCATAATTAAAATTCTTCAGATTCCATTGTGGTGTTAGAGTTCTTCAGCTATATAGTGTGAACTAGCAAGAGCTCTTGGGACTAACAGTAACCAACATTATTGAGTGTCTCCCATATTCCCTGACCTGGGCCAAGAGTTTCACGTGCATCCTGTCTAGTCCCTATAATAACTCTATGAATTGCCAGTAACTTCCATTTCACAGATGAGGAAACTGATGCCCAGAGTAGTTACATGATTAGGAAGATGTGAGTCTCCGATTCAAATCCAGATGGGCTGTCTCCCAAATCCATGCTCAAACTCCGGTGCTCACCACTTCAGGAAATGTTAATTCTGTACCTCGTGAGCCCTCACTCTCTGAAATTCTTCAGTCTTTTATCTCTTTGTGTATCATTTTTGATGCTATGTAATTTTTAGCTAATATAAGAATTATTTTTGTACATATCTTCCTTATAGACTTTGAGTTAACTGATGTCCTATGCTAGATTTGATTCATCCTGGAACCTGGAAAGCTCAGAATTGTGCCCTACACATATCAGGCCTTAAATAACCTTATTGAATGAAAGGATGAATGTGAGTAAATAAAAAAGTAGATTCTAAGTTCTAAACTGTCTGTTTAAGAAGAACTTTTTAGAGCATCACCATTTTGTGAGTTGGGGTCTGTATTTATATTTAGCAAACAATATCTCACAAACCATTCATCACAGATCAACTTTTCTCAAACCCATCAGTATCTAAGACGTTTTGCCTCTTAGGAATTCCTTCTTGTATGAAACTGTAATAGGAAATATTCTTAATATAGTAACTATAGTAGGAAAATTCCTCACACTTTCATTTGGCAGATTCTTCAAACACATAAACAACTGGTATCTATAACAATTTTCAGTCTCTTTTCCCTAATTCTACTTTGCAGTTCAATAATAACAATCATTCTTTCTTGCAAATTCCTCTTCTGTGTCTCCTCTCCTTCTCTATGGGGATAGTAAACCTCAAATATCCATTTTTCATAACTTCTGTTCACATGCTTTGCCTACACTTTCACTTTTTATTTCTATTTTATCATCAGAAGAGAAGAGGAGTTGTAGATGCAGTAACAAGAGAACACAATCCAACCCTATCCCTTCCTCACCCCACCCACCAGCATGGCCACTACCCTGTCTTCCGCAGACATGGTCATAACCTGTCTAACCACTTTTCCTCAGTTCCCTCTTCCTGGATCTTCTCAATATTAAAGATGGCAGTTCTACCAGAAAATTACCAACCACATTTCCATCTGCATTCCCTGGGTTGGTGTAGACAATTAGATGACCACCTCCTCAGTGACTCACATCACAGGTCACTCACCCATGCATCATGGTCATCATAATCTAATTTATAGACCATGGGATATTTCATCCATCTAGTCAGAAAGACAGAGAGGTGACTAATATGGGTTGTTGCTGTTGTTGTTGGGTTTTGGGTTTGTTTGTTTTTTTTTCCTACAAAAACAAACACTCTTTCATTTTGCAATGGACTGTGAGGCCTCAGTTACTCAGAACTTTCGCCACTGCAAAGGAGGGATTTTCCATCTGGTAAGAAATTTAGGTCACAATGAAGTGCTTAGTGCTTTAGTGTTTTGTGCTTCTGTTTTGTTTTTATAACACTGGAAGGTTGTATTACTCCAGGCTTTATCTGTATTGAATTCTAAGCATAATTGGGAAATGAGCTCAAAATCCTAGATCTTTATCTGACTTTTCTTTGACCAATAATGCAGTGGAATGAGGAGGTAGGAGGTGGAGGTGGAATGAGAGAGGAAATACATTGCCCTGGTGCAAAGTAACCCTTTGGTTCCACTAAAGTTACAGGACAAATCTACTAGCTGTTCTATGCTAAAGTGGCCTTAGATGTTTTTAAATCACTGTGATACTAGACAAACACTATTGTAACAGTTCCGTGTTTTTGTTTTTTAAGTGAAGAGCAAAACCACATTATCACATCAGTTTAGCAAACCAACTGCTTTGATTTCCTATAGGTTGAGTACTTGGATCTCTTTTAGATTGTATTAGATAGGAAAAATGTATCTCTGCATTATACTATTATTTTTCTTCTTTCCTGGATCCTTCTATTTATTTAGGACAAGATAATGTGAAAGTACATGCAAGGATCTGAAGCACCATTATAAAACATATACCTATTGAACAACTCTCCCACCCTGTTGGCCAAGTGCCATACTAGGTGCACTGGGAGATACAAAAAGACCCCTGTTTTTCAAGACTTTACAATTTAGTGTCAGAGGCAGAAGAGATGCATGAAAAAATAAATGTAGAAGAGCGAATGGATGCTCTGCATCCCCATGACACATCCACTTTTTAATGAGAGGTGAGCTGGGCAATGTGAAGGCTGACTCCCCTACATCATCCTCAGGTCCGTTTATTTGCTGACTCTAGGAAAGATCAACGAAGATATCATTGTGATGTCTACACAACTCTCACTGAGGAGAGCAAACCCTGATCCAAGAAGAAGAAAAAAGGCAGTTTTTTCTTATTGAGCATTGAATTCTTCCATTTTAACACTTCTGCAAGTTTTTCCAGCTAAGGATGAAAAATTCAGGCCTGAGGATGCCTGGAGGAAGGAAACAAGGAGGTCTTGGAGGAGAGAGTGGTGGGAGGTCAGGCAGAGTCTGGGTCATCCCAAGAGTGAAGGAGAGCTCTTAATCTTTGAGCAGGTGAGAAACAGAGAATACTTCTGAGCTTGGAGACTGGTATCTACGGAAGGTGTGGAATGGAGCAACTCATTATCTCCACATCAGTTCAACTACATTGTCTTAAATGAGCCTTGGCCTGGTCTGGCCTGGCCTGGGGATGTCCTAACCATTTACAACATTGCTTCTATTGAAAAATATGTTTTTAATTTTAGACAGCCTACAGGCAAGCAAACTTTTGGAAAACAACTTGTTCATAAAATGAGGTTCTCCTGTCGTGTATGGGGTCATGAACCTTTGGATACTAGTTTAAAAAAATTTAAAAGGCAACAACAACATAATCTCTGGAGCATTGAGAAGAACAAACAAAGCAACATTGTCTTATTTCTGAAGAGATCAAAAGGTCAGTCAGAAACCTTGCCTTAAAATCTGTATTATTTAGATTCATTTCCATGTGTCATCCTCAAATGGTGAAATTAGCATGGTACAGTCATTCATTCTGAGAGCTGTTCATCCACCATGTATTGATTTAGCTTCTGTGCCAGGCATTATGCTAAATTCTTTATGCATGTTATTTAATTTAGCCTTTACAACCCTCATAAGTAGGTATTACCATCCCCCTTTTCAGAGGAGGAAATTGAAGCTCAGAGGACTGGCTGATTTTACCAGGGACTCACAGTTAGCAGGTAAACGGAACCAGAGGTAGAACTCAGATTTGTCTGAGCCCGAAGCCAGGGCCTCAACCATTTCCCTGTATGCCTCTGTGGATCAACCCACCCTTAAACCATTTTTATTTGGTTTCCAGCCTTTAACAACAGCCCCTTTTAACTAAATGACTGGATCAGGTAATAGGTGCATTTAATCTGTGCTATTTGTCCAAACTCCTCCCACCCCTTCCACTTGAATCTTATTCAACTTCTCCAACATGACAATATTTTCTGCATGCTTTTCAAGCGTGTCATTCTAAATGTTGGAAATCTCACAATACCACTCAGCAGCGAGTAAATATTAACATCCATTAGCTGGGGATTGGTCAACGGAGCTAGAAACAGGACAAATGGCTAGATGTAGTGGGGTGGGAGGTGTCTCAGCAAGGCAGTAAAGGCTGGTGGACTCAGGAATTGTCCAACCTGCAGTGGCAGCCAGGATGTTGAGGCCTCAGGGTGCTTGCTTGGCTAAGGAACTTGATTCCTTCCTCTTCCCTTTATCACAGAATCATAAACACAGAAATTACTGCGTTTATGAGCCCTCTGCTTTGTGGTAACTAATTCACAGTCTCTTCCTGGGAGTCTTTCGTAACACATATCAAAATCATGAACAACGTGTTTTCTAGGTAAGAACAACACCCCTTATCCGATTAGTCCCAATTAAGGATTTCCATCAGGTCCAACTCAGGACTACACAGTGGTGCCATCCATGCAAGTAGGGATCTTGCAGGAGGAATGAGTGGGTGAAGGGGATGGACTAAGCACTCTGTACTTCCCTAGGTCCCTCTTCTGAGGTGCAGGCCCAACGAAGCCCCTCTAGGTAGCCTGCACGAAGGCCCCAGGCTGTGGGGAGTCCTATTTTGAGGTGCTTCCACTGTATCACAACATCACAACAACCTGTCAGTAAAAGGCAAAAAGAAACAACCAAATTCTCTGGAACCACAGATGTGTAAGTAGAAGTGTCCCCAGAAGCCTTGCTCTGTAGCATTTTTCACATGCATTTTAAAGAAATTCAGTGTCCTCATGTAACATTCCTTACATGGTTCCAAATTGATGTTTGACTACAGAATCAATTTATACATGCATACTTGCGTGTGTATAAATATAATGTGTATTTACATATATGTCTATACAACATATCATTTACCATTTGCCAGGGGCTGTCCTAAGTGCTGTTAACACATTACTCCTGTTAAACCCATAACCACACACTAGGATACAGGTGGTGCCCTTACTCCCGTTTACACAAGACATGACTGAGACAGAGGTGAGTTGTGTCAAGTAGGGAGCCAGAGTTTGTGTCTGACTCACTCTTAATCACAGTCTCCAGATGGCACCTGTCGTGAAAAAGACTAATTGACAAAATCTCTGTTGTAAAGGAGTTTGACCTTCTGATTTCAGCTTTCTTACTGACCAAATTAGATTGCTTCTTTAGCTAATCCAACTGATCTTCCATGAGTGGCCTCATATGAAGTGGACAGCAGCAGGGTAGATGATTCCAGAAAAGCATGCTTGCTCAAATTATCTTCACCATATACGTAAGGCTGATGTCCAAAATTTCACCATTACAACCTCAGTTCCGAGTGGTAATTCTCCCTTTTTCTTTTTTCCTAAGAATATGAAAGAACAAGTGCTATAAAACTGATACTCAAACAAGAACTAAAGAGTGATCACATGAAAAAGCAAACATATACTTCAAACTATTTACACTGATAACTAATTGCATCTGATTAATAACCAGGGAAAAGTTGACACTCTGAGGGCAATAAGCATGTCCTTTCTTGCTTGCTTTCTACTCTTGGATATTTCTCTTTCCTCCTCTCTCTAATGTGACTCCACAACCATCTGGAATTCCCACTCTCCCGCCGCCCCCTTGCTCCTTTTCTTTCCCGTCCTCCAGGGTCCGCGTGGCCATAACGTTCACGGGCCTCAGCAAGGAGCTGATTTTGCTGCTGTCCTCTGTGTGCCCAAAGATCCATTGATGTAGAACTTTGCGTGTGTGTACAGAATCCAAGAGGGAGAGGAAGAAGAGAGAGAAGTGAGTAAGCTTTTAAAATCCCTTTTATATTACCTGATAGTGGCAGATAATACTCTTAGGAGAGTTCAGATCTCAGGTCCATCCCTTACCAACTCTGTGCCCATAATCCATCTCAGCTTCCGTGTCCACATTTTCAAAGTGAAAACAGTAAGACCTAGCTTGTCAAGTTGCATTCAATAAGATACTATACATGAGTGCTTAATTCATGGTATTTCTAGAAATTCCAGCACATCAAAAGGACTAAACACTTGTTCAAAGGAGAGGTTTCGCACACAGAGGGTAAGAAGGAAGCTGAGGCTGCGTCCTTTCTGCAGAGGACAAGAGAAGACAGCATTCCCAGTCAGATAGAGTAGAAAAGGGAGAGAGTTATACTGACAAGAAGTCCTGGGCTTCCCGCGGTCTAACATTGAGTAAAAAACGACCAGCCTTGAGGACATCACACATAAGCATTTGTCTGGTGAGGAACCTGCTTTTCCCTTCGAACGGGGAAGGGGAACCTAAAATTGGGTCAGATGCCTACATTTAATAAATGGGAGACTCCGCCCCAGAGTGACTCCTTTCCCAGCCTGGTTAGTGGCTGGAAGACCAGCACCGAGGTTCCTGACTCCTCATGGCCCCAGGACTTCTCCACTTGACGTCACCATGCAAGGCCCTGTGAAAGTGCGGGTGGGGGTGAAAATGGGGTCACAGCAAGCTGTATCCATCTGCTTTCCCTGTTCAGAAGCAACTACCCAGAGCTTGCAATATGAAACTAAAGGTTACACAGGCAGCGTAATAGAAAATACAAACCTTAGAAAGAAGGGAGAGAGCATGTGACAACAGGTGCAGGGAAATTAAAGGTGCTGCAGAGCCCTGAACACATAATGATCACGTAGGCGTCTGCTTTATCTCTGCTGTGGAACGTTGTGATGAATTATTAATACAATTGTTCGTGCAAGTGGTGATGAAAAAGAGATCTATTTTTGCCTGACAAACTTAAGCGAATGGAAGGCAAGGGGTTTTTGCTTTTCAGTCTGAATTTAAAAATACATTAAAAGCACATGTGTAAGTGGTGTCTGTGCTCTTCATAAATAAAAGAGGGGAAAGCACAAAGGTTGGATCAGAGCAAACAGCTCTGAGTAAAGTGAGCTTAGAAGAGTGGTGATCTTGATAGTTATCCCTGTACCCCAATCAACTTCATTCTGGAAGAAAAGTTTTACATTTTAAGACCAGAGATAGTCCATTCAATGAGTCTATGTTTAGAATAATGGGTTTCCATTCTTAGATTCCCTAACCTGGACTCATAAGGACAGATAATATTAGATTTATTTTATTTAGTGTTTGTAATTTTATGTTATTTTTACTTTAATTGCGTTTTATTTAGTCCATTATTTTTTAATGGTCAACATTAGAAAATTAAATTTCAGATCCTGGCTTTTTAAGAGAAACTAGAAAGATTGGGACGTTTGGGGCCACACTCTTAAAGAGCAGTGAACCAAGTGTAGTCAGAGAAGCTGCCCCTACAGATGGGGCTTTCCCGCCACCCTGGGCTCCTGCACCTTTGTGGTCCTGTCTTCTTCCCCACCCACCCCACCCCTCTCTATACACATTCTTTCTCTGCCCTGCCTCTGAAGATATCTAAATCTGTTTTAATCCTTCCTCTTCCCTTCAGCAAGAGAGCTTCGTTAGACCCTTTTTTCAGCCCTTCTCCACTTGCTGACTTTAGGCCATAGCACAAAGGTCACAGGCAGACTGAAGGCACATCACTGAACAACATATTTTTGAACCTCTATAACACTATGTAGGCTTTTTTTAAGATGCTCACATCATTTTAGCAGTTAAATGTTCAGTGTTGCAAAAGAAAAGTCATCTTGCAAGATCCCTCTCCTTCAGCCATTCATCTCTCCATTTCTGTGCCTGTCTCAGAAGAGGAAAATAAAAGATATATAGCACCTTTCATCTAAATTAAAATAATTAATAAGCGTCAACTAAATTATTTTGAGATAAAATTGATGATGTAAGTTTTACAAGTATTATTATTTACACTGAAAAATGTGAGGCCTGCCTATAAGGGCATTTGGTAAATAACAATTGACCGATGATGATGTTGAGACAAAGTCACACAATGATTGACAGGCAAAGATGGAAGTGACATCTACTAAAAAAAGGAAGCAAGTTTTAATCCATGCCTGGTCCGTTTGCTATTTCTTATAGACACCAAGGAATATATATGGCCTTCCTTTGGGTCTATGCTGGTGAACACTGAGGATTAGAGAACATGCCACGTGTAGAAAGTGGATTTTCTCCCAACAAGCTGCCCCACCTCCCACCCCACAACCACCACCTTTCTCCCCCCCATCTCAGAAGCAGACAATGTGAAGCTGTCCTCCAAGCTGCTGAAGACCCCCAGGAGGAACCAAGACGTGAAATGTGGGAGATTTGCTGGTTCTCTGGGGAGGGATCTCTTCTCTTCTGTTCCCTTCATCTAATGGAGGCAAAGCCACCACGGTTTTGAATGTCAGCTCTGAAGCCTGTTGGCCATGTTGATGCAGTCGAGGCAACGTAACCCCTCAGAGCCTGTAAGATGAGGAGATTAGCATTCTCCTAAGAGGGCCACTATGAAGGTCTGCATTGCAGTAGACAACTTGTGCGGGCCCCTCCAGATCTGTGTGTGACCCTTATCTACCTGAGCAATGTCCTGGGAGGTTGACCCATGTGCACCACGTCAGCAGGCTCTGTTGCCCCTGACTTCCTGTGGGTGGGGCCCGTGGAGGCACCAGTGAAAGACCAGGGGTGGGAGGAGAGGGAGATCCAAGTATTTACTCCTCCAGCTCTCTCCCTGCCAGGGTGTCATAGGTTGGCCACTTCTCACACAGACGCCCACATCTCCTGTCAGGCAGCCTTCTCCAATCAGCTACCCTCTTGGGGTTCCAGAAGAGGACTGGAGTCCCACTATTCTAGCCCCAGGATACAGCACCATCCTTTGTGGTTTCCTTCAACTCTGCCCACACTTCATAAGTACTGACTTTGTTGGATTCCACCCAAAATCACCCAGTGGGACTGTGAGGTCTCTTTCCTACCAGGACCCGAATGGTACCCATGTGAAACACGTGGCTCATTCTAGGCTCAGTAGATGATGACGATGTTTACTGATTCTGTAATCATAGTCAGCTTTACGATGTGTTTTAGGCAGCCCTGTTTCTTGTTCAGAAAAGGAACTATCCTGCAAAAACATGATTCTGCATCTATATCTACAACAATACAAAGTGGTTTGGAAGTGGAATGCATGAATGGATTCAGTCAAATACTCACATATAAAAACGGCTTTCATCGGGCTAGATATGACCTCATAAACTAAAACAGAATCTGGAAAAATCAGAGACCCTGGGACCATGAACCAGTTTCGCTTCCTGGATGCTGGATGCAGTCTGGACTTCTGGAAGAGGAAAGTTTATTCCAGCAATCCTTTAGTAGGCTAACGGTGGTTCTCAAAGTGTGGGGCCCGGTGTCACCTGGGAACAAGCTAGACACACATTCCCTGGCACACCCCGGCCTGCAGAACCAGAAACTCCAAGTCAGAGCCCAGCAATCCATGTTCTAACAGGCCCTCCAGGGGATTCTGATGCAGGCTGAAGTTTCAGAACCACTGGACCTGAGTAGCTACTAGGAGTAAGCAAAAGCCATCATGCGGGAGTCTAGGTAAGCAACTGGCTTACCCAGCAGGAAAGAATTCAGAAGCAGGTGAATTTGGAAACAAGGTGGTTTGCTTTCGGGAACTTTAGGGAGTGGGAATCAGTTCAGAGCAGGACTCCAGTCCCCAATACAATCGAGGTACAGTCGAGGCAGCACCCCAATATCACAGGGGCTGAGGGCTAAGTGAATTAGGAAGCAGAGCGCTGTGCATCAGAAATAAGAAATGCAGGGCCGGCCTGGTGGTGTAGCGGCTGAGTTCACGCGCTCCGCTTTGGCACCCCAGGGTTCACAGATTCGGATCCCGGGTGCAACTGGTGCACCCCGCTTGTCAGCCATGCTGTGGCGGTGTCCCATATAAAGTAGAGGAAGATGGGCACAGATGTTAGCCCAGGGCCAGTCTTCCTCAGCAAAAAAAAAAAAGAAGAAGAAGAAGAAGAAAGAAGAAATGCAGGACCCTCATGAGAACTGGGGCCCTCAGCAGCCCGGTGTCTGACATAGCCGGAAGCCCAGTTACCAGATCTGGAACTCAAGATCGGGACTGGAGAAGCGTGAGTGACTCAATGTTTGGGACGTGAGTGCGAGACCAGGGCTCTCTCGGTCCCTCGTGCCTCAAACAGGACTGGTCCTAAGAGTCACAACGTAGCTGTTTCTTCTGGTGACAACCAGCGGTTTGGGCTGTGGGGAGGGGGTGAGTGCACGGCCAGATCTTCAGGCAGGGCCTGCCCACCACCCTCCACACCAGCCATTCGCTGGCCTGCTGGCCTTCTGATTTGGTGCACTGTTTTTCAAACTAACTTACAGTGCAGACCTGTGGTTTTCAGGCTTCAGTGTGTGGCAGGATAATTTGTGGGGGCGTTACTTTGTACTCTGGGTTTTCTCCCTGCTCTGTTCCTGGAAGTTAGCCAGGTTCCTGGTGCGTTCTTGCCTCAGCGGCTTTTGCAGGGCTGAGAGCAGAAGCTGCTTCAAGGCAACAGCTCTGTCTGACGTCTGCAAAAGCTGAAGTTGATTGAAGGGCAGAGAAGACCGGGACCCGGGACAGGGGGCAGTGGGCAGGGCCCTCACGGGCAACAAGAAGAGAGGGAGAGAATGTGGCGGAGTTTGGGGAGCCCATAGCAGTGCCACCCCGGGCAGTGCCGGGACCCCGAGGGGAAGGCCCAATTGCACACAGTGACCGCTCCATCGTCAGGCCTCGGCTTCTCTGCCTCCTGAGAGAGTTCTGTGGCCCCAAATACGACCAGGAGGCAAAGCCCTGGACCTGAAGGACTCTTTATTCTGGGGCAATAGAGGCCTCACGTAAACCATAGGCTCCTCACGAGCATAATCATCACCTGTTGAAAAGTCAGACTCCTGGGCCAACCCCAAACCTGACCCAGTCGTAGCTCTGGGGGTGCTCAGGCATCCTCGCTGTGGCAGATGTTTCTGACGCAGGGCTCCACTCAGACACGTTGGAAAAGGTGAAGCAAACTCTGCAGTGTTCTACTGATACCTGCGGGAGGGACTTTTCCTTGCAAATAAGCATTTTAGAAACTATCTTCCTAAAAATAAGTAATCCTAGTTCTCTGCATCTTTAAGCCCAGCCGCTGATGTCCCGAGGAGCAAACCTGAGAAAACTTCTTCAGTCACTCCCAGGATCCACAATTTCCCTCTCCACCTTTTATTATGAAAACATTTCTAGTTGGTGAAAATTAAAGTAGATCCATCAGTTTCACAGTCCATACAAACCACCGGTCAACGGCATCACATCCTGATGAACAATGCTACTACTCAGTCTGCGTTAGAAACTTTCCCTCAAAGTGAGTTTCCATCCCGTACTCTTGCAAATGTAACTACTACATGGGATGGTGTTTGGGTGAGTCAGCTGTGAACGTGCCACTTTGCTTACCAGAAGTGAATTCACGCCTCACTCCCACCACGGACACTTGGCATATAATCTAAATGCAGTCACCACCATCTTTATGTAGTAATATTTGTTTCCATAGAAGAGTTCATAATACTAGACTGTAACCCCATAGGTTACTTCTACAGGCCTGTCATGATCTTCAGCTTAAATGGGTGGAAACACCGATGATCTGTGACAGTGGTTGGCAAACTAGAGCCAGAGGATCAAATCTAGCCCATCACCTGTTTTTGTACGGCCCATGAGCTAAGAATGGTTTTTACATTTTTAAATATTGAGAAAAAAATCAAAAGAAAAATATTTCATGAACATCAAAATTATATGAAATTAAAATGTCAGTGTCCATAAAAGTGTTATTGGCACCCATCCACCCATATTCACTTATGTGTTTACTGTCTATGTCTGCTTTGGCACTACAATAGCAGACCTGAGTAGCTGGGACAGAGACCACATGGCCTGTAAAGTCAATAATACTTAATCTATGGCTCTTTGCAGAAAACGTTTACCAACTCCTCATCTGTAAATTTGTAGTTTTCATCTTTTAAAGCTTCTGAATAAGGACAAGGTAACAATGGGAAGACCTTTGGGAAGTTTGGCATTTCATTTATAGTAAGCATGGCAGAATATGTACAGTCAATACATAAATAGGTGTGGTAGGGGAGATTCTTCCCTTTTTGAATATTAATATTTGGTGTATGTCCTTCCAGTCTTTTCCTATTTTTACATATTTCTTATCTGATTGGTATCATACTATAAATGCCCGCATACGCACACTCTATATGTACAATAGAATATCTAGCTTTTACTCGTTTAATAAACATGAATGGTTTTCTTGTCAATAACAATTCTTTGAAAACATGTTAAATGATAGTATGATATAAGAAGGAGCATCTTAAGTTCTCTATTAAGTAAGACAATATCCATGAAAGACCAATCAGGCAAGTTATTTCATCCAGTGAACATCTCTTCCCTGGAACAGAACCACAAACAAGTGTCTCCAGAGGTCAGGCAGGTGATGGAATGCAAGAAGGAGGTCAGCCAAAGAAAAATGGACTTCCATAGTCTCTTGAAATGCATGGCCTTCTCAGTGTTTGTTTCATTTTCTTACTTTTTATGGAGATGTATAAAAATTCATGTTTCTCCATTATAAGAAAAGCAACAGCACAAGCAAGATGATAAATGGCCACTGAACACTGAGACGATAGAGAGTGGTGGGGACTGGGACAAACTGAATACTGCATTTCCCACCCTGCAGCACAGATACCGTGGGGAAATGTCCAGCATGTCTAGATCACGCAGTATCATTAAGAGTATCATCAGGTACAGTTGGAAGTGTCCATTTTTGTAAAATCTCCCTATTTTTAAATGCTGGCAACAAATTTTTTAAAAAATTAGTTACTATATCGGCTAAATCCATGGACCAACATTTGCAACCTCTTACGACATTTGGCAGCACCAGGTTTCAGACCATAAGCTACCAGATCCCTGTGTCTAAGGACCCATTAGCGTGACTAACCATTCTGACTTGCCCAAGACTATCCTTGTTTTAGCAGTGAAAGTCACATGTTTCTAGAAACTACCTCAGTCCTGGGCAAACCTGGAAGGTTTAGTCGCCCCCAATCAACATTCACCTGACTCTAATTTGTCTTTTTAAAATTTCGTCTACATATAGACACACACACACATGCTATTTGTTTTCAAACTTATGATGAGTGATTGGCTTTTTGAATTTTTTTCTTTTTTTACTTTCTTCTGAGCAGATTTGGTTTCTGATGAACAGATCAGGATGTTGAAAGATTTGGATTGGTCACAGATGTTACATTCCATTTCTGGATCCATTTCATCAGCTACACCTGCAAGTCACATTGACGAGCAAATGGCAAAACCAATAGTGAAATTCTATGGCCCAGAAAGAAACTGACACCAGACACTGATAGCATTCTCTTAATAAATAACCTATCCCAGATCAGGCATTTTATAATAAGGATTACAAGAGCAGTAGGATTAATTAACATGTATTCTATGCATTATGGGTTGAACTGAATTAGAGTACTAAACAGTTGAAAAGAGTGGCTCCACTCCCTAGGAGCCAGTAAAATGTTTGGAGATGCAAGATAATCTGCTCTTCCTCTTAAAAGAGATGCCTCTGTTCAATGGATGGTTCTGCCCCTACCACTCACTTTTGTGATGGATACTGGGGATCACCTTGCCCTGCACCCACTCCAGACCCTTTAAGAGAACTGAGGCTAAAAAGCTAAAGCCACATTTTTCAGGTGTGGTGTGCAGTGCCACCTCTGTAGGTGGTTCGGGCAACCCAATTAGATGCTGTCACATGAGACTTTGATTCAGAACTGCGTTGTGTCGGGGGAAGGTGGAGTACAGGACATTCAGTTTGCTGGTACAGACCAGAGCAGAGAGGTATGGATTCACACCTGGCAACTGAGGTGGCTATTTCTTGATTTGATAGCTTCCTGATCAATGTGGAGGTGACAGCCACCCTCAGTGGCCTGGTTCTACAGTGTGGCTTGGGGTTCATTCCTGGTAACTCAGCCTAGATTCATTTCCTCACATCCCCTAACAGCTGAGGAATTATCAACATTCTCTAGTAAATACCATTCTGTTATACTAACCAAAGACGCTATTCTCTGCAATAAGAATACTGATTAATACAGTGAATTGTCCATTTTAAGCTTTCTTGAAGCCTGTAACTTTAAAAATTATTATGACTAGAGAAGTAGAGAGTACTGTGTTTCTTCTGAAATTAACTACAATTCATGGGGAGATACAGGGAACAAAGAAAGAAAAGGGTTAAAAATAGTTCAGAACAATAAAACTCGCTTGTTGGATCACCAATGACCATTTCACATTTCCTGATCTTTCTGCCCAAGGATTATTGCCTTAATGTCCATCTTCCTTCCTAGACAGTAAACTCCACGAGGACAGGGAGCCATATTTGTTTAGTCAACACTTTGTGGTACCTAGCATACTTCTGTCTTATAGTAGACGCACAGTCAACATTGTGTGACTCCAAATACTCAGCCAGGTTGGGGAGCCACTAACCTTGTCCACTGCTCCTCCAAACTCTAGACAGGTGGAGGCAGGTAATGAGGATTTCAAGGCAGGACATGTGTCTGTTCAGTAACATCAATAGTTACCATTTATCAAGCCACTCCTAGGAGAACGGCATTGTGCCAGTCATTCTACATGTTATTCACACCTCTGAAGAGTAGGTTTTATTACCTTCATTTTACACATAGAGAAACTGAGTCTCAGGAAGTAAAATAAGAGTCATGTCTAGTGATTGTTTTTATTCGAACCCAAAAACTCTGATTTCAAAGCCCATGATGTCGTTTCTATTGCACACCACTTCTTCCATTTCAGGGATTTGGTGGCTTTTCAGACAGCTGTGAATCTCCTCACGGGGGCCGCATCACATAGGAAGCCCAGAGCTTCTACAAGCCCTTCTTCAGTCATAGGAAACCCTTTCTAAAGACTCCTAGGATCTGGCTGCGTCTATGTATGAAAATCCTCCTTCCTGTGGGTGCTTCTCCTTTCCACTCACAGGGGCAGACCTGGCAGTGGGGAGACCCTCACACACATGTTCTTCTAGAGGCCAAGAGGCAGGTCGGGTTTGCCCTCGGGATGCGCTGGTGGTTCTGCCAACCAAATGTGAGGACACCAACGCTAACTTATGTGTGGGAATTCTTTCAGAGAAAACTTATTTTGCCCAAGCGTTGTTTCTGTACCACAGTCATCTTCACCTTGACAGCACTTTTGGATTCAAATTAAAAACCCCTTTTAAAAGCCAACATGACACAGAAGGTCGATTCTCTCATTTTATTACTCACTCATGTATTCATGCATTCACTCAACAAACATTTATATAGCCTCCACTACATGTAGGCATTGTGCTAGGAGTGCCATTAAATGTGGCAGTTTTCTCTCTCCAATCACTATAGCAAAACTAAGAAGGTTGGAATATATTGTTTTGTGGTAAACGTTTTGGATGGTCACATCTCTGGAACCTTGAATCCTGCTTGTATGACAGTAAGAAGCAGTTCATTTCTTGTGGGGACATTTGGACTCAGTTTAGTCATGGAAACACACACCTCCAGCTTGGACATGACTCGTCACCATCCCAATTGACGTGTAAGTGTGCCTTGGCTACATATCAAGTCACACTAATTCAAAAACATGCCCGCTGTGTCTGACATAAAATCTAATATTTTACATGTTCTATATTGTCTCTTTGTTTTCTAAGGTTTCTTAGATCCTGATGCCAATTATATTAACAAAACTTTGCTTCTCTTCTGCTCTGCTCTTCAGAGTCAGGCACTGCTATAAAGAAGAAAAGACAACGCCAACTTTCAGATGTTAAATGAGATATTTTTGCTGAGGCCACTTTAAACAAAGACCGGTTTTCCCCGACCTTTCCACCCAGCTGTCCTCCCGAGATGGCACCTTGGAGTTCATTACAGATTCAGGTCCAGGTGGAGAACACACTCGAGCGAGAGATCAAAGCTCATTATAGTCACACCTGCGAGGAAAAGTCACGCAGCTCAAGGTCTATTAGAAGGGATATAACTTGCCCATAACAATTTAGCTTTGGGCTGAAATCGGGCATATGAGTTTCTAGTCCGTAAGTACCTTAAAATCAGAAAGCTCAATTAGGTACTCCTAAATTAAATGGCTGTTAATTGGCAGAGAATTGAATTTTGATGTTTTTAAACTTCTTGCCAAAAACTTGAGACATTTTAATGTTTTAAAATATAGCGAAAATATAGTGTAGCAATTAGAGTAAGAAATCTGAGGAATCGATTCAAATCCAGCTTCCTGCCACCTCCCCTCCCACCTCCCTGACTATAGGAGCCATTTCTTAAATACTCTGCACTGGTGGTCCTCTAAATGGAAAACAGTAATGATGTTTACCTTTTCCCAGAAGGTGTCAGGGAGCCAATTTAGTGACTCTAATCCTCTCTTCAAGTTCCGTTATGCACTCTTCTAAGGAAGGAGGCTGACACAAATTCTTCCATCTCCCAGGCCGTCTATAGTAATAGAGCCTGGGCCCAGCCAATCCCTCAAGAAACAGGAAGTCTCCATGCTACTCTCTTCCCGCCTGTCTGGAACGAGAAAGGGATTTTTCCTTTGGCTGATTCTCAGCAGAGAAGGGTTCACGCCTCAGAGAGAATAAGGGATTTAATAGTTTTACCAACCCCGGATTGAAACTTAGTCCCCACTTTCCAGATGTGTGGACAGTATTCTTGTTTGTGAAGTGAGGAATGAGCGAGACAGCAGATGTACAGTGCCCAGGGCACAGGGGACAGTAGTTGGTGGCTGCCAGAGTGAACACCAGTGAACGAGTCCAGCCCCGTAGCAATCCGCTGGCTGGCTTTGCTGGTTTCCCTGCCAGCCTTGGGGAGACCCCCGCAACCCAGGAAGGTCAAGTTTGCGCAGGCAGGGGCTTTCTCTTGCCTTAGTGTGGAGAAGCAAAAGAACTGATTTGAATTGGGGAATATACTCAGACATTGCTTTGTGGAAGATACTCAGGAATGAAGGGTATTTTTGTATCCTGGCAATATATGTCAGAATTTCCCAACCAGTAGCGTGGTTTTCCTTTTCCTAAATAGTTTTCATATGATTTCTAATATATATTTGCTTATTTAATGGGAATACAATATGCAATTCTGTATTTTTTATTAATACTCTGAGGAGCAATAATAGTCAAAGCTCCAAAAGATTATTAAGACTAATACTCAAATGTGGTTAAATGCATTAAAAAGCCTTAGTAAAAAATATGCACTATTGATTCCACTCAAAGTCTTGGCTTTTACAAAGGGTCCATTAAAGCACAGCAGGTTATCAATGCAAATTAGTCCCCAGTGTGCAACTCTCCTCCATCTTAAAATGAGGTGGCATGAAACTAAAGCTGAAATATTCTGGAAATTGCTGAATAATTATAGCCTTTTTTTCTTCTTTCCATGTTTTATATAATTTACTTATACAGGGTTTTCAATAAGTGTCTCATGTGCAAACAACAGTTTCCAAATTGGTTAATAAGGATGTAATAAAATATACTTTTCATATATCTCAAAAAGTTATTTTATCTTCCTCCCTAGGGCCCAAAGCAGATAAATTACAGACACCAGGCCAAGTTAGATACAAATAAGGTTTATATTACTAAATCCTCATGGTCCAACATTTTGTTTATCAAGAAAACTTCTAGACTGTTCATCTGTATAGGAACCCACTCCTCCCTCTAATTCATTACTCTAATATTATTCCCTGATGAGCAGACCATCAGAAATATTTTTAAGTATTTTCTGCTAGAAAGCACTAAATAAGGTTTGGGTTTTTTTCTCAGATTTTTTAAATCGAAGTGAAATTTGCATAATATAAAATTAGCCATTGTGAAGTGTACAATTCATCAGTATTTAGTACATTCGCGATGTTATGCAACTACCATCTCTATCTAGTTTCAAAACATTATCACCCCCAAGGAAAACCCGTGTCCACATTAAGGAGTTATTCCCTATACACTCCACTCCTCACCCCTGTCCCCTGCTCCTGGAGACCACCAAGGTTTGACTGCTTTAAAGGTGCTTACCCTACCAATTAGAGGAAGACATTTCTGTGTCTTTACTCTGGGAGCCGTAGTGGTGGCCTGGAGTACTTGATGAATATGGAGGTTCCTGGCCCTCTGCCCGAGACATCCGATACAATCAGGCCTGGAGTATCAGCCTAGAGGCTGTTTCTCCAGACCTCTGAACACACCAGGGAGCTTTCTCTACCCCTAATAAATACCTTCAGCCTAATAGGGTGACAGAGATGTAAAAAGAAGGCCCCTTTTTAGAAGTTTCCTCTGATGGAAATGGCAAGACAAGATGCAGGGGAAATCAGGTCAGGTCGGGGGAATTTGGAGGTTAATGCAGTACGTCTACGTGCTGGAGTAGAGATGTGTGCGGCAAGGAAGCTTCTATTGGAGTGTCATACTGAGAAGGAAGGAAGAAGAGAGAGAGGAAGGAAGGAAGGGAAGAAGGAGGTAGGTGGGTAGGAGGAAGGTATGGCATTTAGTGTACCTGTGATCAACTTTTGACAGAAGGAGAGCTGGCTGCTCATTTTTATGAAGGAGGAAGAAGGAGAAGGCAGGCGCAAATGCTGGCAGTTTGTGGATTTGGTGGTGAGGAGGTAAGATACTTCTTGACTGATGTCTTCAGCTTTCTCTGAAGCATAATACGTGATTCACTGCTGAGAGTGGGTGGTGGGTGTATGGATGTGTATGGTTCCTT
Source organism: Tapirus indicus (assembly GCA_031878705.1). Lineage (NCBI taxonomy): Eukaryota > Metazoa > Chordata > Mammalia > Perissodactyla > Tapiridae > Tapirus > Tapirus indicus. The sequence goes on along the minus strand of CM062933.1, from coordinate 53,283,096 downwards.
AGAGGAGAACAGAGTAGGCATGAAGTAACAGAGCACGAGAGCAAGCTTTCTAGAGAAGCTGAGAGTTTACGAGGCTATGCTGAGGGCGCAGCTGAGAGTGGTAATCATGAATGTGCGGTGATTCCAGTCCTGCTGGTTGTAGAACTTTCTCAGGAGGCCCATCTCCTCTGTGCAGTCAAGACAAAGCAAGTGTGGAATCTCGTCCGTGGTTCAGGTTCACCAGGAAGTGAGGGGCGCGGGCGGGAAGGCATTTGCAAGAGGAAAAATTCAGTCTCTCAAGAATACAGAGAACTTACAGAGAAAAGATTTTCATCATGGATGAAATGATAGAAACTAATTAAGCATGTTCCCCATCCTCACCTGTAGTTCTTTCTCTACTCCAGTCCCTGCCCAGCCCTATCACAAATATTCCTTTCCCACAGGGTAAATTTTAATGGCCTTTGAAACATGTACTTATTATGAGAAGACAATTCACATAAGAGCTAATATAATTCGATAACAAAAATGTGAAAAATGTTTCCGCTTCACTAGCAAAGAAATTAAAATTTATTTGCTAAAACACAGCTAGCTTTATTTGTTTCTTATAAAGGAGATGTGTTGTTTTCACATGTCCAGACTCCCTATCACCAATTTTATAATAGAATCTCCTTCCCCTCCCCATAGACACGGGAACTTCATTGCCCTTGCTCCAGGTTTCCACATGGAGAGACTTCCACCAGAAGCATCACTGATCTTTCTCCCCACCACCTCCCTCTCCTCCCTAAGTGGGGAAATGAGTGACTTATCTGATGAAACTGAGCTTTCCCACTTCAGATTCTTTTTCTCTTGCCTTTTTTTGAGCCAACTGATCTGCAAAACACATATGTCCTAGTCTGCTCTCTGTCTTATGGCAGAGAGCCTGCCCCAGGGGGAGACCGGAGTAGTCTAGCCGCATCCTGTACTTAAGTGGATAAATCTGTTTAACTCAGGTCTGAGGAATTAGCAAATACACTTGGCCGCTGATGTAAAAGCATATTTTCTAGGTTTGTCTGATCTTTTGGTTAAAAAAAAAAAAAAAGGAAGGAATCTCCTAAAGTATTATTCTTTATTGCCCGGGACAGAGATCAGAGCTTACCAAGCTTTCTCAGTTCGTGGCACCCTTAGTGTCTCAGTAACTTCTTCCTGGGTGCTTCTAGGCCCAGTGAGATACCTAACAACTCTGTTTATTACGTAGTTAAATCCAAATAACTTAATAAATACTTACATCCTAACAATTTACGAGCTGTTTGAAAAAAATGTGCATAATTTGAAAGAAGAAATAATAGCCATTTCATTCTTAAATAGTCACAATTACTTACCAAGAGTATGTGTGCATCTATTGGGCCCTACCCAGCTTCTAAGACCCTACAATCAGAGGGTACCCCACCACCCTCATTTCCTGTTCCACTCTGCCTTTCCTGAGGTACTTACTTTTTCTCACAGCAATCACCAAAAAACTAGCTTTGCAAAGATATGATGTCATCAAAAGTAAAGTGATATCATTTTGAAACTGCGAGCTACCTGCAGCTAATGGTTCATGTGCTACTAAAGAGAAGTTGAATATCGCCGTGTTTCCCTCAGAAATTGTAATAATTCCACAGGGTCCTGTGACTTTGTCGTGGTGTCCCAAGGTGCTGCGGTGTACAGTTTGGGAACTATGGGCCTAGTGAAGAGGATTCTGTTTCAAGTTTGGCCCTCGCACCATTGTGCCCGCCTGCTGCCTCACCCCATCATCGTCGGAAAGGTGATGCTGGTATTGAACACAGACGAAGGTCACAGAAGGAAAACAGGCCCAGTGCCTCAGGTAGACAGGCAGAGAACTTCAATGTGATGGAGATGATAAGCAAAGAATAACATCCCACCCAACCAGACTTCAAGGGGCAGGAACGATATGGGACACAAAGAGAGTCAAACTGGATCAGAACTCCTGAAATGACCTCACTGATTGTGAGTCAACTCCAGTTCCTTCGAGAAGAACTGAGGACACTCATCAGAAGACTATCCCCTTGAATATCTGTGCCCACCCTCTGATTTGCCTCAGAAAGGCAAAACAGTCAAATGGAAAGAACATGGGTTTGGGGGATAAATAGGCCAGGTTCCAAAACCAGTTTTCTCATTTGCAAGTCTGTGATCTTAGGCAAGCTGTTTACTGTCTCTCCACCAGCTGTCGTTGCAGGTGGTAAGAAAGCTGTGGTACCACCTGCCTCGACAGTAGAATGAGGATTAAGCAATGATGCAGAAAATCTGCCTCAAACAATCAACCTTTATTGCAACACTGTTATTCTGATATCATTGTTTTTGTTTTTCAGATGGACACATAAAAAGTCTTTTTCTTAGAGAAAGTCAACTATTAAGAGGAGAAAAAATGAGCAAGCCCTGATTTTCATGAGAATTATCAGGCAGTTACTTTCCTCGTGATCATGATGGAGTGAACAGCAATGACTGGAGGCAGATCAGAATCAGATATCCACCACCAATGGACCAGGGGCATTTTAGGTTCAGTTCTCCATGTCCTAAAAGTGAAGAAAGAGCAGCTTACTCCTCTGGGGCAAATGCTTAAATGATTTCTGGATTTATGTAGCCATGGGGTGAAAAAAAGTGCTATGAAAACCAGAGATTAATCTTCCATGCCGCTGACTTGCACAGGTCCCTTCCCAGGCCTTGAGAGAAACCCTAGCAATGTGTTCACATAGTTGTACGTTTTTATAAAATTTGCCAAAGGAATAAACATTGATTCTTGCTATTGGCAGTAATTATGTTCTATAAAGTCATCATGAAAACCAAATCAGTGAATACTGAATCATTGCTCCTAAGGGAAATCCAAGGTTAGGTTCCTGTGTGCCTCTGGTCACATTCTCATCAACCGATCAATACGTTAACTCTGTTTAATGTGTATTTCTGTTTAAAGACACTTCATGTAGTTAATATTGTTGATTCATTAACATCAAACTCATGGCCAATGGACTCTAATTCATGCCTAAATGAAGTTTATCTAAAATATATTTTCTCCATAAGGCACATCACAGCCTTTTCGCTCTTAGGAAGACAAGTCAGCACTTCAGTGCCGTGCTTCAGGGCCATTTCAAACAGCAAAATCAACAAAAAGCACAAAAATGTGAAAAATGTGACACTAAGTAGACTGCAAAAAGGACATTTGTTTATAGCATGAAAGCTGAAACAAGACATTAGAGTGTCACCTTGTTCAACCTCAGCTTGGAACATGTGCATTGGGCAACCCGAAGTTTTTGCTGCTCTGTACATGTCTGTAAATCACTATGAAAGTGCTGCAAATATTGATTTTGAGTTTACAAATAAATTTTAGTGAGTAGGCGAATTTGCAAATACAGAATCCACAAATGAGGATTGACTGTATGTTTGCTGCAATTTGTTAAGACTGTTATATCCATCCACTCAGACGTTTCCTCATCACACTTCCTCTGCTGTCTGTTGGAGTGGCCACATGGATTTGGGGATCCAGGTAAAGGGAAGTTCGGTTGGGGATACATGTATTTGGCTTTACTGCTATCTATCTATTAATGTGGTTCACAGTCACTTCCATGTAGTTAATGCCAGCCATCCTGGTATAGGAATGTCTCCTAGGAATCCCCCAGTCTACTGGGCCAACCCAGCCAGCATCATGATGTAAAAGTGCAGGGCCACAGGGTGCATCACTCTGTGAATGTTCTCTGTGCTTCTTGGCACCACAAGTTTAACAGCAATGGGGAAGAAATGATGTTTGAAACATATGAAGCCAGAAACTAGTCTGTGGAAAAGTCTTCTAATCATCAGATAATTAAAATTTTAAATGGAAGATTCAGTTTTCATGATGTCTATTTAAATGGAAATTCTCTCCTATAAAGAATATGCTTAATGTGTACAATAATAAATGGAACATATTTATTTGTTTTTCTTTTTTAATAGTTATCATGTGAAATAGAATTTATCAGAATTCTTTCTTTTGTCGAACACAAACATTTCAAAATACTGCAAACAGACCTTCTGTGAAAAGTTGAATGTTTTCTCATCCTAATATCAATAATAAGAAAGAAATTTCAATCAAACCTACTAGAAGACAGAATTACCTTTCTATTTTTTTCATGGAAAATGACTGAAAAGTCATCATCATGTGAAGAGAAACATCAGAGTATGCAGCCAAAATATGTAGAAAGAAAGTGTTATAGAGGTGTGTCAATTGATAATAAATATTGGGTTTTTTCTAGATTCTGTGATGGTTGTGATATTTGTCATATTTTTAAATTATAATTTGTAGAGATTTCTTTTCTAATTCTAAATAGGTATTTACTTTTAAAAGCACTTTTATATACTTTTTCTTTAAAAAGATCTACAAAATTGTATAATTCTAAAGTCCTACAAAACCTGGATCCATCCCTGATGTCGTGTCTCCTTAGAAAAATAGCTTGACTGCAATGTCTCCTAGAAGAGTAAGTAAATGCAGTCTAATTCCTTAATCTCTGACAACCTTTACTCCAAAACAATGTGCAAACAGGTTACGAAATAACTTTCCTGAGAAGTCACTACCCATGACACACCAGGGAACCAGACTCAGGCGGAGCCTCGGTGAAATGAGGAGCAGGTGGTATTGCTGGTCTCCCATGGGTGCTTGCCCTGAGGACCCAGCATTCCACAGATAACATTGGTTTCTTTACTCGCCCTAAACTAAGCAATCTGGAAGGTAATTTTAGGACTGTTTTTTAAAAAGGCATAAACCCACTTCCTTAAAATAAGCTCTCTACATGAAAACAAAGACCATAGTGGCCAACAGCTAGTGATGGGGAGGGAGCTGGGTAGGTGGGTGGATGGATGGATGGACAGATGATAGATAGACAGATAGATCTAGAAAGAACCTGGGCAGATGTTAAATGTCTTTATCTTATATGGAATTCAACCTTCTTCCAAATACATCCTGTTTCCACAGCCCTTCTGATTGCACCCTGTGTGCCTGAAATTCTCCACCAGCATTAGCCGACTTCAGGGACTACACAAATTCACTTACGTGCTCTGGGAACACAAGCAACTGCTATCAACTTTTGCTTGTTTCATTAAGTGACAAAAAGCCTGCAGGACTGAGTTACAGTCCTGGAAGTTATTGTCATTGAACTCATACAAGTAAAAGCTTTTGAAGGTGAAAGGTGAAGACGTTCCAGGGAGAGGAGGGTGGGGAGGAGCAGAGAGCAAGGGGGGATGACAGTGGCAGAGAAGAACGAGGGGCGATGAACACAGTCAGAGAAGCAGTGACTGAGTTCAGAAGATCCCAGAGGAGACGCAGGTGAAGCGACTGGGGAAAGCGGCCACTGTCAGCCTAGCCTCAGGGGCCTGGGCCCCAGTGGATTCCACCTGCAGTAAATGTGGAGCCCCAGAAAGGTCAACTCAACTCAGGATCAGCATCCAGCAAATTTCTAGAGGCTGAAGAGGGAGGCAGTGCAGAGCGATCTTGTCTCAGTGCTCTTTGATCCAAAATATCTTAATTATCTAAAGCATCCCTGTGTGGCCTAGAATCTGTTGTTCTTTCTGCTCTCTGGTCTACTTGGGGCCTTCCAATTAGACAGTGACGAGGGAAAAATCAGGAAGGGTGATGACGTCTATCTATGAGTTTGATCCCACCACGTGAGGAGAGGTAGGAAGTAGGAAGGAGGTGGAAGGTGACCCTGGCTTGCTCTTTGTCTGAGCAAAACAGAGAGGGGGCAGAGAAGGTGAGAGAGAGGGTATGGGGAGAAAAAATTAGAAAAGATTCAACATGTCAGCCTTCTTAAGGCTTATTGAAGCCAGCTGTAACTTTCTGGAGTGTTCTCATTGCCGGCAATGGAGAGAAAATTCTGTTCTTATTTTAATATTTTATAAATCCATTCAGTGTTGGTGCAATCCTTCTACATTAACATCTGTCTTGTCTCCTGGAGAAGAGAAGACAGTGGGGATGTGGTCTTCCCCAGCTCTGACATAGTCCTGCTCTGCTCACCAGAACTTTTCTGGGCTGACATAGAGAGAAAGAGAGGCATCTTTCACTAAACCCATTTTCTCCCAATTTGGGATCAGCTTCTAGAACCAATAATATGTTGCATGAGCATAAGAAATTTGACTTAGAGATAAAATAAATTTCTACCAGTGAGTGGCTTTCAAACTTTTCTTTGTTTAATACAGTGCACATATAGTCTCATATGACCTTGCCATTTCATCCTGACTGCACTGGGACAAGAGGGAATCGTTGTGTGGAGGAGTGATTCGTTTCAAGACAAAAACATCATTTTGGTGTTTGGGTCAGTCATCCAGCATGCTAGTGATTCTAGAACCAAGTAGATTATTGCTTGCCGTGTTTACTTGTTGCCGTGGTGCTGGGCTGAAGCTCAGGTTGCAGCATCACGGTCCTCCAGGTACAAGAGAGTTCCTTTTCTATCTGGCCGCTCAGGCTTAAATAACAGTATGGTTGGTTCACATTCATTCTACCCCAGATGTCTAGTTGAAGCTGATCCTGGCAGTTCCTTTCCCCTCCACTGACCGGTCAGAAATGGACAGGCCTCGCCCATCTGAGCCTATAGGGAATGCAGAGGGCCCAAGTCAGGGCTTCTGGGGAAAGAACCAATCTCTGTCTGTCCTGATGATGTGAACACAGTTGCTTCTGGCAGCAGGGCCTCATCAAGACATGGTTGCCACACTCAAATTGGAATCATTCAAGATGATTTAATAAAAGCGACTGTCTACAAAGGTTGGGGCAGGGCGGAGGGAAAGCACAAGATGTAAGCAGCCCCCTAGGGCAAGTTGCAACAGTGTTATCATCACACCTCTGCCCAAAGGTACAAGGAGCAGGACTCACAGAACCCAGGAGAGACTGGTGGAGGGAGGACCCCTGAGACAGCCGTGAACTTCAGTTAAGGAACATGGCCAGCACTCCTTGACCTCACAGGGAGGAAGGCAGATGAATAAATACCCCAGCTTCATCCTCTTCTCTCTGCTCAGTTTCCTACAGGGATCCCCACTTGCTGAATCCAGGCAGAATCCAGCAGGTGAGGGAGCCTAGTCATGTAATCTATACAGGTGGGCCCGCGGGGCACAGAGCAGATAGAGAAGGGCAGAGAGAGGGTCTGAAGGAATAACTGAAAATATTCAACGCACCAGCCTCTTAGGACTGCAGGGTGGGCAGCCTAAGGTTGACGCTGACACTGTAGAAGTCAGAGCAAAGTATCTGGGGGACTGATGGCAAGCATCCTAAAGTCCACCCGATCTCTGGACTTTCTTCTCTGTAAGCTAACAGGTCTCCATCCTGTTCAAGCCAGTTTAATTCATAGGAGCTGTAACCTGCAGCAGAAACTAGCTTGACTCAATACTTTTTCAAACTGCAAGTAGTAACCCATTGGTGGGTTGGAAATCAGTTTAGTAGGTTAAAAGCAGCACTTTTTAAAAACAGAAGGGAAAAGAACAGGAAGATTAGAATAGAATATATGAGAGTGCATCACGCAACAGAAGAATAAGTATCTTCTCATGAAACCTTTATTTCAATCGTGTGTTCACATACACATTCATACTTATACTAGACCTGGAAATTGACTTCTCACTGTGAGTCACGATAAAAAAAAGTTTGAAAGTCACTCTGCTAACTGGCAAAGCAGGTCCCCCCCTCAGAAATCTCTTCTCAGATATATTACATCATTCAGGAAATCTCCGGACCATCAGAAGCCTGCGGGGCATCTTCAAGAACACAGCAGACTTTGTGGTCACAGCTTCTAGACTTTTCTATCTGTGAAAAATAGGCCAGTGGTTCAAGAGGTTACAGTTCTCTCTATAGTAATGAAATATTTCTCTCATTTTTATTTTTTAATATCTGATATATTTTCAAAGTTGTGCCACTTTCTATGCAAACAAATGTCTCATTCCTAAGTTCTACAGATACTGAAGAACGATTTGAGTCCCAAATTAGCAGTAACTGGTTCCTTTTATCCTGATTCCAAATTCTCTCTAAGAGGACCGCTGCACGTTTCCATCTCAGGGCCCACTCCCAGGCCTTGTAAAGTCCTCTTGCCAGCCCAGTTTGCCAGACTAGTAGGTCCTCACTCTGCCAGTTCTAGCAAATACAAGCAGCCCCTGATGTCTGCTGGTAAAACACAACAGAAATTTGAGCTCATTTTTGAAAGATTATATTGCAGGAATTTCCTGGTCTCTCTTCACCTTATTGGCAGACAATGATCCTTTTTCTGGTGACATAAAGCATTTAAAATTAAAGAGTTTAGAGAAGGTGTGTAAGTGCTAATGCCTGTAGGAATGCTTTCAGCTGCAAGTTACAGAAAAGCAGTAAAGACATTTAATTATCTCAGCTAACACGTTGTCCAGAGGTAGGCAGTTCCAGTTCCATTTGGGGGGCAGTAGCTAAAAATGACATCAAAGATTCAGGCTCTTTTGATATTTCCACATCTTTAGTACATTGGCTTTTTATCCAGTCTTCTTGTCACTTCGTGGTTACAGAAAGATCAATGTAGCTACAAGCAATTTATCCTCACTTAGCTACTTTTAAGACAAGAAGAAAGGTTTAGGGTAAAAGGGCTTTTCACAAGTCTATATATTTTTAACCAGGAAGAAAATGTTTTCTAGAAGCCCCTTCCCCCAACAGAGTCCCTTACATCTTTTCAGCCAGAAGTACGTCACATGCCACATGCTAGACCAAATACTGGCAGAAGGGAACCAAATTCTCGTGACGGACTCAGACCTGTGAGATTCGTCGCTGGAGATCGCCACCTGCCTTGAGATTTAGAGGTCTGAGTGAAATCAGGATTTCGGTCACTTGCAAAGAGGAAATGGTTGATGGATAAGTGCCTTTCACGATATCTCCCTCCTCTCACTCTGCCAGCAAAATGGGACTTGCTCACCAGAGCCGGCTAAATGACTTTGGTACGTCAGCTCACTGGGAAGGCTCTTGGGAAAAGAGATCACTGTTGTGCTTTCTCCATATTGGGCAAAATTTTAAAAACTGAGGAAGCAGAGACAAATGACCTGACACTCTTAAACCTCAGCTTCAGCAGAAGAAGCTTTAACTAAAGACGTTTCATGCCAAATGCCTACTAGAGTGAGACTAAAGCTGTGCAAACCTCTGAACATTCAGGTACACGAGTCAATTAGAATACGTGGCCAAGGACATCTCAGATTTTGTTTTAATTCCCTGCACATCTATATTCCACAAAATCTTAAGAGCAATTCCAAGTGCCCATGTATGCCCCCATGTGAAAATACAGATACAGCAAAGATGAAATTAGTTATTTGCTTGGTTGGCATGCATCTGAAAATGCCTTCCCATTAGATCACTCCATTATTTAGAAGTATCATAAATTCCTGGGGAAATTCAAAACTGCTCATTTGCATAGTGAAAATCTTGCTTAGATGATCTTATAGAAACTAGCTCCTTTTTTTATTTCTTGGTGGATTAAATCTATTTTTTTAAAGCTGAATACCAATTTGATCAGTGTTTCACTAAAATGTTCAAATGATCAGTTTGCTTGTATAAATTTTCTAGTCTAAATGTAACTATCTAGAAGTCATTCCTGCTTTGTCAAAAACTCAGAGAGGTCACTGTATGACAAACTATTAGCATAACTCATTTAACGTTTGAACTTGCCTTGGACGGAGATGTTCTTGCTGACAGACATTATGTAGGGATAACGGCCGGGCGATATAGGTCACTTACTCCAGGCAGCCCTCTGCCAGACATCTTCCAAACATGTGCTCATTTAATCCTCACAAGTCTGGGAAGTAGGCATTATTTTCAAAATTTTAGATATGAGGTAACTTCTTAGGAAGATTAAGTAATGGTCCACAATTACTAAAATAATATTTTTTTAACTATCAAGTATTTTGAAGTCATTATTATAAAGCTGTTAGGTTGAACTCGACATTTTACATTTGCTAAAGAACTTGAAGGTTAGAGTTATGATTCACTTAATTTGTTTAGACAATTCAAGTTCTCTGGTTACAAACAAGAGAAACAGATTCTGGTTAACTTAAGTAAAACTGAAAAGTATTGGAAGGACATGGAATAGCCACAAAATCAAGGGTGAACAACCGGACCACTGGAGGAATAAGAAATACAGAAATGCCCAGCATCCAGTTAGCAGAAACTAATGGACCAGTTTCTTCAGGAAAATACCATAGAGACAAGCAGTTCTGGTTACTTCCTATTGGCATGGCTCACAATTCAAGTTTCTGGGAGGTTGAATCTAATTGGCTCAGCTTGGGTCACATGCCTCACTATTTTTCAGGGGGAAGGCAGGGATCTTGATTATAAAGATCCCTGGCATAAAATAGGGGAGAGGCGTTCCTTAAGGGAAAAGGACAGTGCTATTTGCAGAAGATGAAGGAGGGGATGCTGGGCTGGCAAAAACATGAGATACCCACAACAGTAGGTGACGGAGCTGGGATCCAAATGGCTCCAAACCCTTTGCCCTTAACCATTTTTCTTTTTTTTTCAACCACTCATTAGTAAAATAATCCCAGTGGATCAAAATGAGATAAATATATGATAATTATCGCATAGGGCTTGGCACTGCTGTGTACAAACTCAATGATAACACTGGCACTCTTGGAAAAGTCTTGAGGGAATCCAATGGCAGGTCATGCTGAAGGTTTTGGCATCTTGTCTCCTGGTCTCCATTGTGCCAAGGCCTGCCTGTTGGGAAGCTCTGTTAGCAGCCAGACTGATCTAATCAACCAAGTCGGGGATCACCGAGTTGTCTCAATTCTCAGTTCCATTGCAGAAGTGTGTACTTCCTATTTCCAGTGGGCTAACGTCAGAAAATTAACATTATTGCTACTCTTGGTATCATCCAACAGTTTCATTCGTGGTTTCCTGTTTCAGTACCAGCTCAGGCAAACAAAATATCAACTTATATTTTAAAATTCCCCAGTTCCTTTTTGAAGTTAAGATTTATTTTTCCATGAACTTTCCATGGTTTTTGTGAATGTGTAAAGAAACAACTTAAGTTATAAAATTTTGCTTTTTAAGTTAAAAGTGTGTTTCAAATTGTAAAGTAGCCACCTGAAAGTCCCTTTGATATTTTAAGTCTCACCATTCAATATCCTTATTCTTTGAACCTGTAACGTGTATTACTTTGAAATGCCCCAAGGCTTCATCTGGAACTATGAAACCAGGCTTCTTTTTTTCTCATAAAGTATTGTATGTGTTTTAGTCTAGCTTGGTCCTGGTGAGTAAAATCAAATAACTAAATTCTAGCAAAAGGAAGGAAGAAAGGAAAAAATAACATAAGATTTATTTTTCACTACCATTTATTGAGCCTCTCAGGACATGTTGTGGGGTACATGTCTACACACAATCTCAGTTGATGGCAAAGATAATTATTAGTAAAAATAAATGCAAGTTTGTGAAGGAGACGAAAGGATAAAGGGAAAAAAGGGAACCGTGACATTGCTCTAACAGAATGGACTCCGGCTGTGCTATCGAGAAGAATTTCATAGGAATCCATCAGCAGTTTTTACAAAGGCATCTGAAGGAACAGAGGGGCTTAGGATGTTGCTCTAGATCTCAACTGTGGGGGCTCCAGTCCCAGCTCTGCCGTTTAATAGCCATGTGATCAAACTCAGGTAACACCACAGTACTTCTGTGGGCCTCAGTTTCCTCATATTTAAAACGGAAATAACAAAACCATCTACTACACTTTTTGTGTGTGTGTGAGATAATACTTAACAGTACTTAAATAGCATCTATACTTTATATTATTATATGTCTGGGTAAGAACATGGAACCATGAAAATCACATTGTAGAAACAATATCTATTGACGTGTGGAAACATTTGTTGTAAAATAATATATACAGCATGAGTCTAACTTTATTTTTTCAAGATATATATTTTTTCATTAGCAAAGAGAGCATCTATAATGTAATGTTAACGGGAGTTATCTCTGAGTGGTAGGGTTATCTTTGAGTAATAGAATTGTGAGTATTATTTACTTTATTCATTATGTTCTTCCATATTTTCCAAATAAATCTGACTGATTTTATAATCAGGAAAAAAAAAAAACCCACTAAGTACAACCAGTATTTTTTTAAATGTTTTTCTCTAGGTAGGAAAGATGAAATCAAGTAGAAAGGGCCTTTCCATTTTGCTGGTCAGGATCAAAGAAAACCTTGCTGGGTCACAGAGGAGTTAAAAATCTGATGTTCAGTCCATGGTCCCTGCAGGGAAAGGAAAATAATGTAGATATTGGATCCAAGTGTGTGTTTAGATCTTGACTGCAAAACAATAATTGTGTGACCTTACATAAGCAACTTACCACCTGTGACCTCCAGTTCCCCACATATAAATTAATGCTGTTGATGCCTGTTTTGGAGAATGGATGAAATATGTAAAGAATTAGGCACACAGCACACATTCAATAATGATGTCTTTATCTTACAGAGCAGTCAATTTATCTTCATTAAATGAAAAATATTAGAATATTTTTATATAGCTTCCCTCCATAAACTGGAATTTAAGTAAGCTCATGAATGTAATAAATAATGCAATAATACTCATTCCTTTTATTAGTGTTTGAGTCCAAAGGGCAAGACTGGGATCCATTTTTTTAAGAAACTGTTTATTTCTACCTGGTCTTTATTATAACTACTATTTGTGTGATTTTTTTTTTAAGAATGATAAGCAAACCAAGTCTCTATTTAGAAAAAGTATGATTTAGTTTTTTTAAAAAATGAAGTAATAGTAATTATATTATTTACCATGGGCCTCCACGCAAGCCACCTTGTCGTACCAGACATCATTTCTGTTAACTTCAGGGTTCATGCCTATTTAGTCTCATGGTCAAATGACATCTAAATAAATGGGAAGGAAAAAAGAGAAAAAAGTCACTTTATGGTCACCTGGTCCCAAACCTCATTATTCGCAAAAGCTGTGCTTCTCACATCTTAGTGTGTACGAATTCTCTGGGCATCTGACTCGGTGGGTCTGGAATGGGCCTGTGTATCCACGTTTCTGACAAGCTCCCAGGTGATGTGATGCTACTGGTCCACGGACCACCCTTTGAGTAGCTAACTCTAAAAGGGCTCTAGGCAAAGCAGTGTATCTGGTCTAAATGCTCCTATATTGCAGGGGACATAAATGGAGGAAAACAGAAATTTCTCACGACGTTTAGTCCCCCCACGTTGTTTTAATGTTTCTAAGCTTCTGCTCACCTTGTTCCTGCTAACTTGCCTCTAAAGTCCTCCATCTGGTAAGTTGCTGCTTGTCCTTTCAGGTTCCTCTCCAAAGCTGCGTCTCCTAGGACAAAACCTGACTAGTGGATGGCGGTAGCCAGGTCCCTAACAAATCCCTGGAGGTGGAAGAGGATGTTTCTGCTCCCACTGGCTCCTCTTCCCGTCCTCACTTCTCTCACCTGCTCAGCGTCCATGAAAGAGACACAAAGAACCTTATGTAGGGCAGGTTGCCCTTTTAGGCCCATTCCTCCCAATCAGGCATCCCCTGGACTCTACCGTTCTTCAGGGCGCGGTAGACCACCTGGCCGAGAGGAGTCAGTGAGTTTTTACCCTTTAACCTTTGCGTAGTCTCTTGAGTTCCTTGAGGGGAAGACACCTGTAAAAATACAAGATGATATACAAATATGCAAATAAAGAGCAGCATTAATAAAAGCCGTTTTCTTTAAAACATGAAAATACGTCTGTGCCACTAAACTTCTTCCTTATCTAGCAAGGGCAAACTCGAACCTCCTGGCACAGAGGAGCCAGGAAGGTAACGTCAGTGAGTGAGGGTGGTCAGTGAGGGGCAGCATCCTGGCAGGACCATGGCTCACCTAAGCAGGGCAGCGTCCAGCCACCGTCCCACGTGGGAATGCTGCCCAGGGCTGTCAGATCTCCCAGATGCCAGCAATTCAGATGTATATGAAATCTCCCACATCAACAAATCCAATTTTTGGTTGTTGTTTAAACACTGTGAGAGCCAAATCAAACAAATCTATGGGCCAGATGCAGCTGGTTGGGGGAAGACAGGGAGGAACACATGATTTTTTGCATTTGATTTAAAGTGACTCTGCTTTTGAAATAATTTTCACTTCTAGGCTGTTGAAATCAATCAGAGCGAGTGTAAAGCTCATCCGTGCCGGACACAGTCTATGCTTGGCAGCAGCTTCACTCTTTAGCTGAGATGTGGACAATAATGTCAAGTCTTGTTTAAGATACTCTTAGCTCCCATCCATATAAACTTACATACGTAGCCCATAACACCCAGAAGCATCTGGAAAGTCTGGTTCCTATGTCTGCACAAATGTTAGAGTATTGTTTTTCCTGGCCTTCTTTTCAGAAAATAGCTGCCATGTAAGATGAGAATTCAAGAGGGCTGGATGAGCACGTCTGGCTCTGACCACAGTCTACACGGGCAGAGCAGCATCTGCTTCCGATTCTGGTGGCGCAGCAACTTCTCAGGTCTGGTCGGTGATGTAAAAAGCTCTAGATATTTGGGTTTCGAGTGCCAAAAAGAAATCAATGAAACTTGCCCAGGATGAACAGCATATGGGAAGGAGAAAATTAGTGGGTGTGTCAATAATACATTCCGTATCATCTTTAACCAACAGTATCCTGCAAATCAAATGACTACACCTATCAGAATATTGTACTCATGGTGCCAAAAGCACTATTTTTATTGTTTGTCCCCCCATTTTTATCTTTATTTTTCAGATGGGAAAACAACCACCAACATATCTGAAATAATGGCTTCATGTCTTACACACCATGAAGTCCTCTTTGCAACTCAATAGAATTTCAACAAATATTTGTCAATTGAACAAATGGATGAAGACCTTATTTTACATCACAGAGGCTAGAATCATGACCTTTTTTTACTCTGTCTTGTGTACTAGGCAACAAATCAGAGGTGCCCATTTATTGTACATAACAATGCATGACTAACAATGAATAAGCAAGAAGCTTACAGGCTCCTTCTGATCACTCATGGGCAATGCAAAATTTCCAGTGTAGCAATTACCACAAGGTATTAATACATGCTATTATGAGAACATATAGTAAAAGGATTTGATCTGGTCAGGGAGATCAGGAAGGCTTCCTTGGAGAAGAGATAATGATGTATATTGCTGTTCATTAGGAAAAAATGGTAGAAAGAACATTCTGGACTAAGGGTCAGAAAATTATGGCCCATGGGCCAAATCAGCCCATCACACGTTTTTGTAAATAAAACTTGATTGGATCACAGCCACACTCACTCGTTTACATATTGTTCATGGCTGCCTTGGCACTAAGATGGCAGAGTCAAGCAGTTGGGACAGAAACCACATGGTTTGCAAAGTCTAAAGTATTTACTATCTATACCTTTACAGAAACATTTCATCAATCTCTATTCTAGGCAGAAGGATTAGGGTATGCAAAAGCCCTGTGGCCAGAGAGATGACAAGAAGTAGGAACAACTGAGAAGGCCTAAGTCATCAAAGTGGGAAGAATGAGGTAAGAGATGGTGGGGGGTCAAGGTAGAGAGGTAGGCAGGCCCAAACCATATAGGCCTCATTAAGGAGTTTTGACTTTATCCTACAAGCAACCTGAAGCCATTGGAATATTTTAGGCATGATGGGGACAGGAAGGAGGTGGCAGAGTTGACATGATTAGTTCATAAGGAAAGACCATTGAAGCCACACTATGAAGAATGGATTGAAGGAAGGCAAGGTGGATACAAGCACTATACTTAAGAGACCCTCTAAGGAGACCAATGTTTTGCTCAGAGTAAGCAAACTGGTATAACAACCCCCACATTTCAATGACTTGATATCATAAAGGAGAATTCCATGCTCATGTTACAGCACAACGTGGGTTGGCAGTTGACCCTCCTCTAGGCCATCAGAGTTCTCTCCACTCAGCCAGCAGGGTGGGTGGGAGGAGGCCCAGGTGGAGCGGGGAGGTTCTTATGGGCCAGGCCTGGAAGGACACACATCACCTCCACTCACATCCTTGGCTGAAACTGTCATATGACCACATCTAACTGCCTGGGAAGTTGGTGTAACCACGTACTCAGAAAGAAGAGACAAACATGGACATCGATGAGCACTGCAATCTCTGACAAAGCTGGGTCTACACTGTGAAAACAGGAAACAGCAATGGGTGAGGCGATCTCAGGGAGCCTCCACTGGGAGACTCAGTGGGATGGGGAAACCCCTCAATGATATTTCTTCCTCCCAGGCCAGCAGTGTCTCAAGCCAGCTAGGCACTCACAGTGGAGCTGATGTCCACGGTCCCACCCTTCTCCCCACTTCATTTCAATTCCTAAAGGCCACTGTGGGGGAGGGGCATGGAAGGGGGCTGCTCTTCCCTCAAGTCAGGTCAGTTAAACCCACTCTCAGCAGAAGCACTGGGGCCTGAGGAAGTCACGGTGTCAAAGAGGAGAGTCTTTGCAGAGGACAACAGCAGCGCCTGGTCTGAGCCTCACTGATGACTAGGACAGTGATCAATATTGCTGCTAATCTTAAAAAGCAAATATTCACAGCAGAGCTGCTCCATTATAACACGGCTCATGGATACTTGGATGCAACCATTCTGAGGCCAAACAACTATTATAAATATATCTTTACATATATTTGTATTTATTTATGTGCGTTCTTATATTTATATGTGTAGTATGTATAT
The DNA here is from genome assembly GCA_031878705.1 of Tapirus indicus. Lineage (NCBI taxonomy): Eukaryota > Metazoa > Chordata > Mammalia > Perissodactyla > Tapiridae > Tapirus > Tapirus indicus. The sequence continues at coordinate 53,266,456 of CM062933.1, read as the reverse complement.
GGACTTGAAAATGTTGTTGGCTTCAAACAGTATTTTTCAAACTAAAAGTCACCACCCATTAATGAGTCATGAATCAACTTAATGAATTACAGCCATGATTTTTAAAAAGCAAAATAGAAGAGATTTTTTAAAACATCAGAGTATATCACACATAAAAAAGATTATTTGGTTAAACTTTTCTACAGATACACACACATATACTGGATCACAATGAGAAATATGTATTTCTTGTTGTGGGTCATGCTCACAAAGGTTTAAAAACCACTGGCTCAAGACATCAACTGATACTCCTGTTCCTGAATGCGTCCTCAAGTGGAGTTCCCAGGTAGTTTTTTGTCGATAGATAATCTGTACATTACCTCCATTGATCCATTCCAGTTTTTGTGTCTGTGAGGATCAGTGTTAGAGCCCAACCAGTGGACAAAAGGACTCCATCATCAAATTCTATCTCCTCTTCTTTGTGCAGTGACCAGACCACTGAGAGAAATTTAAAAGACCTGACCTGCCACGTCTGAATTTGCGTAACAATCTCCAGATAATACCCTGACGACAGTCAATTTGGTTTTGGGGAAACAAAACAAATGCTTATTCAGCTAAACAATTTTGTTCCTGCACCGCACCCATTCCTTATCTAAGTGACTCTTACACACGCGCGCGCACACACACACACACACACACACACACACGCGCGCACGCACACCTAACCTACAGGTGCCCATAAATGATTAAAGCTAAGCAACCGGACACTCTATCTCGCCAGTCCTCCCTGGATCCAGTTCTCTACTCGGCCCACCAAGGTCACAAGAGTTATCAAAGATTTTGTTTGTTTGTTTAGTAATTAGAATAAACGCCAAGTAGCTAGTTAACTAAGCTGTCATGAAAGGACATTTCTCACTGTTATTCATGATTATTCCACCATGACAGTAAGAAGATATGGACAGTCCTGTTTGAAGCGTCCAGTTTGCAGAGAGACAGCTGGGATGAGCCTGGTGCGTATTTCTCTAGTGTGTTATACCCGTGAGCAACGTGCTGCAGGGGTTTAGGGCTGGAAGGGGGCTACGGGCTATGTAGCCTGAACATTCCCTCTTACTGATGAGAAAAATATGTGGTGAAGTGACCCACTGGGATTCAGCCCAGGTTTTCGTCCATCAGTCTATTGCACGCTGCTGCTGCTCTAGGAAAACACCCATATTTGTCAGAGGCTGAGCCCCTGCATTCCACACAGTCTGCAATTTTAATTTTCTGAGAGATGGAAGAGAAGGAATCTAAGCAGCTGGGACTCTGCATTCCAGGCCTGCAGTGCCTGGGGGCCGACTGAGCAGCCGTCTTGCTGCTTCACGCAGCACGCTCTCTGTTTCACAAGCACAGTGAAGGCAGCGAGCAGATGAACCAAACAGAGAGTGTCTGATGTGCTCACCTCCTCCACTCATCCAAGGGCAGGCTGAGTCTCCACTCCTGTGTTCAAGGAGAAGCTGTCCTGGCATTGTATACACTGTGTGCTCCCAAACAGGCATGTGCATTCATTTATTCATGAAACATTTGTGATGTGTTGAGCCCATGCTGTGTGCCAGGTACACGTGTGCCACGTTCAGAGAGAACAAGAGCAGTGAAGCACAGGGTAGAATGTTATGTGACACCCTAAAGGTACATACACAGAGCTAAAACTAAATTACATATGTTTATTGCATCCGTGTATATAGGTCTTGAAGTTAAATTCAAAGACTTAGATTCACACAAAAACTATTGCCAGCCAAATAAATTTTCACCAGCTCTGCCCATGTTTTCTAGTCACAAAGATATCACTGGGAGCAACTTGGAAGGATTTAGAAACCTGTTTTGGTGCCCCAGTTTTACTATTTACTAGCTGAGTGACCTTGAGAAAATTCTCCAATCTCCCTGCTCATCAATTACTCTTCTCTTCAGCAAGCATGACAGGACCTGTCTTACAGCTTGTCAGAAGGCCCAGGATGATTCATGAGGGCAGAGTGGCCAAAAAGCAGGTTATTTCATCTCTCTGTGCCTCACTGTCTTTGCTTGTAAAATTAGGATACTAGAACGCATGTCATGCCATTGCTGTGAAAATTAAATCAGGTAATGACACATTCAATACCAAATACATTTCAGCTATTCTACGAAGGTGTCATATGAACCAAAGAATGCTAGATAAAAGTAAAATAGTATTAACACTTAAAGTTAAGCTCTGTCAAAAGAAGAGTATTGGGACCAGAATCATTCCAAGGTGCTACCTATCTGGGGGTTGGTACCTTTAAATCTCGAGCTTTCAGGCTCAGGGCTATTTTGGAAGTTCAAATAGATGGCTCTGCTCTTGCTGTCATGTCATACACCTTTCCAACTGAACGTATGTCCCTTTTTGGACCCCCTCCTCTCGTCTTCTCTTTCTTTTTAGGTCACTTCTCAAAGCATACTTGCTTTAAGGACCAGTTCTAGGTGATGACATTAGTCCTCCACATATGCAGAAAAGGAAGGCGAAATGACACCACGGTCTTCCATCGTGGTCTGTGTTTATTCTTCCTATTCTTTAAAGCATTACGGATAATTTTTCCCACCCTTGAAATGTCACATCCTCAAAATGAGTTTGGGCAGCATGAAAACAATTTGTAAACTAAAGGGTTATCAGGGTGGTGGGGATGTAATTACCGACCGGAATTTGAAATTACGGAAAGAAGTTTTCTTTCTGGGGTAGTTTTCTTTGGGAATGAACCACCACTATTTATGGGTGCTGAAGAATTCCTGCTTCAATGACCATTGGAAATTAAAGGCTAGGCTATCTCTAGACCCATTTTTTTAATGGTTCAGTTCAGGTGAAAAAATCCATTGGTCACTTTAATTTATTTTATTCATTCAAATGACCGTTTTCAAAACAACCCAGTTTTTTTGTTAGAATTCACTCAGTTTCTGTGTATATAATAGTTTGCATGTGGAGACAAAACTTAATGTATCTCATTTGGTGGGAGAAAATGAGTATGACTAAAATACAAGCATTCCTCAAATGCAGACTTGTTCAGTCAACAGTAAGCGAAAGTGTGTGAAGGAGTGTAGGCATTTAGCTTAAGATGTACAAAGAAAATGACTACCATGCTTTTAAATGATTGGTCTTATGATTTTTGAAATTCAAAAAGAAAAGAAGAAGAATCTTGTTGCAAACTATGGGAAGATGCAAACGAGAGTCAGGTGAAAATTTCAGCTGTGGTAATCCTAATAGGCACTTCTGTGCCTGTTGCATATTTAGAAGACAATTACCTCGATTTTCACATTTTCCAGTGGAAAGTGCTATTCTGACTTAGCGGCCTTGGAAACACCTGCCCTGGTGGAGCAATACTGATGGCCTGAGTTGGCAGTGGCCAGAGCTCCATCTCTCTCCATGAAGAATAGGGCACACATGAATGATTAAAACAAGGCAACCGGAAACCTGATCTTGCCAGTCCTCCCTGGGATCAAATTCATTTATTAGCTCACCAGGTCACTGACCTCGATTACCCAGAGCCTAGCGTCTAAACTGATTAATTGATCCATTCTCTCATTTCACCCATTTAATTTGAAGGGAAAATATTTTCAATGAATTGACCTGTAAGCAGCTGTATTTAGCTTGCTGCGTCCTCTAGAACACGTGTTAATGGTAACGAGAAGCATCAGTATGAGCCGCCATCACAGAGATCACTGTGAACAAAGAGACTGCGGCTTCTCTTGTACATCTTCCTCACGTTCATCCACTCGGTCCCCCAAGTTTAGTCCTCTCTCGACAATTCTCCACGCTATTCTAACTTCAAAAGGTGTATAGATATATGGATTGGAAGAATATACTGGAGATGTGGAGATCTAATTGGATTTTGGTAGAGGAAATATTTAAGGAAATTTTTGAAATGTGTTCACTTTTATAGTCTTCAATGGAGAATCCTAATGTTGATTCTCTCAAAACTTCAGGGCAAAAGTTGTCCATTAGAAGTTTCCTGCAAATGATATTACCTTCTTTATGGAATGGAGAGCATAGAGAAAATAATGAGTGTGTGTATAAACTAATTTATTTTCATTGTGGTGACCAAATAATCAGTTCATTCTAAGCATCTGGACGGCATCATACAATATTGTTAAAATGACTAAAATGGATTATACTCAGTCGTGTGCTGATAAATATTGAATAACTGGTTGGGGGGTGGGAGCCCTGATTTGTGGGGTGTGCTGATTTCTGTGGGGTAAACACACCCACTGTGACAACTTTCTAATTGTCAACGTAAAGTCACGAAGCATGGAGCTGGGAAGAAATGTGTTGTAATGCACCATTATGTAGTATTTCCTCCATGCAGAATCTGACAGATTTAGCAAATAAAAAGCCAGAATGCCCAGTTAAATTTGAATTTCAGGTAAACAACGAATAATTGTTTTAGAATAAGTCTTTTCATGTAATATTTGGGACATACTTATACTAAAAAATTATTCATTGTTTATCTGAAACTCAAATTTAACTAGGCTTCCTGGGTTTTATCTGGCAACCCTAATATGGATATCATAGACATAAATAACCTCAAGTGCATAAATAATAGTGAAATGTAATGATGAATTTTGAGTATTTATTACCTTTCTTTTGAATATGATTTAACCTTTAAGTTGATATAACTTTATTTTTAATAATGGCTGTGTTTGACACTGACTTGAAAAATTCCTGAAAATTTCACAATCAGCTTTTTCAGGTCAGCTCCAACACACCTCTGAGTTGTACATTAAGTGTAACAGTTCTTGGAGAGTTAGACTTTGAAAAGGCAATGATAGCACAGATTTTAAAGTGTTTCTCAGCTCATAATATTACTAAGATTTAAAAATAGCCTATAAACATGGCTTCCTTAACTTTCACATCAAGTAAATTTCAGTGTAACTGAACTCGCCCAACTCCCACCCGCCAGTCCCCTCCCCCGGGGAAATGTCCCTGTAGCAGGAAGGATACATCTTTGGATGTCTTCCTTTCCATTTTCAGGGAGTTGTGTGGTAGCCAGTCCTCTCTAGAATTGGGTGATTTTAATGAAAAAGCTCTAATGTCAAAGCTTCTGCCATTTTCCTGTGAGACTGAAGAGTCCTAGAGGAGAAGGTCCTTTGGTTCTTGTGTTTCTCTGAGCACTTGCATCAGATATTGGTAGTGTGAAGATAAGCCTGGAATTTTTGTGGGGTAAAGGTGAAAAATCTGCACTGATCCACAAACAAAGTCATGGGATTAGGAGTGTGTGGGCTGACAGTCAGGGAGACAACATGGCAAAGATGAGCTCTGGAGAACAGGTCACTGAGAGTCCCAGGCCGCAGTTGATCTAATTTTTTATAAATAATTGAAACAGATGTCTTTCCCTTTAGTCAAAGGGATTTTCAAAATCAACTCTCTTCTTGATATTTGGAGCATTCCTATTTCATGGTAAAATCTTGCCATGTGAATTATCACCCCACATTTATATTGTTGTTTATTAGACTAGGTTTTACTTTAAGATTTCTTCAAGTGAGGAACCGCTGGTACACATTCTTTTTCATGTTATAAATTTATGTATGATCTCGTTTAATTCTCAGTGAACATTTGCCCTAAATGTTAACTTCGGTTGTCCTGGGAAAACATACAACTCTGTAGTAGAGGTAGCATTAAAAACAGCAGTTTGAACTTTATGTCAGAGTCTGTATCTGATAAAGACATCTGCATGAAAAGTAGCAAATTTGGATATCAGTACCAGTAGCTAGCTATAAAGTTCTGTAATCTAGTTCCTTTTGTTAATTTTCTCATTTCTAATATTAGAAAATTATATCAAAAATAGGAACAGTTGATCATTTCGAGCATCATGGCGGAGTGAGATTCCCTCTTTGAATCTCTGCCCCCTACGACACAACGAAAACATCATTCACATTCCAACAGAGCTCAATCAAACACTACGAAGGACTTCTGAGAAACCCCTGCTGCCATACATCAGACGGTGGAGGCGCGGGAAGCCCAGGAGGACGGGAGGAGAGGAAGGAGGTTGTACTCCCCCTCCCCAATCAATCGGCAAAGACAGCGCGGTTCGCAGACGGGGGGGAGGGGCGGCCCACAGCCGGGGGGGGGGGGAACTATCGCCATCCAGGTGCTCTCACAGACTGTCACGAGATCCCCACTGGGAAGCGACAAGACTGTTTAGGGGGTGTAGCAAACACCCTAAGAGAGCCAGAAAGGAAACCCCCAGGTCAAGCAGGAGAAAGAGAGGACCCCTCCCCCCACACAGCCGGCGTTTCAGCATAATCCCTCCGGGGGCTGCAGCCGCCTCAGAGCAAACCGCTCGCGATCTCCATCTAGTGGCAGCAGGGGGAAACTGCAGGACCAAATTATCATGAGGGGAAAAAATAAGGATGTCCCCGTCGGATGCTTGCGACAATTTGTCAGGACTACAGACCAAAAGGAAAATGACAAACACCCAGAAACCAACCATGAAGGCACAGAATTTGATAACCTGAATGACAGAGAATTCAAAATAGCTATCATAAACAAACTCAATGAAATACAAGAGAACACACAGAAACAAATCAACGAATTCAGGGATTATGTCACAAAAGAGATTGAAACCCTAAAGAAAAACCAATCAGAATTATTGGAGATGAAAAACAAAATCAACGAGATAGTGGAAAAAATGGAGTCTTTAAAGAGCAGAACTGACAATATGGAGGAACGAATTAGCACTATTGAGGATAGCCACGCAGAAATGCTCCTGATAGAGGAGGAGAGAGAGCTAAGACTAAAAAGAAATGAAGAAATTCTTCGAGAAATATCAGACTCAATGAGGAAAAGCAACATAAGGATAATAGGTATTCCAGAAGGAGAAGAAAGAGAAAAAGGAGCAGAGAGTTTGTTCAAAGAAATAATAGCTGAGAACTTCCCCAACCTAGGGAACCAGAGGGAAATAACAGTGAATGAAATCAATAGATCACCTAAATATAAAACAGGAATAAAAAATCATCTCGCCACATAGTAGCAAACTTGAAGAATACCTGTGACAAGGAAATAATATTGAAGGCAGCTAAACAAAAAAACAAAATAACATACAAAGGAAACCCCATCAGGCTCTCAGCTGATTTCTTGACAGAAACTCTACAGGCTAGGAGAGACTGGAATGATATATTCAAAATCATGAAAGACAAAAACCTTCAGCCGAGAATACTTTATCCAGCAAAAATATCCTTCAAATACGATGGAGAAACAATAACTCTCCCTGATAAACAAAAGCTAAGAGAGTTCGTCACCACAAGATCCCCACTACAAGAAATGCTCAAGAAGGCCCTTTGGCCTGAAAAAAAACAAATGAGAAAGGGGATACAAAGATTTCAGCAAGGAGAAAAGCAAGGAGACTAAACCAGAACAAAATACAGTTGGAAAACATCAAAAATTAATTCCAGCTCATCACTGGAAACACACATTCATGACACAATCTGGAATAAAGAGATAACAAATAAGGAGGGGAAAAGGAAAGGGATTGAATCGACCCAGCCTCAGGAAAAAGGAGGCATCTGAAAATGTACTTTCTTATCCAGGAGATCGCTTATATAAACCTCATGGTAACCACTAAACAAACAACCAGAAGAGAACCACACATGACAAATAAAGAGAAAACCAAGAGAATGAGCATGCAGAAATACCAAATTGAATTTGCAGTCTGAAACACAAGGGACAAGAAACGAAGGAAATGCACAAGAACCAGAAGATGAACAATAAAATAGCAACATTAAACCCTCATATATCAATAATCACTCTAAATGTAAATGGATTGAATTCTCCAATCAAAAGACACAGAGTGGCAGGATGGATTAAAAACCAAGATCCAACAATCTGCTGCCTCCAGGAAACACATCTCAGCTCTAAAGACAAACACAGACTCAAAAGAAAAGGATGGAAAACAATACTCCAAGCTAATGGCAAACAAAAGCAAGAGTAGCCATACTTATATCAGACAAAGTAGACTTCAAGATAAAAAAGGTAATGAGAGACAAAGAAGGGCAATATATAATGATAAAAGGGATACTTCACCAAGAAGACATAACACTTATAAATATCTATGCACCCAACACAGGAGCACCAAAGTGCATAAGACAACTGCTAAAAAACCTTAAAGGAGATATTAACAATAACACAATAATAGTAGGGGATCTTAATACCCCCCTTACATCAATAGATAGATCATCCAGACAAAAAGTCAATAAGGAAATAATGGACTTAAACGAGAAACTAGACGCAATGGATTTAATAGATATATACAGAGCACTCCACCCAAAAAAAGCAGAGTACACATTCTTCTCAAGTGCACATGGAACATTCTCAAGGATAGACCATATATTAGGAAACAAGGCAAACCTCTATAAATTTAAGAAGATTGAAATCATTACAAGCATCTTTTCTGATCATAATGCTGTGAAACTAGAAATCAACTGCAAGGAAAAAACTAGGAAAGGGACAAAGATGTGGAGACTAAACAACATGCTACTGAACAACCAATGGGTCGTTGATGAAATTAAAGGAGAAATCAAAAGCTATCTGGAGACAAATGAAAAGGAAAATACACCATACCAACTCATATGGGATGCAGCAAAAGCAGTCCTGAGAGGGAAATTCATAGCAATACAAGCTCACCTTAACAAACAAGAAAAATCCCAAATAAATAACCTTAAATTGCACCTAACAGAGTTGGAAAAAGAAGAACAGACAAAGCCCCGAATCAGCAGAAGGAGGGAAATAATAAAAATCAGAGCAGAAATAATGAAATTGAAACCAAAAAAACAGTAGAAAGGATCAATGAAACAAAGAGCTGGTTCTTTGAGAAGATAAATAAAATTGACAAACCCTTAGCCAGACTCACTAAGAAAAAAAGGGAGAAGACTCAAATAAATAAAATTAGAAATGAAAGAGGAGAAATTACAACAGACACCACAGAAATACAAGGGATTCTTAGGGAATACTATGAAAAACTTTACGCCAACAAATTGGACAACCTAGAGGAAATGGACAAATTCTTGGATGCGTACAACCTCCCAAAACTGAATCAAGAAGAAATAGAGAATCTGAACAGACCAATCACAAGTAAAGAGATTGAAACAGTAATCAAAAACCTCCCAAAAAATAAAAGCCCAGGACCAGATGGCTTCCCTGGAGAATTTTATCAAACGTTCAAAGAAGAATTAGCACCTATCCTTCTCAAACTATTCCAAAAAATAGAGGAAGATGGAATACTTCCCAACACATTCTATGAGGCCGACATCATGCTGATACCAAAGCCAGACAAGGACAATACAAAGAAGGAAAACTACAGGCCAATATCACTGATAAACATAGACGCAAAAATCCTCAACAAAATATTGGCAAACCGAACACAGCAATACATCAAAAAGATCACACACCACGATCAAGTGGGATTTATACCAGGGACACAGGGATGGTTCAATATCCACAAATCAATCAACGTGATACACCACATTAACAAAATGAAGAATAAAAACCACATGATCATCTCAATCGATGCAGAGAAGGCATTCGACAAGATCCAGCATCCATTTATGATAAAAACTCTCAACAAAATGGGTATAGAAGGAAAGTACCCCAACATAATAAGAGCCATATATGACAAACCTACAGCAAACATCCTACTCAACGGGGAAAAACTGAAAGCCATTCCTTTGAGGACAGGAACAAGACAAGGGTGCCCACTCTCACCGCTCTTATTCAACATAGTACCGGAAGTTCTGGCCAGAGCAATTAGGCAAGAAAAAGGAATAAAAGGACTCCAAACAGGCAATGAAGAAGTGAAACTCTCACTATTTGCAGACGACATGATCCTATACATAGAAAACCCAAAAAATTCCATCGGAAAACTACTAGAAACAATCAACAACTACAGTAAAGTAGCAGGGTATAAAATCAACTTACAAAAATCAATTGCATTTCTATACACTAACGATGAAACAACAGAAAGAGAACTCAAAAAGACAATCCCATTTACAATTGCAACAAAGAGAATAAAATATCTGGGAATAAATTTAACCAAGGAGGTCAAAGACCTATACAATGAAAACTATAAGACACTATTGAAAGAAATCGAGGAGGACATAAAGAAATGGAAAAATATTCCATGCACATGGATTGGAAGAATAAATATAGTTAAAATGTCCATTCTACCTAAAGCAATCTACAGATTCAATGCAATCCCAATCAGAATCCCAATGTCATTCTTCACGGTAATAGAACAAAAACTACTGAAATTCGTATGGGGCAACAAAAGAGCCCGAATAGCTAAAGCAATTCTGAAAAGAAAGAACAAAGCTGGAGGCATCACAATCCCTGATTTCAAAATATACTATAAAGCTACAGTAATCAAAACAGCATGGTACTGGTACAAGAATAGACACACAGATCAATGGAACAGAATTGAAAGCCCAGAAATAAAACCACACACCTATGGACAGCTAATCTTCGACAAAGGAGCAAAGAACATACAATGGAGAGAGGGAAGTCTCTTCAATAAATGGTGCTGGGAAAATTGGACAGCAACATGCAAAAGAATGAAAGTAGACCATCTCCTATCGCCATCTACAAAAGTCAATTCAAAATGGATCAAAGACCTGAAAGTGAGACCTGAAACTATAAAACTCCTGGAAGAAAATATAGGCAGTACACCAATTGAGATTGGACATAAAGGGATCCTTTCAGATTCCATGTCTACCCAGACAAGGGAAACAAAAGAAAAAATAAACAAGTGGGACCTCATCAGACTAAAGAGCTTCTACAAGGCAAATGAAACCAGGATCAAAATGAATAAACAACCCACCAGCTGGGAGAAAATATTCGCAAATCGTTTGTCAGACAAGGGATTAATCTCAGTAATATATAAAGATCTCATACAACTGAGCAACAAAACAAACAACCCGATCAAAAAATGGGCAGAGGATATGAACAGACATTTTTCCAAGGAAGAGATACAGATGGTCAACAGACACATGCAAAGATGTTCAACATCACTAATCATCAGGGAAATGCAAATCAAAACTACACTGAGATATCACCTTACACCAGATAGAATGTCTATAATCACAAAGACAAATAACAACAAATGCTGGAGAGGTTGTGGAGAAACGGGGATCCTCATTCACTGCTGGTGGGAATGCAAACTGGTGCAGCCTCTATGGAAAACAGTATGGAGAGTCCTCAAAAAATTAAAAATAGAAATACCGTATGATCCAGCAATCCCACTCTTGGGCATCTACCCAATGGACGTGAAATCAACCATCACAAGAGGCTTATGCACCCCTATGTTCATTGCAGCATTATTCACTATAGCCAAGAAGTGGAAGCAACCCAAGTGTCCCTCAACTGATGATTGGTTAAAGAAGATGTGGTATATACATACAATGGAATACTACTCAGCCATAAGAAAAGACACAATTGTCCCATTTGCAACAACATGGAAGGTCCTAGAGGGTATTATGTTAAGTGAAATAAGCCAGAGAGAGAAGGACAGACACTGCATGAACTCACTCATATATGGAATATAAGTGAACACACGGACAGAGAGAACTGATTGGTGGTTACCAAGGGGAAGGGGGGTGGGGGGGCACAAGGAGTGAAGGGTTACATCCACAAGGTGACGGACAAACAAAAATGTACAACTAAAACCCCACAGTGTTATAAACTAAGACATCAATTAAAAAAAAAATGGAAAGAAAAAAAAAATAGGAACAGTTACTAGATATGTTTGAAGTCTCCTCTATTTATTTGTATAGTAACCCAGTAAAGTATTCCTATAGGGTCTTCATGATTGTTTATAAACTTTATTTAGTCTCCAAACTGAGTTTTGACTATATTAGAAAGCTGTTATATTGTTGATAGTAATTGAGCTAGACAGAATGAAATTATTTCACTAGTACAAGAGAGTTTTAGAAACTTCTTCTAACCTCTTGATCAAACTGGTATTGATTAGCTCAAAGGTGTATCCTAAAATTATTTTTAAAGATTGCATCATTTGTCAAACTCTGTATTACCTAGGGCACTAACTGATGACAATTAATCCTCCTAGGTTTTACCTTTGTAAAATGAAATTGAATTTATTTCCATTTTTCTCAGTGAAATTGAAGTAAGATGTACAAATCAAAAAAAGAGATGGTAAATTTGTCCCAAATAGAAATAACTAAAGTAAAACTAATTCAAAACTTTAAGGAAAATGTTTCGAAGATAGTATGGGAGAAATAAAATGACAAAAGTACAAGGGAAAGTGAAGAGTTGATCCTATCTAGGACTTTGTCTCATTCGTACATAACAGTATTATTATCGTTGTTGCTGTTGTTACTTGCTTCCATTAGCAAAGAAAAGATTATATTTGGGACTTTGTCTCATTCTCACATAAGACAGGATTATTGTGGTTGCGATTGTTGTTATTTGCTCACATTAATTTTTACCTAAACCCACTAACAAGGTTGTAGCATTTCTGATCACACAATAATGAAAAGGTCACCAAATGATAAGCAAGGATCCCAAGCTCACCAGCCAGCTGCACGACTTTGTCAAGTCACTTTGCCTCTCTGGGTCTCAGTTGCCTTCTCTGGAGAACAAAGGATTGGAGCAGATATTCACCAAGCTTTCTTTCTAAAATTACAAAATTCCTGCTTAAAAATCCTGCGACTGAACTCAAACCGTAAAACAGAAGAGTAGGTGCTTTAAAGGACTCGACACCTCGCCTGCGGCTGGGACGGTGGATGACGAGACTTCAGCGGCCCTTTTTAAGTTCTGTTTCATTAGATGAAGGTCTCGTCTTTTTTTTCCTTCAACCAAAGCTTGGTAAGAATTCAGAATATTAATAAATGTTAGTTTAATGGAGTTGTTAGGGGAAAAAAGTTCCATATTCTGATGAAACTTCTCACAGGTTCCATTTTAACACTAGAGAATTGGATTTGTTACCCAGTCACAAATGACAGAAATTACATCCTTTACCAGTTTAATTTTAAAATAATAGGTCAACTCAAAAATGTGCAAAAGACCATGTAGTTTTTCAAAATTGCTGTAGAGAGTACACCAGAAAAAAATGTAAAGACTGCTGCTCTAGACAGTCTTACCTTCTTCAGCGCTTTATTTCTTCTCCCAAGCTTAATGCTGGGCACAGAGTAAATCCTCAACAGATCATGAGGAAAAGTGCTGGGGAAAAAGACAACCTTGGAGAAATCCTTATTTATTCTTTGCCATCTCCTATGCGAGCTGCCCCCCAAAAGATAGTAGCCATTTTGATATTCCTTGTCTCTTTTGTTTGAGAAAATACACTTCCCCACCATTCCTTTTACCACCTCACTTCAGACGACACTGAAGAGGAGGAGGGTCCTGGACTAAGCATGTCATCCAGCCTTAATCATGGTGTTCTCGAAGGTCTGTGTAGCTGAGGCGTGCTGGTGAAGAGGTCTGGAGCTCAGTCTTTACTCCTCCTGCTGAAGGAAGGAAGAGAACATGAAAATGAAATGCTGGGTAAATGTGAGCAGTGAGGAAAATAGTTCTTTTCTTCCTTGTGAATTTACATGAATGAATCCGGGGGTCCATAAATTCCAGAGAAATCTTTTAATGTGGGTATGCTTGTACAGTTATAATCTAAAAAGTATATATTGCCAGTTATGTTGATAGGTTTTCTTCTACAGGGAACTAATCATTGAAAGCAATTTTCAAGAAATAGGAAGTTTGTTTCTTAAGCCAGTGTTTTTCCAGTTGTAAATCCTGTAGAATTCAAGATCATTTTTTCTGCTTTAAAAGTGCAATGTTATTCAAGTCTAAGGAGAAAAAAGCAAAAAGCGAAGGCTTAATTCATTGGTGAATATCTTTAAAAAATTCATTTTCTCAAAGTGCATCCTTAGTCACAACATCATAGTAGTACTATCCCTTAAAAAAACCCACAAAATGTTTCCTCAACAATTCCACCTTAAGGAATTTGTCCAGCAGAAAAAACATCACCCAAATATATAAAGATGTACATTCGAGGATGTACACTGCAGAAAAAAATACAGAAAAATTGGGAAGAAAAGCTCAACAATAAGATATTGGAAAGATACATGAGAGGATTTTATGTGATGTAATAGGCAGCTGATTAAGGACATAGAACTATCTTTATCAACATCAGATATGTTAAGGCAAATAAAAACCAAGTTGCAGAAGAGCAATAACATAGCTCCATTTTTGTTAATAAATAAACACACATGCAAACATAGAAGTCTATGTGCAGAGAAAAGTTTGGAAGAAAACATTCTAAACTATTAATTATGCTTATGTTTGGCTAGTAGAATTGGAGTGAGCTTGGGAGAAAACTAGAACTTTTACATGTTCCTACATATGAATTTTTACTATGAACAAGTATTATTCTTGTAACTTAGAAAACCCACAATCACTCACAAAAAGAATAATTAATTTAAAAAATATAATATTTGGAAAGGAAGGATAAGTTTATTATTCTTTGTAGATTAGTTTAACTAGAACAACCCAAAGGATTCACTGAAAACTGTTTAATAAGAGAGTTCAATAAAGTGGTTGTTTACAGGATATATATTCCCCTAAAATAGTTTATCAATATTCCAACTATAACCAGCTAACAAGTATAATGGACAGAACATAAATGACCAAGAATAATATTTCTGACTTCCTTTTTCCACTGTTCATTCCATATTTTCTTTGCCCTCCTCCAGAACCTCAGCTGGTTGGGTTTATTTATCTGGTGGGATGACTCAAACTTCATTCCTGAAGGGTCCAAATCCTCAGTGGCCCTGATACATTTGAATCCTGTAATTTTCCATCAACTTTACTTTTGGACATGAAAGTACTAAATGGCAGCCTGGAATCCACTGACTTCCACATATAGGCCTCCAAGTTTTTAGCAGCAACCCAATTTCCTCTTGGTAATTAGGTCAAATCATTCCAGCCAGTAGACTGATCCCCTTCTTTTCATCTTGTTTAAGTGGCATGAGGGCTCAAAATTGGCTAGGTAGCAGTCTCTTCTTCCAAATCAATGGAACCATTGTTGTATCCCCAGTGGATTATTCCTTCCTTGGGAAGTAAGACCTCCAAACCAGCAGATCTCATAAGTGCAAGGAAAGAAAGCAAAAATTCTGCAAGTGAATTATAAACTGAGAAAAAACAACTTAATAACTGTCATAAGTGTTAAATGAGCAAACTGAATAAAAGATATACACATTCTAAGTAATATACTAGAGAAAAAAGGAAAAAATATTGCAACTATGAAACGAGATCAGGATACTATACAAAAGAAATATTCAAAGAATACTCAGAAAAGACATCTTGGATATCAAAAGCATAATAGCAGAAATTTTTGAAAACTCAATAGAAAAGGAAGAAGATAAAAAGCTATGGTAGTCTCACAGAAAGCAAAACAAAAATCAAAAGATAAGAAAATTAGATGACCAGACCAAAAAGTCCATCACTCACTTGATAAGATTTCAGAAAAAGAGAAAATGAAAATATTTAACAAAAAATTCATAAAATTCTCCATAATTAAAGAATGTGAGCTTCTTAATTGAAATGGCTCACTGAATACCAATAACAGTAGAAGAAAATAGACCCACACCAAGGTTCACTATCATTACAGAACACTTGGGATGAAGAAAAGATCCTACACGCTTCCAGAGAGAAAGAAAAAAATCACATACAAAGGGTCAGGTAAAAGGATCCCACTAGCAACACTGGAAGTTACAAGAAACTGGAGAAATGCTTTCAAGACTGTGAAGGAAAATTATTCCAATTCAGAATTATATACCCAGCAAAACTATCAGTTAAGTGCAAGGATAAAACAAAGATATTTTCAGGCCTGTAGGGTTTCAAAATTTGCATTCCATGCACCTTCTTCTAGAAGCTCTTGGAGGTTGTGTTTCACCAAACCGAGGGACTAAATCAACAAAAGAAGAAATCGGATCCAATAAAAGAGGGAGGTAATAAGAATCCCCAGGACTGTGGGGAAGGGAGATCCCAGGATGACAGTGTTAACAGCAAGTGGAAATGGCAACAATCTACACTGGAACAGTGATGAATGCTCCGGAAGAGACTTTTCCATTAAAATAAGATTGATAGATTGCCTGAGGTGTCCAAATGACTTGAGAGATTTTACAATGACAGTTTGTAGTTGAATTAACAATTAGTACATAGAAAATTAAGCAAATGAAAAAATAAGATGTTTATTAATTCAAAGAGAACATAAAGTAATATGCATAAGGAAAAGCAGCAATCCCCAACAAACTATATGATTTTCAGGGATAAGACTCTACATAGCACATTAAAAAAATATTGAGAAGATACAATAACAAGACATTTTAGCTCATATGGAAAATATGATTAATTTAGATTTTTAGATCTAATAAAAAAGGCAGATGGTAGAGTATGATTCCAAAAAATGTTTTTCCTTCGAGTAGTTAAACCAGCGGACACCTATCACCACCTATCACCGGACCTATCACCACAACTCTGACTGCTGATCAAAATGAGAGAGATCCCAAATGGATCCCCTCGAAGGTGTATCAATAGGGGCTGGACAGGAGGCAAGTGGCACACTCCAGGAGTGTTTAGTGAAAGGATTCTTCACGAGGCAGGGGCAGGTGTGGGGAAACCACAGAGAAGAGTGGAGTGCCCCTGGGCTGGTAATAGCAGGTGTTACAACCCGTATGTACAAAGGAGCAAGAGGAGGGAGCCGACCAAGTGGAAGAGAGGGTGGAAGGATCACCTTGAGAGGAGCTGCAACCTTTGGCTCTGATTACACAGCCAGCCCAAGGCCACTCTGTGGGGAGGAGGCAGGGAAATACAGGACTTGAGCTCGCCGTGCTCCCTCCCTCTGACCTCCCGAAGGGGCCACCCACTGGACAAACCCACTGGAAACCAGAGGACCAGTGAGCCTGTTAAAGTGGTCTGCACAGGTGTGCCTCTAAGGCAGAGAATGCCATGGAAAAGGTCAGCGTGCTGGAGGGGGAGGGTGGAGATGGAAGACTGGCGCACTGAACATAGCACACACTATTCCATGTAATTTCTTTTATCCCACTTTTTACTGCTAATTACCACATTCAGAAAATACCTCATCGCTATGGAAAATTGTCCACTTTATTTTAGTTTGCTCCAGATATAATGAGGCCAAATAATAATAATAGTAAATCAACCTTTCTCAACAAACACTTAATGAAGCATTCTTTGGGCACATTCTGATCCATTTGAAAAGAAAGAAAATATTTATGAAGATAATTAATTCATTGCATTTTGGAAGTGACTATAGGCAGAGAGGATAGTACAGCATAGGGAAGGATCATAGACACAGGCAGTTTTTGAAATGCATTTGAAGGGCCAGCATTAACCTCATTTGGGGAGGGGGTAGTTATTTGACTTGGTTTTGAACTGGCTTGGATGGGTGGCAGAAACACTCAGCATACGAGGCAGATGATGTGACGCCATTATCTGCAACGGAACAGCTACGCTATTTCCTGATTCTGAAACACAATAGAAATCTGATTCTAGCTTTGAAAATGTATCCTCACCGCAAATAGGTTACCTACCATACGTAGATATTATTCAATAAATACTCATGGTTCACAGTCTCCATGCCTGGCATCATCCTAGGGGCTATTGATACCTCAATCTACGAGACAGGCATTGTCCCCGCCCTGGTGAAAGCTTTGTTCAGATGAATGTTCTGAAGTCCAATATAGTTACATGAAAGACAGAAGATGTATAATGATCAGAGTAGAGCTGCTCTCATTTAATTAGGTATAGGGAGTCTGCAGCCCTCTCTGCTTCCAATTCCTTCTGTCCGTTGAAACAGAGTACATTAGTAGGAAACCCCTGTCCTTATGAGCTTCACACAGCATTGTCATCTCAGAGTTAGGGGATAGCTGTGTCTACTGGATGTCTACTGGAAGAGTTAGGCTCAGATAAATCCCAGAAGGTTGTCTGCCCATAATTCTCATTTAATACTTTTGGGGAATTATTTATATTATTAAGTCCTGGAATACTCTCGCTTTGTCATCCGTCTATCCATTCAATAAATGAGTGCCTTCTGTATGTGAAGCACTGAGGACGCAGTGGTGAAGGACGAGAGTCCTTGCCAGGAAGACGGGCTTTACACACCTACTTACACAATCAATCATTTAACTACAATTTTGATGAGTGCAATGAAGAGCAAGCACAGGGGGCTTTGAGAGTGTGGGACTGTGAAGGCTCCTTGAGGAAGTGACACGCAGGTAGATTACTGGTTGATTAGCAGGAATTCATTAGTCCAGGGATTGCAAACTCAAATTCCTTCAGGATGGCAGGCGGGTACCACAAATGTGTGCATCTGGCAGGGGAAAGACTGAAAGAAATATTAAGGCCCTGAGCAGGCTGGAGGAAGTCTACCAGCCTTAAGGCATTCACATTCTAACTTTAAAAATCTCTGGGCTGGCCAAACAAAAGAGGTCTGCAGCCAAAGACAGCAGAAGGGCTGGCAGCTGCTCCTGCTCGGATGATTCAGGCATGGGGAAGAGCAGGAGCAACGGCCCTGAGGCAGGAGGGAGCTGTCTGTCTGGTTGAACTGAAAGAGAGCAAGTGTGGTGGAGTGCGGAGGCCAGGGAGAGAGAGTGGCTCCCACGGGCAGGTGAGGGGAGAAGATCCTCATGTTCCTCAAGGCCTGTCGTAGGCAGTGAGGGCTTTGGTCTTGATCCCAGGTGCCCTTAGATGCATTGAAGGGTTGTATGCAGAGAAATGAATTAATTACACCTGCATTTTTCAATGTAGGAAAGGATTGGAAGCAGACAGGAAGCCGTTGCAGTGGTCCCCACCTCTCCTTCAGCTTTTCATCAGCATTATTTAAATGACCGTGTCTATCTTCATGCAGTCTTACCCCTGTATTCCTCACTCTAGATGACCAAGCTGGATGCTTCCTTCTTAGCCCTGACTCTGACAATGAAATTACAGGCATCTGAGCACTGGAATGTAAAGACTTGAAATGAAACTCTGGCAGCTATATGCAGAATCTTCTCCCTGCTGGCTGAAATGGACTTTGGTTCACTTGCTGAAACCAAGATGGGCAAGACAGTCCCTATCCTCAAGAAATTCATGTGTTTGGGGAGACAGACACTTAAGCCAATAGGTACTAAGCCTGTGGTGCCAGTGATGCTACTGTAAATCCTAAGTATTATGGGAGCACGAGAATGTGCCTAACCGGCCAGAGGTGGAAAATCAGGCGAGGCTTACCTGCAAGTCTAAAAGCTTTTGCTGGATTTATCATTTGGTTTAGTATTTTTAAAAGTAATTCTCATTTAGAGATTATCTCATGCAAACTTCTGACAATTAACAGACATAAGTGTGTACAGTTTTATTACTTGTGTATATAAATAACTTGAACTTGCAACACTTGCAACAACTTTGTCCACTGTCTTGGTGGCACTGTTCTTGGTTCTTAAAGATCCAAGGAGAAGGGAAGTATGATGAGTCAGCAAGTCTCCATAATGTTTATTTAAAGGTGAAAACTTGAAGTTAGGAAAAAATAGAGTGAGCCAGACACTTTTGCTTCTCTGTTTAAAAAATGGAAATTACAAACTCTTGCAAGTTTCATACACAGCCCATCATGTGGTATTTGCGTTTTTGTTGCTATTGCACAAGACAAATTGGGTGAGCATTCTGATGTTAAAATTAACTCACTTTCTTTTTCAACTTATTTATTCATTGGTATATTTAGGCTCAAAATTCATTTCTACCCTCTTTCTCTTCTTATGACTATAAAACACGTTCATATGACATTAATGCTACAAATAAAACACTGGGATTAAACATCATTTCCTTAGTGAAAATTATCTTTCTTGGTGTAGTAATCATTCCTCTTTATGATGTCTCTAAATCTAGATTCAAAACTCTCTAGGCTTGTATTAAGATTTCATTTTATAGCTATTTTATCCTCGGATAATTGACACAAAATCTTGTGATGTTGGAAAATCAACTATCACGCAGAGAGCATTTATTTCTGCTCACGACCAAGGGTAGGGCTCTGTGCTACAATCTCTGGAAGGAGGAAGACTTCCAGTGCTTTGCATCGTGAACCGATGACACAGGAGTTTCTTTAATATGAGCACTTGCCTCCATGTTCCCATGAGTACCTGTGGGGTCCAGCCGTGGACGGCAGGTCAGTCCAGAAGTCAGTCAAACAAGGTTGATATCATCTTGCTGACTGATTCGTTTTTAGAATGTTGCTCCGATGTCTCAGATACAAGCCCAAACATATGTCAAACTGCTTTTTCCCTCCAAGTGACAAAAAGAAAATGACAGTTGTCATCAGCCCACTTTCTACCCTGATTTATACAGTCTGTTGCAACCAGAATCTCTACATGGGGGCACATTGCAATGATTGTCATAACTTTGAAGAAACCAAATCTCTGATCTTTTCCAGAAAAATGTGTCAATTCTTTGATGCTAAAAAGCATTAAAACCTAAAATTGAGAGGGAAAGTATATCATATCCCTCTAAAAACTCCTTGAGCCAGCCAGCTGACAGTATATGGAAGTAATAATGATAATAATAGCTAGTGAGTACTGTGTGCAATGTGTTAAGACTTCTAAAGATATTATTTCATTTAATCTGGCACCTATAAATGGTAATATAAGG
The DNA here is from genome assembly GCA_031878705.1 of Tapirus indicus. Taxonomy (NCBI): domain Eukaryota; kingdom Metazoa; phylum Chordata; class Mammalia; order Perissodactyla; family Tapiridae; genus Tapirus; species Tapirus indicus. The sequence goes on along the minus strand of CM062933.1, from coordinate 53,245,815 downwards.
GACTCTTTTGTTTTGATGTTAAACATGTTTTTGCTTCATCTATACGAAAAGCGTAAAAGGATTAATAATGAGAGATGGGGTTTAGTACAGCGTCTATCACATAGGAAGCACTCAATGTATTCATTTATTCAAAAAAGTATTCGTGAATGAATGTCTGAAAGGTGTCTTTCAACTGGTGTTTATTCTAATGTGGCTATTTAGATGTCTCTAAAGCAAATTTTGAGCAGCACTGACTAAGACAAAAGTTCTCCTTCCTACTCCTAGAGGCCTACACATTTCATATGACAAACACGTCATGAGGAAAGTAAACCACGGGAAGCAGATGTGATACAGTGGAAAGAACCAGAAGCACTGGCTTTGAATCTCACACACACCTCCTACTCATGAGTCCCAGCTGCAGCTGGTGGTTGGTATAGGAGGGTGGGACAAGAACGTTTTCTCCCAACAGGATCTCGACGGCTGCTAGGGTCACATTCCAGTGGACTGAGGAGGGCGGAAGAGCTGCAGGCCCATGGGGACGCCCAGACAGTATATGTGGGTGGCCACAAAGGGTGTGACTCAGGGCAGCCTGGTGTTAGGAGCTCACCACAGGCACACCAGGTCCACCCTGGGGAGGGCCGAGGCGGCCAGGGTGTTCCCTGCCCTAGAAAGACTTGGATCAGTGCCTCTGAACCTGGTCATCTAACTGGCAAAGCTCAGACTCCTTAGCTTGATCCCAAGGACTCTGAAGATCTCACTGTAGTAGAAGTTACTTGTTACCACCGTCAGACGTATGGTCCACCTCACAACCTAACAGCTAGGTTATGGGTCCAGAAAGAGCTCGGCATTTTCCTAGGGCTATGCATTTGCTCTCACATTTCCAGTACCTGGGGTGCCCCCATCTCCACCCACCCAGCATTACTTGTCCAAATCCTCACCTCCTGCAGAGCCCAGTGCAGAAGCATGCCCTCCACAGGACGCCCTCTGACCCCCCAAATCAGACGCGATCTTACTGTCCTCAGAAATCTCATAGCACTTTCTTTGTATTTCACATTTGCCACTTTCTGCTTTGACTTGGTTCTTTGTATCTGTGGTTTAATTTCCTTGACGAGGAGAGAATCCCCTGGGAGAGTGATCCAGTCTTACGTATTTTTGTACTAACCACAGTACCTGGGCTCCAGTGAGTGGTTACCCAATAAACGCCCGTGAGTTGATCACTGTCTCCATCGCCACCTCGCCTGCTCTACTGAGAGTGAATAAATAACTATAACTTAATGGTCGCGTATGCACTCAAGTTATTGGAGAAGAAGGACAAAAGTGGAGAAAGCAGATTGTTGTACTACAAAGCATAAAATGGTGATGTGTGTCTGTGTGTGCGTTTCAACTGATACAAAAACATATCCCTAAATAATATTGCTCTTAGTAAAAGTGACAATAAATCTATTTATCATTAACTGCAGCACAGATTTTCTGAAAATCTCAAAGGAATAAGAGAATTGAGGTGAATGGAGAGCTTGAAGACAGTAATTTCAGATCTCCCCTGGGAACGGGCACACGGAGAGGCAGAGCCTGATTCCCTCCTGCAGCAGAAGTGTGTCGGTGTTATCCCACCAAGACGGTCACTGGTTCATGACCTCAGTCATTCCTGCTTCACCAAGAGCAGAGGAGCAAGAGATTGTGGAAGGCCGGCTGCCTGCTGCACCCCTCTCCAGGGGCCTCCACGGGAGCCACAACCACTGGGCTGCTCCCTCCCTCCCGGGGCATCTCCTTACCAGCACAGGCTGCTCTACTGCACTTCCTCCTTCAACGGAGAGAAACCCCCAGGTGAAGGGATGTTGGGATGTGGGCAGGGGGAATTCACCGTGTCACCCGCCTAGCTAATCCTGAGTTCTGCCTGGTGGGTTCCATTTCCGTGGTTTTTATGACTGAGATCAAGCTCCTTGTGTGACTGTGCAGGACTGACTTTCATTCTGGAAAAGAACAAATAGTTCTCACCTGATGTGTTGTCCCAGTACCCAAGGCTTCTGCCCTCGGGGTGCTGGGTGCCCTTGAGGGGCTACACCCCGCTGCACAGGGGGGAACACAGGCTCCCACAGCTGCCAGATGACCAGAGGCTCAGAAACCGGAGCCTCGCTCTGCTGCTGGAGACCACAGGGCAGGGAGTCCCTTCAGGAGCTCACGCTCTGTCACTCGGCTAACACCGCAATGAAAAGATGGCCTTGGCAGGGGCCTCGCTCAGTTGACTCTGCCTGCCAGTGGACACAGCAGGGCCCTGAAGGAGGGGTGACCGGATCTGCATTACTTCCTACGAGGAAAACTCTGTCTGGTGAACAAAAGCCAGGGATTCAGAACATAAATGGGAACACAGGCAATTTAAATGAGATAATCGAAAGTATGAGTTTAATTGAATTAAGTAAATCAAATCCCATGCACTTTCATTCTAAAACTCTTCTTCCATTAACTCCAATTATTTCCCTCTGTGGCTTTGGCTTTAAATGGATGTCAGCAATGATTACACTGGATTCCTGCCCCCCACCCCCAGCTCTCAAGGTGAAGGTGCAGCTAAGTGATTGCAGCTCCAAATGCGAGTGCCTCCAGCTCAGCACCAGGGCAGACACTGGACAAGGACACCGTCTAAAATGCCTGCACCGCAAAACACTGCGTTTCTTTAGTTCTTTTTGCCCGATTGTCCTCATTGTCCCCTCACTCTCCAGAAAAGGTTTATATATGTGTGTTCCTCGTACTTCCTAAGGGTTAGTAATTTAGCTCTTGTAAATTCTTGACATTTATCTTTCACCAACATCAGAAGCCAGCAACCCAAGCCATACAACTCATTCCACCAAATTGGTGGGCACAGTGTTAGGTAGGAAGGCAGACTCCTGCCCTCCTCTCCAGTGCACTCCTCTCAGCTGACCGGGCAGGTGTCCAGGGAGCCCGTCCCTTCATCAGATAGAATCTGGTGGAACCGTCCCCTCAGGCAGTCACTGTCCTCCAACCCACACCGGCCTTATCCTTGCCTGCTGTCACCCTCACGAAAGTTATTAACCTTGCCTGTGCTGGGAAAGGAGACAATGTGTGGCAAGATGGAGGTGTCACAGTTTGTCTCTGTGGACATAGATTTCCTCCAGACGAAAGTCCCTGAAACCAATCAAAGGCAACCTAACTACAAAAACATCACAGCTGATTTTGTTGCTTTTATAGGGACTAAATTCTCCAAAGCTTTGAGGTTAGAAATTTTACGGACGAATTGAGAAAACAAGCTTTCTCTAACAATTTTGCTGACTGAATTCTGCTTCCAAACAGTACACAAATGAGAATTTGGGGATTGTTATGGCTACTTTACCACTGTGTGATGAAAGATCTCCTCTTTGTCGTTTTGGGGTGCTGAACCCTAGAATTCTACTCCGGTCACTTAAATTGTGAAATGTCGTCAAATTCCCAGAAAAGTGTCAAACCAAGAATAATGCTTGCACTAACTATTCAACTGTTAGGATGTTGTCAAATCAAAAGTTTTGTTAGTGGTAGTGGTGGTTGATGTTAACAGAATTGACTTTTGTATGTGTCCTAGCGGTTCTCAACTTTGGCTGCACTCAGAATCACCTATAAGTGTTGAAAAATATGATGCTCAGGCCCTACCCAAGACCAATTGAGTCAAACTCTCTCCTGGGATGGGGCTTGGGTGTTGGAATTTCTCAAAGCGCCCCAGAGGACTCTAACAGGCAGCAGGAATTGAAAACCACCAAGCTGTAGCCTGAAATGCAAATTCAAGAGGTGTTAGATGAGAAAAACAGAGAAAAGCATAATTAACTGAACTAATCTCCTAATTAAGTAAACTGACCTCTATCCTAGGCACCTCAAATAAATTCCTAGATGTCCAAGTCCCCCAGTTGCCATTTTGGGGACAAAAAACAGAGCCAAAGCATTTATTTGTGCAGCCTGTGTGATGTAACACCGTAGACTTTAGTGCAAAGGGACCGTTTAAGATCCCTCTTCTTAGATAGCTGGGACTCACTGGCAGGGAACCCCAGCAGGAAAGCAGGTGGCGTGGTCCCAGGGGCAGGGCTGCCCTGCTCCTTCACCCACACACATGGAGGTTGGGGGTTTCTGGGCTGAGTTCCCAGGTCCCAAGTCCTTCACTAGTTCACAGGGAAGAAACAGGCCTTCCCTTAGCCCTGCAGGAGTCAAGTCTTCAAAGAGCTGTGTGAGGCCTTCAACACCAAGAAGACAATATTCCCTTACCCAGTCCCCTCCTTCTGTGGTTCACAGAGCTCAGCTCATCAGCAGGAGTTAGGACATCCACTGAAGTGACTGAGGCCTTCCCTTGACCTGGAGTGACTCCGCTTTTGGATGTTCCGCTGCGGTCAGCAGGGTTATGGTCCCAAATGAAGTTCTCATCTGCTTCCGGGAAAGGATTGAATCACACCCACAGGATTCAGCTGAGGAGGTACTGTTATTTTACATTTCCAGGGAATTCTTTTTAAAATCAATCTTATTCATCATGACTACAAAGATTGATTTTGAGAAATGAGAGGGTATCCGAAGGTTAAGTAACGTTAGTGATGTGTGTATAACATCTCATTATTACGGCATTTTCTTGAGTAACTCAGACCTCCCTGTGCAGTGCTGCCCAATGGGAAATGGGCCCTGTTCGGGCCCGAGGTCCAGAAGGCAGTGGTTCTCAGACTCTAGGGTGCATTAAAATCACCTCTTGAATTTGAATCTGCATTTTAAAGACACATCCCAAGTGCCTCTGAAGTAGTAGACAGTCCTCAGACTTAGAGCTGGGAGATGAGCACAGGGACACTGTTTGTGTGTTCCGAGCACAAGGACAATGATTACAGTATCAGTACCTCTGACAACGGTCTCTCGAAATGAATACGATCCTTTCAGTCTGGACCTTATTATTAATGTTAACAATGGGAATATGTTTCCAAGGCATTACAGTCTCAAATCTCTAAAGGAAACAGCAAGAAAGCCATTGTCTTCAGCTGAGGGCCATCTGCGAGGCCCTTCCATCGCACTGTAAATTCCCTTCTCTGTGTCCCGACTCCCCCCTCCCCCAGTCAGGTCTTCTACGTCAGCCTTCTTGGCCCTGTGATGGGGAGGCGGGGCAATATCTGGTGCTGGTAATGTTTGAATCTTTAACTGTCTTATTAGCCTCCCAATGGGTCACAAACACATTGTTTGGACATTTTGTGATTTGCATCTTAAAAACCTGTGTCTACGCATAAACCGGTTTAACATATGGAGATGATTATTGTTGTTGTTGTTGGTATTATTATTATTATTATTATCACGGTTGCCTTTAAGTGTTGGTTTTATGGAGAAAAGAGGAATGCAGTTTTTGGTGGCTTGAATGTAAGAACACTAAATATTTTGATTGATTGCTTGTCAAGTGAGATTTGACTAAATGTTTCTCCTGGCATCTGAAGGGATTCAATATAGACCAGGGGACTGCAGATAAAGTTCAGGACCCATTGTGGAAAAGGTCAGAGAGGAGAAGAAAAAAATAGTGGTGGCGAAGATAATATTCATAAAGGAAGCAGTTATCTGTGAAGTAGAGGGACATAAACAGGATGCTAAGGATGGTCCATAAACAAAGAAGGCTGCCTTTCATAATGGAGAGGTCATAACGGACAGGACCCCAAAATGGGGTTCATGAAGGCCACCCAAGGTTACTGTCAGGACAGGAGGAAGACCATTGCCCTCAGCACATTCCTGGATAGACAGAGAAATAGAGTGGAGATAGAGATAGAGATGTGAGAGAGGAGGAGAGAGAGAGAAAGAGGGAGGGAGAGAGCAGAGAGAGGGAAAGAGAGAGATAAGGACAGTAGATAAAGTAAAGCTTCTAGAGAGAGTTAAATTCATTGAGCCCTTACTGTGGGCGCTAACAGTCATGTGACACAGGAACTAGTGCTATCTGCGCTTTAAGATAAGGCACAAAAAGGGTAAGTAATTTGCGGAACGTCCTGCTGAGCTAAAACTCTAATAACCTAGACGATCTGACTCAGAGTCTGCATGCAACCAAACACTCTGCTTTAGCACTGAGAACAAGGTGGCTCCCAGGGCAGGAACGCCCCCTGTTACATGCACTTTATTGTACCCCCGCTCTCAAATTCATAATCATACCCAATAAAGGGAGAGTATTTAAAAAATAGAGATAGGCTAATTTTTAAACGTACAGATGAGTAGGATCTGGCAGCTATTAATTAAACAAAGCAAAATAAGACAAAAAGGCTGTTTACCCATTCCAATAATTTAAGAGACAGATATCAAAACCGGAAGTGACGATGCTTGTTTACCGGCAGTCACCAGAGAGTTCAAACTGGCCCCGACCTCCCTGCTTCTGAGTATTCTTGGCATCGACAACAAATGGATGCTGATGGAGCTTGCTCCTTTAAATAAGTTATCCACGGGGGTTGATTGATGTGACTTTTTTCCCTTAACATTTCATTATAGAAGTTTTCAAACATACAGCAAAGTTGAAAGAATGTTCCCATGAACTTCCGGGGTCCTCAGCACCTGGATTTTGCTGGTTTATCCAGACTCTACCTTAGCAACAGCATTCTTGATTGATCTGCAGCTCCGTCTCTGCGTCATCTCACGGTGCCCAGCGTGATGCTTGTTATTAGTTGAGTCATTTGGATGGATGCCGATCACTCACTACGCCTTAGGCAGGGATAAGTGGTGAGCAACTAATCGGGGCAGAGTCCAGAGAAGCAAAACAAAGAGTCCTTTGTGTGTTGTGCATGTTATTGCTGGTAAACTCCCCATGCATACTTAGGGTCAACAATCACCTGGTGGCAAAAGTTTTGAAAAGATATCAAGGTTTAACATTTGAATTTTAAGCTAAGATTTTTTGGAATTTCTTTTCTCCCTTAATTTCGCTCTTTCTCTTGCTTTTCACCCATACTGGGTAATGGAATGGGATGGAACCCACATGGTGCATAAAGGGACATTTACTCTCTAACACACTGGCCAAATCAACCCAAGTACCTTGAACTTCTATTCCAACAATATTCTCCCTGCAGCAGCCATTTGAACAAGGAGACCGCATTTATAGACACCTCAACCTGTCTCTCGTTAGAAAACCAACATCATCAGCCTCACTGAAATACCTGGGCATGTTGCAAGGATGGTGCACACTGTGAACCACAGCTGTGAGAGCCATTGCCCGGCCTTCAGTGTGATTATTGGCGAAGTGTAGATAAGGACTGACATGGGTTGAATTATGTCCCCCAGAAAAGACATGTTGATGTCCTAACCCCTAGAACCTCAGAAAGTGCCTTATTTGGAAATAGGGTCTTTGTAGATTTAAGCAAGTTAAGATAAAATCATTAGAGTGAGCCTTGTAAGACTGAGTGAGACTGGTATCCTTATAAAAAGGGGAAATTTGGACACAAAGACAGACACACGCAGAGGGAGAATGTCTCGTGAAGATGAAGGCGGAGATCGAGGTGATGCATCAGTAAACTACCAGAAGCTCAGAGAGAGGCGTGGAGCAGAGTGTCCCTCACAGCCCTCTGGTGGAACCAGCCCCTGAGCTCGGACTTCCAACCTCCAGAACTGAGACGATAAATTTCTCTTGTTTAAGCCACCTTGTTTATAGTAATTTCTTACTGAGCCCTAGCAAATTAATACAGGGATGTTGGCAGGAGCTCAGTGACTGCCTGTGAGGATGTCACGTATAAAGCTAAAAGCAGTGATGAGGAAAAGAATCGATTAGAGAAAATCCAATTGTACAAATTTCCTTCCAGCTGATGTACCAGCATTCTGAAGACCTCCTTTAAAAGGAAAAATGTTGAAAAATATAGTTTAAAGTGAGTTTTAGAGGCCATGTCTGATGATGACTGTTTTCTTACCTCTTTGGTATTTGAATGTGACTTATTTCTGTTTTATTGGAATGTGTGAATATACAAAGTGTTTCATAAGGAGGAAAGAGTAAGTCTCACAGAATACAGGTGCATAAGGGGTGAACACATCTGGGAAGAAATTCTGTGTTCTTCTTTTCAACTCGGCAGGGTCATTATTCCTTTCTTCTTACAGCAGATGCAGAAGGTCATGCAGGAAGTAAGAGGCTAGATATTTTTAATAGACAATTCTTTACAGAAAATCTTTCAGAAGGCAGTAGAATTTAATTCCCAGTTCTCCCCTACCCCTAAGCCTAGAAATCAAGTAAAATGAAGCAATTCCAATGGCCAATTCCTCGGAACTGGAAGACCTCCTGGGTTTTAATAAATGCCAACCATTTCAGAGGAATCACGGTTCCTCTAGGATGACCCAGATACTTCGGGGTTCTTTCTTCATTCCTTTAATCAAAGGTTCAGGCTGTTCAGTCTCCTTCCTTCTCCTATGTCCTGTGTGCCCCAGTCCTCAAATACTGGAACTTCATTCCAAGTCATCCAGCTTGTAAAACAGTATGTGCTCTAACTACATGGGGCCCTTAGACGGCCAGATTTTGGACTGTGGCTGAGCCAGCAGTGGCGCAGGTCACTGCAGGTGTTGATGTCATCCTGGCAGCTGTCACAACGAGGATATGCGCTAGGGTCGGTCAGGCCTTGGTCCGTAGAGCCAAGACTGCATCACATACGTATAGGGAGCCCCCATCCCCAAATGTTACATAAACTGGGTCAGAATTCACTGAGCTTCTGTTGACTTTTCTGTAACAGTGAAGACAATTCCAGTAATTATTTACCTTTCTGTCCGGTTAGATTGGATATAAAATTATATTCCATTTGTGTGTATATGTGTATACACACATATTCTATCTTTAAAAACAAAAATAAGCTCAGCATTTTGCTTTTCATTGCCATGTGATTGTTATCAATAGATCAACATATATTTATTGAGCCATGCATCCAGTGCAGGCTAGGCGTGGTGGGGGATATAAAAGAAGGATAAGGATTGCTCTCTGCCCTAAAGGTGGATTTGCATTAACTGAGTAGACAGAACTGAGGCTCCTGTCACACTCAAAGTACAATTATTGCCAAAACCTATGGTAAGTACTGTATAAAGGATTTAGCTCCAAGTATAATAAGAGCCAAAAGAAAGAAGTTGGCTTGACTTCAACAGCCAGTACAAGCTCTATCAAGGACATCAGATGTAAGCTGCCTTAAAAAAGAAAATTATAAAATTAGGCTGAGGGGCATGGTCTGACATATTATAATGTTCAGAACACAGAGACAGAGATGTGGAAATGGGGCTGGGTATGATCTGTGTTGGGAAAATTAACGTGTCTGATCCAAAATGCCACAGATCTGAAGAGAGGCAATAGGGAACAGGGACCACACAGATAGATACTTTCTCTTTCTTTCATTCTGTATGTTCCTTCTTTCCTTAAAAAATTTTAATTGAAAGCCTATTAGGTGCCTGGCTCTCTTCTAGGTGCTAGGGATAGGAGACCACATTTAATGATATGCAGCCTATATTCCAGTCAGGTAGACGCACTAGAAAGCTGACAGCAAAGTTATGGTTGGAGGGCACGTGGAAGAAAGTCCTGGAATTTTGGAAAAATTATCTAGAATTGGCAACAAGAATCAAGAAGCAGCTACTCCATCTCGAGCCCAGGGGTTCATGGGATATGGGAGAAACTGCCCCCTCTATAGGTGCATGGAGGGAGATGAACAAGAATTGATGTTCTGAGGGGAAGGCAAAGTTTCAGTTAGATCTAGAAGATGAATTGCATATCCTGAAAAGAGCTCAAAGATACAAGGTGTTTTGCTAATGACACTGATTTATGAAGCACCAAGTAGAAGTGTTTGGAGACAAGAAAGCATAAGAGGTTGGATCAACTTCATTGTGTTGGACCAAACAGGAAAATAATACGTGTGTGTGTGTCTGTGTTCACTAGTCAGTTCAAAGTTGGTTTAGGTAAAGGAAATCTCATTTGTGGTAGAGTTGTATTCCTTAAATGTGCCTTTTGCTCTTTATCCTTCTGCAGAAACATTGAATCTCCAGGTAACTTTTAAGATGGTATCCATCTCCCTTCATCATTCACCATCATCCTTTCATCATTCACCTTCCTTCCATACCATGCCAGCCAACATAACGTCCCCATTCTGAATTCCCTCAGTCCCATAGAATGAAATTCTCTCTCCTCTTTGGGAATCCCCTCAGACTCTGGAAACTTTCCTGCAACCACAAAAAACTCCACCCAAAATACATCTGAAGGAGCAGCACTAGCCAATAGACATGCTACCCCACGAGACTGGAAACAAGTTCCAAAATCTTCAAGTCATCTTCTCACCAGCTCCACCAAGCTTTTTATTTTCTGCTACTTCTGGATTGCTGAGAGTGGGGAATTACTTGGCAAAAGTTGAAATACACCCCATAATAGAAGCTATTTTTCCATATACTGAACTCTTCACACCACTCACCAATTTGACAATAAACTATGTTCTCCATGCATGAGGCTGTACTGAGTAATCTCCAAAACAGATGAGTCTGTTCTTTTCAGACTATCATATGCACTTGTCTTATCTGGTACTCACAAGAATCCAGTGAAACAGACAGATGTAGAGATTGAGGTCAGGGAGTTAAGACACTTGCACACATTCACATAGGACCACAAGTAGATTTACTGTAAATCTAATGGAGGTCAAACATCAGGGCTCCCCTCTAACATGGGTTCCTTCTGAGATCCTGGAAGGGAAAGAGGCCCACCAATGTGTTCACATGGTTATAAATTTCTATAAAATAGTAAGAGACATTTTAATCACCATTGGTGATTACATCACAATTGGTAAATATCACTGTTGTTTCCACTCCAATTTCCCCTCCATCAGATTTCTCTTCATGTTGGGTGGCCTTGAGCACTTTTAGGATCCCACTAAGGAAAAGTTGAGTTGGGGATATATATAGGTGAGTGTTATAGAATCCATTTATGTGGTCCAAAGTCACTCATGTGTATAGTTACATCATTGCCAACCTTCCTGGTGTAGGAGTGGCCATGAGGTATGTATTCTCCAATCCCCTACTCCTCACTCACACACACACACACACACACACACACACACACACACCCCATGCCAACTTCTTTGGCTTCTACACAAACGTTGTAGGATTACAGGTTGCCCTACAGCATCTGGCACTGGAAGTATTTGGGTATCAGTAGTGAGAGAGAAACAAATTTTCACATATAAAGACTGGATTATCATTTCATTCTCTATAGAAGAATAGTACAAAATTGCTTATCTTTTGAAGAGATGACTGAAGAGTATGCAGCCGGAAAAATTTTGGAAAAAGAGTATTATAGAAGTGTGTCAGGCTAATAAAAACGCTGTGTTGTTTTCACACACACTTTGCAATATACACGGCATTTGCCAGCTTTTTAAAATTTGTAGTTCTTAGTATTTCTTTTCTCATTATAAGTAGATATTCACTTTCATAGCTAATTTTGTATTTCTAATTTGTATTTTTTTCTTAAAGAGACCTTTGCCAAGTTGTATAAGCCCTCAAAATACTTTCAAAGAAACTAAGTATTCTAACTCCTAGTCTGACAAAACTTGCAGCCTGTCAGATCTACCCAGCCCATAGACACAGTGTCAGAAGCAGAAGTTACAGTGGAGAATCTGACCAGTGGTAATTTCCACTAAGAGTAGGTCTTTTTGTTTTCTTTTCTAGTGACTTATCCGGGTTGAACATTTTGATGCCATGAAAAAATTGAGAAATTCCCCTTTCCCCACCCCAAACCTCCACCCCAGTAGATTTCCTTTTCACACACGCCTCTTCATTTCCTGATTCTGGTCCAGGCTTGAAGCAAAGGTACCTGAATCCAGCCAGAAAAGCTGTCATTACAACAGTTTTGGCCTAACAGGGGCAGGAAATACCAACAAACCTATGCGAACTATTCCCCCATGAAGAGTCAGCCTGAATGCGCAAATGTGGGACCTTGCATAATTCACATGATGCTCAGATAAGATCGGACATTTGGAAACACCTCTCTTCCTAATCCGTGGAGGCCATTGGGTAGGTATGGCTTCCCCACAATGAAATGCTGAAATCAGGATCTGTAATAAGATTTTTTTTAATGTAAGCCCCTGATAAATAACAAATAACATTTCTATTGGGAATATTCTTCCAAATAACTAACTTTAATTGTCCAACAGATAGAAAAAAATAAGATTGCCAACAAACACAGAGAAGATTCGGTCTTATTCCTTGAGAAAAAGGATTCACTGTCCAGTCCTTGCACAATTAAGTACGTTCACTTCAATCAGGCTCCAGGGTAAACAAAACAGAGTTCCTTTCCCTGCTGCGTTACGAGAAAGAAAAGAAAAGAGAGAGAGATTACCCCATAAACTGCCTGACCCTCCCACCCAGACCAGAAGCCGACTCACAAACTCATACAGCACACACAACACCCCCGACGTGATGCATCTTTCTTTTGGTGAAACATGTTGTGAACACACGTTGTCAATACCTGGGCTAGAAAGTTTGACACAATCCTGCTCTTCAACATTATCTTAAATCCTTGACTCGAGTGTTTAGGACAATCTCTCTTACTTCCACCTTGGGCTCTTCTCAAATTTTTATTGTTGTTTGCGGTACATGACGTAATTGTTTTGAAATCCTGTTTACTATGCTAGTAATAGCATTCAAGTGAAACAGACATTTTAGAATTTGCATCGGCCTTGTCGTGACCTGCCTGATGAATCAGCCTTGGTCAACCCCCACGCGGTTTCCCAGTACTGACACAAGGCTGCTTTCCCCACTAATTGGAGAACCCTGTTTATGCTGGTTCATATACATGTCCAGGCTGGACTGTTTGAATTGCTCAGGGGAAGAGCACTAGGCAAGGCCTGTAGGTGGTGAGCTCTCTCCCTGAAGTCTAAACCATAGTAGAGGCTACAGAGTGAGATCTTCAAAACAATTCCTTCTGCAGAGGCCTGGATTTTGTCCTTTGTATGGTTGGTTCTGAGCATCGTCCCACGACTTCTGTTTGCTTAGCTCCCGAATATTTTGATGTTGATACATCGACTGTTAAGGATGGTCACAAAACAGATGGTGGGACTGGGCAGAAGGATGCTTGGTGGCTGCACGAGAGCCAGCTATGGTACATCTCCTGCAATGTCCTTCAGGCAGAGTAAGAGCTCAGTTCCGTGTTTGTGAAGAGATGATTAATTAAATGAATGAACACACTTTATGGGGAATGAGCAGAAATAGGATACGTAGCTACACTTTATGGGGAATGAGGCCCTGCCAGCCCCAGAGGCTCACTTAGACAAGAGCCTGCTAATCCTAATGGCATCTTGGGTTGATGTGTTTCCTGGTGCTGATCAAACCCACCAGACAGCCCCAGTCAGAGATTAAGAGGGACACGCCCCTTCCTCTTGTATTATTGGGAAGTGAATAAGAAAATCACTGACCATCAGTTCTACTGAAACCTCTATCATCTAATTTATAAATTATTCTTGGCCACTGTTCCTCCACCCACACACTACCTAACTTCTACCCTATTGACTCTTCATTTCGATCTCCTCCCAAAATAAAAGGAGAGAGAAAAGCCTTAAAATCTTTTTTTTTCTTAATTAGAAACTCTTATGAAAATGAGGCCAAGAATGGGAGCAGAGGAAATGGTGAAGAGAAGAGGGGAAGGCTCTGTCACGGGGCTGTGGGTTTCAGGCGATCACAGAGCACCTTCTCCCCGGCGGCCAGGTTAACTGAGAACGGAAGACGCGAGGTGCACGCCAGGCAATTACCTTCTTCAGTAAACCTAGAGTTTACCCACCATTCAGGCTCAACCTGATCGTAACCCCAATCCCACTATAACTAGCACTCTAAACCTGGCGATGGGGGTGGGGCAAAATGGACACAAAGAACACTAAATGAGCCTTAGTGTATTACAGAGGAATGGCCAGGCCACACTGAAGGGAGGGGGAAGAAGAGAACCAACCCGAGTAACTCTGGGAAATAGTATTTTATCTACATGCTGAAAGGTAATAGACAAAAAGAACTGCGCACAAATATACTCAAGTAAACTGCGTCTCTCGGGGGTCTGGGCTAGCAATTCGGAAATTATTTTATGTGTATATTAGGACTGAATAAAAAGTGAATCTATTTTGGATAATGGAAGCGAGGTTTCTCCCTGTTGGAAAAAGGAGTTACAAATTAGGAAAGGGGAAGGCTAGGTGCAATGAGTCCTGTGGTGCTGGGTCAGAAACAGAGGCATCAGTATGAACTCCCGGATTTACATGCGTGTGTGTGTGTGTGTGTGTGTGTGTGTGTGTGTGTACAAAGATGGGCTACTTATAGCAGTGACGACCTAGAGCTCCTCTCTTTCTTTTCTTTTGTTTTTTGTTTTGTGTTTTTTTTTTTTTTGAGAGATCATCTAGGGTCCTTGAGAGAGAACAAAAGTATATTTTGTCAGTGTTTGTAAGGGAAGCAGGTCCCAGGCTCACACTAAGACAGCAGGTTCACCAGCCTATTCCAAATGGGGCTGCAGGGGCATTACTAAGCCAAAGCACAGAATTGGGGCAGAACTGCATGAAGGGAGGGGACTAAGAAAATGCCAGTAACAGCCAGGAAGGACTCCTGTTCCCAAGATGCCTTGATCCAGGAACCATCTTTTAAGTACTGCAAGCTCCACTGACTCCATTTCAACTCTCACAAAATACTCACAAATTCAGAGACTACTGCCTAATTTTAGGATATACTCTTGATCTGTAAAATTTGTTTAAAGGCAAAAGTCCTCCTGTTTAAAATTTGTGGGAAAAGAGCAAACCTAAACTTTTAGGTCACTTTTAAGCCATTTTTGAATTAACAATGTATGATCTAAATGAAAACCATAGCAATTCAAGAGCACATTTCAGGGATTCTTCACACAGACTCAAAAAACTTACAGGCAACCAAGTTACTTTCTCCAGAGAACTTTCCCATCTGTTAGTCACTTGCGCGCCTTTAAGGAGAGATGAGTCAAAGAGGCTTCATGCCACATGGAATGAATCACTCCTGGTTCAGTGAAGTCTCTGAGGGGTATTGACAAGCCATCCACTCTTTGCTTCCAAGGAAGGATTTATTTATGTGTGAATTCAAGAAGGAGCGAAGATGACTGTAACACTTCACATCAAACCAAACCGAGACTTGAATCAGGGACCCAAACACTGATGTTGATGGAGAGGGTGATGGCGCCTGCTCTACAGTGTGAGCATTGTGGTCCCTCACCTAGGATTTTCTGTTTCTGTTTCATCACTCCCTGTGCTGTTTTACCACTGTCTGAAAAACTCACACCCTAGGAAATCTCCCTGTGCTGTAACTTCTCTCTCAATCTGACCGGCAGCCCCAAGAGATCAAGAAGGTCTAAATCAGATGAGTGTATTTGCTCCCTTCTCCTGACTGAGCTGTCTGAGAAGTTTACAATAGGAATGTAATGGAAATTCAAAAAATATAATCATTCATAAGTTATAGGATCAAAGGTCTAGCTAGGAGCTAAAACGACTGTGCACAGCCCTATTTTGGATCTCAAAGCTCTGGACCTCGAAAGAACATCACCATTTACAAAGTTTTCCCTGTGGTACAGCTGGGAGTTCAGGTTTTTGAAATTTATTGAATATTTTATTTTAATTGAATAAATTGACATTTATTGAATATTGAAAAATTGCTAAATCTAAAATATAGGATGCGTTCATAAATAGTGATTGTTTATGATGTATCAGACTCTGTCCGGTTACTGGGAAGTAGAGATAAATAAAAAGATGGACCCTGCTCTCAACAGACTTATGAATGGAGAGAGGACGTGTAAACAAAACGAGCAAATAATCTGATATGACATAAAGTGTGAGAAGGATGAAGAAATAGCATAAAGAGGGGAGCTTTTAACCCTGGGGGTGTCAGGAGTTGTAAAGAGAGGGTCCTGCAGAAACCGACATCTGAGCTGGTTCTGAAGGAGAAATAGGAGGTCACCAGGCAGCCTTTAGGGGAAGGGAAAGTGGAGGGAAGGAGGGGCAGGGCTTTTTTGGAAGCCAAGAAAACAGCAGGTGCAAGTGGAAGCATGAAAGTGTACCTTGTCCTATAAAACTCGAAGCCAGTGTTATTGGCGAGTTGAATGGGCGAGGAGATAGGAGAGAAGCAGGTGCCTGGCGCAGTGGGAGCAGCTACTGCCAGAGGGCATCAGCCGGCCAGGGCCACCCGCGTCACACCCACTCTCATGCCCAGTTATGATCTAACAGGCAGAGGGATGCCACCGAGAGGTCTTCAGAAGAGACGTGGTCAGACTTGCACTTCAGATAGACATCTCTGGGTGAAAACAAAATGAGAGAAACTACGGCGACAGCATGAAGTGTATACAGTCTGGTGAGAAATGTCTCTCCCTGGTATTGCTTTAATCTTCTAAGTCATACTGAAGAGCACTAACCTGTCTTTTCTTCTGATCCTTCAAACCCCAGACCAATCGCTAATGACGTCAGCAGCAATGACATGAGTGGGGGGGGCCATGGAGGATAGGGGAAGGAGGGATGTTAAGACTGCCACCATCCCCCCTTTCTACCTGCTCCTTCAGCTAGCCCAAATAAACATTCATCTAAATAAACACATTGTGCTTGCCCTGAAAGGGGGGCTTCGAGACCAGGCTCTGAGCCCCCTTCCCAATCACCTGCAGCTCTAAGATGCCCCTCCAATATACAAATTCTGGCGCGTCCACCGAGTATCAGCAGATGACTCCCAGATGATCCTTTGGTTCTTCCAGAACTCAGAAGTCTCATGACGCCTGCTTGTGTAAGGCTCCATGGGAAACCCCTCAGAACCCCACTGTCTGCTAATGGTCAGGAGAGGCCTCTGCAGGTGGGGCCTGGGGAGAGAGTCTGCATTCCTCAATGACTGGTGCCATTGCTCCTGAAACTGGTGACAGATGGTCTGGCCATGGGCTAACTCCTCAGCAGAAGTTCCCAAGAGTCTTTTCAGGTGTGACCTGCCACATAATCATATTCTATCTGAAAAGTAAAAAGCCTAGAACAGCCCCATAAAACACAAACAGTATTAATGATCATCTGCAAAACCAGAGTGAATTTCCTGTAGTGCTTTCAAAGCATAAAACCAATGGCTGCTCATAAATACCTTCCTTTGTTTTATACATTTTTAATAACTGGTTAGGTGCAATACGGTTACGGCAACTTACCTTCTTGAGACCATAAATACCGTGTCCCTGTTCCTCTTCTCTTTCTTTCTTTCTTCTTTTTCACTTTTATTTTCTGCTTAGCTGTTACCAAGTGGTAGATTGTTCATAAGAAATTAAAACTACTTTCTTTTTTGAAAAAATCAGTATTAATTAGTAGGGTAAACAGATCCTCTCTTTTTTCCTTATCTCACTCCTAGGGTGGCCAGATTTAACAAACAGAAATACAGACAGCCCAGTTAAATTTGAATTTCAGATAAACTACAAATACTATTTCAGTATAAACACATTCCATGCAATATTTGGGACATACTTACACTCTTACACTAAAAAATGTCTTGTTATTTGTCTGAAGTTCAAATTTAACTGGGGATTCTGTATTTTTTTTTTTGACAACCTATTAAAAAAGACCTAGTTTTATTTCATGGCATTTTGGTTAGAAGATCTAGTCTGAAAAATATCTTCCACCCAGCTTTACAGAGTGGAATATGGAGAAATATTACTTGGTTCAATAAAAAATAACTTGATGTCAATAGAATATTATCTAGCCATTGCACAAGACACTTTGCGATAAGTGCCAGTATCCTCACATAGGAAAACGCACATCATAGGCGAAGTAAAAAGAGCAGGATGCACACTTACGTAATAGTGGTAAAATAATAGTAGCTAGCCTTTATAGAATGCTAACTACATGACAGGCGTGTTCTAACTGCTCTTTTGTATTAATTTGTTTAATAGTCGCAGCACTATGAGCTAGGTACTATTACTATCCCCAGGGCAAAGATAAAGAAACTGAAGTCCTGGAAAGGTTTACTTGCCCAGTAAATATTATATATTCACACATATGTGTGATATACATATTACCATATGTATATAAGTATGTATATACATAAATGTATGTTACCAAAAAGCTACATGAAGAACAAAAGAGTAGAAGAAATTACAACAAGCTGTAATGTTCCTTATTTTGGGTAAGAATATAGTGATTTTTAAAATCTTATTCCTGCATTTTCTATATTTTCCATAAGAGCATACATTGCTTTTCAAATAAAACAATAACACAATTTAAAATGGAAAAATTACCTAATTAGAAAAACTCTATTCTCATTTTTTGATACCCTTGTTATCTGCCCACACCAAGTATTAGGAAGCCAGCTTTAGAGGGTTATGTCATTCCGAGTTTTAACCCACCCAAGTCTTCACTGGGCAGATACTGGCCTCTGTCATTTAAATCGAGGGCCCCTCTGTAATCAATTGGTTTATTCAATCCCGTGATCCCAGTGGTCACTGCACATTCTGCAGAAGGTGAAATAGAAAATATATCTGTCAGTAAATAAATAAGTAAATAAATGGAGTTCCTGTGGCTTTTTGTAGCCATTCCATTAGATGGAGCAATGCTGGCTGCATGGCCAACTAGGAAAAGTACCAGCAATTTATGCATGCCTCCAACTCATCCTCTTGATGTACTCTGAAGACTCAGTCCCTTCAGAGAATTACAGACCCGTCCAAGGTGAGGTAATCATGTTGGTGTTGGCACTCGTAGCGAGAGGTGTTATCAGTCATGTATCAGAGAGAGGATCTCAGAAGGGCATGGGTCAGGCTCCAAGCGAACCATGAGCTGAGATGGTTCCAATGGCTCTTACGTCATCACTAATAGGAAATTTGTTTTTACAGGAGACTGTCTCTAGCAAAGCATAAGCTGCTGGCTTTTCCTTTGAAGGAAAGATGCCAGCTTCTAAGCTCATCCTTTAATTGCCTTACACGTAATAGAAGAGGTCATTAGTGCAGTGAACAACCCAGAACAGGGACGTGGAAGCTGACTGTTCTCAATCCCCATCATGGAAAGTTCACTGGGAGGTGTGGTCTGAAGCCAACCAGAGGATGCAAGAGACTGGAGAAGAGCTCGTTAACCTTCAGACCCACAGCAAAGTATGCTGCCTTCTTTCCTTTGCAAAGCAACCACGGGGGACTTCTCAGAGAGATGCTACAAAGATGCTTCAGCCTAGAACAAGAGTGAGTCATGGTTTGTACAACTCAATGGTGCTGCCAACATGCCTCTGCTCTCCCTCACAGTTTTTGTTTCCTTGGTATGATAATTAGTTGTTGGCATTATGAATGTGTCTTCTGAGAAAGAAAATGTGGGCACCTGTTATTTCTGGAATGCATGTTCTATGCATCTTATTGAGGTAAGCTATCCACTCAAAGTCCAAGTATTGGCCAATGGGTGGTCACCTAACCCAGAGTTCCACCACCATCACGTGATGTTTTTACTGGTCCAAAACAAGGAACGTGATTTCCAGCTACTACCTTCTACCTTCTGCTGAGATAAACAGAGAGCAGACTCTATTCAGGAAAAGCAGGAGTTACAGTTTCCAAAACTTAAAAGCTATCATCTAGGGGTTCTTAACCTTGGCTACACATTGGAATCATCTTGGGAGCTTTTAAAAAAATACTGATGCTGGGGCCCTGCCCCAGAGCAGGTTAGGCAGACTCTCTGGGAGAGGGGCTAGCCAGGGCATTGTTGTGCTTGCAAGGCTCCCCAAAGTGCTTCTAACGGAGAGCCAAGGTGGAGAACGACTGATCTTGCCCATCAAGGCCCCTCCTGGTGAAACAGACCCAGAGAGGCTGACGGACTGTCCCGAGGTCCCACAGCTTGTTAGGGAGCGTGCCCTCATCTGTTTGTCTGTCTTCTTCTAGACTACAAAATCCTTCAGCGCCCGAACCACGATGATGACATTTAAATCCTCAGTGCCGACCACGACAAACATCTGATGAGGGCAGAAAGCCAGGAAGGAAAAGATGGACTGAAACCTGTTCTTCCCTTTGCCCCTCAGCCTCTCACAAAGAAAAATTGTTATTAAGATAAACTTCTATGAAATTTTAAGCCCCAAAACTAAGTCAGTAAATATCAGCTTCCCGAAACTTATGACCCATTCATTTCTGGAAAAATTCTGAGTCAGATTGTCTCCCCAAATCCCAAGCCAAATGACTACTCTAGTTAATCTGTCTGTTTTAACTGAGAGCTTGTCCTTGTTCAATCCCCTACGCGTCACTACGTCCTCATCTTGCAGAGTCTCATTTATTTCCCTAGTTGAACTTGACATTTTCCAATTAACAGGCCGCTCAGGATGGCGTGTTTTCCTTCAGTACCAAGACTGCAGAGTGAAGAGAAGGATTGTGGGAGGTGTGTGCTGTGAGGAAGGAGACCTCGGCCTGGAGTCTGAGTTGCTGCAGCCTCAGCACAGCGGCCCAAGAGTGTTCTGTGGCGTCGCTGGCTCTCTCCACCGCTGGCTAAACGACGTACCACCAGCCGGTCGGGTGGAACTCAGGTGGGATCCAGCCTCTGCGATGTGGTGTGAGGGCTTGGGATTGGGCCCAGGTGCCCAGGCCCTACACCGGGCAGCAGGTGCTCCAGAGCCGGCCGTGTCCCGCCCTTGCAGCTGCGGTGCACACAGACCACCCTCCCAGATGCCGGCCTCCCCACTTGCTTTCCTCTGCCCGAGGGTGTTCTCTGGACCCCGGGACCACCTTGCTCACCCGTGTGGCAGACTGACAGTGCCTGAGAATGAACATCCCCCAACCCTCACTGTGGCCTTCAACCCAAAACTGACAGGAACTGGGGTTTCCAGCTGCCCCCACCTCAGGGGCAGTAACTCTGAGGCCTCTGCTGAGTTTCCCTCAGGGATTAAGTCCCAGGGTTTAGGTGTCACCTGGCTTGCTAACACCGCACCCTTTGTTAGCTGCCTTCCCTTCTTGCCCCCTTTCCTGCTTCCTTGCTGGCATTCCCTCAGCTTATCCCCCAAATAATGAAATCCTTGTGTCAAGGTCTGACTCTGGGTGACCCAAAGAAGACACAGTGACCTTGTCAATTTATAGTCATTTGATCTTAGGAAAGCCATTTAACCTCTCTGAGAGTCGCTGTCCTCCAACACAAAATAAGGAAAGGATTGTGAAGCCCCCCTTGGTCATAGCAGCAGGCAAAGTGCTGCTTCTTGTGCTGTGGAAGCCCCCCTGACCAGGCCCAGGCCCCAGTCTCCTTCCCACCCTCACCCCCTCATCTCTAAGTGCTCCCTCCCGCACGCCCCTCTCCAGCCACAGGGAGTTCCTCTGAATTCTTGCAGGTGCCACGTCCCACTTGCCTCTGGTCTCTTACTTATGCTGACCCTCTGCCTGCAACACTCTTCTTCCTTCTGTTTGTTTGTCTCACTCCTGCGCATCCCACAGCTCTCAGCTGAAATGTCACTTCCTGTAGGGGAGCCTTTTCTGACGCCCAGTCTAGAACCATGCTCTTGTAATGTGCTACCAAATATAGTGTTCCCATCATCACGTTTGGCATGCTTTATCATAATTTCTACTTACTTCTCCAAGTCCACCTCCCTTCCCAACCACCATCATCACCCACCTCTATGCTCTTTGAGAACAGAAAGTCAATTAATCTTGCTCCCCACTGCATCCCTGATACCCAGCCCAATGCCTGCACGTAGGAGGTACTTAATAAATAATTGTTAAATAAAAAGCGTACTTATTTACTAAACATCAGAGTTGGTGAATAAGAGGAATAGGAGTTAAAGCAAAGCTTCCGAACCAGAGAGCCATGGCTTTGCCTCAGATGGCTTGCATCCAAGAAATGGCTTTCCCCTTCAGCCCCTGTACCGGAAGCCTTGGGAGAAGGGTGTGGAAAAGGTGGAATTCTCTTCAGCACAGAGCAGCTTTATCTTTTTATCCTAGCATGGGCTGTCACTATTTTTAACATGAAAAAATTTTTTAAATTTGGAAAGCACTGTGTTAAAATAATTCAGCCAGGCACTCATAAAAATGCAGTTGAGATTTGGAAAAGAAAGTTTAGCAGCAAACGCTGAACATGAGCAGTGCTTGGAAGCAAAAGGCGCCACATTCATCAGCTGTTAGGGTCAGGGCAGCCTTCCTCAGGGTGGGCCTTTCCTACATTCCTTTACACTTGGTGCCCTGATGGGCCTTATCTCAAAAATCCCCAGATCCTCTAGGGATGGGGCCAAGGGCAGAGACACTCCCAACCTTTTCCAACCACTGCCTGTCCTAAAGTCCAATTTGCTTAGCATGTGTAGAGGCGTCCTGGGGCCTGACTTGGCCTACCTTTCTCTCCAGGCTCATCTTCCTCCACATCCTTCTTTGCGCTTTCCCTGTGCATTGATTTGCAGGTATGATGTCCTTCCACATCTCTGCGCTGTTGCCCCTGCTATTCATCCAACCGACTCCTCCCTCTCCCCCCACCCTTCCGTCAATTTTCCCTGCCACTCCTATTCGTCCCCTGAGACTTGACTCGAGCCCCCGGGCAGCCTTCTCTGAACTTCAGATCAGAAGTTCCACTTTTGGCGTCCACTGTTTTCCCCAGCACGTCTACGTATTGAAGATACTGGTTTGCTGTGCCCCCTCCTCCACCCTCAACCACTGGATGAACTGTCTGAGCACAGGATCCACGTCTTATTCAGCTGTCTCCTCAACACCAAGCACAGTGCCTGTCCCCGAGTAGACACTAACAAATGTTTGCTCAAGTCAACTAAACAGTACGATTGTTTTTTGTGTAATCTAACCCCTGTCTGACCAATAGTAGGCACACTTTAAATAAATTGCTGATAATTGATTTACTACCAAATTATAGTAAAAACAGTTTTTGTCACGTGCAGTTTAAGTATTATTCAATAATTTGCCCAGATTGGAAAAAGGAAAGGTCTTGGCTTTAAAAAAAAGCCAAGTCTCTCATTTTGAGTGCTGCGATGACAACAAACAGTCCTGGTGTGAAACTCCTTGCGAAGGGAAGGCCCTCCGGGCGTTGGACTGCAGACGGTGACGCGCTATTCCTCAGGTTTCTCACATGCGCGAACGTATGGCAAATGCGACTGAGCATTCCTAAGTCCATTTTCTATTTTAGTCAAGCCGAATAGGGGTGGTCCTTTGTTGGGATGAATGAAATCTGCAGTTAGGCGTTGGAATTCGTTTCCACGGGAGGGGTTATCCAACAAGCCTTGCTCCAGTTCCGCCCTGGCGCCTGCCTTAAGAGCACTCAAGGCCAGCGTGTCCACGCCTGGCCAGGGAAGGGCAGGATATTTAGCTTATCTCCCGCCAGCCCTGGAGGCTGCAGCAGGATGCACAGCCCCTGGGGACCGGAGACGGCCACATCGTTGCCCTGGGCCCAGGCTCTCAGCACAGCCTGAGGTCTCCTGAGGTTTCTGGGGCTCTGGCTCGTTCAGACCTTCGGCACAGTCCCCACATTCCCTGCCAACTACAATCCTGCTATTTATTGAGCTGTTGTCAGATAATGTGCTGCACATTTGCATAATACCTACCCTCCTCACACAGGCGGAGCAACTGAAATGATTTTTGACATAACTTTCCCAAAGTTGGTGAGTAGCAGTGTTAACACCCGGGGGCGGGGTGTCTGTCTGCACACATGATGATGCATGTATTACAACGGCGATAACACTTACAGTGTCTATGGTTTTCACATGGATCAGCTCATTTTATCCCCACGAAGGCAGAAAACCCTCCTCTTACTGATCAGGAAATTGAAGCAGAGAGATTAAGTGAAGGATGAAAAAATGCACCTCCATAACCATGTAGTGGGGGCCGGAGGAAGCCCATTTCCTGTCTTCTGATTCAGAACTCTGCCCATCCCCTTACACACATACACATGGACACACACACACAGAAATGCTTCGCTTCTAGGGAAAAACAGACGAGTGAGAAGAGAGCTCATGCAGAGCCAGATGTGTAATTTCCATAACAGAGGTTCTTCATAAACATTCCAGACACCGTGAGAAATCAATTATAAGACCACTCACACATAATTTCCCTACAAGCTAGGAGGCCTGGTAGATGCCAAATTGGCTCACAGTCAGGATGACTGACTTCTGCCCTGGTTTCTATCCTACTTTGCCCTAAAGTATAGATTGCAATTATGAAAACACAAACGTGTTTGCAATTTTCACTCCACGAATAAAAGCATTCGAACTGAATTCCCTGCTAGCACCAGGAACATATGGCTGCAGGTGAAGACTGATTGCCTCTTGCTGTGACGTATGATATGACGTCTCTAGATATCTGAAGATCTCAAACATCCGCTTAGTGTGAAGGCCCAGCTATTATTCACTGTAGTTGTGGGAGTGGGGCAGAGAAAAGCATTTGAAGATGGCTCTTGTGAAAATAAGCTCTTGGTCTCATGAGACCTGCCGAGGGAGTGAAGTGCTTAAGGGGTGGATACACCCTGCAGTCGGAAGTGTCACCTCCATTTAAGAAACAACAGGGTTGGTTCCTACCACTTGCCCTAGTGTGATATGTTCTTCCTGGATCAACATCGCATTGATTAATGATGCCAGTTAAAAGCCAAAGCAGGGGGCCGGCTCGGTGGTTTAGTGGTTAAATTCGTGCACTCCGCTTTGGCGGCCTGGGATTCACAGGTTTCAATCCTGGGCATGGACCAACACACCGCTCGTCAAGCCATGCTGTGGCCACGTCCCATATAAAGTAGAGGAAGATGGGCACAGATGTTAGCCCAAGGCCAGTCTTCCTCAGCAAAAAGAGAAGGATTGGCGATGGATGTTAGCTCAGGGCTAGTCTTCCTCACACACACACACACACACAAAAGCCAAAGCAGGCTGAGTGCTGACCTCCATGAAAGACTGTAACGTTGTGTAAATCTAACAGGGGCATTGGGAAGGGGGCATGACACTGAAAGAGTTTCCTTGCTTCTCTGGCAGGTAAGGATTTACATTAGAATGAGGTCAAGTCATAACAATTTCTGTTTTAATTTGTCAATAGGCAATCATGAATTGTAGTCACTGATGGTGCCATCACCAACAACTTCCTAGGTGCCAAGTGGCACGTCCCTTTCCAGTATTAGAGAAACTGCCAATCCTGCTGGAGTGATTTAACAGCTCTATTTCCAAACAAGAACATAATACTATACAGAAAAATTAGGTCAATATTTAGCTTATGCATCTTCTGGCAATAGATAATTTTAAATATACAGGGGATGTAAATTTACCTTGACCGAAGGCTCATCATATGTCATTTGCTGTTATAAATCTATGAGAGTTGTTGAAATTCTGGAAAATTCAGTTTGCTGCCCCTGCAATAGCCTTCATGCACCATAAACTACCTTGGGGCCTTTCCCCTTGCTGATTCCCCTGCTGGAACACTTCCCCCCTCACCCACCCGTCTTCACTCGAAGTCACCTTCCCAGAGAGGCTACCTCTGACTCTTCTTTCTAAATCTAAGCCTTCCCTTCACCAATCTTGGCACTTCCTATGCCCCTTTCCCATTTTCTTTTTTTCCATGATTTACTGTATTTTACATCTATTTATTTTGTTTCTTGTCTATCTGCCTCACTAAAATATAAGCTCCATGAGACCAGATATTTTTCTTTCTTCCCCACTGCTAAAATCCCTGCTCTTAGATGAATTCTTAGTACATAGTAGTCATTCAGTAAATATGTGTTGAATGGATGGATGGATGGATGTATAGATGAATAGATGGGTAGATGGATGGGTGGATAATCATTGGATCCATGAACTTTTTCTGTTGGCTGGAATCTGACACAGAGAGTACAGGTCCAGAAGCAAATAAAGGACAAGCTGATTTCTCAGCTTTTTTCTCTCTGCTTATTGGCAGTTGTTAAACCATCTGCTGTACAAGACAACTCTACCATTTCATTCCTGAAACCCTGTGTTGCTCATATCACTACATGGTAATTTCTTCACTTATCCAGGACAGCCATGTGGTAATATCCTTTGAAACAATCCTAAAAGAATGATATTTTATGATTTGGTTAAAAGAAGGGATTAAAGTGGTTACTGAAGATGTGTCTCTGAGGAAGTCTAAGTCTTTATGTGTGGTTGAACACAGAATCTGCCTCATGGGCCAGACTCTTTATATAGTCTAATTTAAAAGTCTAATTGTCAGTGGCACTTTTTATGCCCTTAATAAATATTTAAATTTATCCATTCTACATGCATTAGGTGCTAGTTCTTATATCTGTTCTTTTCTGTGTGTATTAGGGATGGTCTGGCCACCAATGTCCTCACTTAAAGGAGAATACCCAGTTGGTTCTTTTGGGTCCTACTTGATCCGATGGTCCTGCACGACACCCCTTCTCCTCATAAGGTGTCCATGCCCCCCCCCCCACTTCTGTTGGAGCTGAGGTAGGAAAAGAACTTACAGTAGTTTAGCACCTAAAGATGGTGGGTAATCCAAGGGCAATGAACAGGAGGGGAAAGAGTAGGCCATCATTCAAAGGCTCTTTGGGGTCCTCATTAGGTGATAACCTGAGCCAAGTCTACTTCTGCTCAGCTCCCTGGTCCTGGAGGTGGAAGATCCTCTTCTGCTCCTGCCCCGTCCTTCTCTTCCCTCTCTAGTTTCAGTGGTCCATCAGCCCTCTCTTCTCCCTTCTCCAGATCCAGTTTTATTTAAAGAGGGAGGTAAAACTCTGCTCCATGCACCCTAAAAGGCTCCCACTTAGGATGAAGTTTTCTAAGAGCCTTTGTTTTTGTTTCACTGTGACCAGAGGGAGAAATGATCACAGGTAAGATCACACATAGAAAAAGCACAAGTTAATATTTCAAGATGTACACTTTTACATGCTGAAAGAAGTCCTCCACATCCTTTACTCTGAAACCCACTTCTTGCTTGAGACCTGCTCTCTCTACTCCTGTAGGCACAGATTACTCCTTCCTCAGAACCACCCTGTCTACGCCATCCACTTGTCTCTCCTGATCACACTCAACATTGCTATAGTTTCTATTTTGTTGTCTTTTAATCTGTCTTAAATTCAGTTTTTGTTTTGTCTTTCTAACTATATTATCAACTCCTTTAGAGCAAGAAGTCCTAAACTATTTTACAAGCTACTGTGCCTTATATACAGCAGGTATTCAGTAAAAATCTGCTTAGGCACTGATCAAGTCCCAGTCTGGAACCATCTGTGAGATGCAACTGACTAAGAGAGGAGGGAGCCTAGTTGGCACCAAGTGGTTTTCCAAAGCTTTGACATTGGGAAACCCTCCTAGCCTGAGTGTTATCACTAGAGATCTTGACACAAAATGCAAGGCAGGAATCGCACAGCCCAAGGACACAATGTGACAAAACTCTAGAGGGAAGTTTGGATTGAGGATGATGATGATAAAGATTTGACTATACTATTAACTGTGTACCAGATACTGTCCCAGCTCCTTTACATGTTTGAACTATCTTAATCCGTACAATAAACAGTCTGTGTGATCTACATGCAAGGAAAAAACATTTGTGTGTGACATAACAGAACAGGCTCAATATGAAAGAGCAAAGTAGAAATTGAAAAAGATGAAGTTTTCGGGTTAGCATCATTTTCCCATTAGAAAGCCTTAATCCTCCCCCCAGGGAAACAGCATATTGCATAATATTAAAGCATTTGCATTCTTTGTAGTGCTCTTAAGCTTCCATTACCAAGGAAAAGGATTTCCACTCATTTAGATCATGAAGCAAAGGATTATGCAGTTTGAGTTCCAAGATGTAAAGGACTTGAAAGAGACTGTTTGGAGGGAAAACTAACTGAAGACAGGAAGGTCTGTGTTGGCATCGTGGTAGAGTCCATTATGAGCAGTCAAGGTATTTCTCTTCCTTTCTTCCTTCTTATGGCTGTCTTGATGGCACAGCTCATTTCCAGGAGAAATGAATCACGCATCCTCAAGTGGCTAGCTGAGTCTAGGGGGTCTCAGTGTAACATCAGCACTGTGTTTACTCAGAATGTAAATTAAATTCCCGGGCTGGGACAAGCCCCTGGAAGAGACAGCACACTGAGTTCGTCACGGTAGGAAAAGGTAAAACACAGTGTATCCTCAAGAAACCTATGAAAGATGCAAATTTTGGTAGGAAAAATGCTATCATTATTATTAGTTATTGTGTTGTTATTTAATCTGATTTTTCCAGGAAATTAGAATTTATGGAGTTATAGGACTCAATGGAATAAGGAAAAGCTGAAGGAAGTAGTAGTAAATTCTCAGCCTTGTTTGCTGGTTGATTTCTTTGTAGACCCAGGGTAAATATAATAACCTCTAGATGGCTTATTCTGTTCTGTGCTTGAGACATATTAGTAAAATTATGGTGAGTTTGGTTTCAGTTTTCTGAATGAGATTTTGCTGATCGGATCATTTGATAAAGCCGTGGACTCATTAGGACAAAGTTGGGTGTCCTGAAGTACACATGAGCCCCTTCGCCTTCACTGCCACTCATTGTCCTCCAACATATCCACACTGCTTGTCACAGAAGGACCGTGAAAGAGCCTGAAGAGAGCAGCATGTAGCTCACGCTCAATAAATAGTTGTAGAATGAACATTGGTTGAAATTCCTGCCTCCAGTGTTACTTCGGGAGGAGTGATCAATAAAGGTCATCCCTTTTTAGCTAAATTTGGTTCTTCCATATTGCAAAATACATCTCAGGATGAAACAATAGGAGTCTGAATGGTACTAA
Organism: Tapirus indicus; assembly: GCA_031878705.1. Taxonomy (NCBI): domain Eukaryota; kingdom Metazoa; phylum Chordata; class Mammalia; order Perissodactyla; family Tapiridae; genus Tapirus; species Tapirus indicus. Next base: position 53,217,253 of record CM062933.1, on the reverse strand, counting down.
AACTAGTCATTTATGTGTGTAATGATATGAACTGTTCCCTGACACTTAAGTGCAATGAATGTCACCATCTGTGGGACATTCAATAACCAGCTACACACACAGAGGGAGGGTTCCAGGTCTTTGGGGCATCCCACCCCAGGCTACACAGTGTGGCAAGGCTGCCCCACATGCCCTGCCCAGGGGCTCAGACTTGAGAAAACCACAGCCTGTTTGAAGTTCCATCCCCAGAGCCCAGCAGCCTCATTCTTCCTCCCTCTTTGCAGTGGAGGCTTGAGAGAAAATTTGTTATATATCCCCTGAGGCAACAGAGAAACTAAATGGGGACTCAGAGGGCTAGATCCAGCCTACAGGCAACTTTCTGTCTTACAGAGAGTTTTAAAAATTAGGAAAATTTTATGTAAATATGTGGTTTTGCAGCTTCTCTAAAATGTCAGAAGTTCTGGCGTCACTGGATGACACTTCCACATGGCAGTAACTGGCGGGAGCTGAGGAGCAGCCACCCTTTCAGAGGACCCCATCCACTCAGTTCCTGATGGTGCCCAGTAGCCCCACCCATGCCTTTTGGCCCCCTGGCCCTCAACAAGTCTGAAGTTTTTGACCTGGCCTAAACATTGGGGGTGAGAGTGGGAGGTCTATACCAGTGAGAGAATCCTCAAAAATATCAATTAATTTATCAATAGGACTGTAGAATCGGCTCCTTGTGTACTTGTGCTCATAACTTCCCTCCCCTTCAGCTTCCCATAGCAACAAGCAAATAATTGCATAGAACTTATTATGGGCCAAGCACAACTTCAAAATTCACATATTAACTCATTTCAATCTCTGCAACAACCCTATGAGGTAGGTATTACTTTTATCTCCGTTTTCAGATGAGGAAACTCAGGGTCAGAAGTTAAGTAACTCGCCCAGGATCACATTGCTAGGAGACAGCAGAGTGAGGATTTGAACCCAAGTCATCTGAGTCTGGAGTCTTTGCTTTGAGCTCCCACAGTAGGCGTCCATGCGCATCCACTCAGTCAAAAATTGTATTCTTCAAAACATGCCCCCTGTCTATGTCTGGATCCCAAAGTTGGGCTGGTTTTGCCTTCTATGGGCTCCCAGACCCCCTGTGTTTATTACCCTCGCAACACCCATCACACTGCCTCGAAATTGCCAGCCAAACTTTCTGCCTAACTCTAAAGCAAGGACAGTATCTTATTCACCATTAGGAGGTACATAGCAGACATTAAATATGTATTTGTTGAATGAAAAAATAAAATATGTGTTTTTTTAAACTTTGTATTGTTACCCTCTTGGACCAAATTATCATCATGTCAAAACTGGACCAATTAACATCCTACTGAATGGCCTCATTGCCTCTGGACTCCCATCTTTCCAATGCAATGTCCTCCTCTGCAAATAATAATAGCTTGTGATCAGAGATATTGTGAGGATTTAATGAGATGTTTATAGAAGTGCTTAACCCAGTGTCTGGCACTTGAAAAGCACTCACAATATAGTACCTACTGTTGTAGATGCTACTAGAATATTCCATTCAACATCCTTGTTATAAAGTTACCCCCAGACCCAACTTACACTCCTGCCTCCAGCCTGCATGTGACTCCTTTCTCATCTTCCCCTTGTGTTTTTCCATCTGGCATAAAGAACAGAGCGCCAGAAGCCTCAGAAAAAGTAGGTCTCAGCCCCCAGGAGCAGAAATTGTACTTGAGGACTTGGAATGCAACATGAAGAAGGCACATTACTCTTATATTAACACGTACAAGCATACATTATAGAATATAATACAAAATTAGCATGAATTTTTCAAAAGATAAAACATAAGACTTAAAGAAAATTCTTACTTGCAGGTGGCTGCTTTGGGTTAATACCCTCAGACCCTTGTGGAAACTAGGTCCCCTGCCCTGTGAGAGTACTATCTAGCACTCAGCAGGACACTCAAAACCCTCCCTGTGGGAATGCAAACTGGTGCAGCCTCTATGGAAAACAGTATGGAGAGTCCTCAAAAAATTAAAAATAGAAATACCGTATGATCCAGCAATCCCACTCTTGGGCATCTACCCAATAGACATGAAATCAACCATCACAAGAGGCGTATGCACCCCTATGTTCATTGCAGCATTATTCACTATAGCCAAGAAGTGGAAGCAATCCAAGTGTCCCTCAACTGATGATTGGTTAAAGAAGATGTGGTATATACATACAATGGAATACTACTCAGCCATAAGAAAAGACACAATTGTCCCATTTGCAACAACATGGAAGGACCTAGAGGGTATTATGTTAAGTGAAATAAGCCAGAGAGAGAAGGACAGACACTGCATGAACTCACTCATATATGGAATATAAGTGAACACACGGACAGAGAGAACTGATTGGTGGTTACCAAGGGGAAGGGGGGTGGGGGGCACAAGGGGTGAAGGGTTACATCCACAAGGTGACGGACAAACAAAAATGTACAACTAAAACCCCACAGTGTTATAAACTAAGACATCAATAATAAAAAAAAAAAAAACCCTCCCTGCTTTCCACACACTGCATGGTCTTTTGTAGCCTCTGGTTTCAGTGAGAAACCTCCTCTGTGAATGCTTTCAGGTGACAGTAACAGTAATAGCCAACCCTTACCGATCTTCTGCAGTGTGCCATGCACCCTGTTAAACAACTTATATATACTATATCTTTTAATTATTCTAAGAACTCAGAGACATAGGTATAAATGTTACCTCCTCTTTAGAGATGGGAAACAAGCTTGGAAGGCTTCAATCATGTGTCCCAAGTTACATGGCTAAGAAGCAGTGGAGACACTCCAACTAGGGCATCATCCTCCGTCTTAGCTGTTAGGCCACACTGGGAGCTCTAGTACAGGAGCTCCCTGTTTCATTATTATCCTGGCATTGATTTGAATATGCATATTGAATCCTTGAGATGAAGAGTTGAAACTCACGGAAACTCATATCCTTTATTTGGATTGTTTCTCCCTTCTCATCCAAACAGTGGTGATATATACCTCACAGACTAAACAGATACAGCTTAGCATACAGACCTTTACAAATAGGGGGGATATTTTATTGTTGATTTTCCTTAAGATTTCATGTTTGTGCACTATCTAGAATACCTTGCAATAAAACATAAATTTATGTTGCATTTTAAAAGGCTTTCAATGGTGCATTTCATTATAAAAATAGCACACACTAGGTAAAAATAAGAGTATTCCACTTTATGTACACTTGAAACCCTTTCAGAGAAGCTAAAATATTGGTACTCTGTTCAGCCAAAGCTGAGAAGGAATTCTAGGCAGAACTTTTTAGTTAAACCCTATATTAAAAATTAAAAATAGAAATATAAAATCATAGGCTAGATAAGGAATAAGCATTTTTAAAATGTAAATAAATAAACGGGAATTTTAGACAAACATACATATTGGTCTCCACCCCCCCACCCCGTTCAACAGCTCCCACCCAAATGTCAACTCTGTGCTTCAGTGACAAGATGGAGTGGAAGGAAAAGCAATGTCAAAGGAGAAACATAGTCACTGAAATGTGTTTAACTGTTTACAATGTCTCACCTTTCACAATTCAAGTGATTTTAGGTTGCATATAACTTTCCAAAGTAGCCATCATCTCATCAGAATTTTATTAGATTTTTAACTAAAAATTATTTTTCTCATTCTGTCAGGAAAAGTCTAAGCTTTTTATTCAGCTCCTTACAGATCTCTTTACTTTAGGAACTAATAGAAAGTTTCATGAAACTCTTATGACGCAGATTCCATCAGATTCTTAATCACTACCAGAATTGTGTTTGGATGAGTTTATCTCTTGATTAAGAAGGTTACTTACAGGGAGAGGCTGTTTGACTAATTTTGTAATCAGTAATGCAAGAAAAAAGAAAAAGAATAGTCACCAAAAGGAGTAGCTACAACTCCTCACGCAAATTTTGTTACACAGGCCATTATGAAAAAAGCACTGGTGGCCGAGGGCTGAGGCTAAAGGGAATGAGTCAGCGCCTAAAGAAATGTGACAGACGCCGAGTCCTGAACCCAGCTCCTAAGGAATGATTGGATTGTCAACACATTCCTGCTGTCCTATTCCATGACGGATACTCTTGACTATATCTTCTATTCTATTTTGTGTAGATTTCATATATTCCTGTGATTGGCTAGATTTAGAACAGGAATGTCAGTCTCTTGGGCAAGTCAGTCTCTCTCTGGGCCTCAATTTTGTCGTTGATAGAACGAAGGGTTTGGATTAGAAGATCTGTAAGTTTCCTTCCAGCTCTACGTTACATTCGACAGTTCTAGACACCGGCTGTGGTCAAATACTATTCTTTGTCAATGTCCTAGCACCAAGCACAACACCTAAAATCTATGAAATATATGGCCAGAGATCAATGGATGGAAGATTTCAAAGGGACGAAGTAAAATATCTGAGATGATTTGGGTACATTTGGTAAATCGTAGGATTTTAAATGTTTTTCAACTTTATTGTAATAAATACTTGTTGTAATAAATACAACATTGTAGAAACTTAGAAAGAAAAAAGCTAATTGTCTCCCCTATCCATCTCCTGAAGTAACCAATTTCAACTTTTTGTTGCATAACCATCCATTCCTTTCCCTATGTTCATATAAAAATAAGTTGTTTTTTCTTTGTAAAGCATTAGGATTACACATTTTTAAATTTGGCAATATATTATGCAAGTTTTTGAACTCATACTTTTTAATAGTTGCATAGTATTCTTTAGTAGAGTTGTATAATGCATTTAATTATGTTCTTTTTTCCCCAGATTCTTGCTATTACAACCAATCTTGTAATAAGTATCCCTACACATAGACTCTTGTGTGTACAGTCTTGTGTATAGTCTTGTACTTGGGCCTGGTGTGTACATTTTCAAGGAGTTTACTCTCAGAAGTAAGATAACCAGGTCAGTGAATAGGCGCGTTCTAATTCTATATAAATATTGCTAAATTATTTTCAAAAATATTCATACTCTCCCAGCTATATGAGTACCTATTTCCCCAGAGTCTTGCCTGCTTTGAATACATAATTCTTTTTAATATTTCCCAGCCTGATAAGTGAAAAATGGTATCTTGTCATTTTAAGTCACACTTTCCTAACTACCAGAGATTTTAGCATCTTTACATGTTTATTTGCATATGTGTTTGTTCTTTTGCATTATGCCTTTACTGATTTGCTTTTTATATCCTAGGTATCTTTTCTATTAAGTTGTTTGTCTTTCTTTTATAAATTTATAGGAGCTTTTTGTACGGAAGTTATATCAACCCTGTGTCACACGATTGACATGAATTTTGAAAACTTTTCCTACCTATTACTTACGAAATAATTGATATAATAATATTCATTTTTTAGAATTAACATGGAAATTGAGAGTGTACCAGGACCAAAAATAGTTTCACATCACAAAATAACTGCTGTGGACTGAATTCCGTGTCTCCAAAATTAATATGTTGAAACCTTAACTCCCAACATGATGGGATTTGGAGATGGGGCCTTTGGGAGATAACTAAGTCTAGCTGAGGTCGTGAGGATGGGTCCCAGAATGGGATTAGCACCCTTGAGGAAGAGACACCAGAGAGCTTGCTCTCTCTCTCTCTCTTCCTGCCATGTGAGGACACAGCAAGATGACAGCCATCTACAAGCCAAGAGGAGAGATCTCGCCAGAAATGGACCATGCTGGCAACTTGATCTTGGACTTCTAGCCCCCAGAACTGTGAGGTAATAAATGTCTGCTGTTTAAGCCACCCAGTCTACGGTATTTTGTTACAGCAGCCGGGGCTAACTCAGGCAATAGCAATATAAAAACTCAAAGATAATGTTGCCTTAAAGAGAGCAGCATCCTTCAACTTCCTTACCAATTATTGATGGCTATTTGAACAGTTCCCACCCAAACTGTTAACATTACTAACTGAGCATCTCTTTTGGCATTAAAGGTCCTGTGCTCTCACTTACTGAGCATGACCCACGTTCCCAGAGGGGAGGGGAAGGGTGCAGGGAATAGACATCTAGTGCTGTTGAACAAACTGCTCAGTGTTAGTGACATAAGACAACACCATGTTACTGTGCTCATAGATTCTGGCTCTGCTGCCCAAAGTCTGGGACTTAGCTGAAAAACCTCAGACACGTCAGGGCTGGAATCATCTGAAGCCTTTTCCATTCACAGATCTGGTGTCTGGGCTGGGATGACTCAAACACTGGGCTCAGCTGAGATCACCGGCCAGAACATCTACTCCTGGCCTCTTCATGCAGCTTGGGGCTCCTCACACTATGGCGGGCTCTGGGCAGTCCAGTTTCTTACACGGTGGCTCAGGGCTCCAAATGAGAGTGTTTCAGTGAACAAAGCAGAAGCAATACGGCCTTTTATGACCTAGCCTCAGAAGTCAGAGCATCACTTCCATTGTACTATATTGGTTGAAGCAGTCAGAAGCCCACCCAGATTCAAGGAGCGGGATCACAAACCCCACTTGTCAATGGGAGTAGAACTGAAGAATTTGCAACCATGTTTTAAAGTTGTCACATACAGGTGTAAACTAAACATATAAATAGATATAGATATATGTACACATATGTGTGCTTGTATATTAAATCCCCTTTAATCCTCCCAACAAATCAATTGGATTGGTAGTACTACATCTATTTTAGCTTGCCCAGGGTCACATAACTAGTAAGTTGTAGAGGCAGGGTTCAAATCCATCTACAGCAAAGCCATGCTAATTCTACTAACCCATATGGACTTCAGGGGAGACCCCGTTAGTTTCATGCTTCTTATTGCCACTCCAATAATTTTGAGTTGACACCATATTCATGGTATCAGATTTCACTTGAAAACAAAATAAGCTAGAGGAGATGAAATTGTGTTCAATTTAAATAAGCCTTATTTGCACAACAGACAAACCCCAGGTAAACTTCGAGAGAGTTTCAAATTGCAGCCAATCATTTTCAGAGATCATGAAGGCACAGCATTTTCTAGAATTCTAAGATGTGAAACTCCTGAGTGGTTCTTTCTCTTTGCTGGGGCTGCCCCTGTTGCTGGATATATCAGCCGAGCTCACTCTCCCGGCTCTGCGAGCCTCAGATGATTTGAATTATCTGAGAAATTGACTCAGCTTTTCATTTCATGGTGCACATAGAGATAAAGCCAAAGATCATGCTTACGGAGTGGAGAACACAGGACTCCAGGGCAGGCTACTGATATCCTCTCGCGTTTTCTCAATCAATACCAATCACAGTAGCCTACTCCATTGCGTACACAGCAGGGTGAGACGTGGACAGGAGCCGCCCCCCTATGCCCCGGCTCATTTGTGCCCTCCACAGAGAAGCAGCTAATGAACATCTTTGGACAAGTGAAGTTGAAAATATGATCTTCTGGCCTCAGTTAAGGATTTATATTGAAACTGATCTCAAAGGCTGTGTGTTGAAAGAAAAAAAGAGAAGAATCACTAAAAATACAAAAAAAAAATACATCTTATAAAAAGGCTATAAAATCCATTGCTGTCTAGAGATTCGACTTCATTTCTCAAAGTCATTCAAAAGGCAATCCGGTTCACAGACGATAATGACCTTTGCGGAACGCTCTGCTGGCCTGCGCTGTTCGTTCCCACTGTGTGTGTTTGTGTGCGGAAGTGCGTATCCATATGTTTGCCTGGTCTCCATCGGTTACACAACGACAAAGTCTTGCTGCAACATTGAAAATACCCTGACTGAGGAGACAAAAGGCCACTATAATAAGTCAGGTCATGAGGGACCTCAGGGAAATGCATTTTCTTTAAAAATAAGCGATCTTCACAGGTTTCAAATCCTTTGTATAATTTAAACAAGAGAATAGAAATAAATAAATAAACGTGAAATCTGGGGGAGCTGTAAAATTCACTGTTTATGTTGAACAACTTATCACTAATATTCAAATGAGCAATTACTAACAAATTGATTTGTCCCCTTGGGCTACATGTTGTCACATGGCCACAAAAAAGAGGATTTCTTTATGCCTTTGTGTCAGAAGAGGCTATGTCGTAAATAGGTTTGGTATCATTTTATTATCCAGCGCTAATGAGAGAAAAACCAAAGAAAGAAGTGTGTGTGTGTGTGTGTGTGCGCGCGTGCGCGCACGCACGCGCTAGCGTGGGTGAGCAGGCCCAGGTAAGATGCAAATAACAGAGAGATCTAGGGAGGCGGCATGAATTTTTAATCAGCTGCTACAGCTTCTCAAACTGAGGAATTAAATTTTGTAATTCTATCTGAAAATATTTCAGGTAATAGAGAAAAATAAAAGTCCAGTGTATGTGGTGATCTGACTAAAACCATATCCCAGGAAAAAAATTGAACGCCTTAAATATGAGTTAAATACTATTGTTAGGTAAGATTTGCCAAGACAAATGCAGGTCTTCTTATTGGTTTGTTCTCTTATAAATGTAATGACTAGCACATACTTGACATTCCATATGTAGTGTCAAATCAGTTAACACTGGAGATATTTTTTGACCTTTTTTGCCAATTAGAAGAACATAGTTGATAAATACTGACTCTATAAGGAAGCTGTATGTCTATAAATTGCTTGATTTTTTTTAACATAGTGAGAATGGAAACAAACTCTGAGTATGCAGCGCGTGATCATTACTTAGTCTCTTACCTACAAAAGGAAGGACAATCCATTCCTACTTGCATCTTTTCTACAAAATTCCATGAATCCATTTGGTATTGATTCTTTTTGTTTGTACATAATTCTTTCTCTCAAATAAAAAATATAATAAATGATATTTGAGGTTTGGTTTTTCTTTTGTACTTTTTCTTTGATATATGCATGAATTAAGTGAAAAGAAATCTAATTTGTTGAAACCAAAGTATTCTAATTTAAAAAAGAAAAAGGTCTTTCACATATACAAAAACAAACCCAGAGTCCCCAGTGGGATTTCCTAATTCCTAATTACATACATCACCATCCCTGTGGCTGGAGTTGTAAGCATACGATCAAGTCATCCTAGCCAGAGCGGAATGCAAAACATTTCTCATGACACGGTCTATTTGCGTCCCTTTCTCCTTAGGGACATTTGTCACTAGACAGATATTTTATTGTTTATTATCTTTTGTGTTTTCTAGGTTGCTATAGAAAAAAAAATTCACATTCCATTCAACAACTAAACGTATCACACAAAAACACTTTAATCTCTGGAAAGATAAACTTTCTAAACAGTGCTACTTGCTTTGGTAAAACCAACGATGGAGAGTTACTCATTGTTTTGCAAATCCCTTTCATGTATAATCTGGCGCTGACAACTGCCTTGTAAGGTAGAGGGGATGCATTTTATTGTGATTATTTTACAGACGAGGATACTGAGACTCAGGGAGTTGAGGGACTTGTTCAAGGTCACACAGTTGGAGGAGGGAGGTTAGTGACCAGATCTTACGGATCAGCACACACTCTCTCCACCTCCTGTATACACCGGTCGTCAGTCCTACCTGGTTAGTTTAGTTTATTCTTTGTGTTATAGTTCAAACATTATTCTTGGCAGGAAATACACTATAAAAAAGCAAATAGAGGTTCAAGGGATTCTTTTTAACACCAGAGGTTTTTGCAAAAAAGCCATGTCATCCCAAGGTGGCAATGTCATTGAAGCTTAAGGAAGAAAGGGTGAGGACAGAGGTCATTAGCTCTGACTAGAGCTCAGCACATCGGTTCTGATGGGAGTTTACTTAATGGTTTAGGAATCTCAAAGGTGTGTGACAATTCCTACAAATGATCCAGTGCCAGGGTCATTGATGCTAACCGTACATCGTTTTTTGTTTAATTTATTTGAAAGCCATTCATTGACTGCCTGGCCTGGCTCAGGCGCTCCACTGTGAGCTGGGGCTACAAAAATGGATAAGCGTGTTTAATGAGAAAAGGAGGTAAGTAAATAAACTAATTTAATTAAAGCAAGTTTAATGTGCAAACATGTTATGTAAGGATGTTGTAAGAGTCCAGGGATTATTTTCCTTTTTATTATAAGCAGTAGTCTATGGTCCTTTGTAAGTATTAACGAGACTGGCAAAGGAGACATTTAGTAAATACTAGTCACGCTGGGCCTACCTGCAGGCAGCTTTATTTATGAAAATAGAGGTAAGAGTAGATGAGGGATGCCTTATTTTCCCTGAGGAGCCAACAGTGTACTTAACATATTTCTCTTTTCCTGTAGTGACCAAAATGTAGTCCAAAGTATTGGACTCCCTGACCCGGTCAGAACCCCTGCCCTTTGCTTCTCCCCCTTCATCTGGCAGACCTCTATTCATTCTTTAATGGTCTGCACTAACATCATCCCTTAGAGGAAACTTCCTGGGCCTCCTCTCTACCCACTCTAACTCACCCTGCCACCCCTCAAACCGAGTTGGAGCTGATGCATGTATATATACATATATATATGCATCATATATATATATATATATATCATTCTTACCACCATGTGAGTTTCTCCACTAGTTTCTCACTTCCTTAGTGACAGAAAGTATTGATGTTTGTAGTCACACAACCTTCCATAGGATCTTTGATTGACTAGGTGATAGTGGCAGCGTCTCCATTGGGTAGCACAGAGTGGGGAGGAGGGATGGGATTTAACTTTATCTTCACCTCTTCCCCCATGTTTCTATTAACTATTCCCTCTTCACCTCAAGTAAACATGCAGTGTACTGAAAACCAGTACGCACACTAGGCCCAGTGCAATCAAGGCCCCCTAGCACCCCCTTCCCACCAAATACTTAGAGAGCCCCTCCTCCTATCACTCCAACTCAATAAATATCTGCTAAAATACTTTTGGGGGAGAGGCAAGGTGAGGAACAGGAAAGAATTTGGATGGCCATGACTTTTATTTTAAATCAGGCTTATTGAACTTTAAGGTCTATACAGCAAAATTTTCCTTTTTCATATGTAAAGTTTGATGAGTTATGACGAATGCACAGTCATATACCCACCACCATAATCATGATAGAGAACATTTTTATTATTCTCAAAAATTCTCTTGTAACTACCAGCATTTTAAAGGAACTCTTTAGAACCACAAAAGCATCGACGTTGTAGATCATGCCATGTGTCCTTGCATCTTGGACAAGTGAAATAGCTCTCCAAAGTGAAGAGTTCATTCCCCTCGGTTGTAATGCCATCCTTTGGTGGTGTTCCGTTTTTGGAAATCTCAAAGCATTTAGCAAAGATTTCATTGTTATTCCCCCAAAAAACTTGGTCCATCTATAGAGAGTTATACTCCAATTCAATGAAATCAATGCACATTTTCCCCAATTAACAGGTGTTTTCTCTTCTGGACAGAGACTGTCGTATAAATATTTTAATGATGTTAGACGTTGTTTTCAATGAGCTGGCCGTCAGTTTTATCAGTAGACATTGTGTTGCCCCTTATTTATTGATTATATTCCCTTGTGGTGACTGTGAAAAGGCTCTCCATCCTGGGGACACTTGCCACATTTGGATGTGATTTGATGGATAAGTGGAATGACGCAGCAAACAAGGGAATGACTCATTAAATGAATGGGTGAAGGAGTGAATGAGTGGTCCTCCATCTCATGGATGAGGCACTGTCTGAGAGGCAGGAAATCAAGCAATTGGCAGAAAGCCACCCACTGATGTCCTAGCAGGACCCCATTAGATGCCAAGGTTATTTCTTTGCTCTGTCAATTGAGCTATCCACTCTAATTTTTTTAAATCCCATAAAATATCAACATTAAAGAATAAAAATGGAAAAATAGGTCACACACAAATTAAATGCCGTTTTTAGATGAATTTAATGTTCTAAAAACAACATGAATAAGGACTTTGGGGGAGATTTTCCCTTGAGGGAAAGAAAGCTTTCATCTCTCCTTCACCGAGAGTCCTTCCTCTCCATTAAACCAGGTCAGTAACACTTTTTGGTAATGCTCTTTCTGTCTTTTGCATAAAACACTTTGTAAATGTCCATTGTGCTCTTCTTTAACAGGCTTCTTTAGTGAAAAAGACATCATTGCCTTCACTGCTGTCCACTATTTTATGACAAGTAAGGAGAGGACGCTGGAAGAGGTTCTACATAGTAAGAGATCGTCTATTGTTGCAGCTACGCTTGCATTTTATTTCATTATTCTCCACATTTGGACAGATCAGGAATAAATTTGATTAAATTTCCATCGAGAGGCTTTTTTTCAGAGATACATAGCAAAAGAATTTCAGTGAACACGAGATAAAAACGGACCGCATTTTATATGAAACTCTGATTTAAATGGTCCTAACAGCAAAAAGAAAAGAAAAAAGCGATTAAAGTAGCCCTCCCAAGGGGAGTCAACTGCTTTTCAGAGCGTCCTGAGCTGGTGCGGACTCTTTCTCCATCGCTGCTCAGATATTCATGAATCGCTGCGTCCTCCAGCATCGCCTTCTCTCTCCCTCTGCCTTTCTGGCGCGGCTCTCCCTCCCTCCCTCTGGCTTCTGCTCTTTCTTACTCCTCTCAGCTGCTTAACTACAGCTCCCACTGGAACTTGCACAATCAAAAACAGCTCTCCTCTGGAGCAGCCTCCAGAAGCGCATCACCTGAGCGGAGCTCGCCCGGCGCACCCGCCGCTGCGCAGCCAGGTAGCCGGGGGCGCGCGGGGGGTGCCCTTCTCCAGCACGCTTGGCAGCAGCAGGAGCATCTCCCCGGATTCCGCTGCCTCCCGGGGTCCTGGGGCGGGGATGCCTGCGTTTCGGAGCAGTGATGGAAGGAGAAAAGCCACTGCTGGGGACAACTGAAAGTGGGGAGACGTTGCTGCAGTCGCCGCTGCTGCAGAACGTGTGAGTGAAGACTTGAGCCCGCTAGATTCTCCATCCCGCTCCGTCTTCGTGAACGGTCTCCAGGAGGGAAACCGGTAACCAGATGCACTAACCCGGCGGGGGCCACCCTGGATCTATGACTGTGGACTCCCTACTGTGGAATAATGGTAAACAAAGACATGAATGGATTCCCAGTCAAGAAATGCTCAGCCTTCCAATTTTTTAAGAAGCGGGTAAGGACAGGTTTTGTTTGTTTCTTTTGTTTTCTGCTCTTCTCTGAAATGCTTTTGATTGCTCGCCGGAGGTAAGCCTAGGGTTTTGTAACCGAGCCCTGAATGAAAGCCGTGCTTCGGTGGTCCAGCTGGGAAATATACCTGCCTTGATGCAAATTTGTGGGTGGGGGCGCCTAGGAAGAGTGGCTCTGCTAGGAGGGGGTTGGGCTGGGAAGGAGGATTTCTCAAGCAAAGCCTCACGATTACAGGCAGATTCAAGAACTGGTCTGAGTTAGATTATGGCTAGTAATTTAGTCGGGGACTAATTCAGCAGCTCTCTCTCTCTCATCCTTGAAAGGTTTAACTTTTCCACACCTTTCATTCACCAGCGCCAAGTGCTGCATTACCGGCGTCACTGTCAGCAGCAGCAGCTTCTGGCTTCCCAAATCCGTTCAGCCAATAACTTGCTGAGTCTCTCTCTCTCTGGTAAAAATAGCAAAGGACTAGAATGACCTTTTACAGAAATGATGGAATCCTGCATTTTAATCCCCCTATTTCAAGTTGCCTCAGTTTTGCTTGGTATAGCCACCTTTCTTTTAGAAAGAGAGAGCGGTGGGTGGTCTAAACTTGAGTGATTATATGGGGTTATGCTGCCGTATACATTTATTTCTTAAATTGCTTGTTCTAGTCATAGTATTAATGTTACATTGCTTATAAGTGAGCAAAACAAAGATTTTTCATTTTTGTGTGTTTCACAATAAACTCAGCTCATTGTAAGGTCACGCAGGGGGTCTGCATAAATCTGCAAATTTATACACAAGTAGGAGGTAAGAAGTGAATGATTGTTAAGCAACTGATGACTGACACCCTTGGGGAGAGTTTCTTAAGCAGCAGAAGCTTCCTCCAGTCTGCAGCTGCCCCCGCCTATCTAATACCCTAGGGCAGTTCCATCAAAATGGCTCTCTCCATTCATTCTTCCTTCCCTTCATTCAGGTCCTTTCTGAGCTGTGCCTGAAACGCAGCCCCTCACTTAACCCACCAGCAGAACACGGTGAATTTCACGCTGGGCTGGACTAGCTCCCGCACCGGGTGGGCAAGCTGAGGAGGCAGGGCCTGGAACAGCATGTCAGGCCCAGCCGGAGGGCCTTTGACAGAGTTCTCATCAGTATAGCAAAATCTTCCCTAAGGTCCATGGGCCAAACATTTGCATTAAAACCAAAGCAAAACCCACCTGTCCTGGCGGCTGCTCGTGGATCCCGGGACCACCCGTGAATCTAAGCAAGTCAGTGCACCTTCTGAGAGCTCCGCAGGGTTTGTTTTCCCTGTAGCAAAATACTTCTTCCCAAGGAACAGGCCCTTTGTGAAAACTAATTTCTGACAGTAAACAAACGTTTCACTAACAAAAAAGGCCATAGCCCATAATTCACTTGAACTCTTCACTCTCCTTTAGTTAATTTATTTGGTGATACTGGGGGGGGAGGGGCAAGGGTGATATTTTAAAACTCCTCAGTCAGGTATCTCTAATCCAACAAGTGGCCGTCAAGTAGATTTTTTTAAGTTGTCTCTTTACTTTCTTTGCCACTGAAATGTAGTAATAGTTATACTAATTTATCATCTGGTTTCTTTTTGTTTAAAAGCATAGTTTACTGATAGCCTTCAGTTGGTGGCTCTGTAAACCTTGAGTTTTGCAAAGAACTAGCCAGGGTACTGGCGTCTCGTCTGAGTGCGTGCCAAGAGGGAAATTAACCCAGAGAGAGCTGGCAGGCGGCTTCATGGGCGTCCGTCCTTGCTGGAGATAGGATCAGAAATTCACCTCCTGCTTTGCTTACTCCTCAGGGATGGCAGACTCAGCAGAATAGGACCTTGTGTCAAGTCATGGACAGCCCCAGGGGCAAATTCCTTGCTTCTTGCCTACCGGTGTTGTCCACAAGTCCTTGTTCAAAAAGTTCATTTCAGTTCATACTGTGACTTTGCCTTGGGCTTTGCTTTTTTGTCTGTTTGTTTGGTTTTTAGTTACACAACTAATATGTACATAAATGTGTAAAAAATTAAGACAATACCAAGGTAAATCCCACCTCCACCCCCATCTTCCTCCTCCCCCAGGGGGAACTGATATTATCATGGTGGTGTCTGTACCTTCTAGACCTTTCCTGTGCATGTACATGCACATTCATATACTAGAATGCCTTTGTTCTCAGCTAAGAATAATTCATTTTTCCTTTATTCTATTGTCGAAGTTCCACGCATTTTTGCATATTTCATTTTTAACCTAGCTGGACAGCCTTACACAGTGAAGCTTTGTCCAGAGCCCACATGAGACCATGAATAGATCTGGAAAAACCCATAGGGTTTTTAGGGCTCACTAAAAAGACTGAGGTTTGGACACAAATTTTTTTTTTTAACCATTTTTTTTATTGATGTCTTAATAGTTTATAACACTGTGGGGTTTTAGTTGTACATTTTTGTTTGTCCGTCACCTTGTGGATGTAACCCTTCACCCCTTGTGCCCACCCCCCACCCCCCTTCCCCTTGGTAACCACCTATCAGTTCTCTCTGTCCGTGTGTTCACTTATATTCCATATGTGAGTGAAATCATGCAGTGTCTGTCCTTCTCTCTCTGGCTTATTTCACTTAACATAATACCCTCTAGGTCCATCCATGTTGTTGCAAATGGGACAATTGTTGGACACAAATTTTGATTGCAGAAAGCTTAAATAGTGCTTCCTATGCCTCTGAGAGATTCCAAAGGGAGGATGAGAAGCTGGCCCAAAGAGGACACAGGTTATCTGCCCCCGTCATTCACTTAGGGGAGCAAGTGTGGCCACCATTTATTGGGTGCTGACTGCGTTCTAGACATTACGGGCCTAGTGCTTTACATTTATTATCTCATTTGATCCTCACAGTAGCCTTAGGAAGTCAGAAAATTATTAAATGTAGAAACTGTGGCTTAGAGAGATTAATGGAGCAGCCCAAGGTCACAGAGCTAAAATTTAAACCTTCTTTGACCCAAAGCCTGTATTCTTAATCCAGACTTTTTATTTCAAATCACCTTTCTTCCCTTTTTTTTTCCCACAACAGAATCTTTTTCTTCCCAAGTGAAATCTTTATGCCACTACCCAATTCATCAAACCTGTAAAGGCAGCCCACCCCGCCTCAAAGCTCTTTCCCAGCCCTCAGTGGTGACAGTGACAGAGGCAGCTCTGGGGAAGTCCGCTTCCAGGGGCACAATCTGAAGAAAGGCAGTCCTGGGGGGAGTTCCCCCAAATCCTTTGGACTTATGCTTTCCACTCTCATGTTTTAAAAGCTCAACTAAATCAGCTTACTTTCATTTAGTTGAGAATTACTGAGCTAACCTCAGTAAGAGTTCTACTTTCACTCTCTAAGTTAGCATCAGATGTCTATGGATTATGTTTTATTCTTAGAGTCTTTAAAAATTCATTTAGGATGAATGGGAAAATGTCCTTATCAGTTTTAGTCTCACAATCCAAGAGCTTTAAAAGTTATCAATTGTGCTAAAGATAATCCATTTTCATGGATGTAAAGATTTGTTCCTGGTTCAGATTTTTGCCTTATGCCTCAGAAAACAAACAAATGACATTGTCTTCAACTTGATAATCCTTTTTGGAAATACACTAGGTATGAGACAAGACTCTAGAGCCGTAATTACCTTACCTTTTGTAAAATCTCAAATCTCGAGCGATCTAGAATTTTGGATTTGGAATGAACCTCTGCAATCCTCTCATTGTCCTTCCTGCTGTAAAGACGAGGAAACTGAGCGTCTGCAAGGTGAATCTCCTGCTACAATTAGAACAGGGCGCAGCCACCTCGACAGGTGGGGCTCACTTCCAGATCTAGTGGGCTTTGCTCTTCCTTGTGCTCTCAGACTCGTCCAGAGCTTCACGCCTCGTTCACTCTTCTTTTTAACAAAGATTAGGAACAAACTCCAGTCCTTGTCTTCGTGTAGCCTGATAAGAGGCAATAAGGCACCTCTGTCCTGACTCAGTATTTCATGATTTTGTGCATTTGAACAATTCCTCATATTGTTCTTTAATAACAACACATTTTATAATAACTGTATCACTTATATGGCACTAATATTGCTAGGCCCCATTCTAAGAGGCTTAAATATACTACATATTTAAATTCTCACACACAGAAACCAAAGGTAGATGCCACTGTGATCCCGATTTCACAGATGGAGAAGCTGAGGTGTGCTCAGGTGGGGGAACCAGCCCTGAATCATGTAGCTCCTTAGTCAGTCAGGGTCTGGATTTAAGCACCTGGCTCCGGAGCCCGTGTCCCTAACCACAGTCCATCCTGCCTGCTGACATTGCACGATCCCGTGTGAGCAGAGAGGGAAGAGGTCTGACTGCCCCCGCTTCCTCCTCTCTCTGAAAATGACGGCGACAAACCAAAGGTTTCCAGCCTGGTTATGATGTTTACTCTAGGAGAGCTGAGAAATGAAACTAAGCTCCTCAGAAGTGGTTATTTTCCACAACTGTTCCATAAACAGCATCCCTTTACATTTTATTTCTCTTTACTGTTCTTTTATGTCTGCTTACAGCCTCCGAACTGGGATGATAACAAAGGTCCCTTTCTTGTGTGAAACCCTCAATGTCTTCTCAGAGGGCCAGCATTTATTGAGTGTTTGCTAAGGGTCAGGTGCTGTTCCAAGCACTTTCCGAGTGTAACCCTCACAGGCATTCCATCATGCCCCTCTTACAGCCAAGGAGACCGAGGGTCAGAGAGCTTAGTGACTGGTCCAAGATCACAGTGCTAGGAAGAGTTGTGGCCGGAATGCAAACCCAGGCCGCCAGCCTGAGCACCACCAGTCTTTCCATTTGCATCACTGGAGTGAGCTGCTCTGAGGCTAACACCACTGCAGGGTTGGCTCTCCCCACTGGAAACTACCCGTGAAGATCATCCAGAGAGGACTGGGGTGGGGGTGTGTTGGCCACCGCTATGGAGAGTTACACTTTCCAAGTGACTCCTGAAGGTGCTGGGAATGCTTTCCAACAAATCAGAGGTCTGAGATTTCTCCAGGATATATTTCCTACTTCCTGGAACCATGGTGGAGACTCCAATGGCTTCTACTCTGCTTTCTTCAGAAGTAGCTGAAATCTGAGCTGTCTCAGTCCCTCCTGTGTGTCTCCAACAGCACAGCACCTGGCCCAGTCCCACTGCACTGTGATGTTAGGATGGCTTTCTCACCTGGAGCTCCCACAGGGCAGGAAGGCCATTAAGGACAGAGACCCCGTTACCTCATTCACTAGATCCCCTACTAGTCAAACCATATCCGTTAAAGGAAAGTATGAAGAGAATAAATGAATGAATCCTTGTATTAGCTGGTCCCTAAGTCATCGTCTTGTCCTCCTCCTCCCCCTTCTTCTTTCTTGAAACAGATTAACGGTTTAGGAATCTAACGTATTTTAGTTCTCTCTCTTTTTGGATAGGGATAAGTGAAGACTTAGAAAAATACCTTAAATCTGGTCAAGGACAAGTCGTCACTACCCTTACCAGCCGGCAGGTACTTGGGGAACTTTGACCTCAGCCTGTTTGCTGATTCAATGCCCACACCCCAACTTCTTTTCCATAATGTTTTTCCTGTTAGTAATGATTCACTAATCTCCTTTTATTTTATGCTGATATAAATCCCTGACTGCAATACTATACAGTTCTGCATTATGCATTCTCCCATCGAGAATCCTGAAAACATCTTTCCAATTCATTTTTCAATGTGGTCTTAGAAGCCACCGAGTGTGAAGAAAAGTTTGATGTCAAGATGCTTTTTCTACGTTGACCACTGAGCGTTAGAGAGTTTGCACTGGGGTGGGGGCGTGTGGCTGGCTGTGCTGGCTGTGCTGGGGGATTACTCTGCAGTGCACAGAACACACTGAGGAACCATCCTCATGTGGTGGGGGTTGTGTCCCTCCGGCAATTCTCAAGAAAGCCTGTGAGAGTTAGGCTCTCACTCTGCTATGGCACTTGGGAAATATTTTGAATGGAAAGTGTAGCAGAGTTCCTTAAAAGTTCCATTCTTTGAAGAATTGGTGCTAAAGTGCTGG
This sequence comes from Tapirus indicus, assembly GCA_031878705.1. NCBI lineage: Eukaryota > Metazoa > Chordata > Mammalia > Perissodactyla > Tapiridae > Tapirus > Tapirus indicus. Next base: position 53,198,215 of record CM062933.1, on the reverse strand, counting down.
TGCCATATATAACACTAGAGTAAAGAAATACTCTGAACTCACCCATATTTAATGATCTGTTAATCTTAACAAGATAAAGCAAATCTAAAATGGGGGTTGGGGGGGCCACTGAAACACGTGTCCCCAGTTGGAGATTTCTGATTATAAAAGCATAAGAGGAAAAATGGTATGGGAATTGGATCAATAGAAAAGTTTAATCAGTAATTTAGATTAAGCTGAAGATAGTTCACTAGAAAAAGTACTTTGGAGACATTTTTGAAGTGTGATTTTTTTTAATGCATACCAGTTAATTTTTTAGAAATAAGTACAAAAAGTTAAATAGTAAATATCAACATTCTTCACATTGGCAGAAAAGGGGAAGACTCCTGCCTTAGCGATGGGATGCTATTTCCTGCTGCTAACTGGAGCCTTAGTTCCAGCTTCTTGGCTTGTCTGAGTGTGGAATCCTTGGCTCTTCACCAGCGACGGGTTGAAGACTTTTATCCCTGCCTCGGGGCTTAAGAAAGTTAAGTTCACAGGACACTTTCCCCAAAGGACTTTAACTGAATGAATATGCACGACCTCTCTGGAGACCCACATCCTTCCCATTAGAAAGCCCACTGCCATGGCCCTTAGTCTCCATCCATCCTCCTGGGCCAGAAATGAGAAGGGCAGTTGCAGCAACCCACCTTGGTCCTTGGTCTAAGCACACGTGCCCAGCAAGTGGCCAGGTTTCTCTGGCAGATCACACAGTCAGGCTGGCAAATGTGAAAAGATTATGTGTGGGAGGAGCAGGAGAGGAAATGGGAGGAGGAGGAGAGGAAAAGCAGACAGCAAGGCAAGTTAGTGGCCATTTTGGCTTCCTTCTGCAGCTGCTCGGCATTTGGAGAAAGGATTGCTGTTATAGTTGGTTTATGTTCACACCTATTTCTTCTCAGCATTCTAAAGTGACTTCATGAGTATTTACAGAAAAGGGCAATGGAGCTCAAGGCTTCAAGGACCGCAGTAGGAGAATCTTCCCCTCAGTAGAACAAGATGCCAAAACAGCACAGTAATTGCTTTCCAGAGCCTGCTGTGACTTTTTTCTGGAAAGAGTCCACTCAGCTATTTTTAAAGCATTGGGGTCACCTTGATCTCTTTTCCCTTCCTAGGTCAGGGCATTCACCCAAAATGCCATTTGCTTGGGAAAATGACAGGTCATGTGGTTCTTCTCTTTCTCTCCTCTCTTCCTCCTTCTCCATCGCCTCCTCCTCCTTCCTCTCCTCTCCTCTCCTCTTCTCTCTCTCTCTCTCTCTCTCTCCTGTCTCTGGAGGATAAGCTCACTTCAAGGCAAAAGAGGGAAAAGCCTGAAGTGAAATAGCCCTAGATTCACGATCCATAGAAACAGAACTTGTGTTCTTCTGATCCAGTGGCTTTCAGGACTGTCATGCCATCTCTGAGTCTGTTTGAGTGAAATCAACCAGTATGGAAGACTTTGACAAATCAAAGATTTTAGTTTCTAAAAATAGCAAGGTGAAAGGGTCCCAAAATAGTTAAAGCATTCTAAGATTCGAGTCCTTGTAGGACTAACATTAAAATATGCCAAGGAGGGAAAAAGAATTTGAAGTTAATAGTTTGAGAATTAAAAATAAATAAGAATATGTATTTTCAATGTTGATTAGTCACAAATATAATATTTTCCGTAGAATGATCTTTCTGAAAATTGACTGAATTTTTTTTAATCCTGAATTTTTCTGGACCAGTACTAATTTAGGTTGTATTGTAGAAAAAAAACTATGGAAAAGAAAACTATGAGTATGTAGCTTCCAGGGAAGTTAAAAAGACCATAAGACTCAGTAGCAGAACAGGGGAAAGCTAGTCTAACAATAAGACATTAGAATGAATTCTCTCTACGGTCTCATAGAGCTTCTCTGAATCCTAGAATACAGCCCCCTGAAGGCAGACATCTAGCTTGTTCACCGCTCTGAATGCCTGGTGCATAGTAGACGCTCAATAATATATGTTAAATGAATCAATAAAAACAATTTAATCGAGGGATTTGGGGAGGAGGTGTCATGTGTGGTTGTAATATAATTACCCGGTTAAATAGAGAGGGGATTGATAAAGAGAGGAAGTAAGAATTTAAAGAAGATCTTGGCATGATTTCCACTGCTTCCAAGTGCTGCTGTTTGGTGTTCCAACTAACAGAAGCACGGAAGAATTAGAAGCTAATGCATTAACAAATCAATATGCTCTAAAGCAGGTAACAAAATGACATTTTTGTTTGGTTAGGCTTGGTAGAAACTAGATTTGAGTAATAAGCTCTAAACTGGGTTCTATTCTGATGATTAGTTTGGCATTTTTATGATACTGGATGTAAATTATATATATATATATAATTTATTTATTTATTTATTTTGGTGAGTAAGATTGTTGCTGAGCTAACATCTGTGCCCATCTTCCTCTATTTTGTATATGGGATGCTGTCACAGCATGGCTTGATGAATGGTGTGTAAGTCTGTGCCTGGGATCCGAACCCACAAACCCCAGGCCGCTGAAGCAGAGTGTGCAAAATTAACCACTATGCCACCAGGCTGGCCCTGTACATAATTTTTTTTTAATGCTTGTAACAAGTTGGAGGGCTTGATTTATGGATACTATGATTAACAAGAAAAGATTAATGAAATTGTTCATGGTTTACTGAAGAATATGTTTAGTGGGATTATAAAGCTTCAGGAGTTAAGAAACATCAAAGGCATCTCTGGCACTTCATTCCTGGAGGTACATTCCAGAATTTCTAACCTATCTTTGGGTGAGAAGTGAGAAAACCTTCTAAAAACTATCTTCGATTTTCACAGGCAAATAGAGATTGTTCTGGTTTGTTAGAGCTGCCATGACAAAGTACCACAGAGTGGATTAAACAGCAGAAATGTGTTGTCTCACAGTTCTGGGGGCCAGAAGTCTGAGATCAAGGAGTCAGCAGGTCGGTTACTCCTGCATGCTGAGGGGACGGATCTGTTCCAGGCCTCTCCCCTTGGCTTGTAGATGGCCGTCTTCTCCCTGTATCTTTACATCATCTTCCCTCTGTGTGTATCCGTCCACATTTCCCCTTCTTATAGGGACATCAGTCGTACTGGATGATCAGTCCCACCTCATTTTCGCTTGATTATCTCTATAAAGACCCGATCTCCAAATAAGTTTACATTCTGAGGTTCCGGGCTTAGGACTTCAGCATACAAATGTTAGGGGGACACAATTCAACCCATAACAGAGGGTCTTCCTTACCGTTGAAGCCTCATTTCTATCTGAAGTGGAGCCTCCCCAGTAGGAGGGATTCTAAGGTAGAATTTTTTACTTTGTTAAAATTATCAGTAAATTAAGAGAAGTATAAAATAGGGCAGAAAATCTGTAACACTGTAGAATAGACAAGACAAGAATAGGTTAAAAAGAAAAGATGGTAATGTGGGAGAAGTGAGAAGTGAGTAGAAATTGGAAAAAAATTCCTGCTAAACGTTATGTAATAAAGCTTTAGGAGCTGGATGGACGATTGGGCGCCTAACATAGCTTTTAAGAGCTTGCAACTCAATAATAGTGATCTGTAAATGAATTTCCAAAGAACATCAATATAAGTGCTTTCTCTTTCAACCACTTGACCCAAAGATTAAATGTTATGTAGTAAGAACTAGAACCTGGCACTTGCTGTACACAGGGCCTTAGTTATCAGCTTTGGCAAAGCAGTCATATCTAATTTATTTGTCTATTAGTCAACTGTTACGTAAAAGGGCCCACACCTTCTAGCATTGCTGCTAATAAGATGGTGAAGCCATTGCTAGTAATTAGTCTTCCAGAACAATATGGACACATTAAGTCAGGTGTTTGAGGGTAACCTTTCAGACCTAATCACAATCAGACGGAATTTCAGAACGTGTAATTTTTTTCGTCTGATATCTTGACAGTTAGCTCTTGCATTATATTTTTTATTCCTTTCCAAAAATCAGAGCAATGAAAATTTCTAACAGTGACCTCCTTCCTAATGTTGTTATCCTTCAAACAACAGACTTAGAACTACTGTTGAAACTCCCCTTTCTTTGTATTCTTACCGTCAACAGCCAACACGAATTGAGCACCTATGTGTGTCAGGCATTATGGGAGGAATGGGGACATAACAAATTGTATTTCCTTCACTCTCCCCATCCTGCACCATCCCCAGGAACTTGGACCATGTCTCCCTGTTACATACTCTTTATACTTTCCTGTGATTGTTTTATGGCACCTGTCAATTTATAATCACATATTGGAGTAGCTATTTTATTAATGTCCTTAACATTAATTAATATCCTCCTGGACTATGATCTCTAGAAGGGCAGGGACCTTCTCTCTCTCTTCTGCTCACAATTATACCCTCAGGACTTGGCTCCTGGAAGGTTATCAATAAATCCTTATTGAAACAAATAAAAAGATAAAAAATTATGAAATTCTGATCTTTGGGGGAGGAAAGAGGGGAGTTAATCTAAAAACCCACATAGAAATTAAGTCCTTTAAATTTTGTTCTGTTTTAAACGGGCATATGCTGGGATCCACGTCTGAGACACATTTGTTTTCTAAATGACATCTCCTTTGAAGCCGCTGTCTCTTCTCTCACTGACGGTTCCCTGTGAAGAGATCCACATGATAAATTGCTCTTATAATTTAGCAGTAGGTTAAAGATTTTTCTCTTCTAAAGGAAATCACATTTAGCATGATATAACCCCACAGGTTTGCCTCAGTTGCCAGGAAACTCACAGCTAAATTTAAAGGTAAATTTCAGGGACCAAATTAGACAAATCTTTAGGAATAACTTCTCAGTTGCTAAATTTGTTTTTAATCTTGTGTTTTTATTTTAACTCTCTTGTTATGTGTATCTCATTGTAAACTGCCTCAGATGTTTTTAAAAGGAAGATGGAAGGCATATAGTATAAATAAAAAAGCAAAAAGCAACTCTCAAGGACCAGTTCCAGATATTAAAAGTAGATGATCATTATACTGATGCATTACTGTGATGACACAGCAGAAATGTAGCTCTAAAATATAAAGTGCTTCTCTACTAGCTTTTCTTCTTGAAAATGCTTGCCTCAGACCAGATGAAATTAAGCACTGTATCAGAGCTAACTTTTGAACTGTAGGTTTATTATCTCAGATAATATAACATATTATATACCACATAAGCCACTTGAACTCAAAGTAAAACTCTAGGAATGTTTTCTGCTTGTCTCTCGACAATATAGTATAATTTTTCCAAATTGTATCCAACTATGCTAAATTTATGTTATCTATTGTTGCATAAGAAAATGCCCAAAACATAGTGATGAAAACAACCACTTTTTCTTTTTTTGGTCGTGATTCTATGGATTAGGAATTAGGGTTGACTCATTAGGATGGTTCTGCTCTGTGATGGTGGCTGGGACATTCCTTGGCTGCATTCAGCTAATGGCTTGACCAGAAAGTCCAAGAAAGCTTCACACTCATGTCTGGTAACTCATTGCTTCTTTATTGGCCTCCTTCTCTCTCCATGTAGCTTGTGTTTTCTCACAGTAACATGGTCTTAGGATAGTCAGATTTCTCAGAAGGCCGGTGGCTTCTAAGAGGATGTGCTTCAAGAGAGCAGCGGAAGCTGCAGATCTCGTAAGGCCCAGCCTTGGAGGTTATACAATGTCGCTTCCACTGCATTTGATTCATCAAACGAGTCTCAGGGCCAGCTCAGACCCAAGAAGAGGAAGAATAAACTCCACCTCTCAGTGGGAAGAGAGGCAAAGTGAAAGGATTGAATGTTTCTATTTGTTCCACTAGAACACAGCGTCATTTTCCAAATTGTATCCAATGGTACTGAATTTATCTATAAGCTTTTTCAGTCCAAACTTTTTCAGTTACACTCAAAACGTAGAAACACCCAAACCCTTATAGGAAAAAGATATTAAGGACTCCTAACATGGGATCAGACAAACCCAGCTGGACTCAACTACATTACTTACAAGCTTTGTGACATTGGGCAAACTAGTTAATGTTCTAAGTCTATTGCTTATCTGTCAAATGGGTTAATAACAATTCTTACCTCAGAGACCTGTTGTGAGGATTAAGTGACATAATGCACGGAAAGCATTTAGCCCCAGTGCCTGGTGCATAATTAGCTCTCAAAACATGTTAGATATTACCAAGACAGACTTCAAAATTACGACCTACTTTCTAGCCTGCCTTTCTCCACTTTCCATCATAGTATAAACTGTGATTTTACCCAGGAGTCTACTTGTAGACCTGCTGTTATAAAACCTCTTTGCTTTTGGATTTTATTGTTTAAAGGTTGTTTCTCAAAAGACCTCTGCATGGCCAGTAGGTTCACACTTTTATTGAATTATTTAGTTGTTTCCACATGCTCAGGAACTAGTGAATGTTAATTAATCTTCTCTAGACACTTGCGATGGTCTGGCTTCATTGCCGAAATGGTCCTTCATTTGCACAGGATCTCGTTAAATCAAATGACACTAAATTACCCTGCTTTTTTATTTACATGTGCACAAGGCATGGAGGGAGGAACGGATACCCACACCCTTATGTCCAACATCTAGTCAGTTATTGATGAGATTCTATGTGAATTTAGTGCCAAGTTTTGTTTTCTAATCTCCTTGCACTGCCAAGTCAAGACTTGAAATCCCTTTGAAATTCAAAAGTATAACCCATGCAACTCATGAACACTCTGAAATGATCTTTAAAATCCTTTTATTGCTCCACTTTCACAGAAATATTTCTTATTAAAGGCTCAAAAACTTGTATTGCAGGGCATTTCATCCCTTTGTTCTCTTTAACTCTAAGATCATGCTCTTTCGTTCGTATTTCCTTTGTCATGTGGACACATCCATCCTCATCTTAACTTTCCCTTTCTCAGTGTGCCTCCCTGTGGACCAGTCCCCCCATGAAAACTCAGTTGTGGCTTCTGTGGCGCAGCACTGCCCAGCTCTCCTCCTGCCTCTGGGCACCTCCAACTCTGTCCCACCTTTAACACGGGAGGGCTCATCCCCAACCTTGGCTAACTGGCCTGTCTCCCTCTCACCAGCTCTTTCTCTTTTCCCTGTCTCTCTGTTCTCCACCTTTCCTGCTTTCCCATACACTCTCCCTCCTCCTCCCCAGCAACACACAAGTTCATTCATTCCTGTGTGCTTTAAAAACAACCCATGTGTCCTCCTTAAATTTATCAGTTCTCTGAATGTCAGATCCCTATTCCCAGTTATCTACTGAGTAGTCCCAATGAAATGTCACATAGACGCCTTAAACTAATCACGCTCAGAATTGAACTCTGGATTTTTCTTCCTACCTAATTTTGTTCCTTCCCCAATTTTCCCCATCTCAGTAAATGAAACTGCCATCTACTAATTTGTGAGAGCCCCAAACCCAGCAATTATTCCTCCTTCTTTCCTTCCAACATCAACGCAATTCATTGGCACATCCTATTGAGTTTACCTCTAAAACAGATTTTTTTTGAATCCCTCTCTCTTTAGCTCCAGGGCCTTGGTGCAGCAACCACCATCGTCTTGTCTCTTGCTCTTTCCTGCCTTTCTCATCCTTGACTTTCCCTTGAAGAAATCACAGCAGTGTAGACAGACTGACAGCTTTCCCATGGTAGTTCAGTTTTCCTGAGGAAACAGTGAAAGAAGAGAGAACCTCCCCAGAATCACAGAGAGAAGTGGCAACCTCGGCACGAGAAACCAGCTTCCTTCTTTGTGGCAATAAACTCTTCCTCTCTCAGATATCTACTGGTTTTCTCCTCTTCCTAATTTACTTTCTTTTTCTGAATTAAAGAAGCATTTTATTTTGTGAAGATTTGAGGTATTAGGGCCCTTTTGAAATTAGCTGACGCAGATATGGTTTAGTTTAAAGGACATTATTCGTCCCCACCTACCTCAGGGCAAAAAAAGTCACAGGGATTGGAAAAGCTACCAGAGGCTGCAAAACCCTGCCAGAAGGAAATGGCCTAATTCTTCCTTTGAAACTAGAATAGACAGACATGTCCAAACATTGAGTATTTCCAGATTAGATATCTTTTTTTCCAGATTGGGAACCTTTTTTTTTTAAGTGGTTTACTAAGACGGAGTATAATAATAAAGTTAGAAACCATCCTTTTTATAGGTTTTACTATATGTTGACCAACCACTTTGGATAGTTTTCAAAGTCCTCCATATTCTGGACACGTCAGCATACTTTACCTTACCCCCTGCACTCCTGGGCATAACTCTGCACCTCTGCTGTCTCGGGATTAGACTGGGCCTCCATCCCCTCGTTCTTACTGTCCTTGCACCTGAAAAGTCCTCCTTTTGCTCACCCCTCACCCTTGCCCCACACTGAGCTGAGTTCTACATGTTTCCCCACAGCCAGCTTAGCTCCATCTGAGCCGTGACACTAACCCAGCTGCTGTGAATTGCACTGATTGCTTTCTTCAAATGCCTCTTCAACAAGTCAGTAAATACTGACTTGTGGTAATAATTACCCTTTATTGATTGGTTATAACATACTAGCATAAGTAACATTTTCATAGCACTTAATTTAGAAAATGTTTGATTTTTTTTTTTTCTCCCTGTGTTTCGCAACTCAGGAATGCAGGTGTCCTTAGCCTTGCTTTACCAACAAGGATACTGGGTATCAGAAATGTTAAGTAACTTCCCCACGGTCACACAGATAAGGAGGCCCACGTCAATTGACGACAGTTGTAATTATCTTTCCATTACATCGCATCACGTCTCTGGCAACTGTTGTGGTTTTTCACTGGGCCTTCTATGCTCACCATCTGTTACCGTAGAAACATCAGAAAACTGAAATGGAGTTCTTTGTTTTCATGCCAGTATTGTCAGATTCTGTGGTCTAAGGGTAGAAGGGAATCCGTTTTCGTCAATTCTACCTTCTAAGTAGCTTTTGGCTCCCACTTCCATTTACTTACTGACAGTCTGCACTGCCACTTCCCTAGCTCAAGCCACCTTTGTCCTTCGCTGGAAAACTGCTACCACCTCCTACCTGGCCTCCTGCAGCCAGTGTTGCCCCACAGAATCCTCCAAACTGCAGCCTAGAAGAGCTTTCTCAAACACAAGTTGGAGCTTGATATCTGTGCTTGAAACATGTCAATGGTTCATCCTAGCTCCCGGAATAAAGTCAGGACTCCTTAGCATTGCATACAAAGCTTCCTGAGATGAGGCCTTTGATTGCCTCTCTTACCCTTCATCTCTTTCTCTTTCTCCTTCTTCCCCTTCCTCATCCACTGAAGTCCAAGCATGCTGATTAGCTTACTCCTCCCCACTGCACAGTCCTGTCACTAGTCCAGGGGCTCTTAACCTGGCGTCTGCAGACCCCTTAGTGAGAGAAAGATGTCTATGGATGGAATTCAGGAACTTGGATGGAAAAAAAGTACGTGTTTATTTTCATTAACCTCTAACTGAAATTTAGTACTTCCTCCAATTATGAATGTAGCCAATGTACTACAGTAGTATTACCAGGACCTGTGATTTTGTCACTAATAGAAATTACTTTCATGTCACATGTCAGTTATTGAAGGTACCACAACACATCATGCATGCTTATCATTACTGAGAAATTTACAATAGTTGCTGCCTCTCATCTAGACTTTGTCATCCAATGCATTAACAAAGAATTTCATGTAGTACTAATATCTATATATGACTAAAAATATTCTTAAAAATATTTTGCTAACTGTAGTTTAATGTAATTGATTGCCTTTGTAATCCTATGTATTTTATTTTCTTCTTTAGAACCTTATTCTAGGAAGGGATCCCTAGGCTTCACCAGATGGTCAGAAAGGTTCAAGGCTCAGAAAAGTCAAAAGCCCTGTGGTCATTGCCCTTCCTTAGAATGTTCTTCTGACCTTGAACTTCACACTCTTGACCTGGCCAACACCCACTCATCCCTCAGGGCAGGGTTTGAAGGTACACCTTTGAAATTTCTGTTCCCAGATCCTCCAGTACTGGAGCAACTCCTGTTTCTTTAGCAGTGAGCTCTCCTCAGTCAGGGCGCTGATTTCACTAGGGTGCAATTACCTTTCACTCATTTAACTCAAGCTCTCTGAGGCCAGCCCCGTGGCTTTATCCCTGGTATATCCACGATGCCCCACACTTAGTGAGTGCTCAATAGTCCTCTGTGCAATGCTGACTGATTGTCACCCCATCATAGATAGCATTATGGCCCATCTGGAACCATTCATTCATAGAAATATTTATTGAGAATCTACAGGTCCCAGGGACTTCCTACACACTGGAAATAGAGCAGAAAATAACAGACAGAAACACCTGCCCTAGATGCTTATGTTCTCAATAAGCAAGCTAGTCAATAAACAAAATTTAGCAAGTAAAACACTCCAGTCACAAAAAGACAAATACCGTAAGATTCCACTTATATGAGATTCCTAGAAGCAGTCAAATTCACAGAGACAGAAAGTAGAATGGTATGTGCCAGGCGCTGCGGGGAAAAGGATGGGGAGTTACTGTTTAATGGGGACGAGTTTCAGTTCAGGAAAATGAAAAAGTTCCCGAGATGGACAGTGGTGAGGGTTGCACAACAATGTGAATGTGCTGAACTGCGCACTGAAAAATGGTTAAAATGGTAAATGTGTATTATGTGTGTTGTATTGTACACGGACATATATCGTGTACATTATATATGTACAATATTATGTATATTTCATCACAATAAAAAAAGTCAACCATGTGATATTAGATGGGAAATGTGCTGAAGAAAAACAAAGATGGGGAGGGGGAGGGGGAGGGCGGAGAGGTGGGAGGATAGGACAGCCCTCACCGCTATAGGCTTGCTTGCCTATTTGGGGTCAGGACCTGAGCTACCGGTACAACCACATGTTTGCAAGAAGATCCAGAAAGACGGAAATCTTCCATCTGATTATCAATGGGGACAAAGTAGAGCTTTTGTAATGTGTGTTGCTAAATCCTGGAGAACCAGATGCCTTTCATTCCCCCGTGCCTCCTGGAGAAGGCATACAGTTAATGAGTGAAATCCTCAGAAGGAATATTGGTATGTCAGATTGTTCCTCGGACCTACCATTCATCTTTCCTTGTCCGCGTTTCCGTTTGACATAAGCACTTCTCTGCCTTGTGTCATCAAAGAATTATGAGACCATTTGAGGAGGTGAAGATGACTCGTTTTTGAAAATCTGATAATTATGTCTGATTTATGTCTCCATAAATCACCTTAATATCCGTGCTTCCTTGAGTTAGCTTTATACTATTTACTTTCCTTAACTCACAAGAGATAATTAATGTGGATTCCAAGTCTGATTGTAATTCTTTAGTAAGTGGTCTCACTTCTGTTTTTTGACATTAAAATACAAGTTTTTATTAAAATAAATATTATCAAATCTTGAGGTTTAAAGATTTGATATCAAAGTTTGATCTACACAATATCAAAACAGCTGGTCATAAAGTGAAACTTCTGTCCCATCAAAGTTGTTCTGGCTTTGCAATGTCAATCACACAGCCTAACTGAATTTTTTTTTTAATGGTAGTTTGGCAATAAATAAACACAAATCTTCTAATACTCTCATTTGCCTCTAACCTAAAGGTTCCACCATTTAGGGACACTATGACCAACAAAGCCGCATGAAATATTCAGTCTAATACTCCTTTGTAACATTATCTTAGTTAACTGTAACTATTTAAGATTTTAAAAATTTACAAATCTTTCTCAATGACATAGTGAGACTTTTACAGCTTATTAGAAACCAGCAAATTATGAGCCATCTTCCATTGTCTAGATCTTAAAGTATACATTGCCAGAGCTTAATGCTTCAAGAATTAAACACATTCTCTCCTTCTTCTGAGACACTTAAATGAAAAAACATGGAGTTTAGCTGAGAACACAGCCTAGAAACAAGTGAATTACCCAATTACAAAGATGACATGACTCACAGACTAACCTCCCCTGACTGTGGTGCTGCCATTTAATCTCCCTCTCTTGGTCTTTTGTCACTCTGTCAAATGGGAGCCCTTTGACATTTCAATCAGTGTGAAGATGTGCTGGTAGTACTTCTAACATTCTTAGAGAATGGAAATATTTAAGTGACTGCTAAACCAGAACCTTTCACTGAATCCATGACCAGCTTCAGTGTTTTAAGGTCAATTGTTTTAAGGTCAATTGTTTTAAGGTCTAGTGGCGAAAACTTTTTAAAGCCATTTCTTTCACCATGCAAATACAATTTGGATCCTTTTCATCTTTTCCCCCACTTTTCTGTAGCAGCTTAATATAATGTTTGTAAAATGATCCCTTCTCCTGTAACACGTAATCCATTTGGGCTTCATTTTCATAACAAAATCCATTTGTGGGGGGTAATGAACTCTAAGGTTTAATTAAAGGAAAGTAATTTAACTTATCTGAGTCTTACTTTCCTCATCTGTTGAATGGCAAACATTCTTTCCACCTCTAAGAGCGTATGATTTCTGCACAGCGATTTGCTCTCGGTGTTGTCTGTAACCAACATACACCCACCACTCTCCTACAGCACAGGACGCCATTGCTTCTCATCTGGACTCCTTCAAAAGGCTCCTAACACGCTCACCACTGCCCGTCTCTCCTCACTCCAAACCGTCCCGCACAGGGCTGAGCTGCAGACAAACATTTAATGTGCAGGTGACAGGTGTGGAACTGGCCCGCTCACAGAATTCCTTGCATGCCCTTAAGCTATCCCCCTAAGGCCCACAGGACCTCAGGACCTTTCCCACCTTCCCATTTTCTTCCCTCCACATACCCTGCAGTCCTTTATTTGTTCATTCAAACATATTTACTGAGGACTAACTCTCTGCTGGGCACTATGCCAGGTGCTAGAAGCAACGATGAGCCAAACCAGACAAGTTCCAGGCAGTAAAGACCCAGGAGGGAGGAAGGGGATTTATGAGAGGTGGCCCGCAGAACTTGCTGCTCAAGCAGAGAGCCGGTAAAGGGGAGATAAGTTTGGGGAGTAGAGTAGGAAAACTGGCAGGCCCCCACAGAACTCCTGAAGGAGCGTGTCATTTTCTCAAGCTCACTGAGCAGCTCCGCTGGTTGAAGGAAGCTGCGATTCCTGCACTTCTCCTCCCTCGAGGCGGTGCCTCTCGGGTTCCTTCAGCGTGAACTGCACCCTTCATTCTCTCCAACTGGTAACCATTATCGAAAACACCAGATTCAAACACCATCTCTTCCGTGGGAAATCTCCTCCTCTCCCTAAACCAAATGGAGCTTGTACTGCAGCCACTTAAGTCCTTATCTCTTCTAAGTGCTAGATGTGTAGGGCCCGATATGGTAGCCACGTGTGGCCCTTGAGCACCTGACACGTGGCTGGTCTGAACTGAGATGTGCTGAGTGCAAGGTACATATCAAAGCTTAGACTTGGTACCAAAAAAACGAATGTAAAGTACGTCATTGATAATCTGATATTGATTCCATTTTGAAATGACGATATTTTGGATATATTGGGTGAAATAAATTACATTATTGATATTAATTTCATCTTTCTTTTTACTTTAATGTGGCTAGCAGAGGATTTAAAATTATGTGTGTGGTTCACATTATATTTCTCTTATAAAACACTCTTCTAGACCATACACTTCCTGCATGGTGAATGTTTATTCAATTATGCATCTCTTTATCCCCCTAACTAAGGAACACGCTAGCTTGTCTGAGGTAAAGACTCAGTAAATATTGTTTAAATTCATTGCCATTCTCTAAAGATTCCCCAAAATTACTTTGCAATTCTAGTATGCTACCCACTTCTGTCTGAATTGTGTAGCCCAAACTCCACAGTGAAAATAATGGGTGGGAGAGGGGGATACGCTTCCCCCAGACCCAGAGGCTAAAGTAGGGAACATGTGGGGTGGCCACGGCGAGCGCAAGGGCCCTGCCTGCTGATTCAGAATGTTTCTCTGTTTCCAAAACAAGAACTTTTATTGCAGTATATGGAAGGAACATTAGGACAAGAAGATCCATGTGGTTTCTCTCTGTATCTGTGGAAAAAATCTGAGGTTACGGTTTAAATTAAACTAACATTAAAAGAGCCTTTGTAGTTACCATGTGTGTTTTAACATCTGTTGTTCTAACTAAACCGACACTGATTATTATGAATGACAGTTCGTGAGTGATGGAGTCAAATGCGGTTTCCTGCGAATGGACATTTTCTAGTGTTGACCTAGATAGAGTGCTCTTCTTTAATGATGAGACACAGCCCAAGGGAAATTATTAAGCGTACAGAAAACATAACAAGGAGAAAAAACTATTAGGACACCGATCATTTCTTGTATGAGAAAAAGTATTTTGGACTTCCCAATGCCACATCTGTAATATTGTGGACTATTTTGCTTTGGCTGGCTTCTGGTTTAGAGCAATTCTCCCATGGTTCATAGAGGCTCCCGCCTGGAGACCCTTCACATACATTCTTGTTTTTGTTGAGGGACGTTTGAGGATGAACAAACGTATTTCTAACCATAAGGTGGTTGGAGACGCCCCTTTGCCAGTTGGAAAACCTGATTTCGAGGACACTATGCTTTGTACCTAGAAAAGATGTTTAGTTTTAGACTTCTCTCCCAGCTCATTTTCTGTCACTCTCCCACAGGAACCTTCTGCTTCAACCACACCTGTCTCCTCATTGTCCCTTGAAATGCCTACTGCTTATCTGTTCATCGCAGCCTCCTCCCTTCCCCCCACCAAGGCTTCTCTCTGAATCTCGCACCATCAAACGGCCCTCAACACATTGTCAGACTGCTACTGAAAATCAAGTGTGGAAAGAACTCTCGCGCTTGCCCCTCGCACAGGGCAACAGCAGCCTATAGCAGGCTGCTCCCAGGCCAGATGCCCAATTTGGGTTTAACTGTGGTCAATATGGTAAAGTCACATTATTGGTTTTTTTCTCAGAAGGCGTGGAGGGTGCGGCAGACTCCCAGAACCCATAAGCTCCTCTCTAAAATACCATGTATTATACTTATTTATGTGAATGCTGTTTTGTTCATTTCTAAGCTCAAAGACCTTTTATTAGTTTTAATTTGTTTGATTATATCCAGCATGCTGTACATGACGGGTGCCAGGATAAAAATGTGTTTGTATATTTGTTGTTGAGGTCCAGCAATTCTGTGGAGAGGCAGCAGGAGATAGTAGCTAGGACTCTGAAGGGAATCAGACTTGGATTCTGCATCTTGCTTGCTGTGTGACTTTAGGCAAGTCAAGCAACTTCTCTGAGCCTCAGTATTTTTCCTCTATAGAATGGTGATGATGATGAGCTTGTGGGGTATTATGCATAAGAGGTGACAATTGCACAGTGCCTGGGACACAATAGGTCTTCAACAATAGAAAGATGCTTTTAATGTATTGGGACATTATTGTTGGAATCATTAGTAGACATTTGACTTCATCTTTACTGAAATAAGAGTCCTTATTTTACAGAGTACTGAACATTTATGAATCTAGAATGGGGGAGAAATATCAGACTCAGGTTCTATAACCTCAGATATTACATCATTCAGAAATTTATTACATTTGTACGTAGTCTTTGGTTACACATGGCACCAAATATCCAAGGAAAACAACCTCCCAGTCAGTCATCTGGACGTCAGTGCGTTTGGTAGCCAGCATGACACCCTGTGGTAAATCAGTGCAGCCTTCAGTAACAGCGTAGGTATATATAAGCCTTGACAGTTTACAAAGTGTTTTCACAAACATTATGTTAATTAATCCTCACAATAACTCTTCTGTCCCGAGATGATAACGACGAGGATGGTGATGATTAGGGGAAGACAATAATGCCGCCCCAGCGGAGGAGAGCTTGCAACTGTAAGAGAAGCCAAGGGGGCGGGAGTCTTGGTTCTAATCCCCAATCTGGGTGAAAGGAGGGAAGTGAGAAGCCAAAGTTAACTAGGTGCATGTTAACTGTCACACGTTTTACCTGCTCTTTGCAATAGTTCTGTCGGTGAGATGACGTTTCCATTTGGCAAAAGAAGGCGTGGAGGCTCAGGGCGTTGAGCGACACGACTAAGGTTACAGCTGTCATTCAGACCCCAGCCTGCCGATTTCCAACCATCAGTTCCTTTCGCTGTGACCAAGGTGCACCTGTTTTAACTTGGGCATATTATTTAACTTAATTAGCCTTCATTTTCCCCAGCTGTAAGAAGGGTCCAAGTGCTCCCTCGGGTCCTGCTAACCTCTGACCTGCTAGCCCGGGTCAGAAGTTCTCTCCTGCAGGCCAGTTTTCAGCCTGTGTGGCCTCTTGTCCTGGTTTACCTTCCTTACTGTTTTATCAGTTAGAGTCCGTCCTGGGTCAGGTAAAGTCGGAGGCATCCTGTCTCAAGAAAATTACCGATGAAATGGGGCTGTCTGTCCGTTTTGGAAGGAAACCTCTTTAGCAACTCCTTCCTCTCAGCCAGTCGAGTCCATTGCTCCTGATATTTGTTTCCCAGCAAATTTTGTTTCTGTATCACTTAAAAAAAATTACTGGCCTTTAGTACAGTTAATTGTCTCCCGTTTTAGTTGCACATTTTTAATGCTTCGACAAGCACCTAACAAATAATAGCCTTCAAGAATGTTCAAACTTATAAAGGAATGAATTCATGTTGATAATATAGCAAAATGTCCCAGAAGAATCCTAAACTGGAAATCGCCATCCATTTAGAATTGGAGGAGGGGGCCCGGTAAGTACCTCTTTACACTGCATGACACGCATATGTGTTTTTGGGTTTTGACTGAAGGAAGAGGAAGGCACTGTACGGGGACAAGAGAGTAGGGGGTACGGGCCCCTGAGAACAGAGAGGGTGAGGTTTGGAGGGAACTGCGTAGCATCTGTGTCCTTGCCCACAAGGGATGCGTTTGCACACTGGTGGAGAAGGGGATGTCAGGACAAGTCGCCGAGGGGCGGTGCTCTCCAGCAGCTTGGAAACTCTGAGCAGGAATCGAGCCACTGGGGCCTCCAGTGATGGCCGCATGAGACAGAGAGCTGTGCAGAGGGTGTTTTCCAGCCCCCAACCATCTGCCCCCATCAATGTCCTCTTACGCCAGCATCAACACAGAGCAGCTAAGGCGTCACAGGGATGCCAGACAGTCACCAGCAAGGGTGGCTGTGCAGCGCCAGGAAAACACAGGAGGGCAGGAGGCCCAGATGTGATTAAACAACACACACACACACACACACACACACACACACCACCGGATTTCTTTCTGGGGACACTGAAGGGAGACTGAGAGACCCAATTTGGCTGTTACCTTTAAACTGACCTCATTTTCACCAACAGGCTCCTAAGGGCTGGGACACCTTCAAAGGTGCTAATCAGATTAGTAAAGAGTCACTTTACAAAGTGCTGGCAGCTTGGCCCTGTGCAAAGAGATAAAATGTGTTTTTGTTGTGAGGAAAGAGAGGATACCAGGGCTGCAAAAACCCCTCCTGATCTGAGGGAGGAGGGGAAGGACACTTGAGGGGAAAATAAGAACTGTGGGAGGCCTGGAGCAGTGGTTCTCAAAGTGGGGTCCCCGGAACTACAGCATCAGCTTCACCTGGGACCTGACAGAAATGCAAATCCTGGTCCCCATCCTAGATCTACGGAACCAGAAACTCTGGAGATGGGTCCCAGAAATCTGTTTTAACAAGCCCTCCCTGGGATTCTGATGCAGCTTAAGTTTGAGAGCCTAGTGGACATTGAGAGAACTGCGGGCGGCCTATGAGGTGGCAGGAGCCCTGGCGGTGGTAGTGCCCCTAGGACATGGGCAATAGGAGACCCTCTGGGCCACATTTATGTAATGCTCCAGCTATTGGCCTTGTCCCCCTGCCGGGAGCAAAGTGTATGGATCCCCGGCCCACACTCAGCAGAGCACTGTCCACCGTAGACTGTTCCCCCTGTAGACCATGCCCCCTGCAGACCATGCCCCCAAAGCCCACCAGGGGTTTCCTGAACAAATGGCCCCAAGACCTCTTCCGCTGCCAGCCCTCTAGGGTGACCAGGGTGCTGTTTGAGAGCAGGGTTGGGGTTGGAGCTTGAGCCCCTGGCAGTGGGGTGGAGTCAGATGCCCTGGCTGGGGCCTTAGGCAGCCCCTGGCACTGTCCCCGACACCTACAGGACTGTCCAGGACAAGTCACCACTCACAGTTTTGTTGAGGGGCAACCCGAGGGACCACCATTCAAGAAGAAATAAGACCATCATTTTTTTTCAGAAATCTCCTAGTCTTTGAGAGGAAGGCAAGAAATTCTATGAAAATTGACTATGATGTACTTAAGAAAGAACAGCTAATATTTTTCTGCTTGCCTATTTATGTGCCGTAACCTGAATTGGTTATTTAATCACCATTCTGAGATAGGCTTTCTTTGCCAGGCTATTATATGTGGAGTTCTGAAACAAGGTCTGAAAACCCAGGTTAACTAGAAAATGAATATCGATTACACCTGAATTTTAGAATAACTTCAAATTCCAAATGAATGAAACTTTCTTCGAGTCAAGAACTAAAAATATTTTTTTTTACCACATGCCACCTCTGGAAATTTTTAAATATGTTTGTTAAAAATTTCTTTAAATGAAAAAGAGCAAGTAATTAAGAGTACTGTGGAGATTTTAGGAGCTCGAAAGCAGTGAAAAATATATTCAATGCTATGATTTATTATTTCTCTCCAGATTGATACAAAATAATACCTTTCTCTTTTTAGAAATTCATTTCTGAAATATTTTAAAGTCTACATCCTACTAAATTAATATAATTGTATATAATTTAATGAAATAAAAGGAAGCAGAAGCAAGATTATATTAACCAGTACCAGAAAACAGACAATATCCTTCAAGGTAACTAGACATAGACTTAAAACAGGCATAATTTTCATCTAAGAACTAATGATTAGAGTTAAAAGGTGTCTCATTTTAAATGAGGAAATTCATTATATTCATCTCCAGTGGCAAGGGATGATTATTATATTGTAATTACGTTTTATATTGGCTCCATATTTCAGCCAAAGTTGCTAAAGAGCAGAAAAAATAATTATAGCAAGCAGTTCCACGAAGTGTACGTCAGGGAAGGTAGAACTCAGGGCAGAGCCCTTCACAACTATGTGCTTGCACAGTGGCGCCCAGAGTGGGGTCCACAGGGCACACTTAAAGTCTGTATTTCAAAGACATAGTTGGCTGGTTTCTAAGTCACTTCCTAGCTTTGAAGTTATTTTTGTAAGATCCACTCAACCGTTTTGAGAGATGCAGACAGGAGCATTAGGCATTACAACATCATAATGCCATTTTCACATTTCAAAGATGGCCTTTTTAAAACTTCAGTTCTTGATTCTACGCTTATCTAGCTCAGAATTTGTTTTTCTGGCTACAATCTCACAGAAAAATGTATGAAAATTGTACATTGCTAAAGCCATTTGGCTGAGAGATGCCACCTAGTTTGATACGAAAAACACAGGCAGAAAGTTTATAAATTGGCTCACCTTCTCCAAGTCCTAATCTATTCCAGAATGGCTGGCCGACTTCAGCAAAACTTCAGCTTTATCTTCTACAAAATGAGAACCACGTGAGCAGCTTCACTCAGTAGATAAATATGCATCTAGAAGCTTCGGGCTTAATACAATGGTCCACGAATTAGAAATATTGTTTATATGAACCACAGCAAAATTCTGGAAAGAACAATTATAGGTATCAACAAAATGTCAAAGAGCTATAAAAAATGTATAAAGGAGCTAGAAGTGAAGCCGGGTACCTGAGGTGACTGTAAATATTCAGTGAGATTACTTTTCAACCTTGTTCCCAACACAGTCATAGATGAAAAGAAGTTAATCTTGTCAATTTGCTGTTTTCTCGTTTAACCTGAGGGGTGACTCAAGGGTCACAAGGATTTATGAGCTTATTTTACAAAAGACAAAGAATGCCTTCAAGGAAGTTACAATCACCAGATCACCTGCCCCCAGCTACCACTGATGCCCAGAAGTCTGATCGCCCATGGGTTTATCTGGAGTGAAAGAAACAGGAATTCCCCTTTTTTTCTCCAAAACTCCTCCTGCCAAGCCCTTTGGCTCTATAAAACCCCCTGCTTTCTTCTCTTCTTAAGGCAGATTTGAAAGAACTTATCCTCCCACCTTCTCATTTTGGCCAATTCAAATAAACCTTTCTCCATCTCCAAGCACCAATGTTTCAGTGATTTGCTTACTGCATATCAGGAACACAAACTTGAGATTAAAAGGGTTCCATATCAGAAGGAAGGGACTTGTTTAATGCCTAGAACCCCAAAATGCATGATTTTGGCACTTCACAGAATGAAACTTTGGTCAGATTTCTTCCTGATGTGTCCTCTGAGGGATGGCTGCCTTCTTTAAAAGAAAGCCCCATTTAACTTCTGGAGTAGGGGAAGCCCAAATATGCTGGGCTGTTACCTCCAACCATGGATCCATCTTTCACATAATAGCTATTCAAATCTTGTTAAACTGTTGTCATGGCCTTCCTAAGTTCTTCATCTCCATCTTTCTTGTTTGACCTCTGTATCAGAGTTCTCCAGAGAAACAGAACCTTTAGGAGATATATATGAAGAGAGTTATTTCAGTGAATTGGCTCGTGCACTTGTGGGAATGGCACATCTGAAATGAATAGGACAGTCAGAAGGCTGATGCTGCAGTCTTGAGGCAGAATTTCTCCTTTCTTAGGAAATCTTTAGTTTTCTTCTTAAGGCCTTTCAACTGATTGGATGAGGCCCACCCAGATTATTGAAGAAAAACTCTTTTAGTTAAAGTCAAGTGATTGTAGATATTGATCACATCTACAAAATCCCTTCACAGCAACACATAAATTAGTTTAATTTAATGACCAGATACTATAGCCTGGCCAAGTTGATACCTGTAACTAACCATCACAATCTCCTTCCCCATTCTCCCTGATCTTATTTGGGTGTTCTCTAGTTTGTCAAAACCCCTACTGAAATCAGAGAACAAGTCTAGAACCAGTACTTCCGATTTGATTTAACAGGACAGAGGTCAAGGTGTCATCTCCCTTGTTCTGTCTTCCATGTATCTACTAATATAGCCTTATTCAAGTAGTCCAAAAGATATAAAGCTTAGTGTAAACCAAAATCCCTGGGACTTTTTATACTTGAACTGCTTTTAAGCCAATCTCTCTCATTCCACAATTAGGAGGAAGATAATTAATGAGTCAACCCTGTCATAGCTCAAGTGTAAAAAAACCTCAAGTACATAGTTAAATTTTATTAACATGTGAGTGATTTTCTGAGTACCAGTTATATGTGGGATTGTAGTGTGTCAGAATTGAGCAAGATCATAAAGATCTTGACTTCCCTCTGCCCATACTTGCCAAGTGCCTGGAACTTTCTCTGAAGTAACTCTAGTGACTTCCTGCCTCTTCAGAGAGCCAGTTTCATCTTTGGAAAGCTGTGAATAATTACAAAATTAATTACCCTATTCATGCATATTCATTTTACCTACTTAGAGAGGGCTCGCATGCCTTCCTGTTACTACCATCTACTCGTCTTCTAATCCTCATCACTTCTTAGATAAGTGTGGTCATGACCTCTTAATGGATGAGAAAATACACAGAGATTAAGTTAGTTGCTCAAACTCACACATCTAGGAAGTGGTAGAAACAAGACTTGAAATCAGACTGTCTAGCAGTACTAAGATACCAAGACAAACACCAAAAAGGACAGAATGGGTAGGTAGATGAAAAAGTTGGATCAGGGCCTTAAAAATATGGCTATGGTCTAGATTCAGCGAAGCTGGAACAGAAAATGAGGCTGTGAAATTTCCAAACATTGGGTCTGCTACTTTATTCAGACCCCACGGGGTAACAGGTACACACTTAACAATTAATACAAGAAATATTTGCTGAACTTGATCCATGCAAGACATTGCTTGGGAAGACAAGTGACATAAAGATGTCCAAGGGGAAATCTTAATCCATAAAGAATTTACAATCTACTAAGGGACCCAAATTGAGAAGCTAAATTACATTATAAGGCATCTATCCATTCCTTTACCCATCTATTCATTCACAAATACTTAGGAATTTCTATGTGCCCTCTAGACAGTCATGAATAAAATATAGGTAATAGAATGCTAATAGGAAGTATACTCTAAAGGTAGAGACATCTTTCTCTAGAGAAAGGCCATGTGGAAGGTTGAAGAGGACTGGAAGAAACTCTTCACCTAAGAGAGGAAAATGATGAAGAATAAGGTTGAGGATTCTAGTAAAATGGGCCAAGTGTTCCTACCCCTGAACATTCTCAGGCTGGTCCTTGTGTGTTTCCAGGGGAAAATGACTAAGCAGGCAATAGCTATAACGAGATCAATGATTTTTCGAGAAGGTGATAAGTGAAACTATTAAAGCCTGATGAAATCAAAGAGGCAAAACTAATACAGTGGGTGGAAAGGTGAGAAGCACCCAGTGATGGAATTAAAAGTGAATCATTGGCCACTCCTCAAGTCAAATAAATGTCAAAATCAAATAAATGTTCTAGAATTCATTGGTCCAAGGACATGTTAGAAATTTTACTGTAGCCCTCAAGGTCTCATCCACCCTCTCACAAAAAGGAATAACAACAGTGGTGGCAAAGAAATTAGTTTTACAATCTGGACCCTCAGGGAATTCTCAGGGTATCAGTGAAGTCTTCCTATTGCATATATGCGCTATGAGTTATTTTCGCCTAACCCTTCTAACCTGATATTATGGCAAAAAATTCTTCTATATTTCCCGTAATTCCAGGAGGGGAATATAGGTCATGGTAATCGCCCATGAGAATAAACACTAGCCGGAATCTTTAAGGACTGCACGAATCATGGTGCTATACAACACAATAAATGCACGTGAGAAGTTTGAAGTTAAGTCTGGGTCCAAGGAGGAAGATACTTCGTGCAGTTGTGATGAGCACTCATGAAGATGTTTTAGAGCCACGTTTTCAAGTATGGATAAAGTTTGGCCTAGCAAAACTGAGATGAGGTGAGAAATAAAAATCACCCTTATTGCCAAGAACGCTGAGAAGCCAGATGCTCAAAGGTCGAAAAGTGTAGGATTTGTTAGGAAAAGACCAAATAATCTGTTTCAGCTAGCGTATGACACAAAGGTAAGTGAGCCGCGGGGAGTAGGATTGTAAACTGTGCTGGGGCCAGGGCGTGGAGAGAGTCCAGGTGAAACGCTAAACAAAGTGGCTTGGCCCTTACTCGGTAGACAATGAAGAGTCATCGAAGGTACTAAGCAAGGAAGTGACATAATCAACATCTGTCTCAGGAAGATGGATCTAGCAGCAAACTGTAGGGTGGATTGGAAGGGGGCAAAGGAAGGAAGGGAAATGAGTAGGCTGCTATGATGGTGTTTAATCACCACTTAACCTGTGACTCTTGGGCTCCTAAAGAATGTTCCCTATGGGACTGAGAAGAGAAAGTACTACTGAGCTTGTTGTCT
This sequence comes from Tapirus indicus, assembly GCA_031878705.1. Taxonomy (NCBI): domain Eukaryota; kingdom Metazoa; phylum Chordata; class Mammalia; order Perissodactyla; family Tapiridae; genus Tapirus; species Tapirus indicus. The sequence goes on along the minus strand of CM062933.1, from coordinate 53,174,834 downwards.
GCCGACTGTAGTCCTTCATTCAATCTACAGCATTTCCTTAATATTCAGTCACTAGAGACAGGCCTGGAGTTCAAATCTCTTGCTTGCATTAATACGCTTCAGTTTTTGTTTTATTTTAGTGGATTTATTAGCCAAAGTACCCACAAAAATCAATTCAAGAAATTTTATTCCATGTTTTCGGAAAATTCTTCCCCATTTTCCCATTAGTTAGAATTAGTTTTCCTTATGCTCAGAACATTTGCCCTGCATTTCTGATGAAATTTAAGTGTTTATTTTATTTAATCTTGGACATGGACAAATGATTTTTTTACACTCATCATTATCTTCTGGCGCTTTATAGAGTGGCCAGGGACAGCTGGGTTGTAGCAAGAAATGAAATCTTGGTCATCAATTTAGGATGTAAATGAAGACTACAAGATCCAGAACTATAAGAGCAATTTGAGTTCAAACAATTCGATGGTTTTTATGGCCCTGTGCCATCTATATCACATAGTCTACTCTGTCATTTCCACAAAGAACAGCCCCAATGTCATCTCCTCTTTCCCCAAACCAGGGCTGATGTTCAGTTGGTATGCATGGTAAGCCATAATGGTTTTGAAATATTTCCATCATGATTAGTAAATAGCCACTGTCCAGAACCCTCTAAGTGTTCCCTGCCCCCAACCAACCCAGCTGTTCCTGCCTGTCCCAAAGGACTCTTCAAGAACTCTCCACAAAGAGTAAGCAACGGGGTGAAGCTTGGCACAGCAGGGACCCTAAGGGACCTTGCCTGGGTCCTCCAGTCAACATCTGTGCTCTGTGCCCCTGCTGTTTAGCTTGTGAAATATTTTGAATTAATATATACCCAAAAGCAGCCTTCTTTTCTGTGTAATTTCATTCCTAGCATCTAACTACACTATGGTCCACATTAAAAAATGCATACTCTTTCTGGAATCTGGGTGCAATATGTCTCAGCCTGTCACTTCTGCTTCTCACTAGGTAGACTTATCTCAAGCCTTTCCACCTGACAGGAGATGGCTGCTGGTATTTTCTCAGGGCACATCCCAGAGCTTGCAATCTGAAAGGAAAGGGAAGACTCCACCTCCCATCTTCAGTATGAAAAAAAGATAGCTCAGAGAAGGATTCTGATTGGCTCTGTTGGGAACATATGCCAACCCTTGGACCAATCACCATGGCCAGAGGTTTTATAATTTCTTTGGCTGAATCCCATACCTATCCTGTTCAGGAGTTCATGTACTACACTTGGCAGGTCCCCGAAATCATAATATTTGAGATGAGTAGTTCCCAAATGAGAAAGTGGGGGCCAAGGTGGGGGTGGGGCTGCTTTTACCATAAAAAGGGGCACAGGGTGCCAAGATGACAAAAACAATGAATGTACCCAATGCTAGACTTTCTCAGCAAAGCTGAGGGTATTTATTTTTCAGTGCTTACTGAGCATCTGTTGACTCCAAGTTTGTATGCAAACCTGACTTGTTTGAGTGTTGGTTTTGTAGTAAAAGATCAGCACTGCATGATGATCGGAAGTTTCTGTAAATCACCTTTTCATGTAAAATGTTAGATTGAAGCTCCCCATAAAGGTGAAGGGTTTGCTGTCTCCTTTTGGGGTTTAATGAGGACCGTATTAATGAAATGCATTAACTGTGTATTTCTGGATTATATGCCCGTTTTCTTTTTTGTTGTTTCTTTGACAAGTCGGCTCATCCTGCTCAGTAACGATTCCATTGGCAGAGTACAGCGTCTCAGAGGCGTCGGGGGAGGCTCAGCAGGGACAATCTCGCCGGGCTGTTTCTTTGATTTTGACGCTTTAGTGTCATATTATTATTATTTGCCTATCACAAAAATGCATCTATCATGAAACATTTCTTTTTTTCCTTCTCCACTTACACAGACTCATATTAACAGTAATTTCCCTCTGTCCCAGTTGTCTGGAGGTCACAGTGAGTTTTCTGATTTCAGTAATTTCCACAGGCTCTTCCAACATCTGCAATTCATTCTCAACCAATTTATTCTCCCATCTTCCACGTTTTCAGAACCCCACACAGTTCTTGGACACGGTGGGTACTTAGTAAAAATCTATTTATTAGTTTTGACTTTCTTCTTGTTTCCAGGGAACAATTAATCTTATCATTTTCTTTATAAAACATAAAGTGAGGAAAAAATAGAATACTGAAATAGAAACCATTACCAATACAGCACAAGCCTCATTTGGAGGAAGATTGTTTTCGCATAAAATTGAAACTGAGTGTGCTGTGCAGCTTCTTTTATAAGAAGACTCCACGAAGGAGCAGACACAGCAGGGAGTAGCAATAAGCCTCTGTTTTGGGTGTTAACCATCTTCCCTTTCGTTTAGTGCCTTCAATTTAATTAAATCATGTACACAGTTCAAATAATGAGGCTTTCATTCAGTCGTTATCATCACAACTTAATGGATTTTTCAACTGCCCCTAAGACCTAAGATTATCTTAAAAGCCCTGGGGTTTTTTTCAGTTTATCTAATGGAAGAAATACAAAGTTAGGGAAGAATGTGATTGGAATGCGAAGCAGGGAGAAATGTCCCGGGTAGAGCCAATGTTACTTGATCATTTGTTCATTCAACAAACCTGCGCTGAGTGCTGCGCATAGTAGAAGTGGGGGACCCAAATCATATTCGCAGAACTCCAGTGCATAAATAGCCTCCGGTCTGTGACGCGGCTACAAGGGCTGGCAAGGCTTACCCACCCCAAGCCCTTCATTTCACAGATAAAGGCAATGACATTCACAAGGTAGTCACAAAGCTAGAATTAGAATCCAATTCTCTTAATCCAGGTCATTATTCATTTCTGTAGAAAACCATTTTGTATCTTAAATGTTTTTTTGTTCAGTAAATTGTGAGGAAATCCAAATGACTTGTAAACTGCTTAGCCTCAGAATAATGTAGAAACAAGATTACACTCGCTGTTTAGTACCCGTTCATGTGCCACACCTGACCCTACCCTTAACCATAAAAATCTATGAAATTCATAATATCCCTGGAAGATTAAGGAATTTAACAGCTCTACGACATAATGAAGCTCTGACACTATTTTAGATTTGGGGATGGGGGAGGATGGAAGAAAGGAAGGCGAGGGTCTTAGGAGGACAACGCTGTAGAGCTCCACAGGGTGCCGAACAGCACTTCCACTCTGTGTCCTGTGCAGGCCTGGCCCCTCCCACTGCCCGCTCGGGGGTCTGCCCAGTGACCTCCTACTGATCCTACTGGCCCCCAGACCTCCAAGGCCCCACTCATGTCCTGCTCCGTTCAGCCTTCCTTGACCTTCATTCAGGTCACATAGAGCTTGAAAATAAAATTTAAAAAATTTAAATGCTGCTGGTGAGCCTCCAATTTTTAAAAGCTCCCCAGGTTTTGGAAACGCATGGAGAAGATGGCCCTGCTAAAAGCCCCTGTACACAGTGCTCATTCCTCTAGTCTAGGCTGCCTTTCCCCTGGACCGACTCCAATCCATCCAGAGTACAGCAAATCAGATTGGATCACTCTAAGGTGTGAAATCCTTCAGGTTCCCCGACTGTGAGTTCAGGATAACATTTCAGCATTTCATGTCGCAAGTCCCTCTGACTTCTGACACCGTTACCTCGTTGGCTTTCTCTTTGCCGTCCGTGCTTACCCCAGGTTGGCTCCGGTTAGCCTTCTCCAGGAGCATGTCTTTAAATGTGCTGTCCTCTCTACCCAAAACCCTCCCCATCACAGCCCTATCCTGCTTGTCCCCAAAGATGAACTCATATGAGCTTTAACATGTTTTACAACCGTTCACTTCCTTGTTGGTTCTTAAGGACAATTGCCCCTTGTTTTTTATTCCCTGTGCCTTGAGTAGTACCTGGCATTAAGTCAATCAAAATATTTCTTCCTCACTGACTGTATGCTGGGAGCTGTGCTGAGCTCTGGGATGGAACAGTTTGCCTCTTTCCTTGGGAGCCTCAATTCAAAGTGAAGGCAAACAAGAAGTGGGGTGGGAATAGGCTAGGAAAAGGGAATACGCTTGGCAAATGTCCCATTAATGGCCGTATGAGAGAAGATAGTGTCTTGGTCCTTGTGAAACTCACAATCTAATAGAGGAAATAGGCAAGTAAAGCAGAGAATGTGTGTGTGTTCCCATTTGAACAAATAAATACCCAAATGGGTCAAGACATGGTGACAAGCCAGACAATGGAAGACTGTCCCAAGTGTGTGACCCTTAGCAGGAGTTCCCAGATGGACAAGGTGGGTCAGAGGGAAGAGTTTGTATACAGTCGAAGACCCGGGAGACCAGTCTTCAAGACAACTGCCAGTCCAACAACAGAGTGAAGGATCTGGGTGCATTGAGGGCACGAGGGAGGTGAGAATCCAGATCCCAGGCCAAGGAATTTAGGTTTTGCCACTTAGGCAGGTGTTCTTCAGTTCGCGTGGCACCTGTCAGTGGGTTGAAATCAACATTTGAAAGGGATAGACTAGAATAGAAAATGTCAGTGAATTTCATGTAAAAAGGGTAAATTTGGGGTTGGAACCAACTATTTCATTTTTATCTCTCTATATTTATTATAAATGTGCATGTGCACAGGGTCTTCTTACGGTACATCAATCCTATCAAACAGATTTGAAAGCAGCTGCTGCCGGTGATGGGGAACCACCGAAGAGTCTAAACCCGGGACAAGATCAGCTTTTGTGTCTAGAAAGATGCTGTGGTGTCCGTGAGAACAGATTAAAGGGCAAGGTCATTTAGGAGATGGCTTTAGGAATCCCAAAAAAAAGGCAGTAAAATAGTGATACTTGGATGGAGAAAAGGATAAATATTTGAGAGCTAAATGATAGATTTGATGATTCATCCCTCCTTTCCATTCCCACTGCTGCTATTCTTGTTTGGTCCTTTATTATTTCTTTTATAATCAATTCCTGACTCATCTAGCTACTTGTGTCCTTGACCATCTTAAATCCATCCTTCATACTACATTGATACATCTGACCATCTCACTCTCCTGCTTAAAACACTTCGGTGAGGGCTGGCCCAGTGGCGTAATGGTTAAGTTCACACGCTCTGCTTTGGCAGCCCAGGGTTTGCTGGTTCAGATCCTGAACTCAGACCTACATACCACTCATCAAGCCATGCTGTGGCAGTGTCCCATATACAAAGTAGAGGAAGATTGGCACAGATGTCAGCTTAGGACCAATCTTCCTCACCAAAAAAAAAAAAAAAGGGAAACACACTTCGGTGACCACTCATTGCCCCATGACCCAACCTTTCTGTCCAGCTTCAGTTCCTGCTTCTCCTCTTTGGACTCATTTTCTATACATCCCATGTAGACTCTTACCTCTGTATCTTGACTTCTGCTATCCTCTTTGTTGGAAATGTCTTTCCCAGTTTCATTCATATGACTTCCTTTAACTCAACCTTCAAGACTCCGTTTAACTGTCACTTCCTCGAGGAAGCCATCCCTGATTTCTCCCAACTGGGCCAACTAACCCCCATCTTTTCTCCCATGGCACTTTGTATGAAACTCTCTCGTGGCTTGGAGCCATAACTAAAATAGCAAATATTAACCAGGTGTTCACCCAGTGCCAGGCACTGGGCTTACTTGGGTCATCTTATTTAGTCCTCACAAAACCCTGATGAGGGAGGTATTATTATTATCTCCATTTTATAAGTGCAGAAAATTGAGCTCTGGAAAGGCTCAGTCAGCTGATCAAGCAGTGGCGCTGGGCTTTTCAGCCAGGCAGCACTGTTCTAGAGCGCGTGCACTGGACTATTTGCTACATCACACGCTTACTATGCTGTGATAGACCACAGGCTCACGAGTCAGCCCTCTCTGCAACGCAAACACCTTCACTCAGAGATCACCCGGTTACATTTCTTTGTGTCCCCACCACCCAGCCTAGTGCCAGGCAGATAGCTGTTGAGCTTTTGTTGAAACCTTTAACTGCTGCAGGGTATGCAAGCAGGCAGGCACTGAGGCGTGTCCACTGGATTCGGCAGTGAGGTTATTGGCATCGTGGTGAAAACTTGTTTCAATGGACTGAGACTCTGTCATGTTCTTCACTTGAGTCCCAGCAAATATTAGACGATCCATAAATATTGTTAATGAATAAATCGCAATGGGTTGAGGAGTAATCGTGAGGTGAGGAGATGGAGCTCAGTTTTTCACGAAGCTTGGCTAAGAAGGAAAGGAGTTGGGTTGGTGGTGAACGAGGTTGTCGGAACAGGAAGTTTGTGGGTGACAAGGGGGGTTATGGGTTGAGTTAGTGTGCTAGCTTTTTAGAGGCACTGCGAGAACACCGTGTTGAATATGCTAAGAGACCTTAGCCAAGAGAGAGGAAGAAATTAAGGACACTGGAAAAGGGGATTTCCTGGAGGAGACGGGAGGGGATGTTCTGCAGCCCTGGTGGATTAGCTGTGGATGGGCGGGCCAGGTTCTTTCCCAGGGACCGGCCCAGCAGGGCCATTTTCCCTGAGCCTTATTTTTCATTTTCAAAAGCAAATAACACATACGGTCCCTTAGAGATATTACCTGAAATAATTCTCTCTCACTTCCTCTTTTCTCTTTCTTTTTTAATTTCCTAAATCCAGGAAAGACTAATTCAAACTCAGAGGATCAGTCCCATAACTTAAAGGACTGAGAAAACCTTTACCTCCATTTCAAAAGAAAGACTTAGGTCAGTGAATTCTGAGCTTTTTCTATTTAACACTTTGGGGTGAGGCGGGGTGGCTGCTTTGCCGGGGAGGAGGAGGAGGAAGGGGATTTTACATTTATGGAGCCCAAAAGTACAGGGCTAGGACTGTGTTTGGTGTGGAATCCACAGCGTGCTGTGGTGGAGGGAGGGCCGGCAGCTGAGTGAGAGATGGAGCTGGGGGTGCTACCCACTGTGAGCGGCAACATAGAAAAGGTTGGAGTGACGTGCGCCCTCTCCTTCCCGCCTCTCCCCCTTGGTCCTCCCCACCAGCCCATCCCCCAGATTAGGCCTGGGGAAACACAAGTTGAGACCCTGAGAATCTAGAACCGGATGTAAGTACCTTGGTCAACACCAAGAGGAAAGGACAGGGGAGTCCCAAGGGCAATGGAAGGACGGGGAATTCCAAAAGCCACTCAGTCTTGTTGGGCGCCTGCTCCAGGGAGGTATTGCTGTGTGAGGGAAATAGTTATATAGAGTGTGTTTGTTACCTTGTTAGAGGGTGTTGGCAAGGCATGTTAAGATCTACAGATGAATAAATATAGTTGTCAAAAATAATCAAGAAATTCCTATTTTTGTTGCCTACTATTTGTAAGGCCATATGCCAGACTCTGGGGAATTAAAAAAAAAGCCTAAGAAGCTGTCCTCACCCTTCTGGTCCAATTGGAAAGATGACATTGGCACAATAACAACCAGTGAGCATGAAAGTCCCTTGGTTTTATGTAAGCAATGAACACTACAGATGTTCAGAGGAAAGAAAGCTATATGGTGACCATGTATAGCTGTGGTGAAGAAATCAGACTAATATCAATGACCTAGTATGACAGCAGTGTGACTTTTTAGGAGCTATGCTATGAAGCAGCCCCAGGCACTGATGTGAAAGGAATTTGCTTCCAGGAGCCTTCTCCTGAATTCCATTAATGTCATAACCAGCCTGCTGGCAGACACCCTCTGCAAAAGGAGTAGGTGTGGATGTCCCTTTTCATAACCAACTGAATTATCCAAATAATTTCACTAGAAAACTTTTTTGACTATATTCAAATTGAAAGTTATTGTGGCACAATGTAAACAAAGTCAGTTTTCTGTAATGAAAAGATGCCCCTCTGGAAATGGCAGTAGTGTCCAACATCAAGTGCACTTGGATTTTGAGGAAAAGCTGGCTCTTCACTCCCAGAAAACAAAAAGAATGATGAGTCAAGGAGGCACTGCCTTATAAGTTCACAAATAAATACCTGGACACTGTAATTTTTCTGCATCAGTTGATATCATTATCAGCTAAGCCATTTTAAATTAAGAGTAATATCTGTTTAGTATTACATAATAGGAAAAAACCACAAATGGAAAATCCCTCGAAGCTGGCCAATGTCTTTAATCACATCTGGCAATTTTCTAGTCTGAGGGATTATTGCTTTTGGATATCTTTTTTTTTTTCCCCTCAAATAAAGAAATTAATAAAACCAGGGCAGACTGGATTTAGCAAAGAAATTGGATTAATATTTTGTGCACACAGTTCAGTGACAGTAGCTGTATGGTCAAGAGAGGGGTCTTACTCTTTGACCCCGATGTCTAGAGAGGTCATTGCTTCTAAAATGTCTGGTGCTCTTAGAATAGGCTCCTTTAAAGCCCAAGTGAGGGAATTCTGGATTCGGGGCAGGGAGGATGTCTCTCCCCAGTCTGTGTTTGTTTACAGTGCTCTCCACAAGCGCGGTGGAGCTCTGAATAAGACCGTGGCCCAGGTGGCCCAGGAGCCAGGGCTGCTGCTCGTATCCGGGCATTCATTCTCACACAGCTGCTCCTGCTTTCCGAGGGCCATTGTGACCCGTCTCTAGGGCTCCCGAAGCCACTCACAGTCAGTTCTCCCTCCAGGGCCGAGGCAGAGCACTTCTCAGCCTGCAGGAACACAATGGGCCGGTGGTAGCCTGAATTCCCTGGGGGCCAAGGGAGCGTTTCTCCTCTCAGCAGTCTCGGAGGGCACCTTGCCTGACTCCCAGGCGGAGAGAGAGCCCCATGCACTCAGTTCCAGCCCAGCCACTCTCTCAAGGCAAGTAGACATCGTAAACCCTGTCAGTAATCAGGCCTATAAAACCACCTGGGAGGCTGCAAAGCCAGTGAAATGTGCCCAGGAGGAGCGGGGAAGGGACTTACTGAAGCCTGTCTGAGGACTCAGCCAGAGGAGACACAGCATTCCTGGACAAAGCATGCAATTAATGGCAGCAACAGTCTTGTTACAACATGTCTTACTCCATCTATTTTCGTAACACCTTTCTTCCTGATGCTTCTGGAGAAATGGAATGTTTCTAAATTTCCCCGGACACATTCTCTGTGGAAAGAGAGGGAATATCACACCCCCATGGCCATAAGGCTCAGGATGGGTTAATTTCTTGAAGGTTCTTTGGAATCATGGGCCTTTCTAATGAAACATCAGCCCCCTCACACCTCGCCCCCAATGGAATGTGTTCAGGCACAAAACACACCCACTCTTAGAAGTCTTGAGTTGATCACGTATTTCAGTAGGTTTACGTGAAACATAATAGATTCTAATAATCAAAGCCCCAGAAATATGAGCATAACCCCTACGCTTCACAAGTACCTCCAGACAAATCCTTGGGTTTTTTTCCCAGAAGACTTCAATACAATATGGCTATTTGTCTTAAGTCTCCAATTCATATTTGCAGCTTGAATCTTTCCCCCCAAATCTGGACTTGATGATCCAGCTGCCTCTCAGCTCACCTGGACATCCTATGTCCTATCACCTCATCACCTCTCAGGTCTTTACTGAAAAGCCACCTTCTCGGGGAGGCCTTCCCTTCTCGTACTATTAAAATTGAACACTCCCACCTGCAATGGTCCTGGTCATTCATCTCTGCTTTATTTTCCCCCTTACATAGTATAATTTACTTATTTGTTTTATTAAATAAATAACCTCTTCCCTTAGCCATCACTCAAGCTCCAGGAGGCACGTTTTCTGGTGTCTGTCTTGTTACCTGCCATCTTCTCAATGTCCATGTGGTGCCTGGCACAAAGCTGGTCTTCCATAGTGAATGAGGAGTGAATGAATGAAAGGGAAAACGTTGAAAGCATTAGACTGCTTTTCAAAAAAATTTAGAACTATCAAATCATGGTATCTCTACTTCATAGAATTCCACTTTATGCTTATTCTACTTGATGGAATAATTTCAAGTGTCAAGAGCTGAACCCTGAAGGTTTGGGGGAGATTTGACTGGGGTTTTGTTTGGCCAGCATTGTTTGTGGGCTTGGGTGTGTTTTGTTTGTTTGTTTTGTTTTTTTAATCTGAATTTAAATGCTGTTAGCAAGAATGCACTCCCAATTTGCCCCAGTCCCTACCACTCCCTATTTTATACCCTGGTTATACAGCTTTACACATTTCCTGTTTTTGCCAGACTCTGAAGGCATTGAGCTTGCCATCCTACACCCCAGTAGAAACTGGTCCAATGATTTACTTAAACCAATAGTTTTGACCACATAATAATTTACAGTGTGACTTCGGGCTACTTACATCTTTGGGTCTCTTCCTACTGTGAAATTCTATAAAAACATCTCTTGGTTGGTTGACAGCATTTGCTCAAGGTCATCTGAACTACTTTGGGAATTCTTAGCTGGATATCAAATGCAATGATATCCTTCCTTTCAGAGGACAGTTCCTTGTGTAACTCTTAATCCCTATGATTTCTAATATCCAACAGATCGTTTGTATACTCTGAAGTGAGAGATAACATCTCTAAATTCTTGTCCTTTGGTAAAACCAGTTTGTTTTTTCTATAACCCAATGAAAGTTTAGATTCAGTCGTATGGACATTCTTCCATTATAAACTGAACAATTGTCAGACGATATTGCATAAGATTGACTCTAAATATAGTGATCCACAGATATAAGATATACATTTCAATATACCAAGATTCTTAATCAGTCAGGTCATACAAATTCATTTGAAAATAAATCTGTTTAGAATTCTACTCAAAGTAACTTCAAAGTTAAATCTACTTGGCAAAAGGGACATGGAAAGTGAGCCAGAAAAAAGGATTGATTTTAAAATACAAGGTTGGCGACTAAGCAGGAATGATGACGAAGCTTCAGGCTCAAAACCCTCTGACTAAGAATAATAAAAAACATTTCCATTTCTAATGAAATTTAGTACTGTTTAGACTGATCAAAAACACATTTGGTATCAACATCAGGAGGAGAGTCTCTACTGTGGCCTCAAACTTGTAGACTTTCGTTAACGAATCAAACGAAGGTTCTGAGTGTACCTGCCGATGCCTTGCCGGGCCCGAGAGCGCAGAAATGCTGACGGGAACCTCCCAATGTCAGCGTCAGCATCGGGAGAGTCAACTCAACAAGATCTCCTAAATGACTACTGAAAAGAGTACATATAAACACAGAAATTAAAAGACACATGTGGAGCCAAAGAAAGAAATATGATGATTTTAATTGCTGGAAATGCTTATAAACTTTAAAAGAAATTATTATTTAAAAAATTAAAGACAAGACACTGTAAAAAGAGGGAAAACTAAACGCACATTCTCCAACAGTGAGGACCACAGTTTCTAGTTTGCCTGTTACTTTCTAGCTCGCTCTATAGATAGTACATATATTTTTACATTTGTAATTGTAGTGATTGAACAATTCTGTATTTGGCTTTTTTTTCATATAATTATGTTCTAAACATGTTCCATATTGCCACAGAGTCTTCACAATATTTATTTTTAGTGATGGCATAGTATTCCATCAGATAGCTTAAACGTTCTTTTGCTAGTGCAGTTTGATTTCTTCTCAGTGTGTTTTTAAAAAAATTTAATGGTAGCATGACTAACTAAAATTCAGTATTTTGATTTTATTTCTTCCTCCTTTTGGTATATGCTAATTTCACTAATCAGTTAACTCTAAAAGCATCCTCAGGAATTTTAAAGAGCATGGAAAAGACATATCACATCAAGATAAATTTCAAGCATTTGGTGACCTAAGACTCATAGCCCTGCAACACCTGTTCAAATTGCAGGCTTGTAAAGGAGCAGACTCTGGATTCAAGGCGCCTGGGTCCTGCCTTTGCTTGATACCAGCATTGCGTCTTAAGGAAATTTGCTTCCTCTCTCTGTCCCTGTTTTCTCATCTGGAAATGGGATTGGTAATAGCACCTATCCTGTAAGACTGTCCTGAGGACTAAACAAGATGAGGCACGTCAAACACTTAGAACAGTGCCTTTCATATTTAAAGTGCTATATAAATATTATCCCCCTAGTATTAGAATAGCTTTATATTTTTTCTGTACCTTACAGGATTCTACATGCAAACAAGACAAGTGATGAGTTTTAGATCATTAAAAACAAACGTGAGATAAATTTCTTAGCCAGAGTAAATTCTTTTATAATCAAGTTTCTGTAAGAGTGAAATATATGTTAATTCATTTAGCAGCAATTAGATCCTATGCTATGGGGTTAGTATTTTGTCTAGGTGTAATAACCAGCTGTCCACCTTAGACATTGGGAACCGTCATTCTGTCAGCATAATCATAATAGGAAGGGTCGAAGTAAAATAGTCACCTTCTACTGAACACTGTGCCAGGCAAAACACTTGGACTTTTAAAAACATTGTAAAATCTTTATAAGAACCTGGGAGGAAATATTATTACCCCGGTCTTACAGATGGGGAGACAGACTCAGCGAGATGAAATGACCAGCCAAAAACACACACTCCTGGAAAGTCATTGGTCAGCATGGACCAATTCAGGTTATGCTAAGACCTGAAAGAGAGAGAGGTTGTGAGACTGAATTCTCCTTTCATGAGTGTCCAGCCCCCCAAATTTCCTACCAAAGCCCCATGAAACGTCAAAGGTGATCAAATGCATTTTTTTCTTTTCTTTTGCACGTTGTAGGTACGAAGATGGATCAAGAGCCCAATGGTCAGTGTGGACAAGCATCAGAGTCCCAGCCTGAAGTACACGAGCCCCTCGGTGGTGCACATCCCACCGGGGGAGCCAGACTTTGAGCCTTCCTTGTGTCAGACGTGCCTGGGAGACCACGCTTTCCAGAGAGGGGGCCTCCCTCAGGAGAAGGACTCGTGTTCCTGGGAAACTCAATCCGGGTGTGAAGTAGGTTCATTTTTGCTCTGGATCCATTCTCCCAAAAGGATTCTAGGCCTTTGTTTTTCTTGTATTCATGCCATAGTATGCCAAAAAAATTTTTGTTTAGTATGCGTTTATAAAGCTTCCGAGGAGAATATAGAATTGTGGACTTAGCGCATTTTTTTAAATAGACTTTATTTTTCAGAGCAGTTTTAGGTTCACAGCAAAATTGAGAGGAAGGTAAAGATTTCCCACAGACTCCCTGCCCCGACACACGCATAGCCTCCCCCACTATCAACATTCCCCACCACAGCTGGACATTTGTTACAACTGATGAACCTACATCGACACATCCGCATCACCCGAAGTCCATAGTTTACATTAGGGTTCACTCTTGGTGTTGTACATCTCATGGATGGCATGCATCCATCATTTGAAGATCATAAAGAGTAGTTTCACTGCCCTAAAGATCCTCTGTTCTCCACCTGTTCATCTTTCCTCACCCAACCCCTGGCAACCGCTGATCTTTTCACTGTCTCCATAGTTTTGCCTTTTTCAGATGCTGTATAGTTGGGATCATGTAGTATGTTGTACTAATTTTTTATGCTGTTTCAAGACTGATATAGCAATGTTTTGGTCAACTAGAAATTCCTCCTAAGTTGTTGGATCACACAGAGACCAACTCTTGTATGATGCGAGAAATATATCATAAAGGTTATCTACAGGGTTGTAGCCTCCACTGAAATATTTAGCTCGACGTAACTTGACCCATAACAGAACACCGTATCAGTCTTCACAATTTTTCCATATAGGTATACTTGTACTTCTCATATCTACTCATATTTTTACTAAGGCATTTTTTTCGGTTGTTTTTTTAATTTTGTTAATCCAAGAAAGCCAGATAATTGAGTTATCTTGCAGTTTCTAAGATTTCAAAAATTTAAGGTTGCATTTTTAACTTATAACTCAATGAGGCTCGTATTTATTTTGACTTTTTAAATCATTAGGTTAAATGTTTGCTATTCTTATTACCATTTTATTGACATAAAAACACAACATTAAGAGGGTAGAGCCAGCTCTGGTGGTCTAGAGGTAGAGGTTAAGATTCAGGACTCTCACCGTGGTGGTCTGGGTTCGTGCCCGGGTCAGGGAACCACACCACCTGTCTGTCGGTTGTCACACTGTGGCGGCTGCGTGTTGCTGTCTATGATGCTGAAAGTTAAGCACCCGAGATTTCAAATACCAGCAGGGTCACTCATGGTGGACAGGTTTCTGCTGAGCTTCCAGACTAAGACAGACTAGGAGGAAGGACTTGGACACCCACTTCTGAAAAAACTGGCCATGAAAGCTCTACAACTAGCAGTGGAGCATTGTCTGATAGAGCACTGGAAGATGAGAGGATGGCGCAAAAAGATTGGACAGCATTCCCTCTGCTGTCCACGGGGTCACTAGGAGTCAGAATCCACTTGCCAGCGCTAACAACAAAAGATGATAGGACATGTTATTACAAAGTACAATTAATTGCATTTGATCTTCCAATATGTTATTTTAAATTAGTGCATTATAAGATGATAAATGTTAATAACTCTCTCCTCCTTTTTTCTTAAACGATGTTTGCCAGAGATAAAAGAATCATTTTAGCTGCTAAAGGAAAAGATTGAAAACACTTGAATCTGAGTTCCTTTTAACTTTGGGATATGCAAAGTCTCATAATCTGTTTCCTCATGGAAAATTAACACCTGCCTGCCTACTTTCTAGGGTGATTGGAAAGATCAACTGAGATAACACATATGGAATATTTCATAATCTATAAAGTGCCACTATTACTTATGTTTGCTGCCTTACATACGAGCTCAGCTGTGAGTCTGTGACACTGAGTTAGGCTTCACGACTAGGGGAGCACTTTGCTGATCCAAGAACAGTTGTCGTGGGGCCTTTGTCGTTTTGCTAGACACTGGCTATACTGCAGGTTGGCCATAAAAGGCGATAAACAGATTCTAAACGCAAGGATTGGCAACTTCTTCTGTAAAGGGCCAGATAGTAAGTATTTCAGTCTTTGCAGGCCGCACAGTCTCTGGCCCTTCTCTTCAGCTCTGCCTTGTGGGGAAAGCAGCCACAGATAATATACAAATGAATGGGCCTGACTGTGTTCGAGTAAAACTTTTATTTACGAAAACATGTGTCTGGTCCACCAGCCACAGTTTACAAACTCTTAGAGTCTTAGAGGAATTTGCCAATTCCTTAGAGTCTGAAGAACTATTCACGACTTAGAGGCAGAGGGAGGCTCTGAAAATCCCACACAAAGCAGTGATGCCTGGTCCTCACTGTTTACCTGGGGGCCTCCTATGTGCCCATCTGTCAGGAGCTGGCAGTAGGTCAATGAGTAAATGGAATTCCACACCAGAGGAAACTACACAAAGAGCTGGAAGGAATTTAAAGCAATGAACTGTGATTCATCCTTTTACTTTATCTGGGATAATAGGTGAATCATTTTCCATTTTAAAATGGATTACCTGGTTCTGACTTTGCTGGGTTTTCTCTTAAGGTCACCACCAATCAAGAAGACACTCATCTTTTAACAATTTAAAAACAAACCTATACTTTGTGTTCCTATAGGGATTAAACCATGAAATGGTTCCTAGAGAAGGCGCCTCTGTCCTTTTAGGAAGTGGAGCTGTGTGACGGGAGGACGAGAGGCTGTGAGATGCACAGGCTGGTAGTCAAGACCCTAAGGTGCCCCTCACAGCTCCGACGCGGATTATTTGAAGCAAGTCATTAATTCGTCCTTCCTGCTCAATGTTCCCTCCTATGAAAACTGAGATCATTCCTGCTTGCCATTGAGTTTCTTTCCATGAGTTTGTCAGTAATTGGCAGATGAGATAGGATTTTAAAAACCTTCTGTAAATGTAAACTGATGTGTAAATAGTGTTCTGGAATCAGGCAACCGACATTCTGGTGCCAGCTCTGCCACAAGGTCAATATATGACCTTGAGCAAGTCACAAAGCTCTCAGATATTATATGACGGGCCTCCCTAATTAACTCTAAAGCTGTTTTTAGTCTGAAATCCTGCAACTGGAATTTGATGACCTCTAAATGAAAATAAACTCTGTATTTGATGTGTAAAGATAAAACATAGAAAATGAGGTGAGACTGTTTTAAATAAAATAAGAAAGGGCAAGTCCTTTATGAATAATTGTGCAGTTTTTTTCTAACTTTAAAAATAGTACATTCGAAATGCTACCTTTAATGGCCAAAAATCGCAAAGAGTTATATTGCCGTTAGTTTGTGCCGGGCCTTGCCAATAGTCTGGTTGGTGGCTTTTAAACATGTTTCTCCCATGAAAGAAACTAGGATAGATATATTGCCAAGAAATCACCCAGAAAAATAGCAATATTGTGGTGTTACTAGTAGTGCTGTCTAGAATGGACTGTGGATAAATTAAACAGACCTTTCTGGGAATGAGATGGAGAGATGATGTCATAGCGCTGAGTAAGCCGTTACTGAATAATGCATGCCAGTGGAGCTCAAGTTGTTGCGTTTCATCCTGATATTAACTTTCAGGCCATAAAGAGATGGAAACCAAAGTAGTTTTTCAATGGGTGCATGCTGACTAAGCATATTCATAAACTCTGTTCTGCAGCATCTCTCTCATGGCACCTTCAATATCGAGATCAACCGAGCTGGAAGGAAAGATCAACAAACACTCCAAAACAAAAGAGTGTTTTGGAGTGGGAAAGGGAAAAGAAATCTGGTGGTAAGGAAAGCATAGGATTTGATCAATATGGCTGCCTGAACATAGAATGCCATCTCTCCTTCCTTCCTTAAAAGACAGAAAACACACACACACACACACACACACACACACATTTTAATTTATAGTCATGCTAGAAAACAAGGTGTGCCATCGTATGCCTAAGGGATAATTAAGAATCTCCGAAAAACAGAAGGCAGGCAGGATTATGAGGTTGATAGGAAACCATAGTCCAAAATGATCCCATCAAAGAACTGCTGCCCCAGATGGGGACATTGCAAGCTGACCAGTTCAAAAGGACCCAGGAAGGTGGAAAATAAAGATGCTTCAGGCAAGGCCTAATAAAAGGAAAGTAGTTTTAGCAATATAAACTTCAGAAAAAATACGATGTAAGACAAAAACCTTTGAAAGGAACAAAGAGGAATATTTCACATTGATGAAAGATATCTACCAAGAAAATAAAATGTTCACCAACATTATGCACTTAACAACGTAACACGGAAATCTTTAAAGCAACAACCAATAGAAATACAAAGAAAAATTGGCAAATTCACGTCAGAGGGGGAAACTTTTATCATATTTCTCCCAGAAATTTCCAGTTCAAGAAAACTGAAAATATGTAAGGGTTTTAATAAAACAACCAAATCTGATTTACATTAAGATGTGTATCTAATAAACAAAGAATACACATTATTTTAAGCATACTTGGAACTGTTACAAAAACTGACCAAGAATTAGATCATGAAGCATATCTCATCAAATTCCAAAAGCAGAAATCATGTAGGCCACACTAGCTGATTACAATTTGATAAAATTAGAAACTAACAACAATATGAGAGCCAGCCGCCATCCCCAGCCAATTCACCCACCCGGAATTCACAAACACTTCCTATAACTCTGAGCCTTCGGAAATTTTTTAAAAAGGAAATTTAAAACTATTTTAAGTGCTTACACCACCACCAGGAAAACGCAAACTGAAACAATGAAATCCTATTTTTTTAAATTCATCAGATTGTCAAAGGTTGAAAAGATTGATAATATCATATTGGTAATAAAAGTATGGACAAAATGCTGTTGGTGGAAGGGTTTTGGCAATGTTCCTCTACTAAAAATTTTAAAATCTCACATCTTTTAACTCAGCAAATCCATCTCTCCACTTCTACCCTAGATACCTACTTGCTTGTGTGATAATGGGGAAAGGTACAATGATAGCCAATGCAATATTGGAGATGGTAAAAAAATGGAAACATCAGTGTATAACAAATTTGTAAACTCAAAAGGAATTATTAATTATGGTGTATCCATACTATGCAGCAGTTAAAAAGCATGAGATCTGTATGTGCTGACATATCCCTAAAGTATATTGTTAGAAAAGCAAATTAAAGATGAATATGTATATAGCATCATCACATTTATTCTCTTAAAACTTTGTGTTTCTCTCTCCATGTCTGTGTATGTGGATCTATGAGTGTGTATGTATACATGTGTGTGTGTCTGTGTGTACAAATACAAACATCTAGAAGTATACACATCAAACTGAAATGGGGATTCTGACTTTCCAGGGATTAGGATTGAGAGGTAACGGGGTAGGGAGCATATTCAAGAAGGAATTGAACTTTGTCTACTGGTCGGATTTTTCGAGACCATATTAATTGCCCAACCTGTGGGTTGGGGAAAATCCCATGCCCACCAGGAAACTCACTTGTAGAAAGTCGTTACAACTCAATCCTATTGGTAGAAAGTCAGACACCATCACAGAGATGGTTTTGCGCCGTGAGACCTTTCCATCACTACAAAGAAAGGCACCTGGAGGAAAATGGCAACCACTCGACGTTTATCTCCCACGGCGCCTTGCTTCCGCTTCCGTCTGTCAGTCATTCTGCTGCCCCGCGTGGTGTTTGTGTCCACGTGCACGCGTTCTCTCAGCTCCCGCAGTCGCTAAATCTAAAGGGTTCATTTTCCAATCTCCTCCCAGGGCCATGCTACAAAGTTAATGTGCTCTTTTTCCGCCTGCCTTTTTTAGCTGAAAGGGAAGTTTTGTTCATGCCATTTCTTTTTCTTTTTTTTTTTTTAACACGAAAAGGAGAGACTAAGACAGAAAACTCTGCCTCCCGTGCTGGCTGTAAATCACACGCGTCCCAGAGGCGCTGCCTGCTGGGGGCGCAGAGCTGCTTCTCGTTAAGTTTGCCCTCTCAGATGCGATGGATTTGGCGAGTGAGGACCTCCTCAGCCTCCTCTGCCTGGCAGTTGAAGACAGCTCGAAAGGTGCTTAGTCAGCGACCAGCGTGAAACCAGGGCTCCAGGAGCTGTTTTGAAGGCCTCGTGAAGTCCCTCGTCTGGAAGGAGCCGTCCACCTTGGAGACGTTATTAACCACATTACTACAAACGCAAGAATTAACACTGCTTTGACGTGATTAAATTTAAGTACTGCCTCTTCTCCGCAGCAAATCACCCAAGACAATAAGAGAAGGCACTTGTGACTAAGCCGACTTCACACAGTCCCGGGAGGGAGCCTGTCTGCATGGCTCCGTCAGCGTTTCAGACACCCACCCAAAGCCCACCACAGCTGGAGGAGGTGCATCGTTCCCTTTGGATTTCTTCTCAAAATCGTGGAGCTGTTCCTTTGAAGTCCAGGGAGCTTGGTAGTAAAGCGGTCAGCAGAGGAGTAGTTTCCATACTGTCTGACTTTCAAACCGTCTTGAATTTTTCTGATCACTCTTAAGAAGAGGCTATAAAATATATACTTAAATCAGCCAGATGGCTTTATAGATTTCTGGTTTCTTTCAATTTCCATAGTAAAAATGATTTTTTGAAGCCTCATAGGGAATAAAATAATAATGTCTCAAATTGCCCTCTCCCCGCAGTTTTCTGCTCTTGACATGACATATTATGGTCTGGGGGACGGCTGGTGATTTCTAAGCTTATCGCCCACAGTGGTCCTTGTTCTGCACCAAATTTTAAGCCATGTAATCCTTGAGAAAGCATTCATCACATAAAACAAAAGATTAGACACTAAGGGAGAGACAAGAAAATGCCCTTTTTTTTGCTCTGTACACTTACAGTGTGACAGAGTGGATGACATTCTACCTAGAACCAGAAAACCTGGGTTCTACAGCCCATGCTGCTGCTGCATGTCACGCGACCTCCTGAGGCTCACCTGCAAGTGATGAGGACTCAAACATGCTGCCCCTCTCCCACCGGGCTGACGAGAGGGTGGGGATCTAACGAGGGAGCACATGTGGAAGATCCTAAAAACCCATAAACAGCATTTGAAACATTATTGGTTGGCAAATACACCTAAGGGTAATAAAAGCTAAAAAGACTTTAAAGCAAGTAAATCGGTCTTAAGGAAAACATTCATCACATTTCCAAGCTTTCCTAATTAAAATGATAATAATAACATTAATAATAAGGAATACTACCTGGAAAATTATATGTCTTGGGAAACATTAAAAATGATTTAGTCAGTTACCCTCTTAGGATAATGAAAATCCTTATAATTACTATTGCCATTATTTATCTGAATATTATTTTTCTAATACTGAGGCAGAATTGGAAAAAAGATACTTTTACCCAAAAAAACTTGGAATTCTTTTCCCTAAAAAGGCAGCATTTAAAAAAAATGTTTATTTCAGGCAGGGATATGTAAAATGGAGGAAACTCTATTGGTTTCTCTTTGAAGTTCTCAATATTTTTTTTCCCTTGTTCTACAGTTATTGGAAACGTCCTAAGAAACTTTCAGTCGAGCACTTCTCTTTGGCTAAGAGCCGGAGGAAAGAATACCTTGTTATCCTGCAGTCCTGCTGAGAGCCATTGGTTAGCCGAGATTTCCATTTTTAGATTTCGAGTGTCTTTTAATATAAATTCACCTCTTTCCTGATTTTTCCTCATGATTTTCAAAAATTATGTAGGAATTATTACAACCGCATGGTTGAGACGTTTAAAAATAACTCCATTTTCTTTACACACCAGTTATTTTTATTTTTGTGTGTTCTCTGAGCTTTTCCCCATGTGCACTTATTTTGGACATGATTGTTGTCATCGTGTATATATGATAGTGAAGCTGCCTTTTTTTCACTTGATATTTATTGGAAACATTTGTATGTTGTAACATGAATTTAATAATTATCATTATGGTTACCCTTGCATCAAATTGATGTCATTTTATGTAATCATACATCTACTATAAGCCCTTTTATTTTATTAATCTTTTTCTCTTTTTGATAAGGCTGATAAGTCATTTTTTCCTCTCAGTTTGAATAACCATAGGATAAATTGAACCTTAGTATAAATTCCCAGTAGTAGTGTAGAGTTTGAAGATAATTATGGTTCTTGTCAAAATACTTTTGAGAAGAGTCAAATCAATAAAAATGCCACCTGCTCCACTAGCACTTCATCCCTTGAAAGTAGTGGCATGTTTTATTTTTTGTTAATTTTTAATTAAATTAAATGATACTTCAGTGATGTGATATGCATTTCTTTGGTGACCAAAAAGTTAAGAAATTTTTCCATTTTTTAAGTTACTACTTGTGATTCGTCACAGGAATTGTTTTGTTCTATCCTTGCCTCTCTATCTGATGGAATTTTGCATTTATTTTCGTCAATTTAAATGAATTGTTTCCATGTAGATGTAAGTTCTCTTTCAATTCTATCTGTGGCAGATTTTTGCCAGTCTGCGTCTTGGTTATTACGTTCTCAAAAATGAGCCAGGTCTGCTCTGTGTATGGTTAGAGTGGGAATATCTACATTAGCTTAAAGCTAAAATAATCATACTCTCCTCCTCCCAAAAAGGTACTGAGCACGGCCCTGTGGCCAAGAGAAGGGTAGCGTGGCAAAGGATGCCAGGTCCTGAGTGATTGTGGCTCTCTGTCTGTGCCACGTGCACATCTTGTGTCCAGCCAGACAGCTTGACCACCAGGAAGCTGGCTCCTCCTCTTCCAGGAGCACATCTGTGTTTCCAGGGATCTTAGAGTGGGGGGCACCCCTGTCCAATTCAGTGCTGCCCTTCTCTTCCACAGGCGGGACCGGGGACCTGGAGGGGAGTTCTGCCAGGCTCCAGGGCACAGGAGGAGGCTGCGGAGACTCTGGGTCATCCGCTCTCCCCTCTAGTCCCTGACCAGAGGATTGCTTTACATGCTTCTGCTGTATTGAAAGACATGATTCAAGTCACAAAAATTAAATTTTAGAGCCAGGCCTTTGGGGTAAAATAAGTTAATGCCCACACTCATCGCTCACTTCATTTTTATTACCTAAGCTCTCCTCTGGGTTCCATCCCGCCAGTGTGCCTCCTTCAGGCGATAAGTCTGGAAAGGGATAAGGGAATCCATCCAGACTATTTAGGACGTAAAATATTCCAGGAAAGCTACTCCCTGTCCTCTCTGGGAAATCTCTAGCCAGTGGTTACACTTACCCTTGGGTTGGAGCATATTTCGTTGGCTCTTGCTGTATGTAACCAAATCTTTCCTGCTTCTAATTAAACTTACTCCTTTTAGTATAGTCCTTCCCAGAAACCATATGGCCATTTTCCACTAAAATAATATCCTTTCTTAGTAGTTTTGAGACTTTGAAATTTTTTTTTTTTTTTTTTTTTTTTTTGTGGGGAAGACCAGCCCTGAGCTAACATCTGTTGCCAATCCTCCCCTTTTTGCTGAGGAAGACTGGCCCTGGGCTAACATCCGTGCCCATCTTCCTCTACTTTATATGGGACGCCACCACGGCATGGCTGACAAGCAGTTCGTCGACGGGCGCCTGGGATCCGAACCAGCGAACCCCGGGCTGCCAAGCGTGAACTAAACCGCTGCGCCACCGGGCAGCCCCGAGACTTTGAAAATTTTAAAAGAAAACTTTTTGCAAACTACTAAAAATCTACAAGCAAGAACGGAATTTAAGGCATAAAGCAAACTTTAATTGTATGCCATTTCATTTTTTTTTTAGTCACTATTTCTCTGTTTTCTCAAAGTTTACAATTATATATTTTTCTTGGATTGTTTATTGAAATGATAGAATTTAGTCTGTTAGGTAGCATTCCTATAGCATAAACTACTCTATAAAGAACACGTTAAACAAAAATATGATGAATTTTGGAAAAGATTTATTGATAATTTCTTAAAAATAGCATAACTTAATTCTAAAATTTACCTTTGGGGACCTGAAAAGACTCTTCTTATAAACCTTCTAAAGAAAAAAGAAGCAAAATGATTCCTATCACCTTGATATTTCCTATTCACATAAAGTAAATTGCTTCTCACTCACTCTGCTTACACAGAGAGCCTTGGATAAATACCTAAATGTAGCGAGACACACATTTGTCCGTGGTGTTCGGGATAAATAATTCATTCTATTTTCACTTGTCGCTGATGTTAGATCCCTGTCTTTGTGAGCCAGCAAATAAATCAATCTATTTCTAAGCAAGATGCTAACAAAGCTCAATTTGGGTGACATCATCTCTTGAGAGAACCATCACAAGCAGCAGAAGTGCACCGATATTATGCAAGTGACTCAGCCGTATTCCATAAGAAGATTAAACTTTTCTTATTGACCTTGAGTAGCAGTTATTGGTATAAGAACGTATTAAAACTCCCTTTGAAGTCAAGACAAACTCCACAGCTTGCTATTTATAATTTTAGTTTACTTTTCCAATGGTCATCAGCCTTAATAACTATAAACACACAATTGTATTCTCAATTCACTCTCTTCTCTTACGCTGGTAGGTTATTTTCCTTTTGAGTTGATTTTAAAATGACCAGATTTCTACTTGAGGGAAAATCCAAGAATTCAACACCTCTGGCCAGGTTAGAGAAGTAGCAGACATGTGGCTCCCTGGCTCAGTGACACAGGGGGCAGAGCTTATAAATCTTTGTAAATTAGAAAATGCTAAATGCATTAACTGGGCAGTACCAAAAATGGAAAAGAAAGAAATTAGTGACCATTACAGTTCTCTTGTTGGCTTAGAATTGGCTGTATCGGCAGCACTGAGTTATTTGAAAACACGCAATCTCACGTCAGTATGAAAGCAGACCTTTCAGGTAGTGACCACCAATGCAAAATAGTAACAGGGACACCAGAAGGCTGAATCTCCTCCCAGCCTACCACAGATCCTTGGTCTGTTCTCTCAGACCAAGAGAGAGTTTATTAAGAGTTTCTATCACAGGCCAGGCAGTATCTCACGCAGTGCTGCCTCCAGGAGAGGGGAAATACCGACAAGAACCAGGCAGGTATCGTGCACTGCGGCACACGCTGCCACAGGGGAAGGTGTAGGCTGCACGCAAGAGGTCCCATGGCCCAGTGTTTGAAGGCTTCAACAGAATAGCAATCTAAACTAAGAAGTGATGGATGGGTAAATTAGTGAGGTAAGGAAAGGTGGGGAAGAGAAGCCCAGGCAGATGGGACAAATAACCAAAGGCCCGGAGGACTGAAGTGACAGAGGGAATTTGGAACAAGGAAAATGAAGCTGAACTGGGAAACAAAGAGTTCAGAGCACTAAGGCTTTTCACAGGGCACTTTAAATAATTTATATACTCTCCTCTGTAACAAAGGTCCATTTAAGTGTTTCAGTCACAACAGTGTTATCATTAGGCATAAAGAATGCATAGGAGAGAGTCAAATTCCAGAAATTCTTCCCTTGGAGATTTATGGCTTTAGATTAAGGTTTATGGCTCTGACCCTGTGAAGGATAAATATGCTTGAGATTTAACACAATAAGCTCGATTCTTGTTTTGCAAAGAGAAACAAGGATTGCTCATTTGGGAAAGGGGAACATTAACCAAAGAGCTCTCATTACTGAAATGGGAAAGAACGATTAAAAAGAGGAGTCTGAAACCATGAAAACACGATGTCATTTGCAAGTTTGTCATTATTTAGTGACTGAAGAGAAAATGTAAAATTAAGATGTGGGAGCATTGGAAAGCTTCAGAGAGGATGGTAGCTGGAGGGATAGGGGGACAGAGGCAGAGAGAGTAAACATTTTGGGTGTGATACAAATGATTGCAGGCTACACTCCATTTTGTGTGTGACGTGAGAAATCCAACAGTCTCCTGGAGAGGCAGCGCCCAGCTGGACCAGTCAGGGGGTTCTGTCTGTCGGGATGGGATGGGTGGTAGGTGAGTGAGCACAATGCTGCAGAAGGTGAAGAGCAGATGTCTGTAAAATGCCTCTGCATGGATGTCATCCCTTTGTATGGGAAGATGACATTATTGACCCTTATCAACATGAGTGAGGTACTTAGCATTGAAGACTGGATTTCTTCTGATCTGTTTACGCTCTCTTGCCTAATCGCACTGAAGGTGAATGGGAAAACTTTCAATAGACTTGGAGGGTTCATCTGACTGACCTTCCCTGGGCTGGAACAAAGGGCCTTCACCTTTTAACACAATGCTCTAATCAACTACACTAATCAGATCCATGGCTTGCCATACACGCAAGGAAACAAAAAATAACACAATTGGAAGAAGTGTTTTTGGAGTGACTTTAGCCACTGAAGAATGCAAAAGTTCCAATTTTCTTCATAATTGAAATCATAACAGCTGTGAGAACTTGGCTGTTTATCAAAGATGCAAGCAGAAGTCGTAAGGCTTCACTTCATGGATTAAGTCTAAAAGCTCTATGTACTTTCCTATAGGCTCATAATGGATTGGTAATGGTTATTATGGATGATAATATTTATTTAGACAAGTCAGAAATACCAAGTACAAAAGATGTTTAAAGCAAAAATGGCATAGACGATTTTGCAAATGCACAGGCTGAAATTGTCTATAATTTCCATGAATGGCATAAATTGTGTGACATAGAGTTGGCTCTGGCTTTCATTTTCACCATAAGGATGCTTGTAAAGCGGTGACGTGACTCTTGGGCCTCAGGCATGGTGTGTCATTCGAGCACCTGCTTTCCCAATCAGTCAAGTTACATTTGTACCCAAACACAGGTAATCATATTATCAACCTCAGCCACCAAAATTCATCTTTCAGTGTTGAGAGGATGTGCAAGTTTAAGCTCATGGGGTTCACTTCCTCCTCGCAGCATACATCATGCGCTTAATTCATAAAAAACGGTGCTATTTCTTCCTGTTGAGCATCTCAGAGGCAGATGCCCTTTTGGGCTCTGTGTTTGTGGCTTTGTGTGGGCCATGCATAAGTAAATTTTACAAAAGGCCACAGCAGGTGTGACTTTGAACAGAGGCCATGTGAAAAGCAGCAGCATGCTACCCTAACCTCACTTTGGGGAAATCCAGGCTTCCAAGTTGCCACACAGGATGTCTCATCAAAGGAGGGATTTTCCCCTCTGTTCTAGAACACGTTACTTCCTTCCCCTTCCTCAATTCTACAGGACAAAAATGTTCTCAGAGCAGTTAACAATTTGCCCTGTCATGGGGGACTGTATGGGGGAGCGGGGGCTGGGGATAGGGAAAGGGGGGCAGTTTGAGCACTGGGGTATGGAAGAGGCAGTGAGAACAAGACCCCCCGAACACTCTGGTCAGCCCACCATGTCTTGGGCACACGATTGGATATGATGCAATATTAAAAAAAGTCATCACTGTCCCACGTATGCATCAAGCATGGTCTTGATGTTAGATCTCAGCTCAAAGCCGGGCGCTGACTCTCACAGCTGTCTCCTTGTTTCCTCATCTGTAAAATGGATAATGATACGAACTAAACAGGGTTGCTGTGAGGTTTAAATGAGAGAATGTATGGACACTTACTTCATTTCCTTCTGCTTCCATCCTCCCCCAAACCCCACCCTAGTTTCCCAAACCTAAAAGAAATCAGACAGATCTACGCGATGAAACTTGTGTGCCGATTCTGAACTGTGTGTGATGTGCCCCGCCTAAGACTTCTCCTTACTTGTAATGTGTGTCCATCAGATACTGCACTTATTAATCATAAGTCCATACCCTGTGTCCTTTTGTTCAGCAAAAAGAGAGTTAGAAGAGCAAGTGGAGGTTGCAAAGCTTGCATATGGGTGACTGTTTCAGGACAAGTGAGCTTTTTACTAGTCGAGGTATTTTGTCAATGTGTTTCCAGTCTCGGTTGTTATGTCTCCTTTCCAAATCTCTTGAGCTAAACCAGGGGAAGACTGAAGGAAAGATCTTTGAGTTTGCCTTTCTCCAGGGTGAAATTTTTAGGATTCTCACCCCCAGTTCTGAAGGTTAGATCTCCCCTCTATACCTATGATGGACAAAACCACACAGATTGTTTGCAATCCACACTGTGACCTGAAATGTCCTCAGAGAAAAATAATTCCACTGGCATTTCATCCATTGAACTGCGGCCCCCTCTGGAAGGGCAAATTCTGTCTATAATCTCAGGGGAAGGCATCTCAGGCAGGTATGTCTTTATCTTTAGTTCTAGGAGATAATTGCTGCCTGGAAGACTAAACTATCAGGGCCTAGAACAGAGATAAAACCACAGCTCCTAGAGCTTTTTATTGTCGTTTAGAGTTTTCTCAAACTCAATTTTATTATTTTAACCTTTAATCTCATCAAGACTTAATTTTCCTTCACTTTTATAAAGATAAAAATGCAACAGAGTTTTGAAAACATAAATAGCAGTTATCTATAAATTGATGAGCCACATCTTGCACATCTGAGAACAAGCCAGACAGTACAGTTCCTTTGTGCAGAGTTCACGAATAACACAGATCAGAAAATCTCTAGCAACTGAATTTCTTCAAGGAGTGTACATTAAAACTGCAAATTACAATGAAAATAACAAGGCTATAACTTGGTACATAGTGAATTGTCCCAGTTATACTTTTTATATGTTTTTATTATAATTTACTTTTAATATGCCTCCATGCAAGCAATTTAGAAATAAGACTTAATCGTTAGTGTATTAAAGATGGCATAGATCCTTTATTTTCCTCATATAAATCCATTATGATTGATTCTACATTTCCCATACCAGAAGGCAAAAGCTAAATAGGAAAACATATCAGTATCAACACTTCTAAGTATTTCTTTATTTGGAAGACATGAGAATCTTTTTAAGGCTTTGTATCATTAGTTGAAATACTTCTTCAGACTGTCACTGTATAATCTAGTTCATACTTGAGGACAGATTACTGTTTTAAAGATTAAAAAAATTCTCAACGTGCGAAGGGTTGTAAAGCAACACTGGACAAATCTCTCATGTTCACTGTAGCTCCACCACTGGCCCAGGCCACCTATCTCCCTCACATTTATTCCTTATTTCAAATTTCTGTTTCAACATTGAATCGGAGAGACATCTAGATCAACAGTCCATCCCACTGCCACCGTGTTCCTCAAACTGCTCTCCCCCTCCAATTCTGTGATCCCTGAGTATCAGCACCACGTGATCCCTGTCACTGTTCTGATCCCACTCTTCTCTGGTCTATCCTTTTTCTCATTCAGCGACACCACTAACCTTTCTACAGCATCGTCTGCGACTGTTGTCAGTAAACTCCATTAAATCAGTAAACTTTTCCTCAAAACCCTCCTTCTGCCCTCTCATCTTGTTATGCAAGATGGTAAGATGTGACATATATTAAACAGGGTTGGTTGGCCAAGTGTGTTTCGAAAAAGCCAGGTTAGATTTCTCAGAGCCTTCGTTTGGGCGACGTGCTCTGAATCCCCAAGAGGGAAGAACCTAGGCATCCACAGACACGTCGGACCAGAAACATCTTCGGGGAAACGCTGCCTTCGCTGAGGTTTGTTTTTCTACTAAAGAGGACCCATCTCCTCCAATGCCCTCAAGCAGAAATTGCTTCTTTCCCAGCCTCCTCTGCCTGGAGGTCAAGAGCTTGGCAGGCGCTCTCCAACTTAGCCTTTGAGAACTTTGCCACCTTTACTCAAGCACGGTAAACCTTCATTGTCATCATCTACTAACCTCCAAGACACTTCTTCCTAATCTTTAATCACTTTGGTGCCTGATGTAATAATTTTCTTCTCTAGTCTTTCACAAACAGTCATTCTGGGCAAATTCAGTGTTCACACTCACGATTCAGCTAATAATAACAATAATGGTAGTAATAATGATAACTAACATATCACTTTTGAATGTCTACTGTGCACCGAGTACCTTTAACACTTGACATGCATTATCTCATGTAATCTCCACAACCGTTGTAAGAGAGAGATATCATTATTTCCAATCTGATGATGAGAAAAATGCATTATTTAAAAAGTCCAAGGATATACTGGATACTAAGTGGCAGAACCGGAGTTCAGAGCCTTATTTAACTGATCCAGAATGTCTTTCCCTGCTTTATGCTTCTTCAGACCCTCCCACACTCCTCTTCAGCCCCACTCTTTCAGGCATGGCCATTTGTTGGATCTTACGAGTATCTTAAGTTGCTCCTTCTGCAAGTTTTTAGACTCTGCAGTTCCCTCTTGACTAAGACTTCATCCCCCACTGTCCCTGGCTTACCTTCTCCTTCATCACACCCTCCAGTCATTTTCCTTCCACTGCTGCTCCTCATCACGTGGACACCGTCACTATCTGCTGAAGCTGCACCTCCCCTCTTCAGCTACCAGAGATTCCTGCAGTGTGTTTAATGTGGGGTGGACCCAACAAGCTGTGCATAACTTGTAGAGAGCTTAGAGCAAAGCCAACACCGGCTTACTTTGCTGGCAGGATTATAAAACACATTTATCATCATTTGAGAGGTCATGTTTGAGTGCAGGCTTCTTCCCCTACAATCCAATGCCATCAAGCAACATACTTTCCCAAAACCAGCTTCAAATGGTTGCTGTCATTCTTGTTCCTCTGAGGTCTTTCTCACTGTGCCCAGCATATATTCTGTAAAATCACAAACCGATGGGATGATAGGATTAGAAGGGCCCATAAAATTCATATAGCCCAACCCCTTCATTTTGCAGATAAAGAATTGAGGCCCAGAGGGACCCATAAACTGACATTATCGACAGAAATTACTGAGAAATTAGATAAACATAACAGAATTTGCCTATGCCTTTCAAAAGGGATTTATTTCACAAATGTATCCCTGACTATTTCTCATCTGCCAGGTCGTTGTGGTTTTAGATCCGAGTCTGTTAGTGAACACCCTGTGCATATGTATTTCTTCTGATTGCTCCCTCGTTCGGAAGCTTGCGTGTTATCAGAGGGAAGTAGGGCCGACCGCTTTTCATAGCGGCACAGCGAGTCTCTTTCTGTTGGGTGGGATACTTGGTCCAGATTTCCTTTGCACCAGATGGCTGTTCCCCAAAGGCCCCAAAGCTCCTGGGATCATGAGGATTGCAGATGTGCTTGCTACTGTCGATCTGGGGTAACATGACTGCAGCTCTCTTCTTGCCAAGTATGTCTTCACTGTTAGACCGTATTCAGACACGTTGTGGTGTGCTTCTAATCTATTTGATAATTTTCATTTTCCATTTTGATCCTCAAAATAGGCATTATGCAGTATTTAAAGATATTTAAAGTTTAAGTAGCTAAAAACCCGGATAGATGAATAGTTTGTTCCTGAAATGTATTGGTGAACATCTGACACAACCCAATTCCCAGGCCCCAGAATTCCAAGGCGTCTCCTTAATACATCGAACTTGTTCAAAATCCAATTATACTCTTTCCATTTTGCAAAATAACTCCTTTTGGGTGTTCAGCGGTAGGATGTACTTTGATACCAGGAAGAAAAAAATGGTTTTACTTTAATGTGCTCCAGATTGGAGACCCTTATTGAGGCTGGTCTGCCTTATTTCCCAGTTGTACTTATTAAAAGTACTAATTACTTCCATGCTAGTATCTCAGGATCATCTTTTGATGCATGAAAGTTTTGAGAGAATTTTTTAAAAAGCTGACTGATTCTGGGAATCATATGAGAGAATTAATATTCTTTAGTCCTAATTTAAAAAAGTTTTTATGTCAGTTCATTTGACTTTCATCCCTACTTCTCTGGTTTCAGGTTTGTTCTGGATTTCTGCGATGTGGGAAGTGGCTGCCAGAATCCCCTTTCTTTAAATAGCAGTTAGTGTAATTCATGCTGAAAGGGAACTTAGCTCACTCCTGACACTCACAGTCTTCTCCACGGCAGTTTTCATGTCCACTTCTTGTCATTTATGAAGGAGTTAAACCAGATCTTCAAGATCCTTCCTACATCTAAAGTCAATAATTTTCTAAGAACTTATGATCACTTTCCTAACTCATAGTCAACCTATTTCTTGCTCTCATGAGAAATAATCCAGGTGTGTTTAGGCAGGAAGTTGATTATTTAGTTTTCTAGGCAAACGGTGAGAGAATGGAAGAAAGATTATCTTTCCAGCTGGAAGGCAGTCCTTTCCCAGAGACATAGATAATCTCTTTAAATTTCTGAGCTCCAGAACAATTATACTCTAAGAAAAGAATTAGTAACTCACATAAAATGAGGGAGCCTTCATATTCGGGAATAAGATTTCTATTCACACTTTTACTGGTGCAAAATTTTGTGAGTTATGTAAATTATTTACAGAGCATTATTCTCAATGGCAAGTTTATTCTAATTTAGATCTTTGGGGATTGCAAACACGTAATTTATTTCCTACCTTCAGTACACCTTTGCTTGAGAGGAGAGAATATTTTGATGGCAAGCTATTTCAGTGGAGTCAGACTATGCAATAGGACAAAAAAAAAAGGTAGTAAGAAAACACCTTCCTTAGAAGTGTATATAAATGAAGCTGAGTTTATTTTATGAAAATAAGGCCGATGAAAATGAATTCCACAGGTGGAATGCATTCACTTGACAATGACTTCGTTTGTTGATGATCCAGCAGCCATGTTGAAGACGCTCGCTGTGGGTGCCTTGCTGTTCCACTGTCGTGTTGGTGGGAGGGTAAGGGAAACTGAAAATAGCAGCAAGGCCTCTACCTGAATCCCAAGTGCACTTGGAAGTTAATATCCTCCTGATTTTTGAGAAGGAGAGAATTGGAACTCAAAAGGTAGCAAACCATTCCATTCTGCAATTAGTATAATTATCTCAAAAACCTTTAACATTCAATACTTAAAATGTGGCTATTTAGATATTTGTGTCGCTAACAAACTACCCCAAAATAGTTATTTCTTAATAATGTTTTTTAAGTCACTTCTCTGGGCTATTGATGGAAACAACAAACTCTAGGGATGAGGCACAGGAGCAATTATAGGAAGAGAAAGTACCCACTAGTATGTAAAATGCGTGGGAACTGAGTCATATGTAAATTTTTGTAATTTCACTCTTAAATTCTAGTTCCTGGAATCTCTGCTTCAGAACTGACTCACAATCTATTTTGAGACCAACCTGCCGGTACTAGAACCCTTTCACTATACATTAAAATTCACACAGAGAAGTCAGAGACTAATGCAATAATCCAATGATACTGACTCTGGAGGCTCACACACGCGTGGCCTGTGCTGACACTAGCATGTGGCCTCCAAGTGGAGGCTGAGCTGAGCTCTCTGTGTTTTGATGTGGTGTTTCCTAGTGTGTTTGGAAAGATGAGTTGATTAGAAATACCTAGTTCATAGTTTAGGTGAAAAAAACTTGATCTTGATCTTTATTTACAATATTGTTTTTCTACTGCCTTCCAAAACTTCTCTAAACTTTTTTATAATGAATTTTATGATTTTTAAGGAATTCCTTTATTGTCTTTTTTCTAAAAACGGTTTGGAGCTACATTTTTGTCTTGATCTTAGTTGCATTTTCCCCCTTTGATTACCATGTTCGGTTCATGTGGTTTCCGAGTTTACATTATCTCCCTGACTTTAAGAAGATTCTCTCCAGCAACCTGAATCTCAGGCCCAGAAGGGGTATGAGCACGTCCCTCACCTTCACGCAGAGCCACCCAAAGATGCCTCACAAAGGTAATTTTTTATGGCTCCAGACAAGATTGCACAACCTCAACCTGCATTTCATTTTGACATTTAAATACTCTCACTCTGTCTAACCAAAGTCTTCAGGCTTTCAACCCAGTCTGTTTTCCCTTGTTTTGTACTCAAGGCAGATAGCCAACCATCTCCTTATGAAAAGCTCTCTCTCCATACACTCAAAGAAGGTATTCAATTGCCACCTGGCCTTCTCTTCAAGAAAATGAATAACAGCTCCTCCCCATTTACCTCTCCTCATTGGTCTTATCTTCCAACACTTGAATCATTGTGCCACCTTTGTGGTTGTCTTCAAAATCATTTCCAAGTTCTCCAATCAGTCTTTAAACACAGACTCCAGGAGTTTACCTTTCAGAACAATACTAAGCTGAGTTCTCTAACAGCTTCTTCACATTACACTCTCATTCCAAATTTATTTGTTTTTATATTGGTCTTTTTAAGTGTCTTATTGTTAAAAATAATTTTTTTTGGTCTAGATTTGGGTTTGTTTTTAATGCAACTGGTTTCAGATAAGGGTGTCTATATAGAGTAGACATTTTAATACAGCACTGACACATATGTAAGATTTCTTCAAGAAACATTTATAGAAATTATTACTACAGCTAAGATAGTTTTATTGTATTTCTATTTAATATATTTTTCTAATATTTTTCCTCTAATCTTGGATGAATTTTCTAGTTCTATGTTTTTCCAGCAAGTTTCTGGCCAAAAAAAAAAAAAAAGAAGAAGAATCAGAAACTAGCTACATAATAATACAATAACTATGCCAATTTAGTTTGGCATCAGTGTGATTATGAACAAATTTAGAGCCTTTAGGACTCTTTTGGGCTATTTCCGCATGGACTGTGTTTAAATCCCACATTTATTGCTTTTCTTTGTTTTTTTTTTTGATTTTGGAAAGCAGACTGAAAATGATTACAACATATACAAGTATGCAATTTGTGGTTCATTAATTTCATTAATCCCTCTGAAGGTTCAAGTCTTCAGAAATTGTAACCTTGTCTGGCACATTCAGTACCGGTCTTTGGGAAGTTCACCAGAGTGCCGCCCTGGTATGTGGGTTTTCATTTACGTTGGGAGAGAACAGGCCCATGGGGAAACTAAGCAATGGAAATAATGACCGAGGCCCAGAGGACATAAAAGAAAATCTTCATGGAGGAACCTTGACACACCCTGTCCCCCTTTTCCCAATGACACAAAATGAACCTGTTATGGATTAGTTCTAGAGAGCCTGGTCTCTGCACAAGTCCAGAGAAACTTGAGAACACCAAACTAGAATTGAAGACTGGAGGTGGGGTACACATGCATTCAAATCCATCAATAATTCTGTGCTGAAAGAAGTATGAGATAGTAGCCTCAAAATGCATACTGTTTATTCATTTATTTTTTTTATAGTAATACTTTATATTAAGGACTTTTCCAATCATTCGGACTTTCATCCTTCTTCTCCATTTCCTAGCTAAGGACAAAGCTGTTCTGTTTGCATTAAAATAGATGATAGATAGATAGATATGTAGGCAGATTAGATAGATAGAAAGATAGATGAATGAAGGGAAGAAGAAAGGAAGAAGATTTATAGATATAGATGCTAGATAATTTTTAAATTATGAAGGTAATATAAAAATATTATTAAAAATCGAAGAAATGGGAAACAAAAGAAAAGATCCATAATCCCACTGCAGTAAAACAATAAACACTGCTTCATGCATTTACTTGTCTGTCCTTCTTACACAACTGAATTGCAATTTTATATTGTAATTTCTTTTATTTAACATAATATGGGTAACATTTCTCCATACTATTAAGAACACTTAAGAGGCACCATGTGTATAGTGGTTATGTTATTCTTTAGTCAATCATTTCCCCATTAAATGTTAGGTTCCTTCCAGTATTTCATAATTATGAATATTGTTAAGATGGCTTTATGTATATAGATTTACAAATTATTTATTTAGGATAAATTTCCTAAAGTGAGATAAATGGTATAAAAGTGGTGAGCATCCTGAAGCTTTTAAAATATGTTGTAATAGCGTTCAGAAAATGTTTTAAAAATTGAAATACAATGGGCAATCTATGAGAACACCAGTTTTACTAAACCCTTGCCAGTATTGAATATTGTCGTTTTAAAAATTAGTTCTGCATATTATTATGAATATCATTTTCTTTTCAAACATGAATATTCTAACCAAATACCATTATTGCTAACCCTATCTTTTTACATGGGGAAAAGAGTCAAATACATATTATTTAAAATATATTGGCAAAGCATTTTCCACTTAGATTTTCAGCCGGTAGCCTGGGTTATCTGAGGAGTGTGGGGATAAAGCAGTGCACTGTCTTCCGATATCATCTGCCATAATCCTCCGTGAGGCAGATTTTCCACAGCATCCAGGGCTGCAGCCCAGCTCATCTTGAGGAGTCACAGAAACTGCTGTTTTCTGAGCAGCTCCTCCTCCACCTTACTCAGCAGCTCTACTGCAAGGTCAAGTCCTGTTAATTATCCCATGAAACTCTTATGCCCTGAACTCAATGCCCTTTTGCACATAGACTTTTTAGTGGCTTTAACTGGGGAACGGGTGTTGATACAAGAAACGCTGAGCTCAGGAAAGTAATGACAAAGATTCTAAGCAAGGCTTTTCCTTTTCTCTTTACCTGATTTTCCCATTCCCGACCCTGAGGCCTCCTTGCTTTCTCCAAGAACAAAGCCCAGAGATGCCTGTGCGCGCACCCCCCACACAGAGGAAATCGTTGCAGATGTGTATTTGTGGATGTATGCATGGGTGTTTTCTGGAAGAACCCATGAGACACTGTTGGTGGTGGTTACTGGGGTGTGGGACTGGGGACAGATCTCTCTTCCAGGCACTTCAGCAGATAATCAGGAATTACCTTTCCCCTCAAGAATCAATTTCGTTAAAAAATGCATCACTTCCATGAATGTTCAGAAAAGATATTCTTCCATTTCCTTTAAGAAACTAAGCATATGTGACCAATATAAATGGAACTGGCACTTTCTTATGGTTGTCGAGTAGATGTAACAGGCTGGAGTGACTTTAGCAGATGTTTAAGTAATAGACTGTTCAGATTCATTTTTCTTTACACACTTGAGTGCTACAGGCTTACCCTTGTTAGGTTAAAATACTCACTGGAAAGAGTAAGGGAGGTTTGGGGACCACGCTGAGGTAACTAACAAGCACAGCATACGTGACACAAAGCCTTGCCATAAACCTATGCCCAGCATCACTCTTCTGCAGCCCCAGGGATTTGTGGCAACCCGCCACAGCAGGTACAAGACCTCAGTTTTCATTCTCTTTATAAATGGCATTTGGACCTCCCCAAGGGAGACCTGGGGATACACTGAAAATAAGGTAACGTAAGCAATCAGCTGTGTCTGTTACTTAGGACACACTTCTGATTTTGAGCAGAACTGAACAGTAAGATATACACAAAAGTAAAACCATGGTTTATCATTGATTCATTCAACAAATATCTATTGATCGGCTCTACGCCGATGCTTGTACGTTACTATGCTAATGCACTGGAAATGGACCTGTGAATACTTCAGGACACAGTCCCTTCTACAGAGCTTACAGTCTAAGAATATCTAAAGTCTAAATAATAAGCTACAGAAAGGCTTTGTTTTATTAGGAAGTATATATTTTTGTACCTTTTCTGCTCTCTCCCCTTTTTCATTTCTACTTCCTGGAAGTGGAGGTTTGTCCCTAATTAATTTTTAACCATTGCTTTGTGAGAAGGTATTCTGTTTTATCATCTTTATTTTCCCACAACAAACTAATACTTAACACAGTAATGCATTTCACAACATCTGGGAAGAAAGTGAACACTGGTGCTATCAAGAATGAATTCCATTTGTTCTTCTCTTTCGAACAAGTTAATAAGGCAGAAAAAGAGCCCTCAAGTTAAAAAGAATAAATTTCACATAATATACTCATGGATAATAGTTGTAATCTAAGTCATTTGACTTCAAGTGTGTGTGTATTTGGAGGCATTGTGGTGTAGTGGTTAAAAGCCTGAGCTTGCCAGCTGCATTTAAGTTTTCCAAGTCACCTCAGTTTCCCCATCTGTAAAAGGGGGATAACGCTGATGATACCTTCCTCATAGGGATGCTGCGAGCATAAAGTGAGTGAGTTAATGTGAAGCACATAGAACAGTCCGCTTTTCCTCCCAGGCTTTAAGTGTAGTCTTTTGCTCTAGAAGGCTACAGCTTGTTCGTCACCTACAAGATTTTTCTGGCAATGTCCGCTGCTTTTCTGGCCTGGCTCAGGGATGTTCCTTGCATCAGTCCTTTGGTAGCTCCCAGACAGGTTCGAAGAGGCACACACTCCTGGACCGGGACCGGGAACTGGGGGGCTGGGGGCCGACTCTTCCAGATTGCCACTCAGCTGAGGAGGGGGTGGGGTAAGGGCAATCAGAACACCCCAAAGCTTTCATACCACTTTTAGATTGCCATTTTTGATTCAGCCTTCATTTGGTTGCCGTATACCTTCGACTGTTCTCCATAACTTTAACAAATTTGGTTCTGACAGTTTCTGTTTGCTTTTCAATGTTTCTGTCCAGAGACAGGAGCTTGGCGGTGCCTACTCTGCCACATTGCTGATGTCACCTCCCTGGATAAGATTTTAAAAGTTAACGTGTCCATACCTCCCCCTCTGAGGATGAACTGAGTAATGAGATAATCAACGTGCCTGGCCCATTGTAAACACTCCATGAAAAGATTATTAGTCATTATTATGCTGAAATATAGTACGGCTGGAAATGCTTGAAATTCTAGGTCTAGGAGAAGCTTCGATGCCGGTTGCAGTGGCATTCGCTTCCATTTTTAAGACACCTGAAGATAGTATCATGCGTTCCTCAGTAGCAGTTTCTTGCCTGTAAACATCTGGAATGTCTGTTCAATCTTTGACCAAGCTCTGGATCCACGATGATATTTCATAAATTTTATAGGATCTCTATAAGAATGTTAAAATACAAACTCAGTTCACGTAGGGATTTCTTAGAGCCCACTGAGAAATAGAAAAGAAAACACAAAGAAAAGCTGCATATGGGAAATCCCTGCAACGGGAAGCAGGGAACACGGGGTCTTCTCGGAACACGCGCAGACTCACCGTCACTCTGCTCCTTCCCAGAAGTTAGAGCTCATGTGATCTGGCTGCGACCAGAACCTGCACCTCTTAGAGCTGAAATTCAGTACCGAGTGAAACTATCCATTCTCCACATGTTGTATAGATTTTTTCATTCCCTGGACATTCTCCCACTTATTTCTCCATAGGCCTGATGACCTACCCACTGAATACCAAAGAGATGTTGGATAAAGAATCATTGTCTAGATGTCTGATTAACTTGGCTAAATGCTAGCACAGTTTCACAATGAAAACCTTCCATCTCTGCCATTCAAAACTTTGTAAAAGATGTATTCATGGTGTTTTTGCTCACATAAAAAATGCATTTCATAATTGTCAGGTATTGTTTTTAACATGTGTTTCTTATCAGATACAAGAAAGGTCAAATGAAATCTAAAAAAAATGTTGGCCGGATCTGCTATGAGTGAGTCTTCCAGCACATCTGGGAACCTCTGTAAAAAATTAACTCAACATTCTGGGCTCTTGGGATGGCCAGATTATTAACTGGTTTTGCAGAAGCACTCTGTGCAAGCCGAGGCATATAAGAAATATTTTTAGACCTGTAGACCATTAAATACTGTACAGTTAGCCTCTGCATGAAAAAAACAGCAGGTATTTAAATGGAGATGTCTAGTTCCATTCACAGAGGAAAAAGAAACCATGCATTTGCTGGCAATTGCATTTGACAATTTAGACTCTATGGCTAAAGTGTTATTGGAAGATTGAATATCAGACATTTTTTATTAAAAGAAAATTAAACTTTAAGAATTATAGCGTAGAACAAATTATAATCACACTGGCCTCAAATCTGACATAGCTTCTGTGTAGAGAAGCAGTAGGAACATTTCTCCTAGAGCCTCACATAAGATCCAGATCCAAATTTCTATTTTTTCTCCCCCCTTGCCAAATAGCTTTTTGGAGGTAAGCTCAAGGAGAAAAATACTAAAAAATATATTGTCATTTGCAATGAGAGATATTCAAAACACTTCTCTTTTCCCCATAAAGCCTAAGAGTGGATGTTTGTTCATCGTTTAACTTGGGCCCGGGAATCATTCCTTATATTATCCCTATAGGTATAACGACCCTGAAATAGCCATGTTTCTTCCCTGTAACCAGTGGATAAATACCACTTAATCCATACTACTTCTGTCTGACAGAAGTTGCTTTAAGCAAGAGGTCCCTGGAGAGCTTAAGAATATACTGGTACCCCAGTCCCCTCTCCCCTTGCGTGAGGTCCTCGCACTGGTGGTTTTTTTTTAAGTTCCTCATTGTAATGTGTAGTCATGATTGAGAACCACTGAAAAGTCATGTGTCTTAGATGGAAGAAAGAGAAATCTAGACGTGGACTAGTCATGGACAAATCCAAATGATTTATTGAACTGACCCTGAATCTCTACAAACAATTTTGAAGATTCTTTTCTTCCAGCCACGTATTGTGTTATAGTCAGAGACAATAGTCAGAAAGACGAAAACAGTCAATCATGAACAATTGTTTCTACTGAATACATTTGATAGCAGAGTATAGCCTAAACAATTTTCCACATTTTTATGCAAAAAAAAAGGGGGGGGATTGAATAACAATCTCAGGAGCCAAATGCCAGGTCAGGTCCCAGCCTTACCCTCCGTTGGGGCGTTGCTTCTTTCACTCCCAGTCATCGATGGAGGCGTCAAGTACTCTGCTCAACCTCACTCTAAATCACTTCAGCACTCTCACAGCAAGAATTGAGGAAGACACAGTGGTAAGCCACAATATTTTGGCACAAAGACTATCTCCTTTAATTCCAAAAGTTTAAGTTGAGTGAGAATTATAGTCTTCATTTTTAATTGTTTAGGGATTAATAACCCAATCACTCAGCATATGTTTATTGAATGCCTACTGTGTGCCAAGCACCCCTATAGGACTCATGAAATTTACAAGAGACCATAAAAAAAAATGAATGAAACAATTACACATACGGAGGTGGTAAGTGCCACGCAGAAATATAAAGCAGGAAGGGAGAGAGTGGTCTCCATTTTAAATAGGGGTCAGGAAAAGTTTCATTGAGAAGGTGACGTTTGAGCAGATACTTGAAGGAGACAAGAGCTACACAGATATCTGAGCAAAGAAAGGTCCAGCTAGGGTGCTCAGCAAGCACAATGCCTGGAAAGAAATCTTTTTACTTTTGTCGACATTGTTTGCACATAGATAATTCAATTAACAGAGCAAACTTTTTCTGTCCAAAGAGTCTATCTCTCCCAGCCTCCATTCTTAGTCTGGATGCTCCTATTAACAAGTCAGATTGCACGACCACGAATAATAATAATTCCTCCCAATTCTTAAACCTTAGAGGGAGCTAACCGCTACCCTAACCTTTACCCTAACCCTAACCCTAACTCTAACCGTAACCCTAACCCAAACCCTAACCTTGACCCTAACTCTAACTTTGCCAATTTTTTGAATAAGGAGACTAAGGCTAAGAGAGATTGTATAGCTTTCCCAGAGTTACATATGTGGTCCAGTGTGAGGCTGCCATACTTTATTCCAGGTCTGACTCCAAAGCCCATGCTCTAAACAGCCATATCTAATTATTTCCATCAACTCTGATCTAAAATAAATGCAAAGAGGTATCTTTTAACCACAGTGATGTATTATAAACAACATAACTTCTGACAATCTGTGTGACCTTCTGTAAGTAATTTTGCCTCTTTCAGAATCTGTTTTCCCATCTATTAAATAAGAAGGCTGAACTAAGTCATCTGTTAAATCTATTCCACCCGCAAAATACTATTATTCTGTGATATATTAACTTTGGCCACTTTAACATCTTTTGAGTCCTACCAAATCAATGATATTGTCAATAAACATGTATTGATTGCCTTTTCTGAGCCAAGCACAATCTCAAACACCACACCCCAAAACAATGTTTACTTAAGAATTTAATTATATGCTTTGAATGTATAAAGGTTTGACTTGGATTCCAGTCAGACCAATTCTGTGTGCCTACCTTGCTTTGGACTTTAAATTACAGATGCAGATGTGTGATCATTGATTCTGGTGATATTATCAAAAAGACGTGTAAGAAGACAGACTCCCATAAAGCATCTAAAATGACTACATATCACCCCATTCCCTAGTCATGTCACTCAGTTTTTGCCTTTATAGCACTCATCTTAATCGCCATATTAGAAATAAGTTCTATGAGGGAGGAACACATCCATCTTGTTTCCATCTATGCCTGTGGCTCCCAGCACTGTGCCTACTCTACAGTGGGCTATCCACAAATACTTATTGAATGACATGTATAACTGAATTAATTTTAAAATTGAGGATAAATCCAATTTGTATGTGTGTGTGTGTGTGTGTGTGTGTGTGTGAGGAAGACTAGCCCTGAGCTAACATCCATTGCTAATCCTCCTCTTTTTTGCTGAGGAAGACTGGCCCTGGGCTAACATCCATGCGCATCTTCCTCTAGTTTATATGGGACGCCTCCACAGCATGGCTGACAAGCAGTGCGTAGGTCCATGCCCGAGATCTGAACCTGCAAACCCCGGGCTGCCGAAGCGGAGCGTGAGAACTTTACCACTACACCACTGGGCCAGCCCCGAGGATAAATTCAATTTTTAAGAAACCAATATCAGTTCTCAACTGACATCTTGAAATGTAACAGTTGAGATTGGATGCTAGCCCTTAATCAGTCATTAACTTAAGCTATGTTACCCTCTAGTCCTCAGTTTCCTGAACCATAAAGCAAGGAGGGAGGTGAGAAAAGATCCCCAAATCTCTGATCCTCTGGACTCTACTACTGCTGTAGAATCTAGAAAACATCTGATTTAATAAAGGTTTAACCTGGATATCTCAACTTTATGTAGACCAGAGGTTAAAAACTCAAACGCTTGGGCCAGACAGGAAACATAAGCAAAGTGGGTTGGATGGTAAACACCTAAGCAATTCATGGTCACAAGGGCCAAACTGAAAAATCTTAAAGCCAACAAGAATGCAGGTGAAATAAAGCCACAAAAGGAAGAACGTTTGTCTAGTTGCTTGGGATCATAGTCTCTTCAGGGGCCAAGAATAGACCCTATGCTC
Organism: Tapirus indicus; assembly: GCA_031878705.1. Classification (NCBI taxonomy): domain Eukaryota; kingdom Metazoa; phylum Chordata; class Mammalia; order Perissodactyla; family Tapiridae; genus Tapirus; species Tapirus indicus. The sequence goes on along the minus strand of CM062933.1, from coordinate 53,133,322 downwards.
CATGTTTTATGGATGCAATTAATGTTAAGTAACTGAGCAAGGATAAATCATTAGCTCGCAGAGACCAAAACGATAAGACTTGTGATCTCTGATGAGATTCCTCCGCTAATCTCTTGACCAGACTCCTGCTGTCCTTGCCCAAACTGTCATCTCTATGAGGGTGGGGTTCGGTGATACCAGATAAGAGGACTATGGGCATGTTTGCTGTAGTGAAATTGCGTGGGTGGATTCTCGTCCTGCCACGTGTGAAGTGGAGGACTGTAGCCTAGAGGTAGAGGCCAGAGAAAGCCCACAGCCCACGACTGTGTGAGTGAAACCTCACCACTCAGCACCCAAAGATGATATGGTCTGGGGAGGTCAGAGATAGGACGAGTGCTCCCATGGTAGCTTAAGCACAATACAGAGTGGTTCCCTTAGGTGCTGGAGACTATGGACAGCTGTGACCCCGTTTAACCATCCTCCTGGTCACCAAGTTCCAAAACTCTGAAATACTTTTACCTCCTCCACCTTCCCTCATTTTTGGTCATTTGTCAAATCTTACCAAATCATTCCTGCTGCCCTTCGCGTCCACCCGTCCTTGCCATTTCCACCATCCCCACATGCTCATCAAGCTCTCACCCACTTTCCTCTCACGGTCCAGCAGCCTCCTCATCTCCTCAGCTTTGGTCTTTTCTGACTCTGGTCTTTCATACAAACAGCCAAGGCTCCTGAATTCTCTCCCTCTTTCTAATGTTCTAGTGTTATAGGATCTTACCAAAGTACTTCTAGCTATAGGGATGAAGCAGGGACCTTCTAGAGACCATCCTCTTCCCTTCACCTTCACGTGCCAACCCTTTCGATTCTATCAGGCAAGGAACACTTGGGACATGTCCCCCTCTAGGGACACATGGGAAATAAGTTGAAAGACAATACCACTTCTGTTATAAAAATGATTTTGTAAGATCCTCCCTCCCCCAAGAAACCTATAAAGATTTAGATAAGTGAGGATAAGTTCCATTGATTCTGTGGAGCTCACGATTGTAAAGAATCTTTTTCAATCATCAGTCTCAAATTGCTCTGTATGCAGAACAGTGCAAGTACTCATTCTGTTTTTCAGAATGCGCATGCTGTCATTTATTAAATAAATAAGCTTTAATAACCTCCATTAATCTTTAATAAATCTAACTATTGTTGAAATTGTTAGTTGTGATAATGACATGATGATTATATTTTAAAAAGTCATCAGTTAGAAACACATTCTAAAGAAATTATAGATGAAATGTCTTGATGTCTGGGATTTGCTTTAAAATATTCCAACCTAAAAAGTGGGGGATAGATGAAATAAGATTGGCAAAATGTTGATAATTGTTGAAACTGGATGATAGGTACATAGAGTTTTATTATAATATTTACTTCTGTGAATGCTTGAAATTTTCCATAATAAAATGTTTTAAAGCTCCATAATGTCGTTCTGCTGTTCTTGTTATAAAATCACCTTTTCGTCCCCCTGTGATCACACTTCCAAGGTGTATATCCCATTGTACGTCCTTTCTCAGAGAAAGAACCAAAGAGCCCATTGTGGCTTCAGCCAGGAGCCAAACCCAGGGTGCTGGTCACTTCTTCAGCTTCTGACTTTCTGCCAAGCCACAGGGCCTTGTGCAGACTCAGCAGGACTGACATCTGATAGTGAATTTTCTCACTTCTGTGAAGTACCTAAAACTATAGGAGTTAGTTACAGGGCATTGCTTATCAACTGTTGTAGTATATATAGTTATTAATAGATTTATAGAAACTTGTGCTGAAAATACACTATCTGTGCTCTATAGGTAATTTGCCTTAGGTTCGATGGTGCTTGGGAATCATGAAGAATAGTATGTTGTGTTGCATGATAATAACACAAAGAGCAGGAAGAAGTTCCTGATGACCTGAATTTAACAGGAGCGGCTTCAACATGGAGAACATTTTTCAAACAAATAGTGATAAAGGATCATTCCTAAATAAAGTGATAAAGATTTGGAGGAATGACATTTGACACAGACACCACAAGGACACAAGGCAATTAGAACTTGAGAAAGAATGCTCGCACGGGGCAATTTTCCCAAGTAGGTCCATAGTTATAATATCAATTAGGACTTTTTAGAATAAAAAACTATAAAAAAGTGGCTAAGGAATGGAGCATTCTTTACTTTCACAGTATGTTAGATTTATAGGTTCTTGGAAACATTTTAATTACTCACATCTGGAAATAATGCTTATAGTCCTCCCCAAGAATTGTCCCTCAAAGCCAGTTCCTTATTTCAGTGGCTATTATCTGGCCCTGGCTTGGGAACTCCCAAGTGGATTAGCTCACATGCCAGAGGATGACTTCTGGGGCAGAGTGACCTCAGTAAAGAAACTTAAAACCATTTCCTGAGAACAGTGGAAGGAGAGGGCCAGCTGACCTGGGAATGGAGGGCTAAGGTCCATGTAGTAGCTGCTTTCAAATATTTGAGGTATTGTTTTATAAACTAGAGTACCTCTGGTCTACATAACTCGAGTGAGCCAGAACCAGTGAGGAAAGTTTCTTGGATCCAGATTTCAGTCAACTCACAAAGCACTTCCTAACAACTGGAGCAGTACTTTAGTGGAATGGGTCATTCCTTTGGAGGAATGTATGCTGGGACTGTTTAGTGGGTTTGAGGGGTGTTTTGCAGTGCTGCTCAAAATGTCTTCCACAGAAAGGTGCTGGTCCACACAATCTTTTTTTTTTTTCCTTGAGATTTACATTTTAATGATAATTTTTACCACAGTTTTACTTTGAAAATCATATTTCCTATAAAAACATATTATAGGGGCTGGCCCAGTGGCATAGCAGTTGAGTTTGCTCACTCTGCTTCAGCAGCCCGGTGTTCACAGGTTCGGATCCCGGGCGCGGGCCGACGCACTGCTCATCAGCCATGCCGTGGCAGCGTCCCACATAAAGTGGAGGAAGATGGACACGGATGTTAGCCCAGGGCCCATCTCCCTCAGCAAAAAAGAGGAGAATTGGCAACAAATGTTAGCTCAGGGCTGGTCTTCCTCACAAAAATAAATAAATAAATAAAAATCACACACACACACACAAAAACCTATTATATTACCATAAAACTCCACTAATAAAATGTAGACCACTTACATATTTATGTATCAAATATTTTATGTGCCTATCTGATATATTAACAGTCCAGATGGTGATCTGTTCCTAGATTTTTTTATTGTGGTGAGAATACTTAACATGAAACCTATTCTCTTAACAAATTTTAAGTGTACAATCCAGTAACATTAACTATGGGAACAAGGTTGTACGGCAGATCTCTAGAACTTAATCATCTTGCATAAGTGAAACTTCATAGTCGTTGAATAGCAGCTCCCCATTTTCCCCTCCCCCAGCCGCTGGCAACCACCATTCTACTCCCACTTCGTGTTTGACTCCTTTAGATTCCTCCTATTAGCGGTATCACACAGTATTTGTCCCTCTGTGTCTGGCTATTTCACTTAGCATAATGTCCTCAAGGTTCATCCATGTTGTTGCATATGGCAGGATTTCTTTCTTCTTCTTCTTCTTTTTTTTTTTTTTTTGCTGAGGAAGATTGACCCTGAGCTAACATCCGTGCCCATCCTCCTCTATTTGTGTGTGTGTGTGTGTGGGATGCCACCACAGCATGGCTTGATGAGCAGTGCATATGTCCATGCCCTGGATCTAAACCTGCATACCCTGGGCAGCCGAAGCAGAGTGTGTGAACCTCACCACTATGCCACCCGGCTGGCCCCTTCCTTTTTAAGGCAGACTAATATTTCATTTTATGTATATACCACATTTTCTTTATCCATTCCTCCATCCATAGACATTTAGGTTGTTTCTACATCTTGGCTATTGTGAATAATGCTGCAATGAACGTAGGGGTACAAATAACTCTTTGAGATTCTGATTTCTATACACTGTTTGATACTGGTTCACAACAAGAGAAAGAGCTTGTTCTGGATTATAAATCGACACACTGCTTCCTTTATCAATAAAAACTTGCTGCGAAAAGAAAATGTCAATGGAACTAAGCAATGTCCTTATGACATTCTTGAGTACTTTGACTATCACTGCAATGGAAGGAATTTATTCATAAAATTGTAAATACTAGAGACTTTTCACAGGAATCAAATTATCACACTACAAAATATATATATACAGAATGTCCTTTTTAACATTAAGATTTATATTTCCCTGCTCAAGAATATGTTTGAAAGTCACACAACACAGTAGTATAAAGTTGCAAAAAAATGCATCATTGCTGTTCCCTGAAACTTCTTTTAAGGAATCCACTGATTGGATACGCACTGGGCAGAGCCTTTCATTTGAATACATAATACCTATTGCATATATGCATGTGCTACTATTTAAAAATACGGATTCTGCTATGATTATAAAGTAAGAATTCATTTTGAAGTGCTACTGAATTAAAAGGAGCCCTTCCTTATTATGTGTTTTCCCAAGCATTTATTCTAGAAGTACCATTTCTGTTATATAGAAGGCCAAAATATTTTTATGTGATGAGTGTCCTCACACTATATGCTTGCTAATCATGCGGGGCCTCTGCAGCCAGCTGTGCAGTTTGCACACTGCACACAGCACTGGGTGAGGGTGCGAGCCGGGGACTGAGCTCTACCTCTCTGTGCTTCCCGAGCCAGGAGCCGTGGCAATGAGGCTGTATCAGGCCTAGGTCACCAATCATCCCAGGTTGCCCAGGCCTGAAGGGTTTCCCAGGATAGGGGCTTCCTGTGCCATCACCAGCACAGCCCTGGACACACCAGCATGGCTGCTCACCCTAATCCGGGCTCAGATGTGCCGGCTCTGCTGGCCTCAGCCTTGGAATCCTGCCTGTAGAACTGTAGGCCTGAGACACTGAAGCCGTTGTCACAACACTTCTTTTCTCCTTATGTTTTCAAGGTGAAAGAGCCATGTAATCATGCCAACATCCTGACCACGCCTGATCCGAGAACCTTCTGGACTAATGATGATTCAGGTATTGGAAAAATACACTCTGGCGCTGCAATGCACCAGAAGCACACTCTAGTAAAGCTCTACACAGAGGCAAGGTTTGGGAGAAGTCTTTCTTTTCGCCTATTTGTGTGTTTGTTTATACCTAGTCCGACACTTGAATATACTTCACAATCATTTTCTTTATAATACAAGTCCCTTTGTTTTATCTTCTTTTTCAGCAGCTAAAGCATCCACACCATCAGCTGCAGCTTTCTGGGTTGTGAGGTATACTCGAGTGTGGGGGGACAGAAGAGTGAGTCAATTTCCTGGAGGGGAGAACAGAGGACTAGGACAAGGTGGGCAAGTGCACTGGTCCGAGGTTCTCCTCCAGGGGAAGGAATGGAGTAAAGAATCTAAGGTGAACGACACTTCAGAATGCCTCGTGGAGGGCAGGCATGGCTTGTACTATCGATCCAGGAGTATTAATCCATAGTCAGAATCAGAGCAATGCCGCTTTCTGGGATCAGAGAATATGCTTCAGGTTGCATAATTAAAAATTACACTCAGACAAAGGGTAGGGTATGTTCTCATAGGAGATGAAAGACATCTTTTCATTCTTTTTCACAAATACGTTGAGCCATGGGGACCAACTACAGGAGGTACAGACACTGGAAATAAAAAGAGAGGTTAAGCAAAGGAGCTAAAATAACGAAGCGAGTGACATGAAAGCTGTCACCTTTTCTAATTAAACAGAGAAGAGTGATGACACCTAATGTTTGCATTAGGCTTCACGGTTTTACAAAGTACGTTCCCCAAAATCTAATTTAGTGTTTGTGGCAACCCTGTGAAGTAGGAGAGGCAGCCTATCCTCTCTCACCTGGGTGAGAGGTGAGGTCAGCGGCTCAGAGAGGTTAGCTGACATATCCAAAGCTCACGGCCAGAAAAGACCACGGCTCGGGACAGGACCAAGTCCTCTGTCACACTTCCTAGGAAGAAGCAGCTCTCCTGTGAGAAGCAGCTTGGGCTAAATCTCTGCTTTTATCTTGTCTTCATAAAAGAGAGTCAGAGACTCAATCTATTAGCAGCAGGGGGAGGGGTTGAGGAGGGGAGTGAAAAACTCTCTGATGCTGTTTTTCAAAGACCAGGCTTACAGTCTAAACTTATTATCAATTTCATCTGTCAAAAAAATTGTTCTGTCTGGTTTTATGTCTTTTGAAGAAAGACAAAGAAACATGAAAGTGAATTGCCCTATTTATGCTATCATTTGGTCCATTAGCAGTATAAACACAACAGAAGCCATCCACTAGCTAATACGGCCACTGAGATTGACAGCACGTGTGTTGTGAAGAAGGTCTGTAGAAGGAAAGATTACAATTAAAAAAGAAATGGTCCTTAAAGTTATGCAATGAGAATGGAATGAGAGGGGAAGTTATATAGGACAGGTCCAGAAAATGATGCTCAGGCACTTTTCAGAGCTGGAGAAATTATTACAAGAAAAACTAACGCAGAACATGCAGAGAAATAGTAATAGGAATACTTTAGATCTACTCATTAAAAAAAATGTGTTTTGTTGTGTTTGTGTCATCAATGGGGTTACAGAGATATAGTGTCCCCCCTGCAGCAGCTCATCTAATGAAGATCCACCCCGATAACCAATCCCTAGACTTGTGGAGTGATTTCTTCATCTAGTGATTTCTTTTAAGGGAGAAGGACTAGTTGTTCAGTCAATTACTGAGACAAGGGTATTAAAATCTCCACCTATAGTGGTGGAATTATCTTTTGCTTCTTTTAATTCGGTCAGTTTTGGCTTCATATATTTTGAAGCTCTGATTTTAAGCACATACACTCTTATAATTGTTATGACTTCCTGATGAATTGATCATGTCCCTCTTTATCTCTGGTAAAAGTCTTTGAAGTCTTTTTTTTCTGATATTAATATAGCCAAGCCAGCCTTCTTATGCCTACCATTCACGTGGTATATCTTTTCTATCCATTTACTTTCAACCTATCTGTGCTTTGTAATTAAGCTGTTTCTCTTATAGACCTCATATAGTTGGGTTTTCCTTTTAAATCCTATCCAACAATCTCTGTTTTGTGACTTGGAATGTTTAGACGACTTACATGTAATGTAATTGCTGACTGGGTTAGCTATAACCATACCATCTTGCTATTTGTTTTCTTCATGTCCCTTCCTTCTTTGTTTGTCTGTTCTTCCTTTCCTGACTGCTCTGGGATTATTGGAATAGTTTTTTAATTCAAGATTAATTTACTGATTAATTAATCACTGCTACCAATTTACTGATGACTCTAGGAATTACAATAAATAAGTTTAAGTTTTCACAGACCATTGTAGAAACCTTGAAACAGAATGGGTCCATTTATCCCTCTCTTCCTCTCATTCTTTACATTATGGTTGTCATATCTATTACTTCTACATATCAAATAAGCCCTACAGTACAACGTATTTAGAGGAAAACTATATTTTGTATTTACCCAGATGTTCCCCAATTCCGATGTTCTTCATTTCTTCTTTAAGATCCAAGTATCTCTTAGGGATCATTTCCCTTTAGTCTGGAAAAACCTCTTTTAGCATTTCTTAAAATGCAATGATTCTCTGGCAATGATATCTCTTAGTTCTCTTTTATCTTCATGAAATGCCTTTATAAATTAAAATATTTTATTTCATTCTTGAAGGATTTTTTTCTAGATATGGAATTCCAGTGGATGATTTTTTTTCTTTCATCACTTTATAGATGTTGGTCCATGGTCTTCTGGCCTCTATAGTTTCTGACGAGAAATCGGAGACTGTAAATTATTGCTACCCTGAATGTAATGTGTTGTCTTTCACTGGCTGCTTTAATTTTTTTTAATCTTTGGTTTTTATCAGCTTGAATATGATGTGTCTAGACTAGAATCCACGTTCTTTGAGATGTAGACTCCTCAGGTTTAGGAAGTCTAGTCTATTAGTAGTCTTAGAATCTGAATCTGAGAGATGCAAGTGTTCCTGCTGTAGTTTCTACACTGCAACGTGCCCTTTCTTCATCAGCATATCAGCACTCTAAAACTTTTCCCAAATGCCTTCAATTCTGTTACGTGTAAACACAAGCGGAAGCAACTCTACAGCCATCCTTCTGCAACATGCAAATTTATGAGCCGGATTTTTTACAAAGTCAATACTCTAGTCACAGCATGAATTTTATTATGGTCACTTTTACCAATTCCTGAAATAATTTTGATAAAATGACTCTATCATCTCCTATGGGACATATATTTCAGTGAATGGAATATTTCCGCTCAAAGCCAGTCATCATCAGAGAGTAGTTTACATATTTAATCTAGTGCATAGTCTCCTGATACACAGTTTCAGTAGAGTTAAATATTAGGGGTAACTAGTTCACAATGCTTGACAGAAATAGAAGTTAAATTTAAAAATTATTTTGTTTAGAAGTAGGGAATTAATGAGGGTTAACTCACCCTGAAACCTGGTGAGTTTGCCTAGATTTTTACACTCACTGTGTTTTGCGCGACTACCGGAGGACAGGATGGGGGAGCGCAGTTGCCATGTGTGGATATGGTAGTCAGAGAAACAAAAGTAACTTTTAAAAGGCTTTTTTTTTTTTAACATAATATGAAAGTAGCATATGTTCATCTCAGGAAAGACATGGAAAATGGTGAAGGGAAGAAAACTAATCACCCAGAATCCTACCACCCACACTTGTTTCCATTGGATTTGACTCATGCATTCCCAGCATTTGTTCTGACAATGAGCAAACAGGCTGCACGAGTTGAGGCTCTTCCTAGTATCTTTGTTTTTAAGCTTTGAAACCTGAGTTGTTTGGTTTGGCACACCTTGTTTTTCAATTGCTGGTCCTGCAGTGGCCTGTATCATTCTCCTAAATTAGAATTTCAAGGTAGGACGAGTTTCCCCACACTTCCAGACCGTGTTTTTCCCAGTACTATTATTGGCAACACAGATAAGTTCTCTCCTTAGAGAAAGTCTGATAACAACGTGGTTAAACAGTAAGGTTGCTTTAGCAAGCACCATGATTTTAACTGGGCACTTGTTTGCCAGGTAAGAAAATATAACTCCTTGATGTTTTCCCTGGGCCTGTACTTGAAAGTCACTTTCACAAGACAATGCACTTCTACCCTTGGGATTTTCAAAATGTCTAGATTTCTTTCAAGCAAAAAATAAAGAGGAAGAATCATGATTGTGCAAATTTTTCCCAGAGAGATAATTTCATTTTCCCTTATATTTATTTTTAGGATTATGCATTGTTTCTTTATATTTTCTAATGATTCATCACATTTTAAAATTCAGCCCAAATTTCTGGAGCTGTAGAAATCACTATAAAGTGGTATATTCATATCTATTCAGGAGCAGTAATAGTTGGTGTACCAAATGTAGAAGTGAAATGAGTCATAGTTTGAAAACATATGGGCCACAGAAATATTCCAGTATTTCAGAGAATATATAAAATTGGATCATTGAATTAATATAACGAGAGAGAGGACTACTTTATATAGATTTTTTTTAAGTGAAAACATAATTTCTAGATTTTTTTCCTTAAAAAGCAAAACACTCTCATACTTGTATCTAGAAAACAGTTGCTTCACCCCTCCAAATATGACATTATCTAACAAAAAAAGAAAAATGTGACAAAAGGTAAACATGATCTGCTTACATGGAAATTTTCCTTCTGATACATGGTGGCCAGCATAGACTTTGCCTCTTGCTATTAGAGATAAATCATTTAGTAAAAACCTATGGATACATGAAAATCTTTTAAGTGGACTGACCTCATTTACTCAGGTCCTAACTACAAAAAAGTGGCTATCTCAGTAATAAAAGTCATCTTACCCACTGTGAAGAACTCCAAAGATCACGTGTGCCACCAATGGGAGCAGACATGGAGGTAGGTTTTGGAAAGGACAATCATAAGAACTCTGCACCCTATGCTCCTTTCGACTCCAACTCACACTTTTCAAAATTGGACTTGGTGTTTATTCCCTCCATCTTACGTCAGATAGCCAAGACCATCCTCGGTTTCCTGAACCACATCTCCTTCAGGCAACTAGACTCACATCAGAGTTGACCGGCAGGCCATTTGGCCACGCTTCCCAGTGAGCCTGAGTGGGGCAGCAGGAAGCTGCTCAGCTCTCTATGTCTGTCATGCGTGGCACTGTGGACTGTTGAGTCAGGCCGCCCGAGTCTGCCGCCAGCTTCAATGCTTATTATCTGTGTGACTCTGGACAAATGATTTCACCCTTCTGTGCTTCCATCTCTTTCACCTGCAAAGATGGAATATTAATAATAGATCCCAGAGTTTTGTGAGGGTTAAAGGAGCTAATGCAGGTAAAGGTACTCAGAACTATGTCTAGCATATAGTTAGTGGTCAACTTATGTTAGCTCTTCTTACTTGGAGAAAGAATCATGTCGTTTATTCAAACCTCAACGCAGATCCCCCCTGCCCTACGTGGGGTTTGCAAACTATGGGTTGAAAGAATACATTTTATTTTGTCATTACTGTTACTATTTCATGCTTCACTGGACCTGCAGCTTGTTTTTTTTCTCCCTGAACCACGAAGCTCAGCATTCGCTGTCTTCTGTTATCTGGGTCCCCAGACACAAGACTGATAAACTTCCTGAAAATAGACATATGTCTGGACATAAAACCCTCAAGCTGGAGAGAACCTTAGCCATGCCTAGTCATTTAGATAAAATATCGCTTTCTTAAGCAAGCATCTGTCCAGCAAAAACTACTTAGTTGTGCATGACTTTAACCATCTACAATGGTTGAGAGGGTTCCTGGTTCAAGGCCGGGTTATTTATTCCAGCGAATAGCGAAAGGTCATTTCAAAACTCCTTTGTTTAAAGATACTGAGTCATGCTCATCTAGCACTTAAGTTCTGTTTGACGGAAAAAGTTCATCAAATCTGATCTTCATGATTGTCCTCCTGCCCAGAGTGTGACTGTAACTATAGAGTCAGTTGGGTCCAGCACAGAGAAGGCCCCCCCGCACCATCGGATCGTGTGAATTAAGAGTTCAGCTTTCCGAAGCTTTACAGTTGGAGCAAAATCTGTTTCTCTCCTTGTTGAACTCACAATTTTCTCTTCCTCTTTGTTCTAACTAAAATTACTTGTTATTTCTGCTGTTTTACTCAAGGCTAAACTAACAGTGTTTCACAATGGCTGATTTCCTGATTCCCCAGAAAAAGAGTCCCCACTCTTTTTAAATATTTTCATATGGCATTTCCTTGTGCCAATTTTAATCAAATCATTCTTTTCACGCCTAAGATCTTTGATTTCTATAGTATTTAAAGGACATTTTATTAAGGCTAAAATAGTACCAGAAAGTTATCTCACTTAAAAAATGCAAGGAGGTGCCGGCCTGGTCGTGTGGTGGTTAAGTTCACATGCTCCACTTCGGCGGCCCAGGGTTTGCCGGTTCAGATCCCAGATGCAGACCTATACACCACTCATCAAGCCATATTGTGGCGGCGTCCCATATACAAAATAGAGGAAGATTGGCATGAACGTTAGCTCGGGGACCATCTTCCTGAAGCAAAAAGAAGATTGGCAATGGATGTTGGCTCAGGGCCAATCTTCTTCACCCCCACCCAAAAAAAATGCAAGGAAAAATAGATTAAATGCAACTTCATAATTTTAGCAGTTATTTTTCTCATATTTTAATGAATCTTTTCTTGTTTTATTAGTTTACATCAGCCAAATATGACAGCAGATTAAAAAAATCTAGTAGAGTTAAAAAGTTGCAGCTAATGTTAAAATGTCCTAATGCATTTTATTATTTTAAACAGGCTGAAATATTCAGCCTTTGACAGCTTTCTTTTTGCCCAAGAAGAGAGTCCCATAATACATGCTCCATAGCATATAAGACAATTTCAGGGGGTTATATGTCTATCATAGGAAAAAAGCATTTTGAACTTTTGCCCCTAGTAACAGAGGTATTTTATTAGGTCAAATAACATAATTTTCCAAATTTGAAGAAAAATTATTTTATAACTTTAAAACTGTACATAATAAGAATAGGCCAGTGACCAATACTGAAAACAGGCTGTCCCAGGGATGAAAGGGCCCACAGAGAGGGGCAGGGGCAGAGAGTGAGGTATGAGGAGTGGAGGGTGGGTGGATGCGGGTGAAGGAGCATAGGGACGTGGAGGGGTATGTCACCCTGGGATGCTCAGAGATGAGAATAGAATTAGGATTTAGGGCAGGGAGAGCAAACTTATTTGTAAAATGAAAGTTGATTAACAAGTCTAAGATTCTTTCTTACTCTGAAACTCCTTTATTCTATGAAGGTGTAAATTGACAGTAGACAAAAAGTGTAAAAGGATTTAGAAAAAACTTGGCTCAGAGTGGGCTGGGGCCCTTGGAATAGACTTCAGTGAGCAGTGTGGGTCTGTGAACCCTGACCCTCCCTCAGAAATATGCAGCGATCAGCTCTTTCCACTGATTAAAATTTTGTCTCTCAGAGGAAAATTTTGTATTAATAGTTGAGCTGCACTGTTCTTGCAGGTGTTAAATTACATAGCACACTAGAGTTTTCAAATAGTTCTCCCATACCTAATCTCATCTGATCTTTCCAATCGCCCTGTGGGATTAACAAAGTGGGTGTTAACCCTGAGGATAGTGAAGAAGTAAGTGCTTTGCCCAAAGCTAAATAATGAGTCACAAATGCGAAAACACAAAACTGAAGTCAGATCTACTGCAGACTGCTTCATTTCTCTGCTGCTTCAAAAAGGTAAGCACAGAGCTTTGCAATGGAAGCAGCTTGAATAGGGACACAAGTGTTGGGGAAGGAGCAGGAAGTGAAGGATGAGATTCAAACTGAGAAGTGATCTTGCCATTGGGCAGGGGAGCTGGGAAAAGAAGGAAATGAAGGCCAACAGGGGGATTGGTTTACGGGAGTGAGATCGACTCGTATCCCTTTCTGCCCAGCACTCGGCTGGGTTCCGTGGAGAAGGAGGCAACAGTTCTCACCATTGCAAACTCAGGTAGATAAACTGGACGGACACAGGTAGACTATGAATAAAACCATATAAATACAGGTTAGAATAATGATAGTTGCCTACAGAGATGTGAAGGACTGTCATTTGGAACAGATAAGGAGGCAGATTATTTTACTGGTTAAAAGTCAAGCTTTTGGAGTCAGAAAAACCTAGATGCACGCTCTGGTTTTGTCATTACTGTGTATGTCAGTCACACAACTAAGGTTTTCCTCATTAAGGATCTTAAGAATGTATAAGGGGACAGCAGCAGCTTTTCCTAAGGTCATTACAAGGATTAAATTAGAAATTGCACAAGATGCACTAAAACTTAGTGTCTGCCACTAGTGCAGTCATTCAGTGTTAGCTATTATAACAGATGCACTAACCGTGGAAGTTACAGGGAGGAACATGTGCATTTTTGCTCATCGGTCTGTCCTTAGCGCCACCACAGTGCCCGGCTTTAGAATGTGCGGAGGAGCTCATTCCACAGAAAACTTTCATGAGGATATTTAAACGTGGTCTAAGCAAGAATTTTACCCATGGTGCTCATTGACAATGGTAGAGAAAGCCTTGAAAATAGAGGTGATTCCAGTGAAAAATTAAAGAGAGAACTTAATAAACGGTTATAGGAATATTGTAGGGAGGTCATAGTTTCTAAGGTCCTTTTAGCCCTAATAGAATCTGTTCACAGTTCTATGAACAGCATGAAATGAGGCTAGCGGTGCTGTTCAAATAAAAACCCCAAACTTTCATTTATATACGAGTTTCAATCTTTAAAACAAAGAGAAAAAGATCATTTAGTGTACTGACGATGAACTGCACTTCCAACATACGAACACGTGAATGCAAGAGAGCTAAGGTAAGTAGTGGTTGGGTTATTTTTAGAAATGGCAGTGAGTCCACAAAGATCCGGCCACATGCCTTCACTCAGTCTCTTTGTGAGATAAATTATCAGAAAGCAGTCTTTGAAAATCAGAAAGAATTTCTCTGTAAGGAAAAGTAATTGGCTCATATGGGGAAGACAAGAGGTTAGATTCAGCAACACCGTGCCCCAGCAAGGCTATCTGTGTTAAACACTTTACTATTATTCCTGGAGTAACCTAACTATGTCTGGTATATTTGTTCCTCTTTGACATCTTCATATAAATGTACTTTCTAATATTTTTTAAAATATTAAAAATTTAGTAATATTAATGTAATATGTAACGTATATATATACACATAATATAATGTGTGTTATATTCGTTCTAATCCTCTATAACTGTTTTAAGAAAAGAGATGGGAAAGGAATAGCAGTCCTGGGTGACCTTACAAGGTCCTTGTCAACCTTACAGAAACCAATAAACCTAAAGAAAATGAAAGTTCTGCAAGAAAACAGGAAGTGGGAAGAGATAAGAAGAAGGAGGCAGAGGAGAATGGCAAGTGGGGCTTAGACAAAAATTACATGTGTTGGGCTCATATCTGCCCTTTGGTTATTTGTTCCCATTATAAAGGGAAAGTCAGAAGGCAGTGGACCATGAGTGTTGCTCATAAGAGCAGCTTGTGGATGTAAAATTACAGTATTTATGATGTGGTAAAGAGAAAAAGAAAAACACTTTTTTTTTTTTCTTTCCATTTTTTTTTAATTGATGTCTTAGTTTATAACACTGTGGGGTTTTAGTTGTACATTTTTGTTTGTCCGTCACCTTGTGGATGTAACCCTTCACCCCTTGTGCCCCCCCACCCCCTTCCCCTTGGTAACCACCAATCAGTTCTCTCTGTCCGTGTGTTCACTTATAGTCCATATATGAGTGAGTTCATGCAGTGTCTGTCCTTCTCTCTCTGGCTTATTTCACTTAACATAATACCCTCTAGGTCCTTCCATGTTGTTGCAAATGGGACAATTGTGTCTTTTCTTATGGCTGAGTAGTATTCCATTGTATGTATATACCACATCTTCTTTAACCAATCATCAGTTGAGGGACACTTGGGTTGCTTCCACTTCTTGGCTATAGTGAATAATGCTGCAATGAACATAGGGGTGCATACGCCTCTTGTGATGGTTGATTTCACGTCCATTGGGTAGATGCCCAAGAGTGGGATTGCTGGATCATACAGTATTTCTATTTTTAATTTTTTGAGGACTCTCCATACTGTTTTCCATAGAGGCTGCACCAGTTTGCATTCCCACCAGCAGTGAATGAGGATCCCCGTTTCTCCACAACCTCTCCAGCATTTGTTGTTATTTGTCTTTGTGATTATAGCCATTCTATCTGGTGTAAGGTGATATCTCAGTGTAGTTTTGATTTGCATTTCCTTGATGATTAGTGATGTGGAACATCTTTTCATGTGTCTATTGGCCATCTGTGTCTCTTCCTTGGAAAAATGTCTGTTCATATCCGCTGCCCATTTTTTGATCGGGTTGTTTGTTTTTTTGTTGCTCAGTTGTATGAGATCTTTATATATTACTGAGATTAATCCCTTGTCGGACAAACGATTTGCAAATATTTTCTCCCAGCTGGTGGGTTGTTTATTCATTTTGATCCTGGTTTCATTTGCCTTGTAGAAGCTCTTTAGTCTGATGAGGTCCCACTTGTTTATTTTTTCTTTTGTTTCCCTTGTCTGGGTAGACATGGAATCTGAAAGGATCCCTTTATGTCCAATCGCAATTAGTGTACTGCCTATATTTTCTTCCAGGAGTTTTATAGTTTCAGGTCTCACTTTCAGGTCTTTGATCCATTTTGAATTGATTTTTGTAGATGGCGATAGAAGATGGTCTACTTTCATTCTTTTGCATGTTGCTGTCCAATTTTCCCAGCACCATTTATTGAAGAGACTTCCCTCTCTCCATTGTATGTTCTTTGCTCCTTTGTCGAAGATTAGTTGTCCATAGGTGTGTGGTTTTATTTCTGGGCTTTCAATTCTGTTCCATTAATCTGTGTGTCTATTCTTGTACCAGTACCATGCTGTTTTGATTACTGTAGCTATATAGTATATTTTGAAGTCAGGGATTGTGATGCCTCCAGCTTTGTACTTTTTTTTCAGAATTGCTTTAGCTATTCGGGCTCTTTTGTTGCCCCATACGAATTTCAGTAGTTTTTGTTCTATTACCGTGAAGAATGACATTGGGATTCTGATTGGGATTGCATTGAATCTGTAGATTGCTTTAGGTAGAATGGACATTTTAACTATATTTATTCTTCCAATCCATGTGCATGGAATATTTTTCCATTTCTTTATGTCCTCCTCGATTTCTTTCAATAGTGTCTTATAGTTTTCATTGTATAGGTCTTTGACCTCCTTGGTTAAATTTATTCCCAGATATTTTATTCTCTTTGTTGCAATTGTAAATGGGATTGTCTTTTTGAGTTCTCTTTCTGTTGTTTCATCATTAGTGTATAGAAATGCAATTGATTTTTGTAAGTTGATTTTATACCCTGCCACTTTACTGTAGTTGTTGATTGTTTCTAGTAGTTTTCTGATGGAATTTTTTGGGTTTTCTATGTATAAGATCATGTCGTCTGCAAATAGTGAGAGTTTCACTTCTTCATTGCCTATTTGGAGTCCTTTTATTCCTTTTTCTTGCCTAATTGCTCTGGCCAGAACTTCCAGTACTATGTTGAATAAGAGCGGTGAGAGTGGGCACCCTTGTCTTGTTCCTGTCCTCAAAGGAATGGCTTTCAGTTTTTCCCCGTTGAGTAGGATGTTTGCTGTAGGTTTGTCATATATGGCCTTTATTACGTTGAGGTACTTTCCTTCTATACCCATTTTGTTGAGAGTTTTTATCATAAACTGATGTTGGATCTTGTCGAATGCCTTCTATGCATCGATTGAGATGATCATGTGGTTTTATTCTTCGTTTTGTTAATGTGGTGTATCACGTTGATTGATTTGCGGATGTTGAACCATCCCTGTGTCCCTGGTATAAATCCCACTTGATCATGGTGTGTGATCTTTTTGATGTATTGCTGTATTCAGTTTGCCAATATTTTGTTGAGGATTTTTGCGTCTATGTTCATCAGCGATATTGGCCTGTAGTTTTCCTTCTTTGTATTGTCCTTGTCTGGCTTTGGTATCAGGATGATGTTGGCCTTGTAGAATGTATTAGGAAGTATTCCATCTTCCTCTATTTTTTGGAAAAGTTTGAGAAGGATAGGTGTTAAATCTTCTTTGAATATTTGGTAAAATTCTCCAGGGAAGCCATCTGGTCCTGGACTTTTATTTTTTGGGAGGTGTTTGATTACTGTTTCAATCTCTTTACTTGTGATTGGTCTATTCAGATTCTCTATTTCTTCTTGATTCAGTTTTGGGAGGTTGTATGTGTCCAAGAATTTATCCATTTCCTCTAGGTTGTCCAATTTGTTGGCGTAAAGTTTTTCATAGTATTCCCTAAGTATCCCTTGTATTTCTGTGGTGTCTGTTGTAATTTCTCCTCTTTCATTTCTAATTTTATTTATTTGAGTCTTCTCCCTTTTTTTCTTAGTGAGTCTGGCTAAGGGTTTGTCAATTTTATTTATCTTCTCAAAGAACCAGCTCTTTGTTTCATTGATCCTTTCTACTGTTTTTTTGGTTTCAATTTCATTTATTTCTGCTCTGATTTTTATTATTTCCCTCCTTCTGCTGATTCGGGGCTTTGTCTGTTCTTCTTTTTCCAACTCTGTTAGGTGCAATTTAAGGTTATTTATTTGGGATTTTTCTTGTTTGTTAAGGTGAGCTTGTATTGCTATGAATTTCCCTCTCAGGACTGCTTTTGCTGCATCCCATATGAGTTGGTATGGTGTATTTTCCTTTTCATTTGTCTCCAGATAGCTTTTGATTTCTCCTTTAATTTCATCAACGACCCATTGGTTGTTCAGTAGCATGTTGTTTAGTCTCCACATCTTTGTCCCTTTCCTAGTTTTTTCCTTGCAGTTGATTTCTAGTTTCACAGCATTATGATCAGAAAAGATGCTTGTAATGATTTCAATCTTCTTAAATTTATAGAGGTTTGCCTTGTTTCCTAATATATGGTCTATCCTTGAGAATGTTCCATGTGCACTTGAGAAGAATGTGTACTCTGCTTTTTTTGGGTGGAGTGCTCTGTATATATCTATTAAATCCATTGTGTCTAGTTTCTCGTTTAAGTCCATTATTTCCTTATTGACTTTTTGTCTGGATGATCTATCTA
Source organism: Tapirus indicus (assembly GCA_031878705.1). NCBI lineage: Eukaryota > Metazoa > Chordata > Mammalia > Perissodactyla > Tapiridae > Tapirus > Tapirus indicus. Next base: position 53,115,197 of record CM062933.1, on the reverse strand, counting down.
TTGATGTAAGGGGGGTATTAAGATCCCCTACTATTATTGTGTTATTGTTAATATCTCCTTTAAGGTTTTTTAGCAGTTGTTTTATGTACTTTGGTGCTCCTGTGTTGGGTGCATAGATATTTATAAGTGTTATGTCTTCTTGGGGAAGTATCCCTTTTATCATTATATATTGCCCTTCTTTGTCTCTCATTACCTTTTTTATCTTGAAGTCTACTTTGTCTGATATAAGTATGGCTACTCCTGCTTTCTTTTCTTTGCCATTAGCTTGGAGTATTGTTTTCCATCCTTTTCTTTTGAGTCTGTGTTTGTCTTTAGAGCTGAGATGTGTTTCCTGGAGACAGCAGATTGTTGGATCTTGGTTTTTAATCCATCCTGCCACTCTGTGTCTTTTGATTGGAGAATTCAATCCATTTACATTTAGAGTGATTATTGATATATGAGGGTTTAATGTTGCTATTTTATTGTTCATCTTCTGGTTCTTTTGCATTTCCTTCGTTTCTTGTCCCTTGTGTTTCAGACTGCAAATTCAATTTGGTATTTCTGCATGCTCATTCTCTTGGTTTTCTCTTTATTTGTCATGTGTGGTTCTCTTCTGGTTGTTTGTTTAGTGGTTACCGTGCGGTTTATATAAGCAATCTCCTGGATAAGAAAGTACATTTTCAGATGCCTCCTTTTTCCTGAGGCTGGGTCGATTCAATCCCTTACCTCTTCCCCTCCTTATTTGTTATCTCTTTATTCCAGATTGTGTCATGAATGTGTGTTTCCAGTGATGAGCTGGAATTAATTTTTGATGTTTTCCAACTGTATTTTGTTCTGGTTTAGTCTCCTTGCTTTTCTCCTTGCTGAAATCTTTGTATCCCCTTTCTCATTTGTTTTTTTTCAGGCCTAAGGGCCTTCTTGAGCATTTCTTGTAGTGTGGGTCTTGTGGTGACAAACTCTCTTAGCTTTTGTTTATCAGGGAGAGTTATTGTTTCTCCATCGTATTTGAAGGATATTTTTGCTGGATAAAGTATTCTCGGCTGAAGGTTTTTGTCTTTCATGATTTTGAATATATCATTCCAGTCTCTCCTAGCCTGTAGAGTTTCTGTCGAGAAATCAGCTGAGAGCCTGATGGGGTTTCCTTTGTATGTTATTTTGTTTTTTTGTCTAGCTGCCTTCAATATTATTTCCTTGTCACAGGTATTCTTCAAGTTTGCTACTATGTGGCGAGGTGATGTTTTATTCCTATTTATATATTTAGGTGATCTATTGATTTCATTCACTGTTGTTTCCCTCTCGTTCCCTAGGTTGGGGAAGTTCTCAGCTATTATTTCTTTGAACAAACTCTCTGCTCCTTTTTCTCTTTCTTCTCCTTCTGGAATACCTATTATCCTTATGTTGCTTGTCCTCATTGAGTCTGATATTTCTCGAAGTATTTCTTCATTTCTTTTTAGTCTTAGCTCTCTCTCCTCCTCTACCAGGAGCATTTCTGTGTGGCTATCCTCAATAGTGCTAATTCGTTCCTCCATATTGTCAGTTCTGCTCTTTAAAGACTCCATTTTTTCCACTATCTCGTTGATTTTGTTTTTCATCTCCAATAATTCTGATTGGTTTTTCTTTAGGGTTTCAATCTCTTTTGTGACATAATCCCTGAATTCGTTGATTTGTTTCTGTGTGTTCTCTTGTATTTCATTGAGTTTGTTTATGATAGCTATTTTGAATTCTCTGTCACTCAGGTTATCAAATTCTGTGCCTTCAGGGTTGGTTTCTGGGTGTTTGTCATTTTCCTTTTGGTCTGTAGCCCTGGCAAATTGTCGCAGGGAGCCGACGGGGACATCCTTATTTTTTCCCCTCATGATAATTTGGTCCTGCAGTTTCCCCCTGCTGCCACTAGATGGAGATCGCGAGCGGTTTGCTCTGAGGCGGCTGCAGCCCCCGGAGTGATTATGCTGTAACGCCGGGTGTGTGGGGGGAGGAGTCCTCTCTTTCTCCTGCATGACCCAGGGGTTTCCTTTCTGGCTTTCTTAGGGTGTTTGCTACACCCCCTAAACAGTCCGTTGTCGCTTCCCAGTGGGGATCTCGCGACAGTCTGTGAGAGCACCTGGATGGCGATAGTTTTCCCCGCTGTGGGCCACCCCTCCCCCCTCTGTCTCTGAACCGTGCTGTCTTTGCCGATCGATTGGGGAGGGGGAATACAACTTCTTACCTCTCCTTCCGTCCTTTTGGGCTTCCCGCGCCTCCACCATCCTATGTATGGTAGCAGGGGTTTCTTAGAAGTCCTTCGTAGTGTTTGATTGAACTCTGTTGGAATGTGAATGATGTTTTCGTTGTGTCATGGGGGCAGAGATTCAAAGAGGGAATCTCACTCTGCCATGATGCTGACGTCACCTCAACACTTTTACTTTTAAAAGGTAAATTCAAGGCTTATTAAACAGAACTTGTCAAACTGGATTTATGTTGGAATATAAAAGAGTATATAAACAACATGATTTGAAGAATGGATTTCAAATTGGTCTATCATGACGATCTATGTTTGTGTCATAAGCCTTTAGATTTTTAAACCATATTTTATGGAGTCCGGGCCAGTGGCGTAGTGGTCAAATTTGCATGCTCCACCTCAGCAGCCCTGGGGGTTTGCAGGTTCGGATCCAGGTGTAGACCTATGTACTGCTTATCAAGCCATGCTGTGGCAGGCATCCCACATATAAAGTAGAGGAAGATGGGCACGGATGTTAGCCCAGGGCCAATCTTCCTCAGCAAAAAAGAGGAGGATTGGCAACAGATGTTAGCTCAGGGTTAATCTTCCTCACCAAAAAAAAAAAAAAAAAGCTAAGCAATATTCTATGAATTGTGAAATAGAATCATTGTAGATGCTAAGGATGGTAATAGTCTTGTCTCCTTGGAATAGTCATTTGCTCAAGGAGGAGAGAATACAATGCAATTTTAAACCAAGTCTTATAAATAAATAACATTATAGTTACTTCTTTAAGTGACCTTATTTATTTAGTTTAGAAAGTAAGGCATTGGGGCCGGCCCAGTGGTGCAGCGGTTTAGTTTGCACTTGGCGGTCCGGGGTTCGCGGGTTCTGATCCCGGGCACCTGCTGATGCACTGCTTGTCAGCCTTGCTGTGGCGGCATCCCATATAGAGGAGAGGAAGATGGGCACGGATGTTAGCCCGGGGCCAGTCTTCCTCAGCAAAAAGAGGAGGATTAGCAACGGATGTTAGCTCAGGGCTGGTCTTCCTCACAAAAAAAAAAAAGTGAGGCATTATTCATGATTCCTATCTTTTGCTCCCATCTCTTTCGTTTCTTCTCTGTAATTTTCTTGTGGTCTTATACAAAAGCTTATTTTTATTCTTTTAGATTTCATGTACATCTTTTCTGAAGTGGTGATTATGAAACAAGGGTGGCGTTATCACACCCACACAAGTAACAGAAGTAGTTAATATATCTGAAACTCTTAGCCAAACCGTCAAACAGTTCTTTTGTGACAACTAATCTTATTTGTGTAAAGGGTTCTATAATCACAACTCAAAAACAAACAGTACTATCAAAAGTGTCTGATGGTATGACCATATGATCTTAGAAAATCAGGCTGTGATGGCTAATCATGGAAGTTCTCATCCAGGATAGAGTAATAAAAACAAAAATAAATTTACTCCCATTAACTAGTCTAGAATAAACATCTGTCACTGAAATGTGTCACCTGAGCAAAGGATTAAGGCTTTTAATGTTCGTCTTAAGGTTTCAAAGCTGAGAAATAAAGATAAGTAGAATAAATGGTGGGCCCAGCAGAGAAATTTATTCATCAAATACGTCCAATATTTACTGAACATCAATTACACGCAAGGCATATGTTAGGAAGTGAGGAAAGACAGTCACACAAAATAATCCTGCTGTTTCGGTGTCCCAGATTTCTAGAAAAGTGTAAACATGTGCACAGATTCCTAAACTCCCTGCTCAGCTGAGGGAGTTAGTGGTGATGAGACCAACGAGGTTATTGGTGTTCTTCAGAGTTGAGGATGAGCTTCAAAACTTCAAGATAAGCTGTGGGGCAAATGGGCTTCCTGCCATATCTCCTGCAATTCTAGGAGTAGCCAATGATGGAGGCATAATGGACACTTCCCAGAGTAACAGATACCAAGAAGTCACCTATTTTCAGGGATTTTTTAGGTGTCAGAAGGACTAAGGTGCCATATCCTGGCATATGGGATGTCTGGCAACTTCACATTGCTAAGTTGTGGAGCCACTGTGTAAAATATAAAATGTGCTTTAGGTAACCCTCTGAATTCCCCACAAAAATTGTTTAGTGCCAAGACAATGCCTTCCATACTTCTACTCAATTTTTTCAAATATCTTAAGTGGATGGTCAGGTAGTATGGTTAGGGCATCACAGCAATCTTTCTTTCAATTTTTTGCTTGGTAAACTGATGCAATGCCCAATTTCCATAGGGTTACCAAGAATGTTGTAAATTATTAGCTAAAAAGAGTGGGAGGACAAGACAAACAACAAAATCCAAGTATCAGAGTTAGCCAGGAATGTTCTAAAAATAGTGAAATATACTCAAATCTACTAAGCACTAAGAAAGCAGCAAATGAAAATGTAGAATCCTCAGGAAATAAAAATCCAAGTGCTTAGTGTCAAGTCGGTGGGTTATTGCATTTTCGTATCTCTGTGTGAAACGAAGCTTGTGTCATATGCTCGTGTTACAGATGACACTGCTTAGTTACCGATATATACATACACATAATCACGGAAGTGGACAGCTGCAATACTGTAGCCCCTTTCCAGGACGTAGCTGAAGGACAGTGCTGAAGGGAAATCCTCTCAGAAGCCAAAACTTAAGAGCAGTTCACCTGGTTGTTCATTTTGCTTGGAAGGAGAACTGGCAGACATGTGAGAATATACCAATTCATGGGCTGTGGCCAATGGTTTGGCTGGATGGTCAGGCAATTGGAAGAGGAAGGAACATGATTAGAAATTGAGTGACAGGGAAGTCTGGGGAAGAGGCAAGTGGATAAACTTTCTGAATGGGCAAGAAAATGTGAAGATGTTTGTGTTCCATGTGAATGCTCACCAAAGGGCGATCTCAGCAGAGGAAGATTTTAATAATCAAGTGGATAGGATGACCCCTTCTCTGGATATCAGTCAGCCTCTTTCCCAGTCACCCAATCATCACTGAATGGGCAAATGAACAAAGTGGCCACGCTGAAGGGGTGGAGGTTATTCATGGGCTCAGCACCGTGGACTTCCACTTACCAAGGCTGACCTGGCTGTGGCCATGGCTGAGCGTCCAACCTGCCAGCAGCAGAGACCGACGCTGAGTCCCTGACATCACACCATTCTCTGGGGTATTCAGCCAGCTACTTGGTGGTGGGTTGATTACATTGGACTCCTTCCGTCATGGAAGGGGCAGCCTTTTCTTCTTACTGGAATAGACACTTACTCTGGACATGGATTTGCCTTCCCTGCATGCAATGCTTCTGCCAAAACTACCATCTGTGGACTTACAGAATGCCTTTTCCACCATCATGGTTTTCCACACAGCATTGCTTCTGATCAAGGAACTCACTCAACAGCAAGTGAAGTATGGCAATGGGCCCCGTGCTCATGGAATTCCCTGGTCTTACCATGTTCCCTACCATCCTGAAGCAACCGGCTTAACGGAACAGTGGAATGGCCTTTTGAAGACTCAGATACAGCGCCAGCTAGGTGCCAGTACCTTGCAGGGCTGAGACAAGATCTCCAGAGGTCTGTGTATGCTCTGAGTCAGTGTTCAATATATGCTACTGTTTCCCCCGTAGCCAGAATTCACAGGTCCAGAAATCAAGGGGTGGAATTGGGACTAGCACCACTCACTATTAGCCCTAGTGACCTACTAGCAATATTTTTGCTTCCTGTCTCCCCAACCTTATGCTCTGCTGGCCTAGAGGTCTTAGTTCCAAAGGGAGGAATGCTTGCACCAGGAGACACAACAACGATTCCACTGAACTGGAAGTTAGGACTGCTGCCTGGCCACTTTGGACTCCTCATGTCTCTGAATCCACAGGCAAAGAAGGGAGGTGTGTGCTGGCTGGGGTGATTGATTCTGATGACCAAGGGGAAATTAAACTGCTACTCCACAATGGAGGTAAGGCACAGTATGTCTGGAATACAGGAAATCTTTTATGGTGTCTCTTAGTATTCCCATGCCTTGTGATTAAACTCAGTAGAAAACTACAACAACCCAATCCAGGCAGGACTACTAATGGCCCACACCCTTCAGGAATGAAAGTTTGGGTCACCCCACTAGGTAAAGAACCACGACCAGTTGAGGTGCTCACCGAGGGCAAATGGGGAGTGGAAGAAGAGAGTTATAAATACCATCCACAACCATGTGACCAATTATAGAAACAAGTACTGTAATTGTCACGAGGATTTCTTCCTTATTTGTAATAAGTATGTTTGTGTGTGTGTATATACTCGTATATGAAGTAAATATCTTTTTTTTCTTCTTATCCCCTCATCATGTAACATGAAATGTATTGACTTTATATCACAGTATGTAAGAATTGTGAACTTTACATGATAGTGTTTAAGTTACAAGATATCAAGGAGAAGAGTAAACATCCCACAAGGACTTTGCATCCTCTTCTGGGGAAAGGGTTAGTAGGTTTTTGGTTGTATACAGGATAGTTGTTCTCACATTAGGTGGAAGTATGCCTGCATTATTGTCTTTATATGGAGATTAAGTATGATTTAAGAAGATGCGTACGGGTGCCAAGTTGACAAGGGTGGACTTGTGATAGTTCATTTTATGTATCAACTTGGCTGGGCCACAGTGCCCAGATATTTGGTCAAACATTATTCTGGATGTTTCTATGAGGGTGTTTTTTGCATAAGATTAATACTTAAATTGGTGGACTTTGAGTAAAGCAGATTGTCCTCCATAATGTGGGTGGGCCTCATCCAATCAGTTGAAGGCTTTAATAGAACAAAAACTGACCTCCCTTGAGCAAGAAGGAATTCTGTCAGCTGACAGCCTTCAGACTTGAGCTGCAACATTGGTTCTTCCCTGGGTCTCCAGCTTGCTGGCCCACCCTGCAGATTTTGGACTTGACAGCCTCCATAATCACATGAGCCAATTCCTTAAAATAAATCTCTCTCTGGATGCACACACACACACACACATCCTATTGATTCTGTTTCTCTGGATTTCCCTAACTAACACACACGTATGAAGACATAATCACAACGATACAAAATGCAATCACTCACCGACTTGCTACTACGCATGTACAGCACTTGCACACATGCTGTGGCTCGTGCCACTCCTGGCAAACAAGTGGTCATTCTGCTGTGGCTTTAAAACTACACACTAGGCACTGCACCAGAGGGCCCTTTTCTCAAGCCCTTACCATTGTGTAGAGAAGAATATTTTTAAAGAAAATAAAGTAGAAGGGTTTGGGACTGTGTTCATTCAGGCTTTCTGGCAATATGAAAGTTATGGAAGAAATTTAGGGTTGCAAGGGAGAAAGCAAACACCTGTGAGGCAGCCATGTTATCCCCTGTGTCCTCAGGCTGATGAGAGGTTCTGAAGCTCTTGGGGAAGCCGGTTGAATGACAGAAGTCAAACAGGCTATGATAGCATTCTTTCTATAAACTAAATTCACATGATCCCATTAATGAGGAGGATTCCCCCCCTTTATTCCCATGTATCTGCAAAACACAGTGACATTTTGCTACCGTCATCCACTGAGGGTACATCTACTTTTACAGAGTACACAGGGCATTCATAGAATGCTGAGAAGACCGTGAGAGCCCCAGGCGGCCTCTCTGACTGAACTACGTCGCTCTTGGAAAGACAGCTTGCTATCAAATTCTTTAAACTCTAAAGAAAGGGCGATTCTCCTTAGTCAACTGCCCATGTCTCACGAGTACAATCGTTCCACATCTGCAAAACTGGGGAGTTTATAAAGGGGACAGGCCAGAGGGCTTTCAGGTATCCTGGAACCTAATGGAATTCTCATTGCTAAATTCTGTCTTTATAGACAGCAAATAATTGGGGGTCAAAGGAGAATTTAGAGGCCAATGTTAAAAGGAGCGAACAAAGAGGATACATTTTTTCTGACTTTGAAGACAATCTGTGGTCCTTGGAACAAGAGGCTAAATGGACATTTTACCATGCTGAGTGGACGAAAACCTAGATGGCCACCCTCCCAATGGTTTGAGTCTCTGAACTTGACAAAGTATCCATTGAATGTTGTCTGTAAAAAAAGGCATCTACTTTCATTTTCTTGAAAAATAGTTATTCAACATGATTGTTTAATGATCTCTTTGGACAAAAGAACAGACTTGTTTTCAAAATCGTCACTGTCCATCATTCATGAGATCTAGTCCCCTCAGTTTTCTGAAGCAGTTGAGTAGCATAGTATGTAATATGTGATAAAATAGCTAAACCCGAGCGTTTTTTGTTTGGTTTGATTTTGTGTTGCTTTTCGTAGTGAGTTGTAAAGTGACTGCTGGGGAAACGTACCCTTGATTATTCGGTAAAGGGAAGAAAACTAAATTCGGTTGAGAACCAATTATGTGCCCAGCAATACACACGGGCATATGATTAAACTGTTTCATTATTAAGCACTTCCTGTGGGCCAGGCACTCTTCTGGGCCCGGGGGTACCATGGAGAATAAGACAGATCCCTGTCTCACAGAGACTACTTTCTAGTGGGGGAGAGAAGCAATAAACCAAAGGAAAATGTCAGATAATAAAACTAACGTGCAGATGATTGAAATAGGGTGAGTGACGAGGGACGGCCAGCTGGTGACTTGAGGTCGCTGTGTGAGTGATGTCGACTGTGAAATCTGGATGGCCAGAGGATGCAGCCACGTGAGCATCAGGAGAGCACTCCAGGTGGAGGCCCCAGCAGACAAGGTCCCTAAGGCAGACCCAGCTTGGCCTGCAAAAGGAACGGGAGCCAAGATGGCTCAAGCCTGGAGGGCAAAGGGGGGCTGGAGGGCGAGGGAGCTGGAGAGGGACCTCTTCAGAGATGGTGGTCAGGTGAAAACACGAATTGCACTGTCTGTTCTTCAAGGAACTCCAGGTCCAGGGAGGCGCCTGAGATTTAAATAACTAAGAGCACAAGATCTACACTGTGGGGAGGGGTGAGGGGTCCCTGGGATTAGCTGGGTGTGAGCGTCATTAGAGGAAGCCACGCGAGGTGGTTCTGGGCCTCCAGAAGGTCCTTTTAGGTTTATCTTTTCCCAGACTCCACAGACGAACAATATTAGAGCTGCAGGAGAGCTGTCAGCCCATTCCTCACTTGAAAAAGTGAATATTCTAAACAGTTCAACGTGCCCAAGGTTGGATTATAATGGCGCTAAGACACGGCTGGGCCGTGGGGAAAGTAGCAATATCTGTAAGCTCACTGTTGCTTTTGGGAAAGCGCTGTTCAGTTTAACAAAATACACACAGACCACGCCCACCCCGAGTGTGGCAACTGGCCTGTCTTGGGTATCCTTGTTGGGTCCAGGGCTCAGCACAGTGTCTGGCACAAAAGAGGCGTCCGCAGAGGTCTGAATGATAAAAATAACAGGCCACCATCGGTGGGAGCGTGCTCCTCTCTCCATAACTGGAGGATACGCTGAGTGACCTAGAAAAAGCGTCTTCTGTGCTAGCCAGCCTTCTCTGACCTGCTTTCACTGACTCCGCCCTCTCAATAGACCCAGATCTACCTTCTATTGTTTCCCGTCCATCATGAACAATCAGAAACTCCTGGAAGTTAGCTTTTGGCTTACTCTCTGCTTTTTCACTCTAAGCTTTAGTTCAAACACTTGGTAAACAAGTCTTTACTCTGAAATCATGCCATTTGGTTCTCTGACACAGCCCATTCTGGAGCATTGTCTGTGGGGAGGAGGGGAAGTTTGAAGAACAAAGTGGATCATCTTCTCAGGCCTTTAATGGAACAACCATCACACAGGCCTGTCCTTACCCAGCAGATGAACTGGCCCACACTGCCTACGTGCTTTAAACACAGCACATAATGTGAGCCCTTTGTGCTGTGTGACATGTTCTATTTGTGGTTGTGACTTGTGTAGGGTGGATCAGGAACACAGACACATCCTATTTTCTACGTGAGATTCCGACTCTGTTTCAATTATTTTTCACAGTTTATATGAAGGATTAGTGTCCTCATCATACAGACTGAGAGACTAAGGTTTACAGAACACCTTGTCTCAGGTCTCACAGGAGGACTCACAGAGCCCTGTCTTCAGCGTGTTCCCGAAACTCCTGTGCCCGCTGTGGGAGGTGACAGACGCATTTACGTAGCTGACACTCCAGGCTGAAATCAGAAGGAAGCTCACCAAACTGCTTTACATTAAAATGAAGCCATCAAACTTCCGCCAGCCACCCTGTCCCCAGCTTTCCCACCGCTAGTTACCGTTACATTGATCGTATTTTGTTGCTGCAATTTGTAGGCAGGGTTTACAGAAAACAGTCCTTAGGGACAGCCCGAGCTTCTGTTCCTTCCTGACAGATTGATCGTAGGGTCAGGGATCGTAGGGGGAGATCTGGGGAGAGATTCACAATGAGCGAATTAAAGCTTTCGGCCTTCACTTTAGTTTGTCAAAAGATGTCTGCCAGAAATCCAGGCTCCTTCCTTGCTGTTGGCACTTGATGAATAAAGTGGGGGCGAAAGAGAGCCCTTCCTACTGTCTTCATGTAGGTTACAGCTTTAACATGTGTGTCCCAAGAAGGATCTGGTCTGCAAAGAAATTCCAAGCCCTGTGCTGATGAAGTTGAGGCTGGGCTGCAGGCCTCGTAGGGGAGGAAGGTGCCCGTGGACCTTCACCCTGGACAGAGAGAAGGGAGAGGCTGCTCAGCTGGCTGCTCTCCAGCTGGCCTTGCCCAAGTGATATTTTATCAATACAAGTTGATTTCTTTGATTTCACAAAGGGCTTTTAAAATGTAAATGCCTAACAATAAATAAAGTCCTAGCCATAAATGCCTAACAGTAAAGCTATGTCAATAATATAGAAGGCTTTCAGGAAGGCCATAGTCCTCTTATATTTAGAAAGTCATAGATAATGTTGAATATTGACTTAAAAATTTTTCCAATTTTCTATTATTTTTCATCATCATACAGAAACTTTCCCAGACGTCATTTTCCAGGCCAATCCTGAAAGCCAAATAAAAAGCTGTCAAATACGTGCTATTCTTTGTCCTTCATATTGAATTCTACTTGGCAGTTATTTTTATTTTTATTTATTGTTCATTGGATTGTGCTATGTCAGGTATTGATAGCATTCCAAAGATGGGGATAAAGTGGGTTTTCAGCCCGTCATAGACCACTAGTTTGTTGTTAGCTAGATTCCCATTCCTCCCCTGTCAGGAGCTACCACTGGCCTCCCTTCTTTGATTTATTCCCTGATTGAAATAAAAAATTTACTACAAAACCATGTCCTATCCTCCTGCCAACTTTCCTGTGGCCTGACTGTCTAGAAGGGATGGGTATGGAACATTGGTGGTATCACCTCTGACAGATTGCCCATCCCTGTGCTAGCCTACACCGACACTTGTCTGCACTCTCACCCATTCCAACTTCCAGCACTTCCTTCATGTTTGTGTATGTAAATCTGTTCATGTTTAATGAGATAGGGGTAGGAAAAGAAAGCAAATATCCTTTGAAGGAGTAACAGTTGAGTCATCAATCACATTTTGGTTTGAATTAACTTTCCCAAACCCATTGGAATGTGTCACTTAAAAGCCTTGGTGGAGGGGTTTCCCTTGGTGGCTTTGAGATCTCTACACAATAGCACTCAATCTGTCTTTGTGGGTAATTCCCCACCTGTCCCTTACTGTGTGAGCTCATGTGTACCACTGTATTGCCTGCATCTAGTAGAGCGTCTGATGCAGAGTTCTAGAAGAATCTATCAATGAATGGATGAATGAACTTCAACCATGCCTAGAGCTGTACCAGACCCAGAGGTACCTATGCAGGCTAAAAATCAGCAGTCCTTCAAATTGATATATTTTAAAGACATTATTAATTCCATATTTATGGGGGGGGGGGCAGGGAGAGGGAGAAGCAGATTTGTGCCAACTAGGATCTTTTTTATTTAACTTGAAAGTGCTGTTTTCCCACTTCAGCAGCAGTAGCAGAAAAGGGACAGCATACATCTTGCTCATGTGGGAGTTCTGAGTAAGGACCATATTTCCAAATTATTCCAGAGATGCTACATAGTGCCTCAGAGTTTGGTGCTCATACTATTTCTTCTGCCTAGAATGACTTTCCTCTTTTGTACCTAGTTGGTCTTTCCAGGATCAGCCCAAATAGCATTTCTTTATGGAGACTTTCCTCAACAATTCCATGCCTACTGCTTCTTCCCAGTAGAAAATTCCTCTCTCTGTTCTTCTATGGAAGATTGCTCACACCTCTGTTTTAACAATCATCTTAATTTAGTGTATGTCTCCCCACTTAGAATGAGAGCAAAGTTCACTCTCTCAGTAATTCAGATAACTGGATTACTCATATTTGTGTCCTTGATCTTAACATTTGTACTTAACAAATGCTTGTTAAATGCTTGCATGAATGAATAGAAGAGAGGGAGAAAGGAAAGAAGGAAGGAAGGAAGGAGAGAGAGAGAGAAGGAAGAAAGAAATGGAAGGAGGGAGGGAGGAAGGAAGGAAGGAAAGAAGGAAGAAATGGGAGGCGGGAGGGGAGAAAGGAGGGAGGGTGGAAGAATCAGGTCAGCATCTCCTGTGGCGATTGGCTGAGAGCAGGGCTTTGTGGTAACTGGCATTAGTGGAAGGAGGGTGGGAAGCAATATTTCAGAGTTTGGGGAACCACATCATATGCCACTGCCACAGGTAGGAACTGGGAGAAGCATAAGTCAACTTCAGTGACAAAGAAGCATTATAGGAAGGAGATAAAATTTGGTCCTAAAAGCAAGTTTTGCTATTTCACAATTTTGCCTATTATCTGCTCAACTCAGAAGAAAAATAACAGTAATTGCTTAATCCTTAATAGTTAAAAAATGCTGTTAGAGAAAGCAACATAAGGTCTCCATACTAAACAGCTACATGTACATTATTTCACAAAACCCTATTCCAAGGTTCTTGTAGTGTATAGTCTTGTTTATTCAAAACCACTGTCTTGGAAAAAAAATAAGGCCTGCATAAATAAAGCATGTCGTTTTGCAGGTTTTCATAACTCTTAACACTGTTATTCCAGATAATGTGTTCTTCTCTTAGTTACCTGCTGTATCACATTCTTATGCCCTTATGCACATCAGTTTTGACAATTGTGAATACAGAAGGTAATAATCACTATAGAACCTGGGTTCTATAAATAGACATTTATTTAACCACCATTGCTAGCTTCTCATCCTTAATAGCTATCCTGAGTAAGCTCATTTGTCATCTTCATTCTCTGTTTGATGAATACTGTAAAAAAGACACTCTCTTGATGACACGCTTCAACAAAAACTGATCCATTTAGTTGCTCTGTAGAGTAGTAGTTATGTTTTCTGGCAGTTCTATGCAATTTCTTTGGTGATGCTCTAGGGAAAGGATTCTATAAGCATCAACTAATGAATCAGTAAGTATGGGAACCTAAGCTGTGCACAGGATTGTTCTCGGATTTATGGTGCTTTGAGCAATACAAAACAATTATATTGCCCTGTTATCAATGGAAGATATTGTGCCTAGGGAATGAAGACTAACACAGCTGACACATCGAAAAAGCAGTCCAAGTGTGGCATAGTTAAGTTCTTATAAAAATATTTTCGAAATATTTCCTCTGATGCATTGAGAAATACCAGCAATTTGTTTCTGGAGCCTTTAAATTAAGTGGAAAGGGTCAGAGCTTAGTAGAGCTTTCAGATTTTAGTATTTACAGTCCATCATTAAGGAAAAATATAGTAGAAGAGTTAAACGATTTTCTGAAGTGTTAAAAGACACGTGCACTAGAAAATGTTTTGTTTCAGCGCAAACTTTACCTCTTGGTGAATCATCTCCATTTGAGTTTTGACTGCAGTCGTCCAGGATGCGGCATCAACGAGACGACTGGCTGGGGGAGTGGGGAGCTAATCAGCCTCTCTCATATCAAGCCGCCTATATTTTCTTTGCACAAGGTGTTGTAGAGAAATTATCTGGAACTGATTCAACCTCAGGAGGGAAGTGGGGGAATCAAGAATTCGGGAGAGGTTTTCCCGGGGAACGCCAGCGCCCTCTAGGTTGCACTTACAAGCAGATTCTGGGGACGCAACTCGGGCCACTCGGCCACCAGGGATTAAGAGGGAAGGGACCGATTCCTCCCGGTAGCAGGACTGTCTGGACCAAAGGCAGAGGCTGGCGACGGAAAGGAAGAACGGATCAAGCATTTGAATAGCGGCCACCGGGCAACCTAAAGCCTGTGCAGAGTTAACAGGCGCGCGTCACACACAGTCCCCCGCCCACCTCCCCCTACCCCATACACCCGCCGCCGTGTGTCACCTTCCTGTTCGGAAGTCTTAGTAGGTTGCTGGGACAGAACAGGGGGCGCCTGCTCCACCCATCAGGTATCCGGTTGGAAGAAAAGCCAGTCTCAACAACCTGATTCTCTCCGTTAAATGATAAGTTTAGCAGACCATCCGTCTCCAACTGCTGAATGGGGGGGCGGGGGAGGGAGCACATCAGACGCTCCTTTTCTGTTCCAACCACAAATCATACGGTTGTGCCTCTTCTCTATTCCACTTCAATCCTCTAACTTAAATTCCACGTTCCTCCTGGAATGCGTGAGCAGAGCTTCTTCGAGAAAATGAGCCCTGTGCATGTGTTTTGAATTTTTTCTGGACTGATTTGTGATGATAATCAGTCAAGTTACATTTCTTGTGTGTCTTGCTGGGGGTGTAATAAACCCAGGACACTGATGACTGTAATTTTCTGGGTGATGTTGCAATGGAGGGAATAAATGGCCCCGTGTTGAACTTTGCAGCTTGCTCCCTTCCTGTATGTAAATTGCCTTATATAAAGTGGGGTTCCTAACGGAGCCGGGGCAGCTGTCTCTGCCTCCTGCTCCCTTGTAATCTCAGCCTCCAGCCTTATAGGCACATAGCAGGAGGCTGCTCCAGCCGTAACAGAGCTCCACCTCCAGCCTCCAGAAAGTAATCCCCAACCTTCCTACCCTAGACGACCTGAAGAATGAAGGAGGAGGCTATAAAATCCCCTTTGAAAGGTTCGTCTGCTTTTATTACTGAAATTTGGATGGAATGGATAAAACAAAGATGCTCCAGAGGATTTGAGGTTACTTGGCATGGGGAAGGCACAGGAGGGGGCATGGGGGAGGGTCTTTGATGGAAGTTTTCTTAGTTTTTCATGTTTTAAAAACACAAGCAGAAATCTTGGTTCAGGATGATGTTTCTGGGCAGCCTTTGCAGTTTGCTCTCTCAAAAGGGGAGGGAACGGTGTGGGAGCAGGGCTGGGCTGGGCTAGGTGAGTTGAAGTGGAACATGGGGTGTGGGGGGCACTGCCAATAACAAAGTCATATTATATGAAGAATCCATGCAAGAGGAAGCAGAAATGGGCCAGTGACTGTGATTTGGAGTTTCCTAAACCTTGCTTTAGGTTAGAGCATCAATTTCAGGCAACAATAAATGCTTTTTAAAGAGTGAGTGCAGAGCAAAATTTCCCAGCCAGTTTCCAGGAGAGACGACAAGTGTTCCCTTCTCCCAGTTTGGGGCTATGGTAACCGAGCAAACCAAGGAGTAGTTGGGACCACAGATCATCTTAGGGCAAAAGAAGTGGTTGTGCCTGCAAAACAAATCGGTGCCCAGACGGAAGAAAAACCGCTCCACAGGCTATTCCTGGTCTGACAGCTGGTATTTCGGAGTGTGTCAGCCCCTGGAGGGTGCTCTAACACGGCAGGGCCCTTGGCAGCAAGGGGTCATGGTAGGGCAGCCACCGCAGACAGCATGAGCCAGCGCCAAGTACCGGGCCCTGCAAACCCTAGTAACTCGCAGGCGTCTCGCGCTCCCGGCCCCGTCGTCTGCTCGCCGCGTCCCCAACGCTGGCGCCGGTCCTGGCGCGGCGGGCAGACTGCAGCTCCGGGCAGCTCCCGGGCACCGCACCGGGCTCTGCGGAGCTGCCCTCCCTCCTCCGCCTTCCCGAGCGCAGGCTCCCGGCTCATCTTCCAGGAGTTACCGAGGCACAGAGTATCTGGGACTCGAGAGAAAGAGCGAGGTGGTAAAACCGTAGGGAGACTCCTGGGTCACCCCTGACATAAACTGGAGGAGGGGCAGGGAAGACAAGGACGCTAAGGGGTTTGAGGACGATGTAATGCGACCTTGCGGAGTTTTCAGGTGACACAGGGGATCGGGGGCTCCGCGCCGCCCCGGGGTCACTCCAGGTCGCCCCTGCGCGCGCGGCCACCGCTCCCCGACTTGCCACTTCCTCACGTGTCCTTGGCATGGCGGGGATTAAATTGCAAGGAAGAAAATTACATGCAAAACGGACAGAACGTTCTCAGAGACTACTTTAGGGAAGAAAAATGCGAAATGTAGATTGTCCTTTTTTCCCTTTAGTGCAGAGACGACTTTTATTTCCGCCCCCTCCCCTGCACATTCCTGACCTCTCCCTCCCCCTTCCCTCTTTCTTTCCTTCCTTCCTCCTCTTCCAAGTTCTGGGATTTTTCAGCCTCCCTTGGCTTTGGCCAAAAGCACAAAAAAGGCGTTTTCGGAAGCTGCCGGGCCGCGCACAAGGGCCGTTTGTTTGTTTTGGGACTCGGCAGGAAATCTTGCCGGCCTGAGTCACGGCGGCTCCTTGAAGGCAGCTCAGAGCTCCGGCCGCCCTCGCCCGCCAGCGGCGCTGCGCTCGCGGAGATGCAGGGCGCGCTGGCGCGGGCCCGGCTCGAGTCCCTGCTGCGGCCGCGCCCCAAGAAGAGGGCCGAGGCGCAGAAGCGGAGCGAGTCCCTGCTGCTGACCGGGCTGGGTGAGCGGGCTGCGGCTCGGGCGGGGGCCGCGCGCCCGCGACCGTCCTGGGGCGGCGGCAGGGGCCCGGAGGTCGCGGCGCGGGCCGCCCTGCCCGGGGGGAACCCGGCCGTGCGGGGCTGGGGAGGCGCCGTGGGAAGTCGGCGAGGGGTCGGCGCCGGGCCGGGGGACTCCGAAGGGAGGGCTGGAGAGACAGAGCGGGCACGGAGCCCCCCAGTGGCCGCGCGCCGGGCGGGGAGCGCCGCGGGGCTGCGACTGGATAACCTCGCAGGGCGGAATCAATGGGAAAGCTGGAAAATTACCGCCGGCTCCCCTCCCTCCCCGCCCCTCCGCCCGCGGCTTCCCCCTCTGCGGCCCGGGAGCCGAGGGAGGCTGAGCGCAGCCCCGGGCGAACCCCCACGCACGCCCCCTCGCCCCCCGCCCGCGCCCCGGGCCGCCCTCCCGCCGGGGGCCGCACAGCCCGCCGCTGCGCCGCCAGCGGAGCCTCGCGGCGAGGGGGCGGGGCCCGGGGCGGGGCCGGGGGCGGGGCCGGGCAGCGCGGCTTCCGCGTTGTCGCGCGGGCCCCGCCCCCTCGCCGGGCAGCCTATATAAGGCGGGCGGCGCGGCTGGAGCGCAGTCCTGTCTGAGCGGGTCTCCCGTCACTAAAGTCCCCTGTGCTGTGTGTGGCGATGACGGTGAAAACCGAGGCTGCTAGGGGCACCCTCACGTACTCCAGAATGAGGGGCATGGTAGCGATCCTCATCGGTGAGTGTAGGCGTCCGGCTGCACTTCTGTTCGTGGACACGCGAAGGGGATGTTTTTTGAGGTCCCGGGTCGGATGAGTGTGTGGCATCGGATGTGACGAAGCCGTCTAAACGTGTTTATTTCTCTTCTCTCATTCACAGCTTTCATGAAACAGAGGAGGATGGGCCTGAACGACTTTATTCAGAAGATTGCCAATAACTCCTATGCATGCAAACAGTAAGTTTGGGGGGATTCGGGGTAGTAAAAATGAGTATAGTTCAGTTTACCTGCAGTGAAGACACATTCTCATCAGTGTGTTAATCAGGAAGGCGAAGACTGCCCCGGGGGTGGGGATCCCTTTTCTCTTTAAGTTCTAATTTATTTAAAACATTTTAAACGTTAAAATGAATGTGCTGATGTGTCTTGTTCTACTTGTAAGATGAAATTTTCATGTTTGCCTAATTCACCCCCTTTCCGTAAAGAACAACCCTCATCTCTGTGTCTAACCGGGTTTATTTATTTTTTTTTTTGGCTGTTTTTTCTTTAAGCGAGTAATTTATTTGGGTGTTTTTAGTTTAAACACTGAATTCTCCGGGACAAGTTGAGCCAGAAACTCACTATTGGTGTTGGTTTGCCCCCTTGTGGCGGGTTAGGAGGTTCTAACTGGCTCCTTTCTTCTCTGCAGCCCTGAAGTTCAGTCCATTTTGAAAATCTCCCAACCTCAGGAGCCTGAGCTTATGAATGCCAACCCTTCTCCTCCGGTAAGTATTCTGTTTGTGATGCATCTGTGGAGGAATCTTGAAAATGAGTCAGTTAGAATTCCTACATTGATGAATTAGAATATCATTTCTAGAAATTAGCATCAAGGCAGGAATGCCCTCATTAGTTCATGACAGAAGCACTTAAGTATTGAGTCAGTGGAGTCTTTTAAAAGGCATATTGCAGACAAGTTTTATCTGCTTACAACAACATGAGGGTGTATGACTTCCATACTCTCATCTGAAATATTAACATGGATGGATGAAAAGTAGTTTTGAATGTGTTTATAGATGTATGGTGACTTGCCTCAGTCATTTGCAGATGTCACATCTTTTACATTGCCTCTACTTTATTATCAATGTCTTCTTTGAAGCAAGGATATTAAAAGAAAACATTTTCTTTTCCAGCCAAGTCCTTCTCAGCAAATCAACCTTGGCCCGTCATCCAATCCTCATGCTAAACCATCTGACTTTCACTTCTTGAAAGTGATTGGGAAGGGCAGTTTTGGAAAGGTAATTTCAAATCCGAAGACCTCATTGTTTATAGTCTTTCATGCACTCATTTTACATTCTCCCTGGATTTGGAAAGCAAAATGATTTTTTAATTGAAATTTCAGGTTCTTCTGGCCAGACACAAAGCAGAAGAAGTGTTCTATGCAGTCAAAGTTTTACAGAAGAAAGCAATCCTGAAGAAGAAGGAGGTATGAGAGGTGCTTGACGGGTAGGGGTTAGAGACATTCTTTGAAGAGTTTGACCTTGGAATTTTGGTGCCAAGTCGAAATGTGCCACTAAATCTTCATTGTCATTTTTCTAGGAAAAGCATATTATGTCGGAGCGGAATGTTCTACTGAAGAATGTGAAACACCCTTTCCTGGTGGGCCTTCACTTCTCCTTCCAGACTGCTGACAAACTGTACTTTGTCCTAGACTACATTAACGGGGGAGAGGTGAGCAGGGGAATATGAGCCCCGCCCTGGGTGTCCATGCACAGCCTACTTGGTTTTAGTTTGAAAAGAAAGTTTTTGAAAGATACTTATGGAGGAAAAGTGACCAGAATTAGCATTTCCTTTAACCTGCCAGGTTTCAAATAGTTAAGAGACTATTTAGGGCCACTTCCTGCCATTGTTCTCTTTAGCTATATATGTCGAGACTAATTAAATGCATTGTTATCAGGCTCTGGCAACCCAGACTGACTTTGTTCTGTCTCCCATAGCTGTTCTACCATCTCCAGAGGGAACGTTGCTTCCTGGAACCACGGGCTCGTTTCTATGCTGCTGAAATCGCCAGCGCCTTGGGTTACCTGCACTCACTTAACATCGTGTATAGGTGAGCCAAGGCGCTCTCACGGCTGCCTTCCTGGGTATAAAGGAGACACAGCCCTAGCCTTTGACAGAGCCTTAAAATAATTCATCTGTGTTTATGTACAACTTGGTCACCTAAAACCAGCTCCCCGAGCATGTGAGCCGCCTCGACCCTGTGCCACCAGGGCCCTAGCCAGCCAGGCTGGTGCCTAGTCCAGAACAGATTAGCAGAACAAGGGCTCCTTTTTTAATTCACTAGACAACTCCAGTGAATTTCAAATGCTTCCAATGCCCCTAGCAGTTATCTTTACAGAGGATTTCTTAGGGGGTGAAATTAACTTACGCCACTACTTTTCTCTTCATTTTTTTTTTACAGAGACTTAAAACCAGAGAATATTTTGCTGGATTCACAGGGACACATTGTCCTGACTGACTTCGGGCTCTGCAAGGAGAACATCGAGCACAACGGCACAACGTCCACCTTCTGTGGCACGCCTGAGGTAGGAGCACTGTTGATTAGTGCCTGGTCCAGCCCTCCTTCCAGAAGAGGGAAGTGCAGTGATGCTTTTAACTACGAAAGAGTGAACCGTTCTTGGAGATTTCTTAGTGCAATTCAGTGCAAGTGAAATACATTTGCTGTTTGGTGCAGCATGAGAAATTCCAAGGCCTCATGTTGCTTTAACTACAACTAGATGTTTGCAAAGATACACGTCATAAAAGGTTTCTAAATCCCCAAGTGAGATACCTGTTGGGTGCCCAGTAGCTTCCAGAATGTCAGTGCACATAGGGGCCGGTGGGCCTCAAAGTCCAACAGTTTATCAGGAAGTAATCTAAGAAATGGACCCTCCAAGTGGACCCAGGGTCTCAGCCCTTTCAAAGTGCACACCTGGTCCTGGGATTGCCTGGTGTCACCAGCTCTGAACTCTCTTTTCCTGGTCTGTCTTTCAGTATCTCGCACCTGAGGTGCTTCATAAGCAGCCTTACGACAGGACCGTGGACTGGTGGTGCCTGGGCGCCGTCCTGTATGAGATGTTGTATGGCCTGGTGAGTAGCACGTTGAGAATCAAGGAATATTGCCCTGGTTTGACGATGCTCCCTAGAATGTAGTCTTCTTACAATCCAGGTTTAGGTGGGCACACAGCCCCATGGCAGACTTGGTCATTGTGTCTTGCCCTTCTCAGTCAGTTTATCAAATGCTGACAAGAGACGCATATTGGTTATTTTATAAATGTTTTAGGGTAAACTCTTGCCTAGTGGATTTTTCTTCTGTAATTCACATTTTACTAGAGATGACCACACTTAACCTATTCGAGAGTGGAGAACATGACTTGTTAGCATCTACCCCCTGATGAGGGTTGCGAAGTAGATGCTTGAAAATCCAGGGCAGAGAAAACCTATCAAGGGAAAGACTGTCAAATCCAGCCTAATGTATTGCAGTCCAAGTCCCTTTCATCATTGGTAGTGTATGCTACCCAGAACTTCCAACTGAGGACTAAGAATGTCCCCCTCTCCCAGCCTCCCTTTTACAGCCGAAACACCGCCGAGATGTATGACAACATCCTGAACAAGCCCCTCCAGTTGAAGCCAAATATTACAAATTCTGCAAGACACCTCCTGGAGGGCCTCCTGCAGAAGGACCGGACAAAGAGGCTGGGTGCCAAGGACGACTTTGTGAGTCACTTCTTCGTGCTCTCCTGGGCTGGCTGGGATGCGTACTGCACCGCACTGCCCTTCGCGGATTCTGCCTGTCTAAATGAATCTCGTGTTTCCTCTCAACAGATGGAGATTAAGAACCACATCTTCTTCTCACTGATTAACTGGGATGATCTCATTAATAAGAAGATTACTCCCCCTTTTAACCCGAATGTGGTGAGTATCTCTCTTTTCCGAGTATAGGGAGGCCCAAAGGACGTGTCTTGAAGTCAGAGTTGATGGTGGTGGTGGGCGGGGAGGGCCCTCAAGGAAGAAACTGGCAGATATTTTATTCATAGACCATTATTTTACCAGAGAAAAAGTAGAATTTTTGTCCCAACACAGTCACATAACTTTTTAGCACATTTATCAATTAAAGTACCAAAAGACAAAAAGGGAACATTGTCCTCCTTATTTATACTGTGTGTGGCCTCTGGGGTTTGTTATTGGAATGGGTGATTTTAGTGGGAGTTTCCATACAGTGTCCTAAGTCCTGGAGCCTCAGGATTTAAAGCCTGAATGGGGATTTCCCTGCCCTGTATCCATGTGAATTCTTGACACAGAGTGTGTTTCCTCCTTCTGCCACAGAGTGGACCCAGCGACCTGCGGCACTTCGACCCCGAGTTTACCGAAGAGCCGGTCCCCAACTCCATTGGCAGGTCTCCAGACAGCATCCTCCTCACAGCCAGTGTCAAGGAGGCCGCCGAGGCCTTCCTGGGCTTCTCCTATGCACCTCCCATGGACTCTTTCCTCTGAACGGTCCTAGGCATGGTTTCGAAGGATGTTATGTGTGTTTTTCAATGTTTTAGTTAGCCATTTGGCGGAGCTGCCAGCTGACAGGACATCTTCAAAGAGAATTTGCACATCTCTGGAGGCTTGCACACCCCGGCAATTGTATTGCACACTATGCTGGAAGCTTTTCAAAGAGCACATCCTCCTCTCAGTGAGCTCATGAGGTTTTCATTTTTATTCTTCCTTCCAACGTGGTGCTATCTCTGAAACGAGCATCAGAGGGCCGCCTTAGGCAGACGGGGAGTCTCGTTAGAAGGAGGACAGTGGTCTAAGCGGGATCTTCTGGACGTCTGTCTGGGCCGTGATGACGAATCCTATGAAACGTGCCTTTTCCGATGAGATCGTGTTAGCTCCAAAGCTTTTCCTATTGCAGAGCATTTCGTTTCTTTATTTTCCCTTGTGGATATACCGTGTGAACTGTGGTGTGAGTGCAGTGTGCTTGCTCAGACGAATTCAGTTATAGGCATCAATGTGACACTTGCAGGACACTACAATGTGGGACATTGTTTGTTTCTTCCATATTTGGAAGATAAATTTATGTGTAGATTGTTTTTTTTTTGTAAGATAGAGTTAATAACTAAAATTTATTGAAATGGTCTTGCAATGACTTGTATCCAGATGCTTAAAGAAAGCATTGCTGCTACAAATATTTCTATTTTTAGAAAGGGTTTTTATGGACCAATGCCCCAGTTGTCGGTCAAAGCCTGGTGTTTTCATTGTTTCAAATGTCACCTGTAAAATGGGCATTATTTATGGGTTTTTTTTTTGCATTCCTGATAATTGTATGTATTGTATAAAGAAAGTCTGTACATTGGGTTATAACACTAGTATATTTAAACTTACAGGCTTATTTGTAATGTAAACCACCATTTTAATGTACTGTAATTAACCTGGTTATAATATGTACAATTCCTCCCCTCTCCTCACCACACAACTTTTTTTGTGTGTGATAAACCAATTTTGGTTTGCAATAAAACCTTGAAAAATATTTACATCAACTGTGTCATGTGTGTTCTTTTGTATATTTTGGTCATGGAGGGCAAGAACGGGTCTGTTTAATTTCAGGCCAGCCCTGGTGGTCTAGTGGTTAAGACTTGGCGCTCTCACTGCCATGGCCCGGGTTCGTGTCCCAGTCAGGGAACCACATCGCCCATCTGTTGGTTGTTATACTCTGGTGGCTGCATGTTGCTGTGATGCTGAAAGCTGTGCCACCGGGATTTCAAATACCAGCAGGATCACCATGGTGGACAGGTTTCAGCGGAGCTTCCAGCCCAAGACAGACTAAGAAGAAGAACCTGGCTACCCACTTCCAAAAAATTGGCTGTGAAAACCCTGAATAGCAGCAGAGCAGTGTCTGATACAGTGCTAGAAGGTGAGGATGGCATGTAAAGACCGGGCAGGGTTCACGGTGCCACTGGGAGTCGGGATCAACTCCATGGCACTAAAGAGATTAAAACCAGGAAGATGCTGCTGTAATTTCCAGCTCAGTGGTTTGCTTCCGATAGTGGGGGCTTCCCACTCCAGGGAGTATAGGGTCTTAAAGCCAATTTATGTTCCAGATCTTCTTAGCAGCATTTTATGATGTCAGTCATTCATAAATCCATCCAAACAAATCCTCTTTAATGTACCTGTCTCACAAGGACAGCCATGAAGTAATGTTCCCTGTGTTTATGGCCTGCCCTGTGACGCTGGCTGCTTGTCCTGATATTTGGAATTCTTTCGACAAACATTGGAGGCCTCTTCTGGGCCAGGCTCTATTCTGAGTGCTGGGATACAGCAGTGAGCAGAGCAGACACACCTCTGCCCTTCCAGAGCCTGATGGAAAAGGCAGACTCTTTCAGTAAAGCAGTTTGTTGAGATGGAAATAGGATCACAGTCTGAAGTGCAGGAGAATGCCGCTGAAGAGGGCGAGGATCTTTGTCATAAATGGATATGTTCCCAAAAAGCCAAGCTGGCAGGACTTGTGGTTTCTGAGAGTACCCAGGGCTGAGCTGAGCCCAGTGCCGCTCAGAGAAGGATCCAGAAGGAGCACATCCCTGCCTTGGACCAGAAGTCTCTTGGGCCAGTGTGCGCTCAGCACTGCAGGGGCCCAGCAGGGTGGTCTGGCAGAGACCACTCCTAGAGCTCCTCCCACTGGAGCATCCACCGTGGGAGAGGGGCAGGGGTCATCTTGCATCCACATTGTTTGGACTTTCCCTTCTCTAGGCCTTTCACACAAATTCCTACCTTGCTGCTGCCCTACCCTGAAAGTCTACTGCTCTCCCTCTACCCTGACCTCTCAGTTTGCACAGGGAATCCCCCAGGGGAATATTGGGATCTTTTTCCCTTTTGTCGTGGCTCTTATATCTCATCCCCCACCCCCACCCCCCACCCCCGAAGGTTTCTAAGGGCTGAACAGGTGTTTGGGATCACTCAGTCCTTCTCCCTTGTAATCCACCGAAGGAATGGGATCAACACGAGTCAATGACTTCTTGCCGAAGATGGGCCCCCCGGCAAGGTCTGCATTTCAGGTGCTGCTCTGCCCTATAGACATGAGCTACATATTAAATCTCCTCACCAAACCCAAATGCCCAAATCAACTACAGTGACAAGGAGAACCTCAACCTGCATTTTCCTAATAAAGATTGATGCTAGCTCAGACAGGGAGATGTTTTGTGTATCTCCCCCTCGTTTTCATTATCAACAAGTTATGAATTCCTCCTTAAACAAAAATTGCTTGAATCACATTTTTATTTGAACACAGTTCTTGCAGTCTGGGAATCTATAATCTAATTCTAGATGGCTCAGAGGGGCCGGTCATGGATCACAAAGCCTGTTCATTTTCTAAGGCTAGGAATTTAGTTCATTGAGTTACAGTCAATCACTACATGAGATCTGATTTGCATTTGTTCCAGAATGGAAAGGTGCCAGAGGAGTCCCAGGCCTCGTCACACAAATTGGAGGAGATTAGATCTAACACAAGTGGGTGGGAAGGGAACAAGGCTAGAACAGGGAAGTCAAGAAAGAACAAGAGGTCAATAAAAAAGGGCAAATATTTACGAAACACTGTGATGTCAAATAGCCTACACGCAAGGGTATCTTTTATCTAGGGGAGTGGGGCACATCCCCGCCAGCATTTGAAACCGTATTTGAGCATGATGGTTGCAAAAGGGGACAGTTCACATCTCCATAGCTCTCTCGTTGTGGATCTGCTCAACTATGGGTTTGGGGGAACTTATTCAGTTGGGATTCCCACAAGTTAAAAATGGCTCCGAAACCACTGCTACCATGAAGAATAAATCAGTCACAGTGCTTAGGGAATTTGCCATCTACTTGGAGAGACGTGACACCCACCCACGGTATGTGACAGGTGGTGAATGAGGGGTAAAGAGAACTTCAGAAGTCCAGAGGCTCTCTGTGGGGTCATCTGCCCAGAGCAGGCTTCACAGAGGCAAGACCAAAGATTCTTACTAACCAATTCTGGTTCTAGGGAGTCCAATGGGATGCAGGCCTTGAGGGTTGCATAATGACAGTAACAGCCAATACTACTGAGCTCTGACTACAGGCCAGACATTGTTCTAAGTACTCCATACTCTGTTTAATCTTCAGAACAACGCTGTGATGTCAAAAGTGAAGAAACTAGCACAGAAAGGTAATTTGCTGGTGAGTAAGTGGTGAAGTTAGAAGTCAAATCATGCTGGTCTGGCCCCAAAGCCTGTGCTTGCAACCGTTACTCTCTCCTGCCTACCAGGTGACAGCAAGAGTATAGAAGCAAACACTTGTGTGCTTGTTAGTCATTCACTACTGATTTCGCCAGAATTTTACTAAGATACCTTCTAGGTGTCATGCTAGGCAAAGATGGAGAAAGAGACAGAGAAAGAACTTGCAATGATAATGTAGACACTCTCGGTTGTTGATGAGGATGAGGAGTAGCTGGAAATACATAGTGCAGTGGGACTGTAAATTAGTACAACTATTTTGGAAAATTGTTGGCACTATCTACTAAAGATGGACATCTAAAACTGATGACCTAGTAGTTCTACTCCATGGTATAGACCCCAAAGAGTGTACATGTATTCAATAAAAGTGAGCAATAATGTTCATAGTGGAAGTATTTATATTAGTATTTATATTAATTGTTCCAAAATGGGAACAATTCAAACTGTCCACCAACAGTAAGATTAATGAATATAATTAATAAAATGAATAAATATAATGGAATACTATACTGCAATGAAAACAAATGAATAATTGCTACATAAAACAACAGGGAATAATTCTCACAAACATAGAAACCAGACTGTATGATTTGACTTATATAAAATTTAAAAGCAGGCAAACAAAAGGAATCTATGTTGAAGTCAGGATATGATTACCTTTGGGGAGAGGAGGAGGGTAGAGATAATGATGGAGAGGGCACGTGAGGGGGTGTCTTCTGGGCGCTGGTCATTCTTGACTGGATTGGTGGTTTGGGGAGTGGTTAAGCTTTTTGGTATTTCATCAAGTTATATACTTATGATACGTGTATTTTTCTCTATGTTGTATATCCATAAAAATGCTTATTAAAAAACGTGTGGAATGATAAAAACAGGATCCTATGGGAACACAGAAGAGGGACATCTTACCCAATTTGGGAATCAGGGAAAGGGGCTGGGTTTTCAGGTAATTTAAGAGAGAGAGATGCTGAGGGGGATCTGAGGTCCAGGTAAACTGTCTTGGGAACTGGATCTTGAACGTGAGGAAGGAAGAAGGGCATCCAGGCGCTGGCTGGTAGAGGTGGGAGCCTGAGGGACAACTCGAATAAGCACGATGAAAGGGATATTGGAAGGGAAAAGAGTCTCAGGGAGGCCTAGTTCAGAATCCCAGCTCTACCCATCTTCCTTCTAGCTTTGGGCGGGTGGTAACTCGGGCAAACCTCTCCTAACTACAATGTCTTCGGGGAAAATGCAGCCAGTGTCCATCTTTTCACAGCTATCTGTGAGACAAGGTCAGAGGAACTGGAATTCAAAGAAAGATCACTAATTTCTTTCTCCACTCATCACCTTCTCAATTTCCCCTCCTCCTTACTAGAGTACAGGAGAAGCAGTGAGGAATCACTTTGAATGGGGAGGTGGACCTCGTCCTTGATGTTCATGGAAGTCTCACAGAGACGTTTAGAGTTCATAAGGCAGCAAAAAGAAGTGTTTAGAGGTTTTCCATGAGGAAAGTGAAGTGATTGATCCAAATGAGAGTGCTGATGACTCCTGCCAAGAGTTGGGAGTGTAGGAAGAGCTTTGGAATTACCAAAAAAGAAAAAAAAAAAAGGAAGTCACTTAGGGGATGTCTGACAGTCACCCCAGTGGTGGTGGTGGGAAAGGAGACAGAATAAGTTTTGGTGGGTTTTTTGACTTGATATATGGATAGGTTCTCTCTTTTTTAGTTGAAGTTTAGTTGACATGCAATCTTATATTGGCTTCAGGTGACGACCTAGTGGTTCGACATTTACATATATTGCGAAATCACCGCCAGGACAAGTCTAGTAACCATCTGTCACCACACAAAGTTATTGCGATATTATTGACCATGTTCCCTACACTGTACAGTACATCCCTGTGACGTATTTATTTTATAACTGGAAGTTTGTACCTCTTAATCCCGAGAAGAGATCACTTGGAGGCCCCAAACAAATGGGGCTCCGTGAGCTATTGGGAATGGAGGGAGAAGAAGGAGAAATCCCAAGCAAAGCACGTTTAAATGTAGTTTATTTCTTTAATGTAATTGACTCAGTTATTGAAGCGGTTGTCACAGCTGCAATAATAGTGTCTAGGACAAAGACTGCCCACCTGCCAGTTTCTTCAACATCCCCAGGACCTAACAAATCAGCTGATTAATAATCAATCAGTGTAATAGGCAAAGCAAGATGTTACACACTGTGATCAATCTCTACCCATCCTGTTAAGAAATTTCTCACCTCATCCATCAAAAGTTCCTAAAATCCTCTTCCATATTCCTCGAGCCTCGTACCAGGAGCATAGTGACATTAAACTTTACCTGTTGTTACTCAGAACAACATTTCTATTAAGAAAAACATGCTCATCCAAATTAATTATTTGAATATTTTTCTCATATGGCGTGAAAATTTTTAACCCATCACCAAAACCAAAAATTAAATTATTATTGCTTAGACTTCCCTTTTGACTTACACGTGATCTTTCCTGGTCTTCTTTGGCCACTGCATCCTTGCTATATGAGAACACATTTAATTTATATGTTTTCTCCACATCTTTTCTGTGAAGGACTTTAGCAGCAAGACAAGCAGCAATCCTTGATGTGTATTTAGTGTTTACCTATCACACTGTTCAGACAGATGTTTGCGTATCTGGATACCTAGGAAACCACGGACTCCGACGGGCAGGGTTCTTGGTTTTCTCTTTCCTGTGTTGTCTGTTCTGGGCTCCACCTAGTGTACCAGGGCAGGCACGATGACCACGCTGTAACAACGTATATAAAGTACAGACTGTTCACGAGAAAATGTATATGCAAGTAATCACTTCTGCTGAACGGTAGACCAAGGGTCATGAGCATAAAGACATCGTGTTAGTTTACATACATATGTATAAAACAGATGAGTGGCTGCCAATTTGTTCACATCCAGATAATTTTAACACCATTCTGCTCAATCTTATTTTACTGCCACGTTGGCGAGCCATCGACTCCTAACGTAGCATCATCAAGTCACCACCCCCACCAGACCTGAACCCTCTGATTCCAAGTGTGTTGCAGCGTTGCTAGCAAACTGCAGCACAGATCTATTTGTTTTGACAATAATTAATTAAATTAAAGTGTGTTTAATTAAATTGATTAAAGTTAGGCTGGAAACAATTTTAGGTCCAAATTGAAAATAATGGTTATATTTTCCTCTGGAAGATCATGGAAAAGAGACATATGGAAATGGTCTGATGCTTGAAGTAAATTACGTGCTACCTAAAAATAATGGACATTTGGGGATAAATTTAGAGGAAATATAATTTTTCAAATCAAACATATATGTGATAACCCTTTTAAAATACAGCAAACAAAAGATGAACTAATCGGGGAGGAGGAAAGAATGGGAATGAAATGATGCTTCCTTACATTATTCTTTTGTTTATAAATAGAGAACATGTTCGTGGTAAAATAAATAAATAAAAACATGACAGGTTGAAATGAGTAATAATTTCACAATTGCCTCTCTCGGCCATTCCATCCCAATTTCCTCTCACTGGAGGTGAGTAAAGCAAGCTTTCTGGGGTTTTCTGTTAGAAATCTGGTTGCATGGACTAGCACAAAGGCTCCCAATAACACAGAATTAGAATTTTAAAGGAGGGAGCAGAGGAGGTATCCTGATTGCTGGTTGACTTTTTTTTTAAGTTATCTAAATTGTTCATATTTTTAAAAAGTTCAAAATCTCACTTGTGCGATTCCAGTGTTCCAAAATTTTTGGTGAACGTAACTCTTATGTGGACTTTTCCAGCTGGTGCTGACTGAAGGCAGCAGTCTGGTTTCACGTTGCAGAACCGACAAACAACCTGGTGCCCTCACTGAGACAGACTTGGCCTCCACGGTTGCCCCTTGCAGCTCGTGGGATTCTTGCCTTGCCCAGTGTCTTCAGAACCTAACAGCTCAGCAACTTCCCTCTAGCTACACTCTCGCTGAAACAGCTGGAAACATCTTAATTTTCCAGTCATTAAAGAGCTGCTTCAGGCCTGCACCATACCTGAATGATTTCACATAAGTTATCTGATCAGGGGAACGATACTTTCCCCTCCAACCATTCCTACATTCCTTTAAGTCACTCTCTCTATCAACTGCCTTCTCCTTTCCAATATCGTAGGATCATAAAAATGTCTGGGTAGGAAAGGTCACCAGGTCCAGAGGTCATAACCTCAGTGACCTCAGGAGCCAGGCTTGTGAAGCATGTTAGAATAAGACAGCAGGAGCTATGGATAATGCATTTTCTCTTAAAAGCACTGAAATTAAAGTAATAAGATCAAAAACAAAAACTCTTGTGTTGGCCAAGTAAAATGAGTCTGGCCAGAAATATCTGCAAACTTTCTAGTCTAATCTCATATGCAATTATGTAAAATTCAATGAGCCCTCTCTTCATTCCTGTCCATTTCTTACCTCTGAGCAACACAACAAAAAATAAAACCCCAAACACGGCGGGTGAGAGTTCTGCTTCTCCCAACTGTGCAACACGGAGGAAGGAATGGGCTTACGAGGACCCTCGTTTGGCATTAGATGACACAAAGTCCATCCCTCCAGGTTGACAGAGACTGTCCCCAGCTTCTCATCATAATCACACACCTGGTGGCCCCAACCCCCATCAGAATTCCACAATCAGTTTTGGAAAAGAAGCAGGTGTATTACCCAGGAGCATTTAACAGACCCCCTTTTAAGCAGACCACTCACTCATGCACACACGGTTTATAATAATCTGAAGAATTTTCTGTCTTCCATAAAAGGACAAGGAATCAGCTTGGCCAAGCCGTCCCGAGTCACAATGAACAGGAAGCCAAGAAAAGATATGTTGAAGGAGGCAGCGGAGTAAATTAGGAAAAGCTCTGATTTTTGAAACCCGGCTCTACTTCGTCTCTCTGAGCCTTGGTCTCTTCTTGCCCAGTTGGGACTAACAGCACTTCTTTCGTACTGTGGAGGGTCTGAGGCAATATGTGTCGGGACGCAGAAAAATGTGTGGTAATATAACAAGTAAGTAAATAACGGTGCTCTTGGCACTTGAGGGGCTGGGACCACTCGGACCTCCCGTACGCTTCAGAACTTAAAACACTGCTTCCAGTCAGCTCCTCCAGGTGTGCATCTTTAAAAGCAGAGAGAATGGTCCTTAGGCAAGTCCACCTTTCCAGCTGCAACAGGCAGATCCTGAAGGGTAAGTTGAGTAAATATTCCTATGTCCTGGTTTTGTGGAGTTCAAGGTGTTTCTCATTATCCCAAAGGATTATTAAGCTTTTCAAATTCAGTTCCTTTTAAGTTTCTTAAAAACACACCATAAAATAAGGGTGAACTGTACATTACTCATCCACAAAAGCAGAGCCGCCTCCTGCTGCAGCAGCCCGACTCTGCTCCACGTGGACCTTTCCTTTAAAGAGAGGAGGGGAGCGATGTCGCACAGAAGCTTTGTCCTTATTTTCTCATCGTTGCTGAGAGCAGTGTGGTGACACCTGTGGGAGAAACCTAGGCTTGTTGGGGGCATATCCAGATCTAAACCAGAAGACTTGGGTTCACATTCTACCTCTACCATCTGGGTAAGTCTCCCTTCCATAAAGTGGGGATATCAGTACCTGCTCTGCCTTCCCCACAGGCCCGTGCAAAGTTCCAACAGGAGAGACAGCGAGTGAGCACGGGCGTCACCGCCCAGCCGTGCTCAACTAGTTTCAGTTGCTTCCCAGGAAACACCACACTTCCAAGTGCACCAATTTACACAGCCTTTTAAGACTCGAGGCCTCTTGGAGTCTTTTAATAGATTGTCCTACTGAGAGTTTTGCAACTTAGTAGAAGTCCGTTTTTAAACACATCTCAATGTGTATGTTTATTTGAATTACCTTTGAAAGTTCTTCCCATTTAAAAGCAGGAAACTTTTTCAAGGAATTAAATCCCTGAATGCAGAGATTAAGAATTGTTCTCCATCTTGCTCATTCTTAACATGATGAAATCTTATATGTGAACAACAATTTAAAATATAAGGAATAAAAGATATTACTAAATAAAGAATATCTAAATCATTATTTCACTGTTCTTTACATGCTATTTAAATGAAAGTCACACATTGGAGATAGAGATAGAGATGGGAGAGAGAGGGATCCTGATAACACGAATCCCGTCACTATTCAACATGCTCAACATCGTTTTAGAGGTCCCAGCCACACAAAAGACTGGAAAAAGAAATGAGTTATAAGGGTCAGGAAAGAAAAGACAAAATTGTCACCGATGCAGGATGTGATTATAAGAAACACCAAGGAGATCAACAAACTGTAAGACCAAAATGGGGAGTTTAGCAAAGCTGCCTCATCAGAATTTATCTACACAAACCAATAATGTTTCTCTACCCAGCAATAAAAGGTAGAAAACATAACAGAAAAAAAAGGCTTCATTTATAGTTCCAGCAAAAATTATAAAGTATTTAGGAATTAATAAACCTAACAGAATATGCAAGAATTTTGTAGAGAAAAAAAATAACTCTATTAAAGGGACTGACAATGTGAAAATATATATTATGTTATTGGGTGGGATGTCATAACTTTGCAAACATATTGATTCTTCCAAAATTTATCTATAGGTTTCAGTAAATTTCCAACGAAAATCCTAAAAGGATTTTTTGGGGGGAAATTGAAAAATTAATTGTGCAATGTATGTGAAAGAGTAAGACCCACTAATAGTTCATATAAAATTTACGTGAAAGAATTGATCCACTATAATAGACAATGGAGAGTAAAGAGGGAAAAACAGGTCTACCAGATCTTAAAACATATTACAAAGACATTACCAGCCTGCTACTGGCATATGGAGAGACAAACGGGACAGAAGAGACGGCATCTAGATCATGAGATTAGTGACGCCACAGATGAATGGAGAATGTGGATTATTTAGCAAATGATATTAGGAAACTTAGCTCATTATGTGAAGAAAAATAAGTTAGATCTCTACTTCACATAACATTTAAAAATAAACATCAAGTGGATTGAAGACCTAAATATGAAATTAAAACTGTAAAGCTAATAAAAGAAAGTATCAAAGAATATTAAGTCAACGATTAGCTAGTTCACGAACAGGCCCATCAAGCTGAGGGGAACTGGTGGTCACCACACTGAGAGGATAAGTCTCCTGTACGGGAATCATGTTTGAGCAGGATTAAAAGAATGGGAAGGATTTTAATGAACGTGGAGTAATCTTCAGGAGAAAGTACTAACAACCTCCATTCACAGAACACTTGACACTATCACATGTTAATTCATTGCATCTTACCAGACTGGCGAGGCAAACAGGTAAAATATTTCTATTCCCTTTTAAAAACATATGCTAAAATTGAGGCTCCGAAAAGTTAAAAAGAATAGATTCCCATGGAGTTACTGCAAGGGCCAGAACTGAATCCGTGGCTTCTGACACCAGACTTTTCTCTTTCCATGGCCCCAGGCATCGTGGCATGGTTACTGAGCAGCAAGCACAAGAGCCACCACCAGGAAGGCAGAGGCCAGCTATTTCAGTCTCCCTTCTGCAGAGATTGCTTTTGATGGGACAGACATTTGAAACTGGGGAAAGGAACCAAAGGTCTCCAGTAAATAACTTTGGAATATGCAGCTGCAATGTGAACGGGCCAGTTTAAACTGTGAACAGCTCCATTAAGTTTGTTACAGTTCTCCCGAGAGGCAGTTTCCTGCATCTAATGGTGTCTAAGGTCTGTGCTTAAGGGATAGCAATACATGCTCTACATTCCTCATCGAGCTGTTGTGAGAATCAAATGAAGGAAGGAGCTTTTACACGTGAGGAACTACTGTCCTAACAATTTCCAGACACCCCTTAACTATGTGTGAAATAACACCAACATCAGTCCGCAGCGCCACCCAGTGGACACAATGATGCTGACGTTTTTATGCATCTTCCCAGGTCGTCAATATTAGCTGTTAGTCTGTTACTCAGGCCTTCTGCTCACGCTCGTTATGTTTCTCTCAGATTTCTGATTTATAAAAAATTTTTATATGAGGTTTTGCAAGTGAATTTTATTTTCATAAGTCATGACTCCCTACTCCCCCCAAAAAAGGGCAAATTTCAGGTCCCAAACCCATATTTTACCTGGCATGCTTCACCCTGTATGGCTGCCCTCATTAGAACTGCAACCCAGTTGTTTGTCTTGTAAACCAGCTGCTGTTTAGCACAGGAGGAAAGGCTGGCGATGTTGGCGACATCTCTTTCTTTCTTGATTTGCCTGTAAGTTGTACGTAAAATTGCTGAGTCCATACCTAAATCTTTTCTTCTCCTTCACTCATTCGTACACATACCATTGCTTCGGTAAACATCTACGGAGTATTTTTCAGTGCTGGGCACCATGCCTAGTGCTAGGGATACAATGATGAGCAGAAAGGAACTCAGTCCTGCCTTCATGGACTTTGCAATCCAGTCTGAGAGACACACAATAATTAGCAAACCCCACAAACGCTGCTGCCTCACTTAGCTCAGGAAATGGAAATATTTGTTTCCTTGTGGGTTTTTTTATTTTTTTGCAAATCAGCAAGAATCTACTTTGTCCTCATGTATTATCTGGGTGTTTGGGGGGCAGTGGGTTTACGGTGGAAGAGCTTGAAGCTCTTTTGTCTAAACCTGACAATCGGCAGGGAGAAGACAGAAGTGTGAGGCCGTAGAATTTGGAGTCAGAAACAGCGGGTTTGAATCCTGGGACCCCTTACTATTCTTGTGATCTTCAGCAAGTGATTTTATCTCCTGACACTCACTCTTTATTTTCTGTAAAGTAGAAATAATAATAATACTGACCTCGAAAGGGGAAAGTCGTGACTTTTACAATGCATGGTATAGAAACACTTTGCCTAAATGATCAAAGGTCACGTTTTTAATGCATCACTTGCACTGCACTGACCCCTAAAATGGTACATAAAGTTTAAAATAATGAGAAAAAATGTAAAAGTGGATCAAAAATAAGAGAAAGTTAGTAGTTTTGAGAACATGGTATAGAACATGATGACGTTTGAATGCAAATACAAGCTAGTCACGTGTCACAGGCATCCAGCGGCTGTATCTAAACTCTCATTTACTAGCCCCAAGAGCTGGGTGAAGGCAGATGTTATAAATCCAATTGGTCAGATAAAAGAAGCAAAGTGCCGTGGGCTAGCTTAGGTCTCACGAATAGTTAAAAGGAGAAACGGAACTAAAGCCCATGACTCTTAACTCTCTGGGTTGTGTCTCTTTAGACACCATTGAAAAGAATGGGTACTTCTGAATGTCTGAACAATATTAACAGAAACATCTTCTCCACGTTGTTGGAAGTCTTGCCATGCGGCCAGCCTTTCAGATAATTCCCCGATTGTATGTCTGAGCAGAAGAAATGTGTCAAGTGTTGTTCCAGTTAAGAGTTGTCTGTCCTATTAGCACATACACGTTCATACACACAACTCAAATACCTCAGAAGGGAGGGAAGGATTAAAGAGTTAACATTTATTGAAATCTACCTATGTGTTAAGCCCTGTAGATTAATTACCTTATTTAATCAGGTAAGTACTGTCGTCCCTGAGTTATGGAGTAAGAGTAAGTAACTTTCCCATAGAGCTACGAATGGCAGAGACAGAATTCAAGTCAGGTCTTGCTGACCCCAGGGGCCCTCATATTTCCATCACTTCCCAGTCAGAAGAGTGGCCAATGGGAACAGAACGTGCTTCTGTCTGACCTGAATGTATTTCATCCTTTACAGTATCCCGTCAACCGGCAGTCATAAACCTTGACCCTACGTGGCGTCAGGAGATCGAAGACTGCTCAAGTCAATCTTCATTTTTACAGAGGAAATTAGGAAGGTTAAGATCCTTCTCAGAATTTTACTAGAATCAAAACAGGTCTGTTAAGAGAAGTGCACATTATTTTATATTGTCTGCTTTGGGGAAATATGTACTTACTAAGCGTTTATTAACATTTCTTTATTCTGAAGCTCTGACCACGTTTTTGTAATTTTTCTTTCTGCGTTATAGACTTCCAAGAAGGGCCCACTGGGTGGTTCCTCCTTGGCCCATGTTCTCATCTTTTAATACATACGGGAAGAAGGAAAATTGGAAGCCAAAGCTAATCTGGGCAAGAGGCTGGTGTCACTAGACCTCGATATTAATTTTCCAGATGGCTTTGCAGCTGAGTTGGCATTACTCTGTGACATTAGAAGATTGACAGTAGGTAATAAGGTCAGTGGAAAGACTGTGCCTGCAGAACACACACACACCGAAAGCAGGCACAGTGCACAAGCATTTGCATTGACAAGCATTTACACTCATGTGCATACACATACCGAGTTCTCACAGCCACTGAGACTTTCAAAGGGACTGATTTGCACTGTTTCTGGGCCTGCTCAGTCTGTCATTCCTGAGTCCATGTGCTCTTCCAAATGAAAGTCCCCGAGAAATGGCCCCTAAGAGAGGAGTCCCACACTTGCCAGGTGAGGGCTGGTGAGGGCCGGCTGCATGGCCAGCGCTCTTTACTCCCGGCTGTGCTCTGGAGAGAGACTTCTCGCTGCGCTCTGTATGTAAAGCCACGAGCAAACCCAAGAGTCCTGCGCTGGGGGCCAAGGTCAGAGCCAGAACCAGATGGACAGAAACCAGATCCTACATCTCAGGACCTGGACATCCAGGTCAACTCTGATCTGTCCAGGGCTTTCCACTGGCTCCTGCCTCTTCCTGACAGGCTGCCTCACCTCCCGACTTTTGGTGAAGATGTGCTCCCTCCACCCTACCTAATGCAGCTCCCCTATAAATTATTCTGTCTCCCAACATGTTTACTTCCTTCATCACACCACACTTTGCAATTATTCATTTTTGTCTCTTCTTAGAATATAAGCCCCCTGAGGGCAGAGACTCTTCTACCTCATCTCTGTTGAATCCCTAGCACCTGCATGCTGGCATACAGTAGGTGCTCAATAAATGTTTGTTGAATGAACAAATGAGTAACTCACTTGTATACTACCTTCCAGACGTTTTAAAAACGTCTCTGCACTAGAAAAGCAGGGGTGATAATAGTTGGAGCAATGTCAACTGGTCAGTCAAAGCAAACAAACAGATGAAGAACGTCAATAGCCTGAAACTAAAACTTGAGACTGAAAAAAGGAGCTATAACATGATATATGACAGAGTCAGAATTCAGAGACTATTGAAGGAATCAAACAAGATGAAAACCGGTAAAAAATTTTGATGTTTCAGATACAAGTCCAAAGAATTAACTTCACAACTACAAAATCGAAAAAGCTGAGTTTAACAGTACATGTGAAAATTAGACAATTTAATTGATTGCAATCTCAACATGAGTCCAGTGCAAATGAAGTTTCCGAAAATCAAATGTGCTCTTAAGCTGATTAACAGAAATACTATGTCCCAAAGAAAAACAGTTCCATTTTTTTTTTTACTGATGAGGCAATTCCAGGAGAAGGTTCTGTTTCTGGCAGGATATTTCAAGAAAGCCATTCGGATTAAAACGAGCAGGATGGGAAAGGTGGTGAGACCGGTGACTGTCTAGCTGGGAAAGGGGAGTTTTGGGTGGTGTTTAGCTGAGAGGGGAGGGAAGGGGGTGTGCAGATGGAGAGCATGATAGCTGTCCACAGACATTTCGTGCGGAGGAGGAGTCAGCCCTATCTTGCGGTGCCGTGTGGCAGGACAGAACTAGAACTGGGCGGAAATCACAGGCAGGCAGACTCGGAAGCAATCCGAGAGGCAGTGAGATCTGGAGAGCTGGATTGACCGTGCTCTCGCTCTGTGTGTTAGGCAGGGTTCTCTGGAGAAGCAGAACCAACAAGATATAGAGAGCTGTGCATAAGGGGAGATTTGTTGTGGGAATTGACTCACGTGATTATGGAGGCTAAGTCCCACCACCTGCCAGCTGCCAGCTGGAGAACCGGGAAAACAAGTGATATAATTCAGTCAGAGTCCAAGGGCCTGAGAACCAGGAGCTCCACTGTCCAAGGGCAGGAGAAGCAGGATGTCCCAGTTCAAGCAGAGGGACAAATTCACCCTTCCTGCACCTTCTTGTTCTACTCAGGCTCTGGGCAGATCGGACGACGCACCTGCATTGGTGGGGATGCTCTTCTCCACTCAGTCTGCCAACTCAAACACTAGTCTCTCCTGAAAACACCCTCGCAGACACACCCAGCAATAGTGTTTTGCTAGCTACCTGGGCAGCCTGTAGCCCAGTCAAGTTGGCACATAAAACTAACCATCGCACTAGTAACTACTTTTGGGGGAAGGTTGTATCGGAAATTCCTGTATCAGGTAGGGACCTGGGCAGATAACCCCAGATTTTCTTCCAGCTCTAAATTTTTTTGTGTGTGTGAGGACGATTAGCCCTGAGCTAACATCCATTGCCAATTCTCCTCTTTTTGCCAAGGAAGGTTGGCCCTGGGCTAACAACTGTGCCCACATTCCTCTATTTCATATGCAGGATGCCGCCAAAGCATGGCTTGATGAGCAGTGTGTAGGTCCACGCCTGGGATTCAAACCCATGAACCCCGGGCTGCCGAGTGGAGCACATGAACTCAACCACTACGCCAGTGGGCCGGCCCCCCAGCTCTAAATATTTTATACTTCTAATGGTCTCTCAGGAGTGTTGAGAATAAAATATAACCATTTGAAGTGTATACAAGTGCTTTGCAGACATAACCTATTATTATCTATGATTAAAATTTTCTGCCTAAACTTTGTTACTTAAACATGAGTTTTCTTGTAGTTCTTTAACCAAGAAAGAGTGCTAGAATCAGATTATAACAAGAAAACGGAGAAGCCATTCAGCTGACAATTTTAAGGAATCGTGACATGGAGGTGCCACGTCTGTAGTTCACTTGCTAGGAGAGGCTACTTCCAGGTGAAACAAGGAGACGAATCCCATCCTCCCAGAGGCCCGCTGAGAGCTCTGTTTATTTCAGCCCCTGATGTGTCACAGCAGAATCTTCAGGGGAATTAGGATGAAGGAATTATCTGGGAAAAGCCCCTTAACGTTTATGCTAAACCAGTATCACAGCAACTGCCAGATCAGCCTGGGGCACATCCTGGAAATAGACATCCCCTGTCCTTCCTCACTCCATCCCCCCAGCCCACCCAGATTCAAGATGAATCTCCCAACAGTGTGGGTTGTGGGTTAGTAAACTCTGTCATGCATTCTGGGGGGATGGCTGAAAATAAAATCCATCCTTAGACATGATAATTAAAATAAATAGAAGAGGGTCTCACTTGTCCAGGGCCATTTAAAGCAGTCCTAGAGGGCAGAATCTCTTCTGTGCCATCCAGAGCAGCTGGGACACACCTGCTACTATCACCTAATCGAGGTTGCTCGGACAAAAGTTATCCAAACTAGGATCACCCTGTTAAGATAGAATGAGTCACTGCAGATGCAAATCTGTGTGGATGCTGATGTGGCGCAGTTACTAGGCTCAAGCGGACAGCAAGTCCCCCTCTGCCAGCATGCGCGTACGTGGCAAGATCATAACATTCTTTCTGGAGACGGTTCATGCCAGCCCTTGCGCGTGCCTAAAAGTACAGACGAGTTGCACTGAGTTGCATCCAAATTCTAGACAGAAAAAATAAAATAAGCTGTTAGTTACTCTTAGCTAATTTTCCAGGAGGAAAAGCCCAGGAATCTAGGATAATTCCTTAGGGTCTGGGAGGGGCAGTGCTAGCAGATCCTGGGCTTCGTGTCGGTTCCAGGCCCACCGAAGCCTGGCTGCCGTCCCTCAAACTCAGCTCTTCTGAGACCTCCTGTGGATGGATTATTGCTGCTTTGCCCTGAAGCCTTTGACTTCTGGCTTCTTCCATCCCATTTTCTCCTTGGAGCCACTGCGGAATCTGGCATCCCAGTTGTCTCTAATCGTTGCCACCTCCTTAACTTCATGCCCTTGAAATCAGTTTTCTTTTAAGGCATTTGACTAAGTGAATATAAGTACTGTATTTTCTTTGAAGTCAAAGCCTGTAATTTTATCACCAATATATGGATAATTGCTTTATTTTGCTTTCCTCCATCTCCAAAAATAGGTAGAGGTTTGATTTTGAACTTTCCATGGCTTAAGTAATAAAAATGTAAGCAGCATAAGAAATTGTATTATCTCCATTGCATTTGGCACAAATATTGAGATCAAATAACCAGTAAAAATGTTATTAGTTTAATTTTGTCAAAGGAAGCACATTCCTGGTCCATTATCCCAATGAGTAATGCAGAGGCATTTTCTAAGTTGTTTTTTATCCAAGAGTCCTAAGTGCTGTGTAAATGTGGCATTGGGTGACCTTTGTCGGTGCTATTATTGTTCCTATTTTACAAGTTGGAAAAGTGAGAGGTTAAATGTTCTAAAGCACAAGTAATCTCCCCAGCCAAGATTGGAGGCCATTGTTGTTTGTTGGCTCCCCATCTCGTCTTTAGCAACAAGGTCGTTCCCATCCTCCTTGCTGCAAATGAACTCCTGCTGTTGGTGGAGCACCCTAAAAATATGGCAAGGTCTGAGCCTTAATCCTTCATGACCACATATTTGTTCCTTACTCCAAAATGTGTACTCAGTGAGAGCAGAGTGGAGGAAAGGCCTGTCTGAGAAAACCAAACCTGCTCCCTTCCAAAGGTCATTCCACACAAGTATGCCCCGGAGCAAAACCTTTACCGGCCCAGCACTTCAGGCTCTGACGGCAGCAACAAAAAAGAGCAAAGAAAGAAATGGTTACTTTTCAGCTGAAGCTTGCAGGTGATCTACAGCTGGTTTAGACCTCCAGACTAGTGTGTCCTCCCAGCAGGGCTGGAGGTCATCTGGGGGCATCTGGCTAGGAAACAAAGACGACTTTTATTCTTAGTCTCTATAAAATGCAGAGCTGGAAATCAGCTAGAGAAAAAGCAAATGAGCAAATAACGTTTATTATCTCCCGGAGTAAAATATGTTGAATTTCCTCTCCAACTCAATATTTCGGATCGAAGTATTTTGTTCTCTTCCCTTTATGACGCTAATCAAGAATTGATCATGTGCTTAAAAGATTTATATCTATAGCACGGGAATACAGTGCCATGATTTTTATCATCAAGCTTTAATTATATAGATAATACATATTCTCTTTGTAGAAAATTAGGATTTATAGGTAAAGCTAAATTCCCTTTGATTACAGCTTTAATCTAGTTCCTTTCCCCAAGAGGTAACAAATGGCTAACAATTTTTTGTGCATCCTTCCAGGTACTTTTCTAAACATTACATACATTTATGTAGACTTACAAAAATATATAACATTATTTTTAATGTATTTTCCACATAAATATCATATTGTATGTGTACCAACTTGCTTTTTCGCTTCACAATATGACATGAAGATTACACTTTTAAATTCCAGTATAAAAAATTATGCAGAGTATGTCATTAAATTTTGGCTAACCTCTGATTTATGGATATTTAAGTTGTTACATTTTTCTCTATTACAAACGTTGCTGCAATGGACATTCTTCTACACAGATGTTCCTCTGTTTCTCTGAGATGAAGCTTAGAAGGGGAAGTGCTAAATTGTAAGGTACGAATATTTTAAATGTTCATAGATAATCCTCATAATAGTTAATACTTGCTGAGGAATTACCACCTACCAGTTACTATTCTGAGTGTCTTACATTCACAAACCCTGTTAGGAGGGTATTCATCATAAACATGTTCACAGACGTGGCAGGAGTGAGTGAGTGGCCCTAGGTCACATAACTGGGGTCAGAGACAGGATTTGATCCCTGGGAGTCTCCTACTCTCTGGGCTCTTTCTTCCCCAGGACACTCTACTACTTATAGCGCGGCCTTTATTCTTTTCCAACACATTTGTGTTTGCTACTTACACAGTGGAAATCTACCTACTTGGCTTTATCAATCTTATTAAATTGTATGTGGAGATTTTCTGTTTTTCAGGTTGAAAAGTTACCTTCATAATGACGGCCAATCACCATCTCATAAGCAGCTCTCATAGCCTGGCAAAATAGAGGACAGAGAAACTGTTCCATTGTCCCCTGTACGAAGAGTGATGTAAGAAGACGAAAAGACTTCTGGTTAGAAACTGTAGAGAAGGGGACCCAGGGCAAGTCAGATCAGGAGCAAATCTGTCCTCACTGGGCGCGTGATCCCGTCTTTGGAAACAGGTACTTAATCTGTAAGGTCCCCTCAAGCCCATTTCCGTCAAGTCTTCCTGCCTATCCCGGGCAGTCCTTCAACACTCAAAGATGGAAGATTGCTCTTTGTGCTGTTGTGTACGTCATTCTACTTTATTTTACTTAACATTTTTGAAACAATCTCAAACTTAGGGGAAAGTTGCAAGTTTAGTACCCGAGATTTTTTTTCTTGAATTACTTCAGAATAAGTGACTGACTTGTTGCTCCATCACCCCCAAATATTTTAGCATATATTTCCTACAAAGCTATTCTCCTGCCTAACCCCAATCGACCATCAAAATCAGGAAACTGACATTGATACTTTACTATCGCCTAATCCTTGGACCTCATCAAGTTTTGGCATTTGTCCCAATGTCCTTTAGACCAAAAGAATCAGTGCAGAATCATGTCTTCCATTTGGTTGTCACGTCTCTTTAGTATCCTTCAATCTGGAACAGTTCCTCATATTTTCCTTGATTTTCGTGACCTTGACATATTAGAGTTCAGGCCAGTTGCTTTGTAGAACGTCTCTCGATGTCAGTTTGTCTTGTGTTTCCATATGATTACATTCAGATTGCACATCTTTGACAGGAATATCACAGAAATGACATGATCTCTTTGCATTCTATTAGATGACACACAATTTCAAATTGTCTTATTCCTCATAATATTAACTCTGATCACTTGTTAACGTGGGTCTAACAGTCTTCCCCACTGTAAAATTACTCTTTATTCCCTATCATTGATAAGTATTTGGTATGTTTTGGAGGGAGGGGGAGACTGTAAATATACCATTCCTCATCAAACTTCCAATTCATTCATTCATTCATTTATTTCGGAATACACTCATTGTTTCTTATTCTATTTAACAGATTCTAATGTTACTATCACCGTTTATTCTGCTGCTCGATTGTCCCAGACTTGGTGTGGGAGCCCCTTCAATCTGATTTCTACATTCTTTGGCATGTCCCCATATCCTCTGAACATTTCTTTACTTTCTGGCAAAGAGATGTTGCCCTAGCCCTGGAATCAGCCATTTTTCCATAAAGCTCTGGTTCCTTTTGTGGAGAACGGTGTTTAGAGACTAAGATTGGGAGCCAGGTGTGCTCATTGCTTTGCTGGGTCCTGGGGTGTCACTGGTCCCAGCAGCTCTCAGTGGACAGAGCCAGCAACTTTCTACTCTCTCCCACCATCCCTCTGTGTTTCTGTCTCTGGATCTCGCTCTCTCTCTCATCTGTCTATCTAGATTAAAAGAAGAATTTACGCTGCTATCTCTAATTCCAATCCAGTTCACTCTTGTTTTCTCCCCATCATAACTGTAACTCCTTGCTCCAACAGTGAGAAACCTGCTCTCTTTATCCTTAAAGTATTTACTCATTGGATCAATTCCCTGTATACACCTACGTCCTGTTGCTCCTGCCGCCCCCTCCCTTGCACAGCCTCCTCACCTTCCTCAGGCTCTGACACCCCAAGTCTGGTTACCGTCCTACAGGGACGCCCTTCTCCCCTCACACGGGCTCCAATACCCACACCGAGCTGCCACTCCCTCCCGTCCACACCCTTCACACACAGTCACCGTGCTATACCTCCCCACGCCGACCTGTGTGGACACTGGCCTTGCTCCACCTCACCTGATGGTTTTGGGCCAGGTTGTGTAGACAGAGAAGCACAAACCTACACCACTCGTCAGCCGTGCTGTGGTGGGGACCCACATACAAAATAGAGGAAGATGGGCATAGATGTTAGCTCAGGGCGAATCTTCCTCAGCAAAAAAAAAAGAATAACTTTTGGTTTCCCTGTTTTAATTTTGGATTATTCCTTTTTTTTTTTTGGTTGTGTAAGAAAAGTTACGTTTAAGTTAGCTGCAGCTACAAATGATCTCTGACATTTTGAATTAACTTAATTATATTAATTAATTCTTATACCTTTTCTGAACTCACGGACTTTCTAAATCAGTGATAATAACAATAGTCCCAGGCAGCCCAGACTATCCAGGATTCAGTCTATTTGTGTTACTGAGGGTTTTTGAGTCTTGCCTCCTGATGTCTTTATTCTAAACATTTTCCTTTTCGCATGGAGGTAACTTGTTCTCCTGTTACAGTGCTCTGGTCCCAGCATTTTCCAGGCTACATTCCTGTCCAAGTATTTCTGAGCGCCACCCCCAGCTTGTTTCCCAGAATTCTGCTTTTGTGCCCCACTGCAGAAGTGTTCTTGCGAAGCCACGTATTTCAGAAAGTACAGCTGCAATGGTTTATGGAGAGTCTGAGGAATATAGGTCACCCCATTCCATGATTCCCAGGGAAGGTCAGCCCTCCACTGTTTATAAGCTGGAGACAGTCTGTTACACATTGGTTGCCTTTTGCTCCTGACAGGAGGCCATTTTATTAGCTCACACGGGTATCTGCTCATGTTCCCTGCGCAAGGACATCTGGCCTCCCTGGAACGGGTGAACATCTCAGAGGACAGCTGTGGCTCGGCACCTCCCCATTCCCAACATAATGTCCTCATGGTCTTCCAGTGGCAAAAAAAGAAATTCCAATCAAGAATATCAAATGGTTTGAGCCTGTGCCACAACCGTGAAAAGAAATTACAGTGGAATTGTTGCCACCAGTCTCCAGCGACTGAATGGTCCACTTGGAAGGATTTGGCGTAAATCTGAGTGATGCTGGTGGTCACTCGTGAACTCGCAGGTTCATACTCCAATGGCCAGTTTCTGATGCAAAAGTCAAATTGACATTTTTTTCTTCCACAATGGAGAAACTTTTCTCTGCAGGGACCACTAAGTAGGGCAGAAACATACATATTTTAAAATAACTTACTACGTTTTCTTTAAATGCAAAGTGCGTGGAGGGAGAATGCTTCGAGCGAAAATCACAGAAACATACAACAGCTGTGAAGGCACCGCGTCTGAACGCGAGGAAGGTGCGCACTCCTTTTTTGTTTGCTCCAGGAGGACCGACCACGA
Organism: Tapirus indicus; assembly: GCA_031878705.1. Taxonomy (NCBI): domain Eukaryota; kingdom Metazoa; phylum Chordata; class Mammalia; order Perissodactyla; family Tapiridae; genus Tapirus; species Tapirus indicus. The sequence continues at coordinate 53,070,205 of CM062933.1, read as the reverse complement.
GCCTGGGAAACGGTAACCGGGTGCCCTGGGTTGCTCGAGAGAATGAAGGGCACTGGACCGGAGAAGACCTTCCACAGAATATACTTTGGAAGCATTTATTTAGATCGGCAATCACTTTTTCTATAAGGGAGTGGGAAAGGGTGTCTATTTCTGTGTTTAGAGGAGAAAGAAGGAAGAAGGGAAAGAGGAGAGATCTAATCAGGCCGGTGCGGGATAAAGGACATGTCTCCTCGGGCAGGAAAGTGCCTGGCCCTCAGGGGATCCTGAGGAGAATTTCGAGCCACCGCATGAGAACAGTCGCAGGGCCTTTGAGCTAAAATTACTCCTCTTACTTTAAATTGGGCTCTTCACCTCAAAGGGAGTTCAATTAGACTCAGTTCTCCAGTGCTGCTGAGTACCTGCTCCCCGTGGGATTCCCTGAGAGACCATCGAAGGTTCCCAGGGCTTCCTTCTGTAATCAGCTGGTGCATCTTCACGATCCTCCCTCCACTTGCGGCTTCTGAGAATTTTATTTCGTTCTCTTTGACGAGTTTTTAGTACTGCTGCAGAAACAAAGTGGGAAGCAAATTTCCCACGAGACAAGTGTTCTAAGAGGATTTAGCTGCTGGCATTTTGAAGCGTCCACATAATTTATGTAAATCCTCTTAGATTTCTTTTTTAGGCCATTACGGCTGTTCTACCAGCCAGAAATGGATGCAGCCTCTGTCTGCAGGAGAGGAGCAGCAAGAGACTGAAGAGGAAAATTCTGCTACCAAGACGGCTCCTAAAATGGTATTTGCTTCCTTTTGAGAAGCATTGCTGGGTACTTTATATGTAGTAAATCCTCAGTAAAGATTTCTAGTTTATTTATTGAGGAATCCTATCTTTTAACTGCACCTAAGGTGAAATTGAGGAATCCTTGACTCCATAATTAAATACACGGTGAATGAAGTCATGATAGCCATCCTTTTATTACATGTACAAGGCTGTTCCCAAAACCTAAAGATTTCCTAGAAATCTTACTCACATCTTGCCTTTAGACACATGATGCCGCTCCAGCATATCATAAATGTCCTTTAATTTTCTTTTCATTCATGAATGAACTACGTTAGGTCAACGAATATCTCATCAAAACTGGAGATTCACGGCTTTTAGCGTGACTAATGATTTATGTCTTTGTTCCAAATGTATTGTTTATAAGACCTATCCTTTTTTGTTTAGAAACCGATCTCCTGATTTTCATATTTTATTTTACAGTTAATTTATAAAAGAATAAGGTCTGATACAATAAAATATTTCAGAAATGTCATCCACTCTTCTGCACACACACATTACAAGGAGTCCAAACCGGCCTTTTGGTTGGCGGGCAGCGACACCACGCAAGAGCCGGAAACATCTTTCCTCAGCTGAGTCTGAGGCCATCCGAAAGCAGCACCCCCGTGTGCGGACTGGGGAAGAGGAGGATGTTGCCTTTATAGAAAAGGGTGTCAGGACAGTCTTCCAGCTGGAACGAGGGAAACGTATCTGAGGGCTGCCTTTTACACACTAGACATGCCTGCAGTGTTAAGATGCTTCCAACTCACAAAAACCTAAAAGGATATTGTTTTCTCCACTTCTTAGATGAAAAAACTTAGACTCAGTGAAGTTAGATAACTTGCCCAAGGTCGTATAACTAATAAAGGCATGGCTGATCCAGAGTGGGAATGCAGAAATATTTAGGTTCAGAAATCGTGCTCCTCCCAAGCAGAAACAAGGTGCTCCAAAGCAGCTCTGCCCTCCGTGAACAACACTACTGTTACAGAGTTAGCTGCTAAGGCTGCTGCTTCTGTTGTTGCTGTTACTGTTATTTGGATGACTACACCGAGGAAGGGGGGGGAGACCAGTTGCTCTGTCTCTACACATTAAACAAATCCCAGGCATTTCTAAATATAGACACAAGTTATTGGAAGATGCAGAAGCCTCACACCCAAGATGAGCCATCTAGGCCTTTGCGGTATCTTTCTGGCTGGTTCACTGGCTTCAGACGAGATCTCCTTTAATAAATTGATAGACACTACAGCAGCATGAAGTGAATATGAAAGAGAAAAATCAAGGAGAGAAATGAAGTACTTGACAGCAAGGGCAATTTTTAGAAACCTGTAAATGAAGACGCACAAACCAGCCACACTATTTCTCTTAATCAGTTGCTCATTCTTGTGAAGGCATTGGCTGATGGATCTTCTTAGTAACGCTTTTTAATAAATCAGAATGTGCTCAGCCAGCTTTATAGCTGAACTAGATACGGCCAAATGTGGTTCTGATTTTTAGCTGACCCAGAGAGATTCTGCTTGGCCAGTTGTTACAAATATCACTCTACATTAACACTTAGAGCAAATCTTGATACTTGAAGCTCCTGTCTGCTCGATCAACTAGAAATCTGGTCTTTTCCTGGGGTTTGCCTCCCCAGACATTTTGAAGAGTCCCTGGGTCTTGTGTGTGTCTCTGAATCAGTTTCCTTTGCCACCTGTTGGGGAAATGGACAATCACAATTTACTCTGAAGGCCAGACTCCTTAAAGCAAGATGCTAGTTGTGGGGAATTTCCCATTGTCCTCAGCTTATTTAAATTTTTTTTTAACTTACATGCAGTAAATTGCACAAGTCATAACTGTACAGATTAGTGAATACACACACATGCATATGAAACCCTAACCAAGATCAAGATAGACAATGTTTTCAGTGCTCTGAAGCTTCCCTGAGCTTCTCTCCTTCAATCACCAAAGATAGTCACTACAATGAGGTCTGTCACCAGAGGTTTCACGGTCTCCACATACAGGGAATCAAACAACAAGTGCTCTTTTCTGTCTGGCTTCTTTCACTCAGTATTATTTCTGTGAGATTCATCAATGTTGCTGTGCATAATATAATTTTATTCTTTTTTATTGCTAAATAGTATTCCACTGTATGACTATATCATGAGTGCCCATTATACCGTTGATAGATGTTTGTGTTGTTTCTGGTTTAAAAATAAATCTTCTCAGGGCCGGCTCAGTGGTGTAGCGGTTAAGTTAGTGTGCTCTGCTTTGGTGGCCCAGCATTTGCAGGTTTGAATCCCCGGTGCGGACTGATGCACCACTTATCAAGCCATGCTGTGGCGGTGTCCCACATAAAGTAGAGGAAGACGGGCATGGATGTTAGCTTAGGGCCAATCTTCCTCAGCAAAAAGAAAGGGATTGGCAGTGGATGTTAGCTCAGGGCTAATCCTCCTCACACAAAAAATAAATAAATAAAAATAAAATAAAGCTTCTCTGTTTATTTTCACACATGCCCTTCTTTGTACGTATGCACTCATTTCTCTCGGATATATACTTAAAAGTGGAACCACTGCCCGTACAGGGAGTATACACACATAGTTACATATAGTTATATATAATACTGATTGATTGGTTGATTACCAGAATACAAGGTTTGTGTTCCATTTGGGCGGACACTGCTAGTTTCTAGAGCAGTTGTACCGATTCACTTAACAGTCCTCATCTTGATCCTGGCTGCACAGAGGGTCTGACACCACGACCATGCTTCAGATGCTAGATACTCAGATTATCCCTTTCGAAGCGAGAAGGGGATAATGCCCCAGCCCTTTGTGTCACGATCAGGCAAGCAGGCATGTGGCAAAGCGGCCTGGGCCTGCGTATTTGGGTTCTTTTAATTCAGACACACCAGCTATTTCCTTCCAGAGGGACAAGACGAGCCACAGGACGACGTACCTACAACAACTATCCTGCTCCAGTCTCGGGCCTCGGGGTCTGGGTGTGACGTACGGGGTCAACTCCTAATTCCCCTCTAATGTGCTCCCTTTCAGGAGCCCGGTGGTTCTTTTCTGTAATCAGGGGCCACCTTAGTCCATAAATCATGTGGGTAATCCCGAACCCTCGAGAAGAGTTCAAGTTCCCAGCTCTTTTTCAGGCGGGCACCCATATACAGGGCTGTAGACAAGGGAGGTGGACAGAAGGTGAGACCATCTCAACCCAGCCTGCCAACGGTGCCAAGACCCAAACCGTCTTTCTGAGACCGGACGCTGACATTTTTGACACCTTATAAGCAAGAGGAAAGCACTGTTTCAAACCTGCTAGTAGTTTTCCTGATTCTTTACACAGGGAAGCTTGGATTTACTGCTCCATGTTTTTCTTTTTCATCTTATTATTTCATTATTATAGGAAAAAGCAATTTAAGAGAGTTGGTTATGCAAATGTAAAGAAAAGACTGGTTTCTGAAACTGAAAGAGAGAATGAGGAACTGAATTATTCAACCTATTAATGTCAAAAATGATCCTTGGGTATTGCTACTTCACAGAAATTGTTTCCTTTTGTGAATATGCTTTTTATTTTTCCTTTGTGGAAAAGGCTTGTTCTATAACTCTCCCAGTGGGGTGGGTGGGGTTGGCGAATGGTCAGCGGGATGGGAACTACAGAAGGAGCCAGTGGAGCCGCTCCACAGGGGGCCTGGCTGTGGCCTCGGGCAGCAGGCTCTGCAGCTTCAAGTTATTTTTCTTTTTCTCAACTGTCATTTTCTGATATTATCTCCAAGGCTTAACTAAAGTTCTGGTAACCATCAGCGGTAGATGTTAGCTGCACTGCGGGGCATTAGGTTGGACCTGTGTCCACATTGCTCAGCTGTGGAGCGAGAAGGGAGAGGTGTGACATGCCGAGGGGGGGAAGCAGCAGGTGGAGGCAGATGGCCAGTGACAACTGCACCACATTTATTGGACGCATCTCTGGAGGGTCTCCAAGATAACTTGGGAAGGGAGACCCAGAGAGTGAACGTCCTGCTGTCACTCACTGCAGATCTGAGTTGCTGCCATGTGGACATTAAAGAGAATTGTAACACCAACAGCTGAGAAGTTGGTGTTAAGGATTTGGGGATAATTTGCAAAATTATCTGAGCCCTAGTCTCCTGCCCAGCCAAAACACCCCATTGCTTTGGAATCTCAGCCAGGGTCCTCTGTGAGGCTGCCCCAGGTCACTTAGGCTGGGTTCATCTGCAAGTGCATGTACTTTAATTTAACTTAATATTATGATAAAAGATTTACTCTGCTACTCATCAGAGTAAAAATGATTGATTTCTTCTTCTTTAAGATGTGATGGATTCTGGACTGTCAGATTTTGGAGATATGTTTTTTCCTTTGTGTTTTTCTGCTGCATTTGAATTAGTTACAGTAAGTATTGTTTTTTTATAAAATGAATTAAGTGATACTAGTATGAGTATATTGGCTACTACTGTATTAAATGGTCTAATAAGCAGTTTCTTCAAACTATGAGCTTACTTCAAACCTTCCCAACACAATTTTTCTAGGGCATGTTGATGTTTTAGAATGTCAGAAGGCACATACCAAGCATATGAAAAAAGTGGTAAGTGTCAGCTATATTTATTATAAACCGATTCTGCTTTAAGTCTCTTGAAAGAATCTCTAGGGAAAGCTTATACACGGTGAATGAATAAGTATAAATTGTATAGCTTATTCAGACTCTCCCTATCTTAAAGACTGAAAAAACTAAGGAAATGTGTGTATATATATATAGTGCAAAATAAATTTTATTTCCTATTTATAGTGATCATAAATAATACAAGAATATCTTTGCAAATTTTATGATTTACCATATATATCAGTTTTAAACAACCGTCACAGTCAATAAATGAATGTCATTCATAAGGATGGAAGGCAGACTCCATAATTTGATGAAGGGAATTCTAAAATCTCTCTTCTCCCAAGTATCTTTCATATCAACTTTCCTAAAATTGTCATCATTAATCTATTCTTTAAGGTGAGGCATCCAAGTTCCCTGTTACAGTACACAATTTATCTGTGAGAGATGACACACTAAACTGTTACGTGGGTCCGCTCTAGGGAGTTCATCTATCATGGTAGTTAGCTAATCACCTGCAGAAATGGCTCAAACGACAGGTTCACTTTGATGAGTCACAGTGAAGAAGCTGGGATAACCAGGTATCAATAAGAGGGTCCTTGAGTCAGAGAGCAAATGAGGGAAAACAGAGGGAGGAGCTATGCAGGACCCACATTTGGATACGGTTGGGGGCATGAATGAAATAATTTCTTTTTAAAAAACAAATTAAAACCTATGTTCAATATTTCCCTTTATTTTTAATTACTTATTTTAAGTATAAAAGCAGTAACTGGATATATTCCCATTATAAAAATTCAAACAATTCAGGTGAAAGTGATTCTCAACCATTATCCCTCATTGTCCTCCCTCACAGAGATAATTGCTACCACTAGCTGGGGTTTGTGTTTGAGAGCGCATTACGTGACGTTTATATTTAAATCAGCTATAGTTATGTTATGTGCACATGTGCACGTGTGGATTTGTAGTTTTTTTGTTTGTTTTACGCAGATGTTATTATGCCACACGTTCTGTTCTGTGACTCACTTTTTCACATAACAATGTCTCTCGTGATCCTTCCGTATCAGATATTTAAACACAACCCTTTTTAAATTGCTTCATGGGTAAAATAGGTGGATTTTTTTTTTTTTTAACCTCATTTAGGCTGCTTCCAAGTTTTCCCTATTGCATACAATGTTGCAATGGGCAACCTTAAATATGCTTCCTTGTGCACAAGCACAAATGTTTCTCTAGAATAAACACCAAGAATTTAAATTTCTGGGTCATAAAATTTTTAATTTTAAAATTGCACTAAATTTTAAAATTGCACTCTATGTTATGGAATTTTTACTCCCACCCATAGTGCATGAGAAAGTCCCTTTACCATACACTTGCTAACAATTACTATTATCAAATTTTAATAATTTTTGCAATACGATGGGTACAGTATATCACTGAAGTTTGTGTTTTGGCATTACCCTTATATGTGCACAACTGAGCATCTTTCTATATATTTACTGATCACTTGTATAACCTCTTCTGTGGATTGTCTGTTCACATTTTTTGTCTTTTACTTAATGGACTATGAGTTCTTTGTAAATTTTGGATATTAATCCAATGATTGTTATATATGTTGCAAACACTTCTCCCAGTCTACAGATTGTCCTTTAACTCTATTTGCAATTATGTTTGTAATATAGAAGTTCAAAATTTTGATAAAATTAAATGTATCCAACATTTTTCTTTATGGATTTTGCACCTTATATAATATTTAAGACGGCTTCCCCTTGACTAAATTATATTCTTTTCTTATTTTAATACTTTTATCATTTTTAAGTCTGATTTATGTGGAATTTATTTTTGTAAATGGCATGAAATAGAAATTTAACAATATTTTTCCAAGTAGATTGGCCAATGTGATTTTAGACAACTTATTTCATTTCACTTTGCTTCATTTTCCTCAGAAAAAGGAAGGACTTCTCTCTTCCACTCTGGGATCAATAAATGCCAGGGAAGTTCTGGGTCTGGCCTGGCTGGGACCACATGCCCATATGGGTGGCCAGGAGAGCAGAACACCATGATTCACAGCTGCCCCCAATCACATGGATGGGGTATTTGGGGAAAGTCCTCAAAAGAAGGAGCCATGCTGTTCCCAGAGTAGGAGAGGCAGAAAAGCCGGGCAGATAAAAATAACAGATGCTCACCATAGCCCTAAACAATCTCTTTTATCCTGTTGGTGCATTTCTTCTGACCTTTTGGTTTGTTTCTCTATAGAAACTGATAACAGTAGTTGTAATAGCAAACCCAGAGCACTTTCTGTGCAGGGCTGTGCTGAGCTTCCCAGGAGCACCTTGTAAAGATGCCTCTTTGATGGAAGAAAACTTCATCAAGAATGCTGAGTGCAGTTTGGAGCCGAGAGAGAAGCTTGGGTTTTAAAGCTTTAAAGTTCAATCCTCCTTTTTTCTACTTAAAAAATATAGCACTCAGAAGCAGAGAAGATGCTTATCAGGAAACTTGAAAGGCATGAGCCCACTCTGCCGCAAAACATCCACTATTTGTGTCAAACAAACAAATTGGCATGCAGGTTTAAAAAATTTAGTAAAATTATGTTTACAAAAACTATATAATGACACAGAAAAAAAGCTTAATGACATCACGCTAAAAGCATCTAAACGCTTGGGTTTGGATTCCAGTTCTGTCATTGCAGCTATGAGATTTTTGACTCAGTTGCTCAACCTCCTCGGTCTCCTCATTAGGAAAATGGTGGTAACAACAGTTCTGACCTCATAGAGGTGTCACGAGTCTTCATTGGGGCCGTACACGGGGAGCGCTCAGCCCCGCACGTGGCGCATGGTAAGCACTCCATACACGTTAGCCATTGTTATTACCGTTGTCCTGTCTGTGAGGGCAGCAAATGAAAACCTGGGCATGGAAGCGAAATCAGAAGGAAATGCACAATGTGGGACTACTAGCCAAAGAACTACTCCTGAAAGCAGTGAAAAAGAAATTCCAGAAATTTACAATAATGTAAGGTAACCTTTACAGTTTGAAAATATAAGTATCAGTTTAATAGCTAAAAAGAGGTTTAAACGGCTTAAATCAAGTGACATCTGCTATGAGAAAGGTGAACTATTCAACTCGTGTACCCAGCGCCCATCCTAATGCGTTCAATTGAATAATATATTGAGCATAAATTTGGCGTCGGATGCTTTGCTAGACTCTGTGGACGAGGTGATCAGTAACTGTGCTCAAGAAGCCGAGAGTCCAGCGGCTCAGCTCTAAACCGCCGGCGCCTGAGAGGGAAAGAAAAGGACGTTGTCACCACAGACCTTTCAATTCTGTTCAGAGAATGAGATCTGTCACCAAGAAAAAATTAAATGGCATTACAAAGCTGGTATATGATCAAATGCAAAAATGAAAACTATCAATAGTGAGCAGTAGGAGCGTTGGGACAGACAGAACGAGACCAACTAATGGAACACTTGGAAAGTCATTCAAAGGGGTGAATCTGGAATTTCCTTTTTTTTTTTTAAATTGAGGTCACATTGGTTTATAACGTTATATATATAAATTTCAGGTGTACATCATTATATTTCAACTTCTGTATAGACTTCATTTTGTTCACCAGAAGTCTAGCTGCCATCTGTCACCATACACATGTGCCCCTTTTAATGACACAGGGCAGAGGGAGCTCTGAATGTTTTTGGGCAGAGAAGTGATGATAAAACTAGTATTCTACGTAAATTAACTTTCTGGCACTGTATAGGACAGATTGGTTTGAGGACGGATGAAGAAGAAAGAATGACGGGGATGCTCTAATTGTTAACAGCTAGGATGATAAGGATCTGGACTGACTTGACTCCAAAGAAGATAGAATCTACAGTCAACTTGGCCAAAGTGATTCTATGGGACTTCTATTTTGTGACACACATGAAGAAAACACGTGTTTCTGTAAAAATGGACAAATGAGTATGTGTGCCTATAACCAACCTCTGCTCCCACAGTCAGGCAATCTCAGCCTCTCCTTTATGTATAACTTAGGCTGTTATAAAATTACACTTTCAAGTACTTTAGTCTCCACCTATTGGAAAATTGTCCTTCTGAATATAGAATGAGTTCAAGACATTGTAATTAAATATTTTACAAATAACAAGCAGCAGCTGTGTGTAGCTCCCATCTCAAATGGAAGACAGGGTCAGAACAGAATCTTGACCCCCCCGAGACCACAAATGCAATGCACACATTAACTCGGTCTGCAGAAACATGAACTGAGCACCACCATGAAGTGCTCAAGGAGGGTAGTTGCTCTGATTGATAAAATAGTCTGCTTAAAAGTGGACTACGTGGGGCCGGCCTGGTGGCATAGTGGTTAAGTTTGCGCACTCCACTTTGGCAGCCAGGGGTTCACAGGTTTGGATCCTGGCTGTGGACCTACACACCACTCATCAAGCCATGCTGTGGCAGCATTCCATATGTAAAGTAGAAGAAGATTGGCACAGATGTCAGCTCAGAGCCAATCTTCCTCACCAAAAAAAAAAAAAAGTGGACTACTGTTCAAAGTGGGACAATTTTGCGAGTGAAAGGAGGTGGGACAAAGGCTAGCCTGGATGGACTGTGGGTTCCTCAGACCTGTGCTATGATCAGGATGTAGACTTGTCAAGATTGTGGGTGGAATTCCCCTGGAACTCCTCGATTCCATCTTCCATACAGTGAAGGATGCGCATCTTGTCCTCCCCAGGCTTGTCTTTCCTTCAGTCCAGTTTGACTCTGTGTTCTTCTTACTGCTTTTCTCTGTCTTTGAAGGTTTGCTGTAATAAATGGCTTCCTGAGCTTAGGAAACCTCAAACTAGCCACCTGACCTGTGCACATCTCCAAATCCACCTCAACTGCAGAAGGCAGTCTGTTCGTTGCTCTGCAGCCTCAAAAATAATAACAATAATGAGAATCAAATGAGACAATGAGTGTGAGCCTGTTTGAAAACTCTAGTGTTGCTCAAATAAAAAGGCACAGCTAAGGGAAAGCAGAGACAACAGGAGTAGGGGGAGCAGACAGGGTTTTCTCCAGCTGCTGCGTGGGAGAGGCGGGTTCAGCCTGTCTGTGGGGCAGGGGAGGGAGCCTCCCTGCATCACTGGAGCCAAAGTTCTTGTGGTGCAATTAGGAGAGGGTGTCAATTATACTCTTCCAATTCGCAAAAGACAGAGGCGCATTCAGGTTATGTCAGTTGCAGGGAGCTCGTTGTGAGGATGCATCGAGGAGGGAGGGAGCCGGGAAGCCCTGTGAGCAGCTGCACAGCCGTCTCAGGGAGGAGGGGGCCGTCCTTGAGCACATAACAGCACTCTAGTGGTCTCCAGCCTTCCTGGAGCCCACGGCAGCTCCAGACGATGGCCCCTCAGAAGCGGTGTCAGCTGCTGCCTGCCCCAGCATTTCACTTCAGCAGTGCCTCCTCCAGGGGCACCTCCTGCTCCTGGGGTTAATGACTGCCCCTCATTCCCGCTACAGCAGCAGTCTTGTTTATTCATGGAGGCCGCTCCTCCCAGTTTCTACTTACAGCAATTCTTTGTGTGCTTCTCTTCTGTGTCACTCACTGTGTCCATTTCTGACAGTCTCCCATTCAGGCGCCTCAGAGGAGGGGCTCTGATTGGCTGAGGGTGTCACCATCTATGTAGAACACTCCTGCCTGGGCAGAGCTCTGGTGCCAACCATGTTAGAGAGGATTGGCTGGATGAGAGATGGCTGCTTTGTTGATTCCTCCCATGGGGATCACACAAAGCCCATGACTTATGCGTTAAAAAGTCTTTAGCTCTTTGCCCTAAGGGTGATCCTTTCCGTGCAACTCTAAACCATGCCATTTCACGTTGAATTAATTCATTGTCCTTTAAGACTTTGGTTATATTACTTTATCTCACTTATTCTACACTTGTAAGGCTTTCATAGTTTAGGTCTTGGCAACTTCATACTTATCACATACTTCATAGCACCTAAAATGATCTTGGAATATGAGCACTCTTTCTTTACAAAACAATAACGATGGTAATTGAGTTCCTACTATACCACACATTTTACATATGTTCATCTCTCATTTAATCATCAAAACCTAAATACAAGGTAGATATGATTAACCTCATTTTGCAAATAAAATTAGTCCTAAAGAGATTAAATAACTTGTTTACAGTCACAGAACTAGGATTTCAAGGATTTCTACTCAACTCTGATTCCAAAGTTCATGCAGTTTCTTCAAGGAGGACAGTGTATAGGACGGTAGCCCCATAAGATTAGTACCATACAGTCTAGGCGTATAGTAGGCTGTACCACCTACATTTGTATAAATACACTCTAAGATGTTTGCACAATGATGAAATTGCCTAACCACACACTTCTCAGAATGTATCCCTGTCGTTAAGCGAAGTATGACTGTAATCTAGAAAGACTAATTCAGATTTGAGTTTACCTTGATTTCTAAAAATGAAGGCATCAATATTAACTGTAATGTTTGTCGTTTCTCATTTATAGGATGGAATAAGGAGTTTTATCCCTGGTTTTCACCTAGTTGTATCACCATAATCAAGAAATATCTTAAAAATTTTTGGTCTGATTAGGTTATCTTTAATTAATTATGCTAGTGGTTCTCAATAAGAATCAGCAGAGTCCTGTGTGGTCTTTTTAAAAAGATGAAATACCCAGGCTCATCCTCAAGTTTCATTATCTTCTGGCAGGGGCAAGAGGAAAGAGAGGAAGCAGGCATCTGTAGTTGTTTAAAGCTTCACAGATGGGCTAACATTGCCCTAATTAACTACTCTTCTAGGCCTCACATCTCAACCTTAACTCAGCATCAGAACCGTCTGCAGAGGGTTCAAGACTACCGATGCCTGGGTCTTATTCTCATCCCACTCCACTGCTGCCCAAGACTATGACTTAATTAGATCGGAGTATGGCTTGGGCGTCAGAAGTTTTTGAAGTTCTCCAATTGATTCTAATGTTCAATAATATTTGAGAACTGCTAAGCCATGGAAATGCATTAAGTATTTTTCGGTTGTGGTTGACAACGATATACAGGGTGGATTGAAGCCCAAAGAAGTTTCAAAGAGAGGCCAGGTAGGAGACTAACAGAGAAGAATAAAGTTGATAAGGAGGCCCAAGGCGAAGATAGGTGCCATTGAGAATGAGGATGTGCAAGGAACAGAACTTTGGAACTGATTTCAGAGGAGGAGCAAATTTGATCATTGAAAGACCTTGTTGATCAAACAACATTGAAATAACCTGTGTATCTAAATAAGAAGATGCTTTTCCAACTGATATACTGATGAGTCTTTTTTTAAAAAAACTTTCTTATCAGTATTAATGCGTAAGCTAAACCTGACATGTCAGAACGCAATTCATAGAATCTGCTATTTGTTTAGTACACCAGAGTTGTATTGCTGAGTTCTCAATTTAAACCTACAAATATTTCCATTGTGAGTGATGTGAATTATGATGTAATAACTATTAATAATCAACAAAAGGAGAATTAAACACACAAATTAAGATTATATTATAATGATATGCTAATGACAGCCATTGTTTTTTGTTACTATAGAAATTTCATAATATAAAAATTAACTTCTGTTAAAATAATTTAACATTATTTAAAATTGAAAAAATATTAGGAGGGGGAAATGGAGAGCTGTTGTCCAATGGGTATAGAGTTCCAGTTTGGCAAGATGAAAAAGTTCTAGAGATCTGTTGTATAACAATGCGAATATACTTACTACTGAACTGCACACTTAAAAATGGTTAAGATGGTAAATTTTATATGCTTTTTTACTACAATTAAAAATAAAAAATCAAGGGGCCAGCCTGGTGGTGTAGTGGTTAAGTTCGCATGCTCATCAAGCCATGTTGTGGTGGCATCCCTCATACAAAATAGAGATTGGCACAGATGTTAGCTCAGGGACAATCTCCCTCAAGCAAAAAGAGGGAGATTGGCAACAGATGTTAGCTCAGGGCCAATCTTCCTCACCAAAGAAAATAAAAAAATCAAAATAAAAAATTCAAAAAGTATAACAAAATCTAAACTAAAATACTAAGATTTTATATTAATTATCCTCCAGTGTTGGAAATAAAAAATTTTTTAATTGTATCTATACATAGGTTATTATATATAGAAGATTAGAAGAGGAAAATAGAAAGCCATTAGAGAAGAACATGTACAAAGTCTTTTTTATTACTGAATAAAATTTTGGAAAAAAATGTAAATTGCAACTGTGACAGTTAGTCTCCAAAGGTGGCCTCTGACAAACACCCCTCTGGGAGTTCACTCCCTGGTGCAGTCCCCTCTCGTGTCAAATCTGGACTGGTCCTGTGACTTATTTTGACTGGTAGAACATGGCAGAAGTGACACTATGTAAATTCCAAGACTAGGTCTTAAGTGATCTGCAGCAACTGCTTTCTCCTCTTGGAATGCTTCTTCTTGGAACCTAGACACCATGTTGCATGGAAGCTCAAGAAGATAGGTGGGCAGGGTTACAAGGAGGAGAACGGAGGCCCCCAGCTGACAACCCCAGCTCATCTCCCAACCACTGGCCTGTACCAATGGCCAGTTATGTGAATGAGGTAGTGTTGGACCTTCCTCTCATCCCAGCACTTCAGCTGACAACACATGAAGCAGAACTATCTAGATTAGTGGTGAGAAAGGATACAATTGTTTTTATTTTAAGTCATTAAATTTTGAAATAGAGTGTTATGAAGCAATAAAGAATTGAAATAATTTGCTGCTTAACACACTACTCCAAAACTTAGTGGCTTAAAACAGACAGTGATTACTTCTCGCAATTCTGTGGGTTGACTGGGCAGTTCTCTTATTGGTCTTGTTCAGGGTCTCTCATGGAATTGCAGTTAGTATTTTTCAGTTGTGGGTGCACCAAAATGCCCAAAAGGATCTCACTCACATGACTAGCCATTGGTGCTAGCTCTCGGCTAGGAACTCAGCTGGGGCTGTCAGCTAGAGGTCTTCAATATTCTCCACATGGACCTTTCTACATAGCTGCTTGAGCTTCATCTTTATATGGTGTCTGAATTTCGAGTGAATGTTCCAAGAAGAAGGAAGCAGAATTTGCCTGTACTCTTAAGGCCTGGGCTTGGGAGTCCCAGAATGTCTCTCGTACCACAAATATGGTCTAAGTACCCATAGGGCCTGCCTAGATTCAAGGAATGTGGGAAAACACTCTATCTCTTGATGGGGTTGGGGGGAGGAACAGAAGTGTAATGCATCTATTCTGAGGGGACAGATTGATGGTGGTCATCTTTGGAGACAATCTACCATAGTCTGCCTTCTGATGGAACATTCGTGTATCTCCCATGTAGAAATATCCTCACTCCCTCTCCCCACAGTTTCTTCCCTTTGTGGTATCAGCTTGAATTCCAGGATCTCATCATCTGAATCAAGGGTCTCTTCAAGAGTGGTCCTTCAGGTGTAGCTGCTCAGATGAGGTTTCTTGGTTGCAAAAACCTGTAAACTAAATGCACGACATACAATGGTGAAGAAGGGATAGGGTAATTGCAATAGACATACCTGTGAGGGATGGAAAGCACATGGAAGTTACTGGTCCACGGCAATTCTGTAACTCAGATAGGCACATGCTGCTACTTCCTCCAGCTCTGAGGGCAGGAGCCAGTTCTTGATTAGGGTCCAGTTCTGTGCCCTGTGAGTAGATTTTCTTGACTCTTGAGTCTGCCCTTTGATCTATCCTTCCTTTTTCTTGCAACTGAGTAGGTCTCTTGTCCTGCTTCTTACAGTTGGGGGCAGGGGCGCCTCTTTTTATTTTGAACTGTCTCCCGTACCTATATTCCAATCTTGTACAAGACTTTGTGGGCTTCCAATACAGTTTAAAACCTTTGTGGACATCAAATTATGATCCACTCCTTTAGCAAAAGCCACATCCACAAATCTCTGATACAGGCTCCTCTCCTCATTGGGCTGAGAGTCAGGCTGCTGTATGACAAACATTCTCCAGAATCTTAGACGCCCTATTGTCTAATTGAAAGTCTTAACAATTGAGAGGGTCTTATGACTACATCCTTGACCTGATTTTTATTTTTTGGCCTGAGAACATGTTTTACAGGATGCTCCATGAATTTGATTTTTTCTCATGAGGCTAATTCCTACTACAAACCTTTTCCTGTCTAAACAACCTGAGAATGAGTAACAGTTTATTTTCCAACCTTGCAAGTCCTAGGATGAAAATGCTTCCTCCAAATTCTTTTTGAAAACTGAACATATCTTCTTGAGCTCAGCTCACCCCTCCTGGAATTTATCACAGGTAGCCAAAAGACACCAGTTGACACTTCCAATATTCTCTTTAGCCAGATCCACAAGTTGATCAGGTGCCCCTTCTGTAATCCATATTATTGCAGGGGACAATTTTGCCAATTTCTTCTGCCTGTACATAACTTGTGTCCCTCTTTTCTTGCCTCCAGAAGCAAGGTCCTCACTGTATACCCAGCCTTTGGTAATCTCCTACAAACTTCTGCTAAATTGTTCAGTCCCCAAACAAATGCCATATGTTTTAGAATTTCTTTATGACAAACTCAGTCTCCAGGCGCTAATTTTGTTCTGGATATCTGTTGTTATGTAATAAACCATCTCAAATACTTGGGGGCTGAATACAATTTAACATTGTCTTTTATAATTCTGTAGTTTGACTAGGTCCAAGTGAGCGGTTCTTCTGCCAGTCTCACCTGGAGTCCTTCATCCCAGAAGGTTGCTAGGGCTGGAGCCCTCTGAAGGCTCAACTGGGCTGGAACACCCAAAATGGCTTCTTCAGTCACATGCTTTGGTGCTCTTCCACATGGCCTCTCTTTCCAAGTGGCATCCCCTGCTCCAGGGCCTCTACATGTGGCATCTCTCTCTCTCTTGCAGAATAATTCAGTCTTCTTACATGCTAGTTGATTTCCAAGAGAGCAAAGGCAGAAAGTTCCAGGCCTTCTTAAGGCTTACTCTTGGAACTAGCCTATCATCACTTCTGACAGCTCTATTGATTAAAGTGAGTCTCAGAATCAGCCCAGATTCATTCTAGAATCCATACGAGAGTGGAGCCTGGCAGATGAGATTCATTAGGTGCCATCTTTTGAGACTAGCAAAAATTGAAAAGACTCTAAAACTACTAATTTCAACAGAATGCAGCGCACTATGCGACTGATGGAACAGAATGTAAATTTACCTCTACTTTCGTGTCAACTAGAAATGAATTTTAAAAAACCTGAAGAGGCAAAACCTGAAGAATCCTCCCAACTCAATATACTTTCCCCTGATCCAGGCATATGACCTGTAACTTGAATAATAAACAACAGGATGTTATTATAGAAAACTAGTTCTATCAATTAAGAAAATTTATCTTTCCAAATTATATACACAATGCTTTAGAAACCTATCACACATAAACTCTTTACATGGCTAAAAAACTACTAGATCTTGGTTTCTTTATTTCACCTCAGAAGGTTGTGTATTTTGCTAAATTGCAAGTTCCTTGAGGATGGAAAAAAATTATCTGAAGAATGAGAATGTATAAAAAGAGAATCAGCATTTATCATATAGTCCTAGTAACCATAAAAAAGTAAAATGACTTTGTGGAAGGCAGAATTCTAAGCAGTTCCCGAGGTTGCTGCCCCTTGGTATACATACCCTGTATCATCTCCTCCCTTTGAGTGTGAGCACGAATTGTGAATATGATAGAAGAGTCACTCTAGCATTAGATTACTGCAGTTGATGTTAAGATAGAGAGATTGGTTGGCCTGATCTAATCAGGTGAGCCCTTTAAAAGGACTGGGCTCTTCCTGGAAATGGAGATTTAAAGTGTGAGAGGCATTTGATACAAGGAAGAGTCTCCATTGCTGGCTTTGAAGACAGAGGGGACCAAGTAGCAAGGGACCGAGAGTGACCTCTAAGCATGGCCCTGTCTGAGAACCAGCAAAAGAATAGGGACCTCGGTCCGACAACTACAAGGAGCTGAATTCTGACAACAACCTGAGGGAGCTGGAAGAGGACCCTGAACTCCAGATGAGAATGCAGCTGGTCAGCACCATGATTTCAGCCTTGTGAGAAACTGAGCAGAGAATCCAGTTGCACTGAGCCTGGCCTTCTGACCGACACAACTGTGAGCTAACACACAGGTGTTGTTCTAAGCCACCCAGTTTTTGGTAATTTGTAATGCAGCAGTAGAACACTAATTCAATAATTAGTTTTCATAAGACTTCAAATAGTATGTATCTGAAATTAAAATTTGATTTGAAAAAACATGAATGCTGCAGACTCCATGAGAAGCAATATCGGCTATTCTTGAACGTATATGCATATGACTTAGACTTTGGCAAAACAAGGTCCAGCATAAGAGGATCATCCAACAAACTTCTTGAGTGTGATGTTGGGAATTCTATTCCTTTGGCAGAAACCATAGCCAAATTTGCTAACATTATAACAGAACATTTAAACTGAAAATAAACATTAGCACAAAATATTACTACACATCATTTAGAGGATGGAATAAAAAACGAAGTGATTAAAGTTATAGTAGATGTGATGAATAAAATAATTTTTTTCTTTTTGAGGAAGACCAGCCCTGAGCTAACATCCACTGCCAATCCTCCTCTTTTTGCTGAGGAAGACTGGCCCTCGGCTAACATCCATGCTCATCTTCCTCTACTTTATATGGGACGCCGCCACAGCATGGCTTGATATTTCTATACAATCACGTGTCACTTAATGATGGGGATACGTTCTGAGAAATGCGTCATTAGGTGATTTTGTCATTGTACAAACATCATGGAGTGTACCTACATAAACCTAGAGGGCATAGCCCACTACACACCTAGACTACATGGTACTGAACTTCTGGGACCACCATCGTATATGTGGTCCCTTGGTGACTGAAACTTCGTTGAGGCACATGACTGTAATGCTTCAAGTTGGATAATTCACTAGAAAGACTCACAAGACTCAACAGCAAGTTATACTTGAGCTAAGGTTTATTATGGCAATGAATACAGAGCAAACAGCAGGAAAAAGATGCTTTGGTGGAATACAGTTAGGCCAGGAAGGGCTTCTGAACCTTTCCTCATCTGAGGCCACACAGGATGTACTTTCTCTCTGGCGGAGAACTACCGTGACGTGTGTGGAGAGTCTATGCCCTTGAAAGCCTGTTCAAGTCTCCAGGTCTGAGACTTTTATGGGGTGCTGGTCATGTAGGTATATGCTGCTATTCAACCAGCCATGGTAAATGAAACTCAGACCCCAACAATGAAAATGGGTGTACCTTATCAATCTTGATGTTTGTGTAAAGCAATCCAACAGGTTAGTGGAGCATGGTCCATTGCTCCAGATGTAAACAACAAAATCATCATCACTAACATAAAGAACATTCCGAGGGCCACATTCCCAGGGGTTGGCCAAGGGTCAGTCATGGTTCCAGGTTCCCTTGAAGGCATGCAAAGAATGAGCAAACAGATCTATGTTAACTCCTTCCTCATATATAGTTATACAACAATGTTGGAAATGTAAATGGAAAAACAATAGATTTCAATAAAAGATCTTTAAAAATTATTAATTTTAGACTACAATGAAATCATGGAGTGTACATAAAAACACTTTTAACAAACATATATTTGAAAACTTTATCTAAAACAATTGGAAAGTCAACACAAAAACTCAAATAGTGGTAGGATGCAAGGATATTTTAGAAATTATTGATACATTAATAGATTCTAGAATACAAGCAAAAAGTATACTTTTGAAAAAAATAAATGTTATGAAATTTATTTTATCTATATTAATTTGACATGATATTTTAAGTGAAATTAATGTTATAAGCAAAAGAAGGCAGGAAACAAAATTCAGTGCACTTAAAGCCTTTGAAATCATCAAAGACACTAAGAAAGTTTTAAAGAAATAGTGTTGATGAAAAATGTATAATTGATAATAAATGACAGAGTGTAATGATATTGATGCCAACTTCTCTATATAGAAAACACTAGAATTATTAAGAAGGAGATTTATCTCAATTGTAAATTATAAGATCTGTCCCATCTATAAGCCAAAACTAAATTTCAAAATCAATTCTTTTCCAATATTGGAAATAGCACTATTTTTAAAAGAAAAGGTCATGATATCAAAAGATCATCATGGTGTTTTCAATGCTCGATGACCAAAGTAATCCGCAGAATTACTGTAACTATGTCAACGTTTCCCACTGAGATGGATGCTGACCATAGAAAGGAATGCGATATTGACGGGCAGCAACATGTAAGTTTCTTCCTAAAATCTATTTTAAGTCCCATTGTAACACAGCTAAATTTTGAGGGAAAATTTCCTGCACGCATTTCTGAAAACTTTCTTTTAGTATTACAGAATATATGTAACTTTGCCAAAACTGGTCAACAGTGGAGAATATGTCCCCTCAAAATTTATCAAAAATGACATAATGTCTACAGCGTCACATGAATGTCTAATTTAGTAACCATTTCTATAGGAAAAAGATATTGGAGCAAGTAAATGTTGAAACTATCAAAAAGAATTTTATTTCTATGAAAAGAATATGTATAATAATTTTATAACAAATTATTATATTCTAGTGACTTTGACTCCCTCATTATTGCAAATAAAATTTAGATTTTAAGTTAATTGACTTGATTTGCATAAAATATAGAGAATTACTTTGTGAGTTTTTGTAATTGTTATTTTCCCTTCCCCTGTCCCCTATGCCCAAATCCATGACAGCCCCAATTTAATTTTTTGATGGTCTTAATCTTTCAAACAAAGGAGGGTAGGGTTTTCTTCAGCAAAATTCCTAAAATATAAAGAAGGTCAAGACTAGTTTTGTGTTTGCTGAGAGCTGGGGGGCAGTGCAGAAGAACAAATCCCCTAGAAATCAGAGCCTTGACTTTTCTCCAAAAAGTGGCAATAGAGGTGTAAAAGAACTGTTTCTTCCTTCTATTTTGGTACAAAGAACACTACAGATTATCCTGCAATGAAAATATTTAGCCCTACCAAAATGCCATCAAAACAACAGAAAAGATATGAGAATATGATAAATGAAGAAGGGTACCATCAATGGAACAGAAACTTTGAGGAATTCCCAAAAGACAGAATCAGATGGGCTTATACCGACGAAGCACTTGGTGAGGAGAAGCCACAAACCAAAATAGATGTAGCTGCACGAGAGGACATGTACAGAGATCGGAGCCCTTCCTAGCAGTGCCCTGGGGGAGCCTGCATGCCCAGCCTCTCTGGACAGTCGTAGGTACAGCCAAGGTCATAGAAGGACCCAGCACTTGGTAATCATGCGAACCCACTCCCCCACTACCCAAGAGACTGAATATACGAATGGACAATGGCCAGACCATATTTAAAAACAGAACTCTGACCCACAGCCCGCCCAGAAAACCAACCCCCTTATCTACAGGAACCAGCCCAGAAAGCCAGCCTGCTGGAAGTCAGATTGCCATCTCTTAAAGCAACCCAGGAAGCTCAACCATCACCTCCGTAACAATTTACCAAAATGGCCAGGACTTGAATAAAAATTGACTGCTTCCCCACTTCTTTGTCCCCACTTCCAACTCAGGACCAACCAGAGAAAGCCAAGTATGTACCCCAACCAATCACATAGAACACCCCACTTCTAGTGAGCCCACCTACAGCTTCTCCAGGCCCGCAGCCTCCAGTGAGGGCACGCCTGAAGGCTTCCCTTTCTTCCAGTATAAAGCCTCCCACTCCTCCGCCTGCCTTGGGTCTCTGCCAAAACGCATGTGACAGTGGCTGGCTCCCTTGCAGCTCTGAATAAACAGCCTTTGCTTTTCTCATTTGGTTGGTATTCGTTGATTTCCACAACCCAGAAACAGCTCTCCAAGGCGAGCGGATGCCTGCTTCAGAGAGCTCCCGTGTGGAGGCCGAGAGATGTAGATGAAGCCCAGGGTAACTCCCAGCCCTGCCGCTGGCCCAGTGGGAACAAAAATCAAGACAGCTCCCCCGATGGCGGATTGCAGTAAAGCCTCTCCTTTGGAGCCAACTGTGAGGGCTTCACCCTCCTCCCTGCTGTCCACTAAGGCTTCGTGGCAGGGCGCTGGCTGTTGGCTCAGCCTGTCCGCTCACACCACCCTGGAACTGGCTTTCCCATTGAGACTGCTCTGTGGTTTGTAATTTCCCTTTAAATACTTCAGCTTGGACAGTGTGACGTATGTATGGAGGAGGAACCCTCGAGGATAGGTTACTGACACTTGAAGTGCATTTTCCCTAATCAAGGATACACACTTCAGAAGCAGTTAGTCAGCATTTGAAACCCTCTAATCAGGAGAGCTCACTTCAGAGCCCACCACTATTGGCTTCAACTGTTTCCGTCTGCACAGGGAGGATTGTTCATCAGCATAAGAGCTGTTAGGATTAATTTGTATTGTTAAAATGAATGGTGTTCAAGTTGTGTGATTTGCTTAGAAATATTGCACAGGAGCATTGCCCTTGCATGAACTGGGATCTGAGAATCTGATGAGCACAGCTGCCTGTACCCCTCAACACTCTTATCACAGGGCTCCAAATAAGACCTGGTCACACCACGTCGTAAAATCACCTGGTCTAACTAGATTAGCTAAACCCTGCTGCCAGAATATTGTCACATCCAGTGAGCCAGGGAGTCACTGAGCTTTTAGTAACAGGTCGTGTAGCTATGACTGTGCTAGCTTGCTGAAAGCTGTTCGTGTGGCTGATTCAACCTGAGTCTTTCTTTCATGGTAACGGACACTGACAGTAAGTTGTGTAGTGATCGTCTAACTGTCCCCCAGGGTAGCCCCTGGAGACTACTGACATGTCCCCAAAGAACCAGCTTAAATGGAAATTAGCTTAGACCAGTTTAAATCAAGGGGAAATGCGTGTTTCGGAAACATAGCTACATAATGTCTGAGGAAATCTATGCCATTGATCAATATTGATCAACAACTTTCCTAACTTATGAAAATTAATAGATAACCAAGGTCACCAGGCAGTTGAAGAAAGCACGTGGGATCCTCTTAGCATTACCATGGGGATTAAATCAGATCACGTGTGTTAAGTGCTTGGTGTACATCTCTAAGTGGTAATTATGACTTCTAATAATTAAATATAATGTCTGAGAAATAGTCAATAGAGACCCTGAAGTTTCATTTATTCTCAATAATTCTCACATGAATTCAACAAATTTTTTAAAATTGCTCCTATCTGGTAGGCACCGGGGTACAGCAGTGAGCAAGAGAGAAGACCCTGCCTTGCAGAAGTGTACATGTTAGCAGAGAGACACAACAGCAACAACGAACTACACAGTACCAGGGAGGGATTTGTGTTCCAAATCAACACAGAGCTGGCTCAGGGATGGAGAGTAATGGGATGGGGATGAGGAAGGGGGGGTACTTTAATTAGTACTTTTCGGGGAGGTGCTTCTGTGGAAGTCACATTTGAGCAGGGGTCTGAATGACATGAGGGATCAAGTCACTGCAACATCTGGGGGAAGAGCACTCCAACCTCCAGGGGAGGAAAATAGCAGGCACAAAGGCCCTGTGGTGGGAGTGGACTCTGAGTGTTCAGAAAGCACTGGAGGGCTAGTGAGGCACAGCATGGGAGAAGAAGTCTGGAAGGAAACGAGTGAGGTCGTCCCTGGCCATTTCTGTAGGGCCTGGAGGCCATGGTAAGGAGTTTGGATTGTATCCTAAATACGATGGGAGGACATTGAAGAGTTAGAACAGAGAAGAGCCATGGTCTGGTTTACATTTTTAAAAGATAAATTTGAAGACATTTCAGTCGTCCAGGGAGAGAAGATGACAGCTTGACCCAGGTGTTAGCAACGGAGGAGGTTACGAAAGGTCAGCTTAGGGATGTGTTTTGAAGGTAGAGCTGATGAGTTGTCTATGGCCTGAGTTTGAGATGAGAGACAAAAAGAGAAATTAAAGATGTCTCTAAGATTTTGGACCTGAGCAATGAGATGAAAGGCAGTGTCATTTATGAAGACGGGACGAGGACAAAGTAGAACCACTTGGGTATGGCAGGAAAGTGTGTGCTGACCCAGCATTGGACGTGTTGCGGGAGTTCTCCGCAATTAGTATTCAAGTCTTGATACCAGAAAAGTGACCATTCAGACTTAACAAGAGTGAGATTCAGAAAAGGAGACAGAGTGAAGGCGAATGACCAGAGAACTGGATCCCAACAGGACCAAGGCAGAAGCATCCGGTAGCAGTTCCACAAGGCTCTGGTGAAGAGGAACATGGGTCATTATTAAACTGCACTGTGTGATAATTGTGATTTATAGAATATGTAAGTGACTGGGTCACAAATATTAACACGGAAGCATCCCCAACCCTCCTCCCCACGACCTTCTGAGGAGGACTCTGAAAGGGGCCTGCCATATTGATCAGGGTAATCAATGAAGAGAAGATTTGGCAGGAGCTGAGAAAAGAGAGGCAAATTTACATTGGAAAGGGCATGAGCCTACAGAATAAATCTTAATGTGAAGAAAGGGGACAAGATGGCTGATGGGAGAAAAGAAGCAAAGTGGACAGTCACAGTAGCCCTCAGTGAATTTCCACCTGAGACCCCGTGGAATGCTTAGCTGTTTGTCTTCCGTAATAATATCCATATTCTACAAGCTGTTCTTAGTGAGTATATGCTGCATGTCCAACAGCACTACTCATTTTTACTTGTTTATTGTTATCTTTTTAAAATTTTGTCACCATCAAAAATTGGGTTTATAGAAAAATGTGAACATTCAAAATAAAACTACTACTTGTGAAAAAAGAGGTTGTAACCTGAAATGACTCTCAGTTTAGTATGTTTTAAGATGTTAAATTATTTCAAAAGATGAAAATAAAAACTTCAGTAAAATTATAGACTTTCCATTATGTTCTGCTATTGTTGGATTATTAAAACAAACAAATAAGTGGGAAATATCTTAGAAATGAGGAATGTTCCTAGAAAATAATCAAGAATCTTTCATTCAGGTTTGCCTTCAAAGGGAGTAATGATAAAAGCTAATATCCACTGGGCACATAGTATGTACCAGGCACTGTTCTAATTATGTTCGTTTTATGGATGAGAAAGCGAAGACCCAGAGAACTTGAGTCGCTGACTGAGGTCACACAGGTAGGAAACAGCACAGCCGTGAAAGCCAGTGTTCTTAGTCACTACCTGAATTGTGAAATTCATTCAGGAGGCAAAAGAAACCCTCTCCTTCCACGCCAATTTGAATAAAATTCATAGAAAGAACCAAAGTAAAAGCAACTTTGCCATTTATCAACCAAAATTTGATTTTGTAAGTAACTTTACCAATAGATGGCAACGTTGGCTCAGAAAAGTGTGACAAGCACAGTGAAAAGGATCCTTACAGAACATTCTGGCACTGTACTGGCACTGGAACAAGCAGCAGCTCTTTATGGCTTTTTCAAAGAGGATTTTTGCTTTTGTTTACATGGTGACATTGTTGCTTTATTATTTTATGATTTCTCTCTAAACTCCAAACATTAAATTTAGACTTGGGGCAAAGGAAAATTCTAGAAACTTTAAATTCACAGATTTCTGAAGTAACAGTTTGGTTGGACTCACTTTATCAGAGAGAAACAGTCACGCACACATGAAAATAGAAATTAAGTATGTCTGTATGTCATTTCAAAACTTAAAACATTAATTTTTATCTTATTTACTTGATAAGAAAAGCAAACACATTTTTCCCCAGAACTGAAGAAATATAAAATCACAGGATTTAAAAGCTAGAAGGTAATTAAATTTTTTTTTTCTAATACGGAATTAAATTTTAAATCCATTATATTACAGATTCACTGAGGGGAAGCATCATAAAATAAGATAAATAAGATCATTTAATAGAAAATCCCTTACATCACTCCCTTATGTAATGTAAACATTGTTTTGAAATATTTACCTGCCTGATTTTCCCAAGGTACTGGAGTTCATTATTCAACCTATGTTTTCCACTAATAATAGCTAAAATCACTTTTGTAATGAACCCGTGCCAACATTGCCATAAATACTGAATGTTTCAGGAAGTCAAAATATTTCACTGAAAATTTCAGAGTATCAAAACTAAATTAAAAAATTAAAGGAAACTTCTCTAAGCAGCTTTAAGGCTCGAGTACTAATTTATATGGAATTACCTGCTGTTAATGCCTGTCATGATTTTTTAAATCACAAGCAAGTTTAGACAGGAAAAATCTTCTTTTACTTACGAGTAATTTTTGGCTGATTGTACCTATTTTGAGGTTAATCATTCAGGGGTTTCATTACCTGTGTTGGTGCCACCAAATGATAAACTTATATAGCAACTTGTCAGCTTCTAACACAGATAATAGGAACCTGTGATTAATCTTCCATAGTGGGTGGCAGAGAACTTAGGTCTGAATGTGGCTTGATTTGTTCATTCACTAATTCATTCTTTCAACAAATGTACACCAAGCACCT
Source organism: Tapirus indicus (assembly GCA_031878705.1). Classification (NCBI taxonomy): domain Eukaryota; kingdom Metazoa; phylum Chordata; class Mammalia; order Perissodactyla; family Tapiridae; genus Tapirus; species Tapirus indicus. The sequence continues at coordinate 53,044,401 of CM062933.1, read as the reverse complement.
AGATGCTAGGGCCACAGGGTTGAAGAAAACTATCAAAGATCTACCATCAAGGAACTTACATTCCCAGTGGCTTATAATAAAAGTTAGTATTTGAATTTAAATACACAGTGCATATATCCACTCCCGGGATCCGAACCCGCGAACCACGGGCCGCTGAAGTGGAGCATGCAAACTTAACCACTAGGCCACCGGGCCAGCCCGTAAAGCAATACTTTCATTTAATCTTCACAATAAGCCTATGAAGTTGGCACTAATTTACATCAAGTAAACAGTGAATTGGTTTGATATCTGCACAGCAGGGTATTTTGACCATGGAAATGCATATGAAATCCCTTTCTTGGTTGCCAAGAAATGTCGATTGGATAATTAGGGATTGTCTATGGTTTAAATCAACCTGATTCTATCCATCAAAGAAAATGTATTGAACAACTACTATGTGCTGATACTATGCTATAAATTAGTTAAGAAATGTAAAGTTAGTCTCTGCCCATAGGGAACATATACTCTGCTTATACCACTGTGTTTATTTTTACTCCCTAATTTAAAATGGCATCTACTGAGGAGCCTCTGACTCTTCCTCCCTCTGCTTCTTATTAAAATTCTTAAGAAAAGAGAAATATATGAAAGCTCGCAACTCTGAAAATTACACCTCTAAGAGAAATTTCCCTTAACTCCAAGGGATAAGCTGGGTTGAAACACCTAGCCTGTGCTGTGACACAGGAAACTAAACAACCCTAATACCTTCCAAACCATCTGCCCCGGCCCAGAAATGCAAGGACTGGACTAGAAAGGAGACTATCTCTGCCTCTCCTCTGTAGCTGTGGCCAAATTGCCATTCCTACCTCCGTCCGCCATTCCCACCTCTGTCCGCCATTCCCACGCTCCTTTTAGCGCCTCTGTTCTTATATCCAGTTAAGGACTGCAGTTGGAGAAAGACAACTGAACAAGAAGAAGGGAATGCATTGAATCTAGGGTTATGTAATTTCCATAACTAAAGTGCTCTAGGCAGAGTGTGCCAGCTCTGGAGGGAATCATTTTTCATATTCTCTTTGTGTTCAATGTCAGAAAACTGGTAGAGGAGATTGAATAAAATCCCATCAATTCCACAGAACAAACTAGATAAATGTACTTTGTTAGCTGCCAGAATTTGGGCTAGGAGCTGAGTATACTAACCTATTAAACAGTTGCAGATCTAAAGAGAAAATTCAGCTAGCACCGAATTGTCAGAAAGTAAAGCCAAGGGCATCCATCCATCCAATTTAGCAAAGGCTGGATCTGGAGATTTACCCCATCATAGGACTATGAATATGCAAGCAAACAAATGAGAAAACATGGTGGATCCATAGCCATTACTGCATAACAAACAACCGCAAAGTCTTAGTGACATACAGTAAATATTTGTTCTCGTGGATCTGTGGATCAAGTAGGGATTGGCTGATCTAGGCTGGACACGATTTGTATATTCCACTATAGAGAACATTTTTTAGCAATACTCTAATCTACTACACACACACACAAAGCATGGAGGTTTTGAAAGTGTATTATAGAACAAGAGAAGTGACTCATGATATCAAAAAAAAAAAAAAAAAAGGAAACCTCTAAAAATGATTTCTTGGGGGCCGGCCCGGTGGCGCAGCGGTTTAGTTCGCGCTTGGCAGCCCGGGGTTCGCCGGTTCGGATCCCGTGCGCCCGCCGATGCACTGCTTGTCAGCCATGCCGTGGCGGCGTCCCATATAAAGTGGAGGAAGATGGGCAGGATGTTAGCCCAGGGCCAGTCTTCCTCAGCAAAAAGAGGAGGGTTAGCTACAGATGTTAGCTCAGGGCTGGTCTTCCTCACAAAAAAAAAAATAAATAAAAATAAAAATGATTTCTTATAGGACCCAGAAGAAAAATTAAATTTTCAATAAGACTCAAAACGACATGGCCTATGTGAAATAAGACCAGAAAGTTAAAAGGAGAGAAGAGGCTACAACTAAAAAAAAAAAGTATGTTAAGGCATTGAAAGTAGAAAGATAGTAAAACACTTTAAATGAGCTTAAAAATGCAGAAACAATTTAATATGCACATTTGAAGCAATAAAGAGACTTGATTCTGGATAAAATCTAACCAGTGATGTATAGAAGCCTTTTTTTAATGTATAGAAGACCATAGAGAATAGACATTCATCATGTCAATTGAAGGGTTCCCTGACAAAAACTCAAGCAGTTGAAACAAGCAATAGTTATACCCATTATTGAGAAAAGAGATTTCCTGAGTTCTGTCAACGCCCTTCAGCCAAAGGCCACCAGGAACACTTGTACTTACTGTTGGTTTTATTGACTCATTGTAGTGAATAAGACACACCCTGGAGAACTGTGGTAAGTTGGGGCTGTACTAGGTGATTTGGGGAAGAGTTCAAGGAAGTAAGGTTTTGTTCTGGATTTGATGCTGTCAGAAAAAAGGGTTAGTCTATGATGGGGTATTATTAGTTTCCCAGGGCTGCCATAACATAATACCACAGACTGGGTGGCTTAAACAACAGAAATGTGTTGTCTCACAGTTCTGGAGGCTGGAAGTCCAAGATCAAGGTGTCAGCAGGACCTTCTCCCTCTAAAGCCTCTAGGGAAGGATGTGTTCGGGCCTCTCTCCTGGCTTCTAGGTAGTTCCTTGGCTTGTGGCAGCATATTTCCAGTCTTCACATGGCATTCTTTCTGTGTCCAAATTTCCCCTCCCTATAAGGACACAAGTCACATTGGATTAGGGGCCCACCCTCCTTCAGCACAGCCCCATCTCAACTATTTCCATGTGCAATGACCCCATTTCCATACACAGTCACATTCCGAAGTATGAATTCAATATACAAATGGGGGGGCACAATTCAATTCATAACAGCTATTTTAGTGACTCTTATCTAGGAAGAGAGACTAGAAGGAGGCTAAAGCTGTAATTGGTAAAGAAGCAGCAGGCACTTCGACTAGATGTTTGGCCATTTTTGTGGTTTGGAGAACATTTATGTTTTTGTCTGTGCTCAGGCATGGTTAGACAGGGCTTGTTTTTGCCCTGATCTGTCATGGTCACAGATGGCCTTGTCTGGTGTCGATGTTCCACGAACTGTTTTTGCTCAACAGAAAAGGACAAAACTTAGCAGGGGGTGCCAGCCGTGAGTGCAGGCAAAACCAGAACCTCACAGATAGTGCTAGGCGGGCTCCCCTCTCATTCCCAGTCTCCCGTTTTGACCAAGGGCAATGAAATTAGGTCACGGGACCTTAACCTGTGATTTCCAGGTCTTTACCACGTCTGAAATTTTGCTGATTAGGAGGTTTTCCAGAGAACATAGTCCCTACTTTTCTATGTGAACTGTTTCAGACTTCAAATTTAGCTCTTATATAACTCTCCTTTGAGCTGTGTGAAGTTCTTTTTCATTCCTCCAAAAAAATGCCAACTTTACCCTAGTTTAAGACTTGCCAGTAGAAAGACAAACTAGAAAAACGTACTTTCAAAATATATGAAGTAGTCAATCCCCATGTTTCATATTTAGAGAAAGGCTGATTCCATTCCACGGAGAGTTAAGGGCAGAGGGCTGTGCTTACAGGTCCCGTGAATTTATGGAGATTTCAAAAGCTCCATATATTTTTGTTTCATTAAAGAAGTTCCGAATTACTGTGACAGTGAGAAGTGTTTCTTCCAAGTGTTTCAGCAAGGGTGAAGGGAGAGATGCTGGGTTTGGTCACTGTTGAGAAACTTTGAAATAGAAACTGTGCAAAGCTCCAGACATAGCAGTTAGCCAAAGGATATATAAATCTATTCCAAATCGGGAGTGGAGGAATGAGTTTTGTTTTATTACTGAGTGCTGAATCAGCTGCCTCATCATGTTGCAGCTATAGACTGGACAAAAATATAGTTTCTGATAGAAATTCTCTGGTTTGATCATGAGATTTATCAACATGGAACATTATGAACAATGGCAAAGTTTAGGATTAAAGAACATTCATGATAAAGACATTGTTTCTAGAGTAAATGCCATTGTTTTGTTGAGTTGCAATTAGCATTCCCTTAAAATATGTAACAAAATTAGGGTGAACTTCATTCAACTCAAAAATCAGTTCCCAGGCTTCTTCACTCAGGCTGTATCCCTCGCACGATATCGCTGATGGAGGACCTGGTGCCACCTCAGTAAGACGTAAAATGATGGTTTGTCTGTTTAATCCCACCCCTTCCTCCACTCCCTCCTCCCCATCCCTCTGAGGAAATCCTGTAAGAGTTACCAGAAGCCAAACTGCGTTTGAATCTTCTACTGTGTACTCTGTGGCTAATGAATTAAAATTTCAAAAAAACAAAGCACAATTCTGCAAATCCTAACCTTAATCACCCTCTGCCCTTCTGGGCAAACCTTAAACTTTTTATCAGCAATTGGTGTATGATCCCAGAATTGATAGGTCCATTTTACCATTGGCCTGAATTAAATACTGTGGAGAGGGTTAACTTCTGCAGTGAAGGGTTGAAAATCATCACGCAGCCTGGGCCTTCACGCGAGCAGTGCCGTGCTCTGCTGTGTTTGGGGACGCTCAGCTCTCAGGTGCTGTGGTGGAGCTGAAAGAACGTGGCCTCATCCCTTCCCGTTCAGCCTGAGCCTCCTCTCCTGCCTCAGCGTGGGTCCTGTCAAGCCCAGACATTCATGGCCCTCAACTCATCCTCTGGTGAAGGGATTCCTAAACCTTGGACATCATGGACCAGTGCACTTTTATTTCAACAGTGTGGACCATGATCCAGTAGCCCAGTTTTTATTTCACACAGGGAAATTTTTTAAAAAGCATCTACTATCTATTATCACCATCATTCATGTCTTTTAAAGGCTATTTTAATACCAAAAAACACTTGGAAGAACATAATCTCAGAATAAAGGAAAGTCCTTCAAACTGAGTGACTTTACCTTCATGAAAAACCCTCTGCATGGATTTTGTTTTTCTCGTTTTTAGTCTGCTGAAAATTCGGGTCCAGACGCTAACATTGAAAATTACTTTCTGCTTTTCTCTCCTCCTCCCTCTCCTTTTTTTAACCCTCCTTCTTTTTCCTTTCCTTCCCCTCTTATCAAAATATAGCTGCCTTGTGCTATGTTTGTTGAAAGCCTGCCTCATGACAGGAATTAATTTAAAAAGCCAAATTTATGGTGGTAAATAGCTAAAGATGTAACCATTCCTTTAAAAATTTTTCTCTCGATCTGCTTATTGGCTCAGATAATGAAGATATTTTATGGGCTCATGTAACTCTAAATTTCAGAGGTAGGAGAGGATTGGTTTGACTTCTAAGTTCAAAGGTGTCATCAAGAACCAGCATCTCTCCTTCTGTTAATCTAACTGTGTAAACCTGGCTCCCCTTCGTGTTCACAGGATTGTGGCAGATAATACCTGGGTGACCTGTTTCTTCATCCACGTCCAGGGAGAAAGCCTGTCCACGGCTGTATTTACAGTTACATTTTGATGTGGCCTTCCTGGCAGCAGATCTGTTTTGAAAGTCACATTGAGTCAGACATATCTTTCAGCAGGCAGCTGCCTGTGCCACCAGAAGGCCCACTCTGAAGGAGAACATTAAGACTTGACTATTTTATAACTGGCCAGAGTCCCAGCTTTCCAAAAAAGACTTCTTTCTGTCATCATACAATTACTGAGCTCCGGTGCTAAATCGTCAATGGCACATGAGGGGAAGGAAGAGTTAAACTTTATGTTAAACTTTCATCTCCCTTTTCAGTGCTGAATTTTAAACCAAGCCACCAAAAATGCCTATTATTTAAATTGCAAATGCAATTTTAAAAAGGTAAAAAGAATAAATTTTTAGAATATGTATTTGCATTTTATTCTTAATTCTGTAGGGAATCTGAAGAATGAGAGTTGTTTTTCCTCCTTCATATCCTAAGAAACTAGATTCTGACTACCTTCTCCATGCCTCCAGGGATATTTTTATGGCAGATTATTATTATTGTCACTTTTAATTCTTGTCTTTGACTAGGGCCAAATGCCAAAAGCATTTAAAATTTTTCCATTTTCTCCTCATTCACCGTAATGTTTGCCAAATCCAAAAGTGGAGTGCGAGAAATAGCTTTAGTTTTGTTAAGATTTTTTTTTAATATGTGGAAGAAAAAAGACATATCACTATGCCAATTCCTACCCTGCTCTAATCACGGAGAATTGGGTTTAATTTGCATAATAGCTGTTACAAAATTTGTTCCTTGGCAAGTAGCTCTGGCTCTCAGCAAAGTTGTGAAGTGGGCAAACTTTCTTGGCCTGTCCAAGTCAACCTTTCTATGGCCTGCCCCCCACCCCCATTCATTGTGGTCTCCCTATTTCACTACTAGGAAGTTCCAAATTTAGGTTAATGGCTCTCCCCAAGTAAATTTTAATTTTAACGATATGCAGATAACAAATGCAAATGAGCATAATGAGATATGAAAAGGCTTCCATATAATTCTGTCTCTACGTCTATATCGTGATGTCACATTGTGCCATAATTTATTTGTTCACACGTCTGACTCCCAACAGAATAAGACTTGTGCAGCACAAGCTCATTCTTATTCACATTTGCAGCCCTTGTACCTGGTTCAGGTCACAGCACAGTAGGTGATCCACTTATTTCTGATTAATTAATACTGAATGAATGTCTTCACATCTGGACACATTGACCACATATGTGCCGTCTTTATTCATCTAAATCGCTATCTCTAAGCCCAATGTCATCTTTCCTCAAAAGGTACACTTGAGAGTTGGATCTGAGTGAGCAGAACGGAAATGTAACTCCCTTGGGGCGCAAGCGGAAAACAACTCCAGTCTTTTTCTTCATTGCCCTTACCAACTGCTCTGTAGAGGTATTTCTTCTTTGCCTCTTGGATAAAATCTAAGGCAGGCCCCAAGAATCTTATAATAGCTCTCAGAAAATAAAAAAGACCTCCAGTCACTTCTAGTCATAGTAACAGCCTTCTTTCAATATCAATATATCTAGGTCCATGTACAGTCAGAATTCCAAACTTTCTTAAGTGAAAGTTCAGGCTGCCCTCAGGCTGGAAACTTGCAACAGGAAAGAGGGGCATGGTCAGTTTCCTTTCTAATTCCTGGACTTGTTGTTCCTCTCTACCAGCTGATCTGGGGCTCTCATGGAGGATGGCTTGTGGCGGCTCCACGCTGACATTTTTCTTTGAGTGCAGCACAGGGGGTTCTTCAGAGACCCCTGTGAGATCTCACGTTTCCTGACGTGGGTGATACATTCCCTAATGAACTGTTGTAACAACCCCTACGGTCAGCACAGACCCAGTGGGGTGCCCTCACCCTACTACTGATGGGGTTACCTCACTGGGCTGCTCTCCTGTGTAGGGCTCCTTCCAGATGGATCCAGTGACAATCCTCATATCCTCTTAGTCCATGCTGTGTTCAAGCACCCTTGAGTATACCACCTGCCCCCACCACAGCCCTCTTGCCTTTCCTGTCTTCACACACGTCTTCAGTTTAGCCTGTTAGCTTTGCCCTCATAGGCGTGGCTCAAACACATTCCCAAACCCTAAGAAGCACTCATCAAGCTTTCCAAGTGTGTCTCTGAAGCCCTTCTCAAGAGGCTCGAGTAAAGGGGCAGCAGCCCCCGTCCTTCCCCGATGCCTGGGGTCGGGCAGGAAGAGAGCCTCAGCTTGCCCGCACTTTGCCGAAGGGACTCCCTCCTCAGACTCAACCTGTTACACCTTCTGCAGATGTTAGGACAGGAGGGTCGCGGGAACAGCTTTGGGTCACCTCCCTTGCTAGCTCTGCATACGAGGCGTAGCACCTCACTTGGGAATGTGGGAACATTTGCCACCTATTATTTTCGACTTAATTTTTGAGGCTGTAGTCAAATTTGAGAGCAAAACTATCCTATTTTAACGTTCTATACACACAAAAGTCAGGGTTCAGAGTCCCCTGTTGTTTCAAACTCAGATTCTTTAAAACAAGGGGGTTAGGTTTCTGGTTCCAAATGCTGGATGAGTATATGTGTTACAAGTAAAGAAATACAGCGAGGAAAACAACCACGACAGGCGATGAGTGGATTAGAGATTCTCACTGATTTCTGGGACATGGAATGGAAAGAAGATAGGGAAGGACTGAGCAAGACCAGCCATCTGTTCTCCTCTGCCAGCTCCAGGAGGCGCTAAGCTTAGCATCGGCAGGTTCAGAGCAGGCGTGGGAGGCTGGCATTCATGGGAGATGTTTTACAGAACAGCGGCACTGGTGGCTGCCTTCCCACCTATCTTCCCTCACCTCACACTTAACAAGCAACTGGCCACTGCTGTCTTTAGCCCTAGGGAAAAATAAACCACAGGCAGTGGTAGCCAAGGAAAGAGAGGAACCTATCACGCTGGGTTTAGGGCTCCAACCATGGACAATGGCACATCAGAGTAAAGCCCTAGCCTTCTTGTCGACAAAATTAGCCTATGTGTTCCCTGTACAACATCCACCCAAAAGTAAACTCTGTCATTCAGTGCATGTGCACACACGCACGCACACACACACACACACACCCCTCCACCCCGACAGCATGCCAGCTTCAGGAAGAGCCTCACTGGGGAAGAGACCCACACAGTGGCTTTGGAAAGAGTGCCAACCCCCTCCATGAAACAGTCTAGCCTTTCATATAGAAACGGGAAAGGACAACCAAGGATCACCAGACCCTCGCCAGAGAGATCTGGGCAAACACCAGAGCTTTATATGGTAGAAGCGGGGGACACTGCTCTCTCACGTCCTGTTGAGTCGTGCTTGATTGGGGAGCCGCTGAACACGAGGTGGGGCTGTGCTCCAGCAGAGAACCTGATTCCTGTTGCTCTTGATTCGTATCGGGTGAGCGTGACAGTGGTCTTGGACGAGAAAAATGAACATTTGGGCCTGGAGCGCTAAGCAGTCTGAGTCTGGGTGCCAGTTATTTAGGAACCTCCTGGGAAATGCTACTTATCCACCTCGAGAGCATCGCAGGGGGCCTGCTCCAGTGACTGGTTGAAGTTGGGCAGCAGCCCTCCCGTGGAGGCAGGCAGGCACCCGATTACATAGGAAATTTCAGGCTCTGCCCCTGAGAGGTGTGAACCATCAGTCTCAGCTAGCTTGTTGCTAGGTAACCAAGCGCCGGTTCCCAAAATGAGTCGTCAAAAGAGAAGAACCAAGAGGAATAAACAGAATGACTAATTCTGGAGAAATCAAACTTACCCAGGGAACCCAAGAGAATTGAAAAAAAAACTTAGAGAAGCTATTGTGCCCACCACACTCCCACAGCCCACCTGCCTTCAGAGTAGAAGGGTTGATTGTCAAGCAGACTCACTTGAATCATAGATCTACCCAGCGCCAAACTTCACTAATCATTCAAAGACCGCAGGCAAGAACCAGGCACAGATGTGGCATTCCTTTTGGGAGGAGCCCAAATCTGTCAGTGCAGCCCTTTAAAAATGTCTCTTTCTCTCTCATTAGAATGCGTTTGTTTTCAGATTAACAGCCGGTCTCTGAACAATATACGCAGTGTGCCCTCCAGCCCCAGCCAGGGGTGCTGCATAACTTGATAAATTCCAGGCTTATTTACAATAAACAGTCTTGACCTGATACCTTTGTCTTCCTTGGGTTCATTTTAAGTTTTGCTGAAGAATATCCTCAATATTTTTTTTCAGAAGGGTAAACGGCAGAACATCTTCTGAGATATGCATGTCCGAGAATGCCTTTATTTTGCCTTCATGTTGGAATGACGGAGTGGGTTGTTATATAACTCTAGGTTGCCTTAATTACCACCTTGACACCTGGCATCTCTCTCTCTCTAACAGTTTATATCATTAACATGTTTATAAGGAGGTCTGGTCACGGTCAGCCATGGCCTTCCATGTCCACTCAGTGGTGAGGGGGCCACATTCCTGCTATTAACCTTTCCCTTTCCCACCATCATTCTTACTCTTATCATAAACTGTCTGTGCTCCCGCCGAAGGCCAACCTTTCCACTGGCGCATCAGTTGTCCTTTATCTATTTAAGGTTGTTGCCCCACATATTGTCCCTTTTCTCTCATGTGTCACTTTTTTGCCCTTCTCTCCTAGACCACTGCCTCCAGCATACAAACATGCAGTAATCACATCTTACATAATCTCTCTCCAACGTGCATCCTTGTCCAACTCCTGCCCCATTTTCTCTATTTCTCTTAATAGAAAAACTCCTCCATAGAGTTGTCTATAGTTTCTGACTCTATTTCTTTTCCTCTCATTCTCTTTTGAACCCATTCCAAATAGGCTCCTACCCCCATCATTCCACCAAAACTGTTCTTGCCAAGGTCACAGTGCTCCCACGTTGCCCAATCCAACAGTGAACCATCAGTCCTCACCCTTCTGGACTCATCAGCAAATAAGACACGACTATGACATTGTCGACCACTCCCTCTTCTTTGAAACACATCCTCCTCTAGGCTTCCAGGACATCACACTACTGTGATTTTTCTCCTACTTCATGGGCGTTTTATTTTCAGGAAGAACAAGCAATTAAAGAAGAGGAAATCTTCCAGAGCATAGACTGAAGGAAAAAATATCAAAAAATGAAAACCTGTGTGGGGATTGGGGGGTGATTAAGAGACCTGGTATGTGGTGGACAGGCTGTAGGGTGGTCCCCCCATGGTCCCTGCCGCCTGCTGTTCACACTCTGGCATAACCCTCTCCCCTTCAGTGCGGGCTGGACCTGTGACTTTCTTCAGTAAACTGACTATGGCAAAGGTGACAGGATGTCACACCCTATCACTTTCTGGTTACATTACATTATACAAGACCCTTTCTTGCTAAAAGACTAGTGCTAGGGATTGTGTCCCCAGCTGGCTTTGAAGAGAAGGACAGCCATGTTGGGAGGCCCAGTGGCAAATATCCAAGAGCGGCCTCTAGATGCTGAGGGTGACCTCCAGCCAACAACCCCCAATGAGCTGGGCCCTCAGTCCTACAGCTGCAGGAAAATGAATTCTGCCGAGCTGGGAAGCAGCTTCTCCCCAGTCAAGCCTCCAGACAAGACTGCAGCCCAGTCGACACCTTGACTGAAGCCTTCTGAGACCCTGAGCAGAGGACACGGCTGACCTACGCCAGATGCCTGAGCTGTGGACACCGTGAAACGGTCAATGTGTTGTGTTGTAAGCTGCTGAGTTTGTGGTAATTTGTTGCACAGCAACAGAGAACTAATACATGCGGGATCAACCCACAATCTGGTCAATGGGAGTTCCAGAAATAAAAAATAGAGAACAACAAGGAGAGAAAATAATACATGAAATAATACAAGAATATTTCTAAAACACAAAGAAAATTTTAACTCAGTTTGAAAAGTGTTGAGAAGGATTAACAGGTGGAGAGAAAAAGAGATTCACACCAAGATATGAAATTTCAGAATACCGGGGACAAATAAAAGAACTTAAAAGATTTTGAGAGGGGGGACATATCACAGTTTCTCTAAAAGGAATGAATATCAGGTGGACACCCTATTGCTGAATGCTTTCAAAGTCTGGAGGAAGAGTTATTTTTAACCCAGAGTTATATACCAACCCACACCATGACTCCAACATGAAGGCAAAATAAAGGGAAAGAATAGCTCTGCTGTTCTCAGACATGCAGAGCTCAGAAGGTTTTCTACTATTTACCCTCCTGAAAAAAAAATAATGAGGATATACTTCAGGAAAACTTAAAATAAATCCAAGGAAGAAGGTCTGATGTCAAGAAAGAGGAGACTAACCCATGAGGATTATGCAGCAGACCTGGAAGGCAATATGTTCAAATTAAAACAAGAAGTTAAAGAAGGTCACTGGATTCACCTTGACAAATATTATTAAGAAGTTAGATGACTTTAGTGAAAAGGTAAAGGCATATGCTTCTTTCAGGAAAAAACAAAGGCAATTAGAAACTAAAAGAAAAACAAACATATCTATAAGGAAGTCACGGTTCAAATATGAAGCAATCTAAAATATGGTATAATTTTGAGCAATTGTTAGAGTGTAAGAAAATAAATAATTGATTTTAACATTTGGACATATTTTCTCTTCTAGTGTCATAGCTTTGAGTGACACGAGTACATTTCTTTCCTTACGTATCCCATCACATTACTTCATTTAGTTCTACAGTGAATAATATATTCATAATCATCCTGTTGTAAATGCTGTATGGTGAATACCCGTTTTTAAAATCAATCTATTATTTAGAGCTGGAGAAACTAAAAACATAAATGCTATAAATATTAAGAATGCCAAAATAAGTTTAGTTATGGAAATTGGGAGGTGCTATACTGAGAACTGGAAGCATGTGGGAAAATCCAATAGAAGAATTTAAATTAACCATAACGAATTGGGAGGAGAGAGGAGAACCAACGAGATCTGTGTAAGTGAAGGAGCTAGTGGACACTGAAGTGCACTCTGCTCTCTGCTCACCAACCCTGTGTGTGAGAGGGACTGCTGGGGGCGTCTCTTTCTAACTTCCGCAAGGACTGGGTGGGGAGACGGGGAGGAGCCTTCCTGGGTGAACCCAGAATTCATTCCTCTGAGATGCGGCCAGCCCTGCTCCAAACTGCTCAAGACAGTGAAAATGTCGGGGAGGGGACTGTTGCTTCTCGAGGTGTGGAACTCACAAAAGTCCCATTCTCTCCCCAGTCCTGGAGGGGAGCACTGGAAAACCTCCCTCCCCTACAGCGGCCTGGTCCTTTCAGCCCTGAGCACTCCGCCATTGGCTGTCCCTCTTAGGCAGCATAGCTCCCCTCCATCCAGGCCTAGGCAAAACAAAAGCCAGGAGGAGGGGCGTCTCCTGGGTGCCTGGAAACCGAGGCTTCCTGCAGTGCCACACAAAGCCCAGGCTGCCCGGGGACACAAAGGCTGGCTAGCTTCTGGGATGGGGGAGGTACACACCCTCACAGCAACACCCACACACAAACTGATATGTCCAAGAATGATCTTACCTCTTCTTCTCTCTCTTCCACCTCCACACACAAGCTTGGAGTCTCTGAAAAGGAAACGTATTCCCTGCCCTGCCGTCCCTCCGAGAGGACCAGATCTGGGGTTCCAGGATGTTGGCTCCCCCACTCAAAGTCTTACATCAGGTGGTGAGGGGTCTTCCCCAGACATCCTCGGGACTAGGCAGGGGAGCGTTGGGGAGGCAACTCCCCAACTCACTATGCATCTCAGGTTTAGAATCTTCTTTGTCTGGTGAAGCCCCTGGTAAACATCAAGTCTGGGGGAGCAGTGTTTGGCTTAAAGGCAGCTGGAGGGGAAGAGAGTCAGTTTTTGACAAAAATAGATCTGGTCTCTGGTGAGAGGACTGTGCCCTCTTCTCTGTTCTTCCTCCCATTTTTAGGACCTCTGTAGGTAGTGTGGAGTAAGGGGGAGAAGTAAAGGCGCCAGCCAAGCCTCATGCCTATTGTTTGGAGTGCCTCCCTCCCTGCTCCTTGCTGATTCTCCATGATCACCGCAAACACAGCCCAGTTTCCTCTGTTAGGCTGTGGTTCACTCCTGGGTGCAGTCTACCATGAGAAAAGCAAACACAGGCCGCTGGGCTTCCCTAAAGCCTCCGAGGCCTGCTCTGAATCTCCCACAGTGGGGCTAAGCCGGGTTCCTGGTCTCCACTGGGGCCACTCGGAGACTCCTCCACGTCGTAGTCACTTCACTTGGGTTCCAGGCCACTCCTTTGAGGAGCTGTGTCTCTGATGGGGTACCAGACCTGAGGGTTTCCTCTGTGCCTCAGCAGCCAGCTCCCAGGAGGCCTGTGGAAGGGTGCCCACGCTGAGCTCCCCAAAGCCTGCACGAGGGCAGTCAGGGCTTCTCGTTGCTGTGGTAAACTCCCATCTATCCCAGCAGGCAAATACGGGCCACTGAGGTCAACCCATTCATATCTTGCTCCGGTACACATGGAAGTGAGCAATGGCTTCCTTAACCCTCCAATCCCCCTTTCCTGCACCTGCTTCAGTGTAAGGAGAGCACTGGGGTGCAGGAGGGGACAGACAGGGCCAGCAAAGGTGAGTATGCAGTGGAGCGACACCTCGGTTTGCACGTGCCCATGCCCGTGCATGCCTTAGATGAGCGGGTTCCGAGCTGCATGTGTCTAAATCGCCTGGGCCAGCCCCTTCTGTACCCAAGACTCTAATCTCAGTACAAACACAGACCCCAGCCTTTCGACAGCCTTCAGGTGGGTGTTTAGGGAATTGACCTGAAGCATCCTCTGGTTTCAGTGGATCCTAAATCCTCTTCTAAGGGTCTCAGACGTTCAGGCGCAACATCTGAAGAAAAGTTGCTCTGAGCAGAGTCCCAATTGTGCCCCCCCAAAGTCATATATTGAAGTCCTAACACCCAGGACCTCAGTATGTGACCTTATTGGAAATAGTCTTCACAGATGTAATTAGGTAAGAAGAGGTCACATAGAAGTGGGAGGACCCTAATCCAATATGACTGATGTCCTTATGGAGAGAGAACATTTGGGGACAGACACAGGGAGAACGCCATGTGAAGACTGGAATTATGCTGCCACAGCCAGGGGGCTACCAGAAACTGGTGGAGACGTCTGAACAGAGCCCTTCCTGACACTTCAGAGGGAGGTGGCCCTGCTGAGACCTTCACGTCAGACTTCCAGCCTCCAGAACTGTGAGACAATGAACTTCTCTCGTTTAAGCCACTCAGTTTGGGGTATTTCGTTACAGCAGCCCTAGCAAACTAATACACTGGGGATATTTCAACAGTTGATATCATTTCTGGCCTCAGATACCTGTCACTGTGGTACCATCTACTTAACATTCCCTCCTCCTTCCTCCTGGACCTATAGTCGCTTGTTTTCTGATTGATTTTCCCACCACCAACCCCAACAGCTTAGCCTGTAACTCAGGTGGCATGGCCAGGCTGGATGATGCCTGACTGCTCTTGTATTCCCAGAAAAGGCTAATTTTCTGAAAGAAATTCAGAATCTGAGATATAGTCCTTAAAGATCTCCATCCGTGTCCTTCGCTTTCACGATGTTCTCCTGGGCTACACAGCAAAATAAATCTCTGCAGTTACCTCAGACAGGCGGCCTTTGCGTTCTCTTTCCGACATTTTGTTGAACATCTCACCTAGGATTTGCCCAGAAGTTTTGAAGCATTTTATCGAGTTTTTTAAGTGTTATTTCAAAATCCACTGGTTTTCCGCAAACCAACAGTGACTTATGAAAGTCCCCACTCAGCCCTGTTGACCAATTCTCCAGAAAGGTCAAGGCTTTGTCAGAAAAGCAATGGCATCCAATTTTAGGGGTTGGAATCAGCCATGGATTGTAGAAGAATTCAAATGCTGTGTCCATCAACGGATGAATAGAAAAAGAATACGATATACACATATACACAATGGAATATTATTCAGCCATAAAAAAGAAATAAATCTTGCCATCTGTGATAACATGAATGGGCCTTGAGAGCATTATGCTAAGTGAAATAAGTCAGACAGAGAAAGGTGAATGCTGTATAATCTCACTTATATGTAGAATCTAAAAAAATCCCAACTAATAGATACAGAGAACAGATTGGTGATTGCCAGAGGTGGGAGGTGGAAGGGGTGGGCAAAATGGGTGAAGGAAATTGAAAGTACAAACTTCCAGTTATAAGATAAATAAGTCCTGGTGATGTAATGTACAGCATGGTGACTACAATTGACAATACTGTATTATATACTTGAAAATTGCTGAGAGAGACCTTAAAAGTTCTCGTCACAATAAAAAAGGTCTGTAACTATGTGTGGTGATGGACGTTAACTGGACTTATTGTGGTGATCATTTTGCAATATTTACATATATCAAATCATTATGTTGTACACTTAAAACTAATACAATGTTATATGTCAATTATATATCAAGAAAAAAAAGAATTCAGATAAATCCTGGAACTATTCCTCACGTGTAGTTGTTATGAATTTCATTCTATGTCATGAGGTGTAAGAAATGTCACATTTCTCGAATTCCTATAAACCAACTCTATAAGCCCCGGTGGGCAGGAAATTCCACCTCAGCCATTTGGGGCTTTTTCTCTCCCAGGTTTGGTGATGACGTGGAGGTCCCGCACGGCTCACAACCCTGACAAGGATCCCCTGGTCACTGTCTACAGTGGTCACTGTGGAGCCATCTACTTGACAAGCCCCATGGTCAGGGGTGATTTTGCTGCTTTGGTGCCACCTTGGACCCAGGGATCTTTGCTGAGGAGGTTTCACTTTGCACCCAAGCCCCTCTAAGGCCACCAGATAGTCATTGTGACTGAGGCCCTGGCCCCTCTCTGGCGCCCCACGGGGAGGCATTGTGGGTCCTCGCCAGCTGTGGCACCACAAAACCCTCTGTCTCCTCCACAAATTCTCAAAGCCCCACTTGTGAAGAGCTGCTTCTGACTCTTCAGCCTGCGCTGGATTAAATAGTGTCCCCGTCAAATGTATGTCCGTCCTGGCCCCTCAGACTGTGACCTTATTTGGAAATAGGCTCTTTGTAGATGTAATTAATTAAGAGGATGAGGTCATGCTGGAGTCGGGTGGGTCTTCTTATAGGGCTGGCATCCTTATAAGAAGAGCAGAAAGGACATGGACATAAAAGGAGAATGCCAGTGACAGCAAGGGAGGCAGCCGAAGCAATGCATCCACAAGCAAAGGAATGCCCAGGAGGGCCAGCAACCAGCAGACGCTGGGCAAGGCAAGGAAGAGCTCTTCTCTGGAGCCTTCAGAGAGAATGACACCACTGACACCTTGATTTCAGACTTCCAGCCTCCAGAACGACGAGAGAAGAAACATCTGTTGTTTTAAGCCCCCCCAGTTTGTGGTAGCTTGTTACAACAGCCCCAGGAAACTAATGTAAGCCCCAAGCAGTGGCCCGCCTTCCTGCTGTCAGCTGGACGGTCCAGCACAGTCCCCTCCACCAGCCTGGACTTGGGCAAATCAAGAACCAGCAGGCGGCGTGCATGTCTTTGGGCCAGGTCACTGCTGCTCCACAGCCCCAGGCAGGGCACTCCCAGCCCCACTTCCCTCTGGGAGCCAGGGGGTGGATCCCCGAGGGTGGGGGACACACCCAGTATTTCCATCAGTTACCCATGTGGAATTAATACAATATTTGTAACGTTGATGAGGAAAAAGCATGTTCTTGGATGAATCTTTAGATCTGAACTTTTCCATCTCTGGATATATTTGGACTCCACATATCCGGTGTTGTCACCCACCCAGGAAGGGCTCAAACTCAGAAATAAGCACAAAAACTGGCCTCAGCCACTGAAGAGAGCTGTCCCGGTTGGGTCCGCGTGTGCTGCTCAGCAGTTCCAGGATTTCCCCTCCCCCTCTTAGGCGCAGAGCCCTTTACTATGCAGATGCGGTGGGGTGTCTGTTTTCCTGCAGCCTGAAGCTCCTTCCTAGGTTCCAGGTGAGAAGCAGAGGCAGAGCGAATGTGAGGTGCAGGAAAGAGAGGGGTGAAGAACCACACCTGCCAGGGCTCCCTGCAACTCAGCGGCCTGGTCAGCAACCAGAGTTTACAAAGGAGGAAAGACACACATAGGCCCTCCGGCACCTGCTGCTCCCCTCTCCGCCCTGGTCCTGAGTATGTGCACAGACCATGCTTCAACTCCCCACCATGTGGCCCAGACCAGCCGCCACCTTTTGCCAAATCGGTAGAATGGATTTGAAGAATAGAAGAGACCTGCAGAAAGAACAACAGCTCAGGGGCTCGGGGCTGTCTTAGCCTTAACTTCACTGCTGTCGTCTACTGCCTGCCTCCAGGCCGGGAGCCAACTCCTCTTCCCCGCTGGGCCTCCAGCAGGAGGTCCCTGGGCACATTCCTGCCTCTCATTCCTGAACCCTTCCTCCCCAAAGTCCCCAAGAAAGAACATTTCCCTCCCACCTCATCCGCTCTCATCCCACTTGACCTCATCTCATCCACTCTTGACCTCAAAGTTTTCACTTTTGGTTTCTGGATCTGCCCTTTCTCAGGATGACTGTGGAAATTTCCACTTGCTTCTTGAAGCTGCATTCCCAATCCAGAGGGGCTGACAGTCTTCTTTGGCCCCTGCAAGACAACGGTGTCCACACACAGCAGGCCAGCGTCGGCCAGTTCCCCAGGCCAGAGGGAGTTGGTGGTATTACACCACCGGCGGCACGTTCACAGAGCAGCTCAGACAGAACTTGGTCAAATCCAGTCCAGTTGCTGTTTTTTTTTTTAAATAGACTTTATTTTTTACAATAAGCTTAGGTTCACAGAAAAATTAGAAGGTACAGAGGTTTCCTATACACCCCCCACCCCCAGGCATGCATAGCCTCCCTATTATCAACATTCTCCACCAGATGGTATATTTGTTATAATTGGTGAACCAACATTGACATGTCATCATCACCCAAAGTCCATAGTTTATATTGGGGTTCACTTTCGGTGTTGTACGTTCTATGGGTTTGTACAAACATATAATGACATGTGTCCACCGTTATAGTATCACACAGAGCAGTTTCACTGTCCTAAAATCCTCTGTTCTCCACCTGTTCACCCCTCTCTCCCCCTACCCCTGGCAACCACTGACATTCTACTGTCTTCATAGTTTAGCCTTTTCCAGAATGTCATGTAGTTGGAATCATACAGTTTGTAGCCTTTTCAGAATGGCTTCTTTCACTTCGTCATGTACATTTAAGGGCTTGATAGCTCTAGCTGCTTTTCACAATTTTTCCAGCGTGAGATGGGCGTTGGGCCTGCCCGCTCCTCCGGCAAACTTCAGTTTGCAAGTTCCAACTCAGGGCAGATCTCCTTCCTTCTTTCCAACAATCATCGATCTACTGTAGATCAAGAAATCAGAAATGAGAAGACTGTCACAGAAGATGCACATTAATGTGGTTATTTGAACTTAAAAATGAGGTTAAATATTTCCTGGTGGAAAATAAGTATTGTTTGACTGTTTGACACTGAGGCCTGTTACAATATGTGACAGATGCTAGCCACAGATTGAATCTATAGTTCCTTGCTTTTAAAGAATGCATTTAAGGAGTATATACATTATACAGTACCCTGGAAAATACAGATTTTGAAACTTTTTAAACTTATGGTAAAAATATTCAGAAGTCAGCTCAAAAATGTGTGAAGATGTACAGAATTTTTCAAGAGTTTTTCACATTCTTTTATGGTATACTTGAGCAAAAATGGTGAGGAACACCAGCTAAAAGCAACTGAGTAAAGGAACAAATTTGGCTTCGTACTTCACACATCAGTTATCGTTCGGGACATCATTGTACAACAACTCAATACACTCGTTACCCAGAATAATCCAGAAAATATTCCATCTGGTTCCCACTGTATGTTCACTAAGGCAGGGAAGTGTTAATGCACATTAGGATGATGATTAAAATAAAATTTCTTTCAGAATGTTCATCAAAAAATTTACTTATCATCTAATTCCCTGACCCTGGCAAATTTGGCCATTCTACACGTTTTGAATCGTCCGCCATGGTATTTAAATGTTTCGGTGTGTAGAGAAGGAAATAGAAAAGAAGTACTTAAGAGAATAAGGACAGAGAAAATCATATTGATTAGGGCTCAGTGTTAATCTTTGTCCCTTTCCTTACCCACTCCCTGACCTTGGCGGAATCTCTTTCCTTGTCAGTCCTTTGTCAGGAGGAGGGGCACGTGAGAGATGCCTCTGCGGGCCCCAGGGCACCCCAGCACCAATGCAGGGTCAGCAGCACAAGTGGTTTGGAATTAACGAATGGCTTTTGATAATTATAAAGATCAAAGATAAAAGTTAATAATTCTACTATATAATAATTAAGGGCTTCCTTCATAAACTAAAGCTGCTGAATATGTCACTTCATGGCTAATTATGTAACCATTTAAGACCTCAACTTCTCTACTTGTCAAAAAGAGAGATTGAACTTGACAGTCTCTGAGGCCCCTTTTGGCCCTCACAGGTCGTGTTTCTTAGTGATGTCATTATAAAGCTGAAGAGAAGAAATGATCAGGGATCAGTTTACTTCTCAATAATGACTGTGCATCAGAAAAACACTCTCCTGAGCCCCAGAAAGGCTCACACTCAAGAAGATAACACCTTTACATCTCAGGAATTCCATTAGAATTTCTTCCCAGAGCGAGTACCCTTTCATCCCCAGGTCACTTTCAGGGGTAGATTTTGTGACCCAGATTCTGCCTCAAATCTCAGTACAAGACAATGAGATAAAAATTCTGGAGATGTTGAAAATTATACGAAACTAAGGAGGCCATTTATGACTTCAAAGCAAAGTGTCCTGACTAAACAGTATTTGGGATCTGGGAAGTTGTGAAAAGATGGTTGTTGGATGTGATAAGAAGGAAGAAGTCTTGATCAAAGGCTTTGGTCCTTAAGACTCACATTTAGAAAGGAAGGATATCCAAGTCAAAAGGACGGTCAGGCACAGGTGCAGTGAATGTAGTCAGACGATCTGGAAAAGTCTCCGGTTCTTCCACCAGAGTGCCTCGTTCACTCTTCTATCCCTATCACCTTGCATCGTGCCAGGTGCATAGTAAGCACAGGATAAATTCTTGTATGGACGGATGGATGAGTTGTTGAATGAATGCCCATACTCCCTTTGCTCCAGTGCCCAGGGACATCTGGGCAGGCGTAGAAGCAGCATGAACAAGCAGCTAACAGTGGCCACAAAAACTGCCTAGAACAGCTGACCAGAGCAACCCCCAGGATGGATGTGCTGCTGTCTCTTTCCCAGTTCACAGGGGCAGCAACTCCCTGTCCTCTCCTCAGTCCCTTGTGACCGGAAACCTGCTCTTCCCTTTATCCATCAAAAGGGGGCAGCAGAGCAGAGCAGATTCAGGGTCAAGCCCTGCTGTGAGCCAAGCCACCCCAGCCCTACAAAGACCCTAATACGGAGTCCCAAACTGTGTCCTTCTCAAAGTCAGTGGGGTTTTCTGTGCGTGGAGGAAATAAGGATCTAAAATTAAAGAAGTTGGGAGAAATCCACATTAAAACTATTTAGCATCTTTACCGAAAAATTTCTTGGATATAAAATGTTTTTTGGTGTCCCAAGAACAGCATATAATACGAAGAATTTCCCATACTTTTTGGATGATGAAAGAGCTCCCTCATTTTTTAATTCCTCAGAATGACCATTAACAACTGGAGGGACACCAAAGCTTTGTACAAGATGAATTAGGAGGCGCTGTTCCAGCAAATACATTCCCGTCTTTGTGATTCTCTCAGCTTGAAGACCTCAGCTCTGATGGCCAACAGGGAGAGAAGGACGGCTGCTCTGGGCACTGCCGTTTCATGGGGCAGGCTATCTAAGGATGGAGCTGGAAAAGGTAGATACACCCCCAGTCCTTGACCCTGCCCTTTCCCTTCTTACCACGCCTGCAGACAAGGCCCCCAAGTTTTCATCTGAGAGTGGAGTGTTGCCAGGACCTCCAGCTGGGCATGTGGCTCTGTGAAATGTTGAGTCAGGTCACGCTATTGTAAAGGTTAGAGATGGGTGGACCTTTCTGGTTGATCACCACTGTGTCGTTGCCCGCCTACTGTCATATGCTGCTTCTGTCTTTATGCAGGAAGAGAGAGCATGATTTGAACGGAGAAACAAATAGACTGAGCATTAACCGGATTCTCTTCTACAGCTCCTGTTGCTGCCGCATTGGTGAAGAGATTGTATTTATACGGTACCTCAACAGTTTTGAAGTTGCTTTCAAATACTTTATCTGATTTTATCTTAACTAAAATCCTTTGAGAGGGTTTATGTCAGGGAATCTTTGGAGTCTGACCAGCACTGGCCAAAAATGAATTTGTTGCGTGGCTTTGGAGTGGTTTATAGAACTGAAGGAAAAAATAGGAAGAACAAAGTGTTGGGAAGAACCAGGAACGTTCTGGAGAAATAGGTAATAGGAACCAGTGGACGGTATCTTTTGGGTTCTGCCACTGAGAATAACTGACTTCCACCCAGATAGAGTCCTCGTGTCACCTCTCAAGACTCACATTCCAGGGAGAGAACATCTAATTGTTGCAGCAAGCAGTTACAAGACTACCCCTCAGCTGGGGGTGGTGTACATGAGTTGGCAGGTCCACCAAAATGGCCTGTAATTTTTCCAAAAGAAAATTACAAGACTGTAGCCAAAGAAAAGGAGCTTGGCTGCTCAGCAAAATTTAGCAGCTTTAGGCAAAGCAAGTGTATGTCTCCCCATCTTAAAGATGAGGAAACTGAGCCTGAAGGGATGACTTGAATTGCCCAAAGTCATGCAGATAATAAACAAAAAACCCAACACTAGAATCTCTATTATCTTACTCTTGAGCTGGTATTTTTTCTGTTATTACCTTATACTTACATGCAGTCCCTTGGAGGCAACAAAAACAACAGCTGTCATTTATTGAGGATCGCTTATGGTCAGCTACTGTCCTAAATACTCTCCGTACATTAATTCATTTAATTTTCACAGGAACACTATGAGATGGGGGCTATTGTTGTCCCATTTTAGAGATAAGAAAACTGGGACATAAAGAGGTTCCAGAGGTAGTAAGTGGTACAGTCAGAATTAAAACCAAGACTAGTCCTACATCCTATGTTCAAAATCATGCTGTAATGAAATATCACAAGATCAGTATGAAGTTTTATTGCTTACACCCCCTTCTTCATCCTTTCCTCTGGTATTTCTTTCAGGAAATATTCAGTGAGCCACTCAAGGCTTCTCCGTGCCAGCCTCTGGAGGATTGGTATGAACAAGGTAGTCACGACTTGCCCTCATGGTGTTGACAGTCTAGGAGGGAGAAGAGGGGAGTAAATCATCCCAGTGCTCTGTGCTTAACCCCGTGTCAGTGCTGCAGACAGCACCACGGCCACCAAGGGAGCAGAGAGGAGGGGCACGTGGCCCAACCCAGGGGAACATGGTCAGAGAGACTGAAGCGCCTGGCAAAGGGGGATGGAGAGGGAGTGGGGCGGGATGGAAAAGATCATACCCACCCAATCCCTCACGTATTGCAGGACAAGTACAAAGCACAGCCAGGCCTCACAGAAAACCAAAACCAAGACTGTTCTCATGGGGCCATAGAATTCCACCTTTGCTTCCCTCTGATTTTCCGTCCTCCCACTCTCTTTGTGCCTGGTTTCTCTTATTCTGCACGTCTCCTTTGCTCCCTCCACCATGACTCTGGCTTGCACGGGCTTTGGCCTGCCGTGGCCCTGACTCCAGGCCTCACTCCATATGCTCTATTAACCCAAACACCAGTTGGGTGGATACAGTATGGGGGCCTCTCAACCTCCATCCACGCTCCTCCTTGTTGGGGAGATTAGACAGCTACATTTCCCAGACTTCCTTGCAATCAGGCACCAGACATCAGTTAGACGCATCAGGATGAAGGTAGATGTGATGGGGAGGCTGTTTCTCTGCCTCTGTGGGGCATTTCCGCTAGCCTGAGGGGTCAGGTGGATGTGAGGTTTTCCTGCGGCGGCATCCCACATCTACAGCTCCCTGGAGAGGCACTTACAGGGAGGTCACCGTCTGAGTCCCGGCTTCGCAGTGCGCTCCATTAGGCAGCCTTTAGGACAGGATCTCAGCTGTCCAGTCAGCTCTATTATTCCAGGCGTCATTTCTGAATGCTTGGAAACCACCTTTTCAGGCCTCCCTGTGATTTCATAAGCACCCAATTCCCTGTGTTAAATTCCTTCCTGCTTCAAATTCCTGCACTGAACTCTGCTGATGCGACCAGTCCCTAACTTCATTCAGGGAGGGGAGGCGGGAAGGAGGGCCCCTGGCTGGTGCTGTTGGCTGCCTGAGCGTGAGGGGTGTGCTCCTGGTTTAGGTAGCTGTGCTGGGGGTGAGACGGGGGCAACCCCAGTGAGGAACGAGACAAGGGTGTCTAAGGGGATCAGCTCTCGGAGGCTGTGATCGGCGGGCCCACCACAGAGCCCGAGATGGGACTAGATTGCAGAGTTCAAGTCAGGAAGTGGCAGGAGATGGGCCTGGAGAGGTCAGCTCCAGCCCAACCAGGCAGGGTATCTTAGGTCTCATAATGAAGTTTAGATCAGTCCTAAGAACAGTTGGAAGCCAGTGAAATGTTTAAAACAACTGGAAGCCATTTAAGGGTCTAGATTTTAGGAAAAAATCTTGGCTGCAGTATGGAAATGGGCTCTGGGGAGCAAGAATGCAGCAGGGAGACCTGTCAGAGGCTGTTGCAGCTTCCACATGGGAGGCGGTGAGGTGGCCTGGATTTAGAGGGCGAGGTGGGGATGGGGAGAAGGGAATGGATCTGAGAGATTTTTAGTAAGCATGGTCATCTGGAAAGAACTATTTCTCAAACATATTCACAGGGTCAAATCTAAGTTTTGTAGGGCCTGAAGTTTATAAAAATTGGGGAGCTCCTAGTTTAAAAAATAAGAATACAAGGGGCCGCCCGGTGGCGCAGCGGTTTAGTCCGCGCTTGGCAGCCCAGGGTTCGCGAGTTCGGATCCCGGGCGCCCGCTGACGCACTGCCTGTCAGCCATGCCGTGGCGGCGTCCCATATAAAGTGGAGGAAGACGGGCACGGATGTTAGCCCAGGGCCAGTCTTCCTCAGCAAAAAGAGGAGGATTGGCAATGGATGTCATCTCACGTCTGGTCTTCCTCATACACACAAAAAAATAAGAATAAGAATAGAAAATTAAGTATGAAAGTGAAGATTGATTTAGATAAGTTACAAACGTTAAAAAGTTGCCAAGTATTACAAACATCACATAGTCCAGGAATTGCTTAACACACCTCAGTAATAATACTCCCCCTCCTCTTCATTCACAATGCTTTTTCATGACATTATATTCCATAGAGAGGATAAAAAGAACCAGTCTGTCCTGTGGCACGGCCCTCGTCCATGGCCCACGTGCTCTCGGCACTGGGAGCCATAGGACCTCTCACCCTGTCCTTTCCATCAGAGTGTCACGTGAGGGATCGCCTGGAATATGTGCAGCCTGAGTCAGCACAGCGGGACAGAATTCCTAGAGGCCCCTCCTTTCCCAGGACAGCTAGCAAGATCTTAACTACACACCGAGGTGCCTGTGAGCCAGCAAAAAGGAAACCCAAGCCAAATAAGGTCTCCAACTTAACTGCCCCTAAGCCAGATCCCAAATATTCCATGGCCCTTCCTGTCACTAGACACAAGGAAAACGTAAGAAAGGGGATGTCAGTGTCAGGATGCAAAGAGTTAGTGGCCTTAACTGATTGCAGTTAAATATTTTAATTTTGCCAATTTTACAAAAATGTATGATCATATAAATGCATTGCTGGGCCCCTCCCAGAGCCTTGGAAGGGCCAATGTGTGTAAGGGGCCCTGAAGCTTAAACTTCATTAGCTCTGTGATTAATCTGCCTCTGCACGCATGAAAAAGGACTCAACCGATGAGTTCGGAAACCAACTCCAACTTGGAGACTCTGCAGTCAAGAATAATTCCCGAAGTCCTGCTCTGAGCTGGTCCAGCCACCCCTGGGCATGTAGCTCCCAGCGTATATCCAGGAACCTTGAACACTGGACGTGGTGGCCAGAACCACTGCTGCCATCATGGCAGGAATGGGGCCCGTGAATCCTGCTACTTCGTGATGCCAGCTTCCATCGCAAAATCCGGGGTGTGCGATCTGCTTGGCAGAGCCTGGCCCTGAGTGTAAAGGAAGCCAGTAAAGGGGTCCCTCCAGCTTCTCTGTGGGAGACAGTCGATTTTCTGTACTGTGCCCTCCTCCATGACCAACATAACGGGACACGTAACGAAGGAGGACCAGCGCTCCAAGCCAATAAAGGCTGCTGCTGTCACAAAAGATGGAGCAACTTTTTCTGACATCCTGGTATAAAAGGACTGATAACTTGAAGAAAAGGCTCAGTCATTGAACAACTTTTAGTGGATTCCTCCATCCAGAGAGCAGGGTAATAGTATGGAGGAAGATTTAAAAATTAGAAATAATTTGTTTGGAAAAAGAACAGATCGAATGGCGAATGTGTTCATTTCATACAGGTAAGCAGTACAAAAGCAGACGTAGGCCAAACTAATAGATAAGATGGTGTAATTTAAAGGAAGATTATAATTTGAATAGCCCATCAGTTGCCCAAATGCATCTTTGTGTGCATTGGAAAAAGCTGCCCCTTCTTCATGACATTTTTACTATAATTTTCTGGAAAATTTGTTGTATAAATAATGAAACCTCTGCTGTCTATGAATGGGGACGGCCCACCTATCATTGTACAATGTACAGATTGCAAAAAAGTATATGGCACCCCAAAATTTGAAGAACTTTTCTGCATATTTATGCTTATTAGATATACGATATTATAACAACATTAAGAAAACATTTTTTCAGAAAATACTTTTTACACATGATTTACCACTCCAATGTATTCGTTATTTTCAATTTTTTCAGGTTCCCACATAGTCTCTACCAATATGCACATATATTTTTTAAAATTATTGTAATGATAATTAGCATGCAATTCTCTACTCTGATTTTTCTACTTAAAATAATAGAAATAACATGTTCTTACATTACTACATCATCTTTCTTTTAATGATTAATTACATAATTTTGTATCAAATGAACATGTCATAATGAATTTAACCATACTCTTGAAATTTGAAGAACTTTAATCACTACGCTATGAATGGTAATATACTACATCTAAGAGGAAAGTTACACTGAAAACTTCTAGAGAAAGGAGTCATTTAGATAGCACATACAGGTGAAATAATAAATATCTTTCCAAAAAATCACATCAGGATGAGTATTTTATTGGAATATGGCTAATAAAGAGCTGAATTTGTATCTGGATATTTTTTGTTTGAAATCATATTTCCCCACTTGTGTTCACGCTGTCATGAACCATTTCAGGATTAAAAAATCCAGAGGTATATTCCACATAAACACAGTGAGCGGGCCACACCGCGGAGAGGCAGCGGGTGAAGCAGGAAGCATGTGGGTTTTGGAGAGAAATGAACTTGAACTGCTGTGCTTTGAAATGTTATGTTCTACAGAAATTCTTGCACAAGAATGTTCATCACAGCTTTATTTTTAATAGCCAGAGCCAAACAGCCCAGGTGTCCATCAACAGGAAAATGGATAAATACACTGTTGCACATTTACTCTGGAACACAATTCAGCAATAAATAGAATGAACTACTGATACACAAAAGCATGCATGAATCTCAAAATTATGCTCGGTGAAAGAAGGCTTACACCCAAGAACATGCTCCATGATTCCACTGTATGAAAAGCTGGAACAGGCAAAGCTAAGCCATGTGGAAAATAACCAGAATGTTGGTTGCTTCTAGGATTGAGGTAGGTATCTACTCAGAAGAGACATGAAGTAATTTTTCGGGAACATGGTCAATGCTCTGTAACTTGGTAGGAGTTTGGATTGTATGTATGTACGTGCTTTTCTGAATTCATATAATGGCACCCTTAGGATTTGTGCACTTCACTGTATGTAAAATGTCTCAAAGAATAAAAGAACCTAAACAAATATGCAACTCTAGTTAATGTGTCACATACTGAAGTATTTCAACTTACTTTGAAATGCATGGAAACCAAGATGGAGGGCCAGCCCTGGTGGCCTAGCGGTTAAGTTCAATGCAGCCCTCTTTGGTGGCCCAGGTTCTGTTCCCAGGTGCAGACCTACACTACTCCTCTGTCAGTGGCCATGCTGTGGCGGCGGGTCACATACAAAAAGAGGGAGATTGGCAGCAGACGTTAGCTCAGGGCAAATCTTCCTCAGCAAAAACAAAACAAGATGGATCAATGGTTGGATAGAGGGCAGACATAGAGAGAGACAGGTGAAAAAGTGAGCACAGGAACATGTTGGTCATAGAATCTAGGTTCTCCTGTATGATCCAAAATGTTCATGATAAAACATAGCAAAGTGTGTTTTAATCTGGGACACGTTTCATAAGCTTCTCAGTTTCAACTTCTGCAAAGTGGAGGTAATAGTATTTACTTCACAAAGTTGTTGTGATGTTTAAGAAACGTTGCTGTGAAAGTAGCCCTGGTATATAACAGATGCTTACATGCCCTGTGACGTTGGCTGCCTTCCCTTTCATCCTCTAACCTGTCTCGTCAATTTATAAGCTGCGATGTGTATTTTTGGATCTGGCATCAGTGCCTGCCTTTAAGCCTGTGGCCTAAAGTGGCATGCGGCAAAATTTGGGGGGCTGTGGGCACGAGCCGTCTGTCTGCTGTCTGCTAATTGTGCAGTCCTTGAGTGGAGGAACCGCTTTTAACGATGGCAGTGGCTCAGGCTCCGTGGAGGAGGGACAGCCTGTGGTTACTCGCTCTAAAGAGATTAACGGAAAGGAGACAGGAAGGACAAATCCTCATTAGGCAATCCTCATACGGATTTTGATGTCAAAAGCTAACTCATCATTCAGCTCACTGAATGCTCCATTTGTGAGCACTAGTTAATTCAACAAATATTGAGGGTTACTGCACGCCTAGGAGCTGGGGATACAGAGATGGGGGGATACAGGGTGGACATAGATGCCTGCCCCCTTGGAGTCACATTCTAGAAATGCTCAAGTTCAGTGGGTTTACGGGGATCAGCCAGGTATTTAGAATTTACTCCGTGCATAAGTGTGCAAAACACTGTGAAGGAGAAGGAGCAGGTTCTTTAGGAAATTAAGGCAGAAGAATAGTCTTCTGTAGTCTGAGTGAAAAGAATTTCCCCTAACCTTTTCTCTGAGTGGAGAGAGTAAGGTGAGCACAGAGCAGACACTGGGACAGCCAGTGGCCCGCGTTGGGTCAACAAGAGAAGGAGGAACAGGATGAGGTGCATCCGGAAGCCATGTGGCCAGTGGCATTGTTTGCTTCACCCCTTCGATTTCTCGTCGGTTTATGCCTGAGCAGTTCCTGTATGGTCGGGCTACAGAGAGCAAAGTGAGAATTGTTAAATTGCTTTTACCACTGTAAGGCATTCTGGAATTAGGTGTATCTTCTGCCTATTCAAAGACTATAGCAAATGCCCAACACTTGCATGGCGCTAAGAAGCTGCTGGGGACACAGCGCCTGGGGTCACTACACAGAGCAATTATACAACTGACCCATTGCAAGAACATGTGCCCCAACTGAGGTCATTGGTTCTGAGCAGAAGGAAATAGAAGCCAAGAGGATATGGAGAGCTGATGAGAAGTATGTGTGTCTCACAAATAAAAATGGCTGCTCCTACAATCGTGACATATGCTGGGAACAAATAAAAACTAAAGCATCACTGCGCTACACATTCCTCAGCGGGGACACGCTGATCTGTGGGGCTCTGAACGCCTCACCTCATGATCAGCAGGCAGCTGGGCTGTGCTTAGAGAACTTCCATTTCCCAGCACTGTCAGCAGACATACAACAGATGCATAATAAATGCCAGCTGGATTATTACAGTTTTGTTTCCATTTGCTACCTGATTCCCTGGAGGATAAGAAAGATATGGAAATATCTAGTGATAAGCAAAGAAAATGTACAAATGAGATGTTAATTTAGAGCTGTGTTATGACCCAGCCGAAATGCTGAAAGAGGGTCCTGAGTGGTTCAGCTTTGCCTGTATGAGCACAGATTCCCTTCTCTGTCCAGATGGATGATTGGGACTAAAAGCCATATTTCATGGCATCTTCTTAAGGTCAAGAAGGGCTGAAAGCGAAGGAAGCCAGGAAAATCAGGGAAGGACAGGCTGGGAAGTTAGGATAGAGGAGAGTTGTGGCATTACACCACCCAGCTTCATAGTCTCTGCTCTGCCACTGACCAGCTGTGAGACACCCATGTCCCCTTCTGTGACTCACAAGTTTTCTCAAAAAAATCATTGGAGTTCACGCCCTTAGCACAATTTCTGGCAGATAATAAATGCTCCAGAAATTTTAGTTTTCACTCCTAATGGTTTTCTAAAATGATCCCCATTTCCTCTCCAAGATTTTTCAATAAATATATAACTAGAGATAAAATGTCATAACTCTGTGAGACCTTTATGTAAATATGCTCACAAGTCAGAAAAAAATCTTCCTCCTGATGCCGATGTTGGCTCAGATTGTGTGAGCACCGCACCCACAACCGGGTCCTTCAGTCTGGCCTGTCCGGATTGAAACCCCCTCCTCCTAGCAGGAAGCTATCACACGGCCCCGCAGAAGATTCGGGGTGGTTCCTCTCTTTAAGACAGCTGCGCATAAATAAACTGGATTACTTTGCTACAAATATATAAATAAATATAAGTAAATAAATGAGCATATACACACGCCCAGGGGACAGCAAGCCCGGAGAACCCACGCATTCTGAGCTTGGGTGTGCCTGGTCTCAGGCCTTGGTTTGTCCGACAGGCCTGGGAGAGAGAGGGTCACGAGGCCTTCACCTCCAGTAGAATCGGGTTGAAACAGTGAAGATGTGTTATGCCTTCTTCAAGCTGTGAAGTGTCACGACCCTCGGAATAACAGCCTTTTCCTCCTGGTGTGTCCCTGCGGGACTTGCTCCTCTCGCTGCAGGATGGACCGACACCCTGGCGAGGGCTGCGGGCCCTGCCTGTCCGCGCGTCCGACCCTGCACCCTTCCCTCTCCGTCTCTTCCCAAAGGCGCGGGGACACAGAGCCGCCCTGGCTGCGGGCCCAGCCGCGCGTCAGAGCCCCGGCCCAGCCTTCAGCCCCTCGCTGGCTTCCAGCTCCAGGTCCGCAGGCGAAAACAACCGTCCGCAGGCTCGGCCCGCCCCTGCCTGTGATAGGCTGCTGGGAATAGCAACAGTCTGTGTCACCGAAAAGGGCAAAGCCTTCGGAAATAGAAACAAAGTTGGTCACAAACCACGTTGGCTTTGCCTGAAGTTT
Source organism: Tapirus indicus (assembly GCA_031878705.1). Lineage (NCBI taxonomy): Eukaryota > Metazoa > Chordata > Mammalia > Perissodactyla > Tapiridae > Tapirus > Tapirus indicus. The sequence continues at coordinate 53,013,672 of CM062933.1, read as the reverse complement.
TTTCACCTTTCTTGAGCATGCGACCATGGGGAAAGTGACCACTGCTGTCAGTGCGGGCGGGCGGGGTGGTTTGGTGCCCGGGGAGCGGCTGTGACTCTTGCGCGACCATGGGACCTGTTGAGAACACGGAGGGCCCCAGTCTGCTGAGCCTGAAGGAGAGAGCGACAGAGACGGACGGCAGCGACAGAGCCAGCAGCCGGCATCCTCCCTGGGCGAGAGGTAAGGTGAGGCAGCGGGGCTGGGTGACCGGCCAGAGGCGCAAGCTGTACCCCTGTGGTCTCACTCGTGCGTGTGTGTGTGCGTGTGTGCGTGTGCACACGTGAGCCTGCTAGGTGCACGGAGAGAAGGGGGCAGGAGCTGGTGGGAGGGGTGACAAGGAGTTATAACATGAAGATTGAAGTCCCACTACTGGTAAGCTGAGTCCCATCCATTGTGTTGACGATATCACGTGTCAATCTTTTTCATTTTGGGAACATGAACCGGCGAGATAGTCACATGTGTAAACACACACACACACACACACACACCCCTACATGCACACTTTTTCACTTATTGTCACAAAGGGACAATCTGTAACAAGTGGACATTACAACCACGATTTTTTAAATTAGTATTTTAAGTTGGTTTCATAAAATTAATAGTTACATAATCAATGAACCCAATTTTCTTTTCAAGTCCCCAGTATCTGTTTGAAATGGTTTTGAGCATTATTCGGATCCTAAAACCTCGGCTTCATTGCTCCTGCCTTCTTTAAACTGGCCTTTCAAACTGAGGTTTGTTCAATACTTTGCCTTCTGGAGGTGAAATCTGGAAAAGTTTTAATTCATTTCTTTGCTAAACCAAATGCTGTTCTTCACCTCCACATTTACCGTTCCCACCAGTATGCTAACACACTTTTAGTTCTCTTCCTATTCATTTAGTTTATTCTCAAAAGAATAGAGATGAATTGTAATATGAAATGAAATCAAACACAGATAATTCTCTCCTTCCTACTGGTTTCCTCAGCTCTGCTCGCCCTAATCATATAATATAATCTCAGGCCATATACAGGAATTTCATGAATAATCCAAAACAGTAAATGGTACAAAAGGCATTTACCTTTCCCCTTGGAATGGATCTAGCATATGCTCATGTTTGCATTGTGGGTTCATCTGATCTAAGAATTGAATCCACAACCCCCCTCAGCGAGGCACAAGGGGCACCTCCCCAGGAGTGAGAAGCTGTCATCCTTCCCTGTCCCGCTTCCTACTCTACCTTGTCTTGCTTTCCCACTTCTGGTCAAGAATGAGTATCCGGGTCGTCCTTCAACACGGCCTCGCCCTCTCTTTAGCAGAGCTGCCCCTTGCTCCAAGTGTGCTCTCTGGCTCCTAAGTCCAAGAGCAGGCAAGGGAAACTTGTATTTGAGGGTAAAGGGAAAAAGTTGCCAAGTTCTTCTCTCTGAAGCAAGATTGAACTGCAGGGCGAGCTGAAGTGGTGATGTCAAGCAAAGTGTTCACTCAGTAGAGGCACTGATAACGTCACAAAGAAGAGGGAAAAAAGCTTTGGAACAATTAAAAATTGGCAATTTAATTTCCATATGGCTTTTAAGCACAGTGTACTCTTTATAGGTTAAATTGCAGAAGTTCATCATTATCCCGAAGGAAGGTCACATGTGCTTATGTTTGTAAAGGTTGAACATCCACACAAAATTCAGTTTAAAGTGCAACTGTTTATGTTGTTGCGGAGAAATGATAAATGAATAAACACCATAAATTATCTTTTAAATGAACCTTTATTATGTAGAAGAGGAAGCCTAAATGTTTCCCTAAAAACTCAAATGAATACAGCTTTGGTTTGTGCTATGTAGAGCTTATCTTTAGATGAATGCAAACCTTCTAGTATTACTTTCGTAAATTTTTCTAAATTGTCTTAAACATCTTTTGGTACCCAAAGGTGGTCATCCACAGATGTATGTAGATAATGAATGCATAGTGCAGACTTGCTGTGTGGTTTTGACAAGTTACATGATCTCTCCTATTGGGATTGTATGCTTGTCTGTTTTATGAAGCTGTTGAAGTTTAATGAAATAATATTTGTCAAACACTCCTTTCAACTTCTTTATATTTTAAACTTCTATAGTTTCATCCAGGAAATTCAAAGTATTAAAATATGCTCAATAATTATCATACTACCCTGCATTTGAAGGTCAGTTTTTCTATATATTTCTATATAGGAATTTTCTGTATTCCTAGAGGGGAATTAAAGCATAAAGAGGAATGAGTTATACAACCCAGGACAAGGTAATTAAACCATTTGAGATTTCATAGGGGGTGCTCTGTGATTGCACCCCCCCAATGCTATTATGCACAATGAAAAGTGGCGACAGGTATTCCTCGGCCAACCCTCTTCAACTGGAAAGAATGCTTTGTTTCAGTGACTAGAAGCTAATGATCTTAAATTCATTTTCAAGAAGCTGTGACTCAAAGTGGGTACATTTTTCAGTGTTCATAGACGTGTTATAGTTGACCTTGTAGGGCAGGTTGAGCTCAATTTGAAATCCTGGGGCCTAGAGCTGACAACAGATATCGGGGAAGTGAGACAGATGGACTGCTGGAGCATCTCACTCAAGGAAAACACAAGGCCAGAAGACGAGAGCTGGGCCCCCGGTCACCCAGTGGCTGGTGCAGTGACCCTGGTGGCCTCTGGGCTGGGAGGCCCAGTGCCTCCTCCTCCTTCTCAGGAGCTAGGTCTCCCAGGCTCTCTTAATTTCAGGATTCAAACAACCAGCTAGGGGGAGGGTTTCCTTAAGCCCACCTTTACCCCACCAGCACTGCTTTTTCCTCAGATAAGCCCTAAAGGTCAGAAACCAAGAACAATATTCGCTGTATGAGCGCAGGTTCTCAGCACTGTGGATCCAGCTACGGAATGCTCTGGAACCCAGGTCACTAGAACTGGACTCTCTGACCCACCAAAAGGGCTGCACCTCATCTCTGCAAGACCCTCCTAAATCTGAGATGCCACCGTCTGAGATTTAAGAAATGCATCCTTGGGGCCAGCCAGGTGGTATAGTGGTTAAGTCCAGGCGCCCTGCTTTGGTGGCCCAGGGTTCCCTAGTTCGGATCCCGGACATGGACCTACTCACCGCTCATCAAGCCATGCTGTGGCGGCGTCCCACACACAAAATAGAGGAAGATGGGCACAGATGTTAGCTCAGGGCCACTCTTCCTCACCAAAAAAAAAAAAAAAAAGAAATGCATACTTCGGCTAATCAGATGGATACCTAAGGCACTTGTTCTCCTTTAAGATCGTGTGGCCTAGAGGGACAGAGACGTAGCCACTTGCCACAGACCACCTCCTGGCTGCCAGCAGACACGCACTGGAGGGAGCCTGCGGGTAGGGCCTGGCAGACGGGGACCAGGCCAGGCCGAGGAGCCGCCAGGCATTGCAGCCGACCTGGAGGGACTACACTGAGCTGGTAGACAGCAGTGTGCCCGAACTGGTTCTGCAGCCAGTGTCTATTCTGATAAGTCAGTGCCCCTGTCCCAGTTGTTACATATTTTCAACACCGCCCTTCTCTCTGGTAAGATCCAAGCTGAGATCCCAGGAGCATGCCTGGTGGCAGCTCACAGGGCCCTGATGTGAGCCCTCGAGGGATACGCCATGTGAATTCTCTCTGGGGCACCTTTTAGTGGTCTAGGTCTCACAGTGGCTGGTAAAAACAGAACTCAAAAGTCACCGAATCCACCCCGGAGTGGCCTGAGGAAGCTCCCGTGTACACATGCATATCAGAGACGAATCGGCCGATGCTGAAATGCAGTCTTCAGTGGCTGTAGATGTGTGGGATCATATTTCTCCTTCAAGAGTAGTTAGTTCTTGGGTCTGGTTTTGTAGGTAGTGTTTTCTCAGTAGGAGGAAGCGAAGTACTACTTAGCCCCAGGGTTTAGCAAGTTCCGAGAGCTCCAAGCAGTCCTTCATCAGCACGCAGTTAGCTTGGGCTCTGAGAGTCGTCGGGCTGTGTGCTCAGCTTGCATGAGCAAGAACTGGTTTTATAGGATTCTTGTGTTGAACACAACAGGGCTCCCTAGTTCAATTTTTTCTGAACAGCCTTCCCCAAGAGGTTGAGTTACTGAGTAAAAGAAGGCAATGAAAGCCACGTCAAAGAACACCACGTTATGGGGTGAGAAAGGGGGAAAGCTGGAATGGGCTTCTTCACAAGGGGCTATCTGACCAAATACCAAATAAGAATGATTTCTCATCCCATCTTCCTTCAAAAAGTACCCAATCTCAGTTAAAGTCACAGGACCTGAAATCCCCCCAAATATTTCCCAGCTGAAACCCGAGTCAAATATATTACCTTTATAGTAAATCATAAATTCATATGGGTTTTATGTATTTGATTTTGTTTTGTTTTGGCTCATTGGTATCATTTTCCTTCCTACGTCACAGCACGCTCATTTACGCATTTGCTAAATGGCTATGCCTCAGTGATATACTTACTTAGATAGAAGTAATAATAATACTAAAATAACTTTTCACATTATTCTAATTTTAGGAGCTTTCATTTTTTTTGAACAATGACTCACTTTATGCTGTTCTGCCAAAATATCAGAGAAAAATGTAATCCTTGGTTTGACTTATGGGATATTTTTTTCCCTAAGTAAATCAAGTGTAATTTACCCTTAAACTATTAAATTGTGCTTCCCTTGGAAGTAATTGTTTCTCAGAAAGACTCATGACTTAGGTCTGCCTGGCAGGTCAAGCTCCAGGGCTGTTAGCTACATCCATATAATTGTATCCAAAATGTTTTGCTCCTGCATACACCTGTTTCCTCACTGCATGGAAGTTGGAGTCGGGGGCTATGGGCAATGCTAATTTAGCAACCTGCCTGCAAAGGCATTTCAGCCTCAGATGTGCAAGACTTTTTAAGAATAGGGGAAAAGGGTATAATCAGAATCAGTGTGTACAGTGAGAGCACATGCCTGAGCTAAGGAAATGTTTCATTTCCACTGGGAAACAAAACTGTAGAAACCCCGAGGCAAAATCACAGGGAGAATTTTTCGTGATGGAAGTCCATTTATGTAGGTATTGCCAAAACAAAAGAATTCAAGAATTTATGAAAAGGCATAATTGTTATACTAGAAACAAGGTATCATTTTACTTCCTTCAACCTCAGTAACAGACACTGTTTCAAAGTTTTACTTCCATGTTAGGAAGATTTTACCCCATTGATTCATACTAAACCGATCTTTGTTGAGTGATTTTTGTGGGCCAAGTGCTTCTATTACCATCCTCCCTTCTTATCTTTACAACAACCAATGAGGTAAATTGAACCCCAGTTCACAGATAAGGAAACTGAGGCTCAGAGATCACCAGCTGACATTACCAAGTGCTTCATGCCATGTACCGGGCACTCCTCTCTTGAATTTATTCTCATCACAACTGTATGAAGCAGGTAACACTGTTATCTTTATCTTAGCAATAAGGACACAGGAACAGAAAGGCTAAGGGGCATGTCAAAGTCTAGCTGGTAACTACCAAGCACTCTAGTTCCTGACTTCCATTGCCTGAAGCCCAGGTACCTCCTGGAGAGAAGCAAAGTGGCTTGCTCCAGGGAGCGTGGATAATAGGTGGCAGCACAGAGATCTGAAACTCAGCTTCTAAATCCAGTCCAGGGTTTTGTCCACTTGACCAATGATACCATCCAGTGCTGATGTCTCTACTTCCCGCTCTGTTCTGTGATCTGATCTGTGAATTGGGTACCCGTTACCCTTGTTTCAGAACTTTCTTGCATTCTATTTTAGCTATTTCCTTAGCTTTCCATGTAACATGTCTTTTTCTATAAGATTATAAGTTCCTGGATAAAATATATATTCTTGTACTTATCAGAACTCCGAGCGGATGGAAGTGCTTGAAAGGTACTGTGCAATTCAGAAGAGGTAGGAACGATGGCTTTTCTCTGTATTTCCACCAAGGGTCACATGCATGTGGCTCAAGTCCTGCCATCGTGTGCCATCCAATCAAGATGTAACCTAGGAAATGTCTCAACATAGTGCTCACAATGACCAGCCCGCTGATGGCACTGTCCATCCGGATGCACCTGTCCGCCATCTGTGCCCAAAACGGTGCTGGCCCACAGTACATGACTAATTGTTCAATGAGTAAATGAGTGAAGAAGTGTTCATTGAACTGAAGAGTGTTTTTATTCAGCAGTACTGTTGAGCACGTACTGTGTGAGAGGCACAGTGCTGGAGACTTCAGGGTAAAAAAGGATTTCTACGATATTATCCACATCTATAGATTTTACCAACTCATCAGAAAGATAAGAATCTAAATAACTATGAGACAATCGTTGAGCAAATTTTGAGTATCTACTAGGAATCAGACATGACGCTAGACTCTGGGTCCAGTGGTGAACGAGACATTCATGCATTGCAGATGCTTGTTACCAATTGATGGAGGGAAACAAGGGATCAGGAAACCTACGATGGAGGAGGTGGCCAGAGACATACTATGGTAGTGCGCAGGGGCAGCTCTGCCAGTTTTTGAAAGATCCTGGAAAACAGTATGACTAAACTGAGCCAAGAAAGTACAACTGAGGCCAGTAGGTTTACCGGGAACATTCTAAGCAGAGAACATAGCTTCTCTACAAGTTTAAAGAGAGAATGGCACATTCAGGGAACTACAGATATTCTTGTATGATGAGAGCACGGAGGTCAAAGTGGGGGAAAGAGGATGACAGCATCTGAAGATGTAAGCAGGGACCATATCGTGAAACCTTTGTGTGCTTAGTACCATGAGAGGAGAAATTCTTAGGAAGAGACAATATCATTTAGAGAAATCAGCAAAGTTTCTGAAAGTGATGGTAGTGTGACAGAATTAGGTAGTCTTGGAAAACCCCACCTGCGTGTTTCTAAATCCTCCATCTTTTGGGGTCACCATTCTTTTAATATTTAAATAAAAATAGGTCCAGCCTCCATAAGGTTAAATCCGCATGCCTCCTGGCTCCCCACCCCTCCGCCCATCCTCAAACACACACAGCACACCTGAGAGGTCTTGGGGTTCTGATGACTTTTTGCACCAGCTTCCTGTTTCCACTGGATTCTTGCCCTTCACTTCCTGCAACCGGTCTTTTCTCTTATCCCTGCTTCAGTCCATGCACGGATTACAGTCCTTATTCCTTCTTATACTCAAATCCCATTCACACAAGCTCTTTGTAGATTTCTGCTGATGATTTTAAGGGCTATAGTGCAATTAAATATTAGATAGGTCCATTCTTAAAATTCTTCTGTCGAATCCACCATAGGGAATTTCTTGTAAACCAACCTTCCTAAAAGCCACTGGCCTCTTGCTCTGTTGTTCCCTTGTGTTTGCTCCCCAACCTCATTCTCCAAACTTGACAATCAGTCTTGACCTTTTCTTCCATTTCTGCTATTTCTGGGCTCTCTTAGCCATTCTTTTTTTCTTTAAATTATTTATTGAGGTCATATTAGCTTATAACATTGTGTAAAATTCAGGTGTACATTGTTATGTATCCATTTCTGTATAGACTGCATTGTGCTCACCACCAATAGTCTAGTTTCTATCCGTCACGCACACATGTGCCCCTTTACCCCTTTTGCCCTACCCCTACCCCTTTCCCCCTGGTAACCACCAGTCTGTTCTCCTTATCTAAGTGTTTGTTTATCTTCCACATGTGAGTGAAATCATATGGTGTTTGTCTTTCTCTGTCTGACTTATTTTGCTTAGCATAATACCCTCCAAGTCCATCCATGTTGTTGCAAGTGGCACAAATTTGTCTTTTTTTATGGCTGAGTAGTATTTCATTGTATATGTATACCACATCTTCTCATCCGTTTATGGGCACTTGGGTTGCTTCCACATCTTCTAGCCATTCTTTCTTGATTTGTCTCTCTCACATACACACACACACACCTCAAAATTCTCCCTTCTTGGCCTTTTCTCTCTCTCTCTCCTTCTCCTCCACAGTTCATCTGTATAATTTCAACATGCCCCATGGGCTTCTCCTTTAACACCCAGGTAGCCATCCAGGTATTTATTTTTAGTAAATAAAGTGCTCTTCCTAAGAGCTTTACATCCACAGACTTTATAATATTATTTACTTTCTTACCATTTTATTTTCCTAATTAAAGAATTTTAAAAGCACTAAGGGTGATTCTCAACTATTTTTGAGTACATGGACTCCTTTATTTTTGCTTGAGGAAGACTCACCCTGAGCTAACATCCGTGCCAGTCTTCCTCTATTTTGTACGTGGGTCACCACCACAGCATGGCAGTTGATGAGTGGTGTAGGCTGCGCCCGGGAATGGAACCCAGGCCACCAAAGTGGAGCACGCTGAACTTCACCACTAGGCCACAGGGCCAGCCCCCATGGACTCCTTTTTAAATAGAAAAGAACTTTGAATCCTCACATAAAAGTCTTCACAGTTTTATTTTATTGATGAGAAAACAGAATGACAGAAAGCAACTAAGCATTCACTAGCACTTTGAAATTTAAAAAATGTTTTCATCACATCTACATATGTTAGAAATCTTGAAATACAGATATGTATGTTACTATTTTTTCCAACATTCAATAATCATTTATGGGATGTGGGTCCTTTTTTTTTTTTTTTTTTTTTGTGGGGAAGACCAGCCCTGAGCTAACATCCGTTGCCAATCCTCTCCTTTGTGCTGAGGAAGCCTGGCCCTGGCCTAACAGCCGTGTCCATCTTCCTCCACTTTATATGGGATGCCGCCACGGCATGGCTGACAAGCAGCGCGTTGGCGGGCGCCCGGGATCCGAACCTGTGAACCCCGGGCTGCCAAGCGCGAACTAAACCGCCGCACCACCGGGCGGCCCCGGGATGTGGGTCCTTTTTAAAGACTTTGTCAATTTCCAACTGTCCACAGCTCGCCACAGCTCACGCACACCGAGACTCTCCATCCCAGAGATGTCAGAGGTCTCTAGGTCAGATGCTGCTGGCTTCTTCTCCAGATTCACTCCTTAACTGTCTATTGAAAATCCCCATGAAAACATAGAAAGAGATGCAAAATTACAATAGCATTAAAGCCAGATATGTTCAATGAGTTAGGACTTAACCCCAAATAAAATGCAAATGTGTGAAATAGGGCAATAAAAGTTTAGCTTTCCACAGACTCTCACTGTGCATCCCTAGTGAGAGAACTTTCACCAGCCGGAGAAAAGGAAGACGTCTCCACAGATCCCTGGAGCCGCTCTTTTGGAGGGAAGGAAGATTAGCCCAACAGTCCAATCTTCCCATCCCATCCTTCATCATCACGCATTTTTCTACATCTCTCAGGGGTTAAAGTTTCCAGGATTTCAGCAACTCTGGGCTAGATAGGAAAGACAGTGGCTCATATTCTGAAAATGACATCAGTGTTAAGAAGGGGAAAAGTGTAGATAAGCGACTAGAATGGTACATTCTAGAAGCTGTAGTTTTGTATGTACTGTTTTTGACAAGCAAAGAACTACAGACTGCTTTAACTAATGCAGGAATAATACCCCTTATTCAGAGTCAGGGGACCAAAAAGAATTCCTTTCTCAGTGCAGTGGAGCCTCACCAGAAAAATAGCTCCAGACATCAGAAAGTTAGTTAGCAGCTGTGCACGTCAATTGCTCCTCCAGGTCCAACCAAGAGGAGTTTCCAGCTGCAACCGCGTGGCTAGAATAAGGTGTGTTGGACGCTGAAAACCCAATAGCTGGTCCAACTCCCTCTGGTTTTCTGCCTTTCCTATCAGGAGAACTGAAAGATTCAGACACCCTCTTCTCAGTCTCTCTTGCAGCCAGATTTGACCGTGAAACCCTGGCTCTGGTCCATGAGACATCAGGGAGAGTCTTTGGAGGGCAGGAGAAATGCCATCCTCAGCTCTCTTAGGGCCCCTGGCTGGGTCTGAAGATTAAACTGACAAAAACAGATTAACAGGAGAAAAGCATCAAAATTTATTTCATATAAATTTTATGTGACATGGGAGCTTTCATGAGGAAATGAAGACCCGAAGAAATGGTCAAACCTGAGTATTTTTATGCTAGATTTGATGAAGAGTGGACAGTCATGTGAATATGACAGGTCAAGGAGTATGAGGTGAGTGTGGTCAACTAGGGGACACTTAGCGAGATTTGTTTGTTCAGATTCCTCTTGATGTCCCTTTTTCTCCAGAGATAAGGTTGTGCTTTTCCTCTGGGTATAGGGTCTTATGACCTGCTTCAGGGAGAAGGCAGGGGAAAGGTCAGAGGGACCTCCTGCTTCTGCCATTTTCTCAAACTCCTTCAGCTTAAAATATTCAATATGCCAAGGTGTCATATTTTGGGGTAGTGTGTCCTGAACCCCATCATCTTCCAAGGTGCTTCTGGAGAGTTCCCTCATGATAAAATGAGAGGCCTTGCCCTAAGCATTCTTCCACTGTCTCTGGCCTTTGAATCTGGTTGTGAGAGAATCTTATGCCTGGAGCTGTGGCAACCACCTTGCACATACGATGACAGGTCAGGGACAAAAGCCAACCCTCTGAGGAGGCAGGAACAGAAGGATGGATAGAGTGTGAATCCTCGGGACACTCCACTTCTTGATAATTAAACCACAAATGCCATGATGTTTTAAGCCCTTGTTTTTCAGGTTTTTGGTTTCTTGCAGTCAAAAATATCATAACTGATTTGGGGGACAGATAAAAAGAATGCAGCAAATCTGGTTATTGGCAAGTACATTTTAAGTACAAAGGCAAAGCATTCATTTTAAGATTTGTTTTTACAGGAAACACACGTAAATTTTGGAAAGCATCTGATTTTTGTTCTCTGTAATTTTTTTTAAATGGACTCTGTGAAAAAAAGAGCTGTAGGACAACGTCTGATGGTAAGAGTAAATCGAGGTGGAGAGGGAGCTTGCTGAGAGCAGAGATGCAAAGAGACTGACGTAAGAAGTAGGAGAGTAAGGAGGCTGGAACGCAAGAGCAGGTTGTTATCTGAGGCCTGTGGTGCAGAGGATAAATATGAGAGCTATTCTAGGATGCTCACCCAAAGGACAGGAGGATGGACCTGAGAGAGGAAATAAATGTAAATAACTAACATATAAATAATGCTCCCAAACAGATGGAGGGAAAATCCCAAAATACTAGAAAAAATCTTCTCTGAGTAGAAGAAGAACTTAACTAGCAGCAGAAAAATTTAGAAGAGGTACGCACCAGGACTTATTTTGGTGAAAGTTTCACCTTGAAGGAGGGAAGGAAGAAAGGAAAGAATGAAAGGCATACATGTGAGCAGGCAGAAGGGACAGCGGACAGCAAAGCAGGATGCAGGGCAGTGCTGACATGTAACGTCAACAGTCCCCTCTTCACACCACCCTAGCCATCAGAATAGTTTCAGCAAAGTCTGTGAAAGTACTACCGAATCAAGCCTGAGGTTGGAAAAATAGAAAGAAAGAGAGCAAAGTTCCTATCTTTTGTCCTAGAAAGGTCAAACAATAGCAGGTATAGAGGGAGGCCATGTTTCCTGCTGGTCTGAGCTTCATCAAACTTCAAAGGGAGGATTGGGGTGTAGGGGAGGTTAGATAGGATAGTGATGAGATAAAGGCTGGTGCCCAATCTTTCCCTCCACAGGGGCACCACACGTGGTCCAGGGCCAAGGGGCCGCATCAGGGGCCTCTGACAGCCGTGGGAAACACCACACCTCAGTTCCCCACGGGACATGCCCCCCTCAAAGTTGTGAGGGAGCTTTCTGGTTGAGCCAGAGCTCCTCCTCAGGCGCGTCCAGTGGCCTCCTGAGCTCTCGTGTCAGGCACTGGTGGCCCCCTGACACGGACACCCAATGTCCCAATCTAAGGCAGGAGCATACATAACTAAACATAATTTGGGGTGCTGTAAGGCCATGGGACCAAAGGCAAGAGAGGAGAGAGAGGGGTTAATGCTACCCAAAGAGGGAGTCTGGAAAGGTTTTGGAGAGGAGGGGATATTTGAGCTTATCATGGAAGATGAATTGGGTCTCCCTAGGCTGTGAAGGAATGAGGACCTGCAGTGACGGGAACAGTGTGAAGAGAAGCACATGTCTGGGAAAGGGCACAGCATTTTCTAGAAAGAGTGAGTTGTCCGGATGGGCTGGAGAATGGTGCCTGGAGACTGGAGTGGGATCTGAAAACCTGGTCCACTGGAAGGAGTCTGCTAACCACAGAGTCTGAGGACTAGAGGACAAGCCCACGCACAGGGCTGACGTCTAATGCAGTGAAGCACTGTGTGGCCTCTGCCGTGGTGCTGTGTTAACAGGCTGATAATCTGCCGAGGGCTTTGTAGAAATGCTAAGAGTGTGCTAAGCATTATGTAAATATGAAGTTGTGTGTGCTAGCCACTACAACATACTCGGGATTAACCTTAGTCTGCTGACACAACTGTGGGAGGAGAGGACCAGGGATCAGTATTTGGGAGTGCTGTTTTCATTCATTCATTCATGCATTCGCTCAACATTTACTGAGCATTTCCCTTGTGCCAGAGACGAGAGGTGAGAACACAGATTCAGCATAAGGAAAGCAGGGTTCTCGTCTTCAAGGAGCTTGCAGTCTAATAGGGGAAGACAAACAGGACATAAATGAGGGCCGGACCGTGTGACAGGTGCTCTGAAGACACACACTGCGTGCACAGCGGGAGCGCAGCGGCCTCGGGGTGAGGCTGCAGCATGAGGCTGAGCAGGGTGGTCTTCACAGGGGAGGTGGCATTTGAGATGACTCCTGAGGGATGGGTAGGGATCTAAGGTGTCCGGGGAGAAGGGGCAGAGAAGGGGACACCACAACAGCAAGGCCATTTGGGGGCCTTTGCAAGTTTTTCTCGAGCAAAACATAAAGTAGGGGGTCTTTTAAATTTGTGAGGCGTTCACAGTCGGTCACGCTGTATGATCCCCTGGCCGCCTGCCAAAAGAAAGCCCATGTGCGCCCTCCGTCCAGGCTGGTGGGACTGAGCCGGCCGCGAGCGTTCACCGCGGGTGCATTGTGTACACACGCTGTACCAGGCACACGGAGAAGAAAGGAGGAGAGAGCAGGCAGAAACTCAAATATTGTGACAAGCGAGTGTCTGGTGTGGGTGCCCACTCCAGCCGCGGTTTCATCTGAGTCCCCAGGCGCAGACAAGGCAGCCATTGTGTGGTGGCCCGCAGTCTCCCGCGGGACGCCGGCCCCTTGTCCTCGCCCGAGGGTCTCAGCGCTCGTTTGCATTAAGCTTCTTGGTTGTGATCCCGTCTTCCGCAGGACCGGTTTTACTTTATTACCTTATTGAAGAAGCATCGCTGCATCAGAGGGAACACTGCTGGTCCTCCAGCAAAGCAGCCAGACGCAGAGGCGATGACCCAAGAGCCTGTGGGTACCAGTTGCACGTCTCCACATAGTTGCCACTTCTGTGACGTCCACTAGAGGCTGGCTGAGAGGTCCCTGTGACACTTTTGGGGAGAACGGATATAAAGGAAGGGCCCCTGTGAAGCGAGGCCACGAGCAGAAGGGCTGGGAATGCTGAACTTCATCACCAGCACTGAGTGCAGACTGTTGGACTGCGAGGCTGCGTGTTTTTTGAAAAGGCGCTAATTATGATTCCTCACCTGCCCTCTCCTTCAGCACTGGCTGCTTTTCCTAGGTGCATCCAGCCGCCCCAGACTCTCCCATCCACAGACCCCACCTTCCTGCCACATCCTCTCTCTTTCCTCCTGCTCCCGGCCAGATTTCTTGGAAAAGTTCTCTCTACTTTCTGGCATCCGTCGGGTGACATCTTGCTTCTATCAGCATCCACCAAAAAGGAGACACAGGGAAAGCCCACTGTGTGTGCCTCTCCTCACGGTTTTCATGTGGTAAAATAGCAGCAGGAAAACGTCCTGTGGTGGAGTCCTCAGGAGTCACAGGGCTGCAATCTTGGAAGCGTGAGGGACTAGCCTTCCACACTGAATTTGAATTCAAAATCCTGGATGGGCAGCTTGTGGACTGAAATGGAACTTCAACAGTTAGGAGTGGCAGTCATGAGACGAGTGGGGAAGCTAGTTTGGGGCAGTACTCCTTAACAGGGAAGGTAAACCCCCCAAATAAAATCTAGACCATGAAGAACTTGGCTTCATTCTGTAGCATATAACCCATGTTGCTATGCCCCCATGTGGGAATAGGGCCATAGAACGTCCTAGAACAACTTTTTAAGCTTTTAAAGGCAAATTCCCTAGGTAGATAGATGATAGATAGATAGATAGATAGATAGATAGATAGATAGATAGATAGATAGATAGATGATAGATAGATAGATAGATAGATAATGTGATATATAAAAAATTTTTAATTGTAATTTTGTAAATTTTTTTACCAATTCTTATGGAAGTAATTTTATTATATCTCTAAAGAATTATACTCAGTGCTAGCTGCTGGGTCTCGAGAGGGACATTGACAAACTGGGATGGTTTGCAGACCCTTTGCACACATCCCAGTTTTCCAGTGTCCTGTGAACTCTGGCCTAAAAACTAGGCACATGAAGCTAAGTCCAGAAAGCAGAAGGAGCTGGATCCCTCTTCTGTCAGGAGATAAACCCAGACTACAAGAAGCTGGCTTTGTGGCTTGCCTCGCCCCTCACCCCTCACCACTCCTCCTCAACTCACCACCTCAGACTCTCTCCCCAGTAGAATAGTAGAGCCACAAAGGAAGGGCATCTAGTGTCTCGTAAGGTTTTTCTTTTTGTGGGGAAGCGCTATTTCCCATCTAACAAAAGGGAAGACGAGGAAGGTGAAGGAGAAGGTCAAGGTGGCAAGGACAACCTCCTGCTACTCAAACAGTTTTGGCATTTGTTCCCTCACATCCTTGACTCAGTGTCCCACGCTGCCCTCTGTCCCTCGAAACTCCTTTCTGGGGGCCTCATTCAATCTGCCTTCCAAGTGTTTCATTCTCCAAAGTCACTTATTTCTCCAATCTGAATATCAGAGACCAATTGTCAAAACACACATAGTAATCAACAAACATAGAAAAAATGAACAATGACAAGTAGAGATACGAAGCAATACAATATTCTTACCCAAATGTGAGAATCTGACCTAATTCTCCTTGTGGGGGAGGAATTGGCTGCTAAGGATTTTAAGGTCACCCAGGGAAAGAATGTATGGAAACTGAGCACATGAGGGGATCTCTAAGAGAGGGCTTTAGAGTCATTTTGCCTGTGAAAATTAAAACAGTGCATAATAAATTACAAAACATAGAGCTAGCACCAGGATGTTAAGTTTCTTGGGGGGCCAGGACCACATCTGTTTTGTTTCTCTGTTGTATTCAACCCTCAGTACCTAGGAAGATGCCTGCCATGTAGCACTGCTAAATATTTGTTTTCTGATTAGCCGGATACATTGCCCATTTAATTTCAATTTAAAGGTTTGTGTTTGCAATGCTCATCAATTAGTTTGATTTTGTTGTGGATTATTGCATTTTTATTTGTTCCTCCACCTAAATATCCAATCCCCGTTTTATTTATTCTTTGGAGCCTCCCAGTTCCCATATCCCACCAGGAGCCCGGAGATGTAAATACCGTGCATATTTGTGGTGGGAAGAGATTAGATCAGCTTTATTTGACCTGCTCATTTCACCAGAGCTGAAAAGCATTTTTAACCAGACCCCCACCAGTTAAATAGCCTTAGGTCAGCCTGTGATAATTGTGTGTCCAAGTGCATGTTTCTAGTCCATTTTACACACCTCTCAGCTCTGCTGCTTCTCTAGCCCTTTGCAGTGGCCTCCTCTTCTAACTGTTGGGGTTCCCCAATTCCGTCCTGGTCCTGCTGCTCCTTCTCCTCCGTTCTCCCTCCCTAAGTGACCTCACGCATTCCCGTGGCTTTCAAGACCGCATACATGCTTCTGAATCCCAAATACGTTATCTCCAGCCTTGTCCTACCTCTTAGGCTCCAAATCTGTACACTCAGTCCCCTCCTAGACATTTTTATCTGAATGTCCTACAGGTAAAACGAGACATTTAGAAAGTCTAAAATGGAACCTCTGGTTTACACTCCTCCTTTACCCCCACCCACGGCCAGTCCTCCCCCCAGTCTTCCCTGGGTCAGTATGCTGCACTGTGAGGCAGAGACACCCGGATGCAGGGTATTGAATTGTAAAATCACCCAACAAACTGCTCAAACCACCGAGCCACCGTGGGTTCTGACCCACTTCCTTACCCTCCGACTCCAATTTGTGAGCAGGTGTAGGCATTTTTATCTCCAAATTAACTCATGAATCTGCTTGTCTTCAGTTCCACTCGTCACGTCCAAGTCTAAGACGGCACCACGGCTTGTCGAGACGGAGGCCCCGAACTCCTCTCCGCTCCCAGGCTGGGCTCCACGCAGCCGCAAAACCCACGGCGCCTGTGCCCTCTCCAGCTCCTGGGCATCGACCCCACTATGCTTGGAATACAATGACAAGTTGTCATATGTGACCTGCGAGGCCTGCGGGGAGCGCCCCCTCCATCCCTGCCCACACTGGCTGGATGCCCCCCACCTGTCTCCCAGCTCTGCTCCCCACACGGGACGCGCCTGTCCTCGGGCCTTGGAAATGGCTGTTTCCTGGGCCTGCAATGCTCTTCCCTCGGCTCCTTTCTGTTCTGTTTTGGTTTTGTTTTGACAAGTTACAAATATAGAACAAACACCTGTGTACCTGCCACCAAACATTTCCCCAGGTTGCAGGGCGGAGCCGGCGGCGCTTCTGGAGGCCCCGCCCTTCCCCCCGCCCTCAGGGTTTTGCCCGCAGAGCGCGCCCTGGGATGAGCCGAGCCGGCTGCTAAGGAATTCTGATCCAGTGCCCAGACGGGACCCAAAGGGGGTTCTTGTTTGCTCGGTCTTCAGCATCTGTCGTATGCTTCTCTTGCATAGCTGTCTGCTCGAAACTAAAAACATCAACATCACGAATAGAAAGAAATGACTTTCTAAATGTCTCCACCCCTCTCCTCTAAAAACGAAAAGGATTTTTCCGTCTATATCTAACATTCGCGGTTAGTGTATTATTTAGTACAATTATGTGTGTGTTTATACTCCGTGCTATGAAAAACGTGCTTGTGCAAGGTTAGGTCTCCATTCCGACATAAACTGTTTCCAACAACGGTTCGGGACTGACCCCGTTTCTCCTCTCTGCTCGTAGGCTGCGGCGTGTTCACCCTCCTGTCGGCTGTCACTGCCGCCATCAGCGGTCTCCTGATGGGCTATGAACTTGGGCTCATCTCTGGGGCTCTTCTGCAGATCAGGACCTTGCTGGCGCTGACCTGCCACGAGCAGGAGATGGTTGTGAGCGCCCTTCTCATCGGGGCCTTGCTGGCCTCCCTCACCGGAGGGGTCCTGATTGACAGGTTCGGAAGGAGGGCCGCGATCATCCTGGCCTCCTGCCTCCTTGGACTCGGAAGCCTGGTCTTGATCCTCAGATTATCGTACCCGATTCTTATCGTGGGGCGCGTCGCTATAGGGGTTTCCATCTCCCTCTCTTCAATCGCCACTTGCGTTTACATCGCGGAGATCGCGCCGCAACACAGAAGAGGCCTTCTTGTGTCACTAAACGAGCTGATGGTTGTCATCGGCATTCTTTTTGCCTACGTTTCCAATTACGCATTTGCCAATGTTTCCCAGGGCTGGAAGTACATGTTCGGCCTTGTTATCCCCTTGGGAGTTCTGCAGGCGATTGCAATGTACTTTCTTCCTCCCAGTCCCCGGTTTCTGGTGATGAGAGGACACGAGGAAGCTGCTAGCAATGTCCTCAGGAGATTGAGAGCCATCTCAGACACGACGGAGGAGCTCACTGTGATCAAATCTTCCCTGAAAGATGAACATCAGTATAGTTTTGGGGACCTGTTTCGTTCAAAGGACAACATGAGGACCCGAATAATGATAGGCCTAACGCTGGTGTTTTTTGTCCAAATCACTGGCCAGCCAAATATATTATTCTATGCATCAACTGTTTTGAAGTCTGTTGGCTTCCAAAGCAACGAGGCAGCTAGCCTCGCCTCCACAGGGGTTGGGGTTGTCAAGGTCATCAGCACCATCCCAGCCACTCTTCTTGTAGACCACGTGGGGAGCAAGACCTTCCTGTGTGTGGGCTCCTCTGTGATGGCAGCCTCGCTGGTGACCATGGGTGTCGTGAACCTCCATATCCACATGAACTTCACCAGTATCTGCAGAAGCCACAGTCCTAGCAACCAGTCCTCAGATGAGGCTGTGTTTTACGGACCAGTGAACCTGTCAGCCAGCAGCGACATTTTTAGAGAGCCCTTTAAGGAGATCACTTCCCTCAGCAGGAACTCACTAATGCCCATGAGAAACGACGTGGAGAAGAGAGGGGAGATGACCTCCACATCCTTATCAAATGCTGAACTGAGCCAGACTGAAAGCCAGATACTAACAGACCCTGTGGACGTCCCAGCTTTTTTGAAATGGCTGTCCTTAGCCAGCTTACTTGTCTATGTTGCCGCTTTTTCAATTGGTCTAGGACCAAGTAAGTATTTTACTCTTTATTCCTTCCCCCTCTCCCCTTATGAATATTAATGTATTGCTTTTGATCAGTCAGAGCATCCTACTGCTATAGTATCTCATATATAGAACTACTAGAAGCCAGATGGGAATGATATTAGTCACCTGGTGTTTCTGCTAATGTGGAAAGTATGCTTGGCTTGTATCTGCTTTGTGAAACGTGCAGGGCTCGTATTCACCTGAAGGATTAGTTTCCTTATCTGTCACATGAGGATACTTTAACACCAGTTGATTGGAGATGAATCAGACCTTGAAAGATATTTATTGCCCAAAAGAATATATTGTTTTATGAAAGCAAATTTATTGGGATAACATTTTTCTCCGTATCATTCCTGAGTTTCTTCCTAACTGGAAGAAAAGAAAATCAAGTGTTTAGGATTTCTTAAAGACACAATAGTGGATGGATTCCAGCGATAGTAAAAAAGAAGGGAATTAGGGGTTGGGAATAAGGATGCATTATTTCTTTAAGCTTATGTAAACACTAGAGTGACCTCCGTGGGCACTTGATTAAGCAGGAGGATGGGAGTCCAGTTACTCCCATTTGACCCAATACAGTTTACAGAGAGAGAGCTGCGAGGTTGTTTACGTAGCTCATCTACTCCAGTGACAAAGTTTAAACACATCTCTTGAGCCAACTCTCTAGAATTGGTTGGTTGTTGCAGTTCTCTAGCCTTCTAGCCTCACACCAGAAGTCTAACCCTCTCTTTAGGGGAATTGTGAAGGGTCTTTTGTACATCTCACTAGAAAATTAAGTGCTTAAAATTTAAGGCTAATCTCTCTCCATCACCCTCAACTCCCACGCCTCTCCCCTCCCCTCTCTCCCTCTCAGTCCTCTCCCTCCCTCTGCCTTTCTTCCTCCCTGTCTCCCTCTCTCTTACAGTTGGTATTGAAATTTTGTTTACAAAGATCAAGAGCCAAACAAGCTTGTTCAAATAAAGGGAAGTGTTGGAGGCTAGGAACAAGAAGACACAGGCTATGTTGAAGAAGAAGGAATCTCATGGACAAATGTAGGTTTCTGGTGCTAGGAACTGGACAATGTTTCTGGGAAGAAGGTCACTTTGGGGCTCGCTGTAGTGATCCACTGTTAACTATTCATTGAAGTGATATGTGTTGAGTGACTAATTTTTTCATAACCAAGAACTATGCCAAATGCTGGGGAAACAGTCACGAACAAGACAGATACGGTCCCTGTCTTCAAGGAGCTTATACTTGAATGGAGAGAGCTCTATTCCCTGTGTCTGCTTCCTTCTGGTCAGCAAGCAGCAGGTTTGGCCGGCTTGATCTCAGTTAATTAATAACTGGACTTGCACATGGCTGATAGGGCCTCTCCTCCAACCCTCCTCCCTCGTCTTTCAGTCTACTCCCAACTCTAAGTGAGATCATTCTCTAGACACTGATTTGCCCAAATTCCAGAGCAAGAGAGGGAATCTGATTGACTTTGCTCTTTGCTGTGCCAGCTCATAGGTGGTTGTTCTAGTCTAATCAGCTGGGGCAAGATTGGGCCAAAACATGGATGACCAGAAACTGGCCCTTCCTCTGGCACTCTGAGTAGACAGAGTTCCCCACAAGGGACTGTGTATGGGCAGGTAGAGTAAACAGTACACTACCGGCAACCTGTGATCTCTCTGACTGCTTTCTGAACCCTGACTCTGCTTTTTAAGACTTAATAATGATAAATATTATCATTAATGAACAGCTATCTGGAAACAGGTTTCTACCATTATTTCAGGATTCACTTATCTCGAGTGTGTACCTGTGAAACATTTGTCTTAGTCAGTTTGGGCTACTGTAGCAAATGACCAAAGACTGCGTGGCTTAGACAACCAACTTCTATTTCTCACAGTTTGGAGGCTGGGAAGTCCAGGATCAAGGCTCTGGCAGATTCAATTCTTGGTGAGGGCCCGCTTCCTGGTTTGTAGATGGTCACCTTCTCACTGTGTCCTCACATGGCGGGGGGGAGGAGGAGGGAGAACTAGCTAGCTCTTTCATGTCTCTTCTTATAAGGGCACTAATCTTATCATGGGGGGCTTCACCCTGATGACCTAACTACCTCCCGAAGGCCCCATATCCAAGTACCATCACATTGGGAATTAGGGTTTCAGCAGACGAATTTTAGGAGGGACACAAACATGCAGTCCCTACAACACTTCCGTGGTTACTCTGAAAGAGAAGGCTAATGAAATCGGAGCAAGCATCTTACATTTTTAGTTTCAGAAAGTCTTTAAAGTCTATCAGAAGGGCAAGATGTGAGTGCTAGATTGTACCAAGGAACAGCTTAACCTTGCTTGTGGCCTCTTCTGTGTTAGGAAGTGCAGTAAGCTTTGCTCATTGGATAAACCGTAGGTGGCATTTGTTGTTCCGTTGATTTCCTTTGCCAACATCTTTTTTTTTCCTGTCTGTTCATCATAAAACTAAAGATATTTCCTTTTTACATCAATTTTCTTGATCCAATCTTCTGAACTAGGAATTCTCAACTAAGAATTTAAGAAAAGGTTAGCAGGAAGAAAAGGATGCCCTCTTCATTTTAATTCAGAGACCTTTTCAGTTTGGCAGAGATGATGACATGGCACAGATTATACTTAGAGATACATTGATCTTAAACTTCTGGAAGTGGTCATAGTCCTCCCAGGCTCATGCTGCCCTTCTCTCCTTAGTTTCTGTGTAACTTTGGAAAATGCAGCAAATCCTCACTCACTGCATATTATTGCATATGTTGTTGTATTAGAGTAAGAGTCTCCTTTTCAGGAAACTCCATCTGATTCTGGAAAAAATTATCAGAGGCTGTTTGTTATTTACCTGTCAGGATTCTTTCAATAGTATTCTACACTAATTCTTTTAAGGTATAATTTAAGCTTTAGATTCAACTAATACTTATTGATACCTAGTATGTCAAATACTGTGCGAGGAAGTCATTACATACTTAGGAGTACTTCATCTTACCTTCCCAACAAGCCTACGAAGGAAGGGTATTCACCAAATTTTACAAATGATGACACTGAATCACAGAGAAGTTAAGTGACTTGTTCAAATACATGAAACCCTCTCTTGTCATCTGGAATTCAGTGTTGATCCCCTGTCCAGGACAATAGGCAGTCCTGTGCTGGTCTTGATAGTCAATGGTAATCACTTTTAGTTCAGTCCTCTCCGTGAAGATCCATTAGAAGTCAGAAGGAGTGACAACAGTGTGTCATTGTCCATTGCATGAGGCTGTTAAATGGGCCACTCTGCATTTTATTCAAGATAGAGACAGTCTCTATCTTTTCTGAAGCTCTGCTAGGCACATGAGCACGTACAGGTATAAGGCTGAACTACAAGATAAAAAAGAATACAGGTGTTTGGGGTGTGCATTTACTTGAATAACTGACCTTGATTAAATAATGTTTAGTGTAGATATTGGCTAGAATTCAAACTCAGCTATAACAGAGACCAAAATAACCATGGCGTCAACAAGATAAGAGTTTCTCTCTCACTTAACTGGAGCTGGGCCGTTCCGGGTGCCATTCTGGAGGCTCCCAGGGTCAGGCACCTGAAGCCTAGAGAGAGTGTCCCCAGACACTTTAGTAGCTAGCACTTTAATACTCGTTCTCAGTCTGCCATGAAGGCATTTAAAAATATCAAGATGCATTTTAAAATTTCATCACCCTTTTCTGATAGTTAATGGTCCTTTGAGAATAAGTGAAATGCACAAAGTCAGTTAAAGGGAGGCTGGGTCCAGAGAGGCCTGGATCACAAGCCTGTGTGAGCGATTCTGTCAGGGAAGCTGAGCCACTGTGAGGGATACGGGATAAGCACTTTCTTACAGGGATTAGACCTCACACAGTTGTGGGAGACGCTGAGAAAGTAAAGGCCTGGAAGGAGATGGTTAGAGAAGAAGGAGAAGGTCACAAAGGGAAGCTGGTGAGGAAGTCTGTGGAAGACTGTTGCCTCTGCATCTGGTTATGGCCTGAAGTTTCCACAGGTCAGCAGGGCAGGCCAGAGGAAAAGCTGGACTCAAGCAGGGGGACGCAAAGACAAGGGCCCCTCAAGGACAAACTGGAATCATGCAAAGAAACTGGAACCTACGTGTCTCTCATCACATCGACTCCAGTGATGCAGGCCACCTGCAGAAAAACTGACGACCTTCTCTACAGGTCCTGGCAATGTCCCTGGCCTGGTACCGGGAGAAGTCAGAGGAGGTCTGGCCGCACCAACAAGGAGAACCAGCAGATCACAAGATGCATAAGTTGCAATGATGTCTAGGGCCCTGCACCAACTCCCCAAGCATAGGGCTGAGGTGCCACTTGGACCTTCCAAGTCTCATGCAAATTTCTCTTCCTGCCGACCCTCACCCAAAGCTACAGGAAGGGAGTTCTGGGAAACGTAGTTCCAGCTTCGCTAAATGGACACAGTACAAAACCGCCAGAGGAGTAAACTCTAGACTAAGTGAGAATAGATGTGAGTATGGAGAAAGCATTTCAGAAGGTCAAGGGCCCTGTATTCTGTCATCAATTCCTGTGATGGACATTCATTTCTTTTAATGAAAACAGTAATTGTTAAAATATCAGACTAGCTTCCATTCCATCTACTTCTAAAAAAGAGGTGAGGTCACTTCATTAATGTCTCTTGGCTGTTGTTTCTTTAGCCATAAAACCAAAAAACACTCTTTTACTAATGCATTATAAAAGGTTTTGTATTTATTTTCTCAGGAACATTCATTATCTCCCTTGAGCTGATGACTCCTGCTTATCTCCAGTTCGATGGTCTCAACTGACTTCTAGTTCCTTTTATCCCCTTGAGTACTAGACTTTTCCACTCTGATGCTTCACTGTCAGCCAAACACAAGAAGCCTAGTGCTGAATTCTTCCCCCCACACCTGGGGAACATGCCTTTCTTTTTCTTGGGGTAGGCACTCTGCCAGTCACTCAGGTCTGATGCTTCGGGGCCTTCTCCCAATCCAGTCAATGACCAAATCCTCTTGGATTTTCCCTCACAAATGGCCCCTGTGTTTCTCCCTTCCTTCCCATTTCTACCATCCTAGTCTACCCCTCATGGTCTCATTCCTGGATTACTGGAGACCCTTCCCATGTTCTCTTCCATTCCAGGTCCTTCTCACGCCCATCCATCCTCCATACCAGTATTCCTTAAATACCACGTTGTTCATGTCACCAATGCTCACAAATCTTACATGGCTTCCTACTTACTACCACATCAGAGAGGTCAAATGCCTTTCAAGATGAAAAAGAGATTGGAAATTATCTAGTCCAATATTTTCCTTTTATAGACAGGAAACAAAAAGCTCTGAGAGACTGAGATCACACAATTCAGGCCTAGAGCCGCAGATGGCTGAAGGCCGATTCCAGCTCTTCCTGCCACAATACCACCCACCTTTGAGGGAAAAACTGCGTGATTTTTCAAGGCCCTCCATCACCTCACCCAGTGCTGTCAGGGCGTCTGCACGACTCCAGGGGGCTCCATTCACACCACAGTCTGTGGAGTTGTGTTCCTGAGCCACCACCTGTATAGAAGTTCATAGAGACTCCACATAGAACACACAATGAGTGATGGCCCCTGGCGTCGTGCCATGAGGCGATGCTTTACCTCCCCGGGCTCCTTTACCTCCCGCTGCTCCACACCCAAGCCAAGACGCACAGAGCCCTTGTTGGGGTCTCTTCCTGTCCCCTCTGCTCACCCAAATCCTTCCTGTCTTTAAAGTTCAGTGGAAGTCTTAGCTCCTCTGTGAATCCACTCCATGTCTTAGATGTCTTTGTGTGTATGAACCACTCGTGTATTTCTGGTGTAGGGTAGTTTGGTCCGGCCCACAAAGAGCCTGAACTTAAAATCAGAAAGCCTGGGTTCTAATCCCAGCTCTTCTACCTACTGGCTGTGTGATCTCTGAGTCACTTACCTTCTCTGAAGCTGTGTCTAATCTATGAGTCGGGCACCAACATGCCTGTCCTACCTCACAGAGTGTAGTTGAGTGTCAGGTGAGCTACCGCATGTATTCTGGATGCTACTGAGTGGGATACACATGGAGCTTACAGTGAGATAACACAACCTAGCCCTTAAGGACATAGCGTATTGCTTCCGTATGTTTGTTTTGGCTTATAAACCAGAATATGGTTGCCAGGTTGCAAACTCTTTGAGGGAAGAAACAACATCTCATATTTCTTCCTTCTCTGCCTTTGACTGAGCATCACATCAGTGTGCTTGAAAACCATGCGGGGATACATTTGTGTTTCCAAGAGGGGAAAGGGGAGAAGGACTTTAAAACTAAGATGCGGATCTAGAAGGATCTGAAAGTGTGCTTCTTTACATGCGGCAAGTTATCTAGTGGGCAGGCTAAGTACCACGTAAGCCAGAAATGCTGGACTGCCACAGAGACGCCTGCTCCTGCCAGATACCATCACAAGGGTTTTTGCAGGACAATCCATCACTTGGGCATGATTTCTAAAAATCTCTTTCTGTTTTTGGCTGTAAGAAAAGGGTCAGGGAAGTTAGTGTTCAGAAAGAAGTAGCAGGAGGCAGCCAGGGCTTTTCTTTGTTATGTCGTAAAGAGTTGTTTGGGAATTGTTTTGGACACCTCTAACTTTTGCTACAACATGGAGAAGAGGGTCCTTCTGAGAATTTCTTAGACCAAAATGCTAGTGAGATGGAGAATCTCAGGGTTGAAAGAGGTTTGGGTGTGGAAAAGGGAAATAATCCTTCATCTCGGGGTTTCTCCAACCTACAATTGCAGTTCCAAGGACTGAGCTGGGCACACACCTGAGCCTGGGAGGCACACGGCCTAAGATCCATCCCGAACCATCCCCTCTCAGAAGAACAGTCATGTCACATCCGTGGTTTGGGGTATCGATTCTCCTAGAGGTTTTAGAGGGGATCTGAAGAATTATCCTTTTTTTTTTCTTGCTAAGAGTCAATCATTTATGTCCCCATTCATGTTGCAGTTTTTCTTTTCTAAAGAAAACATACCATAGGAATTACAATTCAATCACCAAAACTGGATTCTAGAGCATTGGTGTAAACTGTGTGAACCAGTTGGAGTTTAAGGAAGATTTTTATTAGGAGAGAGGTTTTCATACCAGATCTTGGATGCATTATAAAACTTATTAATCTGATGTGATTACCACTCACGTATTTCAATTAGAGAGTTTATTACTTGTAATAGAAGCAAATCCTTTGTGTAAATAGAGGTATTAAGGAAAGAGTACTTGCTGTTCTAAAGTAAAACTGGAAGCAAGATTAAGCCTCTTCATTAAAACTTCTTAAATACAGGTTGACTTAGAACAACATTCCTTAATTATATTAGATCACAGCATGGTTTGTTTCTGCCAGAACAGTGTTTCTAAGTTTAGGTTAAAGTGTGTGTCCTACATCACTTTGCTTTCTTCTCTTCTGTTTCCCTAATTGCAAAATAAGGGGGTTACTCTAGAATCTAGAATTCAGGAGGGGGTATAAATTTGGTACCAAATAATCTTATGTATTTGATTTTATGCATTTAAAATATTATTGTAAGAAGGAATCCACAGGTGTCACCAGCCTGCTGTAGGGGTTCCTGGCCCTAGAGAGGCTCAGAGGCCCTTCCTCCGTTTCTCTGTGCTCTCTAACACTAAAAGTCTTCCATCAAATAATCAGGATATACACTTCACTGCTTTTCTTGGAGACTTTTACTAAACATTCTGTTTTCCATGCCTGGTTTTTCACTTTAAAATGTGTTGAGAATCTTAACCTCTCTCTCTACTATGTTTCTAGAGTGGTCTTGGTCAGTATTTTAGCTCCCTTTAATAACTGAACATTTTTCTATGATGCCTCAAGCTTCAGGGTAGAACCGAAGATTCCTGACATTGTGAGGACATAGAGCCACATGAAGATTTCTCTTCAACTCGTGCTTCAAAAGTGAAGCAGAGATGAGCCCAAACCTACGGCATAAAGTTATTATCTCCTGAGTTCATTTGAGGTGATACTTGTGTGGAAACCCAGCTCTGCTTAAAAGAGCCACTGTAACTCAGAAAAATGTGTGTGGCTATTCTTTTCACATTAATTATGAGGGCTTTTATAATCCCCAAATTCCTACGCCCATAAATTAATTAATTAACCTTCTCTTCCATCTCATGATTAATATCTTTTCATGACGAGCAGATAGAAGGAATTTGTCCAAGGTCACTCACTGAGTTCAGTAATGAGGCTGCGATTATAATCCTTTAACTACCTTTCAACCTTACACTGAAGACTGAATGACAGGTGACATCAAATCACCTCCCCCAATCTCTTCTCCCAGATAGGCAGGAGTTCCAGCAAGAAAGTATCTTGGAGTGACCAAGGAGAGAAGAGAGGGAGAAAGTGGTGGAGATTCACCGATTCATTCACCCACCCAGCTCATCCACGACATAGTGGGCATGGTGCGAGGTGCTGGAGATTCAGGGGTGGGTGAGCCAGATCCACATCCTGCCCTCGTGGAGCTAGTGGTTGGGACAGGCAATAAGCCAGAAAATGAATAATGCATGCTACAACTTCAGCAGGAGAGAATTGTTAACATTTAGGAGGAGGTGAGAGTGATAAAGAAGGATATGGAAGATCCTGGAGGAGGGTCGGGCAGGATGGTTGCAGAAGGTCCTTCTGGGGTGGTGACATCTGGGCCAAGGCTTGTAGGAAGAAAACAGTGTGAAGATCTGGGAGGGGGGAGTTTTAAGCAGGGATAAGGGCAGGTCACATGGCCTTGAGGGGGACATGAGCTTGAAGGTTTAGAAGAACAGCAAGAAAGTCTGTTGAGGCCGTACAATGTAGTATTTGAATTCGGACCAGCATTTGGCACCAGACTGCCTGGCCTTGAATCCACCTCCATGGCGTAGGACGTTAGGCAAGTCAGTCAATCTCTCCAGGTGTCAGTTTCCTTATACGGGAGACAGGGCAACACTGTCTACCTCAGAGAGAAATTGTGGGATTGAATGAAGCAATCTGTATAAAGTGTACCGGGTTTGGTGCCTGGTGTGCAGTGTGGGCTCAATACACTTGGTTACTGGTGCCATTAAATGTCTGGCACTGGTCTAGACATGAGATGAATAGTTCTGATCATGCCAGCACTGACCTCAGCAGGCATTTTGCTTCAGCCATGTCAGGACACGCAGGAAGCGTGCCATAGTCCTGTGGGGAATTGTGATGCCAGGGTGCTCCTCAACCCCCTCCTATACCCCGCTCCAGTCTGGTCAAGACTAAACAGAATAGATTTGTGGCTTGAAGTGTGGCTCAATTCTGGATTGGTTACAGTCAAGAGAGGTTCCTAGGAAACCCAACAGGCTTTACAGAAAATCCCAAGGCTTTGGTGAAAGGTGAAACGTGTGATGTAGGCTGAGAAACACCCAAAAGTCCACTCTTCTAAATTGGTGCAGCCAATTTAGACTATGCGTCCTGTGTGCACACACACTTTGTCTTGTTTGCTGTTGTTTTCTTAAGCCTAACCTAGGGCCTGGCCCACAATAGGGGCTCAATAAATATTGTTAGATGAGTCAAGAACGTTCCCCCAAAAAAGAGATATTTCTGGAACTCTCTCACTTCTCTGATTAAAGGGGAGCCCTCTGGGTGGGGTTGATCTATCCTGATCTCCTCTAGTATGAATCTGAGTCAATATCTAGGGAATGAGAGAGAAATATGGTTTGTGTGCACATTTGACCAAAATTATGTCTGAATAAAGCTACTCAGTTGAGAATGTAGGGCCATCTCCAGTTCATTTGATGACTACAGAAGTTTCATGTTTTAAATTTACTAAAATTAAGGCCATCTAAAAAAGTTATGGTAGCAGACAAAATATTCATTTCTAAATTTCCATTGTTTTCTCCAAATATGAGACCCAGTCCTTCCCCTGACAAAAAAAGATTGAGATTAGCCATATCATGGGATAATTATTCCTACCTTGGTTCGATAACTGAATGTTTTTAAACTTGACTCTTTACAAAAGAGATTTGAGGTAATTCTTTCATGGTTTTCCCAAGAGAAATAAGTGAAAATCTGAACTGGAATTTTGGGGTTGTTTTTGTTTACTTAATTAGCATTAGAGCTTATAGAAATATTTCAATGGATTATCTCAGGCTTAAGAATCACATTAAATCCCTCAGATGTGAATGGACAGTCCAAAGTTAATAATAGCAATAAAAGATCTTTGTAGAAAAACCATACCATGGCTACAAGTAATCAAACTCTCAAGAACTATAAACTGGCTGATATTTTAACCCACTTGCAAGCTAAGTTAGCTTGTCAGGGTTTCATGGATATTAGCAAAAGACACAAGACTCCTGGGTCAGAGACAAAGGACAGTTTGTTACTCACAGCAATAGTAATAGCCAGAATATTGGCATTTGTATTTCTCTAAACCCCAAAACCCACAGGGCAACATGAAGAGGGCCAGATGACACCTATACACACAATGGATTATTTTAGATGAGAGGAACCCCAAGCTTAGGGAACCCAAATCTTTTATAATGGACAGTAAGCCAGTCTGATTTCTTCCCTGGAGGGAGGCATTATCTTTAATCTACCATATAGTAAACAAACCTTTGCTCCAGAGGAGAGACCGTCTGTCTTCCAAGGTTGTTTGTTATACAGACATCCTTGGAAAGACAGTCTGGAACAAAGACAGTCAGTGCCTTTGCTCACAAGACATGCAGAAATGCAAGAGACCCATGGAGAATAGTCTCTCAGCTCAAATATCCTAAAAAGACCCTTTTTCTGTTTTAAACAAGAAATTAAAATTTTTTAAGGTTCAAAGATTATAGAGCCTAGCTTTTCGTTTGGATTGGTTTTATGGAGTTGAACCAGTCTTTTGGAGGATGGGTATCAGTAGGAAGCATAAGACTCATTTGCCATAACATGTAAATATAGATTTTATACCCAAATAACTCTAGCTCTTTGAAAAGAAATTGTTCATGTGATGTTTGCACAGCTAAAGATTATGACAATTCCAGTGATGTGGAACAGCAGGTTCTAATTTGGAAGTTAATTTAGCTGCTTCACTCCAAAATATCCTGGGTTTAGAACAGAGAGGCTTACAGACCAAAAGGATGTCACATGTTTCAAAGAGATTTTGACAGTTTTCATATTTTCTCCTAGACTCAGGCTCCTAATATTCAGAACCATCACAGTCAAAGGCTTTTTTAGTGCTCATCTTCCTTTTCCACCATTCTTATAGGATAATTATCTACCTTTAGAGAAAAGGCATATTGCATACATTATTATTCTTTAAACAGGAGAGTTTTATTATCAAATGTAGCCATTATACAATCACAGTCACACAATGGGTTTGTGTTAAGTGTGTCTACCTTTAAGATATTTCAAATCTTTTTTTTTCTTTTAAATCTTAGGTTTCAGATATTACCAATATTCACACCAGTACTGCTCCTTTTTTCAAATTAAATAAGTTAGTGGTCATTTTGATAGATTAAAGTGGCTAATTATTTGGTCTTCTGGTGTGAGTCATTAAAATAATGCAAAGTAAATTAAAAATAGTATCTGAATGTTTTTATACTAAATTTGCATCCAAGCAAAAGAGGAAAAATTTACGGAAATATGTGCCTTTAGCTAATTAAATCCTGTTTTCCTCTTTGGAGTTAGATGATGAAGCAGTAGTATCCAACCAAAGAGTCTATGATTGTGTTCTTGTAGCGTGAGCACAACTAAACACACAGTGAAATGACACCATTGATTCCATTACCATCACAGCTGTTCACATAGTACGTCGGCGTTTAACTTTCCTCTCAGCCCAGCGCCACAGTCACAGTTCAATGCCTGGAAAATTAGGAATATTGGGCAGTAAGGACTTTTTTTTTGGTGAGAAAGATTGGCCCTGAGCTAACATCTGTGCCCATCTTCCTCTACTTCATATGCGGGACTCCTGCCACAGCATGGCTTGATAAGCAGTGCGTAGGTCCATGCTCGGGACCCGACCCTGCAAACCCTGGGCTCCTGAAGCAGAGTGCGCAAATTTAACTGCTATGCCACCTGGCCAGCCCCAGACAGTAAAGACATTAAAGAAGCAGATGAAGGTTTTAACACTATCTAATAAGCGCAAACATTCATTTGTTACTTTATTGTTTTCCAGAACACAATGTTAAGAATTTTTTCCAAGGAACATTTGCAACATTAAAACCTATAATACTTTTCTGACTGAAGCCCAAAGCATCAATCATGAAAAACACACCACGTAAAATGTTCCATCTGAAACTTGACATTCAAGTTATAGTTTAAACCAGAAAAAAACTCATTTCTTGTAGCTCCTTTCATGTTCTTGTTTTGCATTTTGAACTCCAGTTCAGTGGTCTGGAAATTGGGATATGCCTACTCCTGGGGTTCATTTTCCCGAGTACTCCTTCAATGATAAGTCAAAGGAAATCAATTTCTTGATTTTTTAGGAAAAATCTGTTTCCCAAAACTTCTTCTTCTCCATCTCCCCAGTAATAACTGTTTTTCCACTTAAAAGAAAGCACACCTATTACTCATCAGGAAATTCATTATGATACATGTCCCAAATTATGAAAACCTCCAGAACATGAATCAAAAAGACAGTTGGAAATACTAGTATAGGCGTGGTGTGGAAAAACGACTCTAATGACTAGATAATAATCCCTTCATAAGCCTAGATATTTCCAATAATTTGCTTTCAACAAAACCAAAGGATGACCTAATCAAGTTATCAGCTGATATAGCGTTACAAATAAGTTTTGTTGTTAATTCAAAGAATTGACACTGCTATTATAAAATTTCTTCAACTCCCCATCTGTTTTTGTTATTCTTAAGAACAATAAACTTTATCTATTTAAAGAGTAGAAATGTATCATGTTATTCTAAAGTGACAGTCACCCACAGGTACATAATAAAGAGAAAACTTGCCATCCATTAAGAGAGATATTTCCAATAAATTTCACTTTTTGTATTTAAAAATTTGTAATATATTTCCATAATTTTGATTCATTTTGTATTAATTACTGTGTTAATAACTTAATTGAGAAAAAATACTTGGAAGCTCTTAGAGGAAATAAAAAGAAACCTAAAATTCCAATTTAAGGTCATTTTTTTCAGAGAATTATGATCCAGTGATCAAGAAAAGACCTTCAAGCTTAAAAATGCATTACAGTAGGAGAAAGTACTAAGTTCAAGGTGAAAAAGAAACTGCAAAGTTTATGTTGAATACCTTATTTCTATATTTTTTAAATAAATGATGACGAGTATCAAATAGGAACGGTTTTTAAATTTCACTGGAAATATTTAAAATTGATGTGTTCTATTTTAAATTTTGGAGTTTATAATACATTAGAAATTGCATTCTTTGCTACCATTTAAATTTATGGTGAAAAAATGTTAGATGTTGACTTATAAATGAAAGAAAGTACTTAGTTTTTGAAATTAATTTAAAGGCTACGCAAGCGAGAAAGTTTGAACACTACGCCATAGTTTTCCCTTATTCCCAGTTGGTACCAGTTTACAAAAGGGTTCCATTCTTAACTCTGGCATCTTTTATTGAGGGTTATTCCATTTAGTCCAATTTCTCCTAAAATATTTTTTAAAAATCATTTCAGTTGGTTTTGACTAAAAATCATTAAGATAGAAAGATTGGGGAACATCAAGGCTTTACTTCTTAGTCTATTATGTAAGTAATCCAAGATAATACAGTAGTCCCCACTTATCTACGTTTTCACTTGCCACGGTTTCACTTACCCGAGGTCAACCGCAGTCCTGGAAGCTGATGATCCTCTTTCTAACGTATAACCAGAAGGTCAACAGTAGCCTAAGACTAGGTCACAATGCCTATGTCATTGGCCTCACTTCATCTCATCCCATAGGCATCGTATCATCTCACATCATCACAAGAAGGATGAGAACAGGACAATAAGACATTTTGAGAGAGACCACATTCACATAACTTTTATTACAGTATATTGTTGTAATTGTTTTATTTTGTTATCAGTTGTTGTTAATCTCTTACTGTGCCTAATTTATAAATTAAACTTTATCATAGGTATGTATGTATAGGAAAAAACAGTATATATAGGGTTCCATACTATCTATGGTTTTGGGAATCCACTGGGGGTCTTGGTACTTATGGCCCACGGATAAGGGGGGACTACTGTATTCTTCATTAAAGCATTTATTTTAGAAGAGGACAGGAGTGAGCAAAACTCAGAGAGACTGAGAGAAGCAAGAATACAAAAAATAAAAATAAATTAAAGCCACTATGTCACTGCTGATGTTGGAGATGGTGGCCTATGGTGGAGCATATTTTTTAAAGAACGTAATTTTCCTATTTAGGGAACTTATGAGGTCAGAATGTAAACATCTGGTTGGAAGGAAATGGGCATATTTCCCTCTCAAATTTGCACTTAAATTACCCCCTTGCACTCAGAGAGCTAGGTGTGCTGCATGCTGCTTGCAAGGGAATAAAAGCCATAGGAATCCTACAAAGCACTGGCTCCTTGGCAAATCAAGTTGTTGAAAACT
Organism: Tapirus indicus; assembly: GCA_031878705.1. Taxonomy (NCBI): domain Eukaryota; kingdom Metazoa; phylum Chordata; class Mammalia; order Perissodactyla; family Tapiridae; genus Tapirus; species Tapirus indicus. The sequence continues at coordinate 52,980,743 of CM062933.1, read as the reverse complement.
CTGTGGCCTGTATATAGAACTTCCTCCAGAGTTGCTAGGAATTCTCTGGTAAGAGTTTCAAGATCTCCATGAGTCTTTCAAACCTGGGGCTAGCATGTTACGTGGTTCAGGAAGACCTCAAGCCAAATGGAACGTGTGCCCGGACAGCTGCATGGTTTACATTTGAAAGCACAGGGAGTTAACTGACAGCTTCAGTGGGAAAAATTGTGGCAGTGACAGAAACATGGAGGAGGGAGGAGAAAGGCATGGCAGTTTCCATGTCGTGGGGCTGAGTCATTTCCATTAATTGCCTCTATTAACCCAAGTCCATGTCTTCCACGGCACACAGAGACACTTCAGCATGTTTGTCCTTCATGGTCTTTTTATGACCCTCTGTGCAGCCATAAACACTATCTGTAGATTTCATCTGGATGAGGCAAGTCCTGACGGGCAGCCCTGGTGATTTAACACTACATGAAGTACGAGTTCCAGTATCTGTGGACAATGATCTCCAACAAGTCCAAACTTCCCGCAGTCCTTGCAGCATAGAGAAGATCTTAAAGAAATGCGCAGACTCTGACATTTAAAGAGGCACATGTTGCTCTGAGTTAGCCCTGGAAGGATGGAGTTAAAGGTGGAATAATTGAGGTCAAGGAGAACCGTTCCAGAGCCTGTAAAGTGCAGCAGCTGTGCTCACTGTAGAAGAGTTCACTGTGTCTCTGAACACTGTGGATTCCTCACAAGCAAACAGCACGAAGCATCCCCTGTGACCCTATCATCAGGGCAGTGGATCACAGGCAAACCCCAAGAGAGCCACCACTTCGTCACTGTGGCACATAGCTATAATTTGATTTTCCTTGGGGGCAAACTTCCACCTGTCATTACAAATTTCAACATATTAAATCCCCATGTGATGGTTTATATCTCTGTCCTCTTTACTTATAAACTGACGCAGAGCTTCTTCATTCCTTCTGCTTTGGGGACTCACAGCTTCTTTCCAGGGAACATGGAGGCCTGTAAGATTCTGACATCATCTTGCTCCTAAGTCAGCAAAGGGAAGACTTCTACCCTTTCAGTAAGTTCCATTTTGCTGCAAGCACCATTTTCAGGTTTTTACTTCACTCTCTCTGGATCTGAAACCCTGTGATTTTATGGTTCTGAAATCATTATTAAAATAACATTCTCCTTATTTTTCAATTGACAGGTTCTATATTGAGAGATTGAACCATCCTTGCCAAAACACTTGTCAATTGCTGCAACATCCAGTTGGTCAATATTAGATAAACCAAGGCATCAGTTCTTGAATTCTTTCCATTAGATCAAAAAAGAAGCAGGAGCTTTCAGCACTGATACATTATTTTTGAAAATGTCAGGTGTATGGTTTACCTTACACCAAGTTCTCATCAGAGACTGAGGGAAGTCTCTTTTTCACTACTCAGTTTGTTGCTCACTGACTGGTTAAACTGCTCAAGAACTTGGCTCAGCTGCTGAACTGAATGCATGCCTAAGACAGGCTTTCTGTATAGATCTTAGGATCCTTTAGGCAAGCCCTTGACAGTTCAGACTGAGCACTTATAACCAGTGTTTTGTGTAACTGTCCCATCTTCTTGCAGGCAAAATCCACCATTTTCTATAGCAGCAGGATCAGCTCATTCTCATCTGAATCCAACATGGCTCTGATGACCCCAGCAATGATTTTCCCAAAATCCCACCAAATAATTCCAAGAGGCCATCGTGATGAAAAGTGGGGAGGGGAGGAAGGGGGTTTCAGAGGTAATGAAGTGGGGATGGAAGTAGATCAAGAAAACCTGTGCTAACCCTTCTACAAAAAGAAAGTGAAAGAGGGTCCCTCCCCCCACACGCACTCCTCCCCAACCCATGTCAAGTACCCATGGGAGGAAGGGACACAGGGGGATTGGTCTGTGGCATAGATTATCTCGCCTCAAAAAATTGGATTTACAAAACTTTACCTTGTATTTGTCCAAGGGAAGGTCATTACAAGGCTTCACCAGAATCATAAAGCTACCATTCTACTCAGAGCCAGATCCCCAGTCTTGCAAAGCTCAAGACCAGGTTGGCTGGGTATTGCACTGCTCTCAGTAAGAGCACAGTGATCCCACCAAGGATATAAACTTCAAGAACCTAGGGAAGGTCTTCTGGGGTGGGGAGTGGAGGGGGGGATATGGAATTTTATTTTTGAATTCCCTATTAATAAGAACAATAATAGTGTTCTTTTTGTGACATTATCTTCCATACCCAAAAGGTAACCCTATAGAGATTCACTTGGAGAAGATAATCAAGGAAATGAAAACATTTTTCCAGCCCTCTTCTATAATTAAATTTATTTTTCTTACTTTAAAACAGCAAATGTACTGCAAGCAGATGTTTTCCATACAGAGTGTGATCTTGCCATGAGAGGCGAGTTGTTAAATTAGAGGCACGGCTGGCTGCTTGATTCTCAAATAGGTGGCCCAAGTGGTTGCTGGACAGTGGGCCCCCTCCCTGGCTTCTTGCTTCTTCCTCCCACCGCCTCCTCTGGGCCAGGACGATGCAGCCGGTCTGTACATAAATGCTGGCTTTCCAACACAAGGTGACTTACTCAGCAGTGAGCCAGGCCTGGGGCAGCTCCTAAGTCCTCCTTTCCTCAGAATCAAAGGTGCTTATACCACACATGTATTTATTCATTAACAAGTATTTATTGAGCCACCACCAAGAGTGCACTGTGATTAAAAAGCATGAATTCCGGAGTCTGACTGCCAGGGTTCAATGCCGTCTCTGCCACCCAGGAGCTCTGTGACCTTGGCAAATTATTAACTCCTGAAGCCTCAGTTTCTTGTTCTATGAAAGAGGGATAGTAATAGTTCCTATCCTGTAGGATTGTGTGAGGATCAAATGAGATAAGGTTTGTAAAGTGCTCAACCCATGTAAGAACTTGTAGCTATTTTATTAGGCAAACTTGGTTTGAGAGGCTGTGAGCACAAGACAAGTGAATTTGTTCCTCTACTGCCCTCCCTGATCCCATCAGACAGGTCCTATGTTCCCTGTCACTCTCAGATAATAAAAAGTCCTCTAATCAGTTTTCAGAAGTTCAAATGTTTAGTCTGGTATATTAATCAAATCTTGGAGCTCTATTTAATTTAGAGCTTCTCTCCACTTAGCTTGCCCCAGACCAGAAGCCCAAGTTGGAGAAGTGACAGTGGCCGGCTTCCTTCCTGCTGGCCTCCTAGTTCTATTTCCTACCCACTCATTAGCTATGATGCTGGACTTCTGCAAGGTCAGCAGCAAAGGAGATGACAGGAAACGGCCCAGACATAGAGCAGGTAGAGCCGGGGTCTGGCACCGAGGCTCTGTGCTTGACAGATGTCCCAAGCTGCCTCTCAGGCAGGTGGCCCCAGCCACTGTCCCTCCCGTTTGCATTTCTCAGGCCTGTGTCACATACCAGTGCTTTATGTCCCTCCCTCTACTTCTGGGGACCATTGTCAAGCACTCTCAGTGTTTCATCTGAAACCTTTCTCACTTGGCTGAAGGGGAGGAGAAGGCACATGCGTCCTGCCTCCTGCCGAAGGAGGACCTGCCCGGCTTTCCAACTCCAGATCACGAGGGACCAGGGCAGGATCAGTTCCAACAGGCCTTTGATTTTGCTGTCCACCCCCTGCCTTTGCTTTCTCCTAGTGCCCTGGCTGGTGCTGAGTGAGATTTTTCCTGGTGGAATTCGCGGACGAGCCATTGCTTTAACTTCCATCATGAACTGGGGCATCAACCTCCTCATCTCTCTGACATTTTTGACTGTGACTGGTAAGGACTCATCCTTTTCCTCTAATGCCCATGTGCTCTTAGGACAACTGTCAGGGAAGCACACTCACCTAAAAAACATTGGATTGTGGACCTTTTCAAACACACTCAAAAGTAGAGAGAATGGCAATGAATCTGATGTACTGACCACCAACTTCGACAGCTATCAACCTTAGTTCACTTATAACCCCACCTGCTCTTTCTGAGCATATTATTTTGAGTCATATCTCACACATAATGTCATTTTGTCTATAAAATTTCATATGGACCTCTAAAAGATCAGATATTTAAAAACTATAACCACAATATCATTATCAGACCTAAAAATATTAATCATAATCCCTTGGAATCAAATAGCCAGTCTGTGTTCACATTCTTCCAATTGCCTTATAACGATTTTTTATACTTTGAATCATGATCTAAACACTTGATTTCTAACTGATTGCTATGTGCCTTATAACTTGTAGGTTTCATCTCCATTTCCCCTGCTCCTCCCCACACTATCTTTTTCATGAAGAAACTGAATCACTTGCTCCATAAAGTTTCCCCCTGACAGGATTTTGCTGAGTGAGGTCATATGACACGACCTCTGTCCTTCATGTTTCCTGCAAACTGCTCAGATCGAGGGGCTTGAGGAGATCTGGATTTTCTGGTTTGTTTGTTGCAAACTCCTTCACAGTGCGGGCCTGTGCCCCTACATCCGAGGCACATCCCCTCCCTCATCTCCCACGTGGTCACGTCGGCTCCCTCGGAGGGTCATTGCCCACATCCGCCATTTCCACTCTGTCACGCCTTCTACATTTGTATCAGCAATACTCCTCTAAGGAGACATTTCTTCTCATTAGTTATTTGCCAGCCCTGAAGTATGAATCATTTAAGAAAGGGAAGACAAATGCTTGAAACTTTCTCTTTATTTTCTAGCTTTCAAAATAATGAGGTGTTTCCCAGCATCCTCCACAGTTGACCAATGACTTGAGTTTTCTTTCTCTCCATTTTTATATATGTAACATAAAAATATTAAATAATATATAATATAGAAATTTTCAAAAGTTGATGCATACTCCAAAAAGTATATATTTATATATAGTACTCCTGAATCTTGTCAACCACTTTTTTTTAAAATACATCTTTTGGAAATATTAACTTTTGGAGCTATTAATTAAGCTCCTGGTTTGGGTTTTTACACAAAATTTTCAAATGTTTATGTCCCACACTTCTCCTACTCCAATCACACACATAGACCTGTGCCCTCCACCTTCACGTGCACACACACACACACACACACACACACACACACACACACACACACACCCCTCTTATCTGCTGTTTGGGGTGGAGAAAGAGAAATACAAAAGAAAGAATGGAGATGGTGAGGGACGAAAAAGACACAAACCTCTGGAAGGAGGGCTGGTGTACAGGATGAGCTGATAAAGATTCAGAAGTTCTCCAGCACGGGCTTCTAGAACAGGTGTTGGGAAAGCATGTGCACTGAAAACAACCTGGAATGATCTAAAACCTGTAGATGGCATTTGATTGGACTAAGTTTGAAATTCTATACTTATTTTCAAAAATCAATTCTCCAAGTAAAAGATGTAAGGGTTCTGCTTGGCAGCAAGCCCTGGGACATCAAGTTTTTTAGAGCAATTTCAGCTGTATCAATAAAAGCGGAGTGTTCCAGAGGACAAACTCTGCACGGTCATGACACAGCTGCAGGACTGTGCTCAGCTCTGAGCAAAATATTTTAAGAGGATTGTTTAAATATTTTAAGAGGGTTGCAGGGTGTCCACCAAGGGAGGGAAGTCTGGACGGCACGGACCTGCAGTCTTGAAGGACAGTGCGAGTTCAGGGTGCCAGACTCGAGAGAGGAGGCCCCAGAGGGGACAGAGAAGATGCAGATACGTGTGCTGCTGTCCTGAAGAGGGGAGGGGAGAGCTGATCCAGGGGACCAAGCAGGACCTCTGACCTGAAGGTCTGGAAAGGTGGACGTGGGCTTGGGAATCAGTCAGGGAGACCTTTATAACAGGCAGAGCTGGCTCACGATGCAGCCAGTCTTTGCGAGGTGGTGAGCTCCCTGTCACTGAAAGTGCTCAAAGAGAGCAGGGGACAAGTTTGATGAGATGACCTTTTCGGGTTTTTTCACTGCCTATATTCTGGTTTTATGCCCCAGCGAGGGAAGAAGGGCCAGTTCTACTAGCACTGTAGTAAGCATTCACTTGGACAAAACCCTGAGCCAGCAGCAAGGAAAGCCCCGAGGGATCGACTCTAGTTAGCATTGCCAGCAGAGCTGCACCGCTGTTCCTGCTTCCTGCTTCCTGCTTCCTGCTTCCTGCTTCTCCTACCCTCAGTAGACCGACTGGCAAGTGGTTACCATGCTTGGATCCTTCCACCCTGCGTCCACCTAACTGCCTCCCGACAGTACTGCTCCGCCGGGTTTCCCGACCGCCCGGCGTGATGTGTGGCTGCAGCTGTGAAGGGCTGTTGTCCCTGGTGCGGTCTGCAGCCGGCCTGAGCCTGCGTGCAGAAAGAGCCAGCTTCCTCCTCACAACTCTCTGCCACCCTGGCCTCTGCCACCCGGGTTGCTAATTCCCTGGACTCTCTGCCACCCTGTGGCTGAGCCAGGGGGCAGCACAATGCAAATGGCAGGCTCCAGTGCACAGGGGGCCATTTCTCACCAGTTAATGGACCTTGACCTTGGTCAGTAACTGCAAAGGGACGGTACCTTTGGCTAGAAGTGGTCAGAGAGAAAACTCGGCTGGTGGTGAGCTCCATTGAAACCTTGAGGATCCTGCTTCTTGCTGATGCATCTTAGCAAGGGAACGCTCTTCGTTAGAACTGTTATCACTTTGCTTCCTCTGAACTCAGGAGCAAGAATTACAAATATGCTGCTGGCTACTAAATGATGAAATATTGTTAACATGAAATGATTTATTCAAATGAGAGTAAAGAAGGGTGAGCTCATTCCAAGCAAAGTCCATCTGTATAAATATGTCTTTAAAAATGTCCACCAAACAGAAACCACACTGCTCCAGCAGTGGCTCCTGAGAGAGGAACTGTGGAGGGTGAGTGGAGAGGAGATATTTTATCTTCCGCTTTCTAGGAGTCTGTGTTGTTTGAGGTTTTCTCTTTGCACTGAGCGTGTGTATTGCCATTTTGAAAAAGAAAAGCATGCTGACCAAGAGGACGCTGTTGGGTTTAAACTGTGCAGTTACAAGACTGCTGTTTACTTTACCAGAGAAAGCTGGTGTAGTTTGTAAAAATGAACCTTTCAGAGGCTGGCTGTATTTTTAATTTGTGATTGCTATTTCCCTGGATCCTACCTGTGCATTTGAAGATACATATATTTTTATATACTCCCTAAGCATCGGCTGTCCACAAATGGGATCAAAGCGACCCAGAGTGTGTTTCTAATCCATTTGTTCTGTCCTTCCCAGACCGCATTGGCCTGCCGTGGGTGTGCTTCTTCTACACAGTCATGAGTCTGGCGTCCCTGGCCTTTGTTGTTGTGTTTATACCGCAGACAAAGGGATGCTCTTTGGAACAAATATCGATAGAGCTGGCGAAAGCGTAAGTACTATGTGCATTGCTCTCTGAACAACACTCTGGTCAAAAATGCAGCTTTTCTATGCAAATAAATAATAATAATATCTGAAATTATTTTAGGATATTCCCTTTGGTGACCACATCTTGAAGCATAATTCCAATTTCTCTGCCACGTGTTTAATTTGGGTGACTAGCTAAGGAATTAGTATAACCACTAACAAGTGAACCTTCCAGAGCTCTCTTCAGTGGTGATAGAAGAAGCCCTCCCGGCTCCCTCCCTCTCCCGCGCAGGAGGGGTGGCGGGTAGGTCCTGGGGTGTCAGGCTCACCGTGCGCTGGAACCACGGGCTTTAGCTCTTCCATCTCTCTCACGTGTGTAGGTCTCTAAGTCCTAAACACTTCTTAAGGCTGAGATTATCAGGAAAACTCTTGGGTTTAAATCTCTACAATTATTCCAAATATGGCACAAAGTAAGTTTAAGAATACAAAGTGTTTCTTGTATGATTAGGCATTTAGAAAACTGGTTAAACAAATTTCACATGGAGAGACCGCATAACCAATTTAACCTGGAAGTGGGCTGTAGAACATGCCCCTTTTCTTTCGGAGCAGAACTCACCACTCTAACATGGTGGCCTGGGGGAGGAGATGATACTCGGGGACAGGAATGAAGGGGAGCTGGTTACTCTTCCCAGGATGAAATCGTTACACTTGAAAATGTAGGGACACTTGTTCTTGGGTTTTAATATAATGGGAGGAAACTACCTATTTACAGTTTGTGACTTTCTTCTAAAAATACTTTCAATACGCTGGAAAGAAATGTATGATTGCTACAGAAATTGTGGGCATAATGATTCTTCTGCTTTTATCTGAAGGAAGAATTAAACCTGATTAGGTGAGTTGATGGTAGGCATATGTGTACATATATAATTATATAGACCAACCTGTTAATCCTGGTTTACTAGGGTGTATAGTGAGTAGGATTGTGGAAAATTTTCTCTTTGTAGTTTATACACTTTTAAATGGTTTACATTTTAAAAACACTTCACTTTAGTTAGCAGAAAAACTTTTCTCTTAATTTAAGCCATACATTAAATATCAAATTGTAGAGCTAATTTTTGATACAGATAAGGCCCTGTTTTTAAAAAATAAAATGGAAATGAAAATTGTTCATTTACAAAGAGAAGTATAATTGTCAGGAAGGCTGGCTATATTCTCGGCCTGGCCAGCGCATTGCCTGGCTCTGCAAGCAGAAGTCAGGTGACTGGGTTTCTTGGTGAGCACAGAGTCTAAACGAGACTGTTAATTACAAATACACGATTCAAATAACGGATAGCCTCAGACCTTGATAACTCAATGCATTTGTCTGTAAACTGGAAGCATTTCTGGCAGATGCAGGGTTTTTCCAGAACTGAGACGTCAGGACACTGATGACTTCCAAACCTCTTGGTCATCCTTCATTTCTCACCCTTCCCTACAGCTTGTTTCACATCAGTCACCCATTTAGGTATAACGCACCATCCCAAAAAGTAGTGGCTTAAAATAACAACAATTTACTATTTCCCATGGTTCTCTGGTTTGGCGGGGTGGTGCTTCTGCTCCTTTCACCTGGACTCACTCGTGCCACACTGTCAGCTGGAGGGTCAGCTGGACTGGAAGGTCCAAGAAAGCCTCACTCACCTGGGTGGCCGTAGGTGCCGGCTGACCGCGGGAAAGTCACACTACATCACTTCCACCACTTTCTGTCTCCAGCACAAGTCCCAAGGCCAGCCCAGACGTGAGGGGTGTAGAAATGACTTACTCTCTTGACGGGACGAAGGACAAAGAGTTTCATACCACGTTTCATCTACCACACCTACCCTTCCTTGAAGTTCTCTTTTAGTTCCTATGGGACAGTCTTCTCCCCTGGATCCCCTCCTCCCTCACTGACTTACCACCTTAGTTCTCCTTCTGTTCCCACACTGTGGGTATCTTTGATGCTTTAGCTCTACATCCTTATGCCCTAAGGGCCAACCCAAATCCTCATCTTTGGAGCCTTGGGTCACCCTAGCTCTAGCTGGCATTCCTTTCTCCTGGATTCTCAATATTGTCAGTCCCATTTTCTTCTATGTTGCCTTAGCGAAAACTCTTGTGGTTTCACCTCCTTAACTAGGTTATAGAGTTTTGGTTTCCAGGAATGGTCTCTGCCCCTTATCTTTCCTACATAATCTCTGCAGTGCCTAGCTTAATATTAATTCCTAGAAAGCAATTAAAAAGTATCCAGCGTTCAATGTGATAACTTGTGGATAAGGCCAATGCTGAATTCGTGGTCTGTGGGGATTAGATACGTGGATGGAAACTCTGCATCCTACATCATAGGTAACAGTATAAACCACACAGGTTTGGATCCGTGAGCCATAGGATGTGATTTAATCTGTGGTCTAACACAGTCTGTGCAATGGCAGGAGGAAGAGGGTTGTGTTCAGATGAGTGAGACATACTAGCTATTCCACACCACTCCCCTCTCCACCACTTCAGACATGATTTATTCAACTCTTTGTTGACCAGCTACGATGAAGCAGGCACTGTACTCAGAGAGAATCAAAGATATAGGAGACAAAGAGTCCATAGCTTCCTTACTTTAGGGGACAGACAGGAAAACACACTGTGTTGGCCAGCACAATGGAAAGTCATGTATATTGGAGGATTTCATCTATAAAAGCTTCCTGAAAGAGATAATACCAAAGCTGAATCTTGAAGGAGTTGTCTGGGCAAAGAGGAATGCGTGGAAAACAGGGGAGGGGTCACACACAGGCCAGTGTCCTCATCGGAGTCGCTGAAGAGGACGGGTTCTGGGTTGGGGACGAGAGATGAACCCAGAACAAAGGGTAAAGCACAGTCTTGTCTGTCTTGGTAAAGAATTTGGATTTCATCCTGAAGGCAGAGCTGGGGGGCAGGCGAACAACAGAGCTGGGGCTTAAAAAGTGACCAGATTTTTGAAGGAGCACTCTATATGGAAACCGGAAAGGGAGACTCTGGGTGAAGGGACCCAGGAGGAGTCTGTGGGAGGAAGCAGATGGGAAACCATGGGGCTCAGGGGGTCACAGGGCTAGAATCTGGGCAGCCTGGAGCTAGACCGGGAAAGACAGTTGCGGGAACTGGCGTCTCTCTCTAGCTGAGAGCACTAACCCAGCACACAGTGGAGACATTCATCCATGTGCGAGCCGGAGGAGCAGGCTGGAGAGGCCGGAGTCGGGGGATCGGGGACAACACTGAGTTCAGTTTGGACAGATTGTACAGAGGCGCCAATGGAAGGGAAAGAAGGCAGGTGAACCCTGGGAGCTGGAGGTGAGCAGAAACATCCATGCAGGCTCTGGTCCTCGACCATAGGTACAGAGGTGTGTAAGCAGGGGCAGATCCAGTTTCGTGGAGCCTAAGCTTTGAGGGCCCTGTTTAAGAAAAACAATACAAATTATGAATGCAAAAGCAGGCTGACTCTGTGGGTCCTGGAAGGGGCTGTGCAGGTGAGGGGCCCTGGGGCTGAAGTTTCCTTGGCTTTATGGAAATCCACCAGGGGTGTATGCACTTTTGAGCTACCCATCTACTAGCTGGGGGAGCAAAATTCCTTAAAAAAATGAAAGTTGTTAAAATTCTTGTGAGCAATACTAACTAAAAGATTGAGGCAGGGAGAAAGTCATAATGAATTAATTGCAAGAAGCTAAGGGCCTCCCTCATTATCACTCCTTATTGCTCTCTTTTTAAAAAAGTCTAACTTGAAAGTGGAATATTCTGTATGCTTTAAGGTTAAGAAACTTTTAGGTCTGTTTTTCATACGGGGCTGTCAGAATGTATCCAATTGCAAATCAAATGAAAATTTGAAGACAAAATTTAAGAAAAGCCAACTGTTCCATCCAGTGACCCTCCAGAATAAGACACTCCCTAAGAACACATGATTCGGGGATCTCCAGCTCAAGAAAATGTATTCATTCAGAATCCAGGGTGGGGAAGGAATCTGTTTAAATTAGTAAAATTCTGAATTATGAACTGTTTTTGAAAGAATCACATTTCTGTTACTTTTGAGTCATGGAATCACTCTAACTTAAATCCAGACCCTCTCCAAGAAAGTTATAAATTGCAAATTAGGAGATCTGGAGGCCAAAGTGCGGCGGAGCCCTGGCAGAGGCCGGGCGGTTGGGACTGACGAGCACAGACAGATGAGGGCGCTGGTGCAGAGGGTGAGGCAAGAGGAGGTGGCCACACCATTCTGCATTTTAAACTCCCGTAGAGCAGCAGCCACAGTATCTACTAGGGGCTGTGTTGTGGGGAACCCAGTTCCGAGGGCAGAAAGGAAACAAAGTTTGCTTTCAGAGATCTTCACTCCTGTGGACGCAACTCTGGAGAGTCTGGGCTTGTCTCAGCTTGAAGCAGCAGCCTGGCATAGCTTTTAAAATGAAAATGTAAGCGACTTGAATTGTGAAAATTGACCAAAGTATGTATGTTAAACAAGGGTTCCTGGAGGGAAATGTCAGAGACAAAAACAAAAATACAATAAAATACATAATGGTATTGAAAAGTTCTCGAACTTGTTAAGTAAATGACAGAAAAGCCCCAGAACTTGCCAGGACACAGAAGCTGAAGTGACCTTGAAGGCTGAGGAAGGACACTGCTGGGTTAAGGAAGTCTTGAGGAATTTTGGAGTTAATGAAACAATGAAGCAGCTTTTGTCACCAGGGAAACAGATAGTCCTGAGGTGTAGACTCCAATGATTTTCTCAGGAGTAAGAAAGGAGACTATTTATAATATCAAATTCACTTCCATGTCGATACTCCACATTGCTTACCATTTTCCTTTCTCATATTTGGAGTTGGGTTCTTTCATTTCTATTTCTACAAGGCTGAGAAAACAAGTATTCTTCCAAGGTGGTTAAGTTTCTTATAAACTAGACAGTGACTCAGCTGAGAGGTCAGAAAAGACTTCAGCAATAATGTAATTTGAAAGGATTTTATTTTGAACTTCTGCCCTGCCAGCTACAAACCCAAAATGGGACATTTGCCATAGCTGCTATTTCAGCTGTGACTTTTATTCTTTTCCCCAGTTGAAGTGGAAACAAATAGAGAAACCCAGCAAGGTCATGTTTTGTGAACACTTTAGTTCTGAGGCTTAGATTATTTTCCACTTTTCCCAGTTAATTTTATGTGGCCATGCCTTCATTCATTCATCCAGATTCATTTCTTCAACAGCACTAGTCAGCGAGTGAAATGCCCTGAGAATGACAAAGTGCTAATAAGATAGTAAATGATAGGGTGGGGGCTACTTTTGATTGAGGTTATTCTGAGAGGTAACATTTAAGATAAAATCTGGGTGAGGATAAAGTCCAACCCTGCAAAGATAGGGGAAAGAGAGCTCAGGCCGAGAGGACAGCTAGTGCAAAGGCTGAATCGGAGACGCACCTGAGCGTCGTCGGGGAGTGGGAAGAGATCGAGGAGGCTGCCGCGGAGATTCCCCTAGAAAGTCTGTAGACCAGTGTGCAGGGCTCTGCAGGCTGAGGGAGTGGGGATTTCATTCCAAGTGCAACGGGAAGCTATCAAGTATTTTAAGCAGGGGAGTGATGTGATCCGATTTACATTTTAAGGCGTGCCAAGGGAGCCTCTGTAGTCACCCAGCTGAACGTGGCTGAGAAAGCACAGGAGCACAGTGGAGGGCCTCATTTTAAATCATGGTCCTGACCTCCAGCGGCCCTCCATGCTGCCTGGCAATCACACGTGGCCCTGGTCCATTAACCGCCTCTCTCCTAGACAATGCTCAATACCACCTTCTCTCTCTGGAAACCTCCCCACCTCCTCACTCCTCCTCACTCCCGCTGATGGCCTTGCTTCTGACTTCATGGAGAAAATGGACACACTCAGGGGAGCTTCCATAACCTCCGACATCAACCCCACACGACGGTATTTGTATCCAAATACACCACTGTCCCTCTGGGTTCTCTCTATTAAGTCCATCAGTCCTGTGTGAGGCCAGCGACTTCACACCCTCCCCCGCCCCCTTCTCCGGGACCTTCTCCAACAGTTCTTGTGCACGCCTGCATCATGCACATTCTACCTCTCTCCTGGATCTCTACTTCTCAGCAGTATACAAACCTCGCATGATTTGTTTCCCCCATCTTAAAATAAAAGGTCTTTGATTCCATTTTCCAAATTTAGGTGTCATCCCGACTACTTCATTGCCTTATTCCTATTTTGTTCTGTTTCTCTGCTACCATTTATAGCAAAGTTCTTCTAAAGTTGTCTATATTCACTGTTCTCAATTTCTCTCTTCCCATTCTCTCATGAACCCGCTCCAGTGAGACTTTTATGGCCACCACTCCACCCAAATTGCTCTTTTTCAAATCCCAGTCTCCAAGTTGCTAAACCCAGTGATCAATCCTCATTGCTCAGCTTAATGGCTAGCTTAGTGACTACCCCAGCATTTGACTGACTGAGCATGCCCTCCTTCCTGTAGTACTTGCTTCTCTGCCTTCAGGGATCCACCTCCTGGCTGTCCCCTACCCGTCACTCCTCCTCAGCATCCTCTGCTGGTTCCATCCTATCGCCCTACTTCCTATCTTAAGTTTTCATGCCCTAGGGCTTAGTCCCCTGAGGCACTTCTCTGTCTCCCTCACTGGCTCACTGATCTCAGACACAGTTATTGCCTTTATGTAACCAAACTCAAGGGTTTGGCCTCTTGGTGAGTGAGGAGCCGAAAAGCACGACCAAGGCTGAAGTAAAGAAAAGGTTTATTGCTTGCACAGGCAATGGAGAACACTGGGGATAGCTCCCGAAGCGGTTTCTCCCCAAGCCTAGTGCCAGTGGAGATTTTAAACACAAGAGTGCAGAGGATATGTTACAACTGCGTACCGACTGGGCTCAATCAGGGAGTGTGTGCAAGCCATTACATGTCGGGGTCAAGGTACATGTCGAGGTCAAGGTACATTACATAACAGGTTCAATGCAACATGTCATTATATAACGGGTGCATTGTAACTTTTGGACACTTGGAGCTGGAGCAAACTGCAGGGGTCTTGTTGCAACTGTGTAAGTTTCCCCGTAGGATGGCAACATCTGCAAGAACCGGGACATCACCTTCTGAAAAACAGAACATTTAGTTTCTCCTTGTCTGGAAAACATTTGACAGCCCATGTTAGTTACTGATCAGATCCTCAGTAACCCTTTCCTTGCCTGGTTCCCATCACATTCATACCATCTTTATGCCACTGACTCTGAAATTGATATCTCCAGCTTCAATCTCTCTCCTGAATTCAAGGCTTGTCTGTGCAACTGTTTGCTCTTCATCCCTTTTCAACTGTCTAATAGATAGCTCAGACTTGCACATTCTAAAGTGAACCCTGATGCCACCCAAACCTACTCCACTCGCAGTCTTTTCCACCCCAGCTGATGTCAGCTTTGTCCTACATGCTCTGGCCACAGTCCTTGGAGTCTTCCCTGACTTTCTCTTACCATCAACGTTCAGTCTATCAGGAAATTGTGTTGGCTCTTATTTCAACATATCTCGTGCTGACCACCTTCACTGCTACCCCCGATCCGAGTCTCCATGGTCTCTCTCCTTTTTACCATCATAGCCACCTGCCTGGTCCTGTTTCACCCTCTGTCCCCTCCACTCTTCTGTCAACACAGCAGCCGGGGAACCCTCTACATGAGGTCAAGCCACTCCTTTGCTCAAATCCTCCGGTGGCTCTCGTCTCAGAGTAAAAGCCTTTCGATGGCCCGGACAGCCCTGCACACCCTACTACTCTCCCTCCCTCCTCTCCTCAGCCACACTGGCCTGTGGCTGCATCCCAAATGCACTGGGCAAGCTCAAGACTCAGGCTCTTTGCACTTGTTTCGTCCGTCTAGAGTTCTCTTTCCCTCGATATCCACCTGTCTCCCCGCTTTACCTCCTTGACTTTCCTGTCACCCTATTTAAAATCACAATTGTGTCCCCAACTCTGCATCCACTTTCCTGCCTCAGCTTTTTCCAAAGCTGGTACTGTCTGTATTTTACTTGGTCTATTGTCCATCTCCTCTCACTCCATTTAAATTCCTGGAGGACAGAGAATGTTGTATATTTTGTTCACTGTTGTTTCCCAGAACTGGGAATAATTCTTTAGCATGTAATTGAAGCTCATTACTGAATGAATGAATGAATTGAATATAGGAATAAGGCAATGAAGTTGGGATGATACCTAAATTTTTAACTTGAGAAACTACATGGATGGTAAGATTGGGAAGCCTGAAAGAGGACTAGGTTTCAGGGCAGGGGAGATTACAGAGTTCTGTTTGGGGTGTATTAATTTTGAGATGTCCATTAAACATCAGATAGATACATTATTAGTCGGCAGCTGGATATGTACGTCTAAAATTCTGGAGACAGAGGGTTAGGGTCAGATTTGGGAGGCCATCAGCTGTTAAGTGGTATTTAGGTTTTGGAACAGGATGAGATCACCTAGTCAGAGAGCAGAGAGAAGGGCCTGAGGTCCAGGACCGAGCCCGAGACGCCGCCAACATTTAGAGACCAAGCAGAGGAAAGGGAGTGTCCAAAAGGACTGAAAGGAACCAGCAGTGAGGCGGGGGGAGCCAGCAGGTAGCACTGAAACCAGAAGCATCATCTAGGAGGTAGACTGGACGACGGTGGATGCCGCTGAGGCCAACACAAAGAGGGAGGTGACCACAGGCTTGTCAGGTGGTCTCAGTGGAGTGAAAGGACTGAGGGTGACTGAGAAGGTTTGTGGGGAGAGTGGAAGTTTGTGAAGAACCAGCTACAGTCCACTCTTTCAAGTTTCGCTCTGAAGGGGCGCAGACAGGATGGTCACACCCTAGACTGTGGCTGCCAATCGCTGCTGCATTCTCAGCATCCCCCTCCCCTGGAACCACTGTGTTCCAGCTCACATCCTCGAGTACCCGCACTCAGCAATCTTCAGCCACACCAGGACCTGGAATCCATCGAGCAGCTGTCCCATGTCCCCACTTACCTGCTCAGATACCATGGGCCACCACCCCTCCCTTCACCCGCCTCTCTCCCTCCATCATTCAGGCAAAACTTCACTCTGAGTGATCCACTTTACTTAGCTTATTTTATCCCTGCATCCAAGGAGCTAAACACGGCTCCAGAAATCACATAACTATGCTGACAGGGCTAGTTTTAAATTTATGAACGTGGATCTCAAGCAGGCCTGCCAGAATGTCCTGCATTTCCCTGGTGGTGACTTTCCTGCTCTCCGGGATGATTACCTCACACACCCCCCCCCCCGCCCCGCCCCATCGAGCCTCCAGCACTACTTTCCACTTCCCTTACCCTCTGCTGATGACTTGCTTTTCTAGTTCACTGAGAAAACAGAAATAGAGAGACCACCTCATCCCCCACGCCCTCTCCTCACCTATCTACGTCTATGCCCACAGCCTCTGCCTTGTCGCAAAGGCCAGTTCTTCCATTTGTGCACTGAGTATGGCATCAATTTCCCCTTTCTATGGGAGTATCGTTGCACGTGCACGCCTGCACACACACACACAGAGCTGCAGTGTTTCCATCGTAAACAAATACCTCCGTAGACCTCAAATTCCCTCCAGGCACCGGCCCATTTCCTGCCCCCACTTTTCGGGTCCAGAGTGCTGTTTGCTGTCTCCATGTCCTCACCTTCCAGTCTTTCTGAACTCACTCCACTCAAGCGCTCTTTCCCATTGTCTTACTCGAAGGCGACCGACGTATGACGTGCAAGTTACCACCCCTCAGGGGCATCCTCAGTCCCTATCACTTGACTTCCCAGCACGTGCCCGGGTCCTCACACTCATTCAAGCTCTCACTTGTCTTCTGGAGCGCCACACTTCCCTGCTGCTCCTCCTGTCAGTCCGTGGTCTCCTTGCCTTCCTCTTCCTCCTGCCCGGGACTCGGTCCTTAGACCTCCTCTACCTACACTCACTTCTTCGGTCCATGCCCGTGGCCTGGTGAGCCATCCATAAGCTAATGAGCCCAAATGTGCATCTCCAGCCTGTGACCTCTACCTGACTTTCCAAATCCAGATCTAACTGCCCACTTAGCACCTCCCGTTGGAATGTCTCACAGGCGAGAGGCACAACTGGATCCCCAGTCTCATTCACTCACACACACACACATTCCTCCACAGGCTTGCTGCTGGGGGCTGGGGGAGGGGGCTCCTCAGGCCAGAAGCTTAGGACTCATCCATGCTGTCCCGTACACCGCACATCGACACTATCAGTCAGTCTTGTTAGCTGTTAACAAAACATACCACGAGTCTGACACCTTCCACAGGACCATTCTCACTCCAAGCCAGCATCTGTCACCTGGACCACACGAACCTCCACACTGCTCTCCTTCCGGCACCCGCCCTCCAGTGCATCCTCCACACAGCAGTAGAGCGCCCCTCCAACCTCATCTCTGTCAGTCACGTCCTTGCCAGGCTCTGGCCACACTGGCCTTTCTGTAAACACTTGCAATTCTTCACACTTCATTCCAGTTTCTGATCACGTCACCTCTTGAGAGATGCCCACAGTGTGACAGTCGCCCCGACTTTGTCCTTCTTTTCCTTTCCTGTTACCCTCCTCATCAGCACTTTCACTACCTGAAACTGTATGCTTCTGTGCTGGTCTCCTCTATGAAAATGGAACCCCCTTGAAAGCAGGAGTCTTTATCCACAGTACCAGGCACGCTGCGCCCACTCGAGTAACTGGTTAAATTACAGGAAAAGATATTTGAAAGGAAGAGAGGTTCAAAGGTGGCCTTGTCTTGTTTTTAAATAGACGTAAGATACTAGAGCATATTTTTATGCTGATGGGAAGAATCCTGTAGAAAAGAATGTTAGTGCAAGAGCAAGGGAATAATGGAGGAGGCAGACAATGTAGATGTAAGTACAGGCATATTGGTAGAGTTTGCGAAATGAAATAGGAGCTGGGACGTTATCTCCGTTAGTTCCATCCTTGGACTGCTTCCCTGCAGGCAGGAGGGACGCGGCTGCATTCCGAGGAGACACCCCACCTTACCGTTCGCATGCGATTGACCCAAGTTCTGTGGTATACTGACTTTCACGATACATCAAGGCTTTGCAATAAAGATGTCTTTTTTTGCATAGCTAAAACATTAAATCCCCAGGGTGATTTAAAAACTAATAGCCTGCACATTTTTTTCAGGTAATGTAAACTAAGAATGATACATTCTAGTGCTTCTCTCTTTCAGGAACTATGTGAAAAACAACATTTGTTTTATGAGTCATCAGCAAGAGGAATTAGTGCCAAAACAGCTTCAAAGAAGAAACCCCCAGGAACAGCTCTCGGAGGGTAAAAAGCTGTGTGATGCAGGACAAGCGTGGCAGCCTTCTCCGGAGACCTAACGGCCTCAGGACCTCACACGTGGATGGAATATAGGAACACGTCGTAGGAGGGTATCTATGACCACTCCCGTTTCTCTGCAGTGTAATGGAGCTAGTTTTAAAGAAACACTGAAATTACAAAGATAATCTTTAATCTCCACCCCACCAAAAGGAACCACAAAAGGTAGATGAGGTACAAGCTCCCAAGTGATTCTTTCTTACTCTGAGCAGGATACCAGGTCCAAAAAAGAAAAAAAAAATCCCGGCTGGTTCAGTCTTTTCCACCTTTTTCACAGAGCAGCCTTGAAGGAACGACTATGAACCAGTGATGCGATCAACTCTGACCTTAAGGTCTGTGCGTACAGAGGCCAGCTGCAGCTTTATTATTCACAGAAGTGTTCTGAACACGAGCTTCCCGGTGTTTGCACACTAGGACACTCCCTGCACTGGGTCTTGTAGACAAGAACCGGGACACAATGTGGATAGTCGTGGATATGTGCCAGGTTAGGACAGGGTCCTAGCTAGGATCTTAGCGAGAACTCCTCACTACAGTTCAACAAGGATGAAGATTACACAGCTTACTTCATGAATTATGAACCACAATGTAATGCAAAATATCCTTTTATGAATTTCATGTCTTATAAAATATTAAAAAAACAATTCTGCAAGAGTTAAGAAAAATAAGTATTTCCCATTTTTAAAAATATGAATAGAAAGGACACTCTCAAAATCCTGGGACCATATTTATTTAGAAATAGCTGCTAGTAAAACACTAAAAGAAGGATCCAGGCCTTTAGGTTATTTACAAATCTCCAAGCAATTAGGATCGAGTTATTAAGTCAAGCGTATACAATTCTCTTTGCAAGGCTTCCGTGATAACTTGATAGCGACCCACAGCTTCCCGCAGCTCTCCGCTCCCCTCGGCAACGTCGCTACCTCAGGCCACGGCACGCGGGCCGGAACCGTGCCGACCCTAGGTGACTGCAGCCGACAGATGACAGACACCGGGACTCCCTCCCCGCCTTCTCTGTGATGGAACAGAGACGGCCCCTGCACCCAAAACTCAGGCTTCCACCCGCACAATGGATTGCTCCCTTCTGCGTTTCCCCAGTTGAATTTTAAGACTTGGTGAGGCATTTTACCAACAGAATTTGGATATGACAGAACATCTACAATAAAGAATCTCAAACCATTTAAGTAGTAACCCATTAAATTACTAATACTAAGGGGCCGGCCCGTGGCGCAGCGGTTCTGTTCACGCTCTGGCAGCCCGGGGTTCGCGGCCCGCAATGCACCACCTGTCAGCCCTGCCGCGGGGCGTCCCATACAAAGTAGAGGAAGATGGGCACGGATGTTAGCCCAGGGCCAGTCTTCCTCAGCAAAAAGGGGAGGATTGGCAACGGATGTTAGCTCAGGGCTGGTCTTCCTCGCAAAATAAAAAGCTATGAGAGACACACACACAAAAAGTATGAACAATTTAACTTGAAAAATACAAAAATATGATTAATCTGAAGAAAAGAGAATCCTGAGTCAAAAACCCTTTTAATTTAGCTTGGACTCTTCCTATTAGCCTGTAACAAACTGCCCTCGTTTGATAGAAGGGTGCGTGACCCACTACATCCCCTTGTAACAGTGGTGAGACTCTCATCTATGTAAGCAATAGTAAAACTGGATCATCAGAGACTCAGGACGATGACTTAAAGTCCTGGTTCTGAAACGTACTGTCGCAACTAAAACTGGCGGGGGAGTTATGAGGACAGGAGATTTGAGATCTTAGTTCTGTGCAGTACATTTCATCAGCAAGCCCAAGCATGCACTTTCTGTTCATTTGTTGGTTTTGGAAGGAGAAAAGAAAGTGTGTTCTGTAGAAGATCAATTTAACAAATCCATTACAAATCTTCGGTAGGTAGAATTATATGCTGAGATTTGAAAACAAAAATAGAGACAGGTAACCAATACGAACTTGTTTTCTTTGCCAAGTATCGGAGATTGTAAGATATTTAACAAAATTGTTAACATTTCCTTTGAAGTTCAAACACTCTATGTACTTGAGATAGTTTTTGGTTTAGTCGTTCGTTGTAAATGGGCAGTAATTTCAGCATCTTAAACACTCTTATATTTTTCTTTTATTATCCTGACTCTAAAACTAAGTAATTCTGTCTTCAAACTAATTTTCACCCAATACACCCCCAATGAGAACTCGGAGTTCAAAAATAGACAAGAGGAAATACTTATAATTTGTATGTATATATTCACAGTTTTATTTATAAAAAATTTACAGCACTTGTGAAAAGCCAGCAGAAGACATCAGACACGCTCCTCTCCCCAGTTTTGTTAAGTTTCGGGGGTCACCATGCTCCTTCGCAGGTGACGCTCCTGCAGCAGCCCTGAAGCCAGACCAGCCGATTGTCTTTCCTCCTCGCTTCTGAGGAAGCATTTTGATGAACTCCTGATCCACCTGGTTTTCAAGTCACTCGAATACTGAAAATGTTACGAGGTCCGGATCTGCACCTTGGCCATACAATCATGTCTCTTCTCCCTTTGTGTATTTCTTCTTTGTGAACATTGCAGAACAGGAGGTCACTTATCACTGTTAATTAAAACTAAGTGGAAAATCTCAGATTTTTAACAGTCTGCCTAGAACATGTAACTATTTCATTGAACTTTATTCTCTATATTTTATGAGGCTACCTAGCCTACTGGATCTTAAAATGAAGCAAATAAACACAAATGTGAAAAAAGAACAACAGAAGTCTGAAAATCACAATTAAGTCTTTCACAAGAAAGAAAATATGTTATCCTTTGCCCCCGACTCATGAGGGACTGAGAGGCAGGGTAGGGGAAGGCATCGAGAAGAAAGAAGATAAAAATAAACACAAAATATTATGTATTGTTCAGTGCAGTGCTTAAGCTAGGTTTTCAAGATTTTATAATATGGTAAGGAAAACAGAAATAGTACTAGAATATGGAGGTTAAGACGTTGCAATTTTTCACAAAGGTTTCAAACCATTTCGGGAATTCAGGTGTTAGTGGAAGATTGTGTTGGAATTGGAATACTGTCTCTGTTAAGTTTTAACTGAGAAGCTACTTGATTCTCCACTTAGCTTTATTTTTAGGTAAAACCATCGTAGCTTATACTGAACTCTGCCACGTGAGTAGCAGAGCACAGCTGCAGCCTGGTCCTGCGTTCCCACCCCGGGGCTCAGGGTGAGCCGGAGAGCCGCTGTTTCACAAACGCACACGTATTATCACAAATGCACACGTATTATAACTTGAAGAGTAGCAATCCCATATACTGAACAATCACTCTTTAGCTCCATTAAATAAGACACAGCAAGGGGAAAGACATATCTTGCAAAATGGCTTTCATTTTGTTCAAGTTCAAGGTGAACTAATTATAATTATACTGTGGCACAGAGGCAGCTTGTGGGCACTTGTCGAACAGCACAACCTATCAACTTCTGACAGGACTCTCATGAGCCATGAGTACCAACCTCACGTTACTTTCCCGCAACCAGAACTGAGTCTGTCCAGAATAACACGGGGACGTACGAGGTACAACCCATCACAGCTTCTTTCTCATATCCATCTTGTAGGTAAGAGCTTCTCTTTTTAAAACTACAATTTTGTAACTTTTAAAAGATATTTAACATTTTCTGTCATATTAAATTAGCAACATAAAACATTATGCTTAATCTATAAAGTTCTACTCCAGTTCCCTAGAATTTATATACATGTTTTTATGTCTAATCTGCGAGGAAAAGATTCCTATTTGATATTTGGTAACAGAGCGTTAGAAGATACTGTACATGTGGCATATATATATTTACAAAATACACTTCAAAGAGAAGTCAGCACACTTTAGCAAAAGTCTAAGCTTGCATAGATTAAAAAAAAATTATGAATACAGTTTTTGTTAAAATAGAAAATGGGGAATAAAAGTTATAGAATGGATATGAAGAGAGATCTTTTCCAAATTTTTATTTGTGCACATTCAATTGAAAAAGATAACTTTTACAGGTTCTTTGGTGCCCATATTCAGCATACAAAAATGTAAAAGACTATTCACAAATAAAACACATTAGCTCAAACTGGAAAAAAATAACAACAACGAAACAACTGAAGGTAGTGCACACTGCGACAGCTCTGCTATGGGGACATGAGAATCACTGCGAAAATAAATAGAGTGTCCTTGTGTAAAAGCAGCAACGTCATGTCTTGTAAACTTCCTTTTATGTTACAGCAAGGTCTGAAACAAAACCCTCCGGGCCCGGAGCCTCCACTGCGGCCGTGAAGGATGAGTCTGCTTCCTCAATTACTGTTGGTCCAGTTCTCCTGTTTTGAGTCCAATGTGTGGCAGGTTTTAAAAGGTGCTCAGTTAGGGACTCTAACCAATTAAGCGATGAGTTATAAAATTTCTTTCCTGCTTTCAAACACGAACGGGTAAATCTGTTCCACAGCAGTAGCCACAGCCTTGACGTTTGGCCCTATAACACACACGGGGGGCGGGATGGTGAGAGCAGGCCAAGGAGAACAGAGGAAAGCTGATTTCCCAGAATTAAAGATATCCAAGCAGTTTAGGACGTCAGGTTAATTGTTTTAAAGAAATCTACACTTACGTAATTATACACACACGATCGTCACAAAAACCAAGAGAAGAAACACTTCTCCTGGACAATTAAAGGGAATCTGAAACATGAACTGAGGTTACGCCTGCTGTTTCAGGGACCAGGGTGAAAGAGCAAACACACAAACTGCGCACACACCACCACGCAGGAGGAGAGAGCGCGGTGACGTGCTCATCAGAGGAAGGATAAAGGAGGGACTAGACACTACACCCTTCAGCCACTCAGTCTGGCTTCTGGTTAGGCTTCGAGTGACGCTCAAAGGAGCATCAAGGAACCCGGCAGAGGGAAACAAAGCTGCTTCCAAGTGTCGGGAAAGCAGAGGGCTGTCACAGCCCACGCAGTCTATACTCCCACAGACGTGCTACCACTTGGTACCCACGTGTATATTACTAATCTGGCTATCTCACCCTCACAGCTTCAGTCAACAGAAAAAAGCACAAGGGAATGAAGTGACACTGCCTACTGATTAATCCACATAACACTAGGAACAACTTTTTAAAAATGTAATCTTTCATTTAAATAGCTAAAAAGAAACATAAAAAAGGACAAAGAAGAATATTTCCATAAAATTTATTTTGAATAAAAATGATTTCACTAACACACACTTACCTCTTTTCAAAGATCCTGAAAATGGACATGTGCACCCCCGGTGAACCCTGCCAGCACCCACATCTTATCCCACCCTCTCCTTCCTGGCTCCCCTCCCCACACACTGTACCGCGCTTGGCCCAAGGGAACCACTCACGCACTCACTGAACTGTTAACATTTCATAGCATATTCCAGACGTAAATATATAATGTAAACTTATTAACCAGGTCAATTGTCTTGTTTGTTATTGTGTTGCTTAATTGTTAACTCAATAAATATAGGTTTTATATATGCATTGTTTTATTCTATACTTGGCAGAGAAGAAACTTATCAATAGAATTTGGGGCCTCACATAAGTCTGGACTCTAAAATGTAGAAACAGACAGTGGAAAGAGGGGAACAAATAGACTTGTTCCCCGCCACTCCATTTTTAAGATTCAGGCACAACCCTGGCAAGACACTTGAAAAGTCTCCAAGGGAGATGTGAAAACCCACGGATGAGTCAAAACTAAAGCTTATTTGTTGAGCATCTAAAAGTGTCAATTAGTAATTTTTATTCTCCTCTAAGGATTGAAGGAACAAACAGAAAAATTCAAGGACACTAAAGAAATTCTCTTATGTCAATTTTGCTGAAGGTTGGGCCTGACTCCCAAGTAATGTCTCTGTAAAATTAACACCACATGCCTTTAAACTCACCCTGCAGGCTAATGCTACCCTCTGACATCCATGTCCGCTATTCTGAATCCACCCCTTCCAAACACTTAAAGACTCAAAGATACAACAAAATACACATAAAATATAACTAATAACCATCAATTATATTTGAGTATTTTGCTTAGGTAAAACCTCTATGAAGTTCATAAAATGGGTTTCTCGAGTATTTTAAATACAAGATATCATAAATTAAAAAATCATACTAGGAACATATATACTAGAATCTTCTTAACAGCTCCAAATTGGAAACTACCCAAATGCCTGTGGACAGTCAGTTCACATGCTGGACACTACCGAGCAATGAGGACAAGGGGTCATGACTGCACGGAGCAGTACAGAGGACTCGCACTAAGGTGACGCCGAGTGAAAGGACACAGACACAAAACAGGACACAGAAGATTTACAAACAGTAGATAAAAGCAGGTAAAACTAACCCACAGTGTTCAAGTCAGGAGACCGGGTCCCCGGAAGGGGACAAATTGGACACTATTTCTCTTTTGAGGGCACCTCTGATCTCACTCAACCTGTAACTGACAAGCTTGGTTTCAATATCATAAAATACCTGTTACTGTGATACTTCCTGTCGAAAAAATCTGTAATGTAGCTCTTAGAGATTTTATCCGATAGCACACAGCAGGATGAAGTTCAGGTTCGTAACTATATAAAAAAAGCCACAATTAATATAAATATTTATAGCCTGATGAGTAATCTCAAATTCGGTTAGTTATCTTGATTCTTCACCCACCTGGCATGAGGTCTATTGTTCTTCGTGAATTCTGGCAATCGGATTTCAAATGGCATGTTACACACCGCCAAAACGTTAACAACTTTAAAATCTGTAAATATTACCTTTAGGAGAGACGTAAAGCTCAATGAATTATTTTGAAACAAAAAAATCTGCTCATAAGGGTAATCTTAGTAATTAAGTTCCAATCCTTAAAAATGAGAGCAAACAAGATAAAACAAACATCTGAAGCATGGATTTTGTATTTTAAGTTATCGGTGACTCCCTAATGCTATGATTAAAGGGAAAAAAAACTTCATTAAAAAAATAAAGCCTGAGATAACTACATGATTAAAACAGTACAACCGGGGTCTTTTGAACCTTAGATTTAATTTAATTTTTTTAATACTTTAAATGGAATATTAAATCAACTAGGATAAAAGAGAGAATAGTGAGGGAAAAAATTAAAGCAGAGTCCTCCTTGAAGAGTCAAAATGGAAAAGCTGTCACTTAAAACTCCCTAACAAGTGAGTGTACCCTAAGTTCTGAAGGTCAGACTTTTCGACATGCAGTCAGGAAAAAGGACATTTTGGTGAGTTTAGTTAAATGTTTGTTTTCTCTTGAAGGATAGAGTGAGAAAACTGTGTTTATAACTAACTGGGATTTCTCTCACCATTTCTAACGCTATGCTAAGAAAAGCTCCAAGGCTGAAAACACCGTCCTCCCAGTGTTAGTAACTTCTGCCACTCCCACCAACATCCTGAATGGTTTCATCCCGCTATCTTTTCAAAGGTTCCCAGTAAAACCACAATCGCGGATGAACTCAGCAGCTGCACAACACAGATGGAGGAAGTCATAACGCTGTGCAGAGTGGCCCCCGCCAACCGCGGCTCTCCGCACTGCACTCTCTCCTCGAGCACCAACACCCCACCCACCCCGCGCTGCAGTGCCTTCCCATCACCTCCGTCAGGGGAGACGGTCATCAGAGAGAAACTCTACCCCCATCACTCCCCCACCAGCAATCTCCATCAGCCCAGGACCACCTCTTCAGAGACTACAGCTCACCTTTCTCTCTCATTTACTCATCATTCGCACGTGACCTAACAAGTCCATAATATGTATTCACTTTATTCAAATTTATGCCTCTACAAAATTCTATTTGATAAGGCCAAGCTGCCAGCGATGGTCACTGTTCTACAAGTGTGAGAGCCTGCCGATGAGCGTGTGCGTGTCAACAGGGTCCCGCTGCTCTCCACTCATCCTCCTGACATACCACTTTTGAGATGATCAAAAACATGGCCAAGATCCTTTACAAATACCCACATGGGCAAGTTTTACTATTAAATTTTTGTACTGAACGATAGTATTAAAAAAACCTAGATAAAGGTTAATCATAAGAGGAGTTTCTGTGAGGATTTCTTTAATCTATTAATTTATAAATTTTAACTTTACAAAAACAAATCCTTGACTATTTGCAGCATGGATATTATTTGGAAAATTTACCTGAAAACCTAGTTTCTGCAGACTGCGGGCTAAACGTCTGGCACCAAATTTAGCTTCTTCTTCACTATGGTTTTAAGGAAAAAACAAAGATTACTGGTTATACATGATATAAATTTTATACTGAGGAACATGACAAATTGTACACATGATTTTGTTTTTACGTCTAGGACAATGTCCTTTCCATGAGGGGAGAATTAAAAAATAAAAATTAAAAACCCAAGTAACATTTACCTTGTTGCTCCAGTGCAAATAATTTTTCCTGAGGACCAAATTGTAGCTGTAATTCTAGGTTTTCTAAGCTTCATTAATACTTTCTGCAAAACAAAACAAAACTTATTACATAATTAGTGTGAATTTTCACACATCGTTCTGCTCTATGTGGCCATTTTACTGTTTAAATACTACTCCAAGCTTACCCCAGACTGAAATAACTGTTCTCCAAATCACCCATTCTGAAATCAAGTACCATACTGAACACAAAGAACATATTAATCCAAAAGGACATTTAATTAACTAAAAATACAAGACCTGCATAAATCTCTCACTATACACTTGAAAGCAATGTATCACAAGTATGTGAACACTTCAGGTTTCATCCCACTGGGGTCACATAACTGAGATTTGCAATTTGCACAGATCCTCAAACATGCCAACCATGTTCAGTGCCTCAGGGGTTTCGCAGTAGCTGCTACTTTCATCTGGAATAGCCTTCCTTTAATATCCAGGTCTCTCACCAGATGTCACCTCACAGAGAGGCCTTCTCTGGCCATTCCACCAAAAGACCCCACCTTCCTGGCTCTCTAACTTCTAACCCTGCTTTATCCTGCCTCATGGTACCCATCGCTACTTTACATAGTGTCTTACAGTTGAGATGTCTATTACATATTCAAGTTCGACATGCAAATCTTGAATGAAGGAGAAATGTTGGAGCTGGAGATGAAATTTTAGATTTCTGAGATATGAAAGACATTTAAAGCTATGGGTTTGAATGAAATTATCTACAGAGTGAGTATAAATAGGTCAAGGACTAAGGTCCAAGATAACATGTGAATTTAAATTTTCATTGCAACTGTTCTTTTATGGAAATATGAAATGTTTTACTGAATAATGCAACAAATAAATGAATCAGACATTGCCCCTTAAAACTCTTGTTACATTTTGAGTTCCTCCCTTTCTCTGTCACATGCCTTATCATCAAACTAGAAAGCTATTAAATCTGGGGAGACAAAATTTACCAAAGATCCAAAACGAAATTTGAGCTGAAATATGTTATGAAAGTTCATGCACAAGTGGCTGAATTATTCTACATTTAACTGTCTCACCATTAGCTTATCCATTAACTCAGATTTTTCTGTTAACCTTCCTAAGAAAAACAACTTCTCTGCCATACAGTACGCTCAAGTTCCAAAGCAGCATTAGGCATTTTCCTCTCTTTTTAGACATATGTATTCCTTTTTCAGAGTAAAGATGGCATTATTGATGAACCTGAATATCCTTAATTGTGAGTCACTGAAATTTTTAATTGAACTTAATTCATCTTTACTTAGCTTTTTCTAGTACTAAGAACTAATGATAATTTACTGAGGTATACTGGCATCTAATTTTTAGAGCTTAAATAGAGCCTCTATATACATTATTAATTTTCATAAAAAATGTATGGTAAGATATACATCTTACTATTCTTCAGTTTATAAAAGCCAAACGAATATCCATTGTCATTTATAATGTTAATCTCAAAACACTAAGGTTAAAAGCAAGTTACTAGGTTCTACTTTAAATATTACAGGTTTAACAAAAACTAAAACTTAAAATGTCCAGGTTAGCATATGAACCATAACATTTTCAGAAATTTGTTACTAAAAAATACCCACTACTGTGGCTAATTAAAGAGGGGGATGACAACATACTACAAAAATTACTATATATATATATATTTGTGTGTGTGTATTAGGGCATCGTTCTAATATAACTATTTTTGAATGAGTGTACATGAAAGTCTAACTGTCCTCTCCTCTGTTAAAAGAACCCAAGAGAACAATGAACTGTCTAGTGGCCAGTGAGTTCAGTGGAAGGACATGGAGACAGGCATCTCCAGGGCAGCTGCTCTGTGAAGGGAGAACCTTCTGCAGGGCTCCCCACCGTCTGCAGGACACCTAGCGCACCGCCAGGTGCTCACAGACTACCTGTAGGATGAACACATTTTTCTCTACCATTCAGAGCATGATAAAACTAGCTCTGTAGCACACGTACCAAAATTCAGATACTTACTCCGACATCACGCTTATAAATTACATTTGCTCCCTCCAAAGCAATCTTTCTTAAGTTCAAGTGGCATCTTGTTCTAAAAACACAGACTACATTTGTAATTAGAATGT
Source organism: Tapirus indicus (assembly GCA_031878705.1). Classification (NCBI taxonomy): domain Eukaryota; kingdom Metazoa; phylum Chordata; class Mammalia; order Perissodactyla; family Tapiridae; genus Tapirus; species Tapirus indicus. Next base: position 52,951,571 of record CM062933.1, on the reverse strand, counting down.
CCAATGCAACATCACTGTCTGCATCCATTGGGGTAGTTTAAAAACTTAGCTTCCCACCACGAAGATCACATCCTGAGAAAAAAACAAAATAAAGTAATTACTTATTATTAAAGTTTTGTTAATTTATTTTTCACAAATAATCTTGAAAACTAAAATGCAAGAAATGAATCCATATTATTTATTTTTCAAAAGTTACTCAAATCATGTCCCTTCTTTTCCCCACTAAAAATGTCATTTTTCAAAAGGTAACATGTCATATAAAATCCTTCAAAATTTGGACCTAAGCTTCATTCCTTAAAATTACTCAGTATCTTTTCCACGCCAGGAGCTTGCCCGACTTCTCTCCTGCTCCTGAACTTTACGACCACCATGTGCCAGGTGCACCACAGCCATGGCGATCCCACAAGCACACCATGTGCAAGGGCCGGACTCTACAGTCCCAACGTCCAACCATTAATGGTACTCTGACCTACCTCACACAACTCGCCAGGGCTATGAAAAGGATGACCCATTTCTCCTCTATTTTGGGGACAGTAACTGACTAGGTGTAAAGAAGCAGAAATATTAATTATGAGATTTACTAACAGACGTTTGTCATTTACCATTCATTCACTATTCTCTCAGTGAACACCTTCTCTGCACTGAGGACACTGGAGAAAAAAAACAAATAAGGCAAAGTCACTCGTCCTCAAGCAGCTCACAAGCCTGCGTGTGTAGGGAGGAGCTCGAACAAAGAGCACAATACCATTTTTATCAAGATCACACTCTTCCAAAATAAGTATCTTTTCAAAATTATGATAGGAGCATTTCTATAAACCAACCAACCGAGAATGAGCCCCAGTTTTCAACTAAATACATGACCCATGTCCACCTGAAAAATTCTCTCTTTGACGGGCTTTCCACATCTTAAAAAATAAGTAATGGTAATTCAGCTTACCTAACCCACAGAGAGAAAATGAGAAAATAGCAATACTGTTATTCTAATTATCTTTACGATTCCTCACAGTCACAGTATGAAGGACTAGTATTCTTCATAAGGACTCAAATCATCATGTGACTAAAACGACGACGATGCCAAGAGTCCAGACAGAGAACACTCGAGCCGGTTCTTCGGCCTCCTGGCGTCTGACAGAACCCGGGGCCAGTCGGACGAGACGCCCGGCACCTGGCGGGGTCAGTTCCGCGTCCCGCGTGCATCTCAGCTGCATTCTGGTCTCTCACCCTTCTACTCCCCGCCACCTGCTTATCTTTCTGTTGTTCTGTTCTCTGTGTATGTCTGCGTAACCCCCAATCATTTCTGTGTACGGGGCTGGGACAGGGTGGCCGTGGGGCCTGAAGGACAGACACAGGGGTGGACAGAAGCCGTCATCAACACTGGTCTCAAGCGGCAGGCTCAGTGCGCCACGCGATCCATCTGCGCTGGGTGCCCATCTGTGACGGGGAACGGACGGTCCCTACCAGGTAAGTGTTGCGGGGATTATACGAGCGCACGAAAATACTCAGCACATGTATCTGGGAAACAACAACACAAAAACCACAGTGATTACGAATAAAGTAAGTTCAAGTCAACAGGCAGAGTAGAGATTTCTTAGCATCACCTCCCACGGTTATATTATACCCCAGATACTGAGCCGTCTGAACACCACTTTCTATGTTCCTAGAAAAACGGTGAAATAACTGTGAGGGGGAGGCTCCCAGTTGCTTACCCCAACATCCACTCCACCCCCCTTCATGGTGAATAGAACCCAGACATCCACTGGGTACACTGTGGTAGAAACAAAATATACACTTCTAAGGCTCCCTGGCAACAGGTACAGCCGAGAGGCCACATGACTCTACTGGTCAGTGAAATGTAAAAGGAAATGGTTTTGCGTCTTTGGGGAAGTCTGCTCCAAGGGAACTAAGCCAGCCAAGACCTTTGTCTTTCTGCCCTTCTTCATTTCTGCTGCCCGGAGTCTGGCGTTGAGAACTGGAGCTCAAGTAGCCGTTTGGGGTCATGAGACTATGAGATAGGGATGCCGGTAGAACAGTAAGACAGAAGAAGCCCGAGTGTTCCTGACACTGTGACCTTATTTCCCGTGCACTTCCTTATTCCAGACTTCACGACTATGAGAGAAAAATCAATTTCTATCTTAAGTCTCTCTTAGGTTGGAGATTTTTGTAATATCCACCCAAACCTAATCCTAACTGATACACATCCCATGAGAACAGGCCACAGAAAAGCACTACTTAAGGAGAAACTACTCATGAAGAAATCGTGTCAAATTTACTTTCACACAGATTTTTTTACATCCAAAAGGCTCAAACAAATGGACTCAGATCTCCTACTCGAGTACTGAACTACTGAACTGTCTAAGGGGAGAATATAAGGACTATATATAAGATAAGAATAAGTCAAGAAAGAAAGGGTAAAGCAAATCTTTGTGAATGCAAAGAAGCCTTGAAATTAATTCAAAATTGATGATTGTTTCTACACTTCAGCAACTTAAACTCTAAAAATGAGGTCATGGGCACAAGTTCATCATAAGTTAGGAAATGTTCATATTTTAGATGAGTAACATGAAAGCAGGCTCAGGAAATAGTATTGCTTTAGTTAAGTTTTAAATGAAGGATATAATATGAAGTCAGTACTAAAAAAAAAAGCAGCATCCAACATGCAAGACTCCACATTTATGAAGCAGTATTTAAAAAGAAAAGACCCATTTGCAATCAGTTTATCTATCTCGTGAAACGAGAGAGCAGTTCTGAATACCTACAAAGATTCACTTCCTACAGCCACGCACGTCACGTCTCTTTTCCAAAGGACAACGGTGACCCAGTGGAAGAGGCCATCTGGATTTCTACAGAGCGTCGGACAGCCTGTCACGTCCCTTCTAATTTTAAGTGTAGCTAAATAATTATCAATGGGTAAAAAGGCCTACCTGAGTAAACTTCATTCCCAGCACTCAAGAACTGATTACCCCGAGAGTAGCTCAAAAGGCTTAGGTTATTCCTGAAAACACGCACACATAACTTTGTTTAAATTAAATTTAAAAAACCAAAAAAAACCCAACCAAACTGCTCTAGGAAAGATCGTGGAAACTAACTCCCACTAGGGAAGAAACGGTCCCAGTTGTGACTAATATGGTCCCGGATGCTCTATCTCACCTCCCACTGTCCTGAGCTTCCTGAGGCCCAAGACCACGTCTTAGATGCCCGTACACCTCACGGCCCAGCACCGGACCTGGCGCATAGTAAATGTTCAGTAATTGTCTGGTGAGTGAATGCTAGAAAATCCAACATCTCAATCTCCAGTCTATATTAAATTTTTCATCTACCTAGAATTCTAAACTATTTATTTTAATACTAGGCATGGAGAAAACTTAAGTTAGCAAGTTCCAAAGCTTTACTTCCAAAGCCACCTATTTTCACATATATGCAAAAGAGCTGAGTCCTTTTCTTCCCTTCAAGCCCCTTAACACAATATCCATGAAAATGCATAAGTAGTATGCTTTATTATCTTTTATGTTGGTTTATACATAAATTTTTTTAAACTGGTTTGTATAGTTCTAAGGGGAATGTGTTTAAGTAACTCTACAAAAAAGAACAGAATTTGAAGTGACTTTTAAACTCACAAAGCTGTCAAGCCTGCTAATGCTATAGTATGAAATATTTAAGATCTATAAAAGGGTAAAAAGAATACAATGAACATTTATGTACCCACCATGCAGCTTGAAAAATACAAATTACAATCCAGCTGATGTTTCCTCATGCATGTCTCCCAAATCACATCCTCATCCCTTCCCTCTGGAGGAAACCTACACTCTGAATTGGTGCCTTGTCATTCTCTTAAACTTATCACATATCTATTATATCCCTGAACCCAATTAAGTCATGATTTTTAAAAAATACACTGACAGATTTGGTTTGGTAATACTTCATTCAGAATTGATATGTCTATATTCGTAAATAGAATTACCCTACAATAGTCCTTTCTTGGACTGTCTTTATCTGGCTGAGTATCAAGGTTATATACTAGATTCATTAGATAAGTTAGGCCAGTTTCTTTCTCTTTTTTTCTAATTCTCTGGAAGACAGTTTAGAAGATCTTATCTGAAAATTGTCTGGACCTGTTTCTTGTTTGTTTGCTTGGATTTTAAAAGACTAATTCAATTTGACAGTTTTAAGACAACTGATGTCTTCTACTTCAGTTTTCCTAAATTAAATTTTCCTCGGAAATTTTCCATTTCTTCTAAATTTTAAAATTTACTGGCATACAATTTTTCATGGTTTTCTTACAAATTTTTAAAATCTCTACTGTGGTATACTTCTCTCCTTTTCATTACAGTACTTATCTCGGCTTTTTTTCCCTTCATCCATCCTGCTGGAAGGTTTCTCTATTTTGTTATGTTTCTTCAAAGAACAAACTATCAGCCATTAGTTGATCCCCTTTATTAAATTTTTTGCCTTATGTTCATTATCTCCTTCCTTCTACAGATCTATTTTTTCTTTTTCTTTTTTCTGAGGAAGATTAGCCCTGACTAACATCTGTTGCCAATCTTCCTCTTTTTTTTCTTGAGGAAGATGGTGCCTGAGCTAACATCTGTGCCAGTCTTCCTCTATTTTGTATGTGGGATGCTGCCACAGCATGGCTGATGAGTGGTGTATGTCCACACTTGGGATCCAAACCTGAGAATCTGGGCTTGAAGCGGAGTGCGCGAGCTTTAACTACTACGCCACTGGGGCCAACCTTTGGATCTATTCTTTTTTCTGATTTCTTATATTGGAAAGTAAGCTGGATGCTTAATACCTAAGTTTTGAACTTTTTCTCTTTTCTTGTATGAACATTTAAGGCAATTATAACTCAGTGTTTTAGGTGTGTCTGAAGTTGGACATATAATGTTTCCATTATCCCTTGATTCTAACAATATTTATATTCCCATTATTATTTTTCTTGGAATAATTATTTACTTAGAAGTTCTTTTTGCCTTTAGAAACATAAGGTTTTTAAGTTCACTGGTAACGAGGAAATGCTAACTTAAAAAAGTGAGCTACCACTACTTGTTTTGGCAAGTATCAAACAGTGCCGGGAAGGTGTGAGTAAACCAGCATTCTCCTAAATCTGGTAGAAAAACTTCTTGCAGGAGATAATCTGGCAGTATGTATTCAAATAACTAAAAATACACATATACGTCAAATTGCAGGCAACCATTAAAAACGCATCTTGAGAAATAATTCAACTGAGTAAAGTATAAATGAGATTAAATATTGTGATTCTGTCAATAACAGAAATCTACATGTCCATCCAGAAGGGGCTGGTTAAATACAGCACAGTCTTATATAACAGACTACTAAACAGACTTTATAAATCATAAAATAACATGGATGTAGACAAAAATCCATAATGTGAACAAATCATATATTTGACAAGAGTTCATTTTGGTTTATATATCTATGTATGTACTTATATACTTATACCTGCCAAAATGTTCACAATTATTCTATTCAGAGAGTTAGCATCAGAGTGACTTTTTAAAAAATTTTGTCTTCTTCTGTTTTATAGAATCTAGATTTTTTAAAATAACACATGTATATTACATTTACTATAAGAAAAATAAAGTAATTCCACGTTGATTTAAATATAATCATCAGTAATGTTCCCACTGCCCAGGGCCTAATATTAAGACATGGTTTCATCAGGTGTTTTGTCCTGTTTCTCAAGTCAACGCCCGGTAGTTGGTCAAATAGTTCCTTCTCATAAAAAGCAAAGTTGAAAACTGCAGGTGTCCTAACTTCAGGAAATACCATATTCGAGTCTTCTCTGAAAAAGCATCTTGGAAGCTGAAGCAGCTTCTTCCCGGCTCAGTGACGTCTGTGACAGGAACACCCTGTGTTCTGGGTCTTCTTTCTGCTGATGAGAAACTGCAACCTGAAAGCATCCCCTGGGAAACACCGCCACCTCCTGGCTGCTCAGACAACCTGCACCCGAGACCTGCACACCAGAAGACGCCGAAACTGAAGGGCACAATCAACACCGTCACAAAAACAAAGCAAAAGTAACTCTACAATCTAACTAAAAGCCAAAAGAATAAAACTGAATAAACCTGAGAATACAGAAGAGTAGATTCTAACTAAGTGTACTCAAGTTGCATCTGAGGATGCTGAGGGAGGGTCTTGAAAGGTTTAACCACAAAACTACCGCCCACGCTTCGAGAAAGCGCAGAAGTAGGGGAGACTGGACACAGACCCATCGGCTAACACAACACGAACCCACGTGGTCTGCTAGAAAGCGTTCGTCTCTAAAAGTAAGACATGCCATCTGAACGAACTTCATATTCTTTATAAAGCTCCCAAAATAGCAGATTAGGAAACAGACATTTTGTGCTCCTGATTGCAACAGATTACTTGACAGTCTCTCAACACGGGCCTGCGACCAGCTACCATTTTGCCTTTTAGAAAGAGGGTGATCTTTCCCACCTGTTTAATAGCACAGCACGAACCTTACAAAAGGGGGTGCTGACCCAGTGCTTACATTCAGGCCTGTGACACTGGGAAGGTTAACTCTCATTTTCTCTTCTGGAAACTGGTGATAATATCACCGCATCTCCCAGGGTGCTTCTAAGGACTAGAGAGGATGATGTCAAGTCCACGGCACACAGCATGTGTCCACTAAATGGTAGCCAGCACTGTCCGATGGAGTGGCAGGTAGTTGAATATCATAACCAAACAGTATTATTTAACGAACTGACGCAAAACTTGAGAACAGTCACATTAACAGATGGAAAAAACAGAGACCGTAATAGGTTAGGCAGGGTCAGCAGACTACAGCCAACAGGCCAGCACCTGTTTTGTAAAAAAAGCTTTACTGGAACACAGCCATGCTCATGTGTCTACCTAAGTGGCACAGCTGAGTGGCTGTGACAGACACCAAATGACCCACAAGCCTCAAATCGTGACTATGGTCCTTTGAGAAAAGTTTGCTGATTCCTGGGCGAGCCCAATAAGGCAATATCAATAAAATAAAATTTAACGCTGATAAATGTAAAGCTTGCATTTTTACTAAAATGAACACACTGTATGTCATGGTCCCTGATTAGATCTGCAAGAGCTATTTGAGGGAAACCTGGGTAAGGACCTGAGTGACAGGTGAGAGGGAATTACTGTCATTTCTGTCAGGTGAAATAAGAGAGTGCTTATATAGATTAGTATGCTTTTTAGAGATGCACACTGAAATATTCAGGGGGAAATGTTGCATCTGTAATTTACTTTATTTATTTTTTGCTGAGGAAGATTCGCCCTGAGCTAACATCTGCTGCCAATCCTCCTCTTTCTGTTTGTCAGCTGCCACCACAGCATGGCCACAGACAGATGAGTGGTGTAGGTCCACGCCCAGGAATTGAACCTGGGCCACCAAAGCAGAGCACTCCAAACTTAACCACTAGGCCATCGGGGCTGGCTTGCAATTTACTTCAAAATACAGGTATCTCTCACTATCTGAACTCAGTAACAAACAGATTTGGATACAGTTTCAGGTGACTCCCTCAATATCTGGAATCTTGTCACAGAAACCAAATTTGTATAATCTATTCTGAGGTACAGAATAGATTTGGATAGTAGGAATAACTGTATTTTAAGACAAAAAAAATGCCATTATTGCTTCATCTCTTAATTGTTAAATCTAGGTGACAGACATATGAGTGTTTACTACACTGCTCTCCCTACATTTCTCTCTGAAAATCTTCATAATAATTTTTAAAAGCTGTTAAGAAAAAGACTTTTCGTCACAATAGGTCACACTAAGACAACATGAGGTTTTAATTACATTACTTAAAAGAAACCCAAAACCACCCTAGGTTACATGGAGTGTCCACAGCAAAGGAAGCAGTAACAGACTCTTTGCTTCTGCAACATCTAGAACATCCTGACCTTATCATTTAAAGAGGGCATTGATACCCAGCTACCCAGAGGAAAGCAGGATGGTATGAGATATAAAAATAGTTGTGTGAGGAGAGTCTCAGGACATTTAGAGGCAATTATAGGCAATTTAAGTTGGAAAGACCATTGTTCTCAAACACCTAAACAAAAGGAAATGGAAAGATCCAGTTCAAGTCACGTGGAAGGGGATCTCGTGAAACCACACCAAAACCCAAATACCTGCAAAGTAGTGGGCTCCACAGAAGATAAGTGTCAAAAAAGGGGAGGGAAGGCTAGACAACTAACAACAGTTAGGTCCCCTACAGAAGGAGTCATCTATTCTGTGGGAGATGAGACTAGATGGTTTCTAAGACCCCACCCAAGTCTCAAATCCCAGGACTCAAACATCCTAGATGAACACATATGATACACAAATTTAGGAATTACATACTAACTTTCTATTTTAATTCCAGAACTATTATGTTAGTTTAGTTAAATTAACATCCCAATTCTGAACCGCTCACTTTCCCTTCAACATGCATTTGTGGTCAAAGGGGCAGCAGAGGGAGAGGTGGATGCACTCGAGGACAATAGCACAAGCGGATGACCAGCACTGCGAAGCTGCTCACCTGCTGGGTGGGCTGACACTGTATCACGAGGACGTTTTGTGCATGGCCTGAGAGCTCATCCTTTAGGAGCCGGTCCTCGGTGCTGGCATTTTTGTATTCTAGCCACATGAAGAAAATTTTATTAACAGTATGCCTGGCCACAAAGCCCCTGCATTTTCCAAAGAAAAGGTTTACATATTATACCACCTGTATTATATAAAATATTTAACAAATGCTTAAGTAAAAGCAAAAGTATTTGCTGTACAAAACCATCATTACATTAAGTCAGACAGAAAGTTAAATGGTCTTCATTATATATGCCTCCACCTACTATCTCTGACTCAATCAAATACCAGTTCTAGAGACTGGTAAGTAGATCATTCATGTGAATAACCTGCCTCAAAATGAATTTTAAAGTCTATATTAAGAGAACTACAAAGATATTGTTTTTTATATGGAAATTAATTAACAACAACTCTGAGGGTTGCCAGCAACTATCTATTAAAAAAATAGTAAGGAGCATATTTTATGTTTTAGTCAATAAAAATATGTGTAATGGTGCCTAAAAGGTGGAAGGAAGATTTCAATGATGCTTCTTTTCTGAACGAGTGCTTAAGGAAAGATAAGTCAATGGTTTATATGCTCACGAAAAAGTTCCAGTTGAAAAAATGAAGTATTTTGCAATTTAAGATTACATAATCTATTACCTATCCCATATTAATAATGCTTTTTAAATAGCAGCCTACTTAAGAATTTCATTATTTCAACACGTCCTAAAATGTCCCTATAAAGTAAGAGAACTTGGATGTTCAGACCTGGATCCTAATGAAAGCTGTGTGACAATGGGCTGGCTCTGAACCGTTTTTCCCCTTACTCGTGAAATGCAAACAACACCATTTACTCACCACACGTTTGCTTGGAGAGATTAATGAGCACCTCACAAATTACAACATACTCTATTAAAGTAATGTCATATTAGCTAACGTTACTATTAACCTTAACCAATGTACTATCACAGATAACAAGAGAAAAAAGTGTATTTTACTGAATACAACTTGAAATTTGGGGATTCAAAGTTGAGAAATTTAGCATATCAATTTCTTATTAAGCAAAAGCAATATTTATTTTAAATAGATTTCTTAGTATTTCAAATAAAAGGTCTTAATGTATGATTTTTAAAGAAGATAGCACATGCTTTTCTGATTACATAAGAATTAAAGAAAAAAATTCACCCATAATCCTACCATAGTGATAATGACTGTTTTTTTCTATGCTCAGATAGGCACATGTTTTGAGGCTGCTAAATCCATATATTTATCTGTGCATATTAAACAAGATTGGGATTATATGCATATGCTGTTGTATCTACTCAACAAAGGATTTTGTTAAAAATCTTTGACAACCTGAGATACAAAAAAGCAATATTGAATTAATTGATTTTCCTTGAATGCTAATGAACTTTTCAAATACTACTAACTACTTGTATTTGTTCTATGTTAACTGTCTCATATTCCTTGTTCATTTCCCTTCTGAGATAGCTTACTGATTTATAAAAGCTCTTACATAATAAAGAATATTAACCTTTTGCCTGCTTGTGCTATTCCTTTTGCTAAAAATGCTCTATCCCCACTTCTACACCTGGCTCACTCCTACTTGTTCTATAGCTCAGCACCACCTTCATTCAATCAATTCTATAAGAATGAACTGGAAATCTAAGCGTCAGGCCCTGTCCTAGGGGATGGGGATCCAGCAGTGAACAAGACCTGGTAGAAGGAACAGCAGGTGTTCTCAGCTCTGAGGTGAGTTAGGAGTATGAACTATTCAGCTCTGAATAGGGCCAGCATGGCAAGAGTGGGGAGAGTGGATGCGGAAGGGCGTAAGATGAGGCTGGAGATGCAGGGAGGGGTCAGATCACATGGTCCAGGCCACGGTAAGGATTTTCATATTCATCCCAAGAGCAGTGGTGAGCCTTTCAAGAGAAGCAAGAAATGGCTGATGTATTTGTCTTTTTAAAACTATCACTGCCACTTCTGTGACAGGAGGATGGACCGGAAGATAAGAATGGCAGGACGCTCAGCCAGGGTCTAGTGTGGCAGTCCTGGCGAGAGATGACAGCAGCGGGGCCCGGCGGGATGAAGATGGAAAGAAGGAGACAGAAGAGAGACAGTTTTAGGAGACGGCGTGAACAGAACTTTGTGACTGATACAGGGAAGAGGAAAGGAAGCTGGAGGAAGACTCCGGGTCTGGGGCCTAAGGTGCGATTTACTGAGACAGGAGCACTGGAAGGAGAGCAGGTTTGCAGGGCAGATGGGAAAGGAGGAGGGGTAAGGATTCTGTTTTGGACATGCTGAACTGAAGGAACCTGTGAGACATCCGAGAGGAGAGGCAGAGCAGACAATCAGATAAGAGGTCACCGCTCAGAGCAGGTTCAGGTCTAGACTGGAGGTGAAAATCTGGAAACCTTAGCACAGAAGGTAATTAAAACCATGACGGTACAGTAAGAAATCAAAGGCACTAAAACATCTGATCTTCCAGACTGAGCCAGAGTTCCCCTGCTCTGAGTCCCATGCCACGGTGCTATGCACACCACACTATGGTGAAATTGCCTATTTACACGTCTCCTTGGCAGACAATAAGCTCCTCAGACGCGTGATCGAATCTTACTTATTTTTGTATCCAAGCCTTGGCATAGTTCCCGAGGCACTCAACATTCAATAAAATGTCTGAAAGAGCTTAACTGTTAGCTTGAAATTTTTAAAAAGCAGTATGTACATGCACACTCTCAAGTTTAAAAGCCCAGACTCTGGAGCAGATGACTTGGGTTAATCTAGACTCCAACTCTCATCAGCCACGTGACCCTGGGTAAGTTACTGAACGTCTCTGTGCCTCACTGTCCTCATCTGTAGACGAGGCCGGTAACAGTCTCTATCTGTGTGCTGTGAAAACTGAAATTCCACGCAAGCACTGGCACAGCACTTCACGCGGTCAGCACTCAAACTGAGCGACTCTCACTGCTACTATTATCTCCTTTCTTCATCTTCCACGGAGAGAGAAGTGTTCACAAATGGAAAGGATTTCCAGTTATTCATTGTGGGCCTCAACTTTGGAACACAAAAACAGGATCATGTTCCTTCAAGTCTAAAAGCAAGGGGTGAAAAGAAAGAATACAATTTTGATGTATCAGGTAAATGAAATTAGTATTTAAAAAAATAACTAAACAGTGAATTAGAAAAAAATCCCCAATAATAACAAAACCATTTCAAACCAAAACATACAGTAGTTGTTGATTGTGTGGGTGTTTCTTGAAGGGGTTGGGGTTGGGGGGAGAAGGGGAATAGGAAGAGACAGGGAAAAAGAAAGAATCTGACCAAGTCTAGCACATATTACAAAATGGATATTTTGCTAACTTTTACTTAGCTAGGTACCCGCAACAACAGGAAAATTAGAAGCACAACAGATTTGGATATTAAACTGCAACAAAACTGTTTATCATGTTCATTTCATTTCAAGTGTAAGACAACAGTTTTCTCCAGCAAGTCTTACATGTGTCCCTATTTTCCCATATTATGGGCTGTCACTTAAAAAACTCAGAAGTTTATCTCTTTATAGAGAATCATATTTGTCCTGTTACCCATAATAAGTAACTACACGTTCTGAGATTAATTTAGCCATTAAGCTGATGCTAATAAAACAGCATAATTTTTAAAAGATTATTATTTTCTTTGAAAGTACAAATGTTAATTAATTCACTAGTTAACAAACTGAATAAACCCTCTTTCACCTTCCAGCTGGTGTCAGGGTTGGCATGCATAAAGTTCAAACTTCTCTGTACTCTGGTTTTTATTTCAAGGGTGTGAATGCAGGGTTCAAACTAGAACCACTGACAGCTCATCGAGAAGGCAGTCAAGAGAAAGCACTGTGAGGTGAAAACAACAGGCGAGATTTCCTATTCTGACAGTTTCCTTTCTACTGCTCTTATAGATTTACCTTCATATACAAAGTCTGCTCCAGTGCAGACAACCTGTTTAAGGTCTATGTCATGCATGACTGCCATTTAAGAAAAGGAAAGTAAGATTATGAAATTAGCTACTTGGAAAATAGTGTATAGAGTTCAAACTTTTCTAGTTAAAAAAGTTTACTCTTTAGTAAAACATGTAACATACTTAAATAAAAGCAAACAGGATTACAGAATGAATAATTTTCCACATGAAAGCACCATTAAGAAGTTCTTGCTTTACTCAGAACTAATCAGATCTTTAATTGATTAGGGCTGTGTCACTCAAAAAAGGTAATTATGGAGAACTTGGCTAAAGGTCAGAAGAAAGCCATAAAACTTTAAACTGGAAACTAAGGTCTATGAGAAAGACTAAAGGAACACTGATTTAAAACTAGCACAATAGTCAACTGAGTAATTAGATAATAACATACAAGCAAAAGAAAGAGTTCTTACGTAGAACACACAACAAGAGCGATAAGGAAGTTTTCTGATTGGAACACTGGTTCTTTATTAAGAAAAAGAGAAAACAAAACAAAATAAAAACTATGAAGAGGCTCAACCGCCAGAGATATTGATTAACTAACCTTAGTGGGGCCCTCATTTTTAAAACATTTCCAAGTTGTTGCTAATAAGTAGCCAGTTAAGAACCACTGGGCTGAAACGCCATAATAGGTTATCATAATAATGGAATTTCTCTTCCAGTAGGTCCTTAAAATGGGCTATATTCTCCTATCAGGGCTGTTTATCACAGAGAACATCAAGATTTCTACACCCTGTTTACCACACATTGTTTCCTTAACTCAGATTCATGCACAAAACCCTCACAGCCCGCCTTCTGCCTCTGCATGGTAGGAACAACCGGCTCATTGCTGAATCCAGTGTCACAGTGGAAACTCCCTCCTACTGGACCTCTCCAGAGCATAACGCACTGGGAGCCCCTGATTCTTGAACTTCTCCCTCACCACCCCATCCTTGGCTTCAGAGCCACCTTTCCCAGGTTCTCCTCCCTTCTCAATACTACTCTGCTCCTTAAATCAGAAGTTCTTAATTGAAGTCCATGACAGTCCCTGCAAAGCTCAACAAGAGGCTCCGGAGGTGAGGAGCCACTGAAACTGTACATGCACAACGCTGGATGTGCACCTGAAGAAATCATCACTTTCTTCCTATTCTCAAATGAGTTTAAGACCCCTGAAGGTTATAGACCACTGCCTTAAACTCTTTGCTTCTGGAAACTTCCCAGGCTTCAATTGCTAGCCGTGAGTTTATGGCTCCTACATCAATCCCGACCTCTCAGAGTTCTGAATCCATATTCCTCACCGTCTGTTAGGCATATTCATTAAATTAAACCAACACATACAAAATTCATGAATCCCCTTGGAAACACTTGCTGTCTCTTGATTCTTAATTTTAGGTAACGGAGCCACCATCCAACACTTGCATATCTGAACAAGAAATTTCAGAACCATCCCTCATCTCTACTTTTTCTTCTACACCCAGTTAGCTTCTCATCTAGCTTCTTTGCTGCATCCCAAAGCATCTGTGTTTCTTTTAGGCTTTCACTTGTCATTACGGCTACAGCCTTCTAATGGAACCCCACTTGCAGGCTCCACAATCTAGTCCATCTACCAAAGAAGCTTCCAGAATCATCTCCCTAATCGTGCCACACCCCTGCTTAAAGAAACATCTCTTGGCTCTCTTACACAGCCAAAAGAGAATCTGACTTGCTCGGCTTGGAATGCAGCGAGCTTCATGTGTCCAATTTACCTTTTGTAACCTAATCCTCCACTTCTAACACACCTTTAACAGTCACAACTTTTTACCATTCCTCTTGCCATAGCAGACCCTTTCCTGATTTTACATCTGCCTAGGACACCCTCTCCCACCCCTTCAACTAACACTCCCACTGATAACTGCACTCATTTAGTACCCAACTGATGCAAGCCAAGCACGGTGGCTAGAGGCTGGGAATGCAGCTCAGAACACAAGAGTCGGGTAATGACCCCTCGAGGCAGTTGTATTTCAGTGGAAGAAACAGACAACAGAGACAAGCAATTAAAATAATTAGAGAATGGGATCTATGTTATAAAGGAAATAAGATGATACAAGACAAACTTTAGGAGGAGTGATCCAGGAAGGCCTCCTAACTTCCTCAGAGATGAGAAACTATTCTCAAAATGAGATCTTGAAGGATAAGAAGGGGCCAGTCATATGAAACACCGAGAGAAGAGACCCCAAGCAGAGGGCACAGCAAACGCAAAGGCACTGTCTTATCCTAACCATCTACTAGACTGCAGGCACCAAGCTCCTTGAAGAGAACTGTTTAACGTAAATGTGTGTCTTCAGAATTTGGCTTAGTAGCTGGCACTTGGTTGTCTACTCAATAAATAGTTGCTGAATTATATGAATACTTTAAGAACAACTGAAAGAAAGAATTGTGGGGTTGGGGAACAATGGGAAGAGCAGACATTTTTCACTACAATAGTAAGAAGTTTAGTAGCCCCAAACCACTCAAGTTCTCCGACATATCCTACTATTTCCTTACTTCACACTCTGGTATGGCCGGCTTAGTGCTCCTGCACCTAACAAGTTCTTACTGGTTCTCATTCAGGCCCTCAAATCCTGAAAGGCAACTGTGTTCCGGGAATGTTTACAAATACAGAAATATCTTCATTTCTGATGTAAGGAAAGAATTATTTTAATTAAAACATACTACAGACCCTCGGCACTGTCCCCTCCCTTATGCTCTTCATTTCACCCCCGAGGGTCCTAACTCATCTGCATCCTAAATTCATTCCATGAGAGCTGGTACAGACTGGCTACCCTGTCAGTTACTTTCAGCATATCAACCACCAATTAAACAGGGTTTGAAGAGAAGGCCATCATTCCTCTCTTTACAAAGTGAGAGTGAGGACACAACACAAGACAAATTAAGAATACAGCTTCAGACATTTGGAACTCGTCCAATTTAACAGGCCCAAAACAAAAAGCCTAGAGAGAGTAAAAGGCACGTATTCTTAATGTACACACAAATAAGACAATTATCCAGGTAGTTCTGCACTATGGCCAAAGATCTCCTCTGCTATACTGCCCTAAGGATGTGCATTAGCAATACGCTGCTGCAGAGAAGATCCAAGTGTTGTTCATACAGTTTGCATCAGCTGTGAACTGTGAAGCCATGTCACATCCCTTACCTAAGGTCCCCACCACCACCATAAAAGAGTTAAGAAATCGAGTGTCCTTTGAGATGGGCATACCAAGTTTGTGCTGAAGAAGGTCTAATCAATTGGTGGCTGTGCCTTCAACACGGCTGTGCCTCCTGCAACCACCCTAACTGGCCATGAGCAGAGATCCTGGGATGGGGGCAACCCATGAGCATTTGAGGGGTGCTCATTATACTTCACTGAGTTGCACATGCGTACAAGTAACCAGAGGTCCCCAAGAAGCTCACTGTAGCCATAAGCAGGTGGGAGAAAAAAGACTTTGTGGCTCAACAAAAGTATCTGGCAAATTAAAAAGAACAGGGTGGTTCCTGTTCCACGAGAGCTCCAGGTGCACTGTGAATCTCAACTGAGGTTCAAACAACGACAGGTTCTATAAACGCTGACCACAGTCAGAAACCAGATACCCTTCTTCATATTTGTACCTTTGGGTTACACACTGGCTTTATTATCTTCGTACCTGAAGGATAGCAACATCTGTCCCTGAAAAAGTATGGTGGAAAGAACACCAGGGAAACATTAACAACGTGTTAGACCTTTATCTCAAAACAGGCAGATTTGATTCTGGATTATAGTATCAACAGCTTGGAGACATGTTTTACTAAACATCTCCCAGTACAGTCCTCAGATTATAGCAAACTAAAGGGGATACATATATACATATATATATATATGTATACACGAAATAGCTATGATCATTTCCTCACTTATCTCAATATTTTCTAGATCTAGAATCCATGATGGCTATGAAAATAATGTATTATACCAATACCAAATCTATTCTGGCCAACATAGTTACTAAATCAATAGTATCAACTAGACTTCACTCTCTTTAAACAGGAAAACAAAAGCCACACCTCTAAATACAAGCATATTTGCCAATCTCTTTAGTGTGTGTGTGAGTGTGTGTGGGGGGGTATGTTATAAACCCCACTAAAACAAATAAACAAAACCAGCACAATATGGAAGAAGGAATTATAGAACTTTATCCCTGCACATTTAAAGCAAAATATACTTTTAATAATATGTTTTATATAAACTTCTGTAAGATATATTTTATAAAACTATATTTCAACTAAAAACCAAGACCCAGATATTAGTCAAAATATGAAAGAACAGTTTCCAATTCATTGTGTTTAAGCAGAAATTTTTATTTTCTAGTCAGCAGTTTCCAATGTCTACACAACTCAACTGAAACATTTGGACCTAACCTTAAGCAGCAAGCCATTTCCCTAGCAGCCTACACAAAGCTGTCACCACGGCAGGATCTCCCTGACGAGGGAGCCCCAGGAGTTGGTGTTGGCCTCCCCATCTACAAATCATGCTGCAATCTCATGAGCTCCTTCTTGAGCCACCTGAACTACTGGGGCAGAGCAGCAGTTTCAGCTACTTCTAAAATTGCAAGAAAACTACTATGTAGAACATTTATAGTGACGCAGAAAACTCAAGGTAAATGGCTTGACAATGACACCAACAAGTTTCAAGTTTACCATCTTTAAAGTCATGCAAGTAAAAAACAGTGTCTTCTACAGAAAGACTAATTCTGCTAACTGAAACCAGTGGGGTCCACTCCTTTTGTTCAGAAGTCCCATACAGCTCAACGAGCAGTCAGGTCTACAGGGAAACAGCCTTTCAACAGCAGCCACACGGTGCCAGGCCGGGCTCCGTCCGCCTCCTTTTCCAAGAATCAGAGATGTCTCTTTTCACTTAGTCCACCTGCTGTAGTGATAACCAGATACCTGTGTGACAATTCAAACTTCAAACAAAAGTGCTAACCTCCCAAAACCAAACTGAAGGGATGAGTCCAGGGATGAGTCCGATCGTCAGTGATCACAAAGAATATCAACGCTTTAAGAGAAGCCTCCAACCACAAGAAACAAAGTATTCAGGCGGGTTAATGGTTCACCTGGTACCACTGCTGCCAGCACCAGCTCATATTTTTTCAGCTCTGAACTATGCAGAGCACTGTTCTAAGTGCTGTACACTTAATTCAAACAGCAACTCCAGGAAGCGGTGCTAATATTTACCCCGTCTTGCAGATGAGGAAACCAGGCCCAGGGCACTGAGCTCGCTGGTTCAAGGCCATACTGCTAATAAGCGCCAGAGCTATCGAGCTGAGCACAGGCTGCCTGTAGCCGGAGTTCACCCTCGCAAGCACTACACTAACCCTAATTCCAAGAAAGTGCAACTGATTCTGATCAAAACCGTTCCGTCTCACAATGAAAATACTTGCAATTTATCAGGAGGAGGAAGGTTAACACCTGATTCTTTGGAACCATGTAATTAATTAAAACAAATTTTTTACCTCCTTTAAGATGTTGTAAGTTCTCACCAAGAGTTAAAAAACAAAACATACCATGGACCAATGTCTAGAGACAGATGTCCATGGTGCTAAACACAAAGCACTGAAGGCATTCACACACGTCACAAGAAAATGCTTCCTTAACACACAGTCTGATGTTCAGTATTCTTTCTTGATGGATGAAGACAGCACAAAGTCACTGGCCAAACTTCTGTCCCACATTTTTTGGTGAAATTTTAAACAGTTTCGGTACTGATTCCCACATGAAGGTAGATTTGTACTGTCCCAGAATTCACCTGAGTGTGTTTTTAACATTTAATAGGATCCCCAGCAGCATACTTCCCAGCACAAAACCAGCCATTTAAACCAAAATCTGAATTTTATCACCCTTTAGTCAAAAGGGTGTACTCATTGTACCAGATGAGTACAATTTCTGATACAACCTGACTTCTTTCCATTAATGACACACATCTGGAATCTTGCTTTTTCACAACTACACGAGCACACACACTCCATCTGTCTTCTAAATAAAAGGTTGATTGTGTCACAATACAAAAATCAAATTAGTCTACATGGCCTGCAAAGACCTCAGCTATGTATATACTCCACCCTTTCAAATCTCCTAAAGTGGCAGTCGTGTGACAAGAGCACACATTATATCCACTCAAGGCAGCAAACCATTATTCTTATTGTTTGAATTGGTTAAAAAAAAAAGCCCTCATCATGTTTGCCAAACTTTTGCGCTTATAACTTGCAGCCAGTATAAAAAGCTGACATTTTAGGCAACAAGAATTAGATTCCTAATTAGATTAGATGCCTAAAGGTCCCCTCCATCCACTAGATAAGTCCCTGAAGTGAAAGAAATAAAAACATATATACGCCTATTAACATGTTAATCTTGAAAATACACACACACAGGTGCACAACACGAACATACAATATGATGGCGACTCACAGTCCTGGTCCCCAAGAAACTTCTAATTCAGCAAGAGCACCAGGCAGTATGTGACAAAGGGATGCGTATCTGTCCTGTTTTGGCATCCACTCACGTCATTCTCCGCTATCTACAAGAGTACAGAAAGCACCTGAAGAGAAATATTTTCCATCCAGCTTGGCACACCTGATGTGGCATCAGGCATACAGAAGGTGCAACAAATACAGGTTTAAATGTCAGGAAATCTTTATTAGTTTAAATGCCACAACCCAGCCAAATTTTCAAACCACTACAGGCTTTGACTCAGGGACATTATGGAAACATTCTACTATCAATCCTTCTGAAATCAATTTAAACTATTTTTCATAGCAATAATAATTTCATCACATGGTCTATGATGCAACAGAAGGAAATCCATCACCAGGTTATTACGGGTCTCCTTCACCTAAAAACAGCACAGACACCTGCTCAACTTGATTATACAATATTTGCTGATTTTTAAATAATGTGCCACATCCATGATAAGAAATAATACTCTCCAAAAATATTCAACTGTATATTTCATATGTATTCATTCTTTGCACATTCTATATACGTATACATCCACAAAAATTCTGACATGACAGTCTTCCACATGAAGAAAAATTTGTGGGACTCACTTAAATTGCTCCCTCAAATTTGGCAAAAAGTAATTTCAGTCAAATATTCAGATGCAAAATGATCAGAAAAGCCTGACATTAAGAACAGTTTTTTTGGAATAAGAATTATGAAAATCTAAGGTTCAATTAAAAACACACAACGGGCTCTACAATACTCTTATTTTTAAAAATGTGACTATATCTACAATTACATTACTACCACTTGGACTTCTAAAACACTTTTTCTTCTGAAAAGTCCAAATATATTTACATGCCTTATTTCAATTACAGTCTTTTCATTCTCAGCAGAAGGCTCTTACCTATTGTACTGCACAACCAACAGTCATTCAGAATGAATACAGAACATCTGACACAACCATTCCAATTCTCCAATCAAGGGGAGGGATATAGAGGGACAATGCAACAGACAATGTAACACTAATCAAAAGAATACACAGGCCCAGGACATGTGTTGAAAACTCCCTAAGAAACAGAAATAACACAAAGATCATATAAAATCATTTTTGATTAGGACACAATTAAGTAAGGAGAGGAACTAAGGCAACACCAAACATTGGGAGGGTTGGAGCAGAGAGCAGGGAAAGCAGAAACTGGATTGTTGATGAAGGTGGAAGCTAGGTCCTGACCCCCACTCTGACACAGAAGGGATAGTGGCAACAGCAAGTAGTGAAGTGAGTGTGCAGGCAGCCCTGAGAGGGAGGGAATTCATTAAGTCTCAGATGCACCACGAAAACCCGGGGATTCAACATCCAGCCGCCTCAAGTGTGGTCATCCCTCAATGTACCCTTCACAGAACAGCTAAATGAAAAGATTAAGCCACAGTCCTTGATTCATTACCCTAAAGATGACAATACTGTGTTTTTCTTCTGAGAGTCTTAAAATGCAATTTTAAGTATCCCAGTATTTATACTTCCCATCTTTGCTAAAGGAATCTGCCCACCTCTTTGCACATACAAGAAATTCCTTTACCAAGAAGACACTGAACCTCAATTCCATGAAAATGCCTGCGTTAAAAACTCTGTATTCTAGCATCAGTCAACCAATCAAGAGCACACAGTAGCAGATCCTTACAGTCTCTGAGGCTAATTTTGAGGGCAGAAAATACGAGAAGAGGGGGCTGGAAATAAAGATGACACCTTTTTGTGTAACACAAGCCAGGCTTACCGAAAAAGGTGGGGGACAAACAGAAGCTGTGGTTGACATAATTGCTTCTGTGATTGATTAGTTTTATTTTCATCCTTCATCTTCGACTTTATGTAAAGAGCTGTGTTCCCACCGGACACAAAAATGGTATTACTGTAGTATGTATATGTGGCCTTTTCAGAATGCCACAGGAAAACCTCATTTACTGACGTACAGTGGTTTTGGACAGCATAAAACCATTAAGTAGTTAGTGACGTAAGGCTTAAAGAGATAGCTTAAACTGAAGTTGATTTAACCGGACATATCAAACTGTGAATAATTCTTTAAACCTGATGGTGATAAAAGCCCCTTCTCGATGCGAATGAACTGCCATTTTCTCAAACTTTGAGACTGCAGATTCGCTGGGAGAGCTGAACCTTGTCCTGTTATTTCTCTTTTTCAATTTCCCCCGGGAATCTGTCATTGTTCCCTCTCCCCCCAACATCACACCAAGCTTGTTTCCTTTCCTTCTCTTGAGCCAATGCGAAGACGCGGTCCGGAACCCCAAACGCCGCAGCCGGGCGGGCGGGCTGCGGTGTCGCTCTGCAACTGCAGGTGACAGATGCGGGGCGGCGCGGTCCGAGCCCGCGCGGGCAGCGGCCGCAGACGCGCCGGCGGAAGGACGTCCCCGGGCGCCGCGCTCCCGGGGCTCCGGCCGGCTTACGCGCCAACCCGATCCACACGCAGTCCCTGCATCCTCCTCACTTCCAGATGCTTCCTCCTCGAGCCGGACTCCGGCCAGCGACGACCGCGGCAGAAGGAAGCGGGGCCGCGGGGAGCTGCGGGGAGGGGACCCCGCGCCCCTCCTCCGGCGAAGGCTCCGCGGGCAGGCTGCAGGGAACCGCAGCCCGCGCCCCGCGCCCGCCCCCATCCCCCGCCCCGCCGGCCGCCCGGGTTACCGTGGGAAGAGCGGGCGGCGGCAGAGTACGCGGCGGCAGCGCTGCTGCCGGTGGCGGCGGACGCGAAGGATGAGCTGGAGGACGAGGAGGATGATGAGGCGGGCGCGCTCCCCCGTCTCCATGGAACTCCCGCCCGGCCCGTCGCTGGGAGCCCCCGCGGCTCGGGCCCCGCTCTCCGCGCTTTGTTGTTCCGGGTCCGGGCCGGCCGCCGCGTCCCCGCGACAATAAATAGACGAGACGCGGCGGGGCATCGAGACGGCGCGCGGGGCTAGAGCGCCGCCAGCCCGGCCGCCCCGGGCTCCGCGCTAGCCGCCCACTTCCGGCTCTCGCTGCTTCCCTCGGCCCGCCCCTCCCCGCACTTTCGCGGCCTCCTTCCGGGTCCCCGGGTCCCGCCCCTCCCGCCCCTCCCGCCCCTCCCGCCCGCGAGCTCGGCCGGGCGGGGGGAGGGGTGCTCTTGGACCAGACCCTTGTGCTTGAGAGCCGCTTACAAAGGTTCCAAAGAAACCGTGTATCCCTTGTACATTTTTAGCCGATATCTAAACATGACTACGTAATTTCTGGCGT
Organism: Tapirus indicus; assembly: GCA_031878705.1. Lineage (NCBI taxonomy): Eukaryota > Metazoa > Chordata > Mammalia > Perissodactyla > Tapiridae > Tapirus > Tapirus indicus. The sequence goes on along the minus strand of CM062933.1, from coordinate 52,929,315 downwards.
TCAGTATAATATAAATGGACTTGAGGTTTTTCTGTCAAAACCTTAGAACTTTCTCGTTAGTTTATTCAATTGATAGACAAGGTCCACCGCTTCCCATAATTAGCAAAGCTAGTCCTTAACAACTAAATTTATTTTCTAAGTCTCACTTAGACTTTTTCTGTATGAAAAAGTCCTACTTCGCCTTTTCAGTTAAAATAAACGCGTTAATTGACTTCGTCGCGATAAAGCTCTCATTAAGGAATTCTAATCCTAGTCCTAAAATAGAGAGAGAGGAGATGGAGGATGGGCGGACGGACTGATGGATGGATCGATGATGGAGGGACAGATAGATGATGGATGGATAGATGATGGAGATAGATAGATGCCAGGTAGGTAGGTAGATAGATGATGGGTAGATGGATAGACATAAATAGATGATGGATAGATTAGATAGGTAGATACATAGATATAGACGATAGGTAGATAGATACATGTAGATGATGGGTAGATAATGGATAGATGGGTAGATGGTTGGATATAAATAGATAGATGGTGGATACAGATAGATGATGGATAGATATAGGTGGTAGATAGATAGATAGACAGACAGATGATAACGCAGGGAGCCCCGGGCGCTCTGTCGCCGGGCCCCTCCAAGTCCTTACTCAACTGGGGTCTGGTCAGGCCCCTGCCCGGGCCGGGGCGCTCACACGCGGGTACCGCGCTCAGGCGCGGAAGGGCGGCGGGGCGGCGGCCGCAGCTGGGCCGGGCGCGGGCGGAGAGCCGAGGGCGGCTCGGGCGACGGCGGAGCGGGGCGCTCGCAGGGGCGCCGGGGCGGAGGGCCTCCGCGGTCTGCGCCCGGGCAGCCCTGGAATGGCCCGGGGCCCCGAGGGCCGCACGCTCGCCAGTTTGAACCGCCGCGCTGGGCCGGGGGCGCCCTCGCGGGGAGGCCGGGGGCGCTGCCGGCGGAGCGAGACCTGAGTAACCGCCCCGGGGCGCCCGCAGCGCGCATCCCCCGGCGCCCCGACGGGGCCCCGCTCCCAGGCCGGCCGGGCCTCCACCCACTGCCCACTGGCCTCCCCCAGTGGGCAGCTCTGGTTTACGAAAAGGCCTCGGGGCGGGCTCGTGGGTCCCTGGCCTCTGATTGGTGTGAATTATGGATGAAAAGTGATAACGCCACTGTCCTTTTGAAAGAGAAGACGGGCTGACTGCTGGGGGTTTGGAAGTACGCCGCCATAGATGTCTCTTGATCTTTTGCTTCCCACTCTGAGTGTTCAGGAAAATATCCGAATTTAAAATTGAAAAGCTCTGTAGAATTATGGAATTTCCATTTTGTTTCAATTTCAGTACTAACTTGTTTTTCAAATAGTATTAAATACTTATAGCTTGTGTTAGATGTAATGAAGAGAATGAACGAGAGGCTGGGTTAGAAAGTACTGTCTGTGTGGTGGTGGTGGGGAGACGACCTTCGGGCGGTGACATTTCAGCTGTAATCTACACGGGATGAGAGTAGAGTGGACGTGAGGTGTTCCAGGCAGAGGGAACAGGATATGCTAAGACTTTCTTGTGCTGAGTATTAGCCTGGAAGGGCCATCGTGATCAGAGCAAGCAGAAGAGCAAGGAAATGAAGTCGGAGAGGAACTAAGGCCTTGAACCTGCAGTGCCTTGTGGACTACAGAAGGGCGTTTGGATTTTCTCCACGTGCCAGGGGAAGTGAAGGGTTTTAAGCTGTAGAGTAATATGTCTGATTTTCCAAGGAAATGGCAGGGGAAATGCTCTATTCCAGTGATCACTGCCACTGCTGAAAAGTCAATTTCACAGCAACAGCAACCAATTCTAAGGTCTTTATGAGGCACTCTCTTTCCAGGGGACCAGCGAGATATGTCAATTACTTTGGGCTCCCTTTTGTCATAGATCCTCAACAATTTGTCTCACTATAATACTTGCTCATTCTGGAATTGGATTTGGTTTTGCTGCAAGCGCCATTCTCTGTAGACTTACTTAATACTTAGACACTATCTCATTAGCGCATTCCTCTGGACAGGAATTCACTTCATGATGAAAGAAGTGGGACAATGAGATAAAGCCCATGGGCTTCACTGGTCTTATAATGTGCTCCATTATTCAGGTGCCAGATAAGGTTAGAATATTCATTTTTCAGGTTCTGTGTAAGGTTAGAATATGCAGTATATGTTCTGAACCAGTAGTCTCAGTTAATAAATAAATTGAGACCTAGGCTGGGACAATAGTGGGCTTTATCAATTAGATCAGTGCTGCTTAAAATGTGTAGAGACCACAGTCATTCTGCAAACTGTACTGAATGAAATAGGTGTGGAAATCAAGAGGAGCATTTTGAAACTTTTAATAATTGGCATTATTGTGACAACGAAGCATGCAGTTTTGTATTTACGAAAGCATTTGTCTGTGTTGGGTTGTTATCCCGTTCTGCCCCGCCCCCAGTTGTATATTTGTGCATTGGCGAAAAATTCATTATTCGTCATTTAGCTACATCTGGATCTGATCAAGATTGACTACACCCAAAGATCCTGAATTTGGGCTGGAGGTGACTTTGAGTTTTCTCCTCCCACTGGGTAGGAATTGAGTACATTTTCCTTTGCATACAGGATAATTGCTTTCTGTTAAGAGAAATGTAGATATGGAGAAAACCGTGTGTGTGTGTGTGTTTGCACTGAGAAGGCAGAGGGTGACGTGGAGGGAAGATTTATTGTTTGCCAGCCCAGAACTCCTCTCTTCTTTTGGGAAGAATACTCTTCCCTCTTATTTGGGCGAACTACTTCTACTCTCTGCCCACCTCCAATCTAATGTGGGTCCAAATGGGAGGTGTCATAGCCACAGTTATGGATAGAGAGGTGGGTTTCTAAGCTAAGCTGGGGCAACTATATAGGACTTGTTCTAAAAAGAGGTTCCAAATTCACTCTTCATGCCTGCTTTGTGAAGACAGATCTCGACCCTTTAAATATTCTTCTTTTGCTAGCTATCACAGGGTTAAGCTTTGTCAGTAGAAAGTGCTGGAGAGACATTGAAGTAGGAAAGCATTTTGCTTCCTGGTTCCAGTGTGCTCCCCTGACAGGCTCCTGAAACACGGAAGGCTTCTCTAGAATCTTAGACGGGGACTTGGAGGGAATGGGATTGGAAGATAGGTGACAAGAAATTGTGGGGAAGAGGTATATGGATGCATTTCTCTGAACGGGGAAAGCTGTGAAGAAATTTGTGTGCTGCTTGACTGCACACTAAAGGTATCCACTGCAGAGGAGACTTAATAATCAAGCGGACAAAATGGCACACTCTGTGGATATCAGCCAGCCTCTGCCCACGCCCCCCAGTGCTTGCTCAGTGGGCCCACGAACCAAGTGGCCATGGTGGTAGGAATGCAGGCTAGGCATGTGCTCAACAACCTGGATTTCCCCTTACGGAGGCTCATCTTGCTGACACTACGCCAAGTGCCTAATTTGTCAAGAGCAGAGAACAACACCGAGTCCTGATATGACCCCATTCCCCAGGCGATGAACCAGCCATCTGGTGGCAGGTTGATTACACTGGACCTCTTCCATCATTGAGGGAGCAAAGATTCATTCTCACTGGAATAATCACATATTCTGGAAATGGATTGGCTTTTACTGCTCATAATGTTTCTGCCAGCACCACTATCTGTGAACTCACAGAATGGTTTATCCACCATCAGTGCATTTCATGCACCACTGCATCCAACCAGGGAACTCAGTTCATGGCAAAGGAAGTGCAGCGATGGGTCCAGGTCTATGGAATTAACTGATCTTAACCACTTACACCATCACTTGGAAACAGCAGGCTTAACTAAACAGTGAAATGACTTACTGAAGACTCAGTTATGACACAGTTGGGAGGCAACATGCTGGAAAACTGGAATTCTGTCTTACAGGATATGTTTTGAACTGGAGACCATTATATGGTACTCTCTCTTCCATCGCCAGAATACATCTGAATTAAAGTATGGCAATGGGAGTGGCTCTTCTCACAATTTCACCTGATAATCCAGTCAGAATTTTTCCTCCCTTAACTAGAATGACTTTGACTGCTGTTGGTGTGGGGACCTTAGTCCCCAGGGGGAGAATGCTTCTTTTGGGAGGTGGAACAATGATTCCACTAAATTGGAAGATGAGACTACCAACCGGCTATTTTGGGATCCTTAGACCCCTGAAACAAAAAGCAAAAATAGTGTGTAATCTACTGGCTGGAGTGATTTTTTTTTTTTTACTTCTATAAGTATTTACATAAAGAACTCATACAAATGTATAAAAAACCATTAGACATTTATTTATATAATTGAACAAAGTACATGGAAAAGTCACACCCAAGCAAATCAGAGCAATTTTGAACTCTGTCTTATACTTAATCAATTAGCAACAAGAAATAAAATCCCCACCAGAGCTGTAAACTTTGAGTGAACTGATACACTCAAACGGCGACACTGTAGGGACATTAGCTTGCTTGTACACAATGGGGGCAGGGAAGACAGTCTTCTGGAACCCAGAAGATTCTCTGGGGATCCTCCTCGTACTTCCACGTCTAATATTAACGTAAATGAAAACTTATGGCATTCAAAAATAAGAGGTTGGGAGCTGGCCCGGTGGCTCAGTGGTTTAGTCCACGCTTGGCAGCCCGGGGTTCGCAGGTTGGGATCCTGGGCGCCCGCCAACGCACTGCCTGTCAGCCACGCTGTGACAGCGTCCCATATAAAGTGGAGGAAGATGGGCACGGATGTTAGCCCAGGGCCAGGCTTCCTCAGCAGAAAGAGGAGGATTAGCAACGGATGTTAGCTCAGGGCTGGTCTTCCTCACATAAAAAAAAAAAAAAAAGACGTAGACTGCTTGAGGACTCAGACCCTTTGGAAAGAAGGTTTGGGTCACTCCGCCAAACAAAGAATCCCAACCAGCTGAGGGTCCAGCTGAGGGTCCGGCTGAGGGCGGGGAAAGTACGGAATGGGTAGAGGAAAATGGAAGCTACAGTTAATTATGGCCTGGTGGACAATCACAGAAACGAGGACTGTGGAATCTTCACATAGTTTCTATTGGCTTGTTATATCTGTGTGTTTATCTGTATTTGCTTACCATTTTCTTCCTTTCTCTCCTTCCCATCTTTATTTTATATTCAAGTTGTCAGCAGCTGTATTAGTTTCCTGGAGCTGCTGTAACAAAGTACCACAAACTTGGTGGCTCAAACAACAGAACTTGATTCTCCCACAGTTCTGGAGACCAGAATTCCAAATCAAAGCGTTGGAGGCATTGGTTTCTCTTGGAGGCTCTGGGGGAGAATGTGTGCCATGTCTTTCTCCTGGTTTCTTGTGGCTGCCTGGTGATCCTTGGCATTCCCTGGCTTATGACGCATCGCTCCAATCTCTGCCTCCATCTTAGTATCGTCTTCTTCTCCGTGTGTCTCTGTGTCTCACATCTCTCTTCTTTCCCTTATAAGGACACCAGTCACTGGATTTAGGGCCCACTCTAAATCCAGGATGATCTCATCTCAAGATCTTTAATTCCAAATAGGGTCACAATCACAGGTCCTGAGGGTTAGGACTTAGACATTATTTCCCTTAGGCCCCAGTGCAACTCACCACAGAAGTGAACTTGACAACTAGTCTCCAGGTAACAGCACATTCAGTGGAACTGCAACTGAATCTGAGGATTAATTAATATAGCCGCGATGGATAAAATAACTCCTAGGACTGTGTGTCTCCTTTTTTGGGGGGAAAAGGTGAGAACTCGTGAGAAGGTAGTGGAATCTTACCGCATAGAAGTGCAGCGCTGTTTTGTGTAGAAAGGGGCCTGCGGGAGCGGAGTGGTCAGGCGGGTTCCTGGAGCACCTGTGGCTCCTACATGGTGAGCAGCTGCGCTGGTGCCCCAGTCCCGCAGCGCACCCCCAACACCTCCTCCCCGTCACGTGGTTTGTAGGAGAGCGCCTCCAGTGAGACACCTCCCTGTCACTGCTGTCCCCAGCACCTAGAGGGCAGGTTTCCAGTGAAGTCTGTCTGTGGAGCATCATCGCAAATCCTGTCATTCCGTGAGCCACCGCCATGCCCTCTCCACAAGGTCTGGAGCTCAGCCTTTTGAGGGGGTGGGCTCTTCCTTGGGTGCTCTGTCTCAGCCCTAGGGGTCGTGCCTGCTCCTTCTGAGTGCTAGTCCTGTGTTCTTGAGAGTTTTCTTTATTGCTTACTAGCCAATGCCCCAATACTCCAATCCCCTGTTACAGTCAAAAGTTCTTTACATTGTACCCGCTGCTAAGATTACTGTGTGGTTTCTCTCTCCCGATTGGACTTATTCACCCCACCTTCCTGTGACTGGTTGGGAAGAGGGTGTGTGACCACACCAGGTCAAAGGGTGTCCTACCCCAGGATTTATTGAGGAGCAGCTGGGGAAAAGGATGACTTCTCTTTCTGGTGGTGAAACTGGGAAGGTGTGACTTGAGGGCAACAGGCTGACATATCCTCTTCTGTAAAGAAGAGGGTGATCTCCCTAGAGATAACAAAGCTGACGGGAGAGAAGCAGAGACAGAAGATGGAGAGAAGAGAGAAGCAGGCGCACAACTGCTTGGATGGAAAGGCTGACGGGAAGCCCATTCTCCTCAGATATGTCTGTAAATGTAATGTTATCCCCATCGGTAGCTAATGATAATTTTAATGAAATTAATCAGATTCTAAATTTCATCTGAAAAGGAAAATGCAAGAGCGTAACAGACAATCTTGGAAAAGAAGAATATTAAACTGCCAGATATAAAAACACATTAAAAAGCAATAATAATTAATATGGTATGGAACTGGGGCAGGGATGGACAAAAATATGAGTGGGAGAGAATACAGACACATGTATTTAAAGGAATCTAGTAAATGATAAAGGTGGCATTTCAACTCTGTTGGAAAAGGGTCAATAAATAGTCAATAAATAGTATTGAGATAGCTGGATGTTCATTTGAAACATATATGTATAGTCAGATCTCTATTTCCTAACAAAAATAAATTCCACATGGATGGAAGATTCCCACTGTCTGTGATTTTAGCTCCTTTTTGGAGGAGTTCTTACGACATTCGTCAAACATATGGGTTTCAAAGATCCTCAGGTCTGTTAGGTTTTATCATCAAATCCCTATCCATATAGTTTATTTGTAAATTACTATGTAACTTTTTTCTACATGAATAATACATGAATACATTTTCTTTGTAGAAATTCAGACAACACACACACACACACAAAATGAAGTCTCCTTTAATCTCCCTACTCTTGCCATTCCACTCCCCTCCTCCAAATTAACACTATAGTGTGACATCTACTTTATGTGATTCAGAAATGCTCCACTCTTCTGGTGTTCTGGTGGCACCCCAGACTCATTTTTAGTGCAGCCATGAATTCATTTTATGTTTATATTTCTTCTGTTAATTTAATTGAAGTTTGAATGGCTAAGGAGGTACACATGTGATTTTAGGCCACCTTCTTGAAACAAAAGTTCAGTTGGTCATTTGATAAATACTTAACTTCACAACTAAGGTAAATAATAACATTATTTTAAAATAGATAAAATAAAAAATTATTTTGAAAATGCATCTCGCCCTCTAGTGGTGGGAAAGTTATCTACTACTTTATTTCTACCCTGGAAATTTTATCATACATACTTAACAACTCCATTAAGTTGGGGAAGTGGGGTGGAGGTTGACGCAAAACGAGTGTCCTTAGACTTGTATTGTTTGAAAGAGGAGTTAAGGTATGATCAATTTTAGACTTGTTGAGTTGTTAAATAAGATTACTAAAAGACTACTACTATTATAAAGATATTATAAAGAGAATTAAAAAGTGTATAAATTTCCATCTAGTAGAGGCAAAAATTAAGTAATAAAACAAATAAACAATTAAACAAATATATAAAAGTCAAGACAGGAAAAAGGAAATATAAAAAAGTAGGACAAAAATAAAGCATAAAGTCAGATAGTGGAAACAAGTTCTAAATTTCCAGTAAACATAATACATGTAAATGGATTAAAATCACATGGAAAAATAATAGAAAATATAATAATGGATTAAAAGTCATTCCACTATATCCTGTGTATAAATATATTGAGTTTACCAGTTTAAAAACAGAGATTGTTCTGCTGGATTTAAAAAATAAACAAACAAAAAGAAAATATATTGACCCCATAAAGATTCTTTATATTTAAAAAACAGAAATTATGAAAACTAAAAAAAGAAAAAGATTCCATAAAAATACTAACCATAAAAACTAGTAGCCATATTAATATCAAAAAAATAAAAGTAAAAGTTAATAGATATATGATGAGAAACTGGAAAATTTATGTCAGCGTAGATATGCCAATAAATCTCTCTGAATTATTGATAGACAAAGCAGATAAAGATTAGTAGAGATATAGAAGATTTAACTAACACAATTACTAAGCTTTCTTTTGTTTTAAAGAGAAAAGCATGAAAATTCATGAGCAAAGGGTCCAACTTAAGAAGTTAGAGAAGGAAAAGCAGAAGGAACTCCAAGAAAGCAGAAAAAGTACATGAATGAACATAAAGACAGAAATTAATGAAATCGAAAATAGAGAGGATTCTATTGATTTCTTAAAAAAACAGTAATAAAATAGAGAACACTTGCGTGAGTCTGACCAAGAAAAATAAGAGATAAAGCCCAAATAAAAACAACTGGGAATGAAAACGGAAGCCAATTTCAGACATGGCAAAGACTAAAAAGATAAAAAGAAAACTTTATGCCAATAAGTTTGAACATTTTGAAGAGATGCACAACTTCCTAAAAAAAAATAACTTAGCGAAAATGACTCAGAAAGAAAGGAATAGACCTCTGGATTCTGGAAATTGACCAGTTCCCTTGCTGAAAACTACTAAAAATGCTGGGAGAAAAATTGAGAAACCTTTCTTAAATGCAAATGCTGAAAAGAGAATAAGAAACTATGAGATCAAAATTAAGAACAAAGAAGAACCAAGAAAGGTAAATGAGCATTAGAGGTGTTTTTGCTCTGTGAGCCTTGGCCAGTCCTGAGAACTGGAACTTTCATGTCCTCACTACATGAAGGGTACAGCAATAGCCCAGGGACTGCACAAAGTGGGAAGAAAGTCCTCCTGATGCCAAGGTGGGACACAAAAGCATTATATCCTGAGGGTAAGGATGTACCTGAAGTACCTCTTGTGGCCATTTCCATCATCTCAGTGGTCCAGGGAATTTCAATCTTTGAACTTTGTATTAAGATGATCTCAGACTAATAATGTCCCTAGATGCCTAGCAGAAACACAGACCTCTCTGTAAAAAGAGGTTTCAAATTATTCCTAAGAATAAGTTTTCAGATACTATTACCAGCACATATATAGTTAGACTTAAACAGGCATATAAGGAATGAAGACAACATGAGCAAGAATCAACAGAAACAACAAACAACAGAAATAGGGCCACAAATACTTAATATTTGGATTTAAAAGGTTATCAAACAGCTAATAAAACAACTGTGCTTACTATTTAATAAAATAAAAGATAAACTTGAAATATCTGTAGGAAAAAAATTACATAGCAAATTTGAAAAAGGATGAGATGGAATTTCTAGGACCAAAAAATATAATAACTGAAATTAAGAACTGGATTGATAGCTTTAGCAGCAGAATAAACACAGCTGAAAAGAGAACTGGTGAACTAGAAGATAGGTCAGAAAAATACTATAAAAATGAAACAGACAAAAAGAAAATACAGAAGGGAAGGCAAGAGACATAAACGATAGAGGAGAAAGAATTAACATACATTTAATCAGAATCCAGGAAGCAGAAGAGAGAGAACATGGGGCAGAGATAATATCTGAAGAGATAATGGCTGATATATATATGATTAATAAAAATTAAAAATATCTGTTTAATTGAGATTAATTGAGAAAAAGAGAAGTACAAACAATTACTATCAGGAATACAACAGAGGACATCATTACAGATGCTGTAGACATTAAAAACTAATTAGAGGATATTATAAACATTCATCTATACTGATGAATTTGAAAATATAAAAGATAAAGACAAATTCCTAGGAAAATATATTTTGCCACACCTAAAACTTAAATTGTAGCCAAAATTTTCCCACAAAGAAAATTCCACGTCCAGATGGGATACCAAACATTCAAAACAGAAAAATAATTCCAATCTTACAGGAAGGGTTCCAAAGAATAGAAAAATAAGAAATACTCTTAGATTCATTTCATGAAACTAGAATGACTTGTTACCAAAACATGACAAAGAGAGGGTGAGATATGAAAATCACTGGCCAGTTTTAATCATTAGGCAAAATTCTTGAACAAAATGGTGGAGAAATGATAATCTTCTCAACAAATAGTGCTGGACTAATTTGGTGGCCAAATGCAAAAAAAAAAAAACTTCAGTCCATACCTTGAAGCGTATATACAAATTAATTCAAAATGGACCCTAAACCTAAAATTGTGAAACTTCTTGAAGAAAACATAGGGAAAATTTTATGACCTTGGATTAGGCAAATATTTCTTTTATATGACAGCAAATGAATACTCATCAAAGAACAAACTAATGCATTGGACTTCATCAAAATTAAAAACTTCTACTCTTCAAAAGACATTGTGATGAGAATGAAAAGGTAAGCTATAGACTTGGAGAAAACACTTGCAAATCATATATCTTATGAAAACTCTAAAAACTCAAATAAAAGAAAACAACTCTCAATAAAATAAGGAGCAAAAGATTTGAACAGACACTTCACCAAAGAAGATATACAGATGGCAAATAAACACATGAAAAATGCTCAACATCATTAGTCATTAGAGAAATGCAAGTAAAACCACAATGAGATACCACTACACTGCTATTAAAATAGCTAAAATTTTGAAAATCTGGTGATACCAAATATTAACAAGGATGTGAAGGAAATGGCTCTCTTATACACTGCTGATGGAAATGCAAAATGATAAGACCACTTTAGAAAACCATTTGGCGTACATTAAAAAGTTAAATCTATACCTACCATATGATTCAGCCATTCTACTCTTAGAAATAAAAGCATATGTTTATACAAAGACTTGTACACAAATGTTTATGGCAGCTTATTTTTTACAGCCAAAACCAAGAAGCAATCCAAATATCCATCAACAGGTGGATGGGTGAACGAATGTTGATATCGCCATAAAATGGAGCACTATTCAGAAATAAAAAGGAATGAACTATTGATACAGGCAATAACATTGACGGATTGCAAAATAATTATGCTGAGTAAAAAAGTGTTAGCAAAACTGAGTACACACTGTATGATTCCATTTATATAAAATTCCAGGAAATGTGAACTAATACATAGTGACAGAAAGCAGATCAGTGGATCCCTAGGGATGAAGGAGAGGGGTGAGAGGGATTATAAAGGGGTATGGGCAAACTTTTCGGAGTGATGAATATGTTCATTCTTGATTGTGGTGTTGGTTTCTTGAATCTATATACATGTCAAAACTTATAAAATTGTACACTTAAAACATATGCAGCTTATTATGTGTCAATTATACCTCGATAAAGTGCTTAACCTACTAGCCAAGACATAAAAGGCGGAATACACCATGACCATGCCAATTTTTCCCAGGAATGCAAGGTTGCTTTCACATAAGAAAGTACATAAATGTGATCCATTAAATGAATAGATTAAAGAAGAAAATCAGATGGATATTTCAATAGATGCAAAAAAAAGCATTTGATGAATTTCTTTCATTTGAACAAAACTCTAATTTTGTTCCAGTCAGCTCTCTAGTGGATTAGTAGCCAGGTGAGTATGGCAAGAAAACGGATCAAAGATGCAAGGATTTAAAAAAACAAAATAACCGTTGCTAGCAGATGAGCTGGTCATGTACATCAAAAATTCAAAAGAATTTATAGATAAGTCATTAGAATAAAAAAAGGAGTTTAGCAGAGTTGTTGAAAACAAAATAAATACATAAAAATATAAAAACTAGTTGCATTTCTATATATCAGCTAACAACAAGGAACTAGAAACCACTCTACTTTAAACAGAAAGAGATTTAATAGAGGACATTGGATGCTTTGAAATCATTGGAAGATTTGGGCTTCCAAGTATGAATCTCAGAAGGACATGGAATGAGCCTCCAAAGATGATCACAATAAAGACATTAGGGAATCAGGCGGCACATTTGGTAACACGCCCCGATGCTGGGATTCAGGAATATGAAATCAGAAGCCATTTCTCACCTGCCTCTCAATTCAACACCCGTGAAATGCGACTGGATTCTGGAACACTGCTGCAGACAAATTCCACATCTCAGTGACCTTGCTTACTAGCCCCAAACCACTGAAGTGACAGAAAGATGACTTCTGCCTTAATTTTGTCTTTCAAATCCCCTGTAAATTTATATAATTGGTGGAAACTAATTCACGAAGATAAAACTAGCTTCCGGAGAGTCTGTGAGATGCAGGTTTTAGCTTCCAGACTCTGTTAGAGGAGACAGTGACAGCACTGTCACTGTCACAGCACAGCCTCTTAGCACAGTGACACTAGAAAGAGTAGGAATGAGAACGGAGGCTCAATCAGCCATATCCACTTCAACTAGCAACAAAGAGTTGAAAGAATGTAACAAAAATATAATATTTACAGAATCCACAAAACAACATACTCAGGAATATATATAATAAGATATGCAAGACCTTTGGGTAACAATTATGTTATTGAATTAAATTGAAGAAGACATAGAAATGCAGAGATACACCATTTTCATGGATCGAAAAACTCAATATCTAAGAGAAATAATTTCTTTCCAACTGGTCTATTGATTCAATAGAATTTCAGTCCACAGCCCCACAAGATTTTTAGAGAAACTTGACAAACCTAAGAAGAACCGGGTTGGGAGGAAAGGGTGAGATTTGCCCTCTCACTTAGCAGAATTTATTACAAAGCTATCTGATTAAATAAACTATTGGAGTAGGGTTAGATCAGTTGACTCATGAGACAGAATAAGAAGTCAAAAATCAGAATCACCCACATATGGAAACTTGATGTGTATCAGAGGTTATATTGCAATTCCAGAGGGGAAAGAATGGACTATTCAATAAATGGTGCTAGGAAAACGTGTTATCTATATAGAAGATAAAATGGGACCCCTACTTCACACCACACAGAAAAATCAATTCCAGGTGGATTAAAGACTTAAATGTGAAGGGCAAAATTTTAAAACTTGTAAAAGAAAGTATGGAAGAATAACTTTATGATCTCAGGATTGGGAAGTATTTCTTAAACAAGATACAAGAAGCACTAAGCACAGAACAGTTACATTTTACAACATTAAAATTAATATCCTTGTTCTGTGAAAAAACATGTTAGAGAAAGTGAAAAGACAAGCCGCAAACTGAAGAATATATTTGTAACTTACATAAATGCCAAAGGATTAGTGTAGTGTCCAGTTTGTATGGAGAAGTTCTATAAATGAATAAGAAAGGGTCAGACAACCCAGTTGAAAAATGGGCAAAAGACATGAAGAGCATTTCAGGGAAGAAACATGATCATATGAATAAACATACGAGTAAAGCAGGGAAAGATGCTCAATCTCATCTCATTAGTAACTATCAGGGTAACTCTTGCACCCGGATACATATACAGAAATGTTCACAGCCACGTTACTAATAGCCAAAGTTATACACAATCCAGAAGTCTCTTAAAGATAGAATGATAAATTGTGGTGTGTTTACACAAAGAAATATTATATAGCAGTAAAAATGAATGAACCTAAGCTAGAAGCAATCACATGGATTCTCCTTAGCGATTTAATATTGAGTGCCATCAGCAAGTTGCAAGGACCACAGACTATGATGCTAGCTTCAAGACAAGCAAAACTAAACAGACTTGGAAAACTTTTTTTGAAGCAAAGTTTAAAAAACAACTAATACAATTATTTTTTTTCAAGTAAGGATATTATAAACAAAAAATCCAGGGTACCATTTACGTTATTGGGAGGAATATGGGATAGCTAAGTCAGACTTTTGAACATTTTCAATGCCTTCCGTGTTTACATTATTTGTCAAGCCTGCACTAGCAGCATAGTCATTAAAGCCTCTTACAGATGCCTCTTGTCACCATTATTTTCTTCTGTTTGTTCTAGAAGTTCTAGCCAATACAATGAAATAAGAAAAAGAAATAATTATAATAAAAGCAGAATAAAATGATTTTTATTTGCACATAATGGTATTGTCTGGAAACTCCAGTAAAATTGGTTAAAAATCCACCAAAACTAATAAAACTTCAGTGAAGGGTTGGGTTACTGGCAGTAATATCTGCCATTTGTTGGGTATCTAGTATGTGCCAGAACTTCTTAACACAGTCACATTCATTGTCTCAATTAACCCTCAAGAGCTTCCCTCTGACTATGTTCGTGTCTCTACAAAGACAAGCAAAAGGTTTAGGTTGAGTAACTGGCTCACGTGGCAGGACAATTTAAACTTGCTTTGTCTGATTCCAAAGCTTGTGCTCTGAAACACTGTGTTATATTGTCTCAAAGTAAGTGTTGAAAGTAAGATATTTACTCTATAACAGAGTTGTTTGGTTTTTTTTTTTTTTGATAACTGGTGATCAGGAAATTTGTCCAAGGAAAAATACTTGGATCCTTTCAATGGCAAACATTCTCAAACCAGGACAGTATCTGTCTTGTTTAGAGTTACGTTCATGTCAAATGGACCAAATCCATATGCAACGTGGTCAAGACTGTCTCTCCTGAACAAGGCTGCAGAAGATATTTTAAATTCTTCCATGTTTCCTTTTTCTGAGACACCGTAGATAAAAGACAACAGATAGCAAACTGCTATCTTTCTGTTAATTTTTTCTTCAGAGGAGTTACAATATCATGGATCAGGCATTGGTTTTCCCCCCTTGACTGGACTGGAGTGGTTTTGTATTTCTCCTCCAAACAGCTGTTAGAATTACTTCCATTAGGAACTGATTCTTCCCGGTTTTCCTCTGAGATGGTAGCTTTATACATAAGGATTGATTTTAGCACATTTTCTAGCGTATACAAATTAAACACTTATCACCAGTGTTTTCAAACTCATTTATAACTTCCATCACAATCTTCCTTAATTCATTTTTCCCAGGAGACCGTCAAACTTTCAGAGGTTTGCTGAGCTTGTTGTTTTCCTTCCGTCCATTTGCCGGGAATGCCCTCACCTCCCGCCCCCTCGCTGCTTCCCTGCGCTTGGGCGTGTGCTTGTTCAGTCTGCTCCTGAAGGCTTTGTTCCACCACCCTCTTCTCACAGTCTTAGTAGATTCAGGCTCGGTGCCAAGTCAGCTTTGGAATCATCAGTTAGGGCTAGAAGGGACTTTGGAAATCAATTCAGTTTTATAAATAAGGAAACAAAGATCTACACCGTTTTCTCTAGAACGTGGTTCTGCACTGACTGGTTTCTTCTCAAACCCAATACCCACTAACAATGAGCATCCCTGCTAAGAAAACACAGAAGAGGAAAGGAGGAAGAAGGCTGCCACCGTGTGGTGCGATGCTTGAACGGAAAAGAGGGTTCATACAGAGCCGTGTGTTCACAACGAAGAGATAAAATTTCATAAGAGAAACAAATGTAACTGCTATGGCATTTTTTAGGCATTCACAGAAAAGATGTGTCATCCAAAAAGTAGCAGATGCTTGCCAGCAGGATTTCTCAAAGGCAGGACATCAGTCAAGGCACCACATTTTCAGCCTAGAACCTGGAATTTCTTAGCACATCACCAAAAAATTTAGTCTCTTGGCGAGGAATGCAGGCTGAGTGAGTGCGTAGAGACCGAGTTCTAATCAGATGGTACCAGGTTCAGATTTTTAGATCCATCACTTACTACCTGTGTGTCCTTGAGCTTCAGTTTCCTCACTGGTTAAAATAAAGAGAATAGTAGCATGTACTTACGTCCTGCTTACTATATAATATAGTGCGTGTTATGTTGTCCTACATCAGGGGGGTACAGTATGTAAGCATCTGTTCTAGAGCAAGACTCAGTAAATGTTTTTTGTTCCCTTGGGATTCTTTGACCACGGTGGTGGTGGTATCTAGAGAAACCTTGGGTTGTAGTTACCTGGGAAGTTGATTTACAAGTCATTTTGTTTGATAAACAGAAAAATAAAAACACGGGAAGAGAATGGTTTTGGCAGTGTTCCAGCTATCAGGGTATTGCCTCTCTGGCTCCAAATCCACTGTTCTGGAGCTGGATTTTATAAGCATCTCTTCTTGCAGCTGGCACGATGTTACGATTTGTCAGTAGAGGGCGCCGGAGGGACATCGCAGGAGAAAGGGGCTCCTCTTTCTGGTTCATCCACTGTGCTCCTTCTAGTAGGCTCCTTGGTGGTCCAGCTTCTGCAGGCCAGGCTCCTGTGGCAAGAGTGGCAGCCAGCAGCATATGGTGGCCAACAGAACCCAGCACCTCCCTGTGGAGACCGCCACACAGCATCTCTCCTAGGGGCTTTACAATGACTTCCCAGGTGTGGCACCTCTTATGGATGGCTTTCCCTTGCAGAATTCCCAGATAGCAAATTCCCAGTGAGTTCCAGCCACCATTCCCAGTTTGCCAGCCTCTGCTTGCCCCCACCCAGAAGAGTGTTCCCTACGTGCCCGTCCCAGCTGAAATTCCTTGCTTGCCAGCCGCTGCTCCAGCCAGCTGTGGACCAGCTCTGGCCCAGAACAGGCCAGGATCTTCTCTGTCCAGTGGACTTCTCCAGTAAGGCCTGAATCCTAGCCATGTGAAGGGGGCCACTCCTCCAAGTTTGCTCCCTCCATGGGTACACACCCTCAGCCCCAGGGTTGTCCCTTTCGAGTTAATCCTCCGCCGTGGTTAATGACTTTTAAAATTAAACTTTCCTGTTCAGATTACTACATGGCTTCCGCCTTTTGATTGGACACTGACTATAAAGGTGGATCCTTCATCCAACCTCTGAGAAAACCCGATGAACTCGATTCTACCATATAAGTGCCATTCTTGTGACAAAATCTCCTTTCGCAACAATCTTCTTTCCACACTGCCCTGTCCCTTTTATATTCTTCATTTGGTTGACAAATTCAAGGGTCTAAAACCAATTTTTCTGGAACATTTTCTTGATAAATTCTTCATAAGGGGCTCTGTCATGAATCTTAGCATCTGTTATATTGTACTGTCTCAGTAAAAACTTCAGTTTGAACATTCTTTCACACAATACCGATCCCAATTATTTTTTCTGAATTTCTTTTGTAAAGAATAAATTGTCAATGCTATAAGTTTTGTATCAAAATTTAAATAAATAAATTTATATGCATTTTAGAAGCTAAATATATATTTAAATACTATATATTTATAAACTAAATTTTTATATGTTTTTTCACTGTCATTCTAGAAAAATTTTAAGACATCTCTCATAGATTTGGTATATTAGTTTGCAATTGCTGCTGTAAAAATTACCACGAATTTAGTGGCTTAAAACAATACAAGTTTCTTGTCTCACAGTTTGGGAGGTCAGAAGTTTGAACTCAGTTTCACGGGCTACAATCAAGGTGTCAGCAGGGCCGCCTTCCTTCTGGCAGCCCTAGGGAAGAAGCTGTTTCTGTCTTTGCCAGCTTCTGAAGGCTGCCAGCGTCTCGGCTTGTGGCCCCTCTCTATCTTCAAAGCCAGCAATGGCGGTTGAGTCTTTCTCATGCTGCCTCACTCTGATACTGACCCTTCTGCCTCCCTCTTCCACATGTAAATCCCTTTATAATTGCACTGGGCTCACCCGAATAATCCAGAATAATCCCCCTATCTTAAAGTCTGCTGCAGCTGATTGGAAAGCTTAATTCTATCTGCGGCTTTAATTCTCTTTTGGCGTGTAGATCAATCCAGGCTCAACCAGAGAAGCAGAACCAGTAGGAGATATATATTAAGAGATTTATTGCAAGGAATTGGCCCATGCGATTGTGGGGACTGGCTAGGCAAGTCTAAAATACGTAGGGCAGGCCGTCAGGAAGGGGAGCTGGAACTCTTGGGCCTGGGCTGAAATTGCTGTTTGCAGGTGGAATTTCTCTTTCTTCTAGGAAGCCTCAGGTCTGCTTTTAAGGCCTTTCAACTGACTGAATGAGGCTCATCCAAGTTATCCAGGACCATCTCGCCTACTTAAAGTCAACTTTCATTGATTATGGACTTTTGATTTAATAACTGGGGACTATAGTCTAGCCAAATTGACATGTCAAAAAGGCCATTACAGTCCACCCTTTGTCAACCTGGCACCCCATACACCTCCATAAACTACACTTAACCTCCAAGTAAAGACAACAACAAAGTCATATTCCACCTGTCACACATCCTGCATACAACCAAAACACACTGACCCTTTCTCCAGGAGAAGATGCAAAGTCCCTGGGTGATGTTCACTCTGTTCCTTGTTACACAGTAACTTAGATAATGTGATATAATGGTAACTGTCATTAATATGTCTTATGTTAGAAGATAAAGGGATAAGAGAGGGAAGAAAACAAAAATGATTGCTTAAAATATATACCAACATATCCCTGACAAAACAAGGAAGAAATATGCATAACTACTACAGCCTGAATTTCTGCAGCTGGTTACATGGTCAGAACTGGAATTTATGGCTGTCTTCTTCCACTACCCATTCCATATTCCCTTGACCCTCAGCAAGCACCTCAGTTGGTCGCGATTCTTTACCTGGTGGAGTGACCCAAATCTTCATTCCTGAAGGGTCTGGGCCATTAGGAGTCCTGGCTGAATTGGATTCTTACAGTTTTCCACTTACCTAATTACGGGGTGTGATGGTTAACTTTATTAGTCAACTTGACTGGGCCACTAAGTGCCCAGATAGTTGGTTAAAGGTTATTTCTGGCTGTGTCTGTGAGGGTGTTCCAAAAGAGATCACCATTTGAATTGGTAGGCTGAGTGAAGCAGATTACCCTCCCCACTGTGGGTGGGCACCATCCAGTTCATTGAAGACCTGAATGGAACAGAATGGCAGAGGAAAGGAGAATTCACTCTCCCTGCCTGACCACATGATCTGGGACATAGGTCTTCTGCCCTCGAACTGGGCCTTATACCATTAGCTCACCTGGTTCTCAGGCCTTCAGACTCAGACTGGAACTACACCACTGGCTTTCCTGGGTCCCCATCTTGCAGACAGTAGGTTATGGAACTTCTTAGCCTCCATAACTGTGTGAGCCAATACCTTATAATAAATCTCTTTATCTATATCTATATCTGTATCTGTATCATCTATATATCACCTATATCTATATCTATATCTATCTATATCTACATCTCCTATTGGTTGTATTTCTCTGGAGAACCCTGACTGATACACAGGGCATGATAGTATCATCAACCCTCATTTTTCAAGCATTTTATATTTGCGAATTCACCTGTGCTGAAATTTATTTATAATCCCAAAAGCAATGCTTGCAGGCTTTTATGGTCATTCTCAGACGTGCACAGAACAGAGAAAAATTTGAATTGTCCACTGGGCTTGATTCCAGGTGACATTACAAACAAGGCGACACTGTGCCTTCTTGTTTCAGCTCTCATACAGAGACCACCAGAGGATGGAGCCAGTAGGGGGCAGCGCAAGAAACTCCAGGTCTGGGGCCAGTGGATGGGAATCTCAAATCTGGCACCTGCTGGTGAGGTGGACTCAGGTAGATCACTTGATACTTCTGAACCTCATTTTCACTTCCTAAAAAATTAACTTTTTTATTTTGAGACGGTTGTAGCATTTTCACTTTTGTAAAATGAAGAAAATAGAATCTACCAGGATAAGTTGTTTAAGAATTTAAGATTGTAATTTATGTGAGCAATGTATGTGTGTGTGTATGTATGAAATATGTACATATTTCCCCTAGGGGCAGTGGTTCAATATGTATTTGCTAACTCAGTGTTTACAGCAGCTTTATAGAACAAAACTAACATGAGTCAGGAGAATTGACTGTAATAACAGATGCCCCAGGATATCTCCTGTACATTCTTCTTTACTTTCACTGTGTAGTAGCAATCCAATTTCCTTGTTAATCAGGACAAATCACTCCAGCCAATGCGGTAACCACTTCTTTGCCTGCTGATTCAGAGGCATGGGGACCCCAAAGGGGCTGGATGGCAGTCTCAGCTTCCAATTTGATGGAGTCATTGTGTGTCTCCTGGTAGAATCAATCCTTCCTTTGGAACTAAGACCTCTAGACGAACAGAGCCTAAGGTTGTGCAAACAGGTAGCAAAAATCTTGATGGTGAATCACTAGGGGTAACAGCGGATGGAGCCATTCCTGTTTCTGCCCTTTGATTCCGGGACCTGAGCATTCCGGCTATGGGAGGCACAGCATGTATTGCATGCTGATTTAGGTCATTTACAGCCTCTTGGAGGACACAGCCCCAGCTCGGCAAGGTGTTGCCACTTAGCTAGTGCTATAACTGAGTCTTTAAAAGGCCATGCCACCAATCTATCAAGCCAGCTGCTTCAGGATGGTGGGGAACATGGTAAGACCAGTGATTTCCACGAATATGGGTCCACTGCTGCACTGCATTTGCTGTGAAGTGAGGTCCTTGATCACAAGCGGTGCTGGGTGGAATCCCACAGTGGATAAGGCATTTATTCTGTAAGTCTACTCTTGGGCACACACTGAATCTGCTGTCCACAGGTGGACCTTCTTGTCCACCAGGGGAACCTCAGCTCTGCTTTTAAGATCTTTCAACTCATTGAATCAGGCCCACCTAGATTATCCAGACAACCCTCTTACTTAAAGTTAACTGACTGTGGGCCT
This sequence comes from Tapirus indicus, assembly GCA_031878705.1. Lineage (NCBI taxonomy): Eukaryota > Metazoa > Chordata > Mammalia > Perissodactyla > Tapiridae > Tapirus > Tapirus indicus. The sequence continues at coordinate 52,908,556 of CM062933.1, read as the reverse complement.
TAATTACATCTATAAATACCTTCACAGCAACACCTAGATTAGTGACTGAATAACCGGGGACTTTAGCCTAGCCAAGGTGACATATCAAAAAGACCATCACACCGTGTAACATAAAGTATTCACTGGTTCCAGGGATTAGAAGGTGGACATCTTTGGGAGGCCGTTATTCTGCCCACCACATATGGATAATACAAGGCAGGATAGAAATTAAAAATAAGTGAAAGAAGAGAATATGACAAAGGGATAATGGGAGTGAAAAAGCTAAAATGAATCCTGTGACAGAGTCAGTGCATCAAATTGGCTACAAGATGCTGAATATTTGCCATGACTTTTCGATGATTTGTCTATGATCTTTCAAGCATCTGTGTAAAGGGAGACACATTACATCATTCACAGTATTAAGAAGAGAAGCAGACCAGTTGGCAGGAGAAGCCCAACCACACTGGATGTCCTGAATCATCGGTGAAACTGGTGCACATACACTGTTAGCTTCTCAACACCATTAAAATAAATGCAGTAGCAAATGATAGAACTCTATTTTACATAATATTTTGTATGTAACCAGCACAGTTGAGTAAACAGAGCCCCAACCACAGACAATTTGATGTGGTCCACAACTAGCTCTGTACTGCTCCACTGTACAACCGTGAGGCAGGTTTTAGAGTATTTGACAGTTGGGATGGATAATGTATGCTTTGGGCTATTCTCCATATTTGCTGATTATCTCAACTGAAATTTACATAAAGTACAGTACTTTGTGTTATCATTTAAATGAAAAAAATTTGCTTTAACAGTCAGCTGTGCTGAGACAAAAAGGACACATTGTTATAAGTAAGAAGATGGATATGAATACATTACTAAATAGAAGCCACCTCACTCTCTCACACAAATAATAGAGTAGACAGTTCAGAAACAGGTCCAACTATATGTGGGAATTGTGTAAGTGACAAAGTTGAAATTTCAAATTAATTGATAAGGAATGAATTATTTAATAACTTATTTTTAAGCAAATGACTTTTCACTTGGAAAAAATAAGTTAGGTCTCTTTTTTATACAATACACAGAAATAAATTCCAAGTGGAACCAAGATTTTAATATAAAAAGCTATAAAGGTAATAGACAAATTTTAGAAAATATTTTAATAATAATCCTGGAGAAGAGAAAGCCTTCTTAACATGTTGAGGTTCTTCTATATCCTTACTTATTTTCTGTTTAGTTGTTCTATCAAACGTTGAGTGAGAGGTGTTGAATTCTCTAACTATAATTGTGGATTTGTTTCTTCCTCCTTTCAGTTCTATCAGTTTTTTCTTCACATATATTTCAGCTCAGTTGAATTGTGCATACACATTTAAGATTGTTATATTTTCTTGTTGGATTGACCCTTTTATCATTATATTAATGTCCCTCTCTGTCTCTGGTAATTTTCTTTGCTCTACAAGCTATTTTTTATATTAATATAGTCATTCCTGCTTTTTTTGATTGTTTGCATGATATATCTTTTTCCATCATTTTACCTTCAACCTACCTATATTGTCATATTTGAAGTGAGTTTCATGTAGACAGTGTATAGTTGGGTCATGTATTTAAATCCACTCTGGCAATCTCTGTCTTTTAATTTGTATATTTAGATCATTTACATTTAATGTAATTATTGATATGTAGGGCTTATGTCTGCCATTTTGTTTTTTGTTTGTTATCACTGTTTTTTGTTTCTGTTTTCTTGTTCCTGCCTTCCTATGGGTTACTTGAATATATTTTTAGAATTCCATTTTGTTACCTATAGTGTTTTTCAGTACATCTCTTTGTATAGTTTTATTAGTGGTTTCTCTAAGGCATTACCTTGTATATACATAACATATTACAATCTACTGGTGTCATAATTTTACCAGTTCAAGTGAAGTATAGGAATCTTACCTCTCTTTATGTTCATTTACCCTCTCCCATTTGTAATATAATTGTCTGTCTTAAATATTTTCTATACATACATTTAGAACCACATCTGATGGTGTTCCAGTAATTTTTGCTTCAACTGTTAAAGGTAAGTTAGAAGACTCAAGAGAAAAGTGAAAGTCTATTGTATTTACACATATTTTTCCTTGCCTTGTTCTTGCTTCCTCCTTGATGTTCCAGGGTTCTTTCTTTTATCATTTTCTTTCTATTTGGAAACTTCCTTTAGCCATCTTTTAAGGTACATCTGCTGATGACAAATTCTCTTAGTTTTCCTTCATATGAGGTTGTCTTGATTTTCTCTTCATTCCCGAAAAGAAATCTTTTTCCTGGTATAGGATTCTGCCTTGACAATTCTCTTTCAGCACCTAAAAAATATTGTGTCACTTCTTTCTCATCTCTGTTGTTTCTGATGAGAAATCCACTGTCATTCAAATTGTTTTACCCACATAGCTAAGGTACCATTCTCCTCTGGTTGCTTTCAAGATTTTTTTGTCTTTAGTTTTCAGAATTTTAATTATGATATATCTTAGCCTAGATTTCTTTGGATTCATTCTGTTTGGGGTTCACTCACTTTCTTGAATCTGTGGGTTTATGACTTTTGCCAAGTTTGGGAAGTTTTCAGTTATTATATCTTTGAGTACTTTTTCAGTTCTCTTCTCTTTTTCCTCTCCTTCTGGGACTCTGATGATACAGAGGTCAGATTTTTTGTTATAATCCCACAGGACACTGAGAACCTAATAATTTTTTTGAGGATTTTCTCTCTTTTGTTCAGTTGGGTAATTTCTATTGTCCTATATTTTAGCTCACTGATTCTTTCCTCTGTGCCCTCCATCTACCATAAGGCTCATCCACTGAGCGTTTTATTTTGGTTATTGTATTTTTCAATTCTGAAATTTCCATTTAGTTCTTCTTTATATCTTCTTCCTTCTCCTTCTTCTTCTTGCTGAAACTTTCTAATTCTTTGCTGAGGTTTTATATTTTGTCATTTGTTTCAAGCACGTTTGTAATTTCTCACTGAAGCATTTTTGTCAAGGCTGCTTTAAAATATTTGTGGGATAATTCTAACATCTCTGTCATCTCAGTGTTGGCATCTGTTGGTTGTCTTTTTTTAAAAGATTTTATTCTTTAAGAGCAGGTTAAGATTCACAACAACATTGAAAGGAAGGTGCAGAGATTTCCCATATACCATCTTCCCCATGCATATATAGCCTCTCCCTACACCAGAGTGATACAGTTGATACATGTGATGGACCTACATTGACATGTCATTAACATCCAAAGTCCATGGTTTACATTAGGGTTCACTCTTGGTGTTGCACATTCTATGGGTTTGGACAAATGTATAATGACATTTATCCACCATTACAGTATCATACAGAATATTTTCACTACCCTAAAAATCCTCTGTGATCCACCTATTTATCCCTTCATTCCCCACCCCAACCCCTGGCAATCACTAATCTTTTTACTGTCTCCATAATTTTGCCTTTTCCAAAAAGTCTTGACTCTCCACTAGACCCCCTCCAACACCACCCCAGAAGGGAGGAAGAAGGCCACCCCATTACTGCCAGGTGTGGATGGAAGTCCAATCTCCTCACATGGTCTCCACTGACACTGGCAAAGGGTTGTTCCATGTTGTTCCTTGGGTCCCAAGGTGTCTAGCTGATTTCAGAGTCTTATGTTTGCTTTATACAAAATGTCCCGAGTGTTTAGTTGTTCTTAGCAGTCAGAATAGAGAAAAGTACATCTGCTTCATCTTCCTGGATGCAGAATTCCTCAGCAAAAGTTTCTAAAATTTGATAACACTGAATATTGTCAAGGATGTGAGGAAATTTGTACTGGGAGTATGACCTTTTTCAAATTTTAGTGAGAGCAACTTGATAGTAGCCATCCAAAAGTTTTAACAAGATCAATTGTTAAATCAAATTTTAACAAGACCAATTCTACTTGTCAGAATCTATTCTTCACAAATACTAACATGAGTACATAAAGAATAAAGATGCTTATGTTAGCATTGTTTGTAATAGGGAAAATAATTAGAAACAATTTATCAGTCAAGAGAGAAATGGTTAAAAATATTATGGTATCCACACAACAAAATTACATGGAGCCATGACTTTTTCAAAAGTAAGCTGCAAAATAAAACATATAGCACATTCTCATTTTTCGTATAAAAATTGTTGAGTGGGCTTTTCCTGTTGCTTAGAATTGGCAACTAAAGCTATAAGCTCTGGATAAATGGCATTAAGTACCCTATTCTATAGTCACACCCTCCAAAGAGGCTCAAACATTCATGGGCTAACATTTCTATTAGGGCTTACAAACAACTGGGCAGATTAGTTCTGCTGCCTCCAATCATTATCCCAGTGCTCCCCGCTTCCTCCAACTTCAATAATCACCTCAGTGCTCCCTTACAGTCCTATAAACAGAAGATCTGGGATAGTGGTAGGGTAGAGAAAAATCTTGAGAGTCAGATGCTATTGGCTTATGTGGGAGCTCTGCTTATTCTCCATTGGTTTCCCATGGAATGCTTATTCCCCTCCACAAATCAGGTAAGGGAAGGAGGGTCAGGATAATTGCGTACAGAAGTTGAGGGTAGCTAAAAAGCTGAGACTGGTATCTTGTTCCCCAAAGGAATTTTTGAGATTTCAGCTTAAGCAACTGATTCATCAATCTACCCACTTACCTACATGAACAGGGGAAAAGAGAACTGGAGACAAATGTCAGACAGACAAGAGCTGATCACAGGGTGAGGGGACACCAGTGGCAGGAGGGCAGGGGCTGAAGGCATTGGGAAAGCTAAACGTAAATAGGAGACAAACCCCACTTCAGGGAACTGTGCAGAAGTGTGGTTTCACATCGTCCTCTCCCCTCCTACTGCACCCCTTCCGGAAAAGCGCCTACAGAGGAACTTACTCTTGAGCCCAAGTGAGAGGACATATTTGGACCCTTGCTACATAGAGGGCAGCCAGGCAAGTGAGAAGCAACCACCAATAGATGACCACAAGAGTGGGCACTCCATAAAGAGGCATCCTCTCTCATACTCCCTTTCAACCCCCACCATCAGAGGAATAAGTTCTCGACTACAGTAGAGGAAGAGGTAAGCCAGACCTCCTTCTCTTCATTCCAACCCAAGTCAGTGACTTGGTGGAAGAACCAAAGAGCAAGCCCACCACAGGTCCCTGAAGCCATGGGCCATGGCTAGTGGAGGAGATGAGATTTACATCAGATACGGGATTTGAGTTTTAAACTGGACAATACTGAATTTGTCTTTTAATAACAAAGTGTTGGAAATGCTGTGGTATCTGCCCAAGATATCATGAAGGATCTGCTTCCCACTAGGAAAAGGAGACTTGATGTAGCACAGTAATGGTAAAAAAATGGAAATTGGTTTATGTTTCTATCCCTGTGAAGTTAAAACTGCTAATCAACATGTGACATGCACATGTATGTATATATATGTGTGTATATAAATATTTGTTAGTCTATATGTGTATATTTTCTCTAAGCAAAGAAAACTGTTTGGCAGAATCTGCACTCCATTATTAACAGTGGTCACACACTGGCGTATATGAAGATGAAATTTATAATAACCAATGTATTTTTAATTTGAGAAATAAAAAGTTTTCCTCTATAAACAATGGATGAACACACTGTGAGTTCCAGCCAGATAAGAACATGTCCATAAGTTTCATAAAGATGAGAAAGGCTTCAGCACTTGATGAGAATAAATCTGTCATATTTGTACCCCACATATCCCAATGCTCTGACCCCCCACCATCTTGATTAGCAAGCTGTGGTCTTTTGCTTAATGAATTTCTAGGATTATGGCCCTGTATAGTTCATTCTCAATGTCAGAATCTCTGGAGGACTGGTTGCAGGGGCAGGAGCTGTGTTGAAGCATCAGGGCTGTCCTCCCAGGGTAATCAGAGCGTGGTCTCTGGCTCCCGTGTGCCCGTGTTAGCTCCTCTCTCCTTCCTGCTCCGTTGACCACTGTTGCTCTTCTGCTTGAACCAACGTCAGCTTCTTTGGAACAGCCGACTCCCTCTCCTCCCGTGGGTTTCTGCCCCTCCTCTGCTGATCTTGGGACAGTTTCCTGGTGTTCTTTTCACACTAACTATAGGAAATTTCCAATTTCTGGTGACACGCTCTTAAAAAGGGGGCTCACAGCACAGTATTTTGCTCTCCTGGGAGACTCTTCTTCCAGCCCTTGGTGGCTGGTTCAGAGGATGGTTGGGCCCAGTTTCTCATTATCTCTGGACAAATGCTCTCTTCAGTAGCCACAGCCTGCTGCACAGTTAGGCCCACTCCACTCCACTCTTTTCACTCAAGGTGATGTTTTTCTTTTGGCCTTCACTGTCTTCCTTCCACTCCATGTTACTTCAGGGACCTGCAGGTTCCCAGGTCTGTACAGTTCTTAATTCCAATTGCAAACAGAGTTCAAGTTATTGCTCACAGGACTTCTGAGCTCCATGCCAACCAAGGGGTATGGCTGGGCATCAGTTCTACATGTCCCTCGATATTTCATAACAGTAAAGTTAATCATGAAGCAAATGTGACGAGACCATACAGCGGACCTCTATGGGCTGGTGGTGCCTAACTCCAACTGACCACATAACTCAGCAGCTACACAACACAAATGCTACAAAGGGAAACAACTTGTCTTTCAGAGCAATCCTTGAACAATTCTGGGGGCAGGATCTCAATCTCTCTCTAAAAGCTGTATATGTAAATTAGTAAAGTTACCAAGACTTGAATTGAAAGCAACCTGGAAAAATATCAATGAGATGTCTTTGACAAAGATTTAGAAAATAATATTCAGTGCTCATAATATTCAGTGCTCATAAGGGTTCACCGTAATGCACTTTCTTCCACACTGCTGGTGAGAGTTTGAATGGGTATAAATTTTCTGTAAAGCGATTTTGCAGTATTTACAGATTCTTCTAGGAATCTATCCTAAGGAGTAATCTAACATGTAAGCCAAGATATGTGGATGTATAAGGATGTTCAATGCAGTATTACTTATCACAGGAAAAATTGGAAACAAAAATAAGTTATGGTTTATGCATTAAATGGAATTTTGCCCAATCTTTAAAAAGCATATTTCCAAAAAAAATTTGTATGATGTGGCAAAAACTTATTTCATAATATTAAGAGACAAATAGGACATAGATTGTATATACAACGTTAACTTAATTTTGTTATATTTATCAATCTCTCTCTGTGGAAGTAAACCTTTTCTTTCCAAATGCTTTGAAATAACCACGGATTATTTTTACTATCAGAAAAAATGTAATTAACAAAATCTGTTTTAGTTTAGCAACAATCTGTTTTTGGGGTTCCTGGTTTGGGAGTAAAAGCCTTTCCTGTGAGGCATACAGGGTAGAATTTTTTTTACAGGTTCTTAGGGATGGAATGGAAAGGCAAAAATTCAGAAACAAGTTCACTCTCTCCTCCAACAGCTGCACAATTTAATATTTTTTTGTATTTTCCTTCAACCCTTGCCCAGGAACAAATATTATTTTTTTTTTAAAGTTGTAAGTTGATCCTAAAGGGGTGATGGCATAAATTAGTGGAGAAGAGAGAAACTCATTCACCTTGACACCTCATTCTCGTTATCTGCTCAGTGGTTAGACTTCCCTGTGTGGCCAAGAGTAAAAACAGCTAAATTTAAAATTCAGCCCAGGGGGCCGGCCCAGTGGCACAGCGGTTTAGTTCATGCGTGGCAGCCCAGGGTTCGCAGGTTCGGATCCCGGGCGCCTGCCGATGCACTGTCTGTCAGTCATGCTGTGGCGGTGTCCCATACAAAGTAGAGGAAGATGGGCACGGATGTTAGCCCAGGGCCAGTCTTCCTCAGCAAAAAGAGGAGGATTAGCAACGGATGTTAGCTCAGGGCTGGTCTTCCTCACAAAAAAATAAATAAATAAAATTCAGCCCAAGTAGGAAATTACCAATGGGGTGTAAAATGAGAAGCAATTTGGCAATATGTGTGAAGAGTCTAAAATTGGTCATGCTCATCAGCCCAGAATTTCACTTCTAGAAGATGCAGACAAAAATCCAAGAAGGGAATCATGGCCTGAAGTGAAATGGTGCAAAGTCAAACACAATCTAAATATCTGAAAATCAGGGAATGGTTAGCTAGACTGTGGATGGATAGACAAAATATGATAAAATTAAATCTTCTGAAGGTAATAGTCTGCAGACAGTGCCATGTCCTCAGGCCATCATTCTTCCATTTTCACCCACTTTTGCTTTTCCAGCCATTGGTGGAGATGAGCCCCAAACCAGGGTCAGAATGGTAACTAAATAGATGTGAACATATAATTTGATTTTTTTCCTTTTTATTGATGTCTTAATAGTTTATAACTGTGGGGTTTTAGCTATACATTATTTTTTGTCCATCACCATGTGGATGTCCATCACCATGTGGATGTCCTTCACCCCTTGTGTCCACTCCCCACCTCCCTTCCCCTTGGTAACCACCAGCCAGTTCTCTCTGTCCATGTGTTCGTTTATATTCCACCTATGAATGAAATCATGTGGTGTCTGTCCTTCTCTCTCTGGCTAATTTCACTTAACATAATACCCTCTAGGTCCATCCATGTTGTTGCAAGTGGGACAATTCTGTCTTTTCTTATGGCTGAGCAGTATTCCATTGTATATATATGCCACATCTTTATCCAATCATCAGTCGAGGGACACTTGGGTTGCTTCCACTTCTTGGCTATAGTGAATAATGCTGCAATGAACATAGGGGTGGATACGCCTCTTGTGATGGTTGATTTCATGTCTGTTGGGTAGATGCCCAAGAGTGGGATAGCTGGATCATACGGTATTTCTATTTTTAATTTTTTGGGGAATCTCCATACTGTTTTCTATAGAGGCTGCACCAGTTTGCATTCCCCCCAGCAGTGAATGAGGGTTCCTGTTTCTCCACAACCTCTCCAACATTTGTTGTTTTTCGTCTTGGTGATTATAGCCATTCCAATGTGTGTAAGGTGATATCTTAGTGTAGTTTTGATTTGCAGTTCCCTGATGATTAGTGATGTTGAACATCTTTTCATGTGTCTGTTGGCCATCTGTATATCTTCCTTGGAAAAATGTCTGTTCATATCCTCTGCCCATTTTTTTCATCGGGTTGTTTGTTTTTTTGTTGCTCAGTTGTGTGAGTTCTTTATATATTACAGAGATTAATCCCTTGTCGGATAAATGATTTGAGAATAGTTTCTCCCAGCTGGTGGGTTGTCTATTCATTTTGATCCTGGTTTCATTTGCCTTGCAGAAGCTCTTTAGTCTGATGAAATCCCACTCATTTATTTTTTCTTTTGTTTCCCTTGTCCGAGTAGACATGGAATCTGAAAGGATCCCTTTATGACAAATGTCAATTAGTGTACTGCCTATATTTTCTTCCAGGAGTTTTATAGTTTCAGGTCCTTAATGTACTTTGAGTTGATTTTTGTGTATGGCAATAGAAGATGGTCTACTTTCATTCTTTTGCATGTGGCTGTCCAGTTTTCCCAGCACCATTTATTGAACAGACTTCCCTTTCTCCATTGTATGTTCTTTGCTCCTTTGTTGAAGACTAGCTGTCCGTAGGTGTGTGGTTTTATTTCTGGGCTTTCAATTCTGTTCCATTGATCTGTGTGTCTATTTTTGTACCAGTACCATGTTGTTTGATTACTATAGCTCTATAATATATTTTGAAATCAGGGATTGTGATGTCTCCAGCTTTGTTCTTTTTTTTCAGGATTGCTTTAGCTATTCGGGGTCTTTTGTTGCCCCATACAAATTTCAGTATTGTTTTCTATTTCTGTGAAGAATGACATTGGGATTCTGACTGGGATTGCATTGAATCTGTAGATTGCTTTAGGTAGTATGGACATTTTAACTATGTTTATTCTTCCAGTCCATATGCATGGAATATTTTTCCATTTCTTTATGTCTTCATCGATTTCTTTCAATAGTGTCTTATAGTTTTCATTGTATAGGTCTTTCACCTCCTTGGTTAAATTTATTCCCAGATATTTTATTCTTTTTGTTGCAATTGTAAATGGGATTGTCTTTTTTGAGTTCTCTTTCTGTTAGTTAATCATTAGCGTATAGAAATGCAGCTGTTTTTTGTAAGTTGATTTTATACCCTGCCACTTTGCTGTAGTTGTTGATTATTTCTAGTAGTTTTCCAGTGGATTTTGGGGGGTTTTCTATGTATAAGATCATGTCGTCTGCAAATAGTGAGTTTCACCTCTTCATTGCCTATTTGGAGTCCTTTTATTCCTTTTTCTTGCCTAATTGCTCTGGCCAAAACTTCCAGCACTATGTTAAATAAGAGCGGTGAGAGTGGGCACCCTTGTCTTGTTCCTGTCCTCAAAGGAATGGCTTTCAGTTTTTCCCCGTTGAGTAGGATGTTTGCTGTAGGTTTGTCATATATGGCCTTTATTACGTTGAGGTACTTTCCTTCTATACCCATTTTGTTGAGAGTTTTTATCATAAACTGATGTTGGATCTTGTCGAATGCCTTCTATGCATCGATTGAGATGATCATGTGGTTTTATTCTTCGTTTTGTTAATGTGGTGTATCACGTTGATTGATTTGCGGATGTTGAACCATCCCTGTGTCCCTGGTATAAATCCCACTTGATCATGGTGTGTGATCTTTTTGATGTATTGCTGTATTCAGTTTGCCAATATTTTGTTGAGGATTTTTGCGTCTATGTTCATCAGCGACATTGGCCTGTAGTTTTCCTTCTTTGTATTGTCCTTGTCTGGCTTTGGTATCAGGATGATGTTGGCCTTGTAGAATGTATTAGGAAGTATTCCATCTTCCTCTATTTTTTGGAAAAGTTTGAGAAGGATAGGTGTTAAATCTTCTTTGAATATTTGGTAAAATTCTCCAGGGAAGCCATCTGGTCCTGGACTTTTATTTTTTGGGAGGTGTTTGATTACTGTTTCAATCTCTTTACTTGTGATTGGTCTATTCAGATTCTCTATTTCTTCTTGATTCAGTTTTGGGAGGTTGTATGTGTCCAAGAATTTATCCATTTCCTCTAGGTTGTCCAATTTGTTGGCATAAAGTTTTTCATAGTATTCCCTAATAATCACCTGTATTGCGTGGTATCCACTGTAATTTCTCCTCTTTCATTTCTAATTTTATTTATTTGAGTCTTCTCCCTTTTTTCCTTAGTGAGTCTGACTAAGTGTTTGTCAATTTTATTTATCTTCTCAAAGAATCAGCTCTTTGTTTCATTGATCCTTTCTACTGTTTTTTTTTTTGTTTCGATTTCATTTATTTCTGCTCTGATTTTTATTATTTCCTTCCTTCTGCTGATTCAGGTCTGTGTCTGTTCTTCTTTTTCTAATTCTGTTAGATGCAGTTTAAGGTTATTTATTTGAGATTTTTCTTGTTTGTTAAGGTGGGCTTGTATTGCTATGAATTTCCCTCTCAGGACCGCTTTTGCTACATCCCATATGAGTTGGTATGGTGCATTTTCCTTTTCATTTGTCTCCAGATAGCTTTTGATTTCTCATTTAATTTCATCAACAATTCATTGGTTGTTCAGTAGCATGTTGTTTAGTCTCCACATCTTTGTCCCATTCCCAGTTTTTTACTTGCAGTTGATTTCTAGTTTCACAGCATTATGATCAGAAAAGATCCTTGTAATGATTTCAATCTTCTTAAATTTATAGAGGTTTGCCTTGTTTCCTAATTTATGGTCTATCCTTGAGAATGTTCCATGCACAATTGAGAAGAATGTGTACTCTGCTGTTTTTGGGTGGAGTGCTCTGTATATATCTATTAAGTCCATCGCGTCTAGTTTTTCGTTTAAGTTCATTATTTCCTTATTGACTTTTTGTCTGGATGATCTATCCATTGATGTAAGGGGGGGTGTTAAGATCCCCTACTATTATTGTGTTGTTGTTAATATCTCCTCTGAGGTTTTTTAGCAGTTGTCTTATGCACTTTGGTGCTCCTGTGTTGGGTGCATAGATGTTTATAAGTGTTATGTCTTCTTGGTAAAGTGTCCCTTTTATCATTATATATTGCCCTTCTTTGTCTCTCATTACATTTTTTATCTTGAAGTCTACTTAGTCTGATATAGGTATGGCAACTCCTGCTTTCTTTTGTCTGCCATTAGCTTGGAGTATCATTTTCCATCATTTTATTTTGAGCCTGTGTTTGTCTTTAGAGCTGAGATGTGTTTCCTGGAGGCAGCAAATTGTTGGATCTTGGTTTTTAATCCATCCCACCACTCTGTGTCTTTTGATTGGAGAATTCAATCCATTTACCTTTAGAGTGATTATTGATATAGAAGGGCTTAATGTTGCGATTTTATTGTTCATTTTCTGGTTCTTTTGCATTTCCTTCATTTCTTGTCCCATGTGTTTTGGGCTTCCAATTCAGTTTGGTAGTTCTGCATGATGATTCTCTTAGTTTTCTCTCTATTTGTCATATGTGGTTCTCTTCTGGTTATTTGTTTAGTGGTTACTGTGAAGTTTATATAAAAGATCTCCTGGATAAGATAGTACATTTTCAGTTGCGTCTTGTTTCCTTAGACTAAGTCAATTCACTCCCTTTCCTCTTCCCCTCCTTATTTGTTGTTGTCACTACTTATTCCATCTTGTGTCATGAGTGTGTGTTTACAGTGATGAGCTTAAATTCATTTTTGATGTTTTCCAACTGTAGTTTTTCTGGTTTAGTCTCCTTGCTTTTCTCCTTGCTCAAACCTTTGTATCCCCTTTCTCTTTGGTTTTTTTTTTTTTTTCCAGGCCTAAGGGCCTTCTTGAGCATTTCTTGTAGTGGGGGTCTTGTGGTGGTGAACTCCCTTAGCTTTTGTTTATCAGGGAGAGTTATTATTTCTCCTTCATATTTGAAGGATATTTTTGCTGGATAAAGTATTCTTGGCTGAAGGTTTTTGTCTTTCATAATTTTGAATATATCATTCCAGTCTCTCCTAGCCTGTAGAGTTTCTGTCGAGAAATCAGCTGAGAGCCTGATGGGGTTTCCTTTGTATGTTATTTTGTTTTTTTTTTTTTGTTTAGTTGCCTTTAATATTATTTCCTTGTCACTGACTCTTGTTAATTTAGCTATTATGTGGTGTGGCGCCTGTCTATTCCTGTTTATATATTTAGGTGATCTATTGATTTCATTCACTGTTATTTCCATCTCTTTCCCTAGGTTTAGGAAGTTCTCAGCTATTATTTCTTTGAACAAACTCTCTGCTCTTTTTTCTCTTTCTTGTCCTTCTGGAATACCTATTATCCTTATGTTACTTTTCCTCATTGAGTCTGATATTTCTCGAAGAATTTCATCATTTCTTTTTAGTCTTAGCTCTCTCTCCTCCTCTATCTGGAGCATTTCTGCGTGGCTATCCTCGATAATGCTAATTCCTTCCTCCATATTGTCAGTTCTGCTCTTTAAAGACTCCAGGTTTTCCATTATCTTGTCCATTGTGTTTTTCATCTCCAATATTTCTGATTGGTTTTTCTTTATGGTTTCAATCTCTTTTGTGAAGAAATCCCTGAATTTGTTGATTTATTTCTCTGTGTTCTCTTGTATTTCATTGAGTTTGTTTATGATAGCTATTTTGAATTCTCTGTCATCTGGGTTATAAAGTTCTGTGCCTTCAGGGTTGGTTTCTGGGTGTTTGTCATTTTCCTCTTCGTCTGTAGACTTAAGATACTTTTGCATAGATCCCACTGATTTACCTTTGCCTTTTTTCATCTTGAAGATGGTCCTGCAGTTTCCACTTGCTGCCACTGGATGGAGGTCACAAGAGGTGTGCTCTGAGCCTGCTGCAGTCCCTGGAGGGATTGTGCTGAAGCGCAGGGTATGTGGGGGGAGGGGTTCTCTCTTTCACCTGCCTGACCCAGGGGCTTCCTTTCTGGCTCTCTTGGGACATCTACCACTCCCCTGAACCAGTCCGTCATCGCTTCCTGGTGGGGATCTCTCAACAGTCTGTGAGAGCACCTGGAGGGTGATAGTTTTCCCCACAGAGGGCCACCTCTCCCCCCTCTCCATCTGTGAGCCGCGCTGTCTTTGCTGATGGATTGGGGAGGGGGAGTAAAACTCCTTACCTCTTCTCACGTCCTTTGGGGCTTCCTGTGCCTCTACTGTCAGATGTACCATGGCAAGTGTTTCTTAGAAGTCCTTTGTAGTGTTTGATTGACCTCTGTTGGTATGCGAATGATGTTTTTGTTGTGTCTTAGAGGGCAGAAATTCAAAGAGGGAATCTCACTCCGCCATGTTGCTGACGTCCTAATTTGTTTTTGAATTTTCTGTACATATTATGTAACATGTGGAAAAGGAATCACTCTAATAAGAGAGAGTCTTAGGAGACTTGTGCTCTTCTCGGTTCTGATAGGGCCAGCAGAGGTTCCAAAACTATTCATGGTACCAACAACTTCTGGGACTTTCTACAACATCCAGCTGAGACTGGGTGGGCATTTATCCAGCCAAACACCAGCAGTCTGGCTCAAAAAACACAGAAAGTTTTCTGTAGAGTCATGAATTTTTAATTTAATGCTGAAAGGAACCTTAGAAATCTTCTTGCTGGTGAAGAAATCAAGGCACAAAGAGCTTAAATGATCAGCTCAGGGTCAGAGCAACTTAGTGGCAGAGCCCCCAAAGCTCGGGCCTGTCTATGAGCTTTTGAAAACATCACTTTTAAAAACCCTTATTCTAGTAAATTAGAATGTGCCTGATATGAAATATTGAGAAGGATAGTGTAATTTATTATCATATAATTTGTGAGTTGATTTATAAGATTCAAAAGAAAAGAAAAAGAAAAGGTAGGTTCTGGAGACAAGAAGCTTTGGGAATTTTATAAATTGTTTGAGCAGAAGGCCTTGAGATGATGCAGAAGGCTTGGCAGGTGGTGAATGAATTGTGAAGCTGAGCTATTATTGGGCATGGCTGACTCTAATGGTCTGTCAGTCATAGTTTTGGTGTTGATTTCCCAGTAGTGAAGGTAAGTTTCTGCTAATGCACCTATCATATCCTGAAATTTTTTTGCTTAGGACCAAGAGTACATATTTGCAAAATGGCTGCCTAGATCAGTGTAGCAGAACAAAGGCTCACCATAGATAGCCCATCTCCAAATGGCCTGAGATCCAATTTTAGCCTTAGGAAAATAAAAGCCCCCAGGACAACCACCTTGGATGCGGAAAGGGACTTCTTGAAATCACTTCTCCAGTTGTTTGCCCACTACTGGGAGATTGGTTAGTCTGGGGTAGGGGCAGCTGGTAGTGCTCCATGCCTGGCTAGCTTCATGAATGACAGTCTGGTCTGTCTGTATCCTAGTGGTTAAAGTGTAGCAGGGGCAGCCAGCATGTCCCAGCAGGCCACCCTTCTGGAAAATGGCACAGTTGGTGCTTTTCAGAACACAAGGCTGCCCTGTTCTTCCAGGCGCTTGCAGAGAAGAGATTCTGCAACTACTAGAAAGGAAGACCTAAGTTGGAGGTCAGGAGGATGTCATCTATTTCCAGTGTGTAACACAGGGTCCTGCATACAGTGGACACTCAGTGATGCATTGGATGAAATAAACTACTATACACCGTTATTCTAAGATGTATTATTTTTCACGTTTTTGCATTTCTAAAATTGGAATGCATCTTAACATTGGTCTGTTTGTTTGAATTACCTATATTGTTGGTATTATCCATGTTGGGTTTAATTGCCATTAAAAATGTCTTTAAACAGACTACACTCTGATTCAGCATCAGAAAAACGTTATTTTGTTATATAAATAATAAATATAAATATCATTTTGTTACACACAGAAAGGAATGGAAATAGAGAAGAAATGTGTAGGAACAAAGGCATTTGTTACTGGAGGAATATCCATAATTCTGTACTTTCTTACAAAGCAACATCCAAGTGCTTTACAGCTGTAAGAAAGGAAGTAAACCATAGGTAGATGACCCTGTTACATTTTGTTATTGAGATATACCCAACAGATTGTCACAGGCTGTATTAGTTTCCTGTGGCTGCCACAACAAATGACCACAAACTTGGTGCCTTAGCACAACAGAAACTTATTCTGTCTTAGTTGGTGGCCAGAAGTTCAACATCTGTTTCACTGGGTTGAAATCAAGTTGCAGGTATGGCCCTGCTCCTTCTGGAGGTTCTAGGGGAGAAACCACTCCTTGCCTCTGCCAGCCTCTGGCGGCTGCATTCCTCTCATCTCTACCTCTGTCTTCGCATCACCTTTTCCTCTTCTGTGTATTTCCTCGTCTCTTCCTTTCTCTTATCAGGACACTTGCAATGGATTTAGGCTCATGCAAATAATCAAGGATAATCTCTGACTCAACATCCTTAACTAAATCACATCTGCAAAAACGCTTTTTCCAAATGAGGTAATATTTACAGTTTTCAGGGACTAGGATCTGATATCCTTTGGGCCAACATTCAGCCCACTACACGTGCCAAGCAATGCAACTAGAGTCAGGAAAACTTCCAATTTCTAAGAATAGGTAAAAAAGTTTGGTGTGACTAATTTATGTTAGTATTTTCTTTATGCTCTCTTCTGGGAAAAGCAACAAAGAGTCAGCATTGAAACTTGCAGAAGAGATATCAGTGGCTTGGAATAAAATCACAGTGACAGCAGAGGAGAACTCTTCGAAGAAATGTTCTTAACCCAGAGGACAAAATTGGGTGGTTTCACTAGATATTGTATTCAAAGTGGGAAACGATTCAGAAGGGCTGGACTCTGAATATGAAGAAGTTTTAGGAAAACTTTAATGTAGCAGATTAATTATAAAAATGGTCCAAATGTCCACCTTTCTCTGCATTCATGCTGTACGCAATGTGACTTTGCAGCTTCTCCCATCAAGAGGTAGACTCTGTTTCCCCAGCCCTTGAATCTAGGATGTCCTGTGACTGGTGTTAGCTAACGGAACACAGCCAAAGTGATACTACGCCAGTTCTGAACCTAGATCCAAGAAGAGGCCTTGTGAGCTTCTGTTCCCTCTCCAGTTGCCCTGGGAACAAGGACAAGCTGGCCTATTGGCTGATGAGAGACATGTGGCTCAGTCACCCTCATGACCCCAGCCAATAGCCAGACAGTCACCGACATGTGAGGCCATCCTTGACCGTTAGTCCTCAGACAAACTACCATGCAACCACACACATGTGAGCAAGTCCAGCGACAACTGCAGAGCCCAGACCCGGTGAGCAGAACTGCCCAACTGACCCGCAGACTCGGCGGCAATAATAAATGCTTTTTGTTTTAAGCCACAGGGTTCTGAGGTGGTTTATTATGTGACAAAAACTAAACATAATAGGTGGAAAATCACCAGATTTTAATGATGGAGTGAATAAATAATTCAAAATGAATTGGACTCTGAATATAGAAGTTTTTGGAATATTTTAACTAATGTATTTTGCTAATTTATATAGGGTAAGAATATATACTTATAAATAAGTCTAAAAGAGATCTTTAGGGGCGGCCAGGTGGCATAGCAGTTAAGTTCACGTGTTCCGCTTGGGCAGCCCAGGGTTCACTGGTTTGGATCCTGGTTGTGGACCTACTCACCGCTCATCAAGCCATGCTGAGGCGGCATCCCACATAGAAGAACTATAACTCTACGACAGTGATACACAACTATGTACTGGGGCTTTGGGGAGAAAAAAAGAAAAAAGGAGGGAGATTGGCAACAGATGTTAGCAAAGGGCCACTCTTCCTCAAAAAAAAAAAAAAAAAGAGATCCTTAAATCAGTATAGAATAAAAATTCTAACTCTAAAAATGCATTATGTCATGCTTTTACTGGAAGTATTTCTTTCTTTCTTAGGGTTATAATTGTCCTTAATTTCTTTTATCTTGAGGACTCTCCCATGTTCAAGGCAAGAGGAGCCTGTTTCAGTTTCAATGAAATACAATAATTCTCTACTCAGCTTTCTGCCACTTATCCACTAAATAATTTTTGGTGATTTACTTGCCTTCTCTGAGTTTCAGTTGCCCTATATGAAAAGTGAGGGTGATAACACCTCCTGGTCAGGGTTGTTTTGAAGATGAAATGTGAGAGTGCATACGAATGTGCTCTCTGTAATGCAAATAGGTGAAGAAAATTAAGAAGGCTGAATCTATGCTAGTTAGCATATTTCTAAATATGCCCAATAACATTTTACTTGGTAGAAAGTGGTGATGATTTTCTCAATAAAATGTTTCTGTTCCATAAAGTGGATAATTTAGGTTATATGAATATATACTTTCTTGCTGTTGTTATCCCTACCCCTTACCCCCATCATAAACACGATAAGACCCGGAAACATGACCTTTCCCCAAATCCGTGTTGCTCATCATTGGTGTAGCAGAATAACGCTAGGTGGCTCATTTGCAGACACCCCAGCCCACTGCATTAGACTACATTTTTTGCAAACAGATTTGGGATTCTTGTCTCACCCAGAGCCTCCATCTCAAAAAAATCTTCCCCCACCAGCAGCCAACCTGTTCACCGATCCCCAGCCAACCACAGCTAATGGGGCAAGAGGCATACAACTGACCTGAAGAATTTAATCAGAGCCACTTAGAACAAGTCTATGGTAGTCCCTAGCTTGAGAATTCAAATTAAGAGATGCTGAGACTGAAATTTGGGTAGTGGAGTCTGCAACTGAATGTTCTTGTAGAACTGGGGCCATAGTCAGCAAGCTATGAAACTCTTATGAAGTAGAAAGTTCAGGAGGAGTAGAAAGTGGGCTCGCACAGAAAATCAGATCACAGAGGAGAAAATGCGGAAGACTGGCAGAGAAAGAAGAGATAAGGGCCCAGAGAGCCCCAGAGAGAGAGAGGGAGTTTCATTCCTGACTTTCAGTTTCTCAATACATTTTCCCAGTGTTTATTTTCTGCCTGGAGATGTCAGCCAGATTCTTTGGCCTATCTTTACAATGCCTCATTCCCCTTTTTATTTGAGCCAGTTTGAAGGGATTTTTGTTCCTTGTAACCAAATGACCCCTGCTGGTTTGAAAAATTCCCCTGGGTTTAGAGATGACTTGGATTTTTTTAGTCCTTAGTAGGGAGAGAAAAAATGCTTGTTAAGGAAAAAAAAACGAGATAGGAGCTATTGAGTGGGTGATGGACGCCTGAAAGTCAGAGATGAGAGGGTAGCAGGAGGTGGTGGTATTCACATAAAGTGCAAAGGAAGAAAAATAATTCTAGATTAGAGGCACTAGTGAATAACCCCAGGAACCAAGCAGAAAAGTTTAGAGGTGACTGGTCCGCAGTGATGGTAAGAATGCTCAAGGGAGACGCCCGTTGTTTTGAAAGACACAGTGCTTCACTTGGACCATTTCCTGGGATTCAGTGTTAAGAAAAACAATCCACGTGTGGTGAGGACCAACGTTTCAGGTTAATTTCCCTCCGACAGCATTGATGGTGATTTTTGCATTATAGATTTATTTTTATGATGGAATAGCTGTCTATGACCAAATTCTAAAATTCAAATTAGACAATATATTTGAGCCAGCCTGTGGTCCTGGCAATGTGACATAAACTGACCTAGCAGACACAGGTATCTCTGAGGAGCTTATTCTTAAGTTTTATACATTCATTCCTCTTGAAGCACTTACTATGCGCCTGTCACTGTGCTAGGTGCTGGGGAAGCCAAGGTGAACCAGCCAGACAGGGTCCCTGCCCCCATGGAGCCAGTGGAGACAGATACAAACTAAGCAAACACACAGAGAAATGAAAGAAAATGATAACTAGCTGTTATTGATAAGGTGACAAGGGCTGAACTACAGAATTAGGGATAGGATCCGCTGCAGACAAGGTGGTGAGGTTTCATTGAAGAGAGAAGACAAAGAATGACCACCAGTTTTAACCACACTGGAGATGACCTAAAGTGACTGCATTATCACAAGAATTTACTAACTGTTTACAATTGACTAAATAACTATTTAGGGGAAATGCACACCATTCTTTCAGGCACTTGGTAACTTAGTGACCAGAAGAAGGGGAGAAGGGGGGAAGAAAATCAAAATTAATTACTGCCTCTCATGTACCGACATGCCTACATCCGTGATCTTACCAAAACCATCATTACTATACCCATTTTACAGACGAAGAACCAAGGTCCTGAACAGTCACGTATCTTGCCCAAGGACTCAGTCAAAAGCTCTTTCCATTCCACCATCTTCTAGATATAGATCTAACCTACATCTGTAAAAGGCAACAAATTATCTCCTTACCACCAACTGGGTTAATTTTAAAATAAGGTTTTGTGAACATTTGATTCACATAAAGTCTCAATTATTCCACTCAAATTATTTCCACTATTCAAGGCAACTTTGAAACTAGTGATTCAGACTTAAGGGCTGTATAAATTCAAAACTAATGATGTCATCTTCTACTGTTTCATCTGAGTGTCGGGGGAGGCAGTTCAACCCCCCCCTCCCCTCCCACCCTCACCCCCACCCCCGGGCCCCCAGCTGATGCCATCTCCTTCCGACGTGTCCGCTTGCTTTGTTCTTCCCTCAAGTATGCACCTGGACTTCAAGGTAAGAGGTTCAGTTTCGGTTTAACCCTAGCAACAGCCCCACTGTCAATTTCTTTGCTCCAACTGCCCTGCATCTTATCCGCTCCCTTCACCGTAGCCTCAGAGGGTTAACGATTCGCTCGTGATTCAGCATTTATGGAGGCGTCTGGCACATTCTGGGTACAAAGGATGAAGTGACGTTGCTCTCCAGGAGTCTGGTATCAACTCAGGGACATTCTAAATGGTTGTCCCCTCTGCCCTCCCACCCCTTTCTCCTCCCTCTGCCCTGGGAGGGGATTTTCAGCCTGGCCCTGGGGGTGGTAATTCCTTCCGTGAGCAGGCAGGAGGGTGGACCCGCAGAGCCGGCCAGATCTCAAGATCAAAGGCGCGTCGAGCCAAGATGCCTAGAGGAAGCCAGAGGGCTCTCAAGGACGCCGCTGGCACCGCGCGTGTCCAAGGGCAGAGCCAGCACTCAGGAGGATGCAGAGCTAAGAAAGGAAGTTCGGCTCGCCAACTGCGTGGGGCCGGCGCCTCCCCTCCCGGGCCGCGCGGGGTCCCAACCCTAGAACCTTCCCTGGGCAGCGGCCCACGCACCCGGCGGTGTTCGAGGTACCCAGAGTACCGAGGGTCTCTGCGAGGCTGTGTAGACTGGGCTCAGAACTCGGAGCCACCTTCCTCCTCCCCGCGCCGCTTCCTTCCATAAACTCTCCTCCGGCTAGAAAAAGCAGGAAAGCCGCGAAGGAGCCGGTCCCCACTCCGCCTCTCTCTCGGCCCTCCTCTCCCGCCGGCTCCACCCTGCGCCCCCCACCACCCCGCGCCCCTGCACCCCAAGCGCAGGCCGGCTTCCTAGGAGCGCGACGCACAGGGCCCCAGACCAGTGCAGAACCGCCCCCGCGCCCCGGAGCGAAGGGGGAATCTTCGCTGGCCCGGCCTGACCGAGGGACCCTCTGCGCCACGGGGAGTCGCAGGGGGCGCGGGTCCCGGGCGCCAGATCGCTCTCCCCCTTAGGGGTCGCCACGGAGCCAACAGCAGCCGGGCCCTAATCCCCCCAGGTCTTTAACTCGTCGCCTGATGACTGAAATCTGTCTTTGAGGGCACACACGTCCGTACACCAGGGTCGCGCAAATCCTTTCTTTTCTGTGGACAGTGGTTTGACGTCCCGGACTGGCGTTTATGCATAAGAATACACTGCATGCCGTTGGAGTGAATGGAAAAGTGGATGAAACTGGAGCCCAGAACGTGCAGCCTCTTATTTAAAAAATCTCCAATATTTTCTTTCCCTCTGCTTTAATTTCTTTGTTTCTCTGATGAGACAGACCCAAACAGCGATTGTCGAAGTGTGGTCCCTGGACCAGACCAGCGGTGTCAGCATCGCTTGGTAACTTGTTAGAAATACAAATTCCGGGGTCCCACTCGAGACCTTTTGAATCTGGAACTCGGCTGGGTGGGGCCCACGAGCGTTCCAGGTGATTCTGATACACACTGATGAACCACTGGCTTACAAGTCCCCTTGGGCAGTTTCCCATGATCGCTAAATATAACCCGAGGGTACCAAGCTGTTTACCTCTTCTCTTTTCAGAAAGAAGTCCCAGATTTGACAGTGGGAAAACCTGCTAGAAGCACAATGAATTGCTTGTAAAAAGTCATACAAGCAATGAGAGAGAGAGAGAAAGAGAGAGAGAGAGAGAGAGAGTGGGACTTCCCCAGCTACACTCCAGTTTCAGTATCTGTCTGCTCCTGCTGAGAACTCGCAGACACGCTTATTTGCAACACATCATTCTCCTTCCAGGCTTCTACAACCTGCTTCCTTGTTCTCCTGGTTCTTTTTTCCCCTGATTCTTTGTGAAGTATCTTCTAAGATAGTTTTCATAACCAAGAGGTCACAGACGGGACACTCCCCACCCCCCACCCCTATCTGGCTTGCGGCAAAGGGGGTCCCCCACTCCTTGCCGGCAGCCACTAGCCTCCTATTCAAATCGAGACACATCGAGTACCTGGGCTGGGCGCTGGAAGGCTGGCTGTCGCGCCCTGCTGGGACAGACTGGAGGAGAGCAGCAGACACAGGGCAGTGGACGTGGTGGGCGTGGGGGTGGTTCTCTGGAGTAGGAGAAGGGCCCATGGGGAGGGCGAGATGTTTAGACTGTGGATGTGCCTGTGGAGGGGTGTGGGGCAGGCAGGCCGTCACATTCCTGGGGCTAGGGGTAGCCACAACCCAGTTATTCGGTGCTTTCAGTCGAAGACCGTGGGGCACGAGGTGCGGAGGCCCCCAGGCTGAGGCCCCTGTGGGTGGGGCTTCCGGGCACCCTGATGCCGGTGTAGCCCTTCAGTTTGCGGGTCCTAGGCCCTGTCTTTGCTCTCCGAATGTTTCCGGATTCTAGATTTCTAGGAAATAGACACGTTGGCAGAAAGCTCTGGATGAATTTGGACAGCATTGGGGAGGCGTAAAGGTGAGAGAAAGAAAGAGAGAGGGAGAGAGAGAGGGATTTTTCAACATTGCATCATCGAAGCGAGGTGTTTTGGTTGGTACAACAAAGAGGCCATTGCCTGTACCTTATAAATATATATACCCTTTGAGCTTCCTGCCTGGACTCTTCCAGGTCGGGTCCAGCATAGACCGTTCACCAGCTGCCATTCAGTAAAAGTAACCAATCTTTGCAAGGATCTTTTCCTTTACAAAGCCATTGCACAAATATAATCTCATTTGAGTCCCACTAAGGCTTTGTGAGGCGAAAGAGGAAAATTATGAGTATGATAATTATGTCATTATTATCACATTTATCCTCATTTTCAGAGATGAGAAAACTGAGGATCCAGGCCCTTTCAGGAAAAAGCTGGATATAGAACTAGGGCCTAAAGCCACGTGTACTGTATTCATAGCTTCAGGCTTAAAGCAAAGACTGCAAATTATAAGTGGGAGGTATGAAGACTTAAATCCATTTGCAGTTTACGGTCATCAGAATGAGCAAGCAGAAGTGTTTTGTCTACAGGGCCTCCTGCGTCCAGTGCTCAGAATTTTGAGCATTTGGTTTGTAAAAACGTGAGTGGGAGCTTGGAAAATGTTCTTAACTTGAAGTGCAAACTACCGAATGGCGCTAGGACTCATCTCCCTCTTGAGCTGTGGTTGGGGGAGGCGAGGGCACTGTTCCTCCGGTAGAAGGGACGGAACACGCGAATCTGGGGACAGTGGAGGTGGCCAGAGCTTGAAATGCTCCCGTGAAGGTCAAATGGGGTGTAGGGGGTGGCAGGGTAGCCTAGCACCTCGAGAAAACCTCCGATGTACAAATGACAGGCACGTGGATGAGGAGTCACCCAAGTTCACAGCCCTTGGAGAATGGAGAATTGCTCTTAGTAACGTGGTAACTATCCCTGGCAGAGAACATCCCCGGGCACAGTGTTCCTTCCTCGGGACTAGCCCCGCCGGCTCCTTCCCTGGCGGCCGGGCTGAGGGCTCCACCCCCTAAGCCGCCTTTGGGGCTGGTAGAGGTAAGCGCGGGAGGGGGAGAGGGGAAGCTCTTACTCCAGGTACCAAACTGAGCCGAGGAAAAGAAAAAAAAAAATCGAAAAGCAAGAGCAAACGAAGCGGAAGTTTCAAGGCCCTCTGCGAGGAATAACAGTATAAATAACCGAAGACGTCTTGTAAACACTGCGGTCATAACCCCGAACATTAAACAGCCGCGGTGGCATCTGGCGCATCGGCCGAGGCGGGCTGCGCTGGGGCAGTGAGGGAGCCCGGTCCCAGGCTCCTCGGCCTCGTCTCTCTGTTTATCTCAACTTAATCTTCCCCAACGAGCTGTTCCGTAGCCTGGAAGATGTTTAAATTAAAACCCAGTCCGCCGGAAGTCGTGGCGGGGAGCCGGGCGCACTGGCTGACCATCACCGAAAAGCTGGCATGCGCGTTGTTAGAAGTAATTCACTAATTATTGATAAGAAATATAGAATGTATGTTGCAGCACTTTGAAAATCGTAAAACACATCCTAAGCTTATGGAATTTACATTTTCACGGCACCCAGCATTTCTTCACTGATTTGCAACTCTGCGTTGTTTGGGTTCAGGTCCGTGCCTGGAAAGTTATAAAACGTGGAGCTGACCTTCCTGCTCCTGTCAGCAATTACACTGCAGAATACGTGAAAATCGGATTCTCCCTTTCTGGTGTGTTTTTCCCTTGAACTGTGTAACTGTTAATAACTTTGATCCTGCCCTTTCTTTGTTCACAGTTACATTATTTCTAATTGTCTTAAAACTGACCTGAGAACCTGAGAGACCAGAGTTTCTTGTTGAGGTTTTGGTGCAAAACATGATCTGCACCCTCATATGAAAATCACATTCAGTCCTTTTCTATCTCTAGAAGTTTGGATTGAGGTTCAAAAGAACCACTCATTATCAAACTTCCCTGTAGTTCCCCAGTTTTCTATTCCAAGTAAATTTTTTTTAAAAATCACACCAATCTCGAGGCTTTTAGTCATATAAAGAAAGATTTATTTTCGAAAGTAGCAAAACTTGTTTGAAAAAAATATATCTTTAAGTGAATTACTTTATAAATGTGACTGTCAAAGTCAGCTAATCTATGACCTACATTTTACAACATATTGTACAAAAGATACACATTGATAGGCTCTTATTATCTATTTATATATTTATAATTACATATTGCACTTGGACCAGCAAGGCTCGCAGAGTCATTCACTGTAGAAGTTAATAAAGTTAAATAGATGGGAATCTTTGTAAGGACAGCTGATCTCCTCTGGTTTGGAAACGAATCTCCTCGTCGCAGTAAAGTGTTCTCGCGGGGTGGGACAGGGAGAGGAGCTGCGAGGGGGAAGCAGAGACAGAGAGCAGGGAGGGCAGGGGTCGCCTTCCCGGGGCCCGCTCCCCCCGGGAGCGCGCCTTTCCCAGACTCGCACCTCCAAGGTCAGGACGCCGTGGTTCCGCATAAGCGGCTCGCGGTCACCACTTCTTTCAGGTCGTTCTCGGGTTTCCCGGCCACCATAAAGGGCCACGTCTGCAGGAGAGAAGAGGGTGGAGGAGGTAAGTGGCCGTGGAGGAGGGGTGGGGTGGGCTCCGAGCCTGAGACGGAAGGAGAGGGCGCGCCGGGGGCAGGCAGTGAGGCGGTGAGACCCGTTATCTCTGCTATTTACTCGGCGTGCTGGTGCGCCCGGTGGCTGGATACAGCAAAAAGCAGCATTTGCGCCAAGTCACAGCTCGGGGTGGTACGCAAAGAGGGGCTCATACTGGCTTCGAAGTGAAAGTCAAGAGAGGAGGCCCTGGGAAAGCCCAGAGCGGATCGTGCTGTGGCACAGCCGGAAGGCAGACGCCATGGGGAGCACGAGCGGGGAAGCCCAGGACTTCGCGCCCACTGGGTACCAGGTTCGAGGCGAAGCTCCCTCCTGGCCCCTCTTCTAAGGCCGTGCTTAGTCAGGTTTCCCGGCCCTCTGGCTTTCATCCCCATCGATTTCCCTACTGCCAACTTTCGTTTTTTCCATCACAAACGCGGGCTTTGACCAGAGTTTCTAAATTAGTGGCTAGCTCTTAAGGGAACAAAAATAATGCTAATAAAAGAATATACATGCATATTTTATTTAAGATCTTCCTACTGGCCTGAGCAAGGATAGCTTTCTCTTCCCTTCTCCCTGAGTTCACTTAAGTTTCTTATTCAAAGATGAAGGCAGCAATTTTAAATGAAGGCACTATTTTCATTTTAGTTCCAGATTTTAAAAAGCTGTTGACTCATCTCATTCGAAAAACTTTTAATTGAACGGAAAAATATTTTTCAGGGTGAAATGTGGTTTTGTATTCTCTCTCCCCAGTTCCTGAAACTAACTCAGTGAGAAGACAATTCAATCCTTCAAATCTCTCACTCATGTTGGGCGATAAGACGACTTTTAAGAGGAAAACCTCTCCTTCTTATCATACATAAACAGAGGTGCTGGTAAGTAGTCCTTGTTTTTCTTTAGAGCCTGGAAGTTTTAAAATGTATTCAATGAAATTAATCAAATGCAAAAGGAATTAAAGTATCTTTCTTAAGCAGTAAAGTGCATTTGAGAAAAATATTAGGTTCAGTCATCACTACTTTTTAAGATAAAAAGTAACATGTTCTTAAATCTTGGATGAGAGTGACCTATTTTAATATTATTTATTACACTAACACTCGTGAGAATTTACTGAGTATGCTGATATTTGCTCGAACTTCTGGGATTTAAAAATGTCAATTCACCTATAAGAGAAGGGCAGAATATTTAAGCAGTTGGGGACATACGTGACTGTTATGGGGAGCATGAATGTGTCCATATCGAATGGTCCTAAATATACTTTGGAAAGAAACAGAGTTGGGTGTTTTTACTCACAAGATTTAGAGGGGAAAATTAAGTTCTACTCTTCAGCTAAAAGAAGAATAAAGGGATTAATGAAATGCCTTCTAGGCGCGCAGCATCTTGTCAGTGTTCCCTGTCGGCACCAGCCCCTCCAGGCCGGCCCTGATGGCGCGGTGCGGGGGATCCTCCTCTTGGCCGCTCGATGCTCTTGCAAACTCCTAATTGGGCTTCCACGTCAAACACTGGAATAAATCACCCCGCGCCGGGCCTGTAGGGTGGGGCTCTCCCGCGAAGGTCCCCAGCGGCGCTGGCAGGCGGTGGCCGGGGTGCGTGGGTCTCAGGCCGGCGCGCGCACTCACACAGCGCGGGCGCGACCTGGCGCGCCGGGCGGGGGCCGCGCGGGAGAACTTACCAGGTTGACCGGGTGAATGTACCCGTTCTCGTACTTGTCGTTAGCCAGGATCTGCCTCAAGTGGGCGATGTAGCTGGACGCCAGCCTGAGCGTGTCCAGCTTGGAGAGCTTGGTGTCCGGGGGCACCCAGGGCAGGGTGGTCTTGAGCCTGGAGAAGGCCTTGCTCAGCACCCGCATCCGGGCCCGCTCGCGCGCGTTGGCCGCGTTGCGCTGGACCTGCTTGCCCTCCTGGCTGACCCCGCTCAAGGGGCTCTTCTTGGTGGGCGCCTTCCTCCGCTTGCCCAGGCCGCCGCGGCCCTTCTGCGGAGACCCCGTCTCGCAGGTGGAGCTCTCCTCGGTGCTCTCGTTGGAAGTCACAAACTCCTTGTTCGAGTCCATTTTCAGCCCGTCGCAGTCCAGCATCTCCACCTCTTGAAGGTCCTCCACGTCGCTGAGGGAGCCGGTGGACATTTTGGGGGAGAGGAGAGAGAGAGAGGGAAGGGGGAGAGGAGAGAGAGAGGAGGGAGAGAGACCCCGACACCAATGGGCCCCCGAGCGTGGAGTGTGGAGCAGCCACCTCGTGTTGGGAGTTGGAGCGGGGGCCTGGTTGGGTCGCACACCGCTGCCCCTTCGCAGAGCTGTGAGAAGGAGCCGCGAGGGCCTCTGCGGGAGGGAAGGAAACCGGCGCTCTGTTTCCCCACCCCCGGAGTCGTGGCCGTAGAGGAGTGTGAGAGAGCGCTGAGGAATTTGGTGGACACTAGGAATTTATCTGGGGAATAGAGAGGCGGATCCTTGCCGCCCAGGGGAGGGGCCTGCCAGGCCCCAGCAAGGCTCTTAGACCCCTTTCACAACTGGAGGGAAGCTCTTGCTCACAGACCCTGATTTCCAACGTGTAATGTGGATCAACTCAACTGCAACATGCAGATGCCAGCCACCTTCTTCCACTTCGGCAGGGCCACAGCCCCTCTCCGGCCCATCTTCTAAAGCCTGCTTTCCCTCTTAAGAGGTCACAGCTGGTTGTTACCGAGAACTTCAGGAAAACGACTGGATTCTTTGCTCTTTCTGGGCCTTCCACCCACAAATCTCACAAGCAGCCCCCTGGCTCCCCATCCCTCCAAGAAAACACCAGTTAAAATCCAGGCAGGGATCAACTGGCTCCTGCCAGCGCCCTGTAGGACTCTATGGCTTTACCAGGATATCTTCCCACCTCAACTGGGGTAAATTAAGAAAACTGGTGCTTCGCAGAATCTTTAGGGTGATGGCAGAGAAAGTACCAAAAAATGCATCTGCACCTGGTCACTTTAAAGATATCAAGGAACTGCTTGTGTGTACGCAAACACGCCTGGCCACTGCACACCACACACCCCACGGTTTAGTGGGAGTGGGGGAATGAGACAGTCATAGGAGTGTGTGGAAAGTATTTTGTTAGTTGATAATCTTCTCTTAATGAATTTAAAACTTTCCCCTAAATTTCTTTCTAGAAATGCATCTATTATTACCTTGGGAGTCTGAGTTGCTCTCAGACTTCTCGCCTGGGGCTTCTTGTTCCCCCTCTCGATGCTGCTGCCTCGCCGTCTCCTTACATCCTCTGTGCTGCCAGGGTTCCGCAGGTGAAGCTGACCTTACAAAATGCTGAGGAGCATTATCCCTTTGGGAAAGGTGCCTCTCCATCCCTAACCCCAGCCTGGACCATCTTTCCTGGAGAATAAGGAAATCTGGGGAGTCAGTGGAAAGCAAAGAGAAGCAGAAACCCAGGGACTGATGAAATTGATGACATGAAATCGGAGCGACTAAGTGGGTGAATCTCTGCTACTCTTTCTTCTCCACGTTGTTTTTCCTTGCGACTGGGCATCGAACACGAGGGGCTGGAGCAAAGTGTAAGAGCCGCTTCTGCACTTTTGGCTCGGGGTCTGCACCCCTCTCCTACATTAAGATATCATATCTCTAATCCTGCCTCAGCTGGGAATTCACTAACCTCCAACGTTTTGTTTTGTTAGCAGGCTCTTGTTTGCTTTCCCCTGTGCTGTAAACTAAACAGATTGTCAGCAAATCAGTCTTTATTAATGAATTAGTGAGACCCCCCCCACCATAATATCTTTACCCAGGATCCAAAATTTGTTAATCACCAGTGTAGAGATTTATGAGCTCTCTTAATTTCTGTTGTTTGTGCAGGTGGAGATTTAAATGACCATATCCACCACCAGGATTTATTGCGAGAGTGATTGATGTTATAAACCAGGAAAAGGACTCTTCCCACAGCGGGGATGACAGAACTAGCGAGCTGAAGTTGCCTTCGTCCTCGTGCACAAATGACCCAGCACTGCAACACAGAAAGTGTAATAATTAAATCTGAGGTCCAAGACAGCATTAAGGGAACACCCAGCAGGCCTGTTAAACATTTCCCCAGTGATTCCCAAACTGGATTTCTGTGATTTGCCTTCCCTTTTATCCACCTTGGTAAGACATGAAAGTTAAAGTTATTTTTGGACTGAAAGAGCTATGTGAAAATGGCACTGGCCAGTCCTTTGTGAAAGGTGTGTGTGTGTATGTGTGCGTGTGGCTACTGAGATATCTGCAAAATAGCTACAAGTAATTTATTTATTTGGGCTCTGGAATGGGATAATAATTACGAATCAGAGCTATGGCCTTACCACGTACCAAGCTATTAAGCTGTAAAGATTTTGCTTCTTGGAACCACTCTTTTTTGGGGGGGAGGGTGAGTCTTGCTTTCTGCTACACCTTAGTTGGTAGGCTGCTCCAGCTGTTTGGGGGACAGTGACAGTCATAGTAATATGTACCACTGAATATATTTCTGCTGTCTATTTTTTCAAGGTCTGAAACTTAAAAATAGCAGTTTCTGGAAAGGAGCAAAACTTGTTTTTGTGCCTAGTAATTATTTTATTTTAGATAAGCAGGAATTCAGTTCACTTACCCTGCAGCGATACTTTTAGGCTGGGAAGGGCTGGTGGGTTGATAATGAACTTTGGGGTGTTCATAAAAACTCGACGAGGGATGAGAGAAGCTATCAGTTTGGGAGCAATGTGTGAAGAAGGCTCTTATTTAGGTATCTTGATGTGAAGTCTTGAAGAAAGTAGATTAACATGAATCATACTTTTTTTTCTCTTGACATTTTGTGTCTCTGCCTGCTCATAAACGCTAGGCACACATGGGTGGGGAAATGACTTATTGTTAGATTCCACCGAGCAAATCAGTTAAGCTGTAACTTAGGCTGTGCCAAATTCTCCCAAAATATAAACTGTATTCTGTGAGAAGAGAAGCACTTTTTGAGAAGCTGTATTAACTCTTTCGATAACAAGAGAAATAGTTTAAACATTACTGTTTTGAAGCGCTAACTAGAAAACTAGTGGTTTGAAAGCATGAGGTAGTTACTACAAGCTCTTACCTCACTTTTAAGAGAGAGTTTATGTTCCAGAGACATCTGGCTAATTTGCTGCGCACTTCTAATAATTTGTTTTGCAAGAAAGGCTATCTTTGAAAGATTTCAATGCTAAGGAAAATTTATCTCCAAAAGTTGTAAAATGAAGATTAGGCATGGAATGTATCCTTGAACTTAAATCCCGGTTTCTCAACTGGTAAATTTTCAGGAAGTTCAAATTTGATTCAGTTGCACTTGGATGGACTAATTTGCTTCCTTTTTATGAGGAGGAAAACATCACAGGGTTCTTTCGAACTAACTTCATATGCCATCACATTCTCTTTCCCATAAGTGTAAAAATATGCCTTTAAATTCAAGTTTTAATCCTTGTCTTATACTCCCCATTATTTAGCAGGAGGCACACAGGCTGGCAAATTGGTGAAACTGCCAATTCTCTCTTTTTTTCTTCACTTCTAATTAGCACCTCCAGACGTGTCATTCTCTTTGTTTGATGGTAACCGCCACCACTTCAACAATGTGCTGGCCTTCTGTGCAAATTGGTGCCTCTTTCTCCATTCGACATAGTTGTCACTGTACCCTTTGCTGCTGGTTGATTGGTTGCTTTCCATCTTTGGCTCATAAGCCCATTGAAATCTGACTCTATTTTATTAAATTTTAGCTTATTTTGTAAAGTGAGCATTATCTCCCCTTACTTGTTCCAGATTGTAACAGTGCTGGCCTGTTATATTTTGGCAGCCAAAGTGGCTGTAGCACTAGTGAGTGAGATTGGTGGCTGTCTAGAGCGGTCAATCTGGCTATGTGGGTGTTGCTGTTATCTGTACCTGATATCATTCATGATCAGTATTCAGAAGGCCTCTTGACATTCACCTACCCCCCACTTCTCACATTTAATTCAATGAATTGTAGATCAGATGCCACAACTCTGAGATATAGAGCTGGCAAACAACAACAAAGTCCAAAGACAGACTCATCGCGGTTCTTTAGAGCCAAGAGGCAATCTTGCATCCCACGTGCTCGTAATGTAACTTTGCAAGCAGCCGAGCGGGTGCACACAAAGGACAGAGCTTACCTTACGGAGTCAGCGGGCTGAAGGAAGCTCAGGCCGATGGGGGAGAGAGGTCAAAACGTTGCAAATCCAGTTTAATGTCCTCTTAAGACTTCTAATACAAGAATAATTTTATTAGACCTGCTCAGTATTAGGAAAGAAGGGAGGAAAAATTGAGCACCCCTCCAGTCAGGTACCAGGGGAGGATCTTTGCCTCCATCCTCCCATTTTTGTGTAGAGTCTCTCCTTTCTGTTGTCACTACTAAAGGCAGAGCTGCTGTATGAAATGAAAACCTTAACAGAATTGTGTGCCAGAGACTTTCTGCCCACAGCAGTGAAGTTTTAGAGAAACTTGCTTGAGCGCACGCTTTTCTGTATCTTATGTAAAGCCTGAGAGCAAAGCCTTCCAAGTTTCCCTAAAAAGAGTAAATCTTGTGGATTGTAGGAAAGATATCTGGAAAGCACTTGTCTGTTCAATATGGTTTACTGACGCCTATAAAACAGATGCAGGCCTCCTTGCTGTCAGGTGGGGAGAAGATGGCACTAGAATCAAAGCCTCCTTCTGGTGATCATCTCCTCATGATACGTCCTTGTGGCGAGTGCTTTTGGCCTTGAGGAGCCAAGAGTCATGGACTCTGGATGCCGGGACCGGCAGGAAGGGACTGAGAGTGTGAATCCTGACCTCAGAAATATGAAAGATTTCCAGGTGGTGTAGTGTTTCAGATAGAGCCCCGGAGTGGTAGACTGTCAGAACTGGAAGGGGCCGAGAACCAAGGAGGCCCCAAATGGTCCAGAATTCTGTGCAGGTTCACATAGGTCATCAGTGACAGCATTGCCGCTTGAACCTCTGTCCTGATTTGCCTTGTAATACTCCTTCCACTAAGCCAGATTGCTTGAGTTGTTTTTTCTAACTGGATAACAAGAAATGTGTGAGAAAACTTATATTCTGTTATCCCCTATTTAGTAACAAGAATTTGTAACAATTGAACCTTGACTTATATAAAATGACAGATTTGAGCCATCTGGGGTGTAATGGCTAGAACCCGTCTAAGGGTGTTTAAGTAATAGAAGTTCCAGAGTGACCTTGTTGAAATAAGATCTCATCTCTACTGTGGGGCCTGACGGGCAGCCCAAGGGCCACTCATTCAGTGGACACATCCTCAAATCTTCCCCCTTCTCTCCTTCTCCTCTGCTAAACTCTGGCTCAAGTCATCCAAATCTTTTACTCGGAAGACTGCAGAAGTCTCCTAAAGGAGCGTTTTGTTTCCATTCTTGCCCTTCTAAAATCCATTTCCAACAGAGCGGCCTTAGTCATTCCCTTAAAATCCCTCAAGGCTTCCCGTTGTGTTTGATATAAAATCCAAATTCCTTATCCTGGCTTGTATGACTCTTTACTCTGCTTACCACCCTCTGACCACACTGGCCATGCCTGTGCTGACCCCAGGACCCTTGTCCTTGCTCTTCTCCCTGTTTGAGTGGCCTTCTCTGGCTCTCTGCATGGTTGATTCCTTATTTTTCAGGTCTAAGCTCAAGTGTTGCCTTCTGTGTAAGAACTTCCCTGAGCATCCACGTAAGGGTATGTCTGTCCCATCATCCTATTTTATTTATTAATAATAAATAATCGTAGCTGACATTTCCTAAGTGTTTACACAAACCAGACGCTGTTGTAAGCACTTTCCAGATTAACTCCTTTAGTTCTAATAACAGCCGAATGAGAAAACTGAGGCACAGAGAGGTTAAGAAACTTGTTTAATTCACAAAGTAGGTATTCCAGTTGTCTATGGCTGTGGGATAGCCCAAATCAGTGAGTGCAGATGTTATTTTTTCTCTTGGTTCTGTGGGTTGACTGGGCTCAGCTGGGCGGTTCCCACTTGGGGTCCCTCATGTTGTTGCGGCCAGAGGCATCTGGGGCTGGAGTCATCTGAAGACTTGACTAGGCTGAACGTCAAAGGTGACATCTTCATTCACACACCCAGGGTCTCAGCTGGGGTGGCTAGAATAGCTAGGGTCTGGCCGGGCATGTCTCTCCACACGGCCTCTCCACGTGGCTTCCTGGCCTGGGGTTCTCAGGACCACGTCGTTGGACTCTTACATGGGAGCTGGCCTCTCTCCGAGTGAGCATTCTGCGAGACCAAGGCGGAAGCTGGAAGTCTTCTTATGATTCAGCCTTGGAAGTCACACAACATCACTTCTACCTCCTTCTGTTGATCATAAGGAAGTCATGGGGCCCGCCCAGATTCAAGAGGAGGGGCCTAAACAAGAGCGTGAATGCCAGGAGGTATGGTTCCATGCGGGGGGTCATCCTTGGGGGTTGCTTACTGAGGTGGATAAATGGCAAGGTGAAGATTTAAACGCAGACAACCTGACGCTGGAGCCCTCACCTTCACCTATGGCTATGTTCTGAAATCATTTTGTTTGGTTGTGTTTAATTTGCCACTGTCTCTCGGCCCCCATCCCCCACTGTAATGAAAGCTTCCGGAGTGGGGGACTTTATGTACCTTGCTCAGCACTCGCTCAGAGCCTAGAGCAGGGCCGATGCATAATACGTGCTTAATAAATAGTTGGTGAATGAACCAACGGATGTTCTAGACCACAGCCTGTGGAAGATACACTGTGAGCTGTAAGGTGTGCACGTTATTTAGAGAACTAACACACCACCACACTAACACAACTAACAAACACAACTCCAAAATACAGCGGCTCAGACAAGCCACAAACCTACTTCTTTCTCTCTCTTAGGTCTCCGCAGGCGAGGCAGGTGGTCTAGGTGGATGGGTGGCTCTGCTCCATAAAGACACACAGGGACCTGGGTTCCTTCTATCTTGTTACTCTGTCATCCTCGCGGGGGGTGCCTTCACATACAGACGTGAGGACAGCTTACCCTCACCAGCTCTTGGGAAGGGGGAAAAGAAGGTGGAGAGTAAAGGGATTTGAAGTTATACATGTCACTTCTGCTCCCATCCTGTTGGCCTCTTTAGCTGCCGGGAAAGTTGGGCAATGTCATCTCTGCCAAAACTTAGAGTTGCGGGATCCATTGGTAAAAAGTAGAGGAGCCAATTCCATCTCTGCCAGTATATTTGTAGCAGAAAGGGTAAAGTTAACCACGGACAGAGTGGAATATTTTGTTTATTCTGGTAGAAAATTCACTTTGTGTATAAGCCAGCTTCATCACTTATATGCAGGTCACAAGTTCTCTATGAAATTTATAATTAGTTCAAATCAAGTACCAGTGGGCTTCAGTTCTTATTTGGAGCTCAGAATTAGTTGAAAATATTTAACAACCTACCTCTGACTGCACATCTGAGAATGCTCACCAATGTGAGCCATTCCAACTAAGTTTGTCACTAATTTATGCTAAGTAAAATGGCTTTATAAAATTAGTTTTTGAGGATAGACCAGTAAAAATGTGCAGGTTGTTAAAGCTGTTTATTAGCAACCATTGTCCCTCACCAAAGCCCTCCAAGTTGCTTGTTTAATTGCTATCACTCTGATCATGCAGCCCGTATAAGGGGATGAGAGTAAGTGGAAAGCTTTTTCTTATCCCCCATTTCAACTTTTTTGACATATTTTCAAGGTTTGATAGTAGTTTACTGTCTTGGTCAGCTTGGGCTGCCATAGAAAAATACCACATTTATTTTCTCACAGTTCTGGAGGCTGGAAGTCTGAGATCAGGGTACCATCATGGTTGGTTTCTGAGAGGACTCTCTTCCTGGCTTGAAGATGGCCCCCTTCTCGTTGTGTCCCCACTTGGCCTTCCCTCTGAGTATGTGAGAGTGGTCGGGGGAGATCTCTTCTTCTTATAAGGCCACCAGTTCTGTTGAACCCCACTCTTATCACCTCATCGAACCTTAATTACCTCTTAAAAGTCTTATCCCCAAATAGAGTCCCATTGGGGGTTAGGGCTTCGACATATGAATTTGGGGGAAGACACAAATCAGTCCATAGCATTTATCTTTAGAAATTATAACTGGAAAAATGGTTTCTCTTATTTATTATTATTTCCAATTTTCCATGTACTCAGGATTAAGAGAAGATATGCCTAGGACTCTTCTGTCATTGGAGGGTGTACTGTATACCAAAGTCATTATACCAGTAACAATGACAACAACAAGAACAGCAAACCTCGGGCTCTGTTTGTCTTTGTTTCTTTTCTGAGGAATCATTAGGGTGAAGAGCTTTAAATCCAGATTCATGGTCTATGACGAGGAGGGTCATCTGATACTCATTCCTAAAATCTGCAAAGGGCAATCCTCCCAGAGAGAGGAAGACCATTCTTTAGTTAGAAGCCCTAAATCAATTCTAAAGAACCCATTAGTAGAAGAATTTAGGAATCCTTCACCCAGTGCATTTGAGTATTTCACACAGCTCCCACACAGAGATAGACATGGGTTAGACCAATTCAGTAATAAAATTTGTCGAACGTTCTTTGGGGGGTTACTCCATAGACAAAACAAACAGTTGATTGACTGCACTGGGGTCTTTCTAACTGGTCACTCTGACATATTTTAGATAAAGCCAGTATTATTTTCAGCTAGAATGTTAGGCAGATATTAAACTTCCTCTCACATGAATAAGTAAGTTTTCTTTTCTTTAGACCCAACTGCAAAACTGACCACAATGAGATAATCTTCCCAGGAAGGATAGAGTATAACATTTCTCAAATGAATTTGAGCTGAAGAGTGAACTAAATATTGCATGAAAAATGTGATGCTCACAGCCTATTAAATTATGAAACGTGAACTTTCTTAATAGAATTATGATTTTTGTTCTTAAGTTTTTCTCTTAAATTATTGTGGCATAGTAGAAGACTCTTGGACTGTGAACTGGGTCTAACATCTGCTTATATAGTTAACAAGTTGTGTGAACTTGAGCAAGTCCCTTAACTTAACTTAACTTCTCAGTGTCCTGTTTAACATGGTGACAGCAGAGATGGGTCCCTTGGTGTTTGGGGTGCATTAATTGAGATGATATTTGTAGAGTGATTTAGTTTAGTGTATAGTAAACACTTATAAAAATTGGTTGTTGTGATGGTGGCTGTTGCTATGATTACATCTGTAAGGCTCTTTTTGACAGTAGCATTCTACTTTTTTTTTTCCATTTTCACTTTGGTTTAGGGGTGAGATTATAAAGACTACAAGACTTTCAACAACAAACACCTTCTCTAAGAACTAAGCCCTAAGAATAAGTGTTTGGGGAGAGAGGAACAATTTCAATAAAATCTAGAAATCTATTATTTTGGATGAAAAGCAGCTCATGGTCTCAGTCACAAAATTAAAAATCTATTCAGTATTAAGCTATAACTACTTTAGTCTTTCTCTTTACTTTCTGGTGATTTAAACGTTTGTTTCATTAGCAATCATTCTCCCCTCACCCCGCCCCCCCAAATTAAATTTATGAAGTTCAGGTCACCGTGGGATAAAGACACAGCATGTTTTGCAAGAGCCTCACAGTAGATCATTGATACTACCAAGCATTTGACCCCAGGGGTAAAAATCACAACTTTCTTTACTGGGCAAGTAACTACACTTTAAAAAAGAGCTATCACCAAAGATTAAAATGCAGATAACAACCATTTTTATTTGAGATGTTTATTTTAAAATTGATGCTGAGTTAACATCTCTTTTGATTTTTTGTGTGATTTTAAAAAGTGTTGGAATTCTATTAATCAATGAGTTTCCCATTTGCCTACGAATGGGCCCATTCTAAATAATTGCTTGAGTTTCTTAGAAAAGAAAATTGTCCACAGTGAGGATGATCTGCTGCCTGTTCTTTGGTTTTGCATTACCAACTTTTAAAATTAGATCTCAGTAAAAAAACTTGTTCTAACCGAGAGTCAAAATGGTCACATCCTAGAATCCTGGCCTTCAATTTCATTATTATAAAAAAGAAAGGCCGATACCGTGCATAGCCTTTGTCTTTTGTATTCATGACTGATGAATGAATTTAGAGATTTGAAAGCACAAGACGTGTATTAGTTTCCTAGGGCTGCTGTAACAAATGACCATAAACTGGGTCGCTTAAAACGACAGAAATTTATTCTCTCACAGTTCTGGGGACCAGAAGTTCAAAATCCAGTTGTTCACAGCCTCCCTCTAAAGGCTCTAGGGAAGTATCTTTCCTGCCTCTTCCAGCTGCTGGTGGCCCCAGGTGTCCCTTGCCTTGTGGCTGGATTACTTCAATCTTCATCTTCGTCTTCACAGCCTTCTCTCTGTGTCTCTCTCTGTGTCCTTTCCCATCTTTTATAAGCACACTCTCATTAGATTTAGGGCACACCTAATTCAGTATGATCTCATCTTGATCCCTGCCTTAATTATATCTGCAAACATCCTATATCCAGATAAGGTCACATTCTGAGGTTCTGGGCGGACGTGAATTTTGGGAGGACCCTATTCAACCCACTACAAGTCTCCATTCTTGCTTTGTGATTTACGCCTCATATGACCATGAGCAAGGGGCTCAAGTTGGGTCTCTATGGAGGGGAAGAATCAAAGTGGGTAAAAGAACATATTTAGCCATTGGTTTGCATCATGAAAAAATTTAGACTTACACTGGATCTTCATACATAAGAGAAATGGAGCCAATCTTCACTTCTGGTGATGGAGGGAAAACTCTCAGTCAACAAACCAACCAAACACACAAAAATGTTTCCGCAAATGACACTCTTAAATACGGGTTTTTAGCTTTTGGAACAGAAGGAAAAATAATCATGACTTTCTAATCATATATTTACATATGACTCCCCATTAAATGGACACAGCTGATAGGATCACAAAGCCTCTATTTTAGTGTTACTTAGACACATAACTTTTTATGTTAATTTTCATACATGTATTCATATTCATGTACATTTCAAGTCTTACAAAAGATCATCTTTAAAAAATCATCTAAGAACGGAAACAATTATTGCACGTATTGTTCATCATTTTCCTTTTAAAGAGAAATTTAAAAAATTATAGTCTATTGTTATGTCAACAAAAGCATGAAAGGCTTGTGTTTCACCTTCAAATTTTTTATTTCTACCAAGTAACTTTACTTGATTCCAATTATTTTGCATTCTTAGCTCCTCCTTTAATGCCTTTCTTTAAAAAGTACTCAAAGTCACTACCTTATTCTGGATCATCTTGAAATGAGTGTGGTGTCCCTCCCCATCCCTTGTGGGTTTTTATCCACTGGATGAAGAGCCACTTAGGCTTCCCCCAAATAAAGAGATAGCCTTAGAAACATTACATAATTATGCAAATTAGATGGTATTTCATTTTTTTCTCTTATTTATGATAATTTTTCTCACTGTGGAAGAAAGAGATTCCTGGCTAAACAGATATCTCTTTATTTCTTTGGGCTTTTCCAGTTTGTGCTATTACTTCTACACATACACTGAAAGGTCAGGATATACTCTCCTTTTCAGATGAAAACATCTTTAATTTAAAAGATGACATGAATATGACACAACCAATGAAAATTTATTCTGGGCAAGAGTCTATACTGTGCGGTTGTTTGGTGGCAGCTGGAGCCAGTGAGGATCTGGTCCCCTCCAGGCGGTGCTCCGCCCGCTCCAGTGCGTTCTGCCCTCACCTTTGCTCACACAGCCCGCCCACCGCTCGGGGAGACAGCTAGGCCTGCATTCTCTGCTTTGTCGTGATGCAGCACATCTCGGAGAGCTCAACATTTTCTTCTTAACACTGACAAACACGAGTTAAGAAAAGAATGAATATTTGTTCTTTATAAAGAGCCATTAATTGTAAAATTGAAAATAAAGTAAACCAAATAGTTACAAACACAGTTACAATGAAAGAAAGGCACGTTTGAACCAAGGATTCCATTGTTAAAATAGAAGTTTGCCAAACATTAAATTAAGGGTCTTCTGAAAGTAAGAAACCAGATACTTATTCTGGTATTTACGTTTAATTATGGCATTTATGATAATCTGTTAAAATTATTATTTAGTACAATGATTTTGATCACATTCCAGTCTCAGTGACCTCTGGGACTGATTTCTATAAGTTTAACTTGGAAAAAACCAATATTTCTGATCTTTTCTTGCAGGGGTACTGTCAGGACAAAGGTCTTTTGTTTGCATTACAGGTTTACGAGAATTATGGAATGCCTTAAGCGGCCTAGACGGAGCACAGGACCGTCACATGATGAGCTGCCCGCTAGCTCTGTGAATTTAGATTTTAATGATTTGCACTCTTTCAGAAAACATGATTTCAGCACATGGCCTTGGTGGCTTGAAGATAGGGTGGGGATGGCAGACGCCCTCTTCCTGCACAGTTCTCTTTCTATTTCGGGCTCTTTGGTGAGATACGAGAACTGACTTTGGCCTTGAGCAGCAACTTATACTAAAAAGAAATCCACTGAATCTGTGGGAGAAATGCTAAAAAGTGATCTTCCTGAGAAACCCTCTCGGTGCACTATCAACACTTTTAGTGATGTTTGCTTCAGATGCGTTCTTTTTCTAAAATAAACCAGTGACATATAAAAATGACCTACAATGTACTAGACTTCCATCTTTGATACTAGAGGTATTATTGACACATACCATGTGAAACTGGTCAAAAGAACAATATTATCTTAAAGTCTCTGTAGGTATTGTTTTATCCTTCACCTATAAAAAATGGCATATAGGAATAAAACATTCTTTCTCACATCTTAGAATTCTCATGAATTTTTAAATCAAGTGACCGATATCTTTTTTTTTCTTTTATTATTCAGAGTGCCATAGAAACTCAGACCTGTTGAAAAACCAAATATCTGGAATAAGATCTTTTTTCCATAACATAAAAGAAAAATGTAGTGCAAACTAGGCTGACGGCCATTTGTCAGAGAGCAGCACACTCTGTCATCTTACAATTTTCTCTGCAGGGAAAATGTTGAGAGTGATAATGTCTTTTTTTTGACTACTTGCTTCTGGAACGTTAAACTCTATACAGCCACCGTTCACTTACATTTTTACTATATATGCAAAACCATCAGAGAAATTTTCATCATTAGGATAATCCATGCCAATTTTTTCTCCTGAGATATAAAGATAACAGACGAAAGTGGTGTTTTGGGAAAGAGCTTAAATATCTAAACAATTGCCTTCCTTCTCTGCTCCACAAACATAGCTATAAATTTTAAAAAATATTATTGAATATTTTACCTTTCTTTTCTCCTATATTAGCTTTAGGTCTGGTCCATATTGAGGTAAAAATGCTGTTTCATTTAAAATTATATCCAAAAGAGTGGGATCAATTTGGCCAAATCATCCTTTTACTCCTGGCTTTCTATAGCTGGTTTCCTTTGAAGACGTGTTTGGCGTTCTGCTTCAATTAACAACCACCACTCCACACTCCAGACTTAACTGAGTTGCAGACTTGTGGAAACAAAAACTTACATGCCTGTGACAAAAGGAAAGAGGGCTTTAAACAGAGCAGGCAAGGCATAAGTCATAACCAGGGCTGTGGGTAACTCTATGGTGTCAGCAGCTGTCGACCTGGCCGCTGAGTCACAGAAACCTCTCCGGAGCTCCAGGAAGGAAAATCAAGTGTTACTAGCAGCTTCCTGTAATCCTTCCTCTCGTGACACAGGGTCCCTCGGGACATCTGCTGCTGTTTTAGGATTTTGCTACTTCTATGTGGAGCGGTGGTGGTCTTTCCACGCCGTACTACAGGCCCCTTAGCCAGTAATCCCACTCCTTGCGCACTCAGATGCCTTCTTCATGGACGGGGGTCTTCTCAAGCTGCCCTATCGCTCCCATTCCTGCTTTATTTTAAAATGGGCGCAATGAACCGTCCATGTAAACGTTAAGATTTAGCAGATTGAAGCTGTATCTTCAAAAGCCCAAACAACTTTAGATTGCATTAATTAAGCAAAATCAAACAAAAAAGTATCAGAATAGTAGTTTAGAGACATTATGACAGCATTTCAATTTTTAGCAGCTTTATGAAGTATAATTTACATACCACAAAATCCACCCTTACAACTCAACGATTTTAGTAAATTTATAGAGCCGTGCAGCCGTCCTACAATCCAATTTTAGACGATTTCCATCCCTCCAAAAAGTTCCTTGATTCACTGCAGTCCATTCTCAGTCCTGCCCCAGCCCCAGGCAGTCATTGATCTACTTCCTGTGTGGATAAATTTGCCTTTCCTAGACATATTATACAAATTATATAAATCATAAAATGTGTGGTCTTTTGCCTCTTCTTTCACTTAGCATCATGTTTTGAGGTTCCTCCATGGTACAGCATATATGAGTATTTTGTTCCTTTTAATTGGTGAATGACATTCTTGCATTTTAATTTTTAACCAGATATTTGTCTTAATATGGAAACACAGACCCAATGGAAGGACAGAACTTTGACTTTAACATTAACAACGACATGCTGAGTGTTTTCAAGAGGAACAGCAAGATAAGTACTTTCCTTTCACTTCTGAAAACTGTAATGGAGTATAATGATGAGAACAATTAGAGGGATTGTCCTCACAGTTTTGGGGGAATTTTCCCCATAGTTCCTTGCAGTTTCTACGTAGGTGTCTTATGAAGACGACACCGCAATTTGTTCTGGGAAGGCTGTAATAGGTGGAGGTAGCAACTTTCTCTTTAGATCATTAACTCCTGAGACAGAAACTATGTCCTTTCCGTGATCTCTTCATACAGACACTTGCTGGGATATAGTCTTCCCACCTCTAGGCCCCCAGGTTACATTAGGTATGAGAAAAGAGGGGAAAAAAAGAATAACAAT
This sequence comes from Tapirus indicus, assembly GCA_031878705.1. Lineage (NCBI taxonomy): Eukaryota > Metazoa > Chordata > Mammalia > Perissodactyla > Tapiridae > Tapirus > Tapirus indicus. The sequence goes on along the minus strand of CM062933.1, from coordinate 52,866,271 downwards.
ACAAGATAGCAAACAAAGGCTTAATGTTACACAGCAGAAAAATTACATGAACTAGAGCTGTACTCAACATTATGGATGAGTCATAGGAACATGACAACATTGAATGAAAAAATCAAGCCACAGAAGACTATCTATAGTATGATCATTTAGGGATATATATATATATATATATATATATATATATATATATATGTGATGAAACTACCAGAAGCATATGGAATGTTGAACACAAAATCCAGAGTGGTGATTTGATCCCGGGGTAGTAGGAGATGTGACTGGAGGAGCACACAAGTAGAGTCACTGGTGTTACCAACGTTCCAGTTTTCATGTTGAATGGTGGTTGTAGGTGTTGGTCTTAGTCCATTTCGGTTGTTATAACAGAATACTGTAGACTGGGTGGCTTATAAACCACAGAAATTTATCTCTCACAGTCTAGGGCTGAGAAGTCCTAGCCAAGGCGCTGGCAGATTCCGCGTCTGGTGAGGGTCCACTTCCTGGTTCATAGATGGCGGTCTTCTCACTGTGTCCTCACATGGTGGAAGAGTCTAGGGAGCTCTCTGAGGTCTCTTCTATAAGGGCACTAATCCCATTCATGAGGGCTCTGCCCTCATGACCTAATCACCTCCCAAAGGCCCCACCTCCAAATACATTACATTGAGGATCAGCTTCTAACACATGAATTTGGGGGGAAAACATTCAGTCTACAGCAGTGTTTTTTACTACTATGTTTCATAATTTATATATGTATTGCATAAATTTGTTTTGTGTGGATCAAATATTATGTAATTATGGCATCTGATATAAAACCATGAAACGAGTCTGATACATCCCCATAGGTTTTAAGAGGTCATTCACTTATTATATCCTCTCAAATACTGTGGAAACAGATTTATATTTCTAATAAGGCCATTCTTTGATAGTACTGAATATTTCAAATGTTAACATTCAAAAGAAAATCTGCTACCCATTCTCCAGCAGTATGTCAGGAAGGGTTACCTGCTGAAAGCGATAACTTCAGTGAGGCCAAACAGGTGTTTACCGAGTTGATTGAATATCTTTGGGGTTCACTGCTTTAGCCTTTGGGCTTGATTATCCAGTTCTCTTCTAGTTCACCTTTTGGTACTTTTCACTAGTCATTAAGCACCTCCATTAGAGAGGGGGGAAAGGAAAGGAGAGGAGGTGAAATTCAAAACGCCCAATGTTATTTCAGTGTTGGTTAGCAAGCAGTACTGGTTAAGAACTATGGGACAGACGCTGAAATTAATGGCCATCCTAATTTTTTTTGGTTGTCTGTGAAATTCACTTTAAGGTATTCTTTCTTACATTATTTAGATAGAGTCCCCCCCCCCCCCAAATAGGCCTTTTGGATGGATTCTGTGTTAAGTCACAGAAAACCCAGCATGATTTAACCAAAGAAGGGGAATTTATTGGCTCTTACAGGTGAAAAGTCCAAGGATATAGTTGATTCAGCACATCGAGGTTTAGCCCTTAAATATTCATCTTTAGAACTCAGCCCATGTTTCTTCTCTGCCTCCTGCTGGGTTGACTTCTCTATCAGGCTCCAGATGGAACAGAATCACTGCCTGAGGGTTCAGACATCCCTCCTCCCACGTATAAGAGGGAATGTTCTTCTCCCACAACTCCAGCCTAAGGTCTCATGGCAACTCAGTGGCTCTGACAGCTTCACTGGGTACTGCACAGACTTAACCCTGAAAAAGTCTGTAGTGACCTGTTCTCTTTAGTCTTTCCCCAAGGCATAGATAAAAATCTTGAGTGGGACAAAGCTGTGACCCCCACTTTCACTGATTCTCACCTTTGTAATCAGGATTCATTTCTTACCAGTATTCTGAACTTGCTCTTCTAAGGCCACCATCCAATTTCCAATGATAAAAACAAATGACCTCTCCCTTGGTTTTTGTCCTCTTTGATTTCTTCCTACAGCATTGGTTGCTGGCTATTGGTTTGTTATAAAAATTACACAGTTTATTACCATTGTGTCCAACTAGTGCATAAGTACAGCTTTATTGTAAAGCTTCAAACAAAGTGGAAGTACCTTTATCAAAATATGAAAGTCCCACTGTACAATTTCCTCAAGCCCTCTTCTCTGGTGTGGCAGTCAACCTGAAAATCCAGCAAATATTACATTCTATGTATATCTGTCTATCGATTGAGTGATCAATTGATGGATCTAGATATACAGAAATGTGCATGAATATATATCTTACATATATATTATACAATGCTTTTTATTTTCCTCTTACACATTTGGAATCATACTGCAAATATACTTCCGCGATTTACTTGTAAATTTAACAATATGACTTGAAAATCTTTCCACGGTAGCAAGCGCAGATTTATCTTATGCCGATGGTTGTATAACAGTCAATCATTTGCTGACTGGTTATTAATGTTTTGTTGTTGTTGTTACAAACAATGATACATCACTTTCTCTGTACATATTTTTGAAAATTTTGTCTTTGCTTGGATTCTGTGACACTACATACCTTATGTTGTCTTCGATCATTTATTTTACTTTCACTGAGTCTTCTTACACAAATCACTTAAGGTTCTGTTGCTGGTTTTCTCATTTCTTCCTGTTACATCTAACGATCACATCCATTTTCAAGTCTTCATTGGCATTTCTATACATATGGTTCTCCAGTTAGGTCTTTACTCTGGATTTAGTTCCTAAAAGCTAGGAATGAATTTTCATATGCCTCCTGGTCATTTCCATTTTAATATGTCTCACAGGCAAAGCTCTTTCCTTTCTCCTTCAAACTAACTTCTCTGTGTCGACACTGATTATTGATGAGAAGGAAGAATTGGGATTTCAGAGAACCAGACTTTTCAGAGGCTTCCAGCCTAAGCAAACCAGTCCAGGCCCAAGTTATGCAAGAGGATGAAAATAATATTTTATAATGATGATAAAGCAAAACCTTAAAAAAAAACACCTAAAAAGCAAGCATCAAATAGAGAAAATAACAGGTTGTAAGATGTCAAAAATTACCTGTCAGAGTCTTGTATTCTTTGAAAATTTATGGTGGTCAAAGGCCAACCATCAAAAGAGGCCCAATCAGATCACCTTTGGTTAGGGTTCAAGTCATCTTGATGGTGTGAATAGGCACTGTCCCCATACAGTTGGTCAGTGGGTTAATAACCCAGATTTACCTTGGCTGGTTTGAGAAAATAGCCTTTCTTCTCTGAGTCTTGTAACATTATTGTAAGAAGGGCTGATACTCAGCTGGTAAGCACAGCGATGGCTACACCAGTGGTTAACATTGAAATGCTTCCATTCAGGTTGGTAAATACTCCAGCCTTGCCGTGTGCCTCCTCAGTCCTCCCTTGCACTTCCACAGATCTCCCCTGATTTCGCTCCTACAGGGTGATGCCTGGGATAAGTGAAGGGGCAGGGGGTGGGGAGCCCAGGAGCTTCAGTACCACAGGCATCCAGGTCTGCTTGGTCAACAGCACTTGTTGTTAAATATTTGGATATTGTCTGCCAAGAACCTGAAAAATTATTTTAAAAATGAGAATAAGTATAGGGATGATGAAGAAGCAAATTTAACTTCAAGGTATTAATACATTTTAATCCATTTAAGTATAGTGAGAAGTTTTATAATAATTGTGATGATTTGTGTGAGCTGTTTGAAGTGTTTAACTATATCCAATGTATTAGATTTGTGATTTCAACTAAATGTGAGAATTTTAACTAAGTAAATTTGAAATCATTGCTGAAATGGTTGAAGATTTTTTGTTAAGTCATAGGTTTTGATGTATTAGTTGTATAATAGTGTTTGCTTTTAATAAAACTGTAAAAACAATACACTGATCAATGTACAAAGTACAAACAACAGGGATTATTCCTGTCCAAGCAGGATTCTCCCTAAATATATAAAATAATGCTATCAATACCTGTAACAACCCATGCCTGGTCCTTTTTCCACTCAGCAAACATTTATTGGAACCTTCCAGGTGTCAAGTAGCATACAAGGCTCTGTGGACTTTATCACTCACATGCCTCTTGTCCATCTTCATCTCCATCCTATTCACCGGGTTGGAATGTAGGGTCCTAGTTAGTCACAGCACACTGTTCAGGGCAGTGGGCAGTGCTTGCAAACGGCAAATCAGCAGCTGCAACGTTGGATGGGCTTTTTTTTCTTCTCTCCTTTCATTTCACACATGTTTTGAACTCAGGCATTTCTATGACTTCAGCTATTTAATAGATTTAAATTTGTGTTCCAAATAAAAGAATTGAGTTTGTTTGACTGCCAAGTAGACAGCTCTGAAGCGGACCTTAGTTTATTGTGACTCTCGTCTTCTTTCAGTGAACTGGCTGCTGGAGAAAAATGGGGACCCATGAAAGGCAGAGAAGCACCATTAGGTTTGGAGCCAGATGGATGGGTCATCCTGGTTCTGGTTCTCTCTGGCTGTGTAAGTCTGGACATGATTAACCTCTTTTAGCTTCACAGGGTTATGAGGATGGAATGAGATTATACACACACACACACATGCACATACACATAGATTAGCACATCCTAAGTGCTCAATAAGTATTAGCTCTTACTGTTACATACTCTATCTTGTGTTTCTTGTACGCTCCAGGTTATGGTTCTTTTTTTCTCGTTTCTCTAAGTAAAATACATTCTTTCTCTGATCATTCAGATGTATTTCTTAACCTAAAGTTTCTGGAGAAATTAATCAGTATAGTCTGTGCAATGTGAACGTTTAGGGAATTGTAAGCTATCAATCCCAATCCTCTGAGCAAACCCACTTACCATGAAAATCTCAATATAACAAAATGATTATAAAGCCATGGCACTAATTTATGGATTTTAATAAACAATGACTAAAACATCAATTTCAAGGCAACTAAAATATTTGAGCAGTTCTTAAGATTTTTATTATAGCACAATTAGATCTGTATTGTTACAATTTTGATGGAACTACTAAACTGTGTTATACAGTTCTAAAAACACCTTTATACCATGTGACATTTACAGAAGTTCAAAGCAAAGGAATATATTAGAAAAAAAATTTGTGTCCTATGGGTCCTCAAATGGGTCCTAAAAGACCCATTTCACTGTGACCAAATTATACTTTACATTTCTTCAATGCACTTGGTAATTTTATATACAGGTTTATATACTCCTTTGTAACAATTCTTTCTGCATTACATGTTAAGAATTTATAAGATTACAAGCTCATTTCATCAACATTCGCCTCCAAACGTACTATTTTTATTTAAAAGGCAGTAAATAATTTGCACCAAGGTGTGAAGGACTGGCTGGTTTACTCCCAGGGATTGTTTATTAAAAGCAAACGTGGCCATTTGAAAACTTCAGATCCAAAGGGAAAGAACCACTGTGCGCCAGGTGGGCTGAGTGCTTGACGTGTCATCACCCTTAATCCTCAGGGTAATGTTTCCAGGTAGCTGTTATTGTCTCCCTTCACAGACATAAAACTAATGCTTAGATTATCTGCCCACGCTCACTTATTCAGAAACAGGGAGAAGTTGCTGGAATCCAGGTTTTTCTGATTGATATTTCTCCATTGCCTCACACTGCTCCCTAATCACCCTCTTCTGGTAGAAATATTTCTTAGGGGAGAAATTTCGAATGCCTTTCTTTAGCAGATGAAATGGTGTTCTCTGAGATGGATTCTTGGGAATCCATCTTTTTGTAATTACTCAAACTATTTCAGGGACATGGGTTGGTATCATTGTAATATGTGTAGATACCTATAATAATTGCATAGATACGTATATTAACTTATCAATTATGTTTGTATTTTCATAAGTCTCAAAATTGAGGTAATCCTGTTCCCAAGAGTATCTTTGTTCCCAGGCCATGGACACAGAGCAAGCAAACCTCACACCTCTGCAGCAGCAGCAGCTGCAGAAGCCAGAAACACAGGACTGATTCCTGACACTTCTTTCTCTCTCACCTTCCATGTAGGATAATCCATCACCAAATTCTGTTGGTTCTACCTCCTCAGAAGCTATGGAATCCATCCACTTCCTCCACCTTCCCAGCCAATATTACTGTTCAAGCCACCACTATCCCTCACCTTGGTAACTGCAGCTGGATTTGCTCAAAGTGGTCTCCCCACATCCCTCCTTGCTCCCCTCTAACCTCTCTTCATGATGCAGCCAGAGTGATCTTTGGAAACACGAATCTCATCAGTTCATTTCTGTCTTTAAAACTCTTTGATTTTATTGCTTTTAAGATAAAGACCAATACTAGTTTTTGGTGGGAGATAGAGTTGAGCATGGCACGTATATTGATGTGGTATTTCAAACATTTACAAAGGAGTAGGGTCTTCCATGCCTTTTCTCATGGCTTGATATTATGAAAATTTACTGTGATCTGCTATGAAGTCATGAATTGTTTTTCTAGAGAATTTTCTGAACCCTGATATTAGTACTTGGGTAATTTGAGCTCACTTATGTGGCTAACGTGGTATATAGGAAGGTGCTATACTATAAGGCTTAACACCTTAGGCTTTGGAGTCAGACTGTCAGTGTTTGAAACCTGTTACTTCCTTACTGGAAAACTTATTTGACCCTTCTGGGCCTCCGTTTCTCCATCTGAAAACCAGAGGATACTAACAGTTCCTGTTGCAAAGATTAAAAGGGATAGTGCTTATCAAATCTGCTTTGAAGAGCTTGGCACGTAGAAAGCATTCGGTAACTCATGGCTGTTTTCATTAGGTTCTTTAGCAGCTAAACAACAAGAAATCAAGAAGACTGTGTAAAGTATTTTTCTAAACTGCCATTTGATCAATAAATGGGAGCTGAGCAATATAAGTATGGGTATTGTTTTTACATGTTAAACAAGTTTTAAATTAGAAACGAGAAAGGGAGAGTGACCATAGATAACTACAGAATCCAAATAATGTAAAGAGATTACTTTGCTCAACTCTATGAAAACATTGATAAATTATGATATAGTAAAACTATAACAGCAATTCACCATACCCAAGAACATTTTCATGTAAATCTTTGCAAAAGTCCTAACCAAAATATGAGTAAATAGAATTAAGCAGTATATAGACAGACTAATCTGATACACATAAGTGTACTCACACTTTTATATGTATGAATATGATGATGTTTAATATTAGGAACTCTATTAATATATTCATTATGTTAATGGGTCACAGGAAAAAAACATGTAGTCATGTCTATATGTGCTAAAGTCATTTGACAAAATTGAACATCCACTCATTTAAAAAATCTTATTTTGATATAATTAAACAGGAAATTCTGTAATGTGACAGAAATGTATGATGAGCACTAGACGCATTCTCATTGAAGTCAAAGACAAGAAAATTTATATTGTTTTTACTATTATTCATTATGGTTCTAGAAGTCTTAGCCAAGGCAAGTAATGAGTTAGTAAATGAGGAAGAAATGAGTTAGTAAAACTGCGTAGGAGAAGGACAATTTATAATTGTTTTCAGATGATAAAATGATATACCTGGGTAATTGAAGAGAACCAACTGAAAAACTATAGAAAGAATAAGAGAACTAATAAAGAATGCAATTCATAAATTGATAAACAAACTTAACAGTTTTCTCAATATGAGTAACAACCTGCTAGAAAATAAAAAAGAAGAAAAGATTCCACTTATGATAACAACTACAAAAGATTGAATACTTAGGAAAAAATTCAAAAAGCTATTTACAACATCTAGTAATAGGAAATACCGAGCACTTATTATTGCCAGATGATGTGTTAGTGCTTTGAATGGAGCTTCTCATTCAAGTCTTATCACCAGTCTTTGAGGCAGGTGCAGTGACTATTTCTGTTCTACACGTGAGAAGTGGAGACAGTGTTTATGTAACTTGCTTAAGATCCGATAAGCTTGAGAGCCTGTACTCTTAATCAGTAGAATATAATTCCTGCTGAGTAGTATATAACAGTCTGAGGAATATTAAAAAAAATTAGAAAAATCCACCATAAAAACATATGTTGTTCCTGATCTGAAGACTCAATATTCTGAAGACATTAATTCTCCCTATTTTAATTAAGTTAATGCCATATCAATAAAAATACACAGAAAATTTTTAACCTAGATAAGCAGGATCTTATATTGTTGGAAACATTCAAAAAGAATAAGCAATAATGTTGTAAGGGAGGAGTGGTGCCCTATATTAAAAAATATTATAAATTTATATTAATTTAAATGTGTGTTGACACCTGAATAGACAAGCACACTACTAGAATAATGTAAAGAGTCCAGAAATCCAAATATAAATGAAAATTTAATTTCTGAAAAAGGTGATATTTTTAGATCAATGGAAAAATATATTCCTTAATAAATTGTGTTAGGACAAAGAAGCCATATCTCTACTTTACTGCTTCAGATAATTCTAAATGGACAGGAGACTTAGTAAAAATGAAAATGATAAAACTACTAGAAGAAAAGTGAGAAACTTAAAAAATGTAATGTATGTGTGTGTGTGTGTGTGTGTGTGTGTGTGTGTGAGGGAGGGAGCTTCCCAAGCAAATACAAAACCTGAGAGCCATGGAAGACTGATAAATGTGCTTCCACACACATTTTAAATATAAACAGAATCAAAACACAGATTTCAAATAGGAAAAATACTTGGAAATATATGATAGAAAGAGGACTCTTTTCTAATCTATTAAGAATTATACAAACCAATATGAAAAAAGCCAACAACTCAAATAGCAACATGGATAAGAGAAATGAAAGGGAAGACTTTTCATTGCATAAAGCTTTTGAACAAAAAAGTAGAATACCACTACCCTGTGATAAACCACCTTCATATATATCTTCCCAAATCTTTTCTATGAATATATTTTTCACAAAAAGTTGAATTATATTTTATAATAATCCATTTTATCTTACATGCTATAAGTATCTCTGTGTCATTAAATGTTCTTCTATGACAAAGATTTTGAATGGCAAAATCATTTTTCATGTATATATTTGTTTCCAATTTTTTGTTATTATGAATATTCCTTAAGTAAAATCTTTGTGCATCTTAATTCTTAATTCAAACCTTAATTCTTTCCATTGCATAAATTGCCTGAAATAGAATTAGTAGGTTAAAGGGTATGTATATTTTAATATAACTACTCTTTTAAATAACAATTTTCACATTTTTAGTTTGTTCTAATTTATACATTCTCAAGCAGTATTTGGGATTAGCTGCTTCATTGGACTCTTGTCAAAATTGGTATTACCATTTTAAGAAATCTTGACTAATTAGACCATTGGAAAAGGTATCCTATTATTGTCTTAATATTATATAAATGATTACTATTGAGAGTGAATTTTATTATATGTGCATACTGATTTTTTAATTTTATTTTAGAGATCTATTTAGAGGAAATAAGTTGCTGTATCTATTTGGCTAAAATAACTTTCTGGACTAGAAACAAATGATGTGATTATTTTAATTTCCATAATCATGAGAGTAGGTATTCTTGCGACTGGTTTAGGAAGTGCCCACATAGTATGTTAACTGGACTCCTGAGAAGCTGGTCTCGGTCACCAGCACCTATGTGGGTTCTCCAAGCAGTCAGACAAGAAGAAAAACCTTATGAGTCATCACAGAATTTGGATGGTTCTCCAGTGTTCTTGCTGATGGTGAAGCTTTTATAATCACTTCCTATACTTTTTTTCTTATGATTTCTTTATAATATAAGCCCGGTAAGTTAGAACTCTCCCTTCACCGGGGTTGGTTTCATTTCCAACAGTCAAGGGAAGACACAAACAGCTCGGTGTTACATTGTCAATTAAACCAAGGTGAAAGGGGGGGAGGGTGGGTACAGTGATAAATGAGCAGTCATTTCAATGTTTTCTTTCCAGCAGAAATCAGAGCCAGATTACACTTTATCTTGCCCTGACTTCTAGCAAGATAGATAGCCACGCAAAATTTTCAGGTTCAAATAGTCTCCATCAAAAGGGCTAAAACCCTCATCTTCTGGCCACACTCAACTTTCATCTTTTTAACTGACGGGATCCAATTTCTTTTAGTGAACGAGAAAGAATTTATTCAAATTACTCTCTCAGTCTTAGGTCTTTAGCCGAAATAAAGGTGAACAATGAAAGAAATTAACATCACTGCTTGATACAGAGCTTTTTAGAGATTGTCCAAAACGTGCTATTTCAGCTCCTGAAAGCGAAGTGGTTAGGTTTACTTGTTATCTATAGAGTTCCTGTTCAGAATTACATATTTTAGGTACCCAGCCTCACATCTTTGCATTACGGGATACTACAGAGTTGACCTTAAAGCTGAGGCAACACTGAATTACACTAAAAGCAATATATTGTTGGAAAAAGAATTCCTTTTGATTGCATTTCAAGTTAGAAATTCACCTACTTGTCTTTGCTGGTCGATATTTAGCACAAATGTCTTTGTTTTTAAAGGACTGCAATACCTATAGCACCCTACATGTTAACGACAGAAATAAATTCTAAGAAATAAAGCTCAGAAGTACAGAAAGAATGAATTTGGCAGTGGCTTGCTCTTTTCTGGTTAGTCATACGCGCTGTATACGCCAGTCGCCGGCTTTGGGACGGATCTTCTGCAGACTCGGTGACACCGAGTCATCTTCAGTTAAGAACCAGTAAGTACTTATGGCCGCATTTCATATTACGTGGGATTAAATTTCAGGTTCAAATCATTCCTCAGTGTTCTCAAAAAACTCCAAAAGACTTCTAAATGACGTCTCTGATCTATGACCTGGATGCTGCCAGACCAAGCTGTTTTTACCAAGGAGGACACTCCAGTGTGGGCCCAGGACTGGGTCACCTGCAGGGCAGACCGGCCAGGTCGCAGATTTGGTGACTTTCCGGGAACCTGGGGAGAAGGTGCCGCCGGAGAGTGAGCGGTACCCTCCGCTGAAGGGCCGGGGTCCCGCCGGAGCCCCTCCAGCCTGGAGAGGCCCCCTGGCCGCAGGGCGCGCCGCGGGCCGCAGATGGAGATGCGCCTCTCCGGGCGGTGCACCCCGAGGGTCGGAAGCAGGTGGGAGGATCCTGCCTTCCGCCCCAGCACGGCCCCGGGGTCAGGGGGACTGTCCTGTCGTGCACTGCCCCGTCCATTTGTCAAGGTCCCGCCTCGGATAAATAGCTGTCTCCCCAGGCCTTTGGAGTGACTAGTCCAAATAAATCCAGTCCCTTTTCCCCAGCGCCCCGCGGGCCGCGGGCTTTCATGCTGGGCCTCAAAGACCTCCGGGGGAGACTCGCAGCCCCTGCGCGTGTCCGAGGCCAGGGCTCCCGGAGCCTCAGTTTCCCCTCCCGCGACGCGGGGCCGCCCTGCGCAGCGCGCTGGCACGACCTGCGTCTGGAGTGGCCTTCTGGGGTCCCCCGGGTAAAAAGCGAGGGTAGAGCTTCTCATCTTCCTTGTGGGCTTATCTGGAAATTTCCCTTCTTGACCTGGTGAAGATCTGTCCTCCGGGACCCTGTTCGCTCCCTACCTTTCCACCCCCTCGCCTGCGGCTCTAAGCCTCAGAAATTCCAACTATCTTCCATATCCCGCTTGAAGCCTTTGGGTCAATCAATCCGGATCTTACCGATTTCCTCCGGGATCTTGAAAGCTTTGATCCCCAAACTTACAGCTCCGTCTCCCCCACTCCCATCCTTCCCCTCTGGGATCCCTCTGGACGCCTGCTCAAAATACCTGCTGGCGCCAGAGGAAATTCACTTGTAACAGATACCCAGCGGGTGTCAAGCCAACACTCTGCTTCTTGTGTTTTCCTCCCCACCTTCTGCCCCATCAACTTGTCGCTTAGCGAGCGCAAACACCGGGAATTATGGTGAATCCTGAGTGCTGGGCGGACGACGTGGAACCACTTTACTAGACCTGATGATTGCTATCTTGCACGTTGCTTCCCGCCTCTGCTCCGTGCAGCCCTGGATTTTTGACGTCTGTGAAATTAGCGTCGGGCCCAGGATTGGCCCACAGGTTGCTTTTGTACAGGGACCCAGCAGGTCTTCAAGCAAACTTCAAAATATCTAAAGTCAAAGAGTTATTCCACTTGCTTCTAAAACCATTACTGAAGTAAAACAAGAAAAATCTGAAGAAAGCAGGAAATCTCACTAATTTTATTTTGGTGATAATCAAATAAACATAATTTTCAATGGACTTATTTCCAGATGTCATTTACATTTCATGTGTAAGGGAAATCATTCAAGATGACCGCGTTATATGAATGTAGCTGGCCAGGATGTTGAGAGAAATGATAAATATCAGGGCAGGCAGACTTTCTTTTCCTAAATATTTGTAAGAGCGTCAAGTGGGTTTTATTTGAACAAATAAAAACATCATTATAACATTTCTTTTCACAAAAGCAAAACCTAATGGTTTCGTAACAAAATGTTTTAAACTGTTATTGAATTTTCCTGTTCAATTTTCTTATCTAGTATCTGATTCTTTTCAAATTTTACTCTTTGCAAATCATTTGGCCTGCATAGGATTATTATGCAAAACTCTTCATAAAACACTGAAAAGAAAGTATATGCTGTGTTTATATTTCTAAACATTTAAGTTTGTTGGGGAGATAGTGGATACTTTTAGGTGATTTTATGTGAAAATTCACCGGAAAATTGTTGTCTTTCCGAGGAGAAGACGTGGGTCGAGAGTGGTGCTCTGCTTGGCCCTGCCTTCGTGCTGCCGAGCAGAGTCCAGGTTCTCAGTGCCTGCAAGCGGGACTCGTTGGGGTTGAAGCTCCAGAGGAGAGCGGGGCAGACGTCTCTCCCCTACGTCCCTGTCACCCGGAGAGTGTGAGGTTGGCTCAGCTGGCGTGGGGTGCCATCTTCAGTCAAGACCGTGATGCTTCACGTTTACTTCCTACCGTGGCTTCACTCTTATGGACGTGAACTTCTGGAACTCTGCTGAGCAGAGAGTTTCCCTGTTTTATGAACCAGTTTTGGAGATCTTGCCTGATATGTCAGGCAGAGATGGAGTTGAAACCGTGGGTACAGAGACGGTACAGACATACACTGGGTGTTAGTAAGACCTTCCTGTGGGGAAAGATCTGCCACATTTCAGAGGGTTGGAGCTCTTTGTGGAGCCAAGGGTGACACATAATTTTGTTACTTGAGGTAGTTCTTGTTTATTATGTTTCCCTGCTAAAAAGAAATGGCAGAAAATATCAGCATATGAAAATTATAACTTGAAGACAGCATCTTCTAGGTTCTAGGAAAGCCAAGATGATTTTAAGAATACCAAGGAGAGGGTACGAAATACTCTACAGGTTAGAGCTGCTGTGAATGCTATAATTGCTGTTTCTTGAACCTTTTAGAGAGTGCGAGGGAGGGACCAGGAGTAGGAGGGGGTTTCTCAGGATTACCAATTAGATTTCCGAGTTGTCCATTATGGAATTCATTTGACAGTTAAACTGTGCAAGGCCAGTCAACCAACTGAAGTTTCTTTTTCACTCCAGAGTATCCTGGTGGGTGACAGAACATCACAGTTTGGTTTTAGATTTTATTAACTTATCCTGAAAATAAATCATTTTTTGACAACCCCCAAAGGTAAATGATTAGCTTCAGGGTAAGGCTGACACGCATGAAAACAAAGCTTCCTTTTGGTAAAGTTGAGGCAAATTACTACAGCATTAGAACAGATCAAGAGCAACAACAAAGGAATGGACGAGAAAAGATTAAGATTTCATAATCTGAACAATAATTCATGCCAATAATTTCATGCCACTTGTGATGATTGTATCACTTTTGATTTTGATATTTTGATTACAGACATTTTAAAATGTCTGTTGCCCTTTGTAACTTTTTCAGATTTTTTTCAAAGAGGAGATTTAAAAAAACTTAAACATAATTTTGAAGTACAGGAATTATATTATCAAAAAAAAGTGGAGCCGACAGCAATTTCCTAGTGAATTTGATTTGTGTAGAAAAGTAATTAAGTAATCGTGCTTCCAAATAACAAATCTAAACCCAGATAATTCTTCAAACCTTCCTTCTGCTTTTGGAAAAGCAACTTTGAGACATAATTCACATACCATACAATTCACTCATTTAGAGAATACAATTCAAGGTTTTTTAGTATATTCACAGGATCATGCAAACATTACTACAATCTAATTTAAAATATTTTTATCCTCCTCCCACTAGAGAAACCCTCTGCTCATTGACAGTCACTCCCTCCTTCCCATCCCAGCTCTGGGCAACCACTAATGTACTTTGTCTTTATAGATTCGTCTATTCTGGACATTTCATATAAATGGAATCATATAATATGTGGTCTTTTGTGACTAGTTTCTTTTACTTAGCATAATGTCTTTGAAGTTCATCCATGTTATAACATGTATCAGCTCTTTGTTCCTTTTCATGGTTGAATAATCTGCCATTGTATGGCTAGACCACATTTCATCTATCTGTCCATCAGTTGACAGACATTGGGTTGTGTCCACTTTGGGACTATTAGGAGCAATGCTGTTAATGACACTTGTGTACAAGTTTTTGTGTTCCACCCTGCTTTGCTTGTGTAGGTAGTGACAAGCACAGCCTGATCTGTATGTCCATGTGACACCATGAAAATTTGCTCTCCAGTCTGAGAAAAAAAAATTCTAACCCAAGATTTTCTGCCCATTTACCAGGTTGTGAATTGTTTTCTCTGATACATGCCTACAATTTATCACTAAGAAGCACCATAGGAGTAAAACAGTTTTTAATTTGTCCATTCATTTGAGCCAGTTAGAAGAAAGGGGCCTGGAAAACAGAAAAAAGTTATTTTCATTTGTAGATAGGCAAATTAATAAAGTTAAGCAAATTAAGCTAAATTCAAGTGTTAGAAACTAGCTATATTTGCTTATGGGCTTTCCATCTGGTGCATTGGATGATATTTTTTCTTTTGTTGACTCTGCTAACCCTAAATTCTTGGATGCTTGCATGCTTTTGTAATTCCTATATTCCCATGGAATAGTCATTGAACACTTCAGACAGTATTCCCTTCCATTTGGTAAGCAGAGCTTCTTCAGCTTTTTTGGTTTGGTGCTACCAGTGCATTTGATTTCTATGACTGCAGGCTCATTTGCATTTTTAAGGGGGTAGGTAGAATACTTATGGTGTGTTGTGCCTTGCAAGTGTGATGAATCTGGATCCAACATGTATTTTAAAACATTTATTGTTTCCAAAGTTGAACTCCAAGGAGAACAGATGGTATGACGTTAGATAGAATGGACAGCTGTTAGCACTTGTACATATTCTCTGTAAAAAAGGGTCAGACATTCATTCAGCAGATATTTATTGATTGCCTGTCAACACAGTGCTGATATTGTTGATGTTGATGAGTTTCTTCTATTTGTTTTTTATGTAACTAAGGCTATATATTCTCCTCGTTAAAATAGATAAAATACTACTCAAGACTGGGCCACTTTTGAATTGTGGTATCATTTGAGAGAGATTGAACTTGTATAATATATTTAAATATAACTTCCAAACATAAGTATTAACATCTTTTTGCTTTAGGACATTATTTATTACCGAGATTTATTACATAGATTCACCTAGCACCTCTTAGAATACCTGAGACCTTTCGGGAACTCAGAAATTACATGGAATATAATCTGTAGCACACAACAGTTTACTGTCTTTCAAATGCAGTCAATTTTGTTGAGAAGCTATGTAACCAACTTAATTCCAACTGAATTAAGGTTTACATTGTGCAGAGTGAGTTATAGAGCTGGTGGTTGTTAATACATAGTTAATAATTGTAGATAATTCAGACTGAGAAAATCCACTTTGGTAGCATAGCAACACTTTTGCAAAAATCTCAATGTATATGATGTTTCAAAGGAAATAAAGCAGATCTCATTCAATTTGCAAGAGGGAATTTTAAAGAGACAGACTCTAGTTATTCAGGCTCAGCTATGGTGGTAGGGTTAAATCATAATCCTGAAAAAAAATGCCACTGACTCTTTTACAACCTCAGCTGTCCAGATCCAGGATTACATTTCATTCGAGAGAAAACAAGGGCTTTCCTGAGCTATGTGAGGTTTAGAGTTAACGCAATGAGATTCAACAGGACTTCAGGGCTTTCCAATTCCCTTTCTCTTGTGCATCATTTTGACTAAATGCATCTATGTTTCAGACCCAGACACAAGCTATATCCCTTACCTTAAAGTCCCTTTAAAAAAATTGTATAGGCAAGAAGTGGCTTTGGAATGGGGTGAGGTTAATGGTCTGAGAACGAGGTTTTAGACATGACAGATGGACTCCTGGGGTATGGAGTTCAGATGAAGACATCCCACTCAGTTGACATCTAATTGGTCAAAGCTTTTGACCCCCTTTTCCTGCTCTAGCATTTCAAAAGAAACCCTGCACAGCAAGGCTCGGGCTTTGGAAAGCTTGCTTCCAAGGGTGCTCCTGCACAGGACAGAACATATTTGGGTGCTAAATACTGTAAGAAGGTGCTTTGGTGCAATGCAGAATGTTGAAACTGTTTGATGTGCTTGGGTTTCCTAGGCATAAGATTCCTCATTGCAGAATGATTCTTTGGTAATTTTTTTTTTTGCAAGAAAAGAAATGAGACCTGACTTCCTTACATGGCTGTACATAAACTTAGTCCTTCTTGTCGCTTCTTGTGCATGTTTATCTCTCTTAATTATATAGAGATTTATAAGTCCACGCTATTTACATATTGAAGGGCAAGAGGCATCCTGACAAGCTCTCCTCAGAATAGGATACAGAAATGAACCTTATTAGAGATATAGTGACATTCACTCTCTAAAACCATTATATAGAAGTCTACTGGCTTCCAATTAAAAGATACAAAGATAGGTGAATAAACGAGAGAATGAATGATGCAATGGATACGCCATAAAATCTAGACATCTGTTGTCTATATAAGAGGGAAGGAGAAATTTAGCATGCTCTTTGGCAATCTAGTTATGTAATTTACATTTTATTCTAAGGATCCTTATCACCCTGTCTCTTGTCTCCTTGCATTATAAGCATATTAGTTACTATTATTATCTGGACAGTTAGACAGCTTGGGCTACTTTACCATATAGGTCATCAAGGCTGGTGTTCTGGGGACTAGGGAATGAGTAATTGGACAATAAGCATGTATCTCATTGGGAATTTAAAAATGTTTATATAAGTCTTTTGGAGATTCTCTATTGATGGATGGGGGCTGGATCTTGAAGAAAATACAGACAAAACGACAAAGCCACTGGGGGCAACACTGACCTTCCCACTGTAGGAACCTGGGCTCTGAGTGCATGAACTATAAAAAGTATGAGTCGAAGTATTACAGGTAGAGGGTCATTGTCTAACTAACACCATGACTGTCCAGGAAGTGTCAACGATGGCTTGAATAATACCATGTGCCCCGATACACAACTCTGTGCTGGCTGTTTCGTGTGTGTGTGTGAGAGAGAGTCAAGAAGGGGATATAAAAGAATTTGAACTTGCTGCTCTCGAGTAACTAACAAAACTAGGCACACAAGTGCTCAAAAGAAAGTTTCTTATTTAGGATTATTAGTAAAAAATAAAAAAGAGAAAATTAAAGTGTTAATTTTGTAGTAGGAGACAGAATAAACTCAGTTTTCACTGTAAGTAGAGTATTATTTTAGCAGCGATCATTACAAAGTATCCTCTGAAGGGAGGAAAAATTTTGTTTTTTATTTTTATTAATGTCTCTGTATGTTTGAGAGCTGGACCGGGAAATTGATGGTGTTTAATCTGCCAAAAATCCTTGGGACTTTAGAAACCATGATTTGAATTTTCTTTTTTTTTAATAGATGCATTTCATCCATTTTGGAAAAATTTGAAAATGCAGAAAGCACAAAGCAAAGAATAATTACAGCCGTGATTTAATTCTGAATAAATCTCACAATAAGAGTATTTTTTTTTCTAGATGACCCTCCAATGTCCGGTTGAGCATTTACTACCTTACATATATTGGATTGGAAGATGGGAAGATTACAGATCTCATTGGGCAAAATAGACAGGTAAATGAATGCCTCTGAAAGCTTCTGTAATTTTGCATGGATAAATAGAGTTGGCATTAGAATAAAAACAGACAAACATTTGCTTCTTCTATTTTCCAACTTTGAAACTGAGGGGAATACGTCCTGTCGGTGGTAAGAGCTACATGTTGTTTTATTTTAGAAGAAACGGATCTTTAAAGAACGATCTGCATTCCTCTTGGTTGTAAAAATTTCAAAATATGTACTAAAACAAGAAAACATAAATCATTGTTCCTTATAGTTCTTTCTTACTAGTGAAAAGAAGAGTGGAAAGCTGAGGAATTATTTGGTTCAACTGAAGTTTTCTTGTGAAATAAAAAATACTGTCTCCCAAAATTGTGATTTCTTTTATTTCAAATAACCCAAACTTGCCAGAGTAAACCCTATTTATATTATCACCCAAAGCTTAGGGGGAAAAACATATACTATGACTTTTCATTGAAAATAAATACGCACCATTGTGCATGCTTTTATAAATTATTCGAGTCAGAATTTTAAAAATCTCACTATGGATCACTGAATATTAACTGAGCAATCAGATTAGGATGATTCTTCAGTTAATATTTGCACAAACTAATAATTATCAAGATGGCCTTTATTTGTTTTTTCTTGTCATTGACCCATAGGATATACTAAAAGAAAACAGATCAACCTCGTTCCTGACAAGAAGAGAAACTAAGAGGCCCACCTGTGAGACCTAGGTTGTGAGGAATTTCTTTTTTTAACATGCATCAAAATATATTAATATACATTGCCTTTGGCAGATGAAACGTATTATTTCTTTAAATAAGTTTGAAGATGTTTATACAAAAACAGTGAACACAGGCACTAGTTTATCTTTAAGAAGAAAAGAACTAGTAAAAATGGAAATTCCAGAAATGTCTATTTCTTAGAATGAGATCAGTTACAATTTTTCCAGTGCCTAAGAAAACACTTAAAAAAGTTTTTAAGCATTAAACTTAACATGCCATGTCTTAGAAAATACATGAGAGCGACCTGGATTTAGGGGTTTAGACCAAGTCTTTGAAGTGTCTTAAATCTCCTTGAGACCTAAAAGATTGTTTATAACCAACAGTTGCTTTGTAGAAACAATGTTGACGAAATGTTTTAAAATTTTCTTGTTAAATTTTTATAAGAATATGTGGGTTGGGAAAAGGGAGCATCTGTATTGCAAGATTATTTCATAAAATTGATTTATTTAATCTCAGAAACGGGGGACAGGATGCTCAGTAGGGAAGAGATGAGTCAGTTGCTTGTATACATGAAGCGAATGAAAATATGGAAAGCTACATCAACTTTACACGGGCCGAAAAACTTCTGAATGTTAGTATAGGACTAGTGACACAGCATCCGTAATAGATTTTTTGTTAGACTGACGGGACCCAATATTGGTGCATATAACTTTGAGAGGAAACCGTGAGACTCTATTGAACAGATCAAATCCACTAATATATGATTGTCTGCAAAGTTTTCCTTTAAAGCAGTCAGATTTTATTTAAAACAGATCTAAGAAGGAAACTTGTTTGGAAACAAAGTCTCTATTGGTATTAGGAGCTGCTGACAGGGAGAGAATTTTTTCCTAAGAAAAACATTTCGCTGTTTTGCTGTATTATATAAGAATTTTTCTCACATTTGCTTTGTAAGTTGTCCACTCTTGGCTATCTGTTTTTGTAATACAGTCAGCTTTTGGTCAAGAGAAGCCCAAGGAATGAAGGGAGATTCAACAAAGATAACCTTCCAAAAGGTTGCTTTCTTATTTCTCAGCTATTAATTAGTCTCTTGGTCATTTATTTCACTAATTAGCATCTTCTAGGAAAATGTGAGCAGAAATTTGTACCACTCCTGAATCCCAAATTAATAAGGAAATGTTGTTAGTTTTAATTTCTAGGGGATTTAATAAAGAAGAGAGCTCAAAATACTTGGCATTTTGCTTATTATGTTATTAATATATGCTTTATTGTATTAATACATAATACATAGATATATTTATTATAATTACTATAAATGAGTTATATTTATTTTTTCTTGTTCCAGTCACATATGCACTAAAGAATTTTCAGAGTTGGTTGCAATGACCCTCCTTCCCCCGCCTCCCCCATTCTCCCTAGGTTCATTATTCAGACTAACAACTTATATTCTCCAGTATTTTGTTTCTACATCCAAATAATATCCCTCATGTTATAATGAATGTATTTTGATCAATTTTCGCTTTAGATTTCTAAGGCTTTATTATTACAGGGTAACAATCCTAGATTTCTTAACACTTTGAAAATTCTGTCATTAAATTAAGTGGACTAGTGGAGGAAAGCTGTTGTTTGGGAGTGAGGGTTGCTTTGTATTTTGTTTTGTTTTGTTTTTCTGATCCTCTTGACAAATTGGATCTATTTGTGCTTATGTTGAAAAAAGTGAATTGAAATTAATCTTATCATAAGAATTGCCTTTTTATTTTTGTAAAGAATCAGTATTTCTAGAATAAATTTATTAAGCAAAAAAGGCAGGCCACAAAAAAGTGCATTTGGTATGATGTCATTTTTCTAAAGAAGATACACATGTAGAAAGAGATTTAAAAGGATGTATATCAAGGTACTTGGTGGGAATATAAATGTTTTGAAGAGATTTCCTTTTGTTTCTCTGTACTTACTAATTTTTTTACAGTGAGTCTTCATTGATTTTGTAATAAGTGCAAAGTTTTTTTACATTGAATTAGAAAAAGTCAGAGCTGTGGACTTGAGCACAGAAGGCTCGCCACACTGGGTCCTGACAGCCTGAGGGACACTTGATCCTTTGCTTGGTGGTGAGGAGGATGATTATATCTCAGATGCGATCAATGAGCACCTTACAAAGGACCCCAGAGGCTGTTGCTAGGGCAACCTTCTCATCCGTCCTACAGATGAGGTCACTCGTCCCAGGTCACATGGCCGCATGGCCAAAGCTGGTTTCAAGGGGTCTTTTCCCAGAGGTTACAGACTCGTGAAACATTTGCTGCTGGGTCAGGCCTGCAGGTCTACACAATACTTAAGAAATCTGGAATTAGTGTCTGTATTTAGCAATCGGGATTATTAACATAAAAAGTCAGACATCTAAGTTGTCTTGAAAATAACCTTGAAAAGCCACACTTCGTGTTCTTTTCATCAGGTGACAGGTGAATTGGAATCGTGATTGACCACTTCATGGGGGCCACACACTTCTGTTCTCCACTGACCACGTGTGAACCACTTGGCCCTGGGGGACTTTGAATGTGCAACTTCTGTATACTGCTCAAAAACAGTGAACCTGTGAGGAAATGATGCCTCATTGATAATAAATAGGATTGCCAAACCCCATTTCTCAGAATGCCTAGTTTTCCTCCTTGCACTTCTGTGTCGTTTGGGAATCACCACTGGGAATGCAAAAAAGCAAATGGACCTAAACTACAGCCTGGAGTACTTAGAATCAGACGAAGTTAGGAAACATGGCTTAAGAATGTGGCAATTCTATGACACATGGATGGTCAGGGAAGAGAAAGCTTCAGAGGCGATGACACTGTCCACTGGACTTTCCTGAGACCAATTTTAGACAGCAGGAGAAAGTGACACTGCCTCCTAAGTGTCTTTTTCCCTGGACTCATAAATCTTCCACTTATGTTTATTTATACAGTTATGAATAAATTAATTACAGCTCTGGTGGAACACTGAAGCAAAGCATATAATGTGAAAAATGTCAATCTTGACTTTTGGGTTCAAAGAGGATGTTTTAGTTGTAATGTCATTTCCAGACTATCCACTTCTGAAAGCAAATTATCAAGATTAGTTAGCGGTACCTCCCCATGTACATCTTACTAAACCTTTCCAAGATGGAAGTAGATTCCAAGATAGATGTTAGCATCCTGATTAAGGGTGAGTGGCAGAATATCTACTCAGAGATAGAGGAGAGCTGTGTGTCTTTAAATGGCATGTCAAATAAGATATGCGTTTTTCCCACGCTCTATAATCCTGACACGTATACCATGAAGACACTGAAATTTGGACTTGTTTTGAGGTTTCATTTTCCACTGTCACACAGGTTAAAACTTTTATATGTGCTGTAGTTAGAGATTCCAAAATGTTTCTACTCATTTAATGTTTTTCTAGAATAACTCTCACATCTTGGCTCTGAATGACCAAATACCTTGCTTACTGTAGCTTCATCTTTACAGCTGCATTGTTTGACCTGAACTAGATGATAACCAGTTTTATTTGCAGGAAAACATTAATCTAAGCAGAAGCATTTAGAACATGTGTGTAGAATCATTTCTCCTAGTACACATCTATTTCATTAATTTTGTTTCTCAACATCTCACCAAGCTCCCTCTAGCACAATTGTTTTGTTAATCTAAATAGGAGAATCCTCTTCGGTCCTGCGTGACTGTTTACATAGGCTGTTGATCAATTTTGTTTGGATTTTTAAAAGTTGTCATGACTATTAAACTGGAAGGCTATACTTAAAGCACATCCCTTTTGACATATTTTTTCCTGGTTTTATTCCTAATTTAATAATTAGGAAATGAAGAACTGATTCCTAAATAGTTTTTGGTTTAAAAACATACAGTGTTTTTTAACACAATGCTTAGCTGTGGCTTTTGGCCAGCGTTTATGGCTTGCATGTCACTTGTGAATGCTTTCAAATAAAAAATGTGCAGAGTTGCATTTATTTTTTGGCCTCATAGACAGCATAAAAGCTGTTTCCATGCTTATTCTAAGCCAGTTCTGTAAAGAGATGTAATGCTACTTAGATTTTAAACAAGTCAAGAGCCTCAAACAGGGCTGTGTTATGTTATCACATCTGGTCATTCTTTGCATTAAAAGGATTATTCTCAATGTTTTGCAATGTTCACTACTTGGACATCCAAAATGTCAATAACAGACCAAGACTCTAACAGGTCACTAGAGGGAAGAGAATAAGACAGAGTAAAGAATAGCACTGAAATACACTATAATCTCTAAAACTGGTTTTTAAAGTTTTGAGTTCACGAATTCCTCTAAGACTCTAATGAAAGCTGTAGAATCCTCTTCAGAGAAATGCACATACACTTGCAAAATCTGAATATTCACTGAGGCTCATCATGTCTCGATGCTCACAGATCACAGGTCAGAAAACCCTGTGACAAATTGATATATTTTATATATGATATAGCATATGTATGCATGCACATATATGCTATAGGATATACATATATTTGGTTAAAAAAAAAACTTCCTTTAAAATCTCCCAGAGTAGTTAAAGCATGGAAATCTTGGTTGTTTCTGTCTAAGGGGACATTTAATTCCATGCATGAGGGTAGGTATACTACCTTTTAGAAATTGATATTTTAATGAAATAAAAGCATGTGTTAAAAACAAGCAATTGACATAAGGGCAGTTTGTCTAACTGCAGTCGGTGAGCCCATCTCACCCTCATCTCTTAACACCCCTCATCCCTAGTATTTGATTTCAAATGTTCATGAGATGCCAGTTTTCTAGGTAAGTTTGTAAAAAAAGGGATGTTAGGTCCCTTATGTCTTCAGTAAATTCAGTTCAGAATGTTTCTAATTTTTCTTATAATTCCTTCTTTGGACACAGAAGAAAATGTAGAAGCCTGTTGCATGATTCCAAAACTGCTTAGAAATGTGTTATTTAGACTATGTTCATAATTTCCAGGTATTTGGGTTTTTATATATCTTTTGTTATTGATTTCTATTTTGAATCCATTTTCATCAGAAAACATGCCATGTATGATTTCAGTCGTTTGGAATTGATTATAACTTGGTTTTTATAGGCCCACTTTTAGGAATGTTTTAGGTGCCCTTGAAAAGACTGTGGATCCTGCCATTGTTAGAATGTTCTATACATGTCACCTAGGTCAAGTTGGTTGATACATCCTTACTCATTTTTATCTACTCATTCTGTCAATTACTGAGAATGGAGTGTTAAAATCCCCAAACATAATTGTCACACTGAACACTGTTTGTGTTCCCCCTAAATCCATGTCTATCCAGAATCTGTGACTGTGACCTTATTTAAAAAATAGGTCTTTGCAGATGTTATCAAGTTAAGATGTCATACTGGATAAGGGTGGGCCCTAATCCAATGACTGATGTCCTTATAAAACTGGGGAAATTTGGACAGACACAAAGGGAAGACGGCCATGTGAAGACGTAGGCAGGGACTGGAGTGATGAAGCCACAAAACAAGGAATGGCCACTGTTGCTGGCAATCACCAGAAGCTTGAATCAACATGGAAGGATCCTCCCGTAGGGCCTTTTGGGACAGTGCATGGCTCTACCAACACTTTTATTTCAGACTTCTAGCCTTCTAAACTGTAAACGATAAATTTCTGATGTTTTAAGCAAAAAAAAAAAAAGTTAGGATGCTATAATAATTATTTTGACACATTTCTCTGGAATGTGTTAAAATTTTTAAAAAGCAATAATGCTCCATCATATTGCTGATAACAGTCAAGAAACAGATGCCTTAGTTAGCACAGTCTTACTAATATTTGCATGTATGAATGGGGTTATGATATAAAGATTTTCAACAAGATAGTAAATATTTGCCTATTGTGCTTCCATCTATAGGGTCAAGTTCAAACAAAAGTAAGAACACACAGGTACAAACTTGCAGTTATAACATGAATAAGTCATGGGGATGTAATGGACGGAATGATGGCTACAGTTAATAATACTGTATTGCATATTTGAAAGCTGCTAAGAGAGTAGATCTTAAAAGTTCTCATCACAAGAAAAAGAAACTTTGTAACTATGTATGGTGACAGATGTTAACTAGGCTTACTGTGGTGATCATTGCACAATATGTGCAAATATCGAGTCATTATGTTGTACACCTGAAACTAATACAACATTATACAGTAGTCCTCCCTTAACCACGGTTTCGCTTTTGTGGTTTCAGTTACCCGCGGTCTGAATATATTAAATAGAAAATTCTAGAAAAAAAAAAAAAAAAAAGTAAGAACACAAAGATGAAAACTCACCCAAATCTCGACCTAGATCATTATTTATCAGTCATCAAATGGCCTGGTTCCAAGTCCTGGGCTGTGTGCTGTACCTTGTGAGGATTCAAGGACAGAACAAAAGCAGCCCTCTTCTCAAGGTCCCCCAGCAGAGCGCAGGAGAAATACCTATAACCAGCAGCATCACATTACAGGCCATCGGCACTCGACTCCAGCAAACGGGGGTGAGGTTTTGGAAACACTTTCCAATTAATTTTTGGCTTGCCAGTTTCCCTCCCTGCTCCTTACCCATTTAATAGGTCCAGGAAAGAGGCTGACCTACCGGGAAGTGGGGAAAGGTCAGATTGCAGCAAGAAAGGGAAAGTCCGCCCCTTCCATCCGTGGAGGAAACAGGAGCAGGAATGGGACACCCGTGTCCCAATTTCTCTTTGGGGTAGAAAATTACAGGTCGGGGGCTGGGAGAGAGCTGAGAACAAGAGGGAGGTGCGGGTGCGGTTTTGGCCCAGAGAGAGGCGCCCTTTCGGAGCGCGGGGGAGCTCCTGGGCGCCGGGAGCGCGCAGGAGGGGAGCGCGGGGCACACGAGAGCGCGCAGGCTGGCATCTCCACGGTGCCGGGAGCGCGCAGGCGGGGAGCGCGGGGCACACGAGAGCGCGCAGGCTGGCATCTCCACGGTGCCGGGAGCGCGCAGGCGGGGAGCACCGGGCAGCCGGAGCGTGAGGACCCCTCCGAGCCTCGACTGGATCGAGGATGGGCGAGCGGTGCCAGACGCAAAGGGCCAGAGACAGCGCAAGGCTCCTGGCACAGAGGCAAGACAACTCCTTCCCCGCCCAAACCAAACCCCAAACCCGGGGGCTCACCGTGAGTACCCCGCGGAAATGGCGCCCTCTGGAGGAGAAGAGGAGAGGGGTCGAACTAGCAGAGAGGCCTTGCCTAGAAGAGGAAACAAGGATGCCTGAATATTTACGCAGAAGAGACTGTACTTGAACTAGAAGGCCAGAAGCTGTGAATTCTCAGGTGAAAGGCGCTCCCCACCCTCACGCACAGGGTGGGGTGTATTAGGAAAAGAGAAGTGGACTGATCCTTACACGCCATCTAAAGGGGCCACATTTTCTTCTCAGGTGTCCTTACGTCAGCCGGGAGGATAAAGACAACTTGCATGTTTTCATTTTCCCCACTTGCCCCTGCAGACAAGTTCAAGCCTTTGCATAAACAAAATAGAATATATCCAGGAGTAAAGGGCCCCTGAAAGTAAGATTTCTCACTGTGCCATTCTTAAGATGGTGTTTTAAGAAGGGCACACCCAGTTTCTTGATGTCTTGCATTTGATTATTTGACTCTAACCATGCATCTCTGTCTCCCCGAGGTTTAAATGTCACTTCTCCGTGCCTTTATCTCCTTCTTTTGATGGTTTGATGGTTCCCATGAAAATAAAACAAAAGAGTATAACTGGTTTTTAGTACAGTTGATCACTACTAGAGGAAAAGTCATCAAGGGAGCATTCTAGAGCACCAGCTTTGGTCAGACAGAATTAGAGCTGGTTTCCTCAGCAAATAAAGACAGGCTAATCAGGGCACCATCCAAGCAGGCCACCACGTACGTAGGCCAGGAAGGAAGAGAATAAATAATAGAGGATCAGAAGTCTAACAAGAAACTGTTTTAATTCCATCATATTGTAACTTTTGTATTGCTTGAGAGATAAGACCATATTTAGAGTTTAGAGGGCAAGAGAAGCGGGGCTGTGAAGAACCACCAGGCCTCCAAGACCCCGGGGTGCAGCCAAGGGCGTGGACTCGCTGCAGTGGACAAGAGCAGGTTCCAGATCTGGGTGTGACCAGGGAGCCGACCAGCCACATTTCTTTCTTTCAGGAGACCAGTTCTTATTTGTCCATGCAACAGGGGTCAGCAAACATAGAAACTTGTCTCAACTAATTCTCCTCCTTGAAAAAAATTATATATATTTTAAGACATGTGTAAGATAAGAGTGTATCTCTCCATTGGTCTATTGATCAATCTCTGTCTCTCTCTAACTGTATCTCTATTTATTCCTTTTCGCCTGAGTTGACATGGCTTTCCATGGCCTAGCAGAGTGCTTTGCACAGAGTGGCGCTCCATTAATGCTCTATCAATCCTCTGAGACATCTGACAATTACCCGTGAACTTTTGCTGCTCCCTTTTTAAGGATGATGTTATAAAATTTTAAAATGTACAAAGTGCAGCCAGTGGGTTAGTAGTTGATAATAGCAGGATGACATAGAGGTGCTCACTATGCTGGACAACACAGAAGGTCCTCCACGTGCATCGTGTCACCTGATTCTCACCAGCCTGGGAATGTCAGCAAGGGTCGGGCCTCTCCATGTGCTAGGCTTTTGATGACATGCGCTATTTATTTTCGTAACAATCTTAGAAAATAGGAACTACTGTCAATTCTACCTTAAACTCAGAAAACAGAGGCTTAGAAAGGTTAGATAATTAGCTTCAAGTCACGCTGCTGGTCAGTGGTGGCAGTGGGGTTTGAGCAGGCAGTTTGGTCTTAACCACTCTTACTGTGATTCCCATTTACAAAGGAATTGGTTGAGATTTTCTTTAGAGGTAAGTCAAATCGTCTTACTCTTCTAATCAGTACCCTCTAGTGACTCCCCATTTCAATCAAAGAAAAACCCAAAGTCCCTCCCATCACACACAAGGCCCTCTGCGTTCTAGTCCCTGTTATGCTGATACCACCTCCTACTACTTGTGGGTCTCCCCCAGATGTAGCTGTCTCTCTGCTGGTCCTTCCACACTCCAGGCGAGGCCCTCCTGTCTCAGGGCATTTGCACTTCCACTTTCCTCTGTTGGAAATGCTTTTCCCCGGATATCCACATGTCCACTCTCTCACCTCCCTAGGTCTACTCAGCATCACATCAGGGAATTCCTAATGATTCCATTCCAAGTTGCCACCTTCCCTCCTCCCCCGATAGTGTACTTACTCATCTATTGATTAATGGTCATGTCCCCTCTCTAAAATATAAGCTTAACCGAGGGCAAGTATTTTTGTTTTTGTTATTTTTTAACTCCAGCACCAACATTTAGAACAGAACCTAGCATAGTAATGTGTTCTCAGTAAGTATTTGAATGAATGCCAAGGTCACACATTTAGTAATAGGCAAAGTGAGGCTTCAGTACGAGCCCAGTACTGAGTTTACCCGCATATCAAGTGCGTGAAGCCTCTTCCTGGGCTCCTCGTCTAAGTCCCTTGGTCTTTCACTGTAATAGGTCCGGTGACCGTGAATAAACAAACCAAACAGGAAGAAGGCAGCATTTGTTACTGTCTCTTAAAGTGGGATACTTTCAAGTGAGATCAAATCAGAGGCCAGGTCAGGGAAAGGGGACACTGGTCTTTAACAGAAAGGGAGTTGACAAGTGATGAAGTAAGGAATGTGCTGAGGTTTCTGTGCTGCACGACCGGGCGAAGTGTGGGAAGGGCCTGGGTGAGGCTGGTGTTGGGTTAATTAATTAGGGTGGGATGCCTGCACATTAAGGGGAGGAAGGAACCGAGGGGACTGATTTGGAGTGGCGTGGAGTCTCAAGTAGCAGTTACAAAGGGTCTGGAGGCACAGGAAGTGCTGGGTACAGCTCAATTTGGCAAGTGGCCAAAGAAACATGTCAGATATTAGTGAAAACAGGCCACAGCTGCTGCACTTTACAAGCTCCATGTCAGACCTTTCCTCAGCCACCCCCACCCCGCCCCATCTGATGTCCTGTAATAGTCATTTTCTTCCTGAGACAGCCAGTCATAACTCAGTTCTCACTTGAGGGCAGAAGAGAAGGCAGGGGGATGCTCAGGCTTCATTGCTAATGGAAAAGGGCTCGCAGCAATAATGAAAACTCAGTTTCTCCTGAAACTGAGAATTTAAAGGCTAGTGTATTGAAGTCCCACCTCTTTCGTTCCTAGGATAATTTAAAAAATTGTGCTTTTTTTCTTTAATCTCTTGATATCTAAACTTGTTAATTTCTAAGCCTTCTAGAATATTTAAGAGTATTTTTTACTCCTCTCCTCTTCAAACTGTATTTGTGCATTTTGTATATTTCTCTATCCTAGAAAATGATTCTAGATGGTTTGGAGTAAAACATACATATGTATATACCTACGCATGTGTATATACACAGATACATAGACTCTGGGCAGTTTAAACATGGAAAGAACAAAAACGTTGACAGGTAATACATATTGTCACTGAATAATACGGTTTGGCTGAACTGCTTGGTAGCATTTCTTCCTTCCTGCTCCCTCCCCTTCTTCCCCCATAAAGCTTGGATGGTGATTAAGAGTGTGGGGTCCGAACCACACCGGCTGGGTGGTTTCCAGGCTCTGCCGCTTCCTAGCTGGGTAACGTATCCAAGTCATTGAGCTTTTCTGTTTCTTAACTTTATTGGTCTGTAAAATGAGGCTAAAAATAAGTCTTAACTAAAAGGGCTTTAGTAATGTTTAATTGAGTAACTATATGTAACATTTGTAACAGTATTCAATGTTAAATATTACTGTTATTTATAGACACTATGGATACTTAAATGATTTTTGTGGTTTCCTAACCAGTTGTGTACAGTACTTAGAAAAGGACCCATAGGGAGTTACTTAAATACCTTTCATTATGTTAAGGAAAAGAAAATATAATTATAGTTCCAGCCAGTTGACATTTCTTGTTCTCGATGAAATAGGTAAATGTATATAGCATATGGGAACCTCTTCTATTCAGGGAAGTAAAAGTCAATATAAAATAAGAGCAGGTTCAGTATTCAGGAAGTGGATTCTATTAGTTTTTCCTATTATCAGCTTTTCTTCGTGAGGCTGCTCAAATGCTGGCGCTGGGCTGCGTGCTGAGATGACAGCGGCGGGAGGGGCGCGGCTGCCGAGAGCTGTCCGCTGTTGGCTGCGGAGCTGATGGTGGATCAGCACAACGGCCGGGAGTGAGGATTGTACTCAGTCACTTTCTTCCTTGGGTTTCTTCTAGCATGAATCGATCCCTAGCTTAAGAGGGTCTTGTAAAGCATAGACAAAGATTCTGAAAAACGCTGAAACCAAACCAAATCCTATGTAAGTTATCAATGAATGCATTTACCTCAAATTGCTGATTTTGAGTCCTTTACTGTTTGGTCGGTTCTGTGGTGACTTGATTATTCAAACTAAAATAAATTATTGAACATTAATCAGATGCTGGACTCTGTTACAGGGGTTGGATGTGGAAATGAGACAAGTCCTGTTCTCAATAGAAAGCATTGTCTAATAGGAGAGAGACAAATTATCTTCATCTAATTATAAACTGGTGGTATTACTACAGTATCAATACAAATATATTACTAAGGGGATGCTTAAAAGAGAGGGATTAATTCTGCTGGAAGTATGGGGTGTATCCTTCAGCCTTGAAGGATGAATAGAGGTAATGAAGTCTCAACTCAAGGAGCAGCCAAACAGTACTTGGTGTTTCCAGTCCATGCAAACAGTCTGTTGAAGCAAGAGTAGAGTTTGCAGGGTGATTGTCATGGGGTGTGGCTGGAAAGGGATAAAGCCTTAAGCAAGGCAATGACAATGAAAATGGAGAGGAGAAGCTTTATTTGACAAACATTTTGAGGCACAGTCAACAAGACTTGATGACTAATGGCGGCCTAGGTTTTGGGAGCTAGGAATTGGCCATGATGTGGCTTGGGTTTGTGACATTAACTGAGATGGGGACATAGCACAAGTTTGTTTTTGTTTTGTTTGTCAGGAATGTAGGTACTGATAATTCAGATTGAGATATTTTGAGTTTGAATATTTCGTCACCGTGCAATCAAAACTACCTTTGCCTGGCTGTCTCTGGTGGTCAGCTAGTCACAGCATCCTCTTAACATGTATTTGTATGTGCCATGCGTCCCATTGTTTCTCTGGATCATTTTCCCCTCTCCCACAGAATGTCTTCAGAGGTCTTGGTTTTTAACTCCCGTGACAAGCAATAGAATTGACTAGTGCTAACCCAAATAAAACAGAAACAGCTCTTTCTATGATTCAAGTAGGACACACATCCAGAAAATGTAATCCACTCCCCTGAGTATTCCGGGTGACCATTTTGGGCCTTGCAAACTTGCAGATCCCTAACTAGGCACAAGAATTAGCAAAGGAAAGTAAACAGTCCATTTTAGCACACCAGGAAACTTCTCTCAAGTCACAGATACGTTCCTATTCCTGAGAATTATACACAAGTCAATAAAGATTAACTAAACAGTTGGAAATACAACTAAATAAAAGCTGAGACTTTAAAAATACCGAAGAATATACACATTGCAAGCGGTTTGGCAAGAAGCTCCTTCCCGTTTCTTTTCTCTCTATTTTTTAATACAGTTTCTTTAAAAACCGGCTTTTGGCAGATGAGCAAGGAGCCTCTGTGAATGGGTGCTTGAGAACTTGGTCTGTGCTCAGGGTTTGCCTTTAAACTCAGCCTCAATTCATACTCCTGATGCATGAGCTATTTTTTTTTCTGGTGAAAAATCATTTTTAAAATCATAGTATAAAATGTAAACATGTAAAAGTGACACATATTAAACAAAAGCGTATTTCAAGAGTCTTTGAAACAAATGAAGGCAAATCTTTTGGTTTCTCAATTTATATTTAGATGTCAGACTAAGAGTATTTTAAAGTATAATTGTAACTAGTGAATAATTTTAGAGAATAGTAACCAATTTGTAGACCTGAGAGATCAATAGATATTTTAAAATTTCCATTAATTTCTTACTTTTGGTCAAGTTGTAATTCATTTGTGTATTTTTTTCAGGATGAGGATAGAAAATGAAACTCAAATTAATCAATTTTGTTCCTTGAATATAGCTTCAGTACAAAGGTAGATGAAGTTGAGAAGATTTAAATTACTCCACAAACTGGAAAAAATTTTCTATTGATATGTACATTTAGATTCATTTATGCCAGTTTCCCTCATTACTATGTATAATTGGAAAATGAATTAAAATGATAGGAACCATAGATATTTCAATGCTGGAATGTCTTTACTGGGGAGAAAGAAATATAGAATATAATTTGATAATAGATTTTTTATAAGTAGTTAAAAGTGTATTTATTTAAAATCACCAAATGCTTTAAAATATCTATCTAAAAACTCATATTTTTTGATTTCCAAAAGAATTGAACCGGGATTGCTGGTTGTTCTGCTCACATAGTAAGGGTTCCTCTTGCATAATATTATCTTGCTACTTTTTTTAAACATTAAATCTGAGAATTTAACAAGTGCCAGAAAAAAGAAAACAAAAATTTTTAATCATAAAAGGCTTAAGAAGATATTTTTTAAAAAAGTTTTAATACTTGGAGTTCATTTAAAAGTAGATTTAAAAGGAATTTCAGACTTGACCAATGTTCTTATGTCCAAGTTCCTGTTAGTTTTTAATAATTTTGTTTTCAATTATTTTAAATTAGAACCATATTACTGTAGACCATAATAATAGGAAAATCGGTTATTTAATACTGGTTAAAAACTGTCATATTATTTTTAATCAATTATTCAGTTTTGTTTTTTCCTCAGCTGATGTTACTACACAGAAGCAATTCTAAATAAATTGTCGGCAAATGGAATTTTGCCTCAGAGGTTTACCCTCTGTATTTCACCCTGGCCAAAGACCTCGTGTCATTCCTTAAATAAATAGTGTTCCCCACTGCAGAGCCTTCTTCCCATGTTCTGGACTTTTCTTTCTTTCTCCCTGTTAAAGCTTTTTTTTGTCTTTCTCTTGATCCTCTACTCTGTTCCCAGACTATCATTAAAACATTAGTGACCAAAATGGCTTAATAATGAGTTCTACCTCCCAGGTAACATCTTTCTACAATGCCAAACCAAAGGAATGCTAGGGGAAAAAAATCAGGGGTGTTTTATTCAAGGGGAGCCTTTTCAGTTATTTCTCTAAATCATACTCATAGGATCTGCTTGCCTGTTTTGATATTTTTGTGTTTTTATAATAATCCCACAATGCGTTTTATGAGTCACAGCTTGAAGCCATATGGGAGAGCTAACCTTCTAGGCATTGTCCTACTCTAGGGCAGTGGTCCTCAACTGTGAGTCATATGCTCCCCCAACCCGGAGGAATTTGGCAATGTCTGGAGACGTTTTTCATTGTCACAACTGGGCTGATGCTATTGGCATCTAGTCGGTAGAGGCCGGGGATGCTGCTCAACGTCCTATAATGCAAAGGGCAGCCTCGTACAACAAAGAATTACTCAGCTCCAAGAATGAACAGTGCCAAGGTTGAGAAACCCTACTCTAGGGCAATGAGAGCCGGGGAAGCAGGTAATTCGTCTGACCAAAAGGCTTTCCTTTTATCTGGAGTCATAGGTGAAATCAATTTTGATTTTCTGCCAAAAGTAGTACAGCTATTTATGAGATGGTCTACTACCTTTTTGCTTTTGTAGAGACTCATCCTACAGTGATGAGTAAAATAGACAAGAGTCCATGCAGTTGAGGAGTGTATATTCCCATGAGTGAGAGAGACAATAAACAAAAATGCATCAGAAAATTACATAGGTATGAGTGCCTTGGACACAAATGAAGCAGGAAAGGAGAGAGGGAGCTCGTGGTGAACTGTGGAATAGGTTGGCCAGGTAAAGACTCACTGAGAAGGTAACACTTGAGCAAACTCCTGGAGAAGATGAGCGAGTGAGCCGTGTGGCATCTGGGAGAAGC
This sequence comes from Tapirus indicus, assembly GCA_031878705.1. Lineage (NCBI taxonomy): Eukaryota > Metazoa > Chordata > Mammalia > Perissodactyla > Tapiridae > Tapirus > Tapirus indicus. Next base: position 52,832,649 of record CM062933.1, on the reverse strand, counting down.
GCATTCCAGGAAGAGGAGACTGGAAGACAAGCACAAGGTTCCTGAGGCTAGAATGTACTCAGTAAGTCGGAAGGTCATGGAGACTCCATGTGGCTGGAAGAGAATGAGCCAGAGATGAAGAAGAGGGCAGCGGAGTTGGAGAGGTGGTGGAGGAGAGGATCATGTTAGGTTTTACAAGGCTGTTCAAAAGATACCGGCTTTTCCTCTGAGTGAGATGGGGAGCCATTTGAGAGTTTTGAGCAGAGGCATGACAGGATCTGACTTGTGCTTGAAAATGATCACTTTTGGATATTACTTGGAGAATAGACTAGGAGGGCAAGGGTAGAAGCAGGCAGAGCAGTAAGGAACCAATAGATGATGGTTTGGGCTAACACTGAGAAGTGGTTTATTGGCTTATTGATGGATTGGATTTGAGAAAAAGAGGGGGGCCAAGAGTTTTAGCTGGAGTAGTTGGAAGACTGGTGTGGTAGATTGTTTTACTCTTTACCAAACATTTCAGTTTCCTTCAATGTAGAGTCCCTTCCTGTGGGAGAATAATATGTCTCTATCCTATTGAAATTGGGAGGCTATGTGGCTTGCTTGACCAATAATAAGTAGGCAGAAGCTTTAGGAACCAGCACTTGGATTGCTGTGTCATTTGCTCCTTCTGCCATAAAGCCAGCAGAGTTCCAGCTAAAGGCTGCTCTGTCAGTTTGGTGCCTGGAGCAAAGCCAACATGGATTATAACTGAAGGAGATGCTCAGAGGATACGTAGCAAGAAGTAGACCTTTGTTGCTGGAAGCTGGTAAAAGGTCAGGTTGTTCATTATTGCAGTATGGCCTAGCTTAGCCTGACTAATAGAAATGTAGTTGGCATTAACTGAGACGGAGACGTCTGCTAGAAGTGCAGGTTTTGGGTGTAGATGGAGTGATCAGTCCAGTTTTGGTATGTGAGATTTGAGATGACTATTAGACGTCCAAGTGGAGCTGTTGAATAGCGGGTTGGAGATAAGGGGCTGGAGTTCAAGAAAGAATTACAGGTTAAGGATACACATTTGGGTCTCATCAGCCTGAGACTGAACAAAATTACCAAGGGAGTGAGTGGGTAGATAAGAAGTCCAGGAACTGAGTTCTGGAGTATCCCAACAGCTAACAAATGAGACTGAGTATTCCAACAACTAGTAAATGAGAGCAGCCAGTAAGATAGGAGGAAGACCAGGAAGTGTGGTATCCTGGAAGCAAAGTGCACAAAGTATTTCAAGGATGATCATCTGTGTCCTATGGTGCTGATAAGTCAGCTGGGATGGGGGCTGAGAAGGACCTCCATCAATGTGGAGTCATGGATGACCTTGACAGGAGCAGCTTAGGCAGAGTGGTCTGGAGGAAAGTTTGAATGAGATGGGTTCAAGAGACAATGGTAGGAGAAGAGTGAGACAGAGAGAGTAGATAACTCTTCCAAGGGGCTTTCCTGTAATGAGGAGCAGAGAAGTGATAGCTGAAGAGGGAAATGGGGTGGAAAAGGTTTTTGTGGTAAGATGGGTGAAATAATATCTTATTGGTATGCTGATGGGAATGAACCAAAGCGGAGGGAAACAATTGATGAGGCAGAGAAGAGAGATGAGAATTGCTGGAGAGATGCCATTTAATAGGTGAGAAGGGATGGGATGTGGTACAAATGGAGATGCTGATCTTTGATAGAACCACATAGAGTATATTTATAGGAACACGGTGGAAAAAAAAGGATGTGGATACACATTGAGAGTGAGGATGGGTAAAGGGCTCTTGGAGATTTGACGTAGTTGTGTATTTGTCTCCATCCATATTCAGCTGGATGTGAGGTAGATTTGGAAGGTTGGAAAGATGCATTTAACCACGGTTGGAGATTGTCCTAGCAAATCCAACAAAGTAAAGGAGGGTGAAAGGTTAAGGGTACATTCGGGGGTGTAATTACAATGACTGGCCATGGAATTTTAGCTGGGTCAGAAGGGAAGTGAGGTCTAAGAGACAGTGAAAAGGTAACACTATGAATGGATTGTTGAAGTTGGACTAGTAGAAGGAACAAACTACAAAAATAGGAGCTGTTTGGTTGGAAAATGGGCTTCTTAAAATTTAGATTATAGAAAGGCTGCAATAGTTAATAATAACAAGGTCTGGGGTATGTCTGTGGGAGTGAGCAGCTGAGTAGACTGTAGGACAAGATCTTGGAAGTTTTTGACCCTGAAGTTGCTCTGGTTAATCCAAATTCTTTCCTTAAGCATTTTCTCTCAAAGTCCTCAATTAAACTCACTTGCATTTCTTTTGAGTTCAATCCATATGGATTTCAAGTTATAAAAACAGATTTTGCAATTTAGTTGGTTTAATAGTGGAAGCATAATGAGGAATCACTTTGGCTTACTTTACATTTATACAGAATAAAAATTCATAAAGTCAAATTGAATAAGGAAGGAGTTTGTTGAGTATTATTCCAATAATTGAGAGGGGTTCCTATCAAAGATTTTAATCATTCATTAAAATCTGTCAATATATTAGACAGTTAAAAATTGGTTATTTGTTCAATATGTGGCTTAAAGCCACCTTTTATAAATTGTTACCCTGGGATTTCATCCCTGTCAGCATCGTCCATGAATTACTGATATTCTTAAGACATTGGCTAATGTTGTTGCAATCACCAATTATTATGTTGTGGAAATCAGACATACAGAAAAGAGATACTTCATTGCCAAAAAAGGTAAGTCTGTTTATCTTAAATCCTGGAGAAAGTCCTTTTGTTTTTCTTTTACCTGACAAATCATAGAAATATAAGTTAACTTTGAAACATCAGGGCAGCAAGTAAATTTTGAATGCTTATAAAAAGTTGGTAGCAATCAATGAACTTATGAAAAAATAACTGCAAACAATTTAAAGTCACTTCTGATAGTAAATATGGGCCTTGTTACCAAGCAGAAAATATGGCTACTGGTCCTAACCTAACTAACTTTTAAACTGACATTTAATTCATATATATCTCATACATTCCAAAAACTTAGATTAGTTTTTTCCAAATGATTTTCAATTAATGCAAATCCATATATATTTACAATTTATAGTGTATGTCATAAAAATTTAATTTTATGCACTGATTTTGAGGTTGTTAAAGTTCTCTGAGGCAGAAACTATTATGTATTTCCCAACTGCCCTTCTTTCTCCTTTACTATGGACATCTGATTTTATCTTAGCTCTCTGCAGCTTGGAGTAAAACTGCATTTTCCAGGTTCAGTTGCAGCCAGATAAGATTATGTGACTAGATTGGGGAATTTTAGGTAGTTCTCTCTAGAAGTCTTCTTTAAAGCCAATGTACATCCCCTTCTTTTCTCCCTTTTTCTTGCTTCCTGGAACTCTGATGTGATGTCTGGAGCTCTAGTAGCCATCTTAGATGATGAGGTGAAGCCAGTTACTAGCATTAGGGTTGGCAAAGAACTGGAAGCTTCAGTGACCTGGGTCACTGAAGAGTTCATGAAGCCTCTGCATCAGCTGGGAATGCCCACTTTCAGTTTTTTTTGACAGAATAAAATCTTGTTTGTGTAAATCACTATTTTCCTGGTCTCTCTTAATTACAGCAAAATTTGATTCCTAATAGATAAAATAAGAATCGTTCATTCTCATCCCACCCAGATGCCCTTTTAAGAAATTTTCCTTTTATTGGCTACACTTCTGAAACCTCATTGTTTCTCTATAACTTCCTAGGAAAAGAAAAAATTCATGTAAGCCATTTTTCTCCAGTTTTATTGAGATGTAAGTGACTATAACATTGTATTAGTTTAAAGTGTACAACACAATAATTTGATATATGTGTATATTGCAAAATAATTACCACAATAAGTTAATATCCATCACCTCACATAGTTACAATTTTTTTTTCTCGTGATGAGAACTTTTAAGATCTACTCTCTTAGCAACTTTCAAATGTACAATACAATATTGTTAGCTAGAGTCACTATGATGTACATTACATCCCCAGAAGCTATTTATCTCATAACTGGAATTTTGTACCTTTTGACCACCTTCACTTGTTTCCCCTACCCTCCCACCCTGCCTCTGGCAACCACCAATCCATTTTCTGTTTCTATGAGTTCATTTTTGTTTAAGATTCCACATATAAGTGAGATCATACAGTATTTGTCTTTCTATGTCTGACTTATTTCACTTATAATGCCCTCAAGGTCCATCCATGTTTTGCAAATAGCAAGATTTCTTTCTTTTTTATGGCTGAAAATATTCCATTATATATATACCACATTTTCTTTATTCATTCATCCCCCATGGACACTTAGGTTGTTTCCATGTCTTGGCTATTGTAAATAATGCTGTAATGAACATGCGGTGCAGATATCTCTTCAAGATAGTGATTCATTTCCTTTGGATGTATACCTAGAAGTGGAATTGCTGGATCGTATGGTAGTTTTATTTTTAATATTTTGAGGAAGCTTTATTTTTGATATGTTTTCCATAGTGGCTGCACCAATTTGCATTCCGTGGGTCCTTGTTTTCATTCACTGGGTTTCTATGTATTTGATTTGGTCTTCCACATCTATGACAGCAGTTCCATCTTATCTTATTAAGTAACAGCTCAAACAGTAGTTCTAAACGAGGATGAGGGTGGGGGAGTTGTAGATCAGTTCAGGGAGGTTTTCCAAACCACACATTCCTAGCTCCCTTATCTCAGCAGAGAGGCTGATAGCCCCTACCCACTCCCATTTGAGAATCGCTTATCTATAGCACATCCGCAAGTTTTTATTCGCTTCCAGTTGGCAAAATTTGAACCAATACTTAAAAACTAACTGGGAATTTTGCTAAGTGAAAAACCATTTAGAGTGTTAGAATGTCATAGAAAAGAGGTATTATGTTTTTCATATTTTGAAGTCTAATTAGAATTTCACAACCTTTTTATTTAAAAATATTTTGAATCTTAGTTCGAGAGGTCCAGTATGTATCCATAAGCAACTGTATTTTTTCTCCACTAGGTCTTCCTATAGCTGTTCCTTCAGGAATAGGAGGAGGGAGTGTGGGGGAAGATACTGTGCCATATAGCTGTCAAACCACTATTTTTCTTTTTACTATCATGCTTTCCGTCACATTTATTGAATATTATGGCAGACGTGTTGCCGTGCTAGGCACAGTTTGCACTTGCCAATGGCAAAACAATAGTTATCTCCTATTTTCATCAAAAGCTCTTCCAGTTCTCTGTGGGAAGAACCAGTGTCTTCTTTTTCACTCTCTTGGTGGGTGGCCTGTTGATTTGGGCTGACACCCTGCAGCATGTCCTCATTTGGCTAAGCTGTAGACGAAGACTGTGGCATGTCTTGCTTTGTCTACAAGGAGACTTGGTGATAGAGGAGACAAAGAATTGGTCACATATACCTGAAATATTTGATGCAGAAGTAGTATGTTGGAGAGAGGGAAACTCTTTATAAATAAAAACCATCCAACAGAAAACAAAACAAAAACCAAAAAGAAAGAGATCAGAGTTATATATAAGAAGGGAATGGCTTTAGCTCAGACATGTGGCAGCAGCTTTGCAGATTTTAAAATCGAGAAGGAACTACTGCCTAGTAATATTAGTTCTCCAACCAGAGAGGAAACTCTTTGAGGTTGTGATACAAATATTATACTTGTTTGTATTCTAAGCATGGGTGAAGAGGTGCCCTGTCCAAAGTATATGTTCAGGAAATGTGTATTAACTTATTGCCTAATTAATGGGAAAAAAAAGAAATTTCGTGCTTGGGTGATATTAGAAGTTAATTTCAGTTTAATTTTGGGTATGACTGATTTTTTAAAATGTTATTTGTGAAAATTACATTTAATAAGACCAGGCTTGTGTTCTTTCTTAGCTAATATAGGCTCTAAAAAGTCAGGGATTTATTATTATGGTGTTTAGTTCAGACTAGGCCCTCAATAAATAATGGATGAATTGAAGAAATCCAAGGAAAACAATGCAGCTATAGATTTGAGAAAGTGTTGGTGGCAAAGACTGTCAGCTCTCTACCAATGTCCACTCCCTCCTCTGCTTTAGTGAAAGGACAGTAGTCAGACAAACACCCAGAATTCACTTCCCTTTCTCCCTTGGCTTTGAGTGGAAGTGACTTGGGTCACATCTGGGCTGAGACTTTTCATAAACGTGTGTGGGGTCCTTTATGCTCTCCTTCAACTTCTGCCATCTGGGTGTAGATGGTGATGCATCCATAGAGGATGGTAGAGTCACACAACAAATCGAGGAGACAGGCCCATGAGCATGGACTCCAGCCCTGAACTGTTGCATGAGTGAGGAATAAATTTCTATTGCTTTTAATTCACTAAAATTTTCAGGCCTATTTGTTACAGCAGTATAGATTATCCTAACCAATACAGTCTTTAGTTTAGTTATACTACTGATTCTAATAAAATACTAATAAATGCTTAAAGTATAAACAAATATATACAAAGTACTATATAAATGTGAAAAAATAGAGGCTATTATGGCCACTTTCAAAGAAGGGAAACATTATAGAAAAATGAGATTTGAAAGGCAAACATACAGGACAGAGACTGTATCCTAAACAAAGATCTGGATTTCTGATGCCATAAAATGGCCTGAATTCTCATGCTGATTTTGCCCCTCATGTAGCTGTGTGATCTCAGGAGCCTGGGCTGTGGTTTTCTCCATGATCAGATGGAGGATGTTAGACTACTTCTAAAGAAGGTAAATTTAAGGAAGACCCTGTTTTTGAAGTAAAATTTGTGGTAGTTTCTTGGCTAATTTGAGAATGCAATTGGTTTTTAATTAGCTTTGCCCTATCATATCTATTGCTATATACAATATTCATTCTTTGTGAAGTGTAAGCAGAAATTCATTAGATTTCCTCAAAACATATCATTTACTCAGCTTTCTTTCAGCCTCTTGCTTTAGTATATTATTTTTCAATTTACAGAATGAGTAGTGCTTGAAATAAATGTTATTTTTATATGTAATAGCGTACTGAATAAATTTTTTTTAGTATTCAGTAGTATGCTGAATACATTTAAAACTATTTAGTAGCACGTTGAATAAATGTACTTTCCCCACATCTGGATCTAGGTTCGAATGTTTCACCTCTAAAACGAACAAGCTGGATTATTTGTCCTCTAAGGAGTTTTTTCTGAAAACCGAGACGTATTCCTACAGGAGGAAGTTTGCCCAAGTACACGCACCAGGACGCATCAGGCAGCGAAGAGCTGGCGGAGCTGGTCAGCTCCAAGACGGCCACAGGGGGGGTCTTTGTTTTCACAGGACAGTTCCTTTTTACCCAGTAGCGACACTTTTGGATTTCATCTTTACTGTCAGTTCTTCTCTCTGCAACTGCCCTGTGCCCCTGCTCCATGCTGGCCCCGTTTTGCTAGGAAATTCCCTGACTCTAGTGCCCAGTTCCTGGCAAAGGTTTACTTCTCCACGTAGGTGGACATTGACGAGTGTGCAGTGCCTCGCACTTCCAGTAGGGGCGCTGGCCACACTAGGTTTGGTTTAACTGCAATTCCCTTTGGGCCTAGGGTTCTGTTCGTGAAGTGTTATTTCTGCAGGCAAGCCCTTCTTAAATATACTTTTATTTTATTTTAAATCTTTATTTTATTTACATAATACACTTATTTTATACACAACACCCTTACAATAGTTAGCAGTTTTCATATAAACAAAATAGTACTTGCGGCTCTGAAGTTCTTAATTACAGAGCAAAACATTTGATTCCAGATATAGACCCTTCAGAGTCAGGTTCCCAAGTCTTACGAGGTGTAGTCATCCTTGTCTAAGAACTTATTATTGCTCTGACTGTCTGGCTTTACTGCCAGCATCCATCTATCTTTGCCCATTTTTAAGAAGGGCATTTATACTTAATGTGTTATGGAGGAAGCATTTTCATTTGTCGTTCAGCTTGTAGCCGAGAGGGAAGTCCTGACATTACAATGACGTTACCCATCATACACGCAGCTTCGCGCGGCCCCCTCTTCCTCTCCCACTGCCAATCAGTCTGTACACAGTGGGATGCCCAGGGATCCATTAAATACACAGGAAGAAGTTAGGAAGGAGAAAAAGAGCTCAAAATCAATGTGGGTCCCTCCCAGAGAAGCTAAAAGGCAAAAAGGTCAAAGTTTCCCTGTGTGTGTTTAAAATTTTTTTAAATGAAAGAAGACACTGTTTTTATGTCGTGCATGTCCAAGTGTTAACAGGATGAGAAACACTTTTCGTTCACATTCCCTTGTAACCTTGAACTGAGAATGTTGCAGTTCTTGCCTTTCTTTTTCATTGTATCCCACAGAAAGGTTATTCAAATTCACTTGGCAATATTCAGACAAGCTGTTTCCTAATCCTCAAAATAGCTTTTGTTTTGAGTGTTTCCCAAAAGTCTTAAAATATGTTCATGAACTGTATGTATGCTTCATTTACTAAACTTTTGGATTGAAAATCCTTAAAGGAAAAATAAAACTTGAAGAACAAAGACTTTTAAATATTATAAATCTAGAGGAGCAGAAAAGCACATTAAAAGATCATCTTTTTACTAATAAATATAAAGTAGTATAAATTTATACTCAGCAGTGAATGTCAGCAATACTAGGAAGTTTAATTTTTGCTGTTCCTGCTGTGATTCATACTAATTTATTGACTTTTCAACCACAGAATATTTTTACTTGAAATAAAATTGCTCATTGAGTAACAAACAAGAAGCAGTATTATGAAGTGATTCAAATTTGAAGGTCCTTTTCCAAGGATTGTTCTCACAAGGAAACACATTCTATTTTCTGAAATGGCAAACTCCTTCATTTCCTCGTTCAAGAAATACCTGTTGTATTCCAACTGGCCTGTGCTAGTATTGGTGATATAATAGTGGAGGAAATAGACATTAATCCTGTAAGCACACACAAGATTATATAATCACAGACTGTGATCTGAATTATGAGGGGAAAACATGTGGAGCCCTGAGTGACCTGATTTAGGCTGAGCAATAGGGAAGAACCTTGTGAAGAAGTAACCACTGAGCTATGGTATAAATGATGAAGAGGAGGCAGCTAGGCAAAGAGCGAGCCAGGAGATAGCGTGGATGGTCCTGAGAGGGGAAGAAATGCAGCCTATGTGCAAACCTGAAACAAGGCCACTGTGTCCAGGGCACAGAAGTTGAGGGAGGACATGTCCCACTAGGTAGACCACGTCTGGATCTTGCAGGGTCTAAAATCTTGCTAAGGATTTTGATCTTTGTGCTAAGGCCAAATAAGTCCATAAAGTATTTTAAGCAAAGAGATGACAAGATCCTATGAACACTGAAAAAAATCACTCTTGCCGTATTGTGGAGGATAAATGAGAGGGGGAGTTAAAAATGGATGAGAGAAGACGAGACAGGGACCTATTAAAATGGTTCAGGGGAAAATTAATAGCAGTATGGTGGAGAGAGGGGAAAGTAGAGGTTCAAGGGACTCATAGAAGATAACATCAGTAAGAAAGTTCCTAGAGTTCTCACCTAGCGAACCTCGGAAGCATGGGCAAAGCCTAAGTTGATGAGGCACCCATCTTCCTCACTGTTGAGGGGCAGGTGGCATTTATGTGACATCATCAGAGGTGGCTGCTGAAGAAGGTGGACAAGCAATAGGCCATCACATGGTAAAACGCTCTGTCGGAAACAGGAACGCCAAGTTACTGCAAGACAGTGGCCGAGCTAAGATCAGCAGCAACAGCTGGGAGTTGTCTTGGGAAGGTTTGCTGCGTGAAGCAACAAAGCATGACAGTCAAGACTGGTTATATATGGAGTGGCCCACGATTTCCCAGGCGGCTCTGCTGGTGCCCCAATGTAACCCAAGAAGGCTGCATCTGCCAAGTCACCTGACTTACCTTTGCTGCAGCCCCATGTGTTCTCAAACATCTCTCGCCTTGTAGGGAGCAGCACAGTCGTCAAGGTTGCTCATCCTTCCCCCACTAAATGGAATTTGGTGTTCTAGAAAGATCTTGGAACAAGGAGTAGGAAGACCTAGGGCTCAATGCTTGCTCTGGACTTTTCTGGAGGTGTCCCTTTTAGATGCACAGCTTCCCTCACATTTAAATGTGCTTAATGAAATCTACAACCTTACGGGGTTGTTGTGAAGGTTGGTATGTGACAGATACTCCACAAATGGTAGTGAGAACAATAACAATAAAGCGTAATAATTTTTATTGTTAAAATACCCTTTCTTCTCCCTTCTTTCTTATGCTTTTATGTTTCTCTTTTTGAGATCTTTTTTGCACACCCATAGCTTCAGCTGTGCCTCTATGTGATGAATGTTGCACACTTGTTAGGTGTCAGACATCGTACAAGGTGATGGAGATGGAGTGGAGAAGACCAGCATTGTCTCTGTCCTCACAGACCTTATACAAGATAGGAAGGCGAGGTCTACCCTGGGGCAGAGACTGCTGGCTGTTCACCAAAAATCCGAGTCCTTTTGTCCTGAACACATGGTAGATTACATTTCCCAGCCTCCCTTGCAGTTAGTGTGGCCATGTGGCTCATTAATGGAATGTGAGCAGAAGTAAGATGTGTGTCACTCCTGGGCCAAGGTTTTTAAGAGGTGGATGTGCTTCCTCTACTCCCTCTTTTTTCTTTTGCTGGATGGAGGCAGACGATAATGAAGGATCCCAGGAGAAAGGCAAAGCCACAAGAGGGAAGGTGCCTAGATCCCTGATTTACTATGTGGAAGAGAGCCTGTCCTGCCCAGGAGGATTGGCCTTAGACTGTTTAATGAACAACAGTAACAAAAATAACTCCTATTGTGTTGGAGTCATTAGAAATTTTTGTGTTTATTTGTTACAGCAGTTAGCTACTCTACCACATTCCTCTTCCGTCCCAATCTTTTTGCCCTGTTATAATCAATGGCCTTAAGACATTTATTTTTTGTTGTCCTGAAGGCACCTTAATCTCAAAATGTCTAAAACTAAATTTATAATCTCACCTCCAACACATTTTCTGACCTACCTCTTTCTAATAATGGCATCACCATTGTACAAGCTATCCAAGCTTCACACAGTCAGCTTTGACTCTTTCTCTTTCTTTTTCTCAGATGCAATCAATGACCCATTTCTGTACCTCTTCCATTGTGATCCTTCTGAAATTTGACCCTTCCTTTCCATCTCCTCTTGTACCATCAGCACCATAGAAAAAGGTTCTCTTTCTCAAGAGATAGAGGAGCTAAAATTCGAGTCATATCCTGGCACAGGCTATGTCTACCAGAAGGAGGGGAGATTTTGGAATTTGCATAAAAGTGTCAAAAGAAGTGCTTCATTTCTAATCTGCCACAAGCTTCCTGAGGGTTCGAGAAGGCCCTGTGACTGACACACTTCTAGTGCTTCATGCTGAAGCAATGGGGAGCATCTCACCCTCTCCCCCACTTCCAACCTATCCTGGGAGCCCTGCTACATTAATCTTCCAAAGGCATTGGAGTTACTTCCTGCTTAAGAGGTTCAGTAGCTCCTCCTTGTCTATCAGAGTGAACTCTGTAGCCTTGTATTCAAAGCTTACTGTGATCTAGAATCATCTCACATCTCCAACCTTTTCTTCTATTATTCTTTCCCACATTTCTCAATGCAAACAAAATTGGCCTTTTGGAGAGGAACATTGTGTGTTGTACCATCCCAAGAATTACGGAATATTTAGCCACCCTGAGCCTATCCACAAACACCAGGAGAACACTCCAGACATTGTGATAACAACAAACATGTCCATACATTTTGGAGATGAGGGTAGGAAGGCCCTTAGTTGAGAATTTCTATGTCTGTACCACCGACAAAAACAATATGTATTTATTGAGTGTCTGCACACCCTGTTGTTCCCTTATTCAACCCAAACAACAGCTCTCTGAGGTAGGTGGTGGTGTTCTGATTTTATAAATGAGAAAGCTTTGTCTCCAGGAAGTGGAAAGATGTAACCAAGAATACACAGCTGTTGAGAGAAAGAGAGCTGGCTCCGAATGTACACTTGTATACTTCATCCAAACTGGGATACTTGGTATTTTCTAATATGCTTTGTTCTACTCTGACTTTCCTCATTTGGCCTAGAATACCCCAAATTTCTTTCTACAAAATCCCTGTCTTCAGGTGTGAGTTTAGATTCTGTCTCCTTCAGGAGTTCTTCTCTGACCACACTAACCAGGGATTATTTCTGGATCCCTGTGGTGCTTTCTCCTGCTGGTCAGCCTGTTCCACAGTATGCCTTGGACTGTCCTGTGTGCATGCTCCTTCTCCGCCATGTTGGATCATAGGCTCCCTGAGGACAGGAACCTTCTTTGTTTAGTTGTGGCTCATAACTTCTAGCACAGTTCCTTGAATGTGGCTAAATGTGCTAAACATACATCAAAAGGAAGAAAAGAGGCCCAACGACATGATATAGCAGAAATAACATGGACTTTAGAGGTATTTTCACATCCAGCTGTATATTTTGCAGCTGTTGGCCTTGCACATGTAATATAATTTCCTCAAACTTCAGTTTATTCATTTGTAAAATGGTGCTAATGATATTGAACAGTGGGTTGAAATGAGGCATAAATAAGAATGTATAAAATATTGAGCACCTTGTAGGACAATTAATGGGAGCTGTTAGTAGAAGTAATAATGAAAACAGTTAAATATTAGAACTTCAAAAAAAATCAACACAAACATTTTTCAGTGCTGACCTAGACATTTGCCTGGAAGTCCAGGACTGCATTATCTCTTTGTGACCATGCCTGGGGCTGGTGTTCATTAAATGGTTTGGTTTGAACTCTCCCTTTTCTCACACTATTCAGGTTGGTTCTGAGCCTGGGAAAGCTTAGAGATATAGGGAATTCTTTCCCTAATACTCCCTATTAAGCTTCTGTATAAACCTGGCTACCTAGACACAGGGAATGCTGGGGGAAAGTAGGGGCATGCTCATTCTGATCCTGACTCAGGAATTTCACTAGGCCATTGCACATCTCACTGTGACTCTGCAAAACTGTGATATTAATCCAACCAACCCCCCATCCATATATCCACCTCTCCATCCTTCTTTCCATCTATCCATCCATCCATCCATCTGCCATTTGACGATTCTAAGTGCCACTTACCTATCTGTGTTATGCTAGAAACTGGAGACATAATGAGGAAGAAGACAGTTCTTTGCCTCAAGAACATCATAGTCAAAGAGGCCAGAGAGAGATGTAACAAATAAAACGGGCACAACTATCAAGTCAATTAAAGAAGCATGTATAAAATTCACTCTTCTTGGATATTGATCCCTCTGATTGAGGTGAGGACTATTTATAGTCTTTAAAATAACAGATAGAAAAGAGCTTGCTTTCTCTGATAAAATAAAAGTGAAACAGAGCCATCCACTGTGAAAGCTAAGCCAACTGTGAACTTAGAGGGAATAGTCCACACAGGTCTACCCTCATTTCCAACACCAATTGCAATTCTAGGGAGTTTCTAAAACTGTCCTCAGGTTTGATAATTCACTAGAAGTGCTCACAGAACTCACTAAATGTTGTTATGCTCACAGTTATGGTTTATTACAGGGAAAAGATAGAGATTAAAATCAGTCAAAGAAAGAGATTCAGCCAAAGGGCAGGGTCCAGGAGTGTACCAAACATGGAGCTTCCAGTTGTCCTCTCTCCATGGAGGCTGGAGAGCCTTACTCCCCTGCCAACCAGGGAAGCTCCCTGACATTGACGTCTAGAGTTTTTACTGGGGCTCCATCATGTAGGCATGATTGATTGCTCACATGGCAGATCTCAGTCTCCAGTCTCTCCAAAGGTCAACTGATACCACATGACCCAAAGCCCCCGCTCTAAATACATTGTTACTATCTGGTGTGGCCAGTCTCTAAATCACATTGTTAGACTACCCAGCGTGACTCAACGCCCCCAGGCAAACAAAGACACTCCGACAGGCATTGCATTCTAAGGACCTAGAGACCCCCTCTGAGTAGCCAAGGGCAAAGGCCAGACCTCTCTTTGGGTAACATTAAATTTTTTACTACAAATCCATTTACAGTATTTTTAATGAAAAATCTTGCAATTTATAGTAACTTTTAATTTTTATTGTCATCCCCTCATCATCTACCTAATGAGTTTTCAAAATTCTGCTCAAAGGTTAGGGATGAAGTGATTAAGATGAGTTTAGTGGATTATCAGATGTATCATTTTGGATGTTAGTTGCAAATAATAAAAATCTATTGGCTTTGGCTTAACCAAAAAAAGGGGATTATTATGAGGATAAAGGGTAGTTTGTGAAATTGAAGGCCAAGAATTGTCCTTTCTTCTCCTCACATATGTGCTTCTTTCTTCCTCTAGTCCAGGAGGAGCAACTTGGTCACTCCATGATTCAGGATATACATGATTTAAGCTAAGTAAAGCAGACACTGATTGTTTCTCTCATGGTCCTGATTCCAAATTTCTGCCAGAAGGAATCTGAGACTCTCAATTTGGAGGAGCTATTTACCTCTGGCCAATCATCTATAACCAGTCGGGTAGGGCCACAAGGTGTAAACACGTGGCTGGGAGTGCAGAGAAATAGGGCAGGCTGATATCCTACTAACTGTGGACTATAGAGATCCATATCCACTGCAAGGGAAGTGCACTCATTCAATGGACGTAAAGAAAGGACTTATGCTCAGCTTAAAAGCAAGCTAGATTAGACTAATAGATAAATCCTGGGACTTCAAGAAGGCTACTTATGTTCTATTTTGTGACACTTTTACAGTATTATGTTATGTCGTACTATGCATTATAGTGAGAAAGACATGGCATTTGGATACAGGAGAATCGTGTCTTAGCCTCTTACTGATGTTGAAACTAATTATCTTCTTGGAGCCCTTGTTAACTTATTTATCAAGTAGGGAAATTCCCAGTTTATGAGATTGTAATGAATAACAAATGAGATCATGTATGTGAAAACACTTTCTAAAGTGCTGAGCACACATTAATTATTATCTTTTGGAAATAATCCAAAGATTTTCCAATTTGTATAGCTGAGAAACTGTGTACATTTAATGAGTCTATTGAGTATTTGATCTCAGAGTTGTATATGGATCTAAGTGTACAGATTAATTTTAACACCAAAAAAAGTATTTCTCAAGGAACTACAGGACTTATCCATCAATATCCTCATCAAACCAGGTGACTGATTGTTTGTAAGGCTGAAGAGATGATTAATTAGGGATAATGCAACACATTTCAACAATTTCTTTAAAATCTCAGAATTCTTTAATACAATTCAAAGAGTCTGAGTGGTCACAATGTGCAAGGAATTGTGTCTTTCCTTAAGAGGAAAGGAAATATATTTGCTTAAGAGGAAAGAGGCAAATGTATTTAATACCATAATTTGGGAGGTTGGGCTGCTTCTTTAATACTTTTTTCTGATGTATTATAAAATTTAGGCAGAATTTATTTGCCAAACAATTACTGATTCTTATAATGAAGGGATTCATTTTCCCTGTGTTTCTTGAGTACACATGTAATGGATATATCTTATCTCACCTTGGAGTAAATAGCATTTAAATGAAAGACTGAGCAATGAGTCTACCATGAGAATGTCCTATCTCTTTCCCAGGATTCTTCTTCCAGTGATAACTCCAAGGTCCTCCTGGGAGTTTTACACAGTCCAGTGGGCCCGTGCTACTTACTGTTGTCCCAGTGAGAGAACAGGAGAGTTTAGGATTCCTGTTCCTATGATGGCCACTGAAACACAGAAGTTTTGGTCTTTCTGGTGATATCCTCATTGCTTGCTGAAGAAAAATCCTTCAATGACTGATAGTCACCACTACCAAGGCTAGCCCACTCATGATTTCTCAAGCTGTAAGGAAAATAAAGGAAGACTAGCTCCTCTGTGTGACTCTCAACTGCCCCAGGTGCATGCTGACACAGTCATTGTCTCCTGGGCAGAACTAGGAGGCCAAGAGCACTGGGTGTGAAGGGCTTTCTAGCCTCAGTGACATGCTGTGTCAAACTCCTCTCAAACCTTCACATCCCAGCACCGAAATATGTGACACTCCATCTTGTCACACTCAGATGGAGAAGACGCTTTATTTATATTTTATTTTTTTGGTAAGGAAGACTGGCCCTGAGCTAACATCTGTTACCAATCTTCCTCTTTTTGCTAAGGAAGATTGGCCCTGAGCTAACATCCGTGCCCATCTTCCTCTATTTTGTATGTGGGACACCTCCACAGCACGGCTCGATGAGTGGTGTGTCGGTCCGCACCCAGGATTCGAACCTGCGGACTCTGGGCCGCCAAAGTGGAGCCTGTGAACTTAACAACTCTGCTATTGGGCTGGCCCTGACACTTTATGTTTAAAGGCAGTTTAGAAGACATATATTTAGTCTTATGCAGTATGGTTTACAGCTAAAATAACTGCCCCATCTCATTTACAATTAACAAAATCCTGTGCTATACAAGCTATTATTCTTTATTATTACCCATATCCTTACTTTCTCTTTGCAACTGTGACCATACAATGCTTGGGACAGCTTGGTTACATAAAGAAGATAAGAAATTCGATGAAGAAACTCAGAAACGGGAAACTGACAAATAGAATAAACAAGTTTATCATATTTCCAAAGGGAGAACATGAGGAGTTTGCCAAGGGGACTGCAGGATTTACTAACTTCAGGCTATGTGAGTGTGTAAAATAGCTTCTAGGAATTTCGACCATTTCCTCATATAACACTGCTAAGTAACAGAGGGATCAGACAAATAAACAAAACATTTACAAATAACTCAAAACACATTTATGGCCTTTGGCTTTATCCACCCTCTTTGTGATTGCTCCTTACCTCAATTTGCTCTTTATTTCCTAATAGAAGAATATCATGTCTGCTTATTATTTAAATCAGGCAGGTTTCCTCTAAAGACTATATTCTCACATAACTTCATTGATACAATGGATGCTGGTTTATTTCAAAGCTGCCCAAACCAGGCACAAGTAGAAAAATGTAAAATGTATTCATCACATTACCCACCACGTCTTAAGATTTATTTGGCTGAATGGTTCAATGTGTAAAAACTTATTTCGATTCTAACTAAATTTGGTACTGTTACTGCTACATTATGACTCTTTGGGAGCCTCAAAAGGCTGACAAAACATAGTATTGGGGTTTAATCTGTTCTTTCTTTAAATTGTTTCAAGGGCATCTTCTTCTTAACATTAATGTCAACAGCTGGGAATCGAGTCTTGGTATGCTTCATTAGTGAAACTTCCTTGATAAGTGTGAAATTTAAAAACATGAAAAATAAAAACTTAAGGCACTGGTGTTAATATCAGAGAGACAGTTTCATTTTATAGTCCATTTTGTATCTCTAGTCAACTTCACTCAGAAAGAGAAGGATATTCCTCCTGCAGACAGCGTGGCTGGCTTGTCTCCCCTCTGGCTTGGACACGTAGAATACAATTCTCCTCTCAAAGGATTTCATATTCCTTATTCGTATTTTCAGTCTACCTTTTCAGAAGGTAGGAAGAAGCAAGTTTCCTATGCGTGTGGTTCAGCAGAGTAAATCGAGGCCATAATTGCACAAAGCACATCTCAGTTTTGAACAATAATTCAGTAGATTTTCTTTCACAACCATGATTTTGGGGCAGAGGGCAGTCTGCGTCCAGGGTTGGCCACGAGCGATGGAAGGAAGTAGGGAAAGTGATCTTAATGAGGCCTCCTGCACCTCCCTGGTGTGTTCGCTTCCCTCATCTGCGAGAAAGCAAATTTATATCCTCTCCTCTGTCATCAAACTTCCAACTCCACCTTCCCATTCTTCACTGTCAGCTGGTGACCTCACTTATTGTTTCACTGAGAAGATAGAAGCATTCAGAAGAGGATGACTTCATCTTCTCATCACCAAATTGACCAACCTTTATGTAAGCTTGTACGTCAACTTTCCTCCTATTACAGTAATGAGCTCTCTGCTCCTATAAGGCCTCTGGTCCCATCCCTTCTCCAGAAACTATTGTCTCCTTTCTACTGCATCATTATTTTATCTATCTCAACTAGATTATTCCCATTGGCTCCAAGTATAATACCACATGTCTTAAACAAAAGCAAACCCTCCCTTGACCCCACATCCCCCTCTAGCCCATTTCTTTGCTCTTCTTTAGTAAAATCCCTGGAGTGACTAATGCATTCCCAATATATCCTTAATATTTTGAACCCGCTTCAATCAGATTTTCACCCCCACTACTCCACAGAAACTGCTCTTGTCAATGGACCCCCTGGCTTCCAACTTGCCAAGCCAATGATCAGTTCTCTGCAGTGTTTGAGAGCTTGTGTTCTCAGCAGCATCTGGCCTTGTTGAGGACTCTCTCCTTCTTGGAACACTTTTTTCTTTCAGCTGAGTGAGACACCCCTCTCTTGTATCTGTAACCTCACTGCTCCTTCCTCTCTGCTAGCTCCTCTTCTCCAGCCTGACCTCTAAAGGTCGGCCTGCTTTAGGTTTCAGGCCTCAGCCCTCTTTTTTCTTCTATGTGCACACTTTTCCTAGCTAACCTGATTCTGTGTCATCATTTAAACGCCTTCAGTGTGCTTAAGCTTATATTCCTCAGCTACAGCTTCCCTCCTGAGATTCAGACTTGTACATGCAACTGGTTAAGTTTCCACTTAGACGTCTAACAGGCAACTCAAATGTAACATGTCCAAAGTAGAATTCTTTGTATTCCCACCCAAAACAAATCCCACCCCAAGCTTCTCCAACTGAATAAGTGACGTTATATTTGTTCAGGTTCTCAAACTAGGAATCATAATGTATTTCTATCTTTCCCCTCTCCACACTCAAACCATTAGCAAGTGCTGTTGGGTCTGCCTTCCCAATATATTTGAATTTGACCACTTCTCACCCTGGTCACTGTTCCCACCCTTTCTGGAACAATCGACTATCATGCCATGTCTGGACTCCCATCATAGCCTCTTAACTGGGCTGCCTGCTTCCTCTGTGCTATCCCTACAATCAATTTCCTGTTGGCCCCCACTTGGAATAAAATCCATTATTCTACATTATCTGACACTTGCAAACTCTCTTACTACTTTCTCCCTGACTCCTTCCACTTGAGCCCTGCTTGCCTTCTTGATGTTCTTTAAACCATCTGAGCCTTGACCCAGCTATTCCCTCAGTGTGGAATGTTCTTCTCCCACTCCTTCCCATAATCCATGCCTCTGCTCAGCTATCACCCCTTCAAAGAGAGCTTCCTTCACCACATGACTGAAACTATCACCGTCCTTCTCCCCTGCCATTCTCTTTCCCCACACCGGTTTTATTTTCTTCAAAGCCCTTATCACCATTTGCCCTTATATTATGTTAACTATAGTTGTTCATTTTTTGTCTCTTTCAATAAAATGTCCACTCGTTGTTATATTTGTGGTGCTCTCTCCTTCTTAAAACACATTCTTCTTTTGGCATCTGGGACACCGCTCTCTTGGTATTTCTTACCTCTTCCCCAACCTGACTTCAGACCTCCTATCGTGTAACTCCAATGGAATGGCACTGGGCCAAGGAATAGGAAGATGCTAGGCTGGAAGGATTGGAAGACTATTTAGGCGGCTCAGGGGAAGTCAGAGGGGCTGTCAGGAAAGTTCAAGGCATGGTCGACTAGTCCGGGGCCAACCTAAGGTCAGAGTTGCAGCTGAGCGTTCTCCTAGGAGAAACAACAGAGCTGGACGTTCAGTTTAAGCTGGAGTGACTCAGGCTTTCCCAGCTGTGCTCCCAAGCAA
Source organism: Tapirus indicus (assembly GCA_031878705.1). Taxonomy (NCBI): domain Eukaryota; kingdom Metazoa; phylum Chordata; class Mammalia; order Perissodactyla; family Tapiridae; genus Tapirus; species Tapirus indicus. Next base: position 52,812,967 of record CM062933.1, on the reverse strand, counting down.
TCCTTCCTGATCTTAGCGGCAACGTGCTCTAGGGGTAGACGAGGTTCTCAGATGAAGCCGATTACTTTTTTCCCCATCTCTTTTGTCTTCTTCTCTCTTCAGTAAGGCATCATTGGGTGCAATGTGTGTAATGGGCTTTTTATTCAAGAACCTAAGAAGAAAACGGTGAGCAGAAATAGACTTTCCTGGAGCTCACAGACTAACGGGAGAGACAGAATTTAATCACATACACGCACACACACATAGTTAGAAACTGAGGTAAGAGTTTTGGAAAGAAAGGATGAGAATGCAGTGAAATCATCCAATAGCCCAGGAGGTCGGAGGTAGTTTCCCTGGAGCTCACACTGGAAGATTAAGAGTTAATAACTAATTTGGTAATTTGGGTCATGTTACTTCCTATGTGTAAGTTAGTACTCCTGTCTGTGCAGACCTGGAAGTCAGGGTGCTTCCCCTTCAAATCATTTCTTAACATTTACCAATAGAGTTGGCTACCGCGGGTCCAAGGTCAGTCTGGCAAGCAGCAGAGGAAGGGCTGAGAGGCATGCAGTCTCTAGAGTTTGTAGGTTATCAAACTGATAAAAATGGTTAAGACATTAAGTCTCGGTTTCCACGGAGACAAAATAACCGTGCTGGAAGTCATGTTTAGTGTAGCGCAGACTCAGGCCAGCTCTTCCCCCCAGAGGACCCAGAATAGGAGTCTCAAATACACAACAGCTTCCTCAGGCCATGGCAGATATCACTAATTATTAACACTCCTGTTTCCTGTTGACTGAGCATGCTTCAGAATTCTTCTCAAGAATGTCTCCTAAGCATCTTCCTCCAATTGGCTGCAGCTAACACAAGAAATGAATTCCATTTGCTAACATGAGTGTAGGTGGTATTTACGCTGGTAGTAGTATTTGTTAATAAATTCAGTGTCTGGGTGCATCACATTCTGTTGAAGTTATGTTGTCCCGACCACTAGATCCCAAGAATCAGTGATAAAATACCAGCTGTGGCATCCTAAAGTGGTAACTTTCAAACTTCAAAACAAAGTATCATACTTTATTTTACAATACAATTTTTAAAAACTGGTATTGACTCATAACTGCACCATATAACACAGGAATTAGTGGGCTTGCAGCTGAATATGGAGCCCCACCTCTTGGTCACTCCCTACAGAAAATTCTGAGGCGTACCGTGGATTCCTGGCTGCTATGATACACAATATGAAAACCACTGTCTCAGGTGATTGCCTTCTCATGGTTTTTGATCACAATTCATAGTCCTGGGGCTCATGAATTATAAGATCCAAGTTGCATTGACAGCCTTTGGCCAGGGTCTTCTAAGACTGCACGGATGGCCTTGGTCTGAAATGTCCTCATGTCTCACATCTTGGTCCATAAAGCCACTTGGCCACAAATCAATAAAGATTAAGATTTAACACATTTTTAGATCATGAATAGCCTTTAAAAATCTAATGAAATCTATTGAACTTCCTTTAAAAAGTGCACCTGCAAACACAAACACAAACACGTTATTTGATATGAAAGTCCAAGGACGTTATGGATGTTCAGAAGCCCTGGGTTAAAAAGCCCCTGATTTAAAGATCGAGTCAGTCTGGAAGGTGGATCTCACTGGGCATCTACAGGTAAAGAGAGAGAGGAGCTTGGCTTTGGTAGGACCAGGAGTGTTGGGCAAGACCACAAAGAGTTCTCCGGACAGCCGTGTTGAGAATTTCTCCTCTTTTTAAGGAGCAGTGCTTATCAGGAAGGTTCTAGTGAATGTTCTTCATGACCAAAATATAAACAGGAATTTGCCTTCATTGCTGCTCCCTCTCTTCTCTGCAGCCATCCCATCTGCAGTTATTAAAGGTTGTCCTGAGAGGTACTTGGAAAATATACAGTGAAATGGCCATAGGAAATTGGGATCCTGCTTGGGAATTCAGCTTGTGCTAGATCCAAGGGCAAGGGTGGATCAGCATGGATGTGGCCCCACCCACATGGCTCACAAAGGATGTTCTGGACTGGTTCGCCAGGTGAACTTTATCCCAGTGCAATGAGATGGCATCCTTTAAGACTGAACTGTGTCCCTCTGAAAGTCACCACATGTGTCTCAAAGCATCCTTCCATTTCAGGACGTTGAAAACGTTTCTGTGCTTTTATCAGCCAAGGGGAACACTAGTTCTCAACCTAATAGAAAGGTCATAAGTTTTGAAATCAACCAGAATTGAACAGCTGTGCTTCTAAGCTCTGATTCCTTTCAATGGGAAGAAGTCATGCCCCTCTTACGGGGCCCGGGGAGTAGTCATAAACTGCTCCATCCAGCAATGCTAGTGTTGGGCAAGCGGCCTGCACTGGACAGTAATTGGCTGATGGGTGCTGCTGGTGAAGGACACGCAGGCCTGTATGCAGCTGGCGGGACGTTGGATTAGGTGCTCCAGCTGGGGCTTGGTGAATAGACTTAGGGACAAGTTCAAGAAATCCCCAATAGGGCAAGAGTGGTGGAAGGAGAGAGGGAGGTCATTCCTAGTGAAGAAGCAATCATAGGAATAAAGTTTCTCCTTTCCAGGATGACTAGGCCCTTCTGGAGAAACTTGGAGATGAGTGGTATGGAGAGAGACAGAGAACAGATTCCCCAGACATGGAACCACGGTGAAGTGTCGGAGAAGCCACGCAAGCAAGGAAGCAGCGGCTGACGCCCATCAAGAAAAGCAGGTGGTATTTCTTGTTGGCAGGAAGGAGTCTCAGTGCAGCCTGCTTCCGAGTCAGATTTCTCTGTTTAACCCAGTGGCTCAGCATTTCCTTGACAGCTTCTTGGCCATCTCCACATCTGGTGTTAAATGGGCCATTTCTTGGGGGACTCAAGGTTCTCCCCTGACACTTCAGTACCCAAGACTTCTGAAAATTGACACGAAGGGAAGATTGGAGTCCCTAGAGAAAGGAAAACCTTTCGGCATTACTTAAGAAGTTGAGAGACTGAGAGAGCAAACTGAAGCTACTGGAATTTCATCTAAAACTAGCGTTGGAATTGAAGGCTTTAGGTTTTGAAGGAAGGGAGAGGAGGGGGAGAATGTAAATTTGAAGCGAAAAGACTAAAGAATAAAAATTTAAAATACCAAGTGTTAGTGAGAAAGTTGCTTATATGCAATTCTTCAAATTGTGATATACAAAATGCATTTTTCAATAAAAAGCAGTTAACTTTTGTTAAGCTTAACTTTTTAGTAAAATCATGTTTCCATCAAGAAAACATAATTTAGGGGAAAAAAGGTCATTGCATCGGTTATGGAAAATTTAATTGTTAGGAACACAAGACACTGAGACACCACCATCTACGGGGGGCAATGTGCCTTAATTTCATAGCAACCCACCCTTAAGGAGGTAACCCGGGGAAGGGTGCTTTCAGCTTTCACATATACACACCCCCTTTAGTTAGATGAATATCTCCTGCCCTCGGAGCTGGCTATATAGTTTGGGGCAGGGGTTCCAGTGCAAAATGAAAATGCTAGACCCCTTGTTCAAAAAGCAGGAAAAGAGCGTTTGGTTTTTTCCAAGGTCTCTCTCAACTTGTCATGGTGTCTTTGTTATGTAAATTCCACCATCCTGGGCAGATGTAGACCGTCATGGGCACCCCAGGGCCCTGCCCCTTCCTAACTCATGCCTAGCCCCACTGGGGTGAGGGTGGCCACGGTTGCCGGGCAGGGGTGGGACACAGGCCCCTGATAACCCCTCCTGGGGAGGCAGAGGTGGGGGAGCAGGATTGCCCCTAAGCAGAGGCTCCAAGCCTCTGACTCATCCTCCAGGGATTCATCAGAGTTCACTTACAAAACACAAATTTAAAGATAAAATTATTAAGATGGCGACTGCAGAGCCTGGAGCCCTAAGTGCAGGAGGGAGGGAGGGAGGCCCTTCTGAGCTGGCCCTGGGCCACCGCAATAGTCAAATGCGCATGAAGCTGGCCCTGCCCCCCATGCCATCATAAAGTCTGACACGTTCTCCTTAGTTGAAAGTCACTTTGTCCTAAAGCAGTGTAGCGTGTTCTTCAACGGGTTGGTCATGAAAACCATCTCTGGGATTCCTTACAAATAAAGATTCCTGGGCCACATTGCAGGGATTTCTGCTGGTTTATTTATTCATTCCTTCATTCTTTCACATATTTATTGAACACCTCCTAGGTGTCAGACCTTGGAGTAAGTGATGTGAACTGGATGGAGAAGAAAACAGTCAATGTCTCAGGGGCTTCATTGTCCACTGGGAGAGACTGAACCAAAAGAAGTCACAAACAGACAAAATGTAACTACAGATTGTGGAAAGAGTGGGGAAGCAAACACATTCTTGGGAGAGAATAACTGGGGAGGGTTCAGCTGGAGTGGAGGATGGACGGTATTTAAAGCCCGGACTGAGACTCATTCTAGAGTATCTATTTCTAAGAACCTCCTCAGGTAGTTCTGATTATTAATCAGGTTTGATTTAACTGAAAATCTACCTGCTGCCTGTCCTTACCAGGCAAGAGGAACTTGGCAAAGTCACCTTCTGTAGTTTGTATTATAAGAGCAAGATGAAATCAGAGGTTAATATTAAAATGATGAATATGCTTTTCCATATTATAAAGCCCCCCTGGAGACTTTTTCATCTCATCTCTTTGTTGTGATTCTGCAAATCTATTAATCTTCCAAATGCAGTGATGGCAATTTCATGGGTGCCAAGAAAGTACATTTCGGGCCCAGGCGAAGTTGTAGTGTGTGACAGAAACGTGACCTAAAAAGCCACATCTCTTAATTCCCAGTCAGTGACAGACCACAGATGTCACCACATGTCCCCAACACTTAATATAGAACAAGAAGCATCCTTGTTTCTTTCAAAGAAATCACTTCAGTCTGTCACAGTGTAATTAATGCTGGCTGTGGCACATCGGTCAGTTTGAGAGTAGGGATTTTTTTTCTTACTACAAAAAAGCTGTGGGAGATAGTGTATTTCTTCAAAATGCCTAACAAAACCTCATGTGTGTGTGTCTCAACTGATCCTTTCTTCTGTTTGATGACTTTTCCCATTATGGCTCCACAGGTCTACTAGAACGTGAGTCACCAGGTCCCAAAGCCTCCACTTGCGAAAGCCAGGGATGATGGACTTGCCCTTCCACAGTAAGAAACTAGAATGTTCGAGGGCTGCACCATGTTTTTCTTCTTCAGAGAGTGTTTATATTTGTTTCTCCAGGTTGGTAGGCTGGGAACTTGCACTCTAAAATCACCTCTGTCTAAGTATATGGGTTTAGAGAATTTGAAGCTGTAATAGCAAGTCAACCTGCAGTTCACCTTTCCTCTTAGGCTACAGCCTGTTATGGTTCCAGTGCCAAACCTCAAGGGTTCATCAGTGCTCTCCCTCCTTGGTAGCCCTGAACTTCAAATTTTGTCCCACACTCTGTGAATTTGTTAAGACCTCTGTTCTGCTTCTCAGATTTCTGGTGGTCTCACTTTAGAGCTGCCTGAAGTCCCTAGAGGAATGGTAATTTAGATGCTGGGCTCCACTCTCTGAGTTTCTTTCTTCTCTTGGCTGTTGGAGAGAGAATTAGCAAAATGGAAGAAGGATCTGAAGATATTACCCAGAATGCAATCAAAAGAAAAATACTCATAGGGTATAAAGTTTGGTTAAGATTCTTGGAAGGTAGAAGAGGAATTCTAACAGATGTCTCATAGCATTCCAGAAATAGAGAGAAGGACAGAAAGGCAATATTCAAGCAGAACATGATAAAAACTTCCCAAGTTAATGAAAGACGTGGATCAGCAGGACATCCCCAACAGGATACATTAAAGAAAATTCAATATCTAGATACATTGCATTGGAGCACTGCAGTAAAGAGAGAAAACTTAATCAGAACAAAACAAAGCAAGAAGGAAAAAGAGAACTATTGCAAAATTGGGAGATGTAGCACAAAACAAAGTTGTAGAAATAAATCCAGATCAATTAGTAACAGTAATTACTACAAATTCAATAGATTTGATAGTTAAAAATCTTATTATCAAATGGGATGAAGAGAAACACCTAAAATATCAGTACACAGAAAGGTCAAAAGTAAAAACATAGGAAAATATATACTAAGCCCATATCCACCAAAATAATGAAAGAGTAGACAGATAGTTAGACAAATAGATAGATAATTAATGATATGCAGGTCAAATGGTCTTTGAGGCAAAAGTTATCAGACCTAAAGAGGATTTCTACACGATGATAAAAATTTAATTCATCAGGTATAATCTGTGTAAACTTTGCAGCATAGCCTCAAGATGTATAAGGCCATTATGGAAAAATTTACAAGAGTATAAGAATTTACAGACTTCTCTCAGTAACTGATGAATCAAGAAGCAAATATTCTTTATAAATATATGAAAAATTTGGATAACATCATTAACAAGCTTGACATGAAAGATAAATAACCCCTAGTGAGAGATTACATCTTATTCTCAATCATACAAGGTACAGTTGTCAAAACTGACCCCATCCTAAAGACATAATTTCACAGAAATTTTATCATCTAAGCCATTTTCCGGTAAGTTAGAAATCAATAATAAATAGATATATAGAAAAAATTCATACCTTTGAAAATTAATTTTTAAAAGGATTTCTAAATAACTCATAGTTAAGGTTGAGTAATAACAAATATATTATATGTCCAAATTGGGAGATACAACTGAAGCATACTTTATAGTGAATTTATAGCTCTAAATGCTTATACTAGAGAAGAAGAAAGCTGAAAATAAATGAGCTAAGCAACTTAAGAAGTTAGAAGAACAACAAAATAAACACAAAGAAAGTAGAAGGAAGGAAACCATAAAGATAAGAGTGGAAATTAATCAAATGGAAAACAAATATACAGTAGAGAGAATCAACTAAGGCAAAAGTTCATTTTTTAAAAAACTAATAAAATAGACATTTTTAGGCTCTAAGAAAAGATGAAACAGTACAAATAAACAATATTAGAAATGAAAAAGATTGACTGTAGATACTTGAGACCAAAAAGATAAAATGATGAAATAAACATTTTCAAAACTTACATAAAATGGAAATTTCTTAGAAAAACTACAACTTAACAACTGATTCAAGAAGAAATAAAATGCCTGAATTTTATTCTATCCATTAAATAAATTTAATCAAGGTTAAAAATTTACTCACCAAAAAGCCTGTTCTAGATGGCTTTAGAGGTGATTTAATTCAGAGCCAAGAAACACAATTTCACTTTTACTCTAATTTTTCTGGGAAATCAAAAAGAGGAACACATTCCAACTTTTGTTTTTTTTAAATAAAGCTAATATAACATTGTTACTTAAATCAGATAAAGAAAATATTAGAAATGGAAATTATGGGCAAATCTCACTTATCATAGATGTAAAATACCAAACAAAATATCATCAATTTAAATAGAAAATTAGATCAAATTTAAACTGGGTTTTCTCCGGAATAAAAGGATTATTGAACATTAAAGAATCTCTTAGTTTAATTTCTCACATTAAGAGAGGAAAAGAGAACACCTTCTCAAAAGATGCAGAAGTATTAAAATGTTAAACACTTCGTGATGACAATGTAGAAAACTTTTGAATACACTGGAAAGAAAAGGTGTCCTAGGCTGTGTTGCCCTAGAGCAGACACTGGGGCAGAGATGCCAGTGAAGTGTATTTGGGAGGTGATCCTGGGAAACATGGATGAATCCCACAGATGAAAGTTTGAGCAAAACAAGCGTCTCTCTCTCTCTGTCTCTGTCTCATCTATCTATCTATCTATCTATCTATCTATCTATCTATCTATCTATCTATCTATCTATCTATCTAATCTATCTATCTGTCACCTATCTATCATCATTTATCTGTATCTCTCTTTCTATCTATCTGCTTGTTTTGCATATCTGTATATTACCATTTACACAAACTCCACGAGCAGGCAAACAGCACTACCCATTATTTAGGGATGTCTGTGTGTATGGTAACAGTATAAAGCAATTCAAGGGAATGATGCACACAAAATTCAGAATAGCATTTAGCTGGCCTCAGGTGCATAGGAGATACATTGAGGAAGAGTAAATAGGGGTTTAAACTCTGTTAGTGAAGTTTACTTTCTTAAGCTGGGTAGTGATACAAAAGTGTTCATATTATTATTCTTTATGTGCTCCTAAATAATGTCTTAAAAAAGTAAATAAGGAAGAAAAATACACTAAAGGTACAAGTCAATATCAACGCAATAGAGAACCAGGATATCAATAAACAGCAGGGTAGAGTAATTGAACCAGAAGACTCCTAAGCGAGGCAATGCCTTGGCAAGAGTGATGGGGAAACAGACAGGATATGCTATTAAATGCAGAACAAATAACTATCGAGAAAATAAACACAAGAACATCATGAGAATTTATAAAGAGTATATGCTGTAAATTTGAAAAAAATGTAGAAATATAAAATGCCAAAATTGACACTGGAATAAATTTTTAAAAACCTGAGTGCATTAATAAACATTAAAGAAATCGAAGTAGTAGAAAAATATCCCACACATCCCCAGTTATAAGTCCCAGGCCCAGGAAGTTTCTAGGTGAGATGTAATAAACTTCTTGAGTTCCAGAAAACAGAAAAATAGCTGCTTGGCTTTTGGAAGGAGGTCAGTATAAGTTGACTTCAAAAACGGATTCGTAGGATAGTGCAGAAAAGGTAAATTATGGGCCTATAAATTTATGAACATAGGTATAAAGCTGCTAATTAAGATACTAGGTAATCAAATTCAAGAAAGTTTTTAAAATAATGCATTATAATCAAGTGGAGGTTGTCACTGAAATGCAAGAAGAATTCAATATCAGCAAATCTATAATTTGCCCATCAATCATTTGATTACTTCAAAATTAAAAATTGCTTTATGCTAAAAGATAAGTGGGAGAAGATATTTGTAATGTATATCATAGACAAAGGATTATTATCCATACTATTATAAAGACTCTAAGGAAAAAGAAACATTGAAATAGAAATATTGACAAATCACAAAATAGCATTTGTGAGTGGCTAATTAACAAATAAAACAATTCAACTTCATTAGTAATCTGAGAAATGCAAATTAAAAACAACAATGAATTATTATTTTCCAGTCATCACATTTAGAAAAATTTTGGAGTTCTGACAATATCAAGGGTGGGTGATTGATCTATATGTGATTGATCTATGTATGTCAGCATGACTGGAACTCAAAACATAATGTTGGAAGACAAAGTGGCTAGTTGAATGATAGTAGGTATGTTATCAGTACGATGGAATAAATCACAAGCATAAAATTCTAGAATGCACTACAAGGATACACATTAAAGTCATGATCGTGGACACTTTCTGGCAGAAGAGACTGGGAGGTGGGATGATGAGTGTGGTCATGTGGGTCTTTAATTTTATCTATAATTCTTCAACGTTGTCTCTCTCTATTTTTTTGCTGAGGAAGATTCGTCCTGAGCTAACATCTGTACCAATCTTCCTCTATTTTGTATGTGGGTCACCGCCACAGTATGGCTGCTGATGAGTAGTGTAGGTCTGTGCCTGGGACCCAAACCTGGGCTGCCAAAGTGGAGTGTTCTGAGCTTAACCACTAGGCAACAGGGCCAGCCCCCAACATCATCTCTTTTGTTCTTTTCGGCTTTTTCCTGCCACTTTCCCTCCTTCTCTTCTTCCCTCCTCCTTTTTTCCTCCTTCCTTCCTCCCTTTTCCCTTTTTTCTTTCTTCTTTTTCTTTGTTCACCCCACCCTCCCTTCTTCCCTCTCTCCCTCAGTCCTTTTTCCCCTTCCTTCCTTTCTTCTGGCACAGGCTTATACTACTTGAATAATTTTTTTAAGTACATATATAAAACTTTCTTGCAGTAAATGTAACCAAATGTTAACAGTTTCTAATTCTGGGTGGTGGGAACATGGGTGTTAGTTATATTATTCTTTGTACTTTCCTATCTTTTAAATGTTATTTTTCAAAATAAAAAAAATTAAATGAAACCTAGATTTCACCATTAGCAGATATTGTTGGTGAACTGCTTTAATTTGTAGAATTAGTCTGCATTTAGGTATCACTGCTAATTAGGAAAATGTTTTATTGCGATTGTCTGTAGTTTCTCAGTCATATCCTAAAAGCACTGGATTACTCAGCACGATATTCAGTTATTGTAAAAGAAAAGAAAACTAGACAAGAAAATATATAGTTTGATATGGAAAGTTTCACTTATTCTGAATACCAGAAATAAGTTCTTAGTCTCAGGGATGGAAGGAATGAATCCAGAATCCTTAAAAGGAATCTTTAACTTGCCTTGAAATACATGTGTATACATCAGTTCTCTCATAAAAATTAGTTTCCCCAGAACTGACAACCTTTCCCACGGCCGTGGATAACCTTGGCTATATTCAATGCCTGGAAGATTTCCTTGCGCCCTGCATCAGAGTGGAAACAATTCCGCCATGACAGTATCTCGAGGTAACAGTGACAACAGCGTTTTCTTCTGAAGAAAGACAGCAGCTCTCACATATAGTATTGCCTCTTGTTGAAAAGAGTACTCCTGATGTGATGTGACTTGACATGTGGCCGGTATTAAAACTGGTTTCCTTTTTCCTAAGAAACACAAAATGCCCATCTGGCTCTGATTTCCAAAATGACTTGTCACTGTCCAGTCCAGTGATTGTTGGGAAAGAAAATGGTTAATTCCTTTTGGGCAATTACTTGCTGGTGGTATTCTTACCACTGGAGGAAATGTACTGGTGAGATTCTGAATGTCTTAAGGCCAGGTGACTCAGGGATGGGCCCAGAATAGATCTGGTTGTGCAGCAGCTTGATTGACACAGAGACTTTGGATCTAGAAGACAACCTGGACTGAGATTCTGGCTGCGCCACTTAACCTTCCCTGGGCCTCCATGGTCTTGTTTGTGGAGCACGGATAATTGTAAGCTCTCTCATGGCTGAGGTTCATGAGAAGATGAATGAAATAATGAGTGTAAAGTGGTAATTGTTACTAAGGGCTGTTACTTAGCTCAATGGCATTTTGTCGGTCTCACTCTCTCCCGTCCCCTTGCACTAATATCTGTTCTGTTCATTTGAAATTTACAGCATTTCCCTGGTAGGATTTCTTACCTCTATTATAAGCGCTTGATCTATTATCAACTTTCCCTTTCTCACATCCTTTGGGGAATATGGAATATAAATAAAATTATTTTTATTTATTAATAACTAAAATTTTCTGTCTTAGATCCCTTGTGAACAAGAGTGAATACGGGCAAATTAAGTAATTCAATTTATCATGAATCTATGTGCTAATTTCCCAAACAGATGTAGAATTTTTTGGAGGAAAGAATCATCTTTCATGTCTTATAATTTCCCACAGTGCAAATAGTAGTGGTTTGATACATTACAAATTCTGACATTCAGCAACCACAAACAAATTCTATTTAATTGCCTTAGTAATAAAACATATTAGTCTTAAATCTATTACTTACCATATGATACCTCATAAAAATGTGTGATGTATTTGTAAATGTTTTTACCAGGAATTACTTCACTATATTTTTTCTTCTAGGGTTTAAATTTGGGTTTTTATCTCCAACAAAATCTTTCATTATTCTGGACACAGGCTTTAGGACACTATACTACAGGTAAAAAATACAACAAAAATAAATGTTATAATTATGTTATACTCTATCCCTGCATTTGAGGTAGAGAAGCAATGTCACAAATCCAAACAATGTTTTTTATTACTCGGTTTAAGTGGTATTGTTTAAACACTTAACTGTATAAATATGTGGTTGCTGTTACCGCTAACACTAGTCAGACCTAATAGAGATATTGTTTTCAGACACTCTTCACTTGAATAATGTTCCTTATCTGGCTACTTGTCACTCCATATTAGTAGAAGATGAATTATGAAGAAACTCTGGGTCAAATATACAAATCTATTTTAGTTTAAAAAGAGTGAAAATGTAACTTGTATACGAACCAACTTAATAGTTGAAAAAAGTCATTTTATACCGGGTATGGGCCTAGAAATCTTCAACATGCTTGTATTTTTAAATCAAGTGTAAACCATTAGGATTTGCCAAGACCAAAAATTTAGAGTCTTGTAAGTTCCTGGACATTTAGACATTTTTCTCACCCTATCTGAGTCATGCTAGTTCACATGTCCAAGTTTGAAATGACATTGAATTACTGATTTTTTCCCACTCTCTTTCAGACTTTAATTTAGTCCAAATTGGCTTGAAATGTAACTTGGTGCAGCTGAAAAATAGGCTTAAAAATAAACTTTACAGAGATAAAAAATATTTTTCACCTTCAATAATTTTTGAAGCATCTGGAATTTCAAGTTTGAGATTTGACTTTTTTTTTACTTGAATTTTAAGTTTAGACATTCCAATTTTGACATGAACTTCTATACGTAGGCTCTGCTTTCTTTCACTGAAAATCCAAAATGAAAAAAGAAAGAAAACCCATAATAAATGTTAAAAACAAAATATCAATAGAAAATAATTGACCTAAATTTTCTGTTAAAACATGCATCCTAGGAGAGTTTGAGTGCGAAGAGACTATTACCCTTAAGTAATAAGAAAAAAAATACTCACGACAGATGATGTCAATACATGTTTAAAGTGTATATGAAGAGCTGTCATTCTGATGAATGGCTTTCCTTGATGGCGAGACTTCTTATTCCAAAGTTGAAAATCAAGTTGTAGCAGTGGATGTATCACTGAATTCTGCCTGAGTGGTAAAGGCTATCTATACCTTATTAATACAATTTCACTGCAAAGAATTTTAAAATTTTTGTTGTTTAAGAGAAAGCAGTATACTGCGGTTAAACCATTGGCAATGTTATTCCTGCTATGATTGTTTTCATTTTTTTCAGTTATTTAAAAAGTTTTCTATCATATTAAAATAACAGAAACTTACTATAAAAAAAACAAATTCTGAATGAAGTAAAGAATGAAAATTCAAACTCCCTCACCTCTCATCCCCTTTCCAGGAGGAGCTTTACTAACCTGTTGGTATGTGCTCTCGTGGTTGTTGACTGCAGTTAACACATGAAACAAAAATATGTGAAAATACAATCTTTCTCTCGCAGACCAGGAGAGTCACGGAACAGTCAGAACAAGTGGTTCTTCTGTGCCCAGGCGAGGTATGCCTCTGTTTGAAGGAAATTTGATAAAATTATTTGAAGACAGTTTCCCCAATCAGTTTTGCCTGACACTTGATTCCACCAAGCTTTACTATTTTCTCTAGTGTAGAGAGGCAATTCTGAAATAAATTTTTGGATCATGCATATCATAGACATTTTTGGGAAGAGAAATTTTTGACCGATGCAGGCTTTACTATACTTCCAATTTCTACCTGAAGGACTTTGGAAATTCACTTATGAACCAATAAGTTTTTATTGGGATGTTTGTGGCTCCAAAATGAATTAAATAATAAGTATGAATGTGCAGTGGTTTTTATCTCTAGATAAAGTTTCTTATTTCTTACTCTGCCCTGCTTTTCCCAATATTTCTGTTGTTGTCGAGGATCTAGAGCCTTCTGATTCTGATTGCTTTTGTGTATTCCCTTGACCCGCTGTATGTGTGCTTTCCTCAATTCACCACCAGTCTGTCAGGCCTCGTCACCTGGCCCGGGGTTTCTCCTGGGCTTAACCAGTTTCACACTGTGCCTCTGAGCCTTCTTTGTTTTGTCATGGCTATGCTTGTCCTGTGTCTGTTTCCCTCTTTTAATCCAGCTGACAGCCATTAATAATATTGTCTTCCATGATCTCTGGTCCCTGTGTCCCAATATAAAAAAAAAAATCCATATACATACACACACATATATGAATACTTTAAATTATGTAAGCATATATGTATATATTTTACTTAAATTCATAAACGTTTGACCATATATTCCTAATGCAGTCATTTTTTCCTTTTTTGCTTGGCTCTCTTTCCTCCTCTCTTCCCTCTTCCCCTGCATTAGCCTTACCTACTAAACCCTGGCCCCTGCATGCAGAGTAGCTATATTAGCAAGCTAGTGTGTATCCTTCCATATTTTATCTGTGCTTAAAAATTGCATGCATACCTACATATGAAATACACACACATACTTACAGAGCACATACAATGAAAATAATGTCTCTCTTTCTCTATACACACACGCACGCACACACGGAAATACATACTCAAATGTACATATGCACACATGTATGAGGAGAGATATTTAACATGCTCTTTTTCATTTTATTTTTCTCATTTAACATTTCCTTGTGGAAATCCCTCTAAGTCAAATGAAGTAGCCCTTAACTTTCAATTAATGGCTTCAAAATATTCTATATGTAAGTATATCATTTTTTATGTCTTCTTCTATTAATAGATATTCACTTTGTCCAGCTTTTATCTCTGGATTACATGTGGTTCATGCCAAATATTTGATCCTCCTCCTCTCTGACTTAACCCACCAGGAGGGACTTTTCACCCAGGAAAGAAATATTTATCATCGAAGACTATTTCTAGGTGTTCACTTAGTACTGCTGCATAACAAATTACCTCAAAACTCAGGGCTTGAAACAACCACTTTATTTTGCTCACTATTTCGAGTGTTAGGAATTCAGGAAGGGATTGGCTGGGGAGTTCTTGTTTGGAGTTATGCATGAAGTTGTTATTAGATATTGGCTGGACTGGTCATCTAAAGACTTGACATGGCTGGATGTCCATGACAGTTTACTCACAGGGCTGGCGTTTGAGATCAGTGATGTTGACTGGAATGCCTATTGGTGAGCTCTCCAGCATGGCGGTCTCAGGGTAATTGGACATCTTTCATGGAGGCTACCTTCTCATAGGTGAGAATTCCAATAATACCAGGCAGAAGTTGCATGGAATTTCCTGATCTAGACTTAGAAGTTACAATAGCATCACTTCTTTCATACTCTACTGGTTGAAATAGTCATAAGTCCACCCACATAGCCCACCTCTTGATGGAAGGAATGTCAACAATATTTGGAGCCATGTTTTAAGCAACCACTGTTTATGCTCTGGTCACAAATTATGTTCATTCCTTCTACATGCAAGGTACATTCATCCCATTTAGGATCCACCCCCGTTCCCTCTGCTCATCTTTCATCCATTACAACATCAAATTCAGGCCTGATGAGATCCAGAATCTCATTGCATAAAGCAGCTTTAGAGAGAAGAGTTTCTTCAGATACAGACCCTGGGGTTCAGTTCTGTGAATACCATCCTTCTTGATCTGAAGATCTGTAATCCAACAGAATAAGTTATCTCCTCCCACCTACCCAATATAAAATGCTGAACAGACATTGGGTAACTGCCAGACACTCCCCTTCAAAATGGGGGAAAACCCAAGGCATAGGACTCACTGATCCATGCATATCTGAACTACAGCTGGGCAGTTATTGCCAGTTTTTAAATTAAGGATCAGTACTGTTCCTTGGGACTAATTCTCTGTGGACTTTTGTTTGCCCTCAGAATCTTGGTTCTATCCTGTGATTCATGCTTCCTTTCACAAGAAACGGCCGTGTGCAGCCGAGTAGTTTTCTGTCTGCTTCCTGCTCAATCTTCTCTTCAGTTTGTACTGTGTCCGCTTCAGCCCCAGCTGATACAGTTCCTTCAAAAACCTTGAGTTTCCAGAACACCAATTTAAAATCTACTCCATTACATAAGAGCCACACTCATGAATCTCTTCCAGGCAAGCCTTTCTCGACTTGGGCTCCCTAGGAGGCTGCTGTGAGACAACACTCTAATCATTCTCAGAAGCCTTATTGTTTAACAGGGGTTCACAGAAATGTAGAAGGGCTTTTGTTGTTTGAAAATGTCTCTGAGGCACCATCTGAAATAATCCTGAAGGTTTAATAATTATAATCACAACACTGGCTTTGTATTTACCATGAGACCACATTTTTCCAGATTTGATGTGTCTCCTAAGATCCTTTTTTTACTTTGAGAATCTTCTGCTGGATGAGACTGCAAATAGTTTTATTTCTGAGCCCATCAAGGCTTGGCTTCTTTATATTTTCTCTACACAATCTTGGAAATGGAAAAATTTCTTCTTCGGCTTATCTTGCCATATCCGTGACTTGTATATACGCTAAAAGAAACCAGTTGGCATTTTTTGGCTTTCTGCCTGGAGACCTCTTTAGCCAGACCCATCAGTTTATGAGGCACATTTTCTATTTTCCATGTTACCACAGGCAATAGTTTTGTTAAAGTTTTTCACTATAAAACATGGATCTGCTTTCCTCCAGCTTCCAATACCATTTTTCTCCATTACCTTTAAGCTCTCACTGACAGTTTCTTCAAGAGCCGTTCGACTTCTAAGCAGTTTCCTTGAGGGCCTTCCAGCTTTTGCTCATCATTCCATCCCCAGGCCCAAAGGCAACGTACAGGTTTTAGGGTTCTGTTGTCATTTCTTTCAGCAGTATCCCACTTCCAGGTGACAAATTCTCTTTTAGTTACCATTGCTGTGTAACAAATTACCCCCCAGATTTAGCAGCTTAAAATAATCTTTTTGTTTTGCTCATGATTTTGTGGACCAGTAATTCAGAAAGGGCTTGAAGGGGCATTTCCTGCTTGGGGTCTTTCATGCAGCTGCTGCCAGATATTGGCTGGGGATACAGTTGTCCGAAAGCTCAGTTGAGCTGCATGTCCGAGATGCCTTGCTCACTTGGTGGGCAATTGATTTCAACTGTCCACTGGGAGCTCAGCTGGGGGTTTTGACTGAGTGCTTATACATAGCCTTTCCAGCATAGTGGTTGCAGGATAGTTAGACTTTTTTCATGGTGTCTGGCTTCTTCCAGAGAGTGTCTCAAGAGGACCAGACAGAAGTTCTATGGCCTTTTCTGACTTAGCTTTGGAGGTCACATCACTTATACCTTACTCTACTGGCTGAAGCAATCATAAGGCTTTCTGGTTTCAAGGGGATGGAATATAGACCTCACGTTTTGATAGGAGTAGTGTCACAGAATTTGGGGACCATGTGCTAAATCTACCACACTAGGGTAAACATATCAAGAAATTACCTTGACAATCTGTTTATTTACTAATTTGACTGCAGAGTAAACTGCTCACTTGAGCAACATCCTTCACACCAGTTTGATTAAATTACTTCTGCAGCTGGTCCAGATGTGGTCAGCATAGCAGTCCATCTTTTCTTCTAACTACGGGGCTGCTGAAAAAGCTGGCTGTAAAATATTAGACTCAGCATCTTGGCAAAAGAAAACAGGGCTCTCAACAAGGCATATCTGGTGACAAAAACAATTTTCAGAACCTTATCTCTTGATTTAGACGTGTGGTTTATCCAATCTTTTTTTTCTTAGTTTCTTGAAGAACTGCAAGGGCACACCTAGACTCTGCCAGCTTTTCTTATGTGGTGATGATGGGGTTTCAGGTGGCTCCTGCAGGATAATGTCTTGGCTTGGCTAGTAAGTAATAGTTCTATATGTGTTGTACAGAGATAAGCAGCTAAATCAGAAGAATGCAGATTTGAGTTTTCCTTGCTGGGAAAATGACGGGTCCACCATAAAAACAGCTATCTATCTGTGTAGCATATCAAGATTGTCATTAAATCCCGAGGTGACACTTGAGAAGCTTACAGGGGAACTGGTGGCTTTCAACCTAAATGGGAAAAGTTTTTGCAGTTTTGCAACAACTTGACTGTGCTTTCTCATTACGGTGGTTGGCATCACTGTTGCTTAGATTGGCATAGTGCCTTCCCATACAGGGTAGAATTGCAGAACACCCAGAGCATTAAATTATTAAGTTAATGTGATATCACAAAGGAATTCAAAGTGCTGAAAATTATTTCACTTAAGATAAAGATAAAAAGAAATCAGAGTCCCTTCATCATTAATCCTCCCATACTCTTATCTCTATCCAGGTCAGTCTTGTCCTTTCTTGGTGGTCTGGTGACTTCCCCCTCCTCTGCCTGCTGGCTCCCCTCCCAATCATCTTCACTGGAATACTGGATCCCCTAATTCTTCTCCACTTTGTTAAGCTTTCTATAGTGTGCCCCCTTCGCCTTCCCAGCTTAACTGAAACGTTAATTTGCTCTGATGACACTCCCTTTCTCAAATCCATCAGGAGGGGAGACTGTACATTCTCTCTCTCTCCAGTCCTGGGATTAGAAGATTGAGCCAGATTTCTCCTAGCTCTCTTATTTGATCTCTCTATGATATTGGCATGAGTATTTAATTCCTTCTTGAAACTCTCTGTTCTCTTGGCTCCCAGTGCATTATTATCTCTGATTATACCCTTTCTTCTCAGACTTTCTGTATTGGTCCCTTCCCTTTGCCCTGCCCTCTTGGGGGATTAGTATCCCCTTGGATTTTTCCCTAACACCGCATCCATAATCTCCTACTCTCTACATGCCTTCACCCACTGCTTCTCCAATCCACACACTCTCTTTCTGTAGTCCTTATTTTAGTTAATGGCATATCCATCCACTTGGCCACCAGACTGAAAACCTCAGGGTCAACCCTCACCCCAAAGTTCTGTTAGTAACCACATATGGTAGATGCTTCATCTAAAATATTTTTTGATTCAACTTCCATCACCCAATAACCACCTTTGTTTTAGTTCAGACATCATCTTCTCTTTTCTGATCTCAGTATTTTTTTACTTTATTTCACTCCCTTCAAGTTCTTGCACCACCAACCCACCTTCCACATTGAAACCATGATTGTTTTCTCGCCTACACAGGTAGAATCATGTTATTTTCTTTTTTCAAAGTCCCTGTCAGTTCTCTGTTTTCTGCAGGATGAAATTCATTAAACCAGCCTAGCTTTCTGGTTTCATATCTGCTTTTTCTTTCTAGCTTAATGGGACAGCTTTCCATTTCTTTAAAATAGAACATGACATGCTTTTTCCAAACTTCCAATGTTCAGACTGTATATTCCCAATATCTGGACTATTTTTCATCTTCCTTCCTCTGAGGAGCAATCCTTTTCGAGACATGGTTCCAACATTATCTCTTTCACTGAGTTTTTTCTACTGTAGTACTTAGGGAATAGAATGGAATAAATATTTATTGAGTGTTAGGTATTTACCAAAGCATTATGACAAATATTTAAAAATTGTTATTTCATTTAACCCTCACAATAGTTCATGCGGTAATTACTGTTACCTTTTTACAGATGAAGAAATTAGGCCTTAGAGGTGATGGATAATTTCCTGAGAATGTGAGTTTACTGAGGTCAGGGATTGTGTCCATTTTGTTCTGTGACCTTCATCGCTGGCCAACAAGAGTAAGCACTTCATAAGTGTTTATTGAAGGAAGAAGAATGGAAGGATATGGATAGAGCATGAGCTACAAAGAGGCAAAGAAATCTATAACAGAAGTTCTCAGAATAATGGAGATTGTTGTAACATGGGATAGGAAATAAGAGTAGAGGCAGAGGAGAGGAAATTTTTTTTCCAAACGGAAATTTAATACTTCGAGCTCAAGGCAGTAACACTTTAACGTTGATATCCATGGAAATATATGGACATAGGGTTGCCCTATGCCCATAATAATCTGTAGAATGTGCCATCTGATCATATACCTAATGAGAACTAGATAACAATGAATACAGTAAGATACTCAATAATTTATATTTTTCCAAGTCAACATTATTTCTTAGTGTGTTATAAAACAAAATCATATGATTTTGGTTTTTTCCTCTTTAGCCTATCTTACCACATTATTTACAACTCAGTCAAACCCTTCAAAGTCTAATAAGTAGGAATAGCTATTCTGATGTATTTCTGGAAATTAAAAACAAAAGAAATTTCAAAGCTTTTTTTGGATAAGTATGCCTTAATGCTGACTTCACTAACATCTGAGATTTATGTAATTTTGCCTTGTATAAAATTGTAACATTTACAACCTTCCAAGTGGATTGATATTTTAAAAAATTAGACTATAAAAGTACTAAAACATAGGGGAATGTTAATGAAAAAAGAAGAAATGCAAAGTAAACATAAAAATTGAAGGCAGACCCGTGCCATTTGTCACGTAGGACAAATTTTATATTGTTTTATATGATGCCCTCTAAAATAGGTCAAGAACTCCTGGAATCTTAGAGAGGGGTTTTGAGAACATTCTAGTGCCAACCCCTAGTTGTAAAATCAGCAAGTGTGGCACAGAAGGGTGAGCGATTAGCTACAGTCAAGGATGAAGCAGCGTCAGAGCCAGTGACTATCAGTCAACCCACTGCCAAGTCTTTGGTTTCTCTTTATTTTCAGTTCTGTCCGTAAGATGAAACGAGAGCTTCACTCTCAGTGGAGGACAAAACCATCCAGCGCACCACATCAGAGGCTGGGCAGCTGGTGTGGTTCGTTAAGGAAGGAGGGATTCACTTAAATTGCGTCTCTACCACCTTTCCTAGAATGGGCCCCAGGAGATCTAACACTGCACAGCGAGAGGCATAAAATGTGATAAATACCCTGAAAATATAGTTTGAACCTCTAACATGAGGAGTTGCAAGAAACATAACTTAGAAAGAGGCAATTAGGAAGGATGTGCTTATCTTAGGTTTTCCCAGATTATATATAACCTTGCATTTTAGTATAAAACTGCCAAAGCCAGTAATAGCTTGGTTTATTTTGGGGGGAAGGGAGGGCGGACATTCAGACAAGTCAATTAAGGAAGAAATTCTTGCTTGAGAATTATCTTTATGGCTCTTAATTGTAAACCGTTCTATATTCTCTATTTATTAAATAAAAATTATTATTCACGGGCTATTCCCTCCTTTTCATGCTCCAGTCTTAAGCTTTACTCCGAAGGGTACAAGGATCTGCTTTAGCTCAGAACGTTTTTGAAGATTTCCAGAACCCGGGTCCTTGCATTTCTCCCACTAGTACTTATCCGAAGCCGAGGGATCCGGCTCAGGGCTTTTGGAGAGAAAGCCCTTTGATTGTCCCACATTTGGCCGGCTTCCAGCTTTGCTGCATGATGATGAAGTGTGCTTTTACCCAAAAAAGTTCAGAAAAGCTTAAATTATTCTCGAAAAACAGAAAGTGTTATCAGACTTTATACACAATTTAAAGCCCAGATAATGACCAGCTTTTCCTACCTCCAGACAGACACTGCTCCAAGGAGACCCGTCACCAACCGCACGGACGAGATACAGATCTGAAACATAGAAGGACAGCATCCCTTACTGACGCCTTTGCCAGGTACTGCTGCCCTCCTTTATCTGGTGTCATTTCCTGCCATCTCCTCTGACTTTTCCAAATATCCTGATATTTATTTGAATTTCCGTGAAGCCAAATCTAGGGCCCTATACTTTCCTCATGAAGAACAGGTAGCTATGGCTTGTTTGGTGTTGCTTGCCACTTTATTTAAACCAGTACAAGGACTCTGATAAAGGAAAGATTATCACAGTGAAAGACTTAAATACAGTTCAGGTGCAAAGTAGAGGACAGGGAAAAAGAGACTATTTCGATTTAGGAGATGATAAAACTAGGTTCTTGCATTTCTTTGAAGTACATATTGTTTTATGGAGTAAATTACAAGTTGCTATCTATTGCACCTCTTATAATAGGAGGTCCCATATGTTAGGTGTTTTCTTACAGTGGAGAACTAAAAACCAATTTCTGATAGCTCTCCAATCTGCCAAATCAGATATTTCTCTGTAGCTTTCTTGACTCTCTTACCCCCCAGCTTGGCCCAAGCCTCACACTCAAGATTTTTTCTTTGTAGGACTCTCACCTCTGGACCCCAGCTGTGAAGAGAACCTTCCTCAGTTCTGAATGAGCACTCAGTTTCTTGGCTTCCACTAAACTGCACAATCAGATGCAGGCAGATAGAACACCTCGGCAGCCCCGAGCCTGATTTTGCTTAGAAGCTGCTTGATCAATGCTGGCTGACTCTGAGACGCCCTGGTGGTCTGCTCTTGGAACTGGTAGCTGAATCTCATTGTGACTCATCCATTGTCATTTACCAATCTTTTGTCTCCCTTCAGTATTGGCCCAGCATCAGTAAGATTCATTCAGTCATTCATTTACGGGTCTAATACGCTCCAGCTGCTAAGGGATATAAAGAGAATGCCATGGAGGTGGCCCTACTCTTTGGAACTTAAGGTCTGTTTGGGAATACAGATAAGTAAACAGGCAATTACACATCTCTGTGGTGGGAAAGAGGAAGAATAATGTGTTGGGTAGCCACCAAGGGAGGATGTATAATCTGTGTAGAGAAGGTTTCCCCAAAAATGGTGGCACGTAAGGTGAGACCTATAGGATGAGTTGGAGTTAGCCAAGTGAAACCTGCAGAAGTGCTTCAGACAGAGAAAACAGCATAAGGAAAAGTCTGGAGAAGAGAGGGCATGACATATCTCAGGAAAGGAAAGGAATTCAACATTAGTGGATGGCAGAGTGTGTGTGCTTTGTAGGGCTGGTGGAGCTGGGAGGTGGGGTGGGAAACAGTAAGTGGAGGCTGGGGGGGGGGCTTTGTGAAGCACAGGAAACAGCTGGAACTTTACCTTAAGGATATTGAGAAGCCCCTGGAAGAGTGACATGATTGGATTTGTGTTTTTAAAAAGATCGTGCTGGCTGAAGGGAGCAAATGGACTGGTGGGGCACAGTCAGGAGGCTGCCACACTCGCCTGGGCAAGAGAATGAAGAGACCTGTCCCAGTTGAGTAGCGTTGAGGGTGCAGAGAAGTGAGTAGACAGGAGAGAGGTGTAGGAGGCAGAACTGATGGACTTGGTGACTGATGAGATGTAGGGAATGAGGAAGTGGTAGGAAGCATGACACTTCAGTTTCTGGGTTGAACAACGGGATGAATTATGATGCCTTTTTCTGAGCTAGAAAAAGAGAAGCACTTGG
The DNA here is from genome assembly GCA_031878705.1 of Tapirus indicus. Classification (NCBI taxonomy): domain Eukaryota; kingdom Metazoa; phylum Chordata; class Mammalia; order Perissodactyla; family Tapiridae; genus Tapirus; species Tapirus indicus. The sequence continues at coordinate 52,790,182 of CM062933.1, read as the reverse complement.
TTCTCCTAGTTCCCAATGATCAGCCATAATTTCTTAACCGTTCTTCCTTTTCCCCCCTGCTCCTTTCTCTATTTTCTGGCAGGCTACGGCCAAATGTACCTTAAATAGCTTCTGGCCTTGGTGCATTTTAGAGGTTCTTCGTTTTTCTCATACAGAAAACCTGGCCTCCTAAGTTCATGCATTTGTACCTACTTTCTTCTGCATCAGAAACGTCCCCACCCTTTATTTTTCAGGAAAACTTTGCCAATCATTTCAGGCTCAGATCAGCTCTAACCACCTCTGTGAAGCCATTCCCAGCTCCCACAGGTGGACTTTGCGGTTCCACCCCTCTTCCACATTTGTTCACATCTCCATGAAAGGACTCACTACCCATTGTATTGTCTGTCTCCTTCCTCCTCACCTTTCCTCCATTCCATCCCCTCACATGGGATTACTATTAGCTCCTTGAAGGCAGCTAATTATATCCGTCTTATTCATATCTCTATTATCATCATCAAAGGGAGGAACTTGCAGTATTAAGTGTTCAATAAGAGTTTAATGACGAACATGAATGAACAGTCCATGTGTTTTTCTTTACAAATTACTTCCAAGGTCCATTTCCTTCAAAAAATTTTTCTCAGCTAATCCTATTCTTGAGCCAATTTGCCAATACATTCTTGAGTCTTTCTTGTAATAGTTGTCATTTTTATGTGAATAATCAAGCCAACTCCACAGCACTCTTGAGTTTGTTTGAAACACTAAGTTCCCCAAGGACAGACCAGTGTTGTGTATGTACAGTGCTGACCACAATCCTCTAATATATCACCAAAGGCTTCAGTAACAAGGCGTTAGTTGTGACATCTTGGACAAATTACTTAAACCTTTCTAAGTCTTGGTTTCCTCGGATATAAAATGGTAATAATCCCTATCCCATTAATTTTTTTGCAAGAATTAATTGAACAAATGCATTTAGAGCAATTAGCACTGTCAAATGCTCAGTCAATGCCATCTATTCTTAATCTCTGCCCTCCCTTTAATAGTTTAAACTTTGTATATTTTTATAGCTTCTAATTATTTTTAAAAATTTTATTCTAAAAGGCTGGTGATTGCGTGTGTGTATATATGTGTGTGCATGCGTGTGTGTGCACATGTGCATTTAACAGATGTTGATAAATCCATTTTTGAAGAAAGCAGTGCACATTAAATGCATCACATTGGTCAAGAGAGCTCTCACGGTCTGTATGCTGGCCTTTCGCAAAAACCTTTTAAAATCTCTTGTTTTGCTGCAAATTTGTCATCTACTTTTTGCTTATATATTTCTTCTTGCTCCAGTGGGGACGGTATCTTTTATTCCTTTGGATCTGTGTAGTGCCAAGTACTATGTTTTGTACTTGTTAGGCTTTCAGTAAATATCTGAACGACTCTAGCCTTGCCCCTTTGACCTGGAAATATGGGAGAAACTGTTCAATCTTTCTAGTTGTGTCTACAAAGAGCTGTGAGCCTCTGGAGGAAGAGAGAAAGAGGTCAAGAAGGATGATTTCCCATCAGTGCAGAAAGCTTTGAGAATCCTCTCGTCTGCTTCTCTGAAGTTGGAGAGAGTTTTTTTTCCTCTCCAGTGCTCTATGTTGGAGCACCCAAAGTGAATTCTTGAGGAACTAAGGGAAGATGGGAGCTGATCTGAGGTTCCTACACTAACCTCTATGGCTGCAGGACTCAGAGATCAAGCATCGGGCTCAGAAATGATGAAGTGATTTAGGGAACCTTATGGTTAAAGGCACTCGGTTGTGTTCCCTAGTCTTGCAATGCACAGCCTCCTACGAGTACCAATTCTAAAAGGGCAAAGCAGGTACCCTTCCTTCCTTCCTTCCTTCCTTCCTTCCTTCCTCCTTCCCTCCCTCCCTCCCCCCCTTCCTTCCTTCCTTCCTTCCTCCTTCCCTCCCTCCCTCCCCCCCTCCCTTCCTTCCTTCCTTGCTTGCTTGCTTTCTGTCTCCCTTCTCCTTAGAAATATTTTTATTGTTTTTGTAAAAATGATGCATGCTTATTACAAAAAATTCAAGTAGTGTAGTAAAAGTATATTTCATCTCTTTTAGATTGCCTTCTTGATTTTCATTAGGATGACTCTTTTAGGACTAGGATGTGAGATCTTGCTTTTGTGGTTCCTGCATGCAATATAATTGACTTTAGCCGATAGCATGGTTCAGGCTGACTTCAGAGGCTTTTCCATGCCACGGGGTTACCTGTGCTGGATCTTCAAGGTACCCTGCTGAGGTCTTCGTAGTGAGGTGTTGCTATCTCAAGATCTCTCTCTCCCTTCACTGGAAGAAATTTATTTACGTGTGAGATGATGACGTTATGACATTTATTGATACCCTGGTTGACTCAGATGGTCTCGCTCTTTCTTCCTCTCCACTCTCTGTGTTCCCTGAGGCTGTGTGCTGTGAGCCCTTCCTGGGGAGAGCACAGCTCATCACTCCAGAGTATATGCATGGATGTGGTCCCCTGATCAAATTCTTAAGCCATCTTGAAAAAGCTACTTCTAGGAGTGCACAGAAAGTGGGATGTGCCGGCATAAACTCTGTTTCTCCTTTTCTTTTTAAAATCTACATACATACCCTAATTCAGAGAAAGATAATTACCCAAGATACCCATGGGACCCTTAGAACTGAGATCTCAAGGTATCCTTCATCTTTTCTTAGCATGGAGTATGTCTCACTAGGTGTTATTGAATAGATGTTCTGGGAAAGCTTTGAGTTTTTCATTCCATTAGGTTCATATGTATATGGTGTCCAACTGGAAGAGGGAGAAGGTGCCCAGCCCTGCACATGGTAGGCAAACAGTGAATGCTGTTGTGAACGTTCAAGCCAGGCCAGCATTGAACCCTTTAGAAACTGGATGACTTGGTTAGCCTGCTCCTTACAGACTCCTTTAATATCAATTTTAAGATCAGGAAGGTCTTTGAAGATTTTAGTAACCCTTTCATAGTTTACTTCGCAGAGAAGGCAACACCACCGGGCATGCACAGCATCAACTGAAAGTTATCTGAGTCTTCAGGAGAAGGCCATTCTGTTATAAACGTGCAAATGCTGCGCCGAGGCAGCAAAGCTCAGTGAATGTTAATACTAATAAAATTGTTAGAGGGTTAATTTGGGGACATTAAGCTCTTAACCCCTGAGTTATACATGTTGTGCATTTTATTGTACGTGTACAACAATATGCATGTTGTACATTCAATTTCCTAATGACAGTCCCATTGTCATTAGGAAATTGAGGAAATGGAATTCAGAAAGAGTCCGTCACAGAACTTTGCTTATAGTATGTGCTCACTAAACATTGGATGAGTGAATAAGTAAATGGTTGAGTGAATTGGCACCACCCTATATGTGTCTCTTAAGATGTCTGCCAATATATTCTTACGTATTTTTCTCAGTGACTCCTCTAGTTTCTTTAGCTTTGAAAGTTAGATTAGAATGTGTGTACTTCTGGGGAAAGTTATGGTAACCATTACATTTTACCAGTGTTGTTATTATTATTTTGTAGCATCTAATGAGCGATGACATTAAATCCTATGGAACCCAAAGTCAGGCAAGCATATTTTGAAAACCATTAACTATAAAAACACTAATATTTTAAGAGCTTTTTATTTTCTGCTAAAAAATGGCATAGGTGAAAGAGATATTTTAAAAACGATTCACCCATTTCACAGATTAAAAAAAAAAAGAGGTTTGGAAACTTCTTAGGTTTTGCATAGAAAATTGGTGGGAGATGAAAGCTAGAAACATAGGAATTTATTTCTTCATCCTGTGCTTAACCAACTGGAGACAGGCCGTCTCCAGACTATATTTTCTTTTTAATCACTGTAAAGTGAATGAACTCAAAGAACAGACTAGCATCCTGCTGAGATTGATATGAAAAAAGACAGGGGAAGAAAAGATTCTTCATTAATGGATTTTTATTTTAGTGATAGGACTGGGGGGTGGAAAGGTCATTCTGGAGAGTTAGTGAAATATAGAGCAGGCAGAAAAATTATCTTGTTATCTGACTTAGAGACGGGAGGCTGCACGTTATCCCCTGTTCGTTTATTTTTTCTCCTCATTTTCCTTTTATTTTTAGATAAATGTGAGTCAGACAGATGAGACAAGAGTAATTTTTAGAAACTCTCTTTCTTTGCAAGAGAGCAAGGGAGCAGAGTTTTGCTCCTTTTATATGGTCTCATTGGAAGTGCTGTTTGAGTGTAAGGGAAGAACACGCAGAAGCAAGGTGTTCAGTGGGAATTTGGGGATAAGTTGGCAAAACAACTAAAATACCTTATTAAAAGTGGAGTATATTAGGCTATAATCAGACAAATTTTAAAATTTAATTTGAAAATTGAAATCGAAATTCTCTCCAGATGATCGAGAAAGAAAAGGAAAGACAGCGTATGTCTTAGCTCAACAAGGAGAGTGGGATTAGCAGGTGACTATTTTGGAGACTCTGTGCTTGGTGACAGTTCCCTTACATATAAACGACTTCATTTGATTTTCCACAGTTACTTGACCAGGGATGTTTAATTCAAAAAAAAAAAAAAATGTAGATCAGAGACTTTAGGCCCCGAGAGTCTGTTGTCCACGGACTGGCAGAGGCCGGGGTTCAGATGGTTTTCTGACTCCAGCTCTCCTCTTACCTCCACCCAGAAGTTTTCCTGTGGCATCTACTATCTTCTGGGACTGGGGACGTGGTTGAGTAAAGTGCCTTGTGTCCCAGACACCTCATAACATGACGCACACAAATGGTGAGATACAGTTTGTGACTGTTATACTCAAGTATGTATGAGGCGTAGCCACAGCACAAAGGAGGGAATAATCACCTCTGCTGGGGCTGGGGTAGAGCAGGTCAGCCAAGACTTTATGGAGGAAGGGAAAAGCTAGTTGAGCTGGGTCTTCCATGTTGACAAGGCACAGTCAGTCATCTGTGGTGGAGGGGAAAATCTGCACAAAGTGGCTTAAAGCAATGCATAGAAGATGTGTTTGCAGGATTGCCAGATGAAATACAGGACACCCAATTAACTTTGAATTGCAGATAAACCACAAAGAATGTGTTAGTATAAGTTTGTCCCAAATATTGCATAGGATATACTTATACTAACACATTCTTTGTGGTTTATCTGCAATTCAGATTTGACTGGGCATTCTGTAAGACTTTTGCTAAATCTGGCTATGCTATGCATTTGGGCCTCATTGGAGTGTGGGTAAGGCTGGGAGCAGTGGGAGGGATGCTGAGAGGTGGGCTGAAGCTTAAAGATGGAGGATGTTCTCTTGCCATATGTGCAATAAACAGGATTGAATACAGGATTATCAACTGGGAGAAAATGTTTGCAAATCATATATCTAACAAGGGGTTAATTTCCAAAATATATGAAGAACTCATACAACTCAACAACAACAAAATGAACAACCCAATCAAAAAATGGGCAGAGGATATGAACAAACATTTTTCCAAAGAAGATACACAGATGGCCAACAGGCACGTGAAAACATGTTCAACATCACTAATTATTAGGGAAATGGAAATCAAAACTACAATAAGGTATCACCTCGTGCCTGGCAGAATGGCTATATTTAACAAGACAAGAAATACAGAGTTTTGGAGAGAATGTGGAGAAAAGGGAACCCTCATACACTGCTGGTGGGAATGAAAACTGGTGCATCCACTATGGAAAACAGTATGGAGAGTCCTCAAAAAATTAAAAATAGGCCTGTCATATGATCCAGTTATTCCAGTTATTTATCCAAAGAAACATGAAATCAATAATTCAAAAAGGTATATGCACCCCTATGTTCATTGCAGCATTTTTCACAATAGCCAAGAGAGGGAAGCAACCCAAGCTCCCATCAACAGATGATTGGATAAAGAAGATGTGGTATATACATACACTGGAATACTACTTAGCCATAAAAAAGACAAAAAAGTGCCATTTGCAGCAACATGGATGGACCTTGAGGGTATTATGCTAAGAGAAATAAGTCAGACAGAGAAAGACAAATACTGTATGATTTCACTCATATGTGGAGGATAAACAAACACATAGGTGAGGAGAACAGATTGGTGGTTACCAGAGGGGAAGGGAGTCGGGGGAGGGCAAAGGGCACATGTGTGCAGTAAAGGATGGAAACTGGACTCCTGGTGACGAACACCATGCAGTCTACACAGAAACTGAAATATAAGAATGTACACCTGAAATTCACGTGTTATAAGCCAATATGACCTCAGTAAAATAATTAAAGAAAAAAAACAGGATTACCTTATAAATGAATATCTGTTTGTCCTATGAATGGCGTAATTTATGCCACTTAATTAAAAATGACAAGCAATTGAACAAACCATTGTCTCTAATGAAAATGACTTTTCTGCTCAAGGAGTCATATAATAAAATGACTTCCAACAAACTTTCAAATAAACTACTAGTGTCTGATTATTCTTTTCTGCAAAAATGAAAAGAGAAAAGGAGGAAATTTTGGGGTTAGAGAGGAGAAAATTAAATAAAACCAGCAGGATACATTGATATCATGTATATGGTACATATGTGTTTCCTATTTAATTTTTAAGTGGGAAAAAAAGATGGGTGGAGTTGTATTATCCCTGTGCAAATTCTCTCTAAACTAAACTAAAGACATTATGCTCTGACTCAGTACCACGGAATTCCTCCCAGAGTCACAAAAGAAGGCATATCCCCTGAGAACAACTGGGAATCACCCTGTGGATGGCAGGTGGCATTTTTATATTTATTTAAATTTAGAAGAGTAACAGATCATTTAAAAAGCCATTTTGTTACCGTATTTTTGCTTAACGATGTCCAGCGTATCTGTGACATCGGATGATGTGGTGTGTCTCCTGCACTGGCCGTGTCGGCTGAAAGGAGGCATCTAAACATTTTGATATTTAGAAAATAAAATGGTTTGTGGGAGCAGTGGCTGCATACCAATTTAGATTTCTCTCTCCCTCCTCATTAAATGCACGGCTGTGTCTTTTATTTACTTTCCTCCTCGCTCCACAAAGGGTTTAGGGCAGCTCATAAATATGTGCGAGACCTGTCACTCCTACACACGGGGCTGCTCAAGCATTTTGATGATTGTACATTTTAAAGTAAATGCAGAGACTTCTGTCTCTATGAATAGCATGTGTGTGTGCTTCTGGGAAAGTTTTGGGAATCATTACATTTTACCAACAATATTATTTAATTTTTACTATTTCATAGCGTCTAATGAACAATGGCATAAATTTTATGGAAACTATAGTTAAGCAAGCAGAGTTTGAAAACTGTTAGATATAAAAATTCTATTTGACCTGGAGAATTTGCATTGGTTTTGCTTTTACTTAATAGGGGATTTCATTGTCCTTTGCTTAGGCCTGTCTTTCCTTTAGATGAGGTTAAGGAAAGACAAAAATCTAACATGGTAAACACAATCTGAGTTTCATCATCAACACTTTCATACGAAGACCAGATAAACAACCAAAAGTAGATGTTGTCATAATGAATGACTTTGATTCATTGTGTTTCCCTGTATTATTTTTACTTTGGTAGGCATGCTATTCTTGCTTAAAAATAAAGTGCTATTAGTAATCAAAGATGTGAGTTGATAAGGAGTAAATCCATTTTTAAATCATGGTCTATTAGAGATCTTGCCTTACCTGGGAAAGGATTTAAACTTCAACAAGAATGGGTTAGAGTTGAACATATTGGAATGGGTTGCATTCTGGATGTTGTTTTCAATGGTTTGGCAGCCATCTTGTCAAATGAGCTGGGGTTCTACTGAGTCTGATGATGACAATACGAGGCTCCAAATGAGCTTCACAGGCTGGACAAATGGCTGGATCTCACAGAACGAAGTTTAACAGGAATAAACAACAAACACATAACCCTGTGCCTGGGTTCAGAAAACCAATTGGAAAAATAGTTCATATTGAAAATGCTGGGGAAAAATGACCTAGGTCTCTTAGGTAACAGTGAGTTCAAAATAAGGCAACAGAGTGATGGGGCTGCCTGAAGTCTAACAGGATTTAGGTCAATGTTGGAGTAAACTATCTAGGCTGAGGAAGACGTGACAACCCCACCCAACCTTCCACAGTGGTCAAAACTTTTTTTAAATCCTGAGTTCATGTCTAGGCACCACAGTTTAAGAGAGCATGCTTCAAAAAGCAAATGATGTGCTTAGTGAGAGGATAGATATAAAATCATGTCAAAAGAAGAAAAACTACAGGAACAGAAGATGTTTTATCTGCAGAAAAGAAGAGCTTTATTGTTAAAGAGGAAAAGGTTTATTCTCTCTACTGTCAAATGTATACAAGGGCCAATAGAGAGAAGTTTCCATATAAGGATGGACTTACTTATGGTCAATCCTGTGTAGACAGAATGGCTACCTCAGAGGATCAGCACCTCTCACCTGGAAAGGTGAGAGAGATGATCGACACGTTGGATTTAGATCTAGACCTTTGTAGTCCCTTCTGAATCTGGTATTGTACAATTCTAAGGATGTTTAGAATATTTACATATGTTTTTCTGGTATGCATACCTTCTAAAACAATCAGTTATTTTGGGAAATTTAGTGACATTACAAAACAAAAGCACCAAAGTAGCCTTTGTTATCAGTTAGACAAAGCAACTGGTTGATTGACTGGAAAATTCAATTTTGATGCTCAGTATCTAAGAGACATGGCTTGTTTTTCTGGTTATTGGGTCATCTTGCCTACAGACATGCCTTTTCAATTCTCAGTATACACAGGCAAAATGAATTACAACAAATACACATAAAAACATGATCAAAGCAGTTCGTGAAGTACATCAGCTGCAAAATTCCATTACAATCAGAAATTTTGTGTTGGTCGAGTTTATGTACCATTGTCTCTCTCCAGTCTTTCAACATACAATGAAAAATCTCTAGATAACAAATGCTTGTGAAGCCCCAGCCCATGGTTCACTTGTTTCCAAGAATATTTGATATTATAAAATACCCGTATGAAAAAATAAGTCAGTTCCTTGGAGTTTGTTTTACTAAGATTCGTAAAAACAATTCTATGATCCTTTTTTTTTCTTCCTATCAACACCCCCTCTATTTCATTTCTGCTAGCCACCAGCTGGCTTTTTTTTCCCACCACAAATGACTCTAAACTGCAAGATAATTGGACAAAAAGAGATTTGCTCCAAAAGTTACACGGAGCCAACTATGTCAGCAATGGAAAGAACTAGTACATTTTGTTTCAAAAATAAAAAAAATCCTAGATTTGGCAATTTGCCTACTTAATCCCCAGATTCTCTTGACTCCAAAATTTTAAGTGAAGAGGCTCACCTTTTCTTTTTTCATTTATTTCTAAAACTATGAGGTAAAAATTTGGGGCATCTTTAAATAGCACCTCTTGTCGTACTAAATTACATTAAAATGTAAAATGGAGAATATTAAATTGTAGTATAGTAGTGTATATATTTGTCAGCTAATTTAAACGTTTAGATGGTGTTGAACTTTTCATAACTAGGAGTCAAAATTATGACAAGAGTTTTGATATATTCCTTAGTTAAAAACTCTTGCTGTTAAATTCCATTAGTGTCTTGCTTTCTTCCCTTTCTTGATAGCTCAATATTATTACAAGGTACAGTTAGTTCCAGAATTTAGAAATCAATTACAAAAGCTCAAACTAGATTTGTCCAGCCAGAGTCATCTCAAACTGTCTTTCAGGAAATGAAACTTTAGGCAGAAAAGCAGGTGGCATGCTGTCCCCATAGCCTTATTTTCTCAAAGAATACAAGCCAGTTGAATCCACCACTTCCCAGGTAAAATACCTCCTAAGAACCGAATGTCTGAGGAGACTCTGCATGAACCTTTTTTTTTTTTTTTTGTGGGGAAGACCAGCCCTGAGCTAACATCTGTTGCCAATCCTCCCCTTTTTGCTGGGGAAGACTGGCCCTGGGCTAACATCCGTGACCATCTTCCTCTACTTTATATGGGACGCCGCCACGGCATGGCTAACAGGCAGTGCGTCCCCGGGAGCCTGGGATCCGAACCCGCGAACCCCGGGCTGCCAAGCGCGGACTAAACCGCTGTGCCACCGAGCCACCCCTGCATGAACCTTTTGCCTTAAGATATAAACTCTCAGGGTCATGGCAATAATGCATGAGGGATAGAAAATCATGTTGAAAGAATTTTACATCTTTAGCTCTCTGGGAGACAAAAAGAGAGGCTTCCCTGTCATCCTGTGTTCTAACAAATCTACCGTACTAAGGGCTCACTCTAAAGCATTTCAATGCTGACTGTGTTGTCTAAACAAAGAGCAAATTTGTACGTTCATAACACGCATTTTTGAAAAACAAAGGACTACTCAAATATGAGAACTTGTGGTCACATATCATTTTAATAGACATACTAAACACCATAACTTTTAATTCATGAAAGAGCTTAGGGTCTGCATGTTGCACAGGATTCAGTTCTATCCTAATTACTTTCTCAGAAAAGCCAGTGGAAAATTAGATGCATCCCACCAGGCAATAAATATATCACACTAAACAAAATTTAAACTAGAGAACAATCAATCCCTTTTTCTTTGTTCTTTCAAAGGAGAAGTGGATCAGACATTTTAAAAAAACATCAAGAGCATTTTATGGGAAATTCAGAAAAAAAACGATTTGGACTGAAATCAAAATGTTATGAATAGTACTTTCTAAGTAATGACACATATCAGCAGTATTTGTAACCATAAGAACAATGTGATAAATTTTAATCACTTGGGACTCCAGCTCTGTGGGAAGTGCTTACTACACAGACATCATTTATAGGTTTCCAGTTATGACCTACGTCTAAAAGACATTTTAATGATAACTGGAGAAAGTAGATAGATTGTCTTCCCAGAGTGTTGAAGTTCCTGCTTGTTGTCATCCTCAGCTCTATTAAAGAGCAGAGCCTTTCAAAGGTACTCTTCAGTCTGGCAATCAGGATGCAAGACCAAAGGGATGGAACTATCTAAGATAAAATATGCCAGAAACGTACACTCCTCAGGATTTCCTGTGGGAGTCTGACCAAAATAAAGCAATATTAATAAATATAAATTCTGGAACACTATTATCAACAGAAACAGGGTCTTGAAATGTACCCTTGAAATTCTTCTAGTTTCCTCAGGCAGGTCAACTATTTCAATGTAACTGTGCAAGATGTTCGACCTCCGTATGGGGACAATGCTTTAAATTATATTAAAGACTCAAAGATCCTAATAGATGTGCTAAAGGAAGGAGTTTAATTTGTTGGATGCTCTAAATTTTGGAGCTCACTCAGGGTCCTTTAGCCCCTTGACCTTAAAAACATGTTGGGACAAAAAAATGTTTCAAAGCATCTCAATATCAAAAAATATGCAATCTGCCAGTTTGCTTTTTATCTTTCCCACTGTCTTTGCTGCATTTTTGAAGAGAAAGGAAGCTCAGGTGGTGCAGAAGGAATAAAAGAAAGATAAAAGAAACAACCAAGGAGGGGCCGGCCCGGTGGCGCAGTGGTTTAGTCCGCGCTTGGCAGCCCGGGGTTCGCAGGTTCGGATCCCGGGCGCCCGCCGACACACTGTCTGTCAGCCACGCCGTGGCGGCGTCCCATATAAAGTAGAGGAAGATGGGCACGGATGTTAGCCCAGGGCCAGTCTTCCTCAGCAAAAAGAGGAAGATTAGCAACGGATGTTAGCTCAGGGCTGGTCTTCCTCACAAAAAAAAAAAAAAAAAAGAAACAACCAAGGAGGAGAAGACTTGTGTTCTTAAATCTTAGCACGCTCAGTTAGATTTCATCCCAATAATTTGAAAAACATGCCTTCGAATGTAGCTCAGAGCCAAGTAATATTTCCTGGTTTGAGTTTTCTCATGAGGCAAGTCCCCGTGGGACTCAAGTCTGGCCACTCTTGGCTTCCATACTGTCCAGAGCAATTAGGTCACCTCTCCCAGTCAGGGGGACACTGTTTTTGACTATTGTCCTTTCACAGCATTTGGCCACCAACCATGTAGGGGGATGAAATGACTTCTGGCTCTTTTCTTTCTGATTGCACTCAGTTTTGAAGTATTTTTTACACCCACAGAATATAATTTTCCTTAGTAGAGTTAAGGAAGGTATTATGCATAATACCCCACTCAAATCTAGCAATTTTGCAACCAATTGGGGTAACATCCTTTTTTTAAAAGGTTATTTGCCCAGTAGAACTAATCACAAATGGGCTTGATGTCTCCAGCTTTTGGCAACATCAGTAGCTACTAAAATCAGAGAGTACTAAGAATAGAAGGTGGGGCAGCAATCACAACACTGCCTTGGAGAGGAAGTAAATATCCATAAATCTAAGGAGGTTTCTGTTTTCTAGTTTAAAAAATTCTAAAGTTTGTTCTTTCAAAAAGTAGCTTCTTTAAAGGTGTGAATGATCAAAGTGGTAGCATGTCAAAGATAACCACCAGATGGAATCACCAAACATGTCACTAGAGCCTTATTTTGGACCTCTAAGGACTCTCAATATTACTATCTTTTTATTGTTTTCATATTAAAATGTAAGACCTGGTGTTAAACCAACAAAATCAAGTACTCAGAATCAAGGTTTGTTAGTGGACACATTGAAGCACCAGGATTCATGTCTTGTTAACTCTGAAGATGAGGCTAGATTCCAGCTGTTTTGACTATCCAATGTACAGCTCTGCTTAGTTCCACTAAACAACTGCTCTTAAGAAAGCATGTCCCTTCTCAACAGGGCTGAGCTGTGAGCACCAATGATAACCTGGCCCCAAATGAAGGACTCAAGTTCATCTAAGAGGTTTAAGTCATAGAATTTTCCAGTTTTAAGTGACCTTAGCAACCTAGACACTTCCCAACTCCTCCCATCCCACCAATGAGTGGTTCCATGACCTGCCTAGTCTTCCAACCCAGGTCTGCAGATTCAATGGTTTATTTTTTTTTTTTTGCTGCTATAAACCCACAACCATGGTTGATTTTTGTTGTAATTGTTATTTCTCTCTTTTTCTTTACTTTTAGTTTTTTAAGGAAAAACTCTTTATCTTAATGGAAAGTCATGTCAGTGGAAATGTTTTTCTAAATGCTTTTTATTTTCTCTCAATCTACTCTTTCAAGAACGCTTATCTTTTGAGAAAAACTCTGTCATGAGCTGAGTGTCTATAGAGCTGTTGAAAATGCTGAATGATCACGATACAGCAAAAGAATGAGGTTCAACACCAACTTCTTGGTTAGGCGAACTGATTACATTTTCTACAGATTAGCAGGGAGAACTAGTTACTTAACCGTGGCTATGGCTTAGGGTAGATGTGATAGGGTATCTACTAAAGAAGTCTTTTGAACTGTAGAACACTTTTAGTGTTTTGGTTTCAGTTGAAACACCATAGTTCTAACCCTATCTCTGTTCCCTCTTTTATGGCTGTGGATAAAGTTTAGACAAAGGAGCACTCCAATTATGTGTTTAACTCAAAGTCTCCATGAAGCAGGCAAATTCCAGTGTGCGACAAATTGTGCTATTTCAGATCACAAGACCTTTATTGCAGATCCTGGAGTTCAGACTAACAAAGACATAACGATAATAATCAGCTATCCTACAGGATAAGAGGAAATGAGGAGAAGGAAGAAGGTACATTATAGTTGATGGATGAATGATATCTCATAAATGACAGAGGTTCGTGTCCCATCCTGAGCACTAGCAGATTTATCAATTGCTTTTGACTTTTTCATTCACAGGGATGTTTATTGTTGAACAGTCAATCCAAACCACACTGTACTTTTGAACTTCCCATTCTAATGGGAAGGCCTTGTCAGAGAGAAATCTGAATTTGCAGGGATTTGAGAAGTGATGTAAGATACCACATACTGTGTTTTACAGCCTTTGAAGCCGGGACCCTCCCTGCCTATAACATACACATCATTCCAACACTCACAGGCTTAGCTGTGATGAACAGCTCCACTGAGACTGAAGTTATTTAACCAATGTCCCCGCCCCTGGCTCACCAAAAACCTCCTCCAGGAACAGGCCTCTTTGAAGGCCTCTGTGTTCAGGGGAGAGGTATGGCCACATCAGGTATGGTCAAGAAGCAATCTAGCTCTGAGTATCCACATGATTACTGCCTGGGAACCAGACCTGCAAGTGCTTCTAAATCCTTCGGAGCACAAGGATCAGGTTTCAAAACATGCGTCCTTAATCAGGAGACGTCTCTGCTTCAGCTCCCTTCATATTGTCTCCACAAGAAAACATCATCTGACTTGGTTGGGGCTGTGTGTCATAGATCCTCATGTGAAATGACATTTCTATTATTGAAAAACAAAAAGCATCTATACAAGTTCTATCCCCAAATTTCTCTTCCTTCAATTCGTTCAGTCTGTCAAAAACAAAACATGGCTTACCCAGGGTCAACAGGATTCTACTTGGGAAATAACGCTTTTGTTCTTTAACATAAAGATATCTTACTTTTAGGGCTGGTAGCTTCAATTTGCATGAAAGAATCACTAATTGACCCCTGATTTCAGTTTTAAAAGGACATGGTAGAATGTGAAACATCTTCCTTATTGTCAGAGTGGAAAGATTCAAAGCACACAATTTCATTTTCAAGTGAGACAGTTTCAGCCCTCTATTATTAATGACTGGAACTTAAAAAAACAACAACAAACCACTCAGATATTTTTCCAAGACTCACAATCTGAAGCCTTCCCATTTTGCCAAACCTCCCACTGGACAAGTAGGAAAGATAAACAAAGCAACAGGCCCCTGGGTTGAACACACGGACAAGCTCACAGTCCCGAGGATTCAAATGTTTCATCCCCGTATCCAATGTCTCCCAGAAGGACATCTAGTAGGAGGAAAGAGGAAGCAGGAGGTTAGGAACTTGGAAAGATTGGGCAGATAGTCAAAGCACTGGATAGATGAGGTAGCCTATAACTCATCAGTAGAGCGTCTCCCAGGGGCCCCGCAAACATCCAACAGCCGGCAGGGAAAGCAGGAATCTTCTGGCAGGCGAGGCTCGAATTAGGCCTGCACCCACTGGGTGTTGCTCAAGGTGTGTCAGGGACAGTCCGGGACACGCTGAGAATGTAAAGCCTTAAATCTACGTTTGCTGAATTGAAGACATGGTGAAAAATATCATTGCCATGACTGCTTTCACGCAAGAGGCAGAGGGAGAATGGCAGGGGAAGAAAATGCATCTCATGACATTTCACATGTCACTTAAAATTGATCCGGTGAGCATGCTCAGCAGGCAGAGGGTACCAGAGGCAGGCGTCAGAACAGTAAAAAGAAAGTCCCTTTGTTTTTGGTGAGGATTTTACTGAAAAGTCCTAAGGATTTCATGCTTATATTTACCTCCAAGGTAAATATCCTAGTGATAAACAGAAATCTGTTAGGGAAAGACGGATTTGTTTTGACAGTGCTCGTTCAGTCCATTAAGGAATCACTTACTACTCTATGGCTGTGTTTGTTAAAAAATGGTGCACTAAGCTTCTGAGAATTCACTGGACACATGTGAGCCCCAGACTCGCTCACATCAGCAGGATAACAGACGGTTTTGTCTGGAAGGTCCTTTGGGATCATCTCACTCGATGTTTTCAATCCCAGCAGACACAGTGCCCCTTTGAATTATAAGTATTTTGTACCATCCTCTTGACTAGCTGGAATAAAATTCATAGATAGTTTTTCCACCTGCACACATCATTCTTAAAACTTTAATAAATGCCCTAACTATCATAAGAAGGAGAAATAAAAGAAAAAATAATTTGTAATAAACAATATGCCTTCCAAAATGTGACATTAGGTGCAACTATGTAGAAGATACTCTGAAGTAGTCTGAGGCTTGCCCCTACTTAGAAAGAATGAGTTTGGATTTAAATGAAGACAATCTTCAAATGCACATTGTCAATACCTTCTTTTATATTGGCATTTTGAAATATGGGCTAAATAATTATATTTTTATAAATTCTTAGACTCACCATGAATGTGATAATGTAAAATATAGTGACATAGATGTATTTTATTGGCAACTCAAACACCGCAAGAATATTACATTTCTAGGTAAAGCAATTGGACCAAAATTTGGTTAAGATACTTTTTATTTTCATATAAAACAGAATTGGCTTCCAGGCCCAGATAATAATGAATAGGTTACTCCCCTACACCCGGGGGACATTTGAAAGCTGTGTGGACATCTTCGGGTGGGACTGCTCCATGTGGCAGAGAACACTGGGCATCCTTGGCTAGGCCCAGTCGACACCAGGATCACCCTCCTGTCTCAAGTCTCCGTGGGAGCCATAGTTGGTCATAATTTTCTAAACATTCCTGCACCCAGATGTTGAGAACTACTTTTCTATTCTAATCTTCTCAATCTACAGATTTAGAAATTGAGGTACCTAGGCTAAATCCTTTGATCAACATCACACAACTAGTTTGTGCCAGAATCAGGACCACTCATTACACTCATGGATGGATTGCTCCTTAATCAAATTATTTTCAAAGCCTCTAGGAAGCCTGTAACGGCTTACACCCTCACCCCCAGGCTCCATCCTGCTTTGTTTTCTTATACCCTGTAGTCTTCCCCTTGGACCCAAATTGTATACTCGTTATCCCCAACTGTCAATCTGCCACTTTGGTATTGTTTTTTCACATGTCCCACGCTCAAAGTGTCTTCTCTGATCATCTTTTCTCAGTGTCCTCTGTTCCACGAAGGATTCCCTCAGGCCCAAACCGGAAATGGTTTCTCCTTCTAGTTAACTTTTGTGGAAGTCCTTGTCCAGCCTGTGTCCTGTCACTCATTGACTTGCACCATTTTGAGCATGTGTCTACCCAGTAAACACCTCGACAGCAGAGCGTGGGCCTCACGCTCTTCGTGTTCTGTCCACTCTCTAACACAGAGTAGGCACTTAGAACTGCTTCTCATTTTCTATTGTTGAATCAATGCAGCATACATAGTCCTCAATCAAAGGGATGCTGCTCATTCATATTAACGTCTCTGGTTCATCCCTGCATGAGGCAATGCACAACTTCCAGCAGCATGGCTGTGCTGGGGAACATCTGGGAAAGAACAGCAGAGACATCAGTCTGGCTCACAGTGGTCAGGAAATGAAGTGGTTCATTCCTAGCAGCGGCCCATTTTGTGTTTTGGAGGCAGAGATATAAACAATGGCAGGCTCTGTTCAAGGCAGCTGCAGTCACAAATCTCCCAACAAGCTTCATATGTGCAAACTACAGAAAGGACTCCCGGTACCATATTGGGCTTCTCAGTCACACACAGGGAGTGGAGCAATCACTGTCAGCAGTGTCATCCTTGAATACGACACAGAACAACGCGTTCATATCCCACTTGCCATGTGAGTGAAGGTGGAAGAGAAATGGGGTAGCGTCGCTGACACCAGCTGGTCATTTGTTAGGCCGTTTATTAACCCTCTGCAAAATCTGGACAGAAATTTCATCCTTGAACACAAAAAAATTTTTTTAAGTTTAAGTAGAAAATAGCCCTCAAATTAAATCTGCACCAATTTTATAGATTCTATCTAACTTCAGGTTTTCTTCTTTCCAAGTGTCTGCTGATTCGTTGTCAGGTTGTTTGGGTTATCGCCTTCTCATCTGAACGTTTTATAGTGAGAGATGTGAGATCTAACATGATGTATGAGGCATATAAGTAATCAGGGAAAAATGTAGTTAAGCCCATGTATTCTTTGAAAATATGCATAAATATTTACAAATTATAGAGTTAAATCCAACTTTCTTGGTAAATGAAATATATTCCAATTCTTTTGTAAGTGAGAAACATCAAACTCTGGAAAGCAGTAGGACAGCAAAGCAAAAACACTGAGAAAATTGATTCACAACCCCAACAAAGCAATTGCACATAATTTTCATAACTTCTCTTGCTCTAATACCTTCATAGACTTCACTTCTGAGGTGTATTTTTGTATACCTGCAGGTAATACTGGTAAGAATTTTGATTAGCTGTATATCAGGGAGAGATGATCTAAGTCAATGCTTTCTTAATTGTTAAAGACACTATTTTTCATATTTCTGGCTTCTTGGGTTTGTGATTCATGGTTCATGATACCAAATTTCCAAACAGTTTAATTTATGACCAGTTTTCTTACTCTTCCTGGAATTTGCCTCAATATACAGAACTGAGAGCAGAGTTCGTCTGTAAGTCAGCAGTGTGGGCAATAACTGACCTTGTAGAAGAGGCCCTCTCTGGACTAGCCCGGTGAGCAGAGCACTTTCATTATTCACCGCCTTGTGTGGTTTGGTTAAATAGCAAATTCCATTTGGAAGAAATACTTTTAATTTAGACTCTTTAAATAATTACCTGTGGCTATTACATAAGCTTTAGTTAGTGTTTTACAGTAACTGACCAATCATCTAAAACACTGGAGAAAATGATACAGAGGATGGGTAAGCTCAGATTGGAGAGGGTGGGAAGGAGAGACATTATTGTATGGAGGATGATCTATATAAGTAATAAAAAGGATGGTTTTGTGTTATTCCTGACTAGAAGCTAAAGGTTAAACATGATTGGTAATGGTGTTGTTTCCTGTTTTATCAATGAACACAGTAGTTATTTCGGGGGACTCATTTCCACTCATAAGTGTCAGTTAGCTGGAGGGATACACATCTAACACTCAATGGCAGTTCTGTGCAGTAACTACAGACCACCGTGCCTGTCGGGTCATGCAGTGGTTTCCCTTGATGAATGATTAAGAATCCTTTTCAAGACAGATACAAACTTGTTGGATGATTTTGATTGAATCAGTCGGTTCCATGAAAATGGGCAGACACTCTGTGTAATTTTTTTAAAAAGCAATATGAATTCTTTTTTGACCTGAAATAACTAGTAATTTTAGTCAAGATAGGCAAAGTGGATGTATCTTTAGATAAAGACTCATAAAACTACGATGGTGGGTTCTGAAGGGAGCACATGCAGAGATGGGTGGAGGTGGAGTCCCGTGGTCTGTCTCCTGGCAATTAGACCCGTGGGCCTGGGCTGACTTTCAAGAGTGACATGTACACATTCCAGGGAAAAGCATCTTACAAGAACATTCTGTGGGATGAAAAAGAAAAAAGAATGCTAGTTTTCGCTTATTTACCATTAATAACGTTAGCCAGAGCAAAGGAATTTGGTGCTTCATACTCCTTTGCTCTAGATTATCAATATCCACCTCCAAAAATGATTTTTGGGCAGAAAATATATTGAGAATGCTTAGTGATAATACTTTTGTATTTGTAAACAAATCACCTGGGTCAATCTCCATGACCATCTACTGCATGGTACTGTACCAAGAATCCTAGGTTCAGGGCCCTTTGCAGGGCTCCAGGCACATGACCCATAACTGAAGGTCAAAGACACACTTTCCAGGCCTTGCTCCAGGTAAAACACCAATATGCAACGTGTCCTTACTGATAAGTTCAGACTCCTCATTAGGATGGAGAAGTCTACCTATTGTTTTTCATCCCAACCTTTCAGCTTCATGTCTAACACACAATTCAACACCTGCCCCTTCTCCGGCTGAGTTCATCTCTTCCCCCATGTACACTGGTGTTTCCTGCCTGTCCCAACTCTTCCACTCAAAATTCTGCCCATCTTTTAAGACTTATCTCAGATGTCACCTCTTTCAGGGAGAGTTCTCACATCCTTCCAGCCAAATCCATCTTATTCTCTTCATTGTTTTCATGCTTCGTACACTCAGTAAGTGTACAGACATTTCAGGGAAGGAGGAAGGGGGAAATAAATAGTTTTATCATGTATTCAAGATTTTTAACAGCACTTAAAAATAACTTTTATTGCTTCTTGTACCAGACTAATAGTACATATTCATTGAAAGTAAAAACAGTAATTCTACTAATACTTTAGTGTATATCCTTCCAGTACTTGCATCTATGTTTGTGGGTGAGTGTATAGGTGTAGATACATAATATTTTTACAAAAAACAAGATCACATGAGAAAACTGTTTAAATTGTTTCTTTTTCATTTACTAATATATAGTTCCACATTTCTAATAAAATTTTTCAATAACTGGACAGTATTTCATTGTATGGAGATGGCAAAGTTTACTTAACTAATGACTTATTTTGGGACATTTCAGTTTTTTCCCCAATTTTTGGGTTATAAACATCTTTATAGCAAAGGTATTTTTTCACATCCCTTCAAAAATATTTATTAGTTTTTTGCCTTGGCATACTGTGATAGTCATACTGTGATGTGTTGTTTTCTGTGGATAAATTAATAAGAATTTAAAAATCTGTGTCAAAATGTATGAATACATTGATTTCCCAATGTCCTCTTCAAATTAGGATATATACTTATTTTTACACCTTTACCAACAGGTTAGGGAATACCATATTACACTTACTTGATTTCCAACGGGATTTTACATGTAAAAATGTATTTTGGCTATTTTGTTTCTTTTTCTTTCTTCTTTTGTGAATTAACAGTTGTCATCCTTTGTACATTTAAGATATCAGTTGTTCATCTCTTTTTTATTGATTTGGAAAACTTCTTTATAGAGTAAACAGGTTAACCATTTGTCTCTCACTATATTGCAAATGTTTCCCTGTTTTTCTTTTCTTTACTTACATCTGCTTTTGCTGTTGTTGTTTACCCAGACTTAAAAAAATTTTTTTATGAAATCAAATCTTTCAGTCTTTCCTGTATGTCTTTTGCCTTTGGTATCATGCTTAAAAATTTTTTTTATACCCTCGAAGCTCTATAAATCACCACTTTTGAAAAATTGACGTCTGTATGGTTGTGGTGAATTTGTATAGCGTCAACTAGGCCAACTTGCAAGTACATTTCACAGAATGCCATTCCCTGCACAGTTCCCAGCGTGCTCAGATGAGAAGAGACATTTTGTACGAGATATGGAAGGTGGAAGCAAAGCAGGGACACACGCCTTTTATGCTCAGAAGGTTGGTGCAGGGTCACCAGGTGCTGTGGCAGCTCAGACATGTTGTCGCATATCTGCTAGCTCACCTGGTTGATCCCTCCGATCTTCCTTTATCTTTTCCAGTTCCTGGGCCAGGTGCATGTTTAGATCCATTAGGAAGAGCCCCAGCTTCTCCTGCAAGATACTTGTGCCATTGAATTTGGAGACTTGGGGTTGAGTTAAACTTGAAAAGTAATTACAGGAGATAAATATCTTTAAAATAAGGTCTGTAATCAACAACTTGGGATATCATTTTATGAAGTCTTCTTTGACATATTATTGTTTTCTTAATATAGCTCCTTCATATTTAAAAAAATACTAATATAGGTAATCTATATTTTTGTTGTTATTGTTTAGTAGGATCTCTCTCTCTATATATATTACTTCCATAGGTACATAGATATATAAGAGATCTAGTATTATTTTTCTTGGTATGTTTATCTCGCAGTCAGCTACTTTTCTGAAATCTATTAGTTTTAATAGTTTTTCAAACAATTCTTTTAGGTTTTCTGATAAATATGTACAAACAGTACCTTGTATTTTATTTTACGTTTGCAAATGTTTTTATTTTCCATGCTTTTGTGATAATTTAAAATATACAAATGATACTAATCTGCTTGAGTTTTTAGCAATGAATTTTGACTTAATTAGCTAGTATGGATAAGCCCGTAAGCATTGGACCTGCTTTCTGGTAAAGTTATGTAATTGATGCCAACCAGTGTTTTTCTAGGAGGCTGGACCAATAAGTAGTTGTAATTAAAGCCAAATATAATTAGTTGGGTAATATTTGGGTTTTCTAATCATTTGCATTTAAATTGCATGATAAAATCCGTGTCACGAAGCAGGCATCACAAAACAGCGGCGGGAGAGACGTGTGCATAAATGAAATGTCTAGCAGACTTTGTCCCAGGTGAGTGAAGAACCTGGTGCCCTGGTCCTTGAGGGTCTTGGGTGCCAAGATTTTACGCAGAAGACGGTGTGGTTGGCTTAGCCACCCCGAGGGCGAGAGACAGAGGGGAAACAGATTTAGGGTTTCTGGAGATCCAGCCTGTGTGCACACGCACGTGTGTGTGTGGTGTGTGTGTGAGTGTGAGTGTGTGACTGCAGTGTGATGTGAATGTAGTGTGAACGCTGACAGTGGACGGGGGCTAGTCTCGAGTTAATTGCAGAATAATAGATCGTATTACTAGTTTCTCCCTCCCGTTCCTTTTGCTCTTTCCACTCTACATTTGCAGTCAGTGAAGGAGCAGCTTGGGTGGTAATTAGGCTGTCTCTGCCCGCTGCAGGGGGACCCAGCTATCACATAACCCTTGTTTAGATCTCCCCAGTGTGGGATTTGATGCTAAGCCTCCTAATGGACAAGTAATAAACTCTCTTGGGGAGAGATCTTTTTCCTACCACTACTACAGCTTGGGGAGTGGTTTTTATTCTGTCCTCCAAAAATGACTCGTAGACGACCTCTACATCCAAAGCCATAGCTCACTGGGCTAGGCCTTTTTCATAAGAAGAATGGAAATTTTTCACTGAGGCACTTTCTCCACCCTAAATTCCTCGGCCTGGGCCATAGTCTCGGTCTTTTCGCGCTCAGCCTCCCTTGGCCTCAGATGACATGGAGAGAGGCAGGATCTGAGTTCTTTGTATTACTGGCCCAAATGACTTAATAATACATGTGTTAGAGAAGACTTGCTAGGTGATCAAATTCCCTTAGGTACTTTGCCTGGATTCTATTGGTTTGGGAAAAAAATATGAGTAGAATTTTTTAAATAATACATTTAAAAATAGATTGGAGCGGCCGGCCCGGTGGCGCAGCGGTTTAGTTGGCACTTTGGCAGCCTGGGGTTTGCGGGTTCGGATCCCGGGCGCCCGCGACGCTCTGCTTGTCAGCCCTGCCGTGGCGGCGTCCCATATAAAGTGGAGGAAGATGGGCACAGATGTTAGCCCAGGGCTGGTCTTCCTCAGCAAAAAGAGGAGGATTAGCAACGGATGTTAGCTCAGGGCTGGTCTTCCTCTCACACACACACACACACACACACACACACACAAAAGAAAGAAAGGAAAAATAGATTGGAAAATTATGCAAAAGAATTCTTTTGTGGGTTTATTTTTTCTAAATTGTGAATGGCTGTCTGGCCCTAAGTACCACTGTGAACTGGGCAAAGACTTTGGAGTTACCCAAGAGTTTCGTGGCAGGAGTCAGTCCAGATACTCATACGGCATATAACTCAGTTATTATAACACCAAGGTTAGGTTTATATTTATTCACCTGTCCTCACCTCCAGGAGTTTTATAGGAACCCTTGGCTTCTTCTCATCATAAAGGAAAAGAATGAAAAAAGTGACAAAGAGGGTGTTGCTGGCCCGGAGGAATGATTGACGGATGTTGCTGTGCAGATGTTAGGGAGAGCTCAGTGTGAGACACGTAGGGGCAGAGGCCCTCTCAGGCCCCAGATCTGACCGTGTGGCCTGCTGCCCACATGTGGGGCCTGCTTTGAATAGAGCAATAAGAGATGGGCATTTTTCTCCATGATCATGGCACAAAATTCTCATTGAGTTTTGACTTTGATACGTGGCAGAAGTCAGTTTGTGGCGCCGATGTTCTGACTGTAGTAGGCCTATCTGATGAAGCTTGCCTACCCTTAGTCCCACTGCGCATGGGACTCAGACCCCACATGGACAGCACCGAGGACTGTGGGTAGACATGAAGCCAATGTGGACACCCACTCTCGTGCCTACTTGCGCTCACATGTCTTCAACAGCTGCAGGAAGCATTTGCCCAGAAAGACATCAGGAATAACCTGGGGAGTGACCTTCAAGCAAGGGAGTCAGGGAGTCCCAACCTAAAAGCACAAAACATTGGATTTTTAAAAACTTATTTTAAAAAGTTTGACAGATGCCCTTAAATTGCATTTCCAGTGGTTTCATAACAGGGAAGTAGAGTCCTTTAGAGAAGACAAAAATCAATACTTTATTTTCTTGTAGAGCAAGGACATAAGTTAATCAGACCTATTGATTACAATGGAAAAACCCCAGTATTCTTGCAAATGCTAGTGAAATCCACTGATTTCATTAATTTAAATAGATCAGAAACAAAGCATTTGCGATATAAGGAGTAATTGGAATAGATGGATTATTTGATAAATTTCCCCCTCGTGCAGAAGTTATTTCTCCCCTTAATGTCAATTAATTCATTCATGCAATGAATAAGAGCCTACCATGCACTGGGCACTCTTCTAGTGCTGCAGAGATCACACAGTCCAAAGTCCCAGTCCTAGTGGAACTTACATTCTGTGGGAAGGCATATAATGAAAACTAAATAGAGAAATACAATATTTAATGTCAAAGTGGAGAAAGGAGGATGGTAGCTGATGAGACATTATTGTAGAGAGGATGGCCATAGAAGGTCTCTCTGAGTGAAAATTGAGGAGAGATTTAACAAGGGACAAATTGCATTAGAATGTACATTGTTATACCAAGATTTGTGTTATCTTGCAAGTATAAGACTCTATGATTTGGTAATATACAAGTATTAGATTAAAGAGAGACCTTTATGAGAGAGACCTATAATGTGATGGATATTCTTAGCCCCTGGCAAGAATAATTTTTAAAAATTGTGGTAAAAAATATGTAACATAAAATCTACCATCTTAACCATTTTTTATGTGCTCATTTCAGTAGTGTTAAATATATTCACATTGTTGTGCAACAGATCTCCAGAACTTTTTCATATTCCAAAACTGACACTCTACCCATTAAACACTAATTCCCCTTTCCCCATCCATCTAACCCTTGGCAACCACCTTTATACTTTCTGTTTCTGATTTTAACCATTTTAAATACTTCATATGGGTGGAATCATACAGTATTTGTCCTTCTGTGACTAGTTTATTTAACTTAGTATAATATCCTTTAGACTCATCCATGTTGTTGCATGTGACAGAATTTCTGTTTTTTTAAGGCTGTGTAGTATTCCATTGTATGTATCTACCACATTTTCTTTATCCATTCATCTGTTGATTGACATTTCTTCGCTATTGTGAACAATGCTGCAATAAACATATGTGTGCAAATATTGCTTTGAGATCTGGCTTTGAATTCTTTTGGATATATACCCAGAAGTAGGATTGCTGTATCATATGATAATTCTATTTTTAATTTTTTGAAGAACCTCCATACTATTTTCCATAAATGCTGCACCGTTTTGTGTTCCCATCCTGGTGCACAAGGGTTCCAATTTCTCCACATCCTTGCCAATAACTTTTGTTATTATTTTTAATAGTAGCCATCTGAATATGTGTGAGGTGATAGGTCATTGTGGTTTTGATTTGCATTCCTCTAATGATTAGTGATTGAGCATGTTTTCATAAGCTTGTTGACCATTTGTATATTATCTTTGGAGAAATGTCTATTCCAGTCCTTTGCTCATTTATTTTTTTTGTGAGGAAGACCAGCCCTGAGCTAACATCTGTAGCTAATCCTCCTCTTTTTGCTGAGGAAGACTGGCCCTGGGCTAACATCCGTGCCCCTCTTCCTCCACTTTATATGGGATGCCGCCACAGCATGGCTGACAAGCAGTGCATCGGCGGCCACACGGGATCCGAACCGGCGAACCCTGCGCTGCCAAGCGCGGATGAAACCGCTACGCCACCGGGCCGGCCCCCATTTTTTCTTTTTTGTGTGTGTGTGTGAGGAAGACGGGCCCTAGCTAACATCCGTTGCCAATTCTCCTCTCTTTTGCTGAGGAAGATTGGCTCTTGGCTAACATCTGTGCCCATCTTCCTCTACTTTATATGGGACACTGCCACAGCACGGCTTGACAAGTGACTAGTGGTCGGTCTGAGCCTGGGATCCAAACCTGTGAACCCCAGGTCACTGAGGCAGAGTGCATGAACTTAACCACTACACCACAGGGCTGGCCACCTTTGCTCATTTTTTTTTTATCAGGTTATTTGATTTTTTTGTTGTTGTTGAGTTGTAGGAGTTCTTTGTATATTCTGGACATTAATCCCTTAGCAGATATATGATTTGCAAATATTTTCTCCTATTTCATAGATTGCCTTTTCACTCTGTTGATTGTTGTCCTTTGATGCACAAAAGTTTATAAATTTGATATCCATTTGTCTATTTTTGCTTTGGTTGCCTGTGCTTTTGGTTTCTTATGCAAGAAATCACTCCCAAATCCAATTTCATGAAGATTTTCCCCCATGTTTTCTTCTGGGAATTTTGTGGTTTTGAATCTTCTGTTGAGGTCTTTAATCCATTTTGAGTTAATTATTGTATAAGATGTAAGATAAGAATCCAAGTTCATTCTTTTGCAGGTAGATATCCAGTTTTCCCAACATGATTTGTTTAAGAGACTGTCCTTTCTCCATTGTGGATCCTTGGCACCCTTATTGAAGATCATTTGACCGTGTACGTAAGGGCTTATTTCTGGACTGTCTATTCTGTCCCATTAGTCTATATGTCTGTATTTATGTCAGTATCACACTTTTGATCACTGTGGCTTTGCAATATGTTTTGAACTCAGGAAGAGTGAGTCTTCCAACTTTGTTCTTCTTTTTCAAAATTGTTTTGGCTATTTGGTGTCTCTTGAGATCCCATACCAATGTTAGGATGGATGTTTCTATTTCTGCAAAAAAATGTCATTGGTTTTTTTCATTGGGATTGCACTGAATCTGTAGATAGCTTTGAGTAGTATTGGCATCTTAACAGTATTGTCTTCCAATCCATGAACATGGGATGTCTTTCCATTTATTTGTCTTCTAAAATTTCTTTCACCAAAGTCTTGTAGTTTTCAGTGTACAACTCTTTCACCTCATTGGTTAAATTTATTCCTAGGTATTTTATCCTTTTTGAAGCTATTGCAAATGGAATTATTTTCTTAACTTGTTTTTTGAATTGTTCATTGTTAGTGTGTAGAAACATGAATGATTTTTGTATCTTGATTTTGTATCCTGCAACTTTGCTGAATTCATCTATTAATTCTAAAAGTTTTTTAAATGGAATCTTTATGATTTCATACATATAAGATCATGTCATCTGCAAACAGATAATTTTACTTCTTCCTTCCAATTTGGATGATGTTTATTTCTCTTTCTGCTTAATTATTTTGGCTAGAACTTCCAATACTATGTTGAATAGAAGAGGTGAGAGGATGCATTCTTTCTTTATTCCTGATCTTAGAAGAAAAGCTTTCAGTCTTTCATCATTGAGTATGACGTTAGCTGTGGGCTTTTAATATATGGTCTTTATTATGTTGAGGTACATTTTTTCTATTCCTAATTTGTTCAGTGTTTTTTATCACAAAAGGGTGTTGGATATTATAAAATGTCTTTTTTGTGTCAATTGAGATAATCGTGGTTTTTGTCCTTCATTCTGTTAATGTGGAATATTACATTGGTTGATTTTCATGTGTTGAAGCATTCTTGCATCCCGGAGATAAATCCCACTTGCCAAGGTGTGTTTAATCCTTCAAATGTACTATTGAAATCTGCTTGCTAGTATTTTGCTGAGGATTTTTGCACCAATATTCATTGGAGATATTGGTCTGTAGTTTCCTTTTCTTGTAGTATCTTTGTCTGGCTTTGGTATCAGGGTAATGCTGGCCTCACAGAATGAGTTTAGAAGTGTTCCCTCTTATTCAATTTTTTGGAAGAGTTTGAGGAAGATTGGTGTTAATTCTTTTTTAATTGTTTGGTAGACTTCTCCAGTGAAACCATCTAGTTCCAGGCTTCTTTTGTTGGGAATTTTTGGATTACTGATTCAATCTCCTTACTAGGTATTAGTCTGTTCAAGAGTAATTTTTTAAATGAATTTTAGGGAGATACAATTTGCATGCAGTAGAATGTACCCAAAGTTCAATGAATTTCCTGACATTAATGTTCTAACAGTTCACAATTGTATTTTTGAAAACTTTTCTCTATATTAAGAACATCTTATTACATAGAACCTCACTAAGAGTCCATCAGCAGAATAAATATAATCTAACGATGGAAACCACAAAATAGGGCCCTTAAATTAGGCCCAAGGTGTAGAGAATTTACCCGAGAAATTGAAAAAATTACAATACTTTCCAACTTTTGTAAAGAACTGAGAACTGAAAGAACACTGATGGGGTCTGAATCAATTTAATTAAATAAATTTAAATTTCACAGCCATTTGTCAAATATTTTCTATGTCTGAGGCACCATGTTAGGCATTGGCGGGATCCAAGTACAAGAGACTGTCCCTATTTTAAGAAGCTTAAGTGGAGACTGGGAGGTAAGCATGTAAACAGCCAACCATAATGCGAGAGAGAATAGTCACTAAAGAAGAAAGTGTGAGTAGTGCTGTGGGATAGGACAACTGACAATATGTGTGTGTGCGTGCACGTGTGGGCACGCGTGTGAGCACACGTGTGCATGTGTGTGAGAACATGCATGTGCGTGTGTGTGGGCACATATGTGTGCACGTGTGTGTGTCAGTGTGAGGAGGTGAGGATCGATCTCCCCATGAGATCTCACTTAAGGGCACTATAATTGATTGACTATTAATAATGGTTGATTCTTTCTTATTGGTAGCAGCCCTGGGGGAGGTAATTCTGCTGCCAGGTTATAAAAGTAAGGCCCATGGGACATGATCTTGGAATCGCACAGAAGATGAGTCGCAGTAGCAGACAATCTGAGTTCCAACACTGGGACTCTTGGCTTGATGCTGCTGAATTCTACTTCTGAAGCCTTTCTTTTTCAAAGCTGAATGTTTAAGACTCCTCAGTACTGAATCCTCATTGAAAAGCAGAGAATCAGAGGAGGAGGAAAAGAAGGAGGGAAAACAGTTGACAAAAGGAGGGATGTATTTATTTGCTAATTGCAGCTGTAGGTGGGATCATTGTAAACGCCAAGGCTGGGGTGCTCACGCTCCAGTTCTGTGCGTGCGCTTGTGGGCAGCACATTTAGAGCTGGAGGCTCTGAGCAGACTGAGCAATTCACAGAGAAGCAGTAAAAACAGCTAATTTCCAGGGTAACACACTTTCCTGGTGTCCTCCTCCCTGGACATTTCTTCTCAGTCTCCTTTGCCAGGTCTTCTCCCTCTCCCCATCTCTGAAATGTCACTTCACATTAGGTATCTGGCTTTGGCTTTTTTTTTTTCTTATGCCCTATGTTCTCCCTGGTAGGTCTCATCTATTTCCATAGCTTCAACTCTCTCTCTCTCTAATCCATTCGTCCATCCAGTCCCTAATCCATATACTGAATTATCTATTTGACATCTTCACTTGGATGTCCACAGATGCCTCAAATGAACATGCCGAAAAGTGATCTCATTATCTCTATTTCCCTATTCCAAATCTGCCGCTTTTCTTTTGTTTCCTCGTTCAATAAACGATACGTTGTTCATCAATCCAAAGCATTCTCAGCAGTATTCTTCATACACCCCTCTTCCAAACTCCCAACATTTGATCAAACATCAAATCCTGCTGCCTCTATGTCGTTGGTACCTCTCAAATTTGTCCACCTCCCTGCATCCCCATTGCTTCTACCCCAAACAAAGCCACCAGCGTCCCTCCCATGGCTTATTGCAAGAGCCTTCTGAGCCCCTGGCCTCAAGCCTTGCCGCTGCCCACCTATTCTCCACACTGTGGTCTTTCGAAAATGCAAATCTGACCATGCCTCTTCCGCCCTCCACTGTTCTCAAGGCAAAAACTAGGTCCATAACATGGTGCACAAGACCCTTCACTAGCTGAGCCCTGCTCCCCTTTCTACACTTGTTTCTCGCCCCATTATCCTCACGTCTGCTCTTTATGCTCCAGATTTCTCTAGTAGTTCCCGTATTTCTAAGAGCTCCTTTAAGCATCATTTCAGTGAAGTGTTCCCTGGATACTCTTCCCTTCAGTTCAGGTTGAGTGCTCCTCCTATGCGCTTCCATGGTGCAGAGCGGCTCCTCTCCCTGGTGTCTTATTGTGTGGAGATTGTGCGCTCGCCTGTATCTCCCACTGAAATCTAAGCTTCAAGCGGGCAGAGACCCTGTTTTATCAACCATTTTTCCCTAGTACCTATCATATACCGGGCACTCAATATAAATTTATTGATCCAATGAATAAATTGCAATGTGTTCTAGAAATGTTAAAGAAAACACTCTGTCCAAACTGCCAGTGGCTATCAGGCATGCCCATACCCTTTTGCCTAATTCTCTCCTCAATCTCCTGCAGGTTTTTCTTACTGTCCCTGTCCTCGCTTTGCAGAACTGATCCCAGGCTAGATCAGAGCGTATATTGGTTTGCTAAGAGATGAAAACCTAGTTCTCTCAATACTTTCAAATCCTGATGGAATACTCAAACCTCTTTGAGACTCCATCTATTTCTCCACTGCTTTATCATATTTTTACTTCTTATTTATTCTTTCTTTAACTTATCTGTAAAAGAGGAGAAGATGGAGTAGAGATTTCTGCTTCTCATACTTTGTTTCCAGAATAATTTTACTTGCCTTCCCTTTTTCCAAAGCATTTTCGTAAAGGTGACAGATTATACATATTACTCTATCTGAGTAATTTTATAATTCAGAATTACTATTTGACTACTAAGCCAGAAGTCTGAGACTTTTTGTTTTTTTTTTTAAAGTTTGTGAGGTTAGTAGAGCTTTTAGCCACTTTCCCTGTCTATTACATCTTTGTGCCACTTTATAATAATAAACTGCCTCAGCCTGTGTGAGGGTCCTAGACTCATGTTTAGATTTCTAAGGTAATAAGTTCAAGGAAAACTTAGCTGAGGTCTTTATACTCAAACCACTCTGCCTCAGTGTTTATACTTTATACTAAACATGTCTATAATATTATATATTTTATACTTTTACATTTTTACAAGGTTTTGATGACAAGGAATGCCACATCTGTATATCTGAAAGTGGCACTTACTTCCTCGCATGTAGGATAAGTAGACTTTTTATGACATCGTCATGTATTTAATTAGTTTTGGCACGTCAGAATTCATCCTCTCTAATTGAACACATAAATATTTGGAGACTGTGGGTTGAATAGTGATTCTAATTCTAATATTTTTGTGATAAAAACCTTTCCAACAGGAATAAAGGGATGTCACATTCAGTTTATAAGCCAGGTAAATATTAACTGCTAGAGGTCTGTAATGTCTCAAAGCATTATAGTTGTGTTAGAAGGAGCAATGCTGCATACTGTGTATTTATTTTAAATTTATAGTTCTTCACACCAGCATGGGCTTTCTTCCCCTTTACCTCATTCTTATGTAACTTAAATAGAGATTACATCAATATTTCCTGTTTTTATGAACAAAATATCTCAGGTCACCTATGAGGATAGGGTTCCTTTCCTTTGCATGTACAATCTAGAATAAAATAGAGCAAATCCCATCTGGGCTTATTTTCATAAACGAGTCCCCATTATGGTAGCCTCCAGCTCATAAGAGTTTGCCAGGGCACTGGCTCCCAGATTCTCAGGACTAGACTCTTAAGTTCTTATGCACCACCCTCCTTGTCGTCTGCCATGCCATCAGCCCCTGGAAGATTCCTTCATTGCTATGTACAACTGTCCTGCCCGGATGACCACTGCTGCTACCAACACTCAAGCATGGGGGTGTGGGGGGTGGGGGAGAGTTGCCTCTTCCTTATAGTATTTTATAGTTCATCATCTCTGATTTCTACTTCTGTTATGGCTGAGTGAGCTCCTACTGGACCCAATCTTCTCACAGATAACGATTGTAAACTCTGAACAAACCACACACAACAAGAACAGCCACCTGAAGGCACTGATGAGTGAACAAAAGCAGGCAGATTCTGGAGGGGAGTTGACACCAGGAAGAGAGGAGCAGCATGGGGTGAGTTGCTCACTGTCTATGGCTTTTAGCCTGAATGCAGACCAAAGTTAACGCTGTACTTCGTGGCTAAAACTCCAATGGATACATGTAACTTAAAAGCTTCTGCATAGCAAAGAGAACAATCAACAGATTGAAAAGACAACCTATGGAATGGGAAAAAATATTTGCAAACCATATATATGATAAGGTGTTAGTTCCCCAAATATGTAAGAAACTCCTACAATTTGATAATAAAAACCCCCAATAATTTGATTAAAATACGGACAAAGGATTTGAATAGACATTTCTCCAAAGGAAACAAATGGCCAACAGGTATAGGAAAAGATGTTCAAGATCACTGATCGTTAGGGAAATGCAAGTCAAAACCACAGTGAAATACCAGCTCACACCTGTTAGAATGGCTGTTATCGAAAAAACAAGACAAGTGTTGGTGAGGACGTGAAAAAATGGGAACCCTTGTACACTGTTACTGGGGATGCCAAATGGTGCAACTGCTATGAAAAACAGTGTAGTAGTTCTTAAAAAAATAAAAATAGAACTACCTTATGATCTAGCAATCCCACTTCTGGGTATTTATTCAAAAGAATTGAAATTGGGATCTTGAAGAGATACTAGTCCTCCCATGTTCATTGCAGAACTATTCACAATAGCCAAATGTGGAAACAATCTAAAGTCCATTGACAGATGAATGGATAAAGAAAATGTGGTCCATACCTACAAAGGAATATTAAAAAAGAAGGAAATTCTGTAGTTTGTGACAACATGGATGAACCTTGAGAACATTATGCTAAATGAAATGTCAGTAACAAAAGGACAAATACTTCACAATTCCACTTATATGAGATACCTAAAATAGTCAAACTTACAGAAGCAGAAAGTACAACAGTGGTTGCCAGGGATGTGTGAAGGGGGAATAGGGAGGTGCTAGTCAATAAGTATAAAGTTCAGCTATGCAAAATGAACCAGTTCTAGGGATCTGCTATACAACACTGTGTGTATAACAATACTGTAGTGTACACTTAGAAATTTAAGAAGTAGATCTCATGTTAAGTGTTCTTACCACCCCCTTAAACACAAAACTCCAGTAGAAAACCCACAGTATTTCTGCCTTAAGAATCAGAGGCCAAAGTTCAGAGCAACCACAGCTACTGGAACGTGAATGAGTGAGGAGGGAGTCCTGGAAAGGAAAGAGCCAGAGAAAACACCTTATTCTGTGTATAAATTCTCCCCAGATCTCTGACAGACCCTGAACAATGCATGCATAAGACAGACTCAAAGCTTCTCAACTAAAGACAAAAGAATTGAACTGGGTTTTGTGCCATCATTTGCAGTTTGGGTTCAACCAAGTTAATTGCTTGCCCAAACAAACAAACAAACAAACATCCTCTTTAGAAGATTATAACAGAATCTAGAATCTCCATGATATAACACTAGCAATGCCTAGGATAAAATCCTGAGGTGGAATAGATGTTGAAATTTGTTGGCAAGGATTTTAAAACAGCTATTTTAGCTATGCTCAGGGACACAAAGAAAAACATGTTCACAATTAGTGAAAAGTAGGAATTTCCAGTGAATAAATAGAAAATATTAAAAAGAATCACATGAAAATTGTAGAACTGCAGATACAATATCTGAGAGAAAAAAAGTTGGCAAATGAACTTACCAGCAGAATAGAGATGGCAGAGGAAAAATCCAGTAAATTGGAAGATAAGTCAGTAGAAATTATTCAACGTGAAGAAAGAGAACAATTGAATGAGTGGAGTCTCAGGAACTTGTGCAACAGTATCAAAAGGTGTAATATATGTGTAACTGGAGTTACAGAAGAATAGAGAGAAAGAACAGGGGCAACAAATACAATGGCTGAAAAATTTCCCAAATCTGCACGTTGAAGAAGCTCAGCATAACGCATAAATGATAAATAAGAAGTTAACCGTCCCTGGGCACATCACACACTACTGAAAACTAAAGATAAGTAGAAAACATAGAAACATCCAGGGAAAAATGACATACTACATACAGCAAAACAATGATTCGAATGAAAGCAAAAAAAGACGTTTCCAGATGGAAAAATAAACTAAGGTTAATTTTTTTCTCCCAGCAGACTTGTACCACATGAAATACTTGTTCTTATGCAGTACGAGTAAGATGGTGCTGTGACTTCTATTACCAAAGTTAATTATAGTGGAAGAAAATGGAAGCAGAAAATAATTTATATTATTTCTAAGTTCCAGACTTGTTCTAGGACAAGGAATGACTAAATATGGCCTGTGGGCCAAATCTGGCCTGCAGCCGGTTTTTGTAAATAAAGTTTTATCATAACATAGCCATGCCCGTTTGTTTACATATTGTCTACAGCTGCCCTCACTACAATGGCAGACTTGTTTAGTTACAGACCATATTGCCAAAAAAACGGTAAATATTTACTATTTAGCTTTTTGTAGAAAAAATGTTCTAACCTCTGTTCTAGAGTTCTTGACCAAGCTGACTTCCCAGTCTGTCTTCGCACCAGTGTGAGCCACTGGGTATCCCCATAAAGCTGAGCCTAGGCCAAATGACACTGGGGTCCAGAGAGGAGAGCACATTTATTTTCACTCCAAACTAAGGTCCACCTGCCACATCTTATTTCATGGTCTTGTGTTGAACTGTTCTTTGGATGATGTAAACAAAAATGTCCTTTCCCTTGAGGGGAAGCTCATCCCTCACCTTTGGAAATGCGTGGTTCTATGGACCTGATGGAATAGTCACAAAATGATTTCACAACGGAGTACTCTCTAAATCTGGTTTATTTGGGCTTGAATAACACTACACAGGTTTATCAACATGCAGCCAAGATAAGGTTGCTCGGACTTCAGCCTAGTCCTTTTCAGTCTCTCCTCATCAAAGATTCAAAAATTCTTAAGAGTTGAGGCTTCCTCAGGGTTAACTTTCATACATATGACAATATGCACACTTATAGTCCAAAGGCATATCTGTTTATCTTCACTTTACAGAAACGTGTAATTTAAATAAAGTAGTTCACATATGAAGTCTTACACAGTTATTTAACTGTACCTGTAGGGGAAGCCAGGAGGTAGCTGTCAAGTGGCACAGAAACGTAGCTGACTCCTTGGCAAGGCTGTTGGGCCTCTCAGGGCAGACAAGTTATCTTCCTGTGTAGCCAGGGCTACAATCTGTGTTGCTCTGATTATATTTGTCATTATACAACACTGAACACTTCCCTGAGGAGAGTCTGGTGGCCATTTTCGCCACCCAGCCACCCATGCTGCCATGAACATGGATTGTGGGTCTTTATTCTGTATGTTTCCTCTCTGTCACACACCTGGTATGGATACATGCGTCTTCTTACAGTTGCAAGGTATAGCTCAGCCCCCAAATAACTGTGTGCATCTTCAAGGAGAAGGAAATATTATTTCACACATTCCTTGAATTTCTTTGCCACGAGAGAGACTCCTCATCTTCTTAAGTCTACTCCGTCTTCGCAGAACCACCTTCACCTATTCATCTCTTTATCCTTGGAAAACAGCAAAAGTACACTCATTAGGAAACTTAATTAATTTTTTTCTTTTGGTTCTCAAAGAGTAGATAATTGTGTTAAACGTCTGTCTCAGTTCCTGGCACACTCTCATCCCCATTCAAGTGGGAGTTTATGTTATTTAATTTTATTTTTCCTTTTTCCACAGACCAGCATTTTGTTTATGAAATATATCTTTGAATATATATGTGTATTCTCATAAAATATATATTGCTTTTGTATGTATATTTTATTTTATAATGGTGTTGTGCTATAGAGCTTGTTCCTTTTTTTTTCTAAATGGTCAACACAATGTTTTTTAAGGTCTATCCATATATCACGTATATATTTAGTGATGCTATTTCTAATTGCTGCATAACGTCACACAGTGTGTACACATCTACCATATTTACTTCCAATCTCCTAATTATGAACACTTATGATGCCCCTGAATAGCACCATGAAGAATATTCCTGTTCAGTTTCTTTAGGTGTCTGCCCCAAAGTGGAATTCTTGGGTTATTACATCAATGGAAATTGTTCTCCAGGTAGGCTTTCACCAGTAGTGCATGAAATTTCCTGTTTCCAAATTTTACAGTCTTTTGGCATAAAGTGGTATCTCGTTATTATTTTCGTTTCTTTTTTCTCTGATATCCAGTGAGGCTAAGAATCTCTACATATTGAATGGTTGTTTTCCCTTCTGTGAATTGCCACTTTATATCATTTGTTTATTTTTCTTTGCATTTCTTGCTTGTTTATTTTCTTTATATTCCTCTATTTTCCTTGTGTATTCTGGATACTAATCCCTTGTCAGTTTTAGATATTTGCAAAT
Organism: Tapirus indicus; assembly: GCA_031878705.1. Lineage (NCBI taxonomy): Eukaryota > Metazoa > Chordata > Mammalia > Perissodactyla > Tapiridae > Tapirus > Tapirus indicus. Next base: position 52,754,127 of record CM062933.1, on the reverse strand, counting down.
ATTTTCTAATAATCTGTCATTCACATATTAAAACTTTCATGTGGTGTGTTTTGTTGAATTAAAAACTTAATTGTAATAAATTTGATAAGTATCTTTTTTTCCCAACTTAGAGTCTGTGTTTTTGGAGTCTTATTTAAGAAGTTCTTCCACGTATCAAAGTTACAAAGATATTGTCCATTTTCTAAGCTTTATAGATACATCTTTCGCATTTAGGTATTTAATCTATCTTGAAATCATGTTTGCAATATGCTGTAAGATTGAAATCCAGCTTTCTTTTCCTCCAAAAAAGCAAGTCAATTTCCCAACCTCTCAGCTATGCAATCCATTTTTCCTCACTGTTTTGTGGTATAGTCTTTTATATATGGAGAGTGTCTATAAATACATGAGCCTGTTGGTGAGCATTCTGTTTTGTTCCACTAATCTATTTAGCAATCCCTGTACTGATTTCTCATTGTTTTTATTATTGTGGTTTTCTAGTGCATCTTATCTCATCTTATCTCCCCCATATTTGCTATTCTTGCTCAAATGCACTCAGCCTTTCTTTTGATAGTTATTCTTCCATAATATTTAGTATAAATATGTCAGATTCTTCAAAATTTTTATTTCAAACTTTTCATTATCTTTCCTGGTTTAAGTCATGCCATTCATGAACACAGTGTCTTTCCTTCATTCATTGAGGTCTTCTTCTGTGTCCTAAAATTGAACCGTAAAAATTCTCCATGAAGTTCTGGTGTATTCTTTTTAGATTTATTCCTAAATCCTTTCTGTGTGTTTGTTTTTGTTACGGTAGTGAATAGTGACTGTACTAGCTGGTACTGTGTCAACTTGGTCAAATTGGAACTATGTTTCTGAGAATTCCTTTCCCTGTGTGTTTTTAGGTTGGCTAGCATTGGTCAAAAGAGGAATTTGTGTGAGATGTAGAAGCTGACGTGAGGAGCAGCCACTACTCTCTGAAGGTGGTTTTGGTGCGATGCAGCGACAGACGGACACTGGTGTCGTTGCATGCCAGCTTATTTTCAGTCTTGTCTGCTTCAAGCTCAGTTCTTCCCGACTGCCAGCACTTGACTAACAGCATTCCTACCACCAGATATTTGGCAGCAAATCCACAGACGTGGTAGCAACACAAAGGCATAGCTTCTCACGGACCTCAGGAGCCTTCCCTTCACAGTCTGATTTAGATGGCGGAACACGTTGGGATTTTCAGATTGATTGGTTGGTGACTCTTCTGGTCTTCCAGACCCTTCCCCTCCTGGGCCCTTGCTTCCCCATATCCTCCCACAGTGGTGTCAGGTCTAATTCCTACAATAAATCCTTATCCCATAACTCATTATGGTTCTGCTTTCTGGATTGAACCCGGACTAAAACAGTACTTGATTTTCTTATGTACTTTTTCTGGTGGTTTGCTATTATTGATTTCTATTTCTATTTTTTTATTGCATTATGGTTAGAGAACTTTGATCTTGAATCTTTGGAAGTTATTGAGATTATTTTGTGGCTCAGAACATAGCATTTTCAATAAATATTTCAGGAAATCTCAAAAAGAATATATATTCTATGCTTTGTACTAGTTTGAGTTTACTAAACATGGTATTCACATTTATAGATTTTATTATTTTTGTTTGCTTTATCAATCAAGAGAAATAGTGTTAATATACCTAATTAAATTGTTCCTTCTGTCTCTCTGGAGTTATCTCAGTTGTTCTTTCATATATTTTGAGACCATATTGTTAGATGCGTATTTATTCAGGATAATTAAAATTTTTTGATCAGTTACTTACTTTACTCATAAGTAATATCCTTCTCAGTCCTTTATGATGTTTTCCATCTTACATTTTACCAGACGTTCTTTTGGTTCATATTTTCATGATATGTCTTTGCCTATTCCTTTATTCTTTATTCTGTGTCCTTTAGTTTTCAGTGTATCTTTTGTTGAAATCATGTCTCTAGATATTTTAATCCAGTTTTCAATGTCTCTCTGTTTAGATAAAGCCATTCATACATTGAGTAAATATTTTTTGAATGCCTACTATGTGTCAGACATTGATCACAGATAAGAATCTCTGCCCCATGGATCTTGTGTGCTAGTTGGTGCAGACAGACACAAACAAAAAGTACAAGTAAAATATATAGTATATTAGATAAGTGTTGTCGAGAAAAATAAGACAGGAAAGTGAAAGTAATGAGGAGAGGGTTGTGCTTTCTGTTTCCTTACAGTAGATTGATTTGGGGGGGGGAAGTTAATAAATAACATAATGTACCCTTTTGTGTTTGGCTTCTTTTGTGCAGCATAATGTTTTTGAGATTTATCCGTGGTGCGTATATGAGCAGTTTTGTTTCTTTTTATTGTATTCGATTGGAAGAATATATCACAATTTGTTTATCCATTCACCTGTTGATGGATATTTGGGTTGTTTCTAGGTTTTGACATTTATGAGTAAAGGTGCTATAAACATTTGTCTACAAGTCTTGGTGTGCACATATATTTTCACTTCTTTTGGGTAATACTTAAGAGTAAAATTACAGAATCATATGATCAGTGTAAGTTTTCTAAAATGGTTGTACCATTTTTAATCTCCATGAGCAATGTATAAACATCTCATTTGCTCCATATTCTCTGTCCAATTTCTATTGGGTTGTTTGTCTTCTTATCACGTAAAGAGTTATATAAGGAGTTCTTTATGTATCCTGAACACACATTGTTTTTAAGTAGGGTTGCCAAATAAAATACAGGCTATTCAGTTAAATTTGACTTTCAGATTAATGATGAATAATAATATGTATGCCCCAAATATTACATGTGACAAACTTACAGTAAAAACCATCCATTGTTTATCTAAAAGTCAAGTTTGAGTGTCCTTTATTTTTATTTGTTAAATCTGGCAACCTTATTTGTATGATACATGTATTGAAAATGTTTTTCCCCATTCTGTAGCTTGTATTTAATTTTCTGAACAGTATCTTTCAAAGAGCATTTTTAGTTATTATATAAATCCAACTTATTAACATTTTTCAGGAATTCATGATTTTATATCCTATCTAAGAAGACTTTACCTACCCCAAGGTCACAAAGATTTTCCACTTATGTTTTCTTCTAGAATTTTTAGAGTTTTGTGTGTTTTTTTGGTTGAGGAAGATTAGCCCTGAGCTAATATCTGTGCCCATCTTCCTCTGTTTTGTATGTGGGACACTGCAACAGCCTTGCTTGATGAGCGGTGTGTAGGTCTGCACCTGGGATCTGAACCTGCGAACCATGGGCTGCTGAAGTGGAGCATGCAAACTTCACCACTACACCACTTGGCTAGCCTCGAATTTTTATAGTTTTGACTTTTACATATAGGTGTATTATTCCTTTTGAGTTAATTTTTGTATATAGTGTTAGGTAAGAATCTAGGTTTATTTTTTTCCTTATGAATATCTAGTGGTTCCAACACCATTTATTGGAAGGATATTCCTTTTCACATTAAAATGCCTTAGATCTTTTGCTAAAAACCGTATATGTATATAAAATGATATAAATATATATAAACCATATGAATATGTATATATATATAATATATTCATCCTACCTTGGACTCTATTCTCTTCCATTAGTTTATATGTCTATCTTTTAAATGTCCTTATGTCACTACCAGACTCTATTCATTACTATAACTTTGCATTAAGTTTCAAAATCAAATTAAACTTAAACTAGTTCTCCAACTTCGTTTTTCTTTTTAAAAGTTGCTTTGGCTATTCTAGGTAACTTGCTTTCCACATAAAGTTTAGAATCAGCTTTTTTATTTCTACCAGCATAACTGAGGGTGTTTTGATTGGGATTATGTTGAATATATAGATTAGTTTACAGAATATTTGATTTCTTAAGATCATTGAATATTCCACTACATGCAAAAGGTATATATTTCCACTTAATAAAGTCTTTTAAAATTTTTCTTTGCAATGTTTAATAGTTTTAATTGTACAAGCTTGCACATATTTTGCTAAATTTATCCATAAGTATTTCATATTTTTAGATGCTAAAGTGGAATAATTATTTTTTCATTTTCTCATTGGTTTTATTACATAGAAATGCAATTAACTTTTGTATATTGACCTTGTATTCTGTGATCTTGCTAAATTTACGTATGCATTCTTACAGCCTTTTTTATTGATTCCTTAGGATTTTCTATGTATATATTACATCATCTGTTAAACAAGAGGGTTTTACTTCTTCCTTGTCAATCTGTACACCTTTTATTGCTTTTTCTTGTCTTATTGCAACAGCAATGTCCTTTAGTATGATGTTGGCAGAAGTGGTAAGAGTGAGTGTCTTTACCTTGCTTCTGATCTTAGCAAGAAGGCATTCAGTCTTTCACTATTAAATATGAAGTTGTGGGCTTGTCATAGATGCTTTTTATGAAGTTAGGAAAGTTCTCTTCTATTTGTAGTTTTATGAGAGTCTTTTTTTAAAAATCACGTTGAGTTATCAGACACTTTTTTCTTCATCTCTTGAGATGATCATATAATTTTTCCTTCTGTTCTGTTAGTACAATGAATTGTGTTGAGTGATTTTCAAATGTTAAGCCCATCTTGCATTCCTGGGATAAACTCAAAAGTGTGCTGGTAAATATTTAACAACTTGCTCCACAAAAAAGAAAGAAAAATCCATATATATATGATATATTGTACTACAAAAAAGTGCTTGATTACTATTCAATACAGCAAAGAAGTTGCTCATGTAATTGGTGAATGAGTGTCGTTTGAAGTGAATTTGGCTACTATCTTTGTTCACGAGTAAGACAAAAGTGAAAGAGAGAAGACGTGTCAGTATTTGGCTTGTTTATCAATGATGTGAATGACTGCTTTGCTGAATCAGGTAAGAGTTTACGAATACTGGAACAGTTTCTTAAATTTTTGTTTGCTATTTATAATGTAACAGCTGCAGACAAGATACACTTTTAAGTTCAATTTGCATAATTAATAATTTCTACATCACTTTTCTAAGTCTAGACAAACAATAAAACACTAAATTAAGCCTTGGTTTGTAGTATATACTGATTTTTACAGTGTAAATATTCTCACCATGGCCAATTTCAAGCTACCAACATGACATTACTTAACATAAAGTTGGAAAGAAATGCACAATATTACACTATTATATAGTATTTCCATCATACAGATACAATACACATACAATATATAATGCATAGTAAAATCATTAGGAATTTGTAAGTTTTGAGTAGCTCTTACTTTTTTATTAATATAATTTAATTGTATGCTTATATAATTTAATTTTTAATAATGCTGTGATTAACTATTTTCTTACAAAATTTTGAAAAGTTACTCTTGTCGGCATGAGCACACCACTGAATAGATCCATTTGTTCATGATCTATTATCCTTTTAAAGTATTGTTAGATTCAATTTTCTAATATTTTGTTTTGGATTTTTGTGTCTAAGTTCATGAGAGATATTGGTTTATAATTTTATATATATAGGTTTATAGTTTTCTTTTTATTTTAATGTATTTGTCTGGTTTTGATATCAGAGTAATACTGGCCTCATAAAATGAGTTTAGATGTATACTCTCCTCTGTATTTTGAAAGCGTTTGTATTATTTCTTAAATATTTTATAAAATTAGTGAGTGAAGCCATTTGTGTCCAACAGTTTCTTTGTGGGAAGTTATTTTTTTTATTAGGAAATCAATTTATTTAATAGTAGAGAAATAATCAGATAATTTATATCTTTCAAGGCCCTTGTTTATCTTATCCAATTTGCCAAATTTATGGGCACAAATTTGCTTGTAATAATCCCTTATTATTGTTTTAATATCTTTAAGGTAAGAATTAATGTCTTCCTTTCATTCTTTGTATTGATAATTTGTGGGATTTTTGTGTGTGTGTGTGAGGAAGACTAGTCCTGAGCTAACATGTTGCCAATCCTCCTCTTTTTGCTGAGGAAGACTGGCCCTGGGCTAACATCCGTGCCCATCTTCCTCTATTTCATATGGGACGCTGCCACAGCATGGCTTGACAAGCGGTGCTTCAGTCCGCACCCAGGATCTGAACTTGCTAACCCCAGGTCACCAGAAGTGAAGTGCGTGAACTTAACTGCTACACCATGTGCTTTCATTCTTTTTGCTATGTCTAGCTAGAGATCTATCACTATTATTGATTTTCTTCAGAGAGCCAGGTTTTAATTTCACTAAATTACTCTATTCTTGTTTGTTTGTTTTATTGATTTCTGATCTTACCTTTAGTATTTCTTTCCTACTACTTAATTTAAATTTCTTGACTTTTTCTTGTTTCTTAAGGTGAAGTGTAGTTTACTGATTTTTATACCTTTCTTTTTATGTACAGTCATGCATTGCTTAATGATGAAGATATTTTCTGAGAAATGTGTCGTTAGGTGATTTCATCATTATGGAAACATCATAGGGTATAGTTACACAAACATAGATGGTATAGCCTACTACACACCTAGGCTCTTTGTTATTAATCTTATGGGACCACTGTCTTGTATGTGGTCTATCGACTGAAACATCGTTATGTGGTACGTGACGATAATATAAGCATATTTATGTAGTGTATGTAATTATGTAATATATGTACTGCTTTACCTTCACAGTTTGTGGTATGTTGTATTTTTATGTTCATTCAGTTAAATATATTTTCTAATGTACCTTGTGATTTATTTTTTGATTTCTGGATAATTTAGTGTTGTTTAATTTTCTATTTGGAGATTTTTCTAGGTATCTTTCTCTTACTGATTTCTAGTTTAATTCCTTTGTGGTCAGAGAAGATATTTTGTATAATCTTAACTTTTGAAAATTTATTGAGACTAGTTTTATGGGCCAGAATGTGGTCTATCTAGATGAATATTCCATGTGCACTTAAAAAAAATTTTCTCTACTTGTTGCAGGCTGAATAATGGCCCCAAAGATATCAAGTTCTAATCCCTGGGTCCTGTAAATGTTACCTTATTTGGCAGAAGGGCCTTTGTAGATGCAATTAAGTTGAGGATCTTGAGATGGGGAGATTATCCTGGTGGACCCGATATAATCACAAGGGTTCTTATAAAGGAAAGAAAGGGGCAGGAGAGGCAGAGAAGGAGATGAAACTACAGAAGCAGAGGTTGGAGGGATGTGATTGCTGGCTTTTAAAGTGAAAGAGGCCATGAGCAGAGGAGTCTGGGAAGCCTCTGGAAGCTGGAAAAGGCAAGGAAATGATTTTTCCCTAGAGCTTCCAGAAGGAATGAAGACCTGCCAACATCTTAATTTTGGCTCAGTGAGAATCTTGATCTCCAGAACTGTAAGATAACAAATTTGTATTCATATTTGTGATTTGTGGAATTATCTAAGTTTGTGGTAATTTGTCACAGCAGCAATAGGAAACTAATACATCTGGGCTATGTGATTGTTTTTTAGTAAGTTATAACTCTCACTGTCTCTTTCTGAATTACCAAAGAGATGTTAATAATTATCTTAGAGGATAGTTTTGAGAACTAAGGGAAATAATGAATGAAAAAAACAGCCCAATTCCTGCTACAAAGTAGGTGTGTGCAAATATTAATCCCCTTTGGTCTCCTCATGTGTTGGGAAGTTCAGCATCGTTACGGAGTTCTAATCAGGGCGAAGGTTACAACTGAGCAATACTTTACAACAATAATCCTTGCAGCAACCACAGGGGGTGAGCAACCAGGGACTGCTGCAGTGTTCTGTGTATGAGTTGGTGAGATCCTGGACTGCAGAAGTGACAATGGGAATGAAAGGAGAGGAAAAGTCCAAGAGATATTTTAGAGGAGTTGCTGAAATATTGAATGTAGGGGACAAAGGAGAGGCAAGAGCCAAAGATAACTCAACAAATGTGGTCCTGCCAGGATTAAATTCAAAAGCACTCTTTAAACTTTCAGGATCTAGGAAGTAGATGAGCGTTCGTGAAGTCCGTTGTCATGTCTGGTTCTGAGCTGATGTGAGAAGTGTCTGCCGCTGGTGCTCTGGACTATCGTCCTCTACGTTGCTCCATTCTTCTCTTGATGATGTCATTGCATATTGATATGGTCTAGGACAGTATTTTCCAAATTGTAGTTCATGACCCATTGGGTGCCATGAAATCAAGTTGTTGGTATGAAAACAGCATTAAAAAAAAAAAAAGAACAGGAGAGAGGAATAGAGAAAATAGGTGTATGTCACATGCAGTAATGGTAGGAATTATTTTCTTTTTAGTGTGTGAGTATGTGTGTGTTGTGTGTGTGTGTGTGGTGGTAGTGGTGGTGGATTGCAACACAGAATGTCTTTCTTGTGGGTCCATGTCAAACTTGTTGAAGAAGCTTGGTGTAAGAGGCATCAACCTATCTATGCCCTTTTACACCAGGGCGGTCAGACTCCAGGGCAATGTAGAGTCACAAGTTCCTTCCGTTCTTCACTGCCAGAGATTGATCTCAGGCTAGAAGAAGAGTAATAATCATTTAAATTCTCTATTAATTGACTTTTATAAGGCAAATCCACTAAGATACATGTTCATGAGGTATGCCCTTAGATAAGCTATCATTCACTTCATAAATTGGTTAGTTCATCTTCAATGGTGCACCACGGCTTTTCAGGTACATATCTAATCACTATGATTCCCGGATTAACAATTCTATCAGCATCCACACTTTAGACATGATTTAATAATGAGTATATAAACATACATAAAATGAACTTCATATCTAATTAACATTGGTAAAGATCCCAGTAGCCAAATCACAAGATTTTTCATAAGGCTTTTAATTCATCCAAATGGTAGAAAATTTCTTTAGGTCATTAGGAATAAACCTCAAAAACAGGCATTTGGATTATATAATATTTGTAAAATGTACTAAACTTCATAGGGACTAATATCTTTTCATAAATCTTTGGTTTTTACTTTATTTAAAGATGTAAAGTTATTTGAAATCAATAATTTAGGACACTAATTTCACCACTTAAGGAGAAATTAATGATACCAGAAAGATTTTTTTAAATAAATTGAGGCAAAATAATGTAATAAAATTAAAATTGAAATGAATACCTGATAAAATGCCATTTGAATAAGACTTGGAACATTCTGGGGACTCCTACAAACAAAATTATTGATGAAGTGTTAAATTCAGTTTTTAAAGCAGCAAGATAAATCTTAATGAGATAAAATAAGATCTCAATTTTAAAACTAGTCACTACTTATTCAAAGAAACTATAAACAATTTTGACAGTAGAACAATGCTAGGGGATCCCTTGATCAACATTTATTTATTTTACATTCATATTCCTAAATGCAATGCAAGAGATCATTTGTTACTTTATAAATTATGTTTTCCTTATACTTAGGGAGAATTTTCCTATGGAAGACATGGGGTGGATTCTTGGTCATACATGTTGTGGGATTTTCCTCATTTCATGGGATTTAGTGTTACCAGTCTCTAACTTTTCAGTTTGAACAGATTTCAAAACAAATCAAGAGACACACTGGGACATTGGGTATTTGGGGCTAGTGTTGGGTAAATGAATATTCTAGGAGATTCTGACATTGTGCCAAGTGTCTTTAAGTCTCAGCTGTAGAGTTATGTTTTTTTTTTTCTTAGTGAAACTTAGAGATTTGCCAAGAGGTACTTTTTTTATTTTGTTACCCATTACTACAGTCAAAGGACTTGAGTACAGAGAGGTTGAGAGAGGGCAGTCAAGTCTTTTACACTGCATAAATTACATCCTTAGGTGTCTGGATATGGATTGACTTGTTCTCAAGACCTGAAAACTAAACACAGCTGAGAGCTAAATCCCATGACAAATGAAAGTTCTGTGCAAAGATCAGAGACAGCAAATAGCAAATGGAATTTCTAAAAACCACACTATCCTCTAATATACACCTGACAAATGGTCATCTGAAAACTGTAATTTGGAAAAAAAAGAATTTAATGTTGCTGCTCCAGGATAGCAAGAATTAGAGAAAAAATGCAGCATACACATTAGAAGCAGAAAAGATCGATGCATTCAATTTGGTATTTAATGTAAAGAAACTTGGGGGGAGAGGAATAACGATAAAACCAGATTAAAGTTAACACATTAGGCTGTTTCTCCTGAGATTCTTGTTGAAAAAAATTTTGTATTATATGAGGTAGCATATTTAATACTGCCTTTAAGGTAAGACCAAATAGACCTACCCTCTTCCCCTTTCATCTACTTTTGACATCGTTGTGTCTCCCTTTCCAGAGTATAATCTCCGTACGAGGCTCTATGCGTCTTTTTTTTTTAAGTCTTACCATAGCGCTTAGTACGAAATCTACGATAGTAGATGCTCAATGAATACGTAAGTAAAAAAATTCACCGTTAGAAGTAGCTTGGAAGTCATACAACCTAAGCGCTTACTTCGACAGATGACGAAGCAGTTTGTCAACTTACTCAAGATCTGCAGTTAGTGAGCCAGGCAGGACTAGAATCAGGGTCTCAACCTCAGATTCAGGGCTTTCTATACTGTCATGCCCTCCCACTTCTAGAAGATGATTATCATAGAAATTTTCAAGGAGAAAACAAAGCCGGTGTGTGATATGAGAAATAATAGTATAATATATTAACATATGTACATTTCATATAATTAACTAGGAAAGAACATAGTGAGTAGACTACAGTGGTGGGGAGTTAGGGGAAGTAGGATGATGTTGAAGATAATAAACAAGTCTGATTATGTGTAAAATGTCTTCAAAGATGAAGGCAATTACTATAAATCTTATAGAGAAGCAAAGAAAAAACTAGTGCAGAAATTAGAGAAAATCATAAAGAAGTAAGAGACAGGCAATGTATGGATTATATACCTCAGATATAAATGGAATAATTGAGAAGGGAAAAGTGTTTGAAAATAAGATTTCTGAATTTTATATTTACATTATAGGATTTGAGGTAGAAGCTTGAGGATATTATAAATTTTTGTTATAAACAGAAATCCGTGGTATATTTAAGTCTATAGAATTTTGATTACTGTATGATAAATGTAATTGAGTTTTATTACTTAGAGTAATTCTTCAAAAGGTGCATATTAATTTTATTAGGGAATAGATTGAATTGGGTTAGGATATAACTATAATATTTAAAATGAAGGAAAACAAGTGAGAGAGTTATCCTGAAATTAGCAAATGTAGGAGGCCAATATGACAACAATTTGAACTTCTAGTCTCCACAACATTTTTCTTAATTTTATGGTTTTAGTCCTGATATCAGCTCAATGAATGCTATGGACTGAATTGTGTACCACCAAAATTCATGTTGAAGCCCCAACCCCCAATGTGACGGTATTCGGAGATAAGGCTTTTAGGAGATAGCTAATTTTATTTTGGTCATAAGGATGGGGTCCTAACTTGATCATACTCGTGGCCTTATAAAAAGAGGAAGAGACCTCTCCCTCTCCCTCTGCATACGTGCACACCAAGAGGTCCTGTGAGCACACAGCAGGATGGTGGCAGACACAAACCAAAAGAAGGGGCCCCAGAATGAAGCCTACCGTGATGGCATCTTGATCTTGGACTTCCAGACTCTAGAACTATGAGAAATACACATCTGTTGTTTAAACCACTCAGTCTATGGTATTTTGTTATGGCAGCCCAAGCAGCCTAAGACAATGATTTAAATGAGTACTTTGCTAATATCTACATTTTACAGGTAGCATAAATGATGAGAAGAGTTATAGCTCTGATTTAAGCTTAGATGGTTGCGAGTTTGAGGCATAAAACCACATTGCCTTACTTTAAGTCCACTATCCACTTTTTTGATTCATCTCTAATTAAAGAGCACTTTGAAATAATCTCATTCAGACACTTTACAATATTTTTAAGTCATAGGTTGATCAGTAATACAGACGCCACTTGAAATATTGCCAGCAGTAATCAACATAATACAGAGAAATCGTTGACGGGGAATGCCATAGTAGCTGTCAGAAATTACAGGAAACCACAGCTAATATTTCAGCTGCCCACACCGCTTCAGTGAGCAGTTTGAAGATTGCTTAAAACCACACAGAGCCTCACATTTGCCATCTGCTGAAGCCACTTGCCAGAGGCGCACCCATGTCTTCACCTCCCTTCAGCCTTTCACACTCCATGCAAGTGTGTTTTGTTGGCAGAGTCTTACCTGCAATCCTGCTGCCAAGGGGTTCTAGAAGATGGGCTTCTTGGTTCCAGCTCCAGGAATACACGAAATAGAGGGCTATGAGGAAAGCAGGCCCGTTGCCCCTGATGAAAATACATCCAGCCCAGTGAAGAAGGGTTCTCATTGTCCTTTCTATTCCTATTTGTCTCTGTCGTGGACTGAGGAGAATTCAAAGACGACTAGGTCAGAGTCAATGCCAACGTCCTCAGGTGCTCACAATCCAGATGATGCATGAGCTCATAAATGCTAAGTATATAAGCTCATAAATGCTATAATATTATACTGTAATTCTGTAACAGTCACATCATTTATATTATGTAACATCACCTCCTCATGAGAAGACTCATTCTAAAACACAGGTCTTCTCAAGAAGAAAAGTGACTACAGTATATTAATCTTTTTCAAATTCCACTCTAACTAGAGTTTCTTGTTTGGTTATTACATTAACTATCTTCAGGAACATCTTTTCTGAAAGTGTCTCAAGTATTAGCATAAGTATTATGAATACATTTTAAACAGAGTTGTATCATTCTATTATCTGTACTATCTATTAGTTTAACTCAATGAAAATCAGGCTAGACTAAAATCATAGCTCACTTTAATCCTCAAACATTATTACTGAATTTATATATGACTTGGTTATAATTTACATTTAGTAGAATTGTAGTTCCCAAAATTCTCTCTTGACAATATCACAAGGTTTATAAAGAAGTGTAACTACTTTTTTATCCTGCAGAAGCCTTTGAAATAGTCTCGTGTCCACAAGAGTCCTATTTTAATATGATATTATTATTATCATAAGAAATCAAATTAAAGAATACCTTTTATAACTTTCTACTAAATTCATAGGACACTGTGATTTTTCATCTTTCTTTTATTAGAAAAAAGCACAAAAAGAATTATATTGTTAAATTGTATTATTTATGCAACTGAATATTATTGCTAGTTTGATAGCAGGTTTTAATGGACTGTGTTGATATTGTTCAATGTTATATTATTGTTTTGCTTCCATGTGGAAGCAGATAAATAATTCACTCAACACTTACTGAACATATGCTGTATGCCGGGAATTATAGTCAAGACTAGGAACATTTCAATTGAATCCTTATTTAAATATTTATTATACTTCCTGTCCATATGCTCATGAAAACAGAATTTAAATAATCGTTCTAATAATGCAAAAAATATATCATATAAAATTATATGTAAAAGAGAGAATGACACAATTTGTTGTACAAAAGGAAAACTAAAATTTTCAAATTGTAACTATTGCCAGAATTGATATTAATACCACACAGACCTTTATTCATAATAGAATCCTATGCAATAGCAAGTAGCCTCTCCAATATGTGTATATATTTTGGCGATTCTGAAGACATTCTATCTGCAGAATAGGAAATTGAGTATCACATTTCACAATGCACAGCTCAGTAGGCCCCTTTTCCCCAGCGTACGTCAGGATTTTTGATGATAATTTTAAATTGAGGGGTCTTGCAAATGTTATGTCTTTCTCTCCTCTGCTAATACATTGTCCTTCAACATATAGCTTACAAACACCTTAAGAACAGGCACTCTATCTTCTAGATTATTGTATATTTAAGACCTAGAATTTTCCTAAGGAGAGCGTGTACTCAACATATTTATTGCTGCTGACGATAAAAACATCATAGTGATTTTCTGCAACTTGCTTCAGTGTCATATTGTTTTGATACACTCTTAGAAAAATTATGAAACCTGACGTATCTATAGTTTTAAAATGTGTCTTTCTCATCAGTAATGACAATGAATTAGTAATAACAGTAATAAAAGTAGTATATAAACATTTCCTGACTGTATACTATGTTTCCAGTACTATGCTTAGATCCTTTACATCTATTATTTCAAATCTGCCATAATCCTGCTAAGGAGGTATTATGAGCTCCACTTTATAAAGATGAGGAAGCCAAAGTGAAGAAATATTATGGACTTTCCTAAGATCACACTTATTCGTACATAATTCTGACTTCACATGCCACATCTTTTCCTACAAATCTATATCTGAATCAAGATGATGTGAGCAGAAGTAAATACAGTAGAACACTCATCAATGTCCAATTTCTTCCCATAGTAGAAAATCAGAAGTTACCCATTTTTCCCTTCTTTTTAGTATTATAAAATAACTCTTTGCAAAGTGGTAAAAGAAAATGTGATCGAATATACAATTAAATTTCATGTAAATAAAATTCTCACATTTTAAGAAGACCCATAATGTCAATTGAAACACTAATGTCCCCTAAAATGTTATTTTCCAGTGAAACAATAAAATCCCAAAAGAATCTTCTTTGTCTTTTTTCAGTTATTTGTTTCAGAAAGCACTGGCTGTGAGAAGAAGCCAGAAAACAAGTGCCTCCCAAGATTCATCTCCCTTTTCTTCCAGGTTGTTTCTCCTGCCATTCTGTTTTTCCATTTTTTTTTTCCCAAAGTGTGTTCTGTTGTAGCCAGTCAGGGTGATTAGGCAAGCTGTCTACGTGACTGTTGCTTCTACTCTGCCACCAGAGGCTTTCTGAGAGTTCATTCCAGGTAGATTCTCTGGTGAATTGCGTCAACGACCTTCACTTCATTCTGAGAAAATTTCAATAGGTGCAGCTGAACTCTGATACTTAAAATGATAAATTATGAAATAAATTTAGGGCAGAACTGGAAAAATTAACAGTAGTTTGGCCAAGATAGCATAATGGTGACAGAAGAACTCAACCTGAGGACTCTAGAGGGATCATTTTCCTAGAGACCTGAAAGACAGCGCTCTTTCCTCACAGCTAACTCACCAGAGCCACTCGTCACCTAATCAACACTCAGCTAATTCTGTTCTCCTTGCAGAAACAATAATTTCCGAAAGATTTTAAAGATGATTCTAGTAACTCAAATTAAAAACCTGAATTATGATCTTTCTCCAAACCTCTTCCCTGTGGCTTTAGTGAACGGCTCCACTGCCTCTCCAAGTTGTGCAAACAAGAAAACGAGTCATCATTGTTGACACCAAAACATGTTCCTCTCCTTCACCACCACCACCCCACATCCATTCATCAACAAATCCTACAGGTTTAACTCTGAAATTTTTACCAAATCCATCTCCCCTTGAACCGTAGTCTAAAGCTACCATCTTTTCTCATCTGGACTACATCCAGAACCTTCTGAGGGACTTATCTATATTTACTGTTACCTCACACTCGAATCACCACTGCCCTAAAAGTGATCTTTACAAAGTGAAGATATGGTCACATGCACTCCTGTTACATTTCTTACCCATGGTCTCCCATAGCTCTAAAATACTGATCCTCAACAGGGTCAGAAATTGTCCTTTATAGGATATTTTGGAAATGCAGATGGAAATATTTTATTTCCAGGAAAGGGCAGATTGTACTTTCCAAAAATGGCCATGACACTATCCCTCCCTCCACATACTCTTCTCACTACATGAGCTGGACACTCATTCCATTGAGAAGTAGAGAGTAGGTTTCCTCCCCTTGAATCTAAGTGGGCTTGTGACTCTAGAATTAAAGTGATATTATGTGACTTTGAAGGTTAGGGCATAAAAGGTGACACAGCATCCACTTAGCTCTCCTGGGATGCTCTTGAAATCTAGCCACTGTGCTGAGAAGAAGCCCAAACCGCCACATAGAGAGGCCACTTACATGTGTTCTGGCCAATAGTCCCAGCTGAAGTTTGACCTTAGAGTTCAAATCAAGCACTAGATGTGTATAAATGAACTTCCACATGATTCTATGCCCCAGCCATTGAGTCACTCAGCTCTCAAGTCTTCCTAGTTGAGGCCTCAGGCATTATGACGCTGAGATATGCCGTTACTGCTTTGCTCTTTCTGAATTCATTTTTTCTTTTTTTTTTGGTGAGGAAGATTAGGCCTGAGCCAACATCTGTTGTCAATCCTCCTCTTTTTGCTGAGGAAGATTAGCCCTGAGCTAACATCTGTGCCCATCTTCTTCTACTTTATATGGGACGCCGCCATAGCATGGCTTGATAAGCAATGCGTTGGTCTGCGCCCAGAATCCCAACCTGTGAACCCCAGGCTGCCAAAGCAGAGAGTGCAAACTTAACCACTACGCCACCGGCCAGCCGGTCTTTCTGAATTCTTAACACCCAGAATTTGTGACTATAATAACATGGTTGTTATTTTATGCTACATATTTGGGGTTATTTATTATGTAGCAGTAGTAATGGGGACACTGCTTGAATTTTATATAGTGAATTCAACAGAATTTTGTTATAAATTAATTTGCTCATTTTTCTTTTATATTACAGTAAAGCAATTACTGATTTTAAAAAATTGTGTGTCTAGGTAGTTGTGTTAGTCAGGGTTCTCCAGAGAAACAGAACCAATAGGATGTATATCTGTATCTGTATCTATACGTGTATCTGTATCTGAATCTATTTATCTAGATTTGTTTTCAGGAATTGGCTCTCATGATTGGGAGGGCTGGCAAGTCTGAGATCTGCAGGGCAGACCAGGGCAGAGCTGATGTTGTATTCTTGAGTCCGAAGGGAGTCTAGAGGCAGAAAGCCTTCCTCTTCTGGAGACCTAACTATGTCTTGAGACCTTCAGCTGATTGGATGAGGCCTCCCCACACTATGGAGGGGGATCTGCCTTACTCAGAATGTGCTGATTTCAATGTTAATCACATCCAAAAAGGAATAAAGGCCCTGTAAGCTGGAGAGTGTCAGGAGAGTCTCCACTTTTCTCTCTTGGCCCCACCCCAAGGCCAGTCCACGCGTGGAACTACACTGTCGTGGCAGCAGTGGCAGCAAGCATGTGAGTCCCCAGCAGAAAATCCTCTTCTGGATCAAAGAAACTGAAAAAAGAGTCCCCTGTTCTGATTCTAAAATTTACATGGAAAGGGAAATGAACTAGAATAGCCAAAACAATTTTGAAAAAGAAGGAAAAAATGAGAGAACTCAGAATTCCGGATTTTAAGATTTACTGTTAAGCAACAGTAAGCAGGGCAGTGTGGTATTTGTGAAAGGACAGACGCATCGCTCAGTGGAGCAGAATAAAGACTCCAGAAATAACCCCATAAATGTTTTTACTGTCTCTAAATTAAACATAAATTATAAAACTGAAAAGTTACAAAAGGGAGCAATCCAATATACTAAATATTGATTTAGCCAAATATGGTGACATCAGTGTATTGGAAGAATGGGAGGAAGAGAAATGTCTGTGTGCCAGGTGGGGGGGCGCAGTGAGAGTTAAATCCTGGTCTTCCATTGTACGTAGTCAATAGATAATTTCTAATATTAAACGTTAAGAAACTTCATTTTAAAGCATATTATTTAGAAATATGGAAATATGCAACAGAAGAAATGGTTAAGAGTTAAAAGTGGTTGTTTCTGTGCAGTGGGACTCCTGGGGTAGGGAAACAGGCAAGAGCTGTTGTTTGATAACATATTATATGTAGGACTTAGAACATAGTACATGTCATTGTTCTCTAATACATAATATAAATAAGTGAGATTTTAAAGGGTAGGGTGGACGGTATGGTGGGTCTGGTGGGTTCAGGGACTGTGCAGGCAATGAGCTGTCTAGAGCAGGGACCATCAGGAACAGTAGGGCAAGTGATTGCACTGAGAGGCTT
Organism: Tapirus indicus; assembly: GCA_031878705.1. NCBI lineage: Eukaryota > Metazoa > Chordata > Mammalia > Perissodactyla > Tapiridae > Tapirus > Tapirus indicus. Next base: position 52,736,376 of record CM062933.1, on the reverse strand, counting down.
GGATTTTTTCTTGTAGGCAGTGGGAAGTCTGGAGGTTTGAGCCCAGATGAGAAGTAACTGACTCTACCTATGTGATCTTGGGACAAATAGTTTATCCTCCTGGACCTCAATTTCGTCCCTGTAAAAATAAGTAAATTGTCTTTAAGGGTCATTTCAGATTCTATGATAAAACTAAAGTCCCAGGATGATTAATCTGTGGCAGTGGGAAAGGGGGAGACACAAGCAGGCAGTTCAGTTTGGAGGCATTACAACAATTAGTTTTAGATTCCCAGGAGAAAATACTAGGTATTTATTTTGTGGAAGAAATGAAAGATAGCAGTAATGTATAAGACAAAGGTTCCCAAACTCTCTGGTCTCAGGACTCCTTTAAATTTTTTTTTTAATTGAGGATCCCAAAGAGCTTTTGTTTATTTGGTTTATATTGATCAATATTTACTGTATGGAGTAAAGCACAAACTTACACAATCTCACAGAATTTTGCATTCTATTTTAGAGGGCCCCTGGGCTCCCCTTGTGGCCCTTCCATAGATTACAGGTTGAAAAATTCTAATATATTGGAGTTTGAGATTAGAATAAATGTAGAAGGCAAATCTGATTTTGCCAGAATAATTTGGATTGGTTCTAGGAAACAAACTACAGAACTTTGGTTTTATGTTGCCCAGCCAAAAAATTCTTTGGTGTAAATCATGTTGCTGGACTAGATGACCTTTAAAATCTCTCCAACCTAAGATGATATTATTCTATGATTCATCCTTATTGGCTAGTTAGCCTGTTCTGATCTCATTACTCTGCTGCACCACCCTTGCTTCACTAGAGTTATGTCCAATTGGCCTCATGTTTATTCCCCAGAAACTAGTCATAAATTTATATTCCAATTTCCTTTGCTTAATTTGGAAAATATCTAGTGAATTAATAAGTCTATTTCCAGGGAATAAAAAGCAATAGCAAATAGGTTATTTATTATACACATACATACTTCTAATGACAAGCAACAAGAGAGGAAGTGTTTTTTGGCCAAAGCATTGCATTTTTACAATTCAGAATCTTTTTAAGCTAGTAAATTATATTATTCTTTCCTATGCCACTTTCCAATAGAAGATTTCTATTTAAAAAAAAAAAAAAAGAAAAAGGACATCTTTGTCCAAGCATGCATACTGAATGAGCAAAGTCTTCTCTGCTTGGGAAGGGCTACCGTGCCATAAATCAACATGCACAGATATTTTCAGAAGTGCAAAGAGCAAATTATGACCTTGACTATATCATGTATTTTTCAGGACTTTAGAAAATATTTGGAGGCAGGCAGATAACTCACCAAACTTCAAATTTGTGTTTATGTAGCACAAGACATCCAGCTGATCACTGGGAAATGCAGTTCCAAATGTGGATTTCCCAAATATAGAAATGTTTGAAATTGGAAAAGAAAACGTTCAGACTTTATTTTAAAATTTCAAGGTTTGTTATAGAAACAGAATCCAAATCTCTGAAGAGGGTGAAAAGTAGAATTTGTAGGTTTGCTGGGAAGAAAATTAAATTCATGTAAATGAATAACAAACCTGATTCTCTGCTTAAATTGTCTCAAAATGAGATTTGGCTTAGCTTCAAGCTTAACTCAATTAACTGGCATGTTATCATCTCTTCAGTTTTCTTTCTGCCTTGTCCTCCTTCCTACCTAGATTGAAATTCTCACCACATGAAATTCCTGGAGAAATACCCCTTTGTAACCTAGACTGGAATGCTAGCCTCTCCCATTAGTGCTGAGTGGATTGGGGCTTGTTTCGGAGCTTAACACACATCTCAAATGTCAGTTAGAAGAGAGAGGTAAGGCCTACATCCTCGCGTCTCCCCTTCCACACACACCCAACCCCCTTCCTGCAACAAGCAAGACTGAGGGCAGGAGCAGTGGCAGGAACAGCTTTAGGAGTGTTATCAATACCCGGGCGGTGGGGATGCCCAGGACAGACATCACCTGCTTGACTTCTTTTCTGTCGCTGGTGGAAGAGCCAGGTAGCCCAAGATTCACTGCCTTTCTTCCACAAGATAGGGAGCCCTGGTTTGGCACATGAGAGAGGTAGAGCTGTTTTCTCTCTGACCTGATCATTCATGCTTTCCTCTCTGAAGGGTGTTGCCGGCCCCGCTCCTAAGCAATGGCTGAACTGACAGGTATGAACAAAGCAGATTAAAAGACAAAGGAGTGATGTGCTCCAAAGTGCAAGCCTGGTAGTTAAGAGCATCTTTCTCACCCTGCATAGCATTCATGAGCTCATCCTCTCAAAGTAGGGAAAATTCCTTCTCCCTCACAGAATAAGTCTTCTGAGAAATCAAATGTACCAAATGTTGAGAGAATGGGGGTCAGTGGGAACCATACATCGCTGGTAAAGTAGACAATGGCTTTAGACAAGCACTTGGGTCTGGCTTGTGAGGTGGAAGACGCAGACAACCAGCAAGCACATGCTAAGGGGTCACGCCGGACCACGTGAAGCAAAGGGCTCCAGAGGCCCCAGCTAGAACGTTCAGAGCAGCTCCAGTCAGATTTCTAAAAAGCCAGAAATAACACAATGTCAACTGGAATACAAATAAACACACTCCGGTCACACAAAAGCCTGGTGTGCAACAGGGAAAGTGAACGCTCCCTCCTCCACAGAACAGCAGGGACGAACCTTAGGAACAAAAACATGAAAAAAAAGGCAGGTCCTAGAAAACCGCGTCAAGTATGATACCGTTTTTATAAAACTCAGAAACCGAGATCGATGTTGTGTAAGCGTATAGATGTATGTGGTAGAATCATTTTAAAAAGCAAGGTAATGAAAAGCATAAATTCTGGCCCCTAGTTAACTCGGGGCGGGGTGGGGGGCAGACGTGTGGACGGGAAAGAGAACACAAGGGGAGGCCAGGCGTCGGCAATGTCGCAACGCTCGGATTGCAGATGCTTTATAAATTACAGAGAGGTTAAGGAGGAAGAAAGAACCTAAGGGTTATCTTCTCTCATTTCTGTCTGCCCCTGAGCAAGGAAAAATAAATAACCGAGCCACCCAGAAAAAGTCGGGCCGGTAGAGAAATTGCGGTGTGTCCCTCTGAACCTCCTGCTGTCTTCAGGGCGGTGCTTTCTTTCCGGGACGTGTCCACGCTAAAGCTCACTATCGACTTCAAAGATGTAGCCCACATCCAATGGTCCCCGGGAGGCTTTTCTGCGGCCATCAGCTGCCCCCAGAGAATCCACTCATTCTGTGCGCTTGTCGACTGTGTCATAGCTCGGCCTGAGTCTCAACGAGATAAGCTCTTCAAGGAAGAACACTTCCAGCTGTTGTGGTCAGACAGCAGCAGGTTCTTATCTGAGGACAGCGGGGCCATGTGGCACACCGCAGCCGGGGCGGTGTCGGGGGAAGCATGTGGTCTCTGTACACAGTAGCAACGTCCAATAGACAGCAATTAGCACCAGGAGAATGAAGATGAACGGGACATATACATAACCTTCATAAAAATGTCACAGGGAAAAAGACTCACAAACCATATGGATGCACGCCGGGCTCTCCCATGGATGGCCTTTTAGAGTGCACTAGTCCAAGTGATGGCTTTTAACAGAGATGTCTTTTCGCTGCTGTGTCTTTCTGGCCAGCCCTACCAAGGGAAGTAGAGAAATAAGCTGCCTAAGTGATGTGGGATGAAATGTGAAGAGCACTCCGGTCTCAACATTTTGTGGCTTTCTCCGCTCGGAGTTTCTGGACTAGTTGTCTCATCTGCACATGTCGATAGTTAATTAAGTGGACCATCTTCTCTTGTAATATTGTCTCTTTAACTTTTAGCAATGTTGTTCTGAACCCATGGGTATTTCAGATATGTCCTCATCCATTTTCCTTCTTCTTCTTCTTTTTTTTTTTTTGGTGAGGAAGATTGGTCCTGGGCTAACATCTGTTGCCAATCTTCCCCTTTTTTGCTTGAGGAAGATGGTCCCTGAGGGAACATATGTGCCAATCTTCCTCTATTTTTTATATGTGGGACACAACCACAGCATGGCTTGATGAGCAGTGGGCAGGTCTGTGCCTGGGATCTGAACCCATGAACCCCAGGCCGCCAAAGTGGAGCATGTGAACTTATCCACTGTGCCACTGGGCCAGCCCATCCTCATCCATTTTCAAAAGACCAATGCTAGGTGTTCTTAACAAAGAAGCAAGTCCTTACTGGCTGATTTAAGCAGAAAAATAATTATTGAAAGGGATTTTGTGTCACTTACAAAACCACCAAGATGGCTGCAGAAGCAGTCCCAAGAAACAGGCAGACACTAAGGAAAAGATTGAGCAAAACCACAGCCAAATCAGCCACAGCGGTGGCCTGGAGGTCAGTACTGCCACTGCTGGGGACCAGAAGACCACAGGGTGCTGGACACGCTGGCTTGACCGCCAGTGCTGCACGTGCCCCTCCTGGGAAAGAGTGGGGGCACTGACACCACAGCCAGGAGAAGAATTATTTTGCCTCTACCTCTTTGAGACCTCATCTGCTGATTCACAGTCCAGAGGTCATTATTCAGTTAATCTGTAGTGACACCTAAAATGCGCCTGATGCCACTCTAGGTGCTCAGGGCGTATCACTGAAAGGAACAAATCCTACCGCCTCTTATATTATACTCTAGTGGGGTTGGGGGAGAGCGGGGCACCAGGAGACAGTCCCTAAACAATAGATGCAGTAAAGGAGTAAATTATCTAAAATGATGGCAGATGACAAGTGCTTTAGGGAAACAGGAGAGCAGAGTAAGGGGGACAAGGAGCGTGGAGGGCTTACAGGAGGCAAGTTTTAAATGGCGTGGTCTGGGAAGGAGTGACACTGCAGCAAAGACTGCAGGAGCATAGGGATGGAAGGTCTTGTGTCTACTGTGGAGAATACAATCTGGCACAGGGACTGTGAATTTCAGAGGGCACAGTGAAATGTTTTGTGGGACTAGAGACGGTGGGAGAGGGGGACAGTGGAGGGGGTGGGCTGAGCCTTCATGGGAACAAAAGCAGGAGAAAAGGGGTTAACTGGGGTCCCAGGGCTTTTTGTGGTGATCAATATAAACAGGAATAAAGGGCTAAATGAGAGTTTTTCCTGGGTGAATTCAAGGCAGAGAATGTGCATTAGGGGATTCAGAGGGAGGTGGGTACCTACAGTTCCCTATCAATAGAAGTGAGGAAATCTGGGGCAGCTGGGTCTCAGTGTCAGGTCGTAGGTCTTTTCCTGTAGGAAAGTGGTGGTAGAAGGCCTGGGGAGAAGTGGTCACAGACCCAGCGCACTTCCTGGAGGAGGGGGTGCTGACAGCAGGTGTTTGGGTTCTGCCTTGAGACCTGGTAATGGAGTTGCTACAGACTGAATGCTTGTGTCCCCCACTATTTATATGCTAAATCCAATGTCCAGTGTGATGGTGTGCGGAGGTGGGGCCTTGAGGAGTTTATTAGGTTACGGGAGTGGCGCCCCCGTGAATGGGATTGGTGCCCTTATAAAAGAAGCCCCCGGAGACGGCTGTGAGCCAGGAGACAGGCTCTCATCAGACAATAAATCTGCTGGTACCTTGATCTTGAGTTTGGACTTCCAGCCTCCAGAACTGTGAGAAATAAGTGGTGGTTGTTTATAAGCCACCCGGTTTATGGCATTTTGTTGTAGCAGCCTGAATGGACCGGAGAGGAGATGAAATTCTTGGAGAAGCTGGTTGTGATTCCCAGCGTGTGGGCCCTCTCTTGACGCGATGATGGGGAGGAAAGTCTCCGTGATCTTTGTGGAGGCATCTGATCGGCTGCACCCAGGTCAGGTTCCTAGCCCTACGCACAAAGGAAGCTGGTAAATAGAACACCTGACCCATTTGATGGGAAGTCCCCAAATGTTACATGAGGATTTAGATGCTGGACCATCGAAAAAGAAGAAAGATATTCCAATTTTTTAGTGTACCTTTAAAAAAAACTTAATAAATTTTTGGTCCTTTAACGTGCAGACTCCCCTTTCATCACTTTCTTTTCTTACAGTTTATTTGTTGAAGAACCCAGGCCATTTGCCCTGTAGTTCCTACAATCTGGATTTTGCTGACTGCATGCTGTGTGCTGTTGAACATAATCCTCTGTCCTCTGTATTCCCTGCAAATTGGCAGCTGAACCCAGAGCTGTGATTAGACTTCCCTTCAATCCTTTTTGCAAGACTATGGGTGTTGTTTTTTTCATCAGAAAGCACATATTGTCTGGTTCTCTCTTTTTGGGGACTTATTGGTACTAAATGCCTAGCTCAATTAGTTCATTTGGGTTGAAAAATGATTTTTAAAATTCTGTAATTTACTTTTTATTTATTCGATTTTAACTAATTAATTTTTTTAGTAAACTGTATTTTTTAGAAGAGTTTTAGATTTACAGAAAAATTGAGCAGTTAATATTTGGTGTTTCAATATGCCCCTCCTGACCCACAGTTTCTGATATTAGTAATATCTTACATTAGTACTTGGTGATACATTTACAATGAGTAAGTATGGTACATTTGTTATCATTAATGAATACACATTGATACATCATTATTAGATTCCATACTTTATTTGGATTTCGTGAGTTAATACCTAACATCCTTTTTCCATTCCAGGATCCCATCTAGGAGAGTACATTAGATTGAGTCATCGTGTCTCCTTGGGCTCCTCTTGGTTGTGTCAATTTCTCACCATCCTTGTTTTGATGACCTGGACATTTTTGAGGAGCACTGGTCAGGGATTGTGTAGACTGTCCCCATGTTGGGACTGGTCTGATGTTTTCTCAGGACTAGACAGGGCTTGTGGGTTTTGGGGAGGAGATCCCTTTTTCCCTCCACCTGCCAGAGTCTGGAGGGGTCTTTCTCCCATCTTCACCATGAGAACATGGTGGGGTGTCTGGAGGTAAGATCCACGAAAGTGTGGGGCCCCAGAAGATTGCGGCTCCAGGAGTTTCTCCCTTGCAAGCTAGTCCACACTCAGCCACCAGCAATCTGTCAAAGCGACCGTTTAAGTATTCCTACCAGTTTGTAGCTCCAACGGCTTCTGCTCCAGGGAAGCGGATCTTGGCTGTGACTCTGAATTTGCTTGTCTTTCCAGATTTCAAGGTGGCAATTTGCCCTGTGACCTCGGTTCTCTGATGCACGAAAGAGCAGTAATTGATTTTCAGTTCTTTCGACTTTTTTCTTATTGTAAAGACAAGAGTGGTGATTTCCAAGTACCTTGTGTGTCGGGGATGAAATCAGAAGTCTCAGTCAATTCCTATTTGTTAGTTTTTACTTTTTAAGGAGATAGTTTCCCTCATCTACTATTTGATTACCATGTGACACAGTTCATGGAAAGGGAAGATAAGTACTTGCTTCTTCCCCTCTACTTGCCTTTGTTCAAGTTAATGAGTTGGCTCCCTATTTCCCTCTACAAGTGACCAATTAGTTCATTGATATCCTTGTGAACTCATGGATTAAAACACATTCGATAGGTTTCAATCCATTGTAATTATTATCCGTATTGAAGCTCAAATTGTTTCATCTCTGGGAAAGAAGATCCCCTTCACGTGATTCCTCAGTCCTTTTGGTATGACTCTAGCGCTTTCGTAGCCTCCTCGCCATCAGTCGGGACAAAATGGCTCCACATGATCTTGAACATTTCCTGCCCCAGACAAGAATCAGCCATGGTTTCTCCAGTGGGAAATGGTATTTAAAGACCATAATCTGAGCGTGAGAGATTCTTATTCCTACTGTACTAATCATTGCTTCTAAGATTAGTCAGTATATAGAGCTACATGAGTAACATACACACGTAAATATGATAGGTCATGAACTCATACTGCTATTTCCAATTAAAATTCAGTGTTACAAGGATTTTACTTTAGCCTTTTCATAATACATCTGTGTCTCCCTTCTTCCACACCAAGCATCCTGGCGCTGAAGCTGTCCTTTAAATATCAAGGTTATAGAAAAACAGTTTTAACATATAAAAATCTAGGAAATTCTGGGCTCACTAGCCCTTCTTGAGGAATCTAACATAGTGATGACTGGGGGAATTTAAGGAAAAGGATTGAGGATGAGCATTTTAAAGTATATTAATGTACATCTAAGACTAAAACAAAGGCAGGCACGACAGTGAAAGACTGATGTACGAACAGTACATACTGTGATACAAACAGATGACTCACAAACAGATGCGCGTGGCTCTCTAGCATATTCAACATGTCCAGCCTCACGCCTAGAGAAATGGAAACCGAAGCAACACTGAGACACCATCTCTCTTATCACATTGGCAAAAATTAAGAATATGATGAGGCATTCTGTTCGTGAAGGTATGAGGAAGCAGGCACTCATATACTGCTGGTGGGAGTATGAAAGATATAACCCTTCTACAGGGAAATTTGGCAACACCTAACAAAACTACACATGTGCTCACTTTTCAACCCAGCATTATATCTCTAAAAGTATGAAACTACCTGTGCCTATGTTTTTCATTGCGCCATTGTTTGCATTTACAAAATATTGGAAACAAACTAAATGCCCAGACATACAAGAGTGGTTGAATAAACTATGATAAATCTAAAGTGAAGTACTATGCAGCTATAAAAAAGATGAGGAAGCTTTCTACAACCTGATTGGAGGAATCTGCAGGTTATCCTCATAAGTGACAAAACAAAGTGAAAAAGAGCATCTAATAGTATGCTGCCTTTCTAGTTAAAAAAAGAAGGAAGTATAAGAAAAAGCCTAGTGCCTACTCATTTGTACAAAAAAAATGAAAAAGAATAAATTAGAAACTAAAGAGATTGGTTACCTACAGGTGACGGGTGAGAAAGGAGTGAAGAGAAGGGGGACTGAGAGCAGGTTAGCAGGGAGGAGCAGGAGCTACACTTCCCCAAGCACACCTTTTTGTATACCTTTGCCTCTTGGAAACACGGTAATGGTTTTCACCTGCCCCCCAAGTAAATAAATAATTTAAATCCACCAGGATATGGGGAGATCCAAAATGGAATACAAACCCTAAAATATGAACCTTGCTGTATTACAAATTATTAAAATCATTACATGGAAGGTGATGGAGAAGAGAAGAATTCATAGAAGTAACTTTGGAAAACAGTATTTTAACGGGCTAACTGTAAAGCTGAAGATGAAAATAACCACAAAAACACTGTACTTTAGTTAGTAAATCTGTTTCTCACAGAGGTTTGGATTAGCAACATTGTAACTATTTTACATATAGACTGTGACAAAATAAATAAGTGAATGTACTGTAAATAGCGACCGCATGGGATTCTCACTATGGGAGAAACAAGCTAAAAATAAAGAAAAGAGGAAATCCAGAATGAACTTCCGGGGCTGGGTTGGAATCAGAGGTACCCATATGAATTTGGGGTTTTTAACGTATATACAGACAGACAAATGTAGAATTCAATACAGATGTGTGTGCATGAATGAGTCAGTGCACAGACGTACATTTCCCAGCTCTGTCTGCTGAGAGGGCCTAGGGGCAGTGATAGCCAGTAGAATGAGCACACCTTGCACCAGTTATTGGCTTCTAAGCACCATTCTCCAATGAAATGATCCAGGGATCCTCAAAAAGTGGTTTATTCCAGGAGTGGGACAGCAAAAATACAAGATCAACCTGATGCTAGAAAATAAGGAATTACCCAAAAAGGATGGGGAATGTCAAAGGCCACAGGAAGGAGCTTCCAAAGGCCAAAGGGGAGCAATTTGAGCAACGAATAAACAGTGATAGTATTGGATTATAGCCTATGGGATAAAATAACTATCCATGAATCCATAATGACATAAATAAATAACCGAATAAATAAATAAATGGAGAAAAAGGGACACTTTACATTAATGCACTTTACATTATAAATCCAATTAATAAATGTAGAAGGAAAGAGAAATACAAACTCACCATTTGGCAGTCATCACAGTAATAATCATTGCAGGCAAGATGCACTCATGGATCACTGGGAAATTTGTGCAGAAACAGGACATTTACATAGTCTCAAACTATCTCTCTCAAAATATTTATCAATTGAAAAAGGGAAAACAGTAAGTACAGTGGAGAATCCCAGCAGAGACCAGTTAACCAAGTGTTGAAGGCTGACCCCACCATTACTGGATATATCGACATGTGCCCCTGGTTTGTATGATGCATTGAGGATAAAACATTATTTCTGTGGTATTCTTGCCCCAAACTGCATAACTTTAATCTAATTATTAGAAAACACCAGACAAACCAAAATGAGAGATATTCTACAAAATAACTGACAGTACTTGTCAATATTGTCAAGGTCATGAAAGAAAAGGAAAGAATGAGGACCTGCCAGAGGTTGGAGGAGACTAAGGAAATAACAACTAAATGCAGTGTGGCATCTGGAATGGGATCTTGAAACAAACAAACAAAAAATGGCATTAGAAGAAAAACTGAGGACATTAGAATAAGGTTTGTAGTTTAGTTAGTGGTATTGCACCAATGTTATCTTCCTGGCATCGATCATTGTACTGTGGTTGTGTAAGCTGTTAACATAAGGAGAGGTTGTACATGAATCATCTGTACTATTTTTGCAATTTTCCTGTAAGTCTAAAGTTATTTCCAAATAAAAAGTTGGAAAAAAGAAAATACATAGTGAAAAGTCATGCCACAGTATGAGAGAAAGTCATTGCAACACATAGAAAGATCAGAAGGCTCACATCCAGAATAAACTGCAAACCAATTAGAAAAGACAGACAGCCCAACAGAAAAACAGGCAAGAGACCTGATGCTTTACAAATGAGGATGCAAAAATTCCAACAAACACATGAGAAGGCGCTCAGCATCAGGAATCATCAAAGCAATGCAAATTGATACTGTAATGAATACAATATTAACCCACCAGAATGGCTAATATTAAAATGATGACGTGGTCAAGTATGGGTCAGGATGCAGAGCAACTGGTACTTTCATATATGGCTAGCCAGAATGCAAATAGGTACAACCACTTAAAAACAATTTGGCATTATTGACTGGAGTTTAACATACATATATCCTCTGACCTAGCCATTTCACTTTGAGAGATATATCCATTAGAAATGAGACCATGTGTTCACCAAAAGATACATTATAGCCAAAAACTGGAATCTATTCAAATGTCCACCAACAGTAGAATGGAAGTATAAAGCATGGTAATCATACAACGGAATACTATACAGCCATGAAAATTAATGATACATAGAACTGTATGAATGAATTTAACAAGCATAAAATTGAGCAAAGGAAGCCAGATCCACAAAAAAGTGTACTATGATGCCATCCATATGAAAGTCAAAAGCAACAAAACTAATCTATAATTTTAAAACTCACAATAGCTATTATGTTGGGAGAAGGGAGTGGGAGTAGCAATTGGAATGTGCAGAATGGGGATTTCTGAGGATATGGTAACTTTCTATTTCTTGATCTGGGTTCTTTCACAGATATGTTAACTTGGTGATCAATTGTCAAGCCGTTCTCTTAAGAGTTTTTCACTTTGATGTATGTATGGTAGATTTCCATAGCAAACATTTTTTTAAACCATTTTTCTGTGATAGAAAAAAATTGTTAGCTATTCAGGAATAGAGATAAGGTTATATGCAGATATCTTCTCCCCCTGTCTGTGTGGGATGGGATTATAAGCATTCTTTCCAAGATCTACAGACTTCTGTCTCTGATTTCTTATTTATGAGAAGTTCTCTTGTCTCTTTTATTCCTTTCTTTTTACTATTTTGTTCTGTATACCTCGAGTTGATACTAATGTGGAGTACAGACCCTCTTCCTTGATTGCTTTCCAGACACTCACGGAAAGCCATGTAGGTCATAGATGTTTACGTATTTTGGGGAGAAAATGGGGCAAGGCAAGAGGCTTAAATATAGTTTAAATATAAAGTTCTTAACCTTAAAAGTCGTTGCCGTAATCCTTGTCCTCTCCTCCCCCTATACAATCTCCTGCCGGAGAATTTTCAGTTTATCTCCTCTTCTTGGATTCCACTCCCTCATGTTTCTTTTCTTCACCAACCTCATTTTTAAAAATTCTCTTCCCTAGCTAGCTTGTTGAAATCTCCCATACAATTTTAAAAAGTCACTTTATTTCATGCATATGTTTTGATGGCCACACTCTGGAAGCTAATTTCCCACATCAAAGATGTCTCATTAAATCAGCAAAACCAAAACAGTCCACCCCCCACTAGGATATGGGTTAGTTACCCTCCTCTAGGCAGAGTCCTGCTGCTGGCTCTTAAACTGACAGTCTCCCCTTGACCTCTGCACTATTTATTCACACTTATTTTCCTCACCATGTAGGTCCCGGTGCACTGCCCACATTAATACTTTATCTTTTTTAAAATTGAGATATAATTGACATATAAGATTATATTAGTTTCAGGTGTACAACTAATGATTTGATATTTGTATATATTGGGAAATCACCACCACAATAAGCCTAGTTAACATCCATCACTTCCTGTAGTTACCAATTTTTTTCTCTTGTGATGAGAACTTTGAAGATCTACTGTCTTAGCAACTTTCAGATATACAATACAGTAATGTTAACTATGGTCACCATGCTGTACATTATATGCCCAGGACTTATTTATTTTATATCTGGAATTTGTACCTTTTGACTACCTTCATCCATTTTGCCCACCCTCCAACCCCCACCCCCCCTGCCTCTGGCAACTGCCAATCTGTTTTCTATATCTATGAGTTCAGTTTTTGTTTTAAGATTCCACATATAAATGAGATCATAGGGTATCTTTCTTTCTCTTCTGGCATATTTCACTCAGTATGATGCTCTCAAGGTCCATCCATGTTGTTGCAAATGGCAGGATTTTCTTCTTTTTTATGGCTGAATAATATTTCATTACACACACACCACATTTTCTTTATCCATTCATCCATTGATGGACATTTAGGTTGTTTCCATGTCTATTGTAAATAATGCTGCAATAAACATGGAGGTGCAGATATATTTTCGAGATAGTGATTTCATTTTCTTTGAATAAATACCCAGAAGTGGAATTGCTGGACCATATGGCAGTTCTATTTTTAATTTTTTGAGGAACTCCATACTGTTTTCCACAGTGGCTGCACCAGTTTACATTTCCACCGACAGTGCACAAGGGTTCCCTTTTCTTCACGTCCTCACCGACACCTGCTATTTCTTGTCTTTTTGATGACGGCCACTCTGACGGGTGTGAGGTGATATCTCATCGTGCTTTTGATTTGCATTCCCCTGGTTATCAGTGATTTTTGCTCAGAGCACTTTTTCATGTGCCTGTTGGCCATCGGTGTGTCTTCTTTGGAAATGTGACCATTCAGATCCCCTGCCCATTTTTTTAATTAAATTGTTTGGTTTTTTGCTATTGAGCTGTTTGTGGGGTCTTTTTATTTTTTTGTGAGGAAGACTAACCCTGAGCTAACATCGGTTGCCACTCCTCCCCTTTTTGCTGAGGAAGACTGGCCCTGGGCTAACGTCCGTGCCCATCTTCCTCTACTTTATAGGTGGGACTCTGCCACAGCACGGCTGACGAGCGGTGCGTCAGTCCGCAGCCGGGATCCGAACCTGCGAACCCCGGGTCACCGAAGTGGAGCGCGGGAGCTTAACCACTACGCCACCGGCCGGCGTCCAGTTGTTTGTGTTTTTTAAATGTTTTGGATACTAATCCCTTATCAGATATATGATTTACAAATATTTTCTTCCATTCGGTAGGTTACCTTTCCACCTTGTTGATAGTTTCCCTTGCTGCACAGAAGCTTTTTAGTTTGATGTAGTCTCACTTGTTTAGTTTTGCTTTTGTTGCCTTTGCTTTTGGTGCCAAATCCAAAAAATCATTGCCAAGATCAATGCCAAGGAGCTTACTGCCTATGTTTTCTTCCAGGAGTTTTAGGGTTTCAGGTCTTATGTTCAAATCTTTTATCTATTTTGAGTTGATTTCTGTGTATGGTGTAAGATAGTGGTCAAGTTTCATTCTTTTACATTGGCTGTCCAGTTTTCCTGACACCATTTTTTGAAGGGACTATCTTTTCCCCATTGTATATTTTTGGCTCCTTTTTTGGGAAATTAATTGACCATATTATTTTATCTTTTAATTCCAGAGTAGAGACAGCACAGGGCCATGCAGCAGCTCAAAACAACAGCTCCCCAAATAAACTACTATCTGCATGCAAGGCTTTCTCTTAGACCCTCTTTTTTGAGAAATCTAGGCCAAACATATCAGAGAAGAGATCAGATCTGGAGAATAAAATTGATCAAAATTTTATTTCACTTCACCCAAAAGGGATTGTAAGTAACAAATTTCGTAGGCTTGGTTATGGTTCTTATGTGAACCCCTAGGTATGAAGCTAGAAAAATTTAGCTCTCTGAAAGAGATGGGATAATTATTACCCTCCAGATAATTGAGTATACAGTTCTAGTTCTACATCAACTCAGTCCACTCCCCAGAGAACCCTCAAGAACTTGTTTTTGTACTTGCATTACATAAAAAACTATATCTACAGTCAAACTAAATTCTATGCTCACCTTATCAACATTAAGAAATGGTTCCTCCTGTGTTTGACAAGCATAATATCAATAAATCAATTTTAGTGTTTTAACATTAAAACCTTATCTTTTTCTTTGTTGGGTCTGAAAGTGATGGCACATCATTTATAATGTACTCTGAACCAAGAATGCCCTCTTATAAAAGTCCTCAGTTTGTTTTTCCTCTGTAGAACAATATCTCTATAAACTGCAGAGAATCCATTGTTAAAACATGGAAACTGTCTTTGATGATTTTAACTACAGTAAGTGACAAAGTAGTTTTGGTCCAAATGCAAGAGAAATTTCTCTACCTTCCTTTTCTTTCTGTCTGTCTCATTAAAGAAGGGTCTAAGTATTAATTTCAGAAATCATCAACCTTCAATGGTGAAGGAGATGAGTGTTTTAGGTACCAATAATTCCAAAATCTATCTCTAATATGTCAGCATTTGATAAGAAGAAAGAATGATGAAGCTGTTAATATTTTGCTTTACTGTTACCCAAAATTGTTTTAAACGAAGGCAGTATGTCTGGATTTAATTTAAATTGATTTAAGAGAAAGATAGCACCTTAAGAATAATTAGAGGGCCGACTGGTGGCGCAGCGGTTTAGTCCGCGCTTTGGAAGCCTGGGGTTGGCAGGTTCGACCCAGGACTCCTGCCGATGCACCGCTGGTCAGCCACTCCGTGGCGGCGTCCCATATAAAGCAGAGGAAGATGGGCACGGATGTTAGCCCAGGGCCAGTCTTCCTCAGCAAAAAGAGGAGGATTGGCAACGGATGTTAGCTCAGGGCTAGTCTTCCTCACCACCCCCCCCCAAAAAAAGAATAATTAGAAAAATCCAATTGAAAAATCTGGACTCTATAATCTCTCACACCACACCTGAGGCTGCCTTTCAAAGAAAAACTAGCAAGAGGTCCCTCTCCCCCAGGCCCACCTAGAAAAGATGTGAAGAAATTGCTTCACTTAAAAATTCAATCTTGGGCTGGCCTGTGGCATAGTGATTGAGTTCAAGTGCTCTGCTTTGGCGGCCCAGGGTTCACAGGTTCAGATCCCATGTGCAGACCTACCCACCACTCATCAAACCATGCTGTGGTGGCATCTCACATACAAAATAGAGGAAGATGGGCACAGATGTTAGTTCACAGCCAATCATCCTCAGCAAAAAAAAAAAAAAAAATCAATCTAGCCCAAACATGATGAGGTCTGTTGTTATTTTTATTCAGTCACTAAAATGTTAATCAAATTTTCTACCTGGAGATGCAACTGATGGTTGAAAATGTTATATCAGTTAGAATTAGTCTGAAACATTTTTAGATGAAAGGGAAAGAAGTTTTAAAAGTATAAGAGGATGATAAACATAGTAAATTGCATTGTTTATATGAAAAAATGGTTCCTCTCATATATGATTGTTGCAAAAATTAAATGCGAAATTTGAATCCTAAGTCAACTGAGTAAGCCACCACACATCGGCCAAATATATTTTCTGGATGAAAAATCAAGATAATGACTTTTTTTTTTTTTTTTTTTTTGCTGAGGAAGACTTGCCCTGAGCTAACATCTGTGCCAATCTTCCTCTGTTTTGTATGTGGGTCCCAACCACAGCATGGCCGCCAATGAGTGGTGTAAGTCTGCGCCCGGGAACCAAACTCAGGCCACCAAAGAGGAGCACGCTGAACTTAACCACTAGGCCATGGGGCCAGCCCCTGAAGATAATGATTTTTATATCAGTTCCAGGTATGAGAGGGAGTCCAAAAGATATTGGTATTCCTAGAACATATTGATGGTTTACAGAGATTAGAAAGAGTAATTTGTATCAAAACTAAGAAATCTACATCATATGGTCACTGCACTTAAGAAAATTTAGACACCATTAATAACTTTTAAAACATACAAAAAACACAAACATTAAAATAAAAAGTATCTAAGACTAAATATTTGCTAACATTTTGCCATATTTAATGTATTTGTGAAGATTGTTCCCATCCATATGCTGTACTTTTACTACACATGTATTGTCATAAACAATATGTTATTTTTTGTTTTTAAAATGTTATGCAAATGACATCATACTGTATGTACTCTTTCTGTACTTCTTTTCTTTTACTCAGCGTGTGTTCTTGAGATTTCTCTGTATCGAAATCTAATTCCAATGATTGTGAAGTTTCTGGTGCATGTCGTTTTTAGTTTAGTTTTGCCTGTTTGTTTTCTGTTCTAACAATCAGTGCTGCAGTGGACACCCCAGTACATGCCTGTGTATGCACGTGTGCTGGAACAGCTGGGTAGAGGGCACCCATCTTTAATTTTGTTAGATGAGGAGCAGCAGTGCAACATACAGTAGGGATGTCGTTTGAGCTCCAGTCTTGACTCTGTCATTTACTCTGTGTGTGCCCCGGCCCTCTTGACTGTTTCCTGATCTCTAAAATGATAGCAGTAGTGACTGCCTATGACGCTTGTCGTACTCCAATACCCATTATCCCCTTTGCCCATGGAAGAGTTTCAGGTGCGGACATGGCCACCTAGATAAAGGCTATATTTCTCAGCATTCTTCCAGCTAGATGTGGCCGTGTGACTACATTAATGGGATGTGTGGAAGTGATATACACCCCTGCGTGTGTCTGTCTGCCTTTCCCTTCTTCCTGCTATCTAGGAAATGGTGGGTGACAGAGCAGCCTGATTCCTGGAGATGGACTCTCCATATTGAACCCAGTGGAGTCACCCTGTTAGCCTTCTACTGCTGGGCTGTTACGGGGAAGATAAATAGACTTCTTTCTTATTTGGCTACTGAGTTTTTATTAGTCTTTTTTTTACAGCGGTCCATTTCATACCCTAAGAATGCAAACTTTATAGCACTGTCATATTAAATAACAGCTCTTAGAACAGCACTCAATGAGTATCAATTATTTTCTTATCATGACAACAATTGCCAAAGTGCTCTCTAAGGTGTTTCACTAAGTTATAAAGTCACCAGCAATGCTTAAATCTTCACACTTCATTGAATTTTTTATACTTTTGCAATCTGATGGATGTAAATTGTTTTTTATTAATTCATATTTTCTTATTAAGATTTTTTAAAATGAGAAACAACAAACATTTAGAAAAGTGCACAAATCATCAGTATACAGCTTAAAGAATATTTATAAAGTGAGCATACATGTATTATCAGAACCTAGAACGCCAGAGTTCCTTACGCATCCTCCCAGTCATTATGACCATCCTCCCCAAATGTAACTACTGTCCTGAATTTTAACCACATAAATGTTATGGTCCAAAAGGTGCCCCTCTCCTTTACCAAATTCACATGCTAAAGTCCTAACCTCTAGTACCTCAAATATGACTGCATTTGGAGATAGGGTCTTTAAAGAGGTAATTAAGTTAAAATGAGGTGGTTAGGGTGGGCCCCAATCCAACACGATAGGTGTTCTTATAAGAAGAGATTAGGACACAGACAGGTATAGAGGGAAGGCACTGTGAAAACACAAGGAGAAGACGATCATCTACAAACCAAGGAGAGAGGCCTCAGAAGGAACCAGCTCTGCTGATCTTGGACTTCAGCCTCCAGAACTGTGAGAGAATAAGTCTGTTGTTTAAACCACCCAGACTGTGGTACTTTATGGCAGCCCTAAGAAGCTGTATAATACAGTAGATTAGTTTGCCCAGAATGATTTAGTATTAGAATCAATATCAGATTCAGACTCTTTTGTGTTAGATCCTTTCACTCAACATGAGTTTTATTGAGATTTACTGTCTTGTTGAGCAGGGTGGTAGTTTGCCCGTCTTGTTGCTCTATGGCATTCCATTATATGTGTATATGGCAATTTATTTACCCATTTAATGTTGATAAGCATTTGAGTCATTTCCAGTGTTTGGCTATTATGAATAGTGTTGCTCTGAAGATTCTTGCATATCTTTTGGTGAACACATGTATTCATTTCTCTTGGGTGTTGACCTAGGAATGGAATCGCTGCATTATGGTATATGCCATGTGTTCAATTCTAGTAGATTAAGCCAAAAACTTTTCTAAAGTAGTTACATGAATTTACACTGCTAATAGCAATATACTCCAGTTGCTCCACATTCCTTTCAGCCCTAGGTGTTTTCTGTATTTTTCATTTTGGCCATTGTGGTGTGTAATAGTGGAATTTCACTGTGATTTTAATTCGTATTTCCCTAAGTACTAATGAGATTGAGCACTTGCTTTATGGACTAGCATATGGCCAATTTTCACAAATGTCCCAAGTATACTTGAAAAGAATGTGTATTCTATAAAAGTTTGTGCAGTGTCCTATGTTATTTTAATTCAGTCAAACTGGTTACTCACATTGCTGAAACCTTCCATGTCCCTATGAATTTTTATAATAAAGTGTCCCAATGATTGTGGATTTGTCAGTTTGTTCTCTAGATTCTGTCAATTATTGATTTATATATTTTGAAGCTTTATGAATTGTTATATGTGCCTAGTAGATTGGACCTTTTATCATTTTGAAGTGTACCTTTTTATTGTTAATGGTGATTCTTGCAGTAAAGCCTACTTTTTCTAATATTAGTACAATTATATCAACTTTCTTTTGGTTAATATTTGCATATGTATCTTTTCCCATTCTTTTTAAAATTTGCTTTCAACATTTCTACAACCTTACATATAAGATGCATCTCTTGTATGTCATAAATGGCTGACCTTTAAAAAAATCCAGTTCAACAAACTATGTCTTTTAATCACAGTAATTAAACTATATGTATTTAATTAAATAGCTAATGTATTTGGGTTTAAACTTACCATCTTTCTATTTATTTTCTAGTTGTTCTTCTTTTGTCATTTCTTTTCTTTAGATTAGTCAAATATTTTTTACTTACCCTCTATTACTTTGTTATTCATTGTTTTACTATTCTTTTACTAATTACTCTAAGGATTAAAACAGGAATCCTTGATTTATTATATTTTAATATAAACTATTACTTTTACCACTTCCCCAACAATGTATACACTCTTTTTCCATCTTTTATTGTTATGTATTTTACTTCTTCAAACATTTTAAACCACACAATGTATTAGATGATATATTAGGCATCCATTTAGATGTATTCATAGTTTTATCATTTTTGGAGTTATTTATTCCTTCCTGGATTTCTGTGCATACTAACATTTTTCTACCTTAAGAATTTAATAATTTTTTTAGTATTTTTTTTAGTGTGAGTCTGCAGGTGACCAGCTCTCAGTTTTTATATATTTGAAAATATGTTTATTTTACCTTAAATTTTGATGGGTAATTTTGCTGTGTGTAGAATTTTAGATGGCAGTTATTTTCTTTCCACATTAAAAAGAAAGTCATGCCATTGTCTCCTAGTTTCTAATGTTTGTGTTGAGTAGTTAGCCATTAGTCTTTTTATTGCTTTTTTGAAGACAACATATTTTCTCTCTGGACACATTTGATATTTTCTTTGTATCTGTATCTGTATCTCTGAATTTTGGTTTGTCACTGGTTCTACTGTGATGTGTATGTGTGTGAATGTTCTTTGTATTTATCTCTTTTGTGGTTCATAAAACTTCTTGAGCCTGTGGCTTGATATTTTCTACTAATTTATGAAAATTCTTAGTCATATTTCTTTAAATATTCTTTTTCTATGCCACTTTATTTCTTCTCTCCTTTTAATATAGTAGACCTTTATACACGCTAGACATTTCCATCATGTCCAATATGTTTGTTACAATATATTTTGTGCATTCTCTCTTTTTTCCTCACTGTGCTTCATTCAAGCTATTTCCTACAAACCTATCTTCCAGTTCAATGATTCTCTCTTTAGCAGTGTCCAGTCTTCTTTTAAACCAGTCCACCAAGTTCTTAATTTTGTTTCTTATATTTTTCCAAGCTAGGATTTTTATCTGTTTTCCCTCTTGATTCTAGTTCTCTGCTGAAAGTCTCTATCTTGTCATGTATTTTTCTTAAACATAATGACCACAATTATTTTAAAATCTGTGTCTGATAACTCTAACATTTGGATCTCCTATGGATCTGTTTCCACTTTCCCAAATTCTTTTCTCTCCATTTTAAGTAATTTGATTCTGTTTCTTGTATGACTGGTCATTTTTAATGAGTATCGGTCAAGCTATATGAAAAAGTTAAAGATAATTTGGGGCTCATGATAATGTTAATTTCCTGCAGAGAGGACTAACTTTTGCTTCTGATAGACAGACAATTAGAATAGAAGTAGATCATCTTAATCTACCTGGAGTTGAAGTAATTCCAGGTATTTTTCAGTAATAGTGAGTGGTAGTCTATTTCCAGTTTCCTTGGTCCAACGGTGTAGCCTTTTGGGGGGCTCAAATGAATGTCTAGGGTATTTTACCAGGATCTTCTCCCGTGAGGAGCCTTAAACTCCTGTTTTGTCTCCCCAGCTCTTACAGGTAGCTAAGAGATTAAAAAACTCTTCAGGACTGTGGGAAATCCTGAAGAGTTTTTTAATCTCTTAGTTACCTGTTTTTGTTTGGCTTTTAGCCTCTTGGCTGAAAGTTACAGATTGGCAAATATCTCAACAGGGCAGGAGACAGTGAAAGTTGTGCTTAGCTCTCTGTTCTTCCTTTCTCTCTGGAATCTTGGCTCTTCAAGCCCTAACAATTTTGATTGCTCTCTGAGGTCTTAAATCAGATTTTTTTAATTTCCAGGAATTTTTGTTTTATATTAAAAGATGTAGTCTCATGCAAGCTAGCCAGCCATAGCTAGAAGCACACACTCTCTGACTGTTATTTTAATTTGCATATCCATTTACTGTAGTGGGGTTGAGGATATTTTTATATAGTTATTGGCCATGTGTTTTCTTCTCTGTGAATCCTTTGCCCACTTTTTATTGGGTTGTCTTCTGGTTTATAACACATGAAGAACTCCAGACACTATTTGGGGAAAGGAGGTTTTAATATGTCTGCAAATATCTTTTTCTAGTCTGTGACTTGTCTTAATTTTTTTATGTTGTCCTTGTCACACAGAATTTTAAAATTTTAATAGATAAATTTCAAGCATTTTTTCCTTTATTGTTTGTGGATTTTGTGCCTGGTTTAATAAATTCTTCTGTATCCCGATGTCATAAAGATATACTCCTAGGTTTTCTCCCAAAAGTTTTGCAGTTTTAATTTTCATATTGAAGTCTTTAACTTACCAGGCTCTTACTTTTTCTGTGTTGTATTATGTAGTGATAGCCAAATGTTCTAGCACCATGTATCAAATGCCAATGATTTCCCAACTGTTTGGTAATGCCACTGTCAGTGTTTTCTTTTTTTGTAAAATTAATTTTAGTATTTTTTATTTATTAATTTCTTGCTTACATTCAAATAACTTCTTAAGGACAGTGATTACATCTTACGGTTCTTTGACTGTCCCCAAATCCTCACCTTTCATAAAAATTAAATATAGGAAAATATTTGTTAATAGATATATTGATCTAGATGGTTGATGCTATGTATTGATAAACAACATAGTGCTTTCTACCTATCACACAATTTACATTCATGATTTCTGTCAGCTCTTACAAAAAATTTGCAACGTGTGCAACAAAATATTCACATTTGGTGACTCTAAAATGAAGCTCTAGGAAAATCTTAGTAACAGCTAACATTTATTGATTGCTGATTGTGTGCTTGGCAATGTCCTAAGAACTTGTAAACTTTATATGGGTTAACTTTATATGTGTTAACTCATTTCTAAGAAAACTATGAGTCAGGTTACTACTATTATCAACATTTTTCAGATGAGAAAATTGAGGAACATTTTGGTGAATTTTTACTTACGTTTACAAAGATAGGCAATGCAGAACCACTTTATTTTAACTTGTAAATGAGATATTGCTACCACATAACTTTCAGGTGAATATTGAATTACAGATACATTTCTAAATAAATCTATAATATTTTCTGTGATGTATGTCCACATTTGTATTTCAATTAATGAAGGCTGCTGTCATAATCAACAATAACAATTTACTGGAAGCTTACTGAGTTTGTGGCATTGTACAAGGTGTTAAAATTAACTATAATTTGCTTGAATCTACATAAAACATTTGGCATGTCTGGCTTTCACTATTCTTTGCTTGATAATGGCTGCATTTCAAGGGATAATGCACTTTATGTGCTGCTCTGGTGGTTAAAAACACATTTCATGTAAATGGAGTAAAAAGCATTTAATGAACTAAGCTCTATGCATGTGAAAGCCAACAGCAATATTAGAAATGGTGTTTATTTTATAGCCCAGAAACTGCATTTTAAATGCTAGTATATGTTTATATGACAGTTCTATTAAATATAAAAGAGTCCCATTACAAGGGAAGTCCTTTACATAGGCTTTTTATATGGTCTAAATAGCATACCCAGCCCTGCAACTCCTCATGCGAGACATTTTTAGAACCTTATTTATGTTAAAGCCATAACAAACTAGCAACTAGAAAACTATAATGGGCACAAACGGCTAATAAAAATGAGATTGTTGAAAATACTTCTTAATAGCAACTTAGGAAGAATCCTGATAAAACAAAGTCAAGGCTCTGTGTCTCTGGAAGCTTGCCACTCCAGTAATCACAGACCACAGAACCCACCCTTTTCCATCTTCATTGCTTTCTTGGCTGGAAACTAAACAGCATATGCCCTTTAAGATCGGTATTTGCCCTATTTTTCATTCTAGTGCCTACTGAACCAGAGGTACTCTGGAAAAAATCCTAGGATCATCTCTCCCCCCTGCGCTGATGATTTGCTGGGTGAGTCCTCCAGAGAAGTAGGGCAGATGCTCTGAAACTGGGTGAAGGGGGAAGAATGCCAGCATGCATGTGAACACAAGTCTGCATATGTGTGCAAATGTGTACATGTGTGTGATATATGTAAGGCCTGGACACTTGAAATCTGGATGACTTCTCAGCTGAACTGCTGTGTTTAGACAAGCTGGCTAAAACGAACAGGTCAAACCCTTTATTTATAGAGTAAAAACTATTTGATCTGGGGTAGATATCAGCTCCACAGTCAAACATGTGGGCCAAAGTCATTTTTATTGCAACATCTTGCAGAATTCTGAAATGGTTCATGTGGCCATCCATGTGAGCAAAGGAAAAATTCCCACAGAAGAGTGGGCCAGTCAAGTGTGAAATGCTGCTTGAATCACCAAAAATCCAGCATGTGTTTATATAAGAGAAGGTGTAAAGCAGTGGAGGAAGAATGACTTTAATTTCTGAACCAGTAGGAATCACCTAATGCATTTTGCTCACCCAGTCCTTGGTGGCACACTGCTAGGGCAGCAGCTGAGGCAGGCCCCAAAACAAGGCTCTCTCTTTCTCTACTTGGGGATGCTGGAACCCTGTGGAATAAAGAACTACCTACTGTAGTTCTTTATGCCATGACAAATTGTCCAAAAACTTTTAATTTTGGAGTTGGATGCTGCCTTTGAGGTCAGTAACGTTTGCCTCTTATCCAGTGTGGAAATTCACTCCCCAACACCCCTGACGAAGGGCCTCCAGTCTATTTTTGAACTCTTAGTGTTGGGAAGCTCTTGACCTGAAAACTTGTCCAGCTTTACTTGTAAGGAAATTCTTCACAAGACAGTTCCCAACCCATGTATGCTTAATTTATGTAAGCATGTCACGTAAATGAAAATGGCCACCCAAGAACAGCTGGCTCGTCTTATAAGCTTCCCACTGCCATTCTTGGAATTTCCCTTTGTGACAGGAAAAAATTATTAATGTATAATTATATATATATATATATATATATATAAATGTATTTTCAGCCTGTGTCATCCTGCTCAGCTCCCGTGCCTTTGTAGTGCTGAGTGAACGAGAGAACTGGAAGAAGCCAGGAGGGGGTAGATTGGTTTACATTGGAAAGTCAAGGATCCCTTTGTGGAGAACTGGAAAGGATCTAGAAGACAGGATACAGTGGTGAGAGTATGAGCGAGCATACAAAAAGTTTTAGGTGAGAGTTTTGTGAGAAGAGAAATTTCCAGCAGATAACTAACCTATCATTCCTCTGCCTTCACACAAACATACATAAACAAGTTTTAAAATGAGATGGTATTTACTCATTAATCTGTAACTTGCCTTTTTCCACTTACCGTGTTATGGAGAGCTCTCTAGGTTTTCCCTCCAACTCGTTTTTTTAATAGTGCAAATATTTTAGCATATTGATTTTCCATAATTTATTTAATTAGGAACTGATGAATATTCAAATTATTTCCAATACTTTTCCCCTATAAGCAATGCTTCAAGAAACACTCTTGTACGAAAACCTTTTTTTCCCTATAGCAAAAATTCCCAAATGTAGGATTATTTGGTCAAAGGTTATATTCAGTTTGTATTTTAATGATATTTGCAAATTCTTCTCTTGAATTACTTCCTAAACCAATGCACAAGAGTACTAACTTCTACTTTATAGTTGCTCTGGATATTATCAATCCTTTTAATTTTTGTCATTCGAACAGGTTAAGTTGCATTTCCCTCACTAGTAGTAAATTTGAGGTTTTCTTCTTTCTTTTTTTTCTTAGACATTTGCACTTCTTTGAAGGTGTCTTACCTATTTATATCATTTGCCTATTTTTCCTATTGAGTAATTTTATTTTTTTAAATCAATTTGTAGATGCTTTTTCTTATTTCTTTTATATTTGTTGTTGTTTCCTTCTTTCCTTCCTTCCTTCCTCCCTCCTTCCTTCCCTCTACATCTACCTCTTTCTTTCTTTCTTTCCTCCTTCCCACCCTTCCTCCCTCCCCCCCTTTCTTTTCAGTCTATTTTTTTATTTGAGCTTGTTCATGGTGTCTTTTATCATACGTCTTCAAGTTTTATGTGGCAAAGCGAATATGCTTATCTACTCTCCCCTGTCTTCCAAGTCTCCGTCTTGTTCTGCAAAGTCTTCTCCACTTTATCACAATGTGTGACTGCACGCGCCTGGCGTTCAGAGTTGCAGGTCCACCATACACTGGTGTGGTGTAGCCACATTGGGATATACAGCAGAAGGCTTGTTGAGTCTCTTTTGGTTTATTATTACTCCAACACAACACAAGCAGAAAGTTCTGTTTAAAAGGTATGCAAAACATAAATAATATTTTTTATAAATAAAGCATTATTTAATGTTACAGCCTAGACTATTTCCAGCAATCAACTAGTCGTTCTAACCTGTGGTGTCTTTCTCCCTCTGCACAGTAACAAAGTTTGGGCTAATCTCTAGTGTTCTGGTTTCTTTCTAAACTTTCATGACTTTTTAAATTGTATTACCAGTGCTTTAAAGATAACATCTCCACGTTATTCTGGGGCCCTGAGTTTAGTATGTTTGGGCTTGGAATATGAATAAAGTTAAAGAAATTAAATGTTCTCTTATTGTCTTATTCTCCATCTCAAGCTTTCATTCCCTCTTGACCAAATTGGTTCTTCCTGTTTAGACTGTTCTCCGTGATGGGGTTCTTCTAACAACACCGTGTCTGCATATGGGACATCATGACGCTGATACACGGATGACGTCAATTTGTATGCTTCCGGTTCTTTCTAAATTTGATTTCTGATCAAAGGTGATAGCATCGTGATCTTGGAGGGAAATGTTAGGTTTTGACTTTTGTGGGTTTTAAGATCTCTGAGTCCACTAGAATAGTTAAAACAACTTTGAAAACAAAATTTAAGATTAGAGAACCTGGGCCGTCCTGGTGCACAGCCGTTAAGTTCCTGCGTTCTGCTTCGGCCGCCCTGGGTTCGCCGGTTCGGATCCTGGGCGCAGACCTACTCACCACTCATCAAGCCATGCTGAAGTGGCATCCCACGTAGAAGAGCTACATCTCTACAACTATGATACACAACTATGCACTGGGGTTTGGGGAGAAAAAAGAAAAAGAGGAAGATTGGCAACAGATGTTAGCACAGGGCCAATCTTCCTCAAAAAGAAAAAAAAAGATTAGAGGACTAAATTATATGATTTTAAGACATACTATAAAGCTACAGAAATCAAGACGGTGTGACATTGGTGCTAAGATAGAGAAATGGAACAATGGAACCAAATAGTTTAGAAAATGATCTACACATAATGGACAACTGATTTTTAACAGAGGTGCAAAGGTAATTCAAAGGTGAGATGATAGTCTTCTCAACAAAAGGTGCTTAAATAGGATATCCATATGTAAAAAGTGAATAAATAAATAAAATTTTGATCCATGCTTCACACTATATGCAAAAATTAACTCAAAATAGGTTATAAACCTAAATGCAAAATCTAAAACTATACAATTTTTAGGAGAAAACCTTTATGATCTTGAGTTCAGGAAAGATTTCTTAGATGCAATACCAAAAGCACAATCCATAAAAGAATAAATTAATAAATTGGACTTCATATAAATTATTGTTCCTTGAAAACCACTGTTAAAGAGTGAAAAGACAAACCAGACAAATAGACTCCCAGACAAAAAGACTAGGAGAAAATCTTTGCCAAGTATTACATCTGATAAAAGACTAGTATCTAGAACATATAAAGAACTGTCATAACTCAACAACATGAAAACAAAGAATCCATTTTTAAAAAATTGCAAAAGTTTTGAACAGACACTTCACCTAAGAAGATATGTGAATAGCAAATAAGCCCAAGAAAAAATATTCAATATTATTAGGGAAATGCAAATTTAAACTACAATGCAATAGGGCAGAGATTCTTTGTAGAGAGTTGCTGTGGATTCCCGCTTCAACAGTGCTTCCATGGAACCCAGTTCTCCTCCCATCTCAATCCCCATCCCAGCTGGCCAGCTGCTCAGAGCCAGCCGTCTGACACCTCCTCACAGATCCCTCAGACGATCTCCAGGCCCCCGCTGCCTGCCATGATGACTAGCCCTCCTCTCAAGTGCACTGAAATTACCAGCAGGATGCAGAGGTCACCATCAACGTCCAGATCAACCTGGAGCTCTACATCTCCTACATCTACCTGCCTATGTCTTATTACTTTGACCTTGATGATGCATCTTTGAAGAACTTTCCCAAATACTTTATTCACCAGTCTCATGAGGAAAGGGAACATGCTGGAAGCTGATGAAGCTCCAGAACCAAGGAGGCAGCCGAATCTTCCTTCAGGATGTCAAGAAACCAGACCCATTTGAGTAGGTCGAATGCAATGAACTGTATATGTTACACTTGAAAAAAAAATTGTGAGTCACTCACTACTGGAACTGCACAAACTGGCCACTGACAAAAACAGACTCCCTTGGGTGAGTCTGTTTGACTTGTGTGACTTCACCAAGACTCACAAGTGGGTGAAATCCACTAAAGAATTGGGTGACCACTGTAACCAACTTGCATAAGATGGAGGCCCCAGAATGTGGCACTGCAGAGCCTACCTTTGACAAGCACACCCTGGGAGACAGTGGCACTGATAGCTAAGCCCTAGGTTGGCTTCCCCATAGCCATGGGGTGACTGCTTCAGTCACCAAGGCAGTGGATGCGTCTGGGTTTACGCTGACCTTTCCTGTAAGTTGTACCAAAATATCCACTTAAGTTCTTTCATTTGTACCCTTCTTTCAAATAAAGTAATTTGATTCCTCCATCCCCCTGAAAAAACCCTACAATGAGATACCACTGCATTCCAACCCTATTAGAATGGCTAAAATTTAAAAAGCTGCCCATACCAAGTGTTGACAAGGAAGTGGAACTCTTACACTCTACCAGTTGGAATGTAAAATGGTACAGCCACCTTGGAAAACAATTAGTCAGTTTCTTAAAAAGTTAAACACACGTCTCTCATTTGACCTAGCCCTTCTGCTAGATACCTACCTAAGAGAAATGAAAGCACATTTCCATATAAAGACTTGTGCACAAATGCTTACAGGAGCTTTATTTATGATAGTTAAAAAGTGAAAATGATTCAAATTTCCATCAATGGGTGAGTGCATAAACTAATTATGGTACATCCAACCAATGAAATGAGGCCCGGTAACAAAAAAGGATGAAATATTATGTGCTACAACATGAATGAATCCCAAAATAATTATGGTGAGTGAAAGAAGTCAGGAAAAAAAAAAAGAGTACATCCTGTATGATTCCATTTTTATAAAGTTCTAAAAAATGTAAACTAGTGTATTCTGATAGAAAGCAGATCAGAGGTTGTCTGGAGAAAGGAGGTGGGCAGGTCTTGGAGGGAGGGATTATGAAGCAGTGCAGAGAAACTTTCCAGAGTGATGGATATGTTCATTATCTTGCAGGGGTTGTTCAAATTCTATACTTTAAACACGTGCAGTTGATGTAGGTCAACTATACCTCCATAAAGCTGTTTAAAAAAGTCTCTGAATGGCATAAACTTAGCACAAGTTTATCTTTAAATACATCTTTTAAATGAGATTCTAGCACCCTAGGCCTGGCACAGCGGTGAGCATTGTAGGCAGCAGTGACTGCCACTCCCATCAGCTGATTCCAGCCGTCATCCCTTTGGGCCTGTAACTTCTAGGTCCAAGATCACGTGGGGCTGCTGCTTCCACGGCTTGCTCTTTCAGTGCTCATCTATTCCTCCCGAAGATATTTTTCTCAGGGTTTAGAGTCTCAACGAGGTCCTCTAAGGAAAGATATGTGCAAAACTGGTAATCACCCTTCTTCCATTTCCTCCTTGGAAAACCATACCAGTTCTTAAAGTAAATAATACTATTTTTTGATTTTGTTTTGGTATTTTTTGGGGGGGGGTCAAATAAAAATATTAGCTTTAGCTCTCCATTTGACCTTTTAGAAGTGAGAGAATTAGCAGAATAAGTTACCATTCTTTCTAAAGAAAATTGGTGCAGGTAGACAGTCTTTATTAATTTGGCCAAGAAAATTAGAAATTGAGAGGGCTGGCCCGTGGGTCCCAGCTGGTTCTTGACTAAATTTCAGCTCACAGGCAAGCAGCTCCAAGTGACAGGCTGTTTGCTCCTTCTGTGGAAACCATGCACTAGCTTCATGGGTCTCAAGGACCCAAA
Organism: Tapirus indicus; assembly: GCA_031878705.1. Lineage (NCBI taxonomy): Eukaryota > Metazoa > Chordata > Mammalia > Perissodactyla > Tapiridae > Tapirus > Tapirus indicus. The sequence goes on along the minus strand of CM062933.1, from coordinate 52,706,960 downwards.
ATTCACGGACCGCAAGATGAAGGTGCGTCTGAAAATCTGCCCTGCTTCCGTTTCTGTGTTCGTGGCCGTGTGTCTCTTCCTTCGTGGGCCCTCTCTTTATCTCTTTCTGTCTGACTGTGTGTGGTCTCCTTGCGTGTCTATTTCTCCTCCTTCTTCTTTGACTCTCTTAACTATATCATGAAGTAAAACTTTGTTTTTATTATTGTATTTATTGAATGAGATGTTTGAATTGCCTTCCTTAAAAGCAGACAGGTGGCACGTTTTACTCATTTCAAAAAACACTCCAACTACAATGAAACAAATAAAATCTAGCTGCTTTATGCTTTTTACTTATATGACCTTCAATTCGCTTTTTTCTGGGCTAGTGACACTGCTCTTCTCCCCCTGCCCTGCCAGCTATAATGCTGTTGTAAAGTGACAATTTAGTGAATTATTGTAGTTCATAGACTTATTTGTAGGTGGTATCAAAAAGTGCATTATCATGGGGTTGACAGGGTACATAAGTATTTGCTGTTTCTCTCTGTAAGATTTTTTTTGCCTATTTTGATTGCTAATAAAAAATACGACCATTAAAGTAAAACTAATTAAATATATATATTTAAAAAATTTTTCATATTTAACAAAATTGTCATCATCTTCCAAAAATAACTTGGCTTTGGCCACTTTTCTCATCTTTGGACAAGAGGGCAATTGTGACCACACCGTTTGCCATGGAGAGAACATCAAAGACACTGGTGAACATTCAGTTTCACACAATGTAAGACCCCTGAACTTCTAAGAATGTTTACTTCATAAACTATGCTAATCATCTGTGAGTCTGGTGTTCTACCAAACAAAACATGAAGCCATGAATAATGGACTTTATCAACAATTAAAGTGCAATATGAAATAATAATAGAACAAGGCAAATGAGAGAAAGATTACAAAGGAGTTTTGAAAACTTTAAGCAAAAATATTCTAAATTGATTTAGCCAATTCTGTAAGGAGATTAGAGAAAAAAACCGCTTAGGATCCCGGGCTTCTGATTCCATATTACATTTTATTATTTCAACCACAGAAAACAAACAGTACGAGCCAGGGGACGTTCTTTTGAAATACAAGTTGGAGAGAACTTTCTGCAGTTCCTTTATTGTATCATCATCTCTTTCCAACTCTGCTCTTACTCTGTGACTGCCTGATAAAGAGCAGTTATAAAATTTCCAGAATTACACCCACCTGCGGCAGCAAGATTTAAAGATGGGAGTATTTCCAGAAGGAGAGTTCAGCCACATTCCCACTGACCTCTGGGGATATAAAACAGTCTCTTGGTGACAAAGAGAGGCAAGGCTCTCTAACAACAGCCATTTAGAAGGAGCTCTTGTCTGCAATCCGTCTCTACCCCATGGACTTTCCTGTCCATGTGAGAAAACAATGATATTTGAGCAATTAATATTCTTCCATGGACAGACCAAGTGGCTGATGGAACGTTACATCAAATTTGGAACAAGAAGCGTCCACCAGTGGGACGAGGAGAAATCACAAGAGCAGCTCAAGTTAGAACAGATGTCGGCCTCAGTTGTTTCCCTACTGCAGCAAATGCACTCTCTTGTCTGAGAAAGGAGCAGCCAGCAGGCATGGCATACCTCACCTGCAGTAGCTGAGGGTCTCCAAGAGAGACCAACTCCTCACGCCTGCCTGGGAAGAGGACCCAGAGCCTGGAGCCTTCCCTGGGATTCTTAAAAATCAACCCCTGGCAGCAGAGGTGATGTGCATCTCCTTTTCTGCTCCCTAAAGTCAGCACTAGGCTGAGGAGGCCAGGGCAGAGGCCTCTAGGCCTGGGAGTGTTGGGTTGAGACTCAGCCCCTGAATTCCTTACTGTGTAGTCTTGTTTGCGTTTACAAAGTCAAGGGAGCAGCCCCCACCCGTGCTGCTACCGTCTGTGCTGCCTCAAACCTCGGTGCAGGCTCTGGTCAACTGCAAGCAGCAGATGTCCTTGCCAACCCATCCCCTGGGAGTGGTCTGAGCTCAAAGACATCAGCCTTGTCAAATGGGTGCTAGTCTAGGAAGAGGCAGATTCTGATGACCTGGGAGGAGGCGCTGGTATGAATATTAGGAGTAAGGACTGTTTTATATCAGGTGGATCAAGCTGAGGATGGAGAGGACCGGGGCTGGGCTGAGACAATCATGGAATTGTTGGGTGACAAGAATTCATCAGGACCTCTTCAGGCTTAAAGGATGATCCAGGATTAAAGAAGGAAAGAGCACTCAAAGCTAGGGGCTTCTAATATTATATTAGTAATAGTTATCAACTAAGTGTTCCATACAAGGTTAATACTAAGTGGATATGCATTCATTGTAAATAAATATTTAGAGAGAACTTACTCTATGCTGGGTTAAATGCTCAATTATGGGAATATAGTTGAGAACAAGTTAGAAATAATTCTTGACCTCTTGGAGCCTACATTCCACCTAATATTGGAAATATATATATATATATATATATATATTTCTCTTCATGTAACAAATAAAACCAGGGCTCAGAAAGGTTAAGTAACTTTCCCAAGGACACACAGCCTGTAAATGACGGAGCTGGGGGGATTCGAGCCCAGATCCTCTGACTCCAATATCTTTCTTTTAAGCTCTATACCAGCAATTTTCAACTTTTTCCCCCTACTATCACACCCATGATATTTGGCATCCACTATATAATATGTATCATAGGTTGGGCCTTGTCACTGATAAAACAGACTTCAGTTCTTCTCTCTAGGAGAACGTGAGTGTTGTAGGAATAATTGAGAATCTGTTCTAATTTATTCTAAATAAATCTTTCAAGAACATCATCAACTTAATTATCACTGTTTCCAGCCTTGTGTTTGAGTGTTAGACACCAGTTACTCTACAGCTGATGAGCTGTTGGCTCGCCGTGGGTCTGCTGGACGATCCTACACTCTGCCTAGTGGGTCAGGCACGAGACGTGGAGGAGAAGGCGCGACTGTCACCCCAGACAAATGCTCTTCATCTCAAAATCCCAGGGCTCTCTGGAGTCTGCCACCTCCTTCCCTCCACCTCTGGAGGCTTAAGGGGCCGGATTTGCTAGAACCCGTTAGGCTTGTCTCTCACTGCAGAGCCCTGGAGAAACTCCACGTTCTCTGGCCGAGGAGGAACTTCCGTGTGGAAGGTCCAGTTGTGACCCATCCGTGTCAGCTTCCATCTGAGTCACGAAGACCTCTCCACTGGACACGGCAGTCTTGGGGGCGGAGTCACAGGCGTGGGATCACAGGGTTCTTAGGTAAGAGGACTGGATATTTGGGGTTGGTTGCATTTGCTAGAAAGACACTGAGTGGTTAATCTTTATTCTAGATCCATAGTTCTCACTCACTTTAGCAGGACTTTTTTCAGAAAAAAATACTGAAACCTCACCCCAAAAATTACTTGATATAGAGGAAATACCTTCTTATATAACAACAAAGGAGAGTAAATTGCTACATATGCACTTATTTATCCATTTACACTAATGGAAGTAATCACCGTGTAAATAAAACCAGATTGAATTTTTCAGGTAGCAACATGTATCAGTCAGGTTTTGAAAACAGAGCAAGAAACGAGTGCAGGCAGCTCAAGTGTGTGGGGTTTAGTGCAGGGAATTAGGTGTTTATAAAATCAGTGAAAAAGCTAGAAGAGAAGTGGGGCTGCTACTGGACATTTGCATTCAAAGTCAACTGGGCGTTTGAGTCCATGGGTCAGGAGACTGCGGCCACCCCACCCACACCCAGAAATCTGGGGATACACTGCACACTCCCAGTCTATCAGAGCTCATGGCCTTCGGCTTCCCCAGGGAACAGCCTCTGAGGCAGAAATTTGTGTGCAGGCAGTTAACTGGTGAGTCTCCTGAGAGAAATACTAGTGAGGGTTGGGGCCCTCAAGAGTGGACAGAGGAAGGAGTCGATCTATGATTCAGTTGTACAGAGGCCTCAGCAGGTCCTTTGGAGTGGAGATGACCCTTCAGAGTTGTCTTGAGTCAAGGCAAGGAGGCTGGTCCTTTGTCCACCCGTCTTGACCATGCTGGATGTGGGTTGTGCCCAGGGAACAGGTGTCACCTCGGGTGAGGCAGCTCCCTTCTACAAAGGGCAGTGTCCAGAGAGGAACTCAACAGCCCACATCTGGAAGAATGAGTGCCTAGCCCTGAAGGGGTACCTGGCTGCAAACCGCAGCATTCACCACACCTCTGACAGACACCACACTGAATACACCCTAAGAGAAACCTAGAAACCAGCCCCACCCTATTTAAGGAAAATACTATTTGCTTGGACACATCGATACATTCTATACCAAACTAGAGTATTTTGTCTTGTTGAATTTTATATTCTGGAAAGCATTCTGGTTAGCTTGTACCTATAGTGAAAAAACAAGTGTCTGTGACATATGCACAGGATATAGTGTTTTTCTATGTCAGAAGGCAGATTTAGTTTATTTTTCTATCTTACAGCTCTCTTTTAGAAGTTTAACTTTGATTCTGTGTTATATTAATCACAGCTATTGTGAATGTTCTTTTATTATTCTAGCATAGTATATGGGTAGCTTATTTTCTAAGCAACTTTAGATATCTTGTGTGAGAAAAGATTTTATTTCTAATCTGATGTGTCACATTGTTATAAAAAACAAGTCTTGAATCTTTGAGAAGTAGCCTAGTTTTATTTGTATTATTAACCCAACATTTCAGAAACTTCAATGAACAAGATTCAACTTTGATGAAATTAAAGTACAATACTGTCTGACTAGTCAAAATTAAAGGAAAGTTATATTTGTTTTAAGATAATTTATAAAAGAAGTCAAATAGTGTATAAAGCAGTGCAAACCAGGCCAACATGAAACAGAGGCATAAGGTTGATTTTATGGAATCTCAAACAGAAATCAGGAAGCACAATCATCAAAGGAAGTTTCGTCAAAATGCTAACATACGTGATATACAATTATAGACACATATGCATGTAAAAGTCCCTGCATTTGCACAGGAGCCAGGTGACTAAATAAATCAATCTGTGTTGCACAAAAGGAAAATTTTACTATTAATCATAGCATTCAGCAAAGAAATAAAGTCAAAGGGAGTTTTAAATAGATAAAGACAAGTAGGGAGAACATTTCAGGTGAAGGAATTGGCAGCAGAGACTGGGAAATAGAATCCATGTAGAGGGTCAGTCATGACTGAAGATAAATCAGATTATGATTAATATATTAACCACCATAGGAATGGCAACTATTTTCTAGATTCTATTAATACACTAGTATTTTCTGGTGTTCACTAGGCCTTGCTTCTTTTGCCAACTTTATTTTCTTAAAATATATCTTTTCCCCAGAGAGATTGCTATTACTGATCTTTGAAGAGCTCATGGGAAGTGGTTTTCTCCTCTCTTCGGGTTGCATTTAAATCATCCTGCGATTTTTCTAATCGGACACACGTTTGGCTGCGGAACAAAGAGCAGGCTCACCAGTCACATCATTACCTGAGGCTGCCACAGTGATTCACTTGCACTAAGAGGCTTAAGGAATGCTTGTGTTTTAGCTGAAAGTCAAGAATGTAATGTTGAACATCAATGATTTTTCATGAATCTGGAAGATATTTTACCCAATTTCTCCTATCAGCAACAAGTAAGAAAACGAGAACACTGGACTCGCCTTGCAAAGTTTGTCTGGGGGACAGAAGAATATCCACTGTAGAGATCAACCAAGTGCACGTATCACAGGCTTTCTATCAGCCGTCAATGTTCTTCCAGGGACCCAATGATAGACACTACGTAAAATCAAGCTATCCCATAACAGGTGGCAATGAAGAAACAGCATTATCACTAAAGAAACCTGCCTCCCCAAAGCCCTCCCCCACGATGTCTCCAGGCTGAACTTCCAGTCCAGTTGATCTGATATGCCCAGTGATTCCCAGCACACCACGGACCTCTGGTTTCCCACATCGGCATCCCCACGGCCGACCTCTGATTGTAGCCACAGCTGCACAGTTCTAGGCGACCTCAGCTGAGTGTCCTACCTCCAGGCACATGCCCTCTGCTTATGGCCTTCCTACACTCAAGTGTAGCCCACGTGTGTGGGGAGTTCTAGTGCCTGGAGGCAATCCTCAACCGAGGGCGGATAGGAACAGGTGGGTAAATGCCCCATCTCCCTCCCGTCCTTCCGGGGGATAATTCTAGGAGGCATTCTGTGTGTTTCCCGGGAGTCGCAGAGGAAGGGGGCCTGTTGCCCAACGCAGCAACCTCAGAGATGCTCCTTTAGGTTGGATTTTCCTCCTTTCCTGCCTCAATCCCCTCTCCCTCACTTCTCCCAGGGACCAACTCCCAAATAACAGTTCTTATCTGCAGCCACGTTCTGGTCTCGGCTTTCCTTTTGGGGGAAACGTGATTAACACACTTCTGATTATTATTGTTATTATTATTGTGCTACTCATCTCATCTCGAAAATAAGTTATCTCAAAATGCTCCCTGCTTAAAGGTTAAGTTTATATGCGTACTTGGGTCTAGTTTTGGACTCTTTGTTTCACCAGTAAATTTATACATTGTTTGGAATTGTGTTTGCTTGATAATACATTAATATATGTAAAAGAATGTTTTCATTTTTCCTCTTTTTCAAGATATTTGTGGCTCTCAGTGATTTAGTTTTCATAAGAATTTTAAATTAACTTTATCCGATTCTAAGATTCACAGTCTTTTAATTGCAGTAATTGATTTCTGGAATTGCATCAAATTTACATATTAACTTGGGAGGAATTGCATTTAAATATTATGCTGTTTCATTCAGAAATAAGATATATTTTCCCAAATGTCTTAGTCCTTTCAGGCTGCCCTAACAAAATACCATAGACTGGATGGCTTACAAACAGCAGAAATCTATCTCCCACAGTTCTGGAGGATGGGAAGTCCAAGATCAAGGTGCCCGCAGGTCCATGACTCAGGACCAACTTCCTGGTTCAGAGGTGGCCGTCTTCCTCCTCTAACCTCACCTGGTAGAAGGTGCCAGGGAGCTCTCATTTTATAGGGGCCTCTTTTATAGGGCTGTGCCCTCATGACCTAATCATCTCCCAAGGCCCTGCCTCCCAGTACGGTCACATTGGGCCTTAGGTTTCAATATGTGAACTTTTAGTGGGGCAGAAGCATTCAGTCTATGGCACCAAGTGTTCAGGTATTACTGTTACATAATTTTCTTTATCGAAGTTCTGTGCCTTTCTTATATAATGTATTTCTAAGTATTTTTTTTCATTTGTGTTGCTATTAATTGATATTTGTCTTTCACTTTGGATCTTTAACTGGTTACTAATATAAAGAAAGCTTGTTTTGTGATTTTTTTCTTTTATCTGGCTACTTCACTACAATTTTTTACACAGTCTTCTATGTATTCTGGGCATATAATCATTTCATAGGTATGTATAGGTAACTCGCCTCCTCTTCTTTAATATTGGTTATTTCTATTTATTTTCTCATTGCATTTGTTACAGCCTCCCAAATGATGTTGAATTATAGTGGTATTAGCGGGTATCTTATCTAGTTCTGATTATCTCAGTTTTTAACTATTTCATACGCTGAGTTCTGGTAACTAATGTTTATCATATTTGTGTAGTCCTCTTCTATTTCCATTTGATGTAAAGATTTCATTATGAGGTTTAACAAAATTCCAGGGATTGAGGGAGCAGAATGGATTCAGGGGAGAATTCCTCATGGTTGTAAGCAGAAAGAAAGGAGCCAGGAAAGAGGAAGAACTTGATGGAAATAAAAGAGAGAAATTATTTGGCCAAGTTGTGGATGGGGAGAGTTATAGATGAAGTTTACAGGTGAGAGAGATTGGCCTGAGGAGGAGGTAGGACCACTTCTCTGGCAAAGCAGAAGGGAGGGATGGCAAGACCTCCTTGCTTGAAGACCCAGAGAAACTCTGACTTGGAGAAGGGGATGTTTTCTTTTTCTGTGAACTACCTCACCTCCTTTCATGAAAGAGATTGGGTATAAACTAAAATGGACAGACAAATTGGGCTTATCTTAGGTCTGAGATTGGCAGGTGTGTATGACAGGGTTGTGCAAGAAGGCTGTGTGACTCAGAACAGCAGACGTGGACTGGACACAGGGAAGCTGGAAGGAGTAAAGAAAAAGTGCAGATGGGGGGCCGGCCAATGGTGTGGCGGTTAAGTTCGCTCATTCTGCTTTGGTGGCCCAGGGTTCGAGGGCTGGGATCCTGGGCACGGATCGATGCACTGCTCATCAAGCCATGCCGAGGCGGCATCCCACAAAGAAGAACTACAACTCTACAACTATGATACACAACTATGTGCTGGGGCTTTGGGGAGAAAGAAGAAAAAGAGGAAGACTGGCAACAGATGTTAGCACAGGGCCAATCTCCCTCAAAAAAAAAAAAAGAAAAAAACCGTACAGGCATGAATTCAAGCTGCTTGACTCAAAAAAAAAAAAAAAAGAAAGAAAGAAAGGGCAGATGAGTGGGAGTGAGTTCCAGGGGCCGATGGCAGTAAAGAGGTGACGGTCAGAGGGGGCAAGTCGAGTATCCTACGTGCTGGAGGTGGATGTAATGAATTAGTAGGGTATTTGTGAGTGGAATTAAAATCAGAGGACTCCGAGGCAAATTTCAAAAGTGCCATTAACATGGAGGTTGAAGTAAATCTAAACTGATGGTAGAGATTTGGAAAAGTAAGAACAAATGCAAACCAGGGGGAGTCACTGAGGAAGCTGGGATCTGATGATGATGAAGTGGATGGGCACCGCTGGTAAGACTGGATGCTTAGCTCCAGTAAAAGTCAGTAGTGGCCTTGGGAAGGCAGTGGGGAGGAAGGAATACTTTGGGAATACTGAGCATTAGAATGAGAATCCAGTGGGCTATAAATGCACAGGTACGCAGCAGGGCATTGCTGAGTGACAGAGGGCTGAGTGGTTGGGAGGAGGCTGCAGATGGGAGAGGCAAGCGAGGATAAGAAGAAACAGGAGGCGGAAAATCACCAGTGAGTTTGGAGTCACATGTTATTAGCATCAGAGTTTGGTGATTACGCTGTATCTTATCAATGGAGGGCTGTGCAGAACATCCAGACCCGAAGATTCAGTAAGAACTGCGTGGTGGGTGGCTCTTCAAAACCTTGTTTTATGGTAGGCGTAGTGGGTTAAAAGATTCTTTTACTTACCCTCTGTGTGCATGTGTATGTGTGTGTCTAGGTGTGTTATGGTTGCCAGATTTAGCAAATAAAATACAGACCTCCCAGGTAAATTTAAATTTCAGAAAAAAATATGGCCCATGCAATTGAGCATATTTCACAGGATATACTTATACTAATTTTTTTTTAAATTTATCTGACATTCACATTTAACTGGTGTCTGTCTATGTGCATATGTGACTATGTATTAGGGATACGAGCTGATGAAATATCCCTTCAAACTTAATTTTGTAAAAGAGCAGCTCAGAGTAAGTCATGAGAAATCTTATCACTGTATGTTTTCCTGATCATTATAATTTTAAAAGGCAATGGAATGTATACATATGGAGATTATTTCAGATTTTTAAAAAAGGTTTCCAAGGTTTAATCTGAAATAGAGGAATTTGTTCTTTAGTAACAGCTTTTATAATGAATGTTTTCATGTACTTCCTCACTTTTTAAAGCTAAAGAATCGTTTACTTAGATCCTACTTTTCAAAAAAATTGAAGCAGCCCCAAATTACGTGAGTTCAGACATAACAGAAGTCTTGACTTGGCTCTGTGGCTGTGGTTTCCGGTCCCTTCACAGGATGCTCACCGCCTCCACTCAGAGAAGGCGGTTGTGGTGGGCGTCCCAGACAGGGGTATCTTCCGGACTAGTTGGTAGCAATCTCAACACGCAGGTGGCTGGAGTTGAATCCAGTTGTCCTTAGAACTGTGAGTGTTTACAAAGCAGTTCCTGGTGACTGACTTTCCTCATGCTGGATGGACCAGCCCACTGAGGTAGCACCTCTGTGACATGAGACCTAATCGTCTTTACTGGAGATTTTCTCTGTCACGAGGTCCTGCCCGTCTCTGCAGCCCCCGTCTCCTCACAGACGAGCCCCTTGGCATCCACCTGCGCCGCGCCCCCTCCCCGATCAACGCTCCCCCTTCCTGGGGCCCGAGCGAGAGCTACGCCCTGGCTGCAGACTGCGGGCAGGGGCTGCAGGCGCGCAGGCTCGGTGCTCGGTGATTGGCAGCCGGGCAGCCTGCCGCTGCTTGACCCTCCGCTTCTGCTGGGTGGGCGCGTAGTTATTTACGGCTTCACTTCCATTGTGCAGTGACGCAAAACGTCCCAAGGTAAGTTAGATTCTTCACAGGTTACAGGGAAGGGGACTGAGAATCAGGAAGGAAGAGACGAAGGAACTAACCTGTACTGAGCATCCGCTTCGTGCCTCGCACTGTCAGGCAATTTACAAACGTCTCATTTCATTCTCACCACATACCTAAGAGTTAGGTAGTGTGAGAGGTAGGAGTTGTGACACGTATTCTACAGATGAAGACACAAGCTCGGAAAAGTTAATCAACTTGTCTAAGAACATATAGCTAACGAGTGGTGGGAGAAGAGTTCAAATGAAGCCTTGTAGCTCTAGGGCCCATGTTTGTCCCATTTCACAAAGGTGCTCCAGGGGCTCAGTTAGCGTGAACAGGTTTATCCAGCTAGGAAATGGGGCATCCAGGATTCAGACTTAGGTAGATCTGACTCCAAAACCCACGAAAATTAGCATTTAATGGGGCTGATTAGATGGTTTGAAAAACTTTGATGTCTATGGCAGGTCCAAAAATGGACCATGGTTCTTATTAATATATTCTGATGATTTGTGTGTGTGTGTGCGTGATTTGGGAAATACACTTAGCAAGTTGCCTTAAAAAAGATCTTAAGAGGTCTTGAAGTATGGTTGACCAACAGCTAGCACCTTCCCCAGGCCTTAGTGCTTAAAGTCAGTTGAGTAAGCCTTTGCGTGTAAATGCTTTCTTCACACGGTGTCTGGGTTCTGTCGATGTCATCCTCTGATGACAGAAGTCGTGCAACTGGAGCACAGACTTGGATCCTAATGGCTTTCTTAGGCAGCAGAACTCAGCGTTCAGATATGCAGACATGGTATCAGATACTTTTCTTAGAGGATGGAGTATGGGGTAGGTGAAGCCATTTCTTGAGAGTGAAAGATTGAAAGAGACTTGGTTTCTAGTTTTAGCGTTGGGACTAACATACTGTGGGACCTTGGACAGACAGCTTAACCTGTCTGAGCTGTCAGTTTCTCCATCTAGATGGGGGCTGGGTGGGCCATGTCTTTATGTTCATCTACCCGTAGCATTCTGTGCTATTGTGACTTGGTGATATTTTCTGCATTTTGCTTTCATCCATTAAGAAGCAAAGTTGTGTGTAACAGACCCACAGCTATGATAGGAGTCCTTAGAAAGCAGAGTCAGGGCAGCCATGGGAAAAACGGCACAGCAGGCAAGATTGACCTTTGAGAGTCTTCTTCTCTTTCCTTCTGGCCTCGAGCACGCAACAGGCATGTGTCTTGCCTGTTTGGGGCATCTCCCCTGGATCTGCCTTCACAGGTAGCTTTCCATCCACAGGTTTTCCTAATGGGCCCTTACTTGCTTGTTATGCTCCCTCCAGACCTGTGTGTTCTGGGCCTCATCCTGGGCCTCACATAGAGGTAGTGTGCACGGTGGTTCTGGCCCTGAGGTCAGACTACCTGGGTCTTAATCTTGGCCTGATCATCTCTCAGCTGTGTGACACTGGGAAAATTACTTCACAATTCTGTGCTCTAGTTTCTCATCTGTAAAATTGGGGAGATGAGGGTGCCTACGTCATTAGCGTGTTGTGTGCATTAAATGCGTTAGTGTAGAAAGTTCAGCACAGGGCCTGGCATATAGTAAATGAACAATATGTATTATATAAAAGATAGGATTGGACCCTTCTGGGTGACTAATGTAACCTGTTACTTAGTACTAATGTGCTCATGGATGGCTATGACTATAGATTTTTCCTATCCCTGAACACAGATGTGCGTTTCCCCATTTTTGTATATCAAGGAAATGAATGGCTTCATGGGAATTCCCAGCACTACGGCTGACTAGTGAGGCAGATGTTTTGGGTAAGCACCCTTTCAGCGGTCCTCAGATCACACCCCATAAGCTGCCTCTGAATCATGGGGCTGGCTCTCTGAGTGTACAGTTGACAGTCCTGGGCAGAAGGCTGCCCAGGCTTGCCAGCACCCCTGACAAGATGATCAAGAGTTACTATAAGAACCACCAGAGCTACATTTCTTATCACTCCCTTTAGATGGTGTCGGAGTGGTAACTAGATGTGTTTTCACACACACACACACACACACACACTACTACAGTCCTTCTAGGCTCTTGTCTGAAAGAACTATGAAAGCATCACAGGGCATCTATAATGCAAGTATTTTCCTCTGCATTAATCTTCAGTATCTCTCTGTCCGTTGGACACTACACTGCGCTTTATGCTTCTATGCACTTGACATAGAGGGTAAAAGACTGTGGATTGGTGTAATTTTTTGTTTTGAAATAATATTCTACATATCAGAAGTTTATTATATAACTATTCAAAGGAATTGCTATCCAAGTGTGAGCAGAAAACTTGGGTTTCTTTATGAACTGTCATACATTTTCTTTTTAATGAAATTTTAGGACACTGATTTAGTTTTCCACATGACACAGGCATTTTCTACTGAGGCCATTTGGCAACTTTCAACCTCACTACCCGGGGAGTGCCAAGTGCCAGCGTGATGACAAGCTCAGGAGTCTGAATGGTTTGGTTGTATAACTAATGGGGCTTTTTATTATAAAATCCAACCTGGTCAGGGTTTGATATCAAAAGAAAGCATGCACTTTGTGGATTAGGATGTTTTTTAAATAAATTACAGTAAATATTTTGGAAAGCAAACTAGGAAATGGGTATATGAAACATTTCTGTCTGGACCAGAATAAGATTAAGAACCTAGAGCAGAGCTGAAAAAGCCAAATATCTGACTAAAGTTTCCAAGAACAGCTGCAATGTGTAGTGCATTGGGACTCCAAATGAGAGTTATCTGGTATTGCTTTTCCTTGGAAGACTGGTAATTTTGTTTTCTACTCTTACCAAAGGCAAAGCATCCTGGCTGATAAAGATTGTTTTGTGAATTGAATGAATGACTAGAATAATCTCTGCGAACCTGCAGCGGGCTACTCACCACCCACAGGGCCACTTCTCTTCTACCACAGGAAAAATCTTCTCACACCATCCACACGTATTCACGAGGTAGTTCTCCATTCCAATTTTTTGACTTTTTTTTTTTGCATCCTTTACTTACTTACAATAACCATCTCTTTCACTCAAGGAACATTTAAACAACTTCAGAAAAAAAGCACAAGGTAAGAAATCTGTATTTGAAAAAAAGCATTAAAATATCAACATCAAAAAGCATGGGGAGAAAACAGTATGTTTCCCATTTCTTTTCCAAAACAAAGGAAGGAAGAAATTCTTTCATGGTTTTTATTTGTTTTTCAAATCACGTTGTCCTCAACTTTTAAAATAATAATCTTCCTTGACAGTCATTTAATAATTGTGAGTGATCTATGACTTTATTATAAAGTGCTCATCTCATCTAATGATCTATTTCCTCTACCCCAGGGGCCAAGTACAAAGCTAGGAAATTATCTTGGTGATACTTTTAATAACTTCCTGTGGGATTGCAAACCCCAACTGAAGCCGACTCTGCAAAGGAGTTAATCATGTAATTTCACAGATTAGACACCACAGGGTTACTAATGAGAAACTTCAGTTTAGTGATAAACTTTTTTTTCCAGGAATATTTTGAGAGGCCTGTAACCTTTGGCTGACACCCAGCAAGGCTATTAGTTTAACCATGGGATGCTCTACCAAATGCACAAGAGTCAGCAGAACTGCTTTTCTGGAAAGTTGATTGTAAGAATAGTTTTGTTAAAGAGACTTCAGAAACAGATGGAATGGGCAAAAGGCGGGGCAAAAAAGACAAACATAAAAAAATTTATCCACTTCCGTTGGTTGGCATAACGTTAGCTTCTAGTGTCTTTTCCACCATATGCTCAGAATGGAAACCGCAGCTCACATTTAAATGTCATGCTGCCCTCTGTTCCATAAACATGTATCATCCATCACTAAATATTTAGATCGGAATTGTTGGAGCTGTGTTCTGTGCCAGGGGGAGGGGGATTAGTTCCTTTCAAGGTCCTCACATGATGGATTTTCCACTGAAGTAAACATCCGAGAAGAGCTCACACTAAAGCCATAAAATATATAAATAAAGTTTAAAGTTTAATTAAGTCAACATTATTTAAAGTGCTTGTCATATTTTATGGCGAACTTTTCATGTTTATTTTGTATGACTCCTAATAAATAGCCCCTCCTGACCAGACAGAAAGCACAGCTAGGTGAAAGTCAAGGGCTTTAAACTTAGGGCCGGAAGAAGAATATTCCGAGCTGGGGGTCATGCAACCTTTTCCCATGATGCTTTTGTTCCAACAAGGAGCCTGGGAGCTAGATACTGAGTCAATGTCCTGTATGGACAAGGCGTTATCAATTAGATAGTGGGAGACAATGTACTGACATAGATAGCACGCTATAGCAAATAAAGGAGAATTAACCCAAGTGATAAAACAACTTTCACTTTATTTTTTAGTTTTTATAATAATAGAACGCAGATGGAGGAAACTAACTGATTCAAATTAAGTTCATATTGGCTTGTGAGCTTCTCAAAATAATTGTTCTTAAAAGGTAAATCATTTAAATGTACATAACCTTTCCCCCCATAAATCAGCACCTGATTTTTTCCCTTAATATTAAATAGGGAAAGTAATCATCATACACTCTTTCACGTTCGATGGCTGTAGTATTGAAGGAGAAGGAGCAAGCCAAGGATAGAGACCACTAACGTGAATTCCTCACTGCAGGGAGTTGAAGCAAAGTTGCCATTCAGTGCAGACGTTCTCTTTTTAAGCAAAAGCTCCCTCAATATGACAGTGAGAGCCCTCGTTCTTCCGTCAGAAAAACATCTCTGTCCAAAGGAATAGTAAACCTGTAAGGAAACAATCGGCATTGGAATCAACCTGTAGCGGTCTTGACCAGCCCTGATGTGTGGTGAGAAGAAAGCCAAAGTTGAGAGAAGTGAATCATCCCAGTTCACATTGCTAACTGGTGGCGAAGTAGCTCTAGAACACGCATCTTCCATCTTACTGCTTTTCTTTTCCAAGATACTGATATAATAACGTGGATATCTGCAGAGGAAGTTCAGGGTAGGTATAACTGATGGTCTTGTAGAAGATGAAGATTGCAGTGATACCTTTGGTGGTTCTTGAGTTGCATATTTTCAGAAACCAGGTGATCTGATGCAAAGTACTAATCACTGAGCTTCTGTTTCCTTGTGCATAAAACGCAGCTACTGTGAGGATTAGCAACACTATTTGTCAAGTGTGTTGTGCGTGTGCACAGTAAACAGCCCATCAGTGGTACGAGTTACCACTGGTGGAACATCCACATTTTAGAAGCTACATAGTAAGGGCAAAGTGTCTTTCCGGTTACCAGTTACTGATCTGGCTGAGGATGATTTCACTTCTTTCTGTAAGCTGGGGCTCATATTTACTTTTTGAGAAGCCTCAATCTTTTATATATAGGAAAAAAGAATCTAGATAGATTTCTTTCCTGGAATAAAAATATGTTTCAAATGAAAAAATACATGGTATCAAAATGGCTTATTATCACTTGGCCTAGAGTTTGAGGTTTTAATGAACTGAAAAATTTTTTAAAACATAACTGAAATTTGACAAGCAAAACATAAAACTCATTTCATTCTTTTCTGCTGAGAAAATGTCTCTTTACATTGTCACACTTAGCATATTTAAATGTGATGATTAATCATACAGGAAATGATTAGGAAATAAGCAAACAGTTACATGTGTATATTTTAGTCAATTCCTCAAAGCAGACTAAAGGAAGAAAAACCTACCAGTAACAATTTAAAACTAAGACCATTTCAAGGACCTAAATCACTACCTGCAAACTCTTTATCCTCTTTTGATTTTATTAGATTTTCTCAAGTCCATACATCTTTCTTATGTGAATTTTTGGTTCCAGATCATTTTCTCTCCACATGTCTACATAGTTTTCTTTATCACAAACAATGAGACAATTGTATTTTCTACATGAATATATCATAGTCTGCTAAACTGCTCCTCTGGAGATTACATGTTTCATGAAATAAACACGTGATTAAAGGGAAAAGAAATGGAAACGAAATTGCACTAAAATTTCTGATTAAGATTGTTATTACAGAACACAAAACCATTATGCCAAATACAGATGATTTCATGGAAACCTGCGTGCAAACAATAACCCTAATTGAATTGTCCACTGTTTCAACATCTAGTAGATCTATTAAAAGATCTATTTGAAGATCTATTGAAAGATCTATTTAAAATTCACTAAAGTAAAATGGTGAAGTATAACTCCTACTCACATGATGTATGCTATGGTGCTTATCTCATGTCAAATTATTTCACTGGAAAATTCTAATGGTGAAAAGTTCTTTATTAATTTGCACATTCTAAAATCATGCTTTAATTTTTCTGCTGACTTTGAGTAATATGCATATACAAACTTATACCTACATATATCTAGACTGAGGAAATTATTATTATTTATTACTTTCTTAGAGGTGTGTTAAAAAATCAACTCAGATAATGTAAAGCTGTGTATATTTAGTATTTTCAAGACATAGATAACCAAACTGTCTATACGGATATTTTAATGAATGAAAAAAAAAGCCATCAGCAAAATTCTGCTTTCTTTTCCATTGTTTTGCTTGCTAAGAAAACCTTTCCTTGACTCACACCTAACCTCACCCAACTAGCCCTTCAGGAGCATGGTTTCCGATGCTCATAAACTGGTGCCCCAGAAGGCACACTGGAGTGTAAGTTAATTTCATTAATGCACTCTCAGTGTAAGCACATGTGCAGCTAGTATTTCCAAACCATTTATTTTGTCTAAACATTTCCCCTCACTGAGTTATTTATACATCATATAGTAGAACTAGAGTGGGTGCTGAAGGTAGGGCCAGATGAGAACCTTTCTAGATGTAGCTCGCGGGTAGTAAATCTTGGGCTTTTATCAAGGAAACTCTTCAGCAAGCAGAATATCCATGCAACAGCAAAGGCTTTTACAAGAGAACAAGTTAGATAAAGTCATACACTCTTAAGCTTTAGCTATTTATTTTCCAAAACGTATATTATTAATGAATGAATATTAGTATGAATTTGTTCCACAAATATTTGTTGAGTACCTTTTCTACATTGTTGACTAGCTCCTATGCAGCTAAGGAGAACTAGTGAAACTTGGGCTTTCTCTACCTTTGACCTGGGATGAAAATTCCTTTAGGATTCTTCATGGTTCTTGTGATTAACAGCAAGTGTATGCATATGCACACATACACACTTAAGAAAATATGTGTGTTAATATATATACACATATTTGGTCTTAATATAAGATTTATGTTAATTATGTTTTTAGAAATTACATATATATTTGCAATCTACACAAACACATATCTTCATGCCTTTTGGCATAATTGTATCTGATGACAAAAAAGAGGAGTGAATGAAATTAAATTCATAAAACCTAATAAATCCAGAAATGTCATTGACTTCCCAAGGTTTCAGGTTCGAACTAAAAATAGGATTTTCATTTTAGACAAGACTGAATGAGCAAGGGTAGTAAGAGACTAACTTTCTTTCCTTTAACTGGAATGCCTCACAAAGAAAGCCCAAGGAAGAGTCTGAAGATTAAGATAAATAAGGATGTCATTTGATCCACATCACAAAGCTAGTGACTTAATAGCCCACTCTCAAGTAGTATAGACATTATTCACTTCATATATGTTCCATCCAAACCATAAATCATGAAATTTCCATCTCATTAAAATGTAAATGTCAGTGGAAAACCACTATACTTTCCTGATAAAATACTTTTAAACTTAGTTGTGTTTTGACATTACTTCCGCATTTAGTATGTAACCTCTATTAACTTTACTGTTAATAAACTCATAGCCCAGGTGATAACCAAGTCCAAGGCCTTCATCTCTGTGGCATGTTGAAAGCTTGGTGATGTCCTAAGCCTATGTACTGTTTAAATATAAAACAAGCAAATGTGTTTTGATAAGATACAAGTTGATGATATGAAGGTGGAAACTTTGTCTTTTAAGGATCTTGAAACAGGAAGGCCTTCATTTAGAATATGAAACCATAGAATGAAAAATTAAGAAAATAACTTGAGGTAATGTCACTAATATTATGAAAGTGGAAAAGATTAAATCAAAAACAAGTACATACATTCAACTTGAAAGAGACAGGCATGATCAGTTTATACTTTCATCACTAACTCCAAAAATGAAAGAAACAAAAAAAAAAACACCAGACTGCAGTCAGAGACATAAATGAGAAAAATAAAATTTCAAATTTTAGCAGTTAGTATGACATGACAGTAGGATTGGTTTGCTTTGATTATAAAACATCCTGATAAAGCTATGTCGGTTCTTGGAAGACACCCCCATTCTGCTGCAGAGCTGGCTGCACATTAGCAGTGGAGAAGCAATGTCACCAGAACATGTAATCATTACATGCATAAAATTCACAAAAGCACATGAAAAATAGAGATAAAGTTAAACTGTGGAGAGAGTCTATTTGTACACAGAACATGCTCCATAGTTATTTGTTGAATGGGTTGTCTTCTAATTAGCAATTTACCAGATGTAATCATCGTTATCCCAACACTAAGAATTATTAGGTACCTACCAGTGCTTGCAGACTATGCCCTTCTCTCTCAATCTCCAACAACCCTGAGTGAGAGCTTTATTGTCTCAGTTTCACAGAGGAGGAAAGCAATGCCCAGAGCAATGAAGTAACTTCCCGTGGTCACGCAGTTAGTGGCAAAGCTGTGCTATGAACTCAGACTGGTCTGATATATAGTCAGGCTTGTTCCATCACACTAGGCTGTAACACTAAAAATATAATGTAAAATGTTGTTTTAAAGGAAATATTGGGCTTGTTTTCATTGCATCTCCATTTCCCTCCCCACCCCCCCAAAAAAAAACTGAACTAAGCTTTGGCTTAAACTGTAAAACCAATCATCTGAACATAAAAATTCAAAAAGGAGGTGACATAGTGAACATATTGATATGAAGATTTTGACGGAAGAGGTGTGGTAGACTGTAAAAGATGGCCACAGACTCTTCCCATCCTGTACGCATGCCCCTTGCAAAGTGACTTTGCAGCTATTCACATCAATAAGTCAAGTCTATTTCTCCATCCCTTGAATCTGGTCTTGAGCATGTGACTCGGCTTGGCCAAAGGATGCGGTAAATGTGACAGAAGCAGAGTTTGCTTCCGCTTTGGCAAGAGGAAGTCCAGTCTAGCCTGCAGGTGAGGCCACGTGGAGGAGGCCCCAGGTGCCCTGACTAGCAGCCTGCCGACTGCCAGCTGTGAGTGAAGCCTCCTGCCCCAGCCAAGGTGCCGACTGCCTGCCGTGAGCCCAGGAGAGCCCAGCAGAACTGCCCGCTGCGGTACCACCAAAATTCCTGATCCACAGAATTGTGAGCTCATATATCTTGGTTTTTATATATCTTGGTTTTTTCAAACCACAGAGTTTCATGGTAGTTTGTTAACATAGCAAATACTACAACAAGCTAATTTTTAAAAATACTTGGAATTCCTCATCATTTTTCCCAGTAGTGACAACGATTTTGCATTGAACCATGTAGTTTTTTCATGTCCAATCTCACTTTGTGATCAAGTAATGCATTTCGTAGATGGCTTGGATGCTATGGAATATTTTTTCTCTGAAGAAAGTTAACTGAATTCTTTAGGAATGAAAGCCAAGATCCTGGCTTCCTTAGCATCCTGCTTCTGGAACTGAGAGCTTGGCTCAGATGCTGTCTTCAAAAAGGTCTCTACAGCCAACTGAACAGAGCACAGACGTCAGGGCTCCATTATGAATTTCGAGAGACCTGGGCCCTTTGCCTTTGAGGTCTGCTTGCTCCAAAAAAAAGTATTGATAACTATAGTTTATAACTGCATTGGTATAAAGATGAATATATTATATTACACATTAAAATATTTCCTTTAATTTAAAGATTCAGTTTTTCTTCTTATTTTAACAGAAACTAAAACATTTTTGTGCGCCCCATGAATACTGTGGCCCTGGGCACTGTCCTCATCTTATCTAATGAATAAGTCGGCCTGGACAGACATTATAAAGGATAAACTTATTTACTTTCTTCTTCCTTCTAGTTCTTTAGAATTGCTATTTTATAACCAGGATTGAGAAGACGTGTGTGTTTATATATGTGTGTGTGTGTGAACATTTGGCCTCCTTTTATGATGAAAGTAGATAACCTACGTCTCCATCCTCTCCCACATCCATGTCTCAAGCTAGGGCACCAGCCTAGACGCAACTACAGAGGCACTGTAGGGGACATAACCATTCATATGTACAATGACCAAAAAAAAAAAAAAAAAAAAAGAAAGAAAACCAACGCTAGGGAATCTTCAGTATAAACATTAATAGTTTCCCACATCTTTGTTTAGAGAATAGCCTGAGGATTTCTAAACTTTTAGATCTTATTCATTCCAGAAGAACTGTTTCACTTATGGCCACATAAATCTTGGCCCTTTAGAAGTTCCAAGATTAAGACTCTTTGGAAACTAGAGTCACAGAGAACTCACAGGTGATCCATCCAGAGCAAATCTGATTTGGGCTGTTCAGGAGACATAACATTTACTAAGGTTTGAGTCCAGCTCTGACATCAGTTATAGAGAACAGAGACTTGGTAATGAAACACAGAAAGGAGAGTTTGGTAGCAATTATAGTATTCTTGTCTTTTAAATAGGTTGTAATTTTTTTTATGATTACAAAAGGAAGACATAGTCAACATAGAAAATTTAAAGCATATTCTATTTTTTTTTAAATAAAAAATGAACAGCATGAAAAGTTGCATTCAGGGCTGCCAGGTGAGATGTGACTGAGAGAATTTAGGGTTTTATATATATTTTTTCTCTATCTGCAAGCATTTTTCACTGGCATTTCATTTTTTTTACAATTTATTTCATTTTGAATCTAATAATTTAAAAAGCTCCACCTACCAACATGTTCCAAAGTGGAAAAGTGACTGTTTTACATAAAGCTAAAATGAGAGCCAACGAGCCCACGGCTTCCACATCCTCCCCAGGTCTAGATCTCCATGTCCTCTCATATTTACGCAGCATCTCACGTGGTCTGTCTCTGTCAAACACTGGTTCCTTGGGGCTGCATAAATGTAGTTCCAGCCTGCAAAGCTGAGAGGCTGGAAGGAGAGTAGAGGGCAGGGACCACTGTTGACCATCTTCCCTCCCTCCCTCCCACCCCCCTCCTCCTCCGGAGTGCTTGGGAAGGAGAACCTGGGACAGTCCCACATAAATACAGGGATGGGGCAGGCCTAATTTTATATATGGTGCTTATTGCCCCTAGAAGCGACAAACATTTCCTAGAAATTAAAATATATTTACATCCAAACTATATCTCCAAGGCTTGTCTTCCCACTTGGGAGTAACTCAAAACTCCAACTTTTGGTTCGGGAAGTAGGACTGAGCTCTGCTCACACACAGGCAGGCCTGTGCTCTCCAGGAGCGGGGGACCTCTCCCCAGATGCTTTAGAAATGCTTTTGAGCCGCCACAGCACGGCAGAGCCAAACTGATAACAGGAAGAATAGCATCGTCTCCGTGCTCATAGCGCATGCTCAGAATTTCACTTACTCTTTGCATTGTCTTCCTGTCTTCAGAGTTCTTGTGTCATCCCCGGGGCTGTAAAAGGCATCCTCATTTTTTCTGGGCAGGTGCAGATGGTTTGGTGATTAGAAAAGGTGAAGCAGCAAAGGAGGCGTGGCTTGTGGCTGTGGTTCTCAGCTTAGGATGGTCCTGTGAACTCGGCTCTGAGGTCAGCAACGTATCTCGGTGGTGTTCTTTCCCTGACTAATCCACCTTGGTTCGGTCAGTCCCTCACTCCTTGTCCCTCAGCATGTTACATTCCATCAGAACTGATTGACCAGACTTACTTGTTAGTGGCTTTATTTGTCATTTCCAGGTCATTTCTCCAGCTACATTATAAATTCCAAGGCACTCTGTCTGGGTGACTTCTCCACTCCCAGCACTTTAACTTCTATATATACTGGTCATTCCCATATACACAACTAAATTCATGTTAGTCGCGGGACAAGGATGTCCCACGGGAAACTCAAATTCAACGTCCAGAGCAGAACTTACCATTTCTTCTGATCCTGGGGCACTGAGTCTCCTCCTCTATTTACCGTCTTAGAGAACAGCATTCACTTCTGGTATTATTTCTCACTCACTGCTCACAGCACAATTCACTGAAATTCTTATTCCCTTAATAATCCTCGACTATGTACCCTTCTTTCTACTCATACTGAGAAACTTATCGTTTCTCGTCCGGATTACTGTAACAGCCTCCCAACTGCTTTTCCCGTCCCTCGTCTTGATTTCCCAAACCATACAACAGTGCATTGTTGCTAGGTTATTTTTCTAAAACAGAAGTCTGATTATGCAACACTCTTGCTTAAAATAATTCAATGATTTCTTATTTACCTACAGCCATAATTTACGGACAGGAAGCTCCTGGAGGAGCATGAGGCATCTTCTTGAAGATTAATCTATTTGAAGGTAAAAAATTCAAAGTATATTAAAATTAATACATTATAGAGTAGGTTACAAAATTCACATTTGCTTTTAAGCATGGAAACTTGAGGAATTTTAATGAGAGCAACAACCATTTCGGGCTAGACTATCATACATCTCTGGAGGATAAATACTTGCTTGCTTTTGCTATTAAGTCATTTGCCAAAAAAGAGAGAAAGAGAGAGAGTTTTGGGGGATAGAATTTGAATTTCTTAGTATGGCCCATAAAGCTTATCATGATCTGGCCCTCTTTATCTCTTCAGCCTCATCACCAGCCTCTTATGGCCTCATCCAAGCACACAGCCTGCCTGATCCCTACTTGTCTTCCTTCATCAGGATGTCTTCCTTCTTCCTCTCCCCACCCCGCCTGGGTTTGGACTTCCTTGCTCTACGATCCCACAGCATCCTGTGCCTGCTTCCACGAGAGCCTCTACCGCACTTCTGCAGTTTTCTTGTGTGACTCCTCCATCAGACTGTAAGCACCTCAAGGGTGGGGGTCGTGAGGCTTCGAATGTTCGGTGCCTAACAGAGTGCCAAGCCCACAGTGGGTGCTCAGCGAATACTGTGATTCGTTGAATAATTATTCTCCACAGGGCACAGCACAGATAATCAGTAAACGTTTAATTTAACAAATGATAACCAGGAAACAGATATTTCTCATTAACTCTTTTCCTTTTCATGTGAGCATTCATTCTGTTCCACCTCTGAATTCGTAAAATCCAGTATTCCACCTCCTCCTGCCAATATCACAACCTCCTGCATTCCTGCTGGAGGGCGGGGGCTGCTGAGGGCAGTCAGAATGCAGATTTGGGACTGGAAATGGATCCTTCTCAGTCCCAGCAGGGACATCTTTGTCACTTAGCAGCCTTTTAAATTGTCCTTTTCGGGGCCACCCGGTGGCGCAGCGGTTTAGTCGGCGCTTGGCAGCCCGGGGTTCGCGAGTTCGGATCCTGGGCGCCCGCCGACGCACTGCCTGTCAGCCATGCTGTGGCGGCGTCCCATATAAAGTGGAGGAAGATGGGCACGGATGTTAGCCCAGGGCCAGTCTTCCTCAGCAAAAAGGGGAGGATTGGCGACAGATGTTAGCTCAGGGCTGGTCTTCCCCACAAAAAAAAACAAAAACAAACAAAAAAAATTGTCCTTTTCCCTCAGCGGATGTTTCAAATATTGTGCACTGTTATCAATTCCATCATCATTTCAGCTTCCAATCTCACTTCCTAATTCACAGATTAGCCCTACACTCTGCCTTCCATTTAAAACATTGAAAATCCTCCTTATCCTCCTCTCTTCCTCTCCTCTCTTAGGGGGAAAGTTGCCCCTTCTCTTCAAGAGCCCTCCACCTGGGCTCTAGGCCCCAGTAATCTCCAGTTGAATTCATAAAGGCTTTTCATATGTTCTGTGGGGTCACTCTGCATGTGGCATTTGACACCATCCCTGAGCTCTTTTCATTGGAAGCTCTTCCCTTCGTTTGGGTGGTTGATTCTCTTTCTTCTGCTTCTGGCTACTCTGCAGGCTCTTTCTCCTTTGTGTACCCGTCACTGTCGGTGTTTTCCGGAGTTCCTTCCTCCACTGTTCTTCACCATTAAGCATATACCTTGAGCAATCCGACTCTGAAGGACATCACCACTGCCCATGTACTCATGGTGGTCGTGTCTGCGTGCTTGGCCATATGGCTCCCTGACATCTCAACCTGGAAGTCCCAGGGAGGTCTCAAACTCATCAAGGAAGAACTTGCTATCTTTACATCATGTCCCCTCCTCTAACCCCCTAACTTACTCTTCTTCCTGTTTTCTGTCTGGATTCACTGGTGGCACCACCAAGATGCCCAAGTCAGAAACCTGGATTCAACTTACAATGGTCCTTCTCGATGGCAACAAGTCTTCCTCCAAATTTCAGCTCAGTTTATCCCATCCTCTCTAATCCAGCTGCTCATGCTCTTGTTCTGGCCTGCCTTAGCTCACACATGCTGGGTTAGAGCAGGATCTAACGGTTCCCCTCTCGGGCCTCATCTTCTCCCAACCCACACTTCTCACGCCTGCCAGAGGGGGTTCTCTGAGCCAGCGCAGGCACTGCTTCCTGGAGACCCACGGACACTATCGCCTCCTCCCCGGGTTGAGAGAGCTGCCTTCCCATAGGTGCACCTGAGGCCTTGCACTACACAGAGCCCTGCTACACTTCTTGTAGTCTGTTGCATTCACTCATTTTCTGTTTCCCCCGCTTTTCCTCTCTTCCACTAAAATGTGAATTCTTTGATTACGGGAGCTGTGCCTCCTTCAACAGCTCGATAAATATTGTCTTTCCAGCTCAATAAATATTTATCAAATAAAATGTTTATTGAATAAATTCTTCTAATTTTTTACCCATTTCCACTTCATTTTGCTGTTGTTGGTTTTTATTGCGAGGTAATAGAGTGCAGCATTTAAAAGCGCAGGTTCTGAACTGAGACTGCCTGAGTTCGAATCCCAGCTTTACCACTAAGCAAATGTACTAACTGTGCAAGGTCTTCTGTGCCCAGATGCCTGGTCTAAAAATGGAGACAATAATAGGACCTATGTCGAGGACACTGTGAGGACTAAATGAGTTAATCTGCAAGCGTCTAGATTCTAGATGCCTGATGCACATAAAGCACCAAATAGATGTCAGTCTTATTATTGTCATATTTTTCTTTTTTCTTTCTTTCTTTTCTTTTTTATTCTTCTGGTTTGTTTGTTTGGGGTCCAATTTTCTCCTTTCCTCCTCTATTAGTTTCATATTTACTAACAACTCATAACGTCCCAGCCACAGAGAAGGCCCTGCTCTGAGGAGTCACACAAACAAATGCTCCCTCTAAGGTCATGTTGACGTGACATTTTGAGATGGAGTAAACAGTCGCATTGTAGCCGTGAGGACGCTCTGGACTTGGGCTGCAACACGGCCCTCTACAGCATGGAATGCAGAGCAGAGCTCTCTGGAGCCCACCCAAGGGGGAGAGCATTTCGAGGCTATCATCTGTGTAAAGACGCTGAGGATAGCGCTGCAGTAGCCCTCAGGGTCGTTTCCTCACCCTCAATAGCATCCGCCAGAGGCCCCAGTCTCAGAACCCTGCTCTGAGTTCGGCTCTTCTGCCGGAGAAGACAGGACTCCAGACTGGATTTGGGTAGCAGGATTTTAACCCCGAAAGTTAGATTTCTCTACTTCTCCTTCCAGTATTTTCAAAAGGATAAAAATGGGAAGACCACAGCTCTGGCTGTTATGCAAACATTTGATTGCTTATGGGCAATGTTATAGGCATTCAAAATGGTCCGTCTGTGTGTCTGAGTTCACATTCAGTCGTATGAATTTCTAAGAAAAGTGCAGGTAGGAGTGTGTGTCTGTGTGTCTATGTGTCTGTCTGTTTGCTGTGGGGAGAAACCAGAAGGGCAGTTTGAAAATCTGTTTAGCCTTCTAACCCGAATTTAGAGGAGGAGAAAATCAAAGGTTTATCTGCATGCAAACACTTAATTAGGTAAATTTGGGCAAAGGCTTTTATTTTTCTGCTTTTAGTGTTGATTTCTGCCACAGGCTAAGAACTGGATTTGGTCATTAAGAGGCCCTGACACGCTGGATAATGTAGCATAATCCCTCGCACATGGTTTGTGTCTGGTAACTATTTGAGGGACAGGTGAGTAAGTGAGGAAATGAATTTATGAATATGAACAATGTGTGGTATAATATAGAATAGCCTGCATACATTTTCTGGAGGAAGATTCTTGAGAGTGCATAAGCCAAGGAAACGAGAATGAGAGAAAGTAACAAAGATGGAAGGCTAGGATAAAAATATTTAAAGAAAAACAAGAATTGTGGTTATAAATTTAGAAATTTTAGTTCAGTTACTATTGGTCTAGTGACACTTGAAAACCATTTGCAAGACTACTTTTTGGTGGCAGTTGGTGGAGACAAAGAATAACCTGCAAATGAAAGCATGCTAGGAACTTAACATAATTTTGAACCTGAAATACGTACTTGTCCTCCACAGCCACATTTTCCCCAAGATCAAGGCTTTCATATCCATTGAAAACCAGAAAACAAGACAAAATTGAAAAATAAAATTTCCTTCTTATTTATTTCAGTTTATGAAAAGCTTCAAGCATCAGTAAAGCAAATTTCAAAAAATACCTTTTATTCACTGAACACTCATTTAGTCAGGGCCTTGTGCTTAGGGCTTCAAGGAATTAAGAAATCCTGACCTAGATTTCAAGGAATGTACTCTCTAAAAGAGAAAGAAATCAAGTAAACAAATTAGTGTTGACACAGACAGACTATAAGGTAAATAAGGGCGTTTTCTTTTTAAGAGCCATATCAGTCAGGGTTCAACCAGAGAAACAGACCAGTAGGAGATACTAGAGGTTGATTTCAGAGGACTGGCTTTCACAGTTCTGGGTGCTGGTAAAGTCAGTCCTCAATGCACAGTGCAGGCCATCAGGAAGGGCAAGCTGGAAGTTCTGGGCACAATCTGAAGGTGTTATCCATGGGCGGGATTTCTTTTCCCTCAGAACTCAGGATGCCTCAGTTTGGATCTCAAGGCCTTTCAGAGGTTGATTCAGGCCTAGACAGACCATCCAGGACAGTCTCCTACTTACAGTCAATTGATCATGGACTTCAAGCACATCTACAAAATGCCTTCACCACAACACCTAGAGTAGTGTTTGATTGAACACCTGGGGACTGTAGCCAGCCACGTTGACACTAAAACTGACCATAACAGCCCACTCCTTGTCAACTTGACATCCATACATCTCTTCTGAAACCATAATCTCCAAATGACACAGTCATACCTCCATCTAACACAATACAACTATCCTCCATACCACTTAAAACACGCTAACCCCTCGCCACAGAACAGCATGCAAAGTCCTTGTGTGGTGTTCACTCTTCTCCTTGATATTCTGTAGCTTAAATGATGTGATATAAAGTTAACTATTATTAATACATCTTACATTAGATAAGAAGATAAGAGAGGAAAGAAAACACAAATTTTTGCTTAGTATATATACAAACATACTCATAAAAGAACATGGAAGAAATACTTATAACTATTAAAGTCCTCGTGTCTACAACTGATCATGTGGTCATTATTGATATTTATAACTACATTCATCCACTACCCATTCCATATTCTGTTGGCTCTCAGCAAGCACCTCAACTGGTCATGTGTTTTTGCTGCTGGGTGTCCCAAACCTTCACTCATAAAGGATCTGGGCCATTAGCAGTCCTGCCTGGATTGAGTTGTTGTAATTTTCCATTGACTTGAATCACAAGACATGGTGGTACTAGGAGACTCCCAAGGATCTCCTGTATTCCAGAAATACTCTTACTCATCTCTATGGTGTAGTAGGAGCCCAAGTTCTCCCTTGGCAATTAATATCAATTTTTCCAACCAAGACAGTAACTCCCTTCTTTGCCTGTTGATTCAAGGCACAGGGACTCCAAAGTGGCCAGACAGTGGTCTCACCTTCCAGTTCAGTGAAATCATTGTTGTGCCTCCTGGTGGAACCCTCTGTTTGGAACTAAGACCTGTAGACCAACAGAGCCTAAGTTCGTGTGAATGGGAAACAAAAATTTTGCTAGTGAATCACTAGAGATAATAGTGAGTGGAACCATTCCCATCTTTACCCCTTGATTCATGGACCTGTAAATCTTGGCTATGGGAGAATAAACATCAAACATTGGATGCTGATTTACAGCATAAATAGCCTCCGGCCCCAACCCTGCAATGTGTTGCCACCCAGCTAGCATTGTAATTGTGTTTTCAAAGGTCCATTCCACCATTCTATCAATACAACTGCTTCAGGATGGTGGGGAACATGATAAGATCAGTGAATTCTATTAGCATGGGCCCATTGCTGCACTTCGTTTGTTGTGAAGTGAGGTCCTTGACCAGAAGCACTGCTGTGTGGAACACATGACAGTGGATAAGGCATTCTGTAAGTCCATGGATGGAATAGAATAAGTGTCTATTGCCTAAGAACAAAGTGCTGCCTCCTCCATGATGGAAGCAGTCCAATGTAATCAATCTGCCAACAAGTAGCTGGGCTGATCACCCCAAGGAATGGTGCCATATCAGAGACTCAGTGTTGATCTCTTTTGCTGACATGTTAGGCAATCGGCAGTGGCGATAGTCAAGTCAGCTTGGTGAGTGGAAGTCCATGTTGCTGGAACCATGCATAACCTCCATTCCTGCCGTCATGACCACTTTGTTCATGACAAACTGGGCAATGGCAGGAGGGGCTAGGTAAAGATGCTGACTAGTATCCATAGAATCAATACCATTTGATTACTAAAATTCTCTGCTGAGTTCACCCTTTGGTAAGCAATCACGTGGGGTACAATCATCTCCACATTCTTTGCCTGTTCAGAGAGATCCATTCACGTACCTTCCGCAGACCTTCTTGTCAACAACTTCCCAGTCATGTTCATTCCAATAACCTGACTATCCAGCCAAATCTCTGGCAATTCTCCCTCCTAAGCAAAATTAACAACCAGGTGCACTGCTCAAAGTTCTGCCCTTGGGAGGATTTTCCTTCACCACTGTTCTTCAGGGGTGTTCCAGGGAGGGGCTATAGTGCTGCAGCTGTCCACTTTCCAGTGGTGCCTGCATATTGTGGAGAACCATCTGTAACCAGGTCCTAGCTCTCTGTTTCTCATCAACTGGCTACAGGGAACTCCCCATGAGGCATAGGTCTGTGCAGGGAGGGAGAAGGCAGTGTAGCAGCAACAGGGGCCACGGGCATTTGGGGCATTTCTTCATGTAACTTACTTGTGCCATCGAGGCTCGGTTGGGGCCGATTGCCTATATATCACTTCCATTTGGTTGTAGAGTGTTTCTGTGCATACCCAACTTTATGACTGGTTGGTCAGACAACACCCAGTTTGTGTAGGGCAGCTCAAGTCTTACGGTAACTTGTTGACCCATGGTTAAGCATTTGGTCTTTACTAAGATTCAGTAGCAAGCCAAAATCTCTCTCTCAAAAGGAGAGTACTTATTGCAGAGGATGGCAAGACTTTGCTCCAAAATCCTAAGGTATGGTTCACCTATTGAAGCCTGCCAAAGGCTCCAAACAGCATCCCTAACTGCCACTGACACTTTAAGCACCATTGGATGTGCTAGATCATATAGCCTGAGTGGCAGAGCAGCTTGCATGGCAGTCTAGACCTGTTGCAGAATTCTCTTATTCTGGGCCCCACTTAAAACTAGCAGCTTTTCAGGACACTTGGTAAATGGGCTGAAGTTGCAGACTCAGATGAAGAATGCCTTGCCTCCAAAATCCAAAGAGGCTCATTAGGTGTTGTGCTGCTTCTTCTTCTGGGTTTTTTTTTTTTTTTTTGGTGAGGAAGATTATCCCTGAGCTAACTTCTGTGCCACTCTTCCTCAATTTTATGTGTGGGATGCTGCCACAGCATGGCTTGATGAGCAGTGTGTAGGTTTGCGCCTGGGATGCAAACCCACGAACCTTGGGCCACCAAAGCAGAGCACATGAACTCAACCACCACGCCACCAGGCTGGCCCCTGTGCTTCTTTTTTGGTTATAGGAGGGACCAGATTCAACAGTTTATCCTTCACCTTAGAAAGGATATCATGACTTGCCCCACACCACTAGACCCCCTTGACATTTTGCTGAGTTAGAAGGCCCCTAATTTTTGTCAGATTTATTTCTCACCCTCTGAAACACAAGTGTCTTACCAATATGTCTAAAGTAGTTGCTACTTCCTGCTGACCAGGTCCAATGAGCATGTTGTCATCAGCATAGTGGACCAGCATGATCTCTTTTGGAAGGGAACAGCAATCAAGCTCCCTGAGGACTAAATTATTACCTAGGGCTAGATAGTTGATATGCCCCTGAGGTAGGACAGTGAATATGTATTTCTGATCTCATCAGCTGAAAGCAAATTGCTCTGGTGGCTATTACTAAGAGATAGGGAGAAAAAGGCATTTGTAAGATCAGTAGCTGCATACAAGGTACCAGCTATTGTGTTAAATTGCTCAAACAATAAAATCATGTCTGGTATAGTAGGTGCAATTGGAGTCATCACCCCATTAAGTTTATGATAATTCATGGTCGTTCTCCAAATTCATCTGTTTTCTATGCAGACCAAATAGGCGAGCTGAATGGTGATGTGGTGGGATCTCCACCCCTGCAGCTTTCAGGTCCTTGATGGTGGCGCTCATCTCTGTGATCCTTCCAGGAATGCAGTGTGGCTTTTGATTTACAACTTTTGTAGGTCGAAGCAGTTCTGGTGGCTTCTGCTTGGCCTTTCCTACCACCTTGATTGACCTCTCCACAGTCACAGAACAAATGTGGAAACTCTGCCAGTTGCTGAGTATGTCCATCCCAGTTATGCACTCTGAAACCAGGGAAATAATCACAGAGTAGGTTCAGGGACCTACCATAAGACAGCTCCAAGCTAAAACCTCATTGATTATCTGACCTCCACAAGCCCCTTCTCTGACTGGTGGACATAGTGATGTTTTAGGTCTCCAGGAATTAGTGTCAGTTCAGAGTCAAAGTCAAGTAATTCCCCCAAAGTCTTATTACTTCACTTTCCTCAATGCACAGTTGACCTAGTAAATGGCCATAGGTCCCTTTGGGGAAAGACTGAGAGAAAAATTAACAGTATAAATTTTTGGCATTGTAACAGGGTTCTTCCTCAAGGGGACTTGGCCTCCCCTTCATTTAAGAGGTTTTGGGTCTCTAAACTGGTTCAAGTCTAAAAATTTATTGAGGGGTCATGATTCCCTGTTTTGGTGATTTAAGTTAGACTTCTGTTCACCAGACTTAGAACTTGTTTGCTTATACAGATCAAGAAAGAAATTTAAGAGGCCGCCCACCTATTTCTTCTCTAGGGACACCATGATATATTAGTCAATTCCGTAGATCTCTACTATTCAGACTATTCTGGTTACTGCTTTGACTCACCTGTCCATTATGGTAACCACGCCTACTTTGTATCAGGCGATTAAATGCCACCACTTGGCCCCTGCAACCCAGGATCCCACTTTCCCTATTTCATTGACAGATCCCAGTTTGATGGTGGTGGCTCCTACTGTAATTTCTGACCTACAGAGAAGAGTGACCACAGAGCTCTTCAAGGATGCTGGGGCTACTCTCACAACTTTATTCCTAATAGTCATGGTGAAAGGGGTGTCCTCCCAGGGTGAGTGAGCAGGCCTCACACAATAAATCCAACACTCCACTCTCCCTATGCCATTGGATACCCTCCTCTACAGAACAAGGAAGTTCTGGCTTTTCAGCTTCATGTTTTTCATTCTCCTTTGGGTCTATGTTTTAACCAATCAAACAAACAAACTGTTAGAGCCCTTTCTGACCCCTGAAGCTACATGAAATCCAGAATCTCTGTAGTGGGCCCATGTCAATAAAGTCAGCCTGATCCAATTTTATGATCCTTTCATCATTATCTTACATCCTAAGATCCATTCCCACACACATTTCCTGTTTGTATAAATTGGAAAAATCATACGGCTCTTTCGGAGTGCAGTGCATCTTCTCATGGGTCACACTTTGTACCTTGCCCTTTGGGGCCTGATGTTCGGGGGCTAGAGTTTGGTTATAAGTCTAGAAGCAAGGAGAGGTGGTGGGTGTGGTGATGAGGAGAAGCATCAGGGTCTTACAAGGCCAGTACCTCAGGGGAGGCCATCACAGATTCTCCAGGCAAAGCAGGGCTGATTTCCTCAGACAGGGGGAGAAGGGCTGCTTATACTGGTGAAGAAGTCTTGGCAGAATTTAGGGGTTCAATGGTCCCCACCTTTGTCAGGATCTGCCCATATGTCCTCATTCCAATTTACAGGACCCCATTTCTTCCCAGCTAAAGTCCTCACTTTAACACCCTGAAAGACCCCTGAAGATACTCTGAAAATTTGGAAATTTGATTAGCATTGTAATTCAGCCACACGCTGGATGGCACTCTGGTTTGGTTTTCAGAAACTTTGGCCCTGCGGAGACAGGAGAAAAGGGTTTATTTTGGGGCAGATGTAGAAGTTTTCAGGTAATTTACACAGAGCTAGAACTGGGAATTTGAAGTCCTGAGCTGATCCTCCCCTGCACCCCCACTTTTGCTAGTTTATTTAGGAGCTACCAGCCAATGCCAATTATACTCTTTAGTTTGACTAGAACGTTCTAAGATATCAAATGCATGGCCACCTAGAACCTTACCTTTTATAAGAATTTGATTAGGAGTATCCAATGGCAATATTCTGTGTATCTCAATTGCCACATCATGCCATGGACTATTGGTGCCCTCTTTACTACTGGAAATAGAATGATTAATGCCTTTAAATCTAATCACATTAGAGAACCAACTCTAGAAAACTCAGAACCAATTCAGAAAACTCATCCTGATGATTCTGGTCCTCTAGAATCACTCCTTGTACCAAAATCTGTATCAGCCAGGATCCAACCAGAGAAACAGAACAACACTATCACCACACTATACCATCAGCTCACCATGCCATTCACACCTCACCACCACCTCTTGACATGTGACTCCATTGTCACATCACGTTATCATCACACTACACCATCACCACACCAAACAATGATCAAGTTACTTTGTGATCACACCAAACCACCATCATACTACACCCTAATCACACTAAACCATCATCACAACAAACCGTGTTCACACCACAGCATCATCTCCCACATCAGCGTGACAGTACACCATCTTCACCAGCATGGCATCATCATCATCATCATTATTTTTGCTGCCAAATTAGATTAACGTGTTAGATCATGGCTGTGCTTACCTAAAAGAGTAAAATTCTGAATGAAAAGTAAAAATCAATTCATATTTATCTATAGGATCACCATTTTTACACTACTCTTATCATTCCCATTAGTCCTACCATCATCTACTGAACTCCACAGCCTCTCAGTTTTTCATACATATAGTATCTAATTTAATCCTTGCAACAATCTTCCAAGGTATTTATTATTACCCCCATGTTGTGGATGAGGAAACTGTGGCTAACATAGCTGGTAAACTGCAGATCCAATATTCAAATTAATGTCAACCTGTTTCTAAATCCTGTGCTTATTACCTTACACCATGCTGTTAAATTTGGAAATATACCTTACTTTTAACAGCTGCTGACCAATAAATGGCTTTTATACCTCTGTAACCTATTGACACAAATAGGAAAATTCATCCATCAAGTAAACTCATTTCTACAGTTTAATTGTGTGAGAAAAAACCAAAAGTACTGCTTCCAGTATATGAAAAGTTTGGGATGCCTTTCAAAATTTTAGAATAGTTGGATGACACAGTTCCTTGTTTGTCCCTTGTTTGATTTGCTTTGGCATAGGACACAGTGCCACATAGTAAATGCATCTTGATAAAGTAAATTTATTTCTCTCAGCGTTCGTATATCAACACAGTTCAGGCAAATAAGTGGTGTAGAGCCCATCGGCAATTCTGAGGATAGTTTTGCCCAGCACATGATAACGATCTAGGAGGCAAATGGCAGCATATTTTTATTTAACTTTCACTAGGAAAGTAATGGAAAGAAAAATTAAACTAGACAGTTTACCATAGAAAAATAATTTTAAATGGGGGTAAGTAAAGTGCAATGAAATAATCTGGAAAATAACTATAAACCTTTAAAACAACTAATAATAAATAAATGTTATCTGAATTGAACTGACAGTTTTTAATGAGCCATATATAATTTATTTGTATCCTGGTAGGGCCATCATTTTCTCCAAAGCCCATATCTAAAATTTTTTTCTTCATAATGAAGATAAAGTAGCACACATACCAAAAATCATCTGAAAGATGCTATAATTTAATCCAAAAAGATAGTGAAGGCCCATGTCCATTTTGGGGGAGTTTGTATTTTGTTATATAACATGGTTTACAACAAAAAGTTGGCTGTGGAATAGCAGTTTATTCCATAAGCATCCAATGTATTTGCTAAAATGTTAGTTCTTTTGGTCCTAATCATATTGCAATCTTTTGGGACTATTTCAATAACAATAACTTCAACAACTAATAATTTCTAACCAAAAAAAACCTCATGACAGAGTTGCACCGTTATGTTCTATAGAAACTTTATGGAGTATGTGTTCGATGTTTTTCTTGCCAAAGGGTTCACTTTCCTGATATGCTCCCTACACAATTCGTGGGTGGTATTTGGAGACTCTGCTCAAAAGAGGATAATGTTTAAGCTTCAAATACAAATCTTGCCTAATGCAAAGAAAAGGAAAATCATAAAAGATTAGAGGACAGTTTAATTTCTACAATATACACTTCAACAGAATGGGTCCACTTGTGATTTCCTGAGCTGTAAATAGATGAGCTAAACTCCCATTACGATTCATTACCTCTCCCAAATGGTTTGTGGTATTTTGTTTTTATAAACTATACTTCAGTCTTTGTTCTTAAAATTCTGTACACCAAATAATCTAATACATTAAATCTGGAATCTTTA
Source organism: Tapirus indicus (assembly GCA_031878705.1). Lineage (NCBI taxonomy): Eukaryota > Metazoa > Chordata > Mammalia > Perissodactyla > Tapiridae > Tapirus > Tapirus indicus. The sequence continues at coordinate 52,671,741 of CM062933.1, read as the reverse complement.
GGTAAATGGTATTTCTCTTGCCTTTTTCTTAGAAGAATGTTAGTGTGTTAATAAAATGGATGTCATTAATTCATTAAACAAATATTTGTGCAAGATACTTTTTCAGACACTTAGACTTCAAAGATCAATCAGACATAGACCCTGGCATCAAGGAGCTTACCATATTGTAGAAAAGATAGATGTGCAAATAAGTAAACATAGTAGAGTTTGATCAGTGCTAAAATTAAGGCTCACGAAAGGTAGTTATTGGACAAGAGAATGACACACTCCAGGGGTAGAATGGCAATGAAGAGTTCTCCATGGAGAACTTCCTTGAACTGGCACTTAAAGGATCTATGGGTTCCCCAGAGAGATTAGAGGGAACGGTATTCCTAGACAGAGGAAAGAGCTTCTACCTAGGAGCTGAGGAAAATGGCATCCTTTCATCCCTATCGCAAAAAGTTTAGTCCAAAGGAACACTGTGTTTCCCAGTGAGTCACAAGCAAATAATAAAAGTATTTCTGAACAAGATGTGTCCCTAGCAACAGACTATCAGGCGACCCATTAGGATGTGAATGATGCTCTGAACAAGTGGCAGCTATGTAACACAACCCTAGAAACCAACTCTGGTAGCTTCTCCAGAGGCCTTTATCTGAAAGGGGTAGAACTTTTGGGACACATGCTGGTGGAGAGATTCCTGAAAGTCTCAGTTAAATTCCTGGTTTTCAGTAACAGGGTGGTAGGACTTAGTTTTGATTCTAGTTAACTAGGGAAACATTGGTTTGGAATGGAAGTAAATAATGTGGAAGTTTGAATGGGAAGTACTAGAATGCTCTTTCTCCTCCTATCATGATTGTCACTACCATCATCAAAATAGTGGTCGTCGTCATCGTTGTACCACAGCGAAGTCACACCACACCATCGTCACGCTCCATTCACACCATCTGGAGTGGATGGAAACAGACTTGAACTCCGGCTCTCCTCAAGAGTTTACAGGTGACCGTGCTGCAGAATCGCTTCCTTGAATGGCTGTGGAGGAGGTCACAAGAGTGGAAAGCTGGACAACCACTGAGTAGGACCGTTCCAAATGGTTGCCTTCGTCAACACTTGTTTCAAATGTGGGTCTCTTTCTCTTTCTCTCTCTCTTCTTCGTTCTCACTGGTGACTTTTTGAAAACTCTGTTTGCTTTCTCTCTGCTTCTTTATTTTTTCTTTCTTTAGTTTACTATGCCTAAAGAAAGAACCAAGATTTAAAAGGCATTACTCTGATTTTAGTGCCAACTTGATTATATTAGTTGATTCAATTGATCAAAGAACATTAGGTTAACAAAAAGATAAAGCTAGAGGAGCCATTAGTAATCCTGTAGTACAATTTCCTCATTTTACAAATTAGGCCACTTGCTTCCCAAGAACAACCGTGCTTACTCAGTATTTCTCCAGCCAGCCAGTCATCAAATTATGTTTACCTGCTGATTTTATTCCCTTTATCTCTCACTTTTCAATAGAATCCTAAAGAAATAGGACCTGCCACCAGCTGGAATGAATTCCTCTTTTTCGCTGAGTTCAGATAACCTTCATTTTTACTTTATGACAGCCTTTACTTGATTGTGTCTTCGAGTCTCGTTAGTGGTGTGTAAGCCTGACCTTTTCTGTTAGCCTGGACTGGAAGCCTTATTTCTATACTGTCCAACCCCGTCCATAGTTAATGCATTGCATGTCATTCCACAACATTTTATTCCATGTCTATTTATGACACTAGGCATATAAATAAATAAATGACAATACCATGTGAGAAGTTCAACAATGAAAATATCTTCAAAAGAAAGAGAAAGCCCAGAGGAGGGTAAGTGATGACTTTTGGGTTGAGGTGTCTCAAAGAAGACTTCCTGGAAGAGGCAATATCAAAGCTGGGTTTCACCAGATGACAGGAGATGCAGGGAGGGGGCAGGAAAATAGTGGATGAGGTGGAAGAGCATAGGATATACAAAGGCATGAAGGCCATGAACAAACCATAGCATGTTTGGCAAAATGTAACCACTTCAGCATTGTTGGGGCATATATTTTTGTGGGAAGGGGGATGGTAGAAGATGAGTGTGTCAGGTTACCATTCTGTAATGATAACAGAGAACACAAATCAACCAAACAAATGGGCTCATTTTTCTCACAGAAGTCTGGAAGTTTTCTTTCAGTAGATCAGCTACGTCAGGGCTGCATCTCTGCAATTCTAAAGTCCTTTCCTCATGGCCACAGAATGGCTGCTGTAGCTCTAGGATCTTGTCTTTGTTAAGGTCAGGAAAATGAAGGAAGAGGGGATGTGGAAGGCACTAGCATAACTGTTCCCTTTTCCTGAGAAGAACAAAAGCCCTTTCAGAAGTTCCTTGCAACTCTCTCTTTGGCAAGCACTTGTCACATGGCAGCCTGTGACACATGGCAACCCAAAGGGATGCTGGGAAAGAGGCAGCCAGCTTTTCAGGTTCTACCGTAGAGTGCTATGGGAGAAGAGCAGTTGGGAGTGAACATTAGGTGAGCCAACAAGTGTGTCTGCTGCAACGAGCATTGAGAAAGAAACTATATGATGAAGGCTTTGTTTTAATGACAGGTTAAGGAGCTTTAATTTTACCTCATATGGACTAGAGGTCTAGTGAACAGTTTTGAGACGTGTGATCAAACTTGTATATTAGAACAAACAGTTGCCTACTGGCCTGACAGTACAGGTACATCAGCTCTTCCTCATAAATGTGAAAGTAGTTTGAAAGGAAGGTGATATTAACAAACCATTGTCCAAACTTTGGTCTTTCTGACTCTTGACACACGTAGTGTCAGTAATACCGTCTTTGAGAATGAAGGATGTAAGCACACACACATGTGCTCACAGACATGCACATGACATATGTGACTTCCTATTATACTGATTTATAAATTAACTCTTAAAAATTAAGACTCAAAACCTCCTCACTTCCCTGGTTCAAGGTGGTAGTTCATTGTCTTGTTCCATTATCGTGTTTATAATTGAATAGGAATATCCATAACGATCATGTAGTAGCAACCTGAAATGAACAGTTTGTCTTCGTCCCATGACCAATTAGGAAATTGATAAAAACAAAAAGGATTCTGGCATAAAATTTGAAAAAAGAACTCTTCCCAGGACATTTTATTTTTTTAAAAACAGCCATTGCTCAGATTTAATCTCTGAAGTGAAAATATTCATTCCACTTTCTAAAATATGGATCACAGACCAGCTTAAATTGCAGAACCGAAAAACACTACGCTTTTTAGTAAAGTGTATAGGGACAGAAACAGAAAGAAAAAAGGAGAATTAAAGGTAATTACTTCAATCTCAAATGAAAGAAATAGAGGTGAAGAGTCTCTTGGAGAGTAAGGAGAATGCCAAAGAGGGAAAACCGGTGAATGAGAGCTGGGCAAAGTGGTTGGTGATGTCCCCGAGGCGTCCTGGTGGCAGCCCCGGAGTGGGGCAGGCCTGAGGTCTCTGCTGGCATCTCTGTGCTCAAAGGGTACAAGCAGAATGTGAAACGAACTGCTAAACTGCAGGATGGGTCAAGACGGAGCTGGACTGGGTTTTGGAAACAAAGAGAAACGCACAGCTGCTCCCCAGATTTGTAAGTTGAGGATGAGGAGTGACTGTGCAAATGAACTGGTATTTCCTGGGCAAGTCACTCTTCTCCAAGTCCCTAGGGTTTTATTATTTGTGCTTGAATTCTCAAGTCTACATAAACCTCGTGTCTTCACCTCCTATATCTAGCAGCCAGTGAGACCAATCTCAGCATTACTGAAATCTCCACTGCGTTTCTTAGCCTTATTTTCTGTCCTCCTGGCCCTGGTTAATCCTTGTAATATTCTGAATTCAAGTCTAGAAGTGGGGAGAGGAAAGGCAATTCACTTTTGTTGATAGCGTATATCTATACCTATATCTATATTTTATTCTGCAAACAACAAGCTTATGAGGTGGACATCATTATCATCATCATTTGCATCTAGGCAATGATGAAATGGGCTGCAGAGAGGGTAAGTAACCTAACCAAAGCTGGTGGTGAGTGTGCACAAGCATAGATGTCCTGCTTAGGAGCGAAGCTCTGTGCTAGGGAGGCGTGACTGAGAACTGTCTCTGCTTTCTAATTCTGTGCTCAGGAAGGTCCTGGTTACGAATCTCCACTGACTTGGGAAGGGTACATGGAACTTTAGTAAACCAATGATATTTATTGACTTCTCACTATGTGTGCAGGGCAATAATTAATAGCTAGGGGAAGAATCAAAATTAAAAAGAGAATAGAGACCCTTCCACCTAACAGCTAAAATATAAATAATGTATGAATATGCTTCAATAACGAAAGACCAAAGATGAAATATTAATTATTTGCAATAATACTATAGGGCCGCCTGTGCTTCTAGGTGCTGAGGAAGGAGGATCTTATTGATGCTGTGTTGTTAGATGCATCAGATTGTTTGTTAGGTCTCTGGAGAACTGGCCCCTTTATCATTACGTAATGATATCCCTGATGCCTCTTCTTGGTCTGAAGTCTGCTCTGTTTGAAATTAATATAGCTTCTCCTGCTTTCTTTTGACTAGTGTTAGGATGGCATATATTTCTCTCCACTTTACGACCTTGGAAATATCTTTGACGAGAAATAGGCCTAGGACCATAATGAATTCACAAGGTATCTATTTTTTTCTTTAGGGATGTTTTTCTAGATCATTTCTAAAATCATCTCAGCAGCTTTTGGCTTCCAAATTTGGACATTCATTCATTATTTCATTCTGCAAATATTTATGGTGCATGTTATGTTCCATACATGATCAGGACTAGGCCTTGGTGATATGATCATAAACAAGATAGATGTTCGCCCTGGGGTCTTTTCTCAAAAAAAGTAGAAAGCAGATAATCTTCTTTTCATTCCCAATTTATCATTATAAGATATTTAACTTTCAATAAATTACCTAATCTGGGCCTCAGTGTCTATATATGAAAGAAAATTGCTATGAATTGGGTTGTTTCTTTTGGCTTTAAAATTCTGTGATTGTATACTTTTTTCATCTTTTCCACACTAAAGGAGAAAAACAAAAACAAAAGAAATCAGAATGTCTGCTGTCTAATCTGTGAACGCCCACAAAGAGCAAAAGTCTCTCTTTATCAGTATTTGATTGGCCTGAAAAGGAACTTGACTCAGTCCAAAGTGAAAATCAGACGGAGAGACAAAGAATTCAATTCATATTTAAAAATGAACAGCAATGAACCTTTCTAAAGCCAATAAAGAGGGAGTGAATCCACAAGTCAATCTGCTAACCATCCACGTGTTGAAAAGTAGTAGATATAGAACTTCCAAGACCTTTCCCAAAGCTGTTCCACAGATGTGACCATCATAAAGAAGTGGTGTATTACTGGTTTTATGAAGAGTACAGAGATATGAACCAAAAATACTTTGAAAAAATATTTTCAGAATTAGAAATTAGGATAAAAAGATAAAGCATATGCTTTTCCACTTCACTCCGTGGTGGGCCTTCTGCCCACAGAGGAAGCTTGGCATCCTGCTCACTTTCTGGATAAACATTTTTCATTCTATATTGTTTTCTTTTACACACACCAATGCCTGCCCTCAGTCTGTACGGTTACTTAGGCACAATTGCCACTTATTTCAAGACAAGTGCCTTGTGAATTTGAAGGGTAAAGTTGAATCTTCAGGTGTTTAAATTATTCGCTCTATTTTTCTTATCCTTCATGTCCAAAATGTAAAAAGATTATGACAAATTAATTCTTACATGTATTCTTCAGCTTATGCTGGGAGAAGCTTCTTCTCTTTTCAAAGTGTAAGGACTCAGACCAAGTACAAATGGGTAGAGTTCCCGTAATGTCGTATAGGACTTATGGGAGCTAAACTATCTATCTCAAGAGGAATAAAATAAGCCCTCTGTCATGCATCCACCTCAAATACCTTAGGGGAGAATTTTGTATTATTAGATATGACAATATGCTTTCCAGCAAAAGCTGTCTCATATTCTTGGGGCTAAGTAATATTTTGATCTTTTTCTACCTATACTCTTTCCTTTCCTGTCACTTAAGCAGATAGCCAGCTCAGGGGTTGGCCTGTGACAGAGTAAAGGACAGGACCACTTTCTTGTGTTTTCAAAAGCCTAAGAGCATCAGAAACTCACAAGGCTTGTGGAAGAGGGGGCAGGGAGGAGGGAGAGGGCTGCAGGAGCGGGGATGGTGGTTAGGGCATGCAGGGACATGGGGCTCCAGCATGGGGGATCAGTCTCAGCAGACATCCCTGGCCTCAGGAACAGCCCAGCAGCAGAGTCCAGCCATCTCCATGAGAACATGGCCAAGAAGAGTATGCCTGTAGCTCAGAAGTTCCGCTCATCTGTAGGCAGAGGTAAGTGGAACAATCTAAGGCTCCCTAAAGGAATTCTGTGTTTCTTTTCTTTTTTTTTTTTTTTTAATTCTAAGGAACTGAGAAACTGGTATGCACAAAAGCACAGAGGCGAGAGCAAGGAAATCTTGTTGGAGATGGCAGAATACCTCCAAACTCACTGAAGAGGAGACAGAACGAGGGATGCTGAGCACAGAGATTAGCATGAAGGGAAGGGGCTGGTCAATTAGGTTGAAAAGACTGGAAGTTATCTGAATGGTTTAGCAAGACGGAGGTGATGAAAACTCTTCCTATTCAAGGATTCCACCTGCTGCATTTGGAAGAATTCGGGGGAGGAGGTGGGAGATGTTCTGAGGAGGAGATAACCCAGTGACTCAGGTGGGAGACAAGGAGGGACTGGGCCGTGGAGAGCAAAGTGGGGTTTTACAGACAGGATTAGCAGCCTGTACTGATCATGGGTTGGGGATGTTGGTAAAAGAGAAAAAAAGTTTTAAAATGACTCAACAACCAGGAGTCTGGTGCCTGGGGTGATCCTGGTGCCATGGAAGGTAACAGAACATTTGTAGGTGATGGGGAGGAACAGAGCGTGATAAGAGGTGAAGAGGAGGGGACAACCATAATGGAAAATGAAGATGAAGACATAGTTCTACTAATTGTCCTACTAAAAAAAAGTTAGGTATAATATTTTTATAATCAGAATATTCAGTGTCTTAATAATCATTTAAACCTTATGTTACTGATGAGGAAACTGAGACCCAGGGACAGTACGGCTTCTTTGCCCAAGACTGTTCAGCTGGCCACGGAGAATGGGCACAGGAATCGACGTCCTGGCTCTGTCCATCAGGACTCTGCCCACTGCAGCACTGGAGCTCCTGGCTCCACCCCACTGCCCCAGGCTGCCTTCCTCCCCCTCTTTATTCAGAAGGTTCTTTCCCCCACAGTGCCACACCTCTCTAGTGCATCAAAGAAAGCCTAGCTCTAAGAACTTGCGCTATTTAGACCTTTTCCTAAATATGTCTATTTTCACTATTTCAAAAATATCCTCTGAGCATCTACTCTGTGCCAGGCAGTGCTTTGGCACAGCCGTGAACAAGATAGTCCCAACTCGGATGGAGCTTCCATTCTAGTGGGAAGAGACAGACAGGAAACAGTAAATGAAATATGTGGTGATAGTGCTTGGACAGATAGAAGAGGGTAAATGGACAGAGAGGAATGAGGTGGGAGGTAAGAGAAAGCCTTTCTAATAAGGTGACCGATGAACAAAATCTAAACAAGGGGAGAGAGCCTTGTGCAGACATCCAGGAGAAGAACACGGGAACAAAGAGCTCAGCACATGCAAAGGTCCTGAGGGGTGTGTGCGTGGTGTGTCTGAGGAGCAGAAGGAGGCCTGCAAGACTGCAGCAGGTTGAGCATGGAGAGAGAGGGAATGAGGGCAGAGAGCTGGTGTGGACACAGACCATGTAAGGCTTGTGGGGCATGGCCTTTGGCGTCTGTTGTGAGTGGAAAGAAAAGCCTCTAGAAGGTTGAAAGTAGAGGAGTAACATGATCTGGTTTGCATTTTTTAAGTTAATTAATTAAATTTATTTTATTGAGGTAACGTTGGTTTGTGACATTGCATAAATTTCAGGTGTACGTCATTATATTCTAGCTTCTGTGTAGACTGCATCATGTTCACCACCAAAAGTCTAGTTTCCACTCATCACCACACACGTGTGCCCCTTTACCCTTTTCACCCTCCCCCTCCCCCCTTCCCCTCTGGTAACCACTAATCTGTTCTCTGTATCTATGTGTTTGTTTATTAATCTTCCACATGTGAGTGAAGTCATACAGTAATTGTCTTTCTCAGTCTGACCTATTTTGCTTAGCATAATATTCTCAAGGTCCATCCATGTTGTCAAAAATGGCATGATTAAGGTCTGGCCCAGTGGCATAGTGGTTAAGTTCATGCACTCCACTTTGGCAGCCCGGAGTTCGCAGGTTCAGATCCCAGGCGCAGACCTATGCACTGCTTATCAAGCCATGCTGTGGCAGCATTCCATATAAAGTAGAGGAAGATGGGCACGGATGTGAGCCCAGCGCCAATCTTCCTCAGCAAAAAGAGGAGGATTGGCAACAGATGTTAGCTCAGGACTAATCTTCCTCACCAAAGATGGGCACAATTTCATCCTTTTTATCGCTGATAGTATTTTTATTTATGGCTGTAGTATTCCATTGTTTACATGTACCACATCTTCTTTATCCATTTATCTGATGATAGGCACTTAGGTTGCTTCCAAGACTTGACCATTGTGAATAATGCTGCAATGAACATGAGGGTGCATATATCTCTGATTGCTGTATGGGGAAGAGATTGTAAGGGTGTGTGGGTGACAGCAGGGAGACCAACAAGGAGGCCTTTGCACTAGTCTAAGTGATAAATGATTAGGGCTTGGTCTAGGACAATGAGCATGACAAACAGTCAGGATTGGGACATAGTTTGAAGGTAGAGTCAACAGAATTTGCTGATGAATTAGTTGGAAGCAGAGGAATCATGAAGGATTTCAGCCATGATAACTTGTCGTTTACAAATGAGGAAGACTTGAGATGCAGAGGTTTAGTGGGAAATAGGGAGAGGGATAAATCATGAGTTGTGTTTTGGACATGTCAAGTCTGAGATGCTCTTGAGGAAGAGAAAAGCAGCCCTTGACATCCAGGAGCTGGCCTGGTTCTGTCCGGCCAGGCCTTGGCGTGCATCCCCGTGGTCTTTGGCTGGAGGGTTTTGACACCTGTTGACGTCCAAGTGGAAATGTTAAGAAGGCAGTGGTCTAGACCAGGGAGAAGCTCAAGGCCACAGATGTAAATCCAGCATCCACCCCTATGGAAGCGGTGGCACTGTATGAAACCCTCTGGTGGTGGATGAGAAAGAAGAGGTTGGAGGACTAATTCTGGGCACTTGTGTTTGGAGACTGGGGGACATGAGAGAGATCCAGCAAAGGAGACTAAGAAAGATCGGTGACTGAAGGGGGAGGAACACCGAGAGAAGATGGAATCCAACAAAGTATTCCAGACAGGGAGTGAGGAGCTGTGTCCCAGGTGAGAGTGCAGGTAAGCTCGGGATGGGGAAGTGACCTTTCCTGTGGAACAGGGCATCCTGGTGACCCAAGAAGTGCAGTGTTGTCGGAGTGGTTGGGAAGAAAGTCGGTTCAGAGTGGCTTCAAAAGAGAATGTGACGGGAGGAAGGGGGACGGTGAGTGTAAATGGAGCCCTATCTAGGGAAGAAATGGGGATGGGAGGTAAAAGAAGGACTTTTTTGGACGGTGAATGTAACGTGTTTGTGTGCTAATGGGCGTGACTCAATGGAGAGTGATTAGTTAATGATGCAGGAGGAAGGACACACTGGTGAGTCAGAGGGGCGAGATTCAGGAATGAGTTCATCCACCACGGAGGGGAAGACGGTGTGAGGTCCACTGAGGTGGCCGAGACATGCGCTGGTCTGAACACGTGGGTGTTTCTCCCAAACCTCTGACAGCTTTTGTGAGTCTTTCTGAGCAGATCATCAGCTAAATGAGAACAGGTCATGGGGAGAAAAGGTCATGAAATATCCTCCAGGAGAGTGAAAGTGTCTTTCCACTGCTCTTCCTCCTTTTCACGTTCTCCATCTTAACAAAAGGGAATGTCAGAATAGACATAGATGACAACCGTATGAACAGTCTTTTAAAATAAAATTCTATGTGCATATATATATACATATGTATCATTTTTAATAGTTTCAACTATATGGTGTGTGTATACATACATGAGTATAAAATTTGGTCTTATTAAATATGATAGTTGTTAACTTGAAAAAAAGGTTGGCCTCAGGAATAAAATACCCTCAAAAAATTTTGAAAACAAATTACATTTTTGGTGATGTATAATATCTTTATGCATCAATTTTTAGATTCTTATAATTGATTATTTTTTTTACTTTTAGCCAGAGACCTTTGAAAGTTGCATCATCTAGACCAGTGCCTCTTAAACTTGAGTGAGATCAGAATTACCTGGAGGGCTTATAAAAGCACAGTCCGCTGGGCTGCACTCCCAGAAATCCGGACTTAGTATGGCTGGCTTTAGAACTGAGGATCTGCATTTCTAATAGGTTCCCAGGGGGCACTGAGGCCACTGGACCAGGGACCACCCTTTGTGAACTGCTGATTTAGGGTCACAGGATCTTGTTGGTCTCCTTGTGTGTAAAGAGCACAAGGGACGTGGGGAGAGAGGTTAAGAAGGTGGCTGGGTCTGAACACACTTTTTCTTACCTGGGTGGGGATCCAGATTTTGGATGGCCTCTAATCATTTCTTGTTTTATTCTCCAGCCACTGTACTTTCTGTCATTCCTGGAAGAAGAAATCTCTAACTTGAGTAGACCCTCAAGACAAGATAGAATTTCATTCTGCTATAAAATTCTAAACTCTCGTTGACAATAAGAGCCTTTTCTCTCATGATTTCCAAGGTAGTTTCTAGCATTTGTGAAGGTACAGTCTAAATTAGAAAACACTGTGCTGATAGGGAAATAAGCCATTGTTTTAGCAGCTTCCACCAGCTGCCACCTTGTGAACTGCCACCTTCTGACCCCGAATCCAGTTTTCTTATAGAACGCAGGCTGTGGCCTTAAATTCCCTTGCCACCTACTCTTCTCTTTGCTCCTGCTTGCCAACTGCAGCCTCTTGGGGCTGTCCAAATCCATCTGTCAGGAGTCCATGCAGTAAATATGCCACTGATCCCAGCCCAGTAGAAGAGCTTCTGCCAAAGGGCCATCAGCACCGCGGCTCCTCGGGCTTCTTATTTAATTTCAGCTCCGTCGGCATCTTTACGTTTTGTTTAGAGTCAAGTATACAGCTCTCACGTAATAAATGTTGACTGTTAACTTGACCAATGTCTGCAATAACACAAATGGGGATGTTTTGTAATTTCAACATGGAAAGTAGGAACTGAAGAAGGTAGGCCATTTCATAGATAATCTCAAGTATCTGTAATGTAGACCAAATCATAAGAAAGCTTATTTTATAAATTTCTTACATGACAAAAATTCTAAAGGATAATATATGTTCATTGTATTCATCACAGCAAAAAGTTAAAGTTAAAGAACCTGTAATGCCATCACCCATAAATAGACTAAGCTGTGGTTTTGGCAACTAACCTTTCCGATACAGGCACACCTACATGCGTGCGTGCATCGAACTTGTGCACACATGCAGACATGCACACACATGCACACATATGCACAAATACACACATCTGTGATAAAACGATGTGCTTTTTTGTGACTTGTTTTGTTTTTGTCTTTTTCTTTATTGTGAACAGCTTTCCACATTTTAAATAAAACAGCCACATTTTAAATTGCTGTTGAAGTATTCTTTCATCTGAATGCACCACAGTTTCTTTATAACTTAACCAGTCTCTCTAACATTTCCTCCTGATTTCTTCCCTCTATAATAATGCCTCACTTAACCATGTGGTAGCTAAATTGTTGTAGTAAATTAAGTCCATTTTTAGTAATTGCTTTAAGAGAAATTCCTAGAACGGTCATCTTAAAGGTATTAATACATATTACCAAATGACCTTCCAGGGATTTTATACAAATTTTGTTTTCTACACCAGCAGGACTGCTAATTTCTGTGAGACTTTGCATGTCAGTAATGTCTGTATTCCCAGAGCCTCTTACCATGACTGACACAATAAATAGTTGTCAAGTGAATTAATAAATTTAAGTTAGAAGTTCAACTACCTAAAATGTTCATTTATGTTTTCTTCATAAATCATGAATGAAATATTTTGGCTAAATATATATCTTCTTTTCAAAGAAAAGTTATAACTATTTGAATGGAATCATTGAATCTATTGTTTTGGTGAAGGGTTGCAAGGTCATAGAACCCTGAATAAAGAGAAATTGAGCTGAGAGCACCCTACTCAGCTACTATTGGGGATTATAAAACAGAGTGAATTGGGGCACATTTTGGGGAACATCATATGGTGGACAACATATATTGGAGATAAATTGATTGCATCATCGAGTAATAGCTTTTTTGGTGACAAAATGTGGAAATTAAGGACACCATGATTTTATCCTTATAAACACCAGACTCTCTTAAGGGTTTTATCCATGTTGACGTTATACCAATTCTCTATCATCTAGCTAACTATCTAGCTAGTTAGCTACTCTCTGTCGACTTGCAATTGCTTCATATCAGTGTCTTTATATTATATAGAAACATAAGTTAAGAGATTTTTCTCCTTTTACTAAGTGTCCAAGGTGATAGACACATGGTTGATTCTGTTCAAAAGAATAGATAGATCAAAGTAAGTGAACTTAATGAGAACAATTAGTGAGTATGGCTCATATATGAAATGATGTAACAATGGGAGCCCAAAAGGTCTACCATGCTGAACAAGAAAACAGAAAGTCATGATAGAGTTATGACGGATTAAGTAATTCATTACTCGACATTCATCAAGACCAGACTGCGATCGAGGCACTTGACTGCATCCTGATGGAATGTGAAGATGACCAAGAATAGGCTCCTGTACCCAAAGAACTTACAAGCCAGTAGAGAATAAAACACTCTATAAATTGCAAGTACTTTATCACAAAATTTATTGACTGATTCTTACAGCACCCTTGATGCATCTTGAGTAGGCAGGCATTATTAGGCCACAATGCAGAAAAGTGTAAAAGTCAACTGAGGCTCAGAAAGGATTTTTCCTAAATCATGTAATTTAGCTTCAAGTTCCAAAACTAAGACCTTAACTTTTAATCCAATGCTTATTCAACTATACTTTGCTAATCAATTAGAGTTGTAGGTATTTTGATTAAAAACAAATCAATGTGGATGACAATTGAATTAAAAAATTCCCTGGTCACAGGTTCTTTTAGTAAGACAGTGACAATATGGGGGCAAGGTAGGGCAGCTTTTTCTGTATCTTGTAACACTTCTGTTCATGTTTCAGGATGAAAACTGCATTAGCTTTTGTAAATCACTGTGACAGTTTACCCCTATTGTCCTTTTACAGGAATTGTTGATTCCTGTAATTGCAGAGGGACCCTTGAGAAATAACAGAAGATTCTGTGACACAATCAACTTCAGCAGAAGAGAGTGCTTGGTTTGTCTTCCATGTGCCACTCTCTAAAAAAAGGAAAGATTCAAGATAACAGGAGCTGAGAGTAGCAGTACCTAAGAAGCCGTGAGACACAGGATGTGCCTGCTGGGTGCAGAGGCTTGTGGCAGGATGGAACCGGGGTCCTGAGCGAAAAAGAAAGAGAAGAGAGAGATAATCCAATAGGGAGAAGAATTCTGGTACCCAAAGGAAAAAGTTTCTCATGGACTGTAAAGGACCACAGAAGAGTAAAGGGATGTTTGCCAGACCCTCTTGTCTCCAAGTGTATTCTCAATGGGCTGCAAGTCAGACCATGTTCTCTATGGGTTGGATTGGTGGAGTCTACTCAGCTTTTCACTTGTAGCAAGCATAATGCCAGGGTTAGTGTACCAAAATTCACTTAAATTTATTTATTTAAACATTGGAGTTTTAAGTAATTTTTAAGATTTTTCTATTAAAAACTTGGATAAAATGAATTGGAAATTGTAGAAGACATCATTTGAGCTCTCTGCCTCGCTCATGTTGATCCCTTTTTCTAAAAAAAAGCCACTCTACAGCCACAAAGTGGGCTCCCTACAGCCACGTGTTGGGGTACATCCCTGTTCCTCTGGCTACAGTTAATTAGACACAGGTATGTATGTGGTTCCCAGTGTGGGCCAGGGAATCCTCGTGATCTGCCTGTCCAGGAAATTTGGAATTGCAATTCAGTGATGATTGCTTTTTCTCAGGATATGAATAAAATGAGGGTTTTGAAGTTGGGGGTTATTGAGCAATCATCTTCTACACACCGGAGTGCATATAAAGAGGGATGTTCAAGGATGAGCAGAAAATGACAGATGGGACAGCCTACCGCCATTCTGATTTTCAGTCCTATTACTACATCAACGTGAGTACAGAAATGGGTAAAAATAATACAGCATGTTAAATGAATAGGTAGAACATGAGATGTAAAAGCCAAAGAAATCTGAAAAGAGACGAAGAGATGGTTGGCCAAATGAGAACCACAGTCACAGAGTAAAAGCATCTTTTGCACATAAAACCTGGTCTCCAGCTCTTCCAGTCTTCTGCTCCCTTTTCCCAAATCCCTTGACATCCCTAGTCTCATTCCCCATAAGTCTCATACCCTACTTCTGGTATAATCTTCTAGAAATTTTCTATGTAAATACAAATATTTTTATTCACTCACTAAATATTTTTAAAATACCCACTCTGTGCTAAAAAAAAAATGAACAAGTCAGAAAAAACCCAATTTCTCAAATAATTTACATCCTAGTGAGAGGAGAGAGAAAATAAACCACAGAAAATAATCAAGAAAACCATGAGATAGTGGTAAGCACTACGCCGAAAATTGGAATAGGATGATATGGTATCAATGGGAGAGCTGCTTTACACCGAGTGGCCCGGGAAGGTTGCTGTGAGAAGTTCACTTTTCAGCTGAGTTCTGGCTCAGCGGGTGGAGATGCGATGGGGGTGGTGGAAGAGAATATTCCTGGTCCTGGGACCTTGGGCCTAGTGCAGTGGTTCTCCAAGTGTGGCCCTGAGAGTTCCAAGACATTTCAGGAGATCCACAAGGTCAAAACCATTATCATAATAATACCAAGATATTATTTAACTTTTCTGCTATGATGACAATGGCATCTGATGTTGCAAAAGCAAAGGTGGGCAAACCTGTGAAGCCTCAGCAAGAACCAAGTGAGAAGTAACAGCAGTCCTCGCAGTCATTGTGTTTCTTTAATGTTAAGCACACACAGTTTTAAAAATGCGAACTTCACCTAACAGTCTCCTTGTTGAAGCAGGACAATGATTAATTTTATTATATCTCACCCCTAGAGTACACATCTTTTTAACATTCTGTGTGATGAAATGCGAAGTACACACACATCACTTCTCCTGCATACCAAAGTGGGATAACTGTCTCGAGGCAAAGCCCCCCACTGACCTTGTAATTTAAAAAGATTTATTCTTGTGGAAAAACGGCAGCTACTAAATAAACCAGTAATGATAAAATTAGAAAATCACTATTTTACCGTTATTGATAAACTGATGGATCTAAGCGTTGATCATTATCAGCTACTAACCCACAAAAAAGAAAAGCAACCAGATATTATGTGCATCCTGAGGGAAGAAAACACCACAACCTAGAAGGCAGTCTCACCAAAAAAATGAAAAATAAAATAAACCTTTGTCTGATCAAGCCTCTAGATCAAACAACCAACATACAGGAGCCACAGACGACAGGGGAACATGTTAAATGATACCATGGAGATGCAATTCTACATGAAATCCTACAAATAATCTAATTTCTTCAATAAAAATTTGCAAAAATAAGAAAATAAAGAAAGAAAAATGGGGAATGGACCTCTAAATTGAAAGAGACAACAAATTTTAACTAATTGCAAAGTGTCAATCTTTTTGGATACTGATTTAAAAAATTCTTTATGACATTTACAAGACAATTGGAATCTGATTTTTACTGGATAGTTGATAATATTAAGGAATTACTATTTTGTTATTAAATGTGAGTAGTAGTATTGTGATTAGATCTTTCTAAAATAACTTTATCTTTTATAAATACATACTAAAATTTTTATAGATTGAATAGGAGAAATAAATAAATTGAACCAAAAACTAGCATCAGTCTTAATGGTGAAAATCTCTACTAAATCAGGAGAAAGATAAAGACGTCCACTATTGCTCTCATCACTTAATATTGTTTTGGAAGTGCTAGATAATTCACCTAGCCAAGAGAACTAACTAAGGAGCATAATAATTACAACAGAGAAAGCAAATTATCATAAACTACAAAAATATTTATAGAAAAAACCTATTAGAAACATGTGAAAAAATCACTACGGGTACTAGTTATAATACTAATGTAAATAGTATCAACTTTCCCTCAGACAAACATCAGAAAGGTATGATATATAACAATGGGCAAGATCTTATTAAAAATGACAACAAAAATGCAAAAATACATAAGCATATATGTAACAGGAACTATGAAAGACTATACGAAGACATTTTTGAAACTTTTATGAAACACCCGAAAAGTCCATAGAAGAAATTGTTATTACAAGGATATCACTCTCTGAATTCATCTATGTATTCCATGCATTCCCAAACAAAAGCCAATAGGATTTGGGGTGAGGAATACATTTTAAAAAAATACGCTAAATTTCTTTTTACAAATCAACAGGTAAGTATAACTAGAGAAAAATGTCGATTTTTTTAGTCCTTCTGTACCTCTCCCCCACTTTTTGAGAAGGAAGGAAAGCAGAAGACATCTCCGGATGTCTATCCGCAGTGGGCCGGCCAACGGAGGCTTTGGCTCTGGCGGCCCCACGGGGCCCGGCTGAGCAGGAGAGGACAATGTCAGCAGCTGTGAGCTCTCACACAACATCTCACTTAAAATGTCATGTGTGCTACTTGGTTTAAATTGTCACCCCTCCAGCAACCACAAACAATGCAGACACAGCAGATGTGTTTTCTATTTAGAATTAAACAGTTTATCTCAACCACTGTCATTGTTATAGGGAAAAAATAAATAAATATCCATCTTAATGTAAACTTCAAAAGGTACTTTCTGGCAGCAGGACATATTTTCAAATCCAAAGTCCTCTGAGAAAACTAGGATTTGACCACAGATTTTTTTCAAATCGAGATGCTGGCAGCTCCAAGAGTAGTAAAACGCAGCCTGGTCAAAGATTTTTGGCCAGATATTGCATACAATAACTCATGTCGTTGATGCTTAATGGTCCAAAACATTAAGTAAACATCATAAACGTCTTTTGTTATTAAATGTTCCATTCAAACATTTTGTTTAACTCTTGTGTAATGGATAGAAAATAAGAAAGCTGTAGTAGAGATGGGCCCTAATGACAATCTTTGATTCACCTTTCAAAGATATTTTTAAAAACGTATGCCATCCTCAAAGTTACAGAAAGAAAATAGTATTTCCATCCCTTGGTGTGTGCATTCCAGCTCTGGAAGTTAGGCTACTTGTAAGCTTGACTTTGTCAGGTCAAGTTCAAATTACCACCCATGTGTTCAGAAGACTATAACTTTGTTCTCTCTAATGTTGGGAAGTCAGCCTTCCTTCCTCTGTGATAATTAAAGTAGAAATATGGGTGTTTCCTTAATGTGAGTTTTCAAAGACAAGGAAAATGCTATTCTTCAAAGATCATTTTGCAAGAATAACAATTGATGTAGTAAAAGGAAAACCAAAATTGGTTGTAAAAAAATGGCCTATCAAGGCAGCAATCATTCCAGTGTACCCCAGTCCTCAACCCAGTATCTTGACATCAATCCATTTGTGTTTCCATAATCTGGAGATTCCGTTTAGTCATTATAACATGACTCATTTTATCCTGGATCTAACCTCAGCTTTTCTCTTGTAGTGTTTTTTCACTCTGTAGCTAAAACATCAGTGAAAAGCCCTGTGGTGACATTGTACTTGTATTTTTCCGTGGAACTTCTTTTCTTCCAATTTAAGTCAAGACAGTTGCTCAGCTATCCTACTTGGATTATATATTCTCATGAGCCCAGAATGCCAAGAGAGAGAGATTAGGATGATTTCTGGTTCTATTAGAGAGGAGAACATCCAAACAGCACAAAACAAATGGTCGTCCATTTATATTTTATAATTTTTGTGTAAAGAAAATCTAAAATCACATTGGGTACACCGCATCCCGTCTCAGTTGATTCTCACTGTAAGTCGTGCATCGCGTGCAGGAAGCTATACACATTTGGGGGAAGGCTCCCTGCATTGCTCTCAGTAATAAGATTTTCTAAACGAAACTCCTGGAAGTTCGTATTTTCACAGTATGTCTATGATTTATATGTTTATTCATTTATTCACTCAACGTTTCCTCTGATAGTTACTTATTAAACAGCTACTATGCTTTCAATGAGGAAATTCTGTCCTTTACTTGATGAAATTGCTAGTTAGACTCCTGCTGGCCTGCCATTTTTCTGTTTCTGCCAGAATTAAGGCAATTTTCTCTGTGTATAAAATTCATTCAGAATTCTCTAGGATAATTGCCTCTTGCATCTATTGTGGAATGACCAAGGCCATCGTGTTACACTTCAAACCGTATTGATATAGCATCTAGAGCCATAGATTTTGCAAATGAATGATATAAGAAGTAGCAGGGTTGCACAATTTTGTGATATGAGCAGCAACAGGATAGGAGCAACAGCAATGACAAAGATGCTGCTTTTCCTCTTCTGAACTTGGGAAAGATGAATATTCCCGAAGCATTTATATTTTCACTGGCTCTAAGATCCAGTACCTGAACAAGTAATTACAGAAATATTTTTGAAAACTGCTCCGTAAGCAAACATATAATGAGGGAAATACCTAATGTGTTTTTTCCTCTATCAAAAACCTTAAAATTTCCTGCTGTCAAACTACTATTTGAGAAAAATTGTATTTCATGGCTCGGCTATCTATGTCTTGATATGTCACTGTGCCCTAAGGGAAAGTATGGCTGGACTGACATTTGAAATCAAAAGACAGGAAACTATTTCAGATACTAATCATCATGGTAAGTCTTTCTCTCTGAGGGAAATGAAGAGAATAATGATGATTATAAATAATAAAAATGAGTTTCCTGAGTCTTTTTATCTACTTTTATCACAACAGAAGCTTCATTGGAGTTTTATAAAAGAAAATATTTTTGTAATCAAACTTGTCAATCAATACCTCAAAGAATTCCTTTTCCATTAAAGAATAAAAAAGGTGGATGCGGAAAAAAACTGTGAACTGTTCCTAAAGAGATCAGTAAATATTGAAACCTGAATTTTGGAACATTAGAATCTTATATATCACCATTATATTCTTCCTTTTTCACTGCATTAGATGACATTATGGGCTGAGAGAAATTTATGCATCAGCTTTATTGAAACCTCAAAGAACATTTCTGTATTTTCTTTGGGTGAGGAAAATTTTAAAGTATTATTATCCTGAAAAATCTCTCTAATACTAATTGCTGTAGAGCCATTAAAGCATAAAGGACCCTCCTGGAACTTTCTCTCAGCAGTTACATAGAATGGAACATAGTAACATCATGTTAGAAATCCTCCAAACTACTCCATTAAAAAAGCACAAGTTTATATCCATCCTTAGGCTTGTTAATGACAATCGGTTGCTCCATTCACTTAGCTGAGGAGCGTCGTTTTGAAAGAAACTTTGGGACACTTTGCATATTTATGTGAAAGTGTTCTTTAAAGAGAGGAAGGCAGTACAGAATGGAACAGGAACTGTGAGCTGGCAACCAGGCCGCCTGAGCTGGAGCCAGCACGGCCATCGAGGTCCACTGGTGACTTCTCTCTACTTTCATTTCCCTCTTTGAAGATTTAAGTGCTTCCCTCACTTTAATAACGATGCTTGGCACTTAGAATACGTAAAATATGTGAAAACTCTCACTACACTTTAAAAAAGAAAAAGTGATGAGACCAATTATTATCTCTTCTTAATAGTACACAGGAATTAAACAAAATGGAACCAATAAGCAGTGATAATGAGACTTGTTTTAAACTATTAGTTTAAAATATTATATGTTTATTATTAATAGACATATCATTATCATTAAACTAATAATAAAACATATCATTAAACTAATAATGAAATATCCTTTTAGACACATAGAACATGATGAGCCAAGGCAGTGCTTTCATTTCAAATGGAAAGAGTAGTTGGCTATCTAAGAATAGTTCATTCATAAGTTGACCACAAGGTGTTTCTTTTAGCTTTTAGTGAACATTTTTTTTTTTCCTTTTAAAGTTATTCGGAGATAAGATATTCCCCACAGCTCAAGGTGGTTCAGCGATTACAGGAGAATTTTAGTGTTTACAAATCCTAAAGGATGGGAAGAACGTGGGACAGTGGAGAATGCTGGACCCTCATTCTTGTGACCATGTTTTGCAGCAAATCTCTTTCAATACTTTGACTGGCTAAACCTCTATAGATAGTAGACTGGCCGGAGGTTTTTCAGCAGCAAGTGACGTAAATCTGAATAGATTGGAGCTCATGCACCCAAACCAGGGAGGGTAGGGATGGAGGTGAACACTCTGACAACTATCTCAGGTCCTGAATTCTTCAGTTAATCTCCCTCTCATGTTCCAGTCATGATCCTGCCCACTGGCAGAGAGCAGTGAAGAAACAAAGCAGATAGAATTTTCCACACTGATAAATTTGCGTTGCTTCATAAACCTTTAAGCATGAGTTTGATGTAATCAGACAGAGACGGGGAAAAGGCTTCCCTGGCAGAGAAGGCACATGAGCAACACACAGAGGGAGGGAAGTGTGTACGATGGAGCACACCAGTAATAGCCGTGGAGGGCTGAAGCACAGATTATGCACAGGCATGAAGAAGGAGATGAAAACTAAGCTGGAGTCTAAGGTCAAAGGGCAGTGAGTGCCACAAAAGGAGTCAACAGCTAAGATATCATTTTGAAGATGAGTTAACAGAATTTGGAAACAGATAATAGGTAAAGAAGAGAGAATTGTCAACGGGGAGTCTAAAATTTCTAATCCTAGAACTATGAAAGAGCATTCCCCGTCTCCTCTACTCACCTTCACACACGGCCATGCCAAACTACAGTGTGTCGGTGTATTAGTCAGTATTCCCTGGAGAAACAGACCCAACAAAATGTATATTTATACAGAATGATATTTGTTGTAAGGAGTTGGCTCACACAATTATGGAGGCTGAGAAGTCCTAAGATCTGCAGTTGGCAAGCGGGAGACCCAGGACAGCCAATGGTGTAACTCCATTCCTGGTTTGAAGCTGATGGTGTGAGTTCCAGTCCATAGACCTGCAGTCTCAAGACCCAAGAAAAGCCAATGTTTTAGGTGAAATTCGAAGGCAGGAAAAGACCAATGATTCAGCTCCCCAGGCAGGGGGAGTTTCCTCTTACTTGCTGGAAATTCAGCCTTTTTGTTCTATACTGGCATTACCTGATTGGATGATGCCCACACCATTAGGGAGAAGAATCTGCTTTACTCAGTCTACAGATTCAAAAGTTAATCTCATCCAAAAACTCCCTCACAGACACACCCAGAATAATGTTTGACTGAATATTTGGGCACCACGTGGCCCAGTCAGGTTGACTCATAAAATGAACCACCGAAGCCTGGCTCAGCCATATTTTCAAGTCTTTGTTCACGGGAATCCCTCTGTTTGAAATGCTTTCTCCATCCTCCTGATCCACTTCACCCCCCTCCTATTAGCCAACACCATCATCCTTGAGAATATCTTCTCATCATTTAAGAATTTGCCCACATGTCATTTCTGAAGACTTTCCTGAAGCCCTACACCTGCCCTAACCAGGGCATGTTCTAGTTCCCACTGCAGTTTGCACATGCAGCCAATATGGCACACATCATATTACTTTAATTAGTAGTTCAAGTTTCTGTCATCTTAGTTAACATGAGTCCCCCAAAGACACAGACCATGCTTTCCTTTACTATTTTAATGTGTTAAAATGTATACAAACATAAAATTTGCCATTTTAACAATATGATGCAGCAATTCTACTCCTAGGTGTATATGTAAACGAGTTGAAAACAGGGATTCAAACAGATACTTGTACACTAATGTTCACAGCAGCATTATTCACAATAGGCTAAATGTGAAAACAACCCAAGTATCTGTCAACAGATAAATCCACCAACAAAATGTGGTATATCAACACAATGGAATATTATTTAGCCATAAAAGGACTGGAATTCTAATAGGTGCTACCACATGGGTGAACCTGGAAGATATTATGTTAACTGAAATAAGCTGACCATGCTTTACTCATCCATGCACTTCCTCCACTTAATATGGTGGCTGGCACATGCCTAGCAAATGATTTGGGGGAAAGGTTTAGAGTCAGAGTTCCTGAGTTCAAGTCTTGGGACCTTCATTTCCTAATTGTATGATCTGGGCAAGTTATTTAACTTCAGATGCCTCATTTTCCTCATTTGAAAAGTGGGGGTAGTAATTGTACCTATCTTGTAGGATTATTATGACGATTAAATGAGTTAATTTGTAGAGAGCTTAGAACATCTGAAACACAGTAAGCACTGACAAGTGTTAATTATTATCATTATGATTATTCATGTTGTTAGTTAATGAATTTATGAATGAGGTGCCAGAAGGAGTTATTAACATGGGAGAGATACAGTTTTTAGGAAAGAACTGTTAACACTAAGAACGCTGAAATTATTTTAAAAAGATTTTTTGCGTGCTGTATCACAGAGAGCATGAGAGAACGGACACTGAGGTTGTACTGCCCAAATATGAGCCATGGCTCCCCATGCACTGGCTGTGTGGCTTCGGGGAGACTACAAACTGTCTGAGCCTCAGTGTTCTTTTCTAAAATCGGGTTAGTAAGGGTTGTTATGAGAACTGAACGAAAGGATGTATGTAAGGAGCTTGGCGTCGTGCCTGGAGCAAATTAAGCACTCAATAAATGTGAGCTGCTATTAATAGTGCTAAATTAGAGAGTCTTCACTGAGTTCTTGACACTCTTTGATCAAAAATATTAGTCTGTGACTTTTAATATTCTATCCAGTTGATTTACCCACAACTTTAAGTCAAAGACAGCCTACTTTATATTGGAATTGGGTTTTAACCAGTTTTGCAGAATGCCTACGTATGCAATAATAAACATGACCTTCCTCTGAAACTGACCTCAACCGTTCATTACTGCCTAGACATTGAGGAGCAAAATTTTTCAGCTTTGTGTAATGTCAAGCTCAGTGCATGTCCTAGTTTTAAAAATAAGACAATTATGCAGATGGAGAGAACAGATGGATTGGATCGGTGAGTGTTTATCATTTTTTAATATTTTGAAACCAGATGTGCTACATACACATTGCTGGTTGCCTTCTAAGGAAGCTTCATTGGTGGGTTACTAATCTTTAATAAGAAATTACAATGTTTTCATCCAACTTAAATCAACTATTTTTAATATACAATTGGACAACCACTGCTGCAATCCTTTAGAAAATAGAAAACAGATGCTTAATAGAAGGAATACTATCAGCCAAGAAATTCCTGATGATCTTTTTATAGAATGTAAACTTACATATTTTACGGATCTTTTAATGAACTGCTATAGAACAACTTCAGCAGTCAAAACATTTCATGAAAATAGACGCGAACAATTTGTCACTTGTTACCATGTTCACAGAAAATCCTTCAGTTGCACTCCTGGGAAAATGGGCATATTAGTGGCTCTTACTATGTTATTAACAACATCTGTTATTTACAATAGATCTGACTGGATACATTGGAGAAAGGAGGAGCTAGGATAAACAAACCAAGATGCCTCTGTTTCTCTAGGTGTTTCTGCTGGACCTGGCATATATCTCTTGCTAGGTATGAATACTTCTGTGCTAATTGTGCTCACAGGGGAATGACACAGTGGAGTAAAGCCGGAGATTGTGTTCTGTTTCAGGGACGGCTTTAGTAGAGAAAAGTCTGATAGGCACTTGGACCCTTGTGAGCAGGATCATGGGTTAGAAGAGTCTAAAGGGAGCCTACTGTTTGCCCGTTGGGGCAACAATTTAACCAACCTTCCATTGGCTCAGTCCAACTGTGAAACTGATGAAAGGAGGCAGCAGGAAATAGTCACCTAGTTCCATTTCTGAATTGCACCTCTGCTGGATGTCCCCTGTACCTCCACAAGTTGGGACATAGCAGCAAGGATGGAGAGAGTGGGAATTTACCCCTCCCATAGCTCCACCCCATTATCAATGCTGATCTCTTATACCCTTCACCATCCCTTGTGATTTTTTAATGCTGGTCTAGAGTATGAGGGATGAAGAATTAGGATGAAGAAAAGGAAATGAAAAAAGTAGAAGAGATAGAAAGTTTAAGGAGCAGTATAAGGACTCTGCACTCAGCATCATCCCAAAAGAAGAGGGTAGGTTTTTTTTTTAGAAAAAGCCCAAATAAAATAAGGTAGCATTTTACCTACTCCATCTCACCACTGTCCATGGGAAAAGATATAGGCTGATTGTCCAATGGTGCTAAAGTCATCAAATGTAGAATAGAAATGTGTGGAGACACAATTTTCTCTCCTGGGAGTGTACAAAAGCTATTTCCTTTGTTTAAAAAGAAACATTTCACTCTTACAATCTTTTGGGAGGTAAAAAAAAAGTGTGGAAGTACTATCACACCAAAAATTTTCTGCCTGTGGAAAAGTTCAGACAAATAGACTATTTGACCTTTATAAGAAATGAGTGGAAACCTCAAAAATTCAGCATAAAATACAACATTTATAGCATAATGACAATGTTACTATGAAAAGACACAGGATGCCCCATAAGCCTGAGCAGGTAGCAGGAACTGGGGAAGCTCTACTTGCATGGCCTTCATGTACAGTTCAAGTGAATTAATACTAATTAGTTCATTCATTCAACAAATATTTTGAGGTGTCGTATACATACACATCTTAGTGCTATACACTGTTCAAGATGCACAGATGTAATTAACATGCTCTTAAGGAACTTATAGTCTTCTAGAGGTGATATAAGTGAATATAAAGATGGCAGAGACTGCTATTGACCATTCAATATCTTTTTTTTTTTCTAGTGAGGAAGATTAGCCCTGAGCTAGCATTTATCGCCAATCCTCCTCTTTTTACTGAGGAAGATTGGCCCGGGGCTAACATCTGTGCTCATCTTCCCCTACTTTATATGTGGGACACCTGTCACAGCATGTCCAGATAAGCAGTACATAGGTCCACTCCTGGGATCCGAACCTGTGAACCCCAGGCCACCGAAGCAGAGTGTGTGAACTTAAACACTATGCCACTGGGCCAGCCTGCAATACCTCTTTTTAGCATTCAACTTAATGGCTGCACATCCCTTGCAATTAGGCGTTACATATAATTAGATTCTGGTTAATGAAATGTAAGCAGAGTGCTATTGGCGTTTCTGGAAAGGCTTCCTAAGGGCAGCTGACTCAGTGAGAGGTGGGCCCCTTCTCCCTTCCCTTCTCCCTTCCTCTTTCTTGTTTCCTGGAACATGTACGGTTTGAGCTTCAGCAGCTGTCTTGAACAATCAGGTGACTTGCAGGATGGAAATGCTAGATCAGACAAATCAAGATGGAAAAAGACTGGTCCTTTCGAGCAAGGAGTCTATGCACCAGACCTAAACTGCATACATTCCACCACTTTCACATTAGAGAACAATGAAGCTTTGTCTTATTTAGGCCAAGCCTGAAATAATTGATACACTAAATTACTGTCATTAATGCTGGGAAGTGATAAGTACTATTATGTAGGCGCAAATACAATACCATGAGAATAAAGGAGGGAAAATGGTGATGATCAGAGAGGATTTGCAGAGGAGGCCTTAGTCATCTCAGGCTGCCATAACAAAATAGCAAAGACTAGGTGGCCTGAAAACCAGAAACTTATTTTCTCACAGTTCTGGAGGCTAGAAGTCCAAGATCAAGGTGATGTCAGAGTTGGTTTCTGGCTAGGGCTCTCTTCCTGGCTTGTAGAGGATTGCCTCCTGACTGTGTCCTCACACAGCCTTTCCTCTGTTTGTGCTGAAAGAGAGAGATCTTAGGTGTCTCCTCCTCTTCCCCTTATAAGACCACCAGTCCAAAGGAGTAGGGCCCACCCTTATGACCTCATTTAACCTTAATCATCTCCCTAGAGGCCCCATCTCCAAATACAGTCACACTGAGGGTTAGGACTTTAACATACGAATTTTGAGGGGACACAGTTCAGTCCATAACAGGTGGCATGTGAACTAGGCTTGTAAAGTTGGGTAGAATTTAAATGTACAAAGACTGCCAGTGTTGGAAACAAGGGGATCAAATAGTTAGAGGCAGGAATATCCAGGGCGTATACATAAAACAGGAATGGTTCCAGGGGATCGGGCTTTAAGGGCCATAAAGGGAACTGAACTATAAGAACCATAAAATGTTGACAGAATTGGAAGGCTAGTTTGGAGATTGAATGCCCAGCTCAAGTTTGGACTTCACTGTTCTGAGAATGAGGAGTCATGGAAGGTTTATGAGCTGAGGAATGACATGGTCAGAGTTGAACTTCAGAAAGATAACTTGTGGGTAGAGTGTAGGAGAGATGGGATTGAGTGGAACCTGGAAGCAGAGAGAACAGTAAAAATGACTATTGCAATAGTTCACGGAAAAGATAATGACTTGAAAGTTATATCCAATTAAATACAACCATTGTTTTGCTTTTGAAGTGGAATTCTTAATATTCTTCTTATCTCTCCTTTTCCATTTGATTTTTGGCATTCTCTTCCTGCAGCTTTTGTCTTGGCATTGTGTGTTCTGAAGACTGAATCCCACTATTGAGAAAGTCTTACAGGCAAGTACATGATATTCACACCCAGTGATGATTAAAGAATTTTGGGAAACTTCAAAGGCAGAATAAATCACATGTCAGAGATCCATAATATCCACTATGTAACTGGATTCACCTACCCAGAGAAAACCTTGTGGTTTTGGTTTTCATAAAACTTAAATATTTCACAACTAAAAGTGTAACTCTTTATGGAAAACACTAAAATGCGCATTTGAATTTTTTGAGACATCTTGTATGTAGCTACACAAATTGACTGCCAAATGAACACTCATCATGTTATCCCTATCATTCAAAATAAACACCAATGTTTATTACATGAATAGGAATTAAAAAAAAAACAAAAATTCTTGGCAAAAGCTCTTGTGTAGCAGCATATTTTGCTTGCATTTTAGCTACCAAGTTGTTTAGTTTTTCATGTTTTTTTTTTTCAAAACAACCTCATTTCTTCTCATGTTGGAATTCAGCTTATAGTTCTATTCATGACAACCAGAACTCCAGTCCATTTGGCATTGACCCAGCTGATCCTTAGCTGAAATAATTCAGTAATTGTTTCCAAATATTCCCTCTAGTATTTTCTTCCCCAGACTAGAGACTCAGTGGTTTAGAGCACATCCTTGTAGTTTCTTTTCATTGTCAGAGTCACAATCCACTCCCCTAGTTTGGAGAGCAAGAGACTGTATCATGAATCAATAAATAGTTGCTGACTGACCGCATTGAACAAGGCAGTGGGCTAGACGCTGTTGGGAATACAAATGGAACCCCTGTTCACTGACTCATGAACTTTAGTTCCAGATTTTATAAAAAAGATTTTTTTCCAGACTCTCCAACCAGAGAATTCCAGGAACTCTGGCCCATTTGAAGTTCCCTGGGATGGCCTGGGCCTCCCTAGTGGGAGGCTCATGCATGCCTCTTTCTGGAGCTTCTCCATCATCACGTTCTTCTTCCTGTTCTACAGGCATCTCCACGCTCCTGTTCTACAACGACGGCTGCCGATGATGCCTGCCCCATGCAGTAATCTGAAGCCTGCTCTTCCTCGGCCCGTACGTGTTGGTTAACCTCCACCCATTCCCAGCACAGTGTGTCCATCTGTGCCTCACCAGGTTCCAACAGGCCCTCTTCACTAGATCTGCACAGGCTCTAAACAGAGCTGCTTGGGGATCTCTAAGTCTCATAGAAGTTCTAATTTCAATGAAATTAAAATTAGATTTCTTAATTTTTTTTCTAATTTTGATATTAGATCACAGGAACTGGAGAGAAGGACTGTCTTAGGGACTACTATGAAAAATACCTCAGCCTCCCCTGTCCCACTCAACTCTTTCTTCTTTCTTTAGAATGAGTTAATTCCCAGAAGATTTCTCCATTCCTCAGACCCCCAACTCCCCAGATATATCTGAATCCTAGGGTGAAACAGCAGAGGCAGAGAAGCCAGAATCGCAACAATAATGCCTTAGTAAAATGCTCCACTTCCCTGCTATTTGTCATGTTCAATGGTCTTTTAACTGGGGCCCTGCAATTTCCCCTCTGGGCTGTGTCTCAGAGAGGATGGCTCCATCTTACCAAGTAGCAGTTAGCTTTGCAGCCCACGGGGAAGTGGAGCTCAGGTCAAGGCAATGGGAGAAATCCTCACTGGAAGCAACTAGAAACAAGTTGATAAATGGAGTGGTCACATTGTTCTAAATGATGAACTAGACCAATCTATGTTCAGCATCATTAACTATCAGGGAAATGCAAATCAAAACTACAATGAGATATCACTTCACTCCTGTCAGAATGGCTATAATTAACAAGACAAGAAACAACAAGTGTTGGAGAGGATGTGGTGAGAAGGGACTTCTCATACACTGCTGGTGGGAGTGCAAACTGGTGCAGCCACTATGGAAAGCAGTATGGAGATTCCTCAAAAAATTAAGAATAGAACTACCATACCATCCAGCTATGCCACTGCTGGGTATTTATCCAAAGAACATGAAAACACAAATGTGTAAAGATACATGCACCCCTGTGTTTATTGTAGCATTATTCACAATAGCCAAGACTCGGCAGCAACCTAGGTGCCCATCAAGGGACAAATGGATAGAGAAGACGTGGTACATATACACAATGGAATACTACTCAGCCATAAGAAATGATGAAATCCAGCCATTTGTGACAACATGGATGGACATTGAGGGTATTAAGCTAACCGAAATCAGTCAGAGGGAGAAAGTCACAAACCATATGATCTCACTCATAAGTAGAAGATAAAAACAACAGCAATCACGTAGAGACAGAGATTGGATTGGTGGTTATCAGAGGGGAAGGAGGGAGGGATGAGGAGGAAATGGGTGATTAGGCACATGTGTATGATGATGGACTGTAATTAGTCTTTGGGTAGTGAACATGACGTAATCTACACAGAAATCGAAATATAATGATGGTCACCTGAAATTTAAATAATGTTATAAACCAATGTTATTTCAGTTAAAAAAAAAGCTTTGATAAAAAAAATGAACTAGACCAACCTATGTCTAGGAAGAGCAGAAGTTGACAGCATTCAAAAGATTATGTATTTGAAAACTTCATTTTATCACTCTCAAAAATCAGGGTAAATGACTCCAAAAACTGACCTTATTTCACAGCTGTCCCTAAGGGTAGCTGGTTTCCCATAACAGGACTTCCTCCCCTACCTTCTTTAGTCAAAGACTTCTGGATGCAGGTCTTAACCCAGTAGATCTCCAATCCCAGGTCCCAACACCCCGTGAGGCATGCACAGAATCAAGCTTCAACCACAGGGGTGTCTATGTTTTTTAAGTATTAGGAGGGATATTATAACAATCCCACATTCCTAGTACAAACTCCATTTGGTCATTATGCATTATCTTTTCAGATATTGCTGGATTCAATTGCTAATATTTTGTTTCTTTTTTGGGGGGAGTCTTGTTAACAGGCGTCTGCTGACATCATAAGCGGAGTTAGGAAGTTTCCTCCTGCTCTATCTTCTGGAAGAGCTTTGTGTGACATTGGTGTTATTCCTGAGATGCTTCATAGAACTAACCAAAGAATCCTCCCGAATGTAGAGTTTTCTTTGTGGAAAGGTTTTTGATTAGGAATTCAGTTTTCAAAAAACAGTCAGGGCTATTCAGATTTTCTATATCTCCTTGTGTCAGGTGTGGCAAATTTTACCTTTCAAGGAATTTGTTCATTGTATCTAAGTGGTCAAATTTATTGGCATAAAGTTGTGTGTAATATTCTCTTATTGCATTTTTATAAAAATAATATTTTATAAGCTTGAATGTCTTGTTTTTTTAAATTAGTTTATTTTCAGAAAATATAGCTTCACATGTCATTATAAGAAATTATATAGAGAGCCCCTGTACACTTTATCTAGTTTCTCCCAATGGTAAGATCTTGCAAAACTATAACACGATATCACAACCAGGATATAGAGTCAAGATACAGAACATTTCCATCACCATAAGGATCACTCACCTTGCTCTTTTATAGATTCACCTACCTGCCTCTCCCCACTTAAACTCTGTCAACACTAAACTGTTCTCCGTTTCCATAATTTTGTCATTTCAAGAACATTAGATAAATGAAATCATAGCTATGTAACCTTTTGGGATTGATTTTTTTTCTATTTTTACTTCTAAAATTTCCATTGAGTTCTTCTTTATACCTTCTATTTCTCTGCTGAGACTTTCTATTTTTTTAATTTGTTTGAATCTGTTTGTAATTGCTCATTGGAGCAGTTTTACAATGGCTGCTTTAAAGTCTTTGCTAGATAATTCTAACATCTCTGTCTCATCGATGTTGGTATGTATTGTCTTTTTTATTCAATTTGCGATCTTCCTCGTTCTTGGTATGAGAAACAATTTTTTTATTGAAATACAGACATATTGGGTATTATATTATGAGACTGCATCTTAGCTAACTCTTCTTTTACTTGGTTTCTCCTGGACCTCTCCAGCAGGGGAAGGGCAGTGGACACCACCTGACTACTGCCAGGTGGGGGAGAAGTCAAGGTTCTCTACTCAGGCTCTATTGACACCCAAAGTGTGTGTGGGGGAGCTCCTTGCTACCGTTGAGGAGGGGTGGGAGTTCCTGCTCCCTACTAGGCCTCTTCTGACCTTTCCTGGATAGAAGGGGTAGGAGTGTCTGGTTACTGCTCTCCACGTGGCTGACACTTACACCAAGGTGGTGGAGGGGGGGTTTGACCTCTATACACGCCTCTCCACTATGTCTCCTCTGTCACCACCCCAGCGGGAGGTAGGACGGGCATCTTATTACAGCCTTTTAGGGATGGAAGTCCCTCTCCTTGTGTGGTCTCCAGCGACATGGCTGTGAGGGGAGGCGTTGATACTGCCCAGGAGGATGACAGTCCCAGCTCTCTACTCAGCCTCTGACACCACCACCTTGTTACAGCCTGGTAAGGGTGGGAAGTGTAGGTTCACCACTCAGCCTTGGCTGTCATGGGAGGAGGTGGGACCACAGTGTGTGTGTGTGTGTGTGTGTGTGTGTGTTACTAAGCTGCCCTTTTCCCCGGCCTTTGACTAGGAAGCACATGTTATGCTGGAGCTCTTTTGGAGTCTGTGTCCACTGCCATTTCTGGCTTCTCCAGTACCCAGTCTGGGGACTATAGAGCAAAAAGAAAATCAGCGAACTCACCTCATGTCATTCTTCAGGTCCCCAGGCCTGTAACTGATCTGCCTTCTTTCAGAATCTTCTTATTTTGTTATGTATACAATTTCCAGGGTTTTTAGTTCTACTTAGTGGGAGAAATAGAGAACGTATATTTACTCTATCTTCCTGGAAGTGGAAGTCTTATTATCTTTTTAATTGTTATAGGATCCATAGAGATGTCTGCTCTTTCATTCCTGATATGGGTAATTTTCTTGCTAGAAATTTATTAATTTTATTCATTTTTCAAACAACATACTTTTTTGGTTTTGTTGATTTTCTCTATTGCTTGTTTTCTATTTCATCGATCTCTGCTCTTATCTTTATTATTTCCTTTCTTCTACTAATTTTGGGTTTAATATGTTCTTTTTTTCCAGGTTCTTAAGGTAAAAGCTTAAATAATTGATATAAACTTTTTTTCTCTGTTAATATAAGCATGTAATATAAAAATGCTTTATGTGTATCTCACAAATTTTGATATGTTTACTTTCATTATTCAGTTTAAAATATTTCCTAATTTTCCTTGTGACTTTTTTTCTTTAGGTTGAGAAGAATGTTGCTTTACTGGCAAATCTTTGGGAAGAGGAGTTTCATTGGTCCTCTCCTGTGTGCTCAGAGAGCCCTCCCATCCCTGACCCTTGCTCCTGGAAGCGCCACCCCAGGCATCATTTTCCGAGGTCTCAGACCTTCTTCCTTAGGAATCAAGTGGTCATGAAGTTTGGCTTTGGGAAACCTCTCATTCCCCATTCTCCATCACTCCTACCATTCACGTGTTTACTGACCTGGGTTTCTGATCAACTTGCTCTATGGTTCTGTTAATAACCAAAGGAAAGGCATTCTAGAATACCCTGAGCTTATTTTTTAAGGGGACCATGTGACATATACTCATGACTTAGACCTGCACACTTCATCTGAGTTATCCAATTTACTGGCATAAAGTTGTCCTTCACATTTCTTTACTGTCCTTTAGCCGGATTCCCTTGCTTCCTCAGTAAACTACAACTTTCTGAACACTTAGGAATAAGTTTCTTCGCTGCTGTATGCCTCCTGTAAATCTACTAAACAACAAGGTCTAAGCACATAGATCACAGTAGTAAATCTAGCATGCAACAATAGAAGTTCCTCTATGAGAGTGTACTAATTGGGGTATGCATTACCATAAGGAAATATATTTGACTTTATTAAACAAAAGCTCAGAACAATTTGTTCTAAAAATGTAGAGCTACTTATTATTCTTACTTTAGTCATCTAGATTTGGCAGCTCTGAACTCTGGTGTTTCTCAAGAACTCATCACCACACGAAATACACTCTTCACCAACACCTGATTGATGGATTTTATCTGATTAAAGATTAGGGAATATTATCATAGAATTATAACAATAGTTTGTATATCCCTTTTTCTTTTGATATTTGCAACAATTTTCTGGGAACTGTCTTAAGAAGGGTTAGTCTTCCAATTTATAGATAAAGAAATGGTTCAAAAAGGAGTGACTTGCAGGGGAGGGTTTCTAGCTATGGCTAAGTGGAAACGAAAACTAAAGGTTTTTTTGTACTTTCTTGTTTTACATTTAGATCTATGATTCATTATGCATCAATTTTTGTACAAATGCTAGCTAGGCTTAGCTCTATATCCTAGAAGAGATTGTGCAAAAGTGATGTGTTTCTTCATAAATGATAGACTTCTCCATCTAGGACAGATTTCTTTTTCAGAAGGTTTTTAACTATTAACCTCATTTCTTTAATAGGAATAGGGCTATTTGAGTGATTTTATCTGGGTTGAAATTTGGTAGTTTTCAAGAAATGGTTACTTCCTCTAAGTTGTTGAATTTATGTATTGTGAAAAGAAAATTCAGAGAGCTTTACTTTTGATATGAATAATTTATTGCACAAGAAACAAACTGTTTGCAAACAGGGATGCTTCAAACCCAAAACTAGTGTGAAGCTCAGAGGCATGACTACTGAGTGGCTTATACAGTGAAAATGAGGAGGTTGTTTAACCTCGACAATGATTGGTTATTAAAATGGAGGTTCCCAGAGAGCAGGGGATTGGTTACAATTCATTATCTTACACCATTTTAGGAAGATGACAAGTTCTTTCAGGATTGTCAGAGACACTTACAAGAAATAATCTAAGGTAAGCTTTGCTTTTGTTCATGAAATAAGCTAGATTTAGTTTTGCTTATATGGCTTAAATGGTTTTGTCTTCCTGGGGGATTTTCAAGCCTGGTCTCCATTTTATTTTATTTCAACAGTGTGTAGGTTGTTTGTAATATTCCCCTGTTATTCTTTTATTATCTGCAGGGTCTGTAGAGATATACCCTCTTTCATCTTGGTGCTGGAGATTTATGTCTTCTTTTTCCTTTGTCAGTTTAGCAAGATGTTTATCAATTTTATTGCTCTTTTGAAAGAACCATTTTTGGTTTCACTGATTTTCTTTATTGATTTACTGTTATCTCTATTGACTTCTCCTCTTTATTGTATTTTATTTTTATCATAATTATACTTTATGTAATTATGTTTATGTTTTATTTCTATTGTTACATTTTTTGTCTGCTCAATTTGAGAGATTTGGTCTTACTTTTCTAGTCTCTTAAAGTAGAAGCTTTGAGTTTTGATTTGACACTTTCTTATTCTCTAATCTAAGCACTTATTACTACAGATTTTCTTCTAAGCACAGCTTTGGCTGCATCCCATAAGTTTTGATATGTTGCATTTTCATTTTTTCTCAGTTCAGAGTATTTTCCAATTTCTTTTGAGAGTTCCTCATTGATCTATGTATTATTTAGAAGTGTGTTGTTTAATTTCTAAATGTTTGGAGATTTTCCTCTTATTATTCTTTTGGTTTCAAGTTCAATTCTATTATAATCTGGTAACATGCATTGTATAATTTCAATTCTTTGAAACTTGTTAAAGTTTGTTTTATGACTCAGGATATGGTCAAATGTTCCACGTGCACTTGAAAAAAAAACAATTTTTCTATGTTGATTGGAGTGTTCCATAAATGTCAATTAAACCCAGTTGATTGACTACAGTGTTCAGTTCTTTTATAACATTGCTTACTTTCTGAATACTAGTTCTTCCTATTCCTGGCAGTGAAAAATTGAAATCTTCAATTATAATTATGGATTTGTCTATTTCTCTTTTCAGTTCTGTAGGTTTTTCTTCATGCATTTTGAAGTTCTGTTGTTAGATGCAAACATATTTAACATTGCTACGTCTTCTTGATAAATTGACCCTTTTATCATATGTAATATCCCTCTTTGTCCCTGGTAATTTCCTTTCCTCTGAAATCTACCTTGACTGATATTAATATAGCCATTTCAGCTTTCTTTTGATTAGAGTTTGCAGGGTACATCTTTTTGTATCCTTTACTTTTAACCTACCTATAGCATTATATCTGAAGTGAGCTTCCTATAGACAGCACATAGACATATTTATTCATATTTAATGCAATATTAATATTTCTGGATTTACAGCTATCATTTAATTATTTGAATTTGCATCTACTACTTTATTATTTGCAAATCACATTTATACAAAT
Organism: Tapirus indicus; assembly: GCA_031878705.1. Taxonomy (NCBI): domain Eukaryota; kingdom Metazoa; phylum Chordata; class Mammalia; order Perissodactyla; family Tapiridae; genus Tapirus; species Tapirus indicus. Next base: position 52,636,725 of record CM062933.1, on the reverse strand, counting down.
GACTTTTACCAAGTATATAAAAAACTCTCAAAATTCAATAAAAAAGAAATTTAAAAATCCAATTAAACAATCAGCGAAGACTTGAACAGATACTTTATCAAAGAGGATATTAAAACAGCAACGGACACATGACAATATGTTCAACATCATTAACCATTAGGGAAATACAAATTAAAACCATAATGAAATACCATTATGGATCTATTAGAATGACTAAAATAAGAACCATGGACAATATCAGGCTCTGGTGAACGATCTTTACAGGTGAGTGGAAAAAGGGTGACTATTCAAGAAATGGTACTGACATAATTGTTGCAGAAGGAAAAAAATTAAAACTGGATCTTTTTCCCTTTCCCTCTCTCTCTCTCACACGCACAAACATACTCACACAGATACATTCACAAACACAAAATTGCAGGTATATTAAAGATCTAATGTAAAAAGAAAAAAAATGAAAATTTTAAAGAAAATACACGAGAGATACATGAGAAGGTGTTTACAATTTTAGGATGTAAATGTTTTTCTAAACAAAACAAAATAAGCACAAATTATAACAAAAAGATAAAAGGAATTGTATCAAAATTTAAGTTTTCTGTATCATACAAGACCCAATAAATAGAGGAAAAATACAAATCACAAAAGGGGAAAAGATTTTTTGATGCATATATACAACAAAGAATTTGTATTACAGAACACGTAAATAACTCTTTAAGATCAACGCATAGAGGACAAGCAATCTACCAGAAAAACGAACATAAGTATGAACAGGTAAATGTAAAGAAGAGGGCGGTAAATGGCTAAGAAACAAAAGAAAAGATTCTCACTGGACAACCAAGAAATGTAAGGGAAATGAAAAGGAGATGTAATTGCATGGTCATTGTTGGGGAAAGTAACTTTGATATCTGTTGTCACGGAATATGTACAACAACATTAAAACTACACACTTCTAGTTGAAGTGTGACTTGTTAAAACCATTGTGTAGAGATTTGGTAAAATGCATATACCTTAGGACTCAGAAATTCCACGTGTACCTATATCCCTAGAGAAACTCTGACTCATGTATATAGAGAAAATATACAAAATTGTTCAAAACAGCAATGTTTATATTAAAAGAAAATGAGAAACACCTTAACGTTGAACAACATAAAGATGAAAAAAATCTGTGACGTGCATTTGATAGCTTACTACATATCAGTGAAAATGAACGAATAAATGAACTTCACAAATATAATGTGGAGTGAAAGTAGTAAGTTACAGAGGAATACACACAGATGACACTACTTCCATAAAGCATAAAAACATGCAAAACAAAAGTATATATTACTTAGGGATGTGTGTGTGTATCATATCATATAGGTGCACATATTCTAATTAGTAAAAGTGCAAAGAAATGGTTAGAAATGATAAATCTCAAAAGGAGGGTAGCAATTATCTTTGAGAAAGGGGAAAATTTGATCACGTCAAGGACATAGGGAGCGTCACTTCTAACGCGAAATTTTTATTCTTATGCTGGGTGGTGGCCACACATATTTTTATACTTGTTTGTGTGCCTGAAATATTACACAAAATATTTCAAGAAAAAAGAAAAATAATTTACATATTAACAGATTAAAAAGATAAAATATCATACAATTATCTCAGAGGAAGTAAAGGCTCTTGATATAACCCAACCTTCATTCATTACCAAAACTCTTAGCAAAGGAATGGAAGGCAACTTCCATAATATGATAAAAGAATACAAAAACCTTAGCAAACATCATACAACTCAGTAAAATATTTAAAGTGCTCACTTCAAATTTACATCAACAACAAACTGCTTACTTCTACTCAACATTATTGTATGGTAGGTCCAGCTGTCCCACCAGACAAGGACAAGAGGTGATAGGAAAGGGGGAATCAAATTGCCTCTTGCAGTTCTTGGTTCCCCCTTTTCCCTCTCCAGGCACCTGTCTCAGCCTGTTCCCCTCTCCTTGGCAGCACTGCCCTGGGGTCTTCTCCCCAGGAGCCCAGCTGCCCAGTGGGACACAGCATCTCAGTCCCTGCTTCCTTAGCAATCTGCAGCCTAAATTTGTTATTGCTCTTTTCGAGGGGAAAAAGAACTAGCAAAACAAACAAACAAAACATAGAAAACACAACTTTCATCATCCCTTGAACTAAAATCCCTATCTCCCTTTCTCGCATGCTGAAGACTGGGACTGCACGGCCCCACGCGCCCTCCTCCTTGCACACATCTTCTTTCTAACTTCAGATGTTCTGTCCTGGGGGAGAATTTTATCGAAACAGCTCTTCCTGCATGCCTAGGTTCAGGCAACGTCGCTCTGTGTGACGTGTGTGGACCATCCCGGGGCGCGACTCCCCTGCTCACAGTTCTCATGACGTAAGGTCCTGCTTTATCAGTTCCTCACTGAATCTGCTGTAAACACAGTAAACCAATTGTGTCTTCACATTCCTTGGGGGAAGTCAATCTTGCTTGCTCATAAAGAAAGACTGCTCAGAAGAAAGATTTTGCCAAGTTAAAAATCTTATTAAAGCAATCCTGTAAGTATAAAAATGAAGGAAAAAAAGATGATGCAAGGAACCATTCCTTACAGTAATAAAATTTTATATTTACAAAGCTTTTTACAGGTCTCAAAGCACTTTTACATCTATTAGCTTGGCATTTCCAAAGTCATTTGACCCCAGAAAATTAATAATATTAAGTAGAGGTTTAATCAAAAAAACATGAGATATAAAGTGTGCTTAGATTAACATAAGCAGCAAAAAAAATCTCATAAACAATTTCCAAAAAACAATCAAAACTCAATTTTTAAAAAAATATACAGAATTCTCATGAAACATAGTTTGAGAAACACAAGATTTTTAGAAGAATCGTGTAAGATAGGCATGGCAATTTCTATGATGTCAATTATGGAAAAGATGCTATTTTTCTCAGTTATTAATATTTTCAAATTATTATATAAACCATTGTGGCAAAAATAATGGGAAACACACTATAAAATATTGAATTCATCTAATTCTTTCATTCTGATGTTCCCTTCTAGATTTTACTGACGTATATTTGGTTTTTTATGCATGGTATATTATCAATCCCTATTTTTTTATTCAGTAAATGTTATATCAGAAGCATTTTCCTAATTGCTTTATTCATAATTCTCTTTTTAATGGTTAGATAGTTTTACGGGATATCAATAAGCTAAAATTTAATTATTGCCTTTCTAATTGTTGGGCATTTAGATTACGTTCAGAGAATGTGCATGCGCATACGGCTGTTTCCTTTCAATTTGAAACACCAGATTGCAAGCAACAGGCCAGTGTGTCACTTTAGCTAGCCAATGGATTTCCAGCCAGCCCATAGATTGGTGCATTGCAGGGACTCAGTAATTATTTTTTGACTCTCTGAATGAATACAATGCTGTCTTTTGAACTGTATTGCAAAACTGCCTTTCAGAATGACTACTGGAATATTTATTAAAACTAACAATGTGGGGATATACCAGTTTCAACACATCTTCATTAAAATACTTCATTATTTTTATTATTTCTCATATAATATGTTGTAAAGGGCATTTCTTTGGTAATGAAGTTGAATACATTTTCATGTTTTTTATTTAATAATATTTGCTCTTTTTCTAACTGTTGGTTCAGATTTGGAAAAGGAGGTTTAGGGAAACTGGATGATAAGTAAGAAATATGCACCTGAATAGAAATTAGGCAAGTGTCAAACCTCTAACCTGATTCCTTAAAATATGGTCTCTACCAAGACACCCCAAATGCAGTTAATTTCTGAAGGAGCGATTTTGGCTAATTTAGCTTGCAGGGTGTTATTATTTTGATGCGAGGCTCCCAGGTATAATATTTGTGCCTTGGCATCTGTAGAAATTATGAATATCCTATTCTCAAATCCCAGATTTTTATAGATTTATTTTAGTTGAACCTCCAGTGATTTTGCTAATATTAGTAATAACTAGTAATCACTGACTATTTGAATTCAATAAATTATTTTTCTAATTTTTAAAATTGCTTAAAATGTTTTGGGGTTTGAGAGAACTTTATTTCCAGGTCAAAATCCCTTCACTACTTGTATATTTTAAGTCAATTATATTTTGCACATCCCCTTAACTGATATTATATGACAAGTCACAGAAAAATTTCTGAATATTAACTGTAGCTGCATAGAAAATAAAACTTTGGGGTCTGGGAAAGAAGATAACGGCCTTAAGCTTATCTTTTGGAAAGGTTTTTAAGGGATATCAGGGCCAAACGCTTCTGTGAGGAGGTTACAAGTGTCCTGGAGTTGAAAAAAAAAGTAAATACTACTTGGCTAACCCAGTGTTTTATCATTGTTGAGACATCAGAGAAAAATTATGTTCTCGTTAACTAATTGGACGTTTGCTTTTCAGTGCTTAATTTCGGATGCTTTTTGACAGTTTCATTCATGTGAAGCATATTTAAATCAGATGTGCCCAAGTTAGGGCGACGTGGCCAGGTGTCGCTGGAGGAAGAGCCGAGATTGCCCCTCTGTGGGAGCTGGTCTGAAACCCCTTCCTCAGGAAGGCTGGTGCCCCGACCCCATGTGCGACACCGCTGCAGGGGCAGCTGGGGCAGCTCACCTCTTAGTCACCCAAGCTCTCTCCCCACTTCCCGGTGAGACTGCTGTAAACCAGCAGTCCAAGAACGATGAAATAATATCTGTCACGTGACTATTTGATAGCGGTCATAGCTTTTTGAGAGGCTCATAATTTGTACGAAGATACTCATGCATGCACATACACATCCATCCATACATATGCATGCACACGTGTACATGTATACTTGTTTCATATGGCAGCAGACATGCTTCCTGTAATTCTTTTCCTGACAGCTATTTCTTCTCCTCGATCGTTATAACACCACACTTCTCAAGTAGGTAGTTGCAGGAAAGAAGCCTATTCCCCGCAGGGAAGCTGCCACAGAACAAAGCACACTGCAGTTTTCTAAAACTTGCAACATTTGCTCCTCGGGATCTCGTGATGTGTACTGGCCCCTTTAAGACTCGGAATAATACTCAGTATTCACGCCGTTTGCACAAATTTTGCGTAAAATAAAATATTCATGTGAAAGGATAATAAATTACACAGCAGCTTTCTCTACAAGGTATGCTACTTCTAACTTTATTTCGTGGGACAGTTAGGTGAATTCGATTGAGATTTTATGCTCTCAAAGAGAGGCTTTTAGAGGGATTCCGAACAGTTAAAACGGAACGCCCTCTGGTGTTCATTGGCAGTATTGCCCGTAGGAAAACAGAAAATGAGCATTACCGAAGGAATGGAGAACTGAATAAATTTTACCAATAATTGGGAACTTTTAGAGAAACACCTGGTGAGGTAACCTTGTGAACCCACCGAAGGAGCCTCTTTATTCTTACTCACTCCTCAGGCCTTGTTGAGTTTACCCTACTGTTGTTTTTCCTCAGCCTTTTCCCCTCAAAGCTTTGACCCTACAGAGAGCTTTTGGTCACGAGAGCAGTAACTCCAATCGGTTAGTCAGTGAACAAACGTTCATTGAGCTCCTGTATGTGTCAGGCACTATGTTAATTGCTAAAAGGAAGGTGGAGTCGATTCTTTATATTTTCTCATTTGCTCTCAAATCTTTTCTAAGACCCATTTTTCACAGACCACACCAACCTGCAGGTAAACATAGGATCAGAATCCTCTTGCTCTTTGGGAATTCCAGTCACACTCAAATTCTTCCCCCAAATTTCTGGGAATCCTCAAAGTTGTCTCAAATGTGCTTGATAATTATTCTCTTATAGATTAGCCAAACTTTCTCTGCAGAAATTGAATCCTGGGGGGATGAGGCATTCATTTGTATGGGGATAAAAACCTGGAGAAGCAGGTTGGAAAAGCCTGGAACTTTGGTCACTGTTCAGAAAGTGTTGGTAGGGGAGGCTGATTAAGTGGGTGAGGCAGGAGCAAGAAAACGTCACGAGGACGCTGGACACTTGGAACAGGAAAGAGAACATGTAAAATGTAAGGAGAGATGCACCAGAACAGATGTCATAAGGCCAAAGGTAAGCTCTGTGTCATTATGATTCAGTCTAGAGGCTGGCCTAGACAGAGGGTTGGCGACCCTCTGCCTCTCCCAGGTGACAAAGGGCCGGGGCGGGCGGGGGGGTGGCCAGCATATCCCTAGGCCTGGGCGTGGCATTAGGGTGTCCTTGGAGTGGGTGATCCTAGAGGTAACTACCACAGGCAGTGTCCTGGGGTGCTCGCTGGCATTATAGGAAACAGTCAGGACTGGGTTAGAAAGTCCAATCGAGGAAAACAAAGGGGGTTGAGATCTGACACAAAGTGCATCGGGGACTGAAGCTGCCTGAGAAACGCAAACATGAGGAGATCGTGGGGCTGGGGCCCTGCATCCCTCGTGTCTTATGTTTGGTTGCTGTTTTGTCTTCTCTGGAATCCCCAGGGCCTGTGCCACCGTCCAGGGGGCTGACATTCTGCAAACAAAGACACGTCCCCAATTCAAGTGGGTTCAGAACCTGAAGAGCCCCAGAACTTCAGGCTGAATGATGGATGAAGTCTTGAAAATTAGTTTGCTTTGCTCCACCTACACATCCTCTCCCTCTTTGTATCTCAGAGGTCGATAGGTGGTACCTGTCCAATGCCAGCATCCTGAGATTATTGTTGTGACTGATTGGAGATGAGGTGGGGTCATAACGCCCTCTCGTCACGCTCTCTGAAACCATGCCTTTTCCTAGCTCTGCTGTGGCGCTTAGCGATCTGGGTTTTGTTCGTTGTTTTCATATCCATATGTCCCATTTGTATTAGAGCCCCTTAAAAGCAGAGCCTAAGTCTTATTCATTTTTGCATTCTTAGCACCTAGCACAGGATGTGTTTGTTCACAAAAAAAGGTGATTTATAAATATTTTGCTGAGGAATTGAATTAGTGAATGACAGTGGTACATTCTAATAAACGGAGTGTAGGTAAACTGACACCAGGTCAACCATCTATATTTGGGGAACCATGCATCAGGCCTTTAAGTTTCTGTTTGATATTGGGCTATCAGGAGCTTGAACCAATGAAAAATAAGAAATAAAAACCAAAATAAGCATAATAAAATATTCCATATTGTTTAGTATATAAAATGGAATTCAAAAGAGGCCCCCTGGCATCTTATCCAATTTTAATCCTACTATGAATCCATTTTCTCCATAAATTTCGTGTGTGACACACTTTCCTGGGAGATCAAGGTTTGTGGCAAGCCCCGGGGGATGATGACCGATTTCTGATGGTTGAATACCTAGGTTAAAAATGAGGTGAATGAAATAGAAAATCATGGATCCCACTTGATGTCTTTCTGGAAGACCCATCTTTCTCATCTTTATTAAAAAAGTAATAATTCCCCTCAAATTTATGGACCTCAAGACATCTTTCTGACTGAGCACAGGTAACAATTGTAATTTAGTCAAATTGCAATTTAAAAAAAATCCTGTTGTTTGCTTTTCTCTTTTTCTCCTCCAGCAGAATTGTTTAAACTTTTTAAAATTGCTTGTCTGAGTGATGGCCTCTGCTCTTGGTAAACCTGTTGACTCTGCAGACTTTATGGGTACAGTTATTTGAGAAGAATCAATGCCAGGTTTTTAAATGAGTGATGTCTTACTTCCAAAAATTATAAAGCATTTGCCTATTGGTGATTTATTATAATTTTAAGTTGGTTTCCTTCTTGAAAATTTTGTAATCCTGAGTTTCTGAAACCGATATTTGACCTGAGGAATAAAACAGATTCCCATTCAGCTTTTCCACAGTAATGGTTTGTATCATCCATAATCTTTGGGGAGCATGAGAGGAACACCCAAGATTGCTCCTTTTATTGCTATTTTTAAATGTTTGACTCTGTGCCTGGAAGTCGACAATGCACAGGTTGTAGGAGGGCAGTATGCACTCTTGGTAAGCGGCTACTTGGCAGTGGGACCTGCACCTTGCTATTCCTACAGGAGTCACCGACAGGTCAAATGGCACCCTAAAAACTGAGACAACCACGGGGCCGGCCCGGTGGCGCAGCAGTTTCGTCCGCGCTTGGCAGCCCAGGGTTCGCAGGTTCGGATCCCGGGCGCCCGTCGACGCACTGCCTGTCAGCCATGCCGTGGCGGCGTCCCATATAAAGTGGAGGAAGATGGGCACGGATGTTAGCCCAGGGCCAGTCTTCCTCAGCAAAAAGAGGAGGATTGGCAACGGATGTTAGCTCAGGGCTGGTCTTCCTCACAAAAAAGAAAAAAAAAAAAAACTGAGACAACCCTCGTAAGAAATATAAAATTAAATGTTTTTCCCCACAATCTTTTTCTTAAAAAGTTATTTGCTCTATTTTTAAAACTTATCTAATTCAATAGTTACAAGGATTTGAGTATAATGACGCACTTAAAATTTTTTTTTAAATATCAACGAAGAATTGCAAACGTTCACAAAGGGCAAACAGTGCGGTGGAGCCTCTGTGTGGCCATCCCTCAGATTCGACAGTCATCGGCAGTTTGCTGCCTCTGCTGGGCTGTTCCTTTTTCTTTCCTTTGTTTGCTTTGCTGAAATATTTTAAAGCAAATCCCATATCACGTCATTTCACCTCTAGAAATGTGCATATTTCAAAAACAACCTCTTTTTTTTTTTAGCATAACCACAATGCCATTATCACATCTAACAAAATTAACAATGGTTTCTGGTATCATGTAATATTCAATTTATAATCCATTCCCCAGATTGTATAGAAATGTGTTGTACTGTTGGTTTGTTGAGGATGCAACATTCAATGTCCAAAATGTAGTTGAATCCCCACATGATACTTATCAGTTAAGAACATAATGACAAATCACCTACATGCTTTAAATCAGATTGTATTTTACTATTCTCCATATCACCTACCGACATTTGGAAAATGGTGTTGCATATGTGTGAGATATTTTCCAGGCTACAGACACTGCTTGATGATCATATGAATTTGTAGCATTTGTAATAATTTTGTAACCCCTCCTTAGGCTGTGAGTCCTCAACATGATCAAGACCCCATATGAAAAGCCCACAGCTAACATACTCAATGGTGAAAGACTGAAAGCTTTTCTTCTAAGATCAGGAAAGAGACAAGGATGCCCACTCTCTATTCAACATGGCATTGGAAGCCTTAGCCAGAGCAATTAAGCAAGAAAAAGAAATAAAAGGTATCCAAATTGGAAAAGGAAAAGTAAAATTATCTCTTTTTGCAGATGAAGTGATCTTATATGTAGAAAACCCTAAAGACTGCACTGGGAAAAAGAACTGTTAAAAACTAGTAAAAAAAATTCAACAAAGTTGTAGGATACTGACCTAACCAAGGAGGTAAAAGATTATACACTGAAAACTATAAAACATTGCTGAAAGAAATTTTAAAAGATACAGATAAATGGAAAGACATCTCATGTTCATGGATTAGAAGAGTTAATATTAAGATGTCAATATTACCCAAAGCAATCTACAAATTCAGCATAGTCCCTATCAAAATTCCAATGGTATTTTTGGCAGAAAAAGAAAAATCCATTCTAAAATTTGTACAGAATCTTAAGGGACCCAGAATAACCAAAACAATTTTGAAAATAAACAAACCTGGAGGACTTACACTTCCTTATTTCAAAACATATTACAAAGCTACATAAAGATGGATGGATAGGATAGGTTAGGATAGGATAGAAGAGAGAATAGAGAACAGAGACTAGAACAGAGAGCCCAGAAATAAACCCTCTCATATATGGTCAAGTTATTTTTTGACAAGAGTACTGAGACCATTCAATGGGAAAAGGCCAGTCTCTTCAACAAATGGTACTGGGAAAACGGGGTATCCACATGCAAAAGAATGAAGTTGGACCTTTATCTCACTTTCTACAAATGGACTAAAGACCTAAACATAAGATCCCAAATAATAAAACTCCTAGAAGAAAACATAGGGGAAAAGATTCATGACATTGGATCTGGCAATGATTTCTTGGATAGACACCGAAAGCACAGACAACAAAAGCAATAATAGACAAATGGGACTACATCAAACTTGAAAACTTTTTGCATCAAAGGACCCAATCAACAAGGTGAAAAGGCAACCAATGGGATGGGAGAAAATATTTGCAAATTATATATCTGATAAGGGTTAATATCCAGACTATATAAAGAACTACAACTCAACAACAAAAAATTAAAAGTGGGCAAAGGACTTGAATAAACATTCCTCCAAAGATGACATACGAATGTCAAACAAGCATATGAGAAGATGCTCATAATCGTTTATCATTTGAGGAACGCAAATCAAAACCACAACGAGATATCACCTCACACACATTAGCATGACTACTAGCAACTTAACAGAAAATAAACGTTATTGGCAATGAAAAATATTGGTGAGGATGTTGCAAAATTGAAATCCTTGTGTGTTGTTAGTGGGAAGATAAAATGGTGCAGCCATTATGGAAAACAGTATGGAAATTCCTCAAAAAATTAAAAATAGAATTACCTTATGATTCAGCAATCCTACTTCTGGGTATATATCCAAAAGAATTCAAAGCAGAGTCTTGAAGAGATATTTGTACGCCCATGTTCACTGCAGCATTATTCACAATAGCCAAGAGGTGGAAGCAACCAATCTGTCCATCATCATATGGACAGATAAAGAAAATGTGCTGTATACATACAATGGAATATTATGTAGCCTTAGAAAAGTAGGAAATCTTGCCACATGCTACAACACACGTTGGATGGGTGGATGTACGTGGTTGAACCTCAAGGACATTATACTAAGTGAAATAAGCCAGTCGCAGAAGGACAATTACTAAATGATTCCACTCATATGAAGATCTAACGTAGTCAAATCATAGAAACAGAAAGTAGAAGGTGGTTGCCAAGGGCTGGTGGGGCTGAGGGAGGGGGATTAGTGTTTAATGGTATAGAGTTTCAGTTTTACAAGATGAAAAAGTTCTAGAGATCTGTTGCACAACAACATGAGTATACTTAACCCTACTAAACTGTACACTTAAAAATGATTAAGATGGTAAATTTAATGCTATGTGTCTTTTTGCCACAATAAAAAAAAAGTGTTTGAAGCACATTCCTTCTCTTCTCATCAGTTTCCAAAGTTCAAAAGCATAACTTTGCTCTGTGAGTTATTTAATCAATGAAGTCTCTGGTTTTACTGAAAACATTGGTGATGACAAAAATGATAGCACTTAATACCACCAAAATTTCACACTTCTGGCCATCTGCTTTTCAGAGTAAGTGAATCCTGAAGACAAATTAACATGTGGCATATGAAAGAAAGGCAGAAAAATTGGGACTCTGCCCAGACCTTCAAAGACTAGCACTATCCATTCCGTTCGAAAGCAGTTTTCTTACATCTGGGCAGGTCCTTCACATTCTGGGCCAAGCTATTTCTTTATATAAACAATGTCCTGTAGTCCAATGCATCAGTTCTTCTGTTGTGATCTTTCAGCCTCAACCGCAGCGACCTGCATGCCTGATTGATTATACCTCTGATCACACTCCTTACAGATTTGGCTTGCACACCCAACTTATTCTTCCCATGTGAGGTACAGGACAGGTTAGAATAAGCAATAAAGTGTAAGTGTTCATAGAGCCATAGAAGCTGAGTTCTTTTGTCAAGAAACCTTTAGGTCAGCAACCTAGGGCATCCTTGGCATTTTAAAGTAGATCAATGGTTGGACCAGCAGCAGCAGCAGCAGCGCCTGGGATCTTGTTGGAAGTGCAAATTCTCCAGCCCCACTCAGACCTACGGGGTCAGAAACCCTGGGGCGGGTTCAGTGAACTGTGTTTCTGCAGTCTTCCAGGTGACTCTGACGCCAGCTGACATTTGGGAACCACTGCTCTAGATCAGCTACCTCTATGTGTCAGAGGCAGGATAAAACCTATTTTAATAGTCAATGTGGAAAGAGTGACAGCAGGTGGCAGTATTTGACTATTTCTGCCTTTTGTATAAACCTGTACTCATGATACAACAAATCAAATTGCCAAACCTGAAATTTATCACAGGTTACTGGTCATTTAGTACAAAATAAAATTCATTGCTATTTTTCTTTCTAGAAAAGAACACAAAATCTTATCTCTCTGAAAATACAGAACCAGAATCTAAAAAGAAAATATACATTGTTTTACTTTTTGGAACTTCTGGGAAATTTAACTTGGTGGTATTTTTTAAATTGTGTGACATCAAGATAATATAGTGTCTGTACTGGAACCTCTCAAGTATATTCACATCGAGTCAACGGAATTTTCATTCCTCTTTCCCACACCCGGGCACCATGCACTATTTTTTTTTTCCTATTCTATGCAGCCATGACTTTGACCTGTCCAATTTACATATGTGTCCCTGGTGTAAACACTGAGCTTAAGGATAGTTTATACTTTGAAAAGGACTCATCGAGGCGCAAGCCAGAGTTTTAATCATAGCAAATGGGACGCAGTTGGAAAAGAACCATCGCTGCCGTAAGAGATTATGTGACATATATATGATTTCATAGCAACAGAGTCAGGCTTTCCAAAGCAAATGATTCCTTTTCCCATTATTAGATCCAACACCAGCCCCTTCCTGATCATCAGTGGCTACAGGGATTCAGTCCTGATCTGCCTGGAGCCTTCTAGAAGGCTGTCCTCCCAGTGACCCTTCCTAGATCACAGAGACTCTAGCCCACGGCACTGGGCTTGCTCAAAGGAGGAGCAAAGAGACCAGACTGCACTCCAGCCATGGCGTGGTCCCGTTCACCACCCTCTTTAAGCACAAAGGGTTTTTTCTTTTCACATTATCGTACCCTGAAGGGCTTTTCTTGATAAATGGCTCTTTGAATGGCATGTATAATAGCATGCAGTGCCTTCTCAAAGAGGAATGACTGCCAGTGACAGCAGCCACAGTCAGGGCTACTGCCACCTCTTTCTGAAGCTTTGTTTTCTGCTGTGCCTTTATCTTGAACACGGGTTTCTCCTGTCAGCAGTCATAAGCTGCGGAGGCAGGATTCCACGCACGGGAGGCCGTGCTTGAGCTTCTCACCGGCCGCAAGTTACATACACTCTCCCGAGGCCGTGACACATTTCATGCCATGCTGCTGGGGACAGACACCCATCAGGGCCTCTTCACATCATGACCCTGTCTTGTCTTGAGATCACGTTTCATCATTCCCTAAGCCAAGAACGCATGGGGTCTGATCCACGGCCAAATAATGTGATTCTGGGACATAGATGGGATGACGGAAGATGAGGTGGCCCGGCCGTGAGGCATACTGTGAGAACACGTGTGCTGAGTAGATTGCGTCCCGTGTCTGCAGCAGCTGCCCTCCTGCCAAGACTGAATGCTACACAGCACATGCCTCCCCTCGGCTCCCGTGTGAGTCACAAGTTTGCTTTCACTCCAAAAGCAAAACATAACAGCGAGAGAGACCCAGCTCTCAAGATCTACAAGCTGTCAGTTCGTTCGGGGACAGAGGCCACCTTCCAGCTGATGCAGCACCCTGGGAAGGCCCTGTGGAGCCTTCGGCATTCTCGCAGGTGCAAGCTGTTCCTTCCTGAATGGATCACCGATTGCCCTCTGAGTTCTTTGTGCTGCTCTCTGTTGCTTACGTCATAAACACACCGAGGCTGCAAAGCCTCACACTTTGTTCCAAACATCCAAAAGGAGGTTTTAGCCCAAGTGTCTCCCTCCTCATATAGTCATAACGGAGACAGCAGGGCCCTACCTTTGAAAGGAACATGTAAGTCAAAGGGCGCGGTCGAAGACCTAGAGTAGCTTTTTAATGTACCTGACAAAAATACATTTAAGGCAGGTAGACAGTCGACCACTTTTTAAATGGAGTTCACGTATGGGACCATGAGGAGCAAGTCACGGGCCTTAGGAGGACCTCAGCATTCATGACTGAAATCCACTTGGTCCTCGGTGAAACATCAAGGAGGCAGAAACGGTTCTTTTGTAATTTTATCTTTCCATTTGCAATCTCCCTTGTCCAAAGGGTGGGAGAGGATTTCATAGTTTCTTAAAGTGTAGAGTGCAGACCATCTTTGTCAAAATCATCCGAGTGCTTGTTAAATGTTCATTCCTAGCCCAGGCCACAGAGCTGCTGAATCAGAATCACTGAATCTGGGGCCTTAGGAATCTGCATTTTAATGAGATTCTTGGGTAATCTTTTTGGACACTAAATTTTGAGAACCATTTACCCAGGATCTCAAGAGGCTTTCGGATCACTAACAACAATGGAATTCCCTGAAGAGTCATCGTGGGGGACAATGGGCCCCAACACCTTCAATCAAACCCTCATGCAGAATTGCTCGGATGTGGGTGGTTGCTCTTACTCTGTGTCTCCCGGTCACCAACACCCAAATCTGTCAAGGGCAACAGTCAGGTCTTTTACTTCCTTTACATTTCAGCAGAGGCGATGACAACGCTTCGGTAAGTAAACCAGACATATGGCCTTGTAAAGCTGGACAGAAAACAAGCCATAGAACAAGCAAAACAAGGCAGAGAAGTTATTTGAATTTATTGCATTACATTTGAAGGACGATCCCACTAGCATCCAGCTGGGCTTCAGAATACTCTTCCCTGATCACCTAACTTCACTGAAGCCCCCAAGGATACGGCAACGTTGATGAGAGGGCTGCACTGGCTATTGGAAAGTTCTGTGAAGAGGACAGGGCTGACCACCTGAGCCAAAGCCAGGGGTGATCCAAAAGATGTCTGAGCGCCAGAAAAGATCCTGGCGCACACTTGATGTTCAATAAACGCTCGTTGCAGGAAAATGAGAAGTGTGAGTCCATTGCTTCTCCCTTTTCACTGATTCATAGCCTCTCCAATCTCTATCCAGTTATTTTCTTCTTACTTGCCCTAATGAGCAGAGCCTAACAAAAAGTAGCAATAATTAACTTGAAAACATCGGCGGTATTAATTAAGAGACATGGTTGCAGTGAATTCCATCAGACATTACTCGCTACAATTTAGACAACTTCAAACATTAGAGCTAAGCAGAAACTCTGAGGTGATTGAGTTTTAGAAAAAAATCAAAATGCCCAAACCTCTAGGAAAACTGTCCTGAGAACCGTTACCATCGCTTCCTTCCGCTCACGGACGCGCTCTCACATACGCTGCGAAAAGGAAGATTTCACGTGGGTTATCACAGGCAGTTCTAACACCGTCCTCTAGGAGAAGACAGGCTTGGTGAAGGCAGGAACTAAAAATATACTTAATACTCTTTATAGGCACAAATAGGTTACAGAGTTTAAGCAGCTTGCAGGCAGTTAATAAATACCTAAGTACCGAAATGAATGACAGCCAGGATCCTGGCAACAAAAAGTAGCCAGCAGAACTCGTGCCAAGAGGGGGATACGGATGGCGAGGAGGACCCCTTAGCGACCAGTGCTAAGTTCTTGCTCAAAAAAAAAAAAAAGATTCAGAGCCAAATGCATACCTACTCCCAAGGGCTAGCCCGACTCTGGACATGCAGGGTTTTTTTTGGGGGGGGGGGGGTTGTCTAAATGGCAGCAAACAGATTTGAAGCAAAGCTAATTGCACACGTTTGCGCAGCTTCTCCGCCTCCCTTTTGCACCTGCCGCAAGCAAATGACCCCTTCCCATCCTTCCCATCGAGTAACAGGTGTCTCCTGCCAATTAGGATTTAAAAATCAACAGGGGCTTCTTGAGAGAATGATGACAAGTCTAATTGCAAGAAGCAGCTGCAGAGCCCTGGGCTACACTTGGGCGGGGTTTATTAATCCCCGTTTTGCTGGGTGCCTGGCACCGAGCTGGGGTCAGCTCCCCTGTCACAGGGTTGAAGCTGTAAAAAAGTAGGGCGCGTATTTAATGACCTGAGCTCAGCAGGAGGGATTAGAGGGCCCTGCACTGATGCCGCGGGCCGGGCGTGGAAAAGTCAAGAGGACACAAAGGCACTGTCAGCAGGCAGCCTCAGTTCACAGGGCCGCCGCCACTCGAGAACGTGACCAGCGTGTTGACACGGCGCTCTGCGCGCTCTTCAGTCGTGGCGTGTTTGCTGGCCTGGTGTCAGGACCCCATCCGTGTCCAGGCAAGGAACCTGGATGTCTTAGAAGGGTGGCCTCAACATGGTTAGTGGTGGTTGCTTTGTGAACATACTTATTCGTACACACCACAAGCCCTAGTCTGAAGAGACCAAAAAGCTATGCGAGTGGAGTACACTAGAGGGACGGAATTGGCAAAGCAGAGCAAACGACAAACAACAAAATCTGTGCGCTCGAAGGGCCCGTGAAGACAGAAATTTTTTAAATAAGTTAAAAGTATTAACCGGGAGAGCTTTCTAAGATTTCCTGGTGACAGAGCCGCATTAGATTCCCCAGGACCCTCCAATGTGGGTTTTCCAGGCAGCATGTACACAGAAGCGTGCTCATAGGCAGTTGCATATACTCCCAAACATCACGTCCCCAGGGAGCCCCTCAGTCCTTCCCTGTGCAGCACACTCCTCGTGCCTGCCCCCAGCTCCTCTTGAGTGACTTTATTATTTGCTTGTATGCCCGGTTCTTTCATTACTAGAGTGCAAACCTTTTAAGGGTGGATGTGTGTTTTAATTGTCTTGGTAGCCTTATCATGTAACCTAGAACCTGCCAGACAGGAAGAGCTCCGTAAA
Source organism: Tapirus indicus (assembly GCA_031878705.1). Lineage (NCBI taxonomy): Eukaryota > Metazoa > Chordata > Mammalia > Perissodactyla > Tapiridae > Tapirus > Tapirus indicus. Next base: position 52,620,095 of record CM062933.1, on the reverse strand, counting down.
TGTTTCTTCCAACTCCCACCTCCCAAACCAGGAGGTGTGGAATGGATCTGCCGAGGCACGGCTAACCACTGCCAAGGCAGACATCGTGCCATCGTGTGGCGCTGCTGCCGTCTAAGAAGTCATTCCTGTAAAATGCCAGTGAAGACGGGAAAGTCCAAGGAACATTCCTCCAGAAACACATGCAGACATTCATTCTGGAATGCCTTGGCATTCTCTCATAAGAATAGCTCAGTGAGAGCCCAGCAGAGAGGAAAATGAAACCAGAGACTAACACTTGCTCATAGAAACTTACAGACCTTAGTATAGGCAGTGCTGAGAGGTCAGGGTCAAGTGGATTAACGGGATGGAGAGTTTTCAGCAGGGAAATTCTGCGAGGCCCAAGAAGACAATAAAGTCTGCTGCAGAAACTAGTGCATATACCAACGGAATCCTTTATAACTAACATTTGCTGGAATCTTACTCTATACGAACTTTTGTTCTGACCGATAGAACCCAAAGAGGAATGAGGTTTTGCCTTGGCCCTGAGCTGCTTCCGGGAGGGGAGTCGAGCGCTGTGCAATGAGCATCAGTGCACGGAATTCTCTGGTCTACAAGCAAGGTGGACTGCAACGTGTAGGGAGATGACTTCAGTGTGAGCGGGATTTTGCCAGCCTGAGACAGGGATAGCATCACATTCAGAAGACAAAAAGGAGTTTTAGGAAGAGGAATTAATTTGCGTGAGCAATGAGAGTACAAGGTATCAAAGGATGAGCAAATGAGGATGTGAAACCCAGAGTTCAAATGGGCAGAGAGGAGGCTGAGTCTAGTAGCTTTGGTGCCACAGTGTCATGCTATGTCTCCACTTGCTCTCTTGAGAGATCCTGGGGTCTCGCAAACAGACTTTCAAAGAGCAGAGAGACAAGTGCAGTTCTGTTCTTTACCACCCCCGGGGTCTGGCTCACAGAGGGTGTACACACTAGAAGGGTGGGGAGTGACTTCAGGTAACAATTTAACACTGTTAATCATCTTGGCAAAAAGGAGTTGAAATCTTTAATTTAGGGATAGGGCCAAAAGAATGAGGCAGGGACAAGAACTTTTCAGAAATAGTATTGATTAAGCCTGAGAGGAAGGGGAGCAGGAAGGGTCAATACTAAGTCCAAGGTTTGTGGTTTGGAGACTGAGGTGGACAGTTACGGCATAAACAGAGATAGGGAATTAAGGCTGAATTTTGGACAGATTAAGTGCAGAGTTTGTAAAGATAAACTTGTAAAAAGCAGACAGATTTTACATAGACGTCTGAATCTATAGTTAACAAAGAATGTTTCCTAAATAAAATATTTTAACATAATGGGTCTTTACGTAGTAAACCAAGTCTGCACAAGGTGATTAATGGAATTAAACATTCATCTTATAATTTCAAATAACGTGTAGAGAGTGTAGAAAAAGGACAAGACCAAGACACCGGATCCCCAAAATAGGATTTATTGCTTGCTTAAGGGAGAGCTCGGCCGGCCTCACCGAGCAAAGATCTCACACACGGCTCTGGGGAGAACTTGTTTCGGGTTGTGCTGGTTACAGAGGCGCGAGAAGACTGCCACGGTCTGGGAAGCAGTGTTGTGTGGGGTGAGGGATGCAGCAGTGGGGTGATTTCAGTCTTGGAAGCACGTGCACTAACGTGTGTGCGGGCGCCGCCAATGGCCGGCTTTGGAAGGGGAAGGCTGCCTTTGATTGGTTGGTTGTCACAGTCGCATTCACTCCAGCAGATCAATTGATTATACCGGTTACAATCAGCCCTGATGTCTGCTTTTCACCACGGCCTTTAACTGAAATTAGTTGAATAAACAGCTTTAAAACTAACTTCTAATCTTTACTGGCTGGCAAAGCTCCAGAACTCTCAGGCTTTTCCTGGGGACTTTAATTTTTCTTTAATTATTCTCAATAGGTATGAGACGAATGCAGTCAAGATCTAACAGGCCATTTCACTGCATTATTACTCTGAAAATCTTAAAAAACAATGCACCTCCATTTTTGAACTTCTCATAACAATAGAAGAATGTCAAGCAAGCAAAATTTTCCAACATTGTCAAGTGTTTTGAATTGATGTGCTCTTATAATTAATCTACCGTTATTTGGCCAGCACCTAACACATGTTCCATTTTGCTTACTTTCATGGTGTTGTGCATTGTCTTGCTCTACTGAGAAGATTTCAAATTCAGTACCGAAGTGAGACAGTTGAAATTTGGAATGGGTCCTTGCTGAATTTAAGGGCTCTGTACCTCTGCGTGTTATGGGTTTTCCTTCTAAATTATTGGCTGTGCCTGCCAAACTGTTTGGATACTTGGAATTCTAAGGCAATTTTTGGTAAGGCACCATTTGGTTCCCTTACAGCTAACGTCTGGGGCTGCATGTGCTTCAGCTGCAGTGCTGGTCCCGACAGGCTGACAGAATGCTCGCTAAGTGGATGTCTAAACAGATGTCTGAGCACATACACCCTCTCCGCACCGGATCAACAGAAGGCTTGCATTTTCTGGAATCTACTACACTGTTTATATTGTGATGTAAGATTTGGAAGCTGTTTTAGTTTTTCTTTTAACATGGCTGAAAAGGGATTCCACTTCAAAAATTATTAAACTGGAAATAGTATTCAATTCCAAATGCCATGGCATATAGCTGTCGCTATAGGGTCCCGGTCATCGTAGCTGTCTGTGCTGCTAAGCATGTCCCTCCCCAGTCTCCAAATCCCCCCTGGGTACCAGGCCTCCTTCCTTCCCTGCTTTGGCCCAGTGCCTGGGAGAGGACTTGACACACATAGGTGCTCAGTGAGTTTTTGTTGGAATAAATGAATCAGTAGGTTTTTAATGTCAGATGCCAAAATATTTCTTAAATGCAAACAGAAGTCCCATATTCCTTTTATTATGCTCATTTCCAAGTTCCAGTCAACTAGAAATACTTAGAATCCCCAAACAGGAAGAAATATTGGAAAAAATCATTTCCAATCCCCTTATTTTACTTTATAAGGGTTTTTGAAAAACAGAGCGGAGAAGAAAAGAATTTTGTGATGGGCCTTGAGGGCATTATCCTGAGTGAAATATGTCAGACAGAGAAAGACAAAAACTGTATGATCTCACTCATATATACTGTATGTAAAACTTAACCAAACCGAAAAACAAAAACAAAAACAAAAAAACCTGGAACTTATAGATGCAGAGAACAGATTGGCGGTTACCATAGGCAGGGGTGGGGGTGGGCACAATGGGCGAATGGGGTCAAAAGGTACAAACTTCCAGTTATAAAGATAAATAAGTCCTGGGGATGTAATATACAGCACAGTGACTATAGTCAATACTGTATTATATTATATATTTGAAAGTTGCTAAGAGAATAGATCTTAAAAGTTCTCATCACAAGAAAAAAATGTGTAACTATGTGTGGTGATGGACATTGACTAGACTTATTGTGGTGACCATTTTGCAACATACACAGATAATGAATCATTGTGTCGTACACTTGAAACTGATGTAATGTTATATGGCAATTATATCTCAATTTTAAAAACCCTAAAACTAAGATCAGGAAATAGGTGTCTTGATTCTTAATCCAGTGCTTTTCCAATCATCCTGTACTGGACTTTTTACACGTTTTTTATTTTTCCTATCAGTCCAAGCAGTTTCTGAACATCATTTTTGTATCAACTTTATTGGAATATTTAAAGTTAGTCTCTATATTTTCATCAAAATCAGATTCAGAGAGCAGAGTTCTTGTTATCAGTTCTTTGCCAAGACTAAACCACCCAACATTTTCCCAGGGACTGTCACTGGGTACTTCAAGCTACTATTCTCAGCTTCTGCCTTTGTAGGCACCACACAGAAAATGTCTCCAAAGAAAGGAATTCTAATGACAAAGAAGGGGACAGAAAATAAATAGTATAATTTTAATTAGATGTCAGGATTGATGAAACATCAAAACATCTCGTAAACCCATGGTCTTCTATGCTAAAGAGGCAACTTGGTTTTCTTTGACTAGGTACAATCTCCATATTCAAATCATTCATTCCTTCCTTTCTCAGGTAACAGCAAATATGACAAGTCATAACCTTGGAGACACTCTTGTTGAGGCACAAAAAGGGGAGTATGCCTTTAGTAAGAAGGAAATAAACTAGACTATACTGGCATATATGATTTTTACAAGTTGTTTGTGAACTGAATGGCACTTTTCAGAAGTTGAAGAACTTCTGCTGCTAAAGAATCACGAGATAAATCTTTTCTAAGTGGAAAAAAAAAGTAAAATACAAATATAAAAACCTCCACAACGAATCTCTGTGAAAGGCAGACACTTGGCTGCTGATATAAAACCAAGTAATAGGTTCGTGGCCTCTCTTTTTGCCTTGAAATGGACCATCCACTTGACTTGAAAAGATCGAAAGAACATCCATTTCCACTGCCCTAAACAATCCAAGGAATTGAAAATAGGCAGTGGTACTCACTTGTAAACTCTAGGAGAAACCAAGGTGACCTTTGTGAAAATCAGGGAGTTCTCCTGAAGGGTATTTAATGAACTTTGCAAACTCAAACATTTTAACATGTTTTCTCCAGAGATGGGTATCTAGGCAGAAATTCAGAGTGTGTTTACTATACTCAGATGCCTGAGATTTCTAGGTCGACTGGCAACAACCAGAGGAGGGTGAAGAAGTTGGTCATATGCTTGGGTGCTTAGATGGGACCCAAGTGAAAGCTTTGATATTGCTCCCCTCCTACTTTTCAACCAGAGAACGAGATAATGTATTTAGAAAAACGATTGATTGAAACAAACAATCTCTTAATGTTCCTAGCAGGAATAGCCAGTTTTTCACCTGCAAAGCATGTAGAAGTGACTGACAGGTCTATGAAGGACAGTGCGGCAAGCTACTTTGTGATGATAGTGTGCTCTTGCTCAGGTGAAAAATTGGAGATTTTTCTTGTTAAAGAAAATTGGACATTCCTTGGAATAAAAAATAATAACATTTATTAATAGTTCATCCTGATTGTACATTAAAATATCTGGAGAATTAAAAAAAAAATACTGTCCAGGTCCCACTTCAAATCATTTATATCAGTATCAACGGGAGTGGGGATTTGGTATTTTTTAAAAATCTCCTACATCATTCGAATGTGTAAATAAGGTTTTGAATAATGTGTTTAACCTTTTAGAGGTGTGACCTAATGACTAGATGTTCCATCACCAATTCCTGCCCCCAGAAATGATGATGCCTGCCTCTCTTGTCCTACTGACGTTGCTTTGGACCCAGCCTCTGGTCCCCTCCATGCCCTTCCATCTCTACATGGCCACCAGAGTGGTCTTACCTAACAACGAACCTGACCATGTCATTCCCTAGCCAGAAACCCACCAGTTCTCCAGGACGTGTCTGGTATTGGATCAAGTTCAAACTCCTCAACCTGGCATTCAAAATCTTTCCTAATCATTCCACTGCCTTCTTCACCATCCTCAGGCTCTACGGCGCCAGGCAAATTCATTGTTCTCTCCAGGATGTGGCTGCTAGGTAAAATAGAGGACACCCAGCTAAATTGGAAGTTCAGATAAACAACAAATCATGCAATATTTGGAACATACTTACACTAAAAAATCATTTGTTATCTGAACTTCCAATTTAGCTAGGTGTCCTGCTGCATTTGTATTTGATAAATCTGGCAACCCACCCCAGGAGGGATTCTGGTAACAGTGTCACCCCCTGCTCTGCCCAGCCTGCTGCTCTGGTTCCCTCTAGCCAGCTCTCCTTTGCTTGATGACCAAGAGCTGTTTGAGGACCTGCTTCTTCTCTTCCAGACAGTCAGGTCCTCCTCAGCTCCTCCCGCCGAGCACACACACTTCTTCCTTCAAACTCCCACCTAAGGTTAGAATCGCCTTGTGACTGTCTCCTCCCCCAGCAACACGGGGAGCAACGTGATGTCAGGAACTGAGTCTTCCTCGTTTTTTGTAACTGTAGCTCCAGGCAGCGCCTGGTGCTTGGGCTCCATACATGCTTGGGAAGTGACTCACAGCACTCCTGGGAAACCCTGACCAACACAGGGTGTAGAAGCACTGTCTTAGTCTTCAGTAATAGAAGCATTACCCTTTCTGGAACATCATCCACACCCTCAAGTGATGCGTGGCAGCCTATGCCTGAGGACACCGTGCCCTCCAGACACGGGGACACGTTATTTTGAATTCCTTTCTCTACCTTACCAAAAAAACACATTTTTTTTCATTTTTATTGTTAACTTCCTCTAGAGGAAGTTCTTTAAATATTATCTCGTTTAGCTCTCACGACAACCATATGAGATGGGTTGTTTAAAGGTTAGAGATGGGAAGTTGAAGGCACAGGGAGGTAATTACCATAAGGTAACAAGAAGCACTCTAGAATTTGGACCTAGGTACATCTTAGTCTGAACTGTGCTCTTTTGAATTGACTATGCTAATTCATTTCACTTTTTAATCTGTTTTTAAGCATCAATGCCAGCTTCATCCACGAGTGAGGTAGCCAGCATCCAAGGTGACCCCCCCCCCAGTGACCTGACTTCCTGGTATTGACATGCCCCATAGTAGTCCCCTCCCACACTGTCTCATGGTGGATCTGTGTGACTAATAGCACATGGCAACAGGTATCTCTTCTGAGATGAGGTATAAAATCCTGCAGCTTCCATTTGGGGCACTGTCTTCCTAGCTCACTCTATCTCTTCCTCTTGAATCTCTCACCACGAGGCAAGCAAGCTGCCATATTGTGACTAGTTTCATGGCGAGGTCCATGTGGCAAGGAACTGCAGCCTGCAGCTAAAAGCCAGGGAAGAACTGATTCTTGCCAACGATCATTTAAGTGAGCTTGAAAGAAGATTCTTTAGCCAGTTAAGCTTTGAGATGACTGTAGTCTTGGCTGGCAGCTTGACTATAATCTTGTTAGAGATTCTGAACCGGAACCACTTAACTAAGCTCCTCCTAGATTGCCGACCCTCAGACACTCTGTGGGGTAATAAATGCTTGATGTTTTAAGCTGCTAAGTTTTGGGGTAATTTGTTACACAGTGATAGATAGCTAATACACAGGGTAGACAAGTAAGTCCTTCTCCATCCGATTTTCTGATGTGGTTAAGGACAGGAGACTTTAGTCTCTCAGATCACACCATTTAGCCTACTGCCTGCCTCAGCTCACATGGTGATGGATAAAGACTTCATCTTAGGCCAGAGTGCTAATGTCCAAGCTTTGCTTCTAGTGTCTCAAATATGAAGAGAAAACAGACCGATAACTCTCTTTTCCACAATTTAGCAAGTGGGGGCGAACATTCCCTCTTGAGCCCTTGACTCTTCCCAAGGCTCTGGTGGGTGGTTATTTATAGCCGATTCTGAGTTATTACCGCATAACATCCCCACATGCAGTTTGCACAGTATTTACTGGGCAACCTTTAATGATGAATAGAGTGAGAAACACCAGGCAAAGAATATGGTAATAACAGTACATAAATTTTATTTTCATTTAGCATGAAAACACCTGATTTCCTTCAACATTGTAAACATGTCACATTATTAGGCAGTGAAAGGCTGATGGATTTAGACATTCATTTAGACATTGTTTTGAATGGAAAATGTACTTTAATTCCACTTGCCTCCACTATTACAGATCATTTCATTTTTATTTGTTTTATTTCACTTTGGTTTGTTTTAATTAAAAAGAAAAAAAATCCCAAGGAGAGAAAGTAACTGGAAAGTTTTCTCAGGATGAGATTGGTTATTTTAAAGACGTTTCTCTTCTCAGTATCCCGAGAACAGAAAGGCGCCTCAGGACAGAACACTCTATGGTCAAATATGATTAAAACTAAGCGTTCAGGAAAAAACTCTACTAGACCATTCTTTTCTAACAAAACACAATAAATGCAATAATTAATTATGTACAATTTTGTTATTATGTAAAGAAGAGAATTTCAAGTTAGGAGGCAACTTATTCCTAGACATCATGTTAACGAAGTAAACATCTACACGCTTAGGTTACTGCTCTGTGAAAATACAGGCAGCTGTCCCAGCAACAACCCCGACGGACCGTCAAGCTCCCGATTTGCTGCTTCATTAGCATGATGGTTTCCCAGCACTAAGGTTCTGTTGCTTGTTGAGTAGAAACTCCTACTTTTAGAGGTTATCATACAGCTGTTAGGGAAAAAAAGGTTCTGGTTGCTCTAAAAGTGAAGTAAATAAGCTTCAGTGTGGGTATTAGTATGGGCGCTTTGGAGTCACATGAGAAATAGGAAAAAAGAGACAACCTCTACACTTCTAACTACCACACTAGTTCCAACCATACAGGAGGGTGGAGACTTCAGGTGATTTTGTGGTGCCCTTTTTATTGAACACACTGCATGCCCACAGGCGGGACAATAATGAGTCAGGGTGATAGGCCAAAAATCTTTCCAAAGAAAGAAAAATTAAGGAGTGGTCACAGGATCTGGCATCCAATTGACTAAATTAGTTCTAAACTGTGTTTCACAAATGATTAGGTGATGTGGTCACAGGGCGTGGCGGGGAGGAGGGCAGACGGAGCGCTGTGACTCCAGGCCTGGCGATCTGAGTTCTCAGGATGTATGCCCAATCTGTAGGGTGATATAAGTGAGGTGCCAGGATTTATCCAGAGCACTGTAATTTAGAGGAGGGAATATTTGAAAGTTACAATTTAAACTATTGTGAGATATTTTAGGTCCCTTTCTTTTAAATAAACAGTTCCTCCCTTCCATTCCCCGAGACCCCAGATCTCTTGGCCACTATGTAGCTGGAAGGAGCAGAAGACTTAGACAACCAGGAGCCCCCAAAACACTCTGCACACTTTGCCTGACCAACTCTAACCTCCTTTATTCCCCTAAACACAGATTGGAGGGCAGGCTTCAGGCTGTTTGCTCCAGGAATCACCATTTCCAGTTATTAGTGCACGCTCTCTCGACTGCAAGTGACAGAAACCAAATTCAAGCAAGTTTAAGGAAAAGAAGATGAACTTTTGGTTTGTGAAGCTAAAAATCCAGGTGTGACTGTTGAGTAGAGGTTCTGGCTCCCGCCATGCTGAAAGTAAATGTTCCAACAGTGTCCCCAGGCTCCATCTCAGCTCTGCTTCCTCCACGTTGGCTCCATCTTCAGGTTCTCTCTCACTGTGGTGGAAGGATGGTCCCGGTGTTCTAGGCTGACACAGTCACCATAGCTGATGATCCCAGAAAGACAGTGACTCTCACAATAACTTTGGAGAGAAGTCTTGGAGTGAGTTTCATAGGCCCAGCTTGGGTCCTATGCCCATCCTTGGGCAAATAAATTAGTGTGGCAAATAGAATGGAATATGCTGATTGGCTAGGGCTGAGCCATACGCTCAGAGGTGTGGTTGTTCCTTAAAAAGGGGGATACTGAGTACACAAAAATGCTCATGTTTACTATAGAAGTGGCAACCCAGGAGATGGCAGACAATATTTGCTAATCATATATCTGATAAGGAGTTAATATCCAGAATATATAAAGAATTCCTAAAATTCAACAACAAAAAAAGCAAAAGCAAACAACCTAACTAAAAAATGAGCAAAGGATTGAATAGACATTTCGCCAAAGAAGATATACAAATGGCCAATAAACATGTGAAAAGATATTCAGCATCACTAATCATTAAGGAAATGCAAATCAAAACCACAGTGAGATATCACCTCACACTCATCAGAATGGCTACAATCAAAAAACATAAAAATAATGATGAGGATGTGGGGAAATTGAAACCCTTGTGCATTATTAGTGGGAATGGAAAATGGTGCAGCTGCTATGGAGAAGTGTGGCAGTTCCTCAAAAATTTAAAAATGGAATTACCATATGATCCATCAACTTCATTTCTGGGTATATACCCAAAAGAACTGAAAGCAGGGACTCAAAGAAGTATTTGTACACCCATGTTCATAGCACCATTATTTGCAATAGCTAAAAGGTGAAAGCAACCCAAATGTTCATCAATGGATGAATGGATAAACAAAATGTGGTCTATACTTACAAGGAAATATTACTCAGCCTTAAAAAGGAAGGAAATTCTGACATACACTATGACATGGATGACCCTTGAGGACATTATGCTAAGTGAAATAAGCCAGTCACAAAAGGGTGAAGATTGTATGATTACGCTTATATGAGGTACCTAAAGTGGTCAAATTCATAGAGACGGAAAGTGGGACAGTGGTTCCCAAGGGCTGGGGGCAGGGGGAGGAGAGGGGAGTTATTGTTCAATGTGTACAGCGGTTCAGTTTTGCAAGATACAGAGTTCTGTGGTTGGACAGTGGTCACGGTGGTGCAGCAATGTGAATGTACTTAACACCACTGACACACACTTACAAATGGTCAAGACGGCAAATTTTATGTGTATTATAACACAGTTTAAAAGGGTCATGTCCACTATAGAATTTTAGAAAGAGAAGAAGTTGACCAAGTTGTTTCTAAAAGCTTTTTCTCCACTTACCCATGAGGGACTTCCTTCTGATCATCTTCCATCCAGATACTCCTGAAATCACGCTGATCACTCAATGCTCCACCCTGATTTGCTTTCCCTATACCAGGAGCTCTAGAAATTTCCTAGTTCCTCGGGGCCATGCTTTAGGTCAGGGAGCCTATAAGTCAGTTGTGACAAAAGTTGTTGAGATATGTGTCATATCCAGGAAACGTGTTCTGAAAAAGGGACATCTGGAAAATGTGCTTTTACCTAAATGTAAATCAATTCAGTAGATTTCACTGGATAATTCTCTCTTGGGTTTCCATGTAGAACTGGATGTAATTGTGATCGCTAAGTCCAGTCATCAGCTAAGGGCTGTTCTACCAGCTATCTGCAAAAGTAACATTTTTACTGCACGAGGGCCATTTGTCACAGAGGCAACACAGGATGTCCCTCGGATGGCACTGATGCCCATGGGGAGAGATAAGAGTTATGGTTACCTGTGCTGCTTGCAATCTCACATGCTCTTGACTGTGCTTTTCCTCAGATCATAATTCTACAAGCTTTGAGCAATGCAACTGCAATAAATGGACAGCAGAGACAGTGCCAGGAGCATAACTTTGCAGGCTAGATGGTCCACCCGATAGATCTAAGTTCCAATTCAACTTGTGCCACCCACAAGTCATATGACCCTGGGAGGTCCCTTAAACTATACAGTAGGACTAACAATACCAATTCTCAGGGATGTGATGGTTCAATGAGGTAACATATGGTAAGCTCCTGGCTCATTAAAAGTCTCTTCAATGTTAGTTTCCTTCCTCTTCCTCCTCCTGGCATGCTCACTTTAGAGCTGACTCCAAAGCTACTGATGAAATCACAGCCTGGCCACCGCCTACATGTTCCCATTCCTCACCTTGCTTCAACGGTCCCAGCTGTCTCCACCCAGCTGACACTGCTGAGGTTGGATGAGTCAAATTACAACAACAACAACAAAGGCTGCACAGAGTTAGAAGGAGGTGCAGGAATGGGTACCCCTGCTCTGCAAAGACAGAAGGAAATGTTCCCTTTTCTCGTCTTAAAAACCAATTCTTGAGCCAAGAATGGTAACAACGTATATTGCCAAGCGTGGTAATAGTATGTGGTAGCAGACTTGATTTAGGAAAGCAGCAGGTCCTCGCAATTTGGAAAATGCACTCGTCATTTGTAAAACTCTAAATGTAAGTTTAAAAAACGATGTGTTATACCACTTTTTTTCCAGAGCCCTCTCTAGTGTCTCCCCCACTCCAACCCCTGCTGTTCCCATAACTGATGTAGAAGTAATTTCACGAGCCAAATAGGATAGGTTTACAGGTGTGTGCTTGGCATTAATTTTAATTTCTATTCACATACATGTTATTACCCCCATTCTCATAAACAGTTTATTCTACCATAACATATATTTTAATGAAAGCCATATTTTTTGGGAATACATTAATCTGTCCAAGAATAAGTGATTAAATCACCTGTCATTCTGTTGTAGGGCTCCTTCTCTAATAGGTTTTCTTTGTTGGGCAAATAAATTAGAAATGTCATGTTTGTTTCCAAGCAGACACAAGCTGGTGATGACTTGTACAAAAGTCACTGATGAAAAGTTCATAGAGGCATTTGAATTTCTTCAGGGTTGTAAATCCAGATACATTATTACTTTATCTTTACTGGAAATTGGGGTAAGGCAGGAGATGGGGAAGCAGGACATTAAATCAACTGGTAACCCCAAATAATTTTCTATGGTGTATGTTGTCCATACACATTCTACATCACTGCCATCATCCCTGGCTTTCACTCATGCTGTCTCAAGGTTGCATGAATGGTAAATGCTTTTTAAATGCCGAATTGATATGGTCTTATGACATTAGTTAGGATTTTGATCGACTACTTTCACAGTAATTCAATTATGATATGGCAAGGTGTTTAACAAACAACCAGGAAGTCTCTGCAAATTCAACCTCCAGCTGGACAACTCTACTTTGAGGTCCACCTCCACTTCCAGATTAACACCTCCAAACACTGCACTCAATATCTCCCTCCAATAACAAGCTCCATCAACAACTGTAAAAACAGCAACCAGAATCTTTCTTCCTTCTCTTGTGTTTCTCATCTCTGTGAACTGTACTACATCCACTGAATTCCCCAAACCAGCAACCTGGAGGTCAGGCTGGATTTGCTTGAGGGTATGAGGAGAAGCAGCAACAATTGCTAAATCCTAATCATTCTTAGCACCTTAATCTCTTGTAATCTGTATATTTCCCTCCATATTCATGGCCATCAGCTAATCCAGGAATCTATCAATAACTCTCTGGGATCCTGTGCCAGCCTCTTAAATCCCTCACTCTCCACCGTGTGGCCGGGGTAACCATTACCAACTGCAAATCCAGACACATACATCCTCTGTTTACAAACCTTTCATTTGACACCTACTGATCCTAGAACAAAATCGAAACTCCCTAATGGTGTATTGGAATCCTCAAGATCTGGCCCTTGTTTATTTTCCAGGCTCATTTCTTATTATTCCCCCTCTATACTCTGTGCTCCAGAAACAAGGATTATTTGCAGTTCCATGACCACACCATTCTACTTTCCCTCTTATCCATGCTCTCTCATATATTTTCCACTTTGGATGCTTCCAATCCATCTTTCCCTAGCCTTCTTCATTTTGTTGGAGTTCCAGTTTAAGAATCATTTTCTCCAGGAATCTTCCCTTTGCGGGCTGGTTAGGTGCCTCTGCCAGCTGTTCGCCATGCCCCACGTGCTTACCCACTGTAGCACCCTTCATGCACTATCCTCACAGTCACCCCCATGGAACTGCATAAGAGCCCAAGGCTCAGGAGTGTGATGAGTTCAGGGCCGGCCCAACCTGCTGTGGTTCTGGGGAGACTGATCTACTTGGTGGCTCCTCCACTTCCTCCAACACGCACTCTCATTCAGTTCTGTGTATTTTCACTGAAGGCTCCCCGGAGAAACAGACTGACATCATCATCGCAGCCACCAGGCACAAAAATCTAAGATTTTATGACTACAAAGGACAATACAGTGCCCTTTAGCCACAGAGACAGCATGCCCCAAAGCCTCAATTGAAAAGTATTTCATGGGGAGGGAAAATAATCTTCTGGCTTGAATAGAGATATCTGCTTTGTCAGAGATTCCTTAGCCTATTACGTTTGGACATTTTCCAAACTGTGTGCTAACACAGTCCTAGAAGTTTCTCTGGATGAGAGACAGGCATTTATAGTCAGAACTTGGAACAGCTTTCTCCTCGATGCTCTGAGGGAGCATCTTTCTTGACCACAGTACCTCTCCCGAACTGACTCTGGCCTGGTCAGATTTGAGGGGGCTCTGAGTAGTGACCTGTGAATGAGGCTAGACTATATGTGCTTTTATACCACTACATCCAATAACTGACTTTAAAAAAAAATACGAACCATGCACAGATGTTAAGTAATTGTTATCTTTTGCTAGCTAAGGGAAATCATACACTTCTCTTTGTTTTTTTGTTTCTGGGACTCAGAATCATGAACCACAGAGTTTGCAAACAGATCTGATTTTTATGTGATATTTTGTGGCTTTAAGTAATTTAAATCAACTAAAGCTACTGATGTTGTGTAAAACTTTTTTTAAATAAAGGAGTAAAAGGGGGACAGAGGAAGCCATCACTGATTCATTGTAAACATTTCTTTTTCCCAGATCATCCTCAGCTCACGTAGAACTTTTTCCTAAACACATCTTTCCCTACGGCCATCCTTGCTCTCTATTTTCATGAATCATCAGGCCAGCAAACACTGCAGCTAAGTTGTAAAAATGTGCATTGGTTCCATCCAAACTTACCTGTTCATTTTCTCCTTTTTTTTTTTTTTTTTAAATTTAACTCTACCATTTTAAATCTTTTTAATTCCAGACCACGATCAGACAAGTTTTTCCTATGGTTTATGCACTCATGCAACCAATAGTTTTTGAGTGCCTACTATATATGCTGGACTCTTTCCTGGATACCAGTTTTACAGAAGTGAATGAAAGAAAACAAAAGAAAAATCCCAGCCTTCACAGAGCGTGTGTCATAATGGGTGAGTCACCCAACACGAAAGATCAATAAAATATGTGCCAAGTTGCACATGGTAAGTCTAAGGATTGAGTTTGACTTCATAAAGCAGGGAAATTATAGAAGTGTTGGGGAAGCATGTGCAATTTTAGAGAGAGGAACTTTCTCATTAATTTGGAGGATGTTTTAAAAGCTGTGAATGAGGTTGGTCTGAAATGTCCCTTTGGTTTAAATTTGAACAACAGATTTGCAAATAAATCAATACCACACACAAGACAATAAAGGAGCTATTATATCTATTTCGGAAAAACACTCTTATCACTCTTGGAAGCTGCTTATAACCATGTCCTATATTCATGTAAAGGGAAGTTGCTTTAACTATTCTAAAAGGCATGACTGTATTATGAATGAACTGGGACGACATTATGCATTATACTTGAATGTAATCACCCATATGTAAAAAACTATGCAACTCACATCTTTTCAGCACACAAGCCCACTTTTAGTCTTAATTAGTGACATTTTACTGTGTTACATCTCAGCTTGACTTAACTGCAAATTATGCAACAAGGTACAAATAAGGGAAGGTAAGAATACATCAAGAAACCTAAATACAAATATCACATTATTTAGAATCAAATTAAATACACACAACAAAAACTCCGCAACATGGGAGGGTGAAGAAAATGAAAACATTTCCAAAGGTATTTATTGAGAAATAGTAAAGATGTACATATTTTTACAAGCTTTTAATATTAATTTACATTTCTTTAAATTATGTAGGCCCCGATAATCTACACTTTACTAATACATAACAGAAACCCTTGACTTTGACTGTGAGATTTCCACAACGCTACCATAGTTGGGAGTCAAAATGCAACTTTGGCTCATGATGCTTGAGTTTGTTTTCAAAAGAAATACTAAATGCCATATTCACTGAGAATTAGGCTTATCATAGACAAATGTGCTCTAAAAAAACACCAACTTCATACTGGAGCATGCTGTTGACACTTTTGAACCTTAGCTCACCAGAATCTAGGGAGAAGACATTTTAAAAGAGTTATTACCTACTTTTTTGCACAAACTGCATGATTCTAAAATATGTTTTTGCCTCTGAATTTGATTTACCCATTTTTGCAGGGGTATAGAGACTTCTCCTGTATGCTCTGATAGTGGAGCCAGGACATCTGTTTCGACATTTTTCTGATGCAACACCAGGTGGGTGCCTTCCTAGCAACAGACCAAGTTTGTCCGTACAGTAGCTGAAAACCCATTTTAGTTACAGAACATTTTTCAAACTGTTTTACAATAAGGCACAATATACTATGACGACAGAATGTGGGAACTGCCAGGGGCTGGGTTTTTGTCGGTTGGTTGATTTTTGGTTTCTGAGATGAGAAAGGAAGAGGATCTTCTGCTCCTAAGGTGGGAAAGGAAGATTTCTAGTTCCGCATGCTCAAAGTGGCGTGACAAGCTGGGGCGTCAGCTCACTGGCCTGCACCATTGTTGTGCCAGACGAGCTGTTCCCTGTCAACCTAGCCTTTAGGTGTCATGCTGGCAGCCTCTTCTGAACACAGAATCTGAGAAGACATGTGTGCAGAAGTGCACTGGGTGACGCAGTCTGTGGCCCTCCTCCCTGCCCTGTGAAGGGCCCCTCTACACGCGCAGGTGTAGCAGCTTGAGAAGCCCTGCTTGTTTGATATGAAAAGGAACTAAACATTTAGATGTAAAGCCACAATTCTGTCATTGAAAGAAACTGACTACGCAAAGATAATTCTGTTTTATTCACAGTAATAAATATTTCAGGTTTTAGTGCACAAAATAATTAAGTACTGATAATCAATGCAGCTCTTTAGTTATTTTTAACTGCTATTTTCATGCTAAAGGCCAACAGAAGATTTATTGTTATTATTATTCACATTATTAAAAGTATTCCAACCTTAACTTGTCTGCAACAGTGCTTGGGGCAGAGGTAGCCAAAAGCTACAAAATTTAAAGACTCAGTTTCAGGTTTGTGTGATGAAATCACAATCTCAGAATCTGCCGCATTGGATTTCAGTCTCTTTCTGCCCAACGTAAACGTGGCCTTAGCATTCGGTAAAGACACACAGGTTTGTAGCCTGGAAAAGAAAAATCACACTTCCATAGTGAATGCTGTGATCAGTGTGATTTTCTGCGAGCCACAGACGCCTCAGCCGACGAGCCATCCCCGACCGGCCTCCGGTTAGGGGCGCTGCCTCGAGCTGGACTCCAGGTTCCACATTACGACATTTTAAACACAGAGCTGCAGGTGCAGACACCATTAAAACACTCCTAGATCTTAAAGTCTTAAATGTCCACAGGGGAAATCATGTCACACAAAATGACGGGAGAATCTGTATCGTGTTCCTAACATGGGCCACACACCACGCAAAAAAAGCCATGCCAACCCAACGATGACAGGTTCTCCTCGTGACGGATGCGGTCCATTGTACAGTAACAGGACAGGCAGACCCGAAGGTGCGCAGGTCTGCAATGGAGAGAGATTGGATTGATGTGTTCAGACGGAGAACCAGGTTCCATTTCACTGTTGTAATTCAGTAATGCTGCCAAGATCTGGCTCACTTGCTAATTTATTTTATGATGATATTCTAGGTAAAATTCTCATTGATTCACTTCTTTCCCTAGAAGCCATCTGGAGCATCTGCCTTCCACTACTGACAATATTTCACTTTCACAATGGCATTGGGAATAAATGCACTTAGCTTTATTTTAAGCCATGTTCACTCAAGGTGAATTTTAAGCCAAGTTCATGGCCCATTCTAAGGAAGTTTGGGTGATATTTGCTTATGATTTCCACGAGCATGTTTTACTCTATGCAACTTACACATATCAAAAAGTTAACCCCAAACAGTGCAAGTTGTCATGAATATGGCTCTTAGTTTTCTCCAGTAAAACTGTAGAAAGGGTACTCGAGACTTCAACATACGTTTCACTTTCAAAGTAAAGGTCCCACAGTCTTTCCCAAACCTTCTGCTCATGGTTAGAGGCACAAATAGTTGCCTCATACAATTATTGGAATTATTAAGAACCCAAATAAAACACAAGCTTTCCTTTATTAATATTGTTTTTTTTTACTGCAACAAACACTCAGTTTCTGGCTGATGCAGTATTTAAGCTTTGATAGCTTGAATTTTAAATTTGGTCATATTAAGAATGATCACAAAGGTTTTTGTTTTTCATTATCTACAGAGATTTTAACCAAAGTTACATTGTAACACACAAACGCTGTCTTGTCTTTAAGGCACAACACATCAATATGAACATTCTGTTTGCCAAACTTAAAAAAGAGACAATATTAGATTCCCATGTCCCCCCCACTTCCCTCCCCAACAAATGAAAGAAAAATTGCATCCACTTTCAAAATCAGCTGCTAATAAAGTCACAGTAAATTATTTTCATCAATAATTTACACAAATTACAGGTCTAGACAGGATTGTCCTTATACAGTCTGAGTGCATTCCAATTCAGATTTTCTGGGCTAGGTAGGCTAAAGTCAGATTCAAACCTCAGGGCTGAGATCTCCCATGTTGAGGAATGTTGAACACCACCTTGTCAGACGGCGTGCGTCTTGGTGTTTTGCCAGGGTAAGAGTTCTTTGCCAAAGCTGTTAATTCCAGTTAGGGCTCATTTGGTGTGTACCAGCAACCTCCACAGATTTGTTTTTTTTAAACCATTAAAGTGTTGTAAATAAGACCATAGAGCTTCTTTTCTGTAGCACTAAAGTTTAATTCCGTGCAGCAATCTGAATTCTTCCTTCTGGAATTTTCATTCCAAATATGATTTCATCCTTTAAGACAATTTATATGTGTAAAGCCAGAGGCATTGAATCACACATAACAATTCAGTGTACTTGAAATATAAAAAAACGGATCTCCGGCTAGAGAAAACAGTTACAAATACTCTAATTCCAGTGCTTGATGTAGAGCCAAGAGGTCTGAGTGACTTGATATCCTCCAAAAGGGCATGTTGTGCTGTGTGGTTAAGAGAGGGAGGGATGGGAGAGAGAAGGGGGGAATGGAGAGAGATCACAACGATTGTCTCACAGAAGCAGCGGTACAGAGGAGGTGCGGCTCACCCAAGTTCAAGGCAGGGACGCTCACGTTTGAAGGCATGGTAGCACCAATGTGGTATTGTCAAAACAAGAGAGAAATAGATCTGAACTGGATTTTAATGATAATAAAGGCAAATATTGAGATTTCTTAATTAGTTTAATATTTATTCTGGAAAGCATCATTACCACCATCAGCATCTGGGAAAGCAAGGTGTGCACCAAAATCCTGCATGGCTGATGGAAAGCAAATTTTAATCACTACATCACTCCTTAAGGTCTATCTCTCAGTTAAAAATAAAACTGAAAAATGATAACTTTCCTAAGTCCAAGGCTTTTTGTCTATTTGAGAGGAAGAGGGTGAATTCCTTTCAATGTAAAAAATAATTTGAAGCTGGACCAAATAAGGAAGAAAAAATGTGGGGACGATCAACTTTCTTGTCCAGGGTAAGTCATCACTTAAGCCAGGAGAGTCCATCTGATTTATGTCACTGGTGTGGGATCGACTGAAAGCACTCACTCCAGCACCCTTTCTCAGTAGGGGAGATACCACCCCCAAGAGGACAGAAACGGATTCTTGTGGGGGAAAAATTCTTAGACATTATAATGGTTTGTGGTTCTCCAAAGATATACCAGTATACGGTATATGCACTGTATTAAAATTTCATGTAAGGGTGTTATTAGGGAAAAAAATGTCTAAAAATACTCCATTGTGGACGATAATGAAAAAAGAAATAATACACTACAGCAATTAAGAAAACCAAAGCATTATTTGTAAGTTTGGGCTGTATGACATCTTATAGAATATATATATATATATATATATATATATATATATATGGAATATATATTCATATGTATAATGCAAACACACATATATATATAACATGGAAAAGACATTTTATTATAAAAATTAATCATTAAAATAATCACTATTGTTAAATAATTCTTTGCAGTCCAATATGGTAGCCACTAGCCCCATGTGGCTATTGAGCACTTGAAATGTGGCAAGTCCAGTTCAAAATATATACTGAATTTCAAAGATTTAAAATGTGAAAAAAAAACAGTAAACATCACATTAATAATTTTTATATTTATTAGGTGTTGAAACAATACTATTTTGAGTATTTTGGGTTAAAATATATTACTAAAATTAATTCTACCTGTCTCTTTTTACTTGTTTTTTAACATGGCTTCCAGAAAATTTAAAATTACAAATATGGCTCGCATTATGTATTTCTACAGGGGAGAGCAGTTATATGTTATTCTGAAACTTTGAAATTTCTTCTAAGTTTACAAAACAAGCTATGTTTTTAGGTCAAATGAAAGCACAGAAATTCACCTAAAAGTAACATTTTTTTCATTCAGCTCAGATCTATTTGTATTAACAAACTAGTACTTTATATTTCTGCACATGCGATTTTACAGCTACATCCAAAGAAAAGCATGCATTCTGAGAAACCAACCACCTATGTTTCAAAATAGAATTACAAGCCTCACTCACCATCACCGAAACTGTACCTACACAAACAACCATTTGGAAACAGCATTCTGATGAGGTTCCTACCCATTTGGAGTCATGCTTTTTCCCTCCTGAAGTTTTAGGTGTAAAGCAGAAGGTGTAACAACTGGTACACTGAGTCTGGTTTTCACACCACGGATAACTGGGGAGGACTTGATAAGTTTTAATTTTCAAAGGCATACACTGCTTCTGGTTTGGAAAAGTGGATTTTATTATCCCTGACCTAGATATGTGTGATTTTCACATAGGCTAAAAGACATATAAAATGTTTGGGGCAGTGGTTGCATCGACTGCTATCTGTTGTGTGTAATTATGGTGCCAATATGAAAAACTGAAACAACATGACTCAGGACATTGACAAACTCCAGAAGATCTTTCAGTTGTGTGCAACTGGAAGGACTTCAAGTAGCAGTCAGCAATGGAAGTCGTATTTCTTGAGGCTCCATCCCTGACCTCATGCAGAACGTCCTTGGGGCCAGTGTGTCAGTGTTGGCCACTGACGCTGCGAATTGAGACCGAGGTGCTCCGTGGGAGGCAGAGCCAGCACCAACTCTCTCAACGTTATGGAAAATTTCAAGTATGGCTTCCAGTACTTCACCAAACCTTCTAAAATGGAAGCTCTTTCTCTTTCTCCATTTTGCATAATTTAAATTGACTACCAACATAAATCATTTCCTTTATCTTTCTATTATAGCTATAAAATTTTCTAAGAAACTGTTTATCTTTTTTTTTTTTTAGAAAACAGAAATCAGGTAAACACTCTAGTGCATGCAAGTGTTTAGTGAAAGCTTTATCAGATGATGATTTGACATCTTCTCGGGATAATATAATAAGACGACATTTTTTTCTAGGTAAAACAATAAAAGCTGATATGTCATTGTTTAAAAGTACTAATTCATCACTTTGCTTTGTTTTATCAACTATATCACTTTTATTCTGGCTAGATGATATTCTGCCGTCACTCAGTGAAGGAAGCTGTAGATCTCAGTGTTGGGTTGACTGACAGTCTGGTGTCTGGGGCCAATAATGATATCACTCCTCTTTTGATCTTGGACCAACATTTAATGGTTTTCAACTGTCTTGATTTCTTCTTCAGAAATACGGGCCAGATGAGGCTTATTTAAATACCTCTGGCCTATGAGATCCTCTGAATATATGCAAAGCCAGCTGCTTGTCTTCAATCAAGTACCAGTGGCTCACCAAAGCAGACAGCACTCTTCGAGGAGACGTGAAGCATGCTGCCTCTAAGTCTCTATGACAAGTTGGCACAAAAGGATCTGAATAATACAACTCATTCCAATAGCATTTATTAAATTCTCCAGCAGCAGCTCTTCCTTCAGCTATTCAGTCTACCCTCAGCAGTCACCATCAGGGAGCACACTTGCCACCGGGGAGTCACAGGGACCATCCGGCACAGAGGATGGATGAGGGAAAGGGTGAGAACTGAGCCACTCGCATGATTTTCTATGGAGCTCATTAAATTTCTTTACCTTGTAAAATTTCATGTGCTTAAAAATGATTATGTTCCCCATCTTTCTTACACAGCACGACATCTGTGTGTTTTACACACACACATGTGTAAATATAACTAAATTTTCCTATCAAATTTCAGGCAAAAAATGCTAGACTCCAAATGGTTTATTTGAATGTAGGCATTGACCTTCTCATGCTCTTACTGCTTTGCATCTACAAACTGAAATCATCTGTCAAGCTGCCATCGGGCCAAACTACAGGAATGCAAACACAAAAGCTTGCATTAGAAGGATCACACCAACATTGTTGGAGACAGGTTACCTTTTTTGCTGCCTGTTCTTCTTCTACACCATCCCCAATTACAACATATACTACTTTTCTGCCAAACCTTTGCATTATTCGTTCAAAGCAACTTTCTTTTCCTGGAAGATAAACAAGATAAAGTTGAGAGTGAAGTTACCTGGTTGGCGGCATGCTCCTCATCTCGGCCGTCTCCAATCACAACATAAGTTATGTTAGTGCCAAATCGGGACACTATACGCTCAAAACAGCTTTCCTTGCCTGAAAAACAATGCACTGCTTATTCTTCCAGCCACTGCACTCATTAACCTGAAGATTCATAAAGTGTTCGGTTAATTTCTCTTGAACATCAATCACTTCAGCTAGCTCACCACCTCTGGGTTTATGAAACCAACCAATACGCCTGAATAATATAAGTCTTTATGTGAGACAGATTATTACACAAACGTGTTTCACACTCCAAAAAAGTCAGTAAGGTGAAGCATTTGACCCAGAGGAATTGTTAATATCTTTTACTCCACCCAGAGAGTATCGGAACAACTTTACAAGCAACACGAAGTTTTAACATTTATGCGTTTAATTCTATCAATTTTTTCTAGTTTATTTTAAGTAGTATAGACAAGTCAGCTAAAAATATTATTGTGAAAAATTGAAGGTTCATCTATAAGGAAAGAGGAAATACTGAGACGTGGATTTACTTTGACAAACAACGCCCTTCTTCAAGGAGCTGGGAGCTAGTGTGCTCAGATTAATTGGACTCAGGGTGCTGTCGCATTGGGCCACTGAACTGGTGACACAAGTATCCTCCGAGCGCACTGCAGGAATAACACCGAGGTATTTCTACGTGTTCTTCGTGTTTACAACATTGGCACTGCTCTCTGAATTTCATTCCCAGAATTTTCATGCCATTATGGTTACTTCTGCATTTTTTCTTAATCTGATAGTTCAGAACTCCAGAAAATACTAGCTTAAAGGGAAAAATAAAAATGATTTTTTTTCAGATTAAATGTAAAGAAAAATTTGGCCAATAAAAAAGAATATTGTCCTCACTAGAAGAAATGTTTTTGCTGGTACAAAATTCTTTGATTCGTCAAAAAGTAAAGTTGAGTTTGATACATTAATCCTGCTAGCATAAATACATACATTTGTGTGAAAAATGAGTGGGATTGGTACTGGGGCTCTGAATTGTACAGCTTACGGCAGTGTGGCACTTACTCTATGAAAGCGTGGCTCTCTTTAACTCCACTCCTGAAACAGCTGCAACTGGGGGCTCTTTTTGCCTGTGCCAATAGCAAAACTCCGCAAGGCCCAGGGCAGGTTATTTCTGGTAGGGGATTTTAGGATTTTGAACTCTTGTCAAGGATCCAGGGCATAAGTTTGTTGACCTTCAGAGCACATCAGACAATCTGTTTCCCCAGGCATTTCCTTGATGGACAGAGGACTACGGGAGCTGTTTTCTTTTAACTCTTTCAAGATGGCAGACGTTGGTGAAGTTTTGTTTTTGAAAGTTTATTAGAAGTCTTAGTCTGTGAAAGGCACTTAAAGTCAAAGATGGCTCCACAGATAGACATTATCCAAATAAATAAGGTTGTAGTTCTTTGATTGCTACTGAACATTTTTGGAAATGTGGATTTCCAACCATTCGTGTTATGAATGTTCCACTTATGTTTTCTGATTCATAAAATTCTTTATTTTTTTCTGTAATTAAGGAAACTAGTTCAATCCATCTGTCACTCTCCTATAATGCCAAAATAGCATTTTTATCTTAGATCTAGATTATTGCATATGCAAGGGTGCACTACTATATAACTTACTAATTAAAATGTTAAATACCATGGCTAGAGATATTGTCTATTATTTAAATAATGTGCCATAATGAAATATGAATATAAATATATATGAATATATATATAAAAAGTCAGAACTATCCAGATACTGAGCTCAGAATTTCACAGGGCAACAGTTTTTATAAAATTTGCACATGTACAACGAGTTACATGGGACTTTGTTATTAAGCTCTATTTAAATCTGCTTGATATTCTAATAGCAAAATTGATGAAAGACAGAATCATGCAGAGACACACATTAAGAAAATCCCCCAAAACACAGGTATAAACAGAGTTAGAAATAATTTTCTTACCTATTTTAGTTGCACTGTAAATATTCTCAATGGGGAAAGCACCTCCTAAACTATAGAGCAGAACCTTCGCGAGTGCTGGGATCAGCTGGGTTGTGGTTACCAAGACATTTACGCAGTTACTCCTAAGACAGGGAGGAAATATGCATGTTTGTTTTCTAATACTAAATAACTACTAATGGTACAGATTTTAAATTGTCACTGTGGTCTCTCAATGCCATCATAAATGGCCCCTGATAATCTAACCTTTCACTATTCAACAGTTACTTGTGGAGGGCCTAATACGTGGCAGGCACCATGACCAGAAGATTCATGAAGTGTTCAGTTAATTTCTCTTGAACATCAATCACTTAAACTAGCTCACTACCTCTGGGTTTCTGAAATCAACCCCAAATGGGCCAAGTGGAAGAAAATGGGCAAAAAGAAGTCGTGGATGAATGAATTTTTGTCCCTGCCCCAAATCATAAGATAGATAATGAGACAGACAAGAAAAGAGATACCCGCAATCTGAATGTGTTCTATACTCAAGATCTCCTCAGGTCCCCGGGGAACTGCAGGGAAGAAGACCTACCTCAGCCAGCAGCAACCATGGGAAGGGTATCAGAGGGGGCCAGCCTAGCTGTAAGTTTACAAGTATCCAGATCAGGTATTTTTTAGAGAGATAGGATTCCAGGTCCCAGGGTTCTCAGAACCTGGGAAAGTAGAGGACATAGGCAGAAAGAAGGTAATGGGTGGGTAAAAAGAGTTTTTGGATTTTGTGCATGAAACAATCCAGAGAGTCCCAGTCAAGGGGCTGACAGATGTGGATCCCGAAGAAGTAAAATGAAGAGGATCCTTATTTAGTACAGAAGGGATTGAATCCATGAATCTCCTCCTCAATGACAACAAAGGGCATACTGCATTTAATGGGCCCAGTTTTAACCTGTCCACAAAGGCCCCACCCTTTGAGAGTGAGAATCTCCCATTCTGCAATTTACAACTGTTTCTTCCAAGGGAACCTTAGGGGGAAATAAAGGAAGCACCAAGAGAGTGGCATTGTGAGGCAGAGATCTGGAGAGAATGGATGGTGGTCCTTCCTTCTGGATTATGGGGAAATGGAGCCATCCCGCCTTGAGGGGCTCAAACCACACCCGTAAAATTGAAAATCAGAAGGCACGTAGCTATGGACATTTCTCTGTTGGATGTTTTGTATCACAAGCCTTTAATACATATTTGTAAGGGCCTATAAAATATTCTCTAGCATTTTCTAGATTGATTTGCAGAAACGTAGTTGCAATGGCAACTTAGCAGAACAAGCTGAGTGCTAACTTTTCATGGGTACGTATAGCTCAGCCCCAAGTTCACTTAAAACTATGCTTCTATTCTTTAGAAATATCATGTGTAATGAAAACTATAATTTATTCAAAAACAATGATAAAACCTTTATAATTATAGCCTTTTAAAACACTTTCATTTCTAAGCTATCTCCACAGACACCCGATTTTGTAATAGGAGCTCTGACTCCTGGAAGGAAATGGTGATGTCATCAGCTTCTCTGGAATAAAGAAACAGAGACTTCCAGAGGCAAAAGTTTAATAAAGATCATCAATATAATCCTTAATTTTACTGATGAGGAAATAAAGACCTAGAAAGTAACTTGCCTATTATCAGAGAGAAACTCCCCAAATAATGGCAGATTATTAAGAATAATACACAAACGCATTTACTATACAGTGATATTTAAAGTTCTACATAATATTTTGTCAAAACAAGAAGCTATTCAATGTCACATATAGATGAGAGTTACAGAATGAAAACATGGTGGAATAAAATAAAGTACAGGCTTTTTAAGTTTAGAGATGTGGTTTTGAAATCTAGCTTCACCACTTACACTGTGTGATATCTGGAATTACATCATTTTTCTTTTGATTACAAACATTGCATATTTTTATAAATTGCATATATATAAATTAAAAACATTGCAAATATTTATAGCTAATTTATAATACACTGTAATTATTAATTACAAACACTGTATATATTTATAAATTGCACACATACATTTGTAAAATATAGACACATATAAAGAAGAAAATGAAAAGCAACACTTATTTAACCATCCAGGGATGGTAACTACTCTCCCCATTTTGTCTATTTACTTTCAGAGTTTCTGTTTGCATATAGATTTTTTTTTCCCATTAGGATCATGTTATAAATATAATTTTGTAATCTACTTTTTTCATTTGTTTATATCATGAGCCTCTTCACCGATGTCGTGTTGTCTATTATTACCCCATCTCCCAACAAAACATAATGTGTGCAAACCACACTATCACGCGGCCACACCATCATTTTTTAAAGTTAAGCTTAGTCACTTGGATGGTTTTTGATTTCTCAATCTTATAAATAATGCTACTTTATATGTAAATTTTTTCCTACACATTTGATTATGTCCTTTGACTATATTCATGGCAGAGGAATTAGAGTCAGAGGGTACAAATTTTGCTAAAGGCTCTGATACATAATCCAGCAATGTTTTGTAAAAGCGTCTGTTTTTCTGATACCCGGGACAGGGTGTGAAAATTACCAATGTGGTAATACATGTGGATAACTTAGCAACCTTCATGGTACTTAAATCTTCAGTGTGTAATGGCTTATTTTTTTCCTTCCTTTCTTGTTGGACCTTTATTTCTTAAAATCACATAGCCATGTAGTTGCTTTAAGCCATGTGCTTAATAATTATCTAATTAAAATATATTATTGATAACATATAATCTATATAATAATGTAATCATCTTTGGTTTTTAACTATCTAGGGGACCTCTTCTAGAAATGATGCAAGCTTTTGGCCTCCTCCCCAAGGAAATGCACATTCCACTACATTTTACACACAATTTCCGGGTCTCAGGAGTCCCCACATCCCAGCTTCCTTGACCTTTGGTCTCCATGTCACCAGTCACAGAGATGACGAGCCAGCAGGTCCCATTGTAAGCAGTGTTAATTGTTAGACAAATCTTCCTTACACGGAGCCAGAACCTCCTTTCCAAGGATTCCTACTATCGGTCCTAATTCTCTCCTTTACAGGCACAGAGAGAAATGCAATTTATTTCCAGCCTAACATCTCAAACAGCTGAAATCGGTAATCTTCTTCCACACACGACTTCTTCAGACTAACCTCCTTGGTTCCTCCCTCCAACTGTTCCTTTTATGAGGTTTCCACAGGCTAAACCCTTATGGCCACATTGCTGCACATAAGATGCTTCAACTATGTCACAGCCCCTGTTGGAATGTGGTGCCCAGAACCGAACAAAGGACTCTGCTCTGGCTTCCCCAGCCTGACCCAGGAAGCTACTGCCCCCACCTCCCCACGTAGACCTTCTGCATCACTGCAGTTACTGGTCATGCCACACCGCGAGAAGCCACGTGCAGGATGTGACACACACCTGTTTACTTCCATGTTCTGAATACTGGACTCTCCTTTTCTCCTGCCAAGGTTTTTTCTGTATCCTGATTCAATCAGCCAAAGTATCTCTTTCTCTGAATTTTGTGTTACCCACAAATTTGCTAAGCATGCTTTTATTTATTCATCTAACTTGGAAATAAAACTAAAGAATACGATAGCACAAATATTCAACCCCACCCTATTAGCTATCACTTTGCAGATTTATATTATTTTATGAATTAGCATTTATGGCACGTGGTGTTCCAAGTCTATTCAATTCTATTATCTACGCTAATAAGTCAGTATGTCACTGTTTAGTTCAAGCAACACAAAGGTTTCAAGCTTTTCAGGAGCTTTCTCTTGCTTTTTTGATGCATTTAAATTATATATATTATCTATAATGGCCTAAAAGACTTAAAAACATGACCGTTTGTATAAACAGTATTGTTTTGTTTTTGCCATCATCTCCTGTACTTTGCCACCAAAAGTCAGAGAGCTGACTTTTTTTGTTGTTGCATTAGAAGTCATATGAGCTTCCTGTGGGGATGATCAGTGGTCACGAGGAGAGAAGGGTAGAGAGATGGGGTCTCCCGGTTACTCTGGGAAGCAGCAACCCACATCCTCCACCCCAAAACACGCAAGTGCACACACACACACACACACACACACAGATCGAAAATCACTGGGCTCAGTGAATTCTTAGGTCCCTTCAAACTCTAAAATCATCCAGGAACTAAAACATTTTTATATATGTTGTGCTGTGAGAACAACATCTTCAGTATAACGAATAGAGGGCCTGCGGCAGCACTGCTTACCTGGTACTAATAATTGATAAAGACTTGAGTGCATTTGTCAGCCAGGAGTCCGTGAGGCCTTCGATCTCCGCCCTCAGCTGCAGCCATGCATCTCTCTTGGCAGGGCCAAGGAGTCCTGGAACACCAAAACCAGGCAGAGTCAAGAGGTGACCATTTTTTAGGAATACCTAGTTTGGTCCCCCTTCTGTCTAGTATGGATAATGTTTATTCCAGTCCCTATCAGAAATGGAGAGAGAGATTGATTTATGTCAGTTCTGATCCTTCAATTCAGGACTATCCATTCATTCATTCAACAAACATTTATTGAACAACTTGTGGAGTTCACGTATGGGCCCAAAACTGGGGACATAACAGTAAAAAAGCAGGTCAGTCTTTGCCCCCCCGAACCTAGAATCTGGCACAGTGGACGCCAATCATCCCAATCATCCCACCCCAAGACTGTGATGCAACAAGTCTGGAGGAGAAGGCAGTCTACCAGCCTAGGGATACAGACTTCAAATGATTTGGCTGCCTGAAAATGTTTAGTTTCTTAATAATCACAATCATTACCACTTTGAAACAGTAATAATGGCATTATCACATATAGCTATTAGAACGTTTCTAATATTAATGCGAAAGCCATTACAGATTATTTTATAAAAAGAAGTTAAGAATTGTGTTTAAAAATCCTGAAGTGTGACAGTTATAGACAATAGTTGAAAATTATATTAGTGTTATGATGAAAAAAGAAGCACACATGCTAATATTTTGTTTAAGCCCTTGCTTTTATGATAAAACAAGATCATGTAAATCCATTAAAAAGGAAAGTTTCTCATTTAAATCACCTTTCAGACTATGGGGAGCACATATTTTTGTGTCACATTTGTAAATCAAGATTTATAGTTTCTAGCAAGTCTTATTTGTCTTTATTTCAATAAAGAGATGCTAACGTATCAAAGAAAATGGACTCCCACGTCATTGATTAAATTTTTTAAGATGTATGATTATTTATTAATCTTGTTAATTTTTAAATAATTTAAATAAAACCCTTCAAGAGGGAAATAATGACATACTCGAATGATAAATTTAATTCAGATTTCCCAAAGGATATTTATTTTAAAGTTAAACATACTACTCACAATTGACTTCAAATAGACTATTTATTTGATTTTATAAAAGTGTCTTGTATAGAGTATTAGAGTGAATGAGGAAATCCGAGTTACCCTCTAGAACCCCAGGCGGGTCAGTAGCCTGCAGAGGCCTCTTGCTCATTTGGAAGTGAAGGTCTTCCGTATCTAAGCTCCTTTTTGGTTCTGACATTATTATTATTGTCTATGGTTCTACATGTTTTCGTTCTCTTGTTATTCAGTATCTATTGATCTTCTATGATGTGCTCAAGGCTAGTGAGGCACCTGTTCACAAGGTGAACAGACACACAGCCCGCCCTCACGAGCTGTATGGCTGTGTGTAATACTATAGATGAAAATTTACTACATTGTATCTCATGACATATACATGAATATGTACAGTATGCACACGTATCTTTATCTGTATCATCCCATTTTAGATTCTGGCTTATGCTCCTCAATCAGCCTTCATTTTTTTTAAAAAGAGAAACAGGGCTGGCCCAGTGGCATAGTGGTTAAGTTCACACACTCTGCTTTAGCGGCCCGGGGTTCACAGGTTCGAATCCCGGGCATGGACCTGCACACCGCTCATCAAGCCATGCTGTGGCAGTGCCCCATATACAAAACAGAGGAAGGTGGGCACAGATGTTAGCTCAGAGCCAATCTTCCTCAGCAAAAAGAGGAAGACTGGCAACAGATGTTAGCTCAGGGCCAGTCTTCCTCACCGAAAAAATAAATAAATAAAAAAGAGAAACGAACCAACCAACCCTGGGAGAAGAATCTTATGTGACCTCATAACTAATCTTAGGATCTTCTTGACCTAAAATTGATCCTAATAATAGAGATCATCAAGGTTTATCGTATCAAGAAGCATCAAGGATCTTAGTTTTGATATCACAGGTTTTGAAATCACCTGTAATAAATGGATGAGTATAAAATGGTTTAGATATTAACTACAAAGTATTTGAACTGTTAAAAACCATGATAATCATAATTTATACTATACAAGGAAAAGATATACTGTCGGGCAACATGCAATTTTTAAAAGGATAAAATAGACTTGTTGAAAGTCTTTGAAATGACATAAAGCACTGTTTATTTTTATTTCTGATAGGATTCCAGAAAGGCCATAATTGCTAACAACTCTGCTTCAATGACGGTGCTCCTGTCTGTAGACAGCTCCTCTCCCCACTGCCTTGATCCATTCCTCTGTCTGGTTTTCACGGAGAGCGTCCAAGTACCAGCTGAAGATGGATAAACTAAATGCCCTGCTGTCAACTTGACCAAACATCTGGGCAGAAGGATGTCCCAATTCTTTTGACCGAGCTGCACGTTTTATTCCGCAGTTAGATTTTTTTTTCCCCACTTACTCTAAGAAACTTAAAATTCTGGCTCAAGGTTATTCAGCATGAGCTCTTGGTAATTTATCTTACAGTAGGACAGTCTCCAACAGGAACATGGAACTACAGTTCAAATTCTCCCTCTACCCATGGTGCCTTATTAGATTTAAAAAGCCACACATACCTCCGACATTGTTCTTGTAGGTGTTGTATAATTCTTTTACTCTTCTATAACGAAAAGCCAACTTCCTCATCCAGTCAACCCCTCCTCTTACACCTGTTGGCAAACAAAGGTTTGCACTACTTGCAGCTGCATGGAAGCCATCAGTTGCAAAACTGTAGGTACTGCAACACCCAAAATACATTAAAAAGAAATAAAAGAAATAATTACATGTGCAAAACTCCATAGCTGAATTTCTGTAGGAAACAGCATACTGAAAGGCAGGGCTTACCTTAAATCCTGCCCATTATCATCAGAGGAGACATCATCTATATGAACTTGATCACACTCCTGTTAAAAACATTGGAAAAGTTATTCATTTTTCAAATGACGTTTGTCACCATGTGTGAAGATTTGACCGTCTTTCCATTTGATCAGGCTACGGCCAGAAGATGGCAGCATTTGCCCATCCATCCCGCCATCTCCTGCTGGGACCGGGCACCATTTCTACTCTAAGGTCTAAATCCAGAAGGGTGCCATAAAAAGAGGCCTGAAAACATGGGGCATGTGGGTTTCTTTAGAGCAATTTAAAAAACACTTTTAATCTTTAAATTATTGATAAGAAATGCTCTTTTGAATCTTTATAATCACCGTTCTTGTTCACTTACGGCCATTTCTGGTGCATCCTTAAGTATGG
The DNA here is from genome assembly GCA_031878705.1 of Tapirus indicus. Lineage (NCBI taxonomy): Eukaryota > Metazoa > Chordata > Mammalia > Perissodactyla > Tapiridae > Tapirus > Tapirus indicus. The sequence continues at coordinate 52,588,534 of CM062933.1, read as the reverse complement.
AGGCAAAGCTAATCTGAACACACACAAAACTTGTCTGGTCTAACACCTCGGGTGGTTACTATCATTTATTGTTTGCTGAGCAGCAACAGAGGGGCTGGGTGTTATGGTGTCCTGTGAGATTTCTACGGCTTCCTGCTTTTTGCACGGCCTTGTTATTTTAAAAGTCCTGGTCTTTCAACACAGAAAAAAGCTAATAACCATAGAGGCTGAAGTTTTCTTTTGTTCAAGTTTTCAAATCTTTAAACTGAAAAGAATACTTATAAGTAAAAGGGAAATAAGGAAGATTTACCATCTCTAATGTGCTACAAACTCAGAGGAAAATAAACCTGAGGGACATACACCCGAAATTGACCTGTTAGATACAGTGTGCTCAGAACAAATGGTCCCTTTTCTGGATAAGAATTCAATTCTTCTTTGCTGTTCTCAGAGTTCTATTCTATCTTCAAATAATCTGCAAAGTTCCACTGAAATAGTACATGATCTGAAGGTGGACTCCACTGAGCGATTTACAATACCTGGTCCTTATAACAGGGTAAGTATGGTTTAGATTTTTTCCCCCTCAATTATTTCAGTCATGCTCACAGATTCTGACTATATACATACAGCTTATCATTCAAAATCAATTTAAAAAATCATTAACTTTGAAAACAGGATGCCATACTAAACAAAGGCTTTTCAGCTACTACTTATATTCATTACAGAACTTGGAAGTGTCTGGTAGTGAAATATTTAATATTTTGTCTCCAGCTTTCCACATGGAGTATATTACATTCTGTTGCAGTGTGAGGATTAATTTAGCTGACTCAGGCTTCTTTTAAAACATAAAATTTAGTGACTAGCCAATCAATACCAATACATTTGGTACATAACTGGAAAATCCAGGTAAATTAATTTTAAAGGTTCATATGATTTACATAAATTATGGATTTAGTAATTTTTGAATAAATCTCTACCTACATTCAAGGTACGGAAGAGCCCCAAGAAGTAATCTGACTGGAAGCTGCAAGAGGGGGGTGTTTGGGTCACCCAGATATATCCCCACCTGAGGCACCATCCGGCATAATCGCTCAACAATTCTTTGTTGAATAAATTGTGGAAGTCTAGGCAAATGATAGCTCTGGACAGAATTACCACAATTACTTAAATTTTCTAGTGCAAAGTTATGATGATATAAAATAATAATATTCTATATGGTAAAGACTGAGAGAAGACATTTGCATCATGACAGAGGGGAGGGCGAGAGAACAAAGTACTGGCTGGGACCACAGAAGTAAAGGCAGGATAGCCACTTAGAGAGTTTCTTCCCAGTGTTGACTGAGTATTGGTTGATAGGGGTGTAGCTCAAACTTTAAGCAGAGGAGGCATTATACTTCCAGTAAAATCTTGGGGAAAAGTATTGCAAGCAACAGTAGTAGCTGCTGGATTGGGCTCTAAAGGAAAGGGTGGAGAGATTTAACCAGTCAGCATGAAAGCTGGAAATGAAATTCTTCTCCCAGAATATGGAGGAAGCAAAGGATTATTTCTTCTTTAGAGATGGTGACATATCTTGGTCAGTATGTAGACTGAATTAAATGCTTACTGAAATGCCATCAAGCGAGGCTGCTCATTCCACTGAAGTTCTGGAATCTTTCATCACGTAGATAATTTCTATGTCTCGCCTTTATAAGAAAGTAACGATATCCAAATAAAAAGGGTGGAGGGAAATCCTTATGAATTACCCTGGTATTCATAAGTTATTTCTATATTTAATACCCTCTCACCCTAATTTTTAGAGAAATTCCTCTGACATTTCAAGTATTAACTCACATGATTAATTTGTACATTTTGCCCCCAAATTTATTTTTTACTCCTGAGGACATCAGTATATCAAACTTATTGGACCATGAGCTCCATATCTGAAGCTATGTTTGAGGTTTTTCCAAATGGAACTTCTCTTTAAATTTATGCCTGGTTAACTAGGCTTGTTGACTCTGGACCCCTGCCCGAGGATTACAGTCCAGTGGAAGAAACCTGAACTTCAATCACTTACATTTTTAGAAAAATCTAAATAATTGTTCTTCAATTAGTTTTCACTCGGAAGAACTTTGCAAGAATCACTTTTAAAGAAACCTGAATGACTGAAAACAGTGTAATGCTTGGCTTTAACACATTTCGGTAGAAGAACTCAAGCACCCGAAATAATTCTGGTACTAACCTTAAATTCTTCAATTTTGTCTTATAAAGTGACCTCAGAGTAGTCACCGATCTCTATCAGTTATGGTCCACGGCAGTCTCTTCCCACTTTGCGGAGTTTGAACCCCCTGGTGCCTTTTTCTGGAAGTTATTCTAAGTGAAGTAAACTTTTACTTAGAGAGCATTCTCTTCTCAGGGGGAGCAGTGGGGGCATTTGGCTTCTCTGCAGTTGGGCAGGATGTAGCAAAGTGTCTATTAGGAGGATTAAATTTGTATCTTTTAAGGAATTATGTGAGAGCAGCTGCTGCTACATATGTTACAGTATCAATTGAAGGATTTGAGTCTCAAATTAGATTTTTAGGTTAAGAAAAGAAACCCTGAGAGATTAAACACACAAGTAAAAAAAAAAAAAAACCATAATAGGCTAAAGATGGAGTTACTGTCTTGAGGAATTTTCCTCTTTGTCAATAGAAGTAGAAATAGCTTAAAACTAGTTATCAAGCCCATGACAATCTTTACTTGCAAGGGGCTTACTGAAATAAAAATTGGATGAAAGTCAAGTTGACTTTCAAAATCAGATGCAGAAGAACAGTGGATATGTCTGTAACTGTACTGAATGACCTTGAACGCTATTGTTTAGGTTTTATTAGTTATAGAGCTTTTATCTCACTTAAGTCAGTATGCCTTTGAGTTTCCTTGGGCACTTCATCTGGATGTGCATGTGTGCGTGTGGTGCACACATGTGTGTGCATGTGTGAGAATACAATTTATATGCATAGATGCAATCATTTCATTGATTAAGCATAGTATTGTTGGACACTAAGTTTTAGTGTTTGAGTCAAACGGAATTTTTATCACATTCCAAAACACAACTAAAAAGCTACAATCATAGAAGAAAAAATCAATAGCAATATTTTCTCACTATTTTTACCAGAGATCCTGCTGGGTGTTTAAAAACTATATTTTATATAGTATATAACCCAAAATAAAAATTCTTAAAGCACAGAGCTGACCACATGTTTCTGATATGCCAATATTCATGTCGAACTTGCTAAGGATATTTGCAAATTCCTCATATACCACTTTCACTTTCTCACTTTACTGTTCTGTTAAAAATCGGGTGGTAAATTTATTTCATCTGGCTTCTAGTGTGCCACTAAAGAGGCTAGAAGGTCATTTACTCCATTTATTTCTAGTAAAAAATAATTAGTGAAATGAAATATAAACTATAAACTTGGATAAAACCACAGAAAACTTCCTTTTTTGTGTCTTTTATAGTCTCAGAACTCTCTTTAGAATGAGACATCCATTTTAACAAACAGAAAAGCCAACCTAAAAAGTTATCACTGTATATAAAAAATTCAAGTTCCAGAAAGGCTAAAATGTGTTTTCTATTATCATGTATATATAAAATTATTCTCTACACTAGATAGGAATAAGTAGCAGAATTAATTTAAATGAGGTTTTAGAAAGGTGATTCTTATTCTTACGATCTAAAACCGGAAAACTTGCCGAGGAATACTGATCTTTCATATTGTCCACTAAACAAAAAAATAAAACCTCCTTAAACAGACAGTAATTTTATTACCCAGTAAAAACAATGACTGCTGCAGAGAAAACAATTTATGGGATATATTGAACAACATAGTTTCTACTCTTATGTCTCAAATGTAACTAAAACTGGATTTAAGACCTTGTCAATTTAAAAATCTTATTTAAGACCCTGAGTAACTTGCTGTTTTTCTCACACCCTCCTGTTAGTTTCAGCATGGCGTGAGGGCACAGTATGTGCTCTGGAGCCAGACAGACTCCAGAGTTTCAAATCCCAGTTCTACCACTCAGCTAGCAGGTAACCTTAGATTGACTTTTATCCTCGTAGACCCTACAGTTTCTCGTCTACAAAAATAATGTGATAAACATATTTATCTTAAAAGGTTGTTAATTAATTAATGGAAAGTCCAATATAAAATGTGGAACACAGGTAGAGATTCAGTAATCATCATCTCCCTCTTCATTCACAATACGATTACAAAAACTTTTATTTCATTGTGAAACCATAAAACAAAAATGTTTACATATGTCATTTAACAAAAGAGAAATCTATTTCAGGATAGTTGTGCTCGACCGAGAAGTACTTCTGTCCAGTGCCCAAACTACTCAGTTATTCCAAATTTAACTGTCTGAATGCCTAATAACTCAGATCATCAGCACCCAGATTGTATACCTTATTACAGTACTTATTCACTATCCCAAGGCTATTTTTTCTTGTGTCCTTTCATTTTGTTGTTGTTGTTTTTCCTTTCTCTGCATTTGAGGTTGGAAATGGAAAGAAAATAGAAAAAAGAAAATAAATGCAATCAAACCAGTCAAATGTGTTGTATAAATGGCTCTGGCACTGTTTTATCCAGAAGGGGAGGAAATGAGGAGTAATAACATTGTCTAAAATTAGGTTTCAGATTATCTACAAAATTTAACAACCCATGCTAGCACCATGAATAGCATCTGCGACTACTGTCCAGTGATTAACCTAACTAGGATCCTGGTTAGTAAGCTGGAAAAGCTAATGCTGATTCCGAAGGTGCCGAATGGGTTGTGGTTGAGACACCAAAAGGACCAGCAACAGTGTATGGGGGTGCACGGAATGGGGCAGCAAAGCAGACCTTCTCGTCTGAGACACTTTCATTCTAAATATGTGCCAGTACACATGTATAATTCATTAACACAATTTAGCTTTTGTTTATATTTGTATGTACAATTTTTCCTCTTGACAGGAACTTGAATATCCTCTTGAGCTAAGTTTCTATCTTTCAGTTTTCTTGAGGTTATCTGCCTATACAGAAACCACCTAAGAGTTCCAATAGTTGTATGCAACCATTCTTACCTTTTAAAATGCTTACCTCCAAATCATTAAAAAATAAATGTGTATCAGCAAGATTAAAAATCATTTCCTCCATTCGGAGTCCAAGGGTTACAGCCATGGGGGGATCCTGAAAAGAAAATGCACACATATGAGGTAAAATTTCAGTAACCACAGTTATTATTAAAAATATTTTAAGTGCATATTGTTGTGGAGGGTGGGGATGGGGAGACTGTATGGATTTTTATGTAAGATTCAAAAGATTTCTCAATTATCTGAAAAGGTGCCTTTCCAAAGAGTTATCTAAGACATACTAAATATACAAATATATCTATGAATTTATAGGAATTTATATGCACATAAAGAGGACTTAGGATACATTTTCACATAAAGCTATACGTTCAAGAGAGGAGGAGGAAGAAAGCAACAGTTCATGTGATCCAGTGTATATATACTCCCTGGAAAGTCCTTTGGAGAAAGGTATTTGGATGGGGTACTGAAGAATGGAGCAAACTTATTAAAAGAGGAAAGGATGTCCTTTAAGAATGACGACAAATAAGAAGCAGGAAAGGGAGAAAAGTAGGTCTACTGGATGTTTGTAGGACGTCAGCAGACAATGCTGTCTGGGGGTGGGATAAGAAGAGCTGGTGGAGCCTGGCGAAACCAATACTTAATTATTGCCTTTGATCAACAGGTGATATGTATCTGAATAGAGTTTGGTCTAACCTGCATTTGACTAGGGATGAAGACGGAAGGGTCAAGAATAACTACAGGAACATTAATTCAGTAAATGTACTCCAAGTAGAAAACATATACGTTATGTTAGAAGTTTAACGAAAGTAAAGGATTAGCAGGGAGTCAAAATGACTCAATTCTTGTTTACAGAAACCAAGATATTACACAGCAGCAAGGAGCTGAGAATCAAGCCCAGAGTTGGTCCTTTACCATGATTAAATGCAGTTGAATTTTAGCCTGGCATCAAGAAGTGTAACACTTTAAAAACTAAGGAGAGTTTAAGGCCAGGGCCAGGGAAGTAACTCGCGCACAAACACTATGTTTTAAAAGATCAAAGTCGAAAGATCTCTGAAGGAGAACTGCTGTAGGCACCTCTGGAGACACAGAAGACAGAAAACCTGGAAGGGACGATCCCCAGAATGGGAGACCAGATGGGTGCTAGCAGGAGGAGATGTGGTTTTGAATAAAGCTGACAAGTCTAGAAGGATACTGTTGGTTTTGGCTGAGAAGTTATTCTGGAGGACCTCAGAGGGAGATCTGGGTTGAGTGGCTGGGCCAGAAGCCAGACTGTAGGGATTTGAGGGGAGACAACCAAACTTGTGTTTTCAATGTTCTAATAAGTGGCATTTCAAGAAATGTATTTAAACTTGGGGGAATGTAACGCCAACTTTACTTCAATTTATGATAAGAATATGCAACCCAGGTCAGGCCAAGCAGTATTCATATATACCCCCAGCTGACCGCATTTAGCAAGTAGAAGCCCTTCCCCATCCACACCTACACTGCCACAGCCCATTCTCCTCCTCTACTTCCTCCCATAATGCTTGGAGGGGAAATCCTGGAGTGTAAACATATTTGAAGTGAGTGTCACCCTCACATTCTGTGGTGATTAAAACCTAAAGAATAGGAATTGAGTGCTAGGAAAGAAAGATCACGGTGGTGTGCTAAGCAAAGCTCAGACTAGATGTGGGAGAAGACAAAAATAGGACAATAACAACATGTTGGCTGTCAACAGAATTTTCTAATTGTTTACATTTCTTCCTTAGAGAGTTCTGTGGATTTCCTAGCTAGAGATTCTCTCTCCTCAAAAACAGGCGTTCATTGTTCATAGTCGATGGCGGCCTGGTGGTGTGTTCTCCAGTCAGTCTGTCTCCTGCAAGATTCATACGTCTTCCGGTGACAGGATCATTTCGAGCGACATATCCAAGAATTAAATAAATTCCATTTTATCCAAGAATAAGAACCAAAACAGTAAGTGCCCATTTTGTGTCTCAAGGAGTTTCAGACTTCAGAGGGATCTCTTGCTCTGTTTCCTTCAAGAAAAAAATTCTTCCTTTTTCTTATTTCTTTTTGTTGCTGTTCATGTTTTTACTGTTGTTGTTGAAAGAAAGTCTCTGAGGGTTGAATAAAATCTTTAAAAAATATACATTTGTCTTTTTTCTGTTAAGAAATTCCTATTTCCGGTCTCTCTCTTTTTTGGAGGGTGGGGGGTTAAATAGGCTGAGGACATAGAAGATTTGTAAATATTCTGTCTAGTCATGGGACCATGAACAAAAACTCTACAGAAATATCAGGAAAAATCAAACGTAATTATAGCATGAAAACATATAATTCCATTAGTGACGCTCTGTGCTTTCGGGGAATGTTCACTGACGCAAGACAATAAAACTGCAGCCCACACTGCTCTGTTATGTTCCTGATGATTACTGCCCTACAGATATGTATTTCAGATGGAGGTTCAGAAATATCTTATTTAAAAGATTTTTCTTCTTGAGACTAGGTTGGTTAAGTGCTTATCCTACGATTTGCCAGTTTCTCTTTTTTGTTTTAAATAAAATTATTGAATTTCTTATGTTCATGCCTCACATTCTTTGCATTTACAGATCAGATTTATGGGGAAGGGGGAAAACATACTGTTCCTCTTTGATTGTTACTTTCATCGATTCCACGCTTCTGAAGTACGTAACTCTCTATGCTACCCAAACAGCGATGGGGAAATCCATGAAGAATGCATTTTGTGCATCTGATAAGCATGCAAACAAATATAATTTTTGAAAAACCAACAAGAATTCTCTAACAAGTAAGCACAGGATACGGTATGTGGAAAACTGCACTTGAGCACTCCACTGGAACGCAGCCCCAGGGAGCCAGAGGGGCTGCTCACTGGTTTCTCCAGCTATGGCGATTCCACATCACACACTCTACAAGAGCCACGGCTCAAGAGGCATTTTGGCAAAATAGCATTTTTCAACTGGGAAAGTTTAGGTTTGAGGTTTGCCGAAGTGTGAACTAGCTGTATTTTACTAAGGTTACCAGAGAGCAAGGCCTGTTGAAAGGGAGGTGCTTCGTCAGCCATGCCAAAGGCTTGGCACAGATGGGCCAGGGAAAGCCATGCCACAAGCCAAGGAAAACCATGCCTGTAAGAGGTGGTGATCTCCTGCATGCCTGTACACGAACGTCTAGTGAGGGTGTACCTTCAAATATCTAATTTTACCTTTTTTTTTTTCCAGCTTATTGAGTCATTGGGATAGCTAATTCTAAGTAAGCAGACTACAGTACCACATTTTTCCAGCTAAAGGAGCCACAGATGTAAGAATCCAAGAAAGATGACCAGGAATTTGGTGGGGAGCCTGAGTCAGGTGTCTGTACTACTGGGCACCCTCTGCCTTGTCAGACTCGCGCAGAGGTGCTGCCAGACCCCGCGCTTCCACGCTTCCATCAGGCATTCGAGAGGGAAACATACTTCTGGATCGAGCCCAAGCTTTGTACAGAGATGTTTGCTCATTTTCATTAGATGTTTGTAGAATTACGGGCACCTTATGAATCAAGGGTGGCTGCCTTTTTTCAATTTAATGGTCGTGAGTGTTGAGTTTAGGGTCTGAAATGAAGTGATAATGAAAACTTGGACTGAGGGGAAACGTGGGAAAAGAAAAGCACCCCTAGGGTTTTGTGGAAGCTCTGACACATATTATACACATACAGCAGTATTTCCAATCAGTTCAAAGTGTCTACAGAAGAGCTTAATGCGGGGCAAATTGAACTGCTTATTTACTCCGCGTACTGCCCTATTAAAATACTGAAACTATTCCCAAGACATTTTGTTAGAGAGACAGAGGAGGAAGATGAAGAAAACAAACCCCTCTTGACCCTTCAATGTGTGATCCTCAGTGGGATGTGACCAGCATATAACCAAGTCAGGATCAAGGACGGCACTTCTCCATATCAAACTACTAACGCCTATTAACTGTGTTAGCACAGGGCATAGACTGGAGCCAGACTGTCTGTCGACGAGCCTCTGCCCTGCACTGGGCCATCAGCTGGAATTCCTCCTCTAGGGACACAATGTAAAAATATCTCAGGAGAGGCAGCAATAATGTATTTTTAAAGAAATGGGGGACTTTCTTTTTTAGAACTCAAGCTCTTGGAACTGTTACTCCCTTGGGACCTGAAGCCCATTTGCAGACTTGTAAACACAGAGGCAGAAGATGTGCACGTTCATTACAGAAGAAGAAAGACAAACTAGCTCCATGAACCAGGGTGGAAACAGCACATGGGTTTGTTAGAATACATGAGCTCTTTTAGTCAGCGATGAGAGATGAAATGAAATTCAGTCATGAATCAGAAGGGAAATTTTACAATTGAGAGGTTTGTCTATGATGGATAGGCAGTGGGCTTAAGAGTTCTCAGGGGGAACTGGAGAATGGTTTCAGGAACATTCATTTATTTAGCGCACACTGATTGTCTACTATGTGTCAGACACATTTCAATTCTGGGCAGAGAGCAGAGAATCAAATAAGCAAAGTCCCTGTCCTTGTGGGGTTGGTATTATTACTGGGTGAGCTATCTGATGAATAAATGGACAAACGAAACAAGTAAACATATATATAGTATTTCAGGTGGTGAAAAAATCAGGGTCAGCAGACAGCGAGGCTACGGGGATGGGTGGCGACGGCTCATTTAAAGAAAGTGCACGAAGGCCTTTCTCAGGAGGTGACGGTTGAGGATAAGGGACCTGAAAAGGGTGAGGGAGCTGGCCATGCACAGACACGGGGGCAGGGACACACGCAGAGGGGAGGAGGCTGCTGAGTGCAGAGCAGCGAGAGGCAGCGCCCCAGGAGTGACAGAGGTGGTCTCAGGAGCGGACTCCTTGGGTAGGGGAGAGCGTCTGGACCGGGATGGGGCAGGAGGTGCAGAGAGAGGCGGAGAACACGGCTACGGCGTAAAGATGAAGTAATCTGTGCAGTTTGCTGCTTTTTTTTGCGTGTGTGTGATGGAGGAGAAGTTTTGTGCAGAACTGAAGGTCTGAGGGGAGAGAAGGAGTGACATGGTTAGTTAACCCAAGAGTGCTGGGACCCACTTGAGATCTGTGGCCACTTTCAGGGGCTCAGTACAGTCAGGGAGTCGGGGGGGTTTTTTGCAAGGTGAGTCTGATGGAGAAAAAGGACAAGGAGAGGGAGGCTTTACACAGAAGCAGGGTTACAGTGGTCCCCAGCCCCGGGATGGCGACGTCTAAGGCACAGGCTCTCAAACTCGACGACACGTGAGAAACACGCAGGGAGCTTTTAAAAATGCTGCTGCCCCGACCACAGCCCACAACAGTGTCATCAGATTCTCTGAGCTGGGACCCAGGCGTCGGTCAGTTCAAAGTTCTCCAGTGAGTCCAGTGTCCAAACACGACTGAGGGTCAGCAGGCTCTTGCTCCTCTAAATGTGGTTCACAGACCAACAGCGCGGGAATCACCCGGGAGCGTGTTAGGAAGGCAGACTCACAGGCCCCACCCCAATCCACTGAAGCAGAACCTGGAGGTTAACAAGACCACCACGACTCATACGCATGTTACCGTTGGAACAGCACTGGTCTAACTGTTCTCATGAGGGCTGGGGCAGTTAGGGAAGCCCAGCCTCTGGGTGCTTCCAAAGGGCTCTAAGACTTGAGTCAGTCTGACCACTGAGTGGAATGCTGGCTCACTATAATCTCTTGGGAACTAGGCTTCGCTAGAAGTAGCTTAAAGTTCTGGGTACGAGTGCACTGGCCCACCTTCACCTCCATAAAGATCACGATTCTGGGGACCACGCTGTCTCTTAGTCATGCAGCCAATCACTTGCTGGGGAACAGGTAAAAGTGAAAAACTAGCTAGTTTTTGCTCTAGATTAAAAGGATTTGTTCACGGGGCCAGCCCAGTAGCATAGTGGTTAAGTTTGCGTGCTCCTCGCTTCGGCAGTCCGGGGTTTGTGGGTTCGGATCCCGGGCGCAGACCTATGCACTGCTTGTCAGCCATGCTGCGGTGGCATCCCACGTATAAAGTGGAGGAAGATGGGCACGGATGTTAGCCCAGGGCCAGTCTTCCTCAGCAAAAAGAGGAGGATTGGCAACAGATGTTAGCTCAGGGCTGGTCTTCCTCAGCAAAGAAAAAAGGGGGGGGGGTTTCAAAATCCAAGTGTTCAATGTAGGCAACATATTGCAGTTGACCAGTAGTCGACATTAAGTAATCAGAAGCCACGAAGGGGGTGTCATCCAACTTACCTACCACGACCAGCTTCTACCATGTCAATCAAAAGAGAATCCAATGGACAAAGCTCATCCAAATTTGTTAAACTAATAACAGAATACTTCAAGGGGGAATTATAGCAGTAGTAATATGCTATAATTGTAGTTGCTATCTATGTTATTGATATTGTGGAGACTTTGGATTGATGGGATTTGCTTAATTTTTATGATTTGTAGCCCTTCTAACCCATCATATGTCACAAGTACTGTTAAATATAAAAATAGTATAGCACTATTTTTATTCTATACAATATTCAACAGGATGGCATAGCAACCGGGTGGAAAGGAAGAAGTTGAACTGGTGAGAACGACCATCGGGGGATGAGCTAGAAAGCACAGGGCTGAGCAGGGAGGGACATGGCAGAGATGGCAAATGAACACGCCCAGCGAGGAGGCTCAGGATGCAGGGAGGAGGCTGAGTGGTTCGCGAGAGGAAGGCTGTTGAAAAGATAGGTGAGACGTTGATTTAGAAAAAGAAGAGTCGACGATGACTGAAGGCAATAGAAGGGAAGTTAATAGTAATCTAACCTGCCCTCCCCCACCGCCCCGAGATGTGAGACTGAACGACCACCAGCTGATCGTAAGCTGGGACTGAAACTTCAGGGGAGGTGAGAGAAGGCTCCTCTAGAAGTGCGTGTTTCTGAGAAACTAATTACTCCTTATCTTCAAGTTAATAAATGTGATGCCCCGTCAAGACCTCTTCCCTTTTCGAATGCACTTCCAGCAATAATGCGGTAGGGCTGGGCTTCAATAAATGTTAGTAAGAAATTTGGCTATTTATGATATCACCTAGAGCCATTCAATCCAACAGAAAAGAACAATTTCTCTGAAATAAACACACACTCAACCAAAAAGTAAGACACGGCTCTGAGAGTGGAGTCAGCAGGTAGCACTTTCTAAGTGAGAGTTTGAGAAATGCCACCATCTTTGATTTGGTTTTACTTTTACATACGTAAGGACTATATTTATGTATATACTCCTCACATACACACATGTGCACACAAACACACATACGATGAGCAACCGTGAAACACACTAACATTTTTGCGGTGTGCACACTCTGCATTCAGTCCCTTTTATGTCCCACAACCACTCCCCAGTCACTTTCTACTTCTCTACAGCACCGAGCTGAACGAGCGTCTCACATTAGGAGACAAAATGACAGACACAAATAGATGCAAAGTTCTTTAGGAATCATCCAGTTTCCCCCAAATTCAGTTTCCCAACATTCAGATTTCCTTGAAACCAAACAAAATAGGTTACATTTACTGAATGTTCACTCTGTGGTAGGCAATGTGCTGAGTTTTAACGCATTAACTCATTTAACCCTCCTAATCAAATTACTAATTTTATTATTCTGCCCATTTTATATAGAGAGTAACTGAGGCTCACAAAGACTAAAGAAACGACCTGATAAATAAACCGCCCAAGGTCACATGCATAGCAGGAGGTGGAGCTAGAATTTGAACTCAGGTCCATTCTCCCTCCAAAGCCAGAATGCTCTAACCATTATGCCCAGACGGGAGGTAACCTGCATGGCGTGAATGCTGCCGCTAGGGTGGCCTCTAATCCACGGTTCTTCTTAAATCATGTTGCTTTTCCTTAGTTGACATGCACATAAGTCAGTACTTATCTTGACGACTATCCTATAATTTAAAATCTAGCTGGTGCTATTTCAGAAGTCTTTCCATATAAGTGTATATAGATTGTTTAGTATAAGAGTGACCAACTGATTTATCCTGATGAACACATTATTTCCCCAGTGCTGCTTTTATATAAGAGGTCTAAAATTAGCAAGTAGTTTTGGGAGCTTGAACTTCAATTTCACAATACAAGACAACTGTTCACTTTTCCTTCAGTCGTTTCCCTGACTTGGGCTATTTCCTTTGCATCCTTACTGTGGAATAACTTTAAAGAATTATGGCTTCACAGCACAGGACACATTAATGCTCCAAAATAAAGCAAATCCCTAAAGCACAATTCATTTAGCTCCCTTCACCCCTCCCTCCAAGAATGAGGAATTACTGCAACCTATCAGGTAAAATAATATGTACAATTAATCAGGGAATGGGAATAATCTCCATAAACTCTAACAGATGATGGATGATTCCTGGTCTATGTCCTGCCAGATTCACAAACTCCCATTTCAGAGTTTTGCGGTGCTGAAAACTGTACGTGCCAACTGGTGCTCAGCTGCAAACCCCATCATCAGCTTCACAGGCAGGAGAACTCAAGTACCGACAGCCCTCATTTGGCATCACAGTGAGTATCCAGGACGCGTTCTGCTTGGAAAAAGAGCATGTTGTGTCAACAACTGAACAGAGTCAAAGAGTGACAACATACCAGGAAGATCCTTGGAAAATTCACAATGTTATTTTTTTATAAATAGAAATAGGCTTTTCCAATTTTTTTTAAAATTAAAACACAAAAGTTAGTTACACAGGGCAATTTATGAGCAAAATGGCATTCCTAAATTATGTTCCATGAATTTTAGTTTTATAGGTGGTGTGGAAAAAACAAGACCAAAAGAGTGTAGAGATTAAGAGATGTGAAAGGGATATGGGTTCTAGTTGGCGATGCCACTTCCGAGCTGTGTGACACAGTACCAATCCCACGGGAAGCTGCTGAAAGGGAAGGAAAGAAGGCATTGAACGGGGCACTCAGCAAAGGGCCAGGCGCACAGCCAGAGCTCCTAAATGTACTTATCAGTATTATTATTTTACGGAGCGGGGGAGAGGAAGAGAGACAAATACGTAGGTAGGTGTGGTCCTGTCAGGAAGTGATTTACATCTCTGGCGCTTATATTTCCAGCCCAGCTCATTATATTCCAGGCCGCTGAGGTACGACTTCCTGCAAACATTCCTTCTGCATGTCTGAAAATTTCTGCCTTTAGTCCTTTCTCATTTGGGGGAAATAATGTGTATTTTCACTTAAGTCTCTCCGCACTAGGAGGTGGATGATAGTTTTCAGAGCTGAGTGCTGCTTTTCTATATTTACATGATCTCATTTAATGCATCCAGTAACCCCGCGAGGAAATGGATTATAACCGTTTTCAGATGAGGAAACAGGCTCAGAGGTTAAATGACTTGCCTAAGGGCACAGCCTGGCCTGGGACTTCCCTCTAAGTTCTAGCTCGGTGCTCCTTCAGCTGGACTACTGCCTCCAGATTGCATTCTGAGCAACCCCCAGGACTCTCAGGAAACCCTTTGGGGCGACTGAGAACAATGGGGGAGCGGATTGGCTACCTGAGGGAAATGGGCTATCTTCAGTCATCCAACATTCACATTTTACCTAGAGCACTTCTGCCCTTATATGCGCTATATAAAGATGTTCAGTGTGATATAGCAGGTGCATAAAGGATTCTCTGAATAGAAGAACTGAAAAATCACTATGTTGCAAAAATATTATGCTCTAAAAATCCACATTGTGGAAAGAACATTGATCAAGAAATGAAAAGGACGGAAGACATTAACAATTTCAAGCTTAGACAACCCTTAAGTAGTATAAAGGTTTTCCCTGAGGAAATAATGGCTCTGGTCATTTTTGGTATTAGCAGTGCAAAGTCCTTCTGAATTGTCAACTAATCACCAGAATGACCTCACTTCAGTCAGTCCTCAAGGTCATTACTGAAGACATTAGGGACTGAGGAACGAAACATGGTGACAAAGGACTCTTAACTGTAAAAGCTCTTGGGAACTTTTAATACGATAATATGCACTGAATGGCCATAAAATGCAAGTATTCCCCAACTTTATTTGACAGTGGGCCTTTCCACAAAGACTATCAATTAACATGTCCCAGAACTAGTTTTCCCAAGAAAAAAAGTTTGAGAAATACTCTAATCTGGTGGTTCTCAAAGCATGGTCCCTCAGCTTTATCTGGTAATTTATTCCAAATGCAAAATCTCGGGCCTTACTCCAGACCTACAGAATCAGAAATTTGGGAGGTGGGACACACAGAATCAGAAATTTGGGAGGTGGGACACAGCCATCTGTGTTTTAACAAGCCCTTTGGGTTATTGTGACACACACTAAAGTTCTAGAAGCACTGTTCCAGTCTCAGCCACGACCGCTTCTGACTTATTGCACAGCAGCCTCCTAAATGGTCTACTGTGTCCAGCCTTGTTCCTCTAAACCCCATTCTCCACATAGCAGCCAATTATAAACCATCATGTCCCAACTCAGCCTAAAACCCTCCAGAAGCTTCCTCTGCACCTAGAATAAACTCCACATGCCTTTCCATAGATACCCTACCCAATCCAGCCCCCTGCCTACTCCTCTGCTCTTACCTTGTATTATTCTCTCCCTCATTTACAACCTTTCTGCTACACTAGACTTCTTTATATTCCTGGAACACCAGAAAAGTGTTCCTGCCTCAGGGTCCCTCTGTGCCCTCTGCCTGGAATCTTTCCCCACTCTCCCCTTCCCCAGATCCACATGGCCAGCTCCTTCTTGTAATTCAGGCCTCAGTGTCAACATCACCTCCACAGTCACACCCCCAGTCACTCTCTATACGACCTAGTTTGTCTTCACAGCCGTTATCACCACCTGAAATGACTTTGCTGCCTGTAAACTCCATGAAAGCAGGAAGCACGTCTCCCTGTGTGAAGTAAATATTTGTTAGACAAATACAGTCTGTCAGCGGAGGCTAGCTCACCACCTTCATTTATGGTTTGTGCTGAGCTGAAGCCGCCCAATGCCCTCTGTCCTCTTTGAATGACCCCTGAGCCCTGAGCTGCATGGGGTCCCCAGCTTCACAAGATGGGCCTGACAGAACATCCCTTATTTAGCTACTTGTTCATAGACCAGGATATTAATGTCTTACTAGCTAAAAGGCAATGCCAATTTCCTTACTGACATTAAGAAAAATGTCAGTGATCAAATGACTTTTAGAAAAGTGTAAATAATAATTCAATAAATAAGGTAATCTAAGTTGCTTTTCATGGAATTCAATAAGGGTATTTTCATTTTGATTAGAAGAAAGATAAACTAAAAACCTTTCCACTTTAATTTTCTTAAATTGCCCTGAGTAAAACATTATTCAACATGGTCAGTTCCAACAGACCCCCGTGCAGTAGCACAGAATAGCATGGAGAACAACTACTGGGCATGAGACTAACCTGGTTTCCAATACATGTACCAGCACTGACTGCTTTGTGACCTTGGTCAGGTTACTTAAATCCTCATAACCCTGGTTTCCTCACCACAGAACCTGGATTGCAATAAGTTACAGCAGAGGAATTATGAGAATTATATGGGATCACTTTCGTGAAAGTGACTAATAACAGCTGTAATTTTTTTTGATCGTTAACTTACACCAAGCGTTCTGCTAATGCCTTTAAACATGTTATTTCTCTAATTCTTATTCACTATGGATAGTATTATTCCCATTTTACAGAAATCAAGACTGAGGGATTAAGTAACTTGCCTGAGGTCAGAAAGCTGTAAGTATCAGCCCTGGGTTTTCAAAGTTAGGTTATCTGACTCAAAGGCTCTGGTCCTTAACTACCACCCCTATTGCTGTGACACGAAAATATCCCAGTCGTCTGAAAGAAGATAATTAGAATCATTCCAACTTAAAGGAGAACTCACACACCTGCCTATGCAGTACATCACTAATGTCCTCATTCCTTTGAGGAAACGTCACTTATACATCACATTCATGCAGATTAACTGTCTATGCTGTGCGATGTGCTATAGCAGAAACGACATGGACTTTGGGGTCAAATAGTCCAGGGCCCCAGGATGCGTCCCTACCACTGACTAGCTGTGCTGCACACATTTTATTCCATCTCTGAGTATGCTTCCTCATCTACAGACTGGGGAGAACAAACTACCTCTTAAAACTGTCGTGATGCTTAGTATCCAGCACATTCCAGGCATTAAATAGACATTAGTTCCCTTCTCTCCCTTGCCTGGCCCCACCCTTTCAGTAAGCTCTGCTGCTTGAAGCTTCTGTAAGCACAGAGAATGTCTCTATTTTGGTATTTGAACAAAGTTTTTTGACAATACTTTAAAATGATGGAACTTGTATGTCGAAATGAGTGCTGCGCGTCCAGGTGGCCATCGGGGAGGGGACAGGTTTATTTCAGTGATGCTCCGCTGCTGCGGGAAGTGTGAGAATGTTGCTTTTGGAACTGCTCTGAGAGCCAGATTACGAGATCACTCAGGAAGGCAGCTTCATTACTCAATGTTTGTTTGTTTGTTTGTTTTATGGTTCACCACCCCTCCTTGCCTCCTGGCACCCCTTCTTATCCCAAATAGATGTCCACGCTCAGTTCTGGGATGGGAGCAACTCTAGGGCACTTTTGACAAAAAGAAAAGAAAAGAAAAAAATATATATATAAATATATATGGTGACACTTTTACCATGCTCCTTATTCATCATCTTGGGTTCAAATGATCTCACTATTTCTAAAGATCAAAATTACCACAAAACAATGAAGGTCTGAAGTCAGGAAATATTTTAAAAATCTAAAGGTAATTCCCAAAGATGAGTACTACCACTGATTTGGCACAACGGAAGCAACATGGATATTTAGGTATATCCTCTAATGGTGACTATTTTGAAGAGAATTTTATTTGGATTCGTGTGTTCAAGTTAGACTTTATTTTAAACATTTATCTAATATGGAACTTAGCTACACAAACATATTACAATCAGTTCAACAGGATTTACTGTGCATTCCTCATAAGCCAAAATTATTCCAGAAGAAATGCTTTAGATTATTGTCTGGAAACTCTTTAGACTGTATACTCTATCAGAAATAGAATTTTGAGTGTACATCCCAAATTTATGTATAGGTAATTTACTTATAAATTATACACATATTCAAATTATAATCATATACATGTATTTATAAAGTATGTGCATTAGGAAACAGATAACAACAGAAACTGTAAGATACAAGTGTGTGCACGTACAAATATTTTCTTTCCTTATTTCAGCAGAGCATCTTGTGTATATCTGCCACAAACACATACATCCTGCTTTGGAGACTACTGTTTTAGATGATGATGTGATAAAGGAGCTAAGACTCCTTCTTCTAAACGGCCATTAAACAAAACTGTTACCTTTCACATCTGTTTAGCAACAGTCATTACCTACATTAATAATCAAATGCAATGCAGATTCACCAAGAGTGCAATTTAGGAGGAAATACTTGAGAGCAATCCATCCTTACTAGTCTAGAAGACAAAGCTTAATGAAGTTGCTAAAAACTGCATGTTGAGCTGACACGAGACCATATTAAATAATGTGACACTATAAAGACACAGGAGACACTTTTGTGTGATAGGTAAAGGAATCACACTTAGATACAACTTTGAATTCAGTAACTAAAGGCAGGCCAACAGGTTCTGAATTGTCCGTGGTTAGAGTATGAGTCCTGCAGAGTCAAGACTCCGACAGTAACAGCCTAAACAACAGTGTTTCCTGCTGAGAAGCCTGCTGCTGGGGCATCAGTCTCTGAAACAGTACTCACACAGGTGTGTGACAGCCCTGTTGTAAGAAGATGGCTAATCCCCAACAACGGAGAGAGAGCAAGGAAGAGCTGTAATGAGACTTGTCTCTGCATTTGTGTGTGTGGGGAGTTATCTCCAGTCGCTGTTCACATGCTTACACAAAGTTACAAAAAATACTTTTATCCGTAAATCCAAAGGATCTGTCAGAAAAAGATTACTGCCTTATTACAAATGGCATTCTATGGCAACATTTGGTGCAAGAAATTAATTCAAACAAATTCTTAAAAGTTCCTTGGTTAGAGGATAATATACGATTTTATAATGTTTAATGTGTTGTTTCAATGTACAAAAAATTTTTCTAAAATAATTGTCAGAGTAATAAGCGTAGTTTTGATGTAAAAAACTCAAAGTCATTATGAAGAAACAAAAATCCAATTTCTAATTAGTTTTGTAAAATTTGCCAGTTCACATTAAAGAACGATGTGCCACTGAAAGTAAATAATTAAGAGCAGATTTGACAGACTACAATATCACACTTACAGATATTTCTAAATGGCTCTTGATGTTTAAACAAAATAAAATCCTCACAGGGGGTCTTGGGGTAACATTTCTTGTTCCTTACCTTACCATACTTCTGGGCATAGGACCCTGTGAGCAGTGAGTGGAAAACGATGATGGTTTCATCCAAGTCCCAGACAAACACACGCTGAAGGAAACAATAAATACCAAAGAATGATCGAGTTCTAAGGAAACAGAACTCTCTCTACAAGGAGACAACATCTCACTTTGTTGTTGGATATAATCTTGATACCATCTTATAGAAAACTATGCTACTCCATTAATTTTTTTCCAAATTTGTCAGGTCTAATGCGTGTAAAAGCTGAGGACCAAAAGTGATACATGCAATAATAAGCTTAAAAATCAGATGTCTTAATTTGAATGAATTGACCCAAACATTTACTTGCAGTTAATACCCAAAAAGACACATTTGGACTTTATGATAGAAGTGTGCTTGAAACTCTATTTTAAAGTTCTATGCCTCACGGATTCATGAAACTTTGCAATTCATGCCAAAAATTAAAATTTTAAAAATATTTAAAAACATCAATGAGTTAATCTCTAAATAGAAATTGCAAAGTGTGGGTCAGATTAGGCCATCAGATGGGGTGTTTGGCCTGCACAGTGTTTTGAAAGATTTCAAATTATTGATCAACATTTCAAGATTAGGAGATTTCACATAAACTTCAGGGTTCTGACCGCGGCAGAGAGCCTGGAAGTCGTGGCCACGCTGGCTGACATTCCACACAGCAGTGGGCAGTGACGGGCGGGCCCCTTCAGAATGGGCCAAAACTCCCTGCTCCCCAGTCTGCTGGCTCCCAGCTCAGTTCACTCATTTATATCACCTGCTGGGTTCTTGAAGGCATTTGAATCTGCTACTGTTGTTCAGGTAAAGGAAATGATCTCTTATGAAAAGGCACAATGACTATTACTGGAATTTACTAAATGTGGAAATTTAATTTTTTTCTTAATCGAAGTATGCAGTTGTAACATATTACGGTTAAGAATAGTTTCTCCTGATGTTTTATAATAAAAATCAACCTGCTTAGTATGGATATATCAAAAAAGAGCTCTCAACCAGAAGAAAATGACACATGATATTTTTACAGATATAAAAATTTTAACATATGTATCAAATGATTGGAATTTTTCCTATTTTCAGAAGACAACTTTTCCTTTACATACAGATTAATTTTACCTTTTAAATTTATTGACTCATATAAACATCTTTAACTACCTTGGTAACTACCAAATAGAGTATTTCTCAGAAAATTATCCCACAAACAATGGTTTTATTTTTAAATCTCTGTTTGTGCCAATTTGGACCAAAAGATGCAATTATCTCAGGCCTAGAATCTGTAAAGCATTCTCATTTTTAAGTTGTTATTGTTTTTAATTTTGCATTGTCTTGGATGAAATCTCAAATTTCAGAGCTGTGAAATGCCTATACAAACTAGGTCCACTCGATTCATGGTACATCTTTTTTTTTAAGCTTGAAACTTTATGGAACTGTAAGGTATAGAATATATCATTCATCAAAATAAAACATCCTATTACCATCTTTAAGGACACGTCAGCCTACCTCCAGGTCACTGTCGGGGGGCGGGGAGGGGTTATTTTTCCGGCCTCGTCCTCGGGACTTTGACCCAGAACTCCTACATGTTCTCTCATCAAGATCTTTGATGGGCGTGGAGGGGCTCTGCACGGTATCAAACTCTCCTATAAATAACATAACTTGCGTCAAGAACAGCACTTCATTTGTAGATCAAGTATGAGTCCATTATTAACTATCTTAACAAATCCTTATACAACAGAGAGGTCCTTATGACAAAAAAGATTTATAATCCCAAATACACAAAATCCTAATTCAGTCAAAAATTTTGTAGGTCACATGAATCCCTCCTAGTTTCAATCTACACGATCTATTAAACCTTTTATATTCCATATGCCTTCAAATTCCTGTCTCTACCCCCACCTACATATTGATCTAAATTTAGATCTGTTCTGTCTCATGTCAGAGTTCAGAGGATGAGATGTCTTCTTGGGAACAGCCTCATCGCTCTACCTGCAAGCTTGACTCCCAGCCTCCTCTCTCAGGGAGTCATGCTCCATTAGTTGAACTCTCTCGTCTTCCCGTCCACCTCTCCCTTTTCTGGGAGCCACAGACAAATTTAAAAGTCCTCCCCTTTGACTTCCATTTCCATCTACAAGCTATCTGCTTGCTATTTTCACTTTTTAAGTGAAACTTCTTAAAAGAATAGTCCATACCAATGCTGTCCAACAGAAACATAATGTGAGCCACAAATGTGACCACATACATAATTTAAAATTTTCTAAAAGCTGCATTAAAAAACGTAAAAAGAAACATGTAAAATTAATTTTATTCATATACATTAATTGACCCAATATATTCAAAATATCATTTCCACAAGTAATCATTATAAAAAAATTATCAATGACGTTTTACATAATCTCTTTTTCACACTGTCTTTGAAATCTGCATGTATTTACACTTACAGTAGACCTTGATCTGCACTAGTCACATCACAAGTGCTTAACAGCCACACGTGGCCAGTGGCCATAGTACTGGACAGTACATTTGCCTCCACTTCCTGATATCCAGTTTGTCATAATCTAGCTTCAGTTCACCAAAACTCTAATAAAACCACTCCTACTCAGAGTCCCCAGTAACCACCTCATTGACAAATGCAACAGACAGACTCAGTCTTTAGCTTCCTGGATCTCTGTGCGATGTCTGATCCTCTTAAACACCACCTCCTCAGAACCATTATTTGGCGGCTGATAGCCCACATTCTCCTAGTTCTAGAATCTCTCTTACCAGTCCTTCCCTGTCTAGGAGACATGAACTCTTTTTTCTCTTCCCATTCCTTATATGCTGGTATTTAAGAGTCCCATCCTTTGATCATTGTCCTTCTCTCTCTACACCGTCTGGGAGATCTAACCCTCTCATAGGTTAATCATCCTCTGCAGGATCATCCATACATAAATCTAGACCTCCAACCAAGCCACATCCTAAGTTTCAGACTTTGGATCTAATTGACTTCCGCATGTCCCACAGATACCTGACAGTCTGACATGTCTAAGGCTAGTGATGAAGCATCTTAGGAGGCAGGGAGACTAAGCAGTGGCAAATCTGTGGGAAGGGGTGTTAAGATAAACCCAGGCAACAGTGAGATGCAGTAAAACCTCCCAAGTAACAAGAGTCAGACTGACCACATGACCCCAGCCTTTTACTCAACCTCTCTGCATCTCACTTTCTTTATATATTAAAGCATGAGTAATCACAGTTACCTTTTTGAATTATTGAGATAAATTTGATTTATATTTAACTTGATTTAAATCATATCTATAAAGTAAGAATTTCTAGGAGAGCCCAATGGCAAACTACATTAAATGTGTTACGCAATTGTTAAACATATAGATGTTATGACTATCATGCTTTATCGTAAAATAATTATGACAGCCAAACAGTTATTAATCTAAATAAACAAATCTGAACAAACTAGACAAAACTTAGGTAACATTTTTTCTGAGATGTTCTAAACAAACAGTTAATTTTTACATAGCTAACCTCTAGTCATTTCTAATGGTTATAACATTTTCTTTGGGAAACATTGGGCATGCCAGGACAGCATCACAAAATATTTCTGTGCTCCAAATATTATTTGCTCTTAAAACAGTTCAATGCATGGGTCTCTGTTATTGACTGTGTGGGAGCAGACAGCATGAGAAAAGTTCTTTAGTTATGAGGTTGAATATAGCCCTGACTGATAGTAAGTCATGTTTCAGCTTACTTGTATAGGCATTAAATGAGGCTTTAGGTATTTAAACACATACCAACTTAAAGAAAGATCACACAAAAATTTTTCTATTTTTAGTTATGTTAACAGAATTTTCCTAAGGTTACTATACCCTGCAAATCAAATATTCTCCTTCAAATAAAATGCTGCTTTAAATTAACCCTCACTTATTAAGGAAGCTTATAAAAATTTTTTGGATGACATTCCATAAAACCTATCCTTCTATTCATTATAGATCAATTTTCAGGTGCTAACTATCATGAGAGGCAGCTTTGTTCTTGCAACAGTGCAAGAGCTGAAAGGACAAAATGTGCAAAATCCCAAAGCCATTGTGATCAGTTAGGGAAGTTGATTGTTGACCGGATCCATAAAAAAGGAGTTTGGCAGGAACAACTCAGCTATTCAAAGGAAGTGGGAGCCAGCAGCTCTCACAGCAGCAGAGAGAAAAGAGCAGAAGAGGAAGGGAAAAGACAGGTCATAGCATGTATCTGGGTTTCAATAAAAGTAGGACTTGATTCTTTCCAAGTTACTGAAAGATCTTAAAAAGGCTCTAAGAATTCGAACAAAATATAAGTGTTTCGATGGTAAAGGCATAAGCCTTTTAAGAAACTATGAAGAGTGGCTCCACATTGATTAAACCTTCGTGTGTGTCATGCACTCTCTTCTTTTTAAAAACGTTTATCAAAATATGTGCTTGGCTCTACGCACTGCTCATTATGTCTGTGAGATTCATCCATGTTGTAGCCTGGAGCAGTTGTCTGTTTTTCCTTAATGTGGCTAGAACTTCATTACATATGTACACTATGCTTTATTTATCTATTCTATTGGTGTTTGTGTCTTTGGGGACATAAGCTCCCAATCCTCTGGGTTATATACACCTAGCAGTGGGACTGTTGGGTCAGAGCGAAGGTGTACGTTCATCTTTAGTAGACACTGACCATCTTTTTCCAAATGGTTGTATTAATTCTCTTACTAACAATGAGTTGGTTACTCCACGTCCTTGCCAATACGTGGTATGGCTAGTCTTTTCTACATTAGCCATTGTGGGGGTACGGTGGTATCTCATCATGGTTTTAATTATCACTATCTTGATGAGTAATGATGTAGAATGCTTTTCGTACGTTTCTTGCCCATTTGGCATCTTCTTTTTATGAAGTAACTATTTAAATCTTTTGCCCACTTAAAAAATTCATTTATCTTTTTCTTATTGAAAGCTATTTATCGTGAAACATTCTTCACATGAATATCTATCTGACTTAAACCTCACTTTGACCCAGTGAATTTGGTGCTTCATTATCCTCTTTGAATAATGAGAAAACTGGAGATATGTGGGACTTAATTCACTTACCAAGATAAAATAGCTTGTATGTGGAATGCTGGTATGATTCCAGAACTCCTGCCTTAACCACGAGGTGTACGTCCTCCCCCAACAGCAACACACCTTCCAGGTTACACAGAGGTCAAACCTATATCTGTTTCTACTGTGCAAAAGAGTTATATAGACTTTATACACCTTCTGTGAGAGTGAGGGCCAAGGAATTTATGGAAAGCACTGTCCAGTGGAAGAGCAGGTCCTGAGGAGGCATGTACTGTATCTAGGCTCCCACAGCAACCACCCAGCTGGACGTGAACTATCTGAACTATCTCCATCTCTTCTGGAGGTACTATCCTTTCTTCCAAGAAAGGGTCAAACCAGGAACTTGAGCTCAACCAGTTATTCAACATTTGTTGACACCTTTTTTTATTTTTTAAAAGGAGAAAGCTGTTAATTCCAGTGCCTCTGCCAAATTTCACTCAGGTAATTGCACTAGGATACATTAATGCTGCAGGTAGGGAAAAAGCAAATTGGCAGAGAATTTAAATGTGGCCAGTCCTGTCTATCTAAACCCTCTGGTTAGCTTCAATTAAATGAATTAGCACTTTGCTTTCCTTCCCGTCCTTATGTGAAATGCCACGAAGCTATGGAAATTCTAAGAAACTGGCATCTTTTCAAAGAGTGAAGTGATGTTACTCTATATATCCTTTACTTTTCTGAAGCACTTGTAAAGTTTAATAGCTCAGGTATTGTAATGTGTGCCAAGATCTCAGAGTAAAGAATAATATTATTACAAACTACTAATTACGTACATTTAATTTTAAAGATGTTTAAAATATTTAAAAAGGAGGCGCTATAAAAATATCTCTAATCTTAACGTGCTTATCAGTTGTCAAGCTTCCTGAATGCAAATCAAAAATATAAAATACCTAAGATAATCTTAATGTTAATGGCAAAGAGAGATCTTTATAAAATATCTATTCTTAATCAGCATGATTATGTTTCTTTAAATACACTGTCAAACTACCTGATAAGGTAAAGGAAATAACTGAATGCTACCTGCAATTTCCAAATCACATCAATCATTACCAACTGCCCTAGGCTTTTTCTTGGGCCAACACTATACATGATTGCATAATTGTCCTTTAATCAGTACAGTAATGAATAACCGCACCTTCTAAGTTCTGGATATTTAGATCCGACTTTCTTTCATTAGGTTTATCTCTAAATCAGAACAACCAGCTGTCTCTTACAGAACATAAAGTATGTTTCTATTTTAAAAATGGGAGAAGTCAATAGTGAATGATTTATGAAAAACTGTGGATTTAATTGTTAGGTCTCTACTCTAAGTCCAAAATGCAGACCCAGTCAATGGGAAATACTTTTCATACCCTTCAACTAAATATCTCAGATTTCATCAATAATAACAAAAAATCCCATAGTTATAAACTTGTTTACTTTTTGGAGGCATGCCAACTCTGAAGAGGCAAAATCAAACTTAAAACAACTTTGACTGAAGGTCTGAGGTCACAAAACTTAAAAATCCAGACGTGCATTATTATGATTTTGGTTGATAGAATAATATAGTTACAAGTAGAAATAACTTCTCTAAATTCAACAGAAAGTCGATAAGATCTGAAAATTATGTCAAACCATATTTGTGGCATTAGCAACCAATGGAAGGCTGAAGAAATTGCAGTATTCTGATAATGAATGCAAGAATGTTACATATGGATGTGTCACACTCAAAGTCACACACTCAGAATATCCACATGCCTGCATTTAGTATTTTTAATATAAATAAAATAGCTATTCTGAACACTGACTGCTCTCTAAGCTAATGGAAAGAATCCATCTGTGTCTCGCCTGCAGAGAAACTCTTGTGATCATGTTGAAATTAGAGCAAAATCACCCTTTTACTCAAAGTTTTACCCAGAATCTACCATATTTGAAAACCAAATGGTTTTCATTCATGGCAGCTCTATTCTAGTAAATTCAGAAACACTCTGCTGCTGGTCCTGTCTGTCATTCTGTCTCTGTTATCCTGATGATTAAATACTCTGTGGATTTGTTTCTGAACACAGTCATCCCACCTTGTTTTCCCATGCAGTCACCACTGAGAAAAACCTTTCACAACATGAGAAGAGTGTGTCAAATATCTCCTCACCACTGCTTGTTTAGCAAGGATTCTGAAATCACTCATTCTTTAAATGAAGGTAGAATTCTTAATGAAATGTAAGAATTGACTCAAAGAGGATCAGGACAGATTTGGAATGTGGGATTGAGGCTGGAACGAGGTTAAGGTGAGTGAGGTGCCTAGGGTGCTACATGTCGAGGCGCTGAGACGGAAGGCCTCCTCCAATTCTGCCCCCGTGCTCCACTCGCCTTCCCTTGTCCTGGCCCTGCATGGGAGTCAGCTGCTCAGAGAGGCTGAGGCTAGTTGGAAAGCCTAAATGGGAGCCTTAAGGGGACAAGGGCAAGAAATTCAAAGGGTCTGTGTGCTCACAGGAATGGGGAATCTAAAAAGAGGCTAAGGGGAAAGAAACTGACATGTAGGTGCACCAAAGGAGAGGTCTAGGGCACCTACTGACTCTTCTTCCCTGGGTCCGTATTTAGGTTAGAGACAATATTCTGAGGAGGGAGCCAAAAAGAAAGGATGTTACCATGTCACCAATTCAAAGTGTCAGCTTCACTGTCACTTCTTTATGTTCAAATGAGTTTTCTTGTTAACATTCCCCATATTATCTAGCATTTTCCCTTTCTCAACACTCATACCACTGTCATCATTTGCTCGATCTTTGTCTTACTTGTTAAATGGAAACTAAAGGGATGCAGAGAGCTCATTCACAACTGAAACATCAGCAGTGCCTGGTCCCCACTGGGCACTCAGTACACAACTGTTTAATGGTCTTAAATCTTCTTGGAACCACTGGTCCAGTTAAGAAAGAATAAATAGGGTTTTGACCATGTTTCCCTATTTTCTTGCCCTTCCAAAACTGGACAATAAAGAAGCAGAGATGAGTGTGGATCTTGCAAATAAGCAAAGTCAGAAAAATATGCTTGAACACACTAACGGTATTTACAAAAATTCTTAACTTCATTTTTCTTATTGAGTTTTGATAGTTCTTTACATATTCTGGATACAAGTTCTTTATCAGATATGTGTTTTGCAAGTATTTTCTCACAACCTCTGGCTTATCTTTTTATTCTTGTAACAGTGTCTTTTGAAGAGCATAAGTTTTTAATTTTATGAAGTCTAATTTACCTTTTCTTTTCTTTTAGGGATTGTGTTTTTAGTGCCATATTTATAAAATCTTCATGTAACCCAAGGCCACAAAGATTTCCTCGATGTTTTCTTCTAGAAGTTTTAGTTTTTACATGTATTGTATATGGTATGAGTTACGAGTCAAGATTCTGGTTTTGGTTTTTTTTTGCATATGGATGTTCAATTGTTCCAGTACCATTTTTTGAAAAAACTATTTATTCTCCAATTGCCTTTGCATTTTTGTCAAAAATCCATTTTCCAGTATATGCATATGGGTCTATTTCTGAACTCTCTATTCTATTTCATTAATCTATGTATCTATCCTTTTGCCAATACAACACATTTGCGATCACTGTACT
Organism: Tapirus indicus; assembly: GCA_031878705.1. Lineage (NCBI taxonomy): Eukaryota > Metazoa > Chordata > Mammalia > Perissodactyla > Tapiridae > Tapirus > Tapirus indicus. The sequence continues at coordinate 52,560,442 of CM062933.1, read as the reverse complement.
TTATAATAAGTCTTGAAATCAGGCAAGGTGAGTCCTCAAACTTTGTTCTTATTTTTCAAAATTATTCTAGCCATTCTACTTCCTTTGCCTTTCCTTGTAATTTTAGACTCATCCTAATAATTTCCCCCAAAAGTCCTGCTGGAATTTTGATTGGGATTATGAAGAATCTCTATTAAACTTGCTTTTAACTTTAAATACCTGAGCTGTGTTAAATGTGTACCAGCAAATACTATTCCAATAAGATAAGCTTCAGACAATGAAGAATACAATGGATTTTAAATATGTGCTGATCAGACAAAGATATTAAACTCCCTACCAATGATTCTACACATTCCAGGAATGTAGGAAATGTTCACTGGCCACAGCTACTGGTGACTCACAAAGGTGAAGGAGCTGTACTGTCTTTCAATTATAATTGTCAATTATACCCAAAGAAGATAATATTACAACTTTTCTATGTTGTCAAGATCTTCACAAAATAAAGAATTAGTCTGGTAAAAGTCCATTCACCTTTTTATATCCGTAGTCATATGTACATTGCCATTTTGAGATTAAAGTCTTCCCACTGTCCCACATCTAAAAGAAGGGTTTTCTGAAATGCCAGAAGAGTCTCATTTTATGTAGTCATGCTAAACCAGATTAAACATCAGCATAATTATCTGGGAGCTTTCAGTCTTGTTTCTGAAATGTCCATTTTCTCCATATTATTAGACACAGCAAAACGTGTAAAAGCATTTCACCTGGATGAAGATCTGTACCTGGTTGGCTAGTCAGTCCTGGGAGAGATTCCTGCAACTGATAGGTTGAGGTCGAGGATGACGTGCCATCAGCCGTGTTATTTGATGTCATATACGCTCCATACGTTGATGCTGAGTAATACTGTGCATACTGGTTTTGGCCAAAGGCTGTGTAGGATGGATAATCCTGAAACAATAATTAAGATTATTAAGAGAACCTTAAAATGATCTAAGTAATTCTTCAAAACCCTTTTACAAATTAAGATAATGAATAAGGATTTGTTGTGATAATTGGTGCTTCATACATCTAGCATGTTTTAGCCCAAACTGTTATCAGTGACAACAAATCTTTGGTCAAGATTAAGATTCCCTAATGTAAATTCCTGAGGGAAAAAAAGATCCACCCTTGATGTGGTTGCTAAAAAAGGAAATTTTCTATATAGGTTAACGTGTATAAGCAAATATTTGTATTATCAGAAAGGATTAAGTAGTATGGAAGAAAACTGTTAATTTCAGGATCGGGTATTCCCCATTACCCACGTGTGAGCCAAGAAAAAAAAACAGCAATATTTGGACAATGTTCCTAGCAACACATCTTTCTCAGAGCAAAACAGTGAGAGTCAAATTGTAGTGCTTACTTGCGTCAGCCGTACTCAGTAAGGCCTTAACTAGATTCACTCATTCAATCCTCACAACCCCCCGCGGTATTATTATAATCCTCATTTTACATGGAAGGGGACGAAGGCACAGAGTGGTTAAGTGATTTGCCCAAGGTCAAACAGCAATGTTCAGAGCTGGAATTGGAACCCGGAGAGCCTGACTGTGTGCGGAAGCTCCCCATTAGGCTGCTAATGCCCTTGGAAGAGGATGACGTTCCTTACTGGGAAGGTCCAGACTACCGGCTTCTGGTAAATACAGCGTCTTTTTGTACTTAAACATATTTCAAAGACCTCCCCTTCTCTTCACCTCCACTGTGTCACCCTCGTCCCAGCTACCTTCACTTCCTGTTGCAGACAATGGACCGGCTTTCTAATTTGTCTCCTCATTTCCATTTTTGGCTTTCTCCAAAGTCCTTGAAGCCAGAGTAATCTTTTCAAAACATAAATTATATGATGCTATTCTCCTGCTCAAAAGCCTTTACTAGCTTCCCACTGGACTTGGAATAGAATCGAAATGCCTTATTGTAAACCACAGGGCCCTACCTGAGCAGGCCCCTGCCCATCTCCACAAACGCACGTCCCCCCCCCCCCCCCTCAAGTGTGAACCGAAGCCCAGCCTTCTCTGAGTTCACTGACACTCCAGGGGCTTCACCCTCAGGGGTCTGCTCCAGGCTGCGTTCTATCCTGACACACCCTTGTCCCCCTTCTTCACCGAACTCTTGGAAGACGTGGCCTAAATGTCATTTCCATAGAGAAGCCTTCCACGAAATCTACCCTATTCAAAACTAGGTTTCTAGCAATATTTTTAATAGGAGCCTGTTCTCTCCCTTCACGCTTCCTAATTCTATATTCACTTATGTGTTTACCGGTTTACTGTCTACTCCTCTCCGTAGGCTGTAAGCTCCATGAGGCAGGAATCGGCTCCCACCCACTTTCCCCTTACCTTCGCGTCCCCAGCACACAGACCAGCTCCTAATACACAGCAGCCTCTCAAAAAATATTTGCTAAAAGAATAAATTGGTATTCAGACCACGGTCCAAAATACAGGCTACAAATTACATTGGAGCCACTGTATTTCAATATGAAGATGGTATCGGATCTGTTTTATGCTAGAAATCTATCTTTGTCAATACATTTTCTCCCCCCTTATGAGTCTTTTTCTAATCCTTCCAAGTAGAACAGAGGAGTCTCCCCTTACACTGCACAGTGTATATTTCTAATATTATACTCATTACACCCCACCCTCTGTCCATATTATTTTCACGTGTGTTTCTTTAGGAGGATCCCGTCCTTGTAGAAAGCAGGGAACAATGACACTATTTTTGAATCTTCAATGCCTAATAAAAACTCTACTAGATAGCAAGTGCTCAATAAGTGTTTGCTATATCAATAAATGAGTAAAATTAAGACACCTGGATTATCAAAAGTTCTCAATTTTTTTAATATAAAATATACATACTGGCTCTGATGTTTTAGTGTTTTAAGAAACCACTTTTCTAACTAATGCCAAATTACATGGTTTAATCCTATCAAAATATTATTCCACATTATTTAACAAAATTTCCTTTTTGCCTTTGTTACATTAATAAAAATTTAAAAAAGAAGACAATTAATATAATTCTTTCAGTAAATCCAAAGAGCAAACGTTTGTGCAGTAACTTACATTTGAGAATATGTAAAAGTCCAGCAATTATATTAAAGTGAAATAGTGTATTGTCTACACAGGAAATCAGCTACTCTTCCATCTCAATTACCCTGAACATGACTGAGAACTAGGAAATAAGAATGAAAGACCCTGAAGTGACAATATATAAATTCATCTCACTCCAAGACAATTCACTCCCTCAGGGACATCCACTAACACTCCACACATAATTCTAACAAGGTAGTTGTTAAAACTCACAAAAATATTAAGAAAACATAATTAGGAGGAGGATTAAGGACTGCTAGAGGCTGACACAGTGACAAAAGCAAAAAAAATCACAGTTATCAGGAGAGTAGAAAGCAAACATTTATTAAAAGGAATCACAGAATTAAAAAAAAGAAAGCCAACAGTAGTGTGAGAGGCATTTATTTAGTAACAAGTGACATTTTGGATTAAAAATGTCATAAAGTCTACAGCACAACTGATTATATTCAATTAATGTTCATAATAACTGTTTTATCAACAAAATAAAATTATATTTAGTATAGTTTAAGATAATAGAATTTGCAATACATTTTGTAATTCCATGCCAAATGATTAAAACAATCACAGCTTAAATGTTTAAAGGGCAGACTTTCAGCAACCAGAAAACCTAAAATATCCAGAATTACACACATCCCAAGAATTATAGATAGCTAATTTTTACTACCCTGAAATGCCAGGTTAATTTTAAATAAAGAAGCCTTATTCTAGGAGAATACGTACTTATATGGCAACCTGAAACTACTCTTCAAAAATCTGAAATAGATTTAAAAAGCATAAATACAAAAAACTACTATACCTGTTGTGAACCGCTGAAATTCGTTGAATTGGAAACTGAATTATTTGCATAAATAGTAGATGATGGTGCAAAACTAGAACCTAGAGATAAAAGAACAAATTGCATTTTAAAAGCATTTCTTGCAAAATAATAAAAATATTTCACATTGCAGAATTCAATGAGAGAAATATATCTTTAATTCTGTTAAGACAGTGAAATATGAAGTTGAGAGATTCATGAGGAAAATCTGCTTAGCTCTGCCCGCTTGGGACAACAGGTAACATCTTTCCTGGAGAAGTCCGTCGAGCTAAACAGGAGCCTGTGGGAACAGTCTTAGCGGGACTGCAGTCTTCAAGGGTTAAGGGTTTAGAAGTACAGAAGTGCTGAGAGAATAAAATATTATACAGACTAAGATCACTGGAACTTCCAGACTACTGGAACCTTCAAACGGTCACATCAGCTGCACTTGCCTACAAAAATCACTTGAGTTAAACATTTGGACAGGGTTAGCGTAGGAAATAAACACATAACCGTTTAAAATCAATGCTTGCAGCTCTGTCTTTACATTCCTCTCTCCGTTCCTTAGACAAAAAGAGCTATGAACTAGAGTTCGGAATCAATGGGGTTTATTCTGCAACTACTACACAATGATCTAAGGTTTGAGGGCCTTCTAGAATTTTCCTACAAGGTCAGAAATTTATTTATTTTTAAAATTAGGGCAAAATCAAGTGAACTATCAATTTACAGATTATTTTTAAAAAGTACGTTCTCATGGAATGCACTTGTTAAGAGGTACAATGAGGCAGCTATTTGTTTCATCAATGTGTTTTGAACAGGGAGACTATTATGTAATCAATGCGAATAGCCCTGGCTTGGAACATCCAGTGTGACAGTATTTGGGGGAATGAAGAAAAATGTCTCCATAGTCTCCACGCTGCCAGCTGAAGCTGCATGCTTCACTGTGGTGTAGCACATATGCAAATATGTTTCTGCCCACATGCCAGGTAAAAGGAGGCCCGCCACTTCAGCCAAAAAGGTCTAAGTAACTACTGCATTTTAGTCAACTGACTAAAATGTCAATACTAGTTGGTTCAAATATGTTACTACAGCCCCACCTTTATGACTAACAATAAGGACAAAATGACATATAGGAACACTCTTTTAATGTTTTTGCTATGTCACTGATATTTTTCTGCAACTACTACACAATGATCAACAATTTTTAATCAGAGTCAAAAAGAAGAAAAATTAAACAATGATCATATATGGAGGATTTGGGGGTGGTTGTACACATTATATAAATATTCCTATTAAGAAATACAGTACCAATAGGGGAGAGTTATTTTAGGAATGAACAAAAAATCCTCAACTAGTCAAGGAAAAATGGGACGTAGAAGAGTGCTAATTCAAATTTAAATATCAAAACAACATTACATACTTAAGGAATACTAACAAGAAAATACTGATTTTTGTCGTGAATCTTTGAAATCACTTAAGTAGACACCAAACATGCGACTGCTGGCTCGGAGGTTGCTATGCTTGGACCTAGCTTCCTGCCAATTTTAGGCAACTTAAACTTAAGTATTTAAATTTCATATGCTTCATGTTTTTTGACGTATATTCAACTCTTTTCATCATCTTCCTTCCCAGTTAGTTGTCTTTTCTGATGAAACTCTGTGAGCAGTGGTAACATTTAAAACTGTCTGCATGACGGTACATTCCTAGTCTGAAGTCAAGGAATCTCATTCAAAGAATTCATGCTCACACATGTTTCCTGTGGCTACGTACCTGGCATCTGGTAAGAGTAAGGGGTCTGGCCGGGCTGCGGGGTGGAAAATCCTGGACTGTAACTGAGGCACCCGCTCTGTAACGGGGACTGAGTCTGTGGAAGTCCACTCTCTGTCTTGATGCCTGGCAACATCACACCCAAATCTGCTTGGAAAACGCACGTGCAAACCATTTCATTAGTCAGATGATCTTCTGAGTTGTTAGAATACAGAATGACTAGCCAGCAGGGTTACCTGCTTACAGCCAAAAAAGGAGAAGACAGAAGACGTAAAATACCGTAAGTGGGCAGGCTGTAGGGCTGTCCTGTCTGTGAGTAGGCGGTGTAGACGGCTGGCTGCTGCATCCCCGAATACTGAGTCTGGCCTGCATAGGCAGACATCGTTTGAGCTGCTGGTGTAGAAAGAATGTGTGGATAGGGCCTAAATATCAGAAAAATAGCATTACTGTGGCAACAAAGACTGCATATTAATTCAGACAGCTTAGATTCAGTGAAACCTTACAATAGCCAGGAAGTAATCCTCTTCCTTATCCACAATATAAGTCCAACAATCTAGGAAAGGACAAGAGTCGGAATGTCAGGAGCCCAGACTCTGCTATAGACCAGTCTAGTGACCTTGGACCAGTAACAAAGTCCCTAAGTCTACACCCCACTTGTTAAAGGAGAAATTTGGTTTAGATATCATATCTAAAGTCTCTTCCAGGTCTATAATTCTTGTTTACATCTGAAATAGTGTTTCAATCAATGTATGGGTGAGGAAAATGGAACACAAGCCAGTAATTCAATACGCTCATGGGCATATTTCTAGTCAACATGAATCTAACACTACAGAATGACTACAGAAGTCATTGAAAGCCGTACAAAGAATTCTCTACCAAAGACTGGAAATCTTAAAACAAAAAAAAGGTAGGCAGCTTCCTGAAAAGAAATGGAATGCCATTCCCTTCATCATGCTACATTTTACAGAATGTTCCCAAATGGACATCAACCCCAGCCTATACTTAAGGACAGACACTCTAGCTACTGCAGAAAATAACATTTAAATGTGTATGAATCAGGAATCCAAAATATTGACACATCTGGCTGATTGCAACCAAATTCAGATATACACCCAATATAGTTAACTTGAAATTCCTACCACTGTCCCCAATAAGTTGACCACATTAGTTATAAAAACAATAGAGCATATTCTTCAAAAAAACCTGTTTATTTGAATTTGAAATCCAATACAAATATTGTAATAATGGAACAAATTATGAAGTATTGATGTTTAAATAAAATGTAATCTTTTTAGGTTTTCTTTAAACTAGTCAGCATTTTTGAGTTTTCATTAAAAAATCAGTGTATCTGGTTTGAAGTTGATGCTTTCCTTAAGGTATATAAATATCCGGAATTAAGGAAATTGTCTAGACAAAAGTGAGCACATCTCTATTTCTAGATTTGTACAGGATACTTACCTATATGTTTAATCTCTCCAACTAACCTATCCACGTATCTACCTATTCAACTCTCTACAACACATTTATATACATAAAAGTGGTTATATTATGTGACTATAGCTTAATAAAGATAATCCCGGAAAATTATTCTAACAGATTGGAAAGAATCTACTGACCACTTACTTGGAAGGATAGAGCTGGGGGGAATATTGATGCGCTGGTCTGGGGCTGTAGCCACTACTTGTTATTACTGGAAGACACAAAAACCAGTGCACAAAAGGTTGCTTCATAAATATATTTCACTAGAGAGTACAAAACCAATTTGAAGGAATTACCATGTTAAAGATATGTTTCTAAAAAGAAAATGAATTCATTTTCTAAACAGAAACAGATGCCTAAACATTTTCTTCTAATGAAACTGCACTGAGTTTGTTTGAAGAGCATGAAATGAATTCTTCTCACAAATCATTTCCCTCCATCATGCTTCCATTTTCTCAACTCAGCAGCATGCTCTTATGTATTAATATGCTATGAATATATATCTTTGATTATAGGTAACCAAGCTTTCATGATACAAAAGTAAATTTTTAAAATTTTCAAACTTTAAGTTTTAAATTCCAAATATGATGGCAATATATTGGTCTCCCTCCAAATTTATTCTGATGGAAATACAACAAAAATTAAGAAAAATTTGAAGTTTCAACCTATATTTTCAAATTGTAAAATGCTATCGTCTTCTATTTCCTTTCATTTTACCAATGAGATGGGTAGTTAAAAAATGCAGAATCCAAAATATTCTAGTAGTAACTGGAATATACATAGAGAACATCAGTGACAATGCAACACTTTTTTTCAAAAAAAACATAATTGCAAAATGCAGCAGCAATCATATTTACAAATATACTTTGAACTATTAGAGATAGCACTTTTTTGAGAAGAACTTAAAGGTGAAAGTCAGGTCCTATTAACATTTCATCCAAACATGCAGCCCCAAACTGGACTCTATCCAAAAGTTTGGAACCTTCTCTTCCCTTGAACCATCCGCCTTGACTAAGACAGATGTGTGGCAAATGCACGGACTCTGCAGTGCTCAGGCAGTCCCTTCAGAGCCAGTCCATACTGGGAGAGCACACAGCGTGTCTTTATTAGGCCATCTGCTGTTCATTCACTTTTCAAATAGATTAAGGTTGTACACAACGCAGCGCTGGAATTAGTTTAGTCTAATCAATCATAGTTCTACTTCAAAGTTACACGTCCCTTCTAAGTTGTTCATAATCATTCTGGAGCTAAACTTTTAGAATTGTAAAAGTGACAAATAGGGTTAGGTTGCTAACTATTTTATGAAACATGATATATTTCTACATCCAAATGCTATTAAGTACCCTTGTGATCTATTGCTTCATAAACACGTAGAATTTAATGTATTTAAAATGCTATTTGGCCTGTAAGCTCTGAGTATGGAAAGTGTATTATAGTTTTCATAGCAATAGTGCAGAAAGTATGTTGTCAAGAATATTATGACTCAGTTTTGAAAATCACTGAATATGACTAGAGGTGTTATGTTCTAAATATTTTCAGCAACCAAAATGAGTGAATTTGTTACTCCTATTTGAATCTAAATTGACCAATGAATCATTAATTTTATACTTATTTATTGAAAACTTAAAAAAATGTTTAAAACGTTCAAATCAATTCAACAAAAACAGGCTTTTCCCACTACACTTTGGGCATTAAATGTACATTATATAATAACAATAGTGTTATTCCACAGGAAATTCAGTCCGATTCATTAATCAACAATAGTGAACACTCTCTTTAGCAGAAATATAGTTAAATGAGGCTTAATTCCACATTTTTTGGTCTCTTATTTATAAAACTTCACTTTGGCACACTGAAGACGAACTATACTGATCAGTTATTCTCAAGACTGTAAAGACAAGGCTTTTCCAAAGAGACATCAGATAATGAAGAGGAACATTCACTATAGCATATTTTGTATTAAATAGGCCAAAGAGCAAAATCATTTTAGAAAAATTCCATATACATGAACACAAATCTGAATATATAGGATGCTTCTTCCTTTTAATGAATTAATCTAGACATCATTAAAATAATGAACCCATAATGGTACAAAGGCTCAACCTTTAAAATTTCCTGTTAATGTATGTATGTTCATTTTCCAAATAGAATACAAAACCTTTGGCTCAGAGAACTAAGATATTCACATAAAACTTGGAAAGTTTATGCTTCTTAACTAAAATTTATACATTTTATTCTAACTCATAAATCTGCAGATAACCGAAAACAGAAAAAATTACACTAAAGTGAGTTGAGAGTATGTTGATCAAAGTAAAGACTGATCCTACACAGGGCAGCCTAATCTCTAGTATGGCTTCTGGAATACTATGTCTAAATTTGGGGGACCTTCCTTTTATTCCCCATTCTTATTTAATTAATCAAGAGAAATTACCCAAAGCACTCAATTCATTATACTCCATCATTTCTGCATACAAAAGTAGCAAAACTGCTTGTCTTCAAAATGTCCTGAAAATTAATTAAAACAAATTTTTAAAGAATATTATCAGATTCTCAGAGGGTGGTGTCAAGCAATTTTAAGGTTTTATTCTCATAATCGTGACACCTTAGATCAGCGAGTCAAGCAGGTGGGGAAGTGGGGGTGAGGTACGGGGATGGGTAGGAATTTTGCCTGCTAGGGGACATTTAAAATGTCTAGAGACATTTTTGGTTGTCACAACTGGGGGGTGCTACTGTCATCTTGGGATAGATGACAGAATGCTGCTAGACACCTTACAGTGCAGAAGACAGCTCTCCTACAACAAAAAATTAGCCAAACTTTTAATAGTGTTGCTATTGAGAATCTCTGACCTAGATCATTGCTGTCCAAAAGAACTTGGCCTATGGTGTTGGAAATGTTCTATATCTGAGTTGTCCAATATGGTAGCCACTAAAAAAATCACATGTAGCTATTAAAGACTTGAAATGTGACTAGTGTGACTGGATATAAAATTTTTACTTTCACCAAATTTTAATTAATTTAGACTTAAATAGCCACATATGTCTAGTGGCTACTTTACTGGACAGCACAGCCATAGATAATTTTTTAAAAACTGGGAAACTATTTGTAAAGATAATATGAGTGCATGTCAGACAGGACGACTGATCACACCTATTTCTTTTTCCATCTCTATATTTTCCAATGGGGTATAACAGAAAGAGCTCCTAGGTCCATCAGGACCCTGTTCTGGACTCGTGTACACCAGTGACCACCTGGGAGGCCTCAACTGTATGGCCTTAACCACCTTTAACTTCTCTGGGCCTCTGTATTCTTGCCTATAAAATGGATCCAAGATCTTTGAAATTCCTTCTGGAGCTAACATTCTATAATTTTGTCATTTAGCTTTCAACTAACTTGTGGTATATTATTTAAATATGTCAATTACTTCATAATCCCATCCCTTTTCTTAAAGATGTGCTCATACGCATTTACTTTGCAGAAAGTTTACAAGAGTTATGGTATGTGAGTAATAAAGAACATAGAGTAAGTTGGTACCTATTTATCTCCTGGGAGGCAAGTAAATTGCTGGAAAGGATATGGATTAGTAAGTATGAGTCTCTGTGCAAAGTGTATGAATTACTATTTCCTTCTGTTTGGAGTACTAATATTTATGTGAATACAGGGCAACTGCTTCCAATCAGTGTGAGCTCACGAAATGGCATCATCTCCATGTATAAAGATCAAATAGATGCTATCATGACATTATCCTCAAGGAAGACCTCAACTCCTTTCACGTGAAGCGTACCCACATAAAATCCTCGTACACGAAAACATGGATACAAGTAAAATACATTAAAGCAGAATAACAGAACCAAGATTTAATCACCACAAATACTTTCCTAGGTTTAACATTCATCTTTCTGCTCTACAAATTCCTCCTCATGTTAAAAAAGAAAATCCTTTCACTAGATAATAAAACGTACAAAATATTGTAACCAAAAAAATCTTTGTCAACTTAATGCGCGTCCTTTGAGCCCACCTGGGAGTTATCAGGTATTTATATTTAGAAAGGACTGATGTTTCAGGACACGCTATTGTTCTCTCTGAAGGCTGGGAGTGAAAGCAGTGCTCTGGGAGGCTGGGTCTAACGCGACCAGCATGTGCTCTCCTGCAGCCCATTAACCTTTAATGCTTGTCACTCAGCCGCTTACACTGGAGGATTTTTTTAAACCCAGACAGGAAACAAGGTTATTTAGAAGGAATCAAATGGATAGTTTTACATCTCGAATGTTGGAGAGAAGGCAGTTTTTATGTCATGTAAGTGGGCAAGCTGATGGAACAAAGTCAATGATTACAACCTAATTATTAAATTAAACATGGTATAAAATTATTACAAGAGAAGCCAGCTCTGCCTATTTCTAATAAAGTCAGGGGATTGTTTCGCTGTCAACTGAAAATCCGAAATGATTCCAAATATAATTTCTAAGAATACATAGTTTTATGACAAATAGTTCTCAAAAAGGTGAACTTATTGCTTAATTTATAAACACCCAAGTTCTCACAGCTTTGGTGTTCAGGCTGCTTGTCCACGAGGATTATGTGTACCCCAACGTGTACGGAACAACACACGAGCTTAAGGCTTTACCTGACCCAGTAAAGGTGTCAAGCGCTCCATCTCCAGTCGTGGTTGTGGTTTCACTGCTGTTCAAAGGCTCTGTTTTGACTGCAAGGAGAGACACTACGTAGAAGAATAAGTACACGTGAGTTTTATTTCTAAATTGATATCAAAGACGCTGACTGTTCTACTACTGGTTTTTCTAGCTACCATGGGCATGCAAGAGAAAACCGGAGAAGTCGAGGAGGACAGTTTTGTTAATTTAGCTTCTAAACAGACATGCATTTGTAGAGGACTTCATCTAAAAATCCTCTGGCTAAGCTAGTTCTCTCAAATCTGGCTTTGAAAGGCAGTCAACCTTAAAAAGTGGAACAGCAGTACTCACATGTGCATTTAACTCACCTAACCACACTCTGATATTATAGTCAAAAGACAGTAAAAAGGAATCATCAGTCTTCAGCACATTGAATCCAAATCATAACAAAGAGCTTAACTAGCTTATATTTTATTCTTCCCAAAAAGACATTTAAAAAAATGATTGCATAAGAGTACGGTGGAGTGATATGCAGATGCAGAAACCACGGGCGTATTCACGTGATGGGTGAAAATGAGGCACTCAATAAATTTCTGCTCTTAAAAAAGACTAGAGCTGTAAGGTGCTGGACTTTTTATTCTAATGGTATAACAATTTTTAATACATTATAGAGATAAGTGTAGAATAAGAGATGATTTCTACAGCAGTCAGCATATCTTTCGAAAACTCTTTACTCTGTTATTTCTAGTTTGAGGTGGTATATTTTGGCAAAATCCTCACTTGGCAATGACGTAGCCTGGCACACGTTATTGTCATTATGAGACATAATGAGTGGGGGGAGGCAGGCAGTGGCAAAGCCTCCACTCGTTTTGTCACACCATATTTTCCCTGTGTGGGCAAAGCTCTGCTACACACATCTCAGCAGCAAGGGAATGAACTAAATTACTTTCTACTTAACACCTCTTACGTTTCCTGGTCATAAACAGATTGATACAGTTAAGTAACTTAGAAGCAAGCAGAAAACCATAAAGAAGAAATCCGGGGACTAGCCAGCCATGAACAAATATGGCAAAAAGAAGAGTGGGTGAGAGCGTACCCACCAGCCAAGCAACTCAGCAGTGTTACTCTGTTAGAAAAGCAGCGGCTGGGTGGAGAAATGCGCAGGGATGGTTATGCTCTCTTTCCACACGAACAGAATTGACCGACCCTCCCTTGGTGAACTCAAGGGTTAATTCAGTAACCGTGACTTAATAATGTCATGAAGTTTGCTGGGAGACTCGGGGGAAAACTGTAAAGGTTGGAAACACGCGGAAAGGAAACTTGCATTACTTCTCCTAACAAAAGGGAAATTTAAGGTTGACCTATTTTTCAATAGCAACAATCATCTGAGGAGTAGTGTCTACTTATGTGTATAATGATAAATAATGAACTGGGGGTTACTACTTTTCAGTAGTCATTTCTACAGTCGTCCATATTATGGTCAGAGCTGGCCACTAATTATACTTACCACTATAAACTTTTTACTACTACATGATTATCTATCAAGAGCTTACTATGTGTAGACTATTTACAATTAGCTAATCAACCCTGATCTATACAGACCACTATATAAATGTTATACACTAGGAAACTAAAGTTTGGGCGGGCCGAGGAATGTGGATAAATTCCACAGAAGGTGACAGAGTTAAGATCCAAACTCAGGTCTTCAGCTCTAGCATCCCCGATCTCTCCACCCTACACGCTGCCTTCAGGGGTGACAGTGGCTTATGTTCATGACAGTGACCCTTCACAAAGACTCAGAGAGTGATAAGAAGGGGGTTACCTTCTAGACAATAATTAGGAACACTTTGTTAAAAATGAAAACTGCAAAATATGGGAATAGGCTACTAAATTCTGTTTTCCATTTCTTCCTTATGCAATATTTCAAAAGACAACAGGCAGTAGCAAGTTTGAAAGCAGATGACAACAGCACACCCTTAAAAGGTGCTTCATACATTCCAGGTGCTGTTGCTGTGCTTTATAGATTTTAACTCATTCACTCCTCATGACAATCAGATGAGGTAGGTAACATTATCATCTTCTTTTTTCAGATGAGGAAACTGAGGCACAAAGAGGTTAAATGACTTGCCTATGGTCACGCAGCTAGTAATAGCGAGAATTTGAGACCAGGTGGTGCAATTTCAGAATCCAAACTCTAAACCCCACTGCCTCCCAGGCAACACTACCTGACTGAGAATTCCTTTCACCTGTATGAGATGCTCCAGCATGTGATGCAGATGGGCAAAGGCTACTCTCTGTGGCTCAGTGTCCACGTTTGACTTGGGACATTTATGACAAAAAGATAGTCCAAAGCCTTCAGCAACTCAACCCTAAGACAAGGGATAGTTTCTGAGAATTTCCAGATTCTGATTGTGGCTAAATTCCTCCTTAAACGTGCCTACACCTATAAACAATACTTATAAAATACATTTATTAATTCTAACAGCAATATATACTTCACTTGTGAACTGGCGAGAGGGGAGCAGAAGGTGAGCGGTCTAGAACTGGTCTAGATCCAGACATGAAGACTAGTTTTGTTACTTTGGATCCCAATTTCGAGACTCAGTTTCAAAAGCTGAGTATTGATGTTGATTATAATCTCCTGGATTTGAGAGTTTCAGGCGGTCAAACGAGAAGGAAGAAAAGGGAGCTCTACAGAGAGTTTGTGGTTGTGTTCATTATACTGGAAACAGCTCTCATTAAAATTTTAAAGGTCTACATTTGGTCAAAGACAGGTTCATTTTACTGAGAAAAGGCATCAGGGACATGAAGAGAAGCATCAGTATCAAGATGTGTTCAGTGAACTAAAATACATGGATTTTAAAGTAATAATTCAACAAATGGATGCTAACATCAGAAGAAAAACAGAGCACATTAATGTAAATCTATTTTTCATATGCAGGTAAGAATAGAATAACAGGAAAAGAGCAGAAATTAACTATGCTGCTACAGAAAATAAATGATTTTCACATTGGTGAGTATAACATCTCTTGAGCTCCAAGTAAGACACAAAGTTATTTTGGTTTGATTTTATACAAAAAGTAATAATAGATAATAATAAATAATTTGGTTTTTTCAGGGACAGAAAACTCAGAAAGAGAAGTGAAATGGACAATCCTTATATGATAAGTTGTTTTAATAAAAACATGTTAGAATGCAAAGAAGTATCAATATTTATAAAACAGGTAATTAGTATAAAGTGAACATTATAATAATTATAGATAAAGTTTGAAAAACAGAAGTCATTTTCACTAAAGGTCCAACTATATTTGAAATGTACTCCATTTTCTTTTGTTTCCACACTTTAAATTAGATCCACTAGACACTTTTCTAGTGGCAGGAAACTGTTCTTTTCATTAAATATGTGCATGGTACCACTGAAGAGATGTTCATCAACAAAATAAATCTAGTTTTATGCATTATTCTATTTTCTAAAACTTGTAAAATCCTCATTGGAAATGATTATCAGTGTATATTCATGTCATGGTCAAATGTATTTTTTTCTTAGAGTATTTTATTGTTCTTAAATTAACACAGAGGTTAAATAGGGGTTTTAACTTATTTTCAGGACCGTGTCCAAAATCATACACTATAAAATGAAAAGGATAACCTTCTATAGGAGTAAAGCATCATATTTTTCAACAAAATTCAAACTTACAAAATAAACGTTTTGATTTCAAAAGCAACAATCATATTTTAATGTCCTACGTTAAAGAATTTTGTGGTTTTATTTTTCTAAATGCTCAAAATAAGTGAGTCAGGGTTCACATAATACTGGGATGAAAAAACTATATAGAGTACTTTGTACAGAACCAATATTTCAAGAAATACTTGTATTGCCAGGCTCCCCTCCCCACCAGTTGCCTATTTACAATTTGGATGGTTTTCATAGAGCCAAATAGTGAAAAAATAAAAAGAAAGAAAGAAAGTCAAAATAATTTTAATATATTGATATGATTGGATTTTGTTTTATTTTATTATTATTATTATTTATTTATTTTTTTTTTTGCTGAGGAAGACTCGCCCTGAGCTAACATCTGCTACCAATCTTCCTCTTTTTGTATGTGAGCCACCACCACAGCATGGCCACTGACAGATGAGTAGTGTAGGTCCACGCCCAGGAACCAAACCTGGGACGCCATAGTGGAGAGCGCCAAACTTAACCCCTAGGCCACCAGGGCTGGCCCTGGATTTTATTTTTTAGCTTAAAAAATAATTGACATCTACAGACTAAGTGAAGATTGTACATGATTACTGACAGTTGTCAGCTATGGCTACGAAATCATTGATTTCTTCTCTTGGCATCCCAGCCTTCATCCATACCCTCATACACATATTTTCAAGACAAACTTAATCCCATCTCCTCAGATTATCTTTAGAACTCAAATATAACATTCATGTATATTAATTATTTTTGGAGAAAGTCTGTTTTATCATAACTCAACATTCATGTTCATTTGTTGCAATATCAGACTTAATCCTTGAAAGAGAAGGTGACCCAAGTAATTTACATTTTCCATTTCATGTTCAGAAATCTGTGTTTAACTGAGGTCCACTTAAAAGATTATCTATCTGTAATTCCAAATATACTTCTTTCTGAACCACAAAATCACACAAACGACTTCTAACAGCTTAGGTTCTACAAAGAATTTCAGAAGCTGTTAGCTCAGGAAGGTACAATCTATAACACTGCAGGGGGGCAAGAAGTATTGCCTACCGGTTTTAATAACTGGTACAGCCTATGATTTATGTTTGTTTAAGTCAATATATTCACTGAAAAACCTATGAGCACCAAGTGTCTTTCATTCCTTAATATCTGTAAAATACTTAATTTTGTAAAATACTTGGATGAAGCAATTTATGGCTTTCATTCCAAAAAGAAAATCTAAAAAGAGAAGAGCCACAATAGTAGGTGGCTCTACTGCACAAATACATAATATTCAGAAACAAATCCATCACATATGAGTCAATCATCTATATATCAAAAATTCTGGAAGATTCTTTTCTACTATATACAGATTTTATATATAGAAAATGCCATAAACCTGATCAGAACATCTGATTTGGGTTCCCCCAAACCTTCTCTTTGAAGTATTTTCTTAATCCCCATGCAGAATCAAACATTGCCTCCCTCTGCCGTGCACCCACCTTGAACACATTATGCACTCATTATTTTCTTGTCTGGTTCCCCCTGCTAGACTTTTGGTCCCTTGATAGCCAGCATCACGTTCTATAGGTTATCAGGTTCCCATTTCCCAGCACAGAGGCTGGCATATAATCGGAACTGGATACATTTTAACTGAGAATGTGAAAATTCACTCTTTTGGAGTCTATCCTAAGTACTCCCAATAGATCTAAGTATTTTTATATATAAAGTATAGCTAATCATGAATCTTGACACCATTAAGCAAATTAGAATCTTACCTATATCTGGAGGTAACTTCTCATATGACAGGCATGCATTTACAGGTATGAATAGGCATATACACAAACTATGTATACTTCATGTATAGCGTATATCTGTATCTAAAGGTCGGCAAACTACATCCCATGTGCCAGATCTGGCCTATGACCTGTTTTTATATACCCCATGAGCTAAGAATGGCTTTTACATTTTTAAATAGCTGAAAAATACCAAAAGAAGAATAATATTTTGTGACATGTGAAAATCTTACGAAATTTAAATTTCAGCGTTCATGGGTCAAATTTTATTTGATTACAGCCAAGCTCACTCATTTACACATCACCTATGGTTGCTTTTGTGCAACAATAGCACAGTTGAATAGTTACAACAGAGACCATATGGCCTGCAAAGTCTAAAATATTTACCATCTGACCCTTTACAGAAAAAGTTTGTTGACCACTGACCTATATGCTAAGGTATGATTGCATTTCTTCTATTTTTATTGGTGGCTCTACATTTTAGCAACTTTACAAGTGACAAAAATTTGAAAGGAAAAATGTGGGTTCTGATATAAATCTGCAGATGTAATTATATAATTAGGATTAAGGTGTCAAAACATTTAAAATTACTTTTAAGTAATAAGGCAACATATTTAAACAGCACCAACACAGCACAGTGGGATCTGAAGGTGATATCATCAACTCAGTCATATTAATAAAAACTATATAATCAACATTATCTTTCTGAACATCTCAAAATTAATGGAAAGATCTTGAAAAGCCACTAAATCAGCTTTTGCCTTTTGTTTTATTATAATAATTTTACGAAATGATCCAATTCCAACAATGAAATCCAGGGCTAAAAATAAAATAGTTTACTCTCATTGGGAGAGATTATGCACCAAATGCTCAGTCTGTGTTATAAACACTCGACGTGAAAAAGTCATTAAAATTCACTAAAACTTTCATATCAATATGCCACTGAGACTATCTCATTAATAGTCGAAGTAGACCTAACATTTTGTTACTAGAAGTTTGCCTTCTTTGGCCAGTTTACATGTTCTAAATGCAGAAGAATTTATTATCTGACCACACACTGGAGAGTCTTTTAACACAATGCATGTTTTCATTTTCCTTAAAAAATCATTGCCTAATTATTATTTAATTATTAATTTAAAAGGAAATATACTGGTATTTATTGCTAAGCAATTTACATACTTTATCTAATTTAAGACAAAAGCTTTGCCAGGGAAATGTTATTATTACCCTCCTTTTATGGAAAGGAATTGAAGCTCAGAGAGGTTAAGTAACTTGTCTAATGTGACACAGCTCATAAGTGTAGTGTTAAGATCCACGGTCCTCCTGATACACAAGTCCTTGTTCTTCCCACACGGCCTCACAACTCTTAACAGTAACACTAATAACTAGGAAAACCTGATGTTTAACATCTAGAAACGTGTTTCTGGTTGAGATGAGATGTAAATGACTAAATGTTCATTGCACATATTCACTGTCATAAAGCTGCCTGTGTTACATTAATACTAGTTTAGAGCAGAACAGCAGACAGCGAGCTAAGCATTTTTTTATATCTTAAATGTTTAAAAAAATCAAAAGTATAATATTTTGTGACATATGAAGATTACACGAAATGCAAATTTAGGGTCCATAAATAGCTTTGCTGGAACCTAACTGCACTAGTTCATTTCTGCATTGTCTGTGGCTGCCTCTGAACTACGGTGGCACCTGCTGAGTCAGTGAGACAGAGATGGCACAGTCTACAAAGCCTAAAAGATTTACTATCTGGCTCTTCACGGAAAAGACCCCGGGTTAGAATTAAGAGGAACGAAATGCTGGCAACCTATTTTTTAAGTATGAAAAGTATATTTTAAGTGTAGAATCGAAAAAAACTTGAAACCAAAACCATAGAAATATAAGTAATGGGTATAATGGAGTGTTCTTCCCTCACTGGTCATATATTCTAATTTAATCTGAGACACAGCAAGGTCCAGCCACGCTGTGCTATTCTAAGCGCCTGCTTGTAATGCACATTTCTGATAGGTGGTGAGGTCTCTTTAATTTTAAAACTGGGTGGTTCCACCTTAGTGTGATGGTATTTTCTTTTATTTTTCAATTGTGATAGCATACTAACTTCTGATTTACGAAAGGCTGTTTATACTTTTACATATATTATACATGAATGTAGTAAATATAGTTCAAAACATTTTAAGACTTACCATTTATAATTTCAAATGCACAGCTTTCATCACTGATAATTTTCTGAATAATGGGATTTTAAATGTTAATGCTACTTTAGATACTTTAATTGAATATTTAATAAAGTCTGTAAAATAGCAAATATCTTTCTGCCATGTTAAGAATTTTTAAGTTATGAAAGTCTATAGGTTATGGAGATGACTGAGTTTGTGTGTTTGCATGATCTGCTTCACCTGCCCAGATCGACGACTGCTCTGATTGTGCTGAATTGACCACTTAATCGACTGATACATAGCTAGAAAAACAATAGATGCACCCATTTGTCCAAAATTGTGCAAAATCTAAGACAAGAATACTACTGATCTTAGGAATCTAAGATTAGAAGACTAGTTGATGAGAAAAACGAAGCCAACTATTATCAATAGACAACTGAAAGGCAAGTTCATGTCTCCTTTTTCTTTGCAAGTACTGAACAGAGAAGTGCAGACGTGGAAACAGCAACAGAAAGCAAACCAGAAGGGCAATCCACACACCCAAACACATGCAGTGTACCATCTTCTCTCATACTTGTTGCGGAAGAGGGGGTGCTGCAACTCAGCAACCAGTCTGCAGTGTTTAAAACAGTCATGTTGTCCCCTGAGAACAGGAACGGCATAAGGATTCATTGTCTGCATGCCTGCTCAGCGCGCGTGAGTAGTCCTCAATGCTCGCACTGGTTTCTGACCTTTTTGCCAAAATTATAACTGCACTGGATGACTTTTCCACTTGAGTTTATCAGGTCTGTTTTAGTTCAGTTAAATATATACACACGATGACTAGTGAACTCAAGGTCTGATCCCACAGAGCGTGGGTTTTTTAAAAGTCTTACTCTTTGTACCCAATTTAAGGTTTAAATATAAATGTTCTTACTCCACAAGTCATCACTAACAATCTTATAAATTTGCAATCCTATAATTAATTAGCTGAAATTACAGATGCGTGTTTAGAGACAGATGAACATTATAAACAAGGAAAATGTTAATCTACAAAGGGTTTGGTGTAAAACATTATTAAATCCAGGCGAGCTGCAATGCACACAACTTTACAAAGAAAATTTTAGATTGCACAGTTATTCTAAAGTAAATGGGAAGAGGTGTATCAGTTTCATAAATGGTTATTGAAAATTTAAAAGAAAATATGATGTGGCAAATGCTGATATCTAGTAATATGATTAGTTTATAAATTAAAACTAATTTCATATGATTTTTAATTTATGACTAAAACAACTAGATGTACAAAATTGAAATGATTGTTAATAATTTAAATTGCAACTTATACATCATATATGTGTGTGTATATATATAGTCTCTCTATGTATATATATGCTGATGCAAAAATCAGATTATATTTTCTGATAGATTGAATGCATTTTATAAAAACAATAGAGAAGCATATTTGAAATAATAACTGGTGTTGTTGCCATATGCTGTGGCATAATTATGGGCTAATCAAATGAGAAAGTATCTGAAAAAAATTCAATATCTATTTTAAATACATGTTGGATATTATTCTCTTTGAAAAGAAAATGCAGCAGATATTGATATTTTTCTATTCCCAAAACCATTTTTAACAAAAATTTTGGGGTAACCTTTCTCTTATGGTTCAAAATAAAGCCAAATACTAGAACAATTTCTTTTCTTTCTTTGGTAAGATCAGAGTGCAAATCCTTTGGCCACATTTTCTACAGTTTTTGGAATATTTACAAGGACAAATATACAAAGGAAGCCTCGCTAAGGCCTTTGAAATGTCACTGGGGGCTACCTACTCTTTCTACCTATTTCTTTCCAGCTATAAAGAAGGAGCAAAAGTTTGCAAAAAAAAGTCAACAGGATGATAAATAATCCGTTAACTATATATTCCTTGGATGTAATGATTATGTTATTGCTAATGAGATATTTATTTACTAGCAGATCCCCTCACACGTGAAATTACAGCAAACCTGAGAGGTGATTCTGGGTGTCTCTGGGGTGGGACACTTACCTCCTGTCCCATTTGTGGTGACTGATGTGCTGCCGAGATTCGCCTTCTCCAGCTTGGAGCCGCCAGGAGTGTCACCACCTCCAACAAGAGGGTGAGGGCTTGCGAGGTCTTGCATTTCCATAGACCTGTGAGGGCAGGAGGTAGCAGAGCAAGAGCTGAAATTTCAGCAATGATTTCTTAATAAACTACGTATCTTATTCTACTGAGCACATACGTATCTCACAACAATAAGAATGGAAACCAAAAGCTAAGACTTCATTCACCAGGTGAACATGCCAGTCCATAAAAAATTGAAAAATAAATAAAGCTTCCATGATAGTTAAGCCTCATAATTTGTTTGTTATTTGTAATCCTACAACTATTCTATATAACAATATAAGAAAAAAGGCTGATTCTGCTATCTTGAGGCTGTTTAGGTTGATATGAATACCCTCCCTCCTACACTGATCACCTCTGTAAATAAATATGCAGAAATGCTGAAAATATTTAACTCCCCAAATATGACATTCCCCACCACCAGTGAGGAAGAAATCAGTAGCCAGAAATAACATGTATACTCAAAGCCAGAGTAGAAACTTCTAGCTGACCTTGTTGGCCCAGGGGGCTGAAAATTGAGCCTAAGGCCTTAGGGTTGAAGTTGCTACACCTCTAATATCCATTCAGGAATAAAACACTTTGACTTATGTCTGTTTTAGAGAATGTGCAGAATTGAGACCCTAAATAAAACTGAGACTCTTGAAAAGAGTTTTTTTTTTTTTTAAAAGGAAATTAGAAGATTTGAACATTATCACCAACATGACATAAGTGACAGTTATAGTACATTAACACCCAATAATTATAGAATACATATTATTTCCAAGTGCACATGGAACATCCACCCAAAGGACTATATGCTAGGCCATAAAATAAGTATCATTAAATTTTAAAATAGAAATTTTACAGTATGGTATCTGACCACGAATAATTAAATTAGAAAGCAATAATAATGAGATACATAAAATAATTCCTAATATTTTAAAATTAAACATCACACTTGTATATAATCTATGAATCAAAGAAGAAATCACAAGTGAATGTAGAAAATATACAGGATGAAATAATAACGAAAATACATCGAACCACCCCCATAAATATAGTCAGCTGATCTTTGACAAAGAAGCAAAAGTGATTCAATGGAGCAAAGACAGTCTCTCCAACAAATGGTGCTGAAACAACTGAACATCCACAAGCAAAAACATAAATCCAGACACGGACCTTATATCATTAACAAAAATTAATTCAAACTTAATAATAAATCTAAATATGAAATGCAGAACTATAAAACACCTAGAAGATAACATAGGAGAAAACCTAGATGACTTCGGACATGACCTTGGGTTTTCAGATACACCACCAATGATACAATCCATGAAAGAAATAATTGATAAGCTGGACTTCATTAAAATTAAAAACTTCTGCTCTGTGAAAGTCAATGTCAAGAGAATTAGAAGACAAATCACAGACTGGAAGAAAATACTTGCAGAGGACACATCTGATAAAGCACTGTTATCCAAAATATACAAAGAACTCTTAAAACTCAACAATAAGAAAACAACCTGTTTAAAAAACGGGCCAAAGATCTCAACCAACACCTCACCAAAGAAGATATACAGATAGCAAAAGAGCAAATATGAAAAGATGCTCCACATCACAGGTCAAAAGGGAAATGCAAATTAAAACAACAATGAGATACCATTTCACTACCTACTGGAATGGCCAAAATCTGGAACACTGACAACACCAAATGCTGGTGAGGATGTGGGGCAACAAGAGCTCTCAAACATCGCTGGTGGGAATGCAAAATGGTGCAGCCACTTTGGAAGACGGTTTGGCAATTTCTTACAAAACTAAACATACTCTTACCATATGATCCAGCAATCACAGTCTGGTATTTACCCAAAGGAGTAGAAAACCTACATCCACACAAAAACCTGCATGCAGATGTTTGTAGCAGCTTTATTCATAATGGCCAAAACCTGGAAGCAACCAAGACATCTTTCAGTAGGTGAATGGATAAATAAACTCTGGTACCTCCAGACAATGGAATATTATTCAGTGCTAAAAAGAAATGAGCTATCAAGCCTAAGACATGGAGGAAACAAGTGCATATTACTAAGTGAAAGAAGCCAATCTGAACAGGCTACATAGTGTATGATTCCAACTATAAGACATTCTGGAAAAGGCAAAACTATGGAGACAGCAGAAAGATCAGCGGGGATGGAGAAGGGATGAACAGGCAGAGCACAGAGAATTTTTAGGATAGCAAAAATACTCTCTCTGATATTATAGTGAAGGATATATGTCATTATACATTGGTCAAAACCCACAGAATGTACAACCCAAAATTGATCCCTAAGGTAAACTAGGAAATCTGAGATATTATGATGTGTCAATGTAGGTTCACCCTTGGTCACAAATGTATCGTTCTGATGAGTGATGCTAATAATGGGGGAGGCTACACAAGTGTTGGGCAGAGGGCATATGGGAAATCTCTATACCATCTTCCTCTTAATTTTGTTGTGAACCTTAAACTGCTCTAAAAACTGAAGTCTTTAAAACAAAAAAGCCCCATCAAATCAAGTTTTGTGGTATGCAAATAAAGCAGAGGTTAGTGAGAAATTTTTATCTTTAAAGTGTCATATTAGAAAAGGAGAAGAGCTTAAAATCCGTGATCTAAGTTTTCACCTTAAGAATTTAGTCAAACAAAAGCAAATTAAACCCAATGTAAGTAAAAGGAAGGAAACAATAAGGAGCAGAAGTCATTGAAACAGAAAATCTATGAATAGTAGAGACAATTTACAAATCCAGAGGGTGATCATTAGAGATACTAAAGGGATCAAAAAGGATAAAGGCATATTATGAACAACATTATGCCAAAGAATTCAGTAACTTCGATAAATCAGCAAATTTCTTGAAAGATACAACTTATAAAAACTGATCCAATAAAAAACAGAAAAATCAGAATAGTCCTATATCAATTCAGAAATTGAATTCACAATGAAACACTCCCCCCCCCAAAAAAAAACCCTCCAGGGCCATCTGGTTTCATTAGTGAATTCTTGCATACATTTAAGGAAAAATAACAAACTTTTACAAATCCTTTCAGAAAAAAATAGGACGGGACATTTTTTACTCCATTGTATGAGACCAGAATCACCCTGATCCAAAACCTGACAATTTCAAGAAAAGAAAATTATGAATCTATATTTCTCAAGAACATAGTTGAAAAAATTTAACAAAATATTATCAAATGAAATCCAGTAATAAAAAAGAATAATATATCATGACCGGGTATGTTTTATCCTAAGAAAACAAGGTTGGTTTAACATTGAAAATCAATCATTGTAATTCAGTATATTAACAGAATACTCTTTCAATGCAGGCAAAAAAAATTTGACAATTTTCATCATCCATTCATGACACAAACTCTCAGCAGACTAGAAAAAGAAGTGTTATTTCCCCATTTCATAAAGACCATCCTTGAAAAATCTACAGCTTACATCATATTTAATGATGAAATATTGATTATTTCTCCTTAAGATCAGAACCAAGACATGGGCATCTGTTTTTCCCACTTCAACATATCATTTCACTGACAATCTTAGCCAGGACAAGAAGAGAAAAATAAACAAAAGGACACAGTTTAAAAAGAAAGAAAAAATTTTGTTAATTCACAGGTAACATAATTATTTATGTAAAAAACTCTGAGAAATCTATCAAAAAAACCCCACCTAGAACTAATGAGTGAATTTACCAAAGTTACAGGTACAAGGGCCTTGCCAGAACTAAATAAAAACATGAACCAAAAATAACTGAAAACTTCAGTCAAGACCTCTATTTCAAACACTGAAATGTCAACACAGTGGGTGTTCAGGAGTCTGGAGGATGGGCTGTCCACAGTCCTGCTGCAGCTCAACCCAACTCCAAGAGTACCCAGAACACTCAGACCCTCGCCTTAACCGCCAGACAGAGGAGCAGACTTAACCTCTTTGGGGAAATGAACAAAACAAAACAAATATTATGCTTCAGTCTCTGCTGAGTTTTTGTACATAATGTTCAGGATACTAGAAATATTCTGAGTCATAACAAGAAGCAGGAAAATGTGACCCCTGGTGGACAGAAAACACAGTAAATGGAAGTAGACCTGTGTATGACCCAGGTTTTGGAATTAGCAGACAAGGGTTTAAAAACTATTGTGAATATATGAAATAATTTACAGGAAAAGATACACACACACAAGGTATATACATATGAATATGACACATATCAATATGACACACTTATAGACATATATGACACATATGCCATATATACCCATGTGGCATATATATACATATATACAATACACATAATATGCATATGTATATAACATGTATAATATACTGCCTATATGTATATATCTATATATTGTACATAGAAGGGAAATGGAAACTCTAAAAAGGAACCAAATGAAAATTCTAGGATGAAGACTGCAATATATTAAATTAAAAATACTCTTTGGATGGACTCAGCAGTAAATTAGACAATGCAAAAGAGAGAATCTGTAAATCTGAGGCTGGTCAATGGAAATTACCCAAACTGAAGCAGAGAGACAAAAAAATTGGTGGAAAAAATTGAATCGAGTATAAGCAACTTGTGGAATATTATCAGAAAACAAGAAAGAGAATGAGACAGAATAATATTGGAATAAGTAATGGCCAAAATTTTTCCAAATTTGATGAAAAACACCAACCCAAAGATCCTTGAAGCAAAATAAACATCAAATGGAAAAAATAAAAAGAAAACCACAGCTAGGCACATCATAGTCAAATTCTGAAAATAAGACAAAGAGAAAGTTTTAAGCAGCCAGATAAAAAAGACACATTCGGGGCAATATTAGTATCCAAAAAAGTGTTATCTGGAGCACACTCCTGATAGCAGGCTTAATGACAGCAGACAGTGAATGCTCATGATTTCCTTATCTCCTGTAGGATCCACCAAACATAAAGACTTACTGAATTCATCAAACAAATTGTGATTGTTCATTACATGGAAAGCACTGTCGCAGGTGCTAGGGCTGCAGAGTGAGGACAACATGGGCCCACGTTCATGGCGTTTATGATCTAAAAGAGAAGGCAGACCTTGTGCACAGAAAGTTAAAGTACATTAAGTGTCCACCGAGTGGAGCAGAGAGAAATCAGTGTAAACACAAAGAGTCTGGAAAATCTTCTCAGAAACCATTAGCTGGGTTTTGATGAATTCAAAGGAGGGGTCCTTGGAGAAGCATCTGGTCAGTGGTGTTGCTGAAGCTACGGGTAGGGCAGGGGCTCACAGCTGATGTGGAACATACGCAAGATGGGGAAGCAAGGAAAATGAGTCAGGAATGAGAGGATGGTGCACACACCACAAGGAGGAGCAGAGAGGAGACAGAATACATTACTCCTGCAAAACAAAAGGAAAACAGCCTTGGTAGTTTATATGCCAGTTCCCAGGAAACTGAAATGCAGTTCTCTGGGTCTTTACAATAAGTCCTGTTTGCTTGAATTCATTCTAGTGGGTTGATATTTCTTACAAGTAAAAGAGGCTTTAGCAAACAGACATGCACTATTGCTACAAACTATACAGCAAGAATATTCCTGTACTTCCTTTTGTATGTTTTGTAATTAATTAATTAATTTAATTTTTTTTGGTGAGGAAGAGTAGCCCTGAGCTAACAGCTGTGCCCATCTTCCTCTACTTTATGTGTGGGAAACTTGCCACAGCACGGCTTGATAATTGGTACGTAGGTCCACACCTGGGATCTGAACCTTTGAACCCCTGGCCGCTGAGGTGGAGTGCATGAACTTAACCACTACGTCATCAGGCCAGCCCCTATTTTGTAATTTATTTAATTCTAAAACTTCAGATTCTTTCTAAGTCTAGTTTATACAAAATATAAAATTTACCCTAAAATTCAACAGCAGAAAATGATTAGTGGGTACCAGTTCTTGCTGAGTACATATTGTACGACACACTATGCTCAGTACTTCATCTATATTATCTCTTTTAACCTTTACAATAACATATTGATATGCATGTTATTTTCCATATTTTATAGTTGAAGAAATTGAGGCTCAAAGAGGATACACAGCATGTCCAAGATCATGCAGGCAGACAGAGCAGCACCAGAATTTGAACTCATGTCTATCTGATGCCAGAGCCCAGCTTCCTTCTCTCATACATTGTATGTTTCCCATTTACAAAACGTGACTTTAAGAGGAAGATGGGCACAGATGTTAGCTCACGGCCAATCTTTCTCAGGAAAAGCGGAGCATTGGCAACAGAGGTTAGCTCAGGGCTAATCTCCCTCACCAAAAAAAAAAAAAAGTGACTTTAATTCTTCCATGCTGTGAAATGAAACTACAATCAGAAATGCATATCCCTGCAATGAAAACATTTTGAATGGTTTTCAAAAATTACTATACTCAATACAAGCATTTACTCTGCCAAATCGACGCTAGTCATTATCATACTTAAAGATGCCCCTCTTTCCTCCCAAGATGTCTATTTCAACCCCTTTTGAGTGGTCCTTATGCCATAAGGCCATGCGAACACTAGCATCGATGTGGACAACATAAAAAATGAACTTATCCATAAGCATAAAAACTCACCAAAAAAAGGAAATAAGGAAGAATTGCAGGTCACATGAAATGTTTCTTGGTTCTTTTCTGCAATTTTTCTGTAGCACAGATGGAATTTATTTCTAATGGACTGAATTATCCTCTTCAAACCCAAGAAAGAGCATGCTATACATTTGTGCATTTTAGAAACTACTCCAACTCAGAAAGCATGATTGCTTCTGCACAAATCCTGGTAATGAGTCATAGCCTGTTTACTTACAGGCTGAGATTCCACCCATTCTTCATGACCCAAGAAATGCAAAAGCATCCTAGACTTTCAAAGACACTCTCTCACATGCCAGCTTTTCCTCTTTGCATGAAGTGGATGGTATGTATGCATGGCTCTTTGTCCCACATTCTCAGAGTCCATCTAATTAGCCAATTTTCATTTCGACCATCAGAATGAATTCAAGAGCAAAATTTCAGATATTTGCTTTGCTCATTACTTCCTTTCCTATGTAATATAAGCCTTAATTCTCCTTAGCTGAAAAGTAGGAATAGCAACATCAGCTTCTACTTAAAGAATTAGAGTGTGAGAGCCATTAAGGCAGGGATCATTTTCTGTTTTGTTCACTGCTTCTCCCCCCACACTTAGAATTGTGCAGGGTACTTAGTGGGAGCTGATGAACAATAATAAAACAGGAATAAGAAAAATGTAGATGAACGTGATTTGAGTTACTTGGAGTCAAGCACACACTGCTTGAGCATCTACTACCTTCTAGGGACAGTTCTAGGAGTACATAAAGCATCTTCAAAGAGCCTGCAGTATAGTGGGAGAGCAAAGAGGTAGAGGGAGACAAGGATTAGTTCTCTGAGGCGAATGTGTGTGGAGGTTTTCATATCTGCATGTGCAGTGTTAGATCCCCAAATGAATGAGGTATGCAGGTGTGTGTATGCATATGGGGTGGGGGAGGAAGCTCTGCACTGTTACAGAAAGCCACTGTGGAAGAAAAAACTAATAATAAAGTGACTTGGTCAACTTAGATCAGATGCAAGTCATGGGCATGTCACTACTGAGTACCAGTTCTCACTCTCTGGAAAAAGCACTGGCCTTTTAAAAACATCAGGTAACAATGCCAGGCCATCTTAAACCAACACATCTCGGACTGGTATCCAAGAAACTCTCGTCACAGCCACAGATTTAGCCAGTTTTCCCCTGGCAGTAAGGTTGGGAGATGTGGATCCTCTGTTGCATGGTGTCTATGCCACCGGTCAGGTGGACAGACAATCCCAGGAGGCCCTCACTAGCCCGTTTCACTAGACATGGTCAGAATTGGGTTCTGCTGCAGAAAAAGGGAAATGTAGGAGGAAGAAGACCCCAACCGCCAAGGATGAGGGAAGCGGGCCATGCATGATGGGAGCTGTTCTTGCAACGTGCCAGTGACCTCACGCCTGTCCCTGAGGCCAGCATGAATGCTTGCAGTGCAAGTGACCTGTCTGCCAGGGTGACCTCAGGCCCTGGAGTAATAGCAAATAAAGCCCTGAACACTCTGTTCTCTGGACACTTTTATAGTCCTTCCTTTCCAGGGCTTACAACTCTAGACTTGAGACCTGCACCGCTGGCCCTTCCTTCACTATGACCCTAACAAATTATTCAGGTAAAACATGGTCTCCCCACCCAAGAAATGTGAGCAAATATTTTTAAAGAACAGAAGCATATCTCTAAATTTAGGTTTTCAAAGGCCCTCTTTTAATTTAAAGCAAAGGAAAAAAATCCAATGAATTCTCCAAGCATTATTTGAATGGCACAGGACTCACGTTTCTGTTAGATCAGTTACAAACCATGGTTAATGAAGCAGGAAATTACTTCCCTCCAGCAAGTAGTAAAGCCATAAGGCCACAATCAAAGCATCTAATGCTATCAGTTATACCAAGAGATATATGAACTCGTTTTCTAAGAAAAAACTACCAATAGGGATCAAACATTTTACTGGATGAACGAACGAGGATTTTTCAATACTAGAATTGTGAACTAAAAAGAGCAAAGCACTGACATACGTACAAAATACAGATGGTTTCCTATCAAACGATGGAATTTCAGGGTCCAAAGAGACATTGAATGTCCTCAAATGCAAAAATACCCTTCTGTACCGTAGACTCAAACCCGGCTCTAAACTCCACCTCTACTATTTACCAGTGACTGGACCTTAGGTTAACAATAGAGATAATAATATCCACTGGAGGGCTACTAGGTGAATTGAATAAGACCACACACACAAATTGCACGGAATCTGGCTTATAGTGTATCTTACTAAATGTTAGCTATTACCACAATCACTTCTTCAACACTGTCAATAAATGCCTGATTTGTCTGAAAATTTGTAGTATCAACAAAATCATTTTCTTAAGAGGCAGTCTATTTCATTTTCAAATCACTCTTGCCATTAGAAAGGTTTCTGTACATGGTTTCCATGGCACTTTGGTCCTAGAAGAAATGTAACCCATTGACACAGGTCAAGTCTATACCTTCTTTCACACAACTGCCCTTCAAACATCAAAGCAGGCTGTCCCGACCCAGAGCCTTCCTCTTCCAGGTTGGGTATCTCCAGTTCCTTCAGTCCACTAGGCCATTTCATACTCCTTCACCTTCCTAGTGTTCTCTTCTGGGGAAACACCGAGCTTCTTCTTAAACCATGGGACCCACATTCTTGAAGTTATGGTATAAAATACCGTCTGTCATGGATATTACAACGCTCACCTGGGCCCATCAGTGCAGCCTGAAGAGTACATTAGCTTTGCTATCAGATGCATTACAGTACTAACTCACAATGAAACCCAGCCAACCAAACCCCTAAGTCTTTGTCCACGTGATGCTTTAGAGCCCGGTTTCCTCCCAGACACAACACATGCAATTGGCCTTTGGAACTCAAGTGAACAGCTTTTCACATGTTTCTCCTAAAGGCCACCTTGTTGGACCAAGTCCACCGATTTAGCTTGTCCTGCAAGATTCTGATTCTGCTGGTCGGTGTACTCTTCCCCGTGCCATGACACCCATATGCTTTCTCAGTGTGTCATCAATGCCAAATCAAAATAAACACATTGACTAGGCCAACGTCAAGGACAAGACTTCAAGGCTATTCTGGCAAGCCTTCTGCTTGGAGAACTTCTGCTGGATTCTTGAGATCATAGCCCCCTCTCTAATTATTGACATTCAATTATCTAAGAATGTAATTTTAGAATCAACAATTCACAAGAAGTTCACTGGCCTATAGTTCATTATGTCACATAAAGAAATAATAAAAAAATGATTTCTCCTAAGCAAATCTGATGATAAAATATACATAAGGTATGTGATTTATTAGGTAATATCTATCGGGAATCAGGACTGTGAATTTAAGTCTATGATCTACTACAGAGAAAAAGTTAATGGGTGTGTGTGTAGATGGTTTTCCAAACATCCTCTCGGGTTTACAGGCTCTTTAAATAACACTGCAAGCCTTCCACAGAGAGGCATTCTGTGCTCTCTTCCTCTCTATGCCAAGACATTCTGTATCTTTATGAGGTTACTCAACCCATTCACTTTGAGCGCAAGGAAGTTAGCACCTGCCACGAGGGATCAGAATGTGAAATGTGAGGAGAGAGCCCTGTGATAAGTGCCTGACCTTAGCAAACAAAAATACAACCTCCGAGAAAAAGACGAAGAAAATGCAGCAATATACAAACCAGAGCACTGTGTGGCTCTTAATACAAGCAATTCAAGTTCCACTCCGTAGGAAGCAGAGACTGAGGTCGTGTGCAGCCCATGGAACAGCAACGCCAGGAGACGTCAGGGAACGCCCCCATCGCCCCATCCTTAGGACACTATAACGTGATAGTCTCCATTAAAAAAAAAAGTCAACCAGCCCTCTTAGTGATAGGAACCTGGGGCCCATTTCTCATCTGGCACAATACTTCACGGAGCCGGTCCAAACACAATGCAGGGCCCTTGAACTCAGCAGGAGCTCAGCACCGATCTGTGCCAAAGAGCAAGATGAGAAATGGGGCTGGTATAAATATTCATCGGGGAGTGATGGCCAACCTCCTCGCCCTGTGTGTTTAGTGCAACTCAAACCTGCTCCACCTGGTCCCCGCTGGCTCCCTCATGTCTACGGGGGGCTGGCAGCTGGAAGGCAGGCTGAGCCCTAGAGATCTTTTAATTTGCTGCAGCACCAGAGGGGCAGGCAGGAGCGATGACAATGCTTATGCTGGGATTCAATTACAGGGCTGTCTTTTTCCCAGGGGGGAGGCAACACTGATGGCAGAGAATTCAATGCTTCCGCCTGTCGAGCTTCCTTAGGAAATGACTGGTGGTTTGCAAATGCTGGGCGTGTGAAATAATGCACCGTGGGCAGCCCTCAGGACGAAAGTCTTGGCAAAAAACATCAAGCAAACTGAACATTTTGTTAGGCTCACGTGCAATCTTTACTTTCTTCTTGTTTTCCGAAGTAAAATCATCTTGCAACTTCTGCCTGGAAAATCCGAATGGCTGCCCCTAAATTCTCAAATCAGTTGCTGGGTAGCCTATAAGACGTAGGATGAGAGAAGCTTTGAGATCACTGTCCCATGAATCTCACTGCCAAAAAGGTTCTTACGTGTTGTGTGAACTTAGGATGGGTCCAACCATTAACAGTTAAGGGGAACCCACAACGTTTTGAATTTAAAGCACTTGAACAGTTTCTAAAAGCTTGACAAAAATATCTACAATGTAATTTTTTCTATACAATAAACTGTCATAAGGTCATTAATTTTTAGGACACTAATATCAATAATCAGTCGTAATTTGTCGGTGCTGAGGGGGAGGGTGTGCTTCATAGTCCGCCTGCTACAAAGCAAAGTTCACCACACACAGCAGGAAGGTTGCACGTGGAATGGTTAACTAGCACCAACTGGATGCTCTCTAGTGAAGACTATGCTAATAGTCCCAAACCGATATTATGTATTTGTTAGAGTAGATACGGCAGTGCTGGCTCTTGGACAAACTTCCTAGGTGGGTAGCTTTATTTTTATTACGTACTTAAAAGAAAAAAGTTGCATTTGTTTTTAACTTCATCTCTCAAGTTCACACTTGCCCTAGAACAGCCTATTTGCCCCAGAGCAGTTAGAGTGAGCTCGGTAGTAACCAGCTCAAATCATGTAAGTCTTTTTCTCCGAACCCTCTACTGCCTTCC
The DNA here is from genome assembly GCA_031878705.1 of Tapirus indicus. NCBI lineage: Eukaryota > Metazoa > Chordata > Mammalia > Perissodactyla > Tapiridae > Tapirus > Tapirus indicus. The sequence goes on along the minus strand of CM062933.1, from coordinate 52,527,192 downwards.
TGTCCCTCTTAGAGTAATTCCCAATTCCTCACCTGGCCTCGAAGGCCTGCTTCCTTACAGGATACACCGACGCCCCATTTCTCTGACCTCCCTCATGGAGCTCCTCCAGCCCACTTCATCCCACCTCCCCAGCCTGACCTGCTCTTCACACTTGCCCCACAGGCTCCCAGGGCAGTGTTCCCTTTTTCCTGCACTGGATGTTCCCTCTTCCTGGACCTGGTCCCCCAGCCATCCTCCTTGTCCTGTTTTCCTGCTCAAACATCCGCTGTTCAGAGGGCCCTTCCCTGCCCTCCTTATAAATTACAAGAACCTCACCCAATAATTGCCTACCATCCCAGTACCCTGCTTTATTCTTCTTTAAGGCAATTATCTCCCCTGGCATAGTATACCTTAATTTACTCGTGAATTGTCTATCCCTCTGGAACGGATGCTCCATGAGAGCAGAGAGCATTTGTCCACTGCTGTATCCACAGTGCCTAGAACTGTGTCTGGCACAGAGTAAGGGTTCAATTCATAGTGATTCAATGTGTGAATGAATTTTCCAGGAATCTCAAGTGACCAGTCTAGTCTTAGTTGCCTAGGCTTTATTGCCCTGCTCAATATTACTAGTTTCCTGTGCCATAGTTTTATTATTTTTTAGAATCAATTCTCTGATAATCAAGTATAAAGAATTTTATAGTTTGATTGATAGAGAAGTTCTAATATTTTTCATCCTTAAATATGAAGAATAGATTAATTTAATAATTATTTAATGAGTGCCTAGCATGTATCAGGCACTGTGCTTTCCATAGTTTTAGTAAAAATACAGTTTTACCTGAAGTTTTCTTGCATTCTTTGCAAAATACAAATTTTAGCTTAGGACCAAGTGTCTTAGCACTTTCAGGCTGGTATAACAAAATACCATAGGCTGGGGGGGGGCTTATAAACAACAGAAATTTATTGCTCACAGTTCTGGAGGCTGGAAGTCCAAGATCAAGGTGCCAGCACGATTGAGTTCCCTGCTGCTTCACAGCTAGCACTTCCCACTGCGTCCCCACCCGGTGCAGAGGGCGACAGAGCTCCCTGGAGCCCCTGTTACAAGGGCACTAATCCCATCCACGCAGGCTCTGCCTCATGACCTAAGCACCTCTCCTAGGCCCACCTCCTAATACTGTCATCTTTGGGGGTTAGTCTTTCAACATACGAATTTGGGGGGACACATTCAGACCACAGCATCAAGCAATGAAGTCGAAAGTAAAAATATTCTATTTTCAGATAAATAAATAATTTTTTGGAGCCTCAGTGGAGTATAATATTTATAATCTTTCCTAAACACACACATATACATACACTAAAATATAAATAATATTTTCTTCTTTAAAATATTTCTGAAATTTACCAACTCTGTGGGATAAAAAGAAAAAAAAATCAGCTTTCTTTTTCTCCCTTTAAAGTGATGAGAACTCAAGAGGGCTTGACAAGATGACGAAGTTCACGCAAGTGGTCACTGGATGAGCCCTCTTCAGACCCTGATTAGGAGCCCCTGACTAGACTTTGAAACATTTAATTGATGATCGCAAAAATCATCCCTCTTACTATTCTCCCCCTCTAGCTGCTGTGTTGTCATTACTCTTCCTTTCAAAACCCAGAATCTTCAACCTCGAGTTACCCCATCTCCACTTCAATCAGAATCACAGAGTATATCTAGAGTCACCTCCTCCTAATTACTAACCTAACGAGCTTTCTGGTTTTTTCTTTAACTCTTATTTTGACCCCTCTTTGGCATTTCACAATGTTAATAACTTAAACTCTCTTCCTTCTAGGCTTACCTAATGCTTCTGTAGTGGTCCTGCTGCCTGTTATGGGTTCTCCATTTTCCATTTCCTTTTACCTAAAAGAATCTTAATTTTTATTCAGGTGTTCTTCTCTCACCAACAAAGCTCAGTGTCTCAGGGAAAGCTAAATCCACCATCAGCTCCAGGAAATGGCAGCCTTATTCCTCCCCAAGTTAATGACGGTCTCAGGAATCATTAGGTAACGATGTTTGTGCCAAGGGACACAAGGAGTTCTTTGCTGGAGACTCGAGGGTAAGTTCCTCTTCACTCTTCTAAGAAAGCTTCCAGATCCACACTGCGTCTTCAGCTGGATGTGAAGGAGGGAGCATGTGGTCCTGGTTTCCACCACCAGTCAGTCCATGACCAGAGGAGAAACAGACTTAGGGCAAATCCAAAACCGTGGATCGTGGAGCAAAATGAGACCAGGACACCGGTTTCTGGAGGTTATTTAGCTCCTGGATCAACCACCCCCGAGGCCATTCTACCTCTGGAATTCCAGTTATGTGAACCAATAAATTACCTTATTGTTTAAAGCAAGGTGAGTCAGCCTCTCTATCACTTGCACTTGAAACCATTCTAACTGATACAACGACTCTTTCCTGGTTTCTTGACGTCACATCTGGCTGTTAATTTTCAGTCTTCTTTGTGTGTCATTCTTATCCTCTTCACCTTCTGATGTCCACATCCTGCAGCCTCAGCCCTCATCTCATCTCATCTCACTCAGGTAGGCTCCGTTCTGGGGAATTTCCACATGTATTTATGTCTTCAACAGCTATTCATTGTTGATCAATTCAAAATCCATTCCTCCTCACTCCTCAAACCTCTTCCAAGCACCAATTTTATATTGGTCATCTCCACAGGAACTTTTCACAGACTATTCCAACATTATACGTCCACAGCTAAACTCACCATTATTCCTTTCATGCCTATGCAAATACTCTTATCTGTAACTACTATTAAATTGGTCACTCAAATCAGGACACTAGGCGATATCCTCAAGCCCTCAGTCTTAACATAGTTCACCAAATACTCTCAGTGCTTCAGCCCAAATAGATCCCAAAATATTCACTCCTTTCATCCTAATCACTACTTAAGTCCTCATAATTCTTCAACTAAACTTTTCCTACTTGCTATGCTTATCACACAGAATCTTAGTAGCTCACTCATTTTTAAGTGCAGATGCTCTATACCAGGACCTTGATGAATGAACGAATAGCTTCCTGATTCTCCTCCAAATCATCCTCCAGACAATCATCAGAATTATTTTCCTCAAAAACAACTATAACTATGTCACTCCCATTCTTAAATCCTCCCCCATTCCCGACAAAAAAAAAAAAGATTCTCCGTTGGCTTAAGTTCAAATATTTAACAAACATCTACTGCATGTCAGATTCTGGGCTAAGGGCTTTGAAAGAGTGAGCTATAATTTTTTTCTTTTAAAAATTGCCTTATTGAGGAAAGAGTTGATAAATGACCTCAGCCATCACAAAATATAGGTATCATCATACTACTCTGAATCCAGGAACCTGCACCTATTTTTACTCCGAGCTAGAATATTCTCATATCATTTTTATGCTCCATCTATCTAGACCTGTATTAGAACTATCTTGAGTTAATTTCAATTTATATTAATGCATAAAAATTCCAGAAAACATATGATTGACTAATTGACACAGCCAGGTAGAGAAATCATGACTTTTCAGAAGCTGCTCTAAAATTCAGAATTTAAATACTACATTTTGGATAAATGAATATGGTGATTTGCTGGTCTCGTGATTCCACTTAAGACATTACCTCTAAAGTATCACATTCTTTAAAATTCAGAAATCATTCAAATTTGTTCATATTTCCTTCAAAGTTTTTTTTCTGAAGAAAGAAGTATTATTTGAATACTCACCATGCAGCAGACAATTTCATACCTTTATTTATTTATTTGACAAATATTTGGGTGCTAGGCCTCTTGTTTTCCTTTATGAATCTTTATGAATAAAACAAAAAAGAATTCTCTGCTTCTGTGGAGCTTACACTCCAGCGTGGGGTGGGGGAGTAACGCTCAAATTGTAACTGCTATTCACTTTGAAATATTTTGCAACAGGTTGTTTCACTTGTTTATACGACTGTCTATCATGTGGTAGAACTTGTGTGCTATAGATGAGAAACACCAAAGGAGTCCACAGGTCAGGTGGCTTGGTCACACAGGTGCAACTTCAATAATACAAATTATTAGTAGAATTCAGACAGATGGAGGTGAGAGGACAGGGTATTCTCGCGAGAGGATAAACTTGAGCCCTGGACACAAGCTGGAATGAACACAGTTTGGCATGGGGAAGTGGGAAGAACAGGCTAACCAAAATGGAAAATGTGTTGGAGAAGAGAACAAAGTATAATTTCTAGGCTAGCTAGAGCTTCTGAAAGCCAGGCAGTGGAATCTGACAGGGGCATACTGTGATTAAAGCCATCATTGGCGATTAGTCTAGCTAATCTGCATTACTGCGGTTTAGAAAAGAGGGGGGATTTATTGACACAGGCTGGTATGGAAGCTGATGCAACAGTTCAGGCAGGAAGTTAAATGGTTTTTGACCAGGGTGGTGATGACAGGATTGAAAGCAAGTGAAAGACATTAAGCATATTTTGGTTGGAAAATTACAACTTGATTATCAGACATTTAAGTCATACCTTCACTTATTCATATGTACTGAGCACCATGATTTGAGTTACCCATGTTTATCGAGCAGCCAACATATATACTGACCCCCGACTAGGTAATCACCATTGTACCTGTTACTAGATTCAAAAATAAAAAAGCCATGGCATCCACACTCTGTGACTGTGGTCACAGTCTAGTAAGGAAGATGTAACAACAGCACAGTGTTGTGGACATGGGTAGCAGAGATGAAAAGTGATTGACTTTGCTGGGTTTTGTGTGAATGCACATGCACGTGTGTGCAGAGATAAAAGAAGCCTTCAAAACAGCTCTGAGTTACTCCCTCTGGTCAAAGGTGGTGAGGGATTCCAGAAGGTGGGAGGACAGGTTTACTCAAAGGCACGGAGGTGGGAGATGGCTTAGTGTGCTCAGGGATCTGCAAGGAGTGAAATATTTCTGCATCACGGAGGTGAGCGAGCAGGTGGTGAGAAGCACAGAGCTCCTTCGGTTCTATGCTGAGCACTCGGAACTGTCATCTGCAGGCAGAGAGCAGAGAATGGAGAGTTGGAAGCAAAAAAGCAGCATGGTCAAAATTACATTTTAGAAAAACATGTGATGACCATGTGGAGGCTGAATTAGAGAGGGGAAACTGGAGTCAGAGAGGTAAGATGGGAGACTACTGACCCGCTCTGGGTATTTTCTGAGGTAGGAGGCAGGTAGAGACCACATGAAAGCGGGATGACAGTTATGTAGGAAGCTGAATCCAGAACCTGGAAACTAATTAGACGTGAGGATAGGGAAATTCCAGAGATGATGAAGGTTGTGAACTCAGTGGTTGGGAGAAGGATGGAATACAAGAGGAACAAAGTGGAGGGACTGTTTCCAGTGAAAGATGAGCAGTATGCTGCTCTGAAGGAAAGGAAAGACTTCCCAGTAGGCAGCGCGGGACCTCCGGACATGTGGGTAAAAGAAGAAGATGACTGATTTGAGTTCATTTCAACTACTCCATGCTCTTCAACTTCTTAGGTTTGCTTGCTTTGTCTTTCTAATTAGTGTCTAGATTTGCTGAGATGCCTAGTTCTTTCACCACATAATTACTGAACACCTGTACACACCAGACACTGTCTCGAGTTCTGATTAATAACAGGGATTATTTCATGTTTAATGTTTGTTTATGAGAAAATTTATGGGCATATATGTGTATATATATTTTCCTCTAAAAAAGGTTAAATAGCCAATCATTTCAATAACTGGGAACAACACAATGTCCATCAATGGACAAACTGTGGTTCCACCACCCAATAGAATACTGCTCAGCAATACAAAGGGATGACCCATTGATAGATGCTTACAGTATGGAGGAACCTGAAAATAATTAGGCAAGGAGATCTGTGGTTGCCAGGAAATGGGGGTGGTGGAGTGGAAGGGAAGTAGGAATAAATCATTAAGAGGCAGGAGTAAACTTTTGGAGTGATGGATAAGTTGATTATCTTGATTGTGGTGATGGATTCACTGGCATATACATATGTCAAAACATCAAATCAGACACTTTAAATATGCTTGTTAAATATACCTCAATAAAGCTGTTTTCAAAAAATAAAAATAATAGGTATCTTTATGTGGTCTGTCATGAGTTAATTTTAATTCTCTTCTTTTGCTTTTTTACATTTTAAATATGATGCTATGAAACCATATTAGCTTTGTAATAAAATTCATTTTAAAAATTATAAAAAGTACACTGGCCAGGTACTCAACTGCTCTCCCAATAATCAGGGAACTGCAACTTTAAACAAACAATGAAATACTGTATCAAATCCATAAGACTGGCAAATGTTACAAAATCAGATAGGGTCAAACATTAGCGAGACTATGGTGAAGGAAGATTCTCACACATCTGATGGGAATATAAATTGGTACAGTAAATTTGAAAAGAAATATTGCAATATCTAGTAAAGCTGAAAATGTGTCTATACTACTAATGATTGTAGAACCAGTTTTCAATTTTCCATTATTCTCGCTATTGGTGCCATTTCAAAGTACTAGCATACATTTTGTGTGTATTTTGTGCAAATGCTGATAATTCAGACTTCCACAGTTTAGTTCATCCCTCCTAGTTTTCTCTCCAATCCCTCTCTCCTTCCTCTTTCCCTCCTCTTTCTCCTCTCGACAGCCTCATTGCAAACCCTCCAGTCACTGTACCACTCCTGGAAACCCCTTGCCTCTTAACAATAACCCTTCTCTTCCCCATCCCAACCTCCCCAGCCCACACCCACCCAAAAAAGGCTGAGCAGGGATCAGAAGTGCCATCTGAAGAAGACACCTCCCCTCTGGGATGGGGACAGTCTGACAGTGGGCAGGATGGGTGGGGGAGGCCACAGCATCAAGCAGACACAGCAGGAAGGTACTGAAGCCCTTACAGGGCCACGGCCGAGGCCGCAATTCCACGGGCATTCTGGCTGGAAGTAATTAACACCCAGAAAGCAGCAAAGCCAATAGTAGCAAGAGGGACAGTACACAATTTTATAATTTGTAGACACTAATTTTTTACTGAGATGTTTCAGATGTTTTTAGTGAATGCACACATTCTGATACTTTAAAACACTAATACTGCATTACAGGATCAATGCGGAGTGCTGATGTGGTCCCTGGCTCTGGAACAGCAAACACCATGTGCTACGAAACAATTTAAATGTCCATCTAGAAAAGGATGCGTAGATTATTTGGGTTACATAAGTACAACAGAATACAATGCAACGTTTATAATAAATGAGCGAGAGCTACATGTATTAACATGGATAAAAGATATAACCTAAGAGAATAAAAAACAAGCCACAGAAGTAGGCAAACTGTTTTATATTCACATGGAGTTTAAAACCCGGCAAAGGCATATTATATATTGTTTGTGAATTCATAAATATGTAGTAAAAATACATGCATTCATGGGAATGATAACTTCTAAATTCAGGGTAGTATTTTTCTCAAGGAGAGAGGACTACACACGATCTTCTGCAGTGTCTGCAGGGTTTATTCTTACGATCTGAAGTGGATATAAACTGATGTGAAGATCACAGAGACAGAGCATGAGTACAAATGTTTACAAGGGGGTAAAAAATAAAAAACAGTTTTATTCGCTTTCAAGATGAAAGAACTGGTACCAAAACTATTTCATTTTTTCTACTAAAAAAAGGGGTAAAGATAAAAAAAAGAGTAGACCTATGATATCTCTAAAACCCCATTATAATGGAAAACAGCAAACAGTTCAGTCATAACAGAGGTAACTGAGGCTGACCAGGTTTCCCTTCTGGATTCACACCCCACCTATGAGTTTATGAACACGAGGAAAGTGCCTGGTTAAACTGATCATATAAATGGCTCAGCTTCTGATAATGTGCGTGTTCTTTTAGGAAAACACTCTCTAAAGCTGAGCTGATCTTGTTCAAATTTAGCTTTAAGCAAAACAACAGATAAACCTGGTTTCAATCCGTTTCCATAATGTGATGCCCAATTTCAGAAAACTGAACTTCGCAATTCAATCACGCTCAGCGTCACTTCAAAGTGACGTGGAGCTTCGGGACACTCACGCAGCCGCCTGGATACTCAGACACCGAAATGAAGAGCATCTAGGCCCCTACTGGGAACCCACGCTAAAGAAAATCGATTGTAACCAAATTTTAGGCATGTGGAATAAATTCAAAACATCGTGGCTTGCCACAAACTCAGTACATTAAACCTGATCCCAAGTGAGATGTCCCTTGACTGACTTAGCCTCCTTGGCATGTTTGGATCAACGCACTGACAGCCTGAGCAGCTTTTCTTCCTAAATTCTGACAAGAAGAATTCTCGGATAGAAGCGCTAAGCTAATCTAAACGACGTTTATATTGGAATACTACTCCAGGTGCAGTCACCATCAGCATGTGGTAGGAGTACCACAAGCTCTTTCTGTTGAGCGCATCTGCCTGGGGGAGGGCGGCCGGCTCACTCCGACCTGCCTCGTGTGGCTGGGCTGCGTCTTCACAGGAGAGGAGCTACAGTTTCAGAAGGAGCCAAATGGAGGGAAGCAGGAGGGAAGGGGGATTTTTCTAAGGTGTCTCCATATCCTCTCTGCAGAGGAACCTGACTTGGAGGCAGACTGCAGTGACAGCAGGATGAGCAGAGGAAAGGCTGCTGAATAGTGGTCTACTCGGTACGAAGCGTGCAGCCACTTCTCGGACGACTGCAGGAGCCGCTCCTTTTGCATGAACCTGAGTGTCAGAGCTTACAGTGCTGCTTGCTGGATCCCACGGGCTCACGCCACGACGAACACGAACTCTAGCAATCTGCACACAGCTCAAAATGCAGCCACGCCACCGGGTTAGCTTACCAGCTTACAGTCACCTATGGGTACCACCAGTTTGGCAGAGCGGATGTGTCTCTGTGCTGACACAAGTGGAAAGTTGTCAACACCATCAAGGTCTTCCCTCTTTCAAACATTGTTTGAACCAAAGGGACACTCAAGACCCCCTCTCAGAGCCCTATTTTAAAAGTCCCAGTGGCCTGGCAGGACAAACGGTGTGTCTGGAAGGCCTGGGCTCTAGTTCTAGCTCCACTCTTTCTAGGGGTGACATTAGTACACCCTACTGACCTCAATATCCTCATGTAGAAAACCAGGACAACAGCTCTTGTCCTGCCCAACAAGGAAGAGGGAGTGAAGACGATGACACATATGTTCGGGAAGATGCTTTTAAAATTGTTAAGTTGTATGCAAATGTAAGATATTATTTGTTAATAATGGCAAAAATAATCAGGAGAGAGACTTTATATTTACAAAGTATCCCTTCTTTCTACAGTCTTTACCTAACGCTGGGATGTTTATCAATATGCTATCAGATCGCCCGCAAGGGACCCTGAATAAATGCTCGTGGACTTAATAATGAATGCATAAAGTTATGATTTTCCCCCAAAAGAATGTCTCTTAAATTATGAGAAATTCCTATTAACTAAGTTATGGGTGATTTGGGGGTGATGTTGCAGAGGCTAGAGCTACAGGTCTCCTCAGAGCTTTCCTGTGCAGAGTCACTTGCCCAAATACATTCCCACAGCTTCTCCACCATGGCCGGTCACCTCAGAAACGTGCTCCCCATGTTTACATCGACCTATTTCCCCCCGACACACTAACGGGACCCTATGCAGAAGTAACAACATGAAAACACCTCTTCTGAGTTTTCAGATGTGAGGCATGTCCTTCATCCATTCATAAATGTCTTTCCTCAATGCCCACTGTTTGCTGGGCACTGTGCTGCACTGTATGTACCAGACGAAGAAGATGGAGCATTTGTCCCACACGACGAGGTCGCATCTACTCAGTCAGGCTGATACACTGTTGGACTGTATTACAGTTCTTTTTAAATGCACAGAAATCCTTTCGGTTTGGTTAGTATGGTGTTTTGGTTTGTTTGATTCTTCTCTTCCCATGGAGAGAGTACACATGGAAGAAAGACAGCATTCACGGTGTATCTAAACGTTGTCTTCCATTACAGAATCATATTCCTACAGGATGAAATTATCTCAGGCACTCACAAAAACTTATCTGAAATCTACTCCGTCTGAGGCACATTTACGGGATACCAAGTTTTGCAGGTTAGAAATCATCTCCTGCAGGAGTGTACAGTTTAGTTAGGAAGACAAACCATAATAATCACATGTGAAAAGAAAATATCCCCCCCGGCAGTGTATCATAAAGACCCAGTGATGACACACAGATAAGATGCGTCCTGAGGGGCCCCAAGACAGAAGACCATTGACATCTTGTCAGGAAAGGACAGGGATCTATCACAGAGGAGGAACTTTGATAAGTCACAAATGACTTGCAAACGGAAATTATCTGCATGGAAACTAAATATTTCCATTTTGATAGAGGACCAACAATGCTGGACAAGCACATGCCTTAACTGTCATAGAGTGTAAAGCTGCTGACACGCTCCTTCACGAGTTTATCTAAGTGGAAATTGTGCTACTGGACATTTCCCCCAGTCTCTATCCCTCCTCCTTCACGTGTAAGGCTATGCAGTCTGCACCTACTGAAGCCACATCAGGAATTAAAGAATCTGAGGAACTGCTACAAGGAATATTGAAATACTATTGCAGAATTCCACCCTTTATAACAAGAAGAAATGACCATCCTATGTCCTATGAGTAGATAAATTAGACAGCCTAACAGTGGCCCAGGGACAAGGAGGAGAAAGCAGGGAATTCCATCATGCTATTTATACCTATCAACAAAAGGAATGGAATGCCAATGCAGTAAGTCTTTATCAATTTAGAAATTATTGCTCATAGATTAGCTATTTTCTCTATTTTCAAGTATAAATCAAAGAAAGAAGTATACAGCACTCTAATCTGGAAATGCCAAACTGTAAACTTTATAAAATCATAATTAATTTTTGGATCCCTGACTATATCTATTTGGTTGATCTGTTTATAGTTATCTTAGTTACTGTTCTAACATTTCCCCAGCAAATCTGTCTAAAATATGAAGTACTCACATTGAACAAAACTTTAATTTCATGTTTCAGACTTCATACAATTTATCTGTGTGCTGTCTTATCAATTATGTGCATTTGAAACGTATGGAGAATAAACATGGATAGTTTATATTTGTGTGTGTGCATACACTGTGATGTGTGTATGTGTACATACGTATGTATACATTTCAATGTTAAACGTCGTAGTCGGAAGAAAAGTTCATAGCATAACGACAATGATAACTTTCATTAATCATGCATTCAACAAATACTCTTGAGCAATGAGTACATGCAAGGTGCTGTGGTGGCACTGGGGACAGAAGAGATTTACAAGATGTCTAGCAGTCTAACAGATACATAACAAAGCCCAGAGGTCAGCCACCGCTGTCACAGCCACTCTGTTAACAATGTGAACTGTTATTCAGGCACCACCCTGGAGGGCCAGGGTCCCGGGAACAGACTCCTAGGATGCCGGCAGCCTCCACATGGACCTCACAGACTGCTGCGGGGTGGTTCACAGGTCCAGAATGTGCACTGCTTTCCCCAACCGCTGAAGGATGGAAAGCCAGAGTACAAACACTAAAGACCACAGGCAAAACTAATGCCACATGCAATAGCATATCTTTAAGCATCGTGGTGTTAGCTGTTAAACAGAGAAGAGCAGTGAAGACAAAACAAATCTAGAAAACCAGAGAACAGGGGTGGGGTATATGTTTTTCAAGTAGGAATACTATGCACTGCACGCAATAAAGGGACAGACTGACATATCAGGTTTAAAAATCAGCCATGGCAGAAAAAAACAGAAATACTCTCTATACGTTTGGTGTAATTAAAAAGGCTCCTGTAGAAAGATCCAGATTTTAATTCAAAAAATCTGTCTTCAAGTCCTAGCTCAGTTCCTCACACTAATTTGTGATTTTAGGCCAACAATTAACTTCTCGGAGCCTTATTTCTATTCATATAGTGGGAACAATATCTCAGTGTTATTATAATGATTAAAGGGATAAATCATTTTTTGGTTTTGTTTTACATTAGTAATACACCTGGTTATGAATACCCAATATAGAGTGTATCTGTGACATGTAGGAGTGCTGTGTAAATATATATATTTACATGAACCCATAAATATATCCTTATTCATTCAACATTCCACCACATATATATTCTGACTGTCTACCACATGTAAATCCTGTGCATCAACCAACTCATCACAAGTCCCATGAGTATATCTTGAAAATAGGCCCCACATTCACCTTTTATTTCTTATTCCCATTTACTCCACACTAATGCAGACCCTCTCTCTGTCTCAGGTCTGAATTGCCACAATACTATCCAGACCTTCTCGCTTCAACCTCCATTCCTAGAATACTGACACATCCACCTTCCTACGAGATGGTTCTCCTTCTTCCCCTGTTTAGGAGCCACAGCTTAGAGAGTGAAGTGGAAAGGAAATGATGTGAGAGCCAAGAAGTGAACGTCTAGTCTCGGTTCTGCTTCAAACTGAACCCAAACACAGGGCAAACCCCTTAACCCCTCTGGCCTTCAGTTTTCCCCTCTATAAATTGAGTAGATTTGACCTAAGGGATTTCTGGGTCCCTTCCGACTCTAATATTCTTAATTTTAAATTTAATATTCAAATAACACATCAAAAACATCATTGCAAAAGTGTGTGGTCAAGAGAACTGTCCCAAATTAAATAATGATCAGGACAGAAACGACGGCACCCAACAGCCTTATCAACCAGGAGCTTCCGCCTGCTCCACACGGGCAGCTGGGACCACAGCAGGCACCCGAACCACAGAGGGCAGCTGGCCCCGCCACCCACTTTCTGTGAAACTGGGCCGGATGCTATAGTGAGATCCTTTGCCCTACTCTCCCATTCATGCATGAGCCTCATTATTTAAGGTGTAGAACGACACCAAGGGAACATGCAAAGTTGCACCTCAAGGAACATGGTTCTACTATTTTTTGCCAGGCAAGCTGGAGCAGTCAGATTCGGGGCCGTTATTCTAAATGCAAAAGTCCGATTGCTCTTAAAGCAAATGTAGAGTGTGTAAATTCTCATGCACGTGTCATTTGCTTATCTGTGATATTAATACAATATAAGGTATACATAATGCTTTATCTTTTCTGGATGATTTTGAAATTCTATCTGTAGCCCAATCTACTAATGACCCTTATCCACATTCCCCTCATAACCCACCTCAAACAGGCAGAAACACGTGATGTAACTTCTGCTTTTGACCAAGATGGAGTAACAGGGAGGTGATTTACCCTCCCACTGGAAACAAATTAGAAACAAACAAACAAAATATATGAAATGGTTCTCAACACACTGAACATCAGGCCACCCAGAACAGAGACCCCGAGAGATGGGAGACAAACCAGGTGAGGCCTCCAGCTGAGTCTCTGGAGAGAATTTTCAGACAGTGGTGCAGACAGGAGGCACCCGGGAGGAGCCCCCTGAAGGGGGGAGATAAGAGGCTGGCACAGCAGGGGGACTGCCCTCCTTTTGTGGATGTATGCTGATGCTGCATCTGGTATATTCTGAATACCATCTGTAGATATAGTGAGGAGTAAAACAGAGTTTCTGCCCTCAAAAAGCTCAAAGTCTAGTAGGCATACAGAGAAATAAATAGAAAATTACAATACAGCTTTTTAAGTTCTCTACAATAAGGGCAAGCACACGATCATTCGGGAATATACAAGAGGGATTCTTCAGCAACCCTTGGAGGAGGCATAACAGAGAAAGGTTCTTAGCAGAGAAAATCATAAGATATGTTTTAAAATCTAAACAGGAGCTAAACAAAGGAAGGTAGGACCATTCAGGCAGAGTCGGGGACACACAGAAAGCCCAGACATGTGAATGAGCACAGAGGATACAAGGGGCAAAGAAAGAGAGAAGGTGGTGGACAGGTCAGTAGGCACCATATCCAAGGGGCCCTATATGTCCGGCTAAGAAAACTGGATTAGTCCTGCAGCCAATGGGGAACCACCAACGGTGTAAGGGAAATTACTTAATTATATTTCTATTTTGTATAAATCATTCTGGCTAATGTGTGGAAAATGAACTGGAAGAGAAAACTCGACGAAGAGAAGTGATCAGAAGACTGCGATGTAGGTGACAGACTATGGGTATGAACTAGGGTAGGAACAGTAGAGATCAATAAAAGTCAATCAATACTAGACATTCTCAGAGATGGATTTTTCTAATAAACTATGATTGGTTAAATATGAGGGGAGAGCATGAGAAAAGAATCAAGGATGGGCATCCAGATTTCTGTGAGAGAAGGCACTATTCACTGAGAAAGGAAGTAGAGAAGGAGGAGAAATTTTGGAGATGTATATGAGTTCAATTTGGGGCATGTTGAGATTAAGGTGCCCATGGAGCATGCAGGTAGAGATATCCAGCAGTCCAGAGGCAGCTTGGGGGAGAGATCTGTGCTGGAAACAGATCTGAGATTCATCCAGCATATATGGGGTCTTCAAGCTCTGCGTATGGAAGACATCACCCAATAAAATGGTAGCAAGTGAGAGGATAAACTTGATAGGATCCTGAGAAGCACTGTTACTTAAGAGATGAGCATAAAAGAGGAATACAAGAGAGACATCAGAAAAGAAGAATCCAGAGATGGGGGGATGGCCAAGAGGGTATGGTCTCAGGATAGTTAAAAGAAATCCATTGGATTAACCAGAAGTTATTGGTAATCTCTGAAATGGGAGGGCATCCAGAGCATATATGGAAAGAAGTGGCCTTTGACAGGATGAGGCACATTATCTCAGAACATCAAGGGTAAGAGGCAAGGAGAGATGACTGCAGACACAGACAAGAGAGGACGTCAAGCAAATTCCTGGCCTGCAGTTTTAATTTATCTGTGAGGTAGGAGGCAAGATCTTCACATGCGGGAACGTAAAGGGAAGATGCAGTGGAGCAGGCTTACGGGGAGTGGGAGGGTTTAATAAATACTCCCAGAGACGAAAGAGAGTCATGTGTGAAACTCAGAATAATCCCCAGGCAGGATTAGGGGCCTAGCAGAGAATGAAGAAGGAACTGGTAGAGTTTTCTGGCATATTTCCAGTTGTCCCCTGGTATTCTGTGATCCCCTTCTTCCTTCATAATAAATAGGGTTTGAGTTGTGCTCATGGCCACCCAACCACAGTGCTGCCCTTCACAATCCCTGACATGGAGGTTTGCACACAGGATCGCGTTCTATCTAACAGGAATGCGTGTAAGAGACGTGCCACTTCCACCTGGGCTGTCCTCACCCCTCCTTGCTGCTGGGAGATGCTGGGAACTAGAGCGGGCACTTTGGAGCCACCAATGGGAGTCAAGGGACAAGGTGAGCAGGACCAGCACCAGCCCTGGATTGCCCACTGACCTCTGGAGTGTTACGTGAGAGAAGAACATCTATTTTGCTTAATTTGGGTGTTTCTAGATTTCTTCATTAGTCCGTAGTCTAACTAATACATGAATTAAGTCTTAAAACATTCAGAAGCCTTGAGTGTATGACACTCAAGAGAGGATAGATAGGGAGCCAGCCCGGTGGTGTAGCGGCTAAGTTTGCGCGCTCCGCTTTGGTGGCCCGGGGTTCGCAGGTTTAGATGCACAGACAGATGCACCACTTGTCAAGCCACGCTGTGGCGGCGTCCCATATAAAGTAGAGGGAGATGGGCACAGATGTTAGCCCAGGGCCAGTCTTCCTCACAAAGGAAAAAAAAAAGAGGATAGACAGCTATGACTTGGCTAAGGGTATGATAAAGAGAAAAAGGATAGGAGACCAGGACCACTGGCAGGTGAGTGGCTGAAAAGGTGAGCCTGAGATCTAAGCCTGTCAGCAAGTGACAGGCTAAGTGCCTTAATGAGGTCCCACACAGCATTACCGTCACTTCACAGAAATCAATGGAGACTAAGACAAATATACAACCAACAGAGCAATATGGATGCATTTTACAAACATACAGGTAAGCAAAAGAAGCCAGACACTAAAAAAGTACATAGTGCACATACCATTCCACTAACACAAAGTAAACACGAGGTGGCATTGAACTGTGGCGTTACAGGTCGGAGAAGAGGATTCCGACGGGGCCGGGGGCGGGAGGGAGGCTGTGGGGAGCGGGTCCTGCTCCTTTGCCTTCTCTGGGCGCTGTTTCCAGGGCGTGTCCAGTACTGCGGAAATTCGCGCAACTGCACATTTATAATGTGGGCGCGTTTCTATACGTATATCACACTTCAAAACTAAACTGTAAAACTACCCAACTGAAAAGAAATGTACCATTTTTACTGATCAAAATCACAGAAGTTATAGTTTTAAAAACCCACAGTAATTCTCTGCTGGCTCGACTTTCAAACGGCACGAGGCTGGTGGACAGCTACCTGGCGACACGTTCCAGGAGCTTTAAAATATACATGGCCTTTGACCTAGAATTCCATTTCTAGAAGTTCATTCTAAGAAAATCAGGAATATGAGGAGACTTATGCATAAATATATTCAATGAATTATTTATAAGAGGGGAAACTTTCAAAGAAACAGAAATGTTCCCAAATGGGGAAAGGATTCCATAAACTGTTATATCCTGTGATGTGTTAATTATGCAAATAATTTTCAATTACATGATGAAAGGTTCACAATATAACGTAGAGTTTTTAGCAAAACAAGATAGAAAAAGTGAATATGTAGAAGTATTCCAAATTTACATAAAAAACACGTACCAAAGTGTGGTTATCTCTGGGTAAAATGATTTTGGTTTTCTTTTAATAAATTTTGTATTGCCCAGATTTTCCTAAAAAGAGCACGCAATATTTTGTTGATTACAGATTAAAAAAAACCATGCTGGTGTTGCATTTTCATTTGCTTTTCTCATGGAGTTTCATATTTTTATAAGAACACAAATCACGACCACGTTCTGCTCCAGAAGGGCTGTAACTATCCGACTCAGAGCTGCCTGAGGGCAAGGGCATATTTTACTCACCTTAACTTTCCCCCACAGGACCGTGCAGAGAACAGAGTATATGCGCAAAATACACTGAATCAAACAAATATCGAGACCTCAATCATTATCTTTTATTTCTAAAATTGTGCTATACAATTAAATAAACATCAGGCAGCATTCAACCTTTTGCTGCTTGGATTCAAAAGTAAAAATAAAATACTTCTAACTGCACAGTGTATGGCTTGGCCACACACCCCACCCTGTCTTCTGATGTGGCTCAGGAGCGTGGAAGGTCCGGGGGTCATGGGGGAGGGTACAGAGGAGCAGAAGAGGCCGAGGGCTCAATTCCATCTCTAAGGCTCCAACTGGAACACGGCCACTTTGATCTTCCAACTCCCTTCCCTTCCCCCACACTCAAGGCTGAAGGAGGTAAAACCCAACAACGCCACGGGTGAACCAACACCTGGGGGTCATCATTAAACCGGCCCACTGGGGAACCAGAGCCCTGTTTGAAGTGGACTGCAGGGAGCCCACTGGAGGGGAGGAGAGCCAGGTCAACAGAAGGGACTGCGCGGCTGCAGGAGAGAGCGGGGAGCCCTTCAGCCGGAGAGGGAAGCCTCATGATTGATCGAAGAAATTAAGATCTCAGTTCAACGAAAAAATACAGAGAATTTTTTTCTAAGAAGGAGCTCCTTCATAGTCAAGTTGTAATCTTTACTTTCGGAAGAAGTTGCCAGTTTTTATGTTAGGTGGTAATTTTTTGAAAATTTGTGACCTGAATAGTAATTATCCAATGTCCTTAATTAAGCTGGATTTACACCAACTTAAATAATACTTTCTCAAAATGTGTTCTCTCCCTCTCCTAGTCTTCATACACTGCTGGTCACTCTAAAGTTTAAATCAAATTTGGAGAAAAAGCAGCATGTAATTTATATTTAAGAAACACATTCCTACTTTTTAAAAATATATTTCACATGAGCATTTTACTCATCTCACATTCACTAGAGAGCTTTCTAGGATGCGAACTTGTCTGTCCACGTAGGCAGGTTCCAGTTATACCACGATCATCTCATTAAATTCATGAAATAGATTAATGAACAGTTGGTAGCACACAGGATGCTAAGTCATGATCCGGTTTTGCAAATATTAGTAAATTAGCTATGTTAAACTTTTAACAGACACGCACTGGTTGTAGTTGTATTTAAAGTGTTTAAAAAGCTTGATAGCCCTCTATCTTTTCTTTATGTAAGTCTATTCAGATGACCCTGAAAGAAGTGAACATAATTTTAATGCTTTAATTTTGGTTGGGAACAGTGGATGCTTCCAAATTATCCTGTGAATCCAGCCTCAAATGTCTTCTTTGCCAGTCAGGACCCCAGCCTTTTGCACGCACCAGGGCACCTATGGATCCAGGACCTAAGGGCCACCGACTCACCAACTTCATTTTCATCTATAATATGATCCAGATTGAAACGGGGGTTTTGCAAGATCAAAGTCTAGCTGGTGGAAGGTGAACTCTTTTTTCACTACTCAAAAAGGAATTGAAGTGACTCCCCACTAAAAATGACCACACACCTCCATGAACCCCATCAAAAATAAAAAATAGCCTTAAACCACTCGACAGTCAAAGCCAAATTTAATCCGAAATCACATAAAACCGAGAACTGCTCCGGTCTGATGAATACCACGGACAGACGTCACATCATGACTAACACTCGCCCAGTGCTCCGGGGATGCCAGGGGCTGTCCTGAGAGCGCTGGGGGGTCAACTGGCTTAACCTTCACAGAAACACATGAGACAGACACTGTTAGGAGGACCTCACGTTTGGCTGGGAAACTGAGGGACCAAGAGGTGAAGTAACTTATCGAAGTTCTCACAGCTAGCAAGTGGTAAATCCAGGTTTCAAATTAAGCTAGTCTGGCTCCAGAAACTACATTCTCTGCCGTTATACTAGATTGCCTTTGTAAGAACTGAATAATTTTTTTTCTGGCTGAGATTCACTCAATCTTATATGTAGATTCTAGAAACCAGACAAAGATTTTTTTTAAAACTCTACACAAATCATTCAGGAGGACAAGACTGTGCAGACAGTCCATCTGCATTGTAACCACATAAAAGACTTCCGGGCAAATGCGAGCCCATTAACAAACCTGCACGTGGGATCTGCCCAGGAGCCAGATGCTGCCCCGGGAGGACTACCTTTCCTCGCTGTAACCCAAACCTTCAGCCGGGCATTCGCCAAGAAAAGGTGGAGGAAGGATGCCCTGTTCGCCATACAGAGGGTCCAAATGTGAAATGCATGACGTGCTTAGTAAAAACCACTGCATCTTTAGTAATTAATGCTCTTCAGCGAAATCCAAACTGCAGCTCTGACAATAAAAGAAACCCTATAAAAGTGTGCATCAGGGTTCTGGGAATGTCTGCATAATTTAATAAGTTAGAGCTAGTCCTAATCTCCTTTTCATGTTTATCTCTTAATATAGGTCGGTTTTTTTTTTCCCCTACTTCAAATCTTCCAAAGAATGCTAAGGAAAATCAGGCAACTAAAACAAGCAGCTTCTGATTTTCTGGCGCTCTACCATTTGGAAAACAGACTTGAAGTGCATGACAGATAGTGGTCTGGGAATTTAAGAAGTATGAGTTTGGTTTCAATAAGAAATATCTTTACAAGAAAGCTGAAAAATGGAAAACAGCAGCAGTGTTTTTTTTTTCCTAAAAAAAAAAATCGGTAACAAACTTAGGAGCCCTAAGTTGAATTTGAATCTACACACAGTTCGATATTTGATTTACAAATTCCTCCTAGGCTCAGTGTGATTGAATTTAGGAGACTGAAACCACTGGAGCTGAGAAGATTTATTACTGCATTTTCTCTGCGGCGCAGGGGGTCTTGGGATTATTCAGGTGTCAGGGGAGCTGGACCCTGTGAACTACTTCTGTTAAGTCTGCTGTAATGTGAGGCCACTGGGGGAGACGAGCAGGATTGCAGAGCCAGGCAGGCAGTGAGCAAGAACAAAAGTCCCGGTGATAGGGAGAGTCTGGGCTTGCGGGGTCTGTCTCCTTCCACCCCCGTCGCCCCCATTCCACATCTAGTCCAATCTTTTTTTAATTTAGGAAACACTAACAAATTCCCAACAAGATTAAATAAAATGATCTAAATAAACCCCTTGTAATGAATACCTTTCCTTCAGTGAAAAAATGTCTAGACTCAGTTATTAACAGTGTAGGCTGATAAAACCACGTGATAACACGTGGTTGATAAAATCGAATTAAGCATTTCAACAAACAGTCCGATTTAAGGGTTTTAATTAATCCTTTCCCTAACTAAAAAAGTGATAGCAAAGTTTTTCTTCCTTTCTAAATTCAAAGGTACAGTGTAATGTGTATTACTCTGAGATATTATACCAACAGCTGTATGCAAAATCTACTAAAGAGAACACAGACGATACATGTGAAAGTTGAAAGTCAAACAAATGTTTTATCTTCCAACTTCTGGAGAAACCAATGCTATAGATATGTTATTTGTCTAGTCAACTTTTCTCTGTAATTATAAGTAACCTTAACTTAAAATCTTTCTGTATTTCTTCCTAATTTCATTCTACTCTGAAAATTATAAGAGGGGTGAAATGATAAATAAATTTTGCATATTTCATTTTAATTGTGATGGAAAAATTTCTAGAATTAAAAAAATCACAGTAGTGTGCCTGGACATTATATATTTTGTTAAAGTATAAAAACAGGTTGTATACAACTTGTTGGCAGCTTTCAACTTGTAAATGTATACAGGCTATGCAGTCTAATTGATGGATATGGGCTATAAAACCTAATCAATTGGGCTTCATCTGAGGACAATAGAGGATTCTGAAGACCGAGGCACTGAATGTCATGCAAAATCTTAGGACATTTTTAATGAAGAGAATTCACAAAACATATACTGCTTCAAAAGCTTTCCAGTGCTGACTGAAGCTTTCCTTTCCCGCCTTCCCTTCCACTCCTGCTTTCACAGACCTCGGACTGTGAGTGCCCCGGCAGGCGGGCCCGTACTCATGCACCCACATGTGATGTTCTGTTTGCACTGGATGCCTCTCAGGTACAGCTGGGTGCCAGTCTCCCAGGACCCCTGACTTCATCCTCTCTCCTTCTCCAACCACCTAGTAGTCGTTTCTTTAGGATGATCTATGTTGTGTCCCCACTGTGTATGTGTCTTCTCTGTCCTATTATTCTGTAAACCTCTTTAGGAACCACATCTAACAGATTTTACATTCCCTACAACACCTAGGACAGAACCTGGCCCATGCTAAGTGCTGAATGGAAGTATTCATGAAGTTTGATAGCCTACACTATATATATACAAGGTAATACTTGACACAGACAGCAACATTAGGTTTCCTTCCATCTTCCCTCTGTATCTGCACCAACACTGTAAACACCAGCTACATGTGGCTCTTGGAATATAATTTAACTAGAATTAAAAGTTCAATTGCTCAGAGGCACTAGCCACGTTTCAGGCATTCAACAGCCATATGTGACTAGTGCCACTATACTGGACAGCACAGACTACAGAACATTTCCATCATGGGGAGTTACACTGTCCAACACTGCTCTACAGAGAAATCAAAGTGACCCTACTAAAAACAAAGTCAATCATTCAATCCTCAGCTCACAGCCCTCCAATGGCTTTCCAGCTCAGTGAGAGAAGAAGGTAAAACCCTTGTAATGACCTTAGATGAACTTCCTTTCCCTCCCCCCACCACCTCCACCACATCACCTACCACTCACTTCCATTCTCACTGCTCTCCGGCTGGCCACAATGTTCCTAAAACACAACAAACATGCTCTCACCTCAGGACCTTTGCGCATGCTCTTCTCGCTGCCTGGAACTCTTCTCCCATATATCTGCATGGCCGAGCCCCTCATTTCCTCTGTCTAATGCTCTCATTAAGGCCTTCCTTGGCCATGCAATGCAAAATCGTCACACCCCCATCCCCACACATTCCCTCCTTCTTTTCTTACTTTGTTTTTCTCCATAGCATTTGCCATCACATAATATACTCTATTTTATATATTAATCTTGCTTATTTTTTGCCTCCCTCCACTAGAATGTAAACTCCAGAGGGGAAGTTTAGTCTGTTTTATACCCTAGGGTACCCTATCTAAAATAGTGCCTGGCTCATTATTGGCATTCAATAAATATTTGTTGAACTGATTTGTTGAATTAATGAATCAAGAATATTTACATTCCATAGATATGTAATAGAATATAAAACATTGAGAATGATTTTTTATGAGACTTGTAGAAATTAGTCACCTCACTGTGACAATGCAAGAATAAATAAAATAGGTTACTAGACAGCCTTGAGTTTTTCAGAACAATGGGGCTTTCTACCACCAACATAACCATTATCTTCAGACTGTAAGAAGTGCACTCCATTCTGGTTTTTATCAGAAGAGAGAGGCTGCCAAAACGATGCTGATCCACTCACTCATTCACATATCCAATATTTTATGACACCCACTCCCATGTGCCATCAGATGGCTAAGATCCTTGCAACACAGATAAGAAGTATGGTCTCTACCAATTCAAAGCCCAGTTAGGGCAGCAGGGAGTCGGACAACATTCTACCACGGTGGGCAAGGTGAGGTATGGCAGTGGCGAGCATTCCGGAGTGGGTAGGAAAGGCACCTCGAACTCACGACACTAGGAAATGACTTTCAGGATAGGGGTTCCTAGTAAGAAAGGAAAAGTAAGAGTTACCCACAAGAAGAACCAAGGGAGTGTGTTCAAGCAGGAAGAATAGCACATTTAAGGCATCTAAGAATGAATGAACAGGTACTGTCAGGGGACAGTTTCAAAACAGAATGTAATAGATGTCGAATCGAGAGAACGAGGAGTCGGGGTTTCCCATTTCTCCCTCCTCACGTGAACAGCGAAGGGGACGAGAAGCTGGATCGAAGCAAATCACTTGGAGGCTGCTGAGGAAGCAGGGCCACACGTAAACCAGAAGTCCATTCCAAAACGAAATGAAAAGGCTTTCTATTACTTATAGACTTATATTAGCTGATAATTAAATGGATAGGAAATTATTAGTCTCCAATATTCTATATTAGGAAAAGCTGTTTTTTTTGAGGAAGATTAGCCCTGAGCTAACATCCGTCGCCAATCCTCCTCTTTTTGCTGAGGAAGACTGGCCCTGGGCTAACATCCGTGCCCATCTTCCTCTACTTTATATGTGACGCCGCCACAGTATGGCTTGACAAGCGGTGCGTAGGTCCGTGCCCAGGATCCGAACCTGGAACCCCAGGCCACCAGAAGCGGGGCATGCGAACTTAACAGCTATGCCACTGGGCCAGCCCAGGAAAAAATTGTAATATTCAAGCCAACAACTGGAATTGTTTCTTATCATTAGAAGACTGTGGGAGCTGGAGCTATAGATGATTTTTATTTTACTTAGTATGACAGTAGGTATTTTCTATCTAAACGATCTACAATGTATTACATTTACAACATGAAAAAATCAGTTTTGAATGTTTTGAGAAAAATACTGAACTAGGAACTACTACTTATCAAACCCATTACTAGTGTGTACTGTCTTTTCAGAAGGAGCACAGAGACAGGGGTGAATGAAAGTCTTCAATAAATATTGGCTGAATGGATGTGCATGAATCAAAGGAAGGAAAATTTTCATTGCTTCAGTAACTGGGGATCTTATCTGCTCTCCCCTCATCTCTAAATAATTTCAGAATTAGAAAAGAGACAATGTGCTTTGTATTTTTCATCTAATCTATCTCTTGTTGGCAACACTCACTTTAAATTTAAAAAAGTGAGCATGGGAAGCAGTCCAAAGACATCAAGAGTTTAAATTCCCGAGACATTTTTACTAAGAATATATAATAGGAAAAGATAGCTCCCAGTGCTGAAGTATTAGTCATGGAGTAGCTTTCTTTCTTTTATAAAAGCCAGTCTAAATTACAAATGTGCAGGGGCCCACCCAGTGGCATAGTGGTTAAGTTTGTGTGCTCTGCTCTGGTGGCCCAGAGTTTGCAGGTTTGGATCCCAGGCACAGACCTACATATCGCTTGTCAAGCCATGCTGCGGCAGGGGTACCACATATAAAGTAGAGGAAGATGGGCACAGATGTTAGCCCAGGCCAACCTTCCTCAGCAAAAAGAGGAGGATTAGCAACAGATGTTAGCTCAGGGCTAATCTTCCTCACCAAAGGAAAAAAATATATATATATATAAATTATGAATGCACAAATAGAAGACTATAATCACTCAGATTTGAATAAATTATTTTAAAGAGATAGGCTCAATCATGAAAAATAAACATCACTTGACATAAAGGAAAACCCTGGAAGTTATACACAATCTTTCTTAAGAAACACTTTCATCCAGTTACCATTTTAATATGGAACTAACATTGTACACTATATGTACTATCCTTAACTTAAACATACCAGACAAGTCTTAAATTTTTTCCCCTTCAGTTAAAGAAGGCATTGGAGGAAAACAGAAAGATTATTTATTTTATATGACTACGCCTTCTAAAACACTATTGTGTAGGCTAAGTCTTTAGGAGTTAAAGTCTGTGGAAAATAACAATAAAGCAAGTAGCTAGCTATTTCATAGTCTCCATTCACTATCAAGTCAATTTCTGTTTTTCTTCATAAACAAATTAAGATGGTCTGAAAGGATCTTGATTTTTTTTTAAGCTTTTCTGTTTAGAATCTCAGAATCCTGTTACCTTCAGGTGCACTAAAACCACATAAATTCTAATTTATCAAAACACTTTTTCCCACCATTTGGCCTGCACAATATTAATGCTTCCTTTTCCATAAATACATAAACACAGTAGTAGTAACAGAAATAATAAAGAGAGCACTTGATGCTGTTCTAAGTGCTTTAGTTTAGCACATTTACTCCTCGCAACATCTCTAGAAGGCAAGAATTGTTATCCCCGCGATAAAAGCAATGAACTGAGGCACTGAGAGGTTAAGAGAAGGACCCAGGTGGCAGAGCAAATGCCAGGGAGCTGGGACTCCACCCGGACTGTCTGTGTCCGGGGCCTTGCCCTTCAGCTCTGCACAATGCCATTTCTCGAGCCCTCAGTAAAAGGTATTTATTAGTAGTACTACGATTTTCACAGTTAATGGAAGTATTAAATAATTAGTTCTATAACCCATGCTGTCTGGTCTGCTCTGGTCCTGTCCCTTGTCATCCTTCCTCTTATTTCTCTATAAAAATGAGATTTTTATTATATTTGCAAATGGATTTATTCTATTATTCTTTTGAGCTTAAATTCTAATCCTTCTGGCTTAATATGTATCTAACATAATCCTAATTATTATTGACTGAGCTAATATATAGAGAGCGTACTCAGTGACGGCTCAGGACTTTTACACCAGATCTGGAGCACCTGCCCTCCGGGTCATGCCTTGACAGCATCGTTATACCGCACCGGTCCCTGAACCACTAGACTGGACAGAGGCAACCATGCAACTCCCAATCCTACTCAGAAGTTTCCACAGTGCTTCATCAAAATGAATTTGCTCAGGGAAAAACTGACTAAACTGTTTCAGTACATATTTCAACATTCGTGTTGATAAGTATTTTGAATTTAAGCTTCCAGATACTTAACTAGATTCTCACTTTGGAATGTTTTTAATAATACTGTCTTATTTTATGAATACTACCTTTTTAGAAATCTGACAGGGAACAAAAAGGGCAGGTATTGTATTTAGAGAGCTACTTACTACATAATGAGCAACTAATTAAATAATAAAGATAACATAAGAGCCTGCCACTCAATGACTTAGCAGATGCACCAAAGTACTTCTCCTTAATAAGGTATTTTGCAGAAGTTTTAGGAATTGTCATTCTGTGTCATTATGCTGTCTGTGGTAGGTGTACATGCTGGGTCCCCAAATCTACAATGGTATAAACAAGACGTGTATGTGTGCGTACACACATATATGTAAATTCCCCCTCCCAGGAATCATACAGATAATTTTGAAAAAGAATATATATATATTTTTTTTTTGCGAGGAAGACTAGCCCTGAGCTAGCATCCACTGCCGATCCTCCTCTTTTTGCTGAGGAAGACTGGCCCTGGGCTAACATCCGTGCCCATCTTCCTCTACTTTATATGGGACGCCGCCACGGCATGGCTGACAAGCGGTGCATCGGCAGGCGCCCGGGATCTGAACCTGCTAACCACGGGCTGCCAAGCACGAACTAAACCGCTGCGCCACCGGGCCGGCCCCCAAAAAGAATATGTTTTTGGCTGAAATTTTGGAACAAAAGAGTAAAGCACAGCCAGTGAAGGTGGCTGGTCATAATGAGGGTATGAGCAGTCCCCTCAGCTCTCCTCTCTTTTCCCTTTAGCTCATTGTGGTTACTGCTCAAAGGACAGCAAAAGCAGTACAGTCCACCTGTGGCATGGGGCTGCCTGTCATCTTTTCCCTGCCTGCTAAAATATTGGGTTTCTGATATCAGAGAGAGGTATGCAGGAAAAGATTCTGGATCCAAGGCTGCTTGTTCCTAGGAAAGCTGAGCCCTGGATTCTGCCACATTTCAACAGGTCAAGTCATAATTCCCTGGAGTCAGCTGTGTCTACCTGGGAAGATAATAGCTACCTTTCAGTGAGTGTTTACTATGTGTCAAACACTAAACGTCATATCACCTAACTTAGTGTTCATGAAAATATAAGAGGAAGGTACCAGATCTCTGGCGTATAAGAGGATGGGAAACTTAGCCGTTAGTAAGTAGCGGAATGATATCTGAACTCAGCTCGTTTGTGTCTGAAGTCTGTGTTTGTTATTTGATTTATTTTCTAAGAAGAGAGGGACAGAATGAAGTAGGAGAGCTCAATCCGTGTCCATCAGCCTAATTCCACAACCAGAGCTGCCTACATGAACCATTTCAAACTCTCTTTCTTTCTTAAACAAAGAGGTTAGAATTGATTGAAATTTATGCCAAACGAGTAAGAAAAAGTCCACAATTTGACACAAAAGGGGCAGGTGCTAACTAAAGTTGGTTTGAACCCAAATCACAATTTAGAACATCTCCAAGGTATTTAAAAAATAACATTGTTAAAAGAGAAGGTAATCAATAATACTTTGTATACTATATTAGTACCCTTGACTTCAGTGTGACAGCCTTCACCATGACATCCAGGGCACAAATACTAAGTCTATTTTCATGGATTTTGCTAAATAAAAATCCTTATATTAACACAGATGGTTTAACACAAGGAGGCTTGCATGTAATTTTCTAACTTGTACCTGGATCAATTTATATTTTAGTAACGATGTTGTTTTGCACATATGTATTAGGTGTGTTTCATTTGCATATGAAACTTTTAAATGCAGAATATATAAGCACACACAAAGAAAACAAGAAATAAGTTAGATAAGTATGCTGCTATTCTGATGTGCAAATTCAGAAACACAAAAATCAAGCAATGTCAGGGAATGAAGCAAGGAATCCTAATGAATGTTATAAAATTTGGAAACCCTAGTTCCCACTTTTACAGATCTAACTCCCTTATTGTTCCTTCCATCTGTTTTCCCGATAATTACACAAAACCTCTTCCTTGTATTTTCTCTTATTTAATTTTGCTTTAACTGTGGCAGAACTCTATACACTGACATTAAACAATTACCTCCCCATCAAAATTATTCTAAGAAACCTCCTCTGGAAATCACACAGGCATGTTGCCAATTTATCCGTGTAATGCGGAGGAGAAAAAATGCTGTTAACATTTTTAAAAGTCAGGAAACTACTTTTAAAGCCAGAAAAACACAAAAGTATTGTCATTTAATGGGAACTTTGCTTCACGTCACAGCTTAGACTCCTGCCAGAATTCAATGCTATGTAACTACTTACACTTTGATTTTCAGCAGATGTAGTCAAAGTCGACAACATTCTTCTGTGAATCATTAGAAAATATTTTCACTGAAAACATATTCTTGATTTAAAACATAAGTGGCCTCATTTGATTTTTTTCCTCAACAACTTGTATCAACCTGTTTTCAACTCCCTAACTTTCCCACCTTTCTACACCACACACCAACATCTTGATCCAGTGAACTAACCAGATAATGAAAAATATTGAATATCAGTTTCTCGTAGTAATCCTCTACTTGAGACAGAGAGAAAAATATACTAAAGTACTAGTTTAACAAAAGTAATTTCCTTCTGTCCCTAGTGCTTCATTAAGAATAATTTATATTCACCCCAAATTAAATGGTTTACAATCACAAAGAATAAATTATCACATAAATATGTTTGGTCTGACACTGAAAAAAATGAGCATGTATAAATTATGCCCAGAAAATCCACTAGCAAAGCAAGCTGATTCCCCTCGGACACGGCCCTGGATTCAGCGTGACCTGGTGTGGGCGCGAGCTGACCTGAGCTGGCACTCAGAGAGAGCGAAAGACTGCAGACCTCAGAAGGTACATGTTTAGCCACAAGATAAATAACTATGCAGTGATGTTATACCTTATATTTATTTAATTAACTTTTATTCATGTGCTTTATGATTGATCTTTAAACGGATCCAGTCCTCCCACATCATATACCACTTGCGTCAGTTGTGATGATAACCCTCCTCTGTGTGCACATTTCGTTGTAGTTGGGGGCAAGTTTAGATTTTACTAAATACAATTTTAACCTGCAAATTGGCTTTTTTTTCAAAGAAGTCATATCAGGACTTTCTTTAGGAAGCTGACCTTTCCCATTCTACAGTATGGACAATTTACCAAGAAGATGTCCATAGTTTGAGTGAAATTTTGGACTCTACTAATTTGGACTCTTCCCAAAGTTTTCAAACAAATCTATAGCATGCGTGAAAAAGGAGCAATTTTAGGAGAGAACTTTGAAATAAGAAACACATGTCAGACTCAGAAGTTCTGACTCTACTACTGACAATATCGACAGAAAAGCCAACTGGGTAACGTAACATGAAAAGATGAAGAAAAAAATAGCAGCTGGATAAATGAGACTCCCTAACTAAGAAGAAATGGAAATCTGTCCTGACTGTGGCTCGATTAGCGACAGTCCAACCAACTGGGGCAGCTTCAATTTGGATGTGAAAATTCAATTTAATGAAAGTCTATTACATAAAATTTCCTTTCCCATAAGAAAAGGTAAGATTATTTAGAAAGTAAAAAACACTCAAAGGACTTCAGATAAACTAGTCTCAACAGCCCCTTCACTCTGACCATCCACACAGAATCAGTTCCCATGGTTTGTAAAACCAGTTCGGTCACTCTGAGGAACTGCAGAAATGGAAAACAAGCATTCTTTGGCTATTCATCTGATTCTTGACCTGAAGACAAGGCCGACATTTTGCACTGTCCTCTCTTTTTTCCAACATTATTTAGCAGCCACTCAGCTGCTTTAATTAACTGGACTCTCAACACATGACCACAGGGGAAAGGACACACCAAAGAACACAGGGTGAGAAATACACCGTGAGAAATCTGGGAGCATAGCATACATGCAGCAAAAGAAAGCAGCAGTTCCAAAGACTTTCCCACCCCTGTTCAGAGCACTAATATATGAGAAATCAAGAAGAGGTTACAATACATAAAAGTCACCTATTTCCAACATGCCTCAAAGATCACTAATTCCTACTGCATGACAAAAAGAATCTTTTTCATGAATTAAAATTCAATTGTATAAAAATTCATGTACCCCACTTATTAAGAACTTGCTAGGAGAATGCAACAGATAGATGGGAAATGGAATGGAAAGAGTAAAAAGGCACTGAACACGCAAGAATTTGGGAAATAATTCTGAAACCTCGCATGGCTCTTCTTCCATTGTCAGGAAAAGGCCTTGAATTCCGGCTCCGGAGTTTATCGACTCTGTCTAAGCAGCACCTGTAGTCAAGTGACGTCATTGGGACACTGACCTTGACTTGTTTCTCTAGGTATTGACAAGCTGTGCTTAGCTGCCTATTCTGGCACATGGATGCCCTTGTCCCTATGTCAACTGTCAGTGAGAACCACACCGGGGTTAACTGTCAGAAACTACAGAGGAGAGCGCTTTTTCCAGCAAAGTTGAGTGACTCAGTCTGGGCCCTCAGAAGACTGGCTTCACCAGCATCATTTTCTAAGCCCTGAATCCCTCAAACCTTTTTTTAAAAAGTCCAAGAGACACATATGAATTTTTTCAGGATACACAGGAGCCTCCTGGGACCACAATCAGGCATCTATTGGGCACCTGGGGAGTGTCTGAAAACAAGCCAGGGAGTTTGGGGTTCTCACTGACTGGGACTGCTACTGAGATCTGGAAGAAGTCAGGTTCAGACAGTCCTGCAATGTGCTGGGCAGTCCTACCAAAGAGAACTGACTCTTCCAAATCCCCCTCGGAGAAACACGGGTGAGTCACCCACATGCTGGGCCATCCAGTCATGTCGTACACACACCTCATTTTCTCTCTACACCACAGTTCATCATCACCGCTTCTCATGAAAGGAAACAACAACCAATAATGAGAAAACCTAGGACCATAACCACCCAAGAGCACATATGTAACGTTATGGACAAGAATATGTGACAGTCAGTGTCTGAGCTACAGCCGCCTGTTCCGTCTCCCACTCAATGCCAGACACGACGCCCCCTCCTAAAGCCAGCAGTCTTCACTACAACAGCTGCCGCATGGAGGGTGCGGCGCGTCTGCCTTGGCATCTTGCCAAACCACATTAATCATCCTTTCCCGGGCACTAGTGTGATGGCCAACATCCACATTATTGGGACTCTGGATCTTCCATCTGAAGAACAACCAAAAATGAGAGAATGGGCAACACAGGAGAGAGAAATAACACAGGATTACATCACTTCATGTAAGAAGTCTGAGTGTGTTCTTGAAAAGATGGCATTAGTTTTGAAAAGTATGGAATTTCTATAAATTAATCACACGGCAGAATGCAACAGAGGAGCTTCCTATTTAAGTGAAGCCTATAAAAACAGAACAACGATTTCCTGAGTGATCTTTTGTCCCAAGGAGCATTTTTACATATTGCGTTGCTTTAAAGATAAAAGTACAAGGCCCCACTATAAAAGTCTTCCCCAGACAGGAAAGAGGAAGGGACAGAAAGAGAGAAGGAGGGAGGGATGGAGAGAGAGAGACTGATTGACTGGTACATTTCTATCCCAGAAACAATGGTAAAGGCATGATGATTTTAATTAGAGTAACCATAAACTTTATCATGCAAACTAGGATTTTCTTAAAAGTCAAGTGTCTCTAACTAGAGGGGACACTGGACAGCAGGTGTAAAGTGGGACTGAACTTGGGGCAAGCAGAGCCACTCTACTTCCTAGAGCAAACTCAGAGGTCGCTCTTAGACTTGACCTTGTTTACAAATGACATTTAAGTCTCTTTAGTTATGATGTGGCATACTGTACTGAGAATAGTGCAGAGAAGACATGAAAAACTTCTCACCAAAGAAAAATGTAAGAACTAGCTGTTTATTCATTCATATAATAAATATTGATTGCTTTCCTACTATGTGCCAGGTACTCAACTGGATTGAAAAAAATCCCTAAATGATCCAGACACTTGAGTTGCTCCTATTAGTGGGAAAAATGAATAATTCTACAAAACCTCAGCTATCCAGAACCTTCAAGGAATGTCATTAGAGTCTAGTCAAATTTTCTGTGTTGCTGAGATGTACATCATTTTAAGCAACAGCACATTTAAAATGGAATCGTTTTGTACAGAATAATTCTAACATGTGTCATGACGCCAAACATAAGGTAACTTTCACTTACAGAATCAAGGTGATCGACACTAATGAGAGCCATTACACTGAAGGAAGGCGGGCCAGTGCCCCCAGGGATTACTAAAGCACACAGGGCTTTCAGCATTGACGCTGATGCACCTCACGTGACTAGGCATTTTGCATTCTTATATTGATGTTTCATTATTTTTTTGTCTCCTTTATATTATTATACTGTCACTTGTCAACACCATCACTAGGCCTATTTGCAATAAGAGCAGTCATTTAAATTCACCTAATACGTGGCAGGTACTCTTCCAAATGTTTTCCACATATTCCTCCATTTAGTCCTTAGAATAACTCCCTGGGATACTATGGTATTATCCCCATTTGTCAGAGGAGGAAATCTGAGGCACCCAGGCGTGAAGTACTTTGCAACAAGAGCTGGGATGTGAACTCAGGCAGGCTGCTGCGTGTACCCACTATGCCACGTAAGCATGCCCACCTCCACTTCATTATGCCACGAGCTTGAAAACTTGAGAATGATGTGAAAGGTGAGAGAAAACACATTCCCAGACAGAGTGAGAGAAGCAAGCACGTGAGTTTGGGGGAATCAACTCTATGACAACTAGATCTGTATCAGGCTTTTTCCTTTCTCTGTAGTTCACAAATACGCCTGTGTGGGTGAAGCCTGTTAGATAACTGAGTTTGCCAGGTTTGCTGAGCCTTGGAAACTAATTACAATTAAAATGAAAGCTTTTTTTTTTTTTTATAATACAAGCTTAATTGTCTTTTCCAACTATTCTTATGTTGGATATTTTTGCATTAGAAACTTAGTTTTTTAGGAAAAATAGAGTTTAATTTTAGTTACATGAATTTTAAGAATATAAAGACAGTTCCTTGGCACAGTAAGCATGCCAGAAAGACATCAAGTATCAGGTGATAGAAATTCATAAACACAGCTACAAAGAATCCATTCTTCTATTGGGTTATTGAAAAGCAAATGAGAACATTGTGTAGGTTGCTAAGACAACTGAGATGTCATGATGAAATGTGAGATAATGAGCAGAATCTCTGTACCTTATGAATCAAATTTTTGGAATTGTTACTAAGCCCTCATCTATATTTATGGCTGAAATTTTAAGAGCATTACTTAAAAATTAAAAAAAAAAAAAGAAATAAGCAAAATGGGCTTCAGGCTTTTGAGCTCCGCTGGTGAAGAAGCTCGAAGCCTTCCCATCAGGAGAGAGCCTGTCTTGGAGGATGCGTGTGGTGTGGCAACAGGAGGTGTTCCTGGCTGGGGATCAACCCCATCTTGCAGCAATGATAGATGAGGTGCCTGTCAGAGGCATTACCAATAAGTCAAGAAAAATTATTTGCAACTGATTTATTAGAATTCCAAGTAAATATTTTCAAGATAGAGAAAGACTAAAAATAGTAGGTTTTTCTAGAATGTTGCTCTTTCCAATTTGAGACTCTGGGCTCACTGCTTTTTAACCACACTCTCTTCCCCGCTGTTCCCTGAACGTGCCAGGCAGGCTTCCCCTGGAGGGCCCAAGCACTGGCTCATCCCTGAGGGAATGCACTTCCCCAGGCTTCTTCCTGGCTTATTCTCTCATTTCCTTCAAGCCTTTACTTAAGTCTCATCCAACTGAAATCACGACCTACTCCCCCAATACTCCTCATCCTCCCTTTTATTCCCTAGAGTTGATCACTTTCTAGCATACTCCATTATCATGCATGCTCCTGTTTCATTACTGAAGTATCTCAAGCATTCAGACCAGGGCCTGCATACCGTGGATGCCCAAGGAATAGTAACTTTAGGGCAAGAACACATTCTCCTACAATTAAACTGCTGAAAGGAAAACTGTAAAATCCTCCCGTTTCTTTGCACCTTAGGTTGGCCCAACATAAAGTGAGATCCCCAAAAGCTTCCATGTTTCTACTCACATTCAGTCTAGAACTTTGCATGATAGGTACCCCAAGTCCAGAATACCCATGAGGATTTATGCAGCTCAGTAACTCCTAAGCAGACTATCAGCAAACACGGTATATACTCAGAGACCGTTGCTGCCCCATTCATAACAATTTTAATTATTACTGTGACACAAAGTAGAGTTTGTCTTAGCTCCTCTGGTCCACTGGATAAAAATCACCAAACAAATGCTACTTTACAACATGCGTTACTCGGACCAAATCAATTAAAAGCAGCTAACGGTCTCCAGAAAGACTGTTTCATATAATTAACTATAAAGACTTCAGAGGAACTCCGTTTACTGTAGGAGAGGCTGGCCAGAAACAGCCATTCTCTGGAATTCATCACTAATACATGTGGGGAAATCAGGCGTTTTCTCATCTTTGGAGAATAGTGCAAGCTGTCGGAAAGAAGAAGCCAGATCTCTCCCACTGCCACCATGGCTATTTCAAGCCAAATCTATCATTTCATGATATATATACACACACACATGCAGTCATGCACCGCTTAACAACAGGGATATGTTTTGAGAAATGCAGTGTTAGGCGATTTTGTCGTGAGAACATCACAGAGTATACTTACACAAACCTAGATGGTATAGCCTACTGCATACCTAGGCTGTATGGAACTGATCTTATGGGACCACCGTCGTATACACAATCTGTCGTTGACCAAAACGGCATTATGTGGCACACAACTGCGTGTGTGTGTGTGTGTATATATATATAATTTGTTCTTAAGACAAAAAAAAAATAAATACATGATGCACAAAATTTAGAAAATGTGTTTAAACCATGAAAAAATAGTGTATAATGCTTTCCCCCAAATAACCACAATTTACTATATGTCTCTCAGGCCTTTTCAGTCAGTCTCATAGCTGGTTTCCCTGCCTCCAGGCATCTGTGCCAGGGCTGACCTGTCATCAAAAGCACAGTTTTAATCAAGTTATTACCTGATCAGAAATCAACTGCTGACTTCTCAATGTCTGAAAGACAGGTTGTCAAAATTTCATGTTTGAATTCCAGGATATTGATTGCTGATCATATTTCTTTAGGTGTGTTTGAGAGTTGGTTTTAAAAGAAAGTCTAAACCTAGACACTCAATTTGGCAAAATTAGCTTCAGAAAGGTAAATAACTTAAATCACAGTCTGAAGTGCATTCATCAGACAATTATCTAACAACTGGATTAACCACAGGAAATGGAGAAAGAAATTTGTATTTGGATTGGTATTTGAGAGCAGAAGGTCCATTGAATAGTGACTGGTCAGCTTGGCAATGGGGACAGGAAGGTCAAAAATTGGTAGAAAGGTTTGCGAACAAAGATGAATGGAGCTCCTCTTACTTTGAAGTCTGGCTGCCACTCCACTTAAAGCTCTCAAGCCAGGTCTACTTTGCAGATCATAGTGTATAGATGTCTGACCCATGAAATCGAGCTTCAAGTCTCCATACTAGTGAAATGGATAATCTCTGAGTCACATCTAATTAGGGAAGGGGAGAGGGATATACGCTAGGTTATATAAAATGAAGGACTAGGGAAGGGCGGTTGGATACAATAGGTGGGTAATATATTCTGGCAAGGAAGAGGCAGAAAACAGAGGCGCTTGTTGGGTTATTTGCTCGCTATCCTTTTCTTGCAAATTCCTCTCACTCCTGATCCATATGCTCCCAGAGGTGGCTCCTAAAAGCTGTTCTGATACCAGTCTCTTCCCTGGAAATTTGGAACTGAGACAAAGAAAAAGAGAGAGATTCTATTATCTGGATGCCTACAAGGTAAAAATTCTAAAATCAGGAGCAGTGTCACATGGGTAGTTTCCTCCTATTGGGCCTGCAGAAAAACTAAGACTGATCAGCCAATCTTCATAAAGAGAGAGAAAGAGACTAAAGCAGCTAAGCAGTAAGGACATTGGCAGCTAAGAGATGAACAGGAAGGGATCCCAGGCTCCCAGACCTTACGAGATCCAGCAACCCTCTCTTCTCAGTTTCTCTCAGATACTATACGTTTGTTTCAAAACAAAACAATGAAAAACTCCTATTTTCTACTTAGTCTGGCTCACATTGGTAACTGCAACTAATAAGTCCTAACTAAAGGAACTAGCAATCCAAGCCAGCCACCATCTGTGCTAATTCACCGATTTCCAATCTCTTCTACTATTTCTCCACACGAATCAAGTGGGACTACTCAGCATCCATAAAAAATACCTTTCCATTTCAGCTTCTAGTCCTTTTTTTGTACCTCACTGTGAGTTCTCTCTCTTCCATTTCTTCATCCTACCTACTCTTTGACATTCAGCAATGGCCCTAGATCTTCCATGAAATTCTTCCTGACCACGGTGCTCAGCGCTCACACTGCACTCTGGCAGAATTAGTCTCCTCTATCCCGCTAGTGAAATGAGCTCATCTGTAGAACTACCAGATAAGTCCTGCCAGAAAACAAATGCTCTCAGATAGCCACACCGTCCACAAACATCCTATGTTTACTCTAACGTCTATGTTGGAAATGGGGACAGGGGAGGGGAAGAATGAAAATCAAAGTACCTACGCAACTGGTATATATGTTTTTCTGAAATGTACTTTCTAAGACCCATGTTAGATGTGTATGCAGTCATGCACCACATACCAATGTTTCTGTCAAGGATATACCACATATATGACAGTGGGTCCACAAGATTAGTACCGTATATCCTAGGTGTGCAGTAGGCTATACCACCTATGTTTGTGTAAGTACACTCTGTGATGTTCGCTCGACAGAATCAACCAACAACGCATTTCTCACAATACAGCCCTATCATTAAGTGACACATGACTGTACTCTTATGTCAGTTTGGAACTAAAGGAAGAATATGAAATAGGACTCAATGAACAGCTAACATACTAGAATAAGGGCAACAGGAGAGTGGATAACAGGTAGCCCAGGTAATCCCTGACCTCTTGCAGACAGATATTAGGCATGAATAGTACATGTCCTCATTTTTACTGTTTGCATACAATTTTATTTTTAAGGTAATTTGTTCCTGCTTCTGTGTATACTCTAAACGTCTACTAAATATTGTCTGTCTGATCAACAAACAGGGCAATCCCACATGGAAAGCGTTGCTAAGAAAGGCTCGTCTGACAGCCTGGCAGAAGAGAAAGGCAAAAATCTATATCCAAGGAAGCCACGTGGGGATTTGTTGTATTAATTCAGAGGTGACACAACCAGAGCGTGAACTTTCGTAGTGGCAGCGGGAAGGCAAGGATAAAGAAGTTCAAAACATAGCAGAGGAAAATTCCATACAACTTGATGACCAGCAGGATTTGGGAAAGAAGGAGGAATAAGTCACAGATTACTCTCCAGTTCTGAGACAATTTAGAGGCTCATCACTGGACAGAAAAGATCCTGGGGAGGGAAAGGAATAATTATAATTTTTTTACAGTGGAGTTTGAGATGGCCGAGAGAAATCCCTAAAAAAGTTACATTACGAATTTGTGGTTTAAAGAGATGCTCCAGGAGAGACTGCAAACTAGATTTTTGTGTCTGGAAGTTATTCATCCACTTAACAGGTAAGTGTTGCAGACCCGCAACGTGCTAGGCCTGGTGCTGTACACTAAGGCTACAGCGGTGAACTAAGGAAAGCAGACACGATCCCTAACCTTGCGGAACTTGTAGTGTAGTGAGGAAGCAGGCATTAACTGAAAGAGAAGCAGATGGTGCCATGAAGCCTCGTGACAGGGGGACGGGACCAGTTGGCCGGCCAGTGAAGGCTTCCCCGAGGAAGAAGCACCGAGCAGAGACAGAAGGCTGAGCTGAAATCAAGGAAGTGAGCAACGCGGGGAGGGGGGGGTTGCAGCGGGGCGAGGGGGGTAGCACTAAAGGACCGTCCCGCCTCTGTGGAAGGAGGAGCAGGGCGTCTGTGAAGTAGGCCTCACAGGGGAAGCCTGATTGACACGGAGGCTGGAGCAACAGGAAGTGTCCAGAGGAGCGAGGCCTCGGGGGCCGCGTCCGGAGTGGTGAACAGAGATGACACATGAAAAAAACACGAAATGAAACGAAAGGAAGACCAAGGATAAAACCTAGGGACGTGAAGATGGCAAAGAAGAGGCTAAAAAGACGTATGTGAGTGAAGACGCGTCAGCAGGGAGGTGGCTCCTCCGTTTAGCTCAGCCTACTCTTCTCCCTTCATGGCCTTACGGATCAGTCTTGTTCGGTTTTCAACAGAAAATCAGCAACTCTTCTGTGAGCAACGACGCGTGAGGGTCTTTCACGTGTACTGTTTTATTCTCATTAATTCACCCATGCTGCCACGACAGATAAATCACCGGGAGTTCCCGGTGACCGAGACGCAGGGCCTCACCAGACACACACGTGTGAAGCACTGAGGAAACGATCATCTGTCGTGAGACTGCCCCTTAATTCTTCAATTATCACTGATACCAGGGAGTCAGCAGACACGCGGACAATTGTCTGAGGAAATCAGCTCACTATGCCACCAGGACCAAAAGGGTCAAGGTATCCCAGACACTAAGGACACGATTAGCAGCACCACAGAACACGTGGTTGACGTCTGTTCAGAGCCCAGCCGCTCCCTCACCTGCAGGAGTGTCAGCACAGGCCAGAAAAGGCAATGTGGATTCAGAAAACCTCCAGCGAAAGCGATGAAGAGACTAGAGAGGTGTCCCCACGAGGCCAGGCTTCGAAACGAGACAAAACGCTCTCCAAATGGGGAGGAGAAAGAGTAAGTTATAATACGACTCAGGTTAACAGAGTCATTTTATATATAGACGGAGTCTTCATCTCGGTCCTTCTCTTCAAATCCCCAAACACAAGAATTAC
This sequence comes from Tapirus indicus, assembly GCA_031878705.1. Lineage (NCBI taxonomy): Eukaryota > Metazoa > Chordata > Mammalia > Perissodactyla > Tapiridae > Tapirus > Tapirus indicus. Next base: position 52,488,788 of record CM062933.1, on the reverse strand, counting down.
CTCACCCCCTTAGAGTACCTATCAACTGTCTACCATTTTCCGGGGAAGTATATCTTCTAACTTGAAAGAGGTGGTTTTAGACAACTAGAAGGAATTAATTATTACTTGGCATTATAATTAGTAATTTTCTAGGTTCATTAGTCAAAAAGATAGTATATGACAACAATGTAACTAAGTCCGAGAAATGGCTACATAACCACGGGCTGTACAGCGAGACTGTGTGACTGAGAGAATCTAAGGTTTTTGGAACTACATTCTGAAATTTTCAAGGTTGAAGAAATGCAACCTGGTAGTCATGATTTTTGCTGCTTCTTGGAGACAGAATATTGGGCTAGATGGACCTCTGATTCGACACGGTGAAATGCTATGTGTGTTTTCCCAAAGGGTCCCTCAGCTTTCACCACTATGAAAACAATATAGTATTTAATTTTTTGACAGGCAGTTACAACATAGATACACATTTCAGTCTTCTGGAAGTGCTGCAACAGTTATCTTACTAACAAATAACCATGCACAGCTGTATAAGCACGTATAACTTAATACCTCAAATATAACATTGTCAAATCATAACTATTTACATAAGATGAATTAGTTGCATTTTTTAAGCTTTTACACAGAGACATTGAATAGACAAACTTCCTGAGGTCACTTCGATATTAGATATTAAACTGAGACTAATTCCAATGCCTCTCTAAAAACTGGACGGTCACTGCGCCTTTCTCCGGGTAATTGTGCAGTTAGTACAGACCAGGCCAAGAAGACACAGCCAAGGCCGCTGGTGATTTCAGGCAACCATTACGTTTTCAGCAAACCCAGCCTCTTCAACCAGTGAAGCAGGGACGAGTCCACAGTCACCACTGCCCACAGAATCTCTTCCCTCTCCATCATCTTTGCTCACATGACTGTAAGTACCTCCTGTGTGTTAATATTCCCCCTTTGATCTCCTTACTGTAACCTGCTGGCTGTGCCGTAGCCAGGACGAGACGGAGAAATAACAGGAAATAACTGGTATGTTTCCTAGAAGTCACTTCACAGCCCAGTTTCACTAAAATTACTCCATAATTATCAGAACTAGCATAAAACAAAATTGCCTGATTTGCTTTTTATTTCCTTTCTATGTTTGTGATCTCTTCTTGGTGAAAATGCTCTACTAGTTAACGGCCCAAAAAGGAAAAAGGAAAAACAGAAACAGAAGATCACCAAGGAATCACGTGGGCATTACGGGCTCTTCCAGCAGGTAGGCACTCAACGAGATTCGCCAAGAACGCGATTGGAGAATGAAATAAATCACTTTCTCACCTCACATTAAAAATGAAAAGGACTGAACGTGAAAGAGTTAAAAAAAAAAACTAAGACTCATAGAAACCTCCGTGAGGAGCTATCTAGTATATTAAAACTAAACAAGAATCATGTATTTTCAGTGATGGCTCAAATGAGCACAAATCCACACAAATAAAGTCACTATGAATATAGAAAAAAAATCAACATAAAAATGATATTTCAGTTTATGTTTTAAGATGGTTTATCTGGTAACAGACTTAATTTAAGGTAAATTAAAGCATGACAAAAATATAAATTTTAGTTTTCTCATTTACCCATTTTATGGCTAACATTAGTTTTAGGCACAAAGGCCAGCAATACCGTATTCTGGACATGGTTAGCAACACAAAGGAAAGTAAAAAAAATATATTTAAGGAATGTCAATTTTTCTATGAAGCACATTATATCCCTTTCCATATGATATCAAGTTCAATACAGGTTTTTGAAACTGAGAAAATACTGTCCCCAATGTCTGACTTTTAGTATATACACATAATATGATTTCTAAGACGACATTTTTACCTTACTTATATGGCATGAGTTTGTAAATTCGCTTTTTCCCAATCTACCATCTGCAGCCCAAGTGTTTCTTTCCAAAAGAGGAATTAAGGCCAAGTGAGACAAAGAATTTGCTGATACACGTATGTCACTCCAAGAATTTCCTGACAGTCTCCACACCCAATTTAATTACTTCCCTACTGTAAAAACACTTTCCATCTGCATTCATTCTAATCTTTACAAATCCAAAACCAACACACTATAAAGCTAGCTAAGTAAATGGATGATAGCGTTAGGTTCCAAGTGAGGCACCATTTTATAAGGCAGTGGGTCTCCAGCCTGCATGCATTTTATGCTGATACAGGATTTCATGTTGAGCTCAATTCTTTACTTGAGATTTGTTTAGAATAGAATTACCTAGCCCCGGGCTTTCAGTCTCAATCTGAATCAATCTCTCTTTCTCTCTCTCTCTCACACACACACACACACACACACACACACACACACACACACGCAGGAGGAGATGGGAGGGAGGGAAGAAGGGAGGAAGGGAGGGAAGGGTGGAGTGGAGGGAGGGGAATGGGGGGCAGAGAGAGAGAGAATATGAATGTTTGTGGCCCCTAATGAGCAAGAAAGAATGTACCCATAATGTACATGCTAAAGTAATGCTGCCCAGTGTCTGGAATTAAGACATTTTGGTGTGGGTTGTTTTTTCTGATGGGTTATAAACACTGAACCTCAGTACATGCATATGATAACTGCCACATTTGGCATTCCTTGATTTGTTAACTATTCAGTAAGTTACCGTATCCTTTTGTGCAGAATGTTCTTTAGCGTATCTGTATTCTCTCCTTGGTGTTCTATCATTGCATTAACTAAGCACCATTTTGGCACTCCCTGGTCTAGTAGCTGTGAATAAACAGAGAATCCAAGAATAGCCACATCTTTCTGTCACAGACACTACCAGGGTGTGGAGACCGACCGTTGCACCAAAATTTAGGAGAGGAGACTGGCCACTATCAACTGTCTGTGCAATACGGAACCAATAAATAATCACAGGTCATCTTGAAGGTCTTTCCACCTCAGATTTTAATAAGTAAGGATTTTTTTGTTTGTTTTTCTGTTTGCTTTTGATATCACAAACTTTGGAGTCCTTAGAAATTGATTTGCCTAATTTTACCCATTTATATTACAGATTAGGAAACTTTTAGAAGCAGCTAATCCATGGCGACCGACTATTGGTTTCCAGGAAGCCAAGATCCTTTTCAACTGACATACATATTGTATGTTATATTAATATATTATAATAATATACTCAATATATATTATAAAGTAATAAAATATATTTTAAATAGTCTTTGAAAAATAACTAGTATTTACCTTAAAAATAAAATTGAACTTTTAAGGCCATATAGGCTGGGATTTGCTAGATAAAAGAGAATGATTCGGGTTTAAATACACTGAGCTCTGAACTCGCTGTTTCTTCTCTACAGACATCAACTGTGAAGACTGAATCAGTTTGGTAGCTTTCTGCTTGTTTAAAACTTATTTAAGCATAACACTATCTGTCCAAAAATCCTGAGTGGCCTCAAGGATAAAACATTTTGATATGATATATTAATCATAAGGATAATTATATTGCAGCTGCTTTCAAAAATTATCTAATTACTTAAATAACAAGTCATAGGTAGGTCACTCACAGAGGTCAGCAAAATGATTAGGAAGAAAATGCCCACAAGGAACAGAGCTTGGGCCTTTCCTTCCCTCCACTCATCCTGGAATTACTGTGCTTTGTAGGAAAAAATGTAAGGCTTGTCCGTTTCCTAGTGATCCAGTGAGCTAAAACTATTTGGTTCTATTTTGATACCTAATTTAAAAGGACAAAGATGAAACGTCAAAAACCCTATATTATATACTTTTAATGATCCAAAAGAAAAGACCAGGTACAATCATTTTAAGGTACTTTGAATAGGAATTACTTACAAGAATATCATACCACACAAAAGAAGGGAAGAGTTACTCAAACTGTAAATGGACTGTATATAATATACGCTTGCTCTCCAAAAGGAAAATATGGTGGTCATTAATATTCTACCTAGATCTGTATTGTTTGGTTGTACCAAGAACATCACTACATCCATCATATGCTGGAGTGAGTAAGACAAATTAACTTCTCACCATTACATACAGATTTCTCAATGCAAGAGGTTAAGTTATCATAATCTTTTTATTACTTATTATTTTAATGCTATTTACAATACTTTGAACTTATCCACTTAATTGAGGCCTGAATTTTGAAATGAAAATGTGTAGGCCTAAAAGTAATCTGCTAGGCATCTGGTCCAACCACAAACAACTAAATGGTGGTAAATTCCTGTATACTGTGGCCTGACCACTTTAATTCATCATTTCTACAGGCTCTAAACAACCAAAAAGAGAATGCCAAGTTAATTTTGATTTTTCCAATCTGATAGCATTCTCAAAATATAGCAACGTTTTATTGAAAAAAAAAAAAGTAACTACAGTAGTTTTTTTTTGGTAAACACAGATTTGAAAATTATCCAGTTTCTGGCAAAATTTCAGATGTGAATACATTATAAGAAGAGATTAGAAAGAAAAACGAGGGTGGACATAAAATAATGAATGCTAAGGGAATATGTTTTCAAGTATTTCTAGAGATGTTTCTACTATTATTCTTTAAAGTTGACTTCAATCAGTGTTCTTTTTATTAATATTATGATTAACGACACCCTAGCCAGTATAGTAAAAAATTCCCATACAGATAAGTTCTTAAAGACACTCAATGTTTCAAATCAGTTGTATCTGGAGTATAGCATCGTATTAGTTCTCCAAAATTGCAATATTTCTTAGTGGAGTCTTGGTCTTTATTTTACTGTACCTGGAATTCTGAGGTTCTGAAACATCTGATTCTGTGCACGTTTTCTTTACCTGTAAGAAAAGAGCACTAGTTACTTTCATATGAAAATACAACTTCCTCACTCAGGTTCACACACTTGTTAAACTTAAAGTGAATACAGCTCTGCTTACCAAGATCTCTGTAAAATACTCCCACATTTTACAGCACCAGCATGCCGTACTAAATAGTGTATTTCATTATTATCCCATGAACAGCTGCCAAGGGCACTTCCCTAGACTCCATTAGTAAGTAAAATGTTCAGCTAAAATAGCTTGGGACCAGCTTAACTAGGAACAAAGAAACCAAAGAACCAGGTTTCCCACTTAGGAACTAGAAAGCCATACTGTTCTCAATTCACTAAGAAATGTTTTTCCAATTGATGCTGCTTCTGTCTCCCACTAAAGCACACCATAATAAACACCAAGTTCTGGGGGCAAAGCTCAGCATTAGCTAAAACATTCATATATTAATTTTCATTCTGTCCACCCAGCGGCTGTATGTTTTATATATTTCTCAGCATATCAATTAAGTTCCGGTCTTACTCACAGACTTCTCACATATATTCGCAGTATATTTTGCAGACTATATTTCATCTGTGTGGTTTTTAACCCACAAAAGGTAAAGAACGAGATAACTTTTACTTCTAGGACATGCTACCCATTTAGCACAATGGTGTGTGACACATTCTCTAAAAAAGGGAAAGCACAAATCCATTGCCTTTCATAACTGAACCTCAAGCACAAATACTTATGTCTGGTTATTATGGTCTTAATGGTATATTATATACAAAGTAGACTCACTTTCAAAAATCTCTTAGAATACATGAACAATATACATTTACAAGTCCACTGCCATATACTCTAGGTGTTTATACCGCCAAGGTCTCTCTATGCAGCCTACAGAATCCGAGGCATTTTAAATTCTAGCACGTAGCCTGGAAGTGGAAAACAAGTCCACTGAATATCCACTGCAGGCCCACACCATAGGTGAACTGCGATATGAATGGCATCATTTAAGAGTAAGTTTTGAATTTTAAAGATACAGCATTGTCTTTCCATCTCACAGAAAAATTCTTTCCTCCTCTGACTCAGTCAGAAGAATGCTTAAAAAGCAAACACACAAAAACCCCTACACATCCAAAAATCTATGTCTTCTGCTTTCAATTCTAAGCCTAGACATTTTATAATCTGGGAAATCAATTACTGGCTTGATTAACTGTCCTCTCTCTTGCATCCTGCGTTTACACTTAAACAATATGAAAATAAAACTGATTAGCAAAGAGATTACCATCCCTGTCCTGTTATGCAGCTCCTTCTATGCTCTGAACATGGAACTTGGCACCATGAGGTGGAAGCGTGAAGAAATGTTTTCAAGAGTAATTAGTTTAGAAAGAAAAGGAAAGGAAAAAACAGAATACCTGTCTTAAAACACAAACATAAAATTTACTACAAAACCCACAAAAGTCTTATGTCCATTAAAAATTTGTCCAAGAAAAGTCAGAACTAAAAGAGAAGGATATCAGAATAAACCTTTCTTTCCCACCGGTTCCTTCCAATGATTCATCACCAGAAACTGTATGAACTGCCCAATGAATATGTAGAAATCACCTCAAAGTGAAGTCACTTTCTTCAAGACTATGATGTGATTTGGGGCCTGACTGAGAAGCTCCAGACCACACGGCCAACTAGGCATATACACCCAAGCAAGGCTCAGAACCAGACAAGCTTCCTGCGGTTTAAAAAACAAAGAATGTTATTCTTTAATATCCATGACTGTACAAAGCATCATTCTCCAGTAACTAACCAGAAAGTTTCGATTATTTTAATTTATTCTCCAAGTAGTAATTGTGATGGCAGAGAGCACAGCTATGGATTACTTTCTATCTAGTACCCAGAGAGTTCCAGATTCATAACTAATGCTCAATAAGTACGTGATGAAAGACTGAAGTCGATATAGACATACTTTTAGATATTTTAGAGCCATGCATTCTTCAAAGTGATTCTTTTTAGGGGTTTCATTCATTCGTTCGTGGTCAAATGCGGAAAGAATAATATTGCTGATACCACGGCTACTGCAGGAGAGGTCTATGCAGTGTTGTGAGGTTCAGAGGACAATCCACCCCAGCCAAAGGAAGATGGGACGGCAACAAAGGAAGTGATTTCTGAACTGAGTCTTAAAGGATATGGGCCTCGAAGACTAACTTTGGAGAAAGGTATGTGTTTCAACATCATGGGGTTTGCCAGAGGAACCATATTATGAAAACCTTATAAATGGTAAAGAATTTGGAATTGAATCTTTGGGCAAAGAAGATCTTTGAAGGGTTTTCAGAAACACAGTGGGTAGAGATGGTGTAGAAGACATTGTGGAAAAGGAACAAGGTGAGGGCTGAAGACAGATAAGAGTCTAATGCAAGAGAAGAGAACATATAAGTTCCATGAAAGCAGAAATGGCATCGATCTTGTACATCACTACATCCCCAGCCTTGAGCAGATGCCCCCTGCTATGGTCAGAATGTTTGTGTCACCCCCAGAAATCTTGTGTTGAAATCCTAACCCCAAAGATTAGGAAGTGGAGCCTTTGAGAAGTGCTTAGATCATGAGGTTGAAGCCTTTATGAATGGGATTAACGATCTTATAAAAGAGACCCCCAGAGCTCTTCCACCATGTGAGGACAGAGCAAGAAGGTGCTGGCTGTGAACCAGGAAGCGGCTCACACCAGACACCACCGTGCTGGCGCCTTGATCTTGGACTTCCCAGCCTCCAGAACTATGAGAAATAAATTTCTGTTGTTTGTAAATTACCCAGTCTGTGGTATTTTGTTAGAGAAGTCCAAATGGACTAAGACACTCCCCATACACTAGTTTAGTAAGTGAATCATTCCATCCATTGGTGAGAGATGGTGAAGACCTGAATTAAGACAGGAGCCATGGGGAGACAGCTGATGGGACGTTTTTGACAGACATTTCTGAGACAGAATTGGCAGAATATTGTTGCTGATGGAAGCGAAGTATAAAGTAGAATATGATCTGACCTTTTAATTTGTCCTTGAAAAGAAGTTTTGGAATACCAAAGACCAAAAAAACTGTTAACTTATGACTTTAAAAATACTTCAAAACCCTATCTTATTTCTGAATTGATGGAGAAAAGTGAAATGAATCATTATGAAACTTATATGTTTATAGTGTCTTTGTCACAGAATTAGAAGCCAAGTGGACAGTTTTACCTAAATGTGGACACACCCTCCCATCTGAGAGCTCAGCAGCACTTCATTAAATGATGACTGCTGAAACACACATGCTACGGAAGAAAGAATATTCTTACAAAATATATAGAACCTTCTGTCTCCAACGACCATTAATTTAGTTTTGAATTTGTTTCGAATGGAGCTGAAACAAGCGAGCCAAGAAATGAGGCAGAATTTCATGCCCATAATTTAAATCCTAATCCTAGTTTTTGTAAGATACACAAAGAGGTGGGCAAAAAATATGCCAAGAGGGAAAAGATGAATAGTGTTAAATGCATTTAATTGACTGCACTAATGTGAATTTTAACCCTATGTAATGATATAAAAGTACACGCAAAATCAAAGCAAGATGAAAAAGAATAAAAAGTTTAACTATTTTAAGAAAATTATTAGTATGTAGTGAACACACAAATATCAAAACACGGAATTTTTTGAGTGAATGAACGAATAATAGCTAAAATTTCTGAGTGTTTATTATATGCCAGGCACAACGCTTAGGTAGATACTAGTTTTCCCCAATTCACAGGTGATACTACTAAGAACCAGGAAGATTAATCTGCAAGCAAGCTGTGTAGTCAACTTCAAATCCAGGTCTGTGAGGGCATTTTAGCCAGTACACGCTAAGAACCTAAAATTCATAAACTAAAATGTTTAAAATGAAGATCAAAACATCCTAAGATTTAAAAGTTCAATTTTTATTGCATCATAATAATGATAATTGCTGCCACTTATTAAGCAATTATTTTTTTCCACTCACTGTGCTGGACTCTGCGTATACATAATCTTGTTTAATCTATGAAGACAGGTATGATGGATGAAATCCTCCTTTGACAAGTGAGAGAACTAAGGCTCAAAGAGGTTAAACCCCTCGCCCAGTGTTCCACAGCTAGTACTAACAGGGATGGAGTTAGCAGAGAACGCTATACATCCAGTCTGTCTTTCTCTCCTATGATTTGCTGGTTGCTTTTATTAAGTTATTTTAAAACTATGAGTTGGAACTAACATTCCGTGGAATTTTTTTTTTTTTTTTTTTTGTGGGGAAGACCAGCCCTGAGCTAACATCTGTTGCCAATCTTCCCCTTTTTTTGCTGAGGAAGACGGGCCCTGAGCTAACATCCGTGCCCATCTTCCTCCACTTTATATGGGACGCCGCCACGGCGTGGCTGACAGGCAGTGCGTCGGCGGGCGCCCGGGATCCGAACTCGCGAACCCCGGGCTGCCAAGCGCGGACTAAACCGCTGCGCCACCGGGCGACCCCCGTGGAACAATTTTTAAAGAACCCACTAATTACTTCTTGTAATACTTCAGCCACTAACCAAATCTTTTAAATTGGACTACTGAAGTAACCAGTTTTTACCAAGCACTAGTAACATGGAAAGTCCAAATAAAGTAAAACGGAGTTTTGAAGAAATTATCCAAATACCTCTAGCCTCCACCACTGCCAGCAGTACTCCCAAAACTGCAAAAAAGGTCTAATGTGAAAAATAACTTCTGCCTTTCTGTTGTTGTTTTATGTCTGAAATATCAGGATCCACTCATTCAACAGGCCTTTCCTGAACACCTCGGGTATGAACTTCTGCACGTGCAGACGATCTAGACCCGAGCCGTCCCACACAGCAGCCACCAGCCACACACAGCGATTTAGAACTTGAAACGTGGCTCGTCTACACTGAGACGTGGTATAACAGGAAAAGGCACACTGAATTTCAAAGACTTAGTACGACAAAAACGGAAAATATCTCAATATTTTTTGTATTGAAAAATGAAATTTATTAGATATACTGGGTTAAACAAAATAATTTCTCCCGTTTCTTTTTACTTTTCTAACACAGCTACTAAAAATTTTAAAATACATATGTGGCTTGCACCATATTTCTGTTGAACAGGACTGACCTAGACCAACAAATTCTTGCCTGCACAGATCATGCACTCTAGTGGAAGAAACATACAATAAAGAAGGAAACAGGCAAACAGAGAATGTAATGTCAGCAGTGGTGTCAAGAGAAAATAAAGCAGAATGAGGGGATAGAGCAGACTGGTCAACAATATTTCATTAGTTAGACTATTATAAAAAATTGTTGTTCCCATTTCACAATACCATTCATTCGTCAAGTTTTTTAGGCTGTATCTACATAAGTAACATAAACTGCACTTTTTAAACTAATTATAAAGAATCTGGGACTTGGTATTGAGAATAATTAATACTTTCAGTGTCTGGAAAATATATGTACAAAATATAATCTCGAGAATGTTTTGTATTATGACCATGATATTAAAGTATAAAAATCATCTTAAACCTTTTCATATTTTCTAATCACTAGGTGCTTTGAGAGGCTTACAATCTTTTGAGGAAAAACAGAATTAACTCACAAAATGCAAAGAAGAGCAAGTTTCTTTTATTCCATCCACCATCTTCTTAAAAAGCTGGAACCAATTATCCCAATTATTTTCTACTTAATCTTGATGTTTATAAATCCTGAAACATTAAAGATAATTTTTAAAAATGTAAAGGATGGAATAATGGAAGAAGATGTTTTAAAAGACATCTTTTGTAATCTCTTTTTGTTTTGAAACGAACTTGAATGATTAAGTCTTAGAACATATGATATAGTGATAATACAAGATCAATTCTGGAACTGTAAATCCAAGATGAAAACTTCAGCAGTGAAGGTTTGCTGATGTGATGAATAACTTATTTTATTACATACATTTTTTTGGCTGGTATGTAAGACAATCTATTTCTTCACCTAACTGTATAGGAAATGTAATGTAAATTAAATTTGAATGCATTACGGTTTAAGGAAAACAATGGATAAAAAGATAGATATAAAAATAAAATTTGTTGGGGCTGCCCTAGTGGCATAGCAGTTAAGTTCGTACGTTCTGCTTTGGCGGCCCAGGGTTCACGGGTTTGGATCCTGGGCGCAGACCTACTCACTGTTCATCAAGCCATGCTGAGGTGGTGTCCCACATAGAAGAACTAGAAGGACCTACAACTAGGATATACAACTATGTACCAGGGCTTTGAGGAGAAAAAAGGAAGAGGAAGATTGGCAGCAGATATTAGCTCAGGGCCAATCTTCCTCAAAAAAAAAAAGCTTCAGCTAGTTATAGAAAGCTTTAAAGGGAGAAACCATACAGACACACAAACACAAAAAATAAAATAAAATTTGTTCCCCAAATGCAAATTATATTATAGATTATTGCATGCAAAACTCTCCATAAATATAGAAAGTGATACAGAATTACTGTCAACAACAATAATTTAGATTGTCAGCTTTGGTTGTATTTCAAATGTGAATATTCTAAAATGTGAATCTGACTGAATAAACAATATTTTCACAAATACTTTAGAGTATTAATGCCTAGAGTCTTGTATTAATGTATACTTTATAAAATGTATTTCATGACTGGGTTGGATAAAATTATCATAAATAATTGCCTGATAGAGAATGAGTACCTAACTTTAATTACCTTTAAGTTCTGATTTAGTGAAAATAAGATACTTCTTGAAATATCAATTGACATTTTTCATATTTTCTCACACTTAGAAGTCAGTCATATTTGAATTTTAAATTACATAGTGGAATTAAAAAGTATTTTCTTATAATTATTCTAGCTTTATTCTAGAATGTAAATTAAGCTCTCATTTAATACATCTCAACAAGATAACCCTTTTTAACACATTTAACTTTTTTCAATTAGTTGAACTAACTGATAGAGTTTGATGGGCTTCCCCAGATCACCCTGTTGTCTAGTTAGCAGCATTAAATACATACAAATTAAAAAACGTTTTTCTATTTTACTCCAGAATGCACAGAGTAACATAACTAAGAATATATAAAAGTAAGTATATGAATTAACCTAAAAATTGAGTGAAAATAATAATAAATGAAATATTCAACAAAATATATAATTTTTACAATACAGGCTTTTGCCAAAAATTATTGTTTATTTACTTAATGAAAGAAAATATATATTCATTTTCTAACATATATATGTTAGAATATAATATTTACAAATTAATATCACTCTAGAACTTTGCATAAGATGCACACTTTAATGTGATAACCTATGATTTGAGCAGTCAAGTGAACATAACTTATGTTGAGAAGATCACAGAATTGCTATGCTGCTAGTCCCATGCAGATACCAATTTAGACACTATCTAAACCGGCTTCAACTGATATGTCTCCACATTTTTCAACAAAATCTATTTTATATTTTTCATATATGTTACAATTCAGTTCTTCATTTCTAAAAACTCAAAGCATAAGGAAAATCTTTGGAATACAAAGGTTGTCACATAGAGTCTTTAAAAGTCTTTAAATATATATCTCTGTTTTAATATGCCCACACAAATTTGAGAGGCTTTATAAAAAAATTAAATGTCATTTTGTCAAATGGTGGTCAAAAAATTAAAGTCTTAGAGAGAGACTTTGTAAAAATCTAATTACTAACTAATCTAAAACTATTTTTATAAAGTGCCATCCTTCCTTAGAAACAAGAATCTTGCAGCTAAAATTCATACATTTCTGAAATCCTTTTCGTGGAGTTAGGACAGTGCCTTTACTCCTCTTTTTTCTTAGGATATCCCTTTTCCACTTCTTTATCAGTTTACCCAAGCTTCTCCCCAACAACACCAAGTATCAGTTTCCAAAAGCCCAAGCTACCACTTACTATAAACGTGAGAGAACTCGACTGCTCACTGGAGGTCTGCGTCTCCTTCAGTTCAAAGAAAAACTGCTACAACCCTTCTTTAACTGCTATACATAGATAAGGTGCAAAGAGACAACTGAATACTCCGTTTGTAACTGCCACAGTAAACAAAACAAACCTACACACTAAGGATAGTAGAGTTAGAGGGTTAATAAAGGAAAACCCACTACGGAAAACCTGAAGAAATTATTTTACCCCTCTAGTATTGAACTGCCATGGGCAAGATCTTACTTGGTCTCTGGCCTTTAATGCAGGGGCCTTCCAGAACCCAGGCTTGGGGGAAGGAGGTTATACAAAATCACAAGTTGGGGAGGAAGTACGTTCTAAATGTAAAAATTGCTATAAGCTGTAACTCTTCATCAACTACAACTGTCACAGCAGAGTTCACATTATCTGAGAGTTCATTGCAAGGCTGAATATATTTAACAAGCAACTTTAGTAACAATGACTCAGGGAAACAAAGCATAATTATTTATGCACAGTTTATATGTACTAAATCAAATGTCAAACCACATAAGCTTTTAGAATTCTGAAGTGCATTTTCTCCTTAATTATGCCACCGTCCTTTCACCTGCCATAACCTCCACATATACTGCATGAAATCTTCAGGAAAATTTCAAACTCCTTTTAACGGTATGTTTTTTCATTATTACCCAACAGGGACTATATCAAAGGTAACAACGTACTTAAAATGCCACAAAAGAAACCATAAGATGCCTTAACATATCACGTTACAGCTCATATGAAAGTTCCCCCACTCCGCCGAGTTTGGAAGCAAGACTGGATTGTTCAGCCATAATACTTTGCACAAACACAATAAATAAGTGTTAAAAGGATGTTTTTTTCCTCACAGATGTGCACTATAAACATGTAACAGATATTTACCCATATATCTCGGTCTCCTTTATACTTTTTTGTTTACATATTTCTTTGCAGTCCTGGGTATCACAAGACAGATGGTATTAAAACAACAAAAGAACAAAATGGAACATTCATTCTAAACCAAGAACTAGTACTTAATGCATATAATGTTAATTTTGTAGAATCCACTGCAATTAAATTCAAATCGCTGATCTACTGTACACTTTCCCACTGAACCAGGAGAGAAGAATTCCACCAGTATTAAATATCAAACTCTTCAGCTTTGGGTTTCCCTCTATTCAAGTGAAGATTTATGAATTCACACAAATAATGCTTTAAAATAATCTTAAGAATTGACCCTATTCCCCTAAATAGAGAAATCTTGCTAATGGTTTGGCAACGTCTTCTACATCTTTCTGGGTTTTATTTTTCTTCCTTTTTAAGATATTGGAATGTTTTGGCCACAAGGTTAAGAAAAACTTCCCCATTTATCATGACCTGCCAGGAACAACAGGCCCCCAGACAATGCAGCCTCCACCACTCAACAAATTCAGCTCATCTTAGTCATGAAACTTCAAAAGAATATGGCCAAAGGCAGAGATCAGCTATCGTCTGTTTTAAAGCATAAATATCAATCATTGTGTAACATACTCGAGTACACCTAACATCATTTGTCTATTAGGTATAATTGATAACTAACCTTTTCAATTTGAACAATAATTAATATAGAGATAGTCTGGTTTATTAATATACACGTGTTGAATTTATATGTAATAATTTTAGTAAAAGTTTTTGTTAAAAATCTCTTATGTTTGAATACATATATAAACTTTAAAAAATACTTTCAACAAACATATAAAAACTCTCCTAATGTGCCCAAAGTTATCACAATAACTCTTAAGGAAAATTGAGAAATTCTTTAACTTTAAAAACAAATTGATGGATAGAATGTAAACAATAAAATGTTAAAGGCAATTTTAAATTGAATAGCATATATCTGTAGATTAATCTGAAGATTAATTTATATATGATGTATATATTTCTGGCATGGCATGTTCATAAAAGAATTAAAGACAGATATATTTTCAAATTTTATAAATTTTAAATTCTTGATTTTCCATTAAAATAGCAATTTTTATAAAGAAAAGTTCTGGGATGCTGGCATCAAGTTCTTTATTTTTAAAATCAAACTATATACAATAAGACAAAATGTATTTGCAGCATGTTGGATTTTAATCTGATATTTTTTACAATATTTTAGCAACATTTTTGAGTTTTAAAATCTATTCTAAAGTAGTTTTATACTAAATGCATCTCACATAACCATTGTTATAAAAAGCTTATAAAGCATCTTTCCTCAGGTTTTAATCCTAAAATGAAATTATTCATTAGCAAGGTTAATAAAGTACAGATTGTGGCAATTTACACACTAAAAAACACAAGTTGCATGGTTCCATGTGAAACATATTTCACACATACAAATATGTGTAAGAAGAAATAGTCCCACTAACTTTGTAACTTCAAGTACAAACTAAGCTCTTTATTACAAGCCTTTTTAAATGCAGAAGTTGATCCCTTAGGCAGAAGTGAAATTTAGTCAGCTAACTTCACAATTTTTGTGGCCCTAAATATTTGTCTATCATAAAGAATGAAGTACCCTCTGCAATCTCAATGTAAAACGGGTCCACACAGTGGTTAAACCCAAGGGTTAAAGAGAAAGGGGATTATAGAGCAGGTCTATCTGTATGAGGTCTCATTCAAGGTAAGCCTAATAAATAATTGAGATAGACTTACGATTTTTTCCTCTTTGACCTCAATTAAAATGGCTTTCTGAGAGCGGGTTCTAAGGACAATTTATCCTGGTTTCCTCAATACACACTTATGAGGTCACCTAGCTTTTGTATTTCTTCAACAGCTTCGTTACCTTCCAAACTGCCTTGTCCCATTTCCCCAGAGCAACATGTGAGACTGCCCCCCCGCCCCCACAACCACCTTCCTTGTGTGGGTGGCTACGAGCTCAAAACGTCAGATCACACAACTGTGAAAATTCTAACACTAATTTATAAGGAACTTGGAGGAGTAGAGAGAAAATCAAAGTAGAAAATTTAAAAATTGGCCTCTCTCCCTCACCTTCCTCTCTCCTCCCCCCTCCCCTCCCTCTCACTAAGAAGTTATAACACAAAGCATTATACAGTTATCGGTATTTGCTTTTGTTGCCATTTTTGATAAGTAATATTTTAGTAACTTAGGAAACTTTTGATGAAAAAACAAATGAGCAAAAAACAAAATAAGGTAGTGCAACATCATTATTCAATTACACGGGATTTCAGAAAAAAGTAACTGCCACTAAGAAAAGGAGCAGGGAACTGGATAGCGTGGACTGATGCGCAGTAGACCCTGGAAACCAAACGAAAACTTATTGGCTGTGATAATTCATCCTCCCTTCTTCCAACAGGCTCCCCAAACAATCTAACTCTGCAATAAATCAGTTTTCACAGACACTTAGAATTAGAGAATATTTTCCCCTCCTGAATTTTTCTCACAAGAATAATAAAATAGCACCAACATCACAAGGCTTTCCTCAGCGGTCTTGAATGAAAGAAATCTTTAAGGTACTGTAATTATTGTGACAGTTCACCCACATCTTAGCCCCATGACGCAGCAAAACAGCAATTCACACTTTTCCTTTATGAGATTCAAAGATATAAAAATATATTTATATAATGGATACCAAAGACTTCCCGCATCAAGGTTTTAAATCAAAGCACATGCTCAAGTGCACATCCAAGTGAAGGTAAAACCAACTGGAAACTTAAGATTTTTTTTTAAGAAGTTAAAATCAAATTTGATCTGACTATTATGGTTTTAGAAAAAAATTAATAAGGTTCCATAGAGGGAAATATTTGTTAAAAAATACAAAACACTTATCATTGAAATGACTGCATTTGAAATTTAATAAAAATCCAAATTCAGCACAAAATTTCAAAACAAAAAATTATGCAGAATAAATGCCTTTCATTTAAATAACTGGTATTAATTTTTAAAATTCTGCAGCATGCACCAATAAGGGAAAAATCCTCAAAGTCAAAAGTTTTCTAATAAAATGTAATCTATTTATTATCAATTATTGTATTACCTGCATTTCTCCCAGCATTAACATAATGTACTTACAGTATTTGAATTTTATAAAGGCAAAATGTATTTAAAAGTTTCAGCATGGGCAGATTAGAGATTTTCTCTATATTGACCTACTTGTTCAATTTTTACATATATATTTCTTCTATCATCCTTGTGCTAACATTGAGAAAAATCCAAACAACTTATTTTAGCTAATATTTTTCTCTAAGATACAACAACTATATTTACTATGTTATGTTATGTGTATGGCTTACCACATAACATAGTAATGATGGCAATTCGTCAATCAAAAGTAAATACAACTTACCTCATTCAAAGTCCAAAAACTTGAAACTAATTCCAGTTTTATTTGGAAGTGAGTTTTACATGTGTGTGTCAAGTTCAACAGCCAATAAATTCCACTCTCCAGTGTCAGTAGAATGAAATCCAGGTCAAGGATTACAGAGCACTCCGAGAGGTTTACAGTCTCTTAACGGCATCCAGGTAGCCTTCAAAACACCTTGCTCCCACATGAACCTTTGGGCTCCAGAAGCAGTCCAGTTATTTAGATCAACTAGGAGGGGACCAGGAGAGTAAACAGCCTTGGCTCCAACCAATGGCCTTCCACGCCCTTCTGTTTATAGTAAGATGACTTCTCAGAGGTCATCCCCATCAACAGCACCTGTGCTTCAGTGGGATCTAACCTACAGCATTTATCCCGACTCCTAGACTGTCAGCCTGCTGTCATGGTGACACATACACAACCCGTTACTGTAGTTACTTGAAGAGTTAAATCCCTGCATTAAATTTTCTAAAAGTAAATTTTACTTTAATTTCACTTAAAGCAAAACATTTCTATAGAAGGAATGCCTCCTGGCAAGTTAAGGACTGGTACTCATTTAAATAAGAATTAAATAAGGATTGGTACTCATTTAAAGTCCCCAGTGAACATTTTATGGGTTTTGTTCTTTTGTTTTGGTTTTTTTGGATGAGGGAGAAGGCCCATAAGATTTCACTTTCATTATTACATCTCTCCATTAAGTACAAAATTTTCTTCTTCTTACCCTAAGCGTGTGCACACACACGTGCAAGCCAACAAAGTGGGGAGATAATTACAGGCATTTTTATGTAATTCATTTTTACGCATTTTTATTTGAGGTAGAGGAAGGGATGAACACAATTAGAAATGTTCACACAGAGGTTACGACGTTCATAAAATGTTATCTAAAATAAAGCCTTTTATGTTTACAAAAGACAAGAAGAGATGGGTAAGTTTCAACAAAAAGAAAAGGAAACAAGAAGAGTTAAATTCAAGAGATAAGGAGAATGCAAATAAATCTATTCTCTGGTACAGAGGTTCCCTTTTTTCTAATGGTTTATAAAAAAGAATTGTCTTCTTTAGAGAAAATAATATTATGCAACTTTCCCATCCATCCCTTTAAAATTGTCTCACAGATCTCAAAAGAAAGACTAAGCTCGTTTCATAAATTCCTCCTACAATATCTCAATTTAGCATTTACAGGCATTATGGAACGACTGCCTCCAATCTGTCTACACAGTCCTGGGACGATTTCTTTTTCTTCCATTGTCCTTGATCTTTGCAGTGTGGCTCTCAATGATACAGCGAGGCAAAGGGTACAAAATAAAGACCGACAGCCAAGGGGTAAATGCCTCCTTCGGAGGAAGGTGCAGCACAAGTGTTTCTTGAAGTCGTTTTCATTTTCAAGGGAGGAACTGCGTGCAGAGCCCTTACCTAGTTCAGGTCTGGGCAGCTCTGCGGACACCCCGGGCCCTTAGGAACCCAAGACGGCGCTGTCTCCCCACAGAGCGGTGGCTGCTGCTGCGAAACTGGAGAAGCTCGAACACTCCACCTGCAGCACATGCTCAGCCCGGGTTTTGAGGCCACAACAACACTGACACGGCAGAGAGCTGCCTGCCTCCATCAGAGTTCATAAAACATGTCGACTAATTATTTGAGACCCCATTTTGTTAGATTCAGTTCTTTGCTCCTAGTATAGTTAGGATCATGAAAAGTAGTGTCTTGGCAGCCAAATCTTCTCAAGTAGTTAGAGCTTCTTGAATATTGTGCATAAATTAGTTTATAAGTTCAACAGAATATGCTTCTGAAATGACTACTTTGTTCAGAGATAAGTCATTCCTTATTTTCTAAACTCTTCAGAGCTCAAGAAATAGTCACTGAAGCAAAAATCTATGTCTGTTTCTGTTACAACAGAGACCCAATGAACCATATCGAAAACCCTAAGGAGGGCAAAACAAGTTCTTTATGAATTCAATAAGGCTGGCTGGTGGGTAATTTTCTTTCCCAGTCTCAGGAGTGGAGGTGGGTAAGGAGGACAACAAGCAAAGTGTGGTGAAAATTTTGTAAATAAGGGAAATAGAAACATGAAAACAAATGTCAGTTGTAGTTTCAAGTCTGAAAGAGTACAAATGACTACAATTTTTCTGATGAAGAATATAATCTTTATCTCAGCTTACATCAGGGCATCAAAGTGTTCCCAGGATCAAAAAGTTCACAGTGTTATAACTAAGGAGGAAAAGTACATCGGTGGTTTTTCAATAACATTTGGTGAACACAGACTGTTGGGATGCCCTTCTAGCCCCAGTGTGCCGCCCCCCCCCCATTAATTACATGACCTGGAACAAACAGATAAATGATTCTTTCTAAACATCCTTTTCCCCACCTGTGAAATAAAGGTTTCCATCTCAGAGTGTCAATGGCATAGTATTTATTTTTTCAACACAAATCACGTATTTTCAAAGACTCCATCTACCAAGTGTATTTCATTTAACAGTAATTGTTTTCATTACCCATGCTTAAAATCAGGCATATAGCTGTCAATTAATGCTGCTAATTATTATGCTATAGCCTGTAGGTGCACATGAGTTAATAAAATAGCCAAAATCAAAGGAACTAGATGATTTTAAGAGCCAATAAAGCCTTATTATGGGTAAATGCTCGGTTTCCCTTATGTTTTAAAATACTGAAAATGGCATTTTGACCTCCAGAACCTCTATACAGTCCCTCCAACTCTCCCTTTCAGTGATTTAAGTACAATCACTGAAGCCTTCACGTTCTGATGAAAGTGAAGCTATTACGAACTCTGACAGACGGTATGTTACAGCAGTGACTGCACAGTGTCGGTGCCACGTTGGTACTCATTAAATGTGTGAATATCCTTCAAAGTAATATGCAAAATGAGATTAAGTTTAGTAAATCATGACAA
Organism: Tapirus indicus; assembly: GCA_031878705.1. Classification (NCBI taxonomy): domain Eukaryota; kingdom Metazoa; phylum Chordata; class Mammalia; order Perissodactyla; family Tapiridae; genus Tapirus; species Tapirus indicus. The sequence continues at coordinate 52,468,868 of CM062933.1, read as the reverse complement.
CTCTTAGGTTTGGTAGAAATCACATGAAAAAATTTTTTTTAAAAATCAGTTATACAGTTTCCTGGGGTACATCCTTCATCTCTGCCTTGACTGCTCCCTCTCCATAAACTCTGAGCACATGTAGGTGCTTCTGCACTCTCTGCTCCTCATTTCTTCCCTGCTTAATGGCCTCGTTTTTTGTACACTGTCTAGTAATCGATCAAGTACCTTCCCTCTCCAGAATTATAAAATACCTCCAGCCTCTTTTACAGCATTTCCTGCCACCTTTCATTATTGGTTGATTCACTATCATACGGCTTTGTGAAAAATTCCAAGGAAAGATGTTAGAAATTAGATAAAACAGAGTCAACAAAACAGAGAACCAAAGAAAATAAAAAAATGCAATCATATAATTCTGACAACAATTGAAAAACCAGAGAGAAGAGAGAGAAAAATAATTTAAGTCTTCTGTATGTACAATAAGCTCCCAAATTGCTAACTTGAAAAAGACCATATGGAATCAAAACTGAACAGCCCCACAAGCTACAACAGCCTCCTTAGGCAAGTGACTGACGTGGTGTCTATATTAGAATATAAAATCCAAAATCTGAGAGCCTATTTTTAAATAAACATTTAGCAAATTATGTACAAGCCATTGTATAACCAATACCATACTAATCAATGCAGTAATTATATTTACCAGTTGTTTAGTCTTTTTCCTTCTTTTTCTGTTAAGACTGACAAACTCAAGTACGTTCAGCAGCCAAGGGGGTAACCTGAAGGAGTGAAGCAGGTCAAGCAGAGGTGGGGCTATTGGCAGAATGCGTGATCTGGCCCAAACCATTCAAATTCTTTACTTCCTCCCTAGATAATGCATCTATTCTCATGTCTTAAATGCCATCTACATGCTGTAGATTCCCCAAGTTTTATCACCTCCTGAGATCCATCCTCTGAGTTCCAAACTCTCACATTCTCCTGACTAATTTATCTCTCTACATAAATATCTCACAGCATTTCAAACTTTATTTCCAGTGCTCAGCTCTGTTCCCTCACCAATCCTATCTTTACTGCCCAATGTTTTCCACATAAATAAAGCCAAAACCAGAGTCATTGGGTCCTTCTTTTCCTCAAACTCTATATCCAAATTCATCTAAGCAGTGGGATTAGACCAACCTGAAGAATTGACCTCAACCACATCCCCCCGAGTAGTAGAACAAATTAGCTGAACAAACCTTATAAACCATCAAGGTCAAACTTTAGAGGGCCAGGTGGCTTTATCCTTAAGTTTCTGTATGGATCTTTCCATCAAGTCTGCAGATGCCAACATGCCCCACAAGAGGAACCCTAGGGTGATTCTGTCATCCGTAACAACCCTGACCTGTGAGTCGAGCCTGAGTTGAATGCATCCCAGGGCCAAGGTGGTGTCACTGATCACTTCAGCTAAAATCGGGAACAAATTCCATATCACCTTTTCTAACTGGAGACCGAGATGATGGCCCACAGGGCACACATAAACAACGAGTCAGCTACCCCTCCAGGAAACTCCCCTGAGTGACCAAGGATAGCTCCACTGGGGATGGAGCTCCACATTTGTCTAATAACTATATGATCTATACTCCTTCAACACTTAAACGTCTCCTATGACACTCCCAACCCCCTAACATAAGAGTCTTCTAAACAACAAGTACAGTTCCAAGATGCACACAGAGGCCCCAGAAAGAAAGTGATTTTTATAATTGTTGGGGCGCCACAAGTGGGATCGACATCAGTTGGGGGAGCACAGGTGGATGTGCCTCCATAGTGGTTTCTAGGTCAATTAGTAGGCCTTAAGATTCCCAGCTCAGCTCCAATAACTGAGTCTAGTCTCGTTTGGGGGACCAGTTAGTTCAACCTTTGTTTGTCCACACCACTAACCAGTGGCGTTTATTTGCCCCATGGAATGAATGACTAACAGCTACAGGAATGATGGAGAAGACATCTAAAGGTGTTCACAGGCTTTTTTGCATGAGAGGTGACAGAGCTGGGCCACCTTCTGCTATTGCTGATAGACTCCTTGGGAAACAGTGTTCAAACCATGTCAGAGCTGTCTGGCAGTGGGATAGCAGAGCCAGAAATCAGTTAAATTTAAGGTGCTTCTAACAGTATGGGAGAGCCTCGCTGGGGCATTTTCCTTCAAGAGGAAGGTTCTAAGAGTGGTTCTGAAAGACCAAAAATCATTAATGTCCTTCCAACCACCGCACCTCCCAGGTCTAAGGTTTTATACCCACAGATTCAGAGTCATTGCTCTCCCCCAATCACCACAAAATCCTGAGTCATGTTCCAGTAGCTACAACTTCACTTTTTTCCCTCAATCATCCCCTACTCGCACACAGAGCTTTCATCCACAAAGGTCAAGAGCAAGAGGGCCAAGGCCACTTTTATAAAACTTACAGAGGCCCATATGTTCCCCACTGTGGCCCACAAGGTCCACTCTCAGGGGACCCGGCGGGCAGTTTACTCAGTCAGGTGATCGGTATCATTATGATCAAGGACGACTCAAGCTAACAAGAAAATTCAAGTGGCTGAACCAGAATAAGTTTGAATCCTCTGTTCCCCTTTTGACCAGGCTGCCACCCAGAGGGTGTACCAAACAGGCAGGTCTAGGGTGGCTAATAGGGGAAAGAAAGACTCCTCATGCCTAGGAACGGTCAGGACAATATCCCAAATTTTCAAAATATAAAATTCCATATAACCTCTCACCTTTTTCATCCTGACCATAACCTAGGAAGCAGGTGAGAGATGATCCCTAACTGGGGCCAGTTGGATTCACTAACCAAAGTGTCTTACTAATGTACACAGACCAGAAGGAGGTCAAGGAGGCAGAGTTATATATCTTTTGAGTTGATTTTAAGGAGGCTGTTCCAACACTCAACAGTGTGAAATGCTTGTGGATGACAGGGAACACACAAGGGCCACTGAACACCTTGCCTATCAGCCCTGGTTGCTGTGACAGAAGGTGCACCATTGTCAGACTTACACAGATTAATCAAGGGCCACAGTGGTGTGATTGGAGTTGGCTGATTCACATGGACCAGCAAAACCATAACTTGAAAAAAATGTCAACAGCAGAGAGGCACCACTGACAGTCCCAAGAGGGGGTCCAATGCAGTCAATCTGTCAGGAACAGCAGGCATGGACCCCGCTCAAACGTGTCTTCCCTCAAGGAGACAAACAGGACAATGGCTAGCAGGAGCCACCAGTCCTCATGCTGGTCATGTCTGCAGCAGAAACAAGAGTGCTTTACTTTCTACCCCGTCCATGGGTGAGCTGCGTGGCCAGTGCAACAATGAATCTGGGCAGCAATGGCGGCAATCTGGGTGGTGCAAGCGGAACCGGTAGCTTGATTCCATTGGTTCTCATCAGAGAACAGGCCCTTACCATAAGCATCTTCACGAATGACCCTGACAGCTTAACCATTTCCACCGCTTGTGGCCCCCAAGAGGGTTGTTTTTAATCTGCCAGTTGGTAGTTTTTCATGTGGCACACCAAACAACTAGGTCATTGGCAACACTCCCAGAGACAGTAAATATATAACAGGATTCATTAAGGGGAGTATTGGCCAGTGCTGTGACAACTGCCCTGAATTCTGCACATGGAGTGGAGACAATATCCATTTTTCCAGACGGCTGATGGTGAGGCTGAACAGCCACTGCAGTCCAGTGGATATACTGCTAGGTTTCAGTTCAGCCAAACCATCGGTGAACCAGACCCAGCCATTTAAAGGAACCTCCTGTGCATCAGGAGGATGACGCTTTCCCCAAAGGGAGAGCTGCCACTTTTTCATGTGAAGTTAAGATGCCACTGTGTCAGACTGGCTGCATTCCCGACTACACCATTCCATCTGACAATCGAGCTTGCTGGGCCCTTCCTGCCTTGTTATTCACTGAGTCTGAGCTGACTCACTCTGAAGTGGGAATATCAGGCTGAAGAGTTACAAGGCCTCCATGGGCCAGGCCTTCCGTTTGACTCAAAAGGAATGTTCCTGGTATCCATGTCAGGGATGTGATGAGCGCAGAACCCCAAGTGGTACTTCTGGGTGGAGGCAGCATCCTTTTGCCAGAGGCTTCAATCAGCAAAGTCATAGAGACTTGAGGCTCAAAAGAGGTCATTCAGGTTGTGGGGCCACAAAGGTATTAGCATTCCTCTACACACAGCTCTTCCAGATCAGGAGAATCCCTTCCGGATTTTATAAGCATTCACAGTACACTCATGTAAAACTCAGTGATCGAAGCTACAGTCATGAGACACTGAACTGCCCAGTGGCCCCATCCACAAGGTCTGTTAGCTTCCTTCCCCCACTGCAAACCCCGCTCAAGCCGCATTCGCTGCATTCAGGTATCCCCTCCCTCCATGGATGGGTAGGATGGGTCACTGGGCACTAGAATCTAACATGGCCATAAGAGTGTAAGTCTCTCCCCTCCCCAGAGTTTCCCAGCATACTACACATTTCTTACGCACCATTGGGATGGATGCGTAAGAATTTGGGTCCTCCTTTAGGACAGGGAGACTTCAGCCTCATTCCTAACCATCTTTCTCCTTAAAGAAGCTAAAGTTGGGGGAGAAGAGGAGGGAGATATCGAGGCACAGCGAGGGAGAGAACAACGCTGTGTTAGTAAACAAGGTTCACTGACTTTCAGTTTTGATTGGCAGCTCGCTCAGGGCTCAACCAAGTGAACTTCTAATGTCATCAGTCCAGCAATGCTCTGTTTTGGGCCCCTAGAGTTGGCAGCCATAACCACTGGCTGTGGCTACGGTGTTTGCTCCCTTGGGTTGACTCGGGCTTGATTGTTTTAAGGAGTGGGTTTTAATTGAGGGCATTTACTGCCCCATTATTATGATAACATCTCTAAAGTTCTATCCCCACTTCAACATAGAGTTATAGGTGTTTTCCAAGGCAAAGGGGATGACTGCGAGAATTTGTCAAGATATCTTTGGGTCACTTTCTCATTTTCCAATAGGTCGTCTTCATCAGCATTCCAGGGCAGTAAGAGCCCAAATACTACTCAATACCTCATCAATGGTTTTCCATGGAGCTTTCTGTTTCAGGGAAATCCCCCCAAGAGGGCCAAAGCTCCCTCAGAGCAGCCCAGACCAACAGCCCAGCCCCAATGCAAGAAAGACCTTTCACGGTCTCCTAATGGATCCAAGGTTGGTATGAGAGACTACAGGAGGGGTGAGCTATAGAACAGACCTGCTAACACCATTCTTCCTTATCTTTCAAGTGAACCAGCCAATGTTCTAGCCATCTGCTTAGTTTCTACGCTTAATGGTCTCGAATTTCCCTCCTTTTATGCTTAGCACTTGAAATTACAACTGTTGTATGGAGAGGGTCAAAACCTTCCTCCAGACCAGGATGGCTCATTGTACTAGCTGTCACAATGGGGTGGATCTGAAGCTGACTCCAAGACTGGCAAGGAAGTCTCCATGCGTGGAAAGGGGGTTAGCCACAGCCATAAGGCACCTTTCAGGTAGCTGACTTTGAACCTACCTCCAGGTACTTGGGTTACAACCACCTCCCTACTTAGTTCTCATTAACAGGCGATAAAGTGGATGACCATTTATTCCCCAGTTGACCAAACAAGTTGGTCAACATGTTCACTAATTATGTCCATGGATTTCCCTCAGATCCCATTGAGGTCCCATGAGGTCCTCATCCTTTCTATTCTAGAAAGCCATGGCTCTATCAGCATCCCATCCTCATCACTAATCCTGCCAAGAATTGTGAAGGGTCTGAGGTTTCACCCTATGTACAAGCTAACAAGTTAGCCCGCCACAATTTCACAGATGCTGGCAGAATACACAAAACTTTAGGGTCAGAGACAAAGGACTTTATTACTCACAGCAAGAGTGGAAGCCAAAAGATCAGCATTTTCTTGTGACAGTTCCCAAGTTCCAATTTCCACAGGGTGACATGACATCTGCACATGCAACGGCTTGCATTACAGTAAAACAACCCTGAGCTTAGGGAACCCAAATCTTTTATAATGAGCAGTAAGCAGGCTTCCCTTTGCTACAGAGGAATGTGTTTTATTTTATAGGCAAATATTTCCAAAATAAAATCAATTTTACAATTAGGAATAATTATACATCATTGCCTGGTCCATTGAGACACAAAATATCGGGAGATACACAGTTTCACCCCCAAACACTAGTAATGCCCCAGCTATCTAATATGGAACCCTCACAACTTCATCCGTCAGGAAAAGACCTCAACAAGAGCCAAACGAACTTTGCTCCTGAACAGTCATAAAAAAATATCAGTCTACACACCTGAGTCCATGGACTATATTAATAGGACAGTCCAATGGAGTCTTACTCAGAAGCTATTTACTATTGCTTTATACACGCGTAAGAAACTAAATATGCTAATTTCTGTGTTGCAGCTCCTCAAAAAAAGAAAAGAGAATAGCTGACATCAAGTGAGAGAATAACCCAACAGCAGAGAAAACAGAGAACTATGATTCAAATACAAGAATCCAAAAGACCTTATGTAAGGGCAACTGGCCTTCCACACTCCAACTGGCTCTTAAGGTTTCAGTTCATTAACTGATTGCACAATGATGACCTTGGGCATCAGCAAAGTATGAAAATGTTCAGCCAGGAGATTTTCACAGGAGAAAGAGCCCAGGACTAGGTGTCAGAGACTGGAGCTCTCATCTAACCTCCTGACAAGGCAACCTTGGGCAAGTCATCCTCCTTAACCCCCAGCGTCTAGATTTGTCAAACAAAACAACATCTTAGGTGTCTCACCTGATTGCCTTAAACTATTTTCTATAACGTGCTTTATAAACTGTACAGGACTCTACATCTCATGTCAGACAATTCTTCTCCATGTCACTCTGTTCCAGCCGCCATGGACTTCTGTCGGTTTCTTGAAAACAAAACGGGCCCTTTTTTCTACCAAGGCCTCTCATCTACGTATCCTGTGCCTGGAATGCTCTCCCCACATTCTGGAAGACTGGCTGTTTCTCATCCTTCAGATCTCAGTTTCCATTTCACTTTCTCAGACAGACCTTTCTTGATCACTCATTCTAAAAGCACTTTGCCCTGTTTTTCCTTGTAGTGTTTGCTTGTTTTCCTTCTTAGCATTCATCACAATCTGTATGCTTTTGTTTGTTTTTACCTGTCTAATGCCTGTCTCCCTACTAGGTCACCCACTCTGTGAAAACTGGACCTCTGTCTGCTTTGCCATCAATTCACATACGGGGCCCAGCACAGTGCACGGCACAGAACACACTCAGCAAATTCTTGTTAATGACTGACTGAATGAATATGCAAATATAAGGCAATACTATCTGTGCATTTTAAGAAGCAAACATACGCGAAATAAGTTTTAGAAAAATACTCAAAATAGTTCAGCTAGAAAAACGTTTGGTACTTTAAATGGGTAAAACCTAGGATATCTGAAAAACTCAACAAAAATGGATGACTCCTTTTCACTGTGAGTTTCACAAAGAAGTATGATTCTATATACATGTTTTCCAGTTCAAAAAGAAGTTTTTTAGGATCACCTACTCATTTTCTCATTTGATCCTGTGCTAGAGTTATCTCATTTCACAGAGTAAAATAATTGAAAATTCAGATATTTAGCAACTTCCTCATGGTCACAAAAACAATACTCAATAGTCAAGATTCAAATTCAGGTCCTCTGATGCAAGTCCAGGACCCTCCAGCACACTATGCCACCTCTGCTTTAAAGAGAAAGCTCTGATCAGAGGGTGGAATAAGAACATTCTGGGTTCTTACTATCCAATTAGTTTTAGAGCGGTGAGATTTGCTGTGTTGAAGCAAGAACTTGAGTAAAATGAACAGTCAGTCGACAGAAGCCGTGAAGCTGTCAGTGGGCTTCACTTTAGGGTTTATCTTTAACATTTGCTTTAATCCAAACCACACTGAAAGGAAAATATTATACAGTAGCAAGACTTCAGAATACCTCAGGCAAACGGGGTCTACTGAGATATGTCTATATATAGCACACACAGTTACTGTTCCTAAATACAATACACAAATATATTTATATAAATATATAAGTATTATACATATTATTATTGTTCTCAAAAGGACACTAGCCATTGCTATAATCTGAAATCTGTGCCCCAAGCAAAACTATCAAAAAAACTCCTTTACCTGCCCTTAACTACAGAACAAAACAACCCAGCGATGAAGAGCCCCGTGTGGTGTGAACACACCCTAAGAGAAGAAAAAAGCTGCTCTGGATAACGGGCTCCCAGGTCCTTGAAAACTGTGGCAAACCAAACAATTTTGGTTTTCTGATGTGACCTGGAAGCGGGAGTGTTTAGATTTATGTCAAATCCTGAAATGTATGGTGTGGGCGTGGAAAGATAGTCTAGGAATTTTTCCAAATGATTTCTTCAGTTCAAAAATTATCTTACAATTAAATTAGTTACTATCCTTTAATTAGATTTTAAAAACTTACCTCTATAAAATTATTTTACTATTTTTACAACATTCAGATATTTCTGCAAAATAGATTTTGTGAGATCAATACAAAGAACCTCCCTTTTCTTTACTAGGAAATAAAACTGGTAGCGTGTGTACGTAAATAAGGAGACTAGTTAATTTTTTCTGCTCTTTTATAATAGGAAATAAAATTTTCAAATAGGATTACCTCAGTTCAGAAAGGCTCAGTTTAACCAAAAGAGAAAAAATACAGAATTAAAGACTGCTTAAGAGCTAGTAAGCAAAGACCATTAAATATACTGTAATTGTAATTGTAAATATGCAGGAAAACTGACTTAACTTTACATATATAACTATTATTAACCAAGTTTACCATGAATCATGAATGAAAATAGCAACTGGAGCCCCATTCACGGTTTAAATAAACAAATGAATTTGATTGACAGAAGAATTGTCTGTCTAATTAAAAGTTCGCAATTAATTTTTCCTAAACTACTCCACTACACACATTAGTTATAATAATAAATATTGAAGGTCATTACTATGTGGGTATTTACTATATTCTTATTATACTTTTTCCAATTAGTTATTATGATGCTATAATATGATAGAAGCTCTTCCAACAAATCACTGGATTAACCAATGCTCTTCACTCCCTCTTTAAAACGTGCTGAGTCATGCTTTGACGCTGTGAATGCTAACGGATAGTAGACTAATCTTCAGGAAGCTCATTCTCAAAACTCCTTCACATTCGTTATGCCATTTGGTCCCTAACATATTAAAATAGCAGACTTCATAATGATAGCTATCTCTTCTAAATCTGAACCTGAGTAGACATCACTCTCCCCTCAGCAGCAGTCAACTTCTGTTACCTTCTGCATAACTTCCACAGTGACAGCCATAGACAATAAATAATAACCTCAGAAATACAAAATTTTGAGGCAAAGTACCATAGAGAGTTCTGGTCAAGCACTGATTTTCCTGACACCATCATCACAACCATCAAAATAGGTATTAACACAATTTGAGTAAAAATGTGCCAGTTTTAATAATTCACATGTGTTATTCCATTTGAGGGAAAAACTGTAAATAAGTGGTGTGACTCTTGACTTTAAATTGATGGTATGTGTTATGGACTGAATGACTGTATCCCTCCAAAATTCATATGCTGAAGCCCTTATCTCTAACATGATGGTATCTGGAGGTGGGGCCCTTGGGAGATAATCAGGGTTAGGTGAGGTCATGAGGGTGGGACCCCCATGATGGGCTTAGTGCCCTTACAAAGAGAGACACCAGAGAGCTTGCTGTCTTTCCATGTCTCCACCACGTGAGGGCACAGGGAGAAGGCAGCTGTCTACAAGCCCGGAAGAGGGCCCTCAGCAGCAACCAACCATGCTGGAACCTTGATTGTGGACTCCCAGCCTCTATAACTGCAAGAAATAAATTTCTGTTGTTCAAGCCACCAGTCTATGACATTTTGTTATGGCAGCTTGAGATAAGACAATATGCAACTCTGTGATGTAACCCTATTAGTAATTATTTTTAATAAAAGCATGCCCTTTGCTTTATTTTTTATTTTTTTGGTTTTTACACCTTCAAGATCCTGAATTCGTGAAGGATGTAATATAAACAAGATTTTTCAATATAAGAAGCTTAACCTTTGAACATAAAAAATGACATAAAGCTATTTAGAGACCTTATGAAAGATACTTACAGAGCAATCGAGAGGAAAAGGAAAGAAGCTTAGGACTGCAGTTCATCCCCAGGAAACTGCAATCATTAAAGAACTATTTTTCAAAACCATTTATCTGAACCTTTATCAGGATGCCCATGGACCCAAAAGGTAGATTTGATATTCTGTTGCCTAAAAGCTGCGGCGGCAGTCTTTACGAGAAGCTGACTGCGCTCTGGGGAAAATCCAGGTTCTACAGAGAGGCCCCGTTTCTCTGATTTCCCATAAACCTTCATGTGAAAAGAAAAACTATATCTCAACCTATTTTCAATGGATCTGACTCAGATCTTTATACACAAGTGAATGCCTTCATAAACAGAAATGAAGTTTTCCACATTTTTTTCCTTTGGCACAACTTTTAATAAACTGAAGAACTTTAGATCCTTTCTTTCCCTATAAACTCTTCTTGTTCCAGAATTCCTAACAGAAATGCGTCTAAAAAACTTTATGGGAATCCTTATAAAGATTTGACAGAAAAAGAATCAGTATAAGGCAGTGGAAATGAGCACGTGTGTTGGAATCAAAAAGTAGAGAATTAGTGTTTCATTTCTGCTGCTTACCAATTATGTGAACTTCTTCATCAGAAAAATGAAGATAAAATAACAGTATCCGAGTCACTGTGCTGACTAAACAAGGTGAGTAACCTAAAGTACACAGCACAGAGCAAACCCTCAGGAAACATTAGCTGGTCTCTATCTTTTTCCTCTATATTGACTATTATTACTACTATGACTTTTCAATCCACCCCTGCCACTACTACTCAAAACAATAATAGTAACTATTACTACTACTGGTGGTGTGTTCAGTTCTGATAGTTAAAGATGAAAACCTCACCTCTCTGGAATAATAATTCACATGTGTTATTCCATTTGAGGGAAAAACTATAAATAAGAGGTATGACTCTTGACTTTAAATTGATGATATGTGTAATGGACTAAATGATTATATCCCTCCAAAATTCATTCAAGGATTCAGGTGACCTTGGCACATTTTTACTCAAATTGTATTAATACCTATTTTGATGGGTTTTCATTGATAAACACAGTGGCCTCTTGACTAGCACTGTGAATGTGAGAAATGAGCTCACACAGATGAAATTACAAGTATTTAAGAAAAGTGGGTCACTAAAATATTTTAGCAATACTTCCCACCATTGCATAAATCGAGCATAAAAATCAGAGAAGCCTAAAGCCTTTACTTTTGAGATGTCGTTAGCTAACTCTTTAAGCAATCCTAAACTGAGTCATGAAGCAGAGAAGATTCTGATTGCCTGATCCTGGCCATAAAGTAAGAGAATCCCGCCTTTGGAATTTTGACATTTGCATTGAATGAAGCTTTTGTGCAAGGTGGTGGTCACACACCTAAAAGGACTTAGAGCTAAAAGTTCCTTGAGCCTACAGAACAAACTACAGGATCATCTTTTTTGTGCTGCTTGCTAACAAATGTTTACATTTTTATATAGAAGGCAGAATGTGGTTGAGACTCCTTTGATTTTGACCTAGGAACAAGGTTTGGAAGGGACAGTGAATAACCTTCACTCATCTCAATGTTAACTACCTAACAGAACTCACATCAATCATAACACACACACATGCACACACCCCACATGGGAGCACAGGCGCACACACACCACTGCTGTCCACTGACGAGATGTTAGAAATGGAATATTGATTGTAATATATGCTTGCTTTCACTGATAATAAGCTACAAACTTATTTTCATTTGAACTTGTGCATACATGTCCAAACTATCTTTAGTGTTGGGACAATGAGATCATCAACTTTTCACAATTGCCAACTGTGATATTTTGAGCTAAGACGTGTGGAGCTTCGTCAGTAGTATTAAATTTGTTAGTTTAGCTACGGGTAATTGATTTCCCAACTTTCATTCTGTCTCACAAGACTCTTCCTTTTATTAAAACTCAGCTTCAACTTTATTTATTTATTTTTTTCTGACTTTCTCCTTTCAGTGCAGCTGCAATTCTGGCCTCATTACCATCATGTTTTGTAAATTAAGTCAACTGGTTATGTTCATTAATTATGGGTCTCCAATTATTTTCTTTTCCATTTATTTTAATTTCTATTTATTGATGAAACAGTACTAAAGGAAATTTAAAAAGAAAAAAATATCCCTACTAATCCATCAGAAAAACTATTCACATTTATTTTTTCTAGATTCTTGTTAAGATATCCACCACATTACCTATGTTATACCACTTTTATATGTATGTGCATGACATTTTTAACCATTTATATAAATGATATAGACTAGATACTACAAACTACAATGTACATGAACATATTGAGTAGTTTCTTTCACTCGATATAAAGTATTATATTATTTTAAAACATTTCCATGTTGTTTCATTGCTTATCTTTTTAAACTCCAGAATATTTACCTTAATAAAAAATCTCAATACAAGCTTCCTTTAGAACAAGACATCATGGGTCACTCCCGTGGTAGCCATTGAACTGTGAGATTATTTTGTTTTATCTGTTTTAGCCAAATTAGATGACATTCTGTACAGAAGACAATGCTTAAGGTACATAACCTATTGAAACTATTGCCCTAGTTGTAATACTTTTTAGCAACAAAAATATAAACAGAGACCAAATGTATATTTAAAAGGTATTTGGCTCTGGGTGATAATGACGTGTCAATGTTGTTCAATTTTCATCAAATATACCACTGTGGGGGGACAGTGCGGGAGGACAAGGAGAATATGGGGATTCTGTGTAGTCCACTCAGTTTTGCTGTGAACATGTTCTAAAAAATAAACTACTCTAAAAAATGAAGCTTATTTATTAAAAAAATTGGAAGCCTTCAAAAACATTAAATTCAGCTGTAAGGTTTCTGAGATAAAAAAAATAGATCTATAATTCAAGAATGAGTACCAAATAAAGTAGGGATTCAATAGATACTATTTTCTCTCTTATTATTTTTGTCTTTAACATAGCATTGTCTTGCCATTTCTTACTTTGAATTCTTCCTCAAGCTTTATTTAAAAATAATCTAAGATGGGTGAAGGACTGGGAAGAGGGTACAAGTGAACAGGTTTGGTATTCTGTTGTTCGCTATTAAAGACGGACAGCAGGTATGAGAGTTCTTCACAGTCCTTTCTCTGCTTTTGTATATGGTTGACCCCCATAATAAAACAACTAGAAATCCACATAAAATATAAGAAATGGTTGATTTTCGATATTAGACAAAGTCAGCAGAGTAATCTGGGAAAGACGGTGAGCAGGATAATCGTATAGTTTTCTGTCTGGAGTGACTTTCTGGACGGTGATGCAGGGAGGGGATACTCTTGGATAAGAAGTCAGATATCAGAGTTCTGGAAGGTTAAGAAGCCTGGAATACATGGGGCAGGCACCAAGGATAACAGAGCTATGCAGACAGAGTCCAGAAATCTGCATGGGGTCCCTTTATGTAGTTGCTGAAACTAAACTGTACAAACATAGTTTGAAACTCCACAAGACAGGTCAAAACATTGACCAATTGATAAGCTCTAATCTTAACAATATGCAGAGTTTAGAGAGAGCTAAGAAGACATTTGAGTCCCATCCAGTTGGAGCTGAAAGACCTCAATGAATATCTGGGACATTCTGTCGAGACCCTGGAAGTTCACACCCTCACTGACGAGGCAAAACTAACGCTAGATGAAGGGTGACACTGGACTCACCGTCACAACACTTAAAAACAAGCCTCTAAAATTCAAGCTGATTCAGAAGCTCGTAATGGCTTCCTAAAACAACATCTAACACTCCAAAAGAGAAGACAATACAATCCAGACACTCAACAACGTAATGCTCATTACACCTGGCAATCCAGGAAATGTGACGATCCAGGCAAAGAAAACATAATCAGGAGAAAAGTCAGTCCTTAGAAATAGACACAAAAGCAACAGAGATAATATAATTTGGAGAAACAGATTTTAAAACCATTATTATAAATAAGTTTGAGGATTTAAATGAAAATATAAATAAAATAAAAAGAAATGAAATGTGTAAAATAAGAATGAAATGGAACTTCTCGAGCTAAAAAAAACAGACTATTCAAAATAAAAATACATTCACTGAATTGGATTAATGGCAGATTAGACACTGAAATAGAAAAGATCAGTGAACCTGGGGACACAGTAAACTGAAGCACACAAAGAAGAAAGAAATAGGTAAGAAAAGTAACAGAGCCACAAGGACTTGTGGCACAATATTAAGCAACCAAACATATGTGTAATTGAGGTGGAGGAGCAGAAAAGTGTTTGCATAAAAATGACAAAAATTTTCCAACTCTGGTGAAAATAAAATTTTAGAAGCATCTGCTCTTTAAATGCCACCCTTAGTCACAATCTGGGAGAAAATACTACCACTACATGCATCTGATGAAGGATTTGCATCCAGAATGTGTAAAGAACTCTTACGACCAACAGTTAGAAGATAAGAAATCCAATAACAAATGGGCAAAAGAGCTAACCAGACTCTTCACACACACACACACACACAAGACATACGATGGTTGGGGCCAGCCCAGTGGCATAGGGGTTAGGTTCGCACACTCCGCTTTGGCGGCTCGGGGATTGCAGGTTCAGATCCCAGGCACGGACCTCCGCACCACTTATCAAGCCATGCTGTGTCAGCGTCTCACATAAAATAGAGGAAGATGGGCACGGATGTTAGCTCAGGGCCAGTCTTCCTCAGCAAAAACAGGAGGATTGGCAACGGATGTTAGCTCAGGGCTAATATTCCTCACCAAAAAAAAAAAAAGGTATATAATGGTTAATACCACATGAAATGATGCTCACCATCACTATTAACAAGGAAGTGCAAATGAAAAAACAAGGAGATATCACTGCACACCCACTAGAAAAGTTAAACGTGAAAGACAATACCAAATGTTGGTGAGAAAGTGGAGCATCTGGAACTCTTAGACACTGCTGGTGCGAATGTAAAATGGTAAATCCATTTTGGAAAATAGTTTGGCAGATTCTTATAAATTTAAACAGATATTTACCATTTGACCCAGCAATTCTACTCCTAAGTATTTACCCAGGAAAAATAAAACCATAAATTCTCACTACGACTTGTATATGAATGTCCATTGCTTATCCATAATAACCCCCCAAAAACCTGAAAACAACCCAGATGTTCACCAACTGCTGAATGGATAAACCAATTGTGGTACAGCTATACAGTTGGATATTATGCAGCAACAAAAAGAACAAATCACTGATGCCCACAAGAACTTGGTGACCCTTCAAAGCATCATGCGAAGAGAAAGAAGCCAAACAAAAAGACACCACACTGCATGAATGCACTCATACGAAATTCTAGAAGAGGCCCAACTACTCCCTGGTTACAAAAAGGTCTATGGCTGCCTGAGTCCAGAGACATGGGATTTACTGATTGCAAAGGGGAATGAGGAACTTTTTGGAGTGGTAGAAATGTTCTATATCTTGATTATGGTGTAGTTACATGGCTGCATACATTTGTCAAAACACATAAAACATTATGTTTAAAATGTGTGCATTTTTTTTTTTTTTTTTTTTGTGGGGAAGACCAGCCCTGAGCTAACATCCGTCGCCAATCTTCCCCTTTTTGCTGAGGAAGACTGGCCCTGGGCTAACATCGTGCCCATCTTCCTCCACTTTATATGGGACGCCGCCACGGCATGGCTGACAGGCAGTGCGTCGGCGGGCGCCCGGGATCCGAACCGGCGAACCCCGGGCTGCCAAGCGCGGACTAAACCGCTGCGCCACCGGGCTGGCCCCAAAATGTGTGCATTTTGTTGTCGGTAACTTGTATGTCAATAACTTCGATTTTTTTTAAATCTCCGTCAGCCTCTCCTTCTCCGTTAGTCCTTCTTCTCCATTACACTTCTGTCTGTCTGCACAATGACAATCCTAGTCCAAGACAGCATAGTTTATCTCCTCTGATGCTGCAGAAGCCTAGTTTGTGTTCTCCCCGCTTCGATTTTTGACCTGCCACAATTCATCTACAAACCAGTGAGAGCGCTTTAAACACACTCTTCTGCAAACTGTAGGGTCTGACTCTTTACTGGGTTATAAAATCAAAACCAGAATTTTTTCACGCAGTGGAATAGAAAAGAAAATATCAGAGTGTCTTGTGCATAATAAAGTTAAGTATGTTTTCATAAAACTTTAAGTGTGTGTGTGCACACCATGTAAAATATTTCTGAGTCTAAGCCATAAAAGTATGAAGGTCTCTGCTTCAAATATAAACTAGATTATGCTTAAAACCATCCAATGTCTTCCCATTTATTGAACTTCATGCAAAATCCAAACTCCACACCCTGGGCATCTTCATAATTCAATTCTCACATGGGCCCTGCCTGCCTCCCTAACCTCACACCTCACTCAGCTCAGCTCTGCCCCTCGCACTCCAGCCTCTCTGTCCTGTTTGCTGTTCCCCAAACACAGTCAGCTGCTTCCTGCTTTCCGGTGTCTTCAGTTAATGTTCCCATTGCCTAAAAGCTCTGCCCCAGATCTCAGAATGGTGGCTTTTCTTGTCAGTTTGCTGTCTACTCAGATGTCACCATTTCAAAGACACCTTCATTGACTACTCTGCAAATTAGCCACCACCCAAACCCCAGTACTCTCTATCAGAACATTTTGTTTTGTCTTTATAGCACTTAGGTCTATGTAAAATTAGCTTTTTCATTAGTTAATTTGATGACTGACTGTCACCCTCTCCCCCCAACATGGATTGGAAGTTTCATACAAAGATGTACTTTTGTGTCTTCACTCCTGTAATTCCAAAACCTAGAACAGTGTGTGGCACGTAATGGGACGTCAGCGAATTCTGTTTGTTTGTTTCTCTGTTCAGTTACTCTGTCAGCATCATAGACCAGGCCCCTGTCACCCTGAAGAGCAATCAACGGAAATGGTAAAGGGAATCAGAAATGTTTCAAAACATTCTGGGAATTATTTTTCATCAAATATTCTTGATTTGATTGGTATTTAATGTCTTACATATTTTCCATGTTATTTTACAAATTTTTCTGATGATATTTTATACAGATAAGGTTTGCTAAAATAGGGAGACCTTTGATGTTTATGCTTCTTTTTAGCAGAGCTCCCAAACTGGCAGCCCACAAGTTGAATCTGGCTAGAAGATATGTTTTGTTTGACCTGCACGCAATTTTGAATTCAAAGTCAACATTTATGAACTGCTAGAGCTCACATAAAAGTCTGGATTTCCAGCTGCTTCTTCTAAGTCAAATGGTGATGCACCATTGGCCCATGACAGCAGTGACATGCAACCCCCCTGGTTGGCCATGGCCCCCACACCTCTGAATTGCTTTATACCCAAAGCATTTCACATGTTTACGTTACCTGACTGGGCCTCAAGGCATTCTTTTCAGCACACGCTCATAGGACCTAGATACCAGAAAGAGAGACCAGCACTAACTTGTAATCTTTTTCAAATAAAGAGTCAAGTTCCTAATAAAACTTAGACATGGTCAGTCAGTCATTCATTCATTCATTCACCCATTCATACATTAACCCAAAAAATGTTTCCCGAGTGCCTAATACATGTCAAGTAATTTTCTAGGCAGTGAGTATATAACATTGAAACAAAAACATACAAAATTTGTATTTTCATAAAGATTACATACTAATGATGGAGATACAAAAAAGTAACCTAACAGAAAAGTAGAATTTACTTTGATACATGATGTTCATCACCATCGGCAAAATAAAGCAAATAAGGAATGGAGGGCAATTATAAAATAGGTGGTCAGGAAAAGCCTCTTGCAAAAGATATTTTAGGAAAGACCTAAAATGGATGAGGAAATAAGTCATGGAGACATTTGGTAGATGAGTATTTTAGGCAGGGGGTAAAGTGCAAAGGCCCTGAGGCAGACGTAGGTCTGGTGTATTCAAAGACCACACCCTGCTAACTGGCTGGAGGAGACCGAGGAGGAGAGAAATAAGTGTTAACGTCAAAGGTGCAAGCCAGGGCCTGATCACGTAGAGCCTCGCAGGCCACCGTAAGACTGGGGCTTCTACTCTGAGTGAGGCGGGCAGCCAGTTGAAGGTTTGAATAGAGGAGGGACATGATCTGACAAGTTTTAAAAGGCTCACTTTGGGCTGTGCAGAGAACATACCAGAGAAAGAGAAGTTCAGAGGCTACTGCACTCATCCAGATGGAGAGGAAGCCCCTGGGCCAGGGGTGGTAGAAACAAAGGTGCTGAAAACTGATCAGATTCTGGTTTCTATTTTAAGGGTAGAGACAACCGAATTGCTAATGAACTAGATGTCTGCAGACGAGGGGAACGGCCTAGGCTCGACAACAATCTGTAAATCTTCACTATAAAAATGGTATTTAGGGGCCGCCCGGTGGCGTAGCGGTTTCGTCCGCGCTTGGCAGCCCGGGGTTCGCCGGTTCGGATCCCGGGCGCCCGCCAATGCACCGCAGTCAGCCATGCTGTGGCAGCGTCCCATATAAAGTAGAGGAAGATGGCACGGATGTTAGCCCAGGGCCAGTCTTCCTCAGCAAAAAGAGGAGGATTAGCAACGGATGTTAGCTCAGGGCTGGTCTTCCTCACCAAAAAAAAAATAATAATAAAAATAAAAATAAAAATGGTATTTAAAACTCAGAGACTGGAAGAGACCACAAAGGGAATGTCCCGCGCGAAAAGACGGAAGAGATAAGAAGACCACCCATTACATGAGTCTGAAGGTTTCAACTTACATCATGTTTAAGCAAGAATGATACTAGAACAACCTTGTATTGTCGACTCTTAAAGGTACGAGGTGCTTAAAATACCATCTGCCAAATGAGGAAGCTGAGGGCTGGGGCATAAGTCACACAACTGTGACAGCAGAGCCCAGACTTGAACAGGGCACACCTGAACGAGCTACTCTTTGACCTGTATTAGCTGCCTCTCTTGTTAACATGTAAATAACACCCTCATCATGAAGAAAAAGAACTAATTTGGAGTAGGAAGTACCGAATATTTATCGAATGAATACAGTTATGACCAGTTCATAAATTACAGAATTCTCTCAAAGCCAAGAAGCGCCAGTGAAGTAGAGCCTCTGGGCTCTAGAATCAGAAGTCTTCAATTCATGTTTTTACTCTGCCACTAGCTAGGCAGGGGACCTTGGATAAGTTATGTAACCAGCCTGTATCTCAGTTTCATCACCTCTAAAATGGGCATAACAGAGCCAGCCCTGACAGCCTAGCCGTTAAAGTTCAGCGCTCACCGCTTCGGCAGCCCCGACTCGTTTCCCGGGCACGGAACCACACCACCCTTCTGTCAGTTACCATGCTGTGGCGGCAGCTCACAGAAGAACTAGAAGGACTTACAACTAGGATACACAACCATGCTTGGGACTTTGGGGAAAAGAAAAAGAAAGAGGAAAGATTGGCAACAGATTACAGAAAGTTAGCTGAGGGCAAATCCTCCCCTGCAAAAATAAAAATAAAATGGGCATAACAATAGTTACTTATGTGTAGAGTTGTGGGATTAAATAAAATAATCTTTGAAAAATGCTGACAACAACCCTTGGCATAGAGTAATTCACGATAAAGGTTAGCAATTATTATTTCTAGACACTGTGCTGAATCTAGGCAACCACCTAGCCCTTTTCAGTAATCACTCTGAGATACGACAGCTATAAAACGAGAGAGAGGATGGGCAGGCGTACATAAGCACCATTCATGTGACAGACTACCATTGTAATTCTCCATTTTAAGTGTATAATTTACACATTTTACTATCAGAAGTTAGAAAAGGAAAGAAGTGAATGCATATTTTGAGGGAAAAAATGAAAAAAGCAGAATAATCAATCTTTCCTCAAGAACCTTATAAAGTAAAATATACATTTTAAATATTCATAAAGAGAAACTGAAAAGCATATAAAAATCAACCACAATGAAACTGTAGAGAAATGCATAGTTTGGAATAAATACCATGATCCGAAATTCATGTGACTAGAGACATGAAAAGGATACCATGAAATGCTGGACCAAGTTGCCAGGAGAAGGTCACACAAAAGAACGGAGTATTTTGCTCCCACTTAATCTCAAGCATCTAGTCTTCTCTAAAGTCCCCCTCGTGGCACAGCTGCCACTTTCTGCTCTGACCCTTGTAATAACACACTGTCCATCTCTCCAGTATCCAATGAGCTCCTTAGAGGGGGAATTGGCTCTTCATCTTTACAATACCATATTACCAAAGACTTTTTACATGTAATTTGGTCACATCTCATCATTAAAACAATGTTTCTATTTGCATAAGATATACAATTGTAGCAAGAGGAAATTGTAGCAACTTCTGCATCACGTGTAAAGTTCGTGTCCTGGGCGCAGCGTGGTGCGTGGGTTAGATTCAGAGCTTGGAGTCAGCGGGACAGGATGGAAATCCCACGCGGCCACTCTTGAGCTGTGCGACTTCGGGCAAACTATTGTCCTGTCACTGTAGGATGGGCCTGCCTGCCAGACAAAGCTGACAGAAGAGAGAACGGAATAATAAACTATGAGAAGCACTTAGTACCTAGTGACACAGGAAGCACTCAATAAATATTAGCTATTACTTTGTGAAAAGGGTAATAATTAAGGAACTGCACAAATAAACAGAAAAGAGAATACTTCTGGAATATCATAAGACTGTAATTTTGAGTCCTCAGGATTTCTAACCGGAAGATCCTTAAGTATAATAAGTTTGATATCCTGGGGAAAATCATTCTTGATTGATATTAAAAGTCGCAATTGATATTAAAAGTCTCTTAATAATCATAGAACATGTATAAGATGGTTTATTGACCTGAATAAGCCTTCCTCTGACTACTTTAATGCTAATTCCAGTTATTTACTTGTACTCTTTTCAAGTCCATGAAACTGTACATTCTAAGTACATGCCAAGAAAGATTATATAACTACCGCTTGGGAAAAAAAAAAGACTAAATATCTATATAGAATTTTACCCCCAAATTTGACCAAAATTAAAATTATTTAAACCTACCACTAAAAATTAACCTTTCGGACTTCTGGAGCACAGTGGAGACATAACCGAGAAAGCTCAGAAAGACTAACGGAGAAACCAGTCACTTCGATCATATCAAGCAATCATTTCCCCAGAGCAGTGTCTTCTCAGAATCACTAAGCCTGACAGTCCCTACGGATGGGCGGCTGTAAGCGCACCTGACTGGGGCAGGAGTGCACAGGTGAGTGTCCCTCACCCACGCAGTCTATATTTCCACGATCTCTGACTGCCAGCCAGTATGCTACCAAGTCTTCCATTGCAGTAACCAGTGTTGGAGAAACTGAATTAGACACAGTCTCTTTCTTGAAAGACGTCCTTCCTTATCTTCTCTTACATATTGTGGTAGAAGTAAATAGTAAAATGTGCCTTAGAAGCCTTGAAAATTGAGGGAGAATCCAATAGACAGACTATTTTTATTACTTTTTCCCTTTCCACAGAATCACTTTTCTTACAGTTAACTGAATTAACAGACAAATTCACACTTTAATTACTATTACTCTCAATTTCAATTTTTTTAAGATACAATTAAAATATGATTTTAAAATGTGCACACGGTCACTTATTACTAAAACATATGATGAAACAGAAACGCCTGGCCAATAGTCTCCTTAAATATGCTGTTTCCTGGTGGATTGAAAAGAAAAGGAGAATGAGACTGATAATTGACAAAGTTGATTACATGTCTTTGGAAGTTAAAAGTTGAGTATGCAGCTTTTGGATTTACCTTTTTAATTAAAAATACTCTAGTAAACCTTCAGTTATATGTGTGTGTCTATGCAAAGATGTATTACGTATATCATATTTGGTATCTATGTTCCTCATAAGATTATGGGAAACTCTAGTTTGTTAAGAGAGATTGGCCAAATCATCCATGCCACAAAACATGCCTC
Source organism: Tapirus indicus (assembly GCA_031878705.1). Classification (NCBI taxonomy): domain Eukaryota; kingdom Metazoa; phylum Chordata; class Mammalia; order Perissodactyla; family Tapiridae; genus Tapirus; species Tapirus indicus. The sequence goes on along the minus strand of CM062933.1, from coordinate 52,446,797 downwards.
TCCATAAGACAGAAGTGGCAGAGTCCACAGCAGACTCTGTCAGTTCTCCATGTAACAGCTGTAGTATCTAATTAGCAAACTATATGAAAACAGGGTGCTTAATGGTTTTCTTTCTTTCATAGAATAACTTACATATTCTTTTCTTTTAAATTGTTTAGTTCTAACTAAACAATTAGCTAATTGTTTAGAGCTAACAATTTGGCCTAAATCAAGAAATCGGAAGGAACTTTCAGTCTCTTTTCAGAAAGGAGACTCTTTCTTTCCAAACTGGAAGCCACCTATTAACTAGATTAAGTAGACAGGAGAAAAAAGCCAAGGTATTAATGGCATTTTCAGGAGATAGGTCAGTAAGTTTCTCAGTTCGACCAATATTGATGCATGGAGTAACATTACATAAATATTTTATATCCTTCATGTTGTCATACAACAACTGAGAATGGAATGAGTAAAGGAGGAGATGCAACTCTGATATGATTAAGGAAATATTGATCAGAACCCACAATTTGGGTTCTGTATACATTCACATTTGCATGCAATTTATACCGAAATATGTTTCTTTTACATAACCCACAAATGAAAAATATATAAAAATATATAATATTTATATCAAAATGATAATTTCAAATGCCATCTCATTTAAAAATACCAATTTTGTCTAAAGGTATTCCTCCCTAATTGGTTTATTACCTAAAACTGATCAGGTCAAAATATAAATGGAACCAAAACAAATAGATTATAAAACTGACCTGAAATGTTGACCAATCCAATAAGACTGAAATAACTTAACAATTTCTTATACTGATAAGCAAAAGCAAAATTCTCAAAAAACTGAAACATAGTTTTGGACTCTTAAATCTGTGGGATTGTATTATTCAAAAATCAAAAAACACAAGAAATCTTTTCAAAAGGGAAAGGGGCATGGACATCCCTTGTTACATATATTTGATATCACAGAATCCTAAATCTGCTCCAGGATATTTCATATGTGGAAACCAAAGGCCTGAGATAAGTCAGACATGTCACGTAATCAAGGGCCTGGGTCTCCTGACCTCCAGTCCAACGCCCCTGAATGTAACTGTGTCTGACATCTGGAAAGTGTTCCACACAACCTCGTCTCTTCTCCCATAGTGCTCTGCTTTGCCACTTCATCTGTACCCACATCGAAGGAAGAATCTCCCACTGTAGCTTCTCATCTCAAGAACAAGAGGTCACTTTTATATAGAGCATGACAAACAAGACCAAAGTAATGATTTCCTTAATAATTCATAAAATGTATTAATAAATAATGTCTATCAAATTGTAAGACGTCAGGGGCAATATTTTTCTGATGAGCAAATAAAACTTTGCACATATAAGAAAGAGTCCATAATATTTGATTTCCCATCCTACAACAAGAAAATATTTATAAATAACACATGTGGACCCCTTCTCACTTCTGTGTATGTATAAATATTTATAAAAAATACAATTCCTGGGGCCAGTCCCAGTGGCATAGTGGTTAAGTTTGGCGTACTCCACTTCAGCAGCCCAGGTTCATGGGTTTGGATCCCAGGTGCAGACCTCCTCCACTTGTCAGTCATGCTGTGGCAGCGACCCACATACAAAATAGAGGAAGACTGGCACAGATGTTAGCTCAGGGTGAATCTTCCTCAAGTGAAAAAAAAAAAGAGGAAGATTGGCACAGATGTTAGCTCAGGGCTAATCTTCCTCAGAAAGAAAAATATATATACATAATTCTCCTTTAACTCATACCACATTCTTCCTTTTCTGTTTTGAGACAGCAATCACTACCTGAAATACGAAAATAAACGTATAAATACTTTGTAAAGAGTAAAGTGGTGTTTTGTTATGATTAGTCTTTGTTAAAGTAAAGGCATCAGAATGCAGAGCACCAATGCATGTATGTATGTGGGGGTGGTGCTGGGGGTGGAGGTGGAGGGAGTGTTGGGCTAGGGTGGGGCTAGTTGCTAGGGAAGCAGACCAGTACTGCCCTAGGACACCAGTTAAAACTGAGTCCAAGTTAGGATCATGGTCTATGCCAAGACAGAGGAAGAGACAGGGCTGAGACTCAAGGATGGCAGAGCAGGGACAGAGTAAAAGAGCGCACAAGTAAGTAGATTATGAAAACCAACAATAGAGCTAAAGCAAAAGGCTGCAAACCGATCCCGGTGAATTCACTTGAGGAGTCACAGGCAGAAACTATAACTGCTAATGTGCACAGTTTTGTTCTCACAGATCTCTTCACAACTAAGCTTTTGTTACGTTGGCCTAAGGTCAAGGTCTTCTTAAAGAAGTCCACACCTTCATTTCCCAGGATAGCTGCACATATTCTAGAACAGTCCATAAAACATTTCAAAGAAGATCAATTTACTCTCCACCTCCTGAGCAGAAACCTATAAAATAAATCAAATAACTCAAAATAGCCATTGATCTGTAAACATTCATTTTTATGGCAACTATTCACTTCTCTATAACTTATAAAACAAATTAACCACAAATTCATTCTATCAAAATCATAAAGATCAATGAACCCATTATAGATAACAGTGTTCAGAATACAGAACTATTAGTGGAGTGCACAACTAGGAATCAAGTCTGTACCATATTAAAGAAGTATTAGCATCAAAATATAAGGGAATTTTCAGCAACAAAATAAAGCAGTGCTGTTAGTTTATATCAAGTCTACTTGATGGTTCAGGTACATTGAATAAAGATTTCAGAAATCGTAAATTCTCTTGTCAATACCTGTTTACCCTGGCCAGGCTGACAGAAAAATGTTAAAGAACTACAGTATGCAGGATAAGTTCAACGCATGCCTTAAGCCAAGTTCAGTTATATTAGACATTACACGTATGACAGTGGATGCCTTAAACTAGACAGCAGTAATATACCTTGTTATCAGGTCATCCTGAGTAATGAAGACCTACATTGCAATGCTTCCTATAAAACAGCCTTCCCCTGCCCCTTGATTCACTTGCTGACCTGGATCTGTCTCCTTTTACCCCAGATGAGCCCAAACAATTGTCCTGAAATTCAACCTGAAAATGTATCCAGTCTCTGTGAAGCCCTTCTGGGGATCGGACCTACCTGTGTCCTCTACTTATCTACTGGCTAGAATTCATCCTTAGATTTATATAAGCCCAGATCCAAAATGGCTCCATGGTCCCACCCATCTGACTCCACCTGCCACAGAAGAAACCCACAGGTGTGGGTACCAATCTAGACTGTCTCACTTTCAACTCCCCTCCTGAGATTTTACGATCTGGATTGGAGCTCAGTTCTACAGTCAGTAAGTTTCCCCTAAGCCCTGACCATTCCAGGTTAATGCTCCTATGCCAGTCAGCCCATTTAGGGTCCCAGCATGTTTCAAATGACCCTTCAAGATATTTTTGAGAAAATTCAATAGCATTAGACCACATACCATCATATAATTAATCCTGGATTTAACTATGAGAAGGCATGTTACAAAAGTAAGCAGGTTGAAAAAATTTATTTAGTCACTTGGGGAGACTGCTGGAAATCAAATTTCAGTAGATGCTATCCATTCCACACTAACTATTTCACTTGTTGAATGGTAAGCTTTTTTTCCCCCTTAAGTGGTAGTTGGCTTGAAGCCACCATCCCCATTAGCTACATAGTTGGTGAGAAACAGTGGAAATTTTTTGTCCTGCTTATCTAGAAATCCTGCTCTCCCTTAGCTAGTCATTTGTGAGTCGATGTTTTTTTTATACAACCATTGCAAAAGTCCTTTGTTTCAATGATAGAAAAGAATTTTCTAAATTCTGTTCAGTGCTACACCTCTAAACTAGAATTTATTAGACTATTTTCATTTGGAAATCCATAAAGCTAGATCCAGTTGGAATTTAAGATTTAATGTTCAAGTGAACTCTACATAGGGCTCCATTGCTAATGTTTCATCGATATCTCTCAGGAAAGGACCCAGACTAGTTCACATGGTAAAGTAGAAAGAACAGTGGTGGCTTTGACCAAAACGTGGCCTGCATATGAATCCCAGCTTTACGCTTTACTTTATAATTTAAATTACTTTATAGGTTAAATTCATCTATGTGTCCATTCAATCACGAGCTCACTCAACTAACATTTGAATGGATACCCACCATGTTCCAAGTAGTCTGTAGGCACTCAGGGATAAAGCATGAAGAAAAGAGACAAAAATCACTGTTTTTTTGGTGCTTACATTCTAGTGGAGTCAAAAGACAATAAATAAGTGAACAAGTGAAATATATGGCAAGTCAGATGGTGATCAGGGCTATGAGAAAATGTGCAGGAAAGGAGATTAGAGAGATTTGGGCGGGGAAGGCAAGCCCCACTGATAAGGTGATATTTTTACACAGACCTCACAGACCTGAGAGAAGGAAGTCTAAGTGCATTTGGGAGACGAACATTCCAGGGGGTGGATGTGTACAGGTCCCAAGGCAGAACTGTGCTTTGAGTGTCTGAAAACAGCAAGGAGGTCAAGCGGCTACAGAGGAGTGAGAGAGGAAAGGGACTCCAAGCTGAGGTCAGAGGGAGTGGTGACACTGAGGACACTGAGCCCCGTAGGCCAATGAAGACTTGGGCTCTTACTGCCAGTCAGATGGGAAGCCACTGGAGGGGCAGAGCAGAGTGGCGTGACTGATGTCAGTTGTCAAAAGGATCGCTCTGGCTGCTGTGTGCAGAAAGGCATGTGGAGGGGTGAGGGAACACGCAAGAAGGTTACTCGAAGCCTGAGCCACAAATCAGCGTGAAACTGGGGCGAGGGGTAAGGAGTGGCTAAAGTAGGGATGCATTTTGAAGATACAACCAACATGATTTGCTGATGGACTGGATTTTCAACAAAAAGTTAATTATCATAGACCCAAAAACTTAGGAAACGATAAAGTCTAACTCCTCCTACATTTATATGTGCTGGGGTATAGACCCTGGACATGAATCCTGCACTGAGGTCCCTAAACACACATTTTAAGAGAAGGTCTTCCAATCTTCCAAGGAAGATTTGCAAAACAAAGTACTGGATAAGCACAGTGAACAGATGCCTAGGTACCTGAAGGATCCACACTGTGGAAATGTGAAGAAAGGAATTAGGGCAACCTTGAAAACAGTCTCGGTCAAACACTCCCATGCCCTTTCTAATGGCACCAGTCCTGAGCGAAAAATGTCTTGTTCAAAGGGGTAAAGGTAGAAGAAGAACCATTCTTGTAGCCAGAGGAGTGGTCCAAAACCAATTTTGCAAAAACGAGACATGAGATTATACCACTGCTGTTTTGCTTTTAAATTGTTTGTCTGTGTCCATAACCACAAGACCTCCAGTCAACAGAAGGGGTGTGGAATGAACTCCTGTCCATGCTTTAAGCACATTAAGCCTATGTACACTCTTAACATTGGTGACAATTTTTTTAACCCTGTTTAGTAGATATGACAAATTCTGATATTGTGATTTAACAACTCCTTCTCTTTTAAGTCTTTCCCACCACCTTTTATAACCTCCCCATACTGGTTGCTAAATTTTACCAATCCCATGATCAATCTTCCAAACTTGCTTGCTGGTTTCAGCAACTATTTTACACACCTCTAATCCATCCTTGGCCATCATCCCTGATGATTCAATATCATGTTACTAGCCTTTTCTGCCCTCTGGAAGCACAGCTCTTCCCAGCCTCTAAGTCAGTGACCTCCCAGTTCTCCACTTTAGCTACCTATAAAGACCTACCAGGACCCTGTTATAACTTGTTCATCAGCCTATCAAAGCTGGAACTCTTAGTAGGCCCTCTCTAAATACAAGCTCTTCGCTTTTTATCACTTCAAAAACCCCGTGTCGGTGCTGGCCCAGTGGCGTAGTGGTTAAGTTCGCACATTCCGCTTCGGCAGCCTGGGGTTCGCTGGTTCAGATTCTGGGCGCAGACCTACTCACCACCGCTCATCAAGCCATGCAGAGGCGGCGTCCCATATAGAAGAGCTACAACTCTACAACTATGATACACAACTATGTAGTGGGGCTTTGGGGAGAAAAAAGAAAATGAGGAAAATTGGCAACAGATGTTAGCACAGGGCCAATCTCCGTAAAAAAAAACAGACCAAAAAAAAAAAAAAATCCCTACATGTCTCCTGAACATTCTGCCACAACTACAGGCTATAGGCCCCTTCTGGCTGTTGTGTTTCATTAGACAGCCAAGAATCCGTGATCATCCTTTCAGAGGATAATCCTACCAAGAAGCAAGAATGACTTTTTCCCCTCATTTCTCTTGCATATTTCCATTTCCTCCCCAGGGATGAGCTCTGCTTTGCAGACACACACAACCATATTTTCCCATTCTGAAAACAAACAAATCTGATATTCTTCCACTGATGGTTCTGTACCACCTCTGGCCATTTAAACCAGTCTGACCTAACTGCAAGCATCACACCCCTACTGGGCTCTAGAGGCAGGGAGCAAGCACACTAGTGTTCACAGCAGCTGCTTAGATGCTCTGAAGCTACAGCTCCACTCACTCCACCAGCTCTTGGACTGAGTATCTGACCTTGTCTCCTTGAGAGATCTAACAGAATTGAACTGAGTCTATCCTGACGGACCTCACCACCTTGTGCTGCTTCAGCTGAAGTCCAAAGAACAGTCTCTTTTCTTGGCCACTAGCCAGTTCCCTAAATAGACTATCCAAATTCTACTGAAATGATGATTTCATCTACAATGACTTATGCAAAGACATATGACAAGTCTGTGGTCCAGTCTGCACAGAACCCAGGTCTCCTGGTGCCCAGCACAACACCCACCTGATACCCCTCCCTTACCACATCCTGCATTCCCAGCATTGATTTCAGCACCTAAGAAGATCTTCTGATAGTGATAAAAATGACTATGACAATCAATTTATAAGAGACAAATGATGCCCAGAAGACATCATCTTCTTCACAGGATAAGGATTTTTATTTTTAGTGCATAATACAGCTGCCTATTTCTGAGATGAGAAAAAAATAAGTACTTGGTGCTCATTTTCTAAATTTTATCGTGTGTGCATGCATGCACCCACTTGTTCTTGGTTTTCGCAAGAAGAGAAGTGTTACCTTTTCTATAGTCATCAAGTCAAATGCAGCTGCTATAGTGTTTCCTAAGAAATTATTTTAAGGGACAAATATGGGAATGATGAAAAGTATAACACAACCAAAGTGCTGCATCAGGGGCCATGGTCTTACATTAAATTATCTATCATTTGCTTGTAGACATGGCTTTAATAGAGCCTAAGTGGTTATGACATCTAACTGACTTTTAGAGTTAAAAGGCTTACTTTTAATGAATTGCTATCAATGTAAATTAAGTAGAGACCTTCCCAATGGAACAGTCCTGGAATTCACACATTCAGGTGAATTGAAACAAACCATCCAGTCACCTCTTGTTGAATAAATACAGTCAACTATACATGGATAGTACAAAAGTAATAAATTCATTCACTACATATAAGACTCAAATATAATTTAAGTTTAAAATGAGCACAAATTGGGGCCGGCCAGTGGCGCAGCTGTTTAGTTCGCGCTTTGGCAACCTGGGGTTCGCAGGTTCGGATCCCGGGCACCTGCTGACGCACTGCTTGTCAGCCATGCCGTGGCGGCGTCCCATATAAAGTAGAGGAAGATGGGCATGGATGTTAGCCCAGGGCTAGTCTTCCTCAGCGAAAAAAGAGGAAGATTAGCAACGGATGTTAGCTCAGGGCTGGTCTTCCTCACACACAAAAAATAAATAAATAAAATGAGCATAAATTATCTACATCACATGCTAGTAAAATTACAAATTTCATTTTTTCCCCAACTCATTAGAATTTTTTCAATGTTTCTAACATGAGTATCCATTATTTGTGGTAGAAATATTTTGGAAATTTTTTTTTTGGCTAATGACCAGATGGTCAGCCCACAAAATAAGCTCTAAAGTAAGTATTTAGCTTTTTATAATCCCCACACAGAATTAATGTTAATTTTTACATTTGGAGAAATTCTGAAAAAAATGTTCTTATATAATATTTTTACATACTATAGCTTCAGAGAGAATAAACAATGCAGAAAAGTGCTTTTAAAAATTTTACTATTAAGAAGAATTTATCATTTAATCATCTGGAAACTGTTTTAAGTGAAGCAATTAGTGAAATATACCGAATTAGTGCTCTTTTGTGCAAAAGAAATGCACTACAGTTCTTTCTAAAGGTCTCTTTTTCCAGCCAAACTATATTTAACTACCAAATATAATCAAATGATACATTTCCGCTTTAATTTCTCAAAACATTTTCAAACCCATGATATGTAAAACCAAACCTTGGATCTTTCTTCCCAAACTTCTCAACTTTCAGAATTCAGACCCTGCATGTCTGGCACCAACATTCTTCCAGTTATGTAAGTCAGACACCGAGGAGTCGTCCATTAGACCCCTCTCTGTCTTACTCCTCATTAACAATATAATATTAGGCAGAGTCACATTTTACCTCCTAAAATTTATTGATTTCTCACCTCTCATGCCTCTCTCTCATCGCCACCATCCTGGCACACAGGCCTCACATTATCCACCCTCAGGTCTATTACAACAGCCTCCTAACTGGTGTTGCACAGCTGTTCTTGCTGCGTTGTCTATTTGTCGCAGGCAGGAATCAACCCTAATCCCCAGACTCTCCGTGGAGGGATGTAGGGTTGAGATCCCCGACCCCACCACCACGTTGACACTGCTGAAGGGATTACACTCCAGGTGTTCAAGAGCTGGGGGACTTGGCAGATTTGGGGTCCTAGACGGTGAGTTGACTTTCTGAATTGGTAAAGAATTAGCCCACCCGCTACAGCTTGCCAAGTACCAGAAACCCTGTGACCAGATGCATAGCCTGAGTCAAGTAACTACCCAGCTTGCCATCTAATCTCTTCCTCTAAATTTTTATTACAAAAATTTTCATAGAGACAAAAAAACTGAAAGAATAATGCAATGATATTAGATATTCTTCTCCTAGCTTCCAGAATTCTTAACATTTGTCCATATTTACTTATCTTTATTTCTGTTATATTTATAATTGCTGTTAAATCATTTGGAAGTAGGTTGACATTTCAGCTTTAAACATGTCATCTCTTAAGAACAGGTTCATTATCACACCTACAAAAATTAAAAATACCATAAAATCCTCCAATATCCCCAAATGTCCCAGGGAAGTCTTTTATTAATAGTTTTTTAAAACCAAAATACAACCAAGATTTTCACCAGTGTTTTGCTGCTACAGCTCTTTAATCTCTTTGCATATTGAACAGCCTCCCCACCATTTTAATCCGTGACACCACACTTCTAAAACACCTAGGCCAGGGGTCTTGGAGAATTTCCCACCTTACGGTGTCATTTAATTGATCCTCCATTGCTTATATTCTCCACAAACTCAGAGCTGGGTCTGGAGGCTTGGTTATAGTCAGGTTAACCGTTTTTTCCTTTTGCATCAATACTTCATATGTGAGGCTGGGCGCTTCATTTCACATCACACCACAAAGCCTGTAACATCAGGTTGTGCCACCATCAGTGAAGCCCAATTTAATCCCTTGGTTAAAGCGGTGACCCTCCCCTGGAAAGTCACATTTTTCTTCTGCAACTAGTACTGTCTCTGGGGTGGGAGTCTGGTGCCATATGTATATACCAGTCCCCAACAGGTACTTGTCTAACGGTTTTAGCTTCTGTTAATGACCCCCAGTCAGTTATTATATCGGAAACTGCCAAAATGGTGACTCTACCATTCCTTCTACTAAAAATAGCTGGCATCTTTCTATAAAGAAGAGCTTTTCTCCACCCCACCCTACCCTCGAGTCTCACCATGGATTTTAATTTCTCCCATTTCTGCTACAATAAATCAGTTGTTACTTTGTATCCTTTATTAACGCCTCTAACCCATGCTCTACAGTGCAGCCAAAGCCATCTTTTCTAAAAGCAAATCTTTTTCTCAACCTCTCTCTCTCTCACACACACACATTTTAACACTTTAAGGGCTTCCCATTGCTCTTAGGACAAAGCCAAAAAAATAACAACAAAAAAAAAACCCCTTAACTTAGCCCACAGGTGCCTGCAATTCGGCCCCTGCTCACCTGGACAGCGTTACTGCACTTGGAGCTTTGTAGGGTTCCATCTACAACGCACCATGCTCCCTCCTCCTACAGAGTGTGCGAGCTATTCCCCATTCTAGAATGTTCCCCTCAAGCACCTCTTCCTACTTAACTCCTAGTCATCAGTTTTAGTCTTCAATCAACCCCTTCCTCAGAGAAACCTGACTTAGCTTTGCAGTACTTAAGACAGTTGGGTTTTATATTTATTGGCATGGTTATCTGCTTTATCCTTCTTTTACCAAATTGACTGCAAGCAACATGAGGGCAAGAACAGAATCTGGAGGTTTTTCTTTTTTCTTTTTACCAGGCACAGTGCCTAGCACACAGTAGATGTTCAATAAATCCCTGTTGAAATAAAGAACCTGACGCCTGGTGTTACTAATTATTTTTATTTACCTTTAGAACTGTTTAGAGACAGAACGGAAGTGCCCGTAAAAATGTATAAACTAGCAAAGTCTCCAGAACTGATTATTGAATCCATCTACAATTAGCTAGGAAGGAAAAGCAGAGTCCTAAGCATACAAAGGCACATGGCTGAACCACTGCTGTAGTTCGTCTTTTTTTTAATTATTTTTTTTAGTGATCTGGATCAATGGAGTGCCTTGAAAAAACAGAAATGCAGAAAGGCCTCTATCAGGTCATCAGTCATGTCTAAAAATAATTTTCCTTTCTTTTGTAGAATAAAGAATTCTCTCTTACAACAAATACATTGTGCCATAGCAGAAGCAATGTAAAATTGGCAATGAGAGCTTTGGAGACATTCTTACTCCTAAAATTAGGTAAAGAGTATTATTTATTGGTAGATCTGTATGTAGCTAAGTTACTGGCTGGATTTTGAAATTTCAGCAGTGAAAGAAAATTCTCAACCAAGGATAAATGTATTATAAAATATTCTTTATACAGGTACTATTTCTAATATTTACGCTAATACTCATCAAGACCTTCGGAGTACATAACAGAGCCTTAATAAAATAGTTTAGTTATTTTATAAAGAACTTGGTGGAGGCCACTAGGGTTTTTTTCCTTGCTGAGAGTGATCAAATAGCTAGACTGGCAAATGCACACTCAGGTAGGAAAACTACGGAAACACAATACAACTTCTAGTTCGTGCTAAAATGTTCAGCCCCAGTGACACAGGCCAACTAGACGCATGATAGCAGGAAAATATATTCAGGCAGCGTCTGCTAATCACAATTACTAATACAATTTCCAGAGACCACACCAGAACAAGAAATCCTGCTCTGGAAGTCTTACTATCTATCACTACCAACCTGCAAGCAACCAGGTCATGTTGAAAGAAATGTTCCATTCTGGACTGGACTATTTTAAATCTCTGGTTGCAAAATACTGAAGCTTGGATCTCTTCTCTGAGACACAAGCAGTGTAAGGAGATAGTTGAGGCATATCATGGACAATTTAGGTTTGTAATACCAGAATGAAAAAAAGATGCTTTGCTTTGAGCATATGCATCTGCTAATTCAAATTTCTGTCATATTATAAGTTGAAAGCTATTAAGCAGGGGAGGAAATAGCCTTCCCAAAGACTGAATCATTGTCACGGAGCAAAACCACAAGCTGGGCTGCAGAACTGCACGGAAGCTCGTGGTTTCTTCTGCTCCTGCTTTTTAATTACACTAAGTGGTCAAGATCGAGAGATAGCTGAGAGCAGTGGAATTTTACCAATTAAAAAGAAAGAGTCCCTCAGTGGATATATATAGCCCACCAGTGAAATTCCTAATCATAAAGCAATTTTTTCAGAAAGCAAGATAATTTTATCATCTGCCAAAGTTTTGTCATTAGACAGTAATAACACTCAAAATGTATGGCACAACCCAATCCGATTATAGAATGTGATATTACTCACTACGGTTATCGTGATATTTATCTTCCCTTTTCTATATGTTCATCACTATTCTAATATATTAAGACCGGTGTTCTTGCTGACACAACTGGTAGAAAATAAAGGGAACAAAGAATCCTAGGGGATTATTTGGTGTTCATCACTGCTATGACTAACATATTGAGACAGCAGTCTCAGTTTTCACACAGTATTCTCAATAAATGCTTAAAGAATAAATTAGAAAAATGTTCAATTTCTTCCATGAAGCAAATATTGAGAGACCATCACCTAAAACTAATAATGTCTTAGTCAATTAGTAAGCAACTATTTATTGATTATTTCCTAGATGTTAGAACCCCCACACAAATTAGAATAATTTCAATTTCCTTTCTGATGCTTAAATCCCCTTTCTGGAGGCAAACTCTAACACACAGTTGTCCAGCCTCTTTTTAAACACTTTCACAGATGGAAAGTGCATGTCTCTTAGGAAGCTCATCTAGTGTCTGGGAGATTCAATTGTTAAGAAGTTCTCATCTCTGTTGTTCTCGTCTATCAAGTCTTCATTAAGGGAATACTGTGCACCAGGTACTGGGCCAGGGGTTCAGCATGTCCCCTGACTTCTTGGGGCTTATAATCTAGTGGGAGAGGTAAACAAATAATCATAGAAAATGACTATATAATTACACACTTTGATAAGTTACAGGAATGAAAGCAAAAGTTGCTTGGCACATAGTAAATTCAAAATAATTTCAAACAATACTGAATGAATCAATGGCGATGTGAAGAAAGACTATGACAAATGGGGAGAAATGATTGAGACTGGGGAATCTGCAAAGGCTTCTCAGAAGAGGTGACACTTAGGCTGGGTCCTGAGGGATGACTAGGAACCCATCTGGAAAGGATCCAGGAGAAGGCAACAGGGACTGTATTATGAAAGCCTCAAAGTAGGAAAAATCATGGCATCTTCCGGTTCCTAAAATAACATTCCTGGGACTACAGCAGAATGAGTGTGTGGGGGAATGGCGGGTTGAAAGAGCTGACGAAGTTACGGGAGCCGTGCAGGCCTTATTAAGAACATCAGACTTTAGTCTGAATGAAACGTGGAATCTACTGAAGACCTTGACTCAAGGGGGTGGGATTATCAATTGGTTGTTTTTGTTTTAAGATGCTACAGTCTGAGTTCCTGTTAATGTGGCCTGACCCTGATTTCTACGTCTAGGAAAGAGTAGGTCTCGTTCCTCGTTTTTATGACTGTCCTCTATTCGGGCAAGCAAGGGAAAGAGAAGCCATAAGACCTGAGCAAATACCAGGGTCTTGGGGAAGACTTCAGCTTGGTGACCTTGTGGATCCCCAGTACTCCTGGGGCAGTGCTGAGTCCCCACTGAATTTGGTTCAGTCTCCTGATCCATCCACTGTCCTGTCTTGTCAGGACCAGTGTAAGCCTGGTTGGAGGCCGATGACCCCCACCTTCGACGGATTTGTCAGGAACAGACAGACCATTCACAAGAACGCACAATTACACACCTACAGTTGACACCAAGTGTGACTGCAGTAACTATTTTTATCCACTAACAGTGACATTTCCTAAAGGGTACAAACTTCCAGTTATAAGATAAATAAGTTCTGGGGATCTAATATACAGCATGGTGACTATAGTTAACAATATGGTATTATATACTTGAAAGTTGCTAAGATAGTAAATCTTAAATGTTCTCACTACAACAAAAAAATTGTAATTACACAAGGTGATGGATGTGTTAACTAACCTGACTGTGACAATCACTTCACAATATATCATCACATTATCCACCCTAAACTTACACAACGTTACATGTCAATTATATCTCAATAAATCTGGGGGGGAAATGGTGATATTTTCACACCTGAAAATTAGGAATTTAATTCAGATTACTTTGTAAAAGTATTTTCTACCTTTGATAACTTCAAAATACTTTAAAAACTGAAAATTGCTTCAAAAACTCAGTGTATACACTGGAAATGCATAGGTTTGGAATTCAAATCTGAAAGTATTGATCAATTATTCTCTCTCTAGTTTCTGAAATAAAAATCAAGCCAGCTTCTTGGATGATCACATTGCGAGGACTCAGCACAGCTGTATAAAAAGCACCACTGCAGTAAAGTAGGTCCTTTCTTAGAAATGGAACAGACAAAGTCTTTCATCTATTATTCATGATGCCTTGTGCCCATGTCAACTCCTGATTAATAATTAAAATTAATCACATTACCGAAGATTTCATTACAGGATAATTTAATTAAATGATGAATTGGCTCCCAGATGTTACCTTCTGTGCCATCTTTTAAATAATGCTGATGATGACACAGGAATTCGCTAGGTATCGGTCGGGTCTTAAGAAAATGAATTATGTACAGGGTTCTGCCATTCTACCAACAACAAATGATACTGATCACACCTATGCGTTATCCTTTTCCAAAGTCATATTTTTCCAAGATTTCTGATATTTTCATAAAGTTTTTAAGGCCCATTGGAAATTTAGGGCCATCATTTTGTCAGCCATAAAAATGTATCCATTTGGTGAAAATTTTAATTCACAGAACCCATTCATTTCATGGGATAAAGTACACAAAGTGGTCTCAGAATTAAAAATCTAAAATTTCAACTTCAAAATAACAATGAGGAGGAACATTTTAATCATTAATTTGTTCATTTCTGGTGCAGAAAAGGGTTCGCTTGTACAAAATAATCAAACAGTATCGGGAAGGAAACCAAATTTTGTTTGATTTCTTTATATAAAGTAACCAGTAAAAAAGTCTTACAAAGTCAATGTATTTTTTTTAATTTGCCATGAACCAACAGAAATCACAATTTTAAGTGCTTCCAGTTACCACATACTTCATGTTATAAACACACCGCTCCCACTGTACTTTGCACAAGATGCATATCCTGATAAATCAGCATAAGAAAAAATGAAACCCACTAACTCAGTCGTTTAAGGGGTGAAAACATTTAAGACACATTTCTTTACTTACCTGGGAAAAATCTAGGCTTTTTTGAATGCCACAGTGTAGGACAGAATCTAGGACATTCCAAAAATTATCAGCCAAACATACAGGTTTTAATTGTTCTACTTGTTTTATTTTAAGGATTCTGGTCCAAAAAAGATATTTATATGTTAAAATCTCAGTCTAAGACTGTAGTTTTGATTTTTGTTATTTCTACTAGCAGAGGGCAGATTTTTTTAATGAGATTTAAAATATCAAGTTAGAAAGTGTGACACCGTCTTCCCATAAAGAAATGTATTGCTTCAACAGTGTTTGGAAAAAAAAAAAAACCTCATTGTAGTTAACTGAGGGGGTAATTTATAATTACAGAGCATTCAACATATTGTCATATCTTTCACATACTGTATGCGTTGGCTAATCAGCAATGTAAATCCTAGAATCACAGCATCTCAGAGGTGGAAGGTATCTTAGAACGCCTCTAGTCTGTCTTCTATCCGATGCATGGATTCCTCAAACATCTAACAAGGAGACACTCTTGGCTTGAGCGTCTCTACCAGTGGGACACTCACAAGTTCTCTACGCAGCGTGTTTCATTTTCAGTCAGCTGATAGGATTAGAAAGTTCTTACAGAGGCCCTTTCGGAATCACTTGCAATTTTCCACTCTCTTTCTTCCCTTTTTCTCTCCTGCCCGCTGTACACTTTCCATTAAATGGCCAAGTTGACCCACCTTCCTTGGACAGCTCTTGCTCATTCCTTTGCATTCTGGGCTCCTTCTCTAACAAATCATGTCTTTTCTCCTTCAGAGTTGAACCCAAACATACCACTTCAGAATTCTCTGATATCATGTCACCATTCACTTCCACAAAGAATCCTTATCAGCCCTTATGTGGTCTGTACCATGCAGATTTATACACAGATGTATACTGTACCACAGCGGCAGGTCTCAAGCAAATAAGACACAGAATTTGTGGGAAAACACTAGGCCTTTTGAGAAATACCAAGTATTTAATTCTATCAATATGAACTAGGAACAGTTTTACAAGAAGACGTTATGACTACATATGCAATGTAAAATCAGCCATGAGCATACACGTTTCTCACAAAATAATTAAGTAACAACTCAACCAAGACTGGATATTTCTGAGATTTTTCTATTAATTGACGTTTTGTGACTTGTTCTCTCATAGCAGACAGGCTAAAGTCTTCCAAAACTATAAAAAATTTTTTTCTGTGAATGGCCAAAAAATTATCATTCGATTTAAAATCCCCAGCTAGAATTTCAGCTCTCTCATGAAGGGTTACACTGTCAATTTTTGGTATTCCTTTTTACTGTCTGTATACATTTTGTAGTAGTTACTCAACAGGTGTGGGCTCTAGACTGGAAATGGACTTCCTAGCACATAATAAGACTCTTCGGGTGGATATTATTTATATTGGGAAAATAGACATGGGAAAAAAAGAAGCTCAAAAAAGTTTTCAAACTTTGATAAGTCTGGAGGGTATAAAAACAATCATCAAATCACAAGATACTAGCACTAATTGTCACCACTCCAAGAACTGGGAGAGGTTGCTGCTTAAAAGTATTTTTAAAAGATTTAGACAAATAAATGAAAGATACTTCAAAAACAGAATGAGTAGAGAAATTTCCTTGCACTCAGGGGCCCTCTATTTCTTGAACTGAATTAAATCTCCAAGTTTTTGAAGTTGTATCAGCTGAGACTTTTGCATGAACCATTTTTATAAGTGAAACGTTTACGTCTGATGGTCTAGTGTCTTCAGCAAATCTGTGGATTTATCTGAACAATCCATTTTCAAGATCTTAAAATTCATCCATATTGGGTCTTGAAGGACAATTCTCTCTCTATATATACTTGTCTGGTATTTCTTACCTATTTCTCTACCCATACAAAATACTAAACTGGATTTAATTAGTGATTATATTTTAAAAATATTTGTCAGTCGAGGAAAACTATAAACTCATTTTAAATAAATGACATATACAAGATAGACTTTATTTCTATATATTTTTCATTTTCTCCCTAAAAGCAATCAGATTATTTAAATCAGGTATTTTATCTCTTTAGAGACTGCTAATGAGTGTTCTCATTTATTGAGCACTTGCTATGTGTTAAAAGATTACCTATATTTATCTGAATAAATCCCTACAGCTATTCTATGAGATAGGTAATATTACTCCCACAATAAAGATAAGGATGCTTAAACAAAGGTAATTTAATTTATTTGCCCAGAGTCATACAGCTAGTAAATGGTAGAGCAGGGATTAAAATCCATGTTTCCAAATAATAACAATAATAACATATTTTTAAAATGTTCTAAGTGTCTTGTGTGTATTATCTCATTTAATCCTTACATAACTAACCCCATGAAATTGGTTACTCTTAATAGCACTGTTTTAAGGATGAGAAAACTAGCCATAGGAAGGTAAAATAACCTTCCCACTACCAAGGTGCAGAACTTGCTGTGACGTCAAGCAGTCCAACTCTTTGGTGCAGCTCTAGCACCCGCTCTACGACTGCCCCCAGAACCTCCAACTGACCAGCCCTTTATCCCAAAGGGTTACACTGGTTACATCACTGATTCTGACATTTATTAAAAGTCTATCGGCTTGACCCATGTGAAAGTGACACTAACCAGTTTGCAGTCTCTAGGAATTTTTTCCATTTCATGTCTTACCCCGCAAAACCTGCCATCTGGACAATTACAGAGGCCTCCTCATCGGTCCCTAGGCGTCCAGTCTTTCCTCTCTCCAGCCCATACATATACGACAGTTGCTAGAGTCTGATTCTGTAATAAAAGAATTGCTGACTCAATATTCTTCCTAGAAATTTGCTGATACAAAAGGAAAAGAATCACTAGTCTCTTGTATATGTCTACTTACTGAATTGTATCAAGTATTTGAGTCTCGAATTATAAAAGATGATGTAAAACAGAGAACCTCCTAAGTCCACCCTTATCACTGAGGAAAACCAGTGCTTTCAGCCTTGTTTTTATCCCCTGTGACTCTCCGGCTGCTCCCTATGTACCATGACCCTGTGAGGTCCCACTGATCTCTTCTCTGGTTTCAATTTATCTTTAATATCTTTGAGTGCTGATCTTACAGTTCCTTGAAAAATATCTCAAAATCAATATTAGTGTAAGTTTTATTTACATTTCACTAAAAATAACTGTAAAATGTAGGGATTTGAACAAAAGATTAAATTATATATCAGTATCCTGAAAAGAAGCCACATAACCTCTACACTGACATAACTCACGCCAGGCCAAGGGTGAGGCTTGAGTCTTCAGAAACAGGTGCCATTGAGAGGCCAAGAAACAGGGAAGATGGGAAAAAAAGAAGGCCTCAAGAGGCTTGGTTCAGGCAGGCCGTGAGAGCCCAAAAAGGCCAAGAGATGGAACTGGCCGAGCCACAGGAGACCAGGATGCCACCAGTACTTAAAGAACAGTGGGAGTCAGCTAAGGGCTAGCCGCCCACTAAGAGCAGCACTTCACCTACAGCAAAGGTGTAAGGAAGATAATCAGAGCTCTGGAGGAGAGGGAATCACCCTATCCAGTCAAGCAGGCAAGATCCCAATCCCAGCAGAGCAGCAGGGTCCCATGCTCACCAGGGGGTCCAGTTCCACAGTCGCACAGCCCTGCCCAGTGTGGGCCCAGCCCTACCAGGCACCAAGCACTGGTCCCAGCAACAGAACTCATCCCACACCTGCCAGCAGAAGGGGCTGAGGTCTCTCAGCACATGTCAACCTCTAGTCAAGATGCTCTGAAACTGGGCTGCTCTGGGCATCACTGCCTCCGTCTGTGAGGGAATGAGAAGGAAGGGCAGAGGCTGCACACCTCTCTCCAAATATGAACCCGCAAAGAGGCATGGAAGTCCCCTCAGGGTCTTCTGGAAAGCATCTATGAAGCATAGGAGGCAAAGAAGCAGACTACCAAACACGAACTTGTAGGTACAGCATCACAACAGAACTAACTGGAAGACAGGTGGGTGATGGTAGCGCGGTTCAGTTTATCACTTGCAAAGAGCTAATGACTATGGGGGGTGGTGCTGGGGAAGTTGGCGAGGGTGGTTTGAGGTCAGCAAACCAGGCCTGTTTTCCTACAGCTGAGCTAACAGAAAGCCAACAGCCACACCCATTCTCTTGCCCGTTGCCTGTGGCTGCTTTCTCCCAACAACGGCAGACTGAGTAACTGCAACCAGGACAACACCAGCACAAAGCCTAAAATGTTTACTATCTGGCCGTTTACACGAAAAGTCTGCTGACCTCTCCCTTAGAGAAATATCGGTCTTTCTAGATGCAAACTTATACATGGAAATAAGTGCCAACTATGAAAATTTAGAATTATGGGATTTGAAAGGACAGATTATAACAATATCATGAAGTCAATCTCCACAGCTAACCCTCACTAATCAGATAGATCACGCAGATATGGGTATAAACAATAGCAATTTTGATACCAACCAAATGGTCCACACCAACAAGACATGATATTTCAGTTCTCTCTGTATGGACATATGTACGGTTCTCCCCCACTCTACCAACACGTTTACCTTCCACATGATTGTATCGGTCCTTGCTTCTTGGAATCACAACCATCTTCTTATGCCACCTCCACTCTTACCTGCCCAAGTGTCCACGCTGCATTGATCACACTCTGCCCATTGTACGAATGGATTCTTGGTTGCCATAATGGATACTTTACCTGTGAGCTAACCCGGCATCCTAGAAATGCACCTGCTGGCTTTCAGAGACTAGACTGCCTCTGTCAAAGTAATTATTGAAATATGCTCTATATATTTCCAAGAAAAACTAACAAAATTTGAAAGAAGGGAATAGATTTATTAATTTGATTTTTTGAAATATTGGCTTATTTCCAATGAAAAGCTTTCTTTTAATTATTATTATTGAGATCCATATTCAAGAAAGTTCACACAATCTTTCACTCAACAAGTATTTACTAAGGACCTACTATGTGCTGTAAGCTATGTTGGGAACCGGTTTGGACCAGACAAATAACCTGGTCCTGGTTTTCTATCTTTTCACCTTCACAGGGATCCTCTATTTTCCCAACACTTCAGACACACAGTGGAATGATTTCACACATTTATTTTACATAAAAAGAAACAAGAATTCATACAGGCAAAATAGTAATTGCCATTATATATTCCCTAAGAAAGAAACACTTTTAAAGTTGAATACTTGAAAACAGAAAGTAGGTGAATCAAGTATTATATGACACTTCTCTCTTACACACAAAACAGAATTTTAAGACCTTCAAAGGTTTTAAATTTCTTTTGTTTCCTTCAAAATTACATTTTTCATTTCAGAAACTGAAATCTTATTGTAAATAAAACTTATAGTTACAGACACTGTTAAAAATTATTTTTTGGAGGATAGAATACAGTATAAATTTTCTGTCATATAAAGAGATGCACTGTATAATAATTAACGCACTTTTCTGAATTTAAGAAGTTTAACTATGCTTCTAATATGAAGCTACAGAAAGGCTGTTTTGACAGCAGTGGAGAGGTTATATGCATTATATATGAGCTGGTATCCAATTTTCAAGTTGTCTTTGAAAACTTGAGGGGTTGATTTTCAAAAGAAGAAGAAATCAATAATATTTCAACTTGTTCAAATGGAGGTGGAAGTTTTTAAAAAAATTAATGGAGGATGAGCTTTAACCCAGAAAAGTTCTTTTATTATCTGAGAACAAAAATGGCCACCCAGATACTACATCATGTACTTCTCATGCATCTGTATTAGGAACCTGAGTTCATACCACCTCTTCCTGATGTGTGCCCTATAACCTGACAGGGGACTATTAACCATTTGTAAGATTACAGGAATAACCTTGATAATTCTTTTATTATTTTTGTCTAAATTAGCACATAAAAGCTCGTTACTGGAAAACAAGTTTTTGAAAGTATTGACACCTGATACATTTGCCCCTATTCCTCTTTTCTCTTTCTCTCTCTCCCCCCCCATACACACACACGTGTGCTCATGCACATAATAATCCTTGCTTCTACTAGAAACACATTATCAACTCAAGTTATTACACGCACGCAAAAAACCACACTTTCGTACTGAGCCATTTGGTGATACTAATAATTCCAATTTTAGTAAGAAATAAAACCACGTGGTTGGATTTTGTAACGGTTCCCACTAACTAAAATTTACATAATTTTTCAGTTCCTAATTCAGATAAAAATATCAACATATTGCACCTTATAAAAAATTTGAAAGAACCTGTAGCAAGACTTTTTCACTTTTGTTGAAATTCAAACTCAGAAACCCAGGCAACACTACAGTTCAGAGACGCAGAGTTCTTCCTGGAGCCACTTTAATTCTTAATGTCTTAATTACTTGCACTTATTAAATAATTGAAACTCTCTAACAAACAAAAGATGAGATGGCTATCCTTCTGTCTGACCAACATGATGGCATGAACTTATTCTAAAAAGAGAAAAACAAGAATTATGTTGGCTCGGGGAGATATGCTAATGAGTAAAAGAATTTAAGGCCTGTATTCATCATGGGTTTTTGATGCTTAAACACACGCACGTGCACACACAGACATATAGATATACAGAATGAAAATGAATTTTGTCCTGAGAAACTGATAATACTTATATTTAGAAACAATCACTAGAATCATAGGCTCTCAAAGGCAGTAGGAATTAGAGATAAACTGGTTGTGTTCCATCAGTAGCAGGCGTGTGCAGTAAATACTTTAATGCAGAGAAAATCTAAAACGTGTTTGCAAAATATAATCCTTCTAGGCTAATAGTTTTAATTAAAGTCCTGTATATTGATTGGTTCATTCAGTTTTTGCAAAGCATACTGCTTCTGAATTTTTCTTATACGTGTCTATTTACAAGATTCATTGGCAATTATACTATGTTATAATAGTCAAGACACAGTCTGATCATACAATGTGTTAAAAAGTAAGCACGCCAACTTTACCTCAGAATCAGCTCCTACTACTAACATTCCTGTGTCTGTTCCCTGGGAAATTAGGACAGTCATGAGATGCAACACTATAAATATTTTAAAGAGGAAATTGCAAGTATTTGCTAAATAAATTAATAAATAAAATTAGTTTCGGATTTAGTCATGCACCACACTTTCTTCTCAACAGCCTTGTAATATTCAAGTTTTCAAAGTGTACTGGCCTTTATATGCATATACTAATCATGTGTTCCTTGTAGGAAAACCATCTTGTAACTCTGGGGGGAGTAAAGACATAATGGAAAGATTGTCTACGATACTGAGTCACAAATATTCATACATAAAAATTAAACGAAACTAGTCTTTTGCAGCCAAAGACCACACAACAATTTTCCTGTAGTGGCCTTGGTTTACTCATTGTCCTATATAACTACTAGTAGTGCCTTCTTTTACTCTCAAAAGCATCTCGGTTTGAATAAGAAATGATGTGGCCACTCAATCTAAATAATCAGTGATCACCCTTTTACTTTTTCTCAATAATTATTCCCCAAGTCTAGTCTCAGCTTCCAATCAAGATGCTTCCACACATTCAAACACTGACATACCTCCTCTGGCTCAAAACCCATAGTAACAATAAATACAACAAGCAAATATAAAGTCATAAAGCTATAGTTGAAATTTCTTAAAATATGGTAAGTATCTTTATGCAAAAAATGGCAAAGTGGTAAGGGAGCCAGAAGCCATGGACCTACTGGCCTCTTTGACCAGACGCAGGTAGGAATTTGGCTCCTGAGCATCACAAGCCTAAATGTGCTCAACACAAGATTATGCATCAAACCTAGGATCACTAATTGAGACTGTGAGCTAGTATGGGGTTCGACTGCCTCCCTCACACTCAGTTTCACCTAATTATGAAAGGATGTTTGGAAACAAAACACTTTTACTGAAATCTTCCTGCTCAAAATAAGCCTGCACACCAAAATTTCAAAACACATTAAAAGAAACCCTAATCCCAAGAAACAACCAATAAAATCCACCAATTTGAACATTAATTTTTCTCCATATGAAATTAATTTTATGGAACTTAATTTAGGCTTTTCAAATAGATAAATAAGAGAAAATGTTCCTTGTCCTTCTCCCTGAAAAATAAAACTTCTGCAAACAACTAACAGAAATTTAAAAATAACAAAAGATATAACCATTACAAATTAAAAATATTGAAAAGGAAATTAAAAATTTCTGCTGAAATAAACAGACATTGCTGAGCAACTGAAAGGATCCACCATATATCTGATAGAAGACGCAGAAAAAGAGATTGTAGATAAAAACCATATATCTGATAGGTTCTTTTCTGCAGAAAAGATATGGTAAATACCTTTTATAGATAAAGATATACATATTATGGATAAAATAAAGATTATAGATACAGAATATTTGAGATATAAAAGTTAAGAATTTTCATTAAGTTATATAATTCCTCCGATCAATAATTTACTCTGAATATCATGTAGGATAAATAAGCTAAATCTATACCTAGACACAACATCATAAATCTGCAAGTGACAAGTTCAGTAAGTGTCAGAAGCCACTGGAGAGAAAGGAAAGGGCAGATTACTACTAACAGAGAAAAAAACATTAGGCTGACGGGGGTTTCTTATCAGCAACAACAGATGTCATTCATTTAGTCAAAAAATATTTTGTTTACTGTGTTTCAGCAGAAGACAACCAGATAACATTTTTAAAGTGCTGAGGAGAAAATAAATGTTTAGAATTTTATACCCAGCTAAATTATTACTCAAAAATTAAATTTTAAAAAAGTCCAGCTTAGACCATCACTGAATCAATTATTCAAGGATCTACTGCAGTATGCAGTAAAATGAATCCATATGGACAGAATAGGGTAAAAGAAAAAAAGATTAAAAATATTGTAAATTCAATTAACTGTTTACTGTAAAATAATAACCAATTATACTGCATTACAAAAAAGATAAAACTGAAACTTTACTCAATACTAATGAGAATTATTCATTGGGTATTTATAACATGCTAAGGTATGTTCAGGAAGAGACTATAAATACAGATTAACTTTAGACTTTAAAATGTATAATAATTCATTTATATTTAAAAAGTGATCCCTAGAGAAATAGAATTACAGCATACAGCTTTCAAAGAAGCAGAGAAAAATAAAATGAAACCCAGAAAGTTTTAAGCACCCAAGAGAGGACAGGAAGGGGGGAAAAAGGAGCAAAACAAAAGGATGGTAATAGAAAGCTCAAAAGAAGAAAATATAAATAAATATCAATATACCTGCAAAGACAATAAATGTAAACAATAAACTCCCTATTCAAAGACAAGAATTATCAGAGCTATATATAAATAAAGAAATCAAGCTTATTCTGCTTGGAAGAGACACCCCAAAGCAAAACCATGCAAAACAATTGTTTTAAATATGAGACTACAGGGACGGAAAGAGGAATATTCAACAAATACCAAAAGAGAGCTGATACAGTGATGTTGATATGAGAAATAAAGTTAAAGTCAAAAAAGCATGAACAGGAGTAAAAGGAACATTGTCCAGTAACAAAAGGGAAAGTCCACCAAAAAGATGTAATAATTATGAACACATAGGCACACACAGCTTAACTTCAAATTACACAAAGTAAAAAAGAACAATAGCAAATGCACAATCTTTTTTTCTTTTTTTTGGTGAGGAAGATTAGCCCTGAGCTAACATCTGTGCCAATCTTCCCCTATTTTGTATGTGGGACACTGCCACAGCTTGGCCTGATGAGTGGTGTGTAGGTCCCGTGCCCGGGATCAGAACCCACGAACCCCAGGCTGCTGAAGTGGAGCGCACGAACCTAACCACTATGCCACCAAGCTAGCCCCACAAATGCACAATCTTAAAGAGAGATTTTTATGCACCTAGTTTCACAGCAATTGATTATATCTAAATTCTGACTACTAACTCTCAGCACAGACACATGATCCCGTACTTGTATCTGGTCCCGAAATTCTCCACCTCTTAAAACATACCTCCTGTGGCTATCCCCAAAGATTTAAGCCAATCCCTGAGGATGAAGAAGAACTCCTACCTCTCCTGGGCTGTAAAGAGAGGCTTCCTGGGGTCTAAAATCTGGTAAGGGAGGTGGGACGGGGGAAGAGGGGACGGGGCTTTGTTAGGCGCTGGACTCCCTCAGAAGGAGGGCTGACTAGACGGCAGAGCCTTCGAGCTGCCTGCTGCCGGTGTGGTCAGTCAAAATGCTGTACACATGGCCTCCTGCAGGTGGATTCACTGCTCGGCACAACTCCACAGATTCAGATGGACTTCAGAAAAATGGTGTTTTATGCTCAGGTGATCACATTAATACACTGTCGACTGCATCAAAAAAAAAAAAAAAAAGTAAATGATGCCAAAGGAAGTGAAAGAAGAAAGTAGAAAGCGCAGTCCAAGACTTACAGGGAAACCCAAAATTAGAAACACAAAGGTACAAATGAGAGTATTAGGTAAAAATAAGCCCGAGTGACATGTGTGAGTGGTGTCTACAGTGGTACAGAACATTCTCAGGTCTGCTGGGGTTTAAAGGGCAGTTAAAACTGCTGAATGACTCAATTAGTTCAAGAGACTCTACATGGTGAAAAAAAAATGTTTACTTTTTGAACTGCAGTGAGACAGACAGCAGAATAAAAAGAGCATCTGGAAACAGAACAAGCCAAGAGTAAGTTTTGTCAGGCAGGAAGGACAGAGAAGGCCTGGAGATGAGCACGCAAGTGCCCCAGGACGAGGATACGAAAATACCTAGGACAGGCAGAGAAACCCCTGGTTTTTGCTTCCCTCCACAGACAAACCACAGTTTTCTTCAACAGTTTATTCACTGCCAGAAAAATCTTCACATCAAATTCTAAACAATCACCAACTTCCATTCAGCTCTAAAATTCTTCTTCTAAATTTGTGGTAATTCCTCTCACCTCTTTCCCCTTTAGTTCTATCCTCAGTGGAGCCAGCAAACAATCACCAGTCAGACCCACAGAGGGGTCCAACACCTATCACAAATCAGAGATTTCAACTGCTCACAAACTGTTGTGCTTCAGAAAAAAATTCCAATGGAAATAACCACAGGCTATGAAATGAAGCACTGGTGTACCATACTCCTGAATTGTAGATCAACAAACAGATACAAGCAAGTTCCACAAAAGTATATATTTATCTTCAAAACTGCATGAAAAAAAGTAGGTTTCATTACAAGGTAAATAGTACGGTCACCCTGTATAAGAGATAAATGATGATGGATGGATGGATGGATGGACGGACGGATGGAAGGATGGATGGACGGACAGATGAACAGATGGATAGATGGATGGGTGACTGAGGGGGAGATTGAGAATGGTTAGATAAAAATTCAGGGGGATGCACATCAAACTATTACGTGGTTCTCACCTAGGGCCTAGGAGTGACATAATGAGGAGAAGACATCATTCTCCTTATTTCATATACTTAAGAAAAGTATGACTTCAGAACACTGGATATGAATTATTGAATAAATATTTTTATATTTATTGATCTAAGCACATTTATTCTAAATAATGGTATAACAATAATTAATATAAACTTAGAATGCTGTTAAGTTACAATAATTCTAACATAAAACCAAAGAGGGAGACCAGAAATACATTGTTGTTATTAGTACATATACAAGTTGTTAATAATAAAATCATAATTACTTTGGTCCCAATGCTTGCCCAGAACGGATGACTGGATTTGTTACAGCAAACTCAACTGGGACACTGCTTGCCTGGCAGCTAAATTAATCTTCAGCCACCTACCTATGTGGGTGATTATAACAGCATTCCTCAAATGAAGTTGAGATTCTCTGGAGCGTCTGAAGGTCTACAGATACTTGTTATTTGGTAGCTACAGGTGTATTATGAGATATTGAAAAAGCTTCCCTCAAGGATCTCTATTTCTCGAGGTTCCAGAGCCTTCTGACATCTCTATATGCCAAGAGAATGAATGGAACTGCTCAGTTTTCAGCGGCTACCTGACAACCACAACACCACTGAGTGTAGACTCTGGCCCTCTAACCTCCATTTCTGTCTCTCTCTCTCATTTTCTTTCTTGTTCCAAAATGAACAAAGAAGTTAAATGAGGCCCCAATGGTTTAAAGTCAATAAAGCAAGTCTAGGCCTCTATGCAAGCCAAAAGAAGAAAATGCTGGAAGCCACTAGGACACAGGGAAGGTACCAGAGGGCGTGAATGTTGCATGGACAGCAAGCTCATGGACAGGCAGTTAGGAAGTGGTCAGAGCCTGCCTCCTGCTGACACGCACCTTGAACTAATGAGGCAAAGGAAGGCTGTACCAGCCACATCAAAATAGAGATTTGAGAGGAAAATATTGAGACAGATACTCTACGTATCTGTTGGCGTGAGATGAATAAGAGGCAAAACATGGTATTAATGAATAGCCATATATAGGTAAGGAAGGGTAGAGTGGGAAATCAGTGGAAAGGAACTAAAGAAGAACATGACAGTGGTGGAATTGGTAGGCTAAGGTAAATTTCAATCAAGCACCTGAGTATTAATTTTCTAAATTATCTAAAAAAGAACATCTCCCAACATCTACCAAAAAACAACTTCACTACCCAGAAAAATCTGCTCTAGCATACATTTAGCTTAACTAAATATCCATGCTAAAACCTATTTAAGTAGCTGATCACAGAACTATATTGATCATGGTAGTGTACTAAGGCTGTAAGATTTTTACCTTGGGACCTATAATCACGTGTGGTGGAGGGATTGTACCTAAGCTTATTTTTCATATGTTCATCTACACACCTTATAATATTAAAGAAATCTTCATATAAGCCTTCACTAAAATAACTATTTGATGAGAAAAAAGTAAAGCTGCCAGGCTTTTGAAAGAATTAGGGAGATTTCAGTTTACTCAGGTGAGAATTAGAGAGAGCCTCTTCAACAGGAATACAAATCACATCCCCACCCACCCGTGACATCAGCGGAAAGGCGTCCCGGAGCCCCGCCCGGGTTTGCAGGCCGCCCTGTGGGAAGGCAGAGAACTGTCTGGAGTGGGGCCTGCGTGGTCGCCCGCTCGCTCCAGTTGGCCAGACCTTTCCGCTGACACTTCGAAAAACACTCTGTTCCTGTTGACTTTACATCTCCTCTTTTTAGAAATTACCACACTGTGGCTGCCACTTTATTCCAGTATGAATTTCTATTAGGAGACGCAAAACATCTTTTCAATAAAACAAATCTCAGCAGTGGAAAAAAGAAAAATTCTTTTAAAATGAATTAAAATAAGAGTCAATATAGTTCCTGATCATTACTATAGAATATGTTTCTCACCATAATTCAATTCCACAAGTTTCCTGTTTAAGTCAAGACATAGTTCAAATTTTTTTGTCTATTTAAAAGCCTTAGGAATTTGCCTAATCACCCTAATCACGTCTGTTCCTAACATTTATTATGTTTCCACTTTTCTATCAATGGCAGTTGTCTTTCATTAATCTTCTCTTACCACTTTTTGAGAGAATTTTCAGCAAATTTTCTGAATTTAAGAATATCTGCTAACCAAATCTCAACTAAAGATAGGTTTTTCCTTCTTGCTCAATAATTTCCCACAAAATTATTTTAATGTAATTTTCCCAATAAAAAAAAGTAGTATACATATGTTTAAAGAAATATTTCACCTAACGTTGAAATCACCATAAAAGGAGAGAAAAGTCAACTTTCCCAGGAAACAGTTTTAACACTTGATGGGTTTCCAAAAGCACTGGGAAAATATTCTATAAAAAACAGACTTTGTGGTTGCTGTCTTGAATAATATCTGCAGCCTCCCTTGACTATACAGCTGTGCAAGCCAAGTGTGATTTAGTGGCCTGAAAACTGGAATTCTGTGCCGCTTCAGTAATCACAGATCTTTACTGTCCAGAGGCTCCATTAACCATGTTCCACCCTTTCCCTGCAGTGGGTGTCCCCTCAGCTTAGACACATCCTTTTCACTGAGGGGAGCTGGGGAAGAGCAAAAGTTTATATAGAATGTACTTAGAAAGCTGTATTAGAAAATCAGCCACCACCCAAAATTACACACCCGTATTAGATGAACAGGGAAAACAGGGTGAATCTTGATATTGGTTCATAATGGATTCCAACTGCACCTAGAAATTTCAGTTGGACTTCCCATCACTAACGACTAAAAGGAGAGAGCTATAGGTTACTTTATTTTACCATATAAAATGTTTTATGGGCTAAAAACATATTAACACTTAAGGATGTTTAAGGAAGTACAATCAAAATAAAAATTAATCATGTGTAATATTAGCTTTTGATTAATATGATGGTAATATTGCTATATTAACTGAGTTTTAGTTGAGAAATATAGTTTGAGAAATTGAAATACTTTCATGCAGAAAGCAAGTTATATCATTGTGCTTGGAAGAAAAACAGTGTTTTATTACCCTGTGGGAAAATTAATCCATTCAATAAAGTAGAATAATAAAATTAGGCAAATTAATGGTGGAAAATGAAAACGGTCAAGTAATATAAGTTTTGCAGAAGTTAGCAAGTTTTGTGTACAAGACACAAGTTTCTACGTAGGCGCATATGGTCACACACAGACACGTACTATGCTACTTAAAGTGTTCTCATCTATATTCTTCTTCTAGCATAACATTTAATTGGCGGTGCTCAACTTATCTTTCAATTTTTGAAGTACATCTCAGTCATAAGTAATCTATCAGATGAATGATTTGGCCATATTTACATTTTCATGTTTCTCTCATAAGCACATATGCCTCCACTGATAGCTTTACTCAGATAGTAACGTAGAACCTACAAACTTTCCACAACTTGAAATAAGGTTTTTAAAATATAGAAATAGCTTTCAAAAATGCAGCTTTATATTAGGATTTAGCCATTTTCAACTCCAAAAAAGGTATTTTGAAAAGATGAAAAGTTAGCATTTTAGCTAAAGTCAACTTACAGCCTCCCTC
The DNA here is from genome assembly GCA_031878705.1 of Tapirus indicus. NCBI lineage: Eukaryota > Metazoa > Chordata > Mammalia > Perissodactyla > Tapiridae > Tapirus > Tapirus indicus. The sequence goes on along the minus strand of CM062933.1, from coordinate 52,416,902 downwards.
AGGAAAACAAGTCATCAGAAAGATCCTCATGGACAGGGAGAAATAAGTCATATACATTCTCTGACATGATTCCTCTGTAGTTTGGCTTAAATACAATAATAATATGAATTAAGGTGATGAAAACAAAGTCCCAATCTAACAATTATTTAAGGAAAAGAAGCCAGAGAATTATAGTAGATTTTGTGTAACAAAGAATGGAAAGGGGAGTTTACAAAAGTAAAATAATAGGCCAGTCCCAGAGGCCTAGTGGTTAAGTTGAGTGTACTCCACTTTGGTTCCTAGGCATGGACCTACACCATTCATCTGTCAGTGGCCATGCTGTGGCAGTGGCACACATACCAAAAGAGGAAGATTGGCTACAGATGTTAGTACAGGGTGAATCTTCCTTAGCAAAAAAAATTTAAAAATAAATTACATAGACTCAAATTTGTCTAAATAGTTGGATCTTTATTAGCATATCTTGGCAATCAATAAGTAAATCCAGTTTGATTTTTTTTATTGGAGTAGCAACAACTAACCTCACAAAGATTTTATATTTCATTAAATCACCCTAATCAGCATCCAGATCTATTATCTCCTAGGAAATATATTGTAGGTCGACTGGGGTAGGGAGATAAAATTATAAAGGGGAGATTCTAAAATCAAAATGATTTTTTTCCAAAATAAAGACAATAAATGTTAAATGTGAATTGGAGTACAAAGCACATAACGTGCATAGATCCTCAAGCTCTACCGATCTGGTGACTTTTTCTGGGCAACGTGAAGAGCAGACCCAGGCAGACAGCCATTCCTCCTTCCCCAGGAAGGAGACAGGCTTGGCTTGGACAAACTTCCCTTCTCCAGAGGAAGAGAGACAATGTCCTCCCACCCTAAAAGAAAGGAAGCATCTCCTTATTCCTAAACCAAAATGTAATAAATAGAGCTCTCCCAGACCCATGCACAATCACACATACATATGCATACCTACTATACACACTTATATACACTATACATACATACTTATACATACTATAAATACAATATATAACTTCTATCTTTAAAGGAAGTAATAAAGGGGCCACCCCCGCGGCCTAGTGGTTAAGTTCGGCATGCTTTGCTTTGACAGCCCGGGTTCAGTTCCCAAGTGAGGACTTAACGCCACTCGTCATTGGCCATGCTGTGGCAGCAACCCACATACAAAAATAGAGGAAGACTGGCACAGATGTTAGCTCAGGGCAAATCCTCCTCAGCAAAAACTAAAAAAAGATAAAAAAGTAATAAATGTTATAGACTTGAGCTTTGAGAGAGGTTTCAAAGCAAGAAAACCTAATTGATAAAAGAACGTGAAAATAAGTATAAAAGAATATGAGTGAACTTGAAAGACTGGATAGCTCCACACTTAATCCTAAACTCTTCTTCCCCATAAGGGAATATGAAATGAACAAAGGAGGGCACAGTCTTAGGCAAGTGCCATAAGGGAACGGAAGAAAGTCATATTCTGAAAGTGAAGTATAGCCCAAGATGGAATGAACAGTAAAAGAAAAAAAAAAGAGGAGAATGATATGGAAGAAACAAGAAAGGAAGATAAATATAATAGAGGCAGAAAAAGAGGATGGGAGCAAAGAAGCTATTAAAGAGGATGAGTGAAGGGAAACAACTTGCTTTAGGTTAAGATGAAAACTTGAGCAAATGTTACCAGTATGGTGAGGAAGACGGTCCAGCTGGAGAATGGCTGGAAACGAATACTGAGGAATACAGGGAAACATCTGAGAAATAGTAACAATAATCTATGTACATACCAATTTATAGTTTGTAAAGTTCTTTCACTATTTCATTTGACTTTCACCACAATGAGTTAAGTATTTTTATTATGTCTATTTTACAAATAAGATGAGTAATCTATGATTCAGAAGGTCAAGTGATTTTCCTAAGGTAAGTTGGTGACTCTCTCTCTCACTCATACACACACACACACACACACACACACACACACACACAGCAAGTAAGTAGCACCACGGAGACTTGAACCTAGGTCTCCAAATGTTTAATTATGTTTGCCAACATCCACCTAAGCACTTAACCAAAAACCTATTAATTCTTCCCTTTTCCTCACTCCTCCCCTCATTCAATCCATTAGAAAATCCTTAAATGAGATCCACAACATTCTGCAGAAATGGTCACTTCTTTGGTCCTCCAGCCATGGTCTGCCTCTGCCACCATGGGCTTCTGACATACTGCTTCTTTCTTCTGGAAAACTTTCTCCCTGCACCTCCTTACCCCTCCTCCCTCACACAAACACCTCATCCTTCCTCTCAACATAATTAACTCCTACTCATGCCCCCAGTCATGACTATCTCAGTAAGACTTCACTGTCACATGCTTTCATAAAACCACGAATCTATTCTCTATAGCATTTACCAGTATTGTACTTTTACAGGGTTTTTTTTGTGTGTGTGATTTTTTTGATTAATATTTACCCTACCATTAGACTGTAAGTTCCATGCATACAGGGTCCACATATGTTCCTTTTTTCTTTTTCTTCTCTCATTCTTATTTATGTATTCATTAACTGATTGCTAACTGTGTCTCCAGTACCCAGCACAGCATCTGTGTTGTACACAAGTTTCACAAACATTCTGAATAGGAACGAATGTCTCCACGGAGCTTACATTCTAGGGGCAGCAGATCACACAGGCCTGTAGGCCATGGTAAGGAGTGTGGATTTTCAGCTGAGTGCAATGGGAAGCTACTGAAAGACTTTGAAGGTGAGGGAGATTTTTTAAAATTTTAAATTGGAGTAAATAAAAATTTACTCCTTCCATTATATAAAGAATAGACAGGACACAGAAAAGAGGGGAAGGAGGGGATGCCTGCCAGAAGCAACTGCAATGATTCAGAAGAGGAATTATCACAGCCTGGTAGGGGCACATGAGAAAGCAGTGGGGCTGGAAGGATGTGAAAATGCTGGGCACACATTGGGGTAAAATGGACAGACCTTGATAATGATACTGGACTGGATGTGGGGTGAGCAAGAAGAAAACAGTAAGAGCTAGTTTAGGTTTGAGGTACTAAAAAGACAACTAAATAAGGTAACTTCAAATACACGCATAGAAAAAAAAATTCTGAGCTCTTATGACAGTCATCAAAAGGAAGATTCTGAGAAATGGAAACTAAAAAAAAATAATATATGACCTTCTAGAAATCTAATATAAACGAAAGCTCAAAAGATAAAAACTGCAGTTGTTTCTTACAAAATTAATGCTAGCCATAAAGTTTTTAAATTATTCTAACACTTTAATATTCAAGAATCCAGTTTTGGATTTTGAATTTGTCTAAACACTCCACATCTAAATCACATAATTTTTGTTAAAATCTGCGATGCTTCACATTTCTTTTCAGCGTTTTTCATATTTATTTTTCCCCAGGACTTCTCTAAATACATTTTAGAGTCACTTAAGTCTTGAAATCAACGGAAATACCATTAACCAAATCGTAATGCCACATCCAAGTTCATAAATCCTCAAAGAACAATCACCAAGTACTTGATAGTCATTTCTCATGTCAGTTCTATGCTACATTTTTGTTTTTATGGCAATTAATGGTTCACTCAATCACAGCCAGAAGAAAATTTAAAATTCAAACTAATCAAATTCATATTCTAGCATACTATATTAAAATTATATGCTAAACAATTAATAGATTGGGGGGAACAGGAGATACATGTTGCAATAGCATATTAATGGGCGACAAATGAAGAATTATTCAGAATCAGAAATATTTATTTTTGGTGAAGTTAAATTGTTTTCATCAGAATGAGATGACAAATATGTAGTTGAGAAAGAACAAGGCACTAAAATCCCCGCTCACCTATAAATATTCTGCTAACGGAAAAGCTTTTTCCCTTCTGGAAGTAGAAATTATTGAAGGTCCTATAACACAGGAATTATCAAAACACAGAATAGTGTTTTCACACAAGCCTTCCACTTTAAATCACCAAATAAGTAAAATATACCTCCTCCCTTTCCAGGCTGTGTGACCCCTGGGGCTCCCGGTGTGACTAAGATGCTCCCTCACCCCCTCGTCACAAAACCTCACACTACAGGAAGATTCTCTGCATAAGATTTGCTAATTATCAGCTAATCATAGAGGCTCTCCCAGACATCTTTTTTTCTACTCCCTACAAATCCCCAGAACCTTCTCCTTGCTACTTTCTTCATCAGGAGAGGACACTGTCTCATAACCAAAGGAATAAGACGAAGCTCTCACCCCAAAGGCCCATCTCTCACCACGGGGTCTGACCGTGCAGTCTTTGCGCCACAGGCTGACTGGCCTCACTTGGCTTCCCTGTGCCAGAGAACGTTATGATTGACAGGTCTCAAACCAGAAAAAGAGATCTGGTTTCAAAGCCAATAGGCATGTTAGTACATTATCTCATTGTGGTAAACGGTTTTATTAGTCTTCTATTGAGGAAACAACTCCAGAATGGTAAGATTAGCAGCAAATTAATGAGAACCACTCCTAAGTCTTCGGGAGGAGGGCTGCCTTAATCAGAAGAGGGAACAAAGATTTGTTTGCAAATGTCTACAGGGCTTTAAAACTGAACATTTTTATGTAAAACACTATGTTTTTCTATTACATCTGCATATAAAGACATGACTAAAAAGTTAAAATTTGGAATATTTTAAGAGAGCATTTATTATTGCAATGTCATTGCCTAGTTTATTTTAAAATCTTTTTATTAAATTTCAAGGCTTTGGTCTGTCTAAAATTACTGCACTTCTGGATCATCACACAACCATTATCAGACTCATTTGAACTCTGATATATCGACATTTGTTCCCCGAAAACAAGTGTGGTATCTCCTTTAGAACTCAATTTAAATATCTTTGATTTCCACAGTTTGGTGGTTTTGTTCACTGTCTATAAAAGAGTATTATATTGCTTTAATAAAGCAAAAAACTATTTCAGCATAACTACTAAAGGAACCTGTATTATATTGGATATCATAACAAAACTATACTTACATCTCTTTAAACATAATACCTAAGATGCTTTTGTTTGTATGTTATTTTTTATATATTTTGTTTTAAGGGTGAACACAACATTCCAGTGCAACTGGAAAGTTTAGTACCTACAGAAAATCATACCCACAGTTACAAGCTTGCATCTTCTCGGATTCAATTTACATAAAAAATTCTAAAACCTCTCTGAATAAAAGATTATTTTAAAATTATATACTAAACTTATTTAAAATATTTTACATAGGTGTAGTAAAGTTTACATGTATAAAAATATAAAATTATTGAAAATGAGACATTTTTAGTCTAAAATTATTGAATTTGGAATCAGAAGACCTACATTCAATGCCCTTTTTTTCCAATTATTAGATATACGATTCAGGTTAGTTGCTTATCTTCTCTGATCCTACTTATATCACCTGTAAGAATAGAGATAATGCCACAATGTTGTGAGAATTGAATTAGAAAGCTAGCACTTATTAGCCGTGTACCCCTGGGCACCGTATTTCAAGACCTTAGCTTCCTCATAGGTAAAATAATGCTGGTAATAGATGTATCTACCTTTTAGGATTGTTGTTATGAATAAATAAGCTAATTTGTATAAAGTTCTTAGAACCATGGTTGGTACATAGAAAGGACTCAGTAACTATCATTATTTGTATCATTGTCATGATACAGGGAAAACGCAACGAACAGCGTCCTGAAAGGAAAACCAGGCTTTTGAGCCATCAGAGCTGGGTGAGAACGCGAGATTAGCATCCAGGTCTGAAATGCCTCCAGCCCATTGCACTTAATGGGCCCCTGATTAAATGCCTACCTGTTATTATGGCAGCAGGTTCTCCATTCAGGTGAGTCAACTCTAAAAGGGAGACTGCTCCTTTCAAACTGTTAAATCCCAGTAAGAACTTTTCTAAGAGATGGAGCATTCTGCTGAAGCTTTTAAGAGACACAAACCAGAACTTTATCTCTCTAGACTAAAAGGAAATCTAAATGCAATAACATTTAACTTCATTGATTTAGTTCTTTATGGGGCCCGAAAAAACTGTCATGATCTATTAAAAACACTCAAAACCTCTGGGAGCCGGGACGGATGCTGGAATCCTTTCAAACTGTGGAAGAAATGATTCAGGATGCAGAGACGCGCTAGGAGGTTCCGAATGAAACTCAGCTCACATTCATCATGTGCTGGATCCTGGAACAGCTTTTGCTTCGTCCCAGATGGTAGTTTAAATACATTTCAAACTATTGTTGGTTTATATAGCACATGACAGAAGATAACTTAAACACAATGTCCCAATTGTATATTTGTTTTGGGTATAACACTTACTGTGTGTGCAAAAAATGCCCCACTACAAAAATAATAAAAAATGTTTTTCTTGTACATAAATCATTCCTTGCTTTGTCGCAATGATTGGAAAGCATGGATTAAATACATGTGATACTTTTTTTTAAAGTTCCTGTCGAGGATCTCTGTCCAGTTCAGTTCTTTCATTATTTAAATTTATGTGGTTTATAAATAAGGCATATATTATCCCTTGTATTTGATTTATAGAGATAACTACTTAAACATGGCTGTAGTATCAGTTTTTTAAAATGTAAAATATTATAAACGAACATGCAGCAAACAAGAGAGGTTCTGAATATGGTAATTCTTCAATATAATTAAATATACAACATAACTAAAAGATACAAGTCTGGTTTCCAAATTAAAGATTCCATTTTTAATAAATCTCCACAATAAAACTAAGTTGCTCAGAAACTTTGAGAAAATAAAAGACGCATTTGTTTTTCCCCTTGGAGAATATACTTTTCACCTGGAAAACCAGCTGATCAGAGTAAGGCTGTGCAGGGTAGTGGGAGGGAGAGGCCTGGATTACAGGACTGGCTCTACCAGGTCCTACTGCAAGTCATTCCACTATCAACCCCACTTCCTTTACATGCAAAATGAGGACCTCTGTCTATAAGGCCCTTCTAACACCACATGCCCGTGACTGGGCCTTCTAGCGCTCTATTCCATAAGAAGACAGGCTCCGGAGCCAATCTGTTCTGTCCTAATCTAAACACTGCCACTTCCCCAGGCAACTATCTTCACCAAGGCATTTAGCCTCTCTTTGCGCTAGTCTCCTTGCTCTGTAATTCATGATAAATCATGCAAAATGAATACACTGTCCACCTGGGACAGAAAAGGACCTGGAAGCATCATAAAATTCTGCAACATCATTAAAACCGCTAGGGAAAGTGGTTATGTTTGGCCCAATGTTTACTGTAATTACATCAGACGTACTGTCTAGAAGAATAAATATACACACACACAAAATAACATTTCTTAGGCACATATATCATCACCATCACTCAAGTGTTGTGAATAATGGCAGAAATATAACATAGATATGTCCTCCATATGTTTTTTTACTCATATATTCTATTCTTTTGTATAATCTACTTGAAATTTACAATAGATATGAAGCAATCTATCTAACTGAAAAAAAGACAGACCTGGTTTCCAAACACAAGGCTGCCATTTACCAATTCTATGAATACTCAGCTTCCTCAGCAGCCTCGTCGGAAGCATGGATACTGGTATAACCATAGCTACCAAATTGGGATACTCAGAAGATTAAGGAGAAAACTTGTTAAGGAGCCTGCACAACGCTGGCTCACCATGAGTGCTCACTAAATGGTAGCAATTATCTTCTTGGCCGGCTGAGTCCCTGTGCGTAACTCCTCGTGGCAGCTGTTTGCAGGGAAAGTTGTCCTGTCTCCGCTGGCAATGGAATATATATGTTTTCTCACTCAACTTCCAAAAAAGACATGTTCCTTATGCTCATCAACCCATGGAGGGTGCTGTGCTCAGCAATGGAAAGTCAGAGAATAAGCATTGAACCCTCTTTTGCTGAAGTTTTGCCCACCATCTAGTAGCTAGCATTTATTGTTTGCTTACCGCGTGCCAGGCACTATTCAAGTGATTTACAAGTTGTTTGATCCTTACAAAGACAACTTCTCACAACTCCTTTCCTATCACACTGGCTTCTTAACTGGTCTTCCTTCTTCTGACCTTGCCCCACCTTGTCTATTCTCAAAATAGCAGCCAAAGTGTTCCTGTTAAGACAGTCAGATCACGTTACCGCTTGCCCAGAACCCTCCAATGCTTCATCTCATTCAAGTCGTAACAATGACCAACAAGGACCTACGAACTCTGGGCCCCATTACACTCCGACCCCATCTCCCACTGCTCACAGGCCCTGCTCCAGCCGCAGTGACTCCTTACGTTCCCCAAACATGTCAAGCACATTCCATCTTGGGGTCCTGTGTTTGCTGTTCCCTCTGCCAGAAAGGCTCTTCCCCCAGATACCCTCATAGATTGGACCCCTACCTCCTTCAGGTCTCTACTCAGCTGTCATCTTCTCCAAGAAGTCTTCCCTGCCAACTTTACTTAAAATTGTAACCCCTCCCCTTCTCCACTCCTACCCCGGCCCCAGGATTCCCTATCCTCCCGCCACCATTTAACACACTACACATTGTCCTTACATTGTTCATTGTCTATCTCCCCACCTCACCCCACCCAGCATGTAAGCTCCTGCAGACAGGGATTTTTGTTTATTTGTTTACTGTTGTATTCCCAGTGCCTAGAAAGTTCTGGAACACAGTGGGTATTCACAAATTAACTTTTGAATTAATGAACAAACCCTAGAAGATAGATCATTTGTATCCCCACTTGACAGGTGAGAAAAACGGAGAGGGTGTCTCAACTTGTAGTAGACTGTAGAGGTAGGATTAAAACCCACACTCTGGAATGCACAACTGCTCACTATACCGTTCTGCCTCTCGAGATAAAGTTCATGGTCCCTCAGCATGATACACACAACCTTCCATAAACTGGCCAGGCCTATTGCTCCAGACCCAGCTCCCAGTGCTCCAACAACACAGGGCTGCTTGTGGTTCCTGGTGCATGCCACACTGTCTCACCCACCTCTGCCACTGTTCAAGCCAGTTCTTCCTAGAACCTCCACGTTCTTCCTTTCTTCTTCCTGCGATTTCCCAAGCTCGCCTGAACTCACATTTCAGGACGTGGCTGGGAGAAGGAAAGACTGTCCATCTTCCTGAAGGAGATTCTGGAGTGGGGAACCCTCCTCTGGACTACCAGACAACCCTGCACACGCTCCCCCAGTTGCACTTCCCACATTTTACTAAAACAATATATTAATATTTGTCTTCCCCACTAGATAATTGACTAATTAAATAATCAACTAATTAAGTGTATCCCTAGAATCTAAAATAATACATAGCGCAGATTGATGTTCAACTAAGCTTAAACTGCACGATGGCCACAGAAACCCACTAGAAAGTTTACGTGTTTAGGATGTGGGAGGGAAATCCTTGCCGCCAACAATATCATACACGCCATTCTTGTTCCAAGGAGAGCATCCACTTATGCATTCACTCAGCCAACACATTTGTTTGAACCTTCTGTGTGAAGTACTGTGTCAGACTCCACAGACGCCATGAAGATGAAAAAGATAAGTCTTCCTCCACCTGAAACACCTCCGACGAGGAGCTAACATAGTAAATTACGTGCCATATAAATTTCACATGCGTGAAATGAATGAAGTACTACCAGGACTGTGACACACGAGATACTGCTTCAGGCCCTGGTGAGAGGGAAAGACGGTATGAAGAAAGCGGTACTTAGTTTAAACTGAAAGAACTGGTGGCATGGTAACATTTATATTTCATTTATAACATTTATATTAAAGGAAAGAATATTCCTCTTAAACCAAATCTTACAAGATGGAATACTGTGAAATTTCTCTTTTCCATCCAATTATAATTTAGTGTTTCTAAGTGAAAGTTTTACTGTGTGCTGGTAAAGTATCCAAAATCTCTACAACTAACCCCAGGAATGGGGAAAGGCCCAGTCATAGTCACCATCTTGGAGGCAGGAGAAAGGGGCCTGTAAACACTGGCCTCTCCAGTTTCATAACATGGGCTGGAAAACACTGGTCTAGGTCTGGCACCTGCCCCCAGCTGGACTTCTGATGAAACTGTCTGTTTAAGTGAATATCTGAAATCATTAAAATGAACAAACCATAGCCAAATCACCACAAAGAACTTCTTCACTGGTTTCAAACAGAATATAAAAACCCAAACAAGAAAATTAACATATCTGCTTCTACCAAATATAAAACGAATCAATGATGGTAAGAAAAAACATCACTGAGAAAACACTGAATACCAATATGCTTACACTAAGCATGTACTAGACCCAAATGCAATACTCTTCAATGCAGGCCTGCATCTTGTAATAAAATTAAGAATGAAAAACAAGCAAGCATACAAAACTATAGAGCAGGAGTCAGTCAACTATGGCTTGTGGGTCAAATCCGTCCTGCCACCTGTTTTTGTAAAACAAAGTTTTATTGGGACACGGTCACATGCATTTATCTACATAGTGGCTGTGGCTGCTTCCGGCCAACCACGGCGGAGTGAAACAGTCACAACACAGACTGCACGGCCGCAAAGCCTGAAATATTTACTCACTGGCCCTTTACAGAAAAAGTCTGCAGACCTCCAGTTAAGCTAATAATATAAATCTTTTACCTGTGACTGGTGTTGCTGATATAATATTTCTTGACTATAGAAAACTTATACCAACTTTTCAGAAAGTTTTCATTCAATAAACATAAATTTATTATCATCATATGGTGATAATGCTGTCATCTGTTCATAAGATTTAAGATTTTAGTTTTTAAAATCTATAGCTACTCAGAATTTACTATAAACAAGTAAATAGCAAATTGCTGTGTAAACATGTGCCTTTGTGTATATTTATTTTCTTAAAAGCTGCGACTTCATTGCAGAAGCTAACAGCTAGGCTAAAAAATTAAAACAAGCATAACCGATCATTTATTACAAATAACTTGCTTGTAGAATGTCAAAGTTTCTGGTTGAATAAGTTCCAAATTCCTTGAGTTGTGAAACAATTATTTAGTGAGTAAGCTGTAAAAAATGTTATTAATTTTGGTGCATGAGAATACGTAGTCTAGACTCCAAAAAACAGCTCAATGCACTACAACTTCAGTTTTAAACTCAAATCTCGGGCACTCAGGTATTTCTATCTCTGCTCTATTCTGCAAAGGACTTGGGCCATGGAGTCCTGATGGCCTTCAGTCTGCTCTCCCTAACTGCAAACTCCCCACTGTAACAAAACTTCTATATGGCTGGCTGCTAGAGAAATCTTAAAAAAAAAAAAAAAAAAATTCTAATTCTATTACCACTTAAGCTCTTTTAATGGTTTCCCACAGTTCACACAAGTCAGAACTCCTTCACTGGGCATCCAAGGTCTTTCAAAATCTGGCCTCTGAGTCATCTGCCAAAGCACTGTTTTGCACAGGTTGTGCTCACTTCCTGGAATGCCCTCCTCCCCTTCTCTGCCGGCTAAGCCGACACATCACTCCTCCAGGAAGTCAACCTGATGCGCCCGCTGTACTCCCGGCAGACTCAGTCCTGCGCTTTTGGATTTCCACAGTTCCCGGTACTCACAGCTCAATGACTGTGTAGCCAGTAGACTGTCAGCTCCTTCACAATCACCTTTCTGCTTCCGAAGTCCAGCACATTTCCTCATCCAAAGTGCAGACTGACCAGAAATCTGTGGCATGAAGGAAGGCATCGAGGATAACCCACACGACAAACCAAGGATAACACAGTGGATCCGAACTTGAATTCTGCAAACAGGTCCAAATCCCAGCTCCGCCACTCGCTGGCTTTTACAGTATGCAAGTTATTAAACATTTTCAAGTTCCAGTTTTCCTCATATATAAAACAGGGATAAATGCAGCATCTTCCTTATGTGGTTGCATGAAGACTACATAAAATAACACACACAGAATACTTGGCACGTGCCTGATATGCAGTAAGATCGATATTATTATCACATGCACAGCTACTTCCATTCACTGCATATTAGGATATTGCTTTTTTCATAAAATAAAAAAACAAAAGAATCCCAAAAGGCATCCAGGAATCCATTAAAATCTTGATGATCATAAATGTCATATTGGTGCACCAAGGGAAAACCTGGAAATTCATAATATACACAAAGGAAAAAACTCACCAGCCAAAGACAACAGTGTTGGCATTTTTATCGTGTGTTATTAATACGATAGCATAATGTTTAAAAGATAAACATTCATCATGTTTTCCTTAAAGAATTTCCTTCTAAAGGGTTTTTAATGAACAGTTTACATATTTAAAGTTTCTTATCAAGATGGTGTAATAGACTCCTGTGATTGTAACAATTACATGTGTCCTAGAAGCCTCATGCAGAGCATCAACACAAACACACACCCCTGTTCATCAGTATGACTCCCGTGGATATGCCAGTCTCATTAGAGTCAAAAGTGTACAAGATATGAAACACGTGGTATGAAAAGTCAAGACAGCTAGAGCTATTCTTCAGAAAGATGAAGCTGCTGAGAATTTTACAAAAACTTTGCTTTTAATTTTATAAGGACTGAAAAAAATCATTGGACATACAGAACACAGAAGGCAAGCAGAGCAGTGTGGTAACAATCTAACTACCGTGCTCATCACACGTTTCACAAGGCTACTTTGTGAGAAGGTACTCATAAAACTCCCCCGTCTGACACTTCCATCACTTAGTGTGTCTGAAATGATGGGAGCCAGCATGAAAATATATCACTCCTAAAAGAAACCAAGTTACAGTACATTTCGTACAAGTAGTTGTGATTAATACTGAAATTAACTAAATATTGGCCAATAAAAGACACTAGCTCTTGAAGAAAGATCAGCTATTTTCAGCCACGTATTTGTGCTAATTCTGTGTTATTCTCATTACATTAACATTTAATAAGAGATAATGAGAGAATCAGAAAATAAACTATTAACACTCATCCCATAAATTTCTATTTGTAGCGCTGTTGTGACAGGTAACCATATGTTGAGTGTTTAAGGGCATCATTTCAATGGTAAAAATACCACTACAGAATTGGGTTTGTGTCACATATGAAAGATGGAAAGAAAATTTTTTAAAAAGAGGAAAGAAAGGAATAGTAGGATTCTAACGTGTATGTTAATTTTTGTCATATTATGGAAATAGGTTCATGATGATTAGAATTTTTTGATTGCATAATTGCACACATTACTGCACACACGTGGTTTCTTTTTCTAATTCACTCCTGGGGATGTTCCATAGGAGTTCCCACCTTAAGTCTGGGGGCTCCAATCTAAAATCCCACCCTTCTCATTCTCTAGATTTCCAGACTGTCTCCTGCCTCCAACTGACTCATGAGAACCTTAGGAGAGTGCTGCCTCCCTCTCCGCTACATACGATGCTCTACTGAGAAACCTTACAGACAGCTCCATCACTTGTCTCTCAGCTCTTTCGGGGCAGGGACTCTTCTACTCATCTTCAGTGTCTACTGCAGAGCATGGCGCCTGGCCCCTAACAAGCACTCAGCGAATGAAGGTGTTCATACATTTATTAGGCTGGACCACATGAAATTATCATTTTTGTTCCATAAGATCCAACTTAATATTTTTAGCAAATAATTATGAAGCGCATATTTTGAGTCAAGGACAGTTCTAAGCAATTTACCCATATCAACACACTTACTTCTCACAACAACCTCCAAGAGTGGGTAGTCATTCTGATTTTGCTGATGTGGAAACTAAGACACAGTGCAATTGAGTGAACTGCCCAAGGTCAAACGGCCATTACATTTCAGAATGGGGATTATTAACCACTATGCTATCATTTCTGACATTGATTTTTTTAGAGCAAATAAACTCTATAAGTTGAGGATATCAGTACAAACTTGTGGTTTTAAAAATTAGATGTTCTAGTTGTTTCCACTGAAAGGGTCTAACTACAATGACATTCCAGTAGCAATGAGCAAATCTAGAATGCTGATCTTGGTTTAGAAATACTACTTCCCACCAAAAGAAGCAGGGACATTGACTGATTCTAGATTTAGTGAAGGGACAGTATGAAGCAAGCCTAGGACATCTTCTTGCTCCAAAAATCAACGATAGACTCAAAGCTTTAAGCGAGGCATGTCAAAAGGACACACAGGAGTTGGCTTGAGGGGCTCCCACGTAACAAATTCAGGACAGTGAGAGTGTCAAAAATAATGACAGTAAAGGATTAGAACATATTTAATTTAAAATAATCCAGGAGACCACAATAAGAGGAAAAAAGTAGATAGGTCAGAGGAAAAAGCTCTTCTTTACAGAAAAACGGCTAATAATACATATAAAAGAAACAACAGGTCTTAACCATCACCATTTTTTAGTCCCCGGTGTAATTTAATTCAGGCAATGATCATTAGGGGATGCTAAAACCACCGAGGGAAAGATTGTTGGAGAAGAGGATCTTCATACAGCCTGAAGGCATTTACCCCACTAAGCTGGTGAATAGACACCATAACGCCGGGCTTGGCTTCAAATCCTTCTTGCATGCCAGCAAGAACTATTGTGGATCAGAATGTTCAGAGAAACCCTTCCTGATAAGGAAGATATAAAACTGCTGCATAAAAATTAAATATCTTTTAAAGCATGGCTGAGATGGCAGGAAAGTAAGGGAGTCAGTCAGAGAACAATACTGAAAAGACTGGAAAATTCTGCAGGGTTAGTGCATACAGGCCGGGGTTTACCCTGCAGTCAATCCCCCCTGGACTCAAACTTGGGTTTTAATGAGGAAAAGCCAGGGGTCCAAACAGGGTGAGATGTTAAGATCTGAGACATTCACATCAAGGTGGGACCCTTGAATGGCTGCACCCCCCAGTGATGAAGCAAAAGAAGCCCCATCTTGCAGAGAGCAATGATGGGGCCACACGCCTGTCTTGACTTTGGCGTCGATGGGAAAATAAGGAAACATTTTCCTGAGAATTCCTAACCACAAGCCCACAATCACTCAATTTGAGAATCAAAATTCATGCTACATGGGTTGCCAAAAGAGCCTAAATCAAAATTTAGTTTAAATTAACCCCAGATGATAGGGCTTCCAGGCATCTGGAAGGAGCAAATTCGAATTCTCTGTGAAGGAACATATTTTAAATCCAGGCACCACATGATTCCCAGAGATAAAGTTCAAAACAACATGAGCTCAAAAACAAGAACACCAACACTAACCAAACGAATAATGGTTGTAGCTAGATTAGTAAAAAACCAAATAGATGTTAGAGCATCTGATAAAGATATTAACACACACTCATCAAAATTAATTCACCAGGAAGAATTCTAAATATGCATGGACCCAGTAACATAACTTTAATATGTATAAAGCCAAAAGAGAATTGCAAGATAAACCAATAAATCCACCATTACAGGGAGAGATTTTAACACACCTATCTTGGTAATGAACAGATTCAGTGACCCCTCCCCCCCAAAAATTGGTAGGTTAAGTGATAAAAATTGGTAATATAAAGCTTTAAACAACACAATTACACCTACATTAATGGACATAAATGGATATCTGATAAACAGTAAATGAAAAATAGATGATAAATGAAAAAGAAGGAAGGCCAATAAATGTGCTGGGAATAGCTAGCCATTTTGGGGGAAAGAAAACCTTCCCCACATCATACAAACACTCAACTCTTGATTTCCTTCCCAAGCTTCCCTCCTGAAGACTTTCTCATCACAGTATTTAGGGTTAGAAACTTACAGTCCTCATTGACCCTCTCTTCTCCTCCCACCCCATATCCAATCCACTGGCTTATCTTGTTGGCTCTACCTTTGAAATGGATCTAGAATCCTAACACTTCTCATTACTTCCACAGTAACTACCCTAGCCCAAGCCACCATCAGTTCATGCATGAACTACTGCAATAGCCTCCTAACTGGTCCCCCAGATCCTTCCCTGTTGTCCTACAGTCTATTCTCCAACTAAAGTATGTCACATCATGTCAGAAACATATGCTCAGATCTTTCCAATGACTTCCCATCTCCCTCTGAGGAAAAGCCAAAGTCTTGACCAAGGCCAAAAGGTTTGGCCCCACACTGCCTCTCTGGTCTCTTATCCCACCTTTTCCCCTACTCTCCTTCTGCTTCAGGCACACTGGCCTCATTGTTGTTCCTCCATCATGCCAAGCAAGTTCCCATCTTCAGAACACTGCATGTGCTGTTCCCTCTGCCTGAAGGCTGTTGCCTCACAAATTCCCCTGGCTCATCCTTTCACTTTCTTTAGGCCTCTGCTCAGATGCCAGTTTTACAAAAGGAGCCCTCTCTGACCATCAACCTACAGAAAAATAGTACACACACCTCTTCTCCCAGCACTTTATCCTATTCCACAACCTAGCTCTTTTTCCACAGCACTCACCACTGCAGGACAAAGATATATATTTTCTTTCTTTCTTTCATTCACTAGAATATAAAATATTTGAAAGCAAGAACTTGGTGTCCTCTTCCTACTGCAGTATTTTCAGCACCTGTAACAGTGCTTGGAACATAGTAAGTACTTGATTAATCTTTGTTTAATAAATTCATCAATAAATCATAAATATGATATAACAGAGTAAACAACGACCCTGGGGTCAGATGGACCTGGATTTGGATCCCCTCTCTGCCACCTGCTATGTGAATTTGGGCAAAATCTTAACCTCATTAAGATTCCATTGTCTCATCTTTAAAAAGGGAATCTAAATACCTAAATTGTAACTGTAATTTGTGCAAGGATAAAAATTGCATATATATACACATATATTTAATATGCATGAAAAATTACATATCTTGTACAAATCAGTGTGATTATAATTAGTAGGTGCTCAATAAATAGGTGTCTTTTTATTTTCGGAGACACCTTCCTGCTGTCTCTCTCTCTAACGATTAAGCACAATCTCAACGCAGGGCCCTAGAATATTGCATGAGAAAGCTAGCTGCCCTGGTGAGGCTAAATGAAGTTCTTACAGCTTCAAATCTATTTTTTTCTAGATGAATTCCGAGTCCTAACATTAATTGATGATTCCATTTATCACCACTGTAGGGGAGCACTTGTATATACAATCAGATGACGAACATACTGATAGAGCCAATCATTTAAAGAATCCCTTTGAAATTCAGATGTCATTTGAAACATTAATTTAGTATACCTTGGGAAAAAACTGTACTGATCACACACAAGCTTTCCATGCATAGCATATTACAACTCAAAATATTAACTTTGACTTAACAATAAGAAACAAACCGGATTAAAAAATGGGCCAAAGACCTTAACAGACAGCTCACCAAAGAAGATATACAGATGGCAAATAAGCATGCGTCATCAGGAAAATGGAAGTTAAAACAACAATGTGATACCACCACACACCTAATAGAATGGCCAAGATCTGGAACACTGACACCACCAAATGCTGGCGAGGACGTGCAGCAACTGGAGCTTTCTCACTCACTGTTGGCGGGAGTGCAAAATGGTGCAGCCACTTTGGAAGACAGTTTGGCGGTTTCTTACAAAACTAAATATACTCTTTCCACACATTCCACCAATCATGCCCCTTGGTATTTACCCAAAGGAGCTGAAAACTTACATCCACTCAAAAACCTGCACATAGATGTTTATAGCAGCTTTATTCATAATGGCCAAAACTTCGAAGCAACCATGTCCTTCAGTAGGTGAATGGAGAAATATACTGTGGTACATCCAGATAATGGGATATTATTCAGTGCTAAAATGAAATGAGCTATCTAGCCTAGGGCATGGAGGAAACAAGTGAATATTACTAAGTGAAAGAAGTTAATCTAAAAAGTCTACATACTCTATGATTCCAATTATATGACATTCTGGAAAATGCAAAACTATGGTGATAGTAAAATGATCAGTGGTTGCCATGAGTTGGGGGTGGGGGGAGGAAACGGACAAACAGGTGGAGCACAGAGGATTTCTAGGGCAGTGAAAATACTCTATGATATAATGATGGAGACGTCATTACACATTTGTCCATGCCAAAGACAGAAGTGAATTTCCCTAAAATAAAGCGAGAGAAATTGAGGACAAAGAAGAGAAATTCAGAATACCTAGAGAAGACAAGTAGATGCAAAAGGGATCAGAGAAGAGAGATAATGGGGATCTAGTGCATGACAGAGACCTCTGGGGATGAATGACCATGGAGCAATGAATGATCAATGAATTTCTTTGAACCACGATGTGTGACAGTGAGTTTCAAGTTCTTTCTTATATTTCACTGTACGCACTCTACAACCTCCCCTAGAAGTTCACAAGCATCTGCCACAGTAATTACCTTGTGTTCATGGAATAGGGTGGCGGTGGGGTGAGGCAAAGCAATATGGAGAGAGGACAGCACCCTCCTGCTCTGAGAGCCACAGTAAAGATCCAGGGAAGAGCAGAGAAGCAGGCAGCAGCATGGACTGACTCAAAAGAACAGTGGCTCGTACCTGCTGAAAGCTGGAGGACTCAGGGGCACAGAGGGCAGAGAAATGTCTGGGGTCTCACAGTGTCGTCTCATCCACCCGTTCTGGCTCACTGTCCTGGATCTGTGTTTCTCAGACTTTAAGAGCTTTAAGAATACAACCTGTGGAGTCTAATTTGAGAAATAGTAAGTAATTGGGTGAACTAGATAAATGCTGACACTGTGTCATCAGTTGGAGCCAATAAAATATAATTTAAAATGTAAACCACAGTACTAAAATTTCATAGAGGTACTTGGTTATAAGGTCATGGGTCATTCACATGGCCCAAAAACATGCATAACTAACTTTGTTTACTCAAATATACAATATTTTAGGAGTTTTTATAAAGAACTTGAACCCATCCCCTCAAGAAATATGTCTATAGACCCCTGGGTATACAGATTCCAATATCAGAAACATTGTTCTGTATCATTTCTCAATCATAATGGACATACAGATTATTCCCATTTCACAGGCATCCTGTCCTCCAATCCAACCACAGACCTCAGCTCACACACATTTCTGTTTCTTGCAATCTGGTTTCTAATCTAACCACTTAAGTATAATCACACTTACTTACTTCCAGTGATCTCTACATGCTCAAGTTGAGGAAGCTCTTGAGAAACAGTCATTCCACAAATTCTGTGTAAGGCACTATTCTACAGGCTGTGGTAGATAAAAGGAAGACTAAGACGTGGGCCCGCCTTGAAGAATTTACAATCTGGTTGTGGAGGCCTGAGATAAACAAATTAACATACACCCTACAACACAATTCAGTATAGTGTTCCACAACTTGCACTTGTTTTACATTGCTTCACATTTTTAAGACGTATTTCCTAAGTGACTCATATTTTATTATGTTTACATTGCTTCTCAAATTAAGGTTTAAGAAACATGCTCAAAATCATGAGATTAAATGTAGTACATCTTCCTGGAGCTTCACTTTCATCAATGTCTGGGGTCAGGGGAGAGACAGTGCTCGAGCGACATAATTTAACTATTAAATTTTTTAAATTTACTTTGTATTTTAAAACATAAAGACTCATTACAGAGAAGAATGCAAAACATGAATGATTTTTTCAAAATCAATCACAAGCCTTCCAAGAAGTTTTATCTGAGGCTTTCTACAGACTACTAAGGATTCCACCCTGAATTTGATGTAAAGAGGTATAAAGGATGTCTGTTCTCTCAACTGCTATTCAACACTGTCCTGGAGGTTCTAGCCACAGTGACAAGGCAATAAAGAGAAATAAAAGGCATTTAGATTGAGGAATAAAAAAGTAAAACTGTCTTTATTCACAGACAATATGGTTGTCTATACAGAAAACCTAACACAGTAGAACTGATAATTATCTGGCAAGAGCATAATAAAAGATCAATACACAAAAAATCAACTTATTTCCATACACAAAGAATGAACCATCAGAAATTTGAAATAAAAAAACTTTTGCAATAGCATCAAAAATATGAAAGACTAAGGCATGAATCTGATGAGCTGTGTAAGACCTGTATGCTGAAAACTACAAACCATTGCTGAGAGCAATTAAAGATGCAAATAAATGGGTCAGAAGACTCAAGATTCAAGATGTCAGTTCTCCCCAGTTGATCTATAAATTCAATGTAACGTCAATCAAAATCCCAGCAGGTTTTTTTCCTTTCCTTTTCTTTTTTTTTTTTTTTGTAATTAACAAGCTACTAAGACCATGAAAAGGCAAGCTTTAGACTGGGAGAAAATGTCTGCAAAGTATATCTTTGCTAAAGGATCTGTATCCAGAATACATGCACACACACTCAGGTTTTTACATATAAATTATACCTCAATAAAAATTTGAAAATTAAAACAAATTAAATAAGGCAATCCTTAGTTTCAGAAGGATTCTTATTTAAAAAATCAGTTTTGATAACCCTGGGATTATGTGATCCTTAAGGTCAGAGACTATAACTTCTATTTTTTTTCTTTCCTTTCCACCAAGGACTCAAACCACACACACAAGTCTTAACAAATATAACAGAATATCTCAATTCAGAAATATAACTATCTCACAAGCAAGAAGTCTGGAAGGAGGATGTGCCAGGCTTGGCAGCTCAATAATTTCACCAAGGACACAAGTTCTCTCTGTCCTTCTGCTTGGCCACCCTCAGCATTTCGGCTTTTCATTCTTAGGCTTATCACCTCATTGTCAGAGAATGGCTAATGCATCACATTCCCCTGCAATAGCCTCCAGAGCAGTGAGCAATGGAGGATGAGAGAAAAGAGTCATTCCCGCAGCCCTCTACTTAGATGGAATGAGATCTTCCCCAGAAGCCCCTTGTGTCACTTGCCCAACACTAGACGAGACCCAACACTGTCAAAGAAGACTAAGATTACCATAACTCTGGCTTCAACCAGTTCAACACACAGGGCAGTGGGTGGCCCTGAATAAAATCAGGGTTCTGTCAACAAAGAAGAAAAGAGGTAAATGACTATTTAGAAGGCAACTGAAAATGTCTTCTACAATTGTTGGCTAGTAATTTAAACAGAAACCCTGAACAGCTTTTTATATTACTGATGTACTTATTAACTCCCTATTCTCCATACTCTAGAAAAGAAGCATGAATATGAATGTTTAATTATTTATTCATAGAGTCTCCCTAGTTTAAAAAAAACATTTCTGGTGGTTTATAATACAATATGCTTTTTATAAAAAAGGGTTAAACAAGTTAAGTCACGTTGAAAGAAAGCGAGAGGGTGTGGCACAGGTGCTGGTAATTGTGAAATGCAGCAGAATACAGGGTTTGAAAACCCAGGGCTGCCACTGAGCACAGTGATTTCTGACTCTCAAAGAAATAAAAACGGAAAGGAAAATGTAACTAATTAAATAGTTCTTGATGTGGACAATACAGAATATGAAATAGTAACTTTCTTTGCAACGCTTTTATCATTTCTTAAGATCAGTTTCATTTTCACTAACACCATTTTCTAATGACATTTTCTTCAGGAACAATTAAAATTCGTTCACATTCTCTGTGCAACAGGGCACTATTGTTGGGTTCAGTGTAAGCAGCCGCAGATTATTCTGTTGAGGATGAGAAGTCCTGGCTAAGGGTCTTCAATGTGTTATAGAACACTGGGAATTGAATACGGATGTGGATGTGGATTCTAATCAGTCTGAAGCCTTCAGTAAAGGTTTACCCAGTGGAATTTCAAAAAATCCATCAACTAAAGTTCCCTCGACTCAAAACTTTAATGTATGTCATAGCTGAATGCTCTGAGACATGAAAAAGCCAAGCACAGTAGGATTGTAAAGAACACAGCCTCGGACTGAAAAACCCAAGCTCGCATCCTGACTCTGCCACCCACGGGCTGTGTAAACCACCTCTCGGATCTCCCTGGTCCTCAGTTCATTCCAGTCACATCCATGAAGTGATCGAGTTGGACTGTTCGGTCTCCGCTGTCTCTTCAAGCTGTAACACGCAAAGACCCTGCCAAAGCGGCAACATTTAGAAAAAGGACAAAAGTATTTAAATAGACATACTTCAGTTTCTGGGGTTTTTTTCACACACATCCAGATGTCAAAGGGTATTTTTTAGTAATGTTTTAAAGTCTGAAAAAAAATTTAACAAGACAAAAATTTTCCTCTTCTATCAAATCCAAAACTTGTTACTTGTCCCAACAAAACGAGAAAACCTGGCACTAGGAGTACATTTTTTTCCCCAATTCCTTGTATAAAGATTGATACATTCAATCTGATGGAATCTAACAGCAAAGCAACTTCCAGCTTAAGATCCCAACATCAACATTCAATCCACGTTCATGTAACAAACACCAACATCCTGAAGGCCTTCAATTGATTCCCTTAAATCTCAAGCTTGACATTAAAGGGCTCAAGAATGAAAATAATGTACATGGACTTCCAATGACCATGCAAAAAACAATAAAATAAACTAAGGGGAAAAAACTAGTCTAGCATTAAAATACAAAACCAAAAACCTTCAGTGTAAATTTACTCCCTTGAAGATTAGCAAATTCATTCAACATTCTAAAGGAATTATGCATAACCTGAAACGATCGTGAATGGTTCCTGACTTCTGCAGAGTAATTTATGCACAATGGAATGTATCCGAATCATCCAAAAAGTAAGCAGATACAATCACAATAAGTGTCCTATAAATGCTCAGCAGACAAGCACTCCAGAAAGGCTGCTTATCCAACCGTGGATAACAAGTTACTTAAAAAACATTTAAACACCTTTCATGATTTTTCACAAGGGTTTTCCAACAAAAATTATTTTCCTAGGATAATATGCAAGTCCTTTAATTCTGAATGACTTTCAAAATCTAAGATATTAAACAAACAAACAAAACGAGAAAAAAGCCTCAGTGTAGCTGGGATCCCAGCCAACAAAAACTGCACTTCATGGAAAAGAAGTAAGTCCACAATCTCACATGAGGATGGAAACAATCACTCCAAACACGAATCAGTGTGGACATTATTATGCAAATCGCAGAGCACTAAGAAAGAGGAAGCAATGGGTCCTGGGGTGAGTGAGCAGAGGTGACCACCTTCAAGAGTCCCATGAAGGACACAAGACCCGCTAGAGAGCTAGGGTGAGGAGTACCCTGACAGTCTCCATCTCACGACAACGCTCTCAGAACTGAAGTTGTAAAAGCTTTTTACTTTGAACTCATGGCCCTTCAGGCTTATTTATTTCCCTTCATATTAATATTTGAAGCATTGTTACAATTTGTGACATCTTCTCTATATTGTTCATTACTGAATACCACAACTAAACTATGACCATATGTAGTTAGGCCGTATGCAAAAGCACATAATGTATACCAATTTGCCAAAGTTATGTATTTGAAAACCACTGATTGTACATAGTAGTTATCAAATACCTACATTTGATAAGATTTGTGAAATCAACAGAAAACTCTCCGAGGCAGGAGCTATTCAGCCAAGAGTTAACTAAAGAACGTAAAGCTAGAAGGTATAAAGACATCCCAAGCAATCTGAAAAACAACCATAATATACTTTTAAATCTTTGTTAAATAAATATCTTAACTTTCTGTGCACTGCTTTATTGTTTAATTCCAGGTCAAAATGAAGTAACACAAATATGCACTCTGTTATATAAGAGGCCCAGAGGATGAAATTACATCTCTCTCTAATAAGGTCCTTTGAAATCCTATACAAGAGTAACTTAGCAGCCAAATTATTTTTCTTCTGTTAATGCTGATTGAGCAGTAAATAACAACTAGGAGAAAAACAAACATGTAAAATAAAGTGGTTCGCACCTTTGTTGGGCTTTCTTATGTGACCCTGACCTACCAACAATTTTAGTACAAGCTCAAACACAATCACTTCACCAGTCTCTAAATACAGCAACAATTCAACGCAGTTTTCAAGAGGCTGACTTTAATTTCCAGATGTTAAAAAGCTGTATACAAAAGTATTCAAATTTCAGCTTTGAAGTTGAAACAAATCAAAAATCTTATTTCAAAACTGAGTGCTGCTGCCACACCCTGAGCCCGATAAGGTGCTCAAGCCCCCTCCACCTCCATTTCTGCATCTGTGAGATAAATGGTTTGGAGAGAGCAATCTCTTGGGGCCCTGCCACCTGGAAAGGAAGTCCCCAGCCCTGGCATGAAGCATGGCAAGAGGAAAAAGAGACAGAGTGGCAAGATGTTTAATGTAAAAGAAATGTAAGTATGCTTTGAGTCTTCCTAAAGATCCTGGTGTAGAAAAACCAGCACAGACTCCAAGTTCCACCTAAGCCCCTTTTAAACCAGTACATTGAAAAATAAATACCACCATTTTACAGTCCTCAGTCTACCCCATAATTTCTGATGTGATAGATCTGAGAATTTAAGAAAATGTTAATAGAAAAAATCATGGACACAGATCAAATTTTTTTTCTTCTTGTGTATTAAAACTCTAAACATTTCAAAATTTTTGTCGAAGGCCAGAGTCAGGGTGGAGGGCTCAAGAGTAAATAAGGCATTTTTCCAGCAGATTCACCCAGCAGTTACTGTCGGCTTAGGAGCCAGACTGTCTGGGTGAAAGTCCTGCCCCTCCCACCAGCTAGGGGACCCCCACCTATACACTGGGGGACATCAGCACCCACCTCGTCGAGCCATGGTGAAGGTGAAACGGATCACTATACATAAAGCATTTAGTGCCTGGCACGCAGCGAGGACCACGTGAGTGCTAGCTGTGGGCATCGGGGGCTCGCAATCTAGATACAACCCACTGTCCACATGTGGCATCCACAGCATTTAGGGGAAAACAATGGAGGCTAAGCAACGTTAGCAGGTGGTGTTCATCCTTTCTGGTTTAACCCTCCCTCCTTTGCTCTTTGCACGGTCCTTCTTCCACCTTGCTTCCCTGGCTCCTGCCAAGAGAGTTAACATGAACTTCTTACCTCATTAACCCTTACAAGGTATCTGTATCCTGAAGAAGTCTGAGCAGAAGCACCAGTCTTTAATCCAAGAAGATACGAAATGATAGAATTTCATGTACTTTGAGACAAGTACTTTTTTAGCCTGACTCTACTGTCAAATTTGACCCAATCACATCTAAATGAATAGACTCTTCTTTTTGTTGGATATACTGATGTCCAAAGAAAACAGGGCAGACAGTTTTTTCCAAAGATGAGAGGCATTTTCATTAACCAGAAAAATGTTTTTCTCTTGTCATTCCTTAATGATTTCAATGCAAAAAAATAAACTTTCAATGCTAACACATAGTCTGAAGTTCTAGTCAGTGTGACCTCCTTTGCTAAGGGAAAGCTGAAAATGTCTCTCAATAATCTATGTGTTGAGTTTTAGGAGGTCCCCTACCATTTTTTAAAATAATGGCTATTGCTAATCTTCTTTATACAACTTAAACCCTTAATCCTACCATGCTTCCATGCACTTCCTGAGCTTGTGTGAGCACACGCACTTCCCTCCTGAATTACTAAATAATCGAATGCCATCAAGGGAGAGCACCTCGGGATACGCAAGGAGACACATATTCTCTAACGTTTTCAGAGTCAGTCTCTCCGTCATGCCCACGTTATCTTCTTCATTCTGACCCCCACTAGACTCCTTTAATAATCCTCCTGGGACAACTTGAGTCTATTCTCCACTGCGCCCTTCTCCCCTGTCATCAACCACATGCAAGCCTCCTCTTGTTTGGAAAAGGTGCTCCCTTCAATGACTGTTCTGTTTCTCTGCTTTAAACTCACGAGCTTACATCTTACACCTTTGTCATCTTCTCTGTATTGAACCTCTGAGATGTCTTTTCTCGCCACAACTCTAATGGGACTGGATTCTGAAGTGCCACCAATGACCTTCTACTCAGCAAATGAAACAGTTTTTCTCAGTCCCCATTCTGCTCAACACTTGAAATGTCAGACAGTGATGACCATTTCCTCCTGGAAGCCATCTTGGTCGTCAGCTCTGAAGACAGCAGTAACCTGATCTTCCTTTTGTTTCCCTATCTCAGTCTCTCGTGATCCATCTTTCTCCTTCTGCCTCATAAACATGGGATTCTCCCAGGTTGAGCCTCATCCTGCTGACCTTTTGCCAGACATTATTTCCCCTTATATACACCACCTCAAAGAAAATACTGTTCTGGTCTACATGGCCAGCCTAGACTGCTCCCCCATGGCACAACAGAGCTTCACCAGTTGCTAGTTTGACATGTTCTCAAAAGTTCTAAGTTCAGACACATCTTTCTCTGTTTTAGCCCCTGACACCTGCTCCTGAACTCTCTCACTGTAACAGCTAAGCTTGAAACTCCGGGATAATCCTTGCCTTTTCCTTCTCCACATCCACCACTCACCCTTCCTCCTACCAACCCTGCTTGGTTAGTTACCAAGTTCAGCAAAGCTTCCTTTTCAAGTTCTTTTCATTGATTCTTTCCATGCTTTCTTTCCACTGTCACATCATTAGTTTAGGCCAGGAGTTGGCCAAATATGGTCCACAGCCTGCCACCTGTTTATGTAAATAAAGTTTTATCGGAACACAGCCACGCCCATTCATTTATGTATCGTCTGGGGCTGCTCTCACACTCCACCAGCTGAGGTAGTAGTTGTGCAGAGACTATAAGGCCAGAAAATGCAAAATTATTTACTGCCTTGTCTTTTACAGAAAAAGTTTGCTGCCTCTGCTTTAGGCCTTTTCAGCTCACACGTAAACTGCTTCAAGGTCCCCTGAACCGTCTTCCATGCCCAGTTTCACACCTTCGCTAATCTTCTTACCATCTGGTTAATTTTCCTAAAACATCATTTTAAAAATATTACTCTCTTGCTCAAAAGTTGTGTGACTTTCCATTATGTTCAAGATAGAAGTCCAAAAACACAGGGCAGGATCTTCTACATCCCTATACTTCACGTAGTGACAAGCATCAGGCTGGACACCAAGCAACATGTAAATACCCAAGCTTGGCTTCAAAGCTCTTTTCAGTCTGGTCTCAGGACTCAGACAGATTTCCCACCGCTCTATGTCACCATTGCCACAAAGCTTCTGGTTCAGTAATTCTAATCCACCCACAGTTCTTGGGCAAGCCTTATAGCCTTAATACTTGCATTTGGAGTCTTCATTCCCGCTATTTGCCAGGCCAGGATAGGTCCTCTTGTGTCCGTACAAATTTATCCTACCTTTCAAGACCCAGTTAAGGTATGACCTAGCCTATCTATAATTCCTTTCTTGACCTTTCTTGAACAGATTTCCCCGTTGATGACGTGGCACCTATATTCTATACCGTTAACCTGGCAAGGTTATTTTACTTTCTTGCTTAAATTCTGTATTGTCATGTGTTTGTCAGTTCATCCCAGTTCTCTCAAAATTTACGTTAATATAGCATACGGTATTAAATGTTCAGGGAAACCTCCTGAAATATTTTACAGGAAATAAGTATACAAACAAATAACTCATTGAAAGCAGACATAATATAGACCAGTGACTCCTGCCTCCCCCCCCCAGAAGATATTTGTCCACATCTAGGGACATTTTTGATTGTCACTGAAGAGAGAGTGGGGGAGGGAAGGAAGTGCTACTGACATCTAGTGGGTAGATACCAGAAATGCTTCTACACATCACAATGCACAGGACAGCCCCTCACTACAAAGAATTATCTGGCCCAAAATGTCAATAATGTTGAAGTGGAGACACTCTGATGTAGATCAATTCCTTGCTAAGTTGGAATGCCTAGAAACATCATATCTACAAACACAGCAATGAGAAAACAATAAATACTTGTGGACTATTTTCTTCTAAATATTTACAGCTTTTTGTTACTTTGATGGAAAACACAAAGAAGTGAATGATGGCTTAATACCTATTCAGCTGTATGCTGGCTCTTCTGCCCTTGAGAGAGGTGCACCCAATAACCAGTCACCCAGATATAACATGTGATTGTTGGAAAATTTGGAAGAAAGCAGTTCGTCACAGGAGAATTCACTGAGTGTGGTGACATACAGACGTGGCACAACTCGGTGCTTACAGGTGTTATGGTACAGGATGGAGCAGCTGTCTTATGTAAGCTAACATCTCCTTAACCTCTATATTTGGGTGCCCCAGGGCTCAGTCCTTTTAATCTGTCTCTACCTAGACTTACTCTCTTGGCGATCTCAACCAGTAATATTTCTTCAAATACTATTGATACCCTGAAGCATCCCAAATTTACATTTCAAGTCCAATCTTCTCTCCTGATCTCCAAATGGTTATATCTAATGCACTACCCAACATTTCCATACATATGTCTAATATCAGGTAAAACTTAGCATGTCTTTATTAACTCATGGGCTTAATACTCTCCTGGGAATCTGTCCTCTATGCCGTGCCTCAGCAATCCAGCCTCCCTCGACCTTCGGGCTCCGACACCTTCACCCGAGGCCTCCTCCTCATTCATCAGGCCAGGGGATACAGAGACAAAGAATCGCTCAGGGGCTTCTCACTGCCTCAGCCTGGGAATGATACACATATCACTTCCCTGTGCATTTCATGCACCAAAACCAGTACATGGTCCTGTCCAAACGTAAGGAGGCTAGGAAGTGCAGTCCCCGATGCACCAGAAAAGAGGAGTGTCAAACAGGATTGGGAAACCACGGCAATGCCTCTGCTACCATGTCTAAAACTGAACTCTTGACCTCCACCCTCAGTCTATCCCTTTTAAGTCATCTC
Source organism: Tapirus indicus (assembly GCA_031878705.1). Lineage (NCBI taxonomy): Eukaryota > Metazoa > Chordata > Mammalia > Perissodactyla > Tapiridae > Tapirus > Tapirus indicus. The sequence goes on along the minus strand of CM062933.1, from coordinate 52,388,331 downwards.
ATCTCAGTAAACGCCAATCCCACCCTTCCCACTGCTCAGGGCAAAGACTGTGAAGTCATCTTTGAGTCACCTGTGTCTCACAATCCACATCCAATCTGTCAGCAGGTCATCTTGGCTCTACCTTCAAAACATATCCTGAAACCAACCATTTGTCACCAGCTCCACTGCTGTCCTGTCCTTTTCACATCTGGATACTTACAACAGCCTGGTTTCTGCTCTTGTCGCCATGCAGCCTATTTTCAACATAGCAGATGGGGTGATCTTTTAAAAACTCAAGTCACATCATGTCATCCCTAAGCTCAAAGCCCTCCAATTGCTTCACACGTCACTGAGAGAAGAGCCCAAGCTCTCATAATGGCCTAAAACCGGCCACAATCTGTGTGCTTCCACCTCCACACTCCCAGCCTGATGACTTCCCTATCTCCGCCTGTGTCCTCCACCACTGCCACCAACACTGGCCTCCTTCCTAGTCCTTGAACAGACATGCTGCCACCTCACGGTTTTCACAGTTGCTATTCCCTCTAACGGAAACCCACTGTCCCCAGATACCCACAGGGCTCGCTCCTTCACCTCCTTTGAATCTTTGCACAAATGCCACCTTCCCAGCGAGCTCTGTGATTACTCTCCAAAAATGGCAGCCTTCCCCCCCGACCCACCTTCCCCCCAGAACTTCCTTTCCTCCTCCCTGCTTTACTTGGTTTTTGTCCTTGAATTTATTGCTGTCTAACATACTATATTTGTTTACTGTTTTCCTACTGCCACTAGAATATAAACTCCATGAGAATAATATTTGTCCATTTTGTCCACCAAGTATTTCCAACATCTAAAACCATGCTTCAAATATAGCAGTTCTCCACAAATATTCACTGAATCAATTAGTAGCCACTGTCCAAATCCCATTTTAAAGTAACTTTAGAACTTGTCAAAACATCTTACAATCTTACACTAAACTAAAATTTGGGGGAGGAATCGTATTATATTTATCTTTTAATCTTTAGTTTAGCAAAGTTCCTGACAGAGATTGAGGAATCTTTAAATATTTATTTAATTGAATTTGTTGAATTATCATTCAATTTTTATACATTCCGCTATCTTATGACTGCCTGTGCAAAATATTTAGTAATGAAAATTGTGCAGTTGATGTGAACTTACATTTCTCACCAAGACCCATGATATTTAAGACCTTTGCTCTTTGTTTAAATACGTTGAGAACAAGTTGACCTTTAACGCATACTTTAAGACCCCAACTGTATTAGAGGGTCTGAAAACCCTTTAAGTTGATCAAAGCAGGTGAGAGAGCGTGTTTAGTAGCACGGATTCTGGAATAAGACTACATGAGCTCACATTCCACCAGCACAGCTTTCCAGCCATCACGACGTTGAATAAGATCTCTAAGCTCAGCTTCAGTGTGCCCTTCTTCAGATGGGTTACGACTGAGCCTGCCACATGCGGTTGTTGAGCGGTTGAATGAGATGAGTCTCATGAAGCACTCGGCATGACGCCTATCATCGAATGCAAGCTCTTCCAGTCAGTGGACTTGGCCCATTTGCTATACACCTTATAGCAAAAGTTACATTATATTAACTTTTCCCATTTCTCAAAATTAGTAAAGCATGAAAGAAATAGACTATATTTGTACCATAAACAGTTATTTTCACTTTAATTCATAAGGGAGAATTATTGGACAATCGATATACCATAAATAAGTTGTAAATTCAGAGAAGACACTTTGGTACCCAATGATACCATAGCTCTTATTTGCATCTATATGACTCAAACAAAGTGCTCACAGCTGCTGACCACCATCCAGCCCAGGATCAGCAGGTACGAGGCTCTGGTGCCACCCTTCCTCCCTACCGATCACCTCCTCACCAAGTCCACGGCAGACTGCCTTCCTCCTTACCAATCACCTCCTTACCAAGTCCACGGCAGGCTGCCTTCCTCCTTACCCATCACCTTCTTACCAAGTCCACGGCAGGCTGCCTTCCTCCTTACCCATCACCTCCTCACCAAGTTCACGGCAGGCTGTACTACACTGACCAAGTCACTCCTCCAATGAACCGGAAGGAGCTTTAGGTTCCTTCTCAACATAGGCAGCTGCTGCCCACTGACCACAGCAGACAGACAAAAAGCCTAACACGCATTTACTCTCTAGCTCCCGGCAAACGGTACACAATCACAGTCCACCTTCTGTGTAATACGGGGCTGTCCCTCTCTAAATACATGTATATTCTAAAATTTGTGAAAAAGTTCTAATAAATTAAATCATCATTTTAGAAGGTCATGGAAGATAATTCAGGGAATCTTATGAATCCTTATGAACTCATACAAAAATACAGAAATTCAGAGTTAGAAAATTGTTTAAAATGAAAAAGTCTTAATGACTAATAAAAAGTAAAATCTCTCTACTGTATCTACTTGATAATGTCACAGTTTAGTACTCTATTATATGAAAAATTAAGCTATAATTGGCAATTGGGAGTTACAACTGTTCTGAAATTACTTCAGCTTGAAGCAGAATTCCATTGAACTCTGAAGTGCACTGTCCAGTTGGATGGTGTAAAAAATATATGTTGTAAACACAATTCTTTTGACTAGTCTAAAAGCCAAGTTTTTCCAAACAGATGTGGAGCCTCAAAAAGAATAATCTAATTTTAGTTCGATCTGAATAGAATAAAATACGTTGTATGGATACTGCTTAAATTGACCTGGAGTACCCAAGAGAAAAGCTACAGAATAACAAGATTTCAGGATTTTGATAATGTCACATTATCAAAAGTGAAACAATTATTGAAACTGAAACTGATCAAAATAATTTTCTAGCATAACGATGAGACATTGACAGAAACTGGTGATTCTGAAGCTCGACATCTAGATGATAAGCTGGACGGTACATTCAATTCCATACAGCAGGTAGAAACCTGTCCAAATGGCTCAGCACAGATTTTAAAAATTGGCTAGCGTCTATAGTCAAAGATGATACTACAGAATCGCTGAGGAATAATCTGAAGTCATTTGGTATTCCAAGGGAGAAAAACAGAGACAGAAAAGAGACTAATTTATTAAACTAACTCTAGAATTTTAATACACATTATGAAGTTAACAAGTTTGATGCAAGAAAATAAGTACTATTAATATCTACAAATATACATGAACTTCTAAAAATATTGCTGAAACATACAATATATAATATTGATCCAATGAATGCAAATTAATTTAGACCTCACTAACTGAAATATGTCATCAATAATATAAGTTAACTGATTCAGTAACAATGTTGACAAATGCAGGAATATTCAGGCTCTTAACGTTTAATATTAGGGAATGCAATTGTACCATAAACTGTAACTTATTCAATCTACCTCATTGTACTTCGTAGCCATTACTGTGTTACTGCATAACATATAGCACTTAAAGTTAGCAAACAGTATTTTTTTTTTCAAACTTTCTGGCTTGATGATAAATTTAGGCCGGACTCCCTCTCACTTTGATATTAATAAGTCAGACCAGAAAACCTTTATGGGACTATTCAGCACCAACAAAACAGGATTTTAAAATATCTTGATGTGTAAGGATGCTATAGAAGCTATATGAACCATAAATATCAGTCAGCCTTTATTTGAATACTGGGAATACACTACATTTCACAGTATCAAAGGAATTTCTGATTATCAGTGTAGATACTTGTTCGGAGTGCCATCAGTCAAGTCTGACCCTCAGTGCCTCTGTGGACAGCAGAGGGAACCCTGCCGGTCTTTGTGCGCCATCCTCTCACCTTCTGGCCCAATCAGACACTGCTCTGCTGCTATTCACAGTCAGTTTTTTCAGAAGTGGGTGGCCAGGTCCTTCTTCCTAGTCCATCTTAATCTGGAAGCTCCTCTGAGACCTGTCCGCCTTGGGTGACCCTGCTGGTATTTGAAATCCTGGTGGCATGGCTTTCAGCATCACAGCAACACAGAGCCACCACAGTATGACAAGTGATAGATGGGCGGTGTGGTTCCCCGACCCAGGCTGCGGCAGCGAGAGCGCCAGATCTTAACCACTAGAGCCGCAGGGCTGGCTAGTATAGACACTGATACTGCTATGTATAATCTAGACTCATATTTATTTCTATTAACAAGAACAACACTTGGTTAAAAATTGTAGAAAGCTATAACTGGATATAATTTAAACTGCTTCTAAATAATCATGAAGTTCTAATATAGAATTTCAGACAAATAAGAAAGTTAAATCTTACTTTAATTGCTTACCTCTTAAAATTCCCTAGATCCTCTAAGCCAGACTGCAAAATAAGGTGCAGATATAGTACAAAAAAAAAATTGTTAAAAGACCAAACTTCATTTTGATCATGTGCTGTTAAACTAGCGTTACATGTTATATGCAATTTTTAAAGAATGTAAGTGAAGCATGAATTCATGAGTCAGTAATCCATTCTGAGGTAACATTTTGGCTTTCTAAAACTTGTCAGGCTTTTCATTAACATAATGTACTAACAGTATAGAAAAGCTTTTGAAGAAAACTTTTACTGAATTTCAGCAAGAATTGTGCTAAGAAGTAAGGATACAGATGAACAAGACCTGCTATTACTCTTAAGCAGTTTATAATCTAGTAAAGAGTCAAAGGAACAGGTAAGATTTCAGTTCCATGGGGTAAGTCCTGGGACAGGGTAAAGGCCAAAGGATACTGCACACACGGTAGAGGCCCCTGACCCAGCGCGCTGACAGCCTGGGAAAAAGGAGGCAATCGGAGAGGCCTGCTCAGAGGAGTGAAGAGGGAGTGAAACCCACAGCAAGTCTTCAAGATTTACAGGTTATCCGGGAGGGAAGAGGCCCATCTGCAAAGAGGCTACAGCATTAGAAAAGGCAGAAACCTCAGAGAACCTGCAAGGTTCGGGGAACTGAAAGAAGCCAGATATAGGATGAGAATGATACAGGTAAGCAATTAAGGCTGTGTGCTTTACCACACATTTGGGACCTTCTCTTTGGGGCATGAAAGGAACTGTGAAGGATATTAAGTCGAACAGTGATACGATCAGGTATGTATTTTATAAAGCCCACTCTAGAAGCAACTTAAAGCAGAAAAAGACAGTCAAGAGACAAAACAAAGATCCAAAATAAGGATTTGGAGCAAAGAGAACAGATTTGAGATATTAAAAATTAAGAATGGACAGGACTTTGAGATGAGGATGAAGGAGAAAAGAGTGGCTACCTGTTCTCTGACTTATCCTACTCAGTAGCTGATGATGCCATCCACTGAGAAGGGAAGGAGGAACAGAAGAGAAGCGGAGAAAAATTGGGAGAGAGGAGAGCTGGTGAGTTCAGTTTTCATCTGCTGAGTCTGTAGACTTATGTACTTCCAGGCAGGGGAGTCCACCAGAAGGTAGCTGGATATGCAAGCATGAACGCGTACTCATTAAAGACCATCTGAAGATGTCAGGTATTATAACATTAGCTAACACTGATGAGTTTTTACTCTAAGGCAAGCATGTGCTAAGCCCTTCATATAACTTCTTTTTATTATCCTCCTCACTCTACAGACAAGGAAGAGTTTAAGTAATTTCCCAAAAGTCATGAAGTATTTAAGTGTCGGGGATGTCTGATTTCACACCTCAGCCCTTGCCCACTAGACTACGTTGTATCATGCAAACTCCATTACAGGTTTTAGGACCAGATAAAAGCAGGTTCAATTCTAATCTCTGCTACTTAACAGTTGTCTACCTTGTTTAAGTCACAGCGTCCTTATCTGTAAAATGGTGACCATAACAACTACATCACAAGGATATGGTAAGGATTGGAGAGTGCATGGAAAATGCTAGATGGAGTGTGCATGCGCCATAAATGGCACCTATTGCTATATCTATGTGTAGAGAAAGAATTCTTCTTAAAGAAAAATAGCTATGATCTAAGTAAATTCCCTTTCATCTTATTATGAACTTTCTTTTAATTCCATCCTATTTGTGCTATATCAATAAATGCTAAGTATAATTTTTCAAAAAGTTTTGAGACGTTAATATCCTCTGCAAGATTTAAGGAAATTTGAAGATTTCATTCAAGTAGAAATCATTTCAAGGTAAAGGGTGTTGGTTCTGATTTTTTTGCCATTTCTATAGTGATGAATGTCAAAATAAGAAAATCTGAAAGTGAGAAGGCATGTTGACGCTATGGAGAGAGCTTTGGACTTGGAGTCAGAAGACCTGTGTGAACTCCCAACTCTGACGCTCACCAGCCATGCCAATGCGGGCAAGTCAATCAACAGTCCCAGCACTCCTTTGCACGTGAAGATGTGCAAAGTCTAAGGATGCTGAAAAAGGAGGAAGGATTTACAATGTTTATAAAATCAAAGCCACTGTACTGGAGTAGGTGCCTACATGGTCACACACACAGACCTCTGACACCACTGGGATCCACAGACATGCAATGGCAGGGATGACATACTGTCACGCTGACTATCACCCATTTTGCTAGAGTCCACGCTATAAACATTTACAGTTTGATAACCTGCATTAAAAAAAAAAACCAAACTACTTTGAAGTCCCTGCCTCCCCATTGCCATTTGTCTACATTTCTAAAAAGTCAGGCAATTTTTGAGAAATAACATCTCTACCATTCGATGGATTTTTTATAGTTTTATGGCTTTGTAACTTCTTGTTACATTTTTCCCTGTAATGATGCCATGTAAAATTTAAAAATACTATAACATACAATGAAATTAGACAATGGTTATGTCTGTACATAAATTACAGACTCGATTATCACTTCTTTTAAATGAAATACTTGATAGAAAACAAATTAACTTAACTTAGAATGGCAGGGATACACCAGACACATGCCCCTCTGTATTGTAAGATTGGACTCATCATAACCACATTATTATAAACAAATATACTGTCCTCTGCTGCCTGATACCCACACTAGACCCTAACATCAAGTCATGACATACAAGCTAATAAAGAACAGCATCAAACCACATAACACACACTTGGTGGGTACACTTGTCCCCTTACTTGTGACATCACTAGCTGTCTTGCTGCAGTTGGCAGAGTGTGGCAGAAGACCTCCCACTGACCCCAGTTCACACACTAAAGAACCAGTGTCACAGAGACACTACTAACGAGTTAGCAGAAAGGCCATCTAAATCCTTTCCCTTTGAGAAACCAGAATCTTGGAATGACTGCTACCAACCTTATGTATTCTTCACTCTGCAAAGACGTTAGCACAATCAGGAAAGCCCTGAGGCCTGCAGCTGCCATGAACAACAATCATGCTAGAAGCATACTTACGCTTCCGACCTTCGACAACACACGCACTGTCTAAGCAGACTGGAATAAACCCTCATCCAGGACGTGTGTAAACCCATCGAACTGTCTAAAGCACCGGCCCTCATCTTTCTACCACCAGCTTTACAGGTAGTCGACCAAAGAAACCACAAAATGCGATACCGTGAAGCAGGAGCAGCACACATTTCCAAAGGTCTGTTTTAGGGTCTTGAAAGAGAATTCAAAAATCAGCTAAAAAATATGTTTAACAAAAACTTGCTTCTTACAATAGATTCCTTTTAGAATGATTTTGAGTAATCTTACCACAACTTTTCTCAGCAAACCTGAGACTGAATTCAGACTTACTGATTGTTCATTTAGATCCTGGGAGTCTTCCATGTGGTTTTCTCACTTCTCCTGCCACTCCGAAGCAGAAGCAGCTTCCTTCAATCAAAAATGGACTATCTAAAACAAAAAGATGGAAACACAGGGGGAAAGTGAAAAAGTTATCTTTTTTACTTATTTGTAAAATTATCAAAACACACTATGGTTTATGTGATAGTCGGTAATTTGTAGAAGCATGATTTTTAAACAACAAAATTCATTAGTGTTGTCCCCATAGGTGATAGAAATAAAGATCTGGAAAATCATATCCCAGTAAAACTGGGATAGGTGAACAGCTACTCAGGAATCCTGCAGATAAACGAAAACCTCTGAGGACCCTCCTGGAGGCACGGTCTGTAACGAACACTTAGTACTCTGTTTTGCTGAGAGAGCTCATCATTAAGCAATTGACAGATTAAAAATTAAGAGTCTGCATTAACCATTCACTTTCTTAAGAACACACAACTAAGAAAATACAATGTGTATGTTAATATGCCAGCTTCCTATTACAGGAAAATGTGAATTATCAGATGATCATTATTCAGTTCTAGAGAATACAATGTTATAAAATACATGTCCAGTTTTAAAAAGAGAATGAAAATAAGACTATCAGGATAAAGAAGGCATTACAAATATACATGGGAAGGACAATGGTCAATAAACTACAGTGAGACAAGCAGTTACCCACTCAAAGAAAGTTAATCTTTACTCCATGCCATACAGTAAAAATTCTTCCAGGCAAACCGAAGTTTAAAAAACTCTAAGAAAAACAGGCATACCTTTTTTTAAATTCCCAAATAAAGAAGGATTTTATAATAGAAGCAATGGTATATAATACAAAAAAGCCAAACACCCCCTTGAATACGCACATACACACACACACTAAACAAAATTAAAAGAAACACCAAAATATAAAATAAATATCTGCACAAATATCAAACACAATGGGCTAATGTCCTTCACATATAAAGAGCTCTTACAATCCAAACAGAAAGGCACACACACTCCTACAGAAAAATGGTCCATCACCACAAAACAACATCCAAACTCACTAATAAATGAAAGGCAACTTAAAACAGCAAAGATACATTTCTAGCCCTTCAAATTCTAATTCAAAAAATAAAATTAAAAGAATACGAGAGGTTAAAAAATACTTATCTAAAAGAAAGTGTTCATCATAGGCATAAATATAGATATAAATTACTAAACTTACATTTCAAGGAATATTTAGTGACATCAAAAATTTCCAAAAATACAATTTAAGTGAAAAACAAGTATTCCAATCTGCAGAAACAATATGGTCCCAAATCAGTTTATTGAACATTCAGCATACGCAGGGTTTTGCTCAATTTTACAAATATCCATTCATATATTCCCTACTACAACCGGGTAGATGTGGTTTTAATTTCTTTTCTTGTCTACTCTGCAATATTTTCTACAATAAACCTGTTACTTTCCTTATTAGAATACAAGACATTTTAAAAATGACACAGAAATTTAAAATGTGAATTGTAAATTGTTTTATGCATACACAAACACAGAGACACAGATTAAAGGGTTTTTTTTCTCAAGCTTAAGAGTTAAAAGTCATAAAATGGTAATGGTAACTTAGATATATGTAATGTGACAGTCCCAGTAAGATACTGATTAAAAATACTCCAAAACCAGAGAAATGTCATTTTAAAGAAAAGCATAATTTAAAGCTCCTATGAAATGGGGAGGGGGGGGGTGAATACTAAGTCCACTGAAAGGTACTGCAGTATACACTTGAATTCAGGAAGATAAGTAGGCAGGGTGTTCTAGACTTAAAGATGTCACTTTTTGTGTTAGGGGGTGGGCCTGAGAAATAGTGACCAGAAAAAGGCCAACTGTGTCTCCTGGCTCACATCTCCATCTTTCTTCTCCCACCCTCCCCCATCTCCTTCTGGACTGGCTCCTCCCACCAAATCTGGGTCTCCCACTCTGGTTCTATTTCTTGCTGATGTCTTGCTTGCTCCTCCTAGGCTAGCAGACCTCCCGATCCTTGGTCCTGTCCACTGCTCCCTCCCCCCGTGCCCAGGAGTACTCCGGCTCAGGCTTGCCTTGGGTGTGGTGCACACCCAAGTGAGTGCTGGACACTAGTTCAACTGATGTTGACCTGCCCACCTCACGAGCCCTTCCTCCATCCTCCAGGATGGAATTGTGGCCGATCATCTCCTTTAGAGCCATTTTCTCCTCACCACCTGGATAACACATCAGCTAAGTGCTCTCCTGAAGGGGAGAATCTGATGTCCCTTTCCACTCTAACAGATAAATGCGTAAGATGAATGGTAGAAACATTGTACCAGATTACAAAGGGAAGGGACAATAGATTCAACTAAATAAAAACAAAACAAGAACTGCATTTCTGAACAGAGAAAAACAGCCAAAAAGTAAAAGGACACAACAGATAATGGAAAATATCTTCAGTAAATATTATAAATGTGACATTGAGAACAAATTGACAAGGAAAAGTTTAAGAGCCTGTTAAGTGATTAAGCAAGGATACGAAAACACAAATCATATAGGAAAATGTAAACAAACAAATATATGGAAAAGCGTTCACTCTCATAGTTGCCAAAATATGTCCATTTAAGCAACAAGTATACATTTTGGATTACTGTACACATATTCAATAATCAAACCATTTTAAATATTGACAATACCCATTATCAGAAAGTATACAGTGAAACGGTGTCTTCATTCAATTGCTGTGATAATGTCAAGTTTTCTAATACTTTTAGAAAAGAATCTCTCACCACATTTTAAAAGCTATAAATACGTTAAACTTTTACCCAATATTCACTTTCCCAAGGAGTAACCTTCCTTCCAAAAGAATGACAAGGTATTCACTACAGTGTCATTCATGATAATCAAAACTAGAAACAGCCTCATCTTTGTAGAAGAGTGAGTAAACAAATTATGGTCAATCAATTTAACATAATGTAATTTAATGATCAAAAGAGTAGTTATAACAATGACATGGAAAAGCAAAAATTATTGATTGTGTATTAAGTGAAAAAATCAGAACACAAAATTTTAGCCCTGCTAATGCATGTGCAACTAAGCAGGCATTTGGATACTGATGAAGAGGAAACACTGAAAAATAAAAATAATTTGGGGCTGCCGGTGGCATAGTGGTTGAGTTCACATGCTCCGCTTTAGTGACCCGGGCTTCACAGGTTTGGATGCTGGGCACGGACAGATGCACCGCTTATCAAGCCATGCTGCGGCGGCGTACCACACACAAAGAAGAGGAAGATGGGGACAGATGTTAGCCCAGGGCCAGTCTTCCTCAGCAAAAAAAAAACAAAAAAGAGGAGGATTGACAACAGATGTTAGCTCAGGCTAATCTTCCTCACCAAAATAAATAAATAAATAATTGGAGAAAGAGTTATATTTTTGGTTTCACATACTTGGATTATTGCTGATTTTACTGTCTGTGCAATAAATAAAATTTTATTTTTTTCCACTATAATACAGAATCACAGAGTAAGTAAAACCAAATGAGGCTAAAATGGTTTTACAAGATCGGTTGAAACTATAGCAGTGAAGATGAATTTTCTAAGTAGACTTTTTCTCCAAGTGGCCTCTGTGGCTTCTTCTACATGGATTACATTTCGAAGCCAGAGTAATGTCTCCAAGGGCAGACACCCTTTCTCTTATTTACTAGCGTTCCCTACAGCACCTAGCTCGGTGCCTGGCAAGCATCAGGGGTTTAATAGACATCAACTGAATGAAGCCCACAAACAATGGTGGGTGAAATCACACATAATGTATCTGATGATGTGAACAAAAAATGTAAACAGCCAGATAATTTAACTTTTGAAAATTCTGTCTCAAATATGTTGCTATTGTAATAAAAATTCTGTTTTGTCCTACATTTTTCAGGTACACCATTGACTTCGTTTTAAATTTCACTTTGTATAAGGACAGTAAGAATAGAAACTTAGGGGGACATATTATTTGCTAAACTAGAGTATTTGTAACTTTTCAGAAAATTCGATATTGAGAGTTAGTCTACCAGCTATCTTCCTGCTTGCCTGACCTAACGATAACATACACTTATAATAAAATGATTATTGATACCAATGTAACCTATTGTTTACTTATAATATAGTATGTTGTTTTAGTTTCTGGGGCTGCTGTAAAAAAGCACCACAAACTGGGTGGCTTAGAAAAACACAAATTTATTCTCTCACGGTTCTGATGGCAAGAAGTCCTATATCAAGGTGTTGGCAGGTCCAGGCTCCCCCTGGAGGATCTAGAAAAGAATCCTTTGTCTCTTCCTAGTTTCCGGTGTTTGCTGACAATCCTTGGCATCCCTTGGCTTGTAGGTGCATCACGGCAGTCTCTGCCTCCTCATCACAAGTGTTCTCCCTGCTGATCTCTTCACGTGGTCACTTTCTGTGTGTTTATCTCTGTGTCCAAACTTCCCTATTCTTATAAGCACACGAGTCACTGGATTGGGACCCACCCTAATCCAGTGAAACCTCATCTTAACTTGATTACATCTGCAAAGACCCTATTTCCAAATAAGGTCACATTCACAGACGAGGGGGTTAGAACTTGAACATATCTTTTAGGGGACACTATTCAACCCACAACACATGAATAGTTATCAAAGTGAAATGATTATTAAGATGCGACCAAGGTTTAAATGTAATATTTCCAGAAAGAATACATAAGAATTAAACTAAGGATATTGATCATTAGGAAAGAAGTGATCATTTTCTAGAAGGACCACCATCTCAGGGCACTGGTGGTAACTCAAGTGAAATTAAAAATTAAGACTTCAGGAAAGATGTTGGAGCATAAGAGAATTAAGCAAAAACCGGCCTTTTTTGGTTAATCATGAAAAAAGTCCAGAATCTATTTAATGTTCCAGTTGGGGAGCTATTTGCATCAATGTTCCATGTTACAACATAATACTTTGCTTTATATTTCCTTAAAATTGAGATTAATTGTTGCTTAGTTTCACTTTTTTACGGTAACATGAATTTCTTTCTTTGCCAAACACACTAAGGTACTAAAATATTATGAGCCCAGTGATTTTATATTATTGAATGAAGTAAAACTACCTAGGCTAATTGCAGACACCGTATTATTTTACATCATAATTTCGCAATGGTTGTTATGCTAAATCCTTTAACATTCAGTTTTCACAAATATATGAGAAAAAGACAAGAACACTCTTCAAATCAAGTAAGAGAAGTATTACCTCATAATAAAGATATAAAATTAAGGAATAATAGTAACCTCATGCTGTTTTATGAGGCAATAATCCAGTTCCCAGCTCTATTTCAAGGCCATTCCCTCAGAAAAGGTGAATTTAAAACAAGAATAATAGCAACCCCACCCATTCTGTGTTAGATTATTTCTTCGGCAGTTAGGGTTTCAACATACAGAAAATTGATCGTATCCTTTTCTTTAACTCTGCTCTAGAAGTGAGCTATAAACTCTTGTGTCTTAGAAAATTAGAATTAAAAAAAATCAACAATTCTTCTAATTTAAATATGCAATGAGTTTCATACATCAAGTTTTAAAACAAATCTCAGAAATAGAAGGAGGTACTGAGGCCTGGTCCAGGTGGTGGAGACGGCAAAGGACCCTGTGCCTTAAAGAAAGAGAAGCTGTTGAAGGAAGTCTGAGGAGTCTGAAGAGTTGGTGATGCAGCCCCAGTCCTCCGTCTTCCTAATCAAACCTTCAATAACAATTAGATTGTCCAGGCAAGCTCTACTCTGGCCAAAAACATGAAAGTGAAGGGGCTCTCTGTGCCAGGGCTGGCAGGGGACGAGGACAGAGGCGGTACCTCTGGATCATGTCCACCACTTGTACAGGCTTCCACTAGTCTTTAAAGCCAGACGTCTGGACTCTGCCCACTCCGCTCCACGTTCAATAAAGTACCAAGTCCTATCAATACCTCACAGAGCTCTCTCAGCTCTCTCCACGCTCCTCTCCTCGCTGCCACTACAGTAGCTTAAGCCATCACCGTCCCTTGCCTGGCCTGGAGTAATAGCCTCCTGAGGGTTTAAAACGGTTTAAAATAAAAATCTGATTGTATCTCTTAAAACAACTCAAAGCTTTACCCTATCCTTGGGATAAACCAGAAATTCTTTAATGCATCCTACTTGAAGCTGTGTGGTGCCGAAATGTCCCAGGAAGGGGAACCAGTAGTCAGGTGCTTTTGCTCCCAGGGGCCACTGTCTGTCGCAAGTGGGAGTCCTGAGGGAGAGCTCCATCTCCCTTCTCCCCCAGTCCGTGTCCCACTCTCTCGCCATTCCCTTGTCCCGTCACTACCACCAGAATACCCCGCAGCCAAAGGCCGGGAGCAGCATCAGGAGTCGCCGGGAGGGTGCGTGCACAGCGGAGGCCATGCTTGCCTCCTGCTGCAGCGCAAAGAACAAAGGAGAGCAAGAGAGACGACCTTCCCCCGCCCCTGTTCGAAAGGTCCAGTGTACACATAGGGAAAGATGTAAAGATTACAGGCTGCCCAAACTTGTGTTCCAGGCCCTGTGCAGACCCTCGGCCGGGGAGGGAGGTGCGTGGAGAGTCCTGCCCAGAACCTCTGGCACAGCCCCCTTTTAACCTAAGTGGGGGCTTTGAAGAATCTATGTATACATGCAGAATTTCCTGGGCCAAGGGAGGTGTCCTTCCAGTATACTCTATCATCCAGACAGTTAACCTACTGTTTGACTTTCAGAATTTCAAACTGCAAGTATATTTTCAGAAACATACTGTGTACAAAATTAAGGTTTGCTTGCATGGGGGTAAATTACACACGTGTAAGATACATCTTACACTGATCCACAGTCAGTTTATAACCTGTTCGATTCCCCAATCTTTTCCAGTAACACCAAATCACTGCTAGTGAATGACTCATCACAATTCCTTCCTATTGCTGAGGACACGGGCCTGGGAAAGTATCAGGTTCGTCCTCCTTTGGTGGCAAAATGTCTAGGATGTAAAAGTTGGGAGTTCTTTACAGCCATGTGGAAAAAGCTGGTCTGCTAGGGAGAGAGAGAAGGGAGCCGACCCAGAAAGAGCAGCAGAACTGAGGATGCAGGAAGTCCTGGCCGAACCTAAGGAGCTGGATCTTGTCACTCCTGAACTCGACTCTTTCTATGCCCTTCCTGCTGCTTGGTTGTTCAAGTCTTCCTTGGATTCATGAGATATCCTCACAGCCTTCAATTAACTTCTCTCCTTTATTAAGCATATTGCCTAACATAAAACTGCAATTGTAAAGGAAAGCTAACAACTTACTTCCTCATCACATTATTGTGGAATTCTAGCTGGGATCAACTGTCAAGATGTGCAATGCTTTTGTGACCTGTGCACCAAGTTGCCCACACTGCCCTCCAAATTTCATTAATGGGTCTGTGAAGCTGGGTCAGGCACTGGTTGGTTCCATTTGCTCAGGCACCATGCCAGAGAGGGAAGCCAACAGCCCAACCTAGCTCCAATTCTGTGACCTACCGTTCAGAGGTGGAGATGGGCCTTCTTTGAGTGCGCATGTGACTCTCTTCCCTGCTTGTCCCAAAGGAAACAGCAAAGGTGTCCAGGAAACAGATCTGGGCCAACAGTAGTGAGCACGTTGCCTGACGTCAATCTCCTTAAATGGAGCCAAGCTACAAACTAGACGCTGGGCTATTGTTGAACTGTTTATTAAGATAGAGCATGGACTTCGCAAAATGGTCCATTTAACACAAAATGCTTAATAATAATGGGGTTAATTTCTCATGCTAAAACATTGTAAACATCTCAATTTCATGATAATCATTTGGGTCACTGGTGATAAATTCATTTGATGGCAGTAATCTTCCTGGAATTATCATTATGATCACTTGATTTTTGACAAATGGGGCCAGCCAAGGTTTTCTATTTTGTTTGTGTCTGCTAATTGTTGACGGTTGGTTAGTTATCCTGGGAAACACAGTCATAGTCATAACCAGACCATCCCAGAGAAACATCTGAAAGAATTCTGAGCTTGAGCAACTTCGGTTACTCCCACAGATACGCAGGCTGACTCTGCAGACCAGCTTCCCTTCTCACATGCTGCCCTGTTGCTCCTGCCAACCTATACATCCCAGTTACTCTGCTGAGCCTTGGTCCACACTGTAATGGTCCATCCAGCTGGCTCTCCTGTAGCCTGGCAGAAGACAACAATTTGAGCCCTTTCTTATAACCAGTCTGCTTTTTTCTCAGCCATAAACCTCTCTTCCATACCTAGGAACCTTTTTTGATGAAGAATATAAATTACTTAACACACATCTGATGACTTTACGCCCCTCTTGAGGAAAATCTGTTGAACTTCGAATGAATTTAAGAATAGATTTCCTAAGTTTAGTATTCAACTCTTGAAACCCTAGAGGTCTAAAAGATAGTTTTTCTAGAGGGAATATAAATTTAGTAATTCCGAGTAAAGACTTTTGGAATCAAACAGGTCTTTATGTGAGTCCTTGTTTTACCCCTGGATAACTGTATGACCTGGGAATAGTTAATTAATACGTCTAAATAATATTCTCTTCATCCATAAAATAGGGATGATAATAATACCTGTATTATATTTTCTTAGTATTAAATGAAATCACATATTTCCAAGACATAAGTCATTTGACTACTACTGAGAGAGTGAAAGAAAATCTCTGCTTTTATATTTTGCTCTTTATATACTGAATTAAAACATTTTAACATTTTTCACTGTACAGTGGAGTAGTGTCTATGTAAATTCTTGTGAAAATGTAATGATTTTTAACTCTGCTCAACTAAGAATATTATAGTAATCAGTGATTTCCAGGAGCTGCATTAACTTTCTATATTTAGGCAATAGCCAGAAGTCACCAGTCTTTTACCAATTCTCTGAACTCACGTAAGTTTATACAAACGAACAATATCTTGATGAAATCATTCACAGTCATCCTTTTTGGTTTGCCATTCTACAAAACATCAACGTTGTGTGGTTTCTTTCATGTTGAGAGACTGATACTGCCAATGACAGAATTATACATGGGTACGTAAAAGGGAAGGGAACATGTTTTTGGAAAAGAAAGCAAGAGAGAGAAATGGGCACTCAGTGTTAATGGGATGCTAAGAAGTTTTGAATTGGGAAAAGTAGGAATAAAGTGCTAAATAATAAGAAATAAATACAGTTGGTTATTACTATATTTTGATAGCCTTAAAATGCAAATAAAGGATGGCATCTGAGATATAATTGCAACAACACATCTAGGTCAGATTTCTGGAAAACAAGATGAACAGTAACTGGAGTTAAGGGGCAACTTGAAGGCTGTTGCAATGAAGTTGGTAAGAAATCAAGAGAAGCTGGACTGATGTGGTGGCTGAAAGAAGCCTGGAGAACAGGTGGATAGGAGGGGTGATGTGAAAGACACAGCAATAGGACATGGAAAATATACGCATATAACTGATAAGGTAAACATGACTTTCAGGTGTCACACCTTAATTCTTGAGAAATGGTGATATGGAAAAATTGAGAGGAAAAGAAACGTTTGTATTTGTGTGTTATTGCTTTTATGGTCATTGTCCTCATGTATGGGCAGGAAACAAAAGCCAGAGGCAATGCATAAAGGAGGGAGTCTGAGAAGCTTGTCCCTTGTATTGAAGGAGGGCTAGAAACACTCAGCCCACCAGCAGACTCAGCAAGGAAGTTTGTCATATGATGGAGCCTCTGGGAAGAGAATAAAAGAAAATACTTGAGATAAATCAAAACCTCAGCCTTGCACAAATGTAAATTCTAAACTGTTACTGCATCTGTGGCATGGAAACCTCAAGCCAAAAAATTAAAATCAAGACTGATCTAGGGGCTTGAAATCCCTAGACTCCAGCGGAAGCAAATACAAAATTGTTCCATAGGGCACTGAAGATTGTGAGAGAGAAATTCATCAAAAACGATAAGCTACGTAAGGAAACAAAACACTGTAGAGACAGCAGAGGTAACAACAGAACCGGAATCCAAAATCGAGATTATAAGACAATCTGAAAAATACCATATAATAAGTATACTTAAAACAATTAAAGAGACTGAAGGAATAGAAACAAAACTGAATGAACCACACACTATTAAAAATAAATGCACAACTTTGGAAAAGAATCATAAAATGTTTTTTAAAAGTATATGCACTGAGGGGCCGGCCCAGTGGCATGGTGGTTAAGGTCATGTGCTCCACTTCGGCAGTCTGGGGTTCAGCAGAAAAAAAAAAGCAAACATTTGGAATTAAAGTATGTACCTCTTTGAAATATATATATGCACTGAAATTTCAAAAAAGAAATGAATTAATTAAACATCAAATTAGATTCTGCTAAAGAAACAATTTGTGAGATAGAAGATAAAACTCAGGAAATATCCGTCCATGAAATGAATGATAAAAACACCACCACCACCATAAATATATCTTTTCCCCTCAAATTTTCCATATTACCAGTATCTCAGGAACCAAGGCATGACACCTGAAAGTCATATTTTTTATTTTGGGGGTTTCCAATACATAACAAAGTAAACATGAGAGAGATAAAATATAGCAGTAAATTTGATTTACCTAAAGCAAGTTACTTGCTTGAACTGTACCTATAGTGAGTACTAGGTAAGGATTTATTAAGTACAGTCATGCTCCACATAACACCGTTTTAGTCCATGACAGACTGCATACAGGATGACGGTCCCATAAGATCAGTCCCATAGAGCCTAGGTGTGTAGTAGGCTGTCCCATCTAGCTTTGTGGAAGGACACTCTATGATGTTCTCACAATGATGAAATCACCTAACAACGCATTTCTCAAGAGATGTCCCTGTTGTTAAGCCCCACATGACTGTACGATGCTATCTGCCTTCCTAAAACCTGGGACACCTTTGGAGAATTGTATTCGTCCAGATTTTTAATTGAGGCATCTAGGAAAGTTTGAATACCTTCTTTCCTCTCAATAAATTTCCCTGTAGCATCAGAGTATACAAGCATCCCAGTGACTTTGTAACTGCATTCTAAGCAGGAATCACATTAACAACAAAACTGCCATTGCAGCTTCTAAAAATCCAAAGAACTTTCTAAAGGCTAAAGTTGCAAGAATTCAAAAAATAATGTCTCAAATAAATTTGGTGTTGTGGTTCAGCTCCATGTTGTGCTTCCTTGCTGTATGTTTTGACCTTAGGGCAAACTCAGAAAGAGAGAGACAGAGAAAGAATATGAATAGAATCCATAGAGTCTTATTTCTTTGTCTTGGGATCATGAGGAGTATAGAAATAACTGGGGTTTATTTACAGACTGATATGAGTCTGTAGATATAATACGTGAAGCTTGTCAGCTCCAGTGAATAGAACTACCTCTGTCTCCTCTTTCCTTCTTTCAATTCTTCCTTATATATTAGTTTTAAAATCTACCTTTCAGAACTTCCTCTCTGGTCTGCCCACCAGAGCCACAAAGCATAAACTGAATCCTGCTTTCATATGTGGCAGGCTGTTAGATATTAAGAGAGTGCTATCATTTATGTCACCCTAACCCTTTTTTTCCTCAATTTAAGTACCCCTAGTTAATAAGACCATATCTTTAATAAAAAAGTCTTTGTTTCCCAACAGGGATTATGGGGGAATTCAGTCAGCCACAAAAGCATAATTGCCTAGAAAATGCATTAAATGGAAGGTAGATATGAACTAGGTCATAGTGCATCATTATTTTTAAATCAATCAATTGTAAATTGACATTAAATTAATATAGACCAGCATTAATGTATACCAAATATCACATTCATACCCAGACAAAAATGTAAAACAAACCCAATTAGCTGAAATGGAAATTAATGACAACCAATTTCAAAGCAGTAAGAATGCTCCTTTGAGAAAGACCCTAGGGTTTTGTTTGTTTAAGACTGAATTATTCTTTAGGGGAAAAAAAACGAATGTTCAAGCTACAGGAAGGATTGGTTTGCCAAGGACGTGGATGCGCCTGGCCTCGTGTGTAGAATCTACGGGTTTGGCTTCCCGGGCTCCAAGGCTCTGGGGCCTGAAGCGCCTCCTGGGAAAGAACTCTTCCAAGGGAAGAGCTGGAGAGCCATAAAGCCAGAGCCAAGTCGGAGTCCTAAATCTCAGGGCTGCAAGAAAAGAACAAGAAAACAAACAAACCGTCAAAAATTTGTTCACTAAACTCTGCAGGAGAGGTTGAGGGCAGATGTCATCCCTATATTCTTTGGATTCTCTGTTATAGGGTGCTGTGATGGGGAAGGTGCTAGACGCTTCCCTCATTTGAAGTTACTTGTGGCACCAGCTGTTCAATCAAGAAGTGAGTTCTGACCAAGGGAAACACTATTTGCTTTAACTATGACTCTTAAAGCTTGGAGGAAAAATGAAGAGGGTGAAGAAAGTTTAATACTGGCTAAACTAGTAAGAAAAAGATTACTGTAAATAAGAATTACAAATGTGAGGCTGGAAACTCAGAGAAGCAGAATAATTTGCTCCCTCTTGATTAAACTACCTAGTTTACTAACGTTAAGACACCCAGTTGTAGAGATGTGGACTCTAGTCCTTTCCATACTCTAGATGAGGGCTGTGGCTCCTCCTGGTCACCACCTACACTCCGGGCCTATCTAGGGCTTTAGGCAAGTTCTTGTTCGAGCCCCTGAACAAACCACATTAGCTCCTGAAGAAGCTTCGGGTGCTCCTTACACACTGCTGTGGCCCATACCTGGACAGTCCAACTCTGTTTCTAATGCCTTCACTTTTTCATGGTCATGAAAAAAATACAGTGAGTTTCTTTAAAGAAAATATCTAAAATATATAAATTCACAATATTATTTACAGCCCCTACATCAAGACTACATCTTACAAAAACATTGATTCCTTTATAATATATTAATAACTGAATGAATAAGTAAATAAGTAGACACTCCTATGGCACATGTCAGGAAACAGATAACTTTAATTTCATGAAGTTTCAGATTGAACCAGACAAACAGAATCATAGATTTCCATGCCTGCCATGACTCAACGTACGGCTTTGGGAAAACCTTGTAATTTCTCCATACTTCAGTTTCTCACCCTATAAAAGGAGTATATTACTTGAAATTTAATTCCCTCACAGCAGTGAGAGTTTTGATTCAACATTTATAAAATGCTTTTTAGCTTCCCTGATTAACAGGCAAAATACTGTGGTAGCTGTATAATAATACACTTTCCAAAAAGTATAAAGGTAACTGGTCAAATCTGATGTAAAATAATACTTTACTTGAGAAATAAATATCAGTCATATTTATTACTTCTTCATTCCATTTTCTAAGTAATAAAAATTACTTCTAACAGAAAAAGTTTCAAATTAATATTCAAACCAGCTGAAGTGTTATCATCGCAGGCTTACCTCCACTGTGGGGAGGGGAGCTGTTGTGTTTTTCCAGGCTGCCCCACATGTTTATATGGTACAGGCAGGAATGTTGGGCACGGTTTTGAAGGCCTCTAGAGTATTCATTGGTTTCTGGCATTCTAACGCACTCCACTCTTATAACCATAAAAGTACTCTTGAGTGCTTCTGGAAATATATAACAAATCCTTAATCAATTTAAGAGTGTTTTAACTGCATACGTGAAATTTCTTGGGAGGAATATGTTAGCCGTTCTACACACACACAGTACTTAAGTTAGCAAGAGAGTTCCTTCTCAAGGGCACAAAGCAGTTTCCCCATAGTAATATAATTTTCAGTTTTATGTGCATAAGTCCTATTGAATCTCCTAGAATAACAGGAAATTCTACAGGAAAAAAACCCCACAAAAATTGATAGCCATATTTATCCAATGCTGGAGGAATAAGTGAGCTATTTTGAGTTGAATTATGCTTTTATGGCACTAGATAACCATTAAAGGTTAACCAGAATCTGAATTAACCAGAAACTACAAGTACTAGATATTCTGGAGACAGAATTTTCTATATATAAGAGTCTAACAATAAATCCAACTGATTAATATACTTCATTTTAAACTTTATGTATCACATTACTTTAGCCAGGACTTGAGCAGCAATTTTCTGTATTTTGATGCATTAATTTTAATTTTCTTATTATGTACCTTATAACATTTCACAGATTTACAAATTAGTACATTGATAAGATACAGTTGATATTTTGAAATATAGTAATATTTACCAACATACATTCAGAATGGAGTAATCTCATTTATAATAATACAATGTCCACACCTTTCATCTATATGTTAAAAAGCTATAGTAATATATATATATACATAACGTGCTTACAACTGTGCCTGGAACATAGTTGGCTCTTAATAGAAGAATAACATATAACTCCCCATAAATTCTCACCAGCAACATCAGAGCTGTTTCTCCTAATAATTTTGACAAATATTACATGGTGCTAAGTGAAAAAAAAAGTCATGAATATGATATGTACTGATTTTCTTCTTCCTACCTAACAATTAGCTTAAGAACTATGAATATATATAATAATCGTTCATGTAACTGAGTAGTAACAATTCCTAAGTGATGGATTAACTATGTATATCACAGATTTTATACACGGTCAGCTGAATTATGTGCTCGTACCAGTGAACTATTCCAACTATTCCAACTGATGTACGAGTCTCAAGGAATTGACTACCATAATTGACTACCTTATGAACCAGAGCACAAATACACGTTCAATTAAGCACAAAATTTTGCCCTTGGCTTTTACGAGATAGACGCAAGTATCATCATAGGGATGCAAGGTGTCATAACCTTTTGAAAAGTATTTTGGCACCACCTATGCAGTATGCATATAACTCTTTAACCTATTAATCTTACATCTAGAGGTGTATCTACAGGAATTTTTGGCAGATGTACAAAAAGATATATAAAAATCATCACTGCAACACTCCTTGTAATAGTAAAAACCTGGGAGCAACCTAAATATGTACCAAGAAGAGAACAGATGAATTATAAAACACATGCATACATTCAATAGACGGTAGTGCCATCAAGCCTCTTCAGACTCCTAGAACCTGCGGACTGATCAGAACCCTGCGCTCAGACACTGCTCTGCTGCTACATGGTCACAGGGTTTTCACAGCCAATTTTTTCAGAAATGAGTGGCCAGGTCCTTCTTCCTAGTCTGTCTCATTCTGGAAGCTCGGCTGAAACCTGTCCACCATGGGTGACCCTGCTGGTATTTGAAATCCTAGTGGCATAGCTTTCAGCATCACAGCAACTCGCAGCCACCACAGTGTGACAACCGACAGACGGGTGGTGTGGCTCCCTGACCCGGACACGAACCTGGGCCACAGTGAGAGACTGCCGAATCTTACCCACTAGACACCAGGACTGCTCAACAGAAGTACCCAAAGCTGTATGTACTGATGTGGAAAAGTATGCAAGGTACAGCAGATCAAAAGCAAGTATTAAGACAACTGATGATCTATTTTGGACTAAAAATGTAAAATTAAAATAAATGACATGCTCATGTAGTTCTTAAATTTACACGTGTATAGGAAAAATAAAAGGTCTGGAAGGAAACGCTCTGATGTACAACAATTTACCCTGATTTGTAGAATATGGAGGAGATGAATAAAGTGAGGACATCCACTTTTTGCTTTAAATACATCTGATATTTTTACTTTTTAATAAAGCATAACATACACACAGTAAAATGTGCCAATAAAAAATAAACAGCTGGGGACTGGCCCAGAGGCGTAGCAGTTAAGTTCACACGCTCCACTTCGGCAGCCCGGGGTTCGCAGGTTTGGATCCCAAGTGCAGACCGATACACCGCTTATCAAGCCACGCTGTGGTGGCATCACATATAAAGTAGAGGAAGATGGGCATGGATGTCAGCCCAGGGCCAATATTACTCAGCAAAAAGAGGAGGATGGGCAACAGACCTTGGCTCAGGGCTGGTCTTCCTCACAAAATAAAATAAAATAAAATAACCAGCTGATGAATTTTTATTAAACACCCCTATGTCACCAGCAATCAAATCAAGATAAAGGACACTATCAGCCTTCCAGAAACCTCTCTTCTTCCCTCTTCCAGTCACTCTCCTCAAAGGTAACCCCATCACACCTGTTTTAGGATGTTACACAACATCTGGATTACTTTTGTTTAAAACAAATGATTGATTTAAAACAAATCATTGCTTCTGCAGCACGAGCGTCCCTTTTTTGAGTACTATTAAATACGCTCAGCAGTTTATTCAAATAAATCAGTTCATAATATATACCGAGCATTTTCAGCGTCTTTCCTGTATGAACTCAGTTATTCCTTACAACCACTATATGAGGCAGGTACTATTATTTTTCCCTGTTTATACAGACCAGAACTAGAGTTCACAGCAACTCAGTAAATAATTTCCCCAAGGTGACACGGCTGTGAATGGCAGCAGGGCCCAGATACACACACAGGTGGTCTCTTTCTAGGATCTGCAAATCCTGTCAGACTCGAACAAAGGAAAATAAAGGCAGCAAGAGGTAGGGTTGAGCGCACGAGGGTGTCTCCAGCACGAGGATCTCGTTTTAGCTTCCTTTTGAATAAATCACTTAAAGTCTCTAATCCCATATCCACGTGGGAAATGGAGACCCAGGCTACATTCCTCTCCTGATCTGATTCTCTGATAAATGACGTGACCTACTAAAATACGGAGCAGATATGCTTCATCACGATGCACTGCGATCATGTGCTGGATTCAGAAATGACTCACACAAGGAAATAAAACCACAATTTTTGAAACTATTGGAAACAATCATTTTAATTTAATGTTATTTTTGGACATAGGATGGCTTTTTTTTTTCCCCTAAATAAGCAAGTTGGTGGTTTTGAAGGGTCTTGCTCATCTTTTTGTGGAAAATGCCTAAAAACAAACCACTAGAAACTAAACAAAAAATTTTCCTTCCTCAATTGTGCCTGAAAAAAGACCTAATTTCTCTCACCGAAAGGCCACATAGACTTTTAACAGATACATCTGGGATTTGGGGTCTCCACATTTTGAAACATTGATATAAACAAATACAGAACGTGCTTCCTCTCAGATGAAATCCATAATTCTGAGGGTTAAAAATTCTTCAAAATAACATGAAATTTATCTCAGCAGAAAGTAACCAAAGAGGTCCCAGTTTGTTTCTGGAGAAAACTGGAAATAGGAAGACAAGAAACCTCAACTAGAATCTGTCTTTTTAATTTCAGTTTATTCAAAATATCAGTTCATGCTGGACATTATCTTTTCTTCTGCTAGAAAATCAGTAATACTTTGGTATAAATGAAGCTTTAAATAAGTTAGAATAGAAAATCACCAATAAACTGGCTTCCACAACCGCAAGCGAAAGAGAATCGGTTTCTAAAATGTAAACAGGATTCATTCTTTGTAATTGTCTGGCTTTGGATGTGTGTCCTTGAAGACATGCGTGGAGCAGGGCAGTTAGTGAACTTCCATCAATATGCCCTGGCACTGGGGCTGCAGAGGGGGAAGACACGATCTCTCCCCTCAGTGAGTTCAGAATCTCTCTAGAAGACAGATGCACATATAATTAGCCCAGCACAATGTGCTGTTATATTAATAGCCCAAATAAGGTGCTATGGTATTACAGAAAGGAAGGAATGAATTCTGCCCGAACCTTAGGGAAGGCTTCCCAGAGGAGGTGACATTTGAGCTAAGCCTTGAAAGATAAGTAGATATTTTGTCCAGGTAGGCAGTAAAGAGTAAGAGGCAAGGAGGTTAAGGGAGTTGGGAGGGGGGGGAGGTGGAGGACAAGGATGGTGAGAACATCCCTGGGAGAGGAACCGAAGTGCCTAAGTGTATTTTATGCCATGAAGCATTCATAAAAATAGGCTAGTCTTACATTAGGAGCCACTGTACAAAGAATCAACCTGAGAAAGTAGATATGCGACCTGAATTCTCTGGAGGGTTCTCTGATTTATGAACCCAAGAAGTGTTCATTTGGAAAAACAGAAACCTCTGGTTTGCTGGCTGTTCTCCAATGACTAAAGGGCTACCAGGCTTCCTGTTCAATGTCAGGCAGAAAGTGCCTGCATGGACTTGAGGTTTCCTATGCCTTCTTCGGACTTCCTGTCAATGCATGGAGCAGAACCCACCTCCAGTGTCTGAAAACTCATGATTTAAGTCCCTGACTTACATCCCCCCTAATTCCCCTGGAATGGCCCCCATCTGTCACTGGGTTGCCCAGCACCTTCATCTCTCTACTAACAAGTAGCTGTGCGGGGCCCTCTTCTTACAAAACAAAAATATTTTGGACACATACAGTATGCTAGATTTGCAGCCACTTTACCCCCTTAAGAGTACATTTCAAAAATTAAAACATAAATCCAAGGAGAGGTAAGAGACAGACTGTACCCCTGCCCTGCCTGCTTGAGGATCAATTAGTAAATGATGTGAAATCCGTCAGTCTGACTGCTTCTGGGTAACATGATTACCTGCCTAACACAATTAAAGTAAAACCACTAAATTAGACAATACATATGTTTGGAATTTCAAGTCTCTTTGCAATAACTAGTGAGATAAAAAAAAATTCTCTATCATTTAGACCCCATATGAATATTAGTCTAATCATGTATTTATAATATTAATTGTTCCATACTTCAAAATAATTTTCACATTCAACCCACAACTCATAGAGGCAAAGTTATCCTCTCTCACTTTATGTTAACATTCTATGTTCCCATTTTGGCTTTTTCAGTAATTTTTGAAACATCTTTTTCATATACCTAAACTAGGCAGAGGTCAGAGGTGGTGCTTACACTACAGTCACATTCCTTACAGCCAACTGCATATCAATTCGTGGATAAAATGCTTATGTCAAAATTAAACCTACAGAATTAGAAGATAAGTGTGGATTTAGTAATCCACCAAAGGAGTTTTTAAATGCACTATTTTGATTTTTACTTTCTGCCGACTGCACCAATGTGATTAAACTCAAGATCTCGAAATTGAGGTACAAACTGAAAGCTAGGACAAACTTTGAAAATTTTGCATTACAAATGAACAAATGATTTAATTAAGTATTTTAATCTTAGGCAGTCGTGGTTATAGGTAACTTGACTCTTTCTGACACTACAGACTAAATAAAGTAAACGTTTCTTATTACCGAATATTTATCTGTGGAAAAGAACAAAAACTGTCATTATTAAAAATGAATCAAAAGTATCTACTGACAAGTAACAGTGAAAATAACAGAAAGTATAGACATATAAGTGATTCAAATAAGTATCTACTTCCTCCATACTTTTCCAGGCATTCTGCTCCCCCACTCATATGTTATTTCCAGAAAAGGAAAATATGCTGAAGATAAGTCACTCTGGGTAAAGCTTATCTGTGAATCTTGTCTATGTCAAGTTTACCTGTCAACACAGGCCAACGAGAGCTGTGTGACTGTGTGTTTAACTTGGGAAGAAGGTATGAAGATTCTCCACACTTGACTGAAAATAGAACCATCCTCTCATGCAGACGCCTGGGAATCTTTTGACTCTATCAGCTGACCTGAGGATCCACTCTGGTTATGGGTTCTCACCTGTGGGTACTTTTGCTTCCAGAGGACATCTGGCAATGTCTGGAGACACTGTCATCCCTCGGGGAAGGGTGCTGCTGGCATCTAGTGGGTAGAGACTAGGGATGCTGCTCAACACCCCAGAATGCACAGGACAGCCACACACGCACCCCAACAGAGACTCATCCAGCCCCAAATGTCAATAACCAGAGGCTGAGAACCTGGTCTAAACATTAAGGGATTCAGGCGGAACATCCATATTAGTATCACATTTTGTATACAGATGCACCTGGCAGCAATTCCAGGTAAGCAGCAAAAACAGGACCTTGATAATGAATGTTTTAACTCCCCCTCCTCCCTCGGCCCTACTCTGCCACATAGTCATTACATCTGAATCCAAGGACCAGGTGATAAATGCTAGAAACAGAGGTGCTTATAACCTCCTGTCGTCACCAGAAAGATAAGAATCATAGCAATATGTCGTCATCTTTTTAAAAGTTTACCATGACTTCATCAAGGCCACTGTCAACTGAAAATTATACAAATTCTTACCATTGGTAACTTCAAGCTGAAGAAAAGCCACCGAGGAAACTTAACTATTGGCTATAAACTAAAGCACCATTATAGAATGTGCTTATAACTGCTTAGGGTAACTGAGAAACCACACAGATCAAAGACTTATAAATTCTAGATTACTGCTGGCGGAAGTATTTGTTAAAAGAAATACTGCACAAGGTAAATGGCCAGAGCTGACGTTTGAGCACCTCTAATATCTTCTCTTAGGGCTCCACATACAGCCTCAGATTTGCCAATATCATCCCAGAGCACCAAATCTGTACTCGGACTACTGGGGACTCAACTTGTGGTCTCCAATCTATGGCCCCAATAAGGACTCTCAGACTTAAAACCTCTGGAACTTTTTGGGTAGTCTAATGAAGGGCACACCATTATAATCATAATAGCTCTTACTCATAGTACTCACGTTGGACACTATTCCAAATACTTTACATTTAGTGACTTGTTGAATTCTCATAAGAACCCTATGAAGTATGTTCTATTACACATGAGAAAACGGAAGCAAAACCAGTTTAAGTAACTGGCTCATCATTACATTGTCGTTAGTGTCAGAGCTGGGGTTTGAACCCAAGCAGCCTAGCTCCATATTCTTTGTACTTAACCACTGTGCTATAAAAAGAATTGGGTCTCGGGGCTGGCTGATTCAAGTTCAGTGTGCTCTGCTTTGGCAGCCCAGGTTTGCGGGTTCGGATCCAGGGCGCGGACCTACTCCACTCATCAGCCGTGCTGTGGAGGCATCCCACATGCAAAATAGGGGAAGACCGGCACAGATGTTAGCTCAGGGTTAATCTTCCTCAAGTAAAAAAAGAGGAAGATTGGCAACAGATGTGACCTCAGGGCGAATCTTCCCCACCAAAAAAAAAAAAAAAAAGAATTGGATCTCTCAGATTTCAAGTGCTATGAAATACACATATCTCCAGAGATTTTCAGGATCCTCGGCTTATCCCCTAGATCACTGACATCCCATTGGCCACATGGGAAATACACTTCTACATTGCCACACACATACATATAAGCTGGGCCTGGAGTCAGAGCTGCAATTCTACTAGATTAACACCAAAAACCCCTGAGGTTGTTCTTAAGGCTGTCCTGCCTTGTAATGGTCACATCTATTTTCACTGTTTCCAATTATATGGCAGAGGATGTCCAGGGCCACCACCACTGCTTTCATCCCAACTACATTTCCTCATTCACTCAACAGGAATTTACTGACCCTACTCACTGGAGATAGAGAGATGACAAACACTGAGTAACTTCAGTAAATTCTCAGTCTAGAGCAGGACTGAAGCTCATGTAATGCATTACACTCCAATGTGGCATGTGCTGTGCTAGAGGTAAAAACTGGGTGCTCTGGGAGCAAAGAGAAAAGAGGGATCCAACTCAGCCTCTGCAGGCAGAGGAACTCACCAGAGGAGGCAGCATTTTGCATCTTGAGTCTTGAAAGAGAAGTACAAAAGGAAGTTTCAGGGGCAGAGGAGACATGTCTTCCAGAAAGAAAGAATCACATGCACAAAGCAATGAAGTGGAAACGCCCAGGGTGTCTTTCAGGACTGTAGTTTTCCATACGGCTGGAGAGGAGATTTGTTGGGAGTGGGTGATGAGAGAGGAGAATGGCAGCCTGAGCAAAGGTCTCAGTCTTGTAGGCCCTGCTAAGAATTCTGGAATTTATCCTATTGGCAACAGGGAATTTTTTAAAGAATTGTAAGTCAAGAGGGACCTGATAAAATCTGTACAAATGTGGCTGAACATCCTAGGGATGGGGAGGGAAGTCTTCGAGACAGATCCAGCATAGTCCAGAATGGTTCCCCAGGAGAGGCAGTCAAGACACCACAACTATACTTTTTACGACAAAGACAATATGACCAAGTGTGTATAAGACAAGTGTCCACCTAAAGACACTAACATGATAATCCAAAGATTAAACTTGTGATCATGGTTACCATGGTTAACTTACTCTGCTAACCACTCCTAATGAATCGTTTATGGGGAGAAAAAGCAAAACTTATTATAATAGACTAAAAATCTCAAAGTCTTCAAAATTATACAGAGTAGAAGAAAACCTACTCACCTCACTCTAATTTTTGCATGTCAACAACACTGATAATGAAAAACCATTTAAAAAGCATTTACATGTATCTAGAACTTTGCTAGGCATTTTCATAAATGAAGACTATAAGAACGAAACTCAACAATTAAGGAGACAAAACAGACCCAAACTAAAATTCTTCTTGGGTCAACTGAGAAAAATAAAACAGTAGCATCATCTTAACGCCTGAAAGTTCATATAAAAAACTGTGGTAGTATTGCTGTTCTTGACAGACTTATTGAAGTTTGCATTCTTAAGTTACCTACTAGAAGCACAGTTTGAGATTACTGAAAACCTGCAAAAGGAAATCTGAACGTGACTCACCCACCTTGTGATTAAACTTGGCTAGAATTACTTGAGTCATAGTCATACATGAATATAGATTTGCATTAAAATATAAAATTTTAAGTGAAAAGAATTAGCTAATTCTGAGACCTGTTGACTCCCCAAGTCATCATCACTTTCAACATACTGGACACATTAAATTGGAAATATTCAATCTCTTAGTCAGATCATTCAGGTCTTTTCAAACCCCTTAACATTGGGGAGTTCGGAGTCAGACGTAAAATGTAATGAATAGATCGCTCCGCTGGGTATATGCAGAGGTCTGTGAATTGTGTGTATGACCTTGCAGAGAATAAGCCCTTCCAGTACGGGGTACACCTACCTGATTAAGGATAGAATTTCAAATTTAATGCTATTGCTTTTGTGAGTCGAATTAAACTTAATGGCATATGAATGTAAATTTTTATGATTTAATTGTAGCCTTTCAAAGGAAATGTCTCTTTCATTTTAAAAAAATAAAGGAGGAAAGAATAACAGAAACAGTAGCAATAATTTAAGTGAATATCTAAGATCACATCAATTTATGCCAGTGCTGATGATGTTTCTTCATCAAGTCGTTAGAAGACGAAAGATGCTCCAATAAAGCAAACCTTTCCATGTACAAATTCTGGGTGCCTCATTCAGACCTGTAACTCAATGTGGGAAACATTTTGACTACTTTTTATTTTCTCAGTACTAAACTGAAATAAAGTTGCAGATTGGTTAATAAGAACAGTCAAGTTACACTAGTGTGAACAAACACACCTTTTGCCGATGTATGACGCTGGGAGATATTTTGTGTATTGGAGAGTTGTTTTTAGTTCTGTTTTGTTTTTGAGTGGATGACACACTGACATACTACAGCAGGTACTCTGAATTGACCCCTTTCGTTTCTGCAGCCATTTTCACACTCAGGACCCTTACAGAGACTTTGGGAGGGCAGTGTTGGTGATGAATTCACAGGCCACCTGGGTCCTGCTTCACTCAGAGCAGTGGGCCTTTCTCTAGTGGGCACTGCATCAGCTCTCACTTGAAGAAAGGGGTCTGTGACCAAATGCATAAATAAAAAATGAAAACCACTGCTTCACTGGAAAAATACATTAAAGTTATAGAACAGATTAACAGCAAAACAAAAGTGTTCACCTAGAAAACAACTTGAAAAATGCAAAGTCTGATATCTGTGTAAATTGAAAGTATTTCCAAAATATGGGTGACCCCACTGTGATTTAAACTTGCCTCTAGAAATTCATTTATTAGTTGGCTCAACATGAATGTGTAGATTTAAGATTCATAACCAGCATTCAGGCTTAAAATGACACCACCAACAAAACCCCTGTAAAATTGATAACCTCTAACCAATGGGTAAGTCTTTAAAAGCAAAGGAAAGTTTTACACGTAAATTAAATATTAAAAAGATCTAGTCATAAGTTCCTGATGTTGGGAAGCATTTCAGAGCAACAGTTTCTCCAGATTCAGTCATGTGCCCCCAAACTTCATGATTTTGGCTTATTTCAGCCAAGCACTTGTTCATTGTTACTTAATATGTTTCTTTAAATAGATGCTTTTAAAAATGTTTTTTACTTCAATACTTTTTTTTTTTGGCTTTGTCTTAGGGTTAAAAGGAAATTTAACATATTTTTCTAATATCCTTAGAAATAAAAACATAACCAATAATACAAAAATAAAATGTTTGTTTGGGTCCCACCTAGAATGACTCATGTACCACAGGTGGGAGCAACTGCCTAGATTTCAGGAACAGGGATCTGGGGTCAGACTGCAGAGCTGAATCCTGGCTCCACACCACCGAGGGACTGGGTCTCAGTGTCCTCATCTGTAAAATGGGAATAATAAAAGTACCTAATTTATGGCATAGTTGAGAAGATTAAAATTAGTGAATCCACATAAATACTTTAAAGTGTTTTGCATAAAGTAAATCCTCAGTGAATGTTGGCTGTGATGTCATGATGATGAAAATGATGATGACTTGGAAAAATTACAACTATACAAAAACTAAACTGACAATTTTTATTTTAAAATATACTTTAAGATTTGAACATACTTTAAAAAAATATACTCTAGACATAGAATTTGAAGATGGCTATTATAGATTAGTTTACTGTAACTTCATTTTCAAAGTGTTCAAATATGATCACAGCAATCAGACTTTGCCTAAAAATTTCAATCTAAAAAAGCAACCTGTGAAAAAATAATATTTAAAAATCCTAACATGATAATACATACAGGTCTTTCTCTCATGGCCCAGAAGTATGTTAAATTTACTTACTGTACCTAAATAAAAGCTTTAAAAATATGAGTATGTTGTATTAAAATGTTTCATAGGGGGAAATAAATGGAATTTCTGACATTTTAATATGGTGTTATTCTTCATCAGCCATGTACTGAAATCTCAGGGTGAGAAGAGGGCCAGACGAATGCTGAGAGGTTTCAAATATCAAACTATACTATTATGTCAGTGCCCTAAGATCAATTAGCACCTTTCAATGACAGAAAAGGTTACAGTGAGACTCAGAGGTTCACTCTCTGAAACTGTTTCAAACCACCACAGAAATGTGGTTTTGATAATTCAAAAGGGTTTCTATTTTTAAATTAATCCATTTCATCTCTTTTTCTGGAAGAGGTAAAGGAGTCAGGAGAGGAGGGGTAAAGGTATTCATTTTCAGTACTTCTCTCCCAGGAAAAACAGGGATGGGGACACAGTAAGAATCACAAACTTCAAGAGTAAAATGGCGGGTCACCAAGGCAGATACGACTGTGCAGTGCCACAGCAAAATTAGGTGACAGCAATGTTTACAAAGTCCTCAAGCCTCTTAAAAGCAATCAAAGTTGCCAGTACTGCTTTTGAATATGTGATTCTTGTTTATTTTCTTCCACTCGAGTTCAAACTAAATGACGCCAAGTTCGGGTCCCTGTACAATTTAATGACTACTCGGTGTCCTCCACATGAAAACACTTCTAACTGCAAAATGCAGTATTACATATACCGCAATTACATACACCATTGCATCTCATCCATCTCTAGAACAGATGCCTGAAACAGCATGTCATGTCTTCGTTCACGGGGAAAAACGCATGAGAGACGCAGGTAAATTGCAACGTCATCCATTCCTCCTGGTGTTGATTTCATCCACCTAGTAACCATTGTAATAAAATCCCCCAACTGGATTTCTGAATACAATTAGTTTAAGATACTCTACAGGGAGACACACTATAAGAGTTTAGAACATGTAAGAATAACATCCATTTGAAAAAGCAACTGTCATGATTGTAGTGTCACTAAAATAACAAGGTGTTTGATAGACGTTTGTTGAGCTCTTCAATAAGAGCACTCAAAATGTCCTCTACTTTTGATAGCACGCTTTTCTATTTATTTCTTAAATGAGTGATCTGAGATATTTACAACCAGACAGTACCTAATTTTAGGTTTTAAGTGCTTTAACAGCTCCGTGAAATATGATCAGCAGCTGCAATACAGAACTATGGTGAATAAACGCCTTATAAAGGGGGGCCTGTTTTTACTGAATGTTCAGTACTCCTGCATTTAACTAACAGGAAAAAAAAAGATAATGAAAAAACATAATAAATATCGCACTCAAATTACTTAACACTTCACTAAGTCTTGAAAAGGATTATCTCCCCTCTTCTTGAATTCTCTATAAAAAGTGTGAGGTTCCACTGGGTGAAATAAGTTTAATTTTATTATTTGAAAGTTAAAATGTGAACTTTCCACCATCCTAACTTTTCATAACAATAGTTATGGTTTTTCTATCATTCTACTTTTCAAAAGTTCTGGGTAATTTAATTTCAGTGCATAAATTTTTTTAAATGAAATACCAAGCCACATAAATATATTTTTAGACACTGCATCAGTCATTTAGAGCTTGCAACAGAGACTGAAAACATGAAACTGGACACTCTATTTCTCATGGCCATGTAAAATTTATTTACACCTCAAATCACAATATAAATAAAAAGGAAACTTGGAAATGGAGAACTTGGTTTTTTTTTTTTTTCAGCTCAAAGTGGTTATTTTAAAAGAAAAAATAAATTATATCAGAATGACAAACTATTAATCTGCCAGTCTCCCTTCAAAAAGCAAACTTTTATGCAAAGACAATTTTTTTAACTAGTTCTACAAATCCGCTAGAATGCAGCATCTGTATTTCTTAATAAGAATAACGGTTGTTCTTGAACCAATTTCTTTTTATACAAATCTTAGGGGTTTTTTGAATTTTTAAACTTGAACATATTACTTAAAATTAGCTATGAATATATACATATACATAAAACTTTATGTAAAGGAGAAATTAAGTTTCTAATGTGCAATAAAATAAATACTAACAAGAAAGAGAATAATCAAGTAAATCTTTTTATTTCAGTTATAATTGTGAAACAACCTCTAATTATGATGGCCTTAAAATGTTGAAGCATGCTATTTTCAAGTAATTGGGAGAGAACAGGCTTTTGGAAACCACACTGATTTTAGACCCTCACTGATTATGAAAGACAAGTATATATCCCTAATAATCAGAAAAAAAGGGCAGTTTCCAGGTAATCTAATGATGTTACTTTCAAAGCTGTAACTGTCAAAGGTTTAACTATCGTGTACAGTCATTTCTAAAAGTTGGTTTAACTCTGAATGACTTACAACTTTTAATCGGGTGGAACAAACTATTTTTTTGGTTTATAACAACAATAAAATGGATGTAGTT
This sequence comes from Tapirus indicus, assembly GCA_031878705.1. Classification (NCBI taxonomy): domain Eukaryota; kingdom Metazoa; phylum Chordata; class Mammalia; order Perissodactyla; family Tapiridae; genus Tapirus; species Tapirus indicus. Next base: position 52,353,486 of record CM062933.1, on the reverse strand, counting down.
ATATCTGCATTTGGTATTGTTGCCATAAAAATCAGATTCTGGCAGTCTCTCTCCACACAAAACAGTTTCTCCTGTTACTACTGCTACTTGGGATAATGTTATTTAAAATATACACAAATGCCTTTGAATGCAGTCTCCTAAAACGCACCATTCCACGTATCAAATATTTTGTTTTAGGATTCTCTCCCTGCCCCCTTTCCTAGTTTTTTTGGTTCTTCAGCTATAAACTGGCCAGAAATATTTTAAAATTTTTTAAAAAGGCAATGTTTCTGCTTAAGAAGTCCTACCAGCGAAAGGTTACCAAGTATAGCCTTGCTCTGAGGAGGTTTTAAAAACAAAAACCACCCAACAAACAGAAAAGCCATCGTCAACTTTCAATACTGTCAGTCACCTACGTGTAAATGAAATTTCAGAGGCTGTTGAGGGGGAGCCCACGGCTGTTCCAGGCTCCTGGACTCCCACCTGAGTCCCGCAGGAGCCGGCAGGGAAACTGACAAACGCCCGAGGGCGCAAAAAAGTGGCCGCTGCCGAGAAGAGGAACAAAATGCCATATTAGAGAAGATATGTTTCGCTCCATCAATTACGTTGATCCCAGAGTGCCAAGCCAAAAGGGGTAAGGGAGAAAGAAAACTGTTAAGTATGAGCTCTTAATGTGAAACCTAACCTGTTGGTTTTCTTAGGTATCAGATTTTGGAAGTGTCTGTAATGACAGCCAGGAAAGCAAATTAATGGCCAAAGGCCCACTGGGTTTGAACACGAGACTCCTGTTACCTCCTCACAGATCAAGTACACAACACACACGCACACAGAGGTGCTCCACGTGGAACTGCTCTGAAACCAAAACACATGCCCCGTCCCTATTCTGCAGCTCGCTGCCCTGGGGTAGGATTCATGAATGACTCTGCCCGCTCGGCAGCGCAGGGGAGAGGCACAGGGGGCGAGGGGAGGGAAGACCCTCTCCAAACAACCTCCTCCCACACACAGGCTCGCCAAAGCCCAAACCCCTTAGCCTTCAAGGGAAGGGAAAAGAGAGGTGGTCATGAGCGGAGGCACTGCCACCCCAACTAGGGAAGAGGTGACAAAAATTAAACTGCGCTCTCGGGTTTCGCCACCGCTCTGCCACCGGACTCGGTCCGCAAATTCCCTACTAGCTCCAAGTTGTTCCGAATAATGTGTGCAAAGAAAGAAACACCTTTAAAGTGCTACTGAACGAAAGTTCTGGTGCTGTGTGGAGCAAAATAAAACAAGCACACACACGGTCTACTTCCAAATCCCGCTTAACGACGCAGAAAGCAGCGAGCCGTCGCCAGTACCACGGCACCCCCGACCCAGCAGGCTTTGAAACCAGAGTAAACCCGCTCTCCCAGCCAGGTCCCTTCGTTTGGAGAAGTTATAATCCCTCTATGGCATCCGCGTCCCGAGCCAATGAACGCGACTGGTCTGACAAGGCGCCTCTAATTTCACGGACCCTGGCAAACTGCAGGAGACACATAAAACTCGGTCCACGCCACATAAAACTATGGAAGGGGGACGGCCGCGGTTCAAAGTCCGGTTCGGGCCGCGGGATTAGAGCCCCGTCACGAACGTGCACGCACCCAGCACCGTGAAACCCAGGCGCTGGGGCCTCCATGGGACCCGGGTCAGTATTCTTGGGCCTGGCTGACCAAGGGGGTCATCACAAACTAATAAATGTCACAGGAGGATGGAGGGGAGGCCCTGGGGCGCGACTCTCGGCGAGGCAGGGGCGGAGTGCAGATGGGGAGCCGTGCACCCCGTTCCACGCGGGCTCCGCCGCGGCCCCGCAAGGGACACGCAGGCTCGCCGGGAACCCTCGGCGGCGGGGGCGTCTTGCAGGGCCGAGCGCCCTGCAGCAGTCCGAGCGGCCGGGCCCTCGGGCGTGCGGCACACGGCCTCGGGGAGCCGGGGGATTCGGCGTCCCCAGACCGTCCAGCCGCGCGTCCTCGTCCCCAGCGTTCTGCGCCCCGGCGGAGTCGCTTTCCCGGGCCAGTGTGCGGGCCCCCTCAAGCCTGGACCCCCGCGGGCCCCGGGACGGGTGTCGCAAGAAGGGGCACTCACCTCCTGCCGCCCCGCCGCCTCGGGATCCCGAAGTTCAAGCGCGTGTCCCAGCCGCGGATCCGCGCGTAGGTACTTGGATATTTATTCTCGCTCCTTCCAGTGTCGAAGTTTCCCCTTCGCGCTGTGCCTCTGGTGGAAACAGGACATCCCCTTCGGCCACCCCCCCAACAAATAGCGTACACAAGTGGGGGAGAAACGGGGCGGGGGAGAAGCCGGCTCCTAGGGGGAGGAGGAAAGGCGAGCAGCCAAAACTCCGGACTGACGACAGGAAAAAAACAGAAGAAAAGAAAAAGCGAGCGCGCGCCCAGCCGCCGCCGCCGTCCCGCCGCAGCCGGCCCCAAAGCTCTGTCCCCTCCGGCAGGGGAGCGACAACTTCACGTGGCCCGGCGCGAAGTTCTGCACGGAGGCCGGGAGCGGCCGGGCGTGCGCCCCGCGGCGGCGGCCGCGCACTTGCGCGCGGTGTGGGGGCGGGGGCCGCCGCCGGCGCCCGAGGCCACCGGGGGCCGCCGGGGACCTCGGGGCAGGCGGCGGGGGGCGGCGGCGCGCGGGGACCGGCTCCTTTTTATTCGACCTCGGGGGACTGCCTGTTGTCATGGTTTGCGGTCCCGCGTGGGGACCCCTCGGGGCCCTGGGTGTCCCCGGCGGCGCCGCTGTAATCCTCGCGCCCTCCGCGCCGCCCCCATCCCGCCCCCACCGGCCTGGCGCCGGCCCTGCCACCTCCCGGCTGGGGGAGGGACCCGCGGCCGCGCTCCCCTCCCCGGACCGGGGAACCTCTGTCTGTCCCCACCTGCCTCTTCGGGGCAGCCCCCGAGGGGTCTCTAACTCCGCCGCTATCCGGTCCCCAGTGTGGGCCACTGCGGGCCCCCTGCCGGACTCCTCTCCACTTACCCCAAGGGTGGAGACAGATGGACTTCGCCTACTTGCAACAAAGTAAAATAAAATGCAGCCCACGCCAGACTGGGGAGCTTTCTCTGGAGGGAGGAAATACCCTTTTCCGTGAAGATATATGCTGAGAAGGAGTAGCAGTCAGGGATAGGCTGTGCTGGGAAGGGCCTGGGCCCCTTCCAGTGCTGGGCGCAGGTATAGGCGTCCCTCCCAGACGCCCAAAGGTCAGGCGGCGGCGACTGACTTCCAAGGCAGCGTCAGAGCTTCCCCAGGCACGTTGCTGAAGCGACATTTCATGCCTAAGCCTTCTGCGCGTTATGCAGCCGCATAGGATTTAGTATTCTATATGCACACATGTGAATGTCACAGCCAGAGGCCTCCGCAAAGACGAGGATAAACAATACACACATTTTGCATCCTTTCAATCACCTTTTCCTAAAACCTATTGTCTATTTTAGGAACATCTTTGTCACATCTATCATAAGTGTCAAGTTATGGAGAATTTACTGAGAGTCATTACATTGGTCACTTATGGCACGTATGAGTTCATTTAATTTTCACAACTCTGTGGTGGTTATTTAAGCCCATAAAAGAGCAAAGGAAACTCAGGCCCAAAGAAACCTCAGAAAGTACCTTTGCCAAAGACAAACCCCATGGTCTCTAAACCCCAACCCTAGCATTCAACAAGCCTCACACTGCCTGAGAGGTGGCCTGAGGGATTACAAGTTAACTAGTAGAAATTACTCCTATTCAAAGAAAATTTAGTTTTAATATAGTATCAACTAAGTTATATTCTGTAAAAAGTTCAGAAAAAGATTTCACCGTCTACTTCCACTTGCTCTTATGCAACTGACTGGACAATGTCAAGTTCAAAAGCAAAAACAAATAATGAATACTTGTAGTTTCAATTTATTTCTTAATTAGTGGGGCATTATCTACGATTATTAGCAGGTGATGGAAAAGGTGAGGTTGTAAATGTAAACTGGTAAAGGTGCTCCTGGCTGCACTCATCACTCACCGGTGTTCTTTCCTGAAGGTTTATTTTGAAGGGCTTAGGCACTGCCAGGAGTAATGTTTCCTTTTCTGGTTCTCAGGGTAGAAAGGGTTCTGGCGGTGTGTTTGGTCTGGAGCACATTCTGGCCTGGAGAGGATGCCAGTTAATAGACACTGACGAGTGAAGTAGCAACAGGCAGATTTAATTAACTTTAAGGATCTTATTTTCCCCATTTTCCAGATGAGAAAACTAAGGGCTCAGAATTTGTAGTAACTTGCTAATAAATGGCAGACCTAAGATTCAAACCAGCGTCTGTGTGCCTCCAAAGATCACTCTTAGCCACTGTGAGGCTATTATTATTAGTGGTAGTAGTCAGAAAAATAGTAATTATTTTTAGTACAGTGTATATGTTACAGGCAAAATGTGGAATTTAAGTGTTTTGTGAATCACTCAGGGTCTAAGAATGCCCAGTGGCTACAGCAAATATCACGTAAAAATTACATACAATGCTGAATTTATTACTCTCCTCATAAAGCCACATATTTTTAAATTTCATTTTAGTGGAAAACATTATGTGTTAGCTGCACCACTAAATAAAAGTGAGGAGATGCATAATTGGGATAAAATAAAAAATTCATACTCATACTCTAGTACAGCATATTGTTCACACAAATATAGCTTTTTAGCATGTTTCTTTACTCCCTTCTAAAATGGACTTTCAGCAATACTGACCTTGCTTTCGAGTTACTTTGCTCCCACATAATTTTTATACATCTACCTAAGAATGTGTTTACAGAAGTTACCCAAAAGACCAGAATTACATCACACTATTAGTTATTCAGCTTCTTATTACTACCGCCAAATCCATCTAGTCTTAAATATACATATATTACATGGATACCACTAGGAGTGATATAAAATGTCACATTTTCAGTCCACAGCTGAAATAAGTTGAACATAGAAAACAAAGAATTTTAAGGTTGCACAGGCAACAATGTATTGCTTGTTTGAATAGGCATTATTTTCAGCATTTCTATAGAATACCACTTGTAGAATTATTGCCGTATCACCTGTAATATTATTGACAATATTTTTCTTTAAACAAATGATTTTATCTGATAAAGGAAACTTTTTATCTTCATAAATGGAAAACCAATATAACTTGCCGTGAACAGAAGATGGCCTTGCAAATGAATGTATACTAAAGAAATAAAAATGATTTATCCTGTACCACCTAAAATTATCTGACATACCAGTTTGAGAAACACCAGTTTAAAGAATTACATTCCTTATGTCCCTCACACTCTCCAAAACATATTTTCAAGCCTTGCCTTTCCATTATTGTGGAGAAATGTTGAGTCCAACTTACTTTTAGGTAGTACTTTTGAAATTTTGTTATTATTCAATTATTGATTTCCTTGCCTAAAACATACTTGAAGTATCTGAAGTCGAAGTGTCTTTTTAAAATTAATTTATGGTTTTATTTTTCTTAACTATCTTACTTGTGATAAAATTCAAACAATTCATAAGCACACAATTAAAAACCAAATTACTCTCCTGAGAGAATATACCAGTTACCCACTACTCTCCCTCTCCGTCAACTTCCCCCCTCAACACATACTCCATCTTAGGCCATGACCACCAAAAAAGAAACTTTCCAACTGTTAACACCATGACGTGGCAGCATCTGTTGGCCCAGTCTGGTATTGCAACCACTTTCTACAACAGTAACAAGTGGATCCCTGGGAGAAGCTCAAAGAGCCTGACAGGACATGCAGGGAAAATTTGAAGTCTGAAATCTGCTGGAAAATTCTGGAAGTGATTCAGAAACACTAGCAGGTCCCACATGACATAAATCAGGCCATCAGAATGTCCATAAATGTTCAGCTTCATCTCAGAATGGACATTTACTGTGGGCGGAGGAAAAAATGACTTTCTAGTGAAAATAAAAGGTTCACTTATTAGCATTTCCCTTCACCAGCGCCTCCTGGGCAGGATGCTTCTGCAGTTATCATCTACTATTCGTGTATTTTTCAAGTGTGCATGGCACTGTTTTGGCATGGAGTTTTACATGGGTCAAATTAAAAAAACAAAGCCCTCTAGGAGTTCATAATCCAAAATATAATTTTTATTTTAATTTCATTTTAAAGTAACCTTAAGGGAAAACCACTCCATCACTTTAGTAAGAACAAACATTAGGCCAAAAAAAAAAATGGAATAAGACATTACATTCGACGAAAAAGAAAACAGAAGACTGGATGTTTGTAGAAATAATCCCAAGATGGATCTCTTGAGTTTCTCCCTGTTGGTGTACCTCTGAACTCCAGTTGGATGTATACACAATTCTTAAAAAATAAAGTCATCCAATTGTTTCTTAGTAAATTCTAAACCAGACCCTTTGAGCTGTGAGAAAATGGACTTTAAGAGGCCAGCATCAGTATGCACTGGGTCTGACACTCTTTTACTCCACTACTCTACCAATGACAGAGTACGGAACCAACGAGGATGAAACCTGATTGCCCGGGAATCTAAAGTGCTGTGCTGCTGCATTTCTAAAATCTGTAAATAAACACACTTTCTGAGTAATTTTGTGCAAACAGGTCAAGCTTAGAAAAGGTTTCTACTGGTTTGTGAAAATGAAGAAATCAGATCTGCAGTGGACCTGTTGGGTCATTCTCTTCTGCCAGCCTCTCTGCTGAGCTTCCTCATTCTTGGCAGAGTCTCCAAAGAAAAGGAAATGCACACTCTCGGGAGACAGCTTCATTGTATTTACTTTTCAATTCTCTCTTGACATTTTTTCTCAAATCCTTTTAGTACCATATTATGCAATTCTACTCTATCTTCCGTGTTTACGCCCAACCTTCAGATGTTTATAAACAGATATCATGCCCACTTTTAGTCATCTGTTAGCCACGTTAAACAAATGTAAGGCCTTTTAATCTTGTTTCAGTTCAGTCTCTCCAAGCCCTTAATCATTCTTATTGCTCGTCTCTGAACTCTTTCCAGTTTCCTAGACTTTCATTTTTGTTAGAGGTAGCCCACATTGAATGCATTGTTCCAGGTGTGGTCTCATTAGCATCCTAGAGTGAGTCGTCCTTGTTTTCTCTTCTGTGGCCTTGTGTTTTGGCTTCAATGCAAATTCCCAGCAACTCCTGCTACTTTCACATTCTAACAAACTTACACATAATTTTTTTCTTTATTTTCACTTCATGTAGTATTTCTTTTGCCATACTATAACAATCCTGATTTCTCAAGTACTTCAGTGGCCGTTTTAAGTGATAATAGGAGTCAAAATATGAACAATATCACTTTGTTGTCCTTTCAGTTTCATTGGCTTATAACTACCTACATTTCAAAATAGGAAAGATCCAATTAATCTATTTTTTATATAACTCTTTATTATATATCCTTATGATGTTTATCTGCTTATGAAAAATATCCACTCATTATATTTTGAAAGTCTCCAGATGCACAATTCAATGATTGGTGGAAAGAGGAATTTGACTTTATGGAGGGCAAATAAATCCATTTGACAACTATAACATAATGCTTTTGAAATGGTTAACTCAAGTATCCATTTATTTTTATAAAATCTCAAAGTTAGGAAGATTGCCAAATTGCAATAATCCATTTAGACTGAATATTATTGAATGAAAATATTATATCACTGAAAATTGTAATGAAAGCTTTCTAATGTCTATTCCTTCCACTATATTATAGAGCACAAACATTTAAAAATAATTTCTTTATACAATGTTTTTCAATTTTAAGTGTATATTGTCAGCCCCACCCCCCCAACACACATTACAATGACTTTCCTGTTCACCTGATTCCTTTATTCTGCCACCAACTCTCTCCAAGTAAGTGGTCAGCACGCAGAGCATCTGCTTCTCAGTCCTACTAAATCCTAGAAATCCAACCTCTGCTCCCCTCCCTTCACTGAGACAGCTCTCTTTAAGATGGCCAGTGGTCTCCTAATGGTCATTTCTGAGTCGCCATCACCCTCGGCTTCCAGGAGGCATTTGGTCTTGTCGCAGTGTCAGCAGCAGCCTTCTCCACGTTCAGCTCCCAGGATTCTGTCTCTATTCTCTGACAGTTACTTCTCTGGTTCCTACAGAGCTTCCTCTTTTCTCTTAATTCTACTAAAAAACAGACCTAGACATAGGTTCTCTTCTCTTCCTTTGCTATATTCTCTCCTTTCATAATTTCATTCACTTCTACAGTCTCTTCTTTCCCCTCTAAATGGGCAATTGAATGCTGTAAATCTCCTTCCTTGAAGGCTGTGCATCCTCAACTGCAGGGCCTGTTGGCCTCTCAAGCTGAACACACTCAACCCTGAATGCATCACCCATCCTCTCGGCCCTCCCACCCGGTCTTCTGGACTTCATCCCGTCGATGGCACCCCCTTCATTGAGGCTCACCTCTTTGAATTCATGCTTCACTCTTCCTTCTTTCCTTTCATATACACCAAGTCAACAGGACAAGTTTAATTTGTGTTGGCAGTGTGTATTTGTCTATCCTTCCATTTCTTTATCATTGCTGCCTCCCCAGGCCCGGTTCCACATCTGCCTCTTCTGTCCGAGTCGGCATCCCCTCCTCTAAGGCCCTTCTCTGGCATTCCACTAGACAGAGATTGAGTTCTTCTTTCTCTAAAGTGTAGCTCTTCTTTCAGTTAAAAATCTCCAGTAGATTCCGAATGTCTGTTTAATAAAATGCAAACATCCTAACCCAGCAGTGAATGCCCAGAGCAGATGTAGCAAACCAGAACCTCACATCTTTCTTTCCTGCTCATGCACGGTCACTTGTATCTAACACTTGACAAATATTTGCTGAAAAATATTAAAAATTAGGTGCTTACAAGAAGGGTGACCAAATACTCCAGTTGATAACCCAAATGCAATAAAGCAGAGAACATTCAGTGTGATGGGGACCCTCCTCCTGTGGGTATAATTTGGTTTTGAAGAATGCTGACTCATATAGGATCACCTTTGGGCAGTTTGATATACTCTTTAAGCCCCAGACAACTTTCCTCTTTTGTATTCTGCTTTTTACTATTCCACATGAGAGAAAGAAAGCATTCTGCATGTGTCTTACATTTTGGAATCTGTGACAATCCCAGCTTCATGATAGAATTTCCAAAACAGTCTATGAGTTCAAAAAAACAGAGCGATTGGAGCACGTGACTCAGGAGGGGAGCTTGAGGACAACCCACCCACCAGACAGGAAAGGGAGGGCTGGGTTAGAAAAAGGCAGGAGGGAAAGGATTTGGGATGACGCCTTTTATTCCTCTAGTCACAGTGCCTCACGTGGTGTTCGGAAGTAATACTTACCCATTATTATTGCACTGAACTAAATGAAAAGATCCAACTGCAGCTCCCCCGCTAACATGATTTTAACTTAAAGTGAGCCAGTTACCCCATTTGGGACGTGTGAGACAAGCCTTAAGGAGGCCTTGTGCTGGTGCACCTCAAATCTGCCTCATGTGAACATATGAGTGGTTAAAATGCTGTAGCATTCTTCTTGTTAACCTTCAACTAAGAGGCAGACTAAATTATAGGAATAGATCCTTTGTCCCCATCTGAGCCAATGAAGCTATTTTAATTTTGAATGAAGGGGAAAAAAAGAAAACCCATAAACATGTAATAAATTTTTCCCTAAATTGGTCCTATTGCCAAAAATTTGTTCATAACTGCCAAGACTGAAGCCATCCAGGACGTCAGTCCTGAGGAACTCAAGGGCCTGGTGGCATTGCCTAGCTGGCATTGCCTAGCTGTCATCCTGGGTTTCAGGATATCAAATTCCTAAAACTCTCTTATTTCACTGGCAAATCCCCTTCTCAGTCCTCCTATCCACTGGCCAGTTCTTTGGTGAATGGCCCTACTGACAAGCTCCTCATTGGAACTTTCTTCTCCACCGGCTTCTGTGAGTCTGCTCTGGCCTCAGCCACCTCCACCTCTCTGAGCATGCCTTCTTCATCCTCTCCTTGACTCCCCTCTGGTCACTTCAACGCGGATGTTCCTTAGCATCTGCTCCTAGCATTCAAGCACACTTGCTCAACGTAAGGAGGTCCAGAGGTGAACCAGGCACAGTCCCTGTCCTCCAGAAAATTTCAGTCAAGAGCAGAAAATAGGGCATTTAAAATAGTTATTACATGAGAGAGAAAGTGTCAAGCTCCTTAAGAGAAACATTGACAAACAGGCTATTTTAGTTCAGAGCAGAGAGAGTTGCTTCCAGGTGAGGGAATGAAGGAGGTAGCATTTGGACCCGGCCTTAGATAATGAAGTGTGTTTACACCTGGGAATACGTATAATCGAATACAACAAAAGCAGAAGCCATCGTCTCTCCCTTTGAGCCTCCCCCAAACAAGATCCTCCTCTCCCGTGTTCCCTAACCTACTGACGGCACCAAGAACCTTCCAGCCACCTGGAGGTGGACGTGTCCTTTCATTCCTTAGCCTGTTCCTCCCGTCCTTCGCAGGGTCCTGATAGGCTTTGCTCTGTTCCCTCTTTGTGTTTTTGCTAATGCTCACTCAGTGTCTGCGTCATTTACTCTCACACAGACCATTTCCATAGCCATATAATTGGTTTTCCCATTTCTAAAGGCTTTTCCCAGTTCTCCTATCAGATTACTTACTTTACAACACAGTTCTGTTCATGTCACTGCTTTATTTCTTGAGGGAATAAACCCTTATGCCCACATTCCAGAGCCTCCCCTCTCCAGTCCCATCCTGTCTTTCCAGCACCATCTGCTGTACCCTGAGTCACCGAGCCACAGGTAATCTTTGGTCTTTCTCATGAATGTCCTCCACAATTGTGTCTGTCTTAGGTGTGGTTCATAGTCTCTATAATATGATGATTACTGATAGCAGGTGGTAGGTGGGCTCCATTTTATTCATCTTTGAACCTTCTATGGTGCTCAGCATAGAATGTTACACATGGTAGGCACTACATAAAGACATGTTGAAGAAATCAATGATAACTCTTTAATAGATGTAGTGTAGACACACTGTCTGAGCCTCCTTGTATTGCCTGGATCTCACTGAAATATCCATTTGTATTAACTGGTATAGCCATAATTAAAAAAAAAAAAAAGACATAAGAAATCCTAATGGTGAGAATAGGCCAGTGGAAGGAGTTCTTCCATCTACTTCACAGGCTGTTGTTGAGAGTCAGTTAATGGCACGTGAAGACAAAGAAGTCTTAGTATCATCGGAATGATAAGCTGCTTATATCTTGAAGACACTGAGACTTGTGTAATTAAGCTTCTCCTTTGACTTACCGCTAAAAAGTTTGGAGCCACGTTTGGGCCTCATCCCCAAAGGGCGGAGGTGGCTATGGGACATCTTTTTGTACCAGCCTCGTCACTGGTACAAAAGTGATGTAAGTGATTTAAGGCCACACCCCGCCTTTCTTCTTTCTCATCTGCTTTTAATTTGTTGTCTAATCATATTTTATCCATATAAACTGCCTATAAGTAAATAGCTATTAAAAGGGTTCACACTATTTTGAAAGATTATATAACAAAAAATAGGGCAAAGATCATCAAAGTATATCCAGGGCTAGAATTTTAGGAATTTTGCATTTTTAAAAATACGTCATTCATGTTTTTTTTTTTTTTGTGAGAAGACCAGCCCTGAGCTAACATCCGTTGCCAATCCTCCTCTTTTTGCTGAGGAAGACTGGCCCTGGGCTAACATCCATGCCCATCTTCCTCCACTTTATATGGGACACCGCCACGGCATGGCTGACAAGCAGTGCGTCGGCGGGCGCCCGGGATCCGAACTGGCGAACCCCGGGCTGCCAAGCACGAACTAACCCGCTGCGCCACTGGGCCGGCCCATACATCCTTCATTTTAATGAACAATTCCTTGCACTATTTCTCTAACATGCTTACTCCACCCGTGTCAGCAACCCACCAAAAAGTTCCAGATAATTAATTTCTTTTCTTTTTCCAATAATAGTAGGATAATAATTGTCATAGAATGACTGATTTTATAAACTTATAATTAGTTTTGATTGTCATCTGGCCCAAACTTCTCATTCTCTGGCTACAAAACCCCAGTTACAGAGAGGTTAAGAGATCTGCTGGAGAAATGGAAGTAGAATATAGGTCTCGACTCTTCTCACACGGACTGAAATCACTGAGCACAGAACACGTTATTGTGCCTGTGGATGACAAATGTTAACAGGAACTCTCTAAATATAATATTATTCTTATAAAAATATGCAACTAATTGAGAAGTAATGTAATTGGCAAGACTCACACTTTAAAGTCCTCCTTTTTTTCTGTTTTTCAGATTGATTCTTTGTAGCATCTCATATTTTTTGGTTAGAATCAGAAACCCATAAACACTTCTTTAATATAGGTTTCCTGTTGTATATAATTTAGAATATTATTACAAGAATGGATGAATGAGATCCATTTGCCATAGTTATCAAATTTCTGGAGCTAAAAGAATCTGACCTACTCTCTTTACTAATACTACTTGTAGAAGTTGGACATCAATTCAGCAAGTTGCAACAGGCAAAGAAGAATAAACCAGATGTGTTATGTGTGTATATAACACTGTTTAGGAGTTTTTTGGTTTTTTTGGGGGGGGGCGAGGAAGTCCAGCCCTGAGCTAACACCTGTTGCCAATCGTCCTCTTTTTGCTGAGGAAGACTGGCCCTGGGCCAGCATCCGTGCCCATCCTCCTCTGCTTTATATGGGACACCACTTGGCTTGACAAGCGGTACGTCGGTCCATACCCAGGATCCAAACCTGCGAACTCCGGACCGCCGAAGCAGAGTGCGGGAATTTAACTGCTACGCCACCGGGCTGGCCCCTATAACACTGTTTTTTAATTTAAAATTTATATTAACTCTTTTTAGAGTAAAGCAGGACTTCAACTGACAGATTTATTTTCTAGTATCAAAACAAAATTCAAAGATGTTTACGTTTGATAATGTGACTGCTTTATCAATGTTAGATAAACATTAGTGGTATTTATATTTATACTGAATATATTTATTTAATACTATTACTTATTAATATATTTATATTATTTATATTTATATTAAATAGCAAACGATGTGAATACATTTTGAACAGATCACACTGACACTTAACTTAAAAGGCCATCACACTGAAAACAAAGCATGATGTACCCACAACACACAAGGACTGACTGACTGCGTAGGTTGAGGACACATCTGTGCCCAGCTTAAGTACACATTGCCGAAACTGAAAGCATTTCATTTGTGTTTTTAATATTGGAGCATTTAAACATATTTTTATTGGGTATTTTGTCATAAAATTTCATGACCTATGACACAACTTTGAAAACAATCACTGTCTGTGCTATCATTTAAATTCTTGCTGAGAAAAATATCGAACTTGAAGCTAATTTGGGGAGCCTACATATTTTATGTTTGTATCAATGCTCAGATGAACATGTCAGATTAAAAGTAGTTTTCTATTTCCAAATAGCAAACATCATAGCTCATCAAGGCTTGCACTCATTTCACAAATTAAACCCACAACAGCATTGTTTATGCATTTAGCTCAATATGCAAACAATGCCTCATTGAGGGTTGTATTTCAAAACAAAGAAAAACTTGCTTTAGTTCCTTTTGCATTTCATTGTAACTTTGAAGTGTGTGCTTACATGAAATCACTGGCTTCCCGTGGCCTTGGATGGCCTGTGCACCCTGAGTAACTGGCTAGATTAACTCCTTGGTTAGCTTTTCTGCTTGTTGAGGAGTCAACAGATTGTACTTTGGTGCCATTCTTGATCAAACGTAAAGGACAATGTCTTCTCTTCATTTTTTCAATCTGTATTTCCCTTACATTCCTCAAATCATTAAACAGCAAATCTGTTATTTTAATGTCATTAGCACTTCTGTTGAAGTAGTGGTGATAAACAATTTTTCATATTAAAACTTATGAAGGATTATTCAACTCAGTACTTAGGGAATTTTGTACTTTTAAGGACTGTACAATGGTTTGAAAATAAGAGTCTGTGGCTTCCTTCTTGTTTTTAAAATTTGTGTACAACCTGAGATTTGAGATGGCCTAGCAAACAAAACAGTCATCTCTGCCTATTAAATTGACCCCAAAAGGCCAGTTTTTATTAATAACCCATTATTATATATGAGTTAATCTATACTTTAAAAAAATCCCTTTCTTGCAAAGACTGTTCCCTTGTTTTAATATTCTTAAATGCATCTTCAGAACTTCATAGCTTGATGTACTTCTATTAAAAGGCCTCTAGAATATTCTTGTGAGGAGAGTGAAGAGCCCCAATCATCTAATAAAATGAAAGAAAGAACCTACACAAAATTCAACTGCAATTGCCTTTCATTTAGACTTTCTCAAAACCCATCATATTTTTCATGGAGTATAGTCACCAAAACTATCATCCCATTCCAGGTGCCGATGATCCATAATTCTGGGCAAAGGTAGAACAACCACTTGTCATGTTTCTAATATATTTCTAAACAATGTCAAGAATGTAAAAAAGTACTTTGTGATAGTCTCACCAGCACTTGGGCCAATTTCTTCAGAAATAATGTAATTATAACAGTTGTCTCTCCAGGATTGTAACCTATAATTTAGAAGTCATCATCCCACAGTAGCTAAATCAATTGCTTACAACCCACATTCTGAAATTCACCTCTGTAAAACTGTTCATGCACACAGCCTTAAAACATTCTTCTGAATGTTGACTTGACATTTTACAGACTGGAATGTCTTACTATCATCTAGAAGATTCGATATTTAACTGAATACTTCTCCCTCTAGATAATCTTCAAAAATGTTACATGTCTATTCTCTACTTAGTACCCTGTTTGATACTAAACTTCAAACATGCCATTTATCCTACTCTATTTTCTGACTGGAAGTCAGTTATTACCTATGTCAGAACAAAGCCTATTACTTAAAATGTAATCTTTGATCCAGAAAGAATTTAGTTCCTAAAACAAATGAAAGGCAAAAGCAATAGTAAAAAAAAAGAAAAAAAGTATGCTTATTTCTCCAGAATAGTTTGTATTTCAACATTTATAATCTTACCAGTAGTTTTATATGCTACTTCTGTGTTATTTTTGCTTATGTAATATGGAATTGGGATTCATCAGTCTACTACAGATTAGTGTCCCCTCTGGAAACTTTTGAAAAATTGGGAATCCTCTTGGAAATCTACGAGATATCCAGTGCCTTAACTGTTCACATTGATAGATCATGCTTTGTGCCCAACAATTGTATAGTTTCATTATTAAGTTCCTTTAAATCTCTCTAATCAATGCTACATGGTCCTGGTAATTGATTCTTATAAGTGAAAATCAAGGGAAGGAGGAGTTGGAGAAGAGGCTGCCTCACTGGTAAGAAGTAGAAAGGGAAGCGGGTAGAGCTGGATAAAGGTGTTACGTGTTGATTCTAGTCGCGCTCACAGCTCAGGACGTCCACTTCCCACTCTCAGCAAGAATTCCTTTGGCATCATCCATAACCCATCTCAGGACCTGGCACACAGTAGGTACCCAATAAATGTTTATTGCATAAATGAATTAATCCAATCTCAAATTTAGAACTCAATACAAATGATATTTCTCTGTTTCCTGAGATTTGGGGCAGTCATGGCTGCACAAGGTTTGAGACTTCTGCATCCCAGAACAAGAAAATTGTTCTGTTGTACCTTAATCTGAATGGTAGTATATCCTGGGGTTTCTCTCTCTTCCTCTTTTTCTCTCTCTCTGGCTTTTCTGTTACTTTAAGGCAAGTTTTACATTTAAGAAATATCCCTTAGTTGATGTCACCTATATCATGAAGCTAAAGGCCAGGATGATTACAGAATATACACAAAATAGTTAAAACCTTAATGATACTTTCAGTTTTTCATTAAAACATACTATTTTGAATGTGCTGATTTGGCAAAGAATGACCTTTTGGCTCTGAAAATGAGTTTTCCTGTAATGTTAAATGAGTGTCAAGAAATTAATCCTCCCAGCACACTTAGAGAAACAATAATAGGAGGAGCTGGTCATGGGTGGCTTTGACAGGGTACTGGAAAGCCCTTTAGTCTTTAGACAGTCCTGGCATTAGGTAACTTTAATTGTTGGTTTCAGATGTCAGTCTCCATCAGGAACACAGCTGGAGACTGATAGGTGTCACTTGGGAATAAGCATTTTGGATTACTTTGAAGTCAATTGGACTGAACATGAAAATTTTATAGTTAGTGGCAGATTTCTTTTTAAGATATATTTAAGTAAAGTATCGCTTAAACCAATTACATTAAAAACTATCCAGAATAAGAAACCTCCAAGGAAAATTCTCCTCAGTGGCAAAGTGTTAATCAAATAAACCAAGAAAACGTTTTTCCCAAACCCATAATTTCCATGCTTTGGGTTGTTCTCCTTTGGATACAGCCCATTTTAACTGTTTCCATTTCATTTCTGAGCATCTTCCATTTTGAAATAGTTATTTTAAAAAGTCACAGAGACGGCCGAACACACAGGACAAAGGGAAGTGGGTGATGGTTAGGGACAGTAGGGAGCACTATGGGAATTCCACCTGTGCCTGGCTGAGACTGATCTCTCACGTTTTTACTGGAAAATGTGAGCCTCCCGGGAGGACGCTGGACCAATGCCTCCTGGTCCTCAGAGATGTCTCATTTATACAGAGTAGGGGTTTACTCTCTAACAGGGGCAAGAGGATAGCAAGGGTATTCTCTCTCAATTATGATGAGAATGTTTCAATTTTGTTTCCTACTAGAAAGTTTACATAAATCACTTTTTAATTGAATTGTGATTCACAGCAGAATTTTAACACCCTTGAATGAAAATGAAAAGTCATATAATATTAAAGACCATGGATTTCAAATTAGTGAGCAGACAGGTGTCAGCAAGTGCTAAATGACATGCTGTGGACTGGCCTTAGGCACTGAATTGCTACTTTACGAAAAAGCAGAATAAAGAATATGAAAGAAGAAATGATATGTATCATATAAACTGGTTGACTTCAATGTTTTATCAAAATGTATTTCCACCATGCTCTCAAGTTTTCCCGCTCTTGTTCACCTCCTACTTCAGCACAAATAACCTGTATTAACACCAGACTAATCAGTTCACACTTTATTCCCTCAATTTTCTCACTCTTGGCATTCCCTATAACACCATTAGACAGCTTTTGTACTCTTTCTTGAGGACTGGAGGAGCTTTTGTTCTGGACACGTCATGTGTTGCACTGTTACTGGTATACGTAAAGACCAGAGTGACTCTGAGGGTGATGACTCCATTAGAGGAATGTCTGCCACCACTGAACATTTAGGTTTATCTCATCTTTCAGTTGAGCCGGCTGCAAACAAACAAATTTGCAGTTCTTTTTAGAATTAGAGATGCAAAGACACACATATAAATGGAAACTCTGTCAAGCGCGGAAGCTCTCATAAACATTACAGTCACAGGGTTAGACGAGGGATGTATAGTTTAGGGTGTCTATCAGCGGGAGATGCAGTTCTTGCTAACAATTGGTGATAAAACTTGACAGCTTCAGCATCATACTGTGTTTTAGGCCCTAGTTTTTTCCCTTCGACACACAGACCAGAGATCATAGTGGAAGGAGCACTACACTAGGGGTCCTGAGCCCTGGGTACCATTTGTTATCACTTAGTCGTTCTGTGTTCAGCTTCCTGATCTGCAGAAGAAGGGGTTCAGCTCAGTGATTACCCTTAAGGCCTGCTCCAGCGTTAACACTGATTCTTCCCACCCCCCTTTTAAGTTGCTTGTTTGCCAGCCAATGAATGAGCATTTAATTGTTGCCCAATATGAACCTAGGTTGGATGAATTTCTTAGTGACTAAATCAATCTGTTTCCCAACGGAGTCCAGGTCTATAAATGGCAAGTAAATTAAACCAATAGCATAAGGAATGCTCTCCTTGGATATCTGCAGGTTTTCTGAGGGTCAAGGAGCAACTGTGTGCATGGATCTGGCTGCTAATTTAGCATCAGAGGACCTGTGTTAATCCGAGATAATTTTTCAGGTCTAGTTTATCAAGGCTGTGCGAATACGGCTGTTATTCAGATAGAGTCCTGTAACAACCTTCAAGTGATGGGAGGAAGGGAAGATATGAGTTATATTAGTAGTGAAAAAAGTATTGAGAAAGTTCAATTAAACCCACACAAATATGTATACACGTGTGGATGTGTTTAATCAAGACTGGGATAGCCCACAGGGCTGTATAGTCATTGACAGGTTAACTGATTCGATCTATTAAGAAAATTTGCTTTCTCTCAAAATGTCACATCCACAGCTCTGTAAGAGATTCCCAACCCTTAAGAATTGATTCCTTTGAGTTAAACCAAGATTCACCTGCTCACATGGACATATCTTCTGTTAGGGGGTCCCATAATGCTTTTAAGCTATCTTAGTGGGACTTTTCTTTTTCCAACATGATAGCAAAGTTGGCCACACTTTAAGAGTGTATCACACAATCAATATGTTTTGATACGAGCTAGGGAGACACAGTGTTTGAGTGGCCAGGAAGCCACGTTCTGGGAGAACTTTCCCAGTGGAGATAAATGGGAACCAGAATGGTTCAGGGGGGAGCCTCAGACCCCAGGAGAAGGAAGTGAATGAAAAGGAGAGACAGGAGAATTTAGTCAACTTCCTGCTCTATTTAGAGCCTGTTGCAGGCTTGTATTTACATCTTGGGTATTTTTGATAAAATCTGGCTTCTGATTCTTTTATCCGAGTACTTAAAGCATTTTATTTATATTTATACCACTTGGGAGCTTGTGCGAGGCAAAGTCTTCTTGTTAATTCTGTCCACTCATAAATTAGGATAACCACAGGTCTATTAATTGATTTCTCTAAATCTAACATGGAGATAAAAAGTCACTTTTCCTAATTTCTGATTCTAGAAAGCTTAATGGTTAAAGGGCAGGTTGGTAAAGAAGAGACATTACCAAAATACTGGCAAAGTTAAAAATACTACAGACAAATGTTAGATGTTAAAGATGCATCTTTACAAAGTAATCTTTATGTAGTAAAGTATGTAGTAATAACAGCCAACTTCATTGTGTCTTACCTAATGTATAACTTCGATAATCTTCTTTAATCTTGACAACTCTAAAGAGTGGATACTATTTTTAGTCCATTTTACAGATGAGAAAATGAAGGCTTAGAGAGGTCAGGTCACTCGGTCAAGCTCACTGTGCTCAGTAGGAAGCACAGCACAGACAAATCCAGGCTTAGGAGTTCCTGGAGGTGGATTGTCAAACGACCGGGAGAGAGCTCACCACGGTCGTCGGGTGTTGGTCGGTCATACCATTGGGGAACAGAAAACAAACAGACAAAAACCAAAACAAAAGATAATTATTTTATATGGCATTTATGAAATCATGTGAAAATACATAGGTTTATAGGTTTAGAGTCTGAGGTTAAATTGAATCAGACTGAACTGAAATTCACGTCACTAACCAGCATCTTGCAGCACCTTTCCAAGCCAACCAACGGGCCAGCCTCATACAAATTGAATTAAGAGGTTGTTGCTAACCCTAGGAACTTATAGCAGGCCCGTGACTAAGTATGAAATTAAAAATAAAATAAAATGGAAAATACAGCTGACGGTATTAGTAACTCGGCATTTTTGTTATTCTCTGCATTGCTGCTCACATTCTTTCAGGACGAGCAATGATGGGAAAATTCCTCAGGCTGGTTCAAATGCTGCGGGCTCATTCTGGGTGCCTTTCAGGGAAGCTGTGCTTTTGGTTACTGTGACCACACATGTAGGATAACATTACCATAGTGGCATCCATGGCCGAGAGACACAACAGTGAAGGCTAGGATGTTTATTCCATTCCGCCCTCACTTCTGGTTCTCTGCAATCTTTTTTCCATTGGTGTTTTGATATTTGATGCCAACTCAGCAGAATCTTGACTTAAAACCAGATTTTTCTCAGACGAAAAACAACACAAATGCGTAACTCTAAAGACAGTAGAGTTCCTGAGTTTCCTGGAAGTACACCCGAGGGCTGAGACAAACAGAAACAACACGATGTCTCAGCGTCTTTCCCAGGCTTTCTACACCTTGCTTACTGCCATGCTCCCAAGGTTAGAGCTCCTTTCTCAAACACAGTTATGTCTATAAACCAGCAAGAAAAAGACAATCATAGAAAACCAGACAAAAGTCTTTAATATGCACTTTGCAAAAGAAGGTATATAGAAAACTAATAAACACATGAAACAATGCTCAATTTCATTGTCATTAGCATAACACAAATTAAAATTATGGTGAAACATATACACACAAAAATAACTAAAGGAAAAGGCAAACAATACCAACTGTTGGGAGGATTTGGAAAAACCAAACTCTAACACTCTGCTACAGGGACTATATATTGGTTAATCACTTTGGAAAACATTTTGTGAGTGTCTACTAAAGCTGAACATATGTGTACCCTGTGACCTGCAATTCCACTCCTAGGTGTACATCTGCCAGAAATGCAGTTATGTTCACCAAAAAACAAAACAAACTCAACAAACAAACAAACAAAATAACAAGAATATTCTTGGCACTATTCATAATGCTTCAAACTGGAAACTACTCAAGTGCCAATCAACAATAGAATGAATAAAATTGTGGCATATTCATACAATGGAATATTATATATACAATAAGAATAATTCACAAACACATGCAACAACATAAAGAAATTTCACAAGCATCATGTTGAGTGAAAGAAGCCA
Organism: Tapirus indicus; assembly: GCA_031878705.1. Classification (NCBI taxonomy): domain Eukaryota; kingdom Metazoa; phylum Chordata; class Mammalia; order Perissodactyla; family Tapiridae; genus Tapirus; species Tapirus indicus. Next base: position 52,332,810 of record CM062933.1, on the reverse strand, counting down.
GATACAGAAGAGTACAGACGTGTGATTCAATTCAAGTAAAGTACAAAATGGACACTATTTACGCTGTTGGAAATTAGAGTAGAGCAGACTCTTGGGGGGTGTAGTGCATGGAGAAGGGCTTGGGCTGTTGGTAATGTTCTATTTCTTGATCTGAGTGCTGGTTATATGTGTGTGTTCACATTCGTCGAGTTGCACACATGTGACTAATGCACCTTTTCTGAGTGTATGTTTTCCTTCAATAAAATTATTTTTAAAAAGGGATGAGGGGAGATTTCTTCCCTAAACATTAATCTGAGTTTCACATCAGTGAGTTTGCATTTATCAGATTAGTTAGCAATCTCCTTAAAAAGAAGACAGTGGTGTCTTGACAGGATGGAACTCAGGACAAGAAAGTTTTGATAGGGATGGGAAGAAGGCAGAGACTCTGGCGGGGTTCTGAGCACAGAGGAGCTCACATGATGGAGAGCTGCTGTGGGTGCAGCGGCATCCAGAAGGCAGCTTGTGGATATCTTAACGGGCCTGGATTGTGGCAGGTGCAAGCAGGCAATGGAAGAGAGCAAGGGATGCTGGGATACAGCATGGAAAGCTGGAGGGTAGGACCTAAAAACAAACTTCTCTTTCTTCACAATTTACCCAGAACTAGACCGACTCAAAATAATGTTGATGTTATTCCAAGTGACACAGAGTTTAATTAAACTTTCCCTAATAATTCAGAACAGTATCCTTTTCTCCCTGCAAGCCCTGGTGGTGTTACACAGTGTTTCTTTCTTACTTCTTCATTAACAAGCTGCTTCAACGGGGGGAAGGAAGTGGGATTAAATCCCTATAGTACATTCATTCTGTAGAGATGCTGAGCAGTGAAGATTTACCAACAGGACTATGGAATTTTATACATGAATTCAATGCAACTCAAAATAGTTTCAATACTAAACACAGGGCTTTACTTGACAATGTTGTTCAGGAGATCATTAATTTTATTTAAGGAAAACAATGTTTCTATACTCATTCACTTACTTCCTAAATACTTGATGAACTCCTGTCATATGCCACTAATAGGTGCTTCTTTTCAAACCTATAAGAACATGAGAAACAGTCTGAAGCATGAATGCCTCAGAGAATTTGAAATTATGCTAAAGTAAAAATTAGAAATTTGTGTGTGTGGCGGGGGGGGGAAGACTAGCCCTGAGCTAATATCCATTGCCAATCCTCCTCTTTTTGCTGAGGAAGACTGGCCCTGGGCTAACATCCGTGCCCATCTTCCTCCACTTTATGTGGGGGGCCACCACGGCATGGCTTGACAAGCGGTGCATCTGTCCGTGCTCGGGATCTGAACTGGCGAACCCTGGGGCCACTGAAGCGGAGCGTGCCAACCTAACCACTACGCCACCGGGCCGGCCCCTAAAATTTTTTAATAAAAGAGGTGGCATGCACCCAAATAGAATATGTTCTTTAGAAAGCCTTCTGATGATTCAAAAATGTGGCAGATTATTGAGAAATAAATAAAACGTTATAAAATATCCCAGACTTTAAATTCTATTGAATATGCTTCTGATAGCTTTTCCTGTATGTTTAACAGCATTACCATGCACAGATTGAGCCTTTGTAATGGAACTCTGATGGAGTTTATTTTTGTCTGTGTGCTGAAATGGCACTATTTCTATGGGGAGAACATGCTGTACAGTAGTTGCTTGTGTTCCTCTCATTTTTCTGGGACCTGTTACTCTCTTGGGTTGCAACAAAGACCACAGTTCCCAAGTAGTTTCCAGTCTCAGTGGATTCCTTTCCTTCCTTCTTTCCTCTTGGCAGTAAAGACTTTGCTTTTGTCTTTCAACAAAAATGTTGCTTCATCTCCACAAGGTTTCAATCCTGCGCTTCCTTTCTTCTTCCTACAGCCGATTTCCCCATTTTTTAGGGAAGATACTTGGCTCCTCATAGTTTGAGATAGAAACATATATCCTTATATCAACAGGCTGTTTTGAACTTAGGAAGTGAAGCCCGATCAATGGATGTTTGTTTGAGGACTTCATAGTTCTTAGGAAAGGGCTGGCCCACCTTTCCTGGGCCAACCTGGCCCTGAGACTTAGAGGCATTCTCCTGGGACCCTCCCCCCACCCCAGAAGAAACTCCATAGGTATCTGAACAGAGCTTTAGGACAGATTTCTAAATGAGACATACAATTATGCTTTGAAAGTTGTGCATGTTTTGGTTCTGTTTTTCATTGGCCATCAAGGCATTTTCCCTTTGAGGCTTCTCATAATCCTCCTTAGGGAATCCTCATCTTCCCCATCACAAATCACACAGGGCCTATAGATAGCGAATAATTCCAGTGTCAATCAAAGACTGTAATTCTCTCTAGTGACACTTGTGTGGTATGCCACATTAACGCTAAAGGGGGACAATGCTGTTTAAATCTAGACTCACGAAGAGAACTCAGCTTCACTGAGTCCAAAGCCACATTAAGTAGAGGAAGATGGGCACGATATTAGCCCAGTGCCAGTCTTCCTCAGCAAAAAGAGGAGGATTAGCAACGGATGTTAGCTCAGGGCTGGTCTTCCTCACTCACACACACACAAAAAAGTGGAAACAGTCCAAATGACCATCAACTGACAAACAGATAAATAATGTGATATATTCACATAATGGAATATTATTTAACAATAAAAATTAATGAAGTACCGATAAATGCTGGGAAATAGATGAACCTTGACAACATTATGCTAAATGAAAGAAGCCAGCCACAAAGGACTGCACGCTGTACGGTACCATTTATATTTATATGTCTAGAATAGGCAAATCTGTAGAGACAAAAAGTATTTTAGTGGTTTCCAAGGAGTAAGGGGACAGAATGATGGGCAGTGACTGCTAATGTATATGGAATTTCTTTTTGGGGTGCTGAAAATCTAACTTTGGAGTTAAAGTGTGGTAATGTTTGCATAACTTTGCAACTATACTAAAACCACTGAATTGTACACTCTAAAAGGATGGGTTTTATGAAGTGTGAATTATATCTAAAGAAAATTTTTAAAAGAATTCTATAGGATTTCCAATTCTGATCATGATACAGTAGTTGCTAAGAGAGTTGTCCTCCCACTGTTAATCACTATAAAAATGGATAAAATTTCTGATACTTTTGAGGCACTGGGCAACAGGTGGTAAAGAACTGTCATTTTTAAGAGAATGGAAAAGTATGAGACGATCCTCATCTTTTCTGAAGTTGAGCATCTGAAGATGGAGCCCAAATAAAACCTAATAATTTTGTGTGGCTGAGGAGGCAATTATCTGATTTCAGAGGTGTGGAAGAAGGTGAAATTTGAGAGGCAGGTTCCCAGTACTGTGGGAGCTACTCAGATGGGTGGAGATAAGTATATATGGGGGTTCCGTCTCTTCCTTGGCCATGGTCTGGACTCCACCTGCACAGGGTAAGTCTCTGTGAGGCCCAGCAGAAAGTAGCTCCTGTGAGGCAGAGCAGTGAATGAAGATTTCAGAGTTTGCTCTGTGTTGGGAGGGTGGGAGGCGGGGAGGAAAAATGAGAGGAAGAAGAGAAGATACAATTGGATATATTGCATAGCAACAGTCACCATCATCAGAAAAGCTTTAATTTTTCAAATGATCAAACAAAGCCAAAAATGTCTTAAATAATTATAAAGGATGATTGACAATGTCAATCCATAAACATTTAAGAAAAATCAAAATGGAATCTGTTAAATACCTACTAAGTTCCATTTCCAAAAGACTCATTAACTGTGAGGAACACCACTGTAGAGTGAGAATAATAAAGAAGGTAGGGTCTAAGCATTTGGTAGAATTAGTTTAACTGGGCAGATTATTTCTTGTGGAGTGATGGGCTGAGAGAGGAGGAGTAATAGGGAGAAAGGAGAGAAATTCTAAGATAACTTTACACTCAATAAATTATTCTCTGGAACAGAATGCTTCCAGAAATATATTTTTCCAACAAGATCAATCCCATTAGTCCATTCATATAGATGAAATCCTTGGTTTAGACTCCAACTGGGTACAGTTATACCAAAAACACTACTCAATTTTAGCACAAGGGATTAATGTCCACGAAAGTGTGAATCAACCAGTTAATATCTCACCCTCATATCCTTTCCATTTGAGTAAAGAATACATCTGTCAGTTGCAAACATTTATTCACCTATTGACTGAACAAAAAGGGCTATTGAAAATGAGCCTAGGAAAAACACAAGTCTGGTCTTATCACATTAACAAGTGATTTTAAAAATTGTTTTAACCTTGTACGTGGTTAGTCATCACCATGTGCACCACTAACTCAAACTAGATACTTGTTCTTTTGCCAAATAATGTCACTTTAAATGTGTGCAAATATCAATATCACAGTGAAATTTAGGACCTAAATTCTGACAAGGTGTGACCACATGCATGGTAATGAAATTTCATCTGTTCCCTTAAAATTTCTCTTCTAAAGATGCTTTATTTTAGGAGAAATGGAACCCATTTAAGTTTAAAATATCCATTCAAGACAGCTATGAAAAAATAAACTGTACTGAAAAAATTCTATCTCTAAGTATATATGGATTTGTTATCCACTGTAACTCATTGGTAATGTTTTTCAAGGGACCAGATTTTTAAATACATTATGTATGAGAAAGCAAAGTTTCACTGTATTGTATATTAGGTTAAACTTTTTAAAATAAATATGAGACAGTGAAATTCATCACAATATGCGTCCATTTAACATTTTTCTGCAGCTAATGTTCATTTTTTAAAGGGCTGGCCAAGGGCCCAAAGAGGATCATGTAACAGTGAAAAAAATTCCAGATCCCTGGAAAACATTATAAAGACATTCCAGTGTATTTAATTTTTAAAAAATGATATTTATCAAATTGTTAGCCATCTATTAGACTGGGAGCACTCTGTGAATATACCACCATTTTAAAGTGTTGATAATACATCTTACTGGCCTTACCACTAGCCAAGAGTTCCTGGTAAAATATTTTCCTACCACATAAGCCACTAGTCATCAACCATGTCAAACAACATTTTCAATTTGGATAATGAAATTTTAAGTTGACTACACTTAATAAATAATCAAGAGATATATAATGTTCACCATATAATATTTTAAGCATATTTAAATTAAGCTATATAACATACAGGCATTTAAGGCAAAACATTTACATCGATCACACATGTGTAAATCTATTAACTACTATGTTTTACAAATGAATAATTTTTAACCCAGCCTTCTCCAGAATGGAATTTAATTTCACTTGTGTATTTAAAGACAAGAAACAGAAATCTGTTTTAAAAATATCAAATAAATTAACTTAAGCTCTGTTCTTTAGATAAATAGATAGATAGATAGATGATAGAAAATATATAGATAAAATAAAATTTACCATTTTAACTGTACAGTTCAGTGGCATTAAGTACATTCACACTGTTGTGCAACTATCACCACCATCCATTTCCAGAACTTTTTTCATCTTCATGAACTGAAACTTTGCACCCATTAGACAGTAACTCCCCATTACCCACTCCTGCCAGTTTCTGGCAACTACCATTCTACTTGCTGTTTCTATGAATTTGACTACTCTAGGTACCTCATTTAAGTGGAATCATACAGTATTTGTCCTTTTGTGACTGACTTGCTTTACTTAGCATAATGTCTTCAAGGTTCATCCATGCTGTAGTGTGTGTTAGAATTTCCTTCCTTTTTAAGGCTGAATAACACTTCATTGTTAAGTATAGACCACATTTTGTTTATTCATTCATCCATCAATGGACACTTGGGTTGCTTCCACTTTTTGCCCATTGTGAATAATACTGCTATGAACATGGGTGTACAAATATCTGTTCAAGTCCCTGATTTCAATTCTTTTGGGTATATTCCCAGAGGTAAAATTTCTGGGTTCTTTGCCATATATTTTTGATAAGTTCTTAGATCTACCCATGGGCTTATTTCACATTTTAAAGATGGTTTTTGCTGTTTTGAGGAACACAGTGTCACCATATCTTCCCCTGGGAGTCTTCATGGTCAATACATTTCTTCTCCGTGTCTCTCTGCCCTGGAAGGTTGAAAGAGTTCTTACAAAACAACAGAAAGAGGCTTCTTAATAAGATCTACCAATTTTGACTTGTTTATAAATTCTGAATATTCATTTTGCCTAAAGGGGCTTAAATTTCAGCTTTTAAAGAATCAAAGCTGGAAGAAACTTGGAAAGAAACCCAAAACATGCCCATTCCCCATCCTTCATGTAGAGCCTCACACTGATTCAATGTCAGTCTCTTCTGTTGCAGAGCTCTGGAAGACAAAATTTCCAAGCCTTGTTCATCAATCTCTTCCTAGGTTCGACAGTCTCTCTCAAGAGCAGATTCTTCATATCTAGTTGAAATCTAACTTTGCTGTTATTCTTCCTACTCTGCTCCTTTGCCAGTCCCTCTATCCACTCCTTCCTCCCATCTTGAATGCCATACTGCTCCCCAAATGTACACATTGATCTTTTAAAATTCAGCATTAAGTGTCATCTCTTAGAATTCCTTCCTGATCTGCCAAGATGACTTACAGTTTCCTTGTCTGAAAAATGGAGAGAAAAATTTCCGTCCTCTGTTGGTTTGTTGTGAGAACTCAATGTAAAAAGATATGCTTATGCACTCTCTAAGGCACATGGTAAGTTCTCAATAAATATTGGCTATTGTTACCAATGAAACAAAATTTAATGGGGAATGAAAAACAGTTTTTTTCATATATTTATATTAAAGTTTTCTACATGTAAAAATCACTATTATTTTACCATTTAGTTGAACTTTATTTTTGCTTTTTTCCTAATAAATCTTTCTTTCTTACCTTTTACTCATCCTAATCGCTCTTCCCTGAATCTTCACTAAATTACCCTCACCTACTCAGCTGTACAGCCCTAAGCTAGACATGATTCCCAACTCTGGGAATGAAAAATGTCAAACACAATTGGACGTGGTAAGAGGAAAGATACTAATTTACGTTCAATTAACTGTCTTCCATCTTTATGATGCTTATTCCCTGAAAACCTTTTGACATGATACTGTGTTCTTAGCCTTTTTGGGTCACAGACCCCTTTGAAAATACAATGGAAACTATGGATTGTCTCTCACCTCCCAAAAAATGCATACTCACAATTTTACATTAAAATTCTGGGGGTGTATGGACTCCCCCTGAATGTTTCAAGAGAGTCCATAGATTCCAGATTAACACTGAGTATTGTATATCATGAACATAGTAAATCTCAATTCTTCTATTTTCCTATGAAATACACCTCAGACTTTTTATCCCAATATTTATCCCATTCCAGTACTTCCTATTTACACCTCTTTATTGTTTTCCAATGGTTAGTCCAAGGCGGACTTAACCAAATGCTCTAGACTCTGCAGAGAGCAACCGAGGGAATAAGGCAGGGGATTACCTCCATGTATAGGATAAATTATCTTTTTTTTCTCACTCGTGTAAAACCAGTGTTAGGAAACTCCTCTTCAGGCACAAAGATAGCACATTAAAAATTTTTTTAATTCTTTGTTGTATTTGAAAATTCTTTTAGAATTTTACATAGAAAAATTAAAGGTTCTGAACCTGTGTAATAGCTTAGAAAATCTACTTCAATCCAGTTTCCTTCTTAAAAAAAAGTTTTTACTAGACTACAGAAAACAAAACTGGTAGATTTTGTGATTTTTTTTGTGAGGTGTTAAAATAAATTGGATAACAATCTAATTAAGGTAGACTGAATTTGATTCATCCAAGGGCTTTTACATCAGTGAATGAGATTTCTTTCTAGTCTGTAATATTCATACACATAGGTAATCTTCTTCATTTGAAAGCAAAAACTAATACCATTGAGAACAGAGGAGACATACAGGACAAACTTTCTCCCCATGATGAATAAGTCAATATAATTCTAAATCAAATACACTGGTTATGAAAAAGTCCTAACAATGTCATCCTAAGGTGCTTCAATTTTAACTTAGGTCTGTACTAAATGCAACTTTAACTTCGATTTCACTGTAATTGACCTTATTACATTATGTTTGATTGACTCTGCCTTACTCTCCAATACCCAGGAAGTCCTCCAAAGAAGTGTGTGCAAATGGTCAACCAACCCTATTTACCTACTTGTGTAGATTCAGTAGTTCTGAGGTCAGCCGTGCTGTGTATCATCAGCAACCGTTCAGATGCCACCAATACCCCTGAGGTATAGTCATCTAGATCTGTTAGGGACTCAGGGTATCATTGAGTAGGAGCTTGACAATGTAATGAGAATTTAAGATTACTTCTAGTCAACTTGTGGAATAACTGATGAACAGAAGAGAAGGAAGAAAGAGAGTAATTGAACTGCAAATGCTGAGAGCTCATCTAATTTCACCTGCTTATTCTATAAATGAGAACATGAAGGAACTGATTACTTGGAGATTAGGACTGGGGACATGGTTTAGGGGGAAAAATTAGTCATTTGAGATTCAAGAAACCTGAATTCTAGACTCAAATTTGCCATTAATATTGGGCAAAATAGTTTTTCTGTGTCTCAGTTGCCACAAATGTTAAATGAGAGGACTGGGTTAGAATTCCATGATGCTAATCTTTAACCAGGCTGTTTTAATTCCCAGGCAATTACTATTTCTTCTGAACATTTACATTCTAAATATGAGCATAGTAAAGGGTGGTCTTCACCATCAAGTTAACATCAGGAATTCCTGGCTATAATAATAATTATTAATTAATATTAACTGTTATGGGACAGATAATAGGACACATCCTTTAAAATATATTAGATCAGTTATTCTTTTTAAAGTTATTAAGCAAATCTTACTTTTCCATTTTTTAACCACAGTCAGAATTATTTATTTTATAAATATGTTAAGCACTTCCTGAGTATCACCCACATTTCTTGGTCCTGTAGATACAGCAGTAAACAATATTAAAAAGGACCCTGTACTTAAAGATAGAGAATTGAGACTATTTAAAAAAATAAAGATAATCTCAGATGAGATAATTTCTTTTAAGGAAATAAAACAGTGATTTTTCTAGGGAATATTGAGTGATGTGACTGTGGGGTGGGAAGATGTTGCTGTAGATTGGATGGTCGCTTCCAAAAGGCAGAAATATGGGCTAAGGCACACATCATGAGAATAAGATCAGCTATGCTGAGAGGCACAAAGACAGGAGGTGCAAAAGTCATCCAGAAGGAATGAGCTTGCCCTTCAAAGAACAGAAAGAAGGTCAGTGTGACACGGTATGGGATGAAGTCTGAGGGACAGACAAGGGCCAGCTTGGAGAACAAGAGTTTCCACTGAAACATTATATATCTACAACAACTAAGAGCTTTTAAACTTAATATAAATGTATTCAAGGGGAAGTTTTGCTTAAAACCCAAACTGACAATAGATGCTTCTGCCTTCTAAGGGTGTGAGTGTGAGGAGAGTGGCATGCACTTGCTTGTATGTGAGTGTGTGGTTTGGGCACGAATATTTCTTAAGAGTGAGGTGAAACTTTTTATACTCCTCACTTCCCCTTGTAGAGATTGGCGAAGGACAGAGAATGGGTAATACCTGAAGTAGACATTCAGAAGTACACCTTGGGAGTCCTTGTATATGTCTCAGAAACTCAGAGCCGAATCTGAGGTGGTTAGAGAAAGTGGAATTATCCCAGAGAGAAGAAGAGGGTGTTTAGTGCATGTGATATACCGCTGGAGGCCAACATATTTTTAAGCAGAGAAATCGCCAATATTCAAAGTTGTGTAATTGGTATGTAAACTGCTTTAGTCTCATCAAACTTTCAGTAAAGTCAGCTATACTGAAAGATACTCTGTGAGCAGATGTGCTTTTTTTGAGGGAATCAAGGAAAAGGGCTGAGTTAGTTCCATGTTTGAATTGATGCAGAGCAGAAAGGATGGAAGTGATACAGGAGTGAGACTCAGAAGCTGGTGAAATCTGGAACTTGAGGCCAGAAGGGACCATGAAGTATAAGTCCCCCAGGAACACACAGAAATCTTAGGAAGGACATGGGATGGGTGGCTTGCCCTGGCATATAAGATATAGATGTGTTTGTTTATCTCCACATCCATTTTCAGTATCTCCTTACTAGGAGAAAAAGAAAATAATTGGAGGAGACAGGAAAAGAGAGAGAGAAGATGACTTCTTTCTTAAACGATAAGCAGTCATGATGCCAAAACATCCAGTTGGTGAGGAAAACAAAGTCAAGTTAGTGTTTAAAATAGAATAGTCAAAATAATTGGCTGATTGGGTAAGTTTTTTACTTCCCAACCACTTCTATGGCACAATACAGACACAGCTCAAAAATAAACATGTAAGAGTAGAACCACATTCACTTTATTCCAAATTCTAAGAAACTCATAAACATGTTTTTAGTTTCATCAGCAAGAATCCATGTGAATGACTTGTCCCATTTGCTCTGGGATTCTGGAGTTTTAAGCGGGCTAGAGTTTTGAAGTGTTGAAAGATAATATAAAGCACTTACAAGTATTCAGCTAGTCAGACTGCTCAATTAGCTGAACATTTATAACCTCAAAATTTTGACAGAGCATGATTCATGTAGGAATGACCCCTTGGACAACAGATGGCTTTATTGTAGGTATGCTTGGGAGAGAGCATACAAAGAAATGTGATATGAAGGAAATAAAAATCAAACAGAGAGAGAAATTAAAACTGAATTTAGGAGCATGGATTGTACTCTTAAAAAATTACTGAAAAATTCAGTTGATATATTTTTAATGACAGAGTGTTTTTAAACATTTTTACTTAAGAATATTGAAGACATTCTTTTATGGGACATACCACAAAAACAAAATAGCCCATAACTAATATCTAGTTAATGTCTAGGCAACCCATGCTAACTCCTGTTACAAATCTAAATTAAGTAGTATCTAGAAAAAAATTAAAGTAACAGGATTTGAGGAATAGAAACTGAAATGTCAACTAAAAACTAACTCCACAGCATTTTAGCTTCTTTTTTTTTCTTCTGTAGCTATGGGCTGCTTATATTCTGGAGAGTATTCTGGAAAAGTATTAACTCAAAGATATATTTTAGAATAATATTTTTACCACTAAAATATATCAAATTTTAATTGAGTGTTTTTAGCAGTTTTCTAAAGGAGAAACAAAAAGTGATGCATCCATCTGAATAAAAATATATACTTTCAAGTATGTGCAGTTTTTTAAAAACTTGATAACACTACATAGAAATTCACTTTGGAGAAAGAATTAGATTCTAAAATATGGCTCACAGGAATCCATAGAACAAACGCAAAATTTCCTTCATTTGGAGCCTATTGTGTACATATTATACTGGTGCAACTCTTTTTTCTTTTTCTCTTTCTTTTTTCACTTCCTAGGAGCACAAAGCTACTCAGATTACCAGGAAAAAATAATTCATGGAACAAGAAGCAAGTAAACAATTTCTCCCAGAGGATCAAAAAAAAAAAAAAAAAAAAGTACCTCAAATGAAACAGAAAGCAAAAACTCCCCCCTATATTATCCTATGACTCCTTCTCCCCAAGGAGCAGCAGCAAGCGCTCCCAAGGTTCGCATCCAACAGCGTCATGCCCTCCTGCAAGGGACTCTCGCGTCCAGAAATGTTTGTAGGAGGAGAGTGGCCGGGCAGGGGGGCGGCCGGGGAGTGACTTGCCCCTCCTCCCGATGACCCGCAGCCCCAGGACGTGAACCAGGGCCGCAGGGCGCAGGGTCAGCTCGCAGGTGTCCAGCGCCCAGTGGGAGACTTGGCGCCTGATCCCCCAGCCCCGGCTCCCCCTGGATTCCTCAGGAAGGTGAGCATCCCGCACCACCGAGTCCTGACCCCTTGGAAGAGCGTGCCCTGTGCGGTTCCGGAGGGCCAGGAGCGGTGCACGTGCGTGATTCGATTTTCCACGCTTACTGCTCCCAGTTTATAGATGGACAGCCAGCGTCCTCCTGGAGCCCTGCGAGGACTTCGATCTCACTCCACCGAGTCAGTGGTGGTGAAAACGGAACACAGTCCTTTAGATTCAGCACTCGCTACCTCCTCATAGCTGCTGCTGAATATCAAAGGCATGATAAAGTAGTATTCCTGCTTATCAACTTTTCTAAAATAAATATGAAAAACAAGTAAGGCAATAAAAACGAATTAGTTTATACATTTTCCCCCTTTACTTATTTAGTCATTTTCCCCTTAACATTATTAAGCAAGAAGCAATTTTTATAGACTAGAATACTAATTCTTAACTAATTGTCTGTACAAACTGTCAATGCCCACTTTACTATTCTTGTGCTTATTCGGGCCTCATTACAACCTTCTCGAGTAGATTATTGGTGTAATTATCCTCATTTTATAGATGAGCCTGAAGTTCAAAGAAAATAATTTATCAAAAATCAAACTGCTGATACAGACCACAGTCAATATTGAAATACAGAAATTCTGACTCTAAATTACATTTCATTTTCTTTAATCATGTACCTATAATTCTAATGGATCTAAATAAATGTTTTTCTAAAAAATAACTTGTTACAAAACCCGATATCAACCCAATAGGAACACATGCAAAAAGTATAATTTTCAGAGAGACTTTAAAAAATGTATCAGTGCTCAGAAGATCATTGTTTACACTGGCAAAATACTTTTTTTCAATGTTCGTAAAATCAGAAAAAGGTCATACTTCAATGTCATAGACATTCACTATTAGTTCCTTAAATCTTAAACCTTTCCTTGAAACATTCCTTTTCTTTTGTAGTTTGAGAATGAGAAAACCTATTAGGAAACTTAGCTGTTACAAGTAAACTGAATAAAAAGAAGAAAATAAATCAGTAGTGAGAGAGAGAGAAATTTAGCAACGACACTAGTGGTTTTTTTTTTTTTATCATGGTGATTTAGTCAAGAAAAAAATGAAACACTGTGCTCTGTGGGTGTAAATATCATTTATATGTACAAGAATGAGTTTAACTGGCATTGGCTATAAATGTCCATGAATGAGCTTTTACAGTAAAAACAAAAACAAATGCAACACATATTACCGATAAAAAATACAATTAAAACGCAGAACAATTAATTAGCAAGCACGGAATATTCCACAAGTTACTCACAAGGATAAGTTAAGCCCTGTCAAGGCTTCTGCGGTCTGCTTCTATGTGAGATGTTCGTTGGTCACCGTATAGATTTTTCTGCCCTTCTGCTAAAAGCTCCATGACTTTCTTGGCAAGACTGAAGGTAAATTCTTCTTATCAAATATCAGAACTGTCATAATTATGATTTTTAGAATCATCCAAATTAATTACAACTTCAAGAAGTGACATGGACTAAAATAGCAAGAGCTGCTGGTGATCTAAAACTACTCACAGCGTGTCCCAGCGAGTACTTGGCCAGGAGCACATGTCGCTTAAAAAAAGCACATAACCCTTTAGACCCAACAGTCAATTAAGGCCTTGGTAGAAATGTCAGCCATAAGTATGAAAAGACCTTTCAATTAGTTACATACTATTTTCCTCTAATTAGTGAGAAATGATTTTAATTTTTCCCCCTTCTTTTCTTAAATAGGACCACATGGGATCGAGTTTAGAGGGCAACTGCTTCATTAAAGACAGAGAGAAAAAATGAGAGGGAGAGGGAGAGCAAGAGCAAGTGAGAGAGAGCGAGGTAGTTCTTGTCAATCAACCCCATGATTCTTACAGGGATGGGGTGAGTGAACACCTATCAACTTAGTCTTTAAAGATTTCTGAAGAACTCTGCAGGGGCTGTGCTGATGATGTAAAACAATAAGACATTTTCTGAAGTTTCTGGCAAACAAAGTATAAAAATAATCAGAGTCTAGTGTCCCAAGCTAGTGATGCCTGGGTGGTCCACGTGAGATTCTCTACCTTTATTTGACTGTTGTGTTGCTTGCCAAGTAATTATACATAGGACTTTAAACATACAGTGGTTTAAATATACTATAGTCAGAAGGATATCTTTAAATTACTTTTGTAGAGCAATTTTGAAAGGATTTTTGAAATATTTGTATAGAATTGACTGAAATAATTCTAAGTGCTATCCAATCTCAAATATCATCCTGAAGCTGGAGTGTCTTTGGGGCTTCGTTTGGAAAACTTTCTCAAAAGTACATGCATTTCATTCTTTATTCCATGAAATGGACAATGACAATATAATAAAATTCCACTTTGCTGAAATTTTAAATTTATTTCTAGATTTGAGAATATCAACCTTTGAAGGAAAGAACGTTCTGGGTCTTTCTAACTACATTATCTCTTTAATATAACTTTTACAAGTGTTTTTAGGTCATCAAATTACAAGGAGAGACCTGGATCCATTTATAGTTTTAAAAGTAGAATTAGAAAACATATTACCTTTCAGAGCTTGATTTATTTGTACTTATTTGTTTAAAGGGGCCTCCCGGTGTCGTAGCGGTTTTGTCCGGGCTTGGCAGCCCGGGGTTCGCCGGTTCGGATCCCGGGTGCCCGCTGACGCACCACTTGTCAGCCATGCTGTGACGGCGTCCCATATAAAGTAGAGGAAGATGGGCACGGATGTTAGCCCAGGGCCAGTCTTCCTCAGCAAAAAGAGGAGGATTAGCAACAGATGTTAGCTCAGGGCTGGTCTTCCTCACACAAAAAAAGAAAATGTTAACTTGGAATTTGCACATGGGAATTTCCAAATGAGGTAGCAGGCATATGATATTTCACTAGCAGTTTTTACACTATGCTAACAGTAAGTAAAAAAGATTGACATAAAAAAAAACGGTAAGCATTCCAAGTTTTGTTTCCATTTGTCCTGACTTTGTTATTTGAGACAAACTACCTAAACTCTTAAAATCCAAAACTTATGGTACAAGACCCCAACAACGCCCTCAGTCTTCTACACACAGCTTTAATTCAGACAAGAAGTAATTTCACAAGCCAAATGCAGGTAACCATCCCAAGAAATCCCCCTGAATTCCCTGTGTATGAAAAGAGGCCAAAACCAAAACCAAACGCCCAGGTAAAGTCAGAACTTACTTGGAACAGCTTCTGCTAACCAATAGGATTCCTTCCTGTTCTAATAGGCTGGAACAAAGAATTCAATTAATTCAGTTGTCTGGGCAGAAAGCAGGCTCTCAAGAGCCCATGAGTCTGTGCAGGTTTTGCAGTGAATGGTGATGACTTTCTTCTCCTACCTTCTCCCATCTTTAGGTTGAGCCACTAGGGAGGATGTGAGCACTGCAGAAGATCTCAAACCGGAAGTGGGGCAGGGAGGGGCTGGACTCACAAGACTTATATCCTGAGGGATTTCCAGTGTTTTTCAATACAACAGGCTCAATGCTATCCCCATCCTGGTGTATCATGAGGGGCCACAGCTGCCCGCTGACTTTGTGAAGACCAGATATCGTCTTCTCTCGAGCTCCTGGAAGAATACCTCTCTTCTGTCCCCTTTTTGCCATCAGCCACTTCTAGTTGGGAGACATTTTCCCCCAGGCCTGAAGCTGTCAACTAAGTAATTCTTGACTCCCCAACCCTACCACACAAGTAAAATCAAGATATCACAGTGTTGTTCAGTGCTGGAGACATGGGCAACTGACATCTTGCAAAGGGCTGTAAGACGTGGGCAACTGACATTTTGCAAAGGGCTGTGAGAATAGCTTCCTTTTAAGTAGTCTCCATGATTTATTCCAGATTCCTCTGATTCAAGTCTGTGCTATGTACCAGAAAGACTTTCCTAAAAGGAAACATTTCCTATTTTTTCAATTTCCTTTCCTATTTTAAATCTATGGCTCCTCATTACCTGTATTTATGAGTAATTCCAAACAAACATACACTCCAAAAACATAAAATACCCTTCGCCTTCGGCATACTAGACTTGCTATTTCCACAGCACCTCCTGAAGAAGGTCCACTAGCATGGGGATCCTTCTCTCAAACCACTCCCACCCATTTTTGCAGGTAGAGATGGAGCTAAAGACTGCCAACCAGTATGAGAAGAGCCTGAGGTGAAGAGCAAAAAAGATACAAGCAGGGAAGAACCATGGAAATGGGGAAGAAAGGAGAGGGTAAGACTTCTCTGCCAATTCTGAGCAGAAGGCCGAGTAGGTGCCCAATGCCAGTGAGGATAACTGGGGGGCAGCAGTGGGAGGGATAAAGCAGAATGGCTACATCCCCGGGCTGGCTTCCTGCGCATGTAACCCGGGCAGTTGCACAGGCCCCGCGTTTGGAAGGGCCTCACACTTGGTTTAACGTTCTGCTGTCACCATCTTGAAATTCTTAATAATTTTATTTTTGAACTTGTGATTTACAGCTGAAATCTAATGAGACAATTGAGCCTTCGAGAGCGGAGATGTGTTCAACATGCGTGTCGACTGTCCCTTGGCGCCCCAGGAGCACAGAATGCCGGTGGACTCACTGGGTTCACTGAGACTCTGAGTACACGCTAAGAAATTGTATCTACAGCTGAGCGAGCAGGTGCTGACGGCTCCAGGAGACCACGCTTTCCCTGAGAACCAGAACGTGCTTCCGACGCAGAAAACACACAATGATGTTCTAAGAAACACAGTGACCAAGAACCTCTCTTATCCCTTCTTCCTTATGTTATTTCCCTGAATTAACCAACCACTTGTGCTAAAGATGATGACATAGGACGAAAGAGAAAAATGGGGCAACCCGTAGGTCCTTTTCCTTTCAGTCTTTCTTATCCATCGGGAAGCCAAGGGTGGACACCATTGGTAAGAATGTGTGCGTATCACAAATGAAATAAAAACGGTTGTGTTTTGTGCAGCGGTTCTGCTATTTGTTGTTGCTGGTGCCGTGGAGCGGATTCCGACTCCTGGCCACCCTGCCTACCGCATGTCTTTCTGGTGCTCTATCAGACAGCGCTCCGCTGCTATTCACAGAGTTTTCATGGCCCATTTTTTTGGAAGTGGGTGGCCAGGTCCTTCCTTCTAGTCTGTCCAGTCTGGAAGCTCCACTGAAACCTGTCCACCCTGGGTGACCCTGCTGGTATGTGAAATACTGGTGTCATAGCTTTCAGCATCACAGCAACATACAGCCACCACAATATGACAAGTGACAGACAGGTGGTGTGGTTCCCCAGCAAGGACACAAACCACCACGATGGTGAGAGTGCCAGATCTTATCCACTAGACCACCAACATATGCATGTACGACCTATGACATAGGAATTGTGTGATTTTGGTGAGTTCATATACAACTTAAATGCTGTTATATTTGTATTTAAAACTGGCACTGCACCCTATGAAGATGATGGCAAAATTCATGTTACTCAGAAATTTTAATTTTTCTTTACTTAGAACATTTAAAGCAAATTTAAAAAAACACCATGACAAGTTGAGAGAGAGACCACGGAAGAAAGGGAAAAGCTTTATATTTTAGGGCCTTTAACAACACTTTTTCTTGCCTTTTGAAAAGAGTCCCTTCATTTTCATTTTGTGCTGGGCCCCACAGATTAGGTACCTGGCCCTGCCACTTCGTTACCTCTAATTCTCATTTTGGTTTCATAGTTGGATTGAATTTATGACTCAAACCCCAGGTAAAGACTACCTGCTGTATTCTTCTCTACGTTGTGTCTTGACAGATTAGTTCTAGGGCCGGTTGAGGTATGGAACAAATGCTCCATTTCTGCCATGATTGGGATGTAGTCAGAATCATGGCTGGGGGGAACCAAAAGAGTGGTTCAACACTGAGAAAATGATCCTTCTTTATCATCTTTTCAACAATCTTCAAAGGTAATATATTCACCTGACAGTTGTTAGGACCATGGGGAAGAGTTACCTGAGGACTCCCTGGGAAACACTCAATTGAAATATCACTGTTCACAGCCTGAGATATATGGGTGCTGGGCTGGGCTTCATCTCTGTACAGGCACTTTCTGGAGTGCAGAGTCCCAGCACCCAACACTGTGGCCAGTATGGAGTAAACCCACTGAGGAACACTCGAGAAGGAAATTCTGAGGCTTCCTTGGGTCCCACAACTTGAGGCAGATATAACTATGAAAATACTGCCTTCCTCACATAGCTATCGTCTAATTTTTTTTCACTGATAGCGAAAATAAAGGAAAAGTAGGTAAAACAACAGAGTTATGCAGATATAATAATAAGAGGAAAAAAGCTATGCTCTCCTTTTACATTTGGGACCTTTCGTTGCTAAGAACCAGGAGTGATTGGCCAGTTAGGAGCTTGGGCAGAATTGCTCTGCCTGACTGAAGTGAGGGGAGAAAGGAGAGACTGGGAGAGGAGTGGGGAGAGGAGAAGGGGAGGAGGGAAGGGGGTAGAAGAGGAAAAGGGGAAACTTCCCAGGCAATTCAGTAGATGGAGACATTGTAGAAATGTCTAAGGGAATATTTCAAACAGTGGTTGCTGCTTTTATGATAAAATTGTCTCCTCACTTCATCTTAAAATGAAATCTACAGTTTCTCGCTAATGTTTTGATGGAAACGGATTTGCAATTGTGAGGAAGGCTGAGGCTGGGGCACAGCTGGAAATGGGGGTGGGTTGGAAGGAGGCTCCAAGAAGAGGATTAGGGAGTAGCTGGTAGGAGTTGGAGTTATACAGATTTTAAAAGAGTGTCTTTAGCATTTAAGAGGGTAGGAAAATAAGCTGATTTCCTATTTAGTATTCTCTGTCTTCCTGATAACTTTTGGCTCTTCAAGTTGACTTCTCTCTGGGCACAGAACCAACTTCCCTCATTCCTTGGTCCCTCTCCAAAGGAAAGAACTAACTCCAATATCTCCAATTCTACCATCTAGCATGTTGTCCAGCAAGTGGACTCCTTGGAAAGATGATAAAAGAGAAATGTCAGTAGCGATATGTGGCAAAGGCAGGGAATGTTTTCATTATGAGAGGAAAGCCTGTTTCCCCAGCCACCCCCAGTGACCTATTTCCTGCATGCTAAGTATAGAACACAGGGCTTTCCTCACACCTGGCCCTGCCCCTGCCAGCCCTGGGAGGTTGAGTCTACTCCAATCTAAACGCTACATATAAACAATACGTCTCTGCCTTTCTTCCATATATTGGCACTTTTTTCTTTAAAAATTATGCTAATGATATATTGTTAATGTAAAATATTTGCTGCTCCTTAAAAATTGCTAGGTTTAGGCTGCAATTTCCATCATTATTAACAAGTGGAAAAAAAGGTTTTCTTGAGCTGCCTCTGTGTTTTGAACCCTGGCATAGAGTGTCTCAAGTCTGAGAAACTTGTTTTCTGGACCGAGCAGCCACTAGTGGTCACTTGCCTCACAGAGATGAATCACTTTGATCCCAAATGGAAATCGTAGGCAATCACTCACAACACCTGCCTTCTGCTGATTCATGGTACAGTGGCCTTCAGGCTCCAGTGGCCTCACTTGTCCTTGTGGCCGGAAGAAACCATTTGTGGTTCTGATCACATGTGATTCTCCTCCATCTTCTCCTCTCTGATCTACCCACCACGCACAGGCAAAGTCAGCTGCTGTTGGACGAAAGAGATATGGAAAGAACCTGCTGAATCCATCATCCCCAAAGCCTGCACTATCTCTGGTCTTTTTCTTAAATGAACTAATTCATTTTGCTTTTTAATGTTTAAGCTTGAATAGTCTTACTTACAGCAAAATACATCTTAACTGATACATATATATGCAAAACAATTTTTACGTATCTCACTTGATCCTCAGCAACATTGTTCAGGATGAAGATTCCCTGCTAATAAAAATAGAAAAGAAAAAACTTAAAAGTGAAGAAAATACCACAAAGTTTTTACCAAAGTATGAGGCTTTGGGATTCAGAAATATGTATTATGGAAACAAACTAACAGTCATTGAGCATCTTCTTTTTTAAAATTTTGGTGAGGGAAATTGGCTCTGAGCTAACATCTGTGCCAATCTTCCTCTTTTTGCTTGAGGAAGATTCTCCCTGAGCTAACATCTATGCCAATCCTCCTCTGTTTTGTATGTGGGTCACTGCCACAGCATGGCTGATCAGTGGTGTAGGTTGGTGCCCAGGATCCAAACCCATGAACCCAGACAGCTGAAGCAGAGAGCGTTGAACTTAACCACTATGCCATGGGGCTGGCCCCAAGCATCATCTATATGCTGATTACTCTGTTAAGTATTTCACAGGTTATCTAATTTTAATCTTTATAACAACTCTATGAGTTTGTTATTATCCTTATTTTACAGATGAGTAAATTGAAGCTCAGAGAGTTTAAGGAATTCACCCTGGGTCACAATGTGCTGCAAACATGGATTTAAACTTGAATTTGGTAAGCACACTCTATGCTCTTTCCACTGCGCCACAAACAACTTCTTGTGAGAAAGCATTTTCTATGGGTGAAGTCTCATAGAAGAATGATTGTCAGGACTCGGTAACGTGAGATTTTAACTAAGAGAACATTAGAAGAAGATGTGTGACTCTTTGTGACTGGAATGATAGTGTGGTCACGGGGAAGGTGATGAAATGTTGAGAATAAGGCTCTAATAAAGGGTAACTGAATGGTATTAGTGGGAGTTTCACGGACAGAACTAAAGTGAATATTTGGGAGTTACTAGCATACTGCACAGGGATCACAAATGAATCTTTGGGGAAGCCCAGTGAAGGATGTGCGAATAAGAACAAACAGTAAAACAGGAAATAAAAGGTAAGAGAAATATTGGTTCAACTATAAGCAAAATCATATGCTAGGTGCCTGGAAGAAGAGTTTAGGAAGAATATGAAGAAAGCCTGTCAAAATGAAAAATGGACTAATTCATCATTATACTTCAGACGCTCGTATTCAAGATGCAGAGTGGTGAAATAGGTTTATCTGCCTATTTATATGAGTAAAGAAGTGCCTGGAGGGGCCGCCCGGTGGCGCAGCGGTTTAGTCCGCGCTTGGCAGCCCGGGGTTCGCGAGTTCGGATCCCAGGCGCCCGCGGACGCACTGCCTGTCAGCCATGCTGTGGCGGCGTCCCATATAAAGTGGAGGAAGATGGGCACGGATGTTAGCTCAGGGCCAGTCTTCCTCAGCAAAAAGGGGAAGATTGGCAACAGATGTTAGCTCAGGGCTGCTCTTCCCCACCAAAAAAATAAATAAATAAAATAAAATAAAAAATAAAATGTTTAAAAAAAAAAAAAAAGAAGTGCCTGGAAAAATACCTAAAACTTGAGAAGTTAGCAGAAATCAGACCTTCAATTCTCTTGCATTCCCAATACAATAAGTTGACTGTTGTTTGGAGGGGAAGAGAATGCAGAAGAGAGCTTACTGGGTGCCTGTGCTGGGGCAGACTCCACTAAGAACTTCACATCCAGTCCTGGTCCATCCTGTTGCAACGATCAAGCTGCAGAGGAGTGGTGGACATGCAATCCTCACAGTAACCATGTGGAATTATTGTTTCATGTTATTGTTCCATATCATCGCTTCCATTTTACAATCCATGAAGGGTGGCTCAGAAGTATTACGCCACTTGAGGGGGTGAAATCAGAATTGGAACTTGGTTTGCAGGACTCCAAAGCTCTGTATTTATCCACTTCTTATAACTGTTTCACCCAAACTTTACTTTAAATAGTCCTTCCACAAGAAAAAAGATACAAAGTGAAAGATTCAGAGGCAATAAATAATGCCAGATGTTTATTCACAAGGGCAAATTCATTTAACTCAGTCACTCTACTCTTTACAGCACTTTCCAATTGGTGTTCGCAAGTACAGCAGCGTAGGGACTTCACTGGCTTTTGTAGAGTAACTGAGATTAAATTTACCCTTCTACCTTAAACAACTAGAAAATTAAATCTCTAAAACTATGGTGTTCAGGCACTAGAGAGCAGGCAGCACAGTCAGTGATTCCCAAGAGAAGGGGAAAAAATGAAGTGAGCTCCAGTTGTCTGCTAGGAGAGAGGGGCCAGGCCACGGTGGACGGGGGATGAGCCCAAACAGAGCTTCGTGGTCCTGTTGAGTTGAGGAGACAGAGCTGGGGAGGCTAAGGTGGCTCAAATTTGAGTGGCAGAATCAGAGGAAATGGATCTGGTCAGAAAGAGAACTCCAGAGATCTACAGAGGAGCTGCCTTAAATCTCTGGCTGAACACTGTGGATACCTGAGGAGAAAATACCTGAATCCAGAGAAAGAACCACTGGAAAGAAATATCAGGAAAATTCTCCCCAAAGCTCATACAGAACCAGGAATAGGTTGTGTTCTCAGGAAGAATCCAAGGACATAGTACATGGGGCAGAGAATCCTTAGAAGCAATTGCATCAGTAGTGAAGACAAATTAGCCCTAGACTAAAGGAGGTTCTGGACCCACCCTAACAAAACAAGCAAATCTTAAAACTGATTCCGAAAACTTTCTGTATGCTAGAACAAAGACTGAAATTAAATATTAAATTTAATACAAAAATGTACCAAAAAATCCAGCATCCAATCAAAATTAGGCATTTAATCAAAATTTACCAGGCAGGCAAAGAAGCAGTGTAATATAACCCATAATGAGGAGAAAAGTCAATAGAAACAGATCCAACAATGACAAAGATGGTAGAATTAGTACATAAGGACATTAAAATAACTATTATAAAATGAAAAGAACAGAGTGTCAGTGAATGAGGGACAATGTCAAGTGGGATAACGTATGTGTAACCGGGGTCCCACTACCATAATGCAGAACTAAATCACAAATTTATGAATCACAAATTATGTTCAGGATAGTGTCAATGTAAAGAGCAATGCATATGCAAATACCGATCACTTACCATATGTCAAACACCATAATGATTCATGTTATAAATAAAGAGTAAAGTACCTACTGCCCTTGCTCTAAGGATTTCACATTCTCTTCAGGGGCAGAAGGCAAGTAGAAGGTTTGCTATTTGTCTGGCACATCACAGAATATATGGATACATGAAGCACCATAAAGAAACATAAAATTTAAGAGCCAGGCTCAGAGAAATGCCTTGTAGAGAAGGGGACACTTCAGCTGGGTATTTGAGAAGGCATAGAAATCTGAGTCAGAATTGTGGGGCTCAGAAAATATATTCTAGATGTAAGAAATGATTAGGAATAAAGGCAAGAATGAGTATGTTTTAAGAGTAGTAAGTGCTGGAGTGCTTTTCACTAATTTGGGAAGGAGGCATATCAGTTCAGAATGTCAGAAAAGGAGCTGGTGCAAGTGCAATCCTGTTACTTCTCTACTAAATTCCACTGCCTTTACCAATTATTTTGGGAAATTCAGGGAAAAAAAATTAGGAATGCAGTCTTTATGTTGTACTGGTGGGTGTATTAGTTTGCTACAGCTGCCATTACAAAGCCCACGGACTGGGTGGTCTAAATATCAGACAGGTACTGCCTCACAGTTCTGGAGGCTTGAAGTCCAAGATCTAGGTGGTGACAGGGTTGGTTTCTTCCAAATGCTGTGAGGGAGAGCTTCTTTCATGCCCCTCTCCTAGCTTCTGGTGGTTTGCTGGCTTTCCTTGGCTTGCAGACGCATCATCCCCAATCTCTACCTTAGTCTTCACATCTTCTCCCTAAGTGTCTCTATGTGTCCATATTTCCCCTTTTTATAAGGACATTGTCACATTGGATTAGAGGCCCACCCTACTCCAGTATGAGCTCATCTTGACTTCACTAATTGTATCTACAATGACCCTATTTCCAATAAAGGTCACATCCTGAGGTACTGGGGGTTAAGACTTCAGCATACAAATTTTGAAGGGTCACCATTCAACACTTAACAGTGAGGAAATGTTGCTGGCTTTGTAGTAGGGGAGGGTCTTGATGACAATTGTCCTTCAGCAAGAGTAATCTGGCAGCTGTGTGTGAATCAGTCTCTGAAGGTCTCTAGCACATCCTCCCTCCTTTGCCCTATATCCAAACACACACACACACACTGTAACCAAGTGTTCCCGTCATCCACCATACACCTTTTTCTCCCCTCTGCCCCTGCCTATGCTGTTCCCACTCCTGGGATTTCTCTACTCCACTTATGACTAACTCCTACTCTCCCTTCAGTGCTGACTGCCTCCAGTGCTTTAATCATGCTCATAATACATAGGATAACATCCAGCACATTCTAGCAAGTCTTCCCTAAACATCCTCCTCCGAGTGGTGGAGTTCACAGTCCCGCTGTCATGATGCTGCCTTTAAAACAACTTTAACATCCACATGTTATGAATACCACACGTGTTATCATATGTATTATACTTTCTTATAATTTCTGTACAGACTTCTTTCTCCATGAAACTCTAACACACTTCAGATTGGATACAATATCTAGTTCATCCCGGATCTCTTGCGACTAGCTCAGTGTGTGGTGTTAAATAAGGAGACTAGAGGGAAGGATGTAGCTCATTTCTCTCTATTCCTTAAGGTTTATTCTTAGAAAAATTAATGTAGATTATAAAAAGTAGCATCTACATTGTAATTGCTGTATGCCTGGCATTGTTCTAAGTGCTTAATATGGATTAACTCATTTAATCTTCACAAAATGAGCTGGGTACTGCTATTATCCCATTTTATAGAATCGGAGGCACAGAGAGGCTCAGGAACGTGCCTGAGATTACACAGCAACTGAGTGGCAGATGCACCAATCTAGCCCTTAACCACTTTGTCAAACTCCCTCTCAAAAGCATTTGCTCTCTCAACCAGAGTCCTTGATTTTAGACTGTTTCCGGCTCTGCCACTAATTAGCTACATACTTTGGGGCAAATTATTTAACTTCTCTGTACTTTTAATTTTTTCAGTTCTAAAATGGGAATAATAATGTATCATCCTCATGGAATTAATACATATAAAGCATGTAGAACAGTGTGCAGCACTGGGTAAGCCCACCACACACACGTGCGCGCGCACACACACACGCACTGAATAACTGAGAATTTATTGTATACTATGTAGCTAATTGAAGCCATACTGCCTCCTGCTGATGATTAATAGTGTCTGGCTTCTGAAGAAGGACAGTATTGGCAGATTTTTTGCCTTTTTATGAAGGATGGGACTGGGCTGTCACTTTCTATGAAAATGAGAACGAGGAGGTCAGAGGTGTTTTTGATAGCAACACAAAGGACCTTTATATGGCTTTAAAAAGGATTGCAGTGTTAGGAGGCTGAGAAGCTGGGCTTCCACTGGCTGACAACAGTCATCTTGACCCCTCCTCCCTCCTTGTAAAGGGGCAATGGAAAGGCACCAGGGAAGAAGGAAGAAAATTTTAGAAAACATTTCAGAAAATACGACCTTGAAAGGAAATGAAAAATCAGAATTCTGCACAATAAGAAAATCCTGTTCACTGAGCCTGTTGAACAGTTATCAACAATTCTTTACAAAATTCTAGCAGTTTACATGTGGAGCCAGTTGCTTTCTAATTGCTAGAGCAGCCTACCACTGGGAAGAACAAAGGAAATATTTAGCACATCGTAAATTCTTCTGCAGCCCTGTGGAGTGGCTGGAGTTCAGATTACACATTTATAACTAGCATTTGAGAGCAATTTCTACTTTACTTTGAGAAAGTTGTTGGGGAAGCCGTTCGGCACTGTTTCTCCTATGGTTCTGGAGAAATACAGACCAAGTGTTTAAATTCAACAGTCCAGTTCGTTTGTGTTGATTCAACAAAGCTTGGAAAGATGTAACAATGAAATACATCTTCCCTTCTAGAATTTGCTTTTTAATGGGAGATAGATCTCTCAGTGGGTGGAAAGTGTACTTCGGGTACACTGGTGGGGTGCTCTGACAGCTCCCCGAACTGGACAGTGGTCTTCTCATAGGCCAAGACTGAGACACTCTGAAGAATAGGCAGGACCTAAAATAGATTCAATCCACACCACCAAGGAGAAAGAGCAAGAGAGAGGCAGTAAACATGCTTCATGTCACCAAGGAAGGACTGAAGAAGCTGCACCCTGCGGCTGGGGAGGAAACCATCACAGTCCAGTAGGGGCAAAAAGAAGCCATTTGGATATGAAAAGTCAGGTCAGCTAGGATGGCTCTGGAAGATGCTATATTTACGGTCCAGTTGATGAATGTGTAGGTCTGCAATGTCTGACTTATCTTTGCCTTTGGGGAAGATGGTTCAACTCTGTGAATTTTAATGGGCACATTTTCTTGGCGAATAGAATTACATTGTGGAATGATTGGCTGAGAGTTTATTCTTCATGAGTGTCTCTGGCTTTAGGTCCTTGTGCTGGGCATAGCCATAGGAACTGGCTCGTGATTCTTCACGCAGATGATTGATGAAATATGGGAGGCCGCTTCCCCCCACGATGGTAAACGAATGTCTGGTCCCAGCGCATGGAGAACAGGCTGAGGGTCAGGTCTTTCCAATGAATGAAAGATGAATGCTTTTCTGGACTTGTAGTGGCTAAATTTCTCATCATTCCCCCCCAAATTGTTTATCTTCTCACTAACCTACCCAAACTTTCAATTGTATATTGGCTAATATTTGGAAAATTTCTCAAAGTAAAAACAAATCTAGATGAGCTGCCTACTTACTGAGACTAGTTCCAAGATCAAAATCTCCTTAGATTTGAACTAAGAACAAACCTTGTCTGATTCTTTTTAGAGCAACATAAACTGTTACCTCACCGACTTCTCTCTGACCACATTTAGAATTGCAGGGTCTTTTTGTTTTAAGAGTAAAACATTAATGAGAAGCGAATGTGGTGTTAATCCCTACTTGAGGTTTTGGTTTTGCTATATAAATAGATAACCTGATTAAATTGAATAAAGCAGCCATTTAGTTGTTACATTTGTTAATTTAATATTTACAGTTTCTCTTCCAACATCTTTCATGATATTACACACCATTGGTTGTTCGACACGATTGAATTTCTCGTATGTCATAGGTAACTTGTACCTTGGTAGAGAAGAATTAATCTCTTTGGTTACTCAGCATATAATCTGAACATAACCTGGTTAGGTAGTAAAGCTGTTTTGTTTTTTCATCTGCCACGTTAAAAACAGTGCTAAAGGCAAATGAAAAATTACTTTAAACCATGAAAACACCTGATTTGTCTTCAGCACCAATCTGACGCTCACATGCACTGCAAGAACTTATACCATGTGCCCTCCGTTGCTTGAAAACAAAAAGAAAAGACTAGCTATACCTATGTAAAGAAGTATATATATTTCAAATACATTTTCAATATTTGAATAAAATGGCTATAAAAATGGTGAAATGTATGAAGTGAAGAATTAAATAAGAATGTTAGCTAAAAGCTTGTCAAGTAATATAACATTTATGAATGCGCACTGTCAATTGATTTTCACAACAAATTAAAATCTCTGCACAATCGAAAGATGTCTAAGCTTCAGCCAATGACTCACTTATCTCAAGCAACATTTGATACCAACAAAATCCAGTACAAGCCCTCCCTTGGATTTCATTATGATGGGATTTATTCTATACTCATAGATATAAATATTGGCCTAGAATAACCAATGTCCTTGGAAATTTTATTGAATAATTAATTACTTGCTATTTTCAACCACAGATTCTTACCGACATTTTAGTAACTACACAAATTCAAGTGTTTAAAAATCAAGCATGAAATGAGAACAAACCTGATAAACATAATTCTAGGAAGGAATCTTTTATTGTTGTGAAGCTTATAAAATCGGAGGTCTCATGTTTTAAGAAGATAAAAAAGGAATTCTTTCACTGCTGCGGAATAAATGGACTATCTCACCCATGAATAATGATTAACGTTCTTTCACGGGAGAAAAGGGCTGGTGGTGGCTTGCACCTGCAGCATTCATGAATCGCAGCCCAGGTCCCTTGAAAGAAACTTAATCATCACTATTCACAGGTGAAGTGTGCTTCAGCTGGATATAAAAGTCGAGGTAAACCCAGTCAGCTTTGTTTCCAGTGCTGTTATTTTCCCAGCATTCCATCCCCTCCCGTCACTGCAAAAATACTTGAGCAGCTTTAAAGTTATCCAAAGGTGCTGTTGTAAATACCTTTTCTTCTCAGCTTAGTTCTGTGTTGATCAGAGATTCAGAGGTGGTTTTAAAGGTCAGAAAAACAAGCTGCCTGAAAACTTGGATTCAAACCCAAGTAATAAGGTCGGCATTTTTACGATTCTGCTCCTCTTGTAGCCATCCAGGTCTAAACTGACCTTAAATTTCCTCAGTCTGAGCTCTAACCTGCCAAATCTGGCCATATAAATACAAATAAATATAAACATGTGTATCCATTTGAAGAAAAGTATTATTTTAAGTTTATATATAAGCTTGACTATAAGTTTAAATATAAATATAACACAAACGTACATATAAATATATTTTCCCAAATTGGTAGGAAGGTTTTGGATTATTTTCCTTGCTGTTTTAATTCAAGGTGGATGTTCATGGATGTTCTTTCTTCTTCGGGGTCACGCCGATGGCCCACATGCCGTCTATGGCTTGTTCACATAGTTTCTTGGCTCACGGGATGTTTTAAAACCACATTGAGACATAACTTAAAAACGAGGATATTTTACATTAAAGGAAAAAATCTGTTTCTCAATCACTTGCGAAGCCTTCAGCTCTGACCACACACACCCGCGTCCGCCGCAGCGAGCACGGACAGGAGCCGAGCCCGGGGCTGCGGCGGCCGACTCGCGCGTGACTCAGTTGCCCTTTCCCGCCCGAACCTGGGCTGTGCCACCCTGGGGTAACCAAGCTGTCGCTCCTTCACCACCCTGCTCTCTCTTCCACGGTTGGCTTTTCACCAGGCAGCCGACCGTGGCTGCTTCCGAGTCTGCCCTTGTCGAGTAGGAGGCCTCTGGGGGGAAAGTGTGGTTTAAGTGCGCAGTCTTTCAGTCCTTGACTTTTGGGCCGGCGTTTTATCACGGGGGATGACAAGGTGATAAGGCAATTCTACCTTCGAGATTACAGTTTAGTTGGAAATGAAGAGATACACATTAAATATACATGAAACACAGTTTTGGGAGGGGAATTGGGGGGTGCAGAGAGGGTTACCTGGCCGAGGCAGGGCGTGGAAGGCTTGGCAGGGTGGAAGGGAGAGGGGAGTATGTTCAGATGTGGGCAGAGAAGGCTCCTCTCCTGCGTCTTAGGGATTAAAAGGAGTTAGGGCAGCGAAGGGTGGGGCTGGGGGACGGGGTGGGTGAGCCAGGGGTTAATCTTTCTCTTTGGTCTTTGCTTTAGCCATGGTAACCTACTCTTTGACTTCCATGGCGTGATGCTTTTATTAAAGAAAACAAGCGTACTCACTATACAGGTATATTTAGATTTAAATTATAAATCAGCTATTTCGACAAAAGTTTTCTTTCTCCAGCTCTGAATTCAGCATTACATCTAACATTGCTCTGCTTTTATGAACATTGCTCAAAAACAAACGTTACCACTGTAAGCCATGTATTTCCCAAATACGTATTCTTCTCTGCTTCAGACATAATTCTCAGATTTTCATCTACGAGCAAATCTGGGGATCTGTGATAAAACATATGAGAAAAAAACGTACTAAGACTGTTTAGTAATGTGAGAACCCATCTCACGCACACACACAAAGAAACTTTATGTGGAGACATGATGTGTTAGGAGCTGATGTTATTGGCCACTATTGAGATTTGGCAAAATTGACCTCAGACACTGAAAAGAAGGGGGACTTTTTTCAAGTGTTTAGAAGTTAAGTTTTAATTTTGGTCAGACCCAACATTTTGGTTCGATAGAGCCAAATTGTTCATTGGCATTTCAAATCTTTAAAATTTAATTAATTGCATTTATGATGACAACACAGAAGAATGCAGAGCAAATAAAAGTAGTAAAACATTCTAATTTAACTACAGGACCTAGAATTATTTCATAAATAGTTCACTTGCAAAATGCAATTTTGCTTCCTGATTTAAAAACAAAAAAATTTTAAAAGTAAGTGGAGTTCTCGTGGGCTTGCCATTGGCAGGTGATGAAGGATGGTAATAATTTTCTCACATAACAGAAACTTAGTGTGTAAAGAATGAAACATGTTAATGTTTGGGCATCAGGATTTGTTTTTAGGTAACGCTATCTTTTATTTGAAAAGAATCATAATCAAGTTACGAAGCACAATAAAAGGCATTTAAGTCTCTTCACACAAATGCTCTTTTTCAGTGCAGTAATGTCAGTCATCCAGAGGCCTTTCGAGTGCAATCCATACGATAATCGTTAACCAGATAAGTTCAAGTTGGCAGTTCTCACAGTGCATTCAGCTTCCAACGGGATTCCAGCTCTCGTTTCTTTGTTGGTTGAAGTAGCAGGCCTGCCAGGTTTTTTCTTTCAAAAGCTTATAAAATTCATAGTTAAGAGGCAGGTCTATGAAAACTTAAAAACAAAGGAGAAGATGAATTCAAAAGCAGCTGCGCATGCAGTTTGATTGCAGTATTTCACTACAAGCCACGATGTCTTCACAGCAGCTTCAGACTTAAAAGATTCTGAAAGTTGATTGATTGGTCCCAAACTGCTACATAGTTTTATTTGATTAACCACGTAGATTTGTGCCAATATGTCTGGCTACCTATTTAAAGTTAGTGCATTGCTGGCAGTATTACAAAAACAGATTTTAAGGATTGGAATCAGATTTGGCAGTAACGGATTCGGTTCCAAACTCATAGGTGATCTTAAAATTTCATTTGACATAAAAAGAAAAACCTTTGCTGTCAAAAACAAAAGCCTGGATTTTCCTTGAAAAAAAGATTCTTGGCTGCTAAATATGTTTCTTTTTCCTACATTTTTGCCCTATCACTGAGTCCTTTGAAGAAAGATCCTCAAGTGATATTATTTTTAAATATATAGGAACGTACACATTTAATGAAGATCTTTATTTAGATGTGAAGTAAAACTTACTCCTCTAAAGGAAAAAAACCAGACATATTTTCAAAAGTTCATTGCAATAAAAGAATCTTTTGTCCTTCCTCTTGGAGTTTTAAGGTTTTAACGAGTTGTTTATATATCTCAATGGCTTGAAAAGACAGATGTATTTTATGTAATCTTCCATGTAAGCTTTTTTCATTTCCCTTATAAATTACTTTTCCATATTTTAAAATGTAGTTATGTTTTCAGGGAAAAATGGCCAAAAAATATGAGCCGTTATTTGTTGGCCACCACCAACCTTTAGATAAAGTAGGTATAAATCATGGTAAGCAATAAAATTCCATCCTAAAATAAACCACAACTTTATTGAAGAAATATCTATTAAAATTGTGTTTTCTCATTTTCATTTTACCTGAACATTAATGTATGAGTTTCATTTGAAAGCTAACAGTTCACAACCCATGTTTCATATTCTAATTAACATAAAAGAGATCTGTTTCGATTAAAGAAAGCAAACTTCCTAAAGATTCAGTGAAGAACTGCTTTTATATTCTGTGAGCAAGGGCAGTAAATTATAAGTAACACACTGGGGAAAAAAACAATAAAGAACGAAGATGCCGACCCCTGAGATATATAATTGAATAAAAATAATGTAAGGACACATGTCAGGGTGTGTGTGTAGCAAGTTCAACCCACAGGAGCACAGACCCAACAAGAGGCTTTCTTGTTTTTTAATCTCCGTAAACCTTTCCTGTTGCTTTTAATTCGTATAGGTTTGAATACAAATCAAAGATAGACCTTAACTTCATCTGGAGCTGGAGGCCAGAAGACAAACAGAAAACAAAACAACTTCTGAAATGGCTTAAACAGACTAACAAGCTTGTGCTTTGATGGATGATTAAAAAGCTCTCCAAGTTAAGGGAGCACCGCTGAGTAGACAGCCTACCTCAGTACTGTCGTGGTGGGTAATGAGATTCCCCTGGTTTATAAATACCTGATTGTAGTTAAATACTCCACCCCAATCTTTGCAATTAATGTAATGTCAAGTCTATTATTTGTGGGATACATAAAGAAAGCAATGTGAGAGCTCCCCCTATTGACTCACAATAATCCACGATGTACCCTGAAATATACTTCCAAATATTCATAATCAATATCAAATTTCAGAAGTTTAAGGGATATTAAAAATAATCTAATTTGAGTTCATAATTTTAGACATGCAGAAACTGAGGCCTAATGACATTATTGTCATGGATCAAATTAGTGTCAGAGTGGGGACTGGAACCCTGGGCCCTGGGCCCTGAGCCTGTTTTCTCTGCAGTATAGCATGACGGCCAGAAGGTCATATAATTCAGAAGTGGGAAAGAGTTGGTTACTGATCTAACTCCAACTTCCTCTGGTCAAAGAGACTCAGAGAGGCTAAGGGACCTGTACGGATCACACAGTTTCTCACTAACAGTCGGGAATTACTGGGTTAAAAGTGAAATCTCAGTTATATGCTCCATCTCTCTACTATTTCTACTGACAGTGTGTTCTGTTTTGTTTTTGACCGCAAATCTTTGTTCTTTTGCAATTTAAAAATATATTTTTCAATAATATAAGCATTTGAAATTCTAGAAGACATGAAGACATTCATGGTCCTTAAATTAACTATTCCTCAGTTTTTGGTGATACGTATTATCTGTAGGTTAACTAGAAGGCGTATATTAAAAGGGTCTTCATATTTTCTTGTGTGGCTCCCCTCTTAAAATATTTATAAGATAATGTGCGCAATTGTGCAAAATGGTAAACTACTTTTAAAATAAATCACAAAAAAAACATGAGATATATTTCTCTAATTTGCTTTTTGGTGTGATTGTTAGTAATTAATTGGCCAGTATTGATATTATCACTATAGTTCCTGTAATTCACCGTGAGATATTGTTGATTCCCTTTATGGGATGAGCAGAGTTTCCCCCTCCCCCAACACCTGAAGATATGTCGAGAGAGATTTATAAGTTGAACTAGTCTGTTAACTCCTAGAGGGCAAGGGTTGTGTTTCAACCATCTATTTTTATATATCTATTTTTTTTCAGCAAACACAGTTGCAAGAACACAGGGCTTTGAATAAAAGCTTTTGGTTTACCACTGTTTGTTATGCAGCTTCTGTCGAAGTCTGCTCAAAGGTGCCATTACTGATGGCTGTACTCCAGTTGGGGTGCTTTTCAAATTTCCCCACCCTAGTGCCTTATTTTACACATGACATTCTTTCAATGCTGAGGTCCCATACCTGTTACCAAATTGCCTTCCTTTATCCTATGTGTGTAGCCTCTATTAGAGTTAGTTGTAGAAGTGCATGTGAAGAGAAATTGAATGAAATATTTCTTGAACAAGATCTTGTGCTGGTGATGAGAAGAATAAGATCCATGTTTTCAAGGAATTTAGGACTAGAAGAGAATAATCCTGTCTCCTTGAAAAGTTGACCCCAATCCATGTATTCTTCATACTTGTATGATTAAAAATGTAAAGGCTATGGAAATGGGGCTATTTGTTACCAAAATGAAATGTGCACGTGGCTTTCTTTCTCTGGAGTGGCAATGTATTTTAAATTGTTCAGCTGTCTGTTACCTTTCTGGACCGTCTCCCCACCTCCCACCCCCGGCCACACTCCACACGACAGAAACAGTCTTCTTAGAAGCTCAGTGCAGGCAAAGAAAATTTATGCAATATATTTTATCAAGTTTGAGAATCAGGTTATTGCATTCCAAGATGACAGACTCAAAGCAGAAATCAGATAATTATGTATCAGTGCCCATATCTGATTTTGCCTTTCAAAGAAGATTAAACAGTAATGTTTAAAAAGTGTTCTCATTCACTTTCCCACAGACACACAAATATTTTTTAAAAGGTGCACATGGATGGCTTTCAACTTGATGAACATCATGGAGGTAATAAAATATATCTTTGCCTTCTGCAAATCTAACATCGCCTTTAGGAAGTTTGATATTTAGTTAATTATCTATGCTCTTTTATTTACTTGAAAAAACTTTTTCAGAATCACTAAATTCTGTGTACTTGGGGTAAATCGGTTACTGGCTTCAACTTCTGGTTTTCCAGAACTTCAGAATTTAGAACTGGAAGATGAAAATATGCCATATTAAGGTAACTTTAATGATGGAAGTTTTCGGATTGGAAAAAAAAGAACTAATGAGTATTAATACTTGCTAGTGTTAGTGCTTCCTACAACACAAGAATGAACAATCTCACACGTGATCAGGAGAGGCTGAGTCTGGCAGCAGTCAGAGATGAAACAGAAGCAAGAAAAAAAGAGGTAGATGACGATGCAAGGATGAGTAAAGGATCTAAGAAATAAAGAGGGAAAGGGACTGCAGCCAGGTGTTTATATAGTTATCTATCTCCACAGGGAAAATCAATTGGCTTCATCTGTATGTCTTCCCTGGCACTATGGATATTCTTGTGTGAGCGTCCGTAGGGGAGGAGGCATTGGTGAGGGGCACTCGGCACAGCCAGGATGATAAGAAGTTTGGCCATTGGCACGGAAGAACAATGGAGCTCAGAACCACAATACTTGCCCCAGAATCCTTTGAAATAGATATTAATATCCACTGTCTACATCCTAGGCTCAGCAGTCGGTGTTGTGGGGTGAGTCCAGACTTCAGCAGCAAACATTTCTGGTCACCGGCTGTTAGACACAAAGCTAGTTCTATACTTTCATTGAACCTCATATCCTATTTCCAAAATGTTAGGATAATTGTATTTAACTAGCAGGCTGGTTGTGAGAATTAAATGAGATAAGGCATGTAAAATACCAGGCAGGCAGTAAATTGTAACTGTCATTTTTAGACAAATTCAAACTAAGGATGAGGAGAAGAGAAGTGGAAGGGAGTGACTATGTAGGGCTCCCAGTGAGGTTATTCCGAGAACACGTGATGGTTTAAATTTAGATGTCTATTCCTAAAATACTTCAGAGTTGTGAGTCAAAAGGGTAAAACTACATGATAGTTTTGATAAATTCTGAAAAAGTCATCTTATAACATTTTACATTCATTTTGGACTAAAAAGATACTTTAACGTGATTAAAATGTCTATACTTTATGGGTGAAACAAAGTATTGCCATTAATTCAGGAATAAGGCAAGAAAGGTTGCTATCTCTGATGTTTTTTCCAGCTTTATTGACATATAATTGACATAAAGCATTGGGTAAGTTTAAGGTGTACAATGGGTTGATTTGATACATATATATATTACAAAATGATTACCACAGTAAGGTTATTTAACACATCCATCATCTCACATAACTACAGTTTTTTTTCCTGATCTTGGTCTTGAGGAGTTATCAATTCAGTTGGACAAGAGGATGAAACATTAAGAATTTGTATATATATGTGTGTATATATATATACATACATGTATACATGCAGAGAAGATGGTATAAATCTGGAAAATCCAAGGTAATCAACTGAAAAATTAGTAATGATTTAAAAAAAACACAATTGCCTTTAAAAAAAGAAAATAATCTTAATTTTAGAATACCCTCTTAATACAAGCAATATATTAGAGATTGAATATATGTCTATCAGAGGAAAAGTGTACTTTTAGCTATTGGAAAAGACTGCGCCTAAGTGGAGAATAGACACCAAAAAGGATGCAAATTAGCCACAAAGGTCAACACATTCTGTAATAATTCTTTAAAAAATAATACATATAGAAGATAAAGAAAAACACAAAGTAAACGTTCCCCCCTCCCAGTGTTATTCCCAGAACGCTAATCCTATGCAGCCTTTTAAGGAACAAATTCCAAAAATCATATTTCTCTATATTTTCACAAATGATTAAAAAGTTACAAAGATAATGTGTTACTTACTGACCATGAATTTAAAACTTAATTCCTTAAGTAAGTATCCAGACTGTGAGAAGTATCTACCTAGACTGTCCAGCCAAAATCATAAAAGTCAAATATCCCAGTACAATTATTTCCATTTGGGGAAGGTTAAAATGTGTTTATAATTAGCATTTAAGTAGCTTTTTGATGAAATAACAAGATCTAGTAAAAATAACCGTAAGTTAGTAGGTAAAAGTAGCTGCAAAGTGTACTTGGTTACTTCAGATCAGTTCAACTGGCAGAACAGTTTTCTTATTATAAATGAGAGAAATAAAACTCAGATGACAAAGGGCGTTCTCTACTACCCTACCCTTTCAACTGTTGCCCTATTCTTGGTCCTAAACTTTAGGAAGTATTTAATTTTCATTTCAGCAATATTCATTACTTTTGGCTAAAGGCAATTTGCTTTTCTTTCTAAAGGAACACAGTCAATTCTGATTCACTGTATAGTGAATTAGCTCACTGTATAGTGAATTAGCCCACTGTATAGGGTTGGGCTAATACATGTGTAGTTTGAGGTTGGAAATTCCTCTGAAAGAGAATTATCAGGTAAAGTTGCAATGGAAATTATCATTTATACTGAAAAATTGTGAATGTTTTATTCCTACTCAAAAGTTTGGGAATAATGTCCTTAGAATGTTTTGAAACCTATGGCTTTGAATGAATGTTGCTTAACTGCTGCAGTCACCCCAGAACCACTACCCTCCACAAACTGCCCCTCCCACACACAAAAGTGTAGACTGAAAGATGAAAATCCTCATGAGTGGGTGGAAAAATGAGTTGGTTCTCATGATAAGATGATATGTTCTTATAACATGTGGGAATCAGAACATGTAATAGGTTTCATTGTGAGTTCTGGATACACTTCTGAAAAAGCAAATTCATAGTGGAACATAAGCAAAAATATTTACAGTAAAATCAACTTTAGACATGGAAAGAGTAAGCCTTCAAATTTATGATTTAAGCAACACAGCACAAGTGAAAACCTGATTTAGCAAACTTTTTCTTGTCTCTCGAAATTATAATGTAAAAATCCCTTAAGATATTTTAAGAAGAAATAGAGTCTTATGAAATTATTTGCATGGATAGTTTCTGGACTTTAATTGCTGACAATATGCAGATTAGATATCCTTTTAAAAGAAAACAACCCTCCTTGTACAAAAATCCTAAAAATGTTGGATAAAATTTTTTTTAAAACATCTTTTTAAATGCTTAACTATTCTGGCAAGAAATAAAGGAGGCAGATTCACAGAGGCCAAAAAGAACAAGCAAGCATAAATCCAGAGATCTATTACAGCACTGAATTGGACAGCTGCCTATGGGGACATCTGCCAGGCCCTGGTGGCCCAGAGATTTCCTTCAACAGACCAAGTGAGTGGGCTATAGGTGATAAAGCCTATGGACTAATCAAGATGGGAAGTTTAATTATAAATGTCTCATCATGCCAGAACCTTCAAAAGGCAACATCTTTAGTAAAGAATGAACTAGAATTAGTACCACACCAAAGGGAAAAACTAAAAACTTTGGCTGTGGATGGAAGGAGAAAAAAAGTCTTTCCTGAGAATTTGTAACCACAAGCAAGGCATTACTCAGGTTCTGGACCAGAATTCATTCTATTTGTGTGGTCTAAAAACCCCAAGATGAAAATTTAGTTAAGATTGATCCTGGATTGCTGGTGCCTCTAGCCACCTGGCAGAAGCAAACATTTACCTTCTGTGGGGGAAAACATGTTAAATCAGGGCCACAAAAGATACCCCTATAAAATGTTACAAATATGAGGTCTCAATCGAAAAATTAGAAAATACACATAGACTACAGATTTACTTATTGTAAAATATGTATGCCCAATGCATTTGGGGAAAAAAAGGTAGAAAGAGTATGAAAAAGAAATAACAGACTATCCCAAATATTCAGGAATATTTGAGGGAAAATACTCAACTATAGAACCTCTATAAATGAAAAATAAAATAATTAGTATGAAAACTCAATGGATAGGCTAAATAAAAGATTTGACACAGCTGAAGAGAGATGTGGTAGATTGGAAGATGTGTAAGAAATTATTCAGTTTATAGAACAGAAAGACAGAGATAGGAAATATTAACAATAGATGGAGTTAGAAGGTGACACACATAACTATTTGGAATTCTAGAATGAGAGAGTAGAGACAATGTGGAAAACACAGTACGGAAAGAAGTAATGTCCAAGATCTTCCCATAATTGATGAAAAAATTCAGATTTAGACAATTTAAAGAGTCCCAAGCAGGATATATAAACAGGAATCCAGACTTGAACAAATTGTAGTAAAAGAACTTCAAGACAAAAAGAACTGAGGAAAAACAGATAACTTATGAAGGAATGAAAGCGAACCTGATCTTTCAATAGGAAGAAAAACATCTAGAAGACAGCATCATAGAGCTTTAAAGTCCTGAGAAAATTACTTGCAAATGTAGAATTATGTGAAAAGGTCTATAAAAATATTTTACACTGAAACTAAGGAAGTTTACTATCAACCGACCCTCTCTAAAGGAACATCTAAAGAACAAACTTCAAGAACAAAAATGTTCCCAAAAGAAATGTCTGAGGTGCAAATAGGAATGGTTAGCAAAGAAAATATAAATGTGAAGGTCATCTATACAGAATTTGATTATATAAAATGATAATTGCCTAATCTATGAGGTTAAAAAAACAGAACTAAAGCAATAGATAAGAATAACATGAATTGGGGAAAAGCGTGTTTAGAATGCATTCTAAATTTCTAGAATTGCTTGAGAGGATTAAATAAACTGATTAAATGTGGACTTTATTAAGATAATTATTAATTTTAAAATTTCTTGAGTAAACACTGATAGAATAGAAACAGAGTGTAGAACTTATAAACTACTGGACAGAAAATACATACATGCATGCATGCATAAATGCATAAATAAATAAATTGGACAAGACACAAATAAGCAAAATTAGGAACTAACAAAGGATTTAACTTGCAGAACAGATTAAAAAGATGACTATTATGCCACTAAGTTTGAAAACTTGAACTGAAATTTTGAGGAAAATATAACTGCTAAAACTGACTACAAAAAAAGAATATCTGAAGAGTCCTATTACACTAGAAAATTACTCAGTCATTTAAAATCTTCCCACAAAAATAAAACAACGGAACTGAGTGATTTTAATCATGAGTTCTATAAAATATTCAGGGAAGAGAGAATTCCTATTTCCCCCAACTCTCCAGAGACCAAATAAATGAGAGAACATTGCCTAATTTATTTTGTAAGGAATTACCTTGATTCAAAAATTCAGAGAAGGAAGTATATAAGAAAACTATAGGACATTCTCACACATGAACATAGAGGGAAAAATAAAAACAAAATATTAGCATATGAAGTTAGCAATGTATGAAAAGATTCTATGTTATGACCAATTGGATTTATCTCAGGAAAGCAATATTAATATGTTAGAAAATGATTTAATGTAATTCACCACCTTAACAGATTAAAAGAAAAACATATGCTTCTCTCACATTTAGAAACAGCATTCAACAAAATTCAATATTCATTCATACTAAATAAAACATAAAATAAACAAAAATCTCTTAGCAAGTTCTCAAACTGATAAATATAATATAAATTATAGATAATATAGATAAATATAGATAATAGATAATATAGATAAATATAATATCTAAAAATATAGTAAGCATCACTAATGGTGAAGTGGTAAATATTCTCTTTAAAGTCAGGAACAAAATAAGAATGGTTGCTATGATCACTTCTATTCAACACTGAATTGTAAGACATCACCAATGTAATAACATGAGAAAAATAAATAAGATACAAAAGATTGGAAAATAAATAATGAACTGTCATTATTCTTTTTTTTTTTCTTTGTGGGGAAAACCAGCCCTGAGCTAACATCCGTAGCTAATCTTCCTCTTTTTGCTGAGGAAGACTGGCCCTGCGCTAACATCCGTGCCCATCTTCCTCCACTTTATATGGGACATCACTACAGCATGGCTGACAGGCAGTGCGTCGGCGGGTGCTGGGATCCGAACCGGCGAGCCCCGGGCTGCCAAGCGCGGACTAAACGGCTGCGCCACCGGGCGGCCCCTGAACTGTCATTATTCTTATATAATATGATCATCTACATAGAAATCCTGAATGATTTCCAGATATATTAGCAGAAGTAATAACTTTTTAAGCTCTTTTGCTGATAAAAGATCAGTAATCAATTCAATTTCATTTTTATACACTAGCAACAAAATAGAGTAAAATTTTAAAGAAGTATTATTTTACAATAATAGATAATGTACCTAGAAATAAATCTAACAAAGGATAGATAAGACCATTATGGAGAAAATTATAAGCTTTAACATAAGACGCTAAAGAAAAGATTAATAGAGAAACATAGAGTATTTATGCATAAGAAGACCCAATATTTGGAAGATATCAATTCTCCCCACATAATCAAGATATTTAACTTAATTCCAATTAAAATGCCATGTTAATTTTAAAACATATATGGAAGAGCAAAAGGCAAGTACAGTCAAGATTGTCCACAAGAAGAGCTAACAGATATCAGACTTATGACGATATAACTATAATTTAATAAGTGTGGTTTTGTGCAAAGACAAACCAACCACCAAATGGCACAGAACAGAGACCTCCGTGGTCTCATACAAACCTGGGAACTGCATACGTGACTGAGACGGACGACGAATCCCTGGGAAAAGGGTTCAACAAAATGAACGAGTCCAGTTGGTTATGCATCTGTTAACAAAAACTAAATAAAATCCCTAACTTTACGTCATACATAAGAACAAATTCCAGATGGATTATGAACATATGTGAACGACAGGTTTTTACGATTTTTAGGAGACAGTATTAGTGAATGTCTTTGTAACCTTGACAAAGGGAAGAATTCCTTAAAGAAGTCAC
The DNA here is from genome assembly GCA_031878705.1 of Tapirus indicus. Taxonomy (NCBI): domain Eukaryota; kingdom Metazoa; phylum Chordata; class Mammalia; order Perissodactyla; family Tapiridae; genus Tapirus; species Tapirus indicus. The sequence continues at coordinate 52,292,312 of CM062933.1, read as the reverse complement.
AAACCCAAAAGGAAAAGACTTATAAATTCAACAAATTAAAATTGAGAATTCTCTTATCAAAAGACCATATAGAAAGTGGAAAGACAAGCCACAAACTGGTAGAAAATATTTGCAATATCTTTAGATGCCAAAGGATTAGTACTCAAAATATATAAAGAATTCCTACAAATTGATTTTTGAAAAGGCAAGTAACCAAGTAGAGAAAAGGGGAAAGGTTTGAATAGACATTTCATAGGAAAAGAAACTCAAAAGACTGACAAGCAAGAAGAAATACCCAGCTCATGAGTACTCAGGAAATCCAGCTGAGATATAAATTTACACCCACCAGAATGGGAAAAATTTTTAAACGTCTGACAACATCAAGGTTACCAAAGCAACAACAACTCCTATAAACTGCTGCTGGGAGAATAAATGCAACAACTTTGGAAACAGTTGGGCATTTTCTAACAGAGTTGAAGAGGTGCACACTCCGGTAGCATTGCCACTCCCAGATAAATACTTTCACATGTACACAGGAATCCTGCACTCAAAATTCTTACCAACGTCGTTTATAGTTATAAAATACTGAGAACCACCCAAATCCTATTAAAAGAAAAATGAGACAAATATATAAAACACTAGGCAATATTTTTTTGGAGGATACATAATATGTGGTAAAACCATAAAGGAACACAGTGATCGTTTTAAAATTCAGGAGAATAGCAAAATAATCCTTCAGGGGTGCACATGGGACTTCAAAGTGTTGGTAATATTCTACTTCACAAGGGTGGCAGATTTTAAGATGCATACATGCTTCATACAATTTTCTTCTGTAAAAATTTTATAATTAATATATTTTTTGAAAAAAGTGTCTGAGTGTTTGTTGGGTTTCACAAAGTGTAGCAATACATTCTTTCCAAAAGCAGTTGTGATTTTGGTGCTAACTTAGTGAGGTGTGGGAGGATGGCTAAGTAAATAACTCTCAAAAAGAGTGTATCAGACATTGTAAAGTAGAGTCAATCCTATTTTATGTACATTTATAATTCTAAAAGATTTACACTTGTCATTTTTTGCAAAAGTATTAGTGGGTAGAATATATTTCTCTACTCTTTAAAAGAAATCAAATAAAACCACAAATTTTATTGTGTACGTACTGTAGAGATTTGGAGGAGGTCCCTGCCCTATTCTAACAATGATGAACAGAAGGCATGGATGTTGTCTGATTATTAATATAGAGTCTCTAATCAGGCATTACATCCTGCCTCTGGAGACAGATGTTTGGATGGTCCCATTCATACGCTGTTTTAAGTGTTGATTTTGTATTTCTACAAGTATTTCTCTTACTGAAATTCTATGCATAGGATGTGGAAACTGCATTATTATAATGAAATGTTTCTGCCACTGTTACTCAAATTATGGAGAGGGTTTTTTCTTTTTTTTGAACCGAAGGAATAATGTCATGAAGTAATTTGTTTCCACTTACATGAAATGGAATGTAAGTACAACTTTTTTGTTTAATCAAATAGGTGGAAAGCTGATAGTTCTTCTTCAGGCTCAAAGAAGTACTCTCAGTCAATACACTAAGCTAGTTTTGCTGTTTATGCAGGCAAATGAGGGGGGAGAATATGCCCAGTGCATTCAACCTTGAATAAACTAAAACACATCTAGCAAAACACCTCTACGTTTAAGGATTTTAAAACTCTTGGTAGATGTCGAAGCAGGACCAGGCTCCTCACAGTGGCATTCTGTTAGCGTCTTGAAAAACAAAATGCCGAGTGATAAGTAATCAGATACATCACTATACACCTGTTAGAACAAAAAGTACTGTATGCTGACTGTCATAAAGAGTAGGAAGTAGGGACTGGATGCTTCAAGAGATTGGGTAATAATAAAGAAAAAGGCATCCTTTCAACTCAGAGGACAGTAGCTGATTTTATTCTAGACAATGCTGGGAGATGCTGGAATTAGAACTCCTTCATACCCGATGACTAACAAGGGCCTCGTACAGGCCATCAGATGGTATCGGTATCAGTTTAGAATCAGATGGAAAGCCGTCCAAACAGTCAAAGTTGGCATGAAGTATCACGATACATTGCAAGCAGCCTCAGCTCAGAATTTTTTGTTCGTCTCCAAACCCAGAAATTAAGCCAGATCTTAATTTTGTTCCAGCTGAAACACATTACGGATTTTCTCTCACCCTAGTTAGGGTTTCAAGAGCTACCAAATAAAAATATAGGAAGCCCAGTTAAATCTGAATTTCAGATAAACAATGAATGTTTTTGTATAAGTATGTCCCATGAAATATTGGGAACACACTTATAAAAAGTTGTTTGTTTATTTTTATTTTAGCTGGCAACCATTTCTCCATATTTTCCCCAAAGTTTCAAGGTTTTTGCTACAGTTGGTCTTTGGTGAATTTTTAAAAGCAATATAGAGTGATGATTCTGTATTTAGCTTGGACCCAAGAGAGTAATTCTAAACATCCGGGAGAATTAGGTCATGTAGGTTATTTGTTATAGATCTGGGCTGTTCACGCCAAGAGAAAATAAAGTCTCCAGGTTATAGCCAACATGGTGGTGAATCTTTGGATCTTTGCCTGGTGGCGCTTCATTGATTCTTCTTGGCTTGATTTGCACAGGAATAAAGGACTCAGCAAGAATGGTGAAAGGCAATAGCCTTTGCAAGATACTTAGATTCTGTTTTACATAGTGTGACTAAAAGCAGCTGGTCTTCCTGAAAAAGGCACTCTTTTCAGAGAAATCCAACATCAAGAGGTAAATGCCAAATTTTTAAGATATGGATTGAAAAACCATGCCACCTTAGAATTTTTGTGCCATTTCAAATCACCCCCAACAAATAGTACAATTTAAATAAATATTATTTAAATTGTCTTTATATCTCAGAGAGGCAATAAACAATACTTGTCACAATCATTGTACTCATAAGTATTGACAGGTGTTAAAAGTCTTAAAGGGAGAGAAGTAAATGTGTAACACATTGTGCTGGCCCCTTCCATACACATTAGAGCGATGTTAAAAAAGAGTTATAATAATTTGATAGAAGAGGCATGGTGGAGCTATTCAAAGACACTGGGGATAGTCAGATGCAGTATAATGTAGTGGAAGGATCGTAAACTTTATAATTAGAACATTACACCACACTGACTCTGAATTCCCTCTGGAGAGGGCCTTGCTCTTTCATACAGCTGTATTTTCCTCCTAACCTCCTAGGCATGCAACAAGAAGCCTGGAAATATTTCTCTCCACTTACATCACCCCGTGTGTGGGATGGAATCCAAGCATTCCATGGAGCTTCCTCCGTGGTATGAGCTCTCTGCCCACTTTGGGTCCTTCCAGAAAGTTTCTCAGACTTTACTCCAGGACACATCAACTCTCCCAATGACTTCTTCAGTGACTTCTCCTCCCAAGAGGCCCTTTGGCCAGCAGAACTCAGGGCAGCTATCCTAGGAAGTAGAGCTTTACAGGTGAGCATGATGTGCCTCTGCGAGCGTCTTTGCTACAGGAAAGACAATGCTAACTGGGAATGAGACCCGGCAAGCATACACCTTTTATCTCATCTCCTGTCAAGACCAAAGCATGAAATTAAAGACCATTTGGAGATTACAGCTGTAGAATGAGAAGTCACACCAGAACCAGGGTAAAGAGGTGGGGATCTACCCACCTATGAATGCTCCAACCTTAACAAAATGATTTTCTAGATTTAATTTGAGCTAGTAGCCATTTCTCAATGATTTAGCAATTTTGCCTGAGGTGGGTCCTTCTCTAAAATGTACTCTCTGAGGTCTGATGGTGCTCACAATTAAGGATGCTCATAATATAATTCAGCCTTATGAATGGAGAAAAACACATTACTGCTTTTAGGCAATTCTCTGGGTTCAAGGCAAACATTCCCTGTCCCATTAACAATACCTCTGGCTCACTGCTCCTCCTTTCTCTTTTTAATCCATATTTAGCTGGCAATATTAAACACTCCCTCCCTCAAAAGACAGCTGCTGAATTTTCTTATGAGACACTCAATCCAGTCATTGTTTCTTAGCATTTATATGCTAAATACACAATGGCATGCATCCTTATATATTTGGTTGTCACTGTGGCACTTCTAGAATAGAGATTGATTTATAAATAAGTAAAAGCCAGATTCTTTTTAGGGTGAAGGCACAGTATAAAGCTTGAGCAATTATGTGACCAGGAATATCAATGCTGTTGATTCATTTTATATCACCACTTGTAATACTGATAACTGTAATACTGATAACTGTAATACTGTAAACTTACCTAAGACCAAATCATTGTTATGAAGTCTGATCTGATTGCAAGATCACTCTCTTGTGACATTGTAGCACTTGCCCTCTTCCAGAGAAGCTCCCCATTTTTCTATTCCACTCAGATCAGTTAAGAGTGATGCCCTAAGCATGGCCGCTGCCATCTCTTCATATCTCATCATAGGCATTGATTTGTGCCACTCTTTAAGCCTGACTGCCCCTTCAATCCATTATGCCCACTATGGGCGATACCAGTGGTTCCAAACTTGACTGTGTAATCAAAATCTCTGATGTTAGCCCCCAGGAATCTATATCATTGAAAAGCACCTCCCCCCCAGAGCCCCCCGCCAGGGGATTCTGATGCAGCTAGTCCATTGACCAGTATTTGTGGACTTTTTAAGATTAGCTTGAGCTACCCCCCTTTTTAAATTCTTCCTCAACTTCATTGTCAGATACGCCAATACTACCAAAATTCTTACCTTGAGTTTTCATAGTTCCAGTACCTAACCTCCTACTGTTTCCTTCTCCAAATCCAGTTCCAGGCCTCAGGATATTGGAGAAATATGAACAATGAAGAGATAAAGTTTTCTACAAATAAATAATGTTCAGCTTCAAACTGTCCTTTGCTAAATCCCAACAATTATTTTGTTCATCATTGACTGATTTTCCTGTTGTGCTAATGGTAGCCCTTCTAGACCTTATCTCTCCCTATGTTCCAATAACATCTCAGCTTTACCACCATGCTCAGCAGATGCCCTTGGACCTTCTTCAATGAAAAGTTTAGAAATGCCAGATTTTAGCTTCTGAATGGCCTGTTACCTAATGTCTTAAGCATTACTCCTACTTTATAAAGCTGCATGTGCCCTGGAAACCCTTCCTTCCTGATTCCCAAGCTCCTATAATGATAACTTTTCCTTTAAAATCATCCATGTCTCCCTTTTCTCTGGCTGTTACTGGTTGAAACTCAGCGCTCCTGTGACAGGATGTCAAGGTCTTACCAAGGCAAGCCCCATACTATTTACAGGGTAGTAACCCCTCCACTTGTCATTGCACATCCTCTGCTCTAAGAGCTTGCAGTCTTCTTGAGAGCAGGGATGGGGTTTCATGCACCTCTGAATCCAGTACCTTGCACAGTCCCTGTCACAGTAAATGTATTCAAGGGACAATTGAGTGAATGACTTCACCTTGCTCTCCTTATTTGGAATTCCCCCTCCTCTCATGCTCACTGGTCTACTGGATCCTTCCTTTAAGGCACAGCTCATGTCTCATTCCTGATCACTTCCTCACTAACTGATTGTTCTCATCTTTAAACTCTTTCAAGCTTAAACTATATTAAAAAACTTAACATTTAATTATTCACTATCAAGTGCTATTTCTTATTTTATGTAAATCTTATTTCTACATCTAGATTTTAAGTCCTTTATGGAAAATAAGTGAATTTAATACTTTGTGGAATTGTATCACAAATGAGGTGTTCAATACTATCTTGAAGATTAATTATTGAAGATAATTAAAAGAAAATCGGGGGCTGGCCTGATAGTGTAGCAGATAAGTTTGCACACTCCCCTTTGGCGGCCCAGGGTTTGCAGGTTCGGATCCCGGGCACAGACCAACTCACCGCTTGTCAAGCCATGTCATGGCAGTGTCCCATATAAAATAGAGGAAGGTGGGCATAGATGTTAGCCCAGGCCAATCTTCCTCAGCAAAAAGAGGAGGATTGGCAATGGCTATTAGCTCAGAGCTAATCTTCCTCACACACACACACACACACACAAAAACTGCATAGTGGAATTTTATACGAACTGGGCTAAGAACTGTCAAACCTCAGTTCTAGTCCTACATCTGCCATAAACTAGATGTGGAATCCTGGAAAAGTCATTGACCTTATTGCAGCCCTAGTTTCTTTATCGGTGAAAAAAAAAGCTTGAAAAAATATGATTTCTAATGGCTCAGCTAATGTTAAGTCCACCATCTGGGGACATTCCAGCCGCCCTAGGAAACTTCTGGTGCAGAATATTTTCTCCACTTGTTCCCTCTGCCTGGACCACTGCTCTTCCAGGTGTCCACTTGCTCACTCACTCACTTCCTTCGAGTGTCTGCTTACTTTTCACCTTCTCTGCGAGGCTCACCCTTACCCATCCTACTGAAGACTCCATTCCATCCTTCTTCACGCTCTCCCTAACCACAGCACACCCAGCACCCTTTTATGTTGTTGAGCATTTTTATTTTTTTCATAGCCCCTATCACCTTCTAACATGCATGTAATTTTCTTTGATTTCTTAATTTTTAATTTTTTTATTGAGGTGTAACTGACACATAACATTATGTTAGTTCAAGTGTACAACATAATGATTTGATGTAATTTTCTTATTTATTCTGTTCTGTTGTCTGTCTCTCTCCACTAGAATGTAAGTCTCAGCAGCCACGGACCTTAGTCTGCTCTGCTCACTGATGTATCATGAGCACGTAGAAGAGCAGTTGATGCTCAGTAAATATTTGCTGAACAAATGGATCCATTTATAATGGGAACAACCGTTTATAAATTAGATTTTTGGAGTCAAAACTTCTTGTAACCTAAAACCATAAACATCACCATTTTGACTTTGCCTATTAAAACTGGCTGAAAAATAAAAGCTCAAAGGCAGGAATGGGGCATAATTCTAATAATAATATATATCACATTGATAAATTATTTCTTAAAAATGAGTCAGCACAGATTCTTTTGAACGTGTCCCAGACAAGATCCACATTTAGTAAAACTCTAAATCTTTGGGATCGTTGGGAAATGAAACATTCTAGTTATAGATTTCAATCTTTGTTCTTGAAATATTCATAAAATGTGATACCACACATTTATAAACACTACAATCCTGAATATTAATGATTTTTTTGATGAATATATATTTTATAATAACAGTGTACTGAATAGCAAATAATTCTCTTGCTATGACTATAAAAGGAAGTAGACGAAATATAGAAATTTAGAATAAATTTATATTGTCCAAGTGTATACCATGAAAGTCATATTGGGGAACAGTCTAAAATTCCTATGATTTGCTTGTTTCCCCTCAAAGCAGTTTAAAAAAAGAGAATTGGATTAATTGAGGATTGCAATTTGAATCAAGGTTTAGTCAAGACCTTATTGTGGAATGAATTTTTTTCTTTCTATCATTAGTCTATTTATTTTAAAGCATTGTGTTTCCCTTGATCTGCGTCCAATATTTTGGGGTTTTTTAGCTTATTAGCATCTTGATACTTAATCATCCTCCCAAGACTAAGAAAAACAAAAGACAAAACAACGTAGAAATTGGTATTCTAGCATTCTAGGGGTGAATTGAAGAAACAGGGCTACAGGTGGGCATGCACAGGACCAGTGTGCCTGAGGCCACAGTGATGGCAGAAACAGGAAGCAACAGCGGCTGGCCCCCTCGGTAAGTCAGTCAGAACATGACAAGTCCTATCCTGTGGAGGTTATAGGGCTGTCGAATTACTTCCCAGTTCTCCTGGGAATATAGCTTACACTATGACCCTCCAGAGGAATCCACTGTCCCCACTGTTGATCAAGAGGGACAAATCCCATTACAATACAATTATTAAAGGTTCTACACCCACAACATTCCAAAGCCTTGAGCAGCTCCATAGTGACTCCCAGGTGTTTTAAGAACTAAGGAGACCATGCTTGTGTGTCTCTTCCTCTGCTCACATTTTCTCTTGATTCAGTCATTTTGTACTTTGGTTTACTGAGAATGATTTGGAGATTTTGGTCCCTTTCCAGGAGCATTGAGGATTGTCAGTTGAGGCCTCACATGACAGCTAGTAGGTATTCTTCATGCTGTTAGAAAACGCCCCTCCACCATCCTCATTCTGGCTCAACAGCGATTCACTTTTTGTTTTAAAAGCATTTCTGATTGCATTTATGGATGTGAACAATCTCTAATACTCCTAGACCCTGCTGGACCTCTGAGTGCTTGTGCCCATCTTGGGCATGTTGGTGTAGGCCACATGAATGCATACGTGTGTCAGAACTTATCTTACTGTTTGTCACTTTCTATTGGGGTGTCTATCGCCTCTCTCAGACCTGAGCTCCATCAGGGCACAAGACTTAATTATGTTTTTATCCACAATGTGCCTGGACTATGGTAGAAATTTAATAAATATCTGTTGAGTATGTGGGTGACAGTCTCAATCAATTAATTTTAAATACAGTGTTTACTGAGGTATAAGATGCCTTGTAATTCCATTTCTAGCTTACTTGTGTTTTAAAATCATACCTGAAAAGCAAGAATCTCTTTACCATTGTCAAGCATAATGTAGTATTAGAATGCATATAAAATTAATATAAGGTACTTAAAAATGAGGAAAAAAACATGAAAATTAGAAAACAGATTTTTGTAGAATAATTCTTAGCTGTGTTCATAATCTAAATTTCTTATAACTAAAACTAAGTAAATGCAAATATAATATGCACTCGGAGGTTTACTGTATATAAAATGTAAGGTGTCATGTGAACCTAGTATATAAAATATAGTATACAATATATAATTATTCTAAATCTTTAAGAAATTACATTAACCTGGTTAGCTTTTTAGTATGCTGGCTGTTAAACTGTGTTTGATACAATCACTAAAATCTCACAGACTCCATATGGATGCTAGATATCTTTGCCAGAACAATTTCCCAAGTGAGGTGGTTTCTCATGGTTGAAGACAATGGCCATTGTGGGGCAAGATTAATTGGCAAGATTGTATATTGTAGTTCTGTTTAGTCATCAATTTCTCAGGCTAATAGTTGAATAAAAGCTTCTACCTTAATGATAATTGAGCCAATGAAAATGTATTCCAGTCTATGTTTCTTAGATTTGCTGGATTTTTTTTTGCAAGCCTACATTTTACTTATTATCATAGATCACATTCTCAATTCCTTAAACTGTATTCTATATCCTTTCCTATTCATAGAAACTCATACAAATATATAAAACTTCTTCTGAAGCATGGAATCTGCAGTGTCAAAGTTTCTCGCAAGCTAAAGATTTTGGGTCCCTAAAGTACCATGGTTTCAGCTATTGGATATCAGACATTTCCAAATTGCCCCAGTGAGAGTCTACATTTTAATAATTTCTCTTAAAAGATATTTTGTCAATATTAATAGAAAAAATTTACCATTGTGTGTCATAATTTTAATATAATATCTGTTTTAAACCTATGAAAAAAGTGGCTTAGAATACAAATTTGTTCTTTCTATATGTATTTTGGTATCATATACATAGCTTATGAGTTAAAATTTAATTACTCTTACTAACAGGCTCAAACCACCCAAAAATCCTTGTGTGTGTGTGTTCTTTAAATTATTATTGTAAAGAATGTTTCCAATCAACCCATCCAAAATATGAATTGAATTCCAAAATTATGTGGATTGATGTAAATGGACAGAGGTTTATGTGGCTTTTTCTAGTAATGGCAGCAAACTGTCAGTGATGGATGAGGTGAAAAGTCCATGACTGATGCCTTCAGATGCCCACATGGCGTGTGGTCTGCACTCTGCCCCTGTCGTGTAGACACACAGTGCTCTGCATGGAGGCTTCCCCAGAAAGAGTATTTCCCATGTTTCTCCTTCAGAAGGCTGTGTAGTGGTCTCCTGAAATACTGATGAGATTTGTCTCACACAAGCTGGTTTATTCTCTAGATTAGTGGGTCCCTAGCTGTGGCCACAAAAATCCAGTGGGCCAGAAAGCTATTGCAAGGAGAGTCTACAAATGCATTTTCCAATAAAGTAGAGCATTGGCTATTGAATGAATGCACAATATATTTTGCACATTTACACAATGTGAGTTTCATATATAATGAATTTCTGTTGTGATTAAAAAATGCAAACAATTAAAAACACCATTAAACTCATTTATGTCTTTCCCCTTATGTAAGTTTCCAATCGAGGGGAAGTTAGAGTTTCACAGATTACATTATGTCGAAATTTCTGGAATTTATGACATATAAAATAAGATCTTCATACAAGAAAAGTTTGGGACTCTAGTCTTTGAGTCATTTCTTTCTTTTGACTTACATACTTAATACGTTAATAAGAACAATGTTTCACGGTGTGACATTAATGTGAAAACCAAAACTTTTAACTATGCATCAATTTTTCATTGAGAAGCTTTTTAAATAAGATCTCTTTCAAAAGCAATATTTGTTGCTACTTATGCATAATCCCTTGAGAAAAGAAGATGAATGTCAGCATGACATAAAGGATTTTGCTTGACAAAATCACAGCTTCACAAACATCAGCTGCTAATCTGAGTCAAGATGGGACAACAAAATCACTTGCATAGCATTCCCTGAGAAAACTATTTAGATTTTAGATGTGACACGTGGTAAGAGGCTTGCAGATGACAGTCCAGCTGCAGGGGGAAACTGATTCGCCTGTGATCCACTGCTGTCCTCCAGGCCCTCTCCTTAGCAGGTCCAGCACTGAACATAAAATCCTGTTAAAGAAACTCTGAGCTTATTGTAGTTACCCGCTGCCACAGAGCACCCGTGACTTCCTGTTTATTCTCCCGAGAACTAATCTCTCAGGTAGTGAAGGTGTAGAACTAAAATCAATAGCGTGTGTAAACAAACTGTTTATTAGAAACCCTTGCCCATTTTCTGTAATCAACCAGTCATTAATCAAAACAAATAGTGAGGACATCCTACCTGACTTATTATTTCCAATGAATTGACAGCCTAAGGGGCTATCACATGGAATGCTTTGTAACAGCTTGCTCCTCTCCCAGCTGTTCGTATGTGTTTGGTTTGCTACACCAGGGGCATAATGAAGCAAAAAGACCCTGCCTAGGTCACGTGTTTCAGAGCGAAAAGGCTCAGATCCATTTGAACCAGAAGGTTAGTAACCTAGCTGATCTTTGCTGAGTTAACCTAAGCATCATTATGATCTTTTAGAGACTCACTTGTTAATTCAAAGTATATTTATTAAGAGCTACAACTTTCACAACTGTATGACATACATAGATTGGGCTGGAGATAAAAAAGACTCAAGTGCCAGCCCTGATGGCCTAGCCGTTGAAGTTCGGCACACTCCACTTCGGCAGCCCGGGTTCGGTTCCCGAGCGTGGAACCACACCGTTTGTTTGTCAGTGGCCATGCTGCAGCAGCAGCTCACATAGAAGAACCAGAAGAATTTACAACTATACACAAGTATGTACTGGGGCTTTGGATGGGAAACAGGAAGAAAAAGGGAGGGAGATTGGCAACAGATGCTAGCTCACTCAGGGCGAATCTTCCCCTGCAAAAAATAAAATAAAACCAAAAATAAATAAAGGACTCAAGAGCAGGGACGAATAGGTGCAGCACAGAAGATTTTTAGGACCGTGAAAATACTCTGTATGACACTATGGTGATGGATCCATGTCATTATCCTTTCGTCCAAACCCGTAGACTATACAGCTCCAGGAGTGGACCCTAATGTAAACTATAGACTTTGGGTGATTATGATGTGTCAGAGTAGGTTCATCAATTGTAACAAATGTTGATAACAAGGGACATGTCGATAATGGGGGAGACTATGCATGTGTCGGGGCGAGAGGTATATGGGAAATCTCTGTACATTTCTCTCAATTTTGCTGTGAACCTAAAACTGCTCTAAAAAAGTAGTCTTAAAAATAAAAGACTCAAGAGACAGAGGAAGAATACTGATGAACTCTGATCACTTTCATGGTGTTAACATGCCCTTCACTATGCACTGGTGCGTAGAAACACAGAGAATCAGAATGTTAGAGCCAGACCCTCAGCACTTCCCCACAGCTGAGGGAAAATGCGAAGTACAAATAGACTGTTTGTTCTCCTTTTCTGGCATTTGAAAATAAGACCTGATGTAAGAAGTGCCAGGATAGCCTCTGCTATGCTTCAGGGCTATTTTGCATAGATTCATCAGCACTGAGAACACCCCAGGTCCTCCAGAGAGAAAGGGGAAATCAGGCTCATTTCACCCTGTTGAGTAAAAGAGGAAAATCCATGCCTGAATCGGCCTGAAGGTTAATAGAGAAGAGAATCACATAAATGCATTCCTTTTCCCCAAGGCTAGGCTACTGTCAGCAGAAGATGATTGAGGTAGCAAAGGCATTTCCCCTTTTTTTCTAAAATTTTCAGCATTGTGAATTCCACCCATGCATACTGCCCCCGCTCCTCACCTCCCCACACACACACTTGAAAGACAGCATCTCAGTCGGCCAACTATGTAAACCTCCCCAGCGAACGGAGCCAGATTTCTCATCACAAACACGTAGCATGATTGGGGAAATCGCTGAAATTGGTTTAAGAGTTTAAAATAGTTATTGCATTGTACTGGTGAGGAAGGAAAATGAGAAATGCAAGCAGACCAAGTAATTATGCTTTGTTTGCATCTATAAAAACAGTGCTGACAATTTATGCAGACTTTAGTTTTTATTGTTCCACTTTCATAGTCTCAAAACAATTACTCTATATCCCTTGCAGCTAGTGATCAATGCAAGGGGGCCAGAGAAGAAAGTATTCTTCTGAAGGAATGAATGACCACACGATATATGTCAAGCATTTGACTCTTGTTCCTTGGCCTAGGAATTTACATATAATATAGATACTACAGATTTATTTTATCACTTTTCAATACTTAGTGACCATGCCATCATTTATTTAAAAACTTTTAGTTTTATTTCTGTAACGGGTTTTGGAAAAAAGAAATGACTACTTTTGTATGGATGACTTTGTAATAAAGATCCAAGTATTCTATATTCCCTTCTCTTTTTCTACTGTTCCATTTAAAAACATCCTACTAATTTTTTGCCTTCTATCATTGGCCTGAACAGTGTTGGAACTTCTATTACATCTTTAATGTTCTATCTCATTATTACTTTTTGCCCCATTACTAATACTCACAAATAAGATTTTAACACGTGCAGAAACCATATGGTATGCTCCAGACCATGAGATGCAGGAGACCTGTGCTACCTGAAAAGGACTTGATTCATTTAGCATTGCTCATTTAAAATATTTTCTTTGGTTGGTCTAGTGCTTGTTTTAAATACTTGGGTGCTCCAGTTTAAGATTTATGATGCCCATTAGTATTGCTTTGTTGAAACTGTAGTATGCATTCTAACAAGTATCTACAATTTATGATGGTAAGTTCAAAGTTGTATAATTATTGTAGTAATTTCCAACTCATTCACTTGTCATTTTTTATTTCCAGACCTTCCCACAAAAATTTCTAAAATTAAAGGGACTCTTGTCCAACTTGGTCTTTGTTCAGAAGTTAATAATTTTAGCTTTTGGTGGAGGAAAAGTCTGCCTCAGGATACATCAGCCATTTTTTCCTATTTAGCATATCTCACCAAACCTCAGAAAACTGGAAAAATGACTGAAACGCTCAAATGGCTGATTGCTGGAGGTCATTTTTCCAGAAGGTAACCCTTTGGACTAACGTTTTAGATTCAGTGGATGAAAGTGTAGTAAGCTTTCTTCCAAGATGTTTTTGAAATCCCAGTTAAGAAGACCTCACCAGACCACACAAAGAAATGAAGGCTAGTCTTTCTGCCCCTCTGATTCATCCACTCGTGCAGAGAAAGCTACCGCAGTTAAGAGGTGTTCTCTGAGCAGCACCACCGTACATGGCATCTGCGTAGTAGCCAGGTCATCTACCCTTGCCTGAGATGCCACTCCATTCCTTGACATTTCACAGCCTGTACTGTGACTTCACAGAGGTGCCCATGTACTGGTCTTTGGGTCCAGCAGAGCACTTTTTCTTAGTTTTTCAAAGATGGGTCTCTTCCCAAGCAATGAAATTCTCTCCTGTTGAACAGAACAAGAAAGTTGTGGTCAACTGACAGTTAGAATGTGGCATAGATATTTTCGAGAAATTATTTGATTCCTGCCATAGCAAATTCTTTGGTTTCAAAAAAGAAAGACATGTTTCCTAAAATAGTTATATTGTCTTTTGAAAACTTTCGTGAAGGTGGTTTCCCTTTAGGCACTGCTAATATCTATTTTTCAAACTTTTCTTAGTAGTAGAGACCTTCCTCAAAATAAAATGTTATTAGATATCCCAATATACAAAAAGACAAAGTTTCTGATTAAGGTGGAGGTGGGAGTTTAGAGTCTCACCAGCTCAGCCCATTTTTTGCCATTCAAGATGGTTTCTGAGACAACTCCAAGGAGTTTAAGGCTCTGGAAAGCAAAGCTTGGAAACAAGTTTTTGAAGGTTTGATTTTAGTCTTTTAGCCGTAGATGTTAAGAGTTAATAGGTACAAAGCAGATGCATTTTTATGATAATCAACATCAAGAAGAGGAGGTAACATCTGCATCTTTCACTCTAGACCTAACCCAACAGACATATCTAAATCCACGTCTCCAGCAAATTCCATCACCTTTTAAAGCTTCAGGTACCTTCTCTGAAAATCAGGGTTAATTGCCTACCTTGCGCCAACGTTGCTGAGATTAGTGTAATACTATATGAAGACGCTCAGCAAATGTTAGTCCCTTCCCATGTAGCCACCATTTCTTTTTTTCCTTTGATAATTAGGTCTTTCAAACAACTCTTTTGTAGATCATCCATACAACTTTTGTTGTTATGTATCCTCAGCACACTGCTTCTTACCTCACCATGATTTCTCATCAGAATCAGGGAACTATTGGTCTAGTACACCTTTGACGGTGGAACACTGGCTTCTTTCCACTTAAATGTCTAGGATAATGTTTAGCGTTAGGTTAGGTATCCTGCTGACCCATTTTCATCTTCTCCAGGCCTTAGGTACCTGACCTACCTAGAGCTGCCACCTTCTCGTTTCCGGTTGGTGTTCTTACCCTACAAAGCAGGAGAGTCTCTCTGCCATTATCTCTGCAACAACCACTCAGATCTCTTTACCTAATAGAAACCAAAATTTATCAGAGATTACCTAAATACAAGTAGGAATGTTATTTAGATTTCACAAATTTGTTAGAGGGTATCTCCTAAGGACATGTGAAATCACTTATGGCTGCCATTGCAGTCTCCAAAATAGTTAGTAAATTCTGTTGTACCTTTCTGGAATCTCAGCTATGCAGCCACAGAGTCTTCAAAAAGTCAACTCCAAGGTGCTGAGAAACCAATGATAATGCCCTTCTAGCTGAGTTAATATTATTGTTTGCTTTGTTTAAGACATTAAAGAGACTAGCATGACGAGAGGCCAACAGAGAAGTACCCTGATACAAAAAGTCTTAAACACCAATTCACAAAGTCCCTTATAGACTCTCCTAAAGCATCTTGCAGAGTGATTTTAAGTGACCAAGTCCCTGTATGGTGCCTTTGAGCATACTATAGACCTGGAAGAGAGGATATCTGGGCTTAGTTATCACACCTGAGAGTAAAACAGCATAGAATTTTAAGACACATACTCATTATTGAATACTGGTCCTCATGTCCACTCTCCCAGTCCAACAGGATTTCTTAGAAGTATTAGTAATATTTGTTTCAGCTCATTAACATGCAAAGGACTCCCTTGCTGACTTTGGTTCTAATTTGGGAGTAAGATATATCCAGCCTTATCTTGGTTGAATGCTAGACAAAAGTACACAGCCTTTAGCAATAGGTAGATTGGGGGAAAACTGGACTTTCAAATCTGCGGGATTTTCAGAAACTAACTTCTAAAACTTTTCTTCAGGTTCTGACCCTAAGATTGATCCCTCTGGCCATTCGGCTGAGCTTCCTCCATTATGTTGTTTTTCTAGTTTTCTTGAGTCCTGTGGATAGTCCTTGCTTTCTTAGACGAGATAAGAACTTCCTTCTATGACTCCCCCCCCCACAAAGATTCCTCCCCAGGCTCTGGAACATCTTGATAATCTTTTTCTTTATTCTGTTTGGATGACTCCAATGTTCTAGCTTCTTCCACTCATTTTTTCTGACTCAACTTTCTTTTCCTGAAGTCATAACTTCTGAATTTAGGGAGTGCAGCTTAGTTCATATTCTAAGCCAGTGTCTGGATTCAGCCTGGGCACTGTCATCCCAAAGCCTGCTGCCGTGTATCAGTGTTTCTCTCTCTGACCACACCTAACTGCTACCTACTTTTGTTACTCTTGATGGACAGTCCAGTATGTTCTTATTTCTAGTCCAAAAGTCATCTATATCACATCATGGGACATACCCTCAATTCAATAAATATTCACCCTTCAAGTTCTCAGGTTCATCAAATTTCCCCTGATTCTTCCTAGGAATCAATTCAAGTGCCATCCAGGAGGATGGTCTTCTGAAACCTATAATAATAATTTTATAATACCAAAGCATCTGAAGCAGACAACGAAGAAAAATCATTGTAATTTCCTGCAAAGGAAAAGGAGAGCTTGTCCATTAAAGCCTTACTATAGGCTAGCATTTCTGAAAGTGTTTGATTCTGGATAAAAGATTTTGTGCCTTAACCTTCTGGAAAGCAATAAAGTCATGACCCAGTTTATTATACTTTTTGTTCAGTTTGGTGGCATTGGACATGCAGGCCAACCCTTCGTGTGTTGTGTATTCCCGTATAATAGTATGTGTATAGATCCAGAGTTTGTTTTTATATGGGCTGCCACAATGTGTAAAACACCATGCAGGTGTCAAATATTGTTATTACTAAGGCAAATATGATCAAACACTTCTTTCAGGGAGCAGAGCAGCAAAAGGAAAATATTCTAAAATCAAATACAGCTTACCACTGATGGACTTTTCTGCTAGTGATCTTATATCTCCAAGCTTGATTGACTTGGAGCATACAGAGGTACATAGGCTTACCAGAGATTAACTGGTATTTATCCAGAGATTGTATTTATTGTATTTATCCAGAGATTAACTCTAATTACAAACAATTTTCTTGAGTGAGTTGTGCATTTTCATATCTGTTATCAGTTGTGGTCACTGGCCAGAAAAACAAAGCATAACAGTAATTAAACCAATTTGGTCATTCTGCCAGGGCTAAGTCCTTTGTGTTTTGGGAGGAAGAGGTAAGGAATAGAGGATGGAAGAGAAAAAGTAGAGTTATTTTCTTCAAGGGAGAACTAAATTCAAATTAATGACTTCGTGGCACTTTTGAACTCTTCTATGATATGTGTCTATTGTCACCTAACTGGAATCTCGTGTGCACCGTCACAGCCAATTAGAGCTCTCTCCCGTGACTGGTTTGTCGTCCGTCTCTTGAATAAAGTTTCCTCTGGGTGACACTATGTCTTTCCTCCTTGTAAGATGGATTGTAGATAACTGGGGGGAAGTGTCTGTGAAAGAGGAAGAGGAGTTATGAGTTGAATATGAATATGGGAGTTAAAGTATTTTTAGTGTAATAGAAATCTGAGTTATTTGGTTATGTTTGCAGGGGATCTGCAAGTTCCAGCTTCATATCGAATAAGATAGAATAAATATCAAAGACAAATAAGAGTTGGAATCCTGAAGAGAAGCATGGTGCCCTTGGGAAAACCTGTTTGGTCAATGATAGGCAATAAGATGATTTATTATCAGCTCTGTTTCTCCCAGCAGGAAAGCTTTTGGTGACTGTTGTAGGATTATTTAAAGTACACTTTTCATATCACAAAATATTAAAGAGGTAGCTTTTCAAAAGCATATTGTCCATATCATGTATGCAGAAATATATGTCCAAGGGGTTCAGCAGCGCATTGAAATATGTGCTCCAGAAAGTGCTTCCACACCACCACCCCTGGCCCTGGGGGCAGGAAACCCAGTCAGTGCACCGATTGCTGAGTCAAGTCCCAACGGTATAGACTGTACAAGAGAAGAAGGACCAGCTGCACAGAATGGTGTTTGTAAACTCTCAGGCTGAAAGCCGCGGGCTCTCTAGCTGCTCCTAATATCTGGCAAAGGTAGTTACCATTATTCACTTGGCAATAATGTCCAGAAATTTATGACAGTCAGCTGTTTCAAGGATATATTGGACTGCTACAATATTTACATAACAAATTTAAATCGGAAGTCACCAAATAGTTACTAGGCCCTTACTGCTTGTAAAACACTGAGTGGATGGCTAGAAACGCAAAATTAAATATACAGTGTCCATTTCCAAAAGATACCATATTTTGATTAAAGAGTCAACGGAAAAGATTTTAAAAAGTCGTCAATGGTTTCCATAAAACAAGAATTAGAATTTTAAAAAAAGAATTGGGAAAACAGGGACTTCTGGTGTCTTCACTGCACTACTGTGCAGGACAGTCCTCTTTCCAGGAAGGCTCCCTTCTCCATGCTGATGCCTGAAGCCATCTCTTTTGGTTCTGTCTCTGTTTGTGGTCTTGTCCGCACAATCTTGCTGCACCCCAGTCTCTGCTAGGTCTTGATTCTTTGCCTTTTGTGTCCATCTCCCCTTAAGAAGTGATGCTTTGGACAGCCCTGTGGTCTGGGATGCTCCACAGCGAGTCACCACTCCAGCCCAATCCTGCACCCGGCCCTAGATTCTTAACGCAGACGAGACCAGTATTCTCAGCCTCCCTGCTCACATGGGAAGTTAACTGGGACACTGTTTCCTCTCAGACACTAACCGTGTTCAATAATTGGTTATTGAATAAGGGATGAATGTGATAATATCTAAATCTTAAGGTGTTCCTACTCCAGATTTAACTTCGTATCTTCCTGAGTTTCCTGAATTTATAAAATGGGTTATTTAGTATTTTGCTTTTTATTTTTGTTTAAGAATTCACACACCATGAATTCCACCTCATGGAAAAAGATGATTATCCGTATAAGGGTGGATGCTAAGAAGTTTTTGACAGTATGGAAACTGTACTGAAGTCTAGAGTACGTGACGGCCCTGAAGCCCAATGGTTTATTACTGAGACCGTTTTCCTTCAGACTTTGAATTGAAATGCTGCTGTCCTGACCCTCTGGCTATATCAGATCCTGGGTTTCCTTGTGCCGCTCATATGAGATGTTTTGTGGGTGCCTAATCTCAAGCTGGCGTTGTCCTGTGATTTACCATGTTGCATCTCAGCCTGGTTCATGTAGGAGGCGGTGTGGAGGGCAGAGGTAGTGATCTGCTATGCTTATAACCAGCCATTGTCTGCTGTGTGAATGAGACTGTATACAGAAAAATTAAAAGAACTGATTTTTGTTTACTTGTCATGTAACTCTACCCTTTTTTCACGTTTTTGTAAGTTTTAAATTTATGTAAAGCTTATAGCACATGGCGACAGCTCATGGTGGTTTTCCTGCAGCCTCGCTTAAGATAATCATTTAGCTTCTTCAGTGTATTAGCCCGAACAGAGAGCTGCTTCTTTCTTCCCAGAAACTGAACAGTAACAAATCATTCCCCACACACATAAAACTGGATTTTACTCAATTTTCTCCATATTACACAGATGTGGAGGACTTTTCATTTTTATATTAATTCAAAGTACTCTGGGTAAGAGTACACTTTCTTAAATTCATGAGGTTGAAAGTCAACCCATTTCTATGCTTATCTTTTAAAAAATTTACTTGACTCCAACCTTATAATTTCCTCTTAAAATTTCCAGTCTATTTTTTAATGCACAAATAGGGTATATTTCAGGGACTTGGTGCTCTGACAGAATTTTATGGTGAATAACATTGGCCACGTACTGTTGAAATGAATATTTTTCCCATTGGTACGTTATGTAATAAGCTATAAGCTCAAAGTGAACATCTGTACTATGGAAACACCATGTGTAGAATTTTGGGGTCAAGTTATGTTAAATCTATGTTCTCCAAAGTTGTAGTCTCCTTCATAATAAATGACATACAAATGTCAACTTTATTATGTACCTAACAGCTACACATCTATTATTATTTTGACCCTACAATAAAATTTCCTTATGACGATGCCATTATTTTAAGTGCCTAATATATCCAGTATGCTGAAGGTCAAAAAGCAGGCTGCCTCTTTTGTTCTCTGTTTTTCAAGATTTTGTGGACAATTATTTCCTGCCTCCTGCTAGCTTTGGGTTTGGTTTGCTCTTCTTTTTCTAGTTCCTTACAGTGTAAACTTAAATTATTGATTTGAGATCTTTCTTATTTTTAATATAGGCATTGACAGTTATCAGTTTTCCTCTGATCACTCCTTTTGCTGCGTCACATAAGTTTTGGTATGTTTTGTTTTTGTTTTCAGTCATCTTAAAGCATTTTCTAATTCTCTTTGTGATTTCTTCTTTGACCCATTTGTTGTTGAAGATCGTGTTGTTTAATTTCCACATATTTGTGAATTTTCCAGATTTCCTTCTGCTATTGATTTCTAGTTTCATTCCATTGTGATTGGAGAAGATAATTTGTATGGTTTAAATCTTCATAAATTTGTTGAGACTTGTTTTGTGGCCTAACAGATGGTCTGTCATGAAGAATGGTCCATGTGCACTTGAGAAGAATGTATATTATGCTGTTGTTGGGTGAAGTGTTCTGTAGATGTCTGTTAGGTTGGGGTATTGATTTTTGACAAAGGTACAAAAACTATTAGGTGGGAAAGGGAAAATATTTTCAAATAGTGCTGGATCAATTGGATGTTCATATGCAATAAAACCACCTTCTATCCACACCTGGCACAATATACAAAAATTAACTCAAAATGGATCATGCACATAATGTAAGTTA
Organism: Tapirus indicus; assembly: GCA_031878705.1. NCBI lineage: Eukaryota > Metazoa > Chordata > Mammalia > Perissodactyla > Tapiridae > Tapirus > Tapirus indicus. Next base: position 52,271,482 of record CM062933.1, on the reverse strand, counting down.
TAAAATTGTAGAAAATTATAAACTTGTAGAAAACAAAAAAGTAGGAGAAAATCTTTTTGACCTTGAGTTAGGCAAAGATTTCTTAGAAATGAAACCAAAAGCATGATTCACTAAAGAACAAACATAAATTGGACTTCATAAAAATTAAAAACATCTACTCTTCACAAAACAAGCCACACCTCTGGCGAAAATATTTGCAGCTCATATATCTGATAAAGGACTTGTATCTATAATATCTGAGGAACTCTAAAAATATAATAATGAGGAAACTAAAAAATCCGATTAAAGAACAGGCAAAAGATTTGAATAGACACTTCATCAAAGAAGATATACAGGTAGCAAATAAGCACATAAAAAGATATTCAATATCAGTAGTCAGTAGGGAAATGCGTATTTAAACCATGAGGAATAACACTACATACCTATTAAAATTGCTAAAATTTAGAAGTCTGACCACACCAACTGTTGGCGAGGATATGGAGGGACCGGACCTCTAATACACTATTGACGTGAATATAAAATGGCACAATCACTTTGGAAAACTATTTGAAAACATTTTAAAAAGTTAAATGTGACCTATCATATGATACAGTCATTCCACTGCTAGGTATTTACCCAAGACAATGAAAGCATATGTCCTTACAAAGACCTATGCATGAGTATCCACAACAGCTTTATTTGTAATAGCCAAAAAACTGGAAATGACCACATGTTCATTAATAAGTAAATGGGTAACAATTTGTGGTGTGTCCATATACGACTGAGTAATAAAATGGAATGAATCATTGATATGTACAACATTGACGAATCTCCAAATAATTATGCTGAATGAAAGAAGCCAGACAAAATGAGTACATATTGTTGTATTCCTTTCATACAAATTCTAGAAAATGTTACTCTGTAGTGACAGAAAGATCAGAGGTTCAGTGGTTTCCTGGGTTTGGTTGTGGAAGAGAGGAGAGAGGGATGACAAAAGGGCTCAAGGAAACTTTTGGAAGTGATGGATATGGTCATTGCCTTGATAGTGGCTATAGATATACATATAATTCCATGCAAGAATAGCTTGTTATATAACAATAAAACCTCAGTAAAGCTGTTTATAAAATAATAAAACAAATTGGATCATGTCACTTCCCTGGTTAGAATTCTTCAGAGCCTCGGTAGCCTGAGACAGACGCCAGCCCCCTGGCTCGCCGTGTTTTTGAGGACATGGTCTTCTGCTGTTCCTTATGCACATCCTGTGTTCCTACCATGTGGAACAACTTGGAGTTCTCCCAAGAAACCATAATGGTTTGAACTCCTTCATTGTGCAAACATAATTTTTTCCTTGGTTTAAAGCTTCTACCTCTCTTACGTGTCAGACAGACACCTGATTATCCCGTGGAGAAAAATTCAAATCGCTTTTGTCAAGTTTTCTCCCCAGCTCACCGAGGCTCTGCCTCTTCTCTAGCCCCATAGCACCCCGTTCAAGCTACTATGAATTTGCTCTTGACGGGGTGACATTATTTGTTTGTCTCATCATCTCTTTTCCATTTGATTGTGAGCTTTTGAGGGCAGACACTGCTTTATTTGACTTTCTCCTCAGCAGGTAGCAGAGCTCAATAAATTTTTGTTAAATAAATGTATGATCTCAAGACCAAAAGGTAAAAACATGAATTACTTTTACAAAATCATAGTACACAAGAGCCAACTATTGTTACTGTTCTAAATGTGTCCTGAAGGTAAAAATTATTTCAGGAATCATCTGAGCATCTCTCCTAGAAAGGAGAAACAGGTTTACATCATACTTTCCATCAATAAATTATTCCACAGACTCCATCAACTCGATTTGTATCTCTCTCTGAGCCCAGTGAGATCTTGATGTTCATGCAGCTCACAGTCCTAGTTCTCCCGTTATTGAAGTTAAAACAAAGTTATTTGATTATAACATTGCCAGTGTTTTTAAGTAAAAAAGAAAATCTATAAAACTGTAAATCAGAGAATAAAACTGACTTAAAACCACCTTTTTACTCTAGCCATAATAGTGTAATTACATTTAATTCATTTTATCATATTTTCTTAGGTAATCTTAAAACCACACAATGCTTTCAAAATATTTCCTGCTTCCTGGTTTTCCACTTTGATTTTGTATAGTGGTTGTTCTTTCTTAATTAGAAAGGCTGCTGAGGATAAAGGGTGGTAATACAATCAGGCCAAACTTTTTCAAATTTCCTTCTTTATTGCTTTCTACCTTAATGAAAACATTCTCGCACTAAGCTGTGGTGATATAAAGAACAACATTGCATTGCATTTGGCACTACAGTGACTGTCAAAGAAAAGAATTCTGTTGCTCTCTGAGGAATCTGAACACAAGATAAATCTATAATTTTTAACCTTTGGATTTGGCACAGAAATACCATTCTTACAATTAAATTTGCTGTTAATTGCATTACAATTATTTTCACCTATTGAATCATGAGCAAGTCACCTTCCTTCGATTGAGCTTGAAAGGCCGAATGACTGGTGACTTGGAAAATTCAGAAGGGACAAAGTTACAAAACCAGCTTCAGCAGAGAGGCTCCCAATCCAATTGATTACGCCTCAGAGAGTCTGTGAGCTCCTTTTCCATAGCTGAGCAATTCTTGTCTGCTCAGCTTTAAATAACTATGAAATCCAGACCGGTGGAACTATTCCAGTCTGTGGACAGTGTGATTAATTCGGAGAGCTTTGGCATGGTAACAAAGTCAAGTGTTTCTCACTGTGAGAAATTCTCAACTCATTTCATGGATAAGATTGAACAGATTTGGAAGGACACTGCTTATATGGGAATAGCATTAGGGAGAGACACATGGAAAGGGAGGACTGGAAAAGCATTATCTTTGCTGGTGTTTTCTCATAGTGTTTCACCAAGAGCTTCGAGGTCTTGAGGAACTGTAGCCAACTAGTGGCGGATGAAGCCTCGAAGTTCCTTATACTGAGGAGGGATGACTTATCAATCAGGCACCAATGTTTACCCAGTTATTCACCCTACAGTGAGCATCTACTGTATGCAGCCTACTGCTGGACAGACACAGTGGAGTGAGAAAGACACAGATTTCTGGTCTGAGAGAATGTTTCTCAAGGGGTGATTCTAGCACCATCTATAGCAGAGCTGCCTTGGGTGTGTGTCAATAACCCGGGCACCATCCAGTTATTGAAGAAGAATTTTGGATGGTTTGGCCTGGAAATATGTGATTTAACCTTCTTGCCAGCAATTCTTATGTATCCTGAAGCATGAGAACCACTGATCTCGAGCTTCCATTCAGTGAGGAAATAAAACAAACTAACATTTGATTTCTGTAACGGGAGAGTTAGAAACTGCTATTTAGATTTGTAAAAGGGAGAAATTTTGCCCGGCAAGAAGCATCTGAAAGTATCTAAGAAAGAAGGAGTGTTTGGGATAGACGTCCTGGGAGGATATGTACTATTTCTGCGGTTGGCATTTGGAGGATTCATGCGCTAGATGAAGGGAAAACACGAGTGAGATAGAGTACGTTAATGAAATACTGAATTTTGATTAGTAATGTTTCCCAACCTTCACATTATAACACCTGGAGAGATTTTTAAAATGTTGATGCTCAGGCTCCACCCTCTAAATTCCTGTTTCATTTGTCTCTTGCAAGGCTTTGACATCAGTTTTATTTTAATTGTTAAATTGTATTACTATTATTTAAAATGTTTTTTAAAAAAGGGAAATCAAGAATATGGGCTGTTCAGCAAGCATAAAGAGATGGGTTTGGTGATCAAAGGAAGGCTGTGCTTTAAGTTGAGAGGTGATTAGAATATTCAGGTTCCAGCTGGTCATAGGAAACGCAAGTTGGAGTTCTGGAAAGAAGATGGAGGAGGAGATGTTGACTTGCAAGGGGATTTTTAAAGCTTTGAGCGTGGATGAGGAGAGAGAGGCTATCAGGATTTAGGGAGTCAGGAAAAGCAAGAGACACGGATGTGCTTAGAATTATAGCAGAAGAACCGGCTCAGTCACCAAAGTGAAGGGAGGAAAGAGTCTCTGAAGTCTTCAGGTGATCGTTCTCATGACCGGCTATCAGTAATTCTCAACATGAGCCTCCCATAAGAATCACCTGGGGTGGGGTCATGTTTGAGGACCACCAACTAGAGAGAAGTTGAGAAGGATGGAGATAAAAGAAAGACCTCGGAGTTTGGTGATTAGGAGATGACTGGTGATTTTTGAGAGAACAGTTTCAACTTAACATTTAGAGTTGAAAGCCAAATAGCAAAGGACTTAAACAATGAGAGAGAGTGAAGAAGGAACTCTGCTCGGACCACACTGTTTTAGAAAAACATTTTGAAACTAAACCAAGCCAATTTCTTATACTTCCTCAAAAGCACTTTTAGAGAAAATAAGGTTCGTGGTTCATGACCCACTAGGTTTCTGTCACCCGAGTTGTCACAGGGGGCATGGCATGGATCCGGGAAGAAACCTGGGATAAGTCAAATTTTGGGAATGCCTTTGGAGGGAAATGGTTTCAAAGTGTTTTCCATGGTGATTCCCCACTTTCTTCTTTCTGTGTAAAGTCTTCTCTCCTTTCCATTTTCTCGCTTTATTGCCCTGTGGCTCTCTTACATGGTAAAGTGAAGCGATTGAGTAAGCTGGAGAACCTAAGACTGAGAAGTAATTTAATTTGGAATCTTTCCTACCACTAATTTTGTCCTTGATTGAATCAGATCTTTTTTATTTTGAGGAAATTTTCATTTTGATGGGAAAAAGAGAACAACACTAAAATTTATCTTTATTTTCTTGCAAGTATCTGCATAAAATGTATATTTGAAGTTTGGTGCCCAGGCATATTTTGGTGTACTAGGGTCACATCTACATTTTTTTCTTCTTTGTTCTGTCCTTTCAAGCACAGATTTAGAACCCAAGTCAGAAAATAATGATCCTGAATTTAAGTGAAAGTATCATTGATGTATTCTGTGGAAGCTTCATGACTGTTGATGCTTCTAGTAGTTAATGACCATAAAGTCTGAAGTTACTTCAAACTTCTTCCTCTCTCCTGGTTTGTCCAGAGAGCTTTTCTTCTTTCTTAATTTTCTGCCTTATCCCACTCAAACACCACACTTATATCTCTCTTGATATCAACTGTTGCTTCTGTTTTGGTATTCGATGATGAGTATGAGGTAGAGGGATTAAGGAGACACATAAAAATAAAATTATCTTTTTGGGGGGAGGTAGGGGGAAACTCCATACCATTCCATCCTGGCTGCACCATTTTACATTTCCACTAACAGTGCACAAAGGTTCCAATTTCTCCACATCCTCTCCAACACTTATTATTATTTTTTTTAATAGTCTTCCTAATAGGCATGAAGTAATATCTCATTGTGGTTTTTGTGTGTGTGTGTGTGTGTGTGAGGAAGACTAGCCCTTAGCTAACATCCATTGCCAATCCTCTTCTTTTTGCTGAAGGAAATTGGCCCTAGGCTAACATCCGTGCCCATCTTACTCTACTTTACATGTGGGATGCCAGCCACAGCATGGCTTGATAGGTGATATGTAGGTCTGTGCCCAGGATCCAAACCTGTGAGCCCTGGGCCGCTGGAGTGGAGTACATGAACCTAACCACTACGCCACCAGGCCAGCCCCATCATTGTGGTTTTAATTTTCATTTTGTTGATGATTAGTGATGTTGAGCATCTTTTCATATACCTTTTGGCCATTTGTATATGTTCTTTGGAAAAATGTCTATTCAAGTATTTTGCCCACTTTTAATCCGGTTATTTGTTGGAAAAATATCTCTTCAAGTATTTTGCCCAATTTTAGTCAGGTTATTTGTTAAAAAATTAAAAATAGAACTACCATGTGATACAACAATCTCTGTTCTGGGAAAGTATCCAAAAGAATTGAAATTGGGATCTTGAAGAGATATCTGCACTCCTTGCAGCGTTATTCACGATAGCCAAGATACAGAAATAACCTAAGTGCTCATTGATGGATGAATGGATAAAGAAGGTGTGGTATATATTTACAATGAACTGTTATTCCTCCTTACAAAAGAAGCAAATCCTACCATATGTGACAACATGGATGAACTTGAAGGACATTATGCTAAGTGAAGTAAGCCAGTGACAGAAGGGCAAATACTGCATGATTCCCTTGAATGAGATACCTAAAATAGTCAAATTCATAGAAACAGAGAGTAAAATGGTTGCCAGGGGCTGGGGGGGAGGGGGAAATAGGGAGTTGGTGTTCAACAGGCATAATGTTTCAGTTTTATAAGATGAATAAGTTCTAGAGATGTACTGTAAAATATTGTGCCTGTAATTAATAATACTGTATTGTGCACTTAAAAGTTTAAAAGGGTAGATCTCATGTTAAGTGTTCTTACCACAATAACAACAACAGATAACATCAACAGAAGGTAGTGAGGACAATGTCAATATAATCTCACTCAAAACTATATATATATGCAGTTTTTGGTCTTTTTTTCTTTTTCTTCTTCTTCTTCTTCTTTTTTTTTTTTTGCTGAGGAAGATTAGCCCTGAGCCAACATCCATTGCCAATCTTCATCTTTTTTGCTTGAGGAAGATTAGCCCTGAGCTAACATCTCTGCCAATCTTCCTCCATTTTGTATGTGGGTCACCTCCACAGCATGACTTGATGAGTGGTGTAGGTCCATGGCTAGGATCCGAACCCATGAACCTGGGCCACCGAAGCAGAGTGCATGGAACTTTAACCATTTGGCCATGGTGCTGGCCCCCAGAACTATATTTTTAACTTATAGTTTTATTCTAAACTCCTTAAAATTTTGTTATAGCAAATACCTCTTTCCAAAACAATCTTGCTAGCCTTTATGGCCGCCCAGTAGAGCCAGGGATGGGCATATAATCCATTGGATTCTCTCTCTTTATCACCCTCTCTCCTCTCCCCAATCTCGGTAAGAAAGTGTTTATTCTTGGAATTGTGGGGATCCAGCCAAAGTATGAAGTGGGCCTATGGAAGATAAAACAAATAGATCAAACGACCATGCTTCCCCTACAATTGCTTCAGTTACATGAGCAAACACCCTTTATTTTCAGGCCAGGCTGAGTTGAAATTTACATTATTTGCAATCAAAACATTCTTCTAGAATATGAGAAAAATTAATGGGTTAGGAGTCCAGGGACCAAGGGCAATGTGTCTCACATAGTAGACACATTAGTTGAATGAATAGATTTTCAAATTTTTCATTATCTCCCTATGTAAACTTGGGCAAATCACATCATTTTAATGTCTCTGATTTTTCATATTTGAAAGACTATTTCTTTGCATGTTTCTATTTTTCAATTCTCTTTTTTCTCATTGTTTCATCAAGCATCAGCATTTTATAGCAAACTATCCATGATAAAAGTAATAAGCATTGTATTCATCAGGAAATAGATTCACTATATTTTAATTCATCACTTTCTATATCTTTAAAAACACAAGAAACATAAAATGGCTAGACAGGAAAACATTTAAAATTAAATCACAATAGAGATCTTACCACTTCACTCTACTGAAAACTACTGATCATTATTTTCTGCAAGTGTTTCAAATATGCTGCAATGTGTGACTGTTATGTGAGCTGTAGGAACATCTACTGCTTATCGGTAGCATTTGACTTCTAGGCTGTTGAAACAGTTTGAATATTTTTTTATTGTTTTGTACTTTATTTCTCTTCTTTTGCTTATATAACAGAATAATTTTACACTGAAATGCTAAAATTAGCATTGTAATTGCTAATTACAATTAGTAATTAGTAGCAATTAGTCATTGTGTTATTATCCAACCAAGGTAAAAATGGAAAATTCTACTTCAAAGCTTCTGTATGGAAGGCTAATAATTATGCCTTATTCAGTTACTTAGGGAAACTAGTTAACAGTTTACACAGAGAAAAGACAATGATGACTTGAATGAGAAGATTGAGAAACAGTTCATAAAACTGCAGCCGTATTGGGATTTTGACAAATAACAGAAACAAATTTGTGTTGGATAATGTTGAGAATGTGTGATGATTTGATGGTGCTTGTAGCTGTTGCTCTCAGGTTTAAGTTGGAAATTGGTTAAACTCCCCAATGTGGTGGAAGAGGCCATTACTTAAAGGAGACGGCAAACCCTACTTCCTAACCTCTTATGGCTTTAAAGATTTCAGGACCCTCTCTATAAGAATGTGACATCAAATCCTAATTTCTGCTCCAATTTTATCTGAACTCTGTCATCTGATCCAGTTCTTAAATACTGTCATTTGCGGTAGTCAAACAAAGACTGAGTCAACCTGAGCCAACTCTGAGCTTTTGCCTTTTGTGTTACAAGCTGGCTTCCAGAATAAGAGTATATTCAGAGTCAAAACACTCACAGTATTTGTCAGAGAATTAAAGAACCATAACAAAGAAGCAACTATCATCCCTCTGTGATCAAATTCAGTCAGATGGAAGTTGATTACACGTGGAGTATAAATATTAAACGGATGTTTAAAAATCATCAGTTACCTCCTGATACTTAAAATTTTAGTATAAAATATCCCTTCATATCTCCCTAAATATTATGAGCAGAGAGATTCAATAACTATAATGAATGTATAAAATAGCTTTGAAAAGACACAAATAATTCTTTACTTCTTGGCAAAAATAAATCATCAGAGAGAAGCCATGGCTTTAAGTGAAGGCCATGGCCATATGAAGTGTTCTCTCATGGCTTGTGCCTGAAGAACCTGTTTTCAATTGCTCTAAGTAACAATTTTCAGTTATAACATAATGATGTATTCCACTCAGCGATCTTCTTTTTGTTTTATGGTCTAATTCCCTAAAGGGAAGCAGAGAGCATTTAGAAAGCATCCTAGGGTCTAGGTTTCTTAAGGCTTTATTCTTAGTTAAAAAAAAGAACACTGCTAAACTTGCCAAGGAATCCAATGCAACTAGCATAATATCTTTATGAGTCATTATTTAATTGAGAAAAAATATTAAAACTTTAACAATATTATAGGTTCTTAAAAACTTTATAAAAAGCACTATGACAAAATTGCAGTTTGAAGGAAGGAAAAATCACTTATGTTTTTAAAATTTTACTGGCTTATGCAGATTTTATTTTACTGGAATTTGCTTAATTACTTTTAAAGACAGGTTTGTAGCAGGGCCCTGAAATAGATGAGAGATCAGTTCTGGTGTAGTATGTGCTTAAAAGAGATCTCACTGGATCTCCAGAGATGGCAGACTCCCTGTGCCATCTGTGGCACTAACTGAGTAGAGCTACAGGACCAAGCGGAGGAAACTAGTCTATGGTGATGGAACTTGGAAGACTGGTGACTTCTGGCTGAGGGCAATGACTGGGGTGGAGCTTGAGTGGGGCTGATGGTCCAGGTAATGTTGCAGAACTTGGTCTGGGTACAAGGTGTGTATAGGTGTGTTCACTTTGTAAAAATTAATGGAACCGTTCACTTAAGACCTGTGTACTTGTCTGTATGTTGTATTTCAGTAACACAGTTTGCCAAAACTATGAAGGGACGCTGTAAAAGACAACTGACCTGGATTCTTTAAAAGTCATCATAAAACAAAACAAAATGAAAAACAACCAGATGCAACACGTGAATCTTGACTGGATCTTGGATTAGGGGGAAAATAGCTATAAAAGTATCTTGGGGGCAATCAGGGATCTGTGACTATGGAATGGATAGTAGATTATATCGTGAAATTGTTGTTGATTTTCTTAGGTGCGATAAGGTATTGTTGTTATATGGTTCTTAGAAACTGCTACTGATACTTAGAGACAAAGTGTCAGGCTGTTTGCAACTTAGCTTCAAATGGTTCAGGAAAAACTGCATGTGTGCGTATGTGTGAGTGTGAATGTGATTTTGCATATGAGTGTGTTTGCGTGTGAGTATGTGTGATACTATGTGAATGTATGTGTGAGTATAAGTGTGAGCAAATTACAGCAAATGAGATGAAATCTTAAGCATTGCTAAATCCCAGTGTAGAATATAATTTTCTTTCAACATTTTGTATTTAAATTTTTTTTCCAAGTAAAAATCGGACTTGAAAAAAAGGTAAGGGGAAAAAATGATACCTTGACCCAAAGGTAAGGGAAAAAAATGATCCCTTGACCCAAATCTTAAGTCCTGGGATTCCTGCTGATCTGCTCTGAGGACCAAGAGGAAGCTGCCAGTGCTTTAGAAGAGTGTGGATCAACGACCCCAGGCTCTGGATGAGTTACATCCTTACACAGAAAGCTCCTGAATGCTCACGGTCCTACATTTTATTTTTATATGGCACACATTTAGAAAATGTAGGAGTGTCCTGGAAAGTTGTAACAGCTGGTCTGCGAGTGTTCTGCCGGGCCGGGTGGTTGAATGTCTGAGGAATTCCGGGGCCTCCGAGGGATGTCTGTCAGAGAAGGGCCCCAACCTCCCCGCAGCCCGCGGTGAGAGGAACACGCCGCTGCCCGGGCCCTGACAGATGTTATGAAAGGGTGGTGTTAAGTGCCTTTTTCAGGATATTAAACCAGCATCCTAACCGGCAAAAAAATGAATTGTCACTGACATGATGTCAGCCCATTGGAGACCCTCTCTGCTACTTTCCGCGATCTGGGAACCATTATACTCGGGAGATCGATATGCTCCTGGGCAGGGATTTAAATAACGATTTCTAATAAAACCTATTTTAGCCTATTCGGGCCGGAGGATAGAGACAAGTCACAAAACATAATGTGTTTAAAGCCGCTCTCCCTCCCTTTCTCTCTTTTTTAAAGACCTGAATAATGGAAGGGAGATCTGGCGATAAGACACAAAAAGGCCTTTCGTCCGGGCCGATGGGCTCGGCTAATGGCTGTAAACTGACACCCCTAATGAAATAAAAACGTCTCAGTTCAAGTGCACGGCGGCACAATGGTGAACCACCCTCGCCCTGGCGCGGGCCCGGCGATGGGTACCGCGCGGCGCCCTGACAGTTTCCCAGGACTTCCTGCCTCGCGGCCCTGCCAGCGAAGAGCAAAGAAAAGAATCCGGCACGAGATGAAGGACAGTAGCGTCAGGGCTTGAGGCCAGGGAGGCAGTGGGGTTTATCGTTCTTCTCTCTTTTCTCTGCTGGTGCAAGTGCACTGCTTGTCGTTCGCGCCTGGTCCCGGGGCCTGTGATGGGTGATGGACAGGGAGCGCTCTGTTGGCCGCGGGCTTTTTAGAAAGATGCAGGGGAGCCAGGGACACGGAGGGGCGCAGCCTCGAGGCCGGCCCAGCCCCCGCTCTGCCCTCGGTCCGGCTCGCCCGGCTCGGAGCTGGGTGGTGCAGACAGCAGGCCGGCGGGGACAAGCCCGTCCGAGTGTGCTGAGACGGGGTGGCTGCGGCTGGAACGGTCCCCCCGGCCCTCCCTCGCCGCCTGCAGTTGTCTGATTTCAATCAGCGGCGGGTGCCTCCACATGTCCAGCCATCAATCTTCCGCCGCCCCTGGATGAGTGTGTCACAGCACGGGGCATGTTCCAGTGAAAAAATAGCCTTTGCCGCAGCTTTCCCTCCTCAGCCACCGATAAGTACGCCTTTGATATTTTTATTAAAAAAGAAAGAAAACACATTGGGAAATATGTTTCATTTCTTACGGCCCAGACCAAAGCCCCCGAGGTGGAGGAGGACGGAGGTCTGGTGAGAGAGAAGACGGCGAGGGGGGCTGGGGTCCCCTCCGAAACTCCAGAGCTGGGCCAGGTGGGCAGGCCGCGCCCGAACCGCTGCAGCTGCAGGGTCTCCGCACGCGGCTCCGGGACGAGGATGCGCCTCGGCATTCCTCACGGGCGACAAGCCCACATCACAGTCCTCCACCAAACAGGGCCACGCATTTTAGGGAGAAACGGCGTTTTGAAAGAATTGGAGAACAAGTTGTTTGCTACTCCCACTGATGTGCTGAGAGCACCCCTGCTACACCGGCAGGGTCTCCCGCTTCCCTGCACACCCGCGGCTGGGAGCGGGGAGGCTCTCCCGGCGGGCTCCGGGACATGCCTGCCCTCTTAGTCACCTGCAGGAGACGACACAGTAAACACGGTGCGGCCAGGTTCTCGGCGCCTATTTTAAAATAGGCTGTTCCAATCTATTTATCGTCAGGGTCCACCTACCTTCCTGGCAGGGTCACTAGAGAACCTTCTGGAGGGGCAGTGATGTAGCTACCCCTCCCGCCTCTCCACCCCTCCAACCTTTTGTTCATCTGTAAGGATAAGGAGAGGCTGGCCTGGGTGAGGTTTATTCCAATTAGTTTTTTAAATGAAGTCACTCACTCGTCCATTGCTGGAGGGACTTCCAAGTCATCAAGCCTTATACCTGGCAACATAAGCAGGGAACTTAGGTAAAAGAGGAGCTTTTTGTATCCCACTCTCTCATGCCTAATGTTCTCTGGGGACTGCAAAATCATCTGCCATCCTTATGGTGTATAGACTTTCTGGTAGTGGCTCGAGAGCCCAAGAACCTATGTAGGAACATAGGGGAGGAGAGGGAGGGTTTCTAAATGGCCTCCTGGGAATTTGAGCAGAACAAATCTGTGGTCCCGGGAGCAATTCTATTTTGGAAAATCTTAGAATTAGAAATGACAATAAAAAACCCGGGACTTGAGGAAGCTTCCAGAACTTGTTCTAGGCATCTGATACTGAGTATGCTTGGAATAATTTCAAGGACATCGCAAGCCTTCTGCCCTCTGTAGGACCACAGAAAATATTTGTAGAAAGTAGTATCCGTATTGTAAAGAACTGATTCATATTAGAATGGGGAAGGTGAATCATAACAGTTCCAAAAGGATGTGAAGGAAGCAATCTCTTCATCAAGTACCACTTAAATGGTTTGTCCATCTGGTTAAGCCTTTCATCACTGACTGACTGAATTCAGTGACTACCGCCACTTGCTGGCTTGCCATAGTTCATAAAATTTTACTAGCTCTGAAATTTTAAATTGTTGAATGAATGAATAAAATCACCGTTTGTGTTGGTAGTGATGATTATGATGTCTATGATTCAGGACATAAAGAATAAAATAAATAAATATATTTATTTATTTTAAAAGAATAAAACAATTATTCATGAATTCAACAAATATTTCTGAAGCACCTGCCATGTGTTAGGCACTGTTCTTCGACATGGAGATACAACAGAGAAGATAAAATTCTTCATGGAGTTTACATGCTAGAGGAGAAGACATACAATAGATAATTAAATGGAAAAATAAAAGATATCAGATACTGATAAATGCTACTACTGATAATACAGGTGGTTAGAGGTGGCCTCTCTGAAAAGATTTATTTGACTAGGGAACTGAATGATAAGAAGGAGTGAGCCAGAGAAGCATCTGGGAGATGAATCTCCATGCAGAGAAATCAGCCTGCATGGGGGAGAAAAAGAAAGCTAGCCGTGGTAAGGTGACAATCTATCCCTGTTTGCCCAGAAATGGGGGGATTCTCAGGACACAGGACTTCCAGTGCTAAAACAAAGAAAGTCCTGGGCAAACTGGGAAGAGTTGGCCATCCTCTATGTTCCTGGACATGCCCAGTGAAAGCTGTGATAGAGGATTAGTCTGGAGGGGTAGATGGGGGCAAGATCATGTGGGCTCCTGGAGGCCATGGTTGGAGCTATTTTCTTCTGAGTTTGATGAGAGGCTTTTGTAGGATATCTGTGGGTCTCAGGCTTTTATTCTAGAAAAGGTTCCTATTGCATAATGGCACTGACACTTGAACAATTTATATTTGTTATTGAATGGATATGAGGTTAGACTAGCAATGTTCTTAAGGGTGCTTTTGACCCTGTGGAATTTTGGAAGAGTCACAAATATGACAGACACAGAGTTGGAATGATCAAGCTTTGTAATTTGCTGAAGTTGCTACACAGGCTCCAGTGACAGAAAGGGAGAAACAGACAGGGAGATGGCCTTGGTATGAAGACTTTAATATTGCAGACCTTCATTTCTCAGTGGGATCAAGAGAGGGAAGATTCATTTTGGGTGGGAGAAAAGGGGGGTTTGATTCACTGTAGGGACTCTGTGAGAGTTTGGTAATGAGGGGTTGTATTGTTAGATTTTATAGTGTGGCAGGAAACAGCAGGCACTCGCTGTTGGCGTTGAATTACTTGGGCTGTGTTGTAATCTGGCACTCATGGTATAACCCTTTCTGGTGACCTTGGGTAGAATTAGAGCAGAGCATAAATCAAGGTGGAAAATAGAATGGAAGGTAACAATTGGAGATACTGTATAATGTTACCTTGGGGGAATATTCATATCCTGTACTGAGCCCTATCAGAAGCTTCTGGAGACAACATTAAACAGGCATTCATGAAAGGCCTTGGGGGCTGAACTGTCCATTTCATTGGCTACATAGTGGCCAGAGACTAGGGAAACAGCCCCACAATGATGCTGGCGGGACATCTCTGACACTTTGCTAAACTTGTCTCTCAAGGGCAATAGCCCCATCTCTAGCTGAATGTTGGATTGTTAGTCCACAAGCCCATCATCTTTTAAACAAATGCAGGAATTTCTCACCAGAAAGGTCATCATCCAGCACTCTCCCCAGCCATCAGTCCACTCCAGCCACCCTGGACTTCTTGCTCTTCCTGAAACACTCCAGCTTGTCTCCATATCAAGGCCGTGACACTCAGTAGTCCCTCTTCTTGGAACACTCTTCTCCACCTCTGCGCTGGAGCTACTCTTTCACATGGGGTAGGTTTCTACGTAAATGTCATTTCTTTGGAGAGTCCCTTTCTGTCTCCAGTATCTAAAATAGACGCTGACACCCTGTTGCTCTCCATCACCTTGGTCGGCTTTCTTTTCTTCACAGCATTAAGCAGCTATGTTTCATTTATTCAACCAGAGTGATAAGAGATCCAGGACTGCTCTCAGCTGCTCTGGCCACCTTCATTCCTTTCTCTTGAGAATGTTTATTCTTCTACATGGCGATTGAGCCCAGGGCTGCTGTCCCGGTCCAGGGTGTCTTGGTCATCCTCTCTCCCCTTTCCTTTGTGTTGATGGATACGCCATGGATTTATCTCTTCTTCCATTGCAGTGGGAAGATCCAAGTCATGGGTCTGGTCTTTAGGGTTGCAGTAGACGAAGCTCACGTATGGCCTCCTTTGGTTTTAAGCAACTTGGGCCTACCTGTAATAAAAAGAAAAAGACTCCTGTGCATTATCCTTCCTGACTCACTGAAGTTCTCCATTAGTCTGTTAGGCTAGCTAATGATAAAAAGCATGAATTCTTGCTTTTGCCAGTCATTATCTTGTACATTATCTCTCCCAGTGACCTCCCAGAGAGAGGTTATTGGTCTGGCAGATGATTCAGACATTCCTAGGTTCTCTGCCCAACACAATATTAATATCGTCTCTTCAAAATACTCTGTTAAATCATTCCCAACATTTAAGCTTGCCAGAAGTGCCTGGGATGCTATTAATGACATCAAAAAATATTTTTTTAATCAGAGCAAAGGAAAAACTCTAATGATCTTAAAACACATTTAAGGCAGTACATATCATTTTCATCTTGCCTGTACATAATCCTTTCAATGTTGAAATGACCAATGACATACTGATAAATAACATATATGAATACACAAATAAACACTGCCATAGAACAGTACAAAAAGTTTAACGTGTTTTTTTTGTTTTTATGTTGGAAGTTTACATTAAATGAAACTAGGGTAAGTATAGTGCGCACTTCATTTCTATGTAAAACTCTTACCCTAAATTATGTTAATCTGGTTAGATATGTGGCAGTTAAATTTAATAAGAAACACTTTGCATATTGCTCTAAGATGTTTTTCAGTTTTTGTGTTTATTTACCATGTAAGCTATTTTTGGACTGGGTTCTAACCAAATCACTGAGTGAATATGAATTTGACCTGTTGATAACTTTCTGAATGGCTTAGTTCCTGAAAATCTATCCCTCAGTTTGGTTTGATGGATTTTGAATCATTTCCATTTGAAATTCACTCTCAGTTAAGAGTGTACAAGATAATGTTTTAATCTTTTGCATCTTCTCTGTTCACTTCTGCTCCCTCCGAGCCCGCCTCTGTGTTAATACCTTCAGGATCATTTAATAGAGAGATGGAGATAGAGAGACAGAGAAAGAGACAGAGAGGGAGAGACAGACAGGCAGAGACAATTTTTTTAGTTTGTTTACCTTCTAGCTCCTTCTCAGTAACTCCTTCTTGCTCTCTGATAGCTTTTTTGTTTTTAGGGGTCAATCTTCCTTTTCCTCCTCAAAAATTGCTTAATTTCATCTTCTCCTGAAAACTCTTTAATAGGTAAGAGAATCAAACACCACACTGGAGAAAGTAGAACGTAGGGGTTAAAAGCCTGCACTCTGAGGCAGCCTATCTGGGTTTGAATTCCCAATGACAACTTACTAGCTGGGCAATTTGTTTTAACTCTCAGTTTCTTCCTCTGTAAAATGGGAAGAGTATCGGTGCTTTTCTGCTAAGCACTGTTATTTAGTGATGGAACTTGAATTAAATACATTAGTAGGTTTTAAGTGCTAATAACAGTGCCTGGCAGTTAGGAAGCACCTGTAAACATTTGCTCTTATTATAATCTCCCTTCCAAATCCTGAGTCATGAATATCATTATCCAAAAATGTGACACAAGACAAACCCTGAGCCACACTAGGGCTCCCGTGTATGGCCTATGCTCCCCTGCCCCAACCTGTTCATCCACCCAAATCAGGTTAAATTCAACACTGTGGGCAGCTTGGAAGGAGAAAATTAATCATAACAGGAGTATCTACAGTGTGTCTGGAGGAAGGAGAAGGGCACATACACCCATTTGTCTTGAGGATGGGAGAGGAAGTGTGGACTCAGAACTAACTTTGTGGCAGGGTGCCCTGGGCTCCTTTAGTGCCATCTCTGGGGCCACCTTTCCCCCAAAGAGTTCCTCCTGAGACACAGCTCAGGTGCAGTAGCGCAGGCCCCTTAGGCAGTAGGGCTCAGGACATTCATTCTAACTTGATGAGCCCTTGGGAAGGCTCAACGCCCCAGAACTTAGCATCACCACCAGGTCTCAGTCTTTCGTTTTAGGTAAAGTGTAATGTAAATTTGTAATTATTAATTTTTACTTATATCTGTGAAAAATAGGATGTCTTCATTAATAAAAGATAATTTATCCATTTCCGTGATCATTGATCCAGCATGTAAATTCCTACAGAATAAAAAATTTACATTGTTATATATGCATACTATATTAGTAAATGTTTTTAAATGATAATTCCTTTATTTAAGGATTATTGTCTAATCCAGTAGGAGAGTTTAGACACATAGTCAATACCAAATAATTTTTATATTAAAGGTATGGATCAAATTTTATTTTATTTGACATAATTTTTTCTTAAAGTATGTAGAAATCATGCATGTGTGTTTATCAGTGACTCACTTTTCAATAAAAGAGTGATTCTTTACTAACGGGATACCTTATAATGATAATAGAAGTAAAATTAATCTAAGACCTATCTGATTTTGAAGTACAACTTTGTTTGCATTAGCCATAGAAAAGTCTTTGCTTAATGACCAAAAGCCAGATGTATAAATTGTAAATCTTGCTTTTCCTCAAATAATACTGCTTCTATACAAGTGTCTTTTCATTCTCAAACTCTAAAAACCACACTTCCCACCCAGTAGTCATTGGAGGTGGAGGAGCCTCTGGCACCCAACATTGCTCAGGCCTTTTGTGGCACAGACACTTGCAAATATTTCCATCCGGCTGGAGCATCACAGGAAAATAACCACCAGCCTGGCATTTCCCATCTACCAAAGGCAAGTTTACCTCCTAGGAATTCAAAGCTGTACAGTGTTCTTTCTGAAAATAATGATGTCACCTAGCTATATTTTAATTAATAGCAAATTATCGGACATACATTCTGAAAATTAGAGCTACATCTGAGGGAACACATTAAAGGAGTTCAAAATAGCGGGCAGATTATCTGACATTCTCATAGATGTTTGCAGTCTTAACAGTAAAATTTTCTTTTTTTTTTTTGTGAGCAAGACTAGCCTTGAGCTAACATCCGTTGCCAATCCTCTTCTTTTTTTGCTGAGGAAGACTGGCCCTGGGCTAACATCCATGCCTGTCTTCCTCTACTTTATATGGGACGCCGCCACAGCATGGCTTGGCAAGCCGTGCATCTGTCCACGCCCAGGATTTGAACCTGTGAACTCCAGGCTGCCAAAGTGGAGCACACAAACTTAACTGCTACACCACTGGGGCGGCTCCTAAAATTTTCTTTAAATAAACAGCAATGTTTAAGGTGTAGAAATCTAAGAAAGACTTTTAATGATGCAATAAGAGAAAATAAATTTTAAAATACACTTAATAAAAGTATAATTTAATTAAACATATTAAAATCTCTTGGATATCACATTCATGGGTCAAAATAATGAGAAAATGTTTTGAATTTTAGAAAAAAATTCTCTAAGTCAATAATACGTCTGGAAAACTTGAAGATTCTAGAATAAGTCCTGATTGCTTGGGTTGCAAGAGATAAAACCCCAATTCAAATTAGTTTAAGCAAAAGAGAGAATTTATTGGGTCATATAACAGTACCAAAGTGGTTTCGGGCATAGTTGGATCCAGGCACTCGGACGAAGTCATCAGTAATTGTCTTGTCTTCCTCCATTTCTTCATTCTGAGGCAAGCCTTCTCCCATGTGAAAGAAAAGATAACCACAAGCAGCACCAGGCTTACAGGATTTGTATAGCTTGAAATCTGGAAGGAAGAAAGATCATTTCCCCTCACTCTCTATAATAATCTCCCCAAAGAGCTCTGACTGATGCTGCTTGGGTCATGTGCCTAAACTGGGCTAAGTACTTTGCATAAAGCAATAAAATCATATGCCGACTCTTGTATTCAGGAAGTATGGTAATGAAATTGATAGCCCCATCATAATCACAGTATGAGGGAGAGGAAGCAGGGCAGAAAAAATAAAAGAAATAAAACCAGATGTTTGCCACAACGCAGTAAATATCTAGTTGCTACATGGAGGTGATATAGCTTTACTAGAGGCTGCTGGTCAGAGTTGCCCAAGGAGCATTTATTTATTGTCTTCTGCTATGGACACAGCAATTTATACTCAGGATTCTCCTCTTTTATTCTTAGGTACTATCAAAAAGAAAGCAAGCAAAATTAAAAACAAAAGTACAAATTCCATTTTTAACAACATTTGGAGTCACAAAATTTCTAAAGGTTGCCCAAATTGGTAGAGTTCATGCAAAAGCTTCATGGAAGGAAGTGGAGAACAGTGGTGAGTGAGAACGTGGCGGTGGCAGATTTTTGAATGCATAACCAAAAGACACTTTGTGAAGGGGAGAGTTACATCTGAGGGTCAAAATGTTTGTCGATAACTTCAAAAGGAGCTGCAGAAACAGGAGCGAGCTAGTTGAAAGCAAAAGCCACCATCCTTCCCCCTAACCAAATAGAAGGATTAAGTCAGAGAAAGAGAAGAGAAAGCTTTATGAAAATAATCATACAGAAGCCATATCTGCAGGAAGCACCTAGGTTTGTGGTAGCTGAGGATAAGACAGGGTCCGTGGTACCAAGAAATCATAAAAAATAAGAAACAGCTACTCTAGAGCCCTACCTTGTCCCACCCCACTTACAGGAAACTCTTATTATAACAGGTCCACAAACTCTCAGTTCATGCAATAATAAACCATAAGAGGGAATTAGCACACATTGATGCAGAGAAGCCATAAGAATAAAAGAGGAAACAAGCAGCGACATTTATTAACAAAACCATTTACCAAATTAAAAAAAAAATGTTGCCATGGAACAAACTAAATTTTAAACAAACATTCTGCTATACAAAAGGTTTTTTGGTTTTTTTTTGCTTTTTTCTCCCCAAAGCCCCAGTAGATAGTTGTATGTCATGTATTGTGCATCCTTCTAGTTGCTCTATGTGGGATGCTGCCTCAGCACGTCTTGACAAGCGGTGTGTCAATCCGTGCCTGGGATCCGAACCGGCAAACCCCGGGCCGCCCAAGCAGAAAGTGCGAACTTGACCGCTATGCCACCGGGCTGGACCCAAAAGGTTTTTTAAACAGCAAATGTAGCAGTGACCTCTGTAAATGAAGACCACACAACAGAAGAGCAAGAACTTTGGGAAGAGATGGAGGGACAATGGTAGTAGGTAAGCTGGCATCACTCAGTGAGTAAGTACTTGAGCCTAAATGTAGATAACAGGTCATATGTTATGGACATTTGATACTTGAACAATTTCAGTAAAGTTACTGGGCTTAAAAAATAAAGAATCCTTTGGGCAGCTGTGGAAAGATATCATGTATATGGGAGAAAAAAAGTCTTCTTTTATAGATATTCACAGCAATATTTAATGTAGGAAGACAAACAATATATATCAGGTAATGAACCATAAAATAGAGAATACATTTTATTTTCAAGTGCCCGTAAACCTTTCACAGACATCAATCATACTGGGGAAGAAAGAAAATCTCAGTATACTCCAAAAAGTAAAATTAACACAGAAAACATCCTCTGATCACAATGTAGTGAAACTAGGAATTAACAAAATCAACAACTAAATGCTTCCACTTCCTGGAAATTAGAAAGTTCTTAACAACTTGCTCAAAGAGAAAATTTAATCTGAAAATCATATTAGATATATGTATCAGATTAGATATATCATATTAGAACTTATGATACAGCTAACAGTGTTCAGATAAAATATTATAGTCTTAAATATTTTATCAATAAACAGAAGATTAAAAACAATTATGCATATGTATTAAAAGGTAAGAAAAGGAATAAGCACTTTAGAAAGGAATTAATAAAGATGGCATTAATTAGAAAATAAATAAACCAATGAATAAATAAGTGAAACCCATAAATAAATCCAAAAGCTGTTTTTGTTTAAAGCACTCACTGACCTAATTTTTTAAAAGTTCAGAAACAGAGAGAATTATAAGAGAGTACTTTTGCCCAATTCTATACCAATAAATTTAAAAATCCATGTGAAAAGAGCATTTTATTGGAAAATGTAGCTTACCAAAACTGACTCCAGAAGAAGTAGAAAAATCACATCACGTAGAAGAAATAGAGAAAACTGTCAACGAACTTCCTCTCCAAAAAGCACCAGGTGAAAAGAGGTTAACAGAGGGTTTCCACCAAACTTTTGGAAGATAATGATATTTAATCAGTTTCAGAGGACAAATAAAGAAGGAAAGCATCCAAGTCTTTTCCAGAAAACATAAAAATACCTTGATACCAAAGCCAAGTAAGGATTGTCCCCATATCAGTTTTTGTACTACATAATAATGTACCACAAACTTAGCAGCCTAAAGCAACACGCATGTATGATCTCATATTTTCCCTGGTCAGGAGTACAGGCTTCACTTAGCTGCATCCTCTGCCATAAATGTATCAGCGGGCTGCATTCTCATCTGGATGCCTGACTGGGGAAAAATCTATTTCCAAGCTCACTTAGGTTGTTGGCAGAATTCATTTCTTTGTGGCTATAGAATTCATGGTAGTTTGCTTTTTTAAAGCCGTCAATGGAAAGAGAGACTTTAGAGAAAGTTTGCTATGCAAGATGGAGATTTGTATAATGTAATCTAAATACGGGAGTTATATCCTATCACCTTTGCCATATTTTGTTGGTTAGAAGCGAGTCACAGATCCAAGCCACACTGAAGGGAAGTCAATCATTCAAGGGCATAAACACCAGAAGTTCACCTTAAAGTCTGTTGGCCACAGCCCTTGACAGAAAACTATATGGACCTCTCCTTTATGAATATCAATACAAAACTTTTGAATAAAATATTAGCAAAAAGAATATAGCAACATCCTAAAAGAATAGAAAGCTATAATCTAGTGGAGATAACTCCAGAAACTCAAGGATGTTTCAATAATGTAAATTATTGTAATCCATCGTATCCATAGTTCTAAAAGAAAAAATATGATCATTTCCATAGATGCTGAAAAGGATTTCACACAATTCAATATCCATTCTTATTTCAAAAAAAAGTACTTACAACTAAATTGCTCCTTAACATAATATATCTTATCTCAATAGCCAGCTAGATGATTCCCTCTAAATTAGGAACAAGAAAGATACCCAGAATCACAACTATTATTTAAAATTGAATTTGAGGGGCCGACACAGTGGCGCAGCAGTTTAGTTTGCGCTTGGCAGCCCGGGGTTCGCGGGTTCGGATCCCGGGTGCCTGCCGACGCACTGCTTGTCAGCCATGCCGTGGCGGCGTCCCATATAAAGTAGAGGAAGATGGGCACGGATGTTAGCCCAGGGCCAGTCTTCCTCAGCAAAAAGAGGAGGATTAGCAACGGATGTTAGCTCAGGGCTGGTCTTCCTCACACACACAAAAATAATAATAAATAAATAAAATCGAATTTGAGGTGCCAGTCAGTGGAATTAAAATAGAGAAAGAAAGTAGAGACACAAAAATTGGAAAGGAAAGAGTAAAATTATTACCTTTTGTAATTGATAAATACATACCTGGGACATGTAAGAGTTGATTGAAAGCTATTACAAACAACAATAGAATCCAGTTAGATAGCAGGGTAGAAAATCAATATAAACCAAGACCAAGCTCAGCTGCTGCACAAATAAGGCGAATATGGCTCCTTTCTCCGATTCTAGCACTGTGAGACTCAAGCTCCCAGTGTCCCACTCTCTCCAGGCACCAGCCTCTCAACCTTACCCAAGGCCACACTGTTAATGACAGGGAGGCCTGCCCTTCAGTTCCCTCTGGAAGACGTCTCTGATTATACTCTCTGTTGCCATTACTCTGCACGCCCTTAGCATTTATGGAAGCACTTTGTCCTATCCTCCTTTGTGTTTCTTTATATTGCTTACTAAGTAAGTGTTAAGTAGCATATGTTTTGTTTGCCCAAATAAAGATTTTGAGAATCTTGTCTTTTCTATCCCCCCCATAGTGCCTAGCTATAGTAGTCTGTACCCAAGTATTCAATAAATGCTTCTTTTCATTTTTAATCAATTTTCAATATAGAGAACAATTTCTGTGGTTCAGACATCAAAAAAGATATAACAGCATATAGTGAAGAGTCTTTCTCCCATCCTGTTCCCCATCTTCTCAGGTCCCATCACTCCACAGATAACCCCTATTGTTATTTTCTTGTTTATCCTTCCAGAAGAGTTTTACACCTGTGTAAGCCAATATAGTTATAGCTTCTCTTTTTTCTTATCCTTTTTATATAAATGGTAACATAATGTACCCATTTCTCTAAACCTTGTTTTATACCTTAACAGTATATTTCAAATATCTTTCCATTAATATATAGAGGTCTTCGTCAACTTTTAAACTGCACATTTCATTTAAGTATATACCGTCATTTATTTAACCAGTCCACTGTTAATACACGTTCATGTTGATCCCAATCTTTTACTATTACAAATAGTGCCTTCCAGTTGGCATATTAGATAGATATAGATAGATTTGCATTAAAATTATTGATAGATCAATAGATTCATTTGCAATGAAATTATATATTGATGGCCTAGAACTACCCTGACTCTCTAAGGTAACTTTTCATATTAATGTTCTAACTCAGGTAACTTTTCATATTAATGTTCTAACTCAGAATGTGTTTCTGGAGAGAGTCTCATCAAAGGCCGTCTCCCCTGTCCCCGCCCCGCTTGCTCTGTGACTGCGACAGGAAGCCAATCATTTCCAGCTAGGACGGGAATCACTCAAGGGAAGGACTAACCTCCCCTTAATTCAGGACCGTGGAAATAGATCCGGTGGCTGATTTCATTTCTTCCTATAAAACTTCTTCGGTAAGGATGCTATTTCTGGACATTAGGCAGATGACTCGTGTGCCCAAAGGCAGTCAAAATAACTAGAGTTGTGGACCATCTATTACCACATTGGTAAGATCTTGGACTTTGAAACCAGACTAATTCCACCTGTGACTTTTGGCAGCTTAGTAACTTATTTGCACCTCAGTGCTTCTGTAAAATGTGGATGAAACAGTTCCTACTCAATGTCTGATAGTAACTCTATATAAGTATTAGTTTTATTATTACTCTTTTTAGTAAACATTAGCAAATATGTACTCATCATTCATAATAAAAGCAAAATGCTTACATTCCGCCTTTAGCCCCACAGAAGACACAGGGGAGAGGGACATGCTCAGAGTTTGCTCACACTGATGCCTAGAGCTGTCACACTTGATTAGGCCCTAAGGACCATCTGGCCAAGCTCACCAACCAGAAAGTCACATTTGCACCAGTGGTTTTGCACAACCTCCATTTCTATAACAGGCATATAGAGGAGGCTTGCATTTAAGAATTGCTCTAGACTCTTGATTGTTATATTTACACAGTGATCCGTAACTGGGCTTGCTCCATTATAATCCTCCCGACATAATGAACCTAAGCTGTGGTAGCACTTCAGCAGAGCGAGTGATGAGGCAACAAAGTCACCAAGGACTATTAACATTGAACTGAAGCTATGGTTTAAAATAATAACAGTCAGAGAATTTAGGAAAGTAAAAAAAAATCCCTCATTTTACTGAGCAGGGTCCATTGCAGCCCCTCCCACCACCCAATCACCAATAGCATTAAGTCTATGATAGGACTGATCTTTCCCTGGGAGGCTGGAGCTAAAATGAGAGAAGTGACTGAGGCCACTATTGCTGGTAATGGTCAGGATGACGTGTTAATATTGATTTAGTGCATTCACTAATTACTGCCCATCAGTTTAATGGTAAATAGATGACATCTGTGCTAAATCTCAAGACTTTTCTACTTATTTGTTCTCCTCAAAATGTCTTAGGAAACAAATCACTCTTAACTCCCAAATTAAGCACAATTTCTCAAGCACAAATGTGATATGCTAACTTCCCTAATATTATACTTTTAAAACCACAACAAAAAAGAGAGTAACAACTATGAATGAAAGACTAACTATAGCTGTAATACATAAGATTCTAACACACAAAGTTTTCCATTTCTCATTTCCAAAATAAAACCATAAACAAAACAAAAACGCCTCACCCGTGTCAGATTGTCTGTTGACATCTTGGAACCTCTTCCACACCCTCGGTCTTTCCTCCAGCAGGAACCGAAGGCCTGAAAACCACATTTCCCAATGTCCTTGCCACCAGGTTCCAGGGGAAGTTCTAGGAATCAGAGGCCCCTTTGTGAGACCTGCCTGGTGGAAGGAAGGAGGGGCTGTCTTTGTTCCTGCAGTGGCAGGAAGGCACGTGGGCTTTAGCAGAGGGCAAGAAGACAGATGCGGCAATTTCACCAGCATTTCCTGGAAACCACCAACTTCAGGGCTACAGGCAGGGAGGTCATCAGTAGGTCATCTCCCTGAGATTCCTGCCTTTCCTGATTTCCAGAACATTACCAGCAGCTTCCCTGACCTTGGCACAATCCTCTCTTCCAATGGTGTGTAAGTCTCTGATCCCCTGTATTAAATCCCTTCCCACTTGAACATCCTAGCTGCTCAGTTTCTATTTCCCTCTCTAAATCCGCATTGATACAGCAGCTGGTACCAAAAGTAAAAGCCCAGGGGTCTCTTCCTGACTATGGACTGCAGTAGACTTTCCTTGGCTCTTCTTGGGCACCACCTTTCTGTCAGATGTGGCCTTGGACCTGAGAGTTGGCCAATGGAACGGAAGCATCCACCAGGTGCACCTCTCCACCTGGCCCTTACGAACCTCCCAGAGGGGACTCTCCTTTCTTCCCCCACACACCAGTGTAACAGAGCCAGCTCCTGGAGCAGGGCAGAGTCCAGGATGGAGAGAATGTGTGTTCCTGATCAACTCTGCAGTAGTCTCTCTAGTCTGCCTTCCTCCCCATGCAAACCTCATGGAATGGGAAAGATAACATTGAATTGTGAGAAGTCACTGAAATGTTGTGATTGTAACAGCAGTTACAATCTCTCCAATTAGTGCAAGTTAGCTCTCTCCAATTAGTGCAAGGTCTTTGAAAGCAGAAACCATATTCTACAATTTTTATGTTTCCCAAGGAGCCAAACATACATCTATGGAGAGAATGCTTGTTTTATGAATGAAGGGAAAAAAAGATGAGGATAAATATACTTAAATAAGGGTAATTTAATAATTGAATCATCACTGGAAGAGGTTAGCTCTGATATATAGTAACAATAATGTCACGTGTTTGAATAAGAAAAATGTACGAGCCCTCCAAACTGTGCTAGATGTATGGCTGAGGGCAGAAGTTAGTTAATATAACATGGAAGTTACAAACATGGATGCTGGGTTCTAAACTGCTCTGCCACTTACTAGCTGGTGATCTTCAAAAACATACTTAAACTTTTGGGGTTTCAGCTTCTTCGATCATCCATTTCATCTGGGGACGATAATCCTAGTGTAACTGTCATATTGGGTTGTTGTGTGGGTTCCATGATTTCACATTTGTGGGGTACTGTGGAGAGTGCCTGGCGATCGTATTGCATTTGTTAGTATTGAATATAAAAATATTGAAGGGTATCCTAGACTTTCTTCCTTTAGCTGTGAAGCCATCTTTGATTCTTTTCTTCAATCCTCTTTCCTCCTACATTGATTTGCTTTGGCTGCCATAGACTCCTTTTGAAGAGAATTTACAGAAAAATTTGAGCTTTTTCCTCATATTTACAGTTTCCACATTTATTCTGTTTTGGAGGACTCCTTGATTTGATTTCTTATTGGTTTATCATCTCAGACTTATCATTCTGACATTCTTACTACGTTAATGACCCAGTTACAGTAAATGTCTCTTTTCTTCCTCAACAGCTTTGAAACTTACTTAGTCAGGTTATATTTTTCCAGTATGATTTTTAAGGACCTTATAGAAATATTTAAGCAAATTTGAGTTTTATAGCTTAATACACAAGTCCTGTGCCACAGAGCCTTCTGTTCATTTGTATTTTGTTACGTGATGTTCTGCTTCTCTCCTGCTTGTTATTACTTTCTTCCCATTACATGTTGTGATCTTCAGTGTCTGTAACCTGTATGCCCACCACCACATTGTTCATCATAACCCGTCTTCCACCCCTAAGTAATTCTGGATGGTGAAGAACATTAGCCCTGAGCTAACATCCCTGCCAATCTTCCTCTATTTTGCATGTGGGTCGCCTCCATGGCATGGCTGATGAGTGGTGTAGTTCCATGTCTGGGATCTGAACCCACAATCCTGGGCTGCTGAAGCAGAGGGAGCCAAACCCAACCACTAGGCCATGGGGCCTGTCCCCCAAACCAATGACTTTTGATGTCATTTCAGCTTCTCTGTGCTCTTCCTTCTGTTACTGAACCAAGTGGGCTCGCTTCCTGGTGAGACTCTACACTAGTGAAAGTTGTCTCGCAAAGTAAAGTGTATTTGCAGCAAATAGGAGGTCATGAGGAATCATTTACAATCATGGTGTCCCCAAACAAAGGGAAACAGGAACTTTTATTTCAGTTGAGAAATGAATATTCAAAAGGGAGAGGTGGGTATTTGCCTGCACAGGCTCAGTTGGAGAACGTGCCTCCACATACTGAGGCCTAAGCTTCTCATGGGAAGATCTTTGCTTTAAAAATAAGGCAAAGGTCATGGGTGCAGCTCTATGTGGTGAGGCTTGGTCAGTTTCAGGATGGTAGTGGTTACATCTCCTTAATATACAAAAAGAAAAGAAACAACTTGGAAAAACAGTTAACTGCTTCCGAACCCACCTTTGAATTTCTCAAGGCACCAAGTCGGTGACACTTCTACACATTCACACCATCACACACACAGTTGTGATTTCCTTTCTCCTGTCACACCTCCTTTCTTGCTAAAATCAGCCATGTGTCCTCAGTAAAGCTTTCCTATTCCCTCCAAAAGAACTTTCTATGTGGTGTTTGGTCTTTTGTCACTATAACATTACAGCACTCATGAAATGCTGCTTTTAATTTGTGCTGCAGAGCTCAAATGCATATGTTCCTCTCTGAATTAGAGTTAATAACAGGTCTACTACTCAGTATCGTGACAACCTTCAACTAAATATCACCTCTCCCTCCACCCCCACCACCCGATAGTCATAGAAACTCCCGGAAGTCAGTGGAGTGAAGGGAGAACCTTCAAGAAGATGCCTTTGACACGTTTATCTCATCCTTCTTATCTTTCAAATAGAGTGGTAGACACATAAGACCCTTAAGCCAAATGTTGTGGCCCTCTTCTTTGATTGGGAAGAATCTTTGGTTTAATTTTGTCGTTGTTTATCCTGAATTCAAAAAAGGACAAGAAAAGTAGCTCATGAGGAGACGGTATTCAGGCAGAAATCCAGGCGGACCCTTTACAAGCTACCAGTGCTTGCTAAAATATTATTTATTAGAAGAGCATTTGTTAAATGTTTCAGTGCCTTGCACCGGCTTGGTGCTGCCTTCAAGGGTCCTTGTGTCTGGTAGTAGTAGAGGGAGTTGTGTCACTAAGAAGAGTGACACACACACATGCTCTCCCACGCTGCTGAGCTGGTCAAGTTTCTCCTCACAGTGACAGAGAGCATTGTATTTGTCCTGTGCCTGGTTTTAGTGGGTCTCCAACTCCTGCTTAGCTGTCAGCTCTTGCTTGTTTCTTGCTGCATCACTCTCCTTGTTTCTTTCTTCCTCATTTGCCACCTCTAATTTATTACATGTTTGCATATTAGATTTCCAGGCTCGCCAGTGATGTGCATACAGTGGGGGTGAAGAAGTTCTGAGAGGGCTTCAGAGGGTCTTCTCGAGATGCGTGTACCTTTGGCCAGGGGCTCTGTGATTTGAGAGTTACCTTCAGAAGGGTTCCATGACAGGCTGCTGACAGGTGACACCAGCCAACACAGCTGAGACCGTGTCTTCCTAAGCGTCCCTAGCACAGGGCTCCGGTCCAAATTGGGAGTGTCCCTGGTTGGCAGAGACTCGAAGAATTCAACTCTGACCTAAAAAAACTTACAACAACAACAACAAAAATAAACTTTTTGCCTAATGGCGACAGGGTTGCTTAAATGTTGAAGTCATGTGAATTGTGAAAGTAACTAAGAACCACTGGCTTCAGCACTCAGAGGTATAAAGGCAAAAGAAAATAAAGTGGGGGCAGAAAGCCTGTCAGTAGCTTGGAGCTGCCTCATTTTTTTTAATGGAAAAATTGTTACAAATGGGTTCTTCAGCATATGTTATTAATTTCATTATCCTGGCTTCTTGCCAGCTAAGCATCAAGGCTGGGTTTTTGTGATTTCAGTTGCAACTAGTAAAACTCACGTGGGCATTAACAGAAATGGACAAGAGAACTTTTTTTTTTTTTTTCAAATCAACTCCAAGTGACTATTTGAAAGGCTTTTATTTCATAAAACTAGTTGGAACATTTGTTTTTGTTGATGAGAAGAATTTTGCTTTCCTAAAACACAGTATTCCCAGCCTATACCAACTTTATTTGAAGGACTTTCAATGAATTACTTGTATTTACAGGTTAAAAAAATTTTTAATTATGTTTTAAAATGTATAAAATTTTATAAATGTTCATCTAATTTTGACTTTTTATTTTTCACTGCACTACACAGTTTTTTGATATTAATGAAAACAATGAAAGGAAAAATGCTTCTCTTCTAGATGGCGAATTGTAATAAAGGTCTACAAACAGAGTGGCAAGATCAGTTGAGTTGAGATAGTGTAATTCTATTATGAAAAGTCATCATCCAGTCACAAAAAATACTCAGGCGTGGGCATCTTCCTCACCTTTAAGCTGACATTTATCGAATGCCAATCATGAGCCCGGCACTTAATACCACTTGCTGTTTATCCAGCATTCATTATGTACTAGGCATAGTGTTAAACGTTCTATACATAGCCCTTTTTAAGAAATCCCTACAAAACTTTGATCCAGATATTTCCATCCCCAATTGCAAATGAGAAACTAAAATCAAAGAGAGTATGTCCTGCCCAAGGTCATATTGCTAATAAATGTGAATGGGGAATTCAAATCTATGGGGGCATCCAACTCTAAAAGCCAGGATGACCACTGTCCCAGTTTTCCTGGGACTGAGGGGTTGCATGAGATGAGGGATTTGGGGTCCTAAAACTGGAAAATTCCTAGGTGACTCAAGATGAGTTGATCACGCTATAGAACCTGTCATTTTACCTGCTGTGCTAGTCCTTTGTCTTGCTCTGCCCTGCCCTTCATGCTCTCTTACTTCAAAGCCCACCAATTGCCTGAATTTTGCATTCATTTTCTTTTAATCCTGAGCAGTAATCCTTACACTACTTTATATTTTCAATTTTAAAAATCTTCCTAAGAGCACAGAACATTTGAAATTGATATATCCATTTTACAGGTGCATTCATTCATTTATTCAACAATTATTTATTGATTTATTTTTAATTAATTAATTAATTATTTTTGAGGGAGATTGGCCCTGAGCTAACATCTGTTGCCAATCTTCCTCCTTTTTTGCTTTTATTTTCCTCCCCAAACTCCCAGTAGATAGTTGCATGGCATAGTTGTGCATCGTTCTAGTTGCTCTATATGGGACGCCACCTCAGCATGGCTTGATGAGTGGTGAGTAGGTCCATGCCCAGGATCCAAACCGGTGAACCCTGGGCCGCTGAAGCGGTGCATGTGAACTTAACCCCCATGCCACTGGGCCGGCCCCTCAACAATTATTTATTGAATCCCCATCATGTACCAGACACAGGTTTTACAATGGTAAACAAGGGAAAGTCTTATTGTTGGGGAGCTTACCTTGACATGAGTGGGGCAGACAAGAAACAAATAAGTACAGTGTATGTCTGCTGGTGATTGATGTTGTGACACAGGGGAAGGAAACTAGGTGGAGATTGGTTCTGTTTTGTTACCGCATATGTTGTCCTCAGGGAAGGTGTGAGCCATGTGGAGGTGGGAGGGAGTTTGGCATGAAAGTCATGGGGCTGGAGTTGAGCAAGTGAAGGGAGCATTGGATCACAGAGGGCCTCCGAGGCTGTGCCAAGGAAATTGTTGGGAGGTAGTTGTATGAATATAAAGTCCCTCTTTTTATCTCTCTTTCTCTTTCGCTTTCCCTGACCATAAAGCATAAGACCAGACAGGACAATTTGGAAAATGCTTCCCTGAAATCTCCTACTTCACCATTTGGCCCTGGAGGCAAGGATCAAGTTAGGAGTTAGGACTGGGTGAGTAGAAGAACTACAGGGTGATGAAAAAGGATTATGCCTAAAGTCTCGTGTTCCTGATTTTCATCATGATTCACAATGTGTGGTCTGGGATTGATGAAACTCAATCAGACCAGCTGAAGATTTCTTGAGCCACTAAATCAAATTAGACATCTATTGGTCGTCAACAAGTTCTCTCGGGTTTTTTGGGTCCTATGGTCTTAGCTGAGTGAACATAGCAATAATAATGACAATTAACCACACGGATACCTTGCATTTGAACAGTGATTTATAGTTCTCCATGCCTTTTTCTTAGCATCAGCATTTATTCCTTACAAAACCCAGTGGGGTCAGCAGGGAGCATGTTAATGCCATTTTATAAGTGATGAGATTGGGGTTCACAAAGTGGAAGTTAGGTGAATGGTAGAAGTCCACTTTGTAGAAGGTGACAGAGCCAGGATTTAGTTCTTAGTTCAGGGGTCCCATGTCGGGTCTGCATGTCATTTGGAAGTGATGGTCCTATTGGAAAGTGTACACTAAGGGAAAAGTGTCACGTCTGTAAGCATTTGTCTCCTTTGCAATGTCAAGCACCATTTCACGACACAGCCAAAGCACCTCAGCCCATTCTTCTGCTTTGGGTTGAGCTCTGTCTCATCCTGGAAATTCTCTTAATGGTCTGAATGGTAAGAGGGTGAGGCAGAGTTCTTAGTCTTGTGTCAGTCTCCTTCCTTCTGATCGTCTTCAGATCCTCACCACCCTTTCTTCCAGAGCAGCTATCTAGTTTATGTGAAAAAGATCTATCAGTCCTTTCTTTCTCCCTCTCCCTCATAAGAAAAGTTAAAACATTCAATATTTCAAACACAGTGGTCTCGATTCAGACAAGTATATTACTCTCTCTTTCCCCCCAATATCTGCCCCTTTATCTACATGCTCAAATCTCACTTATCCTTAAAATATCTGTTTGATTCTAACCTTTCTTCCAGTTAATTCCCAATCTTTCTGATTTTCACACCCGAGCTTCTTTTAAAATTTTTATTCTCTGTCTTCTGTCTTCCTCACCCTGTTCTCCCTCCAATCAATCATTACATATTGTTACTTTTGCTGATCCAATAGCTTTCCTCCTCTCCATCCTTTGAGTCTGCCCGAGTTTCAGCCCCCCTTGTCTCTTGCAATGAACTCAGTCTCTCACTGGTGCTTCTGTCACCATTTCTTCCTGATCTAATCCATCCTCACGTTGCTGCAGAAGGATCTTCCCAGCCCAAACTGATCACGCAAGTCTCCAATGCAAAGAAACCTCTGTAGCCTTCCCACGACCCACAGGGTGGAGTCCAAATTCCTTGGCTTGGCACGCGAGACCCATCGCAAGCAGATCCAAACCTCCTTTTCAAGCTCTATTTCCTGCCTCAATCATTCTTCCTCTTTTCATAGCTCCATGCAGGTGCAAATGCTATTCCCTCTGCCTGGCAGATGCTCATTCATCCTCTAACGCCCAGCTCTGGGGTCACCTTCTCCCACACCCCTGTGTGAGTCCAAAGTATTTTGACTGTACCCTGTCAGCAGTTCTTGTCATACGGCAATGCTGTTTTTCTCTTCATGTGTTCTTCTCCCTTCTCTGCTGTGTTTGGCTCACTGCCTGGCACCTAGTAGGTTCTTCATAAACTTTTCAGTAAATATTGATATGAATAAAGAAATGCATGAATGCAGTGAGTGAGTTGGGTAACTTTATTACACAAATATCACCACATCTGCCCTTTTCCACAAGGGAAAAGAAAGTTCAACTTTGCAGTAAATAAGTAACTTACATGGAAGTGTGTGTGTGTGTGTGTGTGTGTGTGTGTGTGTAAAGTGTATATGTGTGTGTGTATACACATTTGCCCTAGTAACTATTCCCTAAGGGTATTTCAACTACTGTAGTTTTAACAGCTGTCATATATGTGCATATTGCAATAAATTTAAGGTTGCAGTTTTATGGCATGGAAGTGAAAATGAAAAATTCCAGTGAAACACTAGGCTGGAGCAGTATCATAGAGGCTCACCTTATAGATCATATCACAAGATGTAAAAGTCTATGAAGTAGTGACCTTTTTTTGACCTCTGACAAAAATGCACTATTAAAAGACTAATAACACATAGGTTTTATAATTAAAAGATAGAATTATATCACAAACTGGATTTTAGTTAATTCTCTATTAAATTAGGATCAATAAAACTAAATATCTGCTAATATGTGAATTGCTATTCCCCCCTATTCTTCTGTATTTTCTAATTTGTCTATTACAGGCATGCATTACTTTAATAGCAGGAAAGAAAATAGCATACTTACATAACTGCAGGCTCTTTAGGTTAAAGAAAAGTGAAATTAATCAATGGCTGGATATAGTTTTTAGCTGCTTCTATTAGATATTTTAGTTTTATCATTAATAAATCTGATCTTTTTACATTCCTTTAAAAATAAGACTGTTTCTCCTAATTTAAAAAAAAAAATAGTCTTTATTTTTAGAGCAGTTTTGGGTTCACAGCAAAACTAAAAGGAAGATACAACAGAGACTTCCATTCCCCCCCGTCCCTAGACACGCATAGCTTCCTCCACTACTAACATCCCCCACCGGAGTGGGACATTTGTTACAAATGATGAACGTGCATGGACACATCATTATCACCCAAAGTCCGTACTTTACTTTAGGGTTCACTCTTGGTGTTGTACATGCCATGGGTTTAGACAAATGTATCCCTGATTATAGTATCGTACAAAATAGTTTCACTGCCCTAAAAATCCTCTATGCTCCTCCTATTCATCCCTGTCTCCCTCCTAATTCCTGAAAACCACCGATCTCCATAGTTTTCCCTTTTCCAGAATGTCATGTAGTTGGAAACATACAGTATATAGTCTTTTCCGATTGGCTTCTTTCACTTAGTAACATGCATTTAAGGTCCCTCCATGTCTTTTCGTGGCTTGATAACTCATTTCTTTTTAGCTCTGAATAATATTCCACTGCCTGGATGGACCACAGTTTATTTATTCATTCATCCACTGAAGGACATCTTGTCTGCTTCCAAGTTTTTGGCAATTATGAATAAAGCTGCTATATCCATATGCAGGTTTTTATGTAGATGTAAGTTTTCAGTTCATTTGGGTAAATACCAAGGAGTATGATTACTGGATAATATGGTAACAGTATGTTTAGTTTTGCAAGAAACTGCCAAACCGTCTTCCAAAGTGGCTGTAGTTTGCTCCTAATTTTAAGAATAATTTGTTTGTTGTAGTGAAGTTCTTAAGGATAAAATAAAATTAAAGAATATTTAAATTATCCAGAATTACACTAGCATAGCAAACCACGGTTCATATGTTGACTTCTTACCTCTGTATGTCTCTCTCACTCAGTCACTCAGTACAGGTATTTGGTGTCCTTCTTTTATCTTAACCTATAAGTCTCTGTCTGAATTTCTGATTATCTCCTTAGGAAAGTTAGCACCCCTGCACGGAGATGATTCCCAGGTTTATAAAGCAGCCTGAGTTCCAGACTCACATAGGAAACTTCCCCCTGAACAACCTCAGGCGTTTCAGAGTCTCAGCGGGCATCTCAGAGCCAACGGGGCCAAAGTGATGACTACCTCCGCTTGCCCTTCGTGTTCCCTGCTGACCCTTCCCTCCCCAGTGTTCCCATCTCATAAAATGACCCCCGAATGGCCCAGTTGCTTAGGTCAATGACCCAAGGGTCATTCTGAATTTCTCTCCGTGCACCTCCATGCATCCAAGTCCTGTCAGCACCCCTCCAAAAAATGTCCTGCAGAACAGTCCACCCCTCTCCCTGTGCCTGCCACAGCTCTAGGCTGAGCCCCAGCACCTCTTCTCTAGATTCCTTCTATCACCTTCTCACGAATTTTCTACAAACGTGCTCCACAATACGAGTCCTTTTGACTCACAATGACTTGAAAGTGTTAACCTTCACACTTAGACTGAGATCTAAATTTTTTAACATGACGTCTAAGGCCGGTGCCTACCCCTTTATCTCTTTCCATTTCCCAGTGCTATGCTGGCAAATGTTTAAAAAGTGGGAGTAATAAAAGCATTTGCTGATTTCTCTGCTGATGTCAAGCTACTAGCATGGGGTTGCATTCAGCTCTTGGGAGGCAATCTGAGCGGGCTCCAGCACACAACTGGGACCCCAGCACACAGGTCTTCTTTTTGTGCCTGAACAGCTCACAGTCTCTCACTTTAGAGCCTTTGCATCTGTTCCACCAGGACCACACACAGCTGGTTACATCTTGTCATTAACTTGTCAGCTGAAATATCACCTGTGATGACGAATTTGATGTGTCAACTTGACTGGGTTATAGTGCCCAGGTGTTTGGCCAAACACCAATCTAGATGTTTCTGTGAAGATATTTTTTAGATGTGATTAACATTTAAATCAATAGACCTTGAATGAAGCAGATTAAATTCTATAATATGGGTGGGCCTCATCTAATTAGTTGAAGGTCTTAAGAGAAAAGACTGAGGTCCCTGGAAGAGGAAGGAATTCGGCTTCTAGACTGCCTTGGACTCAGGATGCAACATCAACTCTTCCCTGGGTTTTCAGCCTGCTGAGCTGCCCTGCAGATTTCAGACCTACTGGCCTCATAATTACATCAGCCAATTCCTTAAAAACTCCGTGTGTGGGGGGGTGGTACTGAATACATATATTCAACCCTATTGGTTCTCTTTCTCTGGATAACCCTGGCTAATATATCACCTCTTCAATGAGAATGTCCCTGACAACCTCCTGGTCACTCTCTAACATTTTACTCCAGTTTATTTTCTTCACTCTACCACTTCCTACAATATCATGTTTATTTATCTATTTATGTACATGTTTATTGTCTGTTCTCCCCCTGGCCCCTCTAGGATGAAAGTCCCATAAGAGCAAGTACCTGGCCTACCTTGTTAATTGCTCTATTGCCATCTCCTAGAAAAATGTCTGGAGTGAAGTAGGTACTTAAAAATATGTTTGTTCAGTGAGTAATTCGTAGAAGTGTGATTAGGGGTCAAAGATATTTTTTAAGAATTTAAAAGTCTTAATACTTTCAATGCCTTG
Organism: Tapirus indicus; assembly: GCA_031878705.1. Taxonomy (NCBI): domain Eukaryota; kingdom Metazoa; phylum Chordata; class Mammalia; order Perissodactyla; family Tapiridae; genus Tapirus; species Tapirus indicus. The sequence continues at coordinate 52,235,360 of CM062933.1, read as the reverse complement.
TAGAAAGCTCATATCAACTAAAGCTCTTATCTGTGTCTACATCAGAGTAACTATCAACATCCCTTTGTTTACATCATGTGTTATTATTTTGGAAAAGCTCTGCTAATGTGACCAACCCCTCAACCATCCCCTAGTGCTTACGGGTCCATTACTGAAAACACAATCTTCAGGTTAGACAACCTAACATACACACGTGGCCCATAGAACAATGCAAAACACCTCTGTACTTCTCCTCTAAATGACCAACCGTACCCACTGAGGCAATTGCAGATGGATGTCAGGGAGTTCTTCTCCCCCTTCCACTATCTCAGTGTTATTTTTTTCTCTCCATCCCAGTCTCTCCTGCAAAGAGTCACCATCCTGTTAAAATGGGATCAAGAAAAACGGTCCCTCACAGTGAAACATCAACATAGATAAACCTGCTCATATAACATCCCTCTTGTGCTCTGTCTCTTTCTTCTACTTGACCAGTCCTTCTATCATTCTTAGACAGGGGTCTCAGAAGGAAGGGTGGATGAGGATGCCCCACTAGTAAGGGATGGGCTGGGGGCTGGGGTAGGGAATGTGTGAAATCCCATTGTACTTCTTCTTCCCCACCCCGCTACTGAGGGTCAAAGTGCTATCGTATTTAAGTTGGTATGCCCTTATTTGGGAGTGGGGGCAAACAGGCTTTATTATGCCGATTAGTCACATAGCTATTTCTTGTCAGTGAACTCTATTTATAAGCACTTGGCCCATTCTCCTATTGACAAACTTACTGATTGGCATGAGCTCTATTTAATGATGTAACTCTTTGCCATTTTTCTGAAAATACTTTTCCACATTTATTGCTGACTCTTTAATTTTACTTATGATAGATTTTGATATATCGCAGTTTGGGTTTTTTATGCACCCAAATATACTGATTTTTTTTCTCCCTTAGTGATTATTTCCTCTTTTTCTAAAATCTGGGCTCAGATTACTATTTATATAAATTACTTTTTTTGTAGTTTTATTTTTTGACATTAATTTTTAATGCATCTGAAACTGATTTGGTTGTAATGTCAGGATCTAGTTTATGTGACCTACTGTCACAGTACCATTCATTAACTTTCTTTCCGTGCAACTTATTAGATTTTTAAATTTTAGTTTTATTAACTGATTTCATTTGGTTTGTTAGATTTTTGATTATCGTTTGCTTATTTTTATTTGTGGTGATAACTTTGCCATATAGAAAATGCTTACAATTATTAAGGTTTGTTTCTAGATTTCTTTTCCTATTTCTTTGATATGCCTCTTGATTCTTGACCCTATAGTTATTATTATAGTTCTGAATTATGTTTGTAATAACCAGTAGAGCATGTCCCCCAGCATTCTTTTTTTTCCTAAAATTTCTTTGACTTTTCGCCTTTTTATTCTTCTGGATACTTATGAATTCAAGAAAATCTCACTAGGCTTTCCACTATTATATCTCTATAACCTAATTTGAGAAAAATTGCCATCATTACAACATTAAGGCTATCTATCAACATATAAGATTATTCTTTATTAAAATTAAAAATCATGGCAAAGAGGTTAAAAGACAAGGATGATTAGGTCAAGACTACAGAGGATATTTTAGGTAAATGCCAGATTTCTGGATCCAAGGCCAAAACGCCAATCTCCCCATCACCTACCCCTGCACAAGAGAACATTCTCATTCTTACTGTACGCGTATTCTTCACAATGAAAAAGATTTTTCCTTCTTTCAAATCTTAGTTCTACATGCTGTAGACTCAGATCACTTAGATTAAGTTTTTGACTTTGCATCTATAACATAGTGTGCTGGAAAATTCATTTTAACTTTCATTTGAGGGATGAAGGAAGCATCATACATCTTATAATACAGGAGGGAAATTACCAAGGGGAAAAGGAAAATGATCAAATTAAGCTAATCTCATAACTCTCTTCTTTAAACAGAGGGGTAAACTAAAGCTAAAAGCATTCAGATGCAGAAGCCAATTCTCCTCCTGCTCCTGGTGGGTGAAGGTTGCGTGTTCCTCACAGAAGGTTTGCTTCACGAAGGAAACCACAGTGAATGTTATGTGAGAGCTCTCATTTCAGGATGTGGCTGCAAGAATTCCTTAGAGTGTTTCCTGTAACCTTGAGCAATCCCTCTAGACATCATTCACCAGTCACACACAACTATCTATAATCATACATTACAAGCAAACAAGTTCCTTTATCTCCAATTCAATTCTAAAACGGCATTTTTCTCAAAAGTATTTTTAGTGATTCTTTTCCCTAAAGTTTATTGTTATTGCTTTTATTTATGATTATTTATGGAACAACTACAATTCTTAAATTAGGAGGAATTTTCAATGAACTTCTGCTCTGGCCATTCGGTCGCAGGACGGGCATAAGGACTGGATTGCTGTTTGATTATTTATAAAGGGCTGGACTGTGGGCTCTGAGTTTCCCGTTGCTTTTTGTGTTTTTTATTGGATGATTTGGGAATATTATAACAGCGAAAGATAGAGCTTGGAAATCAGGAAAAAAGTGGTATCTGATGAAAATATGGGAGTTTTAAATCTTACTAGTCCCCAAATATAAATTTATTGTAACCAATTTCCTTTTCACTTAAGAAAAATTACTTCCCGGACCCTGACAAAAAAGTCAATATTAGGAAATGCTTCACAGGGGCATAAATACTGGAATTTAAAAAAGAGTTCTTTCTCAAGTGGGATTAAAACTGTATTAACTCATTGGATAATGACAATTCTTTTTTTTTTTCCTCTCCTCTTGCAATAGCGCAATAATTTTAGCTCTTTCAATCCAAGAAATGATTGCATCCACTTGTTTGGTCACGTTTTGTGATTATATCATATAATCTCTGTGCCTCTCTGTTATGTACAGTGTTGAGTTAAGAATTGTTAATTTTGAGAAAAGTCATATATAGTATTGCTAACTTCCCTTTCAAATCTTAGAGGTAATTGCTATCAGCAAGGAATTCTGACGTTAGCATATATGTACGTTGATAACTTAGTAAATTAAGAACTTCATAAAGCTCACACCGTGCACTGAACATATGAATTGTGGTGTGAAGCCTCTATTGGTGATACAGCATCCAATCTGTCTTGTCAGAAGTAGATATGAATCTGGTACAACCAACTCACTTCCCGGGGGCAGCGTGGTATGAAATTCTGTCCTTATGCTCTGTGTTTTGCCTGGAAGGTTTTCTACAGTCTGGGGCCCAAGGGTAGAAGTGGAGGGGCCTTGCATGAGACTCTATTAAAGCATTTGAAAAGGTGGCGTTTAGAACACACTCACACTCTACCTCTTTCATCGCCAAGGCTTTAAGGGAATCCTGAGAAACTATAAATTTTACCTAAAATATTTAGACAATAGAAGTAGTCAGGGAAAAAATGCGCATTCTGAAAAAATAGTTCAAATCACGTTTAAAGCACTTGTGTTTACACACAAAGAAAGAAAAACAGGATTTAAAATATGAGACAATCAACTGACTGTGTTAAATGGTTACATGTTACCTGTGGCAAAGGGAAAGAAGGTCACTGTGGCATTTTTTAAAGGAATAAACATATTTTTATAAAACCTGAAAAAATCCTTATAACCGATAACAAGGGAATCTGGTATGTACAGCATCAAAATTCGTTCATTTGCACATTTTTAATACTAATTTAATATATACCAGATTATGGTAAAAAAAATTCACTGGTTCCTATTGTCTCCTAGATCTGTGGTTCTCAGCTGTAGCTGATTCACCGAGAAACTTTTAGGAATGCCTGTGCTTGAGAGTCTCCCCTGACTGATTAGGTCAGTGTCTCTGGAGGAGGAGCCAGGTATCCCTGCTTTTACAGAAGCTCCCCAGGTGAATCTAATGTGCAGTGAGAGTTGAAAATAAATACCAGATGTTTGAATCTGGCATTCAAGACCTTAGCTGTTCAAGCCTTGGCTCCCATTATTTTCCTATATGAACTTAGGTTTTACTCAGAATGACTTAATAAGTATAATTGCCTGGTATTTTCTAATCTCTCTATACATCTTTGCTAATACTCTTCTCTCTGTGGACTTCCCATAATCCTACCAAAGTCTAACTACTTTTAAGGTCCTTATATGAAACAAATAATTATTGAACATCTACATGTCCAATCTGACCATTCCATGATAGTATTTACATTCCACGCAATAAATACTTCACAGCCAAGTGGAGAACGTGAGTGCCTTAAAAAGCAAGAATAAAATGAGGCTATGATGACAAAGACAGAAGGGTCTAGGAAAGCACATTGTAACGGCGCCTGGTCCAGACTCAGCAGTTCCAGAACGCTTCCAAGAGGCTGAGACCTGAGAGACGAATGGAAGTCAGCAGGAGAGGGGAAAAGGATGTTCAGAAGAAGGAGAAGCACGTGCAATGCCTTAGAGTTAAGAGAGAGCACAAACTTTTCTGGACTGGAGCAGGGAGTGCAAAGTGGGAAATGGTAAGCGAGTCTAGAGAGACAATCAGAGGCCAGCTTACTCAGGGTGTCAGTCCATGTTAAGATCTTGGACTTTAATTCAAGAACAACAGTGAGTCAGGGAAAGGTTTTAAAACAATACATGCAGTTTAGGAAGATCATGTTTGTGGAGGCAAAATGGATTGGGTGGGGGCAGACTGGAGACAGGGAAACCAGTTAGAAGGTTGGTGCAGTAATCTAGATGGGAGATTACGGTGGCTTGAGCTGGGGCAGGGTCAGTGGGTTGGGCTGTGACAGTGTCTGGCACAGACAGACATGCAGGATTGCTCTTTGTAGGGAACTCTCTAGAAAGCGGAAGATAAAGTTTACAGAGTCATCTGCATAGAGGTGGTGGTTGAAGCCGTGGAAGTAGAAGAGTTTTCCGAGGGAAAAAAGTTAAAAGAGGACTAAGACCAGAGCCCAAGGGGACGCTGACTTTTAAGGGAAGGGCTAGGTAGAGGCATGAAATGAAGAGCAGGCAAAGTACTGAGGGGAACCAAGTATTGACTAAGGGACCAAGTATTGACGTATTGGCTAAGACATACTTTTTAGAATTCTCCTTGGCAAACTTACCTGCTGGTAGTGTAAGCATCTTTTCTTGTATTGCATTTCTGTGAATTCTTCATGAAACTGGAGTATAGATTAATTTAATTTTCTGTATCTCGTCTTAGGCAGATGCTGAGTTCAGTGTAATTATACTATGCAGTATAATTAGGAAAAGAAGAAACTGAAGACTGGAAATTTTAAAAATAATCACTAAAAAGAGGGGATGCAGAAGGAGATAAAGGCAGAAAAAAAGTGTGGTCTTAACGATTGAGCTGAGGAATAGTAAACAGATTCTCCAGAGTTTTTTTAAGATGGCAGCTGTGAAGAAGGAGTCAACAACTGTCAAAACTCAAAACAGCACCAGTCACAGGGTGGCCATATGTCCCCGTTTGCCTAGGACATTCCTAGTTGACACTGGTCATCCTAGTGTAGCTGTTAAAAGTCCCCCATTTCATTCTCGAAAGTGTCTCAGTTTGTGTGATAAATGCTAAGAACACCTTAACTAGATATTTGGGTGGACCATCAGAAGAGAAAAAAATTATACATATATGTATATATATGAAAATAATACAACTCTATATGTATTTCATTCAGGGTGAAAGTTTATGGTAAGTAAAATATGATAAATAGAAATTATCGTAGCATACCAACTGTTTATAAAATTTAGGATGTCTTAGATTTCATTGATAATCCTTCATTTGGCTAATGACTGTCACCATTGTTTTATTCCACGAATACAAAATTGCTCATAGAGTCCTGATTTAACTTTCCCAAATCCGTTTTCCCCATGACACAATGGAAGTTTTAGGAGCCTAACGCTGCTTTCGATGGAAGTTACCAGCACACTATGCTGTTACTTCAAACAGCTGTGTGTAGACTCCATTCTTGAACATCAACCACCTAAATTTGCAAAGCCTTTGGAATCCTTTGGATCAAAGCATCTTTCGACTGTAGATTTCTATTATTAATTTGGACGTGAGCTTAAAAGTTTGCCTGGTGGGTGGAATTGAATTGTGTTGCTGATTTTATTAAGCTGATCAAACTTCACTATCTTGTAGCAATTCTTTTCTATCTACTGTTCAGGATAAACAGATGCTCAAACTAATCCCAGAAAATACCAAGTAATAACTTTTCATTTCAGTGGGGCCATGACAGGCACAGGTGAGGAGCGCTAACCAGTTGCAGGCTGCCCTGCTGCTCGAGGCAGCGGGCGATTCGTCTGGAATCCCGTTGTTATTACTGCAGCAGGTGCCCCAGCTTGGCGAATAGTTGGAATTTTTCCTTGCCTGGAGATGCTATAAATTTGTCTTATTCATTTCATACCTACAATACCTGGTACATAGCAGTTGCTCATATAAAATATTAAATAATGATAAATGAACATACTACTTGGCATTGTTTTCAGTTTTGTTTAGCAGGTTTCTTAAACAATTTAGCAAAATTTATATAGCGTGGCACACGGAGAGTGGTTGAAAATACTTGCTGAACTGATAAGGTCGTTATCTACCTATTCCTCCAAAAAGGAAGTGAGAGGACCTGTAATGAAAACCATTTATCAGTTGTTTTAAGAATTCAGTGAGGTTGTATTTTTGAAAATTGTTCTTGGTTTGACAGATTTTAATAACTATCACTATTATTATTATCATCATCATAGTCATCATTCCAACCCTTAAAGGTGAAAAGTCACGTAACGAAGGAGTTGTGCAGGGGTCATTGGCCAACCTAATAAAGAAGTAACTCAGTTCCGTCCTCAAACTGCTTGGCCGGACTCCAGCCAGTTTTACCGGGGCACTTGTGTACTGAGTACGGTGACTTACACTACTGTGGGGCAGGGCTAACGTCGCTGCTCCCAGTTCTCTTAACTCTCTAACTGTGTGAACACAGAGAAGTCACTTAACCTGCTGAGTCTCATGTTTTTCATCTGTAACCTGCTACCATTGTCTCCTCTGTGCTCCCGTAAGACCTTTTAGTTCCCTCTGTCATCGGAGCTGAGACGTGTCCAGTGCTGTCTCAACTTTTTACATTTATTGACACATTCAATCTTTGCAAATGTTCCCCATTTCCTCCCTCCCTTTTTTCCCTCTCCCCTCTCTCCCTTTCTTCTTTCCAAAACAAATTTATGCCTTTTTCCACAGTCACAGAGTTACTAAGAAACAGAGCCAGGATTTGAACTCAAGCAATTTGGTGCCAGAATCCAAACTCCAACTGCTATTTTCACCTTATTTTATTTTATTTCATTTTAATTAAGTGAGTACATCTCTCTCCTCACCTCTAGAATGAGAGATCCATATGGCCAAGTACTATATTCTATTAATCTCTATGTTCCTCATCCTCAAGTATTTTGTTGGTACCTGGCACTTAGTAGATACACCATTAGTATTTGTCAAATGTATGGATGAATATTTGCCCTGCTATCTCAAAGGAATATGATTCCTCCTGTGATTAGGTTATGTTGTGTTGCAAAGGTGGAGGAATATTGCAGATGAATGAAGTCCCTTAATCAGTTGACTTTGAGTTAATCAAAAGAGGGATCACCTTGGGTGGGCCTGACCTAATCAGGTGAGCCCTTTAAGAGAGACCCAAAGCAGCAGCAGACAAGTTGCTGCTGGCCTTGAAGGAGTAAACAGTCATGGTGTGCAGAGGAATCACGTGACCAGAAATGGCAGGTGGCCTCTAGGAGCTGAGGGCTTCAGTCCTCTGCCACAAGGGACTGAATTCTGCCAACAACCAGTGAGTTTGGAAGAGAGCCCTGAGCCTCAGACAAAATCGTAGCCATGACTGACACCTTGGTTTTAGTCTGGTGAGACCCGGAGTAGAGGATCCAGCTTAGCCCACGGCCAGACTCCTGCCCCATGGGGACTGTGTGGTAATAAACGTGGACAGCTTTTAGCTGCTGAATTTGCCACCATTTGTTGTGAACCGACGGAACTAATCCAGGACACTCAAGTTTAACGTCCGAGTCTCAGTTCCTAGAGTTTTCATGCTGCAGTGACTGGAAACACAAAGGCAGACAGAAGGCCAAGGCTGACAGCGATATATATATATGGAATAAAACCTGTTTGTTGAAAATCTGTCTGTATTTCTTCTGCCCCAACTCTGCTTTGGACGTCAAGTGCTGAGAATTAAGTTACCCCTACTCCCTGGTACATGGCACCATCATCACTGGCCTGTACAAGTTTCCCTCTTGTTTTATTTTTCTTCTCTTCCTTCCAGATCCCTACTGCTATTCCCCTTCCCTCCACTGGCTTCCTCTTTACTGTTTTGATATATGTCCTTGGTGTGTAATGATCCTTATAAAATCAGTATTACTGAGCCATTGTGTATGTCTGTCCTTACTTCATATTTACTATGTAAATAGTTCTCATTCTATTTCTAATTTTATTCCCTCAAGTTTATTATTTTAAGATCTAGCCACATTGGTACTATTAATTTGTCATTTCTTACTACCGCCATGTATTGCTGAAAACACACCTACCACTTTTCTATTTCCCTCCAGGTAGCTTCCAGGTCTCTTCTCCCACCCATGGTACTGTGGCAAACATCTTCAAACATGCCCACATGTGGACGTGTGCTAGAGAAATACTCAAGTGGTATTGACGGATCACAGGGGTCTACTGGTTTTACTGGGTGCTGTCAGTTTGCTTTCCAGAATGGCTAGTTTACATTCCAGCCAGCAGTGCACCAGAGCGCCTACTTCCCCAGAATCTTACCAAAACTTGATTTTCTAGTTATTTAATCTGATGGGTATAAAATCTTATTTCTGCTTTCCCCTTCCGTGACGCACCAATTCATTTACTTTGCCTATTTTTCTTTCTCTTTCTTTCCTTCCTTCCTTTCTTCCTTCTTTCTTTCTCTCTCTCTCTTTCTTTTCTTCCTCCTTCCCTCCCTCCATTTCTCTTTCTTCTTTCTTTCTCTCTTTTTTTTCTGATTTGCAGAAGTTTCTTATGCATCCAGATATTTATCTGTTCTTCTAGGTATTATGATTATCTTCTCTAAACCTATCCACCTAACTGTTTCACCCTTAATTTTAATGTCCCGATTTTCTTCTTATGATTTCAGACTTTGAGGTCTTTTTTGTAAAGTCTTCTCCACCTCATATCACAACAATTTTTTGCTTTCACATTTAATTTTTTATTCAGCTTGGAATTTATTTTTGTAAACAGTGTGGGGAAGACACCCCATTTTATTTTTCTCTCTACAATGAATGAATTTCCCCAAACACATTCAATTAGCAAGCTGTTCTTTCCCCACTAACTTGTGGTACCACTTTTTAATCGTCTATCAGCTACAATTAAGCACAGATTAATTTCTGAGCTAACCGCTCTGCTTCACTGCTCTGTTTCTGCGCTGGTGCCACACTGATTTTTCACAAAACTCACGTTAACTGTGTAATATGTGTTAAGTCTGGGTCTCCAAGAAGCAGATGCCCAAACGGGGCCGGGGGCTGGGAGAGCCGGCAGACCCAACGCCAGTGTGACCTCACGTGTGGAAGAGACGGAAGGAGAGCGGGGAGGGTGGGAGGAAGGCTCTTCAGCAGTTCATGTAGCTCTTAAGAACTGCAGCTCTCAAGCTTCCACGCGGTTCTAAGGAGAGCTTGCCGGCTGTCTGAGAATCCTGGAGCCAAACTTGGCCATCAGAAGCATTCCACTTCTCCCAGTAATGGGCTTGCCCCAGTGCCCTACTGTCTGAGCTCGGGTTGCTATAACAATTATAGCGTTGACGGGGGGCTTAAACAGCACAGTTCTGGAGGCTGGGAAGTCCGAGATCGAGACGCTGGCAGATCTGGTGTCCGGTGAGGACCTGCTTCCCGGTTTGCAGATGGCCTTCTGCTCTTGTTTCCTGACGAGGTGGAGAGCAGGGAGAAGACGCGCGCTGTCTTGGGTCTCTTCTTATAAGGGCACGAATCCGCTTCCCAGAGGCCTCACCTCCAAATGCCATCATATCGGGGATTGGGCTTCAATCTATGAACTTGGGGGACACAAAGATTCAGTCTATGGTATCTGCCACGCTTAATACTTGACTGGGAGCAGGCAGGTCCTTGGGCGCAAACATAGGGATGGATGTCAGGGTGCAGCAGCTGGGGCTTGGTCACACGTGCTGTTGGAGGCCTGGGACACACAGCCCCTCATTACCAACGTGGGGAATCCACGGGTGGATTCCAGAGTCGATTTTTCTTTTCAAGACTGACTTAGCAATTCTCGTATTTTTATCTTTTCAAATAAATGTTAGAATAAGTTTGTCAAGTTCTTCAAAATAACCTAGTGGAATTTATATTGGAATTGTATTGAACTTTTGGATTAATTTGGGGAGAATTTATATCTTTAAAATGTTAAGCTTTCCCACTCACAAATATATCATGCCATTTTATTCATTCAGATGTTCTTTTAGGTAGTTTAGTAGGTTTTCAAATTTTCTCTATAAAATCCTTGTGCATTCATTGTGGTTAAACTTTAGATAATTTAGAAGATTGATTGCCATTGCAAAGGCTGGTCATCATTTATCTGGTTTATTACTCCTCAACACATAACTGTTATGCTATTTTTGTGCATTATACATAAGAAATAATCCATTTTTTTTGTTTAAACTCTGTCCTTATGATTTCCTTCTCAGACATTTAAGTGGACAAGTCTCCTCTTTTTAAAAATAGTGTTATTAATAATAATACCTTCTCTAACTATCTCTAAGTGTTTATGAACGTGTTAAATGAGCTGAAGTATTTCAAATGTTTTGCAAATGGGAAAATTGTTAAGTAGACTAGGTGTTCACAGGGCCTAGGAGAAAGTGGGTACTCAAGCACTGCTTGTGAACTGTAGACAGAATGGAATATTAGTATAATAATATATTTCCATTTTCTGTCACCCAAAATCTCTAGTCCTTCTTTTCAACTATATACTGGATACCACCACTTGAATTTCTCAAAACTCAGTATCTATCATGATATTCCTGTGAGTAGCCCCTCTCCTAACTTCTTTGCCGTAGTAATTTACATTTAATAGGAGCTCTCATGTATATGAATGATATCTGCCCCCTAGGATGTATCTCAACTTTGCAAACTTAAGGGTGAAAATTTCCTTTTTGTGCAGGTTCAAATAAATATCTTTGATGGTATCTTCAAATATAACTCCAAACCTATTAAGGGACACCGTCATCTACCTGTCAAAGGCTCAAAGACAATAAAGCTGAAAGTAAACAAGAATGCCAGATAGATCTCTGGTCAGTGCAAATCATGACTTTGAGGTACCAAAAAAAAAATATTCCTTCTAAGTGTAACACAGGGAATATGTTTGTTAAAAAATCATAGTGTTCTACCATTTCTTATAATTTTAATTTATTAATGTGGTTTTTCAAATTAATTTATACATGTCAATAAAATTACTTTGAAATATATATAATCACTAAATGACAATAGCTTCCCACTCTAAGTCCTAATGCGAAAATTGACATTTTCTGGTTCTCTCTACTGTTAATTTGACATAATGTGTGTATCTGTTTTTATCATTCACTTTGGTTGTTTTCATAGGTTCTGGAAATATTGAATTTTCATTTCCCCCTTAAATATTTCCCCATGATTTTTAGGCCATCCACTGCCCACTTTTCCTTTAGCTCAGTAAAGACTCAAGAACAGTGTCTGCCTAATCCCCTATCACCGTATAAATAGGCAATAAAGAATTTACGGTAAGGTCAAATCTTATGGGGAGAATATTTAAAAGATCATTAAAGTAATTATTCCCTGGAAGCCAAGTTAATTGTTTTAAAATCAGATTTCTAGAATCATGGGGCTGTTGCATGAGCTTAAAGTTGAGTTAAGACCAAGAACATCTTTGGCACTGCATTGAGCAGTCTTTCAAAAAGATGGTTTAGATTTCACTGTGAAGTCAGACAGATGAAATGGCATACATCGTGTTCTTGGGTTTCCTGTTGGGCTGAAGATAGAGGGATAACATTCTCCTCCGGTTGGCCTGACTTCCTCTGAGGCATTGGTCAAGTCAACTTTCTTGATGGCTCAGTTTTCTGGTTTGTACTATACTTGTCACCCACTTAAGGAGGCTCTTGGTGAGGAAGACGGAACACAACCTGATTCACTGGGGCTGCTCAGTAACTGTACACTTCCCACTAGACTTTGTGTATACAAACCTTTCAGACAGCTCCTGTGGGTCCTTGTTGGCCAGGACTTCTGTGACACCAGGGATGGCCCCACAGCAGCTCTCACCACTGTAAAAAAAACCTCTGTGTACAAATGGGAGGAGTCTGGCACAGAGGGAACACTAAACAGCAACATCTTCAGGCACTCACTGTTTTCTCACCCGGGTAAAGACTTGACGAATAAAGCAAGTTGAATTATGCACTTAGGAAATACAGGAGAATGTGTCAGTGCCAACTTATCAGAAAGATTGGTTATTGACAAAACATAAATGTGAATACACAAAACCTCAGGATATGACAATTTATGTTTTTATTTCTAACAAAAACATGACTGAAGACCTAGTATTGCCTGATTAAATGACATTGGAAGGTGTATTCATTTTCTACTGCTCTCATAACAAATAACCACAAATTTAGTGGCTTAAACCAACACAGATTTATTATCTTATGGCTCAGTAGATCAAAAGTCTGAGTGGGCTTGACTGGTTTCTCTGTTCTGGGTCTCACAGTCAAAATTAAGGTGTCCACCAGCCTGACTCTTACTTGGAGCCTCTGGAGAAGACTTTTCCAGGCTCGCTCAAGTTGCTGGCAGAATTGAGTTGCACGAAGTTGCAGAATTGACGTTCCATTTCCTTGCTAGCTTTGGGGGTCATTCTCGTTTCTTAGAGGCTGCTCACATTCCCTGGTTCAGGGCCTCTTTCCTTGTCAAAGCCAGGAAACGTGGTTGTTCTTCTCACCCTTCCAACCTCTGTGACCTCCCCTTCTGCCTCATTTCTCTGTCTTCAGCTGGAGACAGTTCTCTGCTTTTAAAGACTTTTGTGTTAGATTGGGCCCACCTGGATAATCCAGGAAACTCTCTCTCTTTAATTACATCTGAAAGTCCATTTTGCAATATAACGTAGTCACAGGCTCCAGGCATTAGGGTGTGGGCATCTTTGAAGGCCATTTGGCCAACCACAGAAGGTAAATTACCAGGGGTGAGTCATTTTCCTAGATCTGGTTTGTGTGCATTCATTTTTCGGCATGCCTACTAAGAGGCAACATGCCTGGGGAGGAAATTCACTGTATGATGTTTCCAATGGATGCCTCATCATTGTTGAATCACCTTCCAGTTGAAAGCAGTTCAGTAGCCTTAGAGTCTATTTACTCCCAGTGGACCTGTCAGGGATCAAGGTACTTCAAATATGCCTGAGACCAAAGAGAAGATGTGCTTATTTAGTGGGTTTTAGAGTTTTTAGTCTCTGAAATGCTTCAGTGTTATTATTTAAAACTCAATATCCCAATCTCTGTCTTTGGTGTCCACAGTGATGTAAATTATCTCCCCAAGATGGATTTTTTTTTTTTTTTTTTTGGTGAGGAAGACCAGCCCTGAGCTAACATCCGTTGCTAATCCTCCTCTTTTTGCTGAGGAAGACCGGCCCTGGGCTAACATCCGTGCCCATCTCCCTCTACTTTATATGGGACGCCGCCATGGCATGGCTGACAGGCAGTGCGTCGGCGGGCGCCCGGGATCCGAACCAGCGAACCCCGGGCTGCCAAGCGCGGACTAAACTGCTGCGCCACCGGGCCGGCCCCCCAAGATGGATTTTTAATTGATAGCTTTTTTTTTTTGCTGAGGAAGATTTGCCCTGAGCTTATGTCTGTGCCGATCTTTCTCTATTTTGTTTGTGGGTGACAGCCACAGCATGGCTGCTGACAAGTGGTGTAGGTCTATGCCCAGGAACTGAACCCAGGTTGTCAAAGAGAAGTAGGCCGAACTTAACCACCAGGCCATGGGGCCAGCCCCCAACTGATAGCTTTTTAAAGTAAAAGTTGGCAGCTATCCAGGCAGAATTTTTAGCTTACTGTGTGACATTGGTGTAAACAGTGCTTCTTGGACTAGATCTCTTATGTCTTGTACCTCTTGGACTCAGAGTTACCAAAAAGTTAATAAAAATTTCTATTATTTAAACTAGCTTGCAAAATAGAAATGAGGAATTCACTAGAAGGTAAGGTCCTCAAGGACAAAGATGGAAGATTTTATTCACTGATGTATTCTTAGCTCCTCAGCATTCAGCCGTATTTGTTAAATGAATGAACAAATGAAAGAAATGCTAATACCACATACAAGTTAACCTAACTTGGACAAGCTGCCATGATTTTGCTTTTCTGTGTTTGTTTGTAAAGAAGTTGATCTGATGTCAAAATAAACACATAAAAGGAGGTGTCTTTAATGGAGGTCTCTGCATAGTTTTCTTAATCAAGGCTTATTATGGATCTAGCACTATGATATGACAACCTCTGTGATTACATTGTAAACTGAATTATCTAAATGCAGGAAGGAAAGCGTGTTCAATGAAACACCCTGAACTACATGAGCTAACAGGATGAATCTACACTTATACATAATACCAATACGTCACTGCGTTCATTATTTCAAATTTCCATGTCTATAAAACTATTTCCCATAATTGTTATATGTAGCAAAGTTTATGTTTTAAAAATGCATGGAAAAGGGGAATAGAAAGTGATATGCTAAAATATTAATGGTGGTAAGACCATAAATGATTATTTTTGTTTATAATTATCAATAGTATTTACTATGAACATATTAGCACATTTTTTAGCCAGAACACAATATCCCTCACAAAAGGGCAAAGGACTAGTTTTGGCAACTCCCCTGAGCCCAGTGGCACTGTTTCCTAATGGTCATTTAGGTGGTACAAGAGGCAAAAGGACAATTTCACAGACATCACAGAACTGAGATGCAAACTATAAAAAGGACTAAATCAAGATTTGATATGCCAATAAAATCTTTTAATAGCTTATATATTCTTTCACATTAAGTTTTTTCATGTTAATGTTTTGTCTATTCAAAATAGTTGTGAACTGGATGAAAATAAGTGCAAGATAGAAGGAACTAGTGATTTTAAGGACTTGTATGTCTTAAGTTCTATGAGTTTGACAGACTCCTACAAAACAGGCCAGGAAAACATCCAGAAGGCAGGCGACCAGGCGAGTTTCTATTCACTCTGCTTTCCTCCCATGCATCTGGTAAAGCAGAAAAAATTGCCTTACACTCTTCAGGGGGAGAGCTTGCTTCCCTTTGGGGTATTCCACTATGGAAGTCTGTAGAACAGAAAATGATTATCAGAAAATCAAAGATTGTAAAGTTTGCCAAATCTTACAGTTCTCATCAATACAGATTCAAGTTTGCATCCTTGAAGAGTAAAGAGAGTTTGAGAAACTGAACTGTGAATCAGTTACATCCTATAAATTAGAGCGTGTGACCACATTCTGTGCAGAATAAATTAGCTGAAGCTGAAGTGGGAGGCAAGGAAGTGTTGTCTCCTTCCAGGACTCATCAGCACATTACAGCTGTTATGTCAACAGGGAAAAGTGTCAGCCTCTGAAAGTCACAGCCACTAAGCAAGGGTGTAATCCACACCTTCTTATGTGCATTTGGTTGGAGCTTTTAAAATAATGAAGTGGGATGTTATAGGTTATAGTTCACTCTGTTTTTAAGGAGCTATTCTGAAAACTAACAAAGCCACACAGAAAAAAGCACGTACAAAACCATCCAAAAATATGACCGTATACACTTAATATGTATGTTTGCTTTTCTCATCATCTTTAAGGGATTTAAAAGAATGTTTACATCCTAGCTACTAGGCATATATATTTTTTCAGGAGTCTTCAAACAGAAGGAAATATTCTGAAAAACTGTGACTAAAATTTGATATGGGATGCATTTAACAGCTGGAAGGATTTCACACTTAGAGCCTAATTTACAAAACTTTGGAGTTGGCATTGTTTCAATTATAGTCCTGGAAGTCATAATTTCCCCAAGATTTTTTTCCCGATTTGGAAATTATTTGTGTAAGGAACATACATCATTTCAAGAATGAAGTTATAGCTGAACCTGGCCAGGCATAAATGAATAACTTCAGAAGACACGCCTGAAAGCATTATCCATTCCCTCTCCCATTGAAATCGGACAGCCAGTCTCATTTCTTAACTACCAAAATTCTTTCTTTGAAGCAAACAATCTATGCTTTCACATTCTGTATCCTTAATTAGCAGAAAAAACTGGCTACTTTGTTAAAGTAAAATACAGAATTCCAAAATGATAAATAGCAATAATAAAAAATGGAAACACACTCAGTTTTGTTCTAATTGTGTGTGTGTGTGTGTGTGTGTGTGTGTGTGTGTGTGTGGTGGTGATGTGGTGATGAGGATGGTTAGAATAATAGTGAGATTGAGACAAAGAGACTCTGAGGGATTGGATTGGGTTTGTTTTAACTTGTAAGAACAAGGAAGGCAAAGAATGGTTGTCCAGGAGACTAATAGCAGGGGAAGAAACAAACCCCATGCGGCCATTGCTGCTGTTAGCTGATCTGATCTGTCTCAGGACCTGTGCTCCCAGAACACTGGAACATCCACGGACGGTGAGAAAAGGTGGCACTGTATTCTTCCCCTTGCAGGCTCTCCTACATGAGGCCTCCAGGCCAGAGTTTCCTTTTGTACATCCAGATTTCTCTAGACTCAAGAAAATAGACCAAAGATTGGACTCCATTTTCAAACTGTAATTTGATGCAGCTCCAAAGAAAATTTTACAAAATTGCCAGTAATACAGCCGTCACCGCGAGGCATCCAGTTGTCTCGGCCTGTTCTCATCGAAACGTCTCGCTTTGGCTCTCTGAACCATTCCCTTAACGCAACTCGAGATTCCATTTTGAACCTCACATTATGACATAAATTTGGCCTGCTGTCATTTGTTCTAGCAACTATATTCAAGTGCTTTCTGTAAGGGAACTGGAGGGTTTTAATCTTATGAGAAGTACCCCAGTGTGGTGGACATGCTAGGTATCTGGGAGTCGGGCAAAATGTTTGTATCCTCATGCTGTACTTTATTAGCTGTGTGACTCTGAGCATATTACTATAATGCACTGAGATTAAACTTACTCATTTGCAATGGATTGTACTAAATTATGGTAAAGATATAGTAATATATATATTTCGTATATATGGTACACATATATGAGATAGCATTTGGAATAATACATAAAATATACATATATACACAATATATATGCATGCATAATACAAATAAATAATACATAAATATACATAATACATAAAAAATATTCTGTATTCTTCTATATGATTCGATACGTTAGCATTTCTGAGCCTGTGTCATGTCAAATGTTACACCAAGCTTTCAAGTTTTTTAAAAAGTAGCTGAAGAATTGTAAAAATAATTTCAGGATTAATTGTTAACATTTAAAACACTAGCTGTATGTATTAGCATATCTCTCAGTCTAAAAGAAATTAGGCAACAGAACTAAAGCAAACACATCAATGTGAATTTTATGCCAATTGTTGAAGGTATTAATTATAAAATGAGTAGTCTAAAAGATAAACTTCTCAAGAAGAACTGAAGATGGGACCACTGGAGGCCTGCCGTACGTTTTTTACACCTGAAGTCTGGTTCCATTAATAAATTATGCGGAGTCTCATGAACAGCATACAGTTATTTTAAATCCTGACCCTGCCCTGATGCAACCAGTGCAAAGCTGAAGACCTAGAATATTTCAAAATATTATTTTCTCTGATTTTACTACTCAATTTAAATAGATCTTAGGCCACAGGTCTAATTAAACAAATAGAAATATGTTGTGTCCCTAGTGATGTTCTACTTAATTCCTGGCCAGCCACTCCGAGCTGGGCCATGAAAACAAGTCACACAGCTTCTGCTTGGCTCAGAACACACAAGATTACAAAATCTGCTTATCCCTGTTTTGTTTTAACACCTGTGAAAAAAAATCCCAGTCTGTCATGTGGGGCACAAAAGGCTCAGGTGTCTCCCTGTTTAGAAGCTGGCAGTCCTGCACAGTGAGAGGAAACAGGGTTGTAATATTAATAAACACCTGCCAGCACTATTATACTCATTGGCTCCATCCCAGGGAAATAGTTAATCAACTAAACCTAACAAAACAATTGTCTAAACCCGAAGGCAGTATACGTTACCACATGGCTCTGAGTCCATCCTGTGATAAAATATGAGAAGCCCACGTACTGTACTATTCTGTAAAGCAGGAGAGCAGAGTGGATCCCTCAGTGTGAAGTTAAAAATAATAACAGTAATAATAGCACAGTTTCCATGCGCCAGGCACTGTTGTAGGTGGACACCGGGGATACTGCCGTGAATGGGAAAATAAAGGTCTCTGCTTCCGTGGAAGTCACATTCCAGTGGGAGACATGGATGATGAATCATTAGCCTAGTGCTTCCCCTTCGTGATACTCTCAGATCACTCTGCTCATTGCCCTCAGAGTATTTACCAGTGAGATGGAGACTCACACGGGTGGGCGGGGGACAGAAGGGGCAGAGCAAGGACTACTGGAGAGTAGACAGGAGAGACCTGACTGAAGAAGAGACACTGGAACAGACATCTGAAAGAGGAGAAGGAGCCAGGCCTGGACAGACCTGGAGAAGATGGACTTCAAGGTAAATGCAGATGCAGAGAGGCGACACAGGAAGCCAAGGAAGTGGTGGTCAAACCTATTTCCGACCGACTCCAAATATGCTCTTTCCAGGACACCAGGCAGAATCGGTGTCAAGGATTCTTTGGAGTAAAGGAAATTGGGATGATGCTATGGACATTCACAACATGATCTTTCTTTCACTTCTTAGCAGTGTTAGCATTTTTATTAGGCCTTGAATATGTGGGATCATTTCAGAACCCACTCCTCGGCCAGGCTGTGAAGGACCACAGCGATACTGCTTGAAAAACATTCCCCAAAACGTTTTTTCCACTTTATGTTTGCAGGACTTATTGAAAGTTAGGTCTCGTTTCTTGAAATAGTCAAGTGTTTGGTATTCAAAGTAGCATGTAATATACAAATCCCATTGCCGCACACAGATCTAATAGTTGTAAGGAAACAAAAGACATCCAATTGTAGGGGAGAAAAAGGATAGGAAAACACAACTTTAGAAAAATATGTTACCAACAAATATATTTTACTAATTTATTTTAAATTAAATAAAATAAGATAAAATAGAAAGGAGATATGCATATTATCAGGTATAAGCTGCTGGAAGACAGGCTCTGTGGCGATTTGATCTCTGTTTCCCTTCCTTTGCACAAAGACTTCAACCAACACTTGTGGAAAAAGAATGAAAAATGAGTGATAACCAAGCAATTGTCCAGCAAACCCATTCTAAGGAAAGAAAATGATAATATTTCTATTTTATAGTCAAAAAGTACACAAAGAAATGCATTCATATCAAGTAAAGGAAGCACAGAACAATTAAACAGTAGCATTGCTTTCCCTTAGAAGAAAAAATAGCAAGTACTAAATGAAAAAGCCAGCTAATATCTTGTGCATCAAATAGTTGGGATACACATTTGTTTTTCTTTATTATATGGACTATTTAAGCCACCCCCCCAAAAAGAACCCCACCACTTTTGCCCATATGAAGATAGTGGGGATAAAAATAAGATTTTAAAATGTTACTTGCCTACCCAAGGCTTTTAGTTAGGAGCCGCTGAAGAGTTAGAAACCATGGAAACAGAAAGGGGAGGCTGGAGGCCCAAAGTGCAAATCTGGTTTCTTTTCCGTTTCCCAATTGGACGATTAAAACTGAACTAAAGAACTTTGCTGGATTATTCTGTTGGCCTAAGTGAGTCTGGCCAGAGGTTCAGAAACAGAAACACATGGCAGAGGGCACAGGAGAATCTCAGACAGGGGACTGTGGCCTCACTCACGCGCACCCACACATGCTCATACAGAAGCACACAGACATATTTCTCACTGGAGAATCAAGAGACCCACGTCATCAAACTTCTAAAATTAGAAATGACAGGCATGAGCACTCTGAATCAGAAATACTTCAAGAACCTTATAAGAATAAATAAGCAATTTGTCTATTTCAATGATTATTTAATGATATCCTTATTTACCATTGTATAAAGATAATATAACATGAACAGGTTACCATGATGATTAACTTACTAGTCATAACACTAGGAGTGCATGATTCTATTATTTTAACATGCAGCAAAATAGTATGAAAGGAGAGTTATCACTCACTCAAATAACTAACTGCAACACCCAGATCTTAGAAAACGAAATCAGCATTCCAGGGACCATCAAATCACTGTTAATAAAATATGCCATTAGGCATATGTTAGAAAACTACAAAAAACTGAAGAAGAGAAAATGAGAAGGCATGATTAGTGGTGATAATAAAGTGATAATGTGAGATCAAACAAGTCTAATAAAATGTTAATGATAGAATCGAGATGGGGGTACACAGCTGTTCACTATAAAATATTTCAGCTTTGCTGTAGGTTTGAAAATTTTCTTAATAACATGGGAAAATAAAATTCAGGAAAACATCAAAAGGTGCTAAGAGAAATGAGTTAAGAACACGAAGGCTTGGAACGGTGAGATGTCACCGTGCAGCACGGGGTCCCACGAGGGAGGCGGTATAGCACAGGAGCTAAGAGCTCAGTCTTTGAAGTGAAACATTTACCTCGAGAATCCACTCCCGGCTCCATTATTTACCAGCTGTGTGACCTTGGTGTAATTATCCTGTAAGCCTCTCTTTTGGCATCAGTAAAAGGGAGATGATATTGCTTACTTATAAAAATATAAACACAGAAAAGTCTTAAAAGAATATCAAACATTATTCACAGTTGTCATTACTAACAATTATTAAAACAAACAAAATGCCACCAATAGGGGCATAAATCAATAAATTTAAAAAGTTAATTAATAAATTAATTGCATAAATATAAGCCCCTTAAATATAAAGTGTTCATGGTAGATCAGTTAAGATTTTTTTTGGTGCAAATAATGAAATACTCAAATAAAGGTTTTTGTAGATCTCATATAACAAGAAGTCAAGAAGTAAACGGTTTCATGGCTGGTTAAGTCAGCAGCTTAAGATCAGAGTGATGGGGGAGAATTTGGTTTTCTCTCATGGTTGTAATTTGGCCACAGCAGCCTCAATCATAACTTCTTCTCAGTATAATATTCAAAGGCAAAAATAAAAAGAAATTATTTCTTGCACATCCCTCTCACTATCAGGGAAGAAGTATTTTCCCAGAAACCCTATGACATACTTACCATTGTGTCTCATTAGCCAGAAATGGATCACATGTCCACCTGTAAACATTCACTGACAAAGGAGAATGAATTGCAAGGACTGGCTTCTAGTAGTCACAGTTTATTCCCTCAATTTGGACAAGGGGCCCATCTGCCCTGAGTGCAACATCACCAAATATCTGAAAAAAAAATCAGGGTAGCGTTGGTAAGAAAGATGAGAAAAATGGCCATTGAGTTGGCAACCCACAGTGGCATGCTACCTATGGAAAAATAATAATCATGTTAATAAAAACACACAAATTAAATCCTGATCACAATAACCATGTGACACAAAATAACAAGAACCTCTGTGACATAGGAAAATTTTTAAAGCTGCTAGGACTCTCTCTGAAGAAAGTTTCTACGAAAGCGCTCCACGCTGAAGTTGATTACTCGGCGAATCTATGCTACGTCACCTTCAAGTAAAAGGATGAAAAATTTCTAAGACACATGAGATTCATTCACTTCTCAACAACAAATTATTCCTCTGTCAAAATGTCTCTGATAAACCAGAATATGCATAAAAGTGCTTTTGCTCTATATTTGTTTCTTCAAGGTAAATGTTAATAGATTGGTCCATATTATAGAATAAAAGCTGACACATGCCTGTTGTTATGAAAAGCATTTTGATTGCAGTGGGTGCGTTTGTTAGTGATCAAGAGTCACAACGAGAAACTGGACACAAATGGTGCAGCTCATATCCAGCTCTTCCCATCCAGATGTTTCACCTGTAGGATGTGATATTCTGGACTGTGCTTGGTTAATGTGAAAACACAGTTTACTAATTTTTAAGGGGTAGTTAAATTGTGTTAACTAAGACTAAAATTTAGGTGGATCGCTCTCTCATTAGATACTAGAAACGTGGATAGAGAGGGCAATGTACACATGAAGCTTTTGGATAAACAAAGTTTTACATGAATAGGGAAGCAGGCAGCCCCTCGGAAAACACGCCCCAGGTCCCCAGCTAATAGTATTTTGTGAGCCTGGTATTCAGGCCAAAAATCTTTGAAAGTCCTTAGGGAGCTCCAGTACCTAAGTTTCAGCTAATTTAGCGTCGTTTAAATGGCGCCATGCTATATATCTTAGGGTCTGGATTTTTTTATTTCCAATTATTTAATGGATTTATTGAAAAACAGTTTTATTTTTAAAATCTTATTAAAAAAGCCCATGTGATTTTCTTTTTTATACTGAAAATACATGTCACTGCTTTGAATTAAATTCATTTCAAATCAACAAATATTTACTGACTTCTTACCATTTGTAAATCCTGTGCTAAGTGATCTGGAAAAGCAATGGAGCTTAAAATATAACCCTGGACTTCTAGGATTTCAAGTAACCTAGAACTGAGTTATGAGTATCCTCAAAAAATCTTTCTCTGAGATGTTCTGTCAGTTGAAGACTCTTTAGAGGATGATATGCCTCTGGATGAAAGAAAATAAAATAGAGGAAGGCAGGTAGAATAAAGGAGGGCATTGTAGAGAGACCTCCACTGTTTTTATACACATCTGTATCACTCAAAAACTTTAACAAGGAGCATATGTTTCTTTGTAATAAAGTAATAAACATTTGTTTTCAACTTAATATTTTTGTAACACCAATGATAATTAATCAACATTCATGAGCATCATAGAAATTGTAATATGTATGTTGTAGGCAGCCTCCCAGACGGCCCCCAATAATCCTTACCTCCTCATCCTTTTCTTACCCCTGTGTATTTCCCTCTGATAATTATACCAGAGTTGGTCCATATGGCCAATAGAACATGGCAGAAGGGAAATATGTCAATTCTGAGATTAGGATGTGAAAGACTGAGGCTTCCTCTCAGGTTTCTCTATCTATCCATCTAAAATCTATCTGTCTGTCTTTCCATCTCTTCCTCTCTTATTGTTTGCTGTGGGGAAGGCAGCTACCACATCATGAGACACTTAGGCCACCCTACAGAGAGGCGGAGGTGTGTGTGATAAGGCCTGCCGGTTACCACAGAGCTTGAAAGCAGATCCTTCAGCCGCAGTTGAGCATGTGGATGAGTGTGCACCCGACCAACGTCTTGTCTGCAACCTCATGGAAGAGCCACCTGAGCCAAAACCAACAGCAAAGCTCAGAAACTGTGTGAGATAATAAATGTTTGTGGGTTTAAGCTGCTTAGATTTGGGTAATTTGTTCCGCAGCAATAGATAACTAATATGACATTCAGTGTCATCCCCTGACTGATAGCCCACAACAGGGTCGAGTCCAGGTACTGGAGAGCTGATTCAACAAATAGTTATTGAGCTTCTGCTACTGTCTAGGTTAATTTTCCCAGATTTTTCTACCTTGTTCTAAGAACCCTGTTATTCCTCAAAACCAAGGATCTTTTGTGTATGTTTTTCATCTCAGCTATTAACAAGACCTGAGAGATTATTAAAATAAATTATTTTATATATGCAACTAGTAATTTGCTGTCTTTCAAATGACTTTTTCTGACTGCTAGGTACATAGGTTTTGGATACTTATTTTAACCTACTTTTATTTGTTATTTAATTTCGGCTACTATAACAAACTCCTAAATCTCAGTGGCTTAAATCCATCAAACTATTTCTTACTCATGTTAAGTCCAAAGTGGATATCCTGGCAAGTGGGAAGCTTTCTGTGTGGTTCCACAAGTACTCTGGATTCTTCCATCATGGATCCTTGGCTGGTCATTTGCATCTGGCAGATCAGAGAAGAAGGAGTAATGGAGGATCAAGTAGGATGTTTTTATGCACCAGACCTGGAGGTGGGAGATCACTCCAACAACATTCTATTGGTTGGACCTTTCTTCTCTTCCCACTCCTAGGAATCTTTGTTAAGCCTAAGGCTCAGAAAACGAACTCTTTCCTAATCTTTCAGGCCAAACTGTTGAGACTTGAACAATACCTTCTCTCATTCAATTGCCTGTTTTAAAAACCAGAAGCAGGCTATCAATTTTTGTCCCTTGTTTTTCTGCTGTAGCACGTTGAATCTCTTCTTGTTTTGCAGTTGTTCCTGTTTGTTTATTTTTAAATCCAAACAGCTCCCCAAGAATTTAGCAGAACTGATGGGAATACTAAATTTTTGACACAATTTTTAAAAAAAATAGGTAAGACCAATACAGTAATAATAAATCCTTTGAGATTTAATTTTCATCCAGTTTCTTTTGACTTGTATTTAAAGTACAAGTGAACTCAGAATACCTAGGTTGAATAGTATAAACAAAAATGAATAATTTTCCTCCATATAGCCATTTGCATATAAAACCAATCACTTCATATGTAAATCTATTTATTTTATGAATATTTATGTGATTTACACTGATACTTAAACCACAATTGTATTGTTACTAGTTACTTACCTATGTGCGTTCACATACATAAACCTACTGTAAATATTTTCACAGTACACACACTCTTCCACTGATTCATAGACCATATGTTTCATGTGATTCCAACATTATTCTGCTATTCAGTGAAGGACCACCAGAGCAAAGACCATAGATTATAAAATTTTCATAATTTCTTGGCATAAATATTACTGCTACCCAGGAGTATATTAAATTAGTCGTTCTACTATAGAAAACCGTCTAAACTTTTTCCCCTTGAAATGAAATATATTTTTTGATGTAAAAGAGGCAGGAAATAATCAAACTTCCCATTTCTGGGCCAACTTTGTAGTTTCATAGTCTTATTTCAAATATACCACAGAGGAAAGGAAAATTGATAAATCATGAAATAGAAAATTACACAGAACTATGAATCTTACCTGTTTTTTCTTTTAAAGAAATAATTCAAGTGATTTAGAATGATTATGGTTTACATGAGAAAGGAAGCAAAAAGGCCAAAAATCTGGATAAGCATTTAGTAATAACATGAAAGGTGACCTAATTCAGAACTGTAAAATGACACCCAATGGAATATTTATATTAATACAATAAGCAAACATACGGCATCAAGAATTTCACATTGAAATAGAAGTTTTCAAATCACCCTGAAAAATAACTAAATTCGTTTATTTCTTTCCATGTGAGGACTAGGCTTCATTAAATTCTGAGCAAATTCTTACTTTGGAGGTAATTTATCCTTTTTTTTTTTTTTTTTTGTCTTGCAGATTCAATGACTATAATAGTCTCCATAATCTAGTAGTGTGAGGACCAGAGAGAAAAACACGCAAGAAGCCGTGATTCTGTTCTTCCTAGTTTTATGTGTTCTGCTTTAGTTCCTACCAGAAGCAAGTTTATGCCTTTTTTATCCACATGAAACAAAGTATAACAACAACAGTCTGTAAACCCTCCTACTTCCAACACTTTCCAAGGAGTTCCAAGCATGATCAATAAAAATAACTCCATACCTAAACAAATAGTAGCAAAATATCAGAAGATCACAGTTAAAGAAAATATCTTTAAGAAAAGAAGAGAAAATCCATTACCTACAAAGGACCTATGATTAGATTAACAGTGGGTTCCTGGAGCAACAAGGAAGTCAGAAGAAAACAAAATAACAAGTTCATTGTACTGAGTAAAAACAACTGGAAATAAATATAAAATAAACGTTTTCCAAGACAGAGGGTTTAAAGGCATATTGAGACAAAGACTATGAGGGGGTTTATTTTTACAAGATTGCCACTGAATAAAACTCTTTAAAAATGCATTTTTAGAAGGAAATTGAACCCAGAAGGAATACATAAAATGCAAGAAGCAGTGGTATGAAGTGAAATTGGTCAATAGGTGAGTAATTCTAAATAACTCTTGGCTGTATATTTTTGAAATGATTAATTTTGGAGTAGAAGAATGAGATGGAAGTGAAATACTGGAAAACTGTTACATATAGGAGATGCATTGGAGTAAAGGTGCTCCAACAATTTATTGGCTGGAGGGAAGTTAGATTCTAAGACTCTCAGATTGTGTTAAGAAGACTGTGTATGTTAAATTTTAAGATTGATCTTTAATAAAATAGGAAAAGACTATAAGGCTTCCAAACTATGGTGGGGACAAAAAAGGAATAAAGAAAACCTGATCAATGTATTAGAGGGCAGGCAAGGAAGAAAACAGAGAAAAGTAGGTTGAATAAAATATGATTTTCTAGGAGCCAGCCTGGTGGCATAGGGGTTAAGTTCGCACGTTCCGCTTCGGTGGCCTGGGGTTCACGGGTTGAGATCCTGGGCTTGACTAGGCGCCACTCATTGAACCATGCTGTGACAGCATCCCATATGCAAAACAGAGGAGGATGGACACAGATGTTAGCTCAGGGTTGATCTTCCTCACCAAAAAAAAAAAAATATATATATATATATATATATATATTTTATATAGTTGACTATTTCCCAGAATTAAGTTCAAAATCCTTATCATGGAATAGAAAATATATATATATGAGACTATTTAACATTATTTTCTCAAGATATTATCAAGTGGAGAAGAACCAATCTATATTACTATATTATATTTAAAATAATTTAGCTAAGATTAAAGTATAAACTTGCAGGAATATTAAATACATAATGTCATTATCACCAAATAATCTTGAAGTTAAAATTAAGATGGATTAGGCTCTCAGTTAGCATTTTGTGAGGTGGTTTGCTGACCTCTTCTCTAACCGAGAGTATCTGGCACAAGTAAACAAGCGCGAAAGGATCTTGGAATGCCCAGTTGTACCTGAACAGATGTGGTGGCTGAATAAAATAGCTCCTTCTGATGTGGTTTCTACTTCCATCTTCTAAAGTGAAGAAGGCTGCTAAAGTGAAGAGTCATCACTTTATATATTAATAATACAAGAAAATAAAAAGTAACAGAAAGATATGTTAGTGCTACGTTCTACAGTTGCTCCAGTTCACTTAGAAACCCACATGGATTGGGCCGCCCGGTGGCACAGCGGTTTAGTCCACGCTTGGCAGCCCAGGGTTCGCGGGTTCGGATCCCGGGCGCCTGCCGACGCACTGCTTGTCAGCCACGCCGTGGCGGCGTCCCATATAAAGTGGAGGAAGATGGGCACGATGTTAGCCCAGGGCCAGTCTTCCTCAGCAAAAAGAGGAGGATTGGCAACGGATGTTAGCTCAGGGCTGGTCTTCCTCACAAAAAAAAAAAAAAAAGAAACCCACATGGATTGGTTCCAGTCAAATTGTGATGTTTTGTTTTGGTCCCTGTCATCTTGACATCTCATGCCCAGGCACTCAAGTGCTCATTCAGCTCCTCCCTTCAGCTGTCCAGAACGTGTCCTGACTCTGCTCTCTTGAGCCAATGCTATACATGGCAAAATTTTCAATGGCCCTCTTACAATAAACGTACCTGTCCGGTGTTCCCCTCTATATGGGGCTCTCTTTTCAACTTTCCAGTGTAGTAGCAATAATGTCATCACAGTGTAAGTGGAATTAGATTTCTTTGACCCTCTTCTTCACAGGTAACATGCAAATTTTAATTGTAGCCTTATCATGGAATCTAAGGCTTGTGTTCGGGGCCAAGATAGCTCTCTAACCAGCTGTGAGACTTGTGGGAAACAATTGGCCATGTTGAGCCTTAGTTTCTTCATTTGTAAAATGAGAAAATAGTATATGAACTGCCCATCTCAAACGATTATTGTGAACAGTAAATGAGATAAAATATGTCAAAGTAATTTGAAATGTGTAAACCTCTGTAAGTTACTTTTTGAAAAATCTTATTCAAATGGTTGACTTTACCAGAGCCAATTTTGAATATGGTGACTGCTTGAGCTCTGAGTATTTTAAAGTGGCTATTCCATTTGAAACACATAAGTACACAGGTATCTACACTTTCTTTGAATGTTTTCAAAGTCAACTTGAAATTAGACAGTTATTGAGAAATCCAATTTCCTCCAAATAACGATATTGATATATACACCCTGATTTCTCAACACCCAGGTTCAAGAAGGCCAAAAAACAAAATATTTAAAAAGGCATCTAGTGAAAATGGGAAGTTTAGCCACATCCATTTATTCTGTTCAAGAACTAGTAATGCCACCTTTTACAACAAGTTTTAGGATATGAAATCAGCCTGCAGAAATATTCTATGAACTGACAAAATGATATGATAATTGAAAACTTAAAAGCTTTTTTATTAGCCATTCTGCAAGTCCAGTAAGGGAACCAACTAAAGAGGTAAATATAAAGAATTTGGGTCTCATGTAGGAAATATTCCTCCTTTAAAAAAAGGAATGATCTCCACTTGTTAACTGCAGTACACTATAAAGTCAGTGACAGATTCTTTTAATGAAAATGATATTACTTAACCACAAAATGTTCTCAGTGCAACTCAAAATATACCTAAGTAGATTCAATAGATTTAGTCACTTGTAGGAAAAATATAGAGACCGAGTCAGTCTCAGAATGAGACCATGCGTGCACACACACACACACACACACACACACGCACACTGTTATTCCCTATTACTATTTATTTTTCTCAAATAATAGTAGACAAAATCTAAGTGGTTTTTATATGCATTTTAAAAAATATTCTTTGAGAAGTAATAGAACAGAAACATGTCAACATCACCAACTAGGACTGGTCAACATAATCCAGAAGAAGGGGAAGCCGGGTGACCTTTCATTGGTATTGCACAAGTAGAACTACCTCTCTGTGTGCCTTCTCTTAAGGTGAAATCACTGTGCATTCTGCTAACCAATCAGCAAAACTTACTCCGCAGGTCCTAACTTCAGGCACCACGAAAGTACAAGAGCTTGAAGGAGTTTTAGATGGCAGCTATATTTACTAAATTAAATGCAATCAGTGCTTTCTTACTACCTCGTGTGGTCCATGGACAGGTCTCAAGATGGAGAAAGAGTCTTGCACCCATGTGCCAATATTCAGTAAAAAAAAAAAAAATCCAGTCATAGTATTTCTATAAGTTTTTATGATGCACTTAGCTAGTCTACTGGTGGTCCTTTCCATAAAATGGTTTTGAAAATAAATATTTCAAAATGTCAGAGGAAAGGCAAAATGCCCTCTTAACAGATGACAAGTCTCAACTTTGAAATGTATCTTCATTACATGGGAGACAAACCTTTCAAGGTAGGCCTGTGTAATCAAACACTATACCAACATTGTAGGTAAGTTCCAACATCCTGGTGAATTATTTGAGGAACACCGGGTGTTTAGTGGAATACCACTGGTCTCAGGCACTCAGAATTTTAAAAGCAGAAAATTAATTGCCATTGATCCTTCAGCTGAGATTTATGGAAACAATGCAGAGTGAGAATGAAGTCGGTTTTGTTGGTTTAACCTGAGCCTCTGATATTTTCACCCATTCCATTGCATTGGCCCTCCCATTGTATGTTCCACCTTCCCATTTTGAAACACAGCAAACATTTCTAAGTCATATTTTTCTAGTTGTTTTCTAAAAGGATTTATGATCACAGCTGCAGTAGTTATGGGCCAGTTTATAGTACATTGCCCATCGATGGGCCCACATGTCCAACAGAGTTTGTTTGATACCATACCTTCTACAGACACAGGGCCGTGCTTGAGGTGTGCCTATAAACCTGCCGTTAAATGGACCAGCTGTACTCGTAAACTTACATTAGCAGCCTCAGTCCACCCGCCTTACAAAAGTCATTGGCAATAAATCTATGTTCAGTCTATATATGCACTTTTAAGTATTTTTTTACATTTCTGAAAAGAAAATATAAAATATATCCAAGTCTTCTGTGATCCTGACTGAAATAAGAGCTGATTTCTTTGGGGTGTGTAAACAATGTCTTTAAAGGCCTCCCTTTCCATTTCTTTGCATGATGTCCATTCTTCTCCTTGACAATCTTTTCTCTTTAGCTTTAAAAAAAGAAGGAGTGAATGATAAATTTTGTTCTTTTTTTTCCCTGAAATCCTTTGATAAGAATGTTGAGGCCTGGGCACGATTCGATCTATAGTCACTCCTTCATTCACTCAGTGTGGTAGCTCACTGTGGAGCCATGAATGAGCAAGTGTGAACACAACGACCCACACTGATTCACCTGTGGGAGTGTGCTTCTTCAGTGTGGTCACTCAAGGACCACAGCCCTAGCCTGGATGGACCTTCCTCACTGTCTTCATTTGCCATCAAAGGCTGGTGGTGATTTCCTAGTCCCCTACAGGAAGGGCACAATTAGAGGAAGCTACTTTTCCATCTGAAATAGAGTTCTGGTTCATTTTATTTCTTCATCAAATGTATTTTATGGCATTGTACTTTTCATGAAATTTTTTATTACTTGTTTTAGCTCTTTTGTTGGATGTTTGTTAGGGCTTTACATTAGAAAAAGCCTTACATTTTAAGTAGAAATTCCAGATCTACAACTTATTAAACAAGTGTTGTGGGGCAGATTATTGCATGTCCCTGAGTTTCCTCTTCCACAAAATGGAGAAAACACTTCATGTGGAATAGAGTGCTAAATAAACATTTGCTGAATCTCAAGTCTGTTCTTCCACTTTGACTCAGTCATAGCATCATTTCAATTTTTCTACCTATTTCCAGAAGCTATCATTTTTCCCACTCCCATCTCCCACTCTAGTTGCCTGGAATGGTAAATATTTCTCATCTGGACTATTGTAGCAGAATCCAACCTGGCATCCCAACTCCAGGTTCTCCCCTTTCTAGACCATATCTCTATGAGATTCTCATCATCTAGTCATTCTCTTGATCAAATCACTTTAATTCCAAATGTATGCACATATTTAAAGTTTTTCCTCAAATTACAAGACATTTCTGCCAATTTTAATGAGTCAAAGACAAATATTACATTAAAACCAAGTTTAGAAAGAGTTTTAAATTACTCCAAGGTTGCAAATTGACTCTCCAACTGAAGACAATTTAGAAAGCCTTATAAAAGTTTTCTTGGCTTGAAAGTTCTCATCTTGAAATGGCTGTGCATTTGAGAAACAGATTTTCAATCAGTTTTGGGAATATAATCAACAATAATTTATTTTAGATAGCATGAATGATCCCTGGATAATTATGTTAGACATTGTATTACTAAGGTAAACACTATCTCTGTGGGACCATCCAGTGGTGACTAAATTGGGAATACTGGTGGAAGATATAGGTACAAAAGAGGTACAAGACTCTTATTAAGTTCTCCTTGGGTAACAATTATTCGAAATGGACTAGGTTTTCTCTCTCTCTCTCTCTCTCTCTCTAATTTTTTTAATTAATAAGAAAAGAGGAATTTCTATCTCCACCTCAATTCTTTGTGGCAGGAGGATAGCCCGTCAGAAATTCTTTTCCCTCTCTTCTCTGGTTCAGCATGAAATGTTTCTATGACTTTGTGAAAGCATTCAACGTGATTGGGCCACTCCTTTCTTGTAATGCTATTTTCCTGGGTTTCCAGATATACTACTCTCTTACTTTCTGTCTCTTCTCTGTCTCCTTAAGAAGCCCATTTTCTTCTACTTGGCCATGAAAAGTTGTTTCTGCTCAGTGCTCAGTCACTAGCCCGTTCTTCCTCTCATGCTTTATCTCTCCTGAGTTAATTTCATTTATACTCACAACTGCAATCACCACCTAAATTCAGATGACCCACAGATTTGTCTCCCCAGCTGAGACCTTTCCTTGAGGTACAGATGTATATATCCAACAGCTGATTTCACATGTTTACCAACCAGTCCCAAATGTACTGCAAATTCAATATGTCAAAAACCAAAATCATGATCTTCCCCTTCAAACCTTGACTGTTTCCTGTCACAGTGGTTGGAACTAACATCTATTAATTTATGTAAACCAAGAACCTGAATTCATCCTTGAAACCTATCTTTACTTCAACAGTCTCTTTGCCGCATCCAATCCATTACCAAATGATGCTAATTTATCCCCTAAATAAGCTCTGAAATCTATTCCTTTCCCTGTATCTTTAATAACAACTCTGTAGTCCAAGCTACCACCATCTCTTGGCTGGCCTACAAAAAGCCTTCTCTCTGGTCCACCAAGATTCACTTTGGCCCCCTCCAACCCAACTCCACATTCTGTCCAGACACTCTCTCCCATTGCCCCCTCACCCTCACTACTCCCAAGTTAAAACTCTTCATTGCCATTGCTTTCCAAATAAAGACAAATACTCAATATGATTTGTAACTGCCTGAATGGTCTTGTGCCTACCTGCTTTCTCAGCTCCACCTTGCACCATGATCCCTTTTGCTGTCTCAGCTTAAGCTTTGCTGGCCATCGTTAGTCCTTCTTCATCATCATTTTTCCCCTCTTGCTACGAGTCCTTTGGATCTTGAATATTCTTTATTTCCCAATTTGCAAAGTTCAAACCTACTGACCTTTCAGATTTTAGAATCCTGACAGTCTGACTAGGTCAAGTCTATCATAAACTCTTTAGCACCATGTATATCTTCTTTCTAGCACTATTAGAATTTCAATTTTACATTTATTTTGTGGTATTTTTATTGATATCTTTTGAATAGACCTTAAACTTCATAAGAACATTGTTCAGTTTTACTGAATGTGTGGCACATAGTCAATAATATTTGTTGCAAGAGTGGCTTGATGAATAAACATGTCTACGATGGCAGATCCACCCTTCCAAAGTGGTCAT
This sequence comes from Tapirus indicus, assembly GCA_031878705.1. NCBI lineage: Eukaryota > Metazoa > Chordata > Mammalia > Perissodactyla > Tapiridae > Tapirus > Tapirus indicus. Next base: position 52,202,562 of record CM062933.1, on the reverse strand, counting down.
AATGAAGGAGTTCTCTCTGCAAGAAACAGTGTAGTGGGGGAGGGGAAACACGGATCTTGGAGTCAAACAGACGTGGACATGAAACCACTATTGTACCACTTAGTGTGTCAACTGGAACCTCCCTCCTCGTCAGTTTTCTCTTCATCAAAAGTGGTGTTAATGATTCCTTCTTTGGGGGCCAGTTATGAGGTAAGGGACATGGAGTAGGCACTTATTGGATAAATAATTTAACAAATATGTTTGTTCAAACAACACTTTTTAAGCACGTAATATGTAACAGTCACCATCATCCTCATTGCTGCTCCTCCGTGAGGACGCTCATTCGTTTCAGTCTCAGCTGTGTCACTTCTCTGACCTCAAGTGCCACCTTATAGTTCGTCTCTTCTGTGTGAGCAGGTATGTTCTGTGTGTGCAAGAAGATGAGCGGGCAGGCATAAGACACTAAACTTGTTTTTCTCTTAAATGACTCACTTCTCGTTATTGAAGATTGCACATAAGTGGGCAATAAATATATGCCAGTTGATTTATTTAATAACTTCTATGCACCAAGTGCACAGCTAATCACCAGGAAGGAATGTTTAAGAAAACAACCACAAAAAAGCCCATATCCTTTGCTCTTAGAGAATTTAAAATCAAATTATATGGAGTAAATAAATATCAGCTCACATGAGAAGTATTTTAAAGTATAAGTATTACTGTGTATGTCAAGAACATTGTCATCATAATAGGGTTGCAATAGATGAAATGTAAACTTAGAACAAATTAGTAGTTGCCCATAAACACCTTTAAAAAATTTATGGCTCTAGGTATTTTTCCCTGTCCAAACCAACTTTTAGGAGACACTCTGAAAATTAGAAACATTTCCGCAAATATCGTTTACGTGTTTTGTGGGAAGCATAATGGTAGTAAATACGGAAAATATTCCATTTTATTTTTAAGAAATCCTCAGAGGAATTTATTTGATGCCAGGGTCAAGCTGTGAGGTTGTACTCAACAGTCTTAGCTATAATTTAAGTCCAAAAAGTTAGGATGACTTAACAAAAATAGAGGCATTTAAAAATGAGCTAAGGTCTTCATTTCAATTTTTCATTTATTTAATTTAAAGTATCTGTAAATATGCTCATCCTTTCTGAAATAAAGTAAAATGTAGACTTTGATCTTTGGCTCAAGAAAACGGTCTTGCTAAGGAGTCAACATTGCAGGCTATTAATTCATGAAATAAAACTTGTATTTTTCCACATGTATGATATTTACTCTTTAAAAATACTTTATAAGGGGCTGGCCTGGTGGCGCAGCGGTTTAGTCCGCGCTTGGCAGCCCGGGGTTCACGGGTTCGGATCCCGGGCGCCCGCCGACTCACTGCCTGTCAGCCCTGCCGTGGCGGCGTCCCATATAAAGTAGAGGGAGATGGGCACGATGTTAGCCCAGGGCCAGTCTTCCTCAGCAAAAAGAGAGGATTGGCAACGGATGTTAGCTCAGGGCCAGTCTTCCTCACACAAAAAAATAAAAATGAATTATAAAATTATAGCAGTAATGCCAGTTCATGAGAGAAATTTAGAAAAATTTTAAAAACATAGAAAAGAAAAAAACCCCAAGTCTACTTACGAGTTTATGAAACAAAAAAGGGTGTTGTCTAAGCTCAACTCTAAGGGCAAATCAGACAGGCTGGAGTCTTGGGGATTCACCTCAGCTTATTTGCAAGCTTATTTGCAAGAAGCCTGAGAGAAAAGCCAGCAAAGTGAACCTGACCTCGAAGAAAGATTTAGTCATTGAAAGGGAGTTGCTATTTCAGATTCTCAGTGCTGCCTGGGGTCTGATGCCAGGATTTGTCTCTCAGTCCAGTTCTTTATTAAAATCTTAGCCCTTTCGTGCGGTGGAGAGTTGGGGATGCAAGAAAAGCAGTTCCGAGGAGACTTAGCCCTGGGGAGTCAAGAGGCTGGTGCACGTATTCCTCCAGGAGCAGGTATCACAAAGGGAAACCAGCCATATCTCCCTTTTATCCAGGAAACTCCAAGGGTTCTGGAATCTGGAGGTTCTCAGTGTCTCAGCTGGGGTGGGAGAAAGTGGTGTCCAACAAATGCTGAGCGAGAGATCTCTCTGCTGGCCCGACCCAGGGCAAGAACGGGAGGTGAGTTCTAGAACAAACTTGCAAGTGCAAGACACATATCCTCTGGCGTATGAATTTGATTGGCAGGAAATGATGTCCTGTTTTGATTAGCATATCTTTGATGACTAGGGGATTTATAAATTTGTTAGTCATATAGTTTTGCGACTTGCCTATTCATGTCTCTTTTTCTGCTGTAATCTTCATTTTTTAAATTTAAAATGAAGTCTTTAAAAGTTGGAAGGTATTAATAATCTCTCTGAAATGCGTTGCACCTTTTTATGGTTTGTAATTTGTTCTTTGATTTTATTTATGATGTTTTCGACCCAAACCTATCTATATTTTCTTTTATGTTTTCAGCCTTTGCACTCCACTCCAAGATCAGCTGGACGTTCATCTTTAAGTTATTATATTTAACTCTACAGACCACACAAATAAAATTTTCTAATATAATAGCTATGTAACTCATTTTTAACCAATTACCTTATTACCATACTTACATAGTGCATGACTTCCTCACTGATTTGAAATTCCATCTTTAACATTTTCATCTGCATTTGTATTTGATTTGTTTGTATCATATGTATGATTTATCATCTATCTAATCTCTTTATATTTCCAATGATCTGTTGTAAATTCTAATGGCAATACCACACTGTTCTAAGTAATACGATTTATAACTTTTTGTGTGTGTGTGTGAGGAAGACCAGCCCTGAGCTAACATCCATTGCCAATCCTCCTCTTTTTGCTGAGGAAGACTGGCCCTGGGCTAACCTCCGTGCCCATCTTCCTCTACTTTATGTGGGACGCCGCCACAGCATGGCTGAAAGGCAGCGTGTTGGCGGGCGCCCGGGATCCGAACCTGTGAACCCCGGGCTGCCAAGCGCGAACTAAACCGCTGCGCCACCGGGCCGGCCCCCTATACCTGATTTTAATACCTGATAATGTAAGTGGGCCTCATTCTTCTTCTTTTAAAAAATATCTTGCCTACTTTTTTCCATTTATTTTTCCAGATGAATTTTAGAGTTAATGGTCAAACATCTAACTAAGAACTTGTGGACAATGGATTAGAATTTCACTAAATGTAAACAACAATATGTGGGAAAAGTGACAACTATACATTGTCGAAAAGTCTCATCCTGGAACAAAAGATCTCTTTCCATTTCTTTTCTTCTATTTTCCTTTTCAGTAAAACTTTGTAGTTTTGTTTTCATTAGCTTTTGCATTTTTCTTACTAAGTTTATTCCAAATTAGTATTTTTTGTATACTTTGTATCTTTTGAGAGGGATCTTTTTAATCCATTGTATTTTGCTAAATGTTCTTTCCTGCTATATAGAAAGATAAATAATCTTTCTTTATTTTAACACAAAATTCTTGAAGAATATCTCCTTCTACACAGTGTCTACTCCAAGTGCTTTATAGTTGATGACATTTTAAGTTTTAGGTAAAGAGAAGAACCCACTGACTTCAGCATCAAAGATATCTGCAGTTTCATCTTGGCTCAACCATTTCCTCACCATGCAAAACTGGAAAGTTATATATTCTCTGAACCTCAGTGTTCTCGTCTACAAAAGAGGGTTGGTTTTTCCTTTGACACGGTCAATGTGAGACAAAGGGAAAGAATTTTTGTAAGGCACAGAGCTCAAATATAACATACAGTAGGAATGGAAGAAAAATATTAGTTCTTTCCTCCTCATCCTGTTCCTTACAGAAAATATGACTTGGGAATTTCATCCTTTAGATATACGAACTAGAAAAAATGATGGTATATAAACACATATACATATCTTCTTGAAATGTATTATTTATTAGATAATTTTTCTCCTAGTCCAATCAGTTGGTAGCAAAAGGCACATCTGTGCATGTACATATATATATTTATAATCAGTAGTATTACTTTATTGATGAAATACCAGTGACTGTAATTTCAAAGTTAATGAATTAAGTCACAGAATTGATGTATAGAACCACGGCCTATCACATCTGCAAGATTAATGAGCACTCTGCTATTAATGACAGCCTGCAGTCACAGGCTTCACTCATTAATTACCCAAATATTCGCTGACTGAGCACTGACTACCTGGCTCAGTGCTGGGACTGGGGATGTGAAGGTGACAACCTCTGCCCACTGAGATGGATGGCAATGCCAACTACATCTTAAGCAATGAGCTGGTTGACTCTTGTAAAGCAATGGTTTCCTCATCTGGATCTTCAGATAATGGATCTGATCACCCAGTTCTTTGTCCTGAGCAGCTGCTCTCACCTATCTGACTTTCCCATCTTTACTAGCTTCATAAATGGTTCTCAGCCTCAGCAGACTGAAGCAAACTGTTGGGCATTTCATTTTTATTTCTGAAGTTACTGCCCAAATCTTTATGTCATTTTATGTTGATGCCTCAGGAGCTGACCTAGGATAAATGGAAGCTACCAAGCGCCAACTGTGCTGTCAGCTGCGTGGTTGGGTCAAAGGTGCTGGCTGAGCTTGCAGATTCTGACGGTTTGCCAGCAGTGAAGTTATTTGCCTTAGAGGGAAATGGTGCCCCGTGCATACCTCACCCCACAGCGCTGCTGAATGCGCCAATTTCAGGCAATGCCCAATTTGGAGAAAAGAAGAAGTACAAAGAAAGATGTTTTCTTGACACCCCCAAAATACATAAAAACACCTGCACCTCTATAGCCACTGTCTTCTTTGCCTCAGGCTCACCCTCATGCATTAACGGTAGAGAAGAAGCAAGTTTCTGTTTCCTCCGAGTGCTGGGAAGTGGCATGACAGCTGGTTTCCATGAGCGGACCACATATTCCAACGCTGCAAAGAAAAAAAACACCCCACAACGCTCTTTTATCTGTTAAACTAAAGAGGGTTTTATTATATGCTTTGTGCGTTCAATACATTTTCCTCACAATGAATTCCTGTCAATGAAAGCTGCTCTTGCATTTTTAAAAACTTACCATTGATCAAACACAATTTAAATGCTGAATTTCTGATTTTAAGGAAGAAGAGTGGGTAACATCTAGAAAAAAAAAATCTATTGATAAAATCATTTGACAAATGAGGTCAAGCCCGAATTTAGCTGCAGGAATCATCGTCATATCAATGTGAAAGTAGAAATTACATGAAAAGAACGTTCTTTTTTCTTTTGAAAGATGCACCGTCCGGCCCACATTGTGGCATATAGCGAAGAGCTCAGTAACTATAAATGTGACAGATGACTCTCACCCCTGGTTTAACTCTGGGTTTTTCTAAATGCTTAGGTAGTGTGCAAATTATCTGCTGAAGTGTAGCCAAGGGTGCCAAGTGGACAGCGCAGGAGACGTCAGAAGGGAGTAAAATTTGGAAATGAAATGGCAGCCTTTAAATAGCCTAACTGCATGCGTCATATGACTTCAGTGGGTCTCCAGTCATGACTGATAGGTGACAAGGGAAAAACCCTGGGAAGGGCTTAATACAGAAGCAAATGCCTTTTTCTTCAATTACCACTCTATTACCGCTAGTATGATTATTATACCATTATTCAAGATTTAGTCTTTCTCCCCTTCTTTCGTTCACTTTCTGTCTTCCCTTCCTCTAGAAAATTGTCAGAAATGCAGGTTCTGAATGATTTGCCATTTGAATTAGTTTGACCACAGCAATCATTAATTTAGGCATAATTTAGAAACTTTGAATGGAAACAAGGACATAATTAATTGTTTTTAGGTGTTTTAAGGGTGGAAGATCTCATAAATCAATTTTCACAGTATTTTTGCTAATAAAATTTTGAGGCACTGGATGAATTAAGATCCATTTATATGAAAGAAAGTGCATGTAACTGTGGAAAAGGAATCTACACATATTAGTTCCCTAATATGTGTCAAACACGATGCTAAGCATTATACGTATGTTTTCTCATTTGTTCTTTTTAATAACCTGAAGAAATATGCATTGTTGTCCCCAATCTACAGAGAAGGACACTGGAAACTCACAAAGATTAACTATTCAATCTCAGAGAGAAACTGCTTTTAAGTGACAGAACTTGGATTATGACTCAGCTCTTCTGCATTAAAATCTAGGTCTGCTGACCCCAGAGCTCTCTGTCTATTACATCTCACAGGATCTCCTGCTTCATAAAAAACTAAAAAGGTAAAAATTACAATTTAAGTATACTCTCTCAGTAACAAAAACAACAAAAAAATGAAAAAGAATAATCATAATTAGGTACTATTGACATCAGTTTATAAAAATATTTGTTTCATGCAATAATGAAAACTTGTCTCTGTTAATAGTAAATGAACTGAGAAGTTTGTCTTCATTATTAATAAAACATAGTTTAAATGACATTAATAATTCTAGTAAAATTAGATTTATATTAGGCTCCTAGCGTAAATACAAAATGCATGCAGATTTGCCACATGTAACATAGAATATACCTTCTCTTGACTTATTTTTCAACTCTTACTGATCAAGAGAAAACAAAGGTTCTTTCCTGTCCTCTCTCAGTCTAGTTGCTCGTATTTGATTTAATATCCCCAACTTTCAAATACATTTTGTATTATTGCTTATGTCTATATTTAAAAAGGAAATACAAAACCATAGTAAAAAAATTTTTTTTTAATTTTTGTTAATGCCTGAATGGTGGGAACATTGGTACAAGTCTGGTGAGGGTGGGGCATCAGAGTGTCTATACCTCTCCTCCCTCTCATCACTTGTGGTTCATGGTGTTGATGTTTCTTTCTAAGGAGGAACTGCCTCCAGATAAGGCACATGGATCCCCCCTTGTTAACCCATAGTCTGAGCACTGTTGAAAATGGCCCCTTTAAGAACACAAACTCATCAGAAAGCCCCATCAGAGGATATTTTCATGCCAACCAATGGTGTTCAGCCCTCTGGTAAATCAGAAGTGTGGAGCCAATGTCTATTTTTCCTTCTGCCATGGTAATGTGCCTGGAGTAATAGGGAGAACAAAATTTCATGTGTTTAGTTCTCCTTACTTCTAGTCTCTGGAGTTATTTCCAAGAAATATATGTCTATGGAAAGTTTATTCTTCATAGTTGTGCTGTCCAATATGGTAGCCACAAGCCACATGTAGCTAACAACCACTTGAAATTTGGCTAGTGCTACTGAGGAACTGAATTTTTTATTTTACTTAGTTTAACTTTTAAAAGAGAAGCTGTGTAAAACATATTTTGTTAAACACAACTATATTGTTTCAGTAAGTTCTACATTTCACTTTAGCTGTTGCATCATATAAGATATTATTTAAATTAAATTTTACTTTTTGCTTTTTTAGTGTGGCTACTAGGAAATTTAAAATTGCATATTTGGCCGACATTATATTTCTGTTGGATAGCGCTGTTCTGGAGGAAGGAGGACAAGGATTCTCATGTCAGACTGCATGAGATCAAAGCCTGCTCCTCCACTTACTACCTGTTTGGCTATGGCAATTTACTCAGCTTCTCCAGGCCTTGGTTTTCTTGTCCATCAAATGGGCATGATAATACAAGTGCTTACTCTGTAGGGTTATGAGGATGAAATGCTTTAAGATTTGCAAAGTGTTTAAAATAGTGCCTGGCATAAAGTAAGCATTATGTATGCACTTGTAGATTAAAAATAAAAGCAAATTATTCCTCCCTAGAAGAGGTAGATCAACATTCTTCCAACAGCTGCTCAATGGGGGTAGATTGACTACAATTAATCTAATGCTGTAAATTGAATATCTGTAATAGATGGAGAATTAGAATATCTAGACTTTTTTAAATTAAGCCCATAAAAAGGATGCTCACAACAGAGATGAACCAAAACATACATTCTTACAAAAGTTTAGTACCACTTTGAAATATATTTTTAAACTCTTTGCCCGAGGCAAATGCCCAGAGACAGCCTTCTTGCTCCTGTCTTTCCTGCGCTCCTCTCTCTTCCAGGACGGCTGGAACCATCAGAACAGTTCTCCTGAGATTCCACCTGCTGTGGGTGACGATCAACCACAACCACCTAAGAGATGTAAATGTCAGCATTTATCTATTTCCCTGTAACAACCAGTTGTGTCACTCAGACACATACTTAAACTATCTGAACAACAGTCACTAAAATATATGTAAAAGCTTAGTCAAAGAAATAAAGTTTCTTTTAAAATTTTACCCAGACAGAGGAGGGATAGACAAATCTTCTCATCTATAAAATTACGTACTCCTTTAAAATCCTTAGTTCGTGAGTCAGACAGTCATTGAATGGCCCTGCAAAACAAGACCCAGTCTCTGTGCTCAAAAAACTTATGGCTTCTGTAGAGTTATAATTAATGCAAAAGTGAGCAATTTGTGATTGTAGATATTTTACAAAACAAAAGGTCCATTTTGAGTGGTCCATCATTTAAAATATATTCATGTTTTTCAGTTTCTTTTCTTGGGCAACAGTTCAAAAATGTAATTTCTAATTTGAGAGCGTGGTTATCTCCATGTTTCATCAAGCTTTCTTTTTTTAGTACAGCTGCAGGTAAATAACTAAGGTCAATATTCTATGAAATGCTGTTTTGTCTCCCTAGAAGGTCAAAATGCACACATGCACACGCACGCACCCTCACAGATACTCTTGAAAGTGAAAACAAACTCCCCAAGTCACACTTAGGAAACCCAAAAAATAATACATTGAGCAAAATTAGGAATAGATTGTGCTTGTCCTGCTATTTTCAGAATGTAGCACTCCCCTCCCCTCCCCTCGTCTGTGAAACACATCTGTGATTTCTTTACTGAGCATTTTCCAGCCTCTTTCATAAAATAACGATTGGTGCTGGTGTATTTCATTTTGAATACTGAGAGCACGTCTCCCATCTCATCCGCTGCCACGTTGTTAAATCTCAAGTAGAAAGAGAGAGTGATCGCTCTGGAGTCTCCAGTTGGCAGCAGAAAACGTGTTGTTTTCAATTACCGTGTATAAAAGCTCAGCCAAAGGGAAAGCAACTTTTCAGGGTGATGTACCTAGAGAAAGAGCTACCACAAATGTGGACCGAAAAGAACAACTCCAATGTTAAGCCTCAATAAGGGATTCTCACAAGTGACACAGCTAAGACTGAAGACTCTCCCCTTGGTTTTGCCAAGTCTCATAGAGGAAAATTATTTGTCATCTAGGCTGAATGACACAGACAGACCTGGCCTGGACCCCTACAGAGTGGTGTTTGACAAAGGAAGTTCATTTACCCAGCCTTTTGTTCCAAAGGATGTCTGCTCCCCGCAATAGTAAAAGTTAACACAATACAGAAGTCTTGCTAATATAAAGGATTTGTGATTAACACTCTACATCAATTCCTATTTTCCATTTTTTTTAGTAGAACCAGGTTTGCTAATAAATTGCCAGCTGTTAAAGTCACTAAGCCTATTTTCATCACAACCACCACATAACAGGACCCCTGCAAATACCTGAGGCCTGCTTTTCTCTCATTGTACACTTTATATTGTTTCAGATGAAACGTACCCTCCGCCAACATTTCTGGGGCTTCATCATTAATGACTTAAATTCAGTTACAGGTTTCGAGTAAGTTGGCAGACCTGCAGGCAAAGTGGCGTCCAACCCAGTCCCTCTCCCTTCTAAGGCCTAGAGATGATTTCAAAAGAGAAGAAAGCAGAAAAAGAAGGAAAGAGAGAAATAACCAGAAGTCAGGGGAGCCACCAAAAACTTTGACCAATCACTGTCTTGCCAAAAAAATGTAGATTATCAAAATAGTGCTTCATCAGAAGACTGGTTGGAAAAAAAAGAGAAACAAGGAGTGATTGATTAGAAACAAAAAATTGAACGGAAAAAAGTAGTGATCTCTCAATCAAATTACGTGCAACCCTGTTATAATTAAGAAAAATGTAAAGTTTAGATCTTGAATTACGATCAATAATGTCTATTCTTAAGAATCACAGACTTTCTGTCTTCTCCTCGCCAACTCCCTCCAAGAGAAAGTAAACAATTTATGATAGAAGGAGCTTTGGAAAAAAATAATATTATGTAACGATTTTTAATTATGGGAGGAGATTTCGTGAAAATCACACGCTAACAGCTCTAACTTCTCAAGAGCAGTGAGCTGTGCCCCTGAGAAAACACTATTTTCATCAAGGCGGTGCTCTAGCTATAATGCTGGTTTTGACAAGCTGTGTTCCTGGTAAAATGTTATTGTTGGCAAATGTGGACTGTGGGGAGACAGCTCTGGGAGGCTGCCTCCCCAGTGGAGATGTGCAAATTGACTACAGCACCTGTGGGAGGGTCCCGTACCTCTGACCCAGATTCCCTCTGTTTTCTAGCACCCTGTCCCTTTGTTCTGTAATGAGAGCCAAATGTTCCTTTTCCCCCCATCCCTCTGGCCCTGTAATGTGACTCCCCATCAGCCTAGGACAGGCCCCCTCGCCCTTCCCCACTCTTGGGCTCTGTTGCTACCACTGGCCTGAAATTGAAAGACGGTTTAAAAGCCCCAGTTCTCCTGGTCGTCACACTAGCCCTCTGCTCCCTGTGTTCTGAGATAGCTGCGCCCCGATGACTTGTTTTCAAGGGGAACCACAGTCTTAGCAGGTCAGTTGTGGAAGCTCAACTTTTACTTATTCATTTATTTTGGCGGGAGAGTCCTCATATTTTTCAGGCAGGAGAGAGTCTTCTCCCAAATGAAAAGTCCAGTGAATTTTATTGTCCTACGTAGGACTCATAGCAGGAAATGCCTCTGCCTCAGTGCACTCATGGATGTTGAAGTTTAAGCCCACACTTTTCTGGCTGTTTCTCCCCAGATCTGTAAAGACACAGGAGGTGAAGCTCCAGCGATGCGGCTGGCAACATGTGCTGTGTTCCAGATTACATCTGAAAACGTCAGGAAGCGGCCTGGTTTGATTTAGAAAGTTATCCTTTACCTAAGTCCCTCTCCCCATCTGACCAGAAGCCGGTGCCCACACAGAGATCAATCAGCCACACTTCTGCTCCGTGGACAGACAAGAATCCGCCCCCAAATCAAAGCCAGTCTTGGGAAGCTTTCAGAAAAAAATGTAGGGAGTCATAGACGCTGTGTACAGAGGACGCTTGTTAAGGGTTCCCAACACTGCCCCCTCCCCCCGCCAACTCGCCTGCAGTCTGATGAGTCAAAATGGACTGAAAAGTTCAAGAAAACCTTCGCTTCTGTCACTTTTAAACAAGAACGCAAGAAATTTGGTCTCAAATTTGTCAAATCAGTCCCTGCTTTTCTAGGCGTCCCCACCTTTCATTTCTGTAGCCCCCTCCACATAAATTTTATGATTGCTGTTGTCATGCTGTGTGTTTTTGAGAGATTACCTCTCTGCCAGGGCAAAGAGTTAGAGTTAAAGAAAACAGTTTGGTTTCAGTATTCCAGGTGAAGGGGAAGAGTCAGACTGAAGAGCTATTTTGAAGGGAGATTTTTATTTATTTATTTATTTATTGTCCCTTAATTCAGGTTTTCCTTCTTTTTGGGGGGGATTTTTAATATAGCTACGATTTATTAAACATCAGGCGTTGTGCCAAGCACTTACATGCATTATCTCATTCAACCCACAGCACAGTCCTATGATATAAATGCTATTGTTTCCCTGTTTTGTGGATGAGGGGATTGAAGTGTAGAGTGATAGACAACTTCCCCGCACTAACGCACCACTGAGCTGGGATTTGCATTAAAATCTCTCTTATTCTGGTGTATATATACAATGGAATACTACTCAGCCGTAAGAAAAGACAGAACTGTCCCACTTGCAACAGCATGGATGGACCTGGAGGGTATTATGTTAAGTGAAATAAGCCAGAGAGAGAAGGACAGACACCGCATGATTTCACTCATATATGGAATATAAGTGAACACACGGACGGAGAGGACTGATGGGTGGTTACCAAGGGGAAGGGGGGTGGGGGGTGGGCACAAGGAGTGAAAGGATGCATCCACATGGTGACGGACAATAATGTACAACTGAAACCTCACAATGTTATAAACTATTAAGACATCAATAAAAAGGAAATTTAAACAATAAATCTCTGTTATTCTGAAGCTCAGATTCTTAACAGACATGCCCAACAGGATCTGGTGATTGCTCAGAGGCCGGGAAAGCAGACAGGCCTTGGGGTCAGAATGATGGCGCTATGTTGAGCCTAGAAATATGAATTAAGATTCACAACGACACACAGTTAGACCCAAAAGGGACTTCAGTGCTCTAGATCAACTCTGCCATTTTACAGATGAGGAAACTGAGTGTCAGAGGTGACCTAATCTGTGCAAGGTCACATAATGTAATATTGGCAGAGCTCAAGCTGGAAGTCAGCTCCCTTAAGTCATAGGCTGTGTTTTTTCCACTTTATCAACTCTTTCGGCCAGTCCTCTTGAGCATCTCTATTTTTGGGTGTATGTCCGCTACTTTCTTTCAAAAGTTTTGACTAAGAACAGAACATTGTATCCACAAACAAGTCTTTAAGCACAGGAATTGCTATACCTGCTATTGGTCGGTGCTGTTCTGCTTGTAGGTCATTTCCAAGTGCCGGCCATAGAGCCAGAGGAGGGGAATACTAAAGTATTGGACACTGAGATCCTAAAACAAATGAGCCAGCTGGCCAGGCTGCTTAGAACATTTTGTTCAGAGTCTCCAGAAAATTAGGTGAAACAAAAGGGAATTTAAAAATCTGCGGTTGTGTTTTCCAATGTAAGCTCAGGGTGTTTTCGTTTCTGTGCGTGCTGGACGCTCTCTGAGTCTTTCCGGCGTGTTGGGGGGTAAGTATGCCACCTCTCGGCCTGCGTTTTCCTGACTCATGTGGGACAAATTAGCCAACCATGCCTTTCCCTGACTAAACCACCCAAATTTCTAATTGAAGGAGAATAGACACCATTTGCGCGCATTTGTTTTGGACAAACGACTGACCTTGTCTGTTTGGCTGCCGTGTTCCGGGCAAGGTGCTGTTTATTTAATCCTCGCCACTATTGTTATACTCATTTTTCAGATAAGCAAACTGAAGACGAAAATCGTTTTCGTTCAAGTGCACACAGTTAAGCAGAATATCTGGATGTCAGCTCCCCTGCTCCCTCCGATGCTCTCAGTCCTTCCACCACGACACGCCTCCTTCCATCTGCAGTTGTTCAAAGACTCCTCATCGCCCTCCGTGCAAAGTCCAAACTGCCGAGGGAGACCCAGCACCCTCTCAGGGCCTGGACTCTGCACCTCCTGCCTCCTCTCTCCTACATCCTCTAGAAGCAAACGCCCTCCCTGCAGCCCCAGGATACTACAATTTCCCTCACCTTCCAAGCGGTTTCAGGCCTTCTAGCTATTGACCACATTCTCCTTCCTCCTGGAAGTCTCTCCCCTCACCAGACTTAGAGCAACCTTACAGATAAGTAAGGAAATGGAAAACATAATGTATGTCTAATCTAGATCAGTCTCTTTTACTTCCAGAAGACACTGGTTTTTCTCCACTATCTTATTTTTCTTGGTCTTAGAGTCACTAGAAAACTATGTGATTGTGAGTGGAAAAACTTTTCAATGCCAGCTAAAAAAAAACAGGACAGGAGGAGCCGGCCCGGAGGTGTAGAGGTTAAGGTCACTCATTCTGCTTCTGCGGCCTGGGGTTCGCAGGTCTGAGTCCCAGGCTCAGACTGGCCCACTGCTCGTCAGCCATGCGGTGGTGGCGTCCCATAGAAAGCAGAGGAAGATGGGCACGGATGTTAGCTCCGGGCTAGTCTTCTCATAAAAAAAAGCAGCCTTTGTTGCAGAATGAGCACTTGGGACTGCTGCTGTTTCAGCACCGCCTTCGGGCATGCCCGTCTATGATGGCCTAATTCAGGCACACTGCCCAGCGCGATGCACAGAGAAAACCATTGCTCTTGGCAAACTCCATCCATGAGTATGGTGGGAGCTGATCTGCACTCTTTCTGGTCCTGCCAAAGCCGACAGGGGGTCCCCAAGGTACATACAGCTGACCTGGGAGGGAAGTGTAAGTCCATCCTGGGTAGGACAAAAATGTAAAATCATACATGATATCTTGGTGTCCCCGAGTGTTCAAGAAGGCTATTCAGGCTGAAGCAGGTATCTTGCCCCCAGAAGTAGCCCATATGTGAGGAAATAAAAAGAAATATCTAAAAACTGAGATCTCAAGAGACAATGCTCCTCGAAACTTGTCAAAAAACTAAAGAAAGCAAATAATATAAAGCCTCAAATACAACTGTGGCACCATGCTCAGGGACTCACAAGTCTAGACGAGACTTTATCACCTCTTCCTTCTCCCAACATGGAGAAGCTTTCCATCGTTCCCATCATCCTCATTTCAACTCCATTAAGAATAACATAAGTTTCTACCTCATGTCCATCCTCCAGGAAGCAGAGCAGCTTACAGCAGGTGGAGACATGAGCAATGTCCCTTTCACAGGCATGGTGTTGGCCCATGATACATAGGTATCCATCTACTTTAAGAAAGACAACTTGTGAAAAGTCCAGAACATTGCACAGCTTTTCTGGGTTGCAGATACCACTGTGGAACTAAATCCTATTACATGGCATTACTGAAAAGTCTCAAGTGAAGATATTTTTGGGAAATTCAATTATATATCAGTTGACCTCCATGAGCCAACTATAAAAGGAGCCTTACTGAGAATAATTTTGGAGGAGGAGGTATTTTTTGATACATGGACTATGACCCCTACTTCATTTGTTTCTAAGTTCTGTTTTTACTCATATTTTCCTTTGTTCACAGCAGAGAACTTCTGTTCCAAATAGACCAGAGAGCTAAGATGTTCATACACCTTCCAGAGTTCCAAATAGTCTTCTCCACTTGAGAGGTCTCTCCTATTTCTTCTAGGTGGCACAAAAAGTAAAGTGGAATTTGAAATAAATATTCTTTCAAACATATCAAGTGTAGAAATGTACAAAGAGAATGTTTAAACCCAAAGGGCAAGTGAAGAAAGCAGGAGCTGGAAGGCAAAGACAGAGGAAATTTGAGCAACTCAAGTTTCATGGGGATGTTAGGGAAAAAAGTATATGTGAACAGATGCTAGTGCCAAGACACGACATAAAATAAATACTAAAAGTTCAACACAGACCTTCAACTATCAAACAACATATGGAATTTCCTTTAAAGTCTACTGGAATTTTCACCCACAGCAGATCAATTGGCATAAGCAGCAGTTTATTAGAGATGGCACAGACTTAATGATTCACATTTATTCACCGATTCAGCATATTATTCAGCCTATAATATGCCAAGCCAAATGAAAGACAAATAGTAGAGACCTTCTTCACAAAAGGTTCACGTTCCAACAGGGAAAACATTTAAACAAACCATAGGGGCATTACCAAGAAGGTAGCATTCACAATAATCAAAGCACACACAAGCGCAGTGGGGCACAGAGGAGGGAGTGGTTCATTGTCTGCAGAGGGGTCAGAGAATGCGTCCCAGAGGAGGTGATTGGCAAGTTGATCTTGATGGAGGAGTAAGAAGACCAACATTTCAAAATGGCAACAAAGACATCATGTACCACAGTGAAATGTGCTCACTGGGGAGCAGTTTCAGGTAAGAAAATGGAAGGAACCATTCAATTCCATTGGACAAGCATGTATCCAGGGCTTACTTCTGCCTTTAGCACTATGTTGAGTTTCTGTGGGTGTTAAGAAAATAAAACATGGGACATTGACTGCAATGATTTGTAATCATAACTGGGAACACAAGGCTTACACACATGAACTAATAAGAGAATAATATAAAATGGTACAATCAAGGGCCAAAGTTTGTGTGTAGACACTAAATACTGTAAGAGATCAACCTTTGAAATCTTATTGTTTACAGTGTTGCCAGGCAACACAGTGGTGGGTCTAATTTTAAGAAATATAATGGATGGGAAACTGGTAATTATGGCTCATCTAATTAACATTTATTCCAGATAGGTAATCTGAATTAATCATTAGAAATGAAATGCTTGATTGTTTACAGAAAAATTGGCAAAGAAGCAAATCTTCTCAAGAGATTATTTGCCAAACAAAACCCAGTGTTCTTTCTTTTAACTTCTAATAGAACAAGTCGTGAAGTGTCTTTTGGTTTTTCCCATGATCTAGCTGAACTTCAAGAAGGATTTTGAGATCACAGGGTCAGCTTCTTGTTAAACCTGACAGACTATACTGAAGCAGTTTCAGAGATTGAGAACTGGATATCAGGCGGCAAATTAAGAATAGGATTTCATCGAACCACAACAACCAGATATGGAGCTATTTCCCTGCCCCCTGAGTGGGGGCCAGGCCTTGTCAAGACACGAGACTCTCTGGAAATAAGTGGCCACAACAAAGGAGCAAGTCAGCAGAGATGAGGGCCATATAACTGGCCATCTGTAGTCCAGTGAGACCAGGAGGGGAATGGAGTAATGGAGAGGAAAGAAAGAGACTCTCTACGGAACAGCCAAAAAATTGCTGCTTACTTGCATAAAAGAACAAGCACTCCGCCTGGGGTTCTATAAATATAAGAATCATCTTAATATCTGGCAGACCCTCCTTTTAAAGGAGTAGCCCTAACAAACAGCTATAAATGTCTTTAATTAATCTTCTAAAATAGATAGACTAATTATTACTTTCTAAAAAAAGTTTATTTAGTATGTAAGTATGTCAAAACATTGGCTCCTCGGCTAGAGGGAGTGAAAGATAATAATAGTTTTTGGTGGTATTTTGGTGCATAGTCACTACCAAATACCCTCGATGGCACAGTGAAGCTGTGATACCAAACATAGCTAGTTATGAACACTTCATCCTTTTGAAATAAAAATTAGAGCTAAAATGTAGGCTTTACTCCCAAGGAGATTTGAACACAGAAGTCCAATGCATGCATTCAGAATTTCTCTATGTATTTTCACCATCTAATTCTGCTGCTTTCAAATTGGTCCCTGTTGTGCTCTCCCCCTCTCTCCTCTCCCTGTCTCCTCTTCTTCCACTCCTCCCCTCCTCTCTCAGGCTGGAGCTTGGATCTCTCTGTGTTCTTCTTAAAAGGTGATGCCTTCCCATAATAATTTACTTGCTTTATCTCCCTAGGGATCAGATGTCATGGTTGTGTTTAACTCCATCACCTTGCCTCTAAAGAGATCTGGGTAGGCACCTTTCCTTAGGGTCAACTTTACTCAGCCTCTGGGTCAGCAGTCAATCTCTCCTCCATGACTACATCTTTCTCGTGCCTTCCCAGGTGCTGGAAACTTTCTCTCTCTTCCACCCTATGACTACCTCCTCAAAATTCAACCCCGAGGTATAAATAACCAAGGCAATTTCCGCCCATTCACTTCCCACTCCCCATGATGCACATTAGGACAGTATTTATAGTTCAAAACAAAAGGAAAGCTTTTACCCATAGAAATGAAGCAGTAGTGGTAAAATTTCAATCACTAGTCAGCAAATAAGAAAAGAATTTGGGCAAGCTGGAGAGCCGTTTCTAATCCTGCTGAAATTGCCCCACACTGTGATTGTCTTTTCTCACTGAGAGCAACTGACCTTGCCCTCACCTCTAGAAAGATGATTTTCCTACTGAGTGACAAAAAAAAACTCTTAATGGCAGACAGATGGGAGAAAAATAGTCTCTGGAGGTTTCTATGATTTACTCATCTGCCCTAATACAAATATATACCTAGCTTTCTACCTGACAATTATTATATCAGCACTAAATATACCATTTTTAATTATAATTATATTAATATAGTTATAAATTATAATATATTATATAATACTTACTATTTGTTATATGTTATATAAATACCTATATATTTAATATCTAAAACCTATCAATGCCCGTATTGACTGAGGATCCAATTACCAGCCCCTTCTCTCCCAAACATACAAGGACCAAATCTGAGGTCCTGCTGATTCAAACCTTCCTGCTATTCTTTAGGTCCTTTTAATGCAGCGTATAGTTTAGACCACAGAGGAAATGAGAATAATACAGGACAGACCCTACTGGCTTGAGCAGCCATCACAGTCAATCTTGCAGATCCTTGAGTATTTCAAAAGCATGGAGATTTTCACTCTCACTCTTTTTTTCTCCCTTTTCAAATTGGCATTTACCAAAATAAAAGAGGAAATGAAATGATATAAACCACTTTCATGAAATATTGTCGGTCTGGCTTACATTCCCAGTAATCTATATGTATATTCATTTTTATGGTTTAAAATATTATGATTATACCTCACATTTTTAAGATAAAATGGATTTTAAAAATGGGAGAAACCAGAGGAAAAGAAGGAAATGTTGGGATTATGGGTCAACCTTCAATTCAAAAGTTTTTTTCAGTGTATCTGCTCTCAGGGATTGCGAATCAGACACCCAATCTCACCCGGAGGCTGTGGGATGTCATTGGGTTGCAGAAAAGATGAAAATCCTCCCAGTCTCTGGCTTTCCGAGGTTTTGTGGGTTAGAACAAGACCCTTACTGCTATTTGGACTTGGGTTTTGTGGTTAATATATGATAAAGGGGTTATTACACAGTGATCCTTGAGCGTTTAGGTCAGCTGTGGCAATCAATCAAGAGACACTTCTTTTTTGGCAGCACACACTTCCATAAAAAATTCTCTGGCAGACTCAAGTTAGTAATGACAGAGTAACCTCTACGTCAAGTAACACGCTTGATAAATTTTGCGTGTGCTATTGACTGACAGAGCTCTGGCCTTCTGGTGAGAGCAACACAAGCTTCAAAGAGCATAGAAATCTCTTTCTTCTTTCCAAAATTAAGTAACTTAAATTAACACATTATGTCCATGAAAGTTAAAGGAGACACTTCAGGAGTAAGTTCACATTTTGGGGCCTGTTCTCTCTTAGTTCCTTTTCTTTATCCTATTACAAGTAATCTCCCTAAAACATCTTTTTCATTAAGATAATTCACATTTCTGAATGATTTGGTTCCAATCAAAAATTTCCTGAATTCCTAATGTATAGTTGATGCGGCACTAGGGGTAGTGGGAAGATAAAGATGAACAAGACGCTGTCCATGACCCCATAATATCTCACATCTCATTCATACTCAATTTTATGGTTGTTTTCATTTTTCACGACCAAGAAGTTCAAAGGGTTGGCCAAAGAGGGGACAGTCTTTCTATTTAGTTCTAGGTTTATCTTCGTTTGTTTGTGTTTCCAACTAATAAGATACTAGTGTATGGTGATTTTGTTTCTCCACCTTGTGGGAAAAGAAAGACTATGGAGCAGCTAGACGCAGTTAAATAATCCTTACCTTTGCCTTTCTCAGCCACTTCAAGTAAGGCAATGAGTATCCTAGTTTTGGCAAGGATAAGAGAATCCATTATGATCTACAGGAGTCTGTTGTGCCAGTTCTGTTCTTGGAAAAAATGGAGAGAAAAACTTATCTAACTTGACCAAAAATAATTCTCATGGATTGATTAAGAAAAGTTTTTTAAAAAGTGAGACTAACTAAACAACCACCAACGGTGGCTTCTGACTTAACTCCATGATTCTTCTGCTAATAACAGAACCGTTAAGCAGAGAAAACGCAACTCTCAAGTACGGATAGAGTACGCACTGACTTCTCTGTGATGCCTACGCATACTTCAGGATGGAGTTTAGACGACTAATTTCCAAGCTGACTTTTCTAACAATATACTAAGGGAGAAGTGACAAAGTTCTACGTATGGAAATGACTATATGCAGCAGCACTACTAACGGAAATATAACGCAGGTCATACATGTAGTTTTACATTTTCTAGGTGCTATTATCCAATAGAAATACAATGTGAGCTATGCATGTAGTTTTTAATTTTCTAGTAGTCACATTCCGAAAAAGTAAAATTAAAAGGGAGATTAGTTTAACACTATATTTCATTTAACACAATATTTGAAAAATTGTATCATTTCAAAATGTAATGTTTTGAAATGTTTCAAATTTCACTAGGCACATATGGCTACTGGCTATCTTATTGGGCAGCTTCGATCTACAGAATTCTTAACACAGCAAGGGATGCTACCATCAAACTACACAAGACTATTAGCGTTGACCTTCTGGGTCGAAGAAACAATTGACAATGAGAAATTTCATATCATTTAAATAAGATTCAAAGAGTAAAAACAAAGTTAAAACCCCACTTTTTGAGATAACAGATAAAATAATCCAATTTGAGTCTTGTATTATATTATGATCTGAGCAAAAACTTCAATTAAACTTGCCAAGTAATTAAATAATGTTCAACAGTTTTTTCCTACCAATTACCTAATAATCTGATATGACTTTGCCGTAAAAGTATTTTTCAATTTCAGGTAATATGTGTCACTGCTCAAAACCCAAAAGTTCCAGCAACCAGTTCTCTGGGTGTA
Source organism: Tapirus indicus (assembly GCA_031878705.1). Classification (NCBI taxonomy): domain Eukaryota; kingdom Metazoa; phylum Chordata; class Mammalia; order Perissodactyla; family Tapiridae; genus Tapirus; species Tapirus indicus. The sequence goes on along the minus strand of CM062933.1, from coordinate 52,182,209 downwards.
ATGCGGTCACTCCTATCTGTCCAAATGAACGTGTCCATCAAGAAGATAAGGAACTGTAAACTAACATTGACACGGTGGTGGTCAAGTCAACCCAGTCGTCGGCAACAACAGCAGGTCCCGGTGTCGTTTGGCAGGAGGAGACCGTGCAGTGCAGTCCACCACGGGCTTCCAAAGATCAAAACCAACCAGATCTATAATTGTGCGTTCGAACATTCTCATTTCGAAAAGATAGAGTTTATTTGTTTCTGAAACAGCTAATTTGGTATTCACATAAATATGTCCTTAACTTCCCTTCTAACACAAGCACGAATTCCTCAGAGACCACAAGAGCCAAGTTTATACTTAACTATAGTGGAAAGGTTTGTCAAAATGATGTTTTTCTATTACTGAACTTTTATTTTTGTTTGTTCAAAAACTTTTATATTTTTAAGAAAAATGTAAAATGATTATACAGGCAACTCTGTAGTAAATGTGCATCCACCCTTTATATAAAAATGTTGATAAAGGCTTTTTTATGAAAAATAAAACCTCTTCCAAAAGCATTTTCCATCATAATTTTCATGTTTTAGGATGCTATCCTATCTTGGGCTACATGGTTTTAATGACAAATGCTGAGCAATCATTGAAAGCGAGGCAGTGGACACTGATGCACATCAGTTCAGAAAGCCGAGAACTGGTTTCGAGGACTGTCCCTGGCCTGCCACTAACTAGCTGCAGGACCAAAATTCACTTCACTTCTCTGGGTCTCAATTTCTTCATCTATAAAACTTGGACATAAGGTTCACTAGATTTCCTATATTCTGTGAATTACTAGTGAAAATATGGTGAAATTTTAAGAAATTAGTCACTTGTTAAACTGAGCAAAGAAGCTGTGGATTTTCAAAGGACCTAACCATGAAAAAGTGACCCATGTCAAGTTTCCACTCTATCAGCCTTGTCTATACAGAGGCCAACAGCTGCTTGATTCTGTCACTTCCATTAAGCGCCTAATGATTTCAATTTTGACTCGGTCTCACCCCTTCCAAAGCTAACATACAAAAAGGAAGAGCACCAAGATTGGCTATTTAAATGACTAAGGTGTTGTTCATTGTCTAACATGTCCATCCTGTCATCTAACATAGACATCATAGAAAAGCCATGGGTGCTGTTAGTGAGCATGTATTTTGGCTACACCCTCTGGGCAGACAGGAGCAAGCTGAGTTAATATGGTCTGAAAGAGTTAGTACACCTCCCACAGCTGAGTCTACACTCCTTGCCAAAACATAAAATTAAGTGTCATATTGTGAGGATTGAAAAGACAATATTATTTTTTGATTGTGCTTACTTGCGTGTTAAGTTTGAGTAAAGAGTCAGAGATTAAGTTTAAGAACTTTGCTATGTATATTTATGAAGAAATTTCCATTCTCCCATGGCATGAAATTCCAATGTGGACAGTTAATCTGCTTTAGTATTCTAAAAACAACTACTTTCCAAAAACTGTAGATAGATACACGATAGATAGATGGATACACAGACACATAGAGAGAGAGAGAGAGAGATACAGTATATGTACATATACATATAGACATAACATTTTTAACTTCCTTATGGTTTTGCCTACAATTTCATAAACATAACATTTAATGAGAAACTGGTTTAATGACCAGCTTAAAATGGAGTGGAGACACAAATGAAAGTCCCTTACTCCATCTTCTAATGGAAAGCACTACGTTTAATTACGACTTGTTTACAATGCTTTATGTAAAATTCAATCCTTTGTGTGTGTGTGTATATATATATATATATATATATATATATATATAATGTCTAGTTTTTTTAGATGACATATGGCTCCATTGATTTCCCTTTCCTGTTTCTTCTCATTTGATGGTTTTTATACAGTAATTAATATATATATTTTTGTGTGTGTGTGTGAGGAAGACCAGCCCTGAGCTAACATCCGTTGCCAATCCTCCTCTTTTTGCTGAGGAAGACTGGCCCTGGGCTAACATCCGTGCCCATCTTCCTCTACTTTATATGGGACGCCGCCACGGCAGGGCTGACGAGCAGTGCGTCGGCGGGCGCCCGGGATCCGAACCTGCGAACCACCGGGCAGCCCCAGTAATTAATATTTTAACACAGGTTAATGGCACTGACTCTAAAAACAAATTCTTAATTTTTATCTTGGCATGCCTGGATATATAGCCATATATTTAAATGCCTGCCATTCATCAATTTTCTATTTTTTCTTTTTAGTACAAATATTAAATTCAAGCTAAGGTGTTCTACTTGACAACAAAATTGTTTTGCAATATGTATTTTTGTATATATGTATTTAAACTATTCTTTCCCATCTCTATAATAAAAATGTGGTAGGAATATAATTTTAAACAGAATGAAAGATTAAGCAAACCAAAAATAATGAAAAGCCAAAATATGCACACTGTGCAAAAACATGGTCACATAGATTTTGCCTTGTATAAACTTCATCCTGTCTATGTGGGTTTTAACATATTTCCATGGCTTTAAATAGGAAAACATCTTAAAGCTCAGCCCAGGGGAAACCCAAGCTTGATTAGTTTTCCCTTTTACTACAGCCTGCAGAGTGTAAAACACAGCACATCAGAATTGAATTTGTCATCTCCAGACCTCACAGGAATTTTCGGAACTAAATAGTTAGGGAGCCATCCTGGTACCTCTCTTTGCTTTAATCAAAGTCGAAGTTTCAATTTAAACATTCAGGAAATCTCCCTTATTTAAAGCAATCAACTCGTTGCTGACAGGGTCTGGCCTTACTGTGTTTAATTTTTTGGCATCAAGCAAAACTTGATTGGTCACAGCCAGTACATGAGGAGTCCTCCCCTTTCCTCAAAGAGGAGAGAAGGGTTCCAGATCTTTGCTGCGTCCAACACAAGTCTAGAGATATTAATGTACTTTCAAATCAGCAATGTATTGGCATAAACCTAAACTGGAAAATGGAGCTAATGTTTAAGACCTACGAGGGGTCTCAGAGTCAAACAATTGTCCCAACTGCAAGCTGCTCAGCTGTAAAAGAATATTCTGAGACAGTTTTGGTCAGCCTTCTTTATTCCTCTGATTTATCCTTCTTTTCTCACATTTTTTTGAATAATCAGCAAGTCACAGATCTGCGTTTTATTTTCAAGATTTCAATTTCCTGTGGATCAAGTAGAAAACAGATTTAGCGAGTCACGGCGGGGGAGAGAGGTTTTGCCATAGCTAAAAGCTAGGCACTGGATCTCCCAGGAAGACGTATTTAAGGAACAGTCCTATGTGATGCAGACAGAGAGGCAGAGGTGGATGCAGATGGAGGAATAGAGGTGGAAGGTGAGACAGAGATAGAGAGAGACACATCCTACTGCACTTAGGAAATCTGGATGGAAAAAATAGCTAAAAAATAAAACTAAATGAATTGCACTAAGTTTGAAGAGGCCTAAGATTGAAGTTCTAGAGATAAATCACACAGTCAAGAGTTTGAAACGGTTACATCTATTCTTGGAGCTCTCAGTGGCTCGTCTCTTCACATCAAGTGCTCAAAGATAGGGAAAATGATGCTCCGGATTTTTGGTTTGGTTACCCCATAGAGACACAGCCAAAGCATGACTAAAATTATTTCACATTAGATTCATCTCTGACCTTTGCAACCCTTTATTATAGTTCTCCAATAGTCTGTCTTTCCTAATAAAAATCTAAGAGATGTGATAAATTATGTAGTGAATTTACTAGTTTTGAGCGAAGATTATCTAGAAGATACTATATTTAAACACTTTGAATTTTTAAGAAGGCAAATTTTAAAATAAAAACTAACTGGTGAAAATATTTCTTGTCAAAATGTTTTAAATGCACAAAATTTTAGCATGCCTCTAAAGTTAGATTCTATTTAGATTCTGTTGGGCCCCAGAATATTTATTTGGCCGATGTATTAGTCTGCTCAGGCTGCCATAAGAAAATACCACAGATTGGGTGGCTTAAACATTAGAAAAATATGTTTTCTCACAGTTCTGGAAGCTAGAAGTCCCAGATTAAGGTCCAGAAGTAATCTGCTTTGATGAGAGCTCTCTTCCTGGCTTGTAGACAGTTGTGCACACACAGGGCCTTTCCTCTGTGCTCCGGTGGAAAGAGAGAGAAAGGGTGAGATCTCTGATGTCTCTTCTTATAAGAATGCTAATCCTAGTGTATCAGGACCATGCCCTGATGATCTCTTTTAATCCTAATGACAACTTTGCAGGCCCCATCTCCAAACACAGTGACACTGGGGGTTAGGGCTTCAACATATGAATTTTGGGAGGACACGATTCAGTCCACAGCAGCCTAATCACAAGATCTCAGATATTTATGTTGTTTACCTACCAGCAAGAGAAAAATTCTCTGTTCCATTATGGACTCATAAATTCACATATACCTTCTTCCTCCAAATACACATGTGTATTTCATCAAAAATAAGAAACATTCTTGGAAATTAATTTGTGTGTTGCAGTGTGGACATTTGATATGTTTCAGTAGACTATCTAATGTTTCATTGCTGCTTCAGATGAAAAAAAGACCAATTTAACAAATAATTCCATTCACGTTCTAGTCAAAATCAGATGCAATAGAACAAAAATGTTGGGAGATTCAGAGTCTCTAAAAATCAGAAAATTATTTACAAAATGGCATAGGATAATTGTACTAAACAATTTCATACAGAAATACCTTTTCTCTTGACCAACAGGAAAGAAAATTGTTCAGAAATTGCCCCCACAAAATATGAGAAAAGGTGTTACACATTTTTTTGGTACAATGATATGCCTATTACACTTTCATTTTTCAATCATGGCATGCCACAGCTCAAAACCCAAGGGCAAAGAACCCACTTAACTAAGATACATCCCATACATCACAAAAATGTGGCTGCCTTTACTGAAAGATGATGTAATATTTAAGGCAAGTATATTGTGTTACTGGGGTTTCTGTATTTTTTCCTTGTAACTGTCACAATTTGGATATGATAAGTGAGGACAACTATTTGATATACTGTATTTTATTTCCTAGTCATGCATCATTTGAGCCGGAGTTTCTCCCAAGTGTGGTCCAGCGAGCCCTGGGGGCCCTCTGGTTAGTCTATAATGCTTCACGGGGAGGAAGAACTTGACTGGAGCAGCGGGACTGAGTAGAGAGCGATCGCTGCAGAAAGCAACTGAAGTCGTGGTAATTCTTACCCACAAAAGGAGGCCAAAGAGCAGAAGCCTGACAAGTTTAAAACATAAAGATTTATCACCCAGGCCTCATGGATAGAGGGCAAACACGAGACATTTCATCCCAAGGACCACTTCTCTATCCCAGGGCTGTATTTTCCTCCTTCAACAAGTCGCAGGACCCCAACTTGCTCTTCTTTCTCCAAATCCACCCATTGTCTCCCGCGTGTTCTCCACCATCCCCACCTTCACCGAAGACTTGCTGCAGAGCAGGCAAGGTCCTCCCAGCATTCTCCTTCCCTGTTGTCACCAAGGACAGGATCTTCTCCCTTTCACCTGATTTGCTGCCTACGACAGGAGGGAAAGGAGAGAATAAAATAGCAGCAAAGGTAGAAAGTTATAGATACCCCCGAATTATTATACCCCTCTGAGATGATAACTGGACTTCTGTCCTCTCCTTTTATTTGTGGGAACAGAGCGTCCGCTTGCCTTTCTCCCCGCCAGCGCAGCGGATCTCTTCCTCCAAGGCAGACCTTGTAGCTGAGGGAGTGTTTGGAGCAGCTCACTGGTGTCCCATCTCAAAGTGAGTACTTTGCATTCTTGATATACTGGTGATGGGTGAAACCATACTAAATGGCCTCTGTCTTGCATGAGAAAGTTCCCCTCAAACCATTTCTTCACACAGCATTTTTTTTCATCTTATTCTTTCAAAAAACATTCATAGCAGTCCTATAGTATTTTAAACGTAAGGTAAAAAACATTCAAACATTGAAATAGGATATATAGTGGAAAGTTTATGCACGCCTTTACCTCAGTCCCGCAATCCCCCCTACCTCCACCTCTGGGACAACCGGTTTAGGTTGTCACTATATATGAGGTATCTTATACGTATACATAAGCCAACACACATATAAAGACTTGTGTATGTATATGTGTATCTACATCTATCTACCTATCATATATCATCTATCTATCTATCTGTCTATCTACCTACGTATCTCTCTCTCTCTCTCTTTCTTTCTTAATAAAGTAAAGCACACTATGCAGTGTCCCAAAAGTCTTGGTGCAATTTTAAACTTTGGTAATCTGGGAAGTAAATACTACATTCACAAAGAACATTTAAAATTTTAATCATTTAAATTTCATTTATACTTACGTAGTCTTTTAAATTTTGAATACCATAGTACATTTTTAATTTCAATATTGTGTTTTCATCAACATTCGCCACCTTCAATGAGAGATCGAAATGTAACTGATGACCCTGCCTCTTGATTTTTCCACCTACTGTGAGTTGGTGATCGTCTCATCCCAATATGCAGAGATCTCTGTCATTCTTTTTCAGAGCCACATTTTCGCCCATCGTATGAATGGATCATAAATTATTTAACCAGCCTTCTATTGATGTATATTTAAGTTGCTGATAATAACACTCTAAAGACTATTATTATACATGTATCTTTGCTCACTTAAGAGCAGATCAGTTAAGAATATTTTCAGTTACGAGTAAAAGAAATGCTGACTATCGGGGGCAGTCCTATTTGTTCTAACGAGGGTTTTATTTTTTTCACGTGACGGGAAGTCCAGGGGTGAGTGGTTGTAGGCTTCAGCGATACCGTGAGGAACTCATCAGCTTTCTGACTTTTCATGCCCCCTTTCTTAGTGTGCAGGACTTCTGCCCTCATCCTTGTCACTTCATGGTCACAGGACGGCTACCACAACTCCTGGAATCACATCCATAGTCCAGCCAAGAGGCAGAGGAGAGAAAGAACAACTACATCTTGTAATCCCTTGTATTAGGACAGTAGAAACTTTCCTAGAGCCTGCAGTAGGTTCTAGTTTTAAGATGGTGACGATACCTCTCCCCATCTTCAAGGGAGACAGCAAGGGAATGAGGGTACTGGAAATGGTGTTAGCTGACCAATAGTGTCTGCCACAGCTAATTCATCAATTGGAAACTCTTCTAGATCTTTTCAAGAGACTTTTTGCTGAAAACACACCCTAACTCTTCACTAAATTCTCTGTCTACCCCAGATTTCCTGGTAGCTCTTCTCTGAACTCCTCTCTCCCATTTGTCCCACCATCCAGTTTACCACTTAATAGGCTCTCTGTTTCCTTTATTTTAGTCTTCTCTCTACTTCAAGCTTGTAAAATCCTTTAAAATGGGGACCTTGTAGTTCTTTGTCTCTCACAGCAACCAGCAGAATCGTCCCTTTATAAACAGGTACACTAGTTAAAGAAAAATGTAGACAGCTATTTATTAACGCTACTTGAACTCTGAAATTTTTGAAATGCTGACAATTGTTTCACCCAGACTTCTAGGTCAGAAAATATTTTCCCTTACAATTCAATTGAAAAAAGTAAGTTCAGTGTATTATGTATTTCATAAATAAAAACATACTATGTTTGTGTACACAGTATGCTGTACATATACATGTGTACACAGTATGTTGTATACACAAACATACTGTGTGTATGCACACTGTGTAAGTGTGCAGAAGCAAGAAGGAGGGGGAAAGATGTACACCAGTCTTTCACTTTTGGATAACTGAGCTGGGAGGCAGCGGGGAGGAGAGAGGATGCAAAGGAGAAAGAGGGGGTTACCTTTAACTTCGTTATTTCAGTTGATAATACAAGCATGCAGTACTTTAGTAATCTGAAAATAATCAAATAAGAAATTGAAAGAAAAAAGAGAAGTCTGATTTTTCAAAATAGAGCAATGCATTTTATAATAAAATTCTAAAGATCCATAAATGGAGTTTCAGATGAAGAACTAATTACAGGAGTCTGAAACAAGTAGAGCAAACGAACCCCCTGCATTTGTCTTAGCTCTTCAAATGTAGCTCCCTTTATACAGAAGGAGTATAGTATAACTAAACTATGTGTAAAAGTCAATATTTCAGACACAAGCCTCCTCTACTCCCTCATCTTTTAAATAAGTCAAAAATTATTTTAAACTTATTTCTTGTATTTTGAATACCAAGTCAAAGGCAGAGGGAAATAATCCACTATACTAATGTTGGTAGACCGAGTAGACTGAAATAGCCACCCCATGGACAACGTGCACGTACCTTGCAGACGTGCAGGATGACAGGCTCTATGTCAAAGCAAACCAGGCAGCAGGTCAGGAAAATGCGAAAGAGTTTCCCTCTCTTTTCTATTGCTGCATTTATTATGTTTTCTTGGGAATTTGCATTTATGCAAAAACTGAATATCCTTGCTGCAGGTCTGTAGAGATGTTCCTTGGTGCTTCTATAGCAGCTCATAAGTTCCTGATCCTATTTCCTTCACACACCAATCAAAAATGCATTTTACAAGCAGTCATCACACTCTTTATGAAGTACATACTACATTTAGGGCTAATCTTTATCCTCCTTTTTCTTCTCTGCTTTCTTCTCTTGGTCCTTTTTCCTCCAGATTGAAATACAAACATCCAGGATAATAAACAAAGCTGCAAATTATGCAGATATTGAGAAAGACCAGAGGGGCACTGGTCACTGGATTGGGGTAGTGATGATACCTAAGACTTTATTAAACATTTATTATATGTCAGGCCATGTTTTAAGCAATTTACCTATATTAACAAATTTAATCCTCACAACAATTTTATCTTGTTGGAGAGATCTATAAGAACCATCAACAGTAAACTAGGCAACAAAAGCAATAACATCTTGACAAATGTGGGCAACTTCGCAGATTCTAGCCTCAAGCCATGTCAGAAGTAAGACAGAGGGGAGTTACAATTGCTTCATCCCTGCTCTACCTCCACCCCTTAAAGCTCATCCTCTGGTTGGCGTACAGGTCTCAGCCTCAGCATGAAAGCAGTCAGCCCATCCTGACGCCAAAGTCCTGAAATTGCTCTCTTCAGCTCTGACCTTAGCAATGCTGTAGACTTTTCCAAACTGATTTATTCTTTTAAAGCCTCATCATCTTCGTAATTAAGAAAAGTCTTAAATTCATTTTTCAAAGTTTGAGTACATACTTCTTAATATACTACATATATATGATAAATGAAATAAACTTTAGCTTGGCTTTTTCTGGTGGATCAAAAGAATAAGATTGAGCTTACTGACCAATTGTTGTTTAGTTTCATTTGATGCTGAGTCAGAGTTTGAAAATTCACAGTTGACTTTTAGAGTAAAATATCGTTCTTAGGAAGAGCTTCAGGATTCTAGGGTCAATAGCTCTCTCAAGTCCTGATTCAATCTGTTGCTGGAAGTCTTTCTTGGGATTTATGAACACGCAGTCAGCAGTAAATTCTACCAGATATTAGTGTTCAAGTTCTTCTGTCACTGTATCTCCAGCAGGGTCGCTTTCAGAAAGGACACTAGCTAACTGTGACCTGTGATGCCCATCCTCAGGGGAAGGGTTTGCAGATCCAAACAGCAGGAGAGTGAGTTACAACAGCCTTGGTCGAAGGGTGTAGCCTGCTTGCTTCCTTGAAGTGTGCTCCCGTATCTGGTTGGTGATCTCGCCAACTAGGAGTGAATACACACAAGCGGGAGATGTTTCCCCTAGAAGCTTTCCACTCAGCTCAACTCCACATCCCCAGGACTCCTCACTGACGTCTGCATGGGCTCAGCCCTCCCCAGTGCCTTGACTTCCTGTCATATCACAGAAAAGGGAGCACTGAGCAGAGTCTCTTCCACCCTCTAGGTTTTACCTCCTTGACACACCCTGGGACGTTGAATTTTGGACATTCCCAACTTAAGAAAGGAAAGCAAAAATCACATGTTAAGTCTGGTGTTATGAATCTGCTAGAAAATAGGGGGCCTGGAATAGCTGTATGCTAAAAAATACTGGTCAAAACCACGATGAGACTTTTTTTAAAAAATAAGAGGTTAAGCAAAGTTCTGGCTCCTTTGTCTCCCAGCTGCTGCCTCCCAGACCCCTGCACTATTCTGAGGGCCGGAAAAGCTTCTATACACAGGCTCATTTGTGGTCAACATAAAGTAGACTGTAGCCTTCTACCCACTCCTTTTGCTTTGTTAAAAATAACATTAATACACACTCATTGCAAAAAATTTGGAAAATACAGAAAAGCATAAATAAAATAAAAATAATCCTTTGGCCCACCACCCCACTTACTTTCTTAACTGCTGATCTAAAAGTAAACACAGAGATCAAAAGAGCAGATAAATGCCCCCAAAGTCTCTTGATTCCTTTTTACATAGTTCATACTCAAATATTTATTTAGCTGAGTAGCTGGCAGCAAAATGACTAAGCAAAAGAACTGCCTTTGAATCGCAGCATCTTAGAGGCAGAATAGACAACCTGAAATCCTACCCAGGAATCTCGTCCATGTTGCCTCTGGGAGTGTGAGCCAGATTCAACACAATGCTTCCAGGAATGATTTTCTAGATAGTTGGCTCAGCTCTATGAAGTTCTGTCTGCCAAGAAGTTCTCCCTACCTGATGTACTTCCTACCCGTGGTTCCTAATCAGTACTCTGGAGCAACATAGAATAAGCTTAACTTCCTCTTGTGTTATCTTAACAATCAACTGTTGAATCCTCCTAAATTTTCTTATTTCAAGAGTAAACTATTCTGGACATTCTACTCTGAATGAACTCTACTTTGATCAAATCATGGTGTCCAGAACTGAATAAAGAACTCTAATTTTGCTGAATAACGTGGGGGATGTCATGTCAACTTCTGCAGTATTGACACTGAATATCTATTTACATCAACCTAATAGTCAACATGCAGTCAAAGAACCATTTCCTAGTTTTAATACTAATACTAATCCATTCAACCTCATTGATCACCCTCTGCACTGCAGACATTGGCAGCAACATTGGAAATAATCACCCTATTCCTTCAACCCTGAAAAGACAACTTAGACAATTTTAGTGCCTCCACATATGCTGTGATGGTTAATTTTATGTGTCAACTTGACTAAGTTATGGTGCCCAGTTATTTGGTCAAACACCAGTCTAGATGTTTTTGTGAAGGGTTTTTCCATATGCAATTAACATCTAAATCAGTAGATTTTGAATAAAGCATTTACCCTTCAGAGTGTGGGTGGGCTTCATCCAATCAGTTGAAGGCCGTAAGAAAAGACTGAGGTTCCTAGAAGAGGAAGGAATTCTGCCTCCAGACTGCCTTTGTATTCAAGACTGCCACATCAACTCTTTCCAGAACTTCTGCTCTGCTGTCCTGCCCTGCAAATTTTTGACTTGCCAACCCCATAATTGCATGAGCCAATTCTTTACCATAAATCTCAATAGATAGATGATAGATAGATGGATAGATAGATAGATGTACATCCTAATGGTTCTGTTTCTCTGAAGAACCCAGACCAAGCATATGCACACAGTATTCTTCCCTCTTCCTTTCCTTTCCTTCTTTGCTATTCGATACTTTCTTTTTCTATGCCTAACACACTCAGTCAAACATGGACCCTTAACTGAGTCTGACCTCAACTCATTCTTTGTTCTCTAGACAAACATCGTCAGTTCTATATATGAATCATAGTTTTCTTGGCCTCATCTCCAAGCAAATTTTTTTTGCCGTTTCCACTTAATGAAATGTCTTGGTACTTGCTACCTTATAAATCACAGTTCTTCCCTCAAAATGCTGACTAGAATCACCTTTTCAGGAAGCCTTATGCTCTAAACTCATGTATCTCTGGTCACTGACACCTCTAGCAACTCCCATAAAACATGCACCTCTGTCGTTTGCCTACTTCTGTTCTAGATCCGTGTTTGTGTGCTTTTTTGTTGTTGTTTTTCCATGTTCTTTTCTTTTGGTTTCATTTGTTTTTGTTTTTGTTTTTTTTCCATTTATATTAAAAGCTCCTTAAGGATATGGAGCACAACTTATTTTTCAGTCTTGCCTAGAGGTATGTTCAGCATACAGGGGTTCCTTAATAAATATCCTTCACTATAACTTATTCAAATAACTTGAAGTTTTCTGGTATGGATGAAGGAAAGAGTTAGGCACAAAATTAGCCAGAATTTCCATAAAACTAAGCCCCATTTGGATCTTGTTTTAAGACCACTGAGAGACTTAAGCTGTTGCTATTTATCAAGCTTATTTTAAGATCAACTTCCTGAGCGTCCATTGTCAAACTTTTCCAAGTCCTCCCAGTGCACATGTGCTGAGAAGATTCTGTGTAATAATGCAGTGTTTCTCAAACTTTAATGTGCATTGGACTCACCTGGAGAGCCTGTTAAAATGTAGATTCTGATTCAGAAGGTCTGGTTTGGGCCTGAAATGCTGCATCTCTAACCACCTGTCAGGTGATGCTGATGGTGCTGTTCCATGGACCACACTTTGACTAACGTGGGTCTCGTAGAGAGCACATAGGCAGTGAAGTCAGAGCTGAGCCCAAATCATGCCTCTCTCACTCACTAGCTCTGGGAAATATCTAAAACAATAGAGCATTGGCAAGAGAAAATAAGCACATGCATATGAATCTAGTGTTTGGAACTTAATAGGATAGTGTCTGGAACTTAGTAGTTGTTCGATAATCTTAATTTCTTTCCTACCATGTGAATGACGATCCTGTCTACACTGTGTTATATTTCTCATAGTATCTGGCTCTTTTAACCTTGCCAGCTTTTAATGGTCATATTTTTTTCTTAAAACACCTGTAATTTTTTTTTACAAATTCATTGAAATTACTTTTTGTTTTTAATAACCTTTGTAAAATAAGAAACTATTTCTGCGTTCCATTCATTTTCATGTCCATGGTCATACCACATATCATTGTGTGGGCTTTTAAGTCAAACAGACTTGATTGTTCAAGTTGTTGTTCTGCCACCCATTGGCTGAGACTTTGTACAAGTTAGTTCATCTCTGTAAATTTTACTTTTCTCATTTAAAAAACGAGAGTAAAAGTAATCCAGGCTACAGACATTTTGAAAGGATTACATGAAGGCATGTAAGAAAGTTAATCAAAGGCTAATTCATAGTAAGCACTGATGTCAGACACTTCTTGGACTTCAATGCATATCTTACTGATAAGCATGGCAAAATTACAAAGGACACTTAAAGCAGGGCTTTGACAGTCCTCTGTCGAAGTCAGGAATAGGAAAAGAGTGGGACTCAGAGGTCCAGAGTGGACATTTCAGAGGATGAGCCTGAGAATCTTGGACACCCAGCTGCCACTTAATCTACTGATTGGCAGAAGTCCCTTCCCCTCTGCTAGAGGAAAGCAGCCTTCCCTTTCCTGCAAAGGCCTTACCTGAGGCAGGTGCCTCATAAGGTGATGTTTATCTTCCTCAAGATCTACCCCTTCATCACTCATTGTCTCCGGGCCAAAGAATACAGTCAAGTCTCAGCATAGGCAAATGGGGAAATACACTCCTTGCTTTGAGAGAAAATAGCTTACACATCAAAAATTTGCTAAACCTGGAAAAAATATAAAGGCAGGAACCAGGAGACTATGTGTGAGAGTGGTTTTTAAGGGTGTAGGAATAGAAGGAACAGAATATAAAGGGAAGTAAATTGTAAGGTTGGTTGGAAACATTTATTGACTTGGGCACACTCTCCCATGACTAAGGACTCAATGTTGTACCAGTCTGCTATTGCCACAACCACCACATAATCTCAGTGACATGCCACAATAAACACTTATTTCTCACTTTGCTGAGGTTTGGATGATATAGTCTGGGCTTGGCTGAGTTTGCTCCAAGTTGTGAGTTGAATCCAGATCTGCAACTCATGTCTTTCATCTTCTTTGGACCAATGGTTATTCAAGACATGGTCTTCTCATGGCTAAAGATAGGAGTTGAGAAGACCAACCCAACTGTGCATCCATATTTTAAGCCTCTGCTCCCATAATGTTCAATAACATCTCAATGGCTACAACAAGTCACGTGACCAAGTTTAAGGTTCTAGGTATCTGAAAGAAAGAAAATATTTTCGTTATTTGCATGGTTGCCTACCTAGAAAACAAAGAACATATAGATAAAATATTAGACTAGTAAGAGATTGCAGCAACGTGGCTAGATATAAGGTCAATATACAAAGAGAATTACATTATTATTTGTTAGAAAATAAATATTAGAAAATATAATCTATAAAAAGATACCATTTATAGTTGAAACAAAAGGGAAAAAATATACAAATATACAAATCTAACACAAGATGCATGGGACATGTGTGGAGAAAATGTTGAAACTTTTTGAAAGACAACAAAGAAGACCTAAATACTTAAAAATATATTTCATATTCAAGGTTAGGAGGACTGAAAATCATAAGAATATAAATTACCTCCAACAAAATTCTAAATTCAATGTAAAAACCCTAAGAAGTTTTTTTTCAATGATTTGACAAATAATTCTAAAATTTACATGGAAGGACAAAGACCCATAAAGAGCCAAGACACTGAAGAAATGAAAAAAAAAGAAAGAAAGGGGAGATATTCCTACCAGATATTAAGATTTATTATAAAACTAAATTAATTAACACATTGTAGTATTAGAACAGAGATAGGTAAATTTATCCTTTGAAGAGAATGAAGAGCCTAGATTAAGACTCATGCTGGGGACTAGGACAATTGGTCATCCATATTTAAAAAAATAAAATGGGATCTTTACTATATGCCATAGCCATCTCCTCATCAAAAAATAATACCAGTAGATTAAAGAGTTAAATGTGGAAGACAAAATTTTTAAATTATAGAATATAATCTAAGAGGCGATCATTACAAGCTTTAGATATGGGACATTTTTATGAAATAATATGCAGGAAAAAAATCCGCTATAAAAATATATTGATAAATTTGACTACATTCAAATTATCTCCGTCGGTCAAGGAGGGTACCATGGGGATGAATTCCCTCAGATAGTACATATGTGAATGTCAAGAGGGTTCCTATGCTGTGGTGTCAGAGAAGTCTCAAGAGAGGAAATAAAAAGTCAGAGCCACAGGGTCTGAGGCAACATACTGACAGAGTGCGCCTGCACAAAACTGATTACAGCTAATGCGACTGGTCACTGCATCAAAGCTTGGACAAGAGGTAAGGCTGAATGAATATAAAGCAGTGCACAAGCCACTACATGAGAGTTAATTTTGCTAAAGTTAGGCATAATTCATTTTTGTTTATTTAAAGATTTTTATCTGATTATTTTATATTTATTATTCAGTAGTCTCAATATCATAAGCTGTTTTTGGTTTCTACTGAAATTCACTCATAGTGGTCAATTTTCTTATAAGCCTAGTGATCTTTGATTCTGAGCTTTGTTTACTTTATCTTTATCCATGAAAAATTGGCGAGAGGGCTAAATTGAGGATGCTTACCTTTGGAGAAGAATTATGCTTGTTTCTATTAGAAGCAGGAAGATACTACTGGCCTTGAACAACTTTATCTGCCTTGGAAAATTCTTGGGTTAATCCTAGAGTCTTTGATTCATTTCCCCCACGTTGTCCTTGACCTAAGACTTAGTTTTGCAGTTGTAGTACTAATATAGGCATGTATCTTTAAGGCAAAGTTACTTTTGAGTTTATGATTCCATTTTCAGCACATATTTTTGTGTTTTTGTTTCCAGGTGGCAGCTTCTTTAGAGCTTTCCTTTATTTTCTGCAAGTCCAGAAATCCAATTAAAATATGTTGTATGCAGATCTCATTTTTTTTTTTTCCTAGGAGGGCCCTTCACAGTATCTGGTCTACCCTACTGATAGAAGCCAAAGCCCTGGGTACATAATTTTGGACAGAACCTGGAGCCTAAGGTTGGCTGCTCTTAAACTACATCAGTACCTACTTTCCTTCATGTAAAATGTGCAATACTTGCTGCCAACCATGCATTGTGCTCCCTTCTATCTCTTCAGTCACTTTAATCCCTTACGTGTAGAATTTTTAAAGAATCTTACAAATGCTCCATGATACAGAAGTATGAAAGATTGCCAGCCAGTGGTTTTCTAACTCTTCTCCTGAAACTACAGCTCTTTCTCTGCTGTTTTTGTTTTAAGCAAAAAGCAAATGAGCCTAGTCATCATAACTTGTGCCTTGATCTAATTAAATCATATCACACGATAAGAACAGAGAAGGCTGACTACAGTGCTAATGTGAAACAATTGAGAATTGAGTTAGCAAATTCTAAAATAGTTTACAATTCTGTTTTCACTTTGCAGTTCTGGCCTATAGCCAGAGAGAAAAATGAAAGCCATTTTGTTATTCAAATACAGTGCTGCTCTTATCAACTTTAAATCACATATTGAACGACTCCATTAGACTACTATGATTGTCCTGCTTTGCTCTGTTTCTAGAAAATATTCTCTTTGTCTCTCTTCTCTTCTATCTAACCCACAACTAGTAAAGCCTTAGAATTTGTAGTCAGAAAAACACAATCTACCATGATACCTTTTATGTTTCCCTTCACATGTAAACCAAATTGTGCATTTAAAATTCTGGCTCCATTTAGGATCTTAATGGCGTGTTAGCTACAATCCAACATTTTCTTTCCTTCTGTTGCCAGTTGAAAGAGTACTTTCCAAGCTCTTATTCATTCAGCTAGCAGTGACTTCCCCTTATAGAGTTTCCACTTATATTTTGTTAGTAGTTTTAATAAAACAAAGAAAACAATTCAGTGAATAATGTGATCAGATCAGAATAAAAAATTTCATAGTCTCCCAAAAATATTTATACCACTTTCCCAGCTTTGAATTAAGTTATGAAGTTCTCATAATTTTATGTCTCAATATATTTGTTCTTCTTGAGAAGATGAGACAATTAGTTCATACCGAGTAAAAGCACGGTATGATAGTTGTTCCAAACAGAGGTAATTCCCACCAACCCTCCAACATAAAGAAAACTAGAAAATTGGACAAAATGTTTGTAGAGACATGCTTAAAAAAAGGAAAATCTGCCAAGATAGTGCAGAATTATTGGAATGGAATGTGGAAAGTATAGGAGCCTGGAAAGGTGAGTCTGAGATTTGAGGCCATTTTTCTCCCAGGGACGATTTCCTGATTCTGGATGGGGCAGCTGTGAGGCTGAGCTATACTTTCAGCAACTAGCACAAACAGGTATCAGGAATTGGGGTCAGAGTTTGTCAAAAAGGTGGTGTCCTGGGCCAGCCCCAGTGGCTTAGTGGTCAAGTATGGTGTGCTCTGCTTCAGCAGCCTGGGTTCAGTTCCGGGCACGGACCTACACCACTCACCTTTCAGTGGCCATGGTATGCTGGTGGCTCACATACAAAATAGAGGAAGATTGGCAACAGATGTTAGCTCAGGGTGAATCTTCCTCAGCAAGAAAAAAAAAGGTGAGGTCCTGGTGATTCTCCTTGCTTTGGCTTGGCTATACCTTAAGGGTTAACTAGAAGTAAAGAGATCTCCACAGTGGCTGAAATACAGCTTTACATCATGAAATCCTTGAAATTGGGATGAGTGAATCCCAGATTGCCAGTACTGCCCAAGCACCTGGAAAAAGCAAATGTAAATCCTCTCTGGAGAAAGATAACACCACCCTAGGTCTCAGGTTATTTCTGTATATAATTTTGTCAAATCAATTTCCAGCTCACAATGAAAAATAACCAGTCACACTAGGAGAAAATAACACATTCAAATAAATCAGCAGAAACAAAAGCAAGAAACAGATCCAGAAGGTCTCCAGATATCCATGCTATATGGAGATATAAGACACAAACTAAGATAACTATGCTTTCTGTGTTCGGAGAAATAACAGGCAAGATTGAGAATTGGAACTGAAAGTTAAAGAATGAACCAAAGGAAATTTTGGAATTTAAATAACATTTACCAAGATTAGGAAATCAATGCATAGGTATAATGGCAATTTTGACCTGGCTAAAGACACAATTAGTAGCTATAAAATAAGAAAAAGAAAATATCTGAATAAAGTACAGAAAAAGTGAAGGAAAATACAGAATAGTGGATACAAGATTTAGAAGAAAGAGTGAGAATTTTAATTAGAATTTGAAACATCAGACATAGACGAGAGGGAAAATGTGAGCAGAAGAAATATTTGAAGAGATAGTTGTTGAGAACTTCCCAAAATTGATGAAAGATATTAAACTACAGATTTAAGAATCCTTGTGAACCCTAAGTAGGATAAAAGAAATTCATGCCTAAGTGCATCAAAGCAAACCCATTGAATCCCTCACCCAAAGAAAAGCAAGAGAAACAAGACAAATCCTCTTCAAAGGAGCAACAATTAGACAGCCATCTTCTCAACAGACAAAAAATAAAAACAAGTGGGGCCGGCCCAGTGGCATAGTGGTTAAGTTCACACACTTCGCTTTGGCAGCCCGGGGTTGCAGGTTTGGATCCCAAGTGCGGACCTACACATCGCACATCAAGCCATGCTGTGGCAGCATCCCACATACAAAAAATAGAGGAAGAGGGGGCTGGCCCAGTGGCGAAGCGGTTTAGTCCGTGCTTGGCAGCCCGGGGTTCGCTGGTTCGGATCCAGGGCTCCCCCCGACGCACTGCCTGTCAGCCATGCCGTGGCGGCGTCCCATATAAAGTGGAGGAAGATGGGCACGGATGT
Source organism: Tapirus indicus (assembly GCA_031878705.1). Classification (NCBI taxonomy): domain Eukaryota; kingdom Metazoa; phylum Chordata; class Mammalia; order Perissodactyla; family Tapiridae; genus Tapirus; species Tapirus indicus. The sequence continues at coordinate 52,163,587 of CM062933.1, read as the reverse complement.
TAGCCCAGGGCCAGTCTTCCTCAGCAAAAAGAAGAGGATTAGCAACGGATGTTAGCTCAGGGCTGGTCTTCCTCACCAAAAAACAAAAAAAAAACAAAAACAAAAACAAAAAAAATAGAGGAAGATTGACACAGATGTTAGCTCAGCGACAATATTCCTCAAGCAAAAAAAGAGGAAGATTAGCAACAGATGTTAGCTCAAGGCCAATCTTCCTTACCAAAAAAAAAAAAAAACCCACATATTTTAAAAAAATAAAATAAAAACAAGAGAGTGGAATAATATATTTATGGGGCTGAGAATAATAACTGCTAACTCAGAATTTTATACTCAACAAAAATATGCTTCAAGAATGAAGGGGAAGTAAATAATTTTCAGACAAACAGAAACTGAGAGAATTCCTCTCCCGAGGATCTGTACTGAAGGATGGTCAACAGGCAGAAGGAAACTAAGTTCAGATGGAAGTTTGGGATACAGGAAGGACTGGAGAGCAATAGAAAGGGCAAATATGTGGGTAAATCTAAGTGAATATTGACTGCATGTAACAATGATAATAATGTGTAATTAAAATAGTGAGTTATTGGTGCAAAGATACATTAGAGCAATGAATTAGAATAGGAATCACACAAATAGACCTATGCACATATAAATTGTTGATTCACAAAAAAGTTAGCTCTGTAGCTCAGTGGAGAGTGAAATATGCTGGGACAACTGGATATCAATACCAAAAAGTAGAAGTTATCTTCTACTTCATTCATACACAAAAAATAAATTCCAGGTAGATTTTAGATCTAAATGTGAAAAGCAAACAATAATAAACAGTCTAGAAGATATTTTAAGAGAATATCTTTACGATCTTAGAGTAGGGAAAAACTTTTCAAAAGGCAGAAAATGCACTAACCATAAAGTAAAAGTTGATTAAAGTGGACTACATTAAAACCAACGATCTTTTTTTTTTATCAAAAGACACTGTTAAGAGAGGAAAGAGGCGAGCCAGACACTGGGAGATAGTATGTGTAATACATGTACATGACAAAGGGCTCACATATTGAATCTGTAAGGAGATGCCTACAAATCAATAAAAAAAGACATCCCAATAGAAAAATGGGCAAGAGATTTGAATAGGCACTTCAAGAGAAAATCTGAAGTGGTTAATAAACATATGAAAAAGGGCTCATTTGTGTCAGTAATCAGGAAAATGTAAATAAAACCAAAATGAGTAACCACTACATGCCCACAAGAACTGTTATAAAGAAAACAATGGGCGGTCACAAGTATTGGTGAGGAGGTGGGGCAAATGGGACTCTCATAACCTGATGATTGGAGTGTAGATTGGAATAACCCCTTGGAAAACTGTTTGGCATTAATCACTAAAGTCGAACTTACACATAATCTATTGACTCAACAATTCCACTCCTATGTATATATCCAATGGAAATGAGTGCATGTGCACCAAGAGACCTGCACGAGAATGTTATAGTAGCACCATTTCTAATAATAACCCTAAACAGGAAACAACCCACAAGAGCATCAAAAGTAGAATAGATAAAAAAATCCTGGTATATCCATTCAATTCTTATAAATTGCATGAATATACAACTGCAAACAACACTGGATGAATTTTGCAAACATAACATGGAATGAAAGACCCCAGACTAAAAGAATGCATACTATATGATTCCATTTATATAAATTTCAAAAATCTGGCACTAAACTGTATATTAAAGAATGCATCTGTATGCAGTATAACTATAAAGATATGCATAAATATGATTATCATAAAAATTATAATAGTGGAAATCTGCGGTAGGAGGAAGGAAGGGATAGTGACTGGGGTCCACAAGGAGGGCTTTTGGATCTTGGCAATTTTCTATTTCTTCCTAGACCATGATTACAGAATGTTCACTTTATATTAAATCATTGAACTTTACATGTTTGTTCTGTTTCTCTTCTGTGTGTAGGTTTATATATCACCAAAAAAAGTTAAAAACTAAACTAATCTGAAATAAATAAAATAAATTTTAGCTTGAGAGTCAAATTTTTGTAGGGATAACCTTTTGTTATGTTTCTTTTCTGACCATAAATAGTGGAGAACGATATGCAAAGTGTAGAATATTTCATCTTGAAAGGAAAAGGGCTTATACCTTGTGGATATAACAGAAGTTCACGTCTGTTATTTTGTTTTGTTTTTAGCAGTTCATAAAGAGATTGGGTAGTAATATGTTGTGACCAGAAATGTTTTCTTGAAGAAGGCAGTTTTTTTCTCTTCCTTTTCTTTTCATACTTAAAGAACACATATGGAAGAAAAAAACCAAAGAAAACAAAAACTACTACAAAGGATATGTTGCTACACAAAAGCAACTGAAATTCCATATAAGAATGTGTTGACCTCTCCCTTTTCCTTTGTTGATTTTTAGTTCACTTGAGCAAACTGCTTTTGAGTTTATACCACTGTCTTTAGTTTTCCCCCTTTCTCTTAACAGTTTCTTCAAATTACAAGTAACCCTAAACATCCTTAATTCAAATGCCTTTAATTGTAAGCTGAAATGCGTGTTTTCCCATTTTCTACTACTTTAAGACTTCCTAACAATGATGACCTCACCACTATTCTGAAGTTCAAAACCACATGCATAGCTACTAATCCGCCATGGATTTGTGCCAAGTGTTTCTCCTCTCCTGGGCACTCGAAAGCACCGATGACATTGTGCTCCTTAGAATCCCTGGGGATGAGGATCTTACACTCATATGCGTGTCTTCTGATCAATCTGCTTGTGCGCCTACACAGGCTGTTTTTTCAATTACTCCGAAGATGGAGTCAGCTTATTGTATTGACGTGGCAGTTCTGTGCATGCTCCCTTTCTCAGACTACAGATATCTTGATAACTTGATGAATAAAAGTTCTGTTCAAGTCAAAAGGAATTCTACAGAAGTAAGTCTTGTGGGATCTGACGCTTATTAAATAATGTATTAAATTAACATCCCTATCTTCCACAACACCCAGGTAATCACTAAATCCTGTCAATTGTTCTTCCTAAAAGTACTCAAACCACCATCATTTCTTGTCCAAATTACTGCAAACATTTTCTTAGGGTCTTCCTGCCTCTGGTCTAGATCTCTTTGGGTGATGGTGTTAAAAGGTAAAGATATTCAGTTTTCTCACTCATCCTGTTTAAGAGTTTCTTCCTCCCAAAGTTTCCCACTGTTCTCGGAATAAAGTTCAAATCATTAGCAAGCCTCCAAGACTCTTCATAATTGGCCTTTGATGACGTGAAGATGCTCTGTGCACCAGCATCTTGAGTTACTCTAGCTGCCCAGGATGTGCTGTGCTCTCTCCCCTCTGTGCCTGGGTCCTGCTCCTCCGCCTCGAGCCGCCCTTCTACGCCTTCCTTCTTCGTCTGAGAACTTCACCTGGTTAAAGTGCTTATTTCTTACTCGGCCTTTCAGGCTTAGCTTAGAGATCACTTTTTTGAGTCTGTCTAAATACCCAAGTATGGATTACATGCCACCCACCATGTGTTTTTATAAAACTCTATAGTTAGCCCCATAGCATCCTTATCACTTTGAATTAATTGCTCACTTCCTTTTCTGTCCAGACCACAAGTCAGTGAGCCCTGAGAGGAAAGGGGCTGTGTCTGCAACGTGGCTGTTGCGTATGGCTAGCATCGTGCTGGCACAGACTGGGAACTCTACTAAAAAATAATAATAATTGAATATTGAATCAATGGAAAGGTTCAGCTAAATGTGGGTTACAAAGAACTGTACTATTGTTCACTATTGAATAGTAGCTACTGTCATGGAATTCTGGAGGAAAAATGGTGAGAGAGCAGCTGTATAAGTAGCTGTTTTATGGTGGACTGAAGCAAGGATGCCATAAACCATTAACAGATGGGAAAATGTTTTAATGATTTTCTGAAGATGTGCTTCAAGTATCTTGCCAAACTTTGAGAAAATCATACCGATAAGATTAGCTCCAAAATTAGAGGTCATACTTTTCAAACCCCAAATCAGAGCAGGTGGTCTGATAAATGATTCTTATGATTGATAAATCTATTAACACTACAAAGGATTTAAAATAAATCATATTTAACTTGACACTTAATGCATTGCATTCTCTAAAACTAATTAAATTTCTTGGGAATAGAACCATGCTGAAAATCTGAAATGTGTGGTTTCTGCATCTATAAGTGTATCCGTTTATGATGTTTCTGATGAGAAAATGCAAACTGACTTAAGCCATTTGGAAATTTACATGATGAATTTCACAGGTAGAGCAAGTGATATGATTGGCTTAATCCAGGGACTGAGTGCCCACCTCTCTGCTATGCTTTTAGCGGTGCCCCCATATGTTGGCTGCATCCACAAATTGGTGGCTAAATGGCTATATAGAGGTTCTAGGCCTCACATTTTTATGCCACAACCTACTTTGAAGAGAAGAGGCTTCTTTCTCAAGAGATCTCAGCAATCTCATGGGCCCAAACTGGGTCACATGTGAAATAACTGCTGTGGCCTCGTAAGTTTAGCCCGGTATTTCCAAACCTGTTCCTGTGGCAAGGATAATGGGACTACCTTAGACCAGAGCGGTGGACACATAAATGAAAATCAAGACAGTCTTAGGAAGGAGGAATGGGGCAATGGATGCTGACAAAACAGCCAACAATTTCCATTCTACTGAAGAATAGCGTAATTGTCTTTCAATTATTTTTAAAATTGTTTTAATTGCTTTTCATAACTGTTTTTCAATTATGCTATATACAGAAGATACAAGAAGAGTATACCTTTGTGTTGTATAGATTTTTAGTGGAATTCAAATTGAGCTTAAGCCTAGCTCCTAAGCATAAATCACATTTTAGCACATAGCTTATATTAATTTGGAAGACACCTTCAGAAGCTCACCGCTAGAAGCAAATGTCCACTTGCAAAACATTGCTCAAATCCAAAAGAAGTATGGCCATTTAAAGATATTTCCTGGGGCCAGCCCAGTGGTGCAATGGTTAAGTTCATGTGCTCCACTACAGCGGCCTGGGGTTTGCAGGTTCTGATCCCAGGCGTGGACCTATGCACTGCTTGTCAAGCCATGCTGTGTCAGGCATCCTACATATAAAGTAGAGGAAGATGGGAACAGACGTTAGCTCAGGGCCAATCTTCCTCAGCAAAAAGAGGAGGATTGGCAGTGGATGTTAGCTCAGTGCTAATCTTCCTCAAAAAAAAAAATGTTTCCTGACTGGTTAAAAATGATTTGCTGGAGAATATTATTAATAAAATATGCATGCTTAGAAAATATGTCTGCAATTCATAAATTGTGGACTTTATAGTCAAAGAATTGAAATAGACATATCTATATTGTTAAGTGCTCTCAGCCTTGTGTTTCTCAAGTACAGTAAAAACACATGTAATACACAAAAATCTGTTTATATATCTTGTTTAGAAAATGCATTGAAATTGTGTATTTCACTTTTATGGCTTCCTCACGGAAATCATAACTTAGATTTGGCATTATAAGCAATACAAAGACCAAGTAAGCAATATATACAACTCCTTTCTAAATCGAAACTGCCTTAAAGCACAGAACGAATGATTTGTTTTATTGTGTGCCTGAGTTGGCTGTGCCAGCACATCCCATTTGAGCCCACGCCCCCAGGACCATAGCTTTACGCCTTTTCCCACACAGGAAATCTCATAACGTTATGCAAGTTAGAAACACAGAGGAAATTTTAAAGTCATCTTTATTTCTCCATCAATTCATTATTTATATTTAGAATAGTCTCATTTTGTTCAATTAAAGTATGCTTTAAATTTTTTATCAACAAAAATTAAACTTAAAATTTATACACTTGTGCTGTGGAGTTTGGTTTAATAAATTCAGACTCTCTCTTTAAGTAATAATAGGGTTAGATTTTCCTGCCTAAACTGAACCAGAGTAAACACTAACTATATTTTTCCATGTTCTGTCTAGGAGCGTATGTAGAGATCATTTTATAAATGAACAATAATAAATATAACACAAAACAGATATTAAAGAATTTGTCATATATTAAATTATTGTATTAAAAAAGAAATATTATACGTTAATATGCATATATATCTTTTAGAGTCTGAACATTAGAAATTTTCTGTGTGTGTATATATGTGTGTATGTGTGTGTGTGTAAGAAATAGAAAAAACCATTGTTAGAACCTCAGTAAAAGCAAAACTTATTGTCATTTTCCTGTTTTTACATGCACACGGTTGGCCAAAGTCACCCCATTATAAGAAGGAGACATGACTGACAGCATCTCAGAACTGTGGATGCTCACACCTTCTTTGTGCCCCTCGAACTGCAGTTACTGCCGAGACCACTGTGGTTACCAGAGTCCTGCTTTTCTAGGATTGAAAATGTTTTCTTACTCAAAAAAATCATATTATTTACATAAATCTAAATAAATTATATTTATGGTATAATTTAGATAAAGAGAGCTTAGGTCAAAGTAAAACACAGACCATTTGCCCTTTAAGCAGCATCTCTTTGAAAAGCCCAGAAGTATTTATAGGACAGCCCTCAAGACGCTCTTCTGGCCTTGACTCCTTCACTCCTGTCTTGTGAATCTTACATTGTTTTTCCAGTTTCCTACCTTCCAATGTATGGCTCCTGTGTAAGAAAGGAGATTCCATAAAGTTCCTCAAATTAAGAAATGAGGGGTAAATGCAACCAATACAAAATATTAAGAAAGAGAGTCTGCCACTAAAAAAAAGGCCAAATTTTTAAGTTATTTCAACATTGCTAAACTATGCCAGACCATATAAAAAAATAGAAATCTCTCCAATTCATAGTATAAAGACAGTATAAATTGTTGCCAAACCTGATAAAATATGTTCCGCAAAAATGAAAATTGAATGTGTCATTGAATTACACATCTTTAAATGGCATTCACCACCCGTCATATATCGATGTGTAAAACAAACAACAACAACAAATGACGTTGAACTCAAACGTTGCCCTGCCTGGATCTGACTATCCCTCCCTCCCCCTCTGCTGAATCTCCACCCTGCGTGCCTAGACCGCATCAGACCTCTAAGGCCAGTCGGGCCCTGAGTGTTTCATCAGAAAGAAGCCATTTTTCAAGGACTCAACATCACATCACTACTGTGGTCTGGTGCTTTTGTCCTGGTTCTGAGATCTGAGTTTTGGTTGTTTCTTGTGCCTGAATCTCCTGCTTGACAATCTGCCCAGCTCTGGCCAGCATCCATCCTATAGAAAAGAGTTCTGACCCTGAGCCCCTTCATAGCTCAGGTCCCGTAACTGCTGACAGTCTCGAGGCTGGCTGCTCTGACTCACCTTCCAGACACCTGGATGCTGACTTGAGGTCAGAACTATTGTCTCCACGCCACGGGACTGGACAGCCTGTCAGAACATAGGATGGAATCTGTCTCTTCACCACCTGGACAGTCCCCACAGTGGGTTTTGTTCTGGGTAGCAGTCCTTCCGAGTCTGACTCCTTTTGCCTACATTTAACAAAGCGGTGCCTGGCCACAATAGACCTTGCTTATAGACTACCTCCCCACCCTTAATCACTGATCTTTGTATGTGTCCCCATAACACACTAGAAAAAGAACATTAATGTGACACTACTATCTACAAGTCAATTTTCCCACAAGAAACACAGACGCAGATAAACACATATATAGACACACACGCAAGAGACTAGATGGCAATTTATAATTTCCTAAATGGGTAGAATTACATAGTTTTGACAGTATCTAAGTTAGTTTCTTGTACCCAGTGGTACTTGATGAACGCTTGATCAGGGATTAAGAAGCTAGATGCCCAGGGGCCAGCCCAGTGGTATAGCGGTTAAGTTCGAGCGCTTTGCTTCCGCAGCCCGGGATTCGCAGGTTCGGATCCGGGTGCGGGCAGAAGCACTGCTTGTTAAGCCATGCTGTGGTGGCTTCCCATATAAAGTAGAGGAAGATGGGCACGGATGTTAGCCCAGGGCCAGTCTTCCTCAGCAAAAAGAGGGGGATTGGCAACAGATGTTAGCTCAGGGCTAATCTTCCTCACAAAAAAAAAAGAAGCTAGATGCCCAGTTTCAGCCATGGCACTGCTTTCCACAGCCCAATGGTACTTTCTAATGATGTCTAGACAAGTGTTCTCCACTGCAAAGTCTTTCTATTCCTATTATACATTTTTTTCTCAGTTCGCAGGAGTGAAGCTTTCTGGATAAAGTTCTGCAGCAAATCTTGACACCCATCTTGGCGGCACTGTTAAAACCAAAATGCCTTGAGAACAGTAGCATAGTTTGTGGACAATTGTTAGAACAACCACATTTTATCTGCATATTACCTGATACATTTGAATACATTATCAACTAATATCAGTAGCATCTGTCTTCAGATTAATAGGCACATTGTGTTTCAATGTAAATATCAACACTAAGAAATCTCTTATTAAATTATTCAGAGGCATCAACAAAAATGTTTCAGGGCAGTAGAGAGATGACAGAGGATCAGTATGGGTACATACAAGGCAATGTTTCTGTTTGAAATATTGCAGTATTATTTAGCGGGTAGGCATGTGAAATTCTATGTGTGACTTGATTAATATGGGCAGCAATGGAGTTTCTGAAACTGTAGTTGTGTCTGACTTCAGCGTCATTTGGCAGTACGTTTGAGACATGTTACATTACAATTTAACTCATAACCTCTCTGAATCAAAGGTTGCCCACCATTCTCCAATCACCAACCATATATTTTCACCCATCTCTGCTTGTTTATTGAGAACAATCCACCAGGTCTTACCGAGACTTTCCTCCTGGGCAGCTCTCAGGCCCCATTCCTCACCGCCCGCTTCCTATTTTGTCCCTTTTCAATGGTTTCCTTTCTGCTTTGCCTTCAATTCTCTCTCTTAGGTCCCTATGCCACCATCCCCCTCGAGGAAAACCTTATTTTTCAAGGCTGAGAGAGGAAGGACAAAAGCAATTTGGCTTTGAAACATGTAAGTAGATTCCTTGCTTTAAAGTCTTAACCAAATAAAGATCTATGGCCTTTACTCAAAGCAAAAAACCATTCCAGATTTGTATGAATTAAAGAGTGACATGTGTACAAGAGATGTTTGACTTTGTCTCTATCTTAACTTGATTGCTAGGCAATTATGAAGAGTAGAGAAGAATAATATCAAACTAAAAAGGTCATTATGAGGATTAAATGAGATCTTATTTGTCAACGTGCTTACACTATAATCAAGGTAATCTAATCGTTTGATTTAACGAGGCTTTCCCATAACAATCAGACTCTTGTCTCAGGACAGAATGGAACAAGTTTAAAATCATTTACATAATTCTGGCCTAACATTTGTAAATACTTACATTTAATCAGAATGTAGTTTCCATATAAAACAGTCACCCATTGGCCTAGTAAATGGCTTCATGCCACATTCAGAAAAAAAGTAATCATGATTATAAACATAAATGAACACTGTTGTTTTAATTTAATATGTTTCACTAAAATAAATCAATTAATGGATCAAAGTAACAACCTCCAAAGAAAGATGTAAATTAAGTGGATGTTGGGATAGTACCCATCTTATTGATGGGCTTCTTGCCATAAGATTAAATCTGTGGGCGGGGTTAATTATCTTCTTTATTTGATTTTGGTATCATTTTCCAAATAGAAAATCCTAGAGTAATGACAGCAAACTAGAACTAATAAATCAGATTTCAGTAAGGTAGTCATTTATAAATATTGAATAAATAGGTTTTGTAAATGTCTCATAGCAATACTCAATTTGAAAAAAGTGTTTACACAAAGATCCTATTCAAAATGCCAGGCATAAGAATCAAAAAACAAAGCAAATAACCCAACAAAAACTTCCAGGCAAAATTTAACAACAAAAATGAAGAAAAAGGAAGTGGAGGAGGGAGAGCAGGAGGAGGAAGAGGAGGAAGATGAAGGAAGAGGAAGCTCAGAAAATAATTTTTTAAAGAATTAGTCTTTATTAATTTTAAAGAATTAATCTTTAATTACTGTGTTTCTTGCACAGTAATAAGGAAGCAATTTTATAAAAGAAAGAATAGTAAGGGGGAAATCGTCTTACTAGCTATGAAAACACATGATAAGGTCACGTTAATTAAAACGAATGATATAGAAATAGACAATACTAGAATATAATGACAACAGTAGTCAATTCCACGCTTATACAAGAGTTATTAAAAAGGTAACATTTCATAGCCCAGGAGGAAACAGACTGGTCAATGAATGATGTTATTAAGACATCTCTCTGTTTAAGAGAAAGAAATTGCAAAGCATAGTTTCCAGATGGATCAAACATCATACCACAAATATCAAAAGTAATAAATAACAGAAAATAATTAAATTATTTCAAGACATAAAATCTCAAAATCATAGTGCAAAGAAATGAGAGAATTTTTAAATTCTTTAAGCTTTTCTTTAACAACAGACTGATGTGGCAGATTTAGGTAAGGATGTGTCCTTAAGGTGTACACTGCATCACTAGTTCTATCAGCTAAAAATTAGAGATAACATATACATAGCACATCCGTAATAGAGACTATGTGCTGTCACTAAAAGAGTGAAGTAGATGCTCACATATCTCATAGAACAATGTCCGTATCACGTTGTCTCCTAAGAACAGCAAATTACAAAATATGATCACATTTCTCTGAGAAAAGCAATAAAAACACACGCATACACACACATTTACATATGCCCAGAAAATTTTTAGAAAAATAGATTTTAACCAAATTGCTAATATTGTTATTAGTGGAAGATTTTATACTTTCCATACTTCTCATTGCTTGAATGCGTTTTTTAATACAAGCATGTGATATTTGTGTAGTTTTCTTTAAACACGCTTTACTTTTACAATACTTTAGTTTTACAGAGAAATTGGAAGATGGATCTGGAGTTCCCGTAACCCCGCACCCAGTTTCCCCTTATATTCACTAATATGGTGTATTTGCTACAATTAATGAACCAATACTGATACATCATTTTTAGTTGAAGTGCATAGTTTATTCAGATTTCTTTAATTTTACCTAAAGTCCTTTTTCTGTTCCAAGATCCCATCCAGGACATCACATTACATTTAATTGCTGTGTCTCCTTAGCTGCGACAGTTTCTCAGACTTTGTCTTTAATGACTTTGACAGTTTCATGGAGTACTGGTCAGGTATTTGTAGGAAGTTCCTCTATTGGAATTTCTTTGATATTTTCTCATGACAGTGAAGGTTTTGGATTTGAGGGAGGAAGCTCACAAAGGTTGTATCATTTTCATCACATTGTGTCAAAGATAAATACCATCAACATGATTTATGACTGTTGATGTAGACCTTCATCACCTGGCCGAAGCAGCATTTGTCAGGTTTCCCCGCTGTAAAGTTACTCCCCCCATCCATCCCCTTTTCACACTGAACTCTTTGAAAGGAAGTCACTAGGCACAAACCACACTTTAAGAGTGGGGAGTTATGCTCACTCTCCTTGAGGGTGGAGTATCTGCATAAATTATTTGGAATTCTTCTACACAGGAGAACTGTCTCTTCTCCCGCACTTATTAATTTATTCAAGTATTTATTTATATAAGTATGGACTCATGGATATTTATTGTATACTTTGGGTTATAACCAATACTACTTTATTGATTTTATTTCTCAAATTGTTCCAGCTTTGGCCATTGGGAGCTCTTTCAGTTGGCACCTGTACTTCCCTGACATACCTCCATCAGTGCATTTGAGTAGTTCCTTCCTTTTTGACCCTACAAGATGGTCCAAGCTCATCTTGTTTATTTCCTTTCCCTATAATCAGCCATTTCTTCAAGGAGCCCCGGTTCCATTTATTGGAGAATGAGTGTTAGAGACCAAGATCTGGGCTCTCGATGTGCTCTTCACTCCTGGGATATCGCTTCTAGGCCCTCTCAGCTGACAGAGCAAAGAAATATGTGTATATATTCTAACTCCTGTATATTCAAATATTTATAAATATTTCTGTATGTAACCAGACCTATCTCTGTCTCTACAAAGCTAAGCACGGGTTCATACTGATTGTCTCCAATTCTAAACCATTACTTGTGGATCACTGTAGCGTCTTCCCCCAGTTTATCTATAGGTTCCACTCCCATAGTGAGAAATCTGACTCCCGTCATCTGCCATCCATTTACCTCATTTTTCACTTCTAGGATACGTGTATCCGTGGCAGAATTGTTTACCTGTACCCCCATGAGAAACTGTTAATCAACTAGGGTACAGTGCTTACGTGCAGTTCCTTTCACCTGTGGTCTCACAGGCTCTACTCCTACTTGTTTCCACAGTTCTTTAGGTCAGCATCTTTTACCTCCATCCCCTTAATGAGGTTGTTTCATGTTTATATTACAGATGTACAGACATACAGAATGCAGATATATTCTCTTGTTACATCTGCATTCCTTCCAGGGGTCCCCCAACCTCCTAAATAAATTTTTAAAATTTGCATACATTTAGGTTCACTCTTTGTGCTGTAAAGTTCCATAGATTTTGTCAAATGCATAATGTCATGTATCTACCATTACAGTATCACACAGAATAGTTTTACTGCCCTAAAAAATCCCCTTTGCTTCACCTATTCATCCCTTCCCCTTCCCCCGACCCCTGGCAGCCACTGATCATTTCACTGTCTCTATAGTTTTGCCTTTTCCAGAATGTCCTATAGTTAGAATCACGTAATATGTAGCCTTTTCAGACTGGTTTATTTCACTTAGAAAAAAAATCTAAGTCAAATAATTTCAATATAATTGATTTAAAATATGGAAAAAGGAAATATAAATATGTAGTATGGATTAAAACTTATAAACACCAAATTTAAAATGCACAGTCTTTGTAGCACTCAGAGGCATTAGGAAACGCTCGGCAATCATCCTTCATGAAAAAATCCCTAATTTCAAACCCTGTAAATCAATGCAGGAACTGTCAGCAGTGGGCAGCAGTCTAATTACTGAGGATGGCGGTCTAAAGGGGAGAGGTAACCTCCAAAGGAACTGGGATTTATCCACAGCTAGAATTCAAACCATTTCAGGGATATGGTTAAGAGAGTAATTTTATTCTAAATTTGTTTTTGCAATACCAGACCTTTGAAGAGATCATATTATGTTTAAAAACCAAATACCCATAGGTATGATACAGTCAAAAATATCCTCCACATGTCTTAATAGTGTACTATTTAAAGTGCAAAAATTATACCACACAGAAGCATGAAAAGAAATGCAGTGATCACGCGGTTAAAGGGTATGTATTCCACTCAAGGACAAACGATTATTTCTTGAAAATCGGCACTTCAACAAACTGCAAGTAAAAGTATCTTTAAGCCGTTAAATTTTGTTTTTTTGTTACTATTACATTAAAATCATTAGGAAGCAAAATAGTATTTAAATTGAATGCTGGTCTGGAGACAGATGAAAACAAATCGTGTGCATTACTCGGGTAGAAGACGCAAATGTACTTGATTTTAGGCTTCTCGGTACCGCTCACCCGCCAGCCCCAGTCGACTGCTCAGTGCGGTGGTGTCCTCGTTTCAGGCCAAGGCCGGGAAGTCCTGAACCAGAAATCTTCCAAGAAAGCCTATTCTTATGCGACATTTAATCTGATCTTTAGGCAAGTAAAACCAAGAGTACTTTTGGATTGGGCTTCTGAACTTTTTTGGCTGCTTAGCTAAACTGAACAGAACCAAACTACCAAAGCGTTTTGCACTTTTTAAAACAGTTTCTGAAAAAAGATCCTTATGTTGTTTCTTTAAAAACCAAATCAAAGAATTTTATAGAGTTGACTTATGCCTTCTAGATTGGGGCCAGAAAATTCAACTTTTCTTCATTACCTAAAAATAATGAGAAATAAATATTGGCTCCTCTCAGAAGAGACATATCTTTCCCAGATCTTTGAGATGTCTTAGCTAAAACTATGTCACTTTAAAAAGGATACCCTTGGGTATTTAAATTTGAAAGGTTTAGGGAGCTGAGAATGTAAGAAGCCAATAAGAGTTGTCAAATTATCTAAGATTTTGTTTATTTGAGACCTTTAGAAATTAGTCAGCCAGTGGAGTGGAGTATGTCTTTCCTTGATTCATTTCAGATTCATTGTCTTCAGCAGACATTTTTTGTAGACTGAATTTTAAAGAAGTGGCCCTTTGCTGGTTTCACTGAAGACGAGGGAGGGAGAGTTTAATTTTTATTTGTTTCGGTCAGGCAAACAATGTGCCTTTTATCCTGTCTTTTACTAGATAAAATCTGTATGTTACCTTTGAAATAAGAAAATTAATATTGCAAGTTTCTTTTTCTCCTTAAAAAGAATGTATCTGAAAGAACAAGTGAAGAACTTTTGAATTAGGAACCAAAACGCTGTCCCAAGCTCCATAATATATTCAAGTGACAACTGGTCACCTCTGCAATGGTAGTGTAGCATCACATTTGATAATTTAGTATTGTGCTTTTTGGTCCAGCTATTTCTCTTAATTTGTGACTTTTAACCCTCTTTAAGAAATAGCTAAAGCATTTTAGAATTTCTGCCTCTGGAAAAAGATTAAAAAATTAAAAAAGACCCCTCCCTCCCTTTCCCTCACTTCTCCCTCCCCCTTAAACTTTATTTTGAGCCCTGATTTCCAGCTGCCTGAATCAGATCAGAGTTTGGCCCTTATTAAAAGTGTTAAGTTTTTTCAACCTAGAGCAGAGACAAGTGCAAGAAACAAGTTTTGCTCAAAACATTTTGAGAATGAAAAGGCAAGACCCCAGTGACCCAGGTAATAGACGGTGCACATAAACAATCAACTTGGAGGACATTGGACTGGAAACAGGAGGATGAGAGTTGAAGAGGAAGCCAGGGCTTCTGTAGTGATGAATGTTCCCTGTAGGAATATTATGCCTTGCCCAGCCCCGGGGCCAGGGAGGGCAGGAGAGCCAGGGCTGATGTGCTGATGGGGGAAGTAGAGCTAAAAACCTCAGGCAGCTTCTGTATGTTTGGGAGTATAGGATAATGTTACCACATTTTAGCTCTGGTCAGAATCACCTGTGGGCTTGTTAAACCACAGAGCCTGGGTCCACCCTCAGTGACTGGTTCTGATTCAATAGGTCAGGGGTGGAGCCTGATAATTTGCATTTCTAACAAGTCCCAGGTGCGGTTGTGGCTCTGGTTAGGGAACGTTGAAACCTCAGGTATAGAGGACTTCTCTTTATTTCCTGGGTGTAACCTGATGTGCTGAATATTGTCTCCACCTGGCTCTGTGTCCCAGGAGGCTGTCCCTGAGCAGAATGGACTGAATCAATGGGTCTCTTTGGCCTTTGGTGCCCAATTGGTTTGGACCAATAGAGGACACTCACAGAAGGGAAGGAAGAGAGTGACATTGGGTATTACTCCCCAGGCTCTCCCTCTGCCCTGTCACTGCAGAGTGACAGAACACAGACATTGTGATGTTGTCATGAGACCCTCTCCAGGCTCCCATAATGTTCTCTCTCTTTTCCTCTGAGATCTAGGGGTGATAATCGATTCCACTGCCTTGGGTTCCTACATACCACTTGTTGCTTTCCCCAAATCTTTCTAAACAGTTCCTCTATTAGTCTCTTCAGCTTAGTATTTTCAGTGTACCAGCTGTTTCCTGCTAGTACAACAGGATAGGTGGTCAGCCTCATATTTTGCCCCCCACATCCACCATGTCTGGGATGAGAGGGCCTGAAATAGCCTCACTGAGTGTTTTGCAGCCCTGAACTTGAGAATTTTCTGTGTCTCTCTCAAAAGGTGGAAGTGTCTCAGAGACAGCCAGGGAGTTTAAAGAAATCCCCAGCCAAGATAAGGAGGACTCAGCAGTACTGCCAATAAGACCCTCATCTGGTGGGTCGGAGAATCACTTGAAATATGTCAGTATAGAGGAATCAAAATAATTGAGGATAAGAAAGACAAATATATATTTATCAGTAGATGGTAACAGAGGAAAACCAGAGCCCCCTCTCCCAACAAGGGAGACTTGATAAATGTGACTTTATAGGTGTGACAACCCCAGGACTAAGATAGGTAGTTGATTTAAAATGTTCGAATACTGGCAGTTTCACCATAGAGAATACTGGGATTTCATACAGTAAATGGAAGGCAAAACCTTGACTTGACAAAGACCAACAAACTGGGAGTACACAATAGAGTTTAAATTACTGTTGTGGCCTCCAAGGTAGTTACCAGTGGTTCCCACTCCAGTGGGAAGGTAGTTACCAGTGCTTCCCCACATGAAGTAGGGCTCACCTGTGTAACAGAAGCCTCTTGTGGAAATAGCAGACTATGACTTCCAAAATTGGGTCATAAAGGACATGGCAGCTTCTACTTTCCTCTCTTGGATCACTCATTCTGGGAAAGTCAGGTGCTATGTTGCACGAGTACTCAAAAAGTCCTACATAGAAGTCCATGTGACAACGGCCAGCACCAACTTGCCAGCCCTGAGAGTGAGCCATCTTGGAATCAAATCCTTCAGCCTCTGTCTACCATTCAGATGACTGCAGCCCTGGCTGTAAATCTTGACTCATAGGAGACCCAGAGTCAGAACCACCCAGCTAAGCTGCTGCCAATTTCTTGACCCACAGAAACTCTGTGGATAATACATGTTTATTGTTTTAAATTGCTAAGTTTGGGGTAATTTATTTCACAGAAGTACGTGACTACTATAGATTATAGCAACTGAACACATAAAGGTAGGGGCGCTCACATAAAGGTAGGAGAAGCTTTATAACTGGGAAGTGGGCAGAAGGTGGAAGGACTCAAGGAGAGTGTTAGGAAAAATCAAAAGGCCTTGAAGTTATTGTTAGCAGAATCCTGGTGGCCTTTGAGGAGACCGCCAGTGAAGAAGGCCTAAAGAAAAGTAAGGAGAACGTTATTGGGAACTGGAGGAAAGGGGATCCTTATGACGTAGTGGCAGAAAGTTTAGCAACACTGCCACCTGTGGTAATGGGGAAAGTAGAGAATATGCCAATTAACTGGGTACATCACTTGGAACCTCAGATGCAAGTATGCCATGTCAAGTACAAATGACAACTGGCCATTCTGAGCCACCAAACAGATGCAAATCCCTCTAGTCAACTAACCTCTCAAGTAGATAAGGAGATTTCCAGGAAGTGTGTTGAAGGTGCTGCCTTATTTCTTCTTGATGCTTATATTAGAATGGGAAAGGAGAGATAAGCTAAAGGAAGGACTGTCAGCAAAAAGGAGCCAGGAATTGTTCAAGTTGAATATTCCCAACCTCTACAAATGGCTAATGTTAAGAGGTGGATTCTGGGTAAAGGTCCTATCCAGGATACTAACAGGAAAACATAGTCTAAAGATGAAGCTGAGGATGTGACTATAAAATCTTTTAAGGCTTCATAAAAAGCTAAGGCATCACCTCAGAAAACCACTCAATCATACAATAGGGCTTTTGTCTAATGGAATAAACCTCAATAAGAAGCTAAGTTTGGGGTAATTTGTTACTCAGCATTAGCTAACTAATACAATATGTTGTAGATAATTGGGTTATTTTTTGTTGTTTTGCACAACTAAGTTTGAGGCCTTAGAATTCACCTCTACAACATTTTGGTATCCCAAAGGAAAACACAAATTCAACTGGATCAAAACTCAATTCTCATTCCTTGTCTCATTGAATGGAATCACCATCCACTCTCCTCGGTCACTACTTCACCCCTCCCCCCAGCTCTCAACCACAACCACACACACGTGCACACACACACACTCAATTACTGGATATCATAGATTCTGTCTCCTTAATAACTCTCTTCCTTCATGGCCATTGTCTTAGTGAAATGCTTCTTCCTAGATTATTGCAACCCTGGCTGGGCTGTTGGCTTCCAGTCTAATCCCTGACAGTCCCATCCACCATGTTACTACAAGGGTGATCTCCCTAAAATGAAAATGAGGTTATAGCCCTTTTCTTTATAGACAGCTTTATTGGTTTTTAGGAGAAAACTCAGTTCAGCATGCAAATTGTGCCATGCTTTAATTCCTGACTATGTATCTGCTTTACTTTCCACAGCCTTCCCACGTGGATCCTTTCCTCTGGCCATATCAGTTTACAAAGCACACAATCTTTTCTGACACTGTGCTTTCACACCTATGGTATACATGGTGCAGATTACTCTTCCTTTACTTCTCTGACTAGCTAATTCCTTTTTATATTTCAAAACAATATAAATGTAATGTCCCTAATTTATGGATATATGCTATGGGTCAAATTACATAAAGTCTCTGAGCCTCTATTTTCTCATAAGTGAGTGGAGATAATAGTAGTACCTATATTCTGGGCTTGAAGTGAATATTAAATGAAATATTGCATGAAAAGTGTTTATCAGAGTGCCCAACATTGTATCATTGCTTTTATGTGTTTTCATAGCTTCAGACGAAGAAATTTCTTTTCAGAACACTAACTACAACCTGTTTAAAGAGGAAAGATCTCATCATGCTAACATCCTAAGACACCTCAGACGCAAGCATGTCACTTCAAGTGCAAAGAGCACAGTCATTCTTCTCTGCTGACTATTCTGAACCATCGGACAGAATGCAAATACCTCTAGTCAAGTAAATACTCTCAAGTACTGTTATTCCCATATGGTTCTGGGCTTACATTTCCAACTATTTTTTCTTCTATTAATCTTCTTCCTAATTCTTTTCAGTATGCCTTTTGAAAACATTTTCCCATTAAAATAAATTCTACATTGCATTCTCCAAAACATACTCATTCAACAATCTTGTCTTAAAATCTTGCTCCTGCCCTGAAGAGTGAGTGATGGGTATTCATTTTCCCGTACGGTGATTATGAAAACATCACAAAGGCAGTGTTTGCATTCTCCTCTTCCCCCTTTTCTGTGTCTACTTCTAGGCCATTGCTTTTTTATATTTATGAAAAGCAAGCAAATAGCCAAAAAAAAAACCTCTTTGAAGTTCATGACATTTCTGTACTTTTTGATAGAGTCTGATTCTTGTCTCATTTTTCATATCTTCCCTTATCTTTCGTTACCTTTTTAAAAACATATATAATCTTTGCTTCAAATTTTTATTATCTGAAGTTCTTGTTAGTCTAATCTTGATATTTTTTGTGATCTGTCAATTTGTCCCGCACAATGGATTGCTTCCTTGAGTGTGTCTGTGACCCAGACTGTGATCTCATCTTCAGGGAACACAGAATGTGTCGTCCTCCAGAGTTGTGTTATGTTTACATTATTATAAAATTATTATAGAAAGTAGACGTGACTACCTTTAAAAATTGTTTCACAGTTTTCAGCTTCCAGACCCTACAGGAAGGATAATTTCAAATCTCAAATTCACAGAGCAGAAGGCTCATGGACACAAACGATGGAGGACGTTCTTTTCCCATCCTGACTTCAAGGCAGGACAGAGAACTCTCCTGGCCTCTCCCTGTGCCACAGGCAGTTCGTTTCTCCTCCACCCTTTCATTGAGGTTGCAGCTCTGGCTTTAGGCAGAGCACTCAGAACTTCTGTCTCAAGGTAACTCAAAGCTTAATGTCCTATTTCCAAAGTCATATAAAAGCTAAATCCTTGGCAACTAAGATTGGCAAATACCCCAGGCAACTCCTACCTAAACTCCCTCTTCCTGGCCTCATTTTCATTTTCCTCTTGGGTTCTAGCTTCCAGAAATCGTTGTTATGCACCCGTATGGGTATGCTTATATGTAAGTATGCATGCATGCATGCATGCATGTATGTATATGTGTTTGAAAGCTCAGTTAGGCATGTGAATTGACATTTGTTGTATTGTATTCAGCATGTCCAGGTTGTACAGAGGTTTTCAGGTTGTCTGATCTATCATGTTGCCAGAAATGGAAGTCTTCTGGTCTACGTCGCCTACCTTTTTTTACTTTATGGTTTCTACTTACTCCTAATTTCTATTTATTCAGAGCTTTGACTTTTCATGGCCCCTGCTAACAAACACATTCTCTTACCAGCTGAATATCATGCTTCATAAATTTTCCTATTTATATCCCCAAGAGAAATGAGGGCTTGTCCTTGCTGATGACCATTGTTCCTTATTCTGTCAGAGCTTTGTATACCAGGCCATCTCTGGAGGCCACTGGTCAGACTGTGCATTGGCTGCCCCAGTGTTAGTTACTCATCACTTGGTTCAGCCAGCAATGAGCACAAAGGTGCAGCCATTTGTGTAGAGGATGGATGCTATCTCAGCAGGCTCTGTTAGTGGGGCAATTGTCTTATATAGTGGCTATAATTATGAATGTAATAGTCAATGACCTATAGAGTACATCCCCACTATTGGAAAACCCAGGAACATGACTTATACACCAAGGGTGAAGTCCCAAAGTCAGTGTGATAAAGCTGTTTATTCTGTTTCCACTTCAGCTTAGCCAAAGGCTCCCCCTGAGTAGAATTTCTCCCAACTCCAGCAGGTCTCTACAAATGGTGTGATTACGTTGTCATTGATTCCAAGACCCCTAGACCTAGAGAGCATCCCAGAGGCCATCTCTGCCAAAGTTAAAGTGGAACAGAGTGCCATCACATGGTAGTGTCTAAGGCTGAATACCAGCATTTTTCAACCACAGTGTTCTGTCACGTTTGTTTCAATAATTACGAGATAATTACACATTGTTATTAACAATAAATGTAAAATATTTATGAGTGATTTGCTTTATATTTGATAATGTCACTTGCATTATGACCATTTGCATTCTCCATGAAATTGTAAAAATTAAATTATAAGTAATATACCAGTGAAATCTCATACTTATAATTAAATTATAATAAGTGAATCTCATTGCTTATAATTAAATTACAAGTAATATACCAGTGAAAGTGACAAACATAGAATTTGTTGGAAGAATACCAGGGAGGGAAGAAGGGTTCAGAGTTTATCTGAGGATAAAGAATAAGGCTTTGGCATACCCAGGAGGCAAGTCAACTCCTGAAGCTAGGAGGCAGGAACCTCCAGAGTCATCTCGCAGCCGGGCAAGGGCGGTAAGGGCCTCCACAACAGGAGGGAAGGACGCTAACCATTTTGGTCTGTTTGTTTTCTACTCAAGATTAAAATTCTAAAACAGAGCACCTGATTGGCCCAGATTTATCTTTGGCCAGAAGACATCAGGCCTCTAATTATAGCAGTCAGCATGCTGTTTGAAAGAAGAAAATGAAAGGAAAGGAGATTGGTGAAGATGTCAAAAGGTATAAACTTCCTGTTAAAAGACAAATAAATCCTGGGGCTGTAATGTACAGCATGGTGACTATAGTTAATACTGTACTGTATATTTGAAAGTTGCTAACAGAGTCGATCTTAAAAGTTCTCATCACAAGAAAAAAATTATGACTATGTGTGGCGATGGATGTTAACTAGACTTTTTGTGGTGATCATTTCACAATATATACAGATATCAAATCATTATGTTGGACACCTGAAACTAATATAATGTTTCATGTTGATTGTTTTATCTCAATTTAAAAAAATAGGGGCCAGCCTGGTGGGATAGTGGTTAAGTTCACACTCCGCTTCACGGCCCGAAGTTCATGGGTTCGGATCCCAGGTGCCGACCTATACACCACTCATCAAGCCATGTTGTGGTGGCATCCCACGTACAAAATAGAGGAAGATTGGCACAGATGTTAGCTCAGTGGCAATCCTCCTCAAGCAAAAAGAGGGAGATTGGCAATACACATTAGCTCAGGGCCAATCTTTCTCACCAAAAATAAAATAAAATAAAACAAAAAGAAATCATGACTTTAAAAAAGGAAAATGAATGCTGGAGCAAAATAAAATAGAACAAAGCAAAGCCAATGTCCCCTGCAGCTTGCATCCTGGGAATGGCAGATAGCATGTAACCTTTAGGTTTCCATACGTGTGCTAAACACACGGATCTCAGCTAAGAAACACTCCCACATCAGTAGCAGCTTCAGTAAGCCACGCTCATCGGCACTGTTTTCTTTCTCACTGGGAAGAGCAGATGGAGAGTTACAAAACACTAGGAACCAAGGATTTGTATAAAACCCTAAGCATTGAATTTCTTAGAAACTGGCAATGCTTTAAGAAAGTTATGTGTGGGATGTAGATAACCCCTGATTCAAATTCAGAAGCATAACTAATGAGAATAATGTATGTGATTCGTCAACGTTCTTGTCGACCGATGCAAACCTATCACTTGTTATAAAACTGACTGGAAATGTGCTCTCTGCCCCACCTCGGCAGCCTCCTTTGTTGAACCCTGATTCAGTGCAGAGTTTGAGTCTCTCTCCCCAGTTCCTTTCTGCTCTGCACGGACTGTGTGTGAGTCATGGTAACACAAGAAGCAGGAGTGCCAGCGTGTGGCTGGCATAGGTGGTCATTCTTGAAGTGCCACTGGGCATGATGTGTGGACAATTCCAGACTCTTACTTGCCTTCACAACTTTTTGTAACAGGTGCAGCAAATGAACTTCTGCCCCTGTCTTCCTTAAATGCACACAAATAAAGCGTTACCATGTCCTGGATATGAAGTCACGCCTACCTCCATGAATCATATTTTGTGTTCATGACTCTGCAACTGGGAATTAGTCATTTAGACCTAATTAGTTTCTTCAAAATAGGAAATGCTTGTACCAACAATTCAATACCCAGATATAATTTGTATAGTCAGACAACATCTAGAAAGACGCCACTTAAGATGTTCAACCAACAACAACAAATACATACATTTTTGCACCCAGCCATCAAAACCCCAAATGAACCCTGACAGCCATGTGTTGACACTGGCTGCTCTCCGACATTTGTAGAGGGCAGTCACAATCAAGGGCAAACTTTCAGCAACGTTGAATGCAGCCAAGTGTTTGACAAGGCTCCATTCTAGGAAAATCCAAACAAGCAAATCTTGCTTCATGCACATTTTAAAAATTGCATTTAAATTTGATAGTTTTGTCATTTGACCAAGATGATAAATTACATGACAGACCTGCGTGTATTCAGGTACTCAAACCACAGCTATTAAAAAAGCAAGCATGCTACCAGAAATATAAACAACTCTTTGAATCTGATGCTTTTTTCTCCTACAACACACATATCCAAATGTACAGAAACGTGCCCAGCCCTTAGCTTTATTTCTCTATGCATTTAATATTCGTGAAGACAAAAATCAAAGAAAATTTAATGTGTGGACTGTCACTAAGATATTATTTGCAATCCAAGATATTAATCTAAGATATTAGAAATTATTTGCAATCCCTGAAGGAGTATAAGAATCTGTTTTGCTGAGGAGGAGCAAAACACATTTGTATTTCCAAGTAAATTGACAACACTTTTTGAGTTTCTACTTCAGTTGAAATATATATAACATCTCCAAAAGTGACTGAGGAATATTTTCTGGACACAAGTATTTGGTGTTAAGAAACATTTGTTCAACATCCACTAATATGTTTTATAATTTTCAGTGTAGTGATCTTATACATCTTTCATTAAATATAATCTTAAATATTTAATTTTTGATGCTAATATTAATGAAATTGTTTTATTTTGCAATTTTTTCCCATTGTTAGTTGCTAGTAGGTTAAAATAATTGATTTTTGTATGTTTACCTTGTATCTAGCAACTTTGTCAAATTTATTTATTAATTTCATTAGATTATTTGCAGACGCTTTTGGATTCTATTTCCACAATGATGTGATTTACCTTTTCCTTTTTATTTCCAAATATTTTAACATTTTATTTCTTTTCTTGTCTTATTGAATGAGCTAAGATCCTGGAGGGATTTTGAAGAGAAAAATGACCTAGTTGCATTAGTATTTTTAAAAGATATTCTGGTAGATGTATGTAATATTTATTGAAGAGAGAAGTTAGGTCTAGAGAAATCTAACTTGCTTAGTTAGGAAGGGGACTTCAGAGAAAGACACACCTTCAAGAGATCCTTCAGAAAAAAGAATTGACAAGGGATGGTAATCATTTACAGGGACTGAGATCTCTAGCTAGGGTGGCTGGCCATTACATGAGATAAGGGACATTTTAAAAGAATTAACGAGAAGTAGGTTGAGAAAGGGTAATGCGGATGAACATATTTTGAAAACCTTTCATATCCAACTCAGATCACATTTCCAGATCTTACAAAACTAAACTCATAATTTTAACACCTGGATAGTTTATGTATCTGTCTCACCTGACGGAGGGAAGGCAGATGGCCCTGGGTAACCATGGCTTGAATCTCGAGCCACAGCTGGGGGGGTCTAAGTGTGGGATCCAAGAAAGTTGATTTACAGGCTGACCAGTGGCCTAGAGCAAAAAATAAGTGTCCCAATAGGAATTAATTTTGAACAGTCTGTTTCAGTAATCAGAGCTATAAAATATGAAAGGATTCAGGTTGTAGGAAGCAGAAGCAAATCTAAAAGGAAAGAATAGAATCCATGAACAAACTGTAATTGTGGATTAACCTCAGTTGTAAGGTAACAGAAAGCTAAGAGGGAGAGAAATGTCCTGGAGACAAAGAAAGACAGGTAACCAGGAGTATTTAAATGAAATTCAACAAATATTTGAGCACTTACTCCATCCCAAGCACTCTTCTGGGTCCTGGGAATACAGCAGTGAATAAAACAGGCAAGAAAATACCTGCCCTTGTGGAGGGATTATGTTTTAGTGTGAAAGGCCAACACAATAAATGAGTAAAGTGTGCAGTGTATCAGAAGGTGGTAAGTGCCAGGAAGAAAAATAAAGCAAGGAAGAGAAAGAGTGTGTGCTGAGTGGAGGAGAGTACAAGTTTAAAGTAGGGTGGTCAGGGAAAGCATCCCTAAACTGATAATCTGTGCAAGCCCTAAAGGAGGTGACAGAACCACCATTGCAGAGAAGAGTATGCCAAGCAGAGGAAAGGGCCGGGGCAACCATGTAGGGCTGGGCCTTGAGAAAGGGGCACATTTCCTAATCCACATGAAGGCGATCGTTAGGCTAATGGTGATCCTGGGAACAGCCAGTGCAAAGCCCCGAGTAGGAAATATGCTTGGCGTGTTCAGAGAACACCAAAGAAACAGCAAGGCTGGGATGGATTGAGCCAAGGGGAGTGGACGGGAAGAGAAGTCCGACCTATGAAGAGAGACCATGAAAGGCATGGTCCATGAAAGACCATGAAAAGGCACCCTGACAGGTGTGCGTGCAGGTGCGCTACAGATGAATTGATCACTCCAAGATTTACAGTGTCATTGTGAGACTGACTAATATATCACCCATCCCCTTGGTCTGCCCTATCCATTAAGTTAACCAGCCCATGACATTAGCCAGAATCAAGTCCAGGTTCACTCCTCTTTTTTGTACAATTTAAGTACTCCCTACTCACTTTGGGGATCCACTCCCTTTAGCCAAGTCAGCTTCTCAGCTCCCTTCCTCCATTATCGCTTTTTAATTCCTCTTCCATCCCAACCAGACTCTGTCACTGGGGTTCTGGCATAAAACAGAAGTTCGCCTAATTATGACAGTAACACTATAGATTTTCTTGCGCTGGTGATCATAAGTTTAGTAGAAACCCCAATCAGGGTAGTAAGATTTTCTTTTTTAAATAATATTGCCAGAGGAGAAACTCACTTCCACTGGAAAAACTCACGGCAGGTCACTGGTTACTTGAGGTCCCTGCTGGCCTGGGCGCTTGCTGTGGGGAGTTGGTCAGCTCACCTTTCATCAGGACTGCCCCGGGATTGGCAGAATTATAATGATGTTGTGGGTCTGGGAGAATTAGACATAAATAAATTACTTAATTGCATTTCTTGCAGCTTATGTCTTTATTCCCATGGGCTCTAGTCACAGGGCATCTACGCTGCTTCTCCAATCAAACCGCTTCTCTCAACTGGATAAGGAAATAGACAGAAAGCAATATTTCTTAGGGATCTGATGCTCTGGCTTTGGTCCTATGCATTATTCTTCATTTCTAGTTCCTTTACACATGTGGAAAAAAATGAGAAGGTGCTGTGTTCATGAGATCTCAGAAATCTCAGTCCAAGGAAGTGATTTGGAATAAAATATGCTGATGTACTTTTTAAAAAGTTAAACAAACTCTCTTCTTTTTCCTAATGTAATTGACATCTCCCAAAGAAATGATAGTAGAATTATAGCTTGAAAACAAAAGTTCCAAGGTAAACCAAGTTTAGAAGACAAGGAGAGGCTGGAAAACTCAAGTTTGCTTGCCTTCAGTAAACAGCAAACTGTAGTTTTAAAAGGGTAAAAATATATTGCAGAAAAATCATTTTAAAATTTGGAATGACCATTTCACCCCCAGAAACTCTAACAGATCTACAGTTCTCTAAGTATAATAAAATTCAAAGCATTTGAATAAGTTTCTCCCAATTTTTATAAAATTTTTAAAGTTGAAAAGGAAATTATTAGTCTATATAAAATTGGCCATAATTGAAATATGTCTAAAGGTCTGGAGTGATTCAGGAAACTGAAACAATGACAGTGTCACCAAACTGTATTATTAAAGGCCAACTCTGCCTTTACTGCCTTTACTGACATTTCAGGTGGGCGGTGGGGTAGAGCACCAAGGACTGTGGTGAAAGCAATTAGACTTGTTCCGGGTGTCCTCAACTTGCAGAGCTACGATCAAACGTTGGGTGCCACCACGAAATGGATTTTGTACAGATAAGAGCAAGATATTGAGATGTTCAGAGGTTTCTGAAGACAGAGGAAGCTTCCTGGGCCAGTGGGGAATTTTCCGTTTCTAAGTTTCTCAAACAGACGCCAAGGGACCACTATTCTTCACAGATGGTTGTGGAAAAGTATTTCCCATTTAAAAACTTATATCATAAATTCACCATATTTATGTACCATGCCTTAATTTTTTACATTAAAACGATAACTTCTTGCTTAAATAATTTTGTTGAAAGCAATAATATGTGTTATGTTAAAGGTCTGATGTCTTGGTGCTTTATTTTTTTTCTAAACTACTTTAAAATAAGCATATGATTTAAAAACATTCACTCATGTACCATCTAAAGTCACTTCATGTACCAGCGGTGGTACACACTTCAACTTTAGGAAACTGTCATAAAAGACACTTACACATAGAGAGGGACCTTTAGCATCCTTTTCTCTGAGATCTATGTTTTTAAATAGTTGATAGTTGCTGAAGCACGACTTTTTCTTTTCTGCTGCTAAGCACGAGAAGTCAACATAGTCCCCTAAAATGTTCTGTATCAATAGACTTCTATAATTTCAAAAGTGCTTTTACTTTTATTACCTTATTCCCCCACTGAGCTCTGCATAGAAATAGTAGAGATGAGAAAATAAAAGCACATAAAGTTGCATTAAACCCAACATCACACAGCTACTTCATGATAGACCAGGTCTACATGTCATCTCTGAGCCCAATGTTCTTTCCATTAAATTAAATTCATCCTTAGTGAAGAGAATTAGTTAGACCTTTTGCTTTTTTATACACTTTTTAATAAGAATATTTTTCCAAATTAGTTTTCTTTTATTTCTTTAAATGGGAAAACCGTGGCTCAAACAGCAAACAAAACTCTGGTTAAGTCTTTTCTTGAATACCTTGTCTTTACACACTCATGTAGACAGTTCTGAATATAAAATGTTATTTCTCTTAAAATAATTATGATTGCAATCATATTTAAACATTGGAGGATGGACTTGGGTAACATAATATTTTTTGTAATGTATTTTTCTTGATATTTTTTGAGTGGCATTCTGATATTCCAATAAATCAGTTAAGCAACTTGTACTATTTGAAGACCACATATGTGCCCAGAACTAGGATGGAAGCTGTGGGAGTTTAGGTAGAAGTAGAAATCAGTGCATCAACAACAAACTTACAGCCTAATTAACAGAACACATTTAATACAAATGGAAGAAGTAGCAAATAGCTCATTTGATGGAAAAACCATATTCTAGTGTATTTGCCATGCCTTTGGATAAGACACTTATCCTTTCTGAGTTCTTCCATTAGTAAAATAAGAGGGTTGATGTTGTTCTCTTCAATTTCTGAAATTCTAAGATTTATGCCTTGTTGTATACAAAATTAAATAAAAGAAAAATTCACTTAAGAAAGTTGGATATTCTTTCCCTCCAAAGAATGCCAAAGAGATCAATCTGCGAGTCATTCAATAAATTTTGCAAAGCACTGCTGAAGTGATACCCCTATTTAAGATTTAAATCAGAGATGAGGATAGGTTAAAGTAGTAACAAGTTAGTTAACAAAAATTTCCTGAGCAACTTTCATACCAGGCACTGTTGTCATAGCTGCTGGTGATATAGCCACGAGTTCCTATCCATCATGGAGCTTATATTTTAGAATTGGGGTGGGGTGAACCAAAGAATAAAGATTAAATTCAGGTATTGTCATGATTTTGGGTTGTAGTGAATGTGTTTAAGCAGTAATTGAGTCCATTCCTTGTAATTTTTGTCTTTCTTCCCATGTGCTCCAATCACCAGGCATCAATTCTGACTCTCCAGTCAAGTTGCTCCTTCCAGCTGGACAGTGAAATAGACAGAAAATAGGATCTGACTCGCATTCCTAGGAGCTGTGACCAGTTCTTGGGAGAACTATCCCTTCAAAACCACTTCAGATCTCTCCCTCAAGTTCTGTTATCAAGGGCAAATCCACCTGTATTCTGGCCAATCTCTTTCTCCTTCTTCTTCCCATAGGCATCCAGTGCCTTCTTTCTGGTGGCCTTCTGGTTAGAATCTAAATTAATCCTACACCATTCTTTCACACTTATGGTCCACAAGATGATCTCACACATCCTCTGGCCTGACAAACTCCAGGAGTGCAAATCTCAACACAGCCAGCTCCCCTTGGCTCTACATCAGAGAAGCTAGTACTTCCATTACTGACCTTTTAGATTTTCTAGGCAGGATCCAAACACTGACTAAATGCAAGGGGCTTGTATTAAGCTCTCAGAGTGGTCTCATTAAAGCCCTTTTCTCTTGATTTGAGGCAAAAAAGGACTCATAGCATACCAACTCCTCTCTTCAAACATCCTCTCCATTTCTAACCCTTACTCTTGCCACTCTCTTTGTGAGGGAAGGGTTAAGAGGATTTGTCTTTGGCCCTCTTCTGTGAAAACATGGTGTTATTCAAGTTTACAAGGAGAACAGAAGAACTTACGCAATCAGCAAAATCCAGAATGTGGGAAATTGCAGGACAGCATTCCAATTTTTCAACAAATAATTAGAAGGAGGGAAATAAAAAGGGGGAGAAAATCTATAAATTAAAAGAGGCTAAAGAGAGACATCAACCAAATACAATTCATGGACTCTGTTTTGATTCTAATTCGAACCTGCTATCTATAAAAAAGTTACGAGGCTAGCAGGGAAAAGTAAACACTGGCTGGATAATTGATGATATTAAGGAGATACAGTTAAATTTTTCAGAAGAATAGTAGTATTGTTGCTATGTTAAACATCACAGAATCCTTATCTGTTAGTGACACATACTAGGATATTTATAGATGAAGTGATATGATGTCTGGAATTTGTTTCAAAATAATGCACCAGTGGAGGAAGTGAAAAAGAGATAAAACAAGACCGGGCATGTGTTGAAGACAAGGGATAGATACTAGGGATTCATTAGACAATTTTATTTACTGTAAATGTTTGGAATTTTCCATGAAACTAAAGAGGAAAATGCTGCTTCATGGTCTCACAGCTCTCTTTGAATTGTGGCATTGGTTGTCTTGATGCCTCAACTGAAATATTCATTTAGCATTTTTTGTATAATGCATACAGATGGCCGCACGGCCATTTCATGGGTTGTCTGATATCCAGCCCACTTCCTACCATATCATATTTCCCCTTCTTGGAAGTTCAACATGGACAACTGGTCCATTCTTTCCCCAACCCCTTCAAGATGCTGTTGGAAGATCCTATCATACAGGAGCAGCATGGTATGGAAAGCAACTCCTCGTATTTTTAAGTCTACAAGTCACTGATTGAACACTTTGAAATTTCTTCTACTATAGCAACTCTGAGATTAAACAGGTTCTATCACAAAGTTTTGTGTAGGAGACAGCTATTTTTCTTATCAGTCTCAAGGGAGTGACTTCGTTTTGAGGCCAAGCACTTTAAAATACATGCATTGATGCCTCAATTTTTATAGCCCTTTAATGTAATATTTTAATGTAGATGATTTATGAAATATCAGTTGCCCTTCTGGGATACACTGGAATTAAATGTCGTTTAGAGTCTTTTCCTGTGATGACATTATGCCACTCTAGATCCTTTCTTTGTGAAATCGCTTCTCTTTTTAGTATCTGTTGTAAATTTCATGATTGATTGCAGATATTTATCCGCAGGGCCCAAAGCCCTGATACTTCTGTCTTGTGTTGCATTCTTTATTAGGTCACCCAAAAATAACAGTACCAAAAGCCATTATGAAGACAGACAGACAGAGGAATTTTAGGGTAAAGCTCATGGAAAGCATGAGCTTTCATGGAAAGCAAATAAAAAGAAGGAGCCAGATAATATTCCCTGCTTGATGTTTCACTCTCTCTCATCTCAAATATTTTTTTTTTATAGCATGGGTAAAAGAGAGGGCAAATTAAACTTTCTCACCACTATTAAACATTACAAGTTACAAATGTATTTCAACCATGCGTCAATAATATGTCATAAATTATCTGAATTCTCTCTCCCTTCTTAGGAATGGCAAGAAAATCTCAAACACACACACACAGCCCCAAGATGACACTTAATTTATATCACTAAGTAGAATTCCCCAATTTCTTTATTTCATTTCCTTGCATACTAAAGTAATGGGTTTGTGGATGTGCAAGAATAAAAAAAAAAGCTAGAATCTCATCAGTCAGAATATTTAGATAATTACAATGTAGTCTCTCATTAGCAATTGGGAAAAAGAGCAAAGGTTGGCACTGATATATTCTCCACTTAAAGGAGAATGGACATGAAACAGGTCGTGGTCATCAAAATTATAGACCAAAGGTTAAAAATATATTAAAACTTTTACCCAAAATCTATTTATGAGGATCAAAATCATTGGATTAAGTAAAATTTTAATGTGATGGGTGAGACCAATAAACCATATTAGCCTGATAATATTTTTCATAGAACTGCAAATCTAACAAATCAGAGGAAGTAAATAGATATGATAAGTTGACCCTGGAAAGCAATCATCCAGGTAAGTCCTATGAATGCATTGAAATACTTGGGATAACTTAGTTTTGCAAATTATGAAAACCACGCAAATAGCTAGCAAATTTATATTTCCTATTCTCCAGGCACTGTGCTTTACATGTAGTATTGTTATTTTCATTATTACTGTTAATGACAAAAAATCAGCTTTTTCCTTGTTGTGGTCCAGAATCAGTATTAAAGCAGACGAGGTGAACTCAGCAAGAATGATAAGGACAGGCGGAGGTGGTAAGGACTGTGTTGAAAAATCCAGCTCAGAAAGCCTATGGCAATAAGACCTTGACCGGAGAGGCATGATCAGGGCCGGCCACTGTTCCCAGCGGGGACTTGGTCCTGTCCGGATTCTCTTCAAAGTGGTCCCCGTGGTGGAATTGTGAAGGGGTAGTTTATGGTTGATAGTAAAGACTTGCTTTTTTAAATTTTATTTTATTTTAATAAAAAACAGAATGACATTCTGCTTTAAAAATTGTAGGATTTAGTTTAGACTTAGGAGAAATTTCTTGGCTGTAAAACCTACAGTCTCTGTAGTACCATAACAAAGTAAAGTATGGACTCACCTTCTCCTAGTAATTTTATGACTGAAGGAGAAAAAGACATTGCTGGCCTGCCTGGAAACAGGGGGATGGACGGAATGACTTCAAGGATTCCTTCATGCTCGTTGATTTGGGCATAATACAGGGAAAAACAGAACCCAGTCTCCTGTTCGGTCTTTGGTCTACTCTCAAGTGATTGAAAAAAATATCTGAATAAAAACATTAGAGTACGTGAACTCATTATGATATTGTACACTTACATCAAAATCCTTGCGGGTGTGAAAATGTGTTTCTCCTGCCTTCTTGTATCTAGTGTCTGCTGTCTTGGGCAGATTTAGCCCTGGTGTAGCCCTAGCACTGAGGCAGGGGTTTCGAATTACTGATGAGGTCTTCTGCCTCTTTAAAGGTGGTATTAAGAGTACCTAGGAGTTCTGAGCAATATCGTCCCTTTTTAGATCTGTCCATTCATCATGATCCCGTGCCAGAATTTGTTAGGTAAACATGATTGACAGACAGCCATCTTTATCCTTTATATGGCTGGAGGTCAGCTCTGGTGGAAAGTAATGCTTTTTTAATTAGCTGTTAGAGGATTGAGTTTCCTTTGTGTAGATCGCCTGCTGCTCTCTCTCTGAGCCAGTATCCAAAGTGGATATCTCTTGTGCCTTTCGTGCTTAGTATAACTCAGATGACTGAAGAACAGTCATAAAAGATTCATATTGAAGCTGTTTTATAAAAATTTGCACAGCTGGCAAAAAAAAAAAGAAAGAGAAAACATACTTGAAATAACAGAGTCCTCAGAAAGGAAAACGAGCAACATTTTCAAGGCTATCTTGGCAAATAGTGACTGCAAAGAGAAAACTGTTTTGTCATAATACCTCTGCTGCAAAAATAAAATAAACATAATTTTTAACTGTAATGCGCAAAATATAATTTCCCTCCAAGGAATTGGTCCTTCCATTTAGAGGTAAAATAAATCCCTGAAACAGTTTTGGTTTGGCAGAGTTTGCAGAAAAACAACGCAAGCATTCGTGACTAATTCAATGGCACTGTTCTTCTTCCACATCTTTCGTGAGGCAGGATGTTCGCTTCAGAAAAAGCTGATGATTTTCATGCCTAAAACAATTAATTCAGCAATATGCAAAACCGCTGTGAAATGAAGAATGGGTGTGCACAAAATGTTAATACATATTCAAAACGCATGCTTTCTATTTAAATGTAAAATGGGTTACAAAAGAAACACTCTCAAACTTATAAACTTCTAGTAGTTTATAAGTACAGTGACTACATATAATGGTTTAGTAAAGGGCTAATATTATATTAAGATCCTAAAAATAAATTTTTCACCCTATAAATCAAAAAATAAAATCAATTATTTAAATACAATGCATAAATAGACCTGAACTCTCTTTTGTCTCGTTTCATTTTGAAGGCTGTCTATTGATTTTCTCTGTTGTTTTCTGCTTCCAATTTCATTGATTTCTGGTATTTTCTTTTTCTTGAGTATATTATACTTTTCTTTTTCCAGTTTCTTAAAGTGAAAGCTAAGATAGTTGATTTGAGATTGTTCTTCTTTTGAGACCTTTCTTCCATCACGAGCTTTTTTTCCTCTCTCTTCTTTTCTTCCATTAAGAGGTAGGATGGTGTTTATAAGAGCGTGAGATCTGCAGTCGAACTGCCTGGGTTTGAATCTGAGCTCTGCCATTTACTAGCTACATGTGTGATCTTGGGAAAATTATTTAAGTTCTCTGGGCCTCAGTTTCCTAATTAGTAAAATGGGGCTAAAAATACTTCTTGTCCATTAGATTGTTGTAAGGAATAGTGAGTAAAGATATATAAAGAACTTAGAAGTTCTTTGCAATACGTGCAATTTGAGTGCTATTGTTATTGCAAGTGGCATGTGTTCATAAAATGTGGAGGGCACATGTCAAGTATATTCTACATTAAATAAGCTAACTTCATTTAAATAACACATCAATAATTCCTTGTTTTTCTGTTTGTGCCTCATTTCTCACTGTATATACAAAATACTGGGTTGCATTTAGGAAAGAGGAGGAATGTGCATGTACAATGTTGACGACATCGATCACCCAGTGAAGATCTCTAAGCCAGTCATGTGCAATTTCGACACAGAGAGACTTGGAGAAGTCTCTGCTGTGTGTCTTCTTTAGGACAAAAATTGACTCATTATAAGTTGTCCTTGTTAGCTAATTAAGCTCCAGAAAATTAACACATTACTAATCTATATTCCTTCTCTTTTGAGTGATCTGGTGGATATATCGTTCAAACAAACAATAACCTGCAAAAGCAAATAGTTCATTTAAAGCAATGACTCCAAGTCCAGATGAAATGCATGATTTTTAAAAATCCAGGGTGAAATGCCTTTAGGAGACATACCAAGATGTACTTTTGCTAGTTTCAGGCTTGACATTAGGCAGGCAAATGCTTTCGCCCTGCATCTTGCAACTTCAGACGGCAAAACTGGTCTGTACGACCCGAAACATGGACCACATTTGAAGTCACTTGAATTTTTAACTTGCTAAGGTTAAGTTTTTCCCACAAAAGGGTCATAATGGCTGACAGAGAAATCCACATATAAAATTTGTTTACCGCAGTTTAAACGAGCCATTTAATCTGCAGCTGGTCTGGCCGCATGTGACCACGCGGAGGGCGCTGAGCAAGGCAACAGCAGAGTCACACCGTGTGTACAGCCGAGATTCGTGTTTTTATGCCACTGCTCGCCACCTCAGGGCATCTTTGCTTTCGGTGTGTGACTACGGTTGTGGTAGCCAGGGTGGAGACCGGAAAGGGAGGAGAAGATAACCCACTTTACTGAGTAGTTATTATAAGCCTGTGACAAATGATCTCATTTGATCAATTGAACGAAAGCAAAATTAGAAAAGCCTTTCAAAATGAACAACTATGTGAGGACTGGAGGCTGCAAAGATGAGCTGTTTTGGTTGGTTGGAATACAGGTCACTGAATAAGATTTTAAAATGCTCATTTGGGGACAGTTTTTTATGCATCTCTTTTCTTCTGTGTTATGTGATTGGTGCACTCACATCCCAATATTAATGTATAGATAAAGTTTAAAATGCATTGCCTTCATTAAAAGAAACCTGTTACAGGAACAGGTTTTAGCTGTACTTTTTTATTAATCCTAATTCCTTTTGCTGAGATCCAGTTTTGAAGGGAAAACACTGCTGCTTTGGTGTTTCATCTCATTCAAGTACTCCATGGAAAAGGGTTTGATGGAAATTTATAAACAAATGCAGCATTATGGGTCTCCATTAGCTGGAAGAATACCTGTGTAAATGGGACCTGTTGGGCACAATACGCGGCCCTTCCCCCACTCACTTATATAATAATCCTGCTTTCAGAAGACCAATCACACACACCATCTACACAGCATCTAATTTCCTCATCAGATTTCTCTGCTGGGTTTAGCCATGCTTGTCAACTTCCCAGCTCCCTCTTTAATAACTAGGTTTATTCTTAGTGCCTCGCCAATAGACATTCCTATGAGCAAACCCATGAAAGAATGAAGTCCGAATTTCTTTATCGCTCCCTCTTTCAAGAAGGGTTTTCTGCTCATACTTCTGGGAAAGGTCACAGGTAATTTTGGCTGGTCACTTTAGGGTGGCAGGATTGCAATGAGCACATTGGGCTCTTTTGTTTAAGCATCCCACTGACCACCAAAGGTGACCACGAGTTGCAGGGAGACCATTTAGAAAAGTGACCAGGCAAGAATGTATGCAGTCGGCCCAACTCTGTCACCCAGCGAGCACAAACTAAGTGGCTCCTACTCAGTTTCAGAACAAATGCAGCTTTTCTGCAAGCAAACTTATTGTCTTTATTGTTCACACACTGGACACGGCTGAATGTTTACGAGGAGTTCTAAGATCATTTATTGTGGCAGAGAAAGATGCCACGAATGAACTGAAAGCTAAACCCTTTTCATATTAATTTTATCATTTTACAATGGAAAGTTCATTTAAATCTTTCCTACTGAGTCTCTTTGAAATGTCTGCCTTTCTAGAATCTCAAAAGGAAATGGATAACCAGTAAATTGTGGAAATGTATAACTACTGAACTGGACATTTCTGAATAGTATTGATCTACAGTGTCATATAGGTTGAATTGCGTTCCCCCACCCAAAAAATGGTGTGGTGGAACTCTAGCCCCCAGTGCCTCTGAATTGTGACCTTATTGGGAGACAGAGTCTATACAGAGGTGATCAAGTTAAAACGAGGTCATTAAGGTGGGCTCTAATCCAATATGACTGGTGTCCTTATAAAAAGGGGAAATTGGACATCGATACACACACATGAAGAATGCCACGTGAAGAAGACAGAGATGAGGATGAATCAAACAGAAGCCAAAGATTGCCAGCAAACCGCCAGGCATGGAGCAGGTTCTCCCTCACAGCACTTAGAAAGAACAACTCTGCCAACACCATCACCTTGGACTTCCAGCCTCCAAATCTGTTGTTTAAGCCACCCAGTCTGTGGTTTTGTTACGGCGTCCTAGGAAACTGGTATAAATGCTAATGATAAGTCCCAGGATATTTAAAAAAATAAATGGACCTGAAAACTCATTCTATGACCACAGATAAGTCAGTAGAAGTTATAAAAGTGTGGGCTATAGGGCTGGCCCAGTGGTGTAGCAGTTAAGTTTGTGCACTCCACTTTAGCAGCCCAGGGTTCACCGGTTCAGATCCTGGGCATGGACCAACGCACCATTCATCAAGCCATGCTGAGGCAGCATCCCACATAGAGCAACTAGAAGGATGCACAACTATGACATACAACTATCTACTGGGGCTTTGGGGAGAAACAAAGGAGGAAGATTGGCAACAGATGTTAGCTCAGGGCCAATCTTCCTCAAAAAAAAAAAGTGTGGGCTAAATTCTGCTGTCACATAAGCTTCTTTTTGAACAAATTCGTCTTGCTCTCTCCTTCTACCTATGCGACTATCTAAACTGGATACGTGCTCTATCACCCTCAAAAGCTAAGAAAACCTCTAAGCCAGAGTTTCTCACCCTCTGCTCTGTAACATTTTGAGTTGGATAATTCTTTGTTGTGGGCTGTCCTGGACATCGTAAGATGTTTCACAGCATCCCTGGCCTCTACCCACTAGATGCCAATAGCATCCTCCCTGGGGTTGTGACAATGTCTGCAGACATTTTCAAAAATTTCCTAGGAGACAAAAATCACCTCCCACCCCCGGTTGAGCATTACTGCTCTAAACATGTTTTCAAGGAGTAATTGCAATCTTTTTATGCAAAAAAATATATAATTGATATTCCCTAGTCATTAATTTTTATGGCCTTCAGAGACTTTTTCCAAACCTTAGTAATGAGAGCCTTGTTTTATTCATAGGAGAACCAATCCTATTCTATCAGCATTTGCTGACATCCTGGCTTCTCTTTGACATCCTAGGTTACGCTGGGGACTCCTTGACATATTAATCTTAGTAAAGGAGCCTCGGAAAGTTACCCCTCTTCACACCTGGAAGGGTATCCCTCCTTATAACTTCTTGCCTAAGAAATGTGTCAATTTGGCACATATCATCTTCCGCTCGTCCTGAGGGTGAAAAGAACAGTTTACGCAAGTACACATCACTCCATCTGGAGGAAGGGTGGTCTCCCCAGCAAGGGGGAGACTTGCCACGGTAAATGCTCAGTAAACATTTGTTGGATCAATGAATGACTCTTGTTCCTCAAAGACAAGAAATAAACGTAAGAAGTTTCGGGTACAACACACTGAAAAAATGCCATATTGTTAAGTTCGTGTTTAGTGAGTAAAATAAATCTATTCTTTTTATTCTACATCATTTTTGATACCACACATTTTCAATCCCAAAATATGCATTTGGCCGAAAAATAGAAAGATCTTCTTCTCTCTTGGTTGCCTTGTGTAGGAGGCACCAGCGTTCATCACCCTGGTGCATTATTGTGGTGTGGTGTTTAGATCCCGGGCTCTGGACTCAGACAGACACGGATACATGGGTTTGAATACCAGATGCAACAGGGAGTGGTCTTTTGCCAGTTCCTTGTCCCAGCTTAGCTTCAGTATTTCTATCTGTAAAATGGGAATAACAGTACCTGATAGAGTTATTATAGGATAATGCTTGCAAAGCACTTAGCTTGGTAATAAGAGCACAGTTACTATTAATTATTGTTTTCAGAACTAGACAGTTTCCAAATTGATCCATATAAATATTTTATTTTCCTAAATCTTTCTCAATGACCAAACTCTCCTGCCACAGAGATTTTTTTCCAGGGCTTTCCAGGACAACAATAAATAAGGGAAGTCTTTCTAAACTAGGGGTCAGCAAAATTTTTCTATACAGGAACAGGTAGAAACCCCTTAGGGTTTGCCGGACAGACTGTGTCTCAACTACTCACCTCTGCCATTGCAACACAAAGACAGTCATGAGCACTCTGCTAGCAAATGAACATGGCTTTGTTCCAATAAAACTTTATTTACAAAAACAGGAGAATGGCTGGGTTTGGCCCACAGGCTGTAGTTTGCTAATGCTTATTCTAAAAAGAACAAACAGCTTTCCCGTTTTATATGCCACTACCCAAGCTTTGTATGTTGGTGCTTTACTAAAAAATCATTTCAGGTATAAACCATGCCTTACCCTTTTTCATTAAAGCTTTGCATTCCTGCATATGATTCAGAACAAAAGTAATTAAATTGGATTTGTAAACTGTGAGACGAAATCAAGGCTGAGGACATCAACAATTCACTGTAGTGAAAAGAAAGTTGGGCAGTTCTTATGTTTCCCTTCTGCTCAGGAGTACAAGTTACGCGTGCCTGGGCTGCAGGCCCACTGCACCGTCCTCCCCATGACATGGCCGGAGGGGCCTCTATGGAAGCCTGTGGGTGTGTCTGAGTTGGCCCTTCTCCTGCTGACCTTATCAACAACAGGTGAAGATGGATCTCCTGGTAGGACCTCCCACGATATCAGAAGCACTAAGGCAGGACCTACATCTCATACATCACGGTGGTCACAGGATCCATTGCCAGGAATGTCATAAGCACTCAGTTTATATCTACAAATCTTCCATCCCCATGGTCCAGACTTTGAGTGGTATCACAGTTCAAAGAACAGAGACACAAAAGTCAT
Source organism: Tapirus indicus (assembly GCA_031878705.1). Lineage (NCBI taxonomy): Eukaryota > Metazoa > Chordata > Mammalia > Perissodactyla > Tapiridae > Tapirus > Tapirus indicus. The sequence goes on along the minus strand of CM062933.1, from coordinate 52,124,835 downwards.
TTCAAAAAAACCTGTCATTTATTTCAATTTTTAATACCATAGAGGGGATTTGTGGAGCAGAGAATGTCTCTAAAATCACATTTTGGCCTTCCATCTATGTCTTTGTTTAACATAGTTTATCAAAAAAATATATTAATACCAACTACATGTTAAACAACGCTCCTTGCCCCAGAGATATGGGATCCCTGCTTTCATAGTCAGGTCTCTGTCAAGACAAATTCCCCAAAACAAAATGCCCAGCACTGGCATTTGTGCCTCCTGTCATCCTTTCCTTTCCCTTTCCTTCTGGTTCTTCATTATAAAGCCAAAGGATTAGTCTGGGAACAAGCTAGACTCCTCTTTAGAATGCAGCACAGAGAAAAATCTAGGAAACCTCATGAATAATTATTTAATCCCATAACAACTATATGATGCCTCTAGATTATGATGTTGTATTTTGAAGCCTTAAATCAGAATTCAAACTAACTCCTATCCCTTCTGAGAAATGAAAGAGTAGCTACTACCCTTAAGGGAGAAGAAAATGAGATGTCGGACAAGAAGAATATACCAACCACTGCCACCATTTATAATTTGACATTCTTTATAGCAGGTGATTTGTGGCATGCACAACGTGGGTGCACTTTTCCCTTTCTTGAGAATGCCAGCCCTGTTGATGCTCAAAGCCCAGATACAATTTGTACTGAACGTGAATGTATTAGTTTTCTATTGCCGTGTAACAAATTACCACAAACTTAGAGGCTTAAAGGGACACCCATTTATCTTTCACAGCTTAACTGGGTTCTCTGCTCGAGGTCTCACCAGGCTGAAGTCAAGGTCCCAGCAGGGCAGTGGTCCCATCTAGGGCCCAGGGTCCTCTTCCAACCTCACATGGTCTGACTGAATTCAGTTCCTTGAGGCTGTCAGGCCGAGGTCCCCGCTTTCTTTCTGGATGTCAGCCAGGGCTGCCTCAGCTCCTGGAGGTCCCTGTAGTTCTCGCCATGTGGCCCTCTCACAGGTCCTCTCACAACATGGCAGCTGATTCTTCAAAGCCAGCAGGAGAATCTCTCTGACCTCAGGGAGGGCCTCAGTCCCTCTTTTTAAGGGTTCACTTAATTAGAGCTCATTTAACTTAAAGGCTCACCTAATTAACTCAAAGTCAATTGATTATGGACCTTAAAAATGCCTTCACCTCTGCCATTTAACACAACATAATCTTGGAGATGATAGTCCACCACATTCACAGGTCTTACCCACAGTTAAGGAGAGAGGATTATAGAGGATGTGTACCCCAGGAGACAAGAATCCTGGGGGTTATCTTAGAATTCTGCCTACCACAGTAGGAGAGATCACTACAATGGAATTGGCAACAATTAATCCCAAACCACCGTATATGAGTGTGTGTATATTTGCATGTGTGTCTGTGTGCATACCCTTAGGAACTCACTTCTAGGACAGGCTCCCAAAAAGTGTAAAATCCCACACTTAAGATCCACAACTATCACATAAGAGTATTCATTGTTTATTTATTAAGACTACTTCACAAACAGCCCATGCATTTAATGCTTTCACCCCACAAAACAAAGTGAAATCTTGAGGTAACTCTGATGATCGGACAGGACCCAGATGTGCCTTTCGGGCAAGGACTTTCTCTTGCTTGGAAAACTACAAGGTGAATTTGAAACCACGGGCAACACAGTGGCAGTCACATGGATACGATTAAAAAAAAAAAAAAAAGAGGAAGAACAGAAACATCAGGAGCCTTTAAGCTGTTTTCTTAATTCAGCATCGGCAGAATATTTATGTTGGCAGCATCCTGTAACTCGCAGCAGGAGATCTGACAGAATGCACTCTATACATAACCCGAGTGAGCCCTAGATCAAGAGGAGAGTATTTGCATAAACAGAATCCTAGAGGCCACGCCATCGCTATCTTTCTCTTCCTCCTTCCTGCCTCTCTACCCTACATGCTCGGCATCGGATCGAGTTTCCCGGGCTACCTGCCATGAACATCAAGGAATGCAACGGAGATGAATGTTACATTGACACCAGCAGTGCCACCACCGAAAACTGTTTGTCCGCTCTTTTCATTTCTCAGGACACGCAAGCATCTAAAGACTTTGCACCTGTTCTAGTTAGCCTTGGCAAATGCGGTCTGTATTTATATTAATAGAATGATGTTTTCATAACAAAATGGATGTGCAGCAGTCGGGGCGCGCACCCTGGATGTCTCATAAGCGCACAGATCGGGGGAAGGGCAGCTCTTACATAAAGTCCCATGGCGAGCGTAAAAGACGCACGAATCCCGAGCTGAATCATCAGGACGGTTTGAGAACTTTTTCAGGAATGACCAGACTCAAGCACTGGAAATTAAATCAGAAGCTCGATTAAGAGGACAAGAGGTTGGATAGAAATGGGCTTTTCATGGGGAGTTCGGAGCTCTGAGCTCTTGTATTCTGTCTCCTGTTTCTGCAATTTGTGTCTTATCTCCCCAGAGCCGCTCAGAGAACTGGTGAGATCATTCTGGGCTCAGTTCCTGAAAGTTTGTTTTGAGTCACCAGTGTAAATATTGCCCACCCAATCTGTACATTTGCACAAATTAACTGAAACCAGCTACCCAATTCCTTGTTCATATTTGGATCTCTTGATTAACCCTGACAGCTGTAACCTCATTAGTCCGGCTCCGGCCATGGCAAAGCAGCTGTCAGATTAGAAGGAAGTGGACTCACTGAAGTCCCCTCTGTGGACCGGGCATGTGAAAATCAATAGGCGCTCTAAAAGGTTTCAGTTACGATTCTAATTCTAATTTATGTGAGGCTGTAGGCTTTTCACCCAGATCCATCATATGGGCCTGAAACCAGTTGTTTGTGGAGAAAGAGGCCCTGTCACAAAGCAGGAACGTAGGTTTTACCTGAAGATTTTGGATCTGTATCAGTTGAAAATGGGTTTTTAGCATGCGCTATAACGCAGACATTTTAATATATTTTAAAATATTAGTTCCTAATGTATTTTTTGGCATGAGAGATTTTGTTAGTTTTGACAAGAGGCCAACAGGGTCCTGACTAGAGAAATAAGAAAGATCCTGCAGCTGGTGCTTATTGGAAAAGCAGAGATAAAAAGTGAGGCAAGTAGAACAGCTCCAGCAGGAACGTGGTTCCCCGAAACAGAGCACAGAGTCCTCGGAGCGAATTCTGTTCTCTTCCCTGAGAATCTCTAAGGAGGGGGGAGGGAGGGAAAATTCTCAATATCTATTGGTAAAACCTGGAGGTTTGGGAAAGGAGATGATTTTCCATCGAGCACAGATGGAATGAAGTGTGTGAACTTCCCTTGTGGCCTTTTCCCTGGGAGGAGACGGCAGGGGGAGCGGAAGAAACTCGGAAGGAAAAATCTGGAGATTAAAACCTCGGTCCTGTTCGGGTTCTGGTCCCGGTTCTGCCACAGCCCCCCAGTGGGAGCCTCGGGCAAGTCCCTCCATCTCTCCACATCTCAGGGACTCGTTTATGAAGTGAGGAGGTGCGCCTGATGGCCGCAGCGGTCCCGTCCATCTCCAGGGGTTGAAGGCTCTTTGCACAAGCCCGTGAGCATCGGCTACTCCGCCGTGACCCGGGCGGGCCCGAGTTCTGGCGTCTCGCTCCCGGGTGATTCCCTTCTCTTCCTGGTGCCCTGCAGCCTGTGGTGCAACAGGTGCTGTCCTTTGGCACCCCCTGGTGGCGTGTACAGCCGTCACGCCGGCCTCCACCCTCCGGCCCCTGCGGGGTCCAGTCCAGACTGCTGTCTACCGCGGACAGCCCTGCAAACTCTCGCTGTTGTTAGAGCTTCTAACGCTGCTTCTAGAGGCTTCAGTGAGCACGCTGACTTTTCAAAGAAGTGGCTTCATCAGACGCTTTATTGGCATGAACACTCAACTCCCAGCCGGGTTCAAGTAGGAGGATTTACGAAACAGCAAGGACTTCTTTCATTATTGAGAAAGTAGACTGATAAAATAGGAAGTTCTTCGGTAGTTAGTAGAAGCCAAGTGTTTCTTTTCCCATAACTTTCCTTCAATTAAAAAATCATTTACAGAGAAAACTCTGAAAGTCAGAAGTCAGTGAAGACGAAAAAATAAAGAAAATGATTTTTTTGTTATGGAATGACAGGTAAACATATTTTAAGTATTGTGAGTCCTTAGAAATCAGGTTCTACCCTCAATCATGATAATTTATATTTAAGCTAGGAATTGGATCTTATTTGTCCTAATCATGTCATTCTTACTCCTTTTGTTTACCATTATATTCTGTTCCTTTCACTTTGAAACTGTACTGAAACAGTAAAAAATTGTCTTTGATTTAGTGTAAAAGCAGATACACCATTTTAATTCCAATGACAAAAGTTATGACTATCCAGAGAAATTAAGCAAATACAGTGTAAAAGGGACAAACCTCAGAAAACTCTATTCTAAGTTATGTTGACTGCCTCGACTACATGTGCTAATGCTCAGTACTTTCAAGGCTAATTCATTTCCAAGCGTTTAGTTTGATATGATTAAAACAACTGTAACTGTTTCCAGGTAGGGTAAAAAAAACAGTCACAGGAAAGAGAAAAGTCAATATTCCCTAAAGGAGAAAAACATGTCTTTGCCATGTTTACTTGACTCCTTCTGGCAAAAGGCTGTTAGCAGTTGCACCACACAGTTGAACCAGAGCTTGTCTCCAGAAAAAAATATATAATTGCATCTCAGAGATTTGGTTTGGAAAATCTCCTTTTGTTTCCAATGCCTTGTCTCTCTTTAACCACGTTTATAAGTATTTTCCAAGCTCTTTACGAGCATTCTGCCAGCCTCTCCACACTCCTAAATATCACCCTCCACTCCTTATGGCCAGCCACGTTTCCAGCCTTGGCCAAGGAATAAAACGCTGGTTCACCTCAAAGACTGCCATTAAATTTGCCTCATTTATTGACCAGCAGGAGGTGCACCCACTCTGCTGGGGCCAACATTACCCGCCATACTGCGGAGCTCACTGGCGCCCCAGACTGCTGCCCTGTTTAATGACTGCTGGGCCCCTTGGGCCAGGTAAATTCTACTGTTGACATTTTGGTGGCCATGCCCTTGGAACACCTTTGATCAGTTTGTATGCTCTCTCCTTCAGGGATGTGTTTTACTGTGTGTTGAATAAAAATAACCAGATATGGAGAAGTGAAGGAAACGAAGTGAGCTCCTACTGGAAGAATAAGCCATTTATGCTTCTCTGCAGTAGATCCCAGGGCCTATTAGGACACGGAGTTTAAGGAAAATCAGGCCTTGAGAACCCCGCTGTCAGGATAGAACCACCACAGGGGCTCTGCTGCCCTCGAGGTGGGCAGCAAACTGCCCGTGAACCTGCCCACTCACTGAAAGGCATGCTTTCACTGCTGAGTGACCTCTTGGCATGGATTTCTTTGTTTTCCCTCACCATCACTTTGCCATTCTGTAAAAATGTGAGTTCTCTCAGCACAGTGACTGTGTTTAAAACAACCTTGAGTGCTTAGATATACTGTTAGATGGTAATCGTGCTTGTAGTATCTGCTTATATGTTTTAATTGGCTGATAAAAGATCATATTCAATATAAAGGGGGAGGATTTCCTTTTCTTTATGAATTTAAGTTCATAAAAATGTGCCAGATGGGAAAGTCTAGAAATCGGAATGTTCATTTTACCCACAGACTGTCAAATGCTATCAGGCGATGATCCTTTCCATGTTCCCATTTTACCCTGCGGACATGCCTCTCGCAGCACTGACCTGACGTGACCAGGTTAGGTGGTCAGGGCTCTCAAGTCTGAGTGCTGATTCAGGCCTCCTCTCTTTGCTGCCAATAATAGTTCGCCTCAGTGCCAAATTTAGTGGTGGTTTCTTATGATGTGGATACCTGTCCAGCAGGGATCGGGCTGTGACCACAGCTGTTTTCCTTAAGCCGCAGAATAACTGTCAGATGGTGACTGCTGATAGTTACTACTCGCCAGGCTCTGCAGCCTCCAAGTGAGAGACTTTCACATCCCGTGTAATGCCACTATCAGCCCTATCCCACAAGCAAGTTTTGTCGGTCTGTAGAAATTCCTTAAGGAAATAATTCAGTGTTTGACCTTCAGTTCTTTAAAAAAAACAAACAAAACAAACAGAACATCAAAAAAAAAAAAAAAAGAAAAGAAAAGAAAAAAATACTCCTGCTCTTCTCTCCCTTCTAGATTGGCTCTTCTTACTCTTGTATTAATGATTTTCTATTTTATTGCACTTATCTATTTTGCTGTAAGCCACATCAAATCCTTTTGGTCATCAGTAGAAACGAATTTTTTTTTTTTAATTACGCTTTATAGGCATGTATTGCCTTCCTCTGAAAGCTCAAAATGTTTTTCTTACAGGCTTTTTCTTTTGTAGGCAGAGTGCCTTTTTTCTCTTATTTTATAGAAGAGGAATGTAGATGCCTACTCTGGATGTTACATGCTCAACAGGAGGTCAGACCCACAGAACAGGGTAGAAACGAGTGAACAAACAAAATCAGAAAAAACATTCATTGCCACTCGTCACTTCCTGAGATGTCGAAGTCTCTGTCCGGCAGACGTGGACAACGTGTTTCAGGTAAAGTGTTAACATGGACAGACAGACATTTACTCCAGGTGATGCTGACTTCCTGGAGTAAATGTTCTAGAAACCCCAGAGTGTACCAATTTCTCTGTTTCATTTCCCATAAACTAATAGCATTGTCATGCATGCTAGTATCTGAAAAACACTGTTCCTCAAACCATAAAATAGTGCAAGTTTTTTGTAGTAAAAATGTTTCAAATAATAAGCCAAATATAAATATGTAAATCCAATTACATATACATATGGTGTGTGTGTATGTGTGTGTGAAGGAAAATAATCAAATATATTTGTAATTAGAGTGATTCCTCACAGTGGGTCTCTGAAATTTAAAGCACATTCATTGGAAAAGTAAACGAAGCTTCTCTCAAAGCGAGAAGTAAGACAATTAACGATTTGGAAGCTATTATACTTCTTTTAACTGAAATTGACAGTCTTTCCTTAAATAAAAAATCTCTATGACATTTTAGCTCAGAAGCAAACTGCAATTGTAAGACTTTTGGATGTAAAGCAACTTGTCTTCCTGAGTTTGTAGAAAATAAGACTTTAGAATTTTAGAACTAAGGATCCCTGAGCTTTGTGTGGTCTGACTCATTCATCTCACAGAAGAGGACAACGAGGCCCAAAGAGAGGGAGTGGGCTCCCCAAGGTCATGCAGCTTGAGTCAAGACCTTGCAGGTGACTTTGAACTTCAACCTCTCCACTCTCACCTCAGCAGCTCACTATTTCAACTATATCATAAATGTCAAGATGTCGATATGTGTCTGCCCCTATAGAACAGCTATCTGGCCTCTTCTCTTGCATTTCCCTGGTGGAAAACCCAGTATAAAAAATTATGATCAAGCCCACAGTTTCCCTAGACTCCCAAGCTTGTTCTCCAAACTGCCAGCTACAATGTCTACTGAATACTGAAATCATCTTATGCATGGACATTCACAAAAGTTCTTCAAAGTTCTAAGCCTAATAATATACATTTTATCTGCAGACGCTGAGGAATAAAACAGGGAAGTAGATCAAGTTGCCATGGACCAAACTAGAGGATAATCAAAAGTTTCCTGAATATTTGAGGACTGAGAGTGAGATCCAAACACCCCCTCTTGAGCCTCCCTTTGTCTACCAAAAGTGTCCTGGAAATAAGTGAGATTTAGGATGAAGCACAACCAGTTTCTGATAATCATTTCAATTGCTATGTTTCCTTGGACACATTTTCAAAGTACTTGAATGAAGCCCCACATGCGAATTATCTTCCCTGAAAAGAAAGCCTTTGCTGGCAAGTTGGCCATTCAGTTTTTGTGGCAATGGCATAGAGACACAATGTATTTTTAACATTCTTGTTTTGTTCTTGTCTTAACTGACACTAGTAATTTGAGAAACGTTGAGGGCGTTACTGAATATAAATTTGAAGAAAAATAGCTCTTCAAACTATATCGTTAGAAGTAGGATGAATATTCAATTAAAGATGAATTTAAAAGTTTAGATTATGTCTGTGGGCATATACCTTCCCATGATGCTTTCCTCGTGATGTGGCATCCACAAGAATCACACTGCAATTTGCAACCAACTGTGCTCTGAATGTTAGAAATCTGCCCCACACTCATCTGAAAGCTCTTTTTATAGAATTATTGAATTTCAGAGCTACAAATGATAGCTGAACTATCTCATTTTGCAGAAGAGGAAATAGGTCCTGGGAGCAAAGCTGTTTGCCTGAAGTTATAGATTATGCTAAGGCTTTATTTAAAAACCCAGATTCTGAACGTTAGCTGAGAAACCACCTCCCCTTTCTTAAAAATGGTTAACGCTGTGTCTCATACTCATGTTTTCTTCAATGTTTATATTTAGTCATCCATTCTTAAATTCATTCCTGTCCCTCCCTCCTTTCCTGCCTTCCCTCCTTCTTTCTTTCTTTCCTTCCCTCCTTCCTTCTTTCCTTCCTTCCTTCCATAAATATTCATTTACCACATGCTAGTCATTGTGATGAGCTCTGAAATACAATGAACAGAATATGAGCTCAATGAAGAGCTCATTTATAGAGAAGACTGGCATGGTGACCGAAAGGTCCAAACTCTTTAATATGGCCCACAAGGTCCTCTACTCTCTAACCTCTAACCCACCTCTCCAGCCCCTCTCTTGCTCTCCATGCTCCAACCCTATTAGATTCTTTGGGCTCACTGAATGGATTCCCCCATCTGTACCATCACATACACACACTTGCTAGAACATTGCCTCTCCCCTACCTTCCTCGTTTGACTGGCACCATGTCATCCTTCAGGTTTCCATCTAAATGCCTGTTCTCAGGGAGTTCTTCCCTGGACCACAAGGCCAGGTGAGGTCTCCCTGACAATTCACAAACGTTTGTGTAATGTCCCTCTTCCATTCTTCACTGGTGAGTTCAGTGAGGGCAGTGATGAGTAAGTGACATCACTGTTCTTATATCCCCGTTTACCTCGTTCAGGGCTTGGGATCTAGTATAAGTTCAATAAATACCTATCGAATGAAAGAATTTGTTTAGCACACAATAGGAGCACAAATGAGAGGGTAGTCAGTTCTCCTTGGAGAACTGGCAGGCAGTGGACATCGTCCACGTTTTAATTCATTTGAAGGCTTAGGATGAATTTTGTAAGATCAAGTGGATACATATCACACCCAATTTCCCATCTTCCATTCTGGTCAAAATAAAAACCAATAAATAAGACTAGTTTTGATCTCCACTATATGCCCCAATTATTTTCCTAATATAAGCCCTTAAACCATTAGTTATAATTTTTAAATCCAAAAGAAAATCTGAAAAGAGAAAATTTTTCATAAGTATGGGTAGCGAACCTGATCTTAACTAACCTGCTATTATAGTGTTTATCCCACTTTACACGGACATTCGTGTTTTGCTGCAGGAATATCAATGTTATTAGTCTTTATTTATCTCATGTTGTATGAATGTTTGTCCTGCTGCAGAAGTGTTTGGTTTTGAAGCGCCCCTAGGATATCATACACTTCTGGATTTGAAACATGCCTCGTGCCAAAAATTTCTGAGAAGGGAATATGAACATGCATTAATTTACTGCCTGTGTTTCATTCAATTTACTCCATCAAAGTTATGTCTCTTTTACCCATTTTTTTCCTGGAACAAAATTTTTCACTACTGAGAATAACAGAAGTAAAAGGTACAGAATTCTAGAAACCTAAAGCCCCATAATAAGGCAGCACAACGTGGGTTATCACCAGAACTGATACAGCCCGGGATCCTAAATGAAGGTCCAGAACCAAAAGGTCCTCGTCAGGCTTCATTTTTAAGTTTCTAGGAGTAATGAGGAGGAGTAATCTTGACCAAATGCCTCATTTTATGGGGAAAAAATTAAGGCCTGGTGAGGCCAACTGTTTGTTCTAGGCCACATGGCAGGTTCATGGCTGAGCTACGCCTAGAATACAGTCACATGGCTGCTTGTTTACTGTTTGTTTTCTTCCCTGCCAACCACACCACTCAAAGAACAAGGTGGAAAGATAAAAAGTGGAGCGTCGGTGACTGAGGAGTAAAGGAAATGCCACGATAGCATCGCTGTGTGCATTTCCGCAGGAACACCCTCCTACGCCGTGACCCTGGCCTCAAATGACACCCCTGGCCTCAGATGACAGTAAACAGCCAGGAGTATCACTCTTGTGGACCAAGAAGTTGGCAAGCAACGTGACAATGACAGAAACCTGAGAGAAAGGGGCTGCGTATATGATCCTAGACCCTGTGAGAGCCTAGAGTAGCTGGGTCTAGGAGGAATTTGGAAAGTAGACTTCAGACATTTCAGAGATAACACTGTCATTATCCCAGCATAAGCTTCCAGATGCTAAAATTAGGACAAAAAGGAACATGTACCTAAGAAGAATCCACTGCTGGGAGCTTTCCAGCAAAGTCAGCTTTAACCATGAAAACACAAGAGATGGGAGAAAGACTTTAGTAGAGACCAATATTAAACTTAGAAAGCCTTGCTTTGAAAACTTGGGAATAATAGTATTAAAATTTCCTACATTTAAGGGGGAATTTTAGTTATGTCAGAAAAAAAAGATTATAAAAGAAATCCATTTATCTGCTTGCGACAATGGTGACATGTTGATGAACAACTGAGAGGTGGGAACTCTTCAGCTTTCTAAAAACAAGAGTGATCTTGAAGCTAAAAGGGAGAGACTGGAACTAGCCAAAAAAGAATTGAAGTCCAATATGACAGAAGCACCATCTAGAGTCTCTGAATGACTTCAAGACCCTAGTAGCACGTGGTAAGAGGACAATCAAAAGATTCCGCTGCCCAGCCAATGGGAATGGCTGAGAAGTTGATGAGAATTTGATGCCATGCAAGGACTGGAAAACAGACGGTGTTTGCAGGGAACAAATCCTACCTGTCCAATTCGTTTTTCACTTTGGGAGGTAACTCATGGACAAGGGAAATGATTTTATGAGCAGGATGGATGGATTGGCCTGAATGCTTTACAGCTGAGTGGATGATTAATCAGGTAAAAAGTCAGTGCTAACCAATAGCACCATGGAGGGAGGCCCACGGTGTCTTACATGGCTCTGCTCTCAGTTCTGTCCTGTTCTGCGTTTTCATCAGAGGATGAAGGGATGAAGGTAGCAAATTTTCATTTGCTACAAAGCAAGTCAAGTGATTTAGAATAAAATATTCTTGCAAAGGAGAAACATGGCTTACAGCAAAACATAAAAATATCTAGTGGTTCCATTGGCTTACATGGCTGATAAGTTCAGCACTCCCCAAAAGAAGTTCAGGTCTTCCTCACAGCTTCGAGCCCCCAGATGAAGGTGACAGAATCCTTCACAGCTCTACCCTGACTAGACATTCCTGGGAGTTGTGCTCATTTCTAGGAGCCACGCTGTAAGAAAGATTAAATTCACAGGACAAGAGGGCGCCACTTAGGAATAGAGAACGCTCAAAATTATGTTTTCTGAAGAAATTTAAAAGAATTGGGGATTTTTTAACCTTAAGAGTAGACTTCAGTAGGATGTGATCACTGCTTTCAGATAAGGTTTGTCACGTGAAAAGGGGCTTAGACTTGCTCTGTGGGACCCAAAAGTCAAAACCTCAAGGAGACAGTTTTGGTTCTCTGAGGAACAGAGCTGGGTCGCCTCTTCTCTCTCAGAGCTGGCAGCTGAACAGACCGCCGAGTGTGGAGGATTCTCAAACTAGGAGTAAGTCATGCTTTGAGCAAAGATTTAAGGAGGATGGTAGAGAGGTATATCTCAGTAAAGCTATCAACTGAAAACAGGTTGGTAGAAGAAAAGATTTGTCTTTTTCTTCCTTCCTTTTCAATATGATTCACTTAGTACAGAGAAATGAAACAAAACGTTACTGAAAAGTGGGCAAAGTGAAAAACTAGTCTAAAAGGAGTGTTTACATTCTTAGGCTCTCGACTACCCACCCTCAGCGTGGAAACTGGAAATGTGGACCGCGGTCTGTGCCTCCGCTGGAGAAGCTCACGGTGGCTACTGACCGCGTCGTTGCCCACCCACTTCCACCACACACGGGACCGAGGGTTTGCGACGACAGCACGAGCCCGGTGACCCGCTCGCGAGGACCCTTCCACGCGTAGCTCTGAGAGGCCTGCATGGAATCGTATGCAGATTTTGGCAGGCAAACAGCTTGGAAGTAAAACAGTTTTTAAAAGCACTGATTTTTCCATTAATCTCAAGGCATGAATGGAATTTTTTTTAATGTCCGTCGAATGTCCACAGTGGGACCGTGAGAGCAGCCCACACATTTCCTCTCAATGTATATGTTAACAGGGCTCCAGGAATAAACGCATAATCTAAGAAATTCAAAGAGGGTGACTAGAAAAGGAAACAAAACAACAAATAATTAGCTTCATTTTTCACAATTTCTGAGGGAGATCGAATAAAAAATGACACTTGACAGGCAACGTCTATCCAGTCAGCTCCAGGGCTAAGAACGTTTGCCCAGGAGATGATTTCTACATCCCAGTCAACTCCTAAAGGAAACGATCTCCGTACTTTCTTGACATGTTTTCGGACTGTTACTGAGGAAAGGAGGGCAACCTTACTACTATTTGTTGAAGGTCAAGAGTATTTAGTAATTCTGGGTGGAAAACATTATGGAAGATCCATTAGACAAAGAACAGATTACCACACTTGTGCTGCCGCGGGTCGGGACAGCGGTCAACTGGCCGTATTCCCCAGGAGGAGAAGAAAACAGCCAGGCAGAGCCTCCTCTCACCGCAGGGTTTTCAGATGTCCAGAGGGGTCTCCGGGGCTTTCTGGCTGGCTGACTACTGGGGTGTACAGTGCGGTGTGTGCAGCCATGGATCATTACAGATTGGCACACACCCACAGAGCAGAGCTACCGCGAATCCCAGATACGCTATGTTTGCTCAGAGACGTGCAGTATCCAGAAATTAAGGGAGATATAATTTATGGTATGAATATGTGCTTTCTGGAATGACTACATTTAGAATTTTCCATATATATTATGGAAGTTACGTAATGTGTGCTATTACTCCCCAAATGAGAGTATGCAGGTCTTGGAGTTTCTTTGTTTGAATGATATTTCCTTTCCTTTTTTCTTTTTCTTTTTTTAGCAGACTTGGTCAGTGATTAGAAATGCAATGATTGTCTCTCTACATATTATAGTATTAATGACAATAACAGTGGCACTCCAGAGACGTATTACCGAGACAGTTGTTCCCAAACACCAGTCCAGACAAGGGCAAGACCATGCGAAAAGTTTTACCAGTACATTACAAAATAAGAAAACTGAGGAGAATACAGTGGTTGCTTAAAAAACTGAATCTATTCTATTTAAGGGTTTGTTGTTTATTCTGATATTATGTCATTCCTATTCTCTTGGTATTAAAAAAAAAAACTCTCTCTAAGAAGCAAATGGTGGTAATGGGGGCATGAGATGTGTTGTAGTTTTGCTGCCTGATGTCACGTACAGCCAGAAAGTGGCAAATCTGGAGTCCAAACTCAGGCAATGCCACTTCAGAGCCCACACTCTTAGTCAATATGCCCCACCAGCTTCTCGTCCCTCAGTGTCCCCATCTGAAAAATGCAGAATCATGAAAGTACACTCCCCAGGTTTGAAAATTAAATGAGTTAATATTTGTGAAGTTCTTCAATAGTCTCTGACATACAGCAAGTTCCATAAGCAATTGTTTAAAAACAACAAACAAATTAGTGTTTGATGCACAATCACACAGCGAGTCAGTGGCAGAACCGGGATTCCAGTCCATGTAGCTGCAGGCCTCACCCTGACCCTGCATGCACCACTGCCATGGAGTCGTGCTGGTTCACGCCATTAAACACAAAATGAGTGTGAGAGGCACCGCTAAGTTTAAGGCATAACCAGTCTCCAGACTATCTGGGAGAGAGGCAGTCGACCATGGAAATGGGTAGTTGCCTTGTTAGCAACTGAAAAACTAAACGGTCCTCTGGGTGGGAGGAAAACAACGGAACCAGGTGGGCTGTGTTCCCCAGGGGTCCCCACTCCCTCGTGCAGCTGTTCATGAGGCTAAGAGGCTTAAAATAAAACAGAGCACAACTGCCAGCATGACCCAACCCTGCCTCAGCCCCTGCAGGAAAGAAAATGTTTGTAGAAGTAACATTCATTGATTGCTTTTCAAAACCTCTAGATTTAGCATTCGTCTTTAGTTTGCTTCTAAATGCTGTCTTAAGAGGAAGAAATGTGTGCTTCTCAAAAGCAGGCACACACACACACAAACATACAATGCATTTTCAATCATCAATGGGGCTCTGTTCATAATAGAAGAGTAGAAAGCATGTTCCTGTAGATATTAAGGGAAAGAAAGAGAGATATTTTGAGGGGTTTTTTTCTATCATCTCTTACTTAGCAGCAAACTGGAAAAAAAAGTGATGGAATTTTTTCAGGTTCCTGGTCCCACGTCTATGTTTTGTCCATTACTTGCATTTCATCAGCTCTGTATAAACATCACTGCTCTTCCTGCTGCCAGGTTAGGAAGAACTACTTAGCCTTCCAGGAAATCACCAGCACTTTGTACTTATATCTTGATGAGTGAAAATTTGTTGGAAGAATGACCAGCAGGACTGAGTGAATGTTTAGGGACCCATTACATTTTGCTATTCATGCAGTTATCATGCTGGAGAATGATCTTGCCAACTGAGAGCAGCCTTTGCAAAGCATCGCACGTCAGGGAAGTCGGCTAGTTAGCATCCTCTTCTGCAGGCTCAGACTCGAACTACAGCGCAGACCTCTCATCACTTGTCATCGTTTTGTAAATAACTTCAACCATATGAAAGGGTTTTCTTTCTTTTACTGGTAACGTGTTTACTGTATACGCACAACATAAGTTATGGCATTTTGTTTTGGACTTCTTTTTATATTAGTTTTTCTGACCAGGGACCGCTGTTGTTGAAACAGATGTGGTGGGCCCAATAATAGCTCTCAGCTGCCAAAGGCAAAATACGAAACTCTGCCCAGACCACGCAGAACAAATGACTGTAATGAGGGATGCTCAAGACCAGACAGTAGAGCAAATCCGTATATGTAGCAACTAAAGTGTGAGCATAGACCGGACGCGTCTGACATCACTCTTCTAATACGCTCCTCTCTCTCATGAATAATCAGCCCGAAGGGCAGGTACAGAGTGAGCTCCAAGCCTACTCCACCTCAAAATAAGAACACAGGTGTGGACACTCGGGAACTATAGTCCAGCTAACTCACAAATTAAACTGACTGCCCCTCACACTCTCACCCACTCTGTAAAATTAGGCAAAGATAGCTCCATGAAAACTGGTTTTATGTTTGAAATGACAACTAGTTTTTTTTTTTTAAATCAGTCAATGTAAAGAGTAAGTGCAACAGGTTTACCAGAGTGGTATGCTGGTAAATGTTTTCACAACAGCCTCTCCGGGGAGAAAAGTCCTGATTTGTAGTAGTTTCCATTTTCCATGGTGAGATATTCCCACCATGATTGATTTCAAGCTTTCAACATGACATCACCAAATGCAGAGATGGGAAGAGATGAGTAGCAGCATGCCATTATATAGCATTTCCAAAGAGATATAAAAAATGTCAATAGCATGAGTAATTGAGAAATGTAGCAAAATAATTAGTAACTCATGAGTATATATTGCCTTTGTTTACAATTTAACTGTATGCTTATATAACTTAATTGTTAATGATGACTGTGTTTAACAACTGGCCCCTAATACTCCTGAAAATTTAACAGTTGGCTCTCACAAGCCAGTAGGAGCTAGCTCCAGCACACTGTGGGTCCACCGCCACCATGTGAGTGGTCATTTAACACTTTTCCACTCTGACCGTGGTCCTCAGGCCAGCAGCATGGGTATCACCTGGGAGCTTATTAGCCCCCACCCCACACCTCCTGAGTCACAGTTTGCGTTTACCAGGATACTCGGGTAGTTCTTGGGCACATTCAAGTTTGAGAATCACTAAGCTAATGGACAACTTGAGTGGATGCTAAATTATGGAATTTAAAAAATATATATGTGTATAAATTCAATTTTTAAATGCTAGAATCAAAAGGATTTTTAGAGGAAACCTCCAATAACCAAGATGTTTCAAGGCAGCTGCAAAGAATTGCTGCAAAATCCATAATGCCCCAAGATTTTTGCTTGGATAATTCTGAATAAAAAGTATGTTGGCATCCCTGTAGCTTTGGGAGGCAGGGATTTTGCTGTTAAAACTTTTGAGTTCAAATCCTTGCTTTCTGCCAAATTTGACAGAAGATAAACAGAGGAAAAATTGTTTAACCTCTCTGTACTTCAAATTTCTCATCTGTAAACTGGGGTGATATTACCGGTACCTAACTCATGGAGTGGTTGTAAGGAACAGTGAGATTACTAAAGCGCCTGGCTTACAGTGACTGCTCAATAAACTGGAGTAATTATTACCACTTCCTAGAAGGGAAAAAATTCCAAACCATCCTCTGTGTATCAACCCTAAAAATATTTAAAAATAAGATAAATATGTTTCCCTTTGTATGACTTCTAAAAATTCTGATTTTGACCAGAAACTTTTATACTGTGCTTATTCCCTAAGATTTATAAGCAAACATACCAATTAAAATTGCTTCTAAAATATATCCGAATTTCAGAGTGACTCATTCCAACTTCAAGTCACTTGGGGTACTTCTGGGAAAGGGTCTTGCATTCGTCAAGAGACTCAAAGAAGAGAAGGCCTCTTCTGCTCCATTTTATCTCATGTGCAGGCACTGCCTTGACCTCTGTGACCACAGGGGCACCCGGGATGGCGCAGACGACAGCAGGAAGAACCTGAACCTCGGGATGTCCCAAGTTCCTGCATTACCCAACCTGGACAACTTGGAGCAGCTCCACCCGGAGACTTCCGTCATTTGCCGTAACAAATGGTCCAAATCTTTACACCGGATGAGGTTACTGTTCTGTTATTCATGGGATCACAGCTGAACTCATGCAAATCCCTTTAGGTTAAATTCAGGCCCAAAGTGGTTAAAGGACTTGACCAAAGTGGCATCTGGTGACAGAACCAGGCTTCACAACACCTATGTGCTTCAAGGTGGGTTTTCTCTTTTCCTTTCTTCTCCTCTCCTCTCTCTCCTTCCTTTTCTTAACAAAACTCACAGTAAAACTGACCATTTCAAATTTTTGACACAGCCAACAGTACCCATGTTTGTTTGCAACATGTCCAATGATATGATTGAGGCCAAACTGTCCCCAGGGAGCTGTAGACAGCAATTGGGCATTCAATTCCAAATTTTGTGCTGAGTAGACTTTCTCTAAGTAACCACAGGGGAGACAGCAACCATGGGATAAAGTTACACCAACGCAAATCCAAAAAATTACTCAATTATGAAAGAAAAATAAATCTATTAAACTGGCTATTTCGTATCATGTAGAAAAAAAAACTATTGATTTATTTTTTTACTTTTGCAATATTCAGCCAATAATGTTGGTGTAACCTAGCCTTTTCCCCCACCCCCGAAATATGTAACTCTTGGAACATTTATTCAACAATGACTTACAAAAATAAGTTAGATCGGGAAAGATCTCACCAGAAGAAAGAAATTACTTCCAGTGACTTCAATGCAGGGAATTGGTTACACAGGTGATAAAGAATCTGAGAAACCTAACTGGTGGCAGTGAGGAAAGCCAGAGATTAGCCACACCAAGGAGGTCATTGCCACCCTAGGCTGGATATACAAAAGGAGAAGAAGCTTGTAGAAGCCAGGAGTCAAGATTACTCAGAAGAAGCTGCAACAATGGCTAGCAAGTCTGGTGGGAGCTGGAGCCATGGAGGAGATGCAGTCATTGCTGAAGATGCCACCAGAGGCAGACAGATGGGCTAAGAAATACCCTAGCTTCTCTTTTTTCCCACCCTCCAATCTCGCACCAGAGCCTCCCATTGGCCAAGCCTGCCCAGAAGCCAGCTGACACCAGAGCCAGGGAAATGTAGCCTACAATAGCAAGATCAGAAGCACAGTGTTGGGAGAGTGAGCCACAGGTCTGAGAAAGGAGTCTGTTTTAATTCAGACACCAACCTCCAGGTGGATAGGTGGGTATTGTCCCAGGCTTAAAGATGAAATAAGGGCAGACATGGGGCACAACTGAAAATGTGCATCCACTCTCCCACTCTCTCTTCAAAATGAAAGAGGAGTTGAGAGAGGCAGACAGACAGACAGAAAGACAGAGTGACAGAGAAAAGAAAGGAAGAGAGAGAGAACGAAAGAAAGAAAGAGAGAGAAAAAAAACATTGTGTTCAAATCAGGAGCATTTTCGCTACTGCACAAGTCAAAACATGGATATTAATAATGACTACTTAGCCTTTAATTCTCTAATAATTCACATATCTTTCAGCATTTTGTTCTCTGAAAGAAGCCTACTCACTTTCCGTAGTCTATGTATTTATTAGCTGGGCTGAAGCAAGTGGCTGTAAATTGTGTTATATATATCTGAAAGAGCATATCTCTTTCCTCTCCCACATGATATTTGTCTTAAAGTGTAGGAACACATTTTCTGAAGATTTGAAGTTTTGATTCTACCCATTTTTCTATCCTTCAGGGTGTGTTTGCTGGCTCCCAGCCTTAGCTGAGAAAGATAGATTCCAGTCTCATTCTCCAGTTCAGACTGAGTAAAGTCCTATTTTAACTGGAATTGAAATCCCACAATTAGGTTAGAAGAGCACTTTTTCTGTGGGTTCTTTGGAAGGTTATCTTTTTCTACGTTGTATAACTAGGAAATGAAACGGATCATCAAGAAAATTCCTTCGGTCTTTTGCATTGCCCATCAAGGAAATGTTTAGCTCATATATCAATTCACTTTTTCCTTTTTTCCCCCCTTTTGTATTAAGTGATTTTCATCTACAAAACGAGATGACCCAGGGCACTACAAAATGACTTGTAAGTTGATATGAGAAAGTAGGAAAGAGAAGGAATTTTAAACAAGATGAGTGTAGAAGACTGAATACCAATTACTTGAATAAGGCACATACTTTTTACCCTACATAGAACATCAACAATGTGTGTGTGTTTTAAAAAAACATCCCATGTATTTAGTGAGTGTTTGGAAATGAAATGAGAATATTAAACTTTACAAAGTGTGTGGTTGGTTGCATTAGATGGGTACCACGACTGCATGAGATGTATTGATGAAACACCTTTATTGCTGTCAGAACTCAATACAACAGTTCTCATCGAGCAAGAAACACTACAGAAGTATTGTTTGGCAAGAGTTTAAAGTCATGTTTCATATCAGTAGAAATTATGCCTAAGAGCTTGTGTGCTTATGTGTAGACTATGTATTAACTCCAAAAATGTGTTATGACTCTACCCTGAGAAGACACTCAAAACCAGGATATTGAAACACTTGAATGTTCATGAGAATGCTAGTATGTGGATGACTCCCAACGAGAATGAGAAAAGAAATAATGTCCAGGCCTCCCATAATATCCTGACCACTTTTCTAGAAAAGTACATGCTGTAATCTATTTACTTGTCTGTCTCCTCTACTAAACTTTAAATTCCTTCAAATTAGGGGTTGTATCTTTCAATCTAGCTTGGAGTGCTAGCATACTCCAAGACACATTGGAAATTTTAATCATGGTTTTAAAAAAAATGGAATGATAAAATAAGAGTATTATGTTTACTTGCATTAAAACCTTTTATAAATATAATTGGAAAAGAGTAATACCCTGGAATCTAATCCTCAGATTTGGGCTGAAACACTGAACTTATAAGGTAATATGAACATTTATTCTATTTCCTTAGGAAATTTTCAAGCATTATTGACATTGGTGATGCAAATTAGCCCCCTGGATAATTATACAAGATTTGATTTTGATTTGTTCAAGCAAATAATTAAATATAAGAATCTGGGCAAAGTCATTACTTAAATTTCTCACCTTGGCTTATGAATCAGTAGGATTTGTGACGTGTAATAAGATATTTAGAGACACTTAGTAAATCAAAGTAATTGGTCAGTACAGATCATTGCCATTTAGAATTTATAAGAAATTCAAACTTTAAATTGGTACAACATGGACAAATTAATATTGCTATAAATTTTCATTAGATTTAGACTAAACTGTTTAAATTGTCATGTTAAATATTATTTTTCTATCTTTGATTTTTAATTTTGTAAAGATTTACATATTACATTTCTTGAAGCAAAAATTTATCATATTACACATGCTGTGAAGAATTTCTGAATGGCTCTTTAAAATATACACCGGAGTGCTCAATGGTCTCGGTACTTTGCACCTGGAAGTCAAATTTGCTAATAGCATTTGATTATTTCAATGCCAAACTTCTCCTAAACTGAGCAAAACAGGTTTCCCTCCGAATGTGGTTCTGTTGCCTCTTCTTTCCAAGGTTACCCAGTTACCTAGAGGAAATTCTGACATGATTTTCCCCACCAGATGTTTAAATTATTAAATGAATAGTCGTAGGAAGAAAATAGGACAGTCACTATATGACAGTTTTAATTGCCAAATGGATAATCCCTGCCTGCCCACCAGGATGCCCGAGTAAAGGAAATGGCCTTGCTCCCAACCACCATTTGAGGGTCTGGCCTGGGTGGCCTGGGTATCATGAGATGCTCGAATCAGCCCCAATTATTGTATTAAGGGAGGATCTGACTCAAGGACAGCCAAGCCATCGGCCTGCCCATGGCATTTGACGTTGTCTAGATTGACGAAGAGAAAAGATAGCTTGGGTCAATCAAATTCCTTTTCTCAATGATTTTAAGTAAGAAATACCCAGAAAGCAGTAAGGCCAGTTAACCACGACAGCAAGGGTCATCAGAGCGGACGTGTTAGCATCAGGAGAGGAGCAGGGTGGCTGCCCAGCCGGAGCACAGATGCAGGAAGCCTGAGGAGTCAGTCTCAGAATCGCCCCCTCTCCACGTCTGCTTCATTCAGTTCCAGCTCATGCAGATCCTTCCAACAGCTTCCCAAAAGGAAAACAGCTTTGCTGCTTCCCTGGCTGTAAACATAGGACATTGTAAAAGAAGTAAAACATTTAAATACAATAAGGATTTTTTTTTAAAAAACCACTTGTAACCATTAGACTTCTCTTTAGACGTATGTTAGTCTTCACATGTGATTTTTCATGGCTGGTTTGTAGCTTGCATTTTTTAACTTAAATGTCATGAGCACATTTCAATGCTCACGAAAATAGCTTTGTAGCGTTACTTCTAATGGCTCATTGCATTCCACTGCAGCCATATACTATACTAACAGAAATGCCTTCATGATAGACATTCATACTGTTTCCAATTTTATTCTATAATAAGAAATGTGGCAATAAATCTACTTGAACATTCTAAATATCTTGTAAATGTATTTTTATTTAATTGTCTAATCATTTTCTTGTTTGTTTTTTGGGGGGGAGCGAGGAAGATTGGCCCTAAGCTAACATCTGTGCCATCTTCCTCTATTTTGTATATGGGATGCCACCACAGCATGGCTTGATGAGTGGTGCATAGGTCCACACCCAGGATCCAAACCTGCAAACCCTGGGCCACCAAAGTGGAGCACGAGAACTTAACCACTGTGCCACCAAGTCAGCCCCTTAACTTAAGATTTTTGAAGTGGAATTATTAGGACAAATGGTATATCTTTTTATTTTTGATTCAGTAATAGTATTAGCAATTTACATTTCATAAGATACCTGATTTTTCTAAAGCACTGTTTACACAAAGTATTGATCTTTTCCAATCAGATAAGTGAAAAATGTTCTCATTCCTGTCTTAATTTGCTTTTCTTTGACTATTACCAATATTTTTTGACCATTTGCATTTCTCCTCCTCTGAAGTACTTCTTCATAAACTTTGCCCACTTTGCTATTAAAGTGTTGATTATTTTCTTATTGACTTAAAGAGTTCTTTATATATTAAGATCATTAATATTTTGTTTAGCATATATATTATGAACTTTTCCCTAGTATGTTATTTGCCTTTTGAATATATTTTACAGTCAAAAATGTAAAACATTTCATAGTCAAAGTTATCAACCTTTTACTTTATGATTCCTGCTTTTCTCGTCATACTTAGGATGGCCTTCCCAAGAATATAAAAATATTAATCCTAATTTTCTCTTAGGATGTTTATGGATTCACTGTTAATATTTATATATTTGATCCATCTGGAATTTATTTTGGTATGATTAAACTAAATATTCAATTTAATTTTTTTCTCCATTTATAGTTATCCCAGCACCATTTATTGAATAATATATTGCTTTTCCACTCACTGATTTAAAATGCTCCTTTTATCGTGTACTAAATTCCATGATATATTGGAGAGACTGTGGACATATTGGTAAAGCAATTTGACACTAGAATTAGAAAGACTTATGTTCACACTGACTAACTGTGTAACTCTGGACAATTTACTAAATCTATCTGGCTAGGCCTCAGTTTCTTTGTCTAAAATGTGGAGATAATAGTGCCTCCTAGGAGTAGGTAAAGATTAAGTGATAAAAAGTATGCAGAACATTTAGCCAGGCATCTGGCATTACGGAAATTTCAGTAAAATCAGTTACTAGCTGTACTTGGGCTTATTACTAGATTTTTTTTTTCAGTCCCATCAATCTGTCCATTCCAGTGAAAATAAATTTTAATGATTATGCCTTTATAATATAGTTTCATATCTATTAAGGCAAGTGTCTTGCATTAATTTTTTCTTAGAATTATCCAGGCCTTATTATATGATTATTCTTTAGAAAATAGTTACTTCCCTTAAAGTATCTTGAGGGGTATAATTAAAACAATGATTACTTAATTTCTCTGAACTTCAGTTTAAGCATATACAAATTGAGTATAATACCTTCTTAGAGTTTTTGTGAGGATTGGATGTTAATGTAAATAAATTACCTAACAAAGTGCCTGAAGCATAGAAGATGTTCAATAATTGGTGGTATTATGATTATTGTAATCTCAATTTATTTTCTTTCATGGTATTCAGGCAAATTATTACCATAATAACTTTATGTTTTAGAAACTGGATTCTGGATTGATAATGATTACTGTGCAGAGATAAATTCCAATAGTAAACTTAAACTGAACTAGACAGATTCCTGAATGCATCCAATGTAGGTTTAGTATACAGGGGCTGTCTTTCACACAACAATTAGAAAAACATTGCTGGAGGAGGAGGAAGAGAGTAGGCATTTCAATTTCCATTATTCCACTAGGCCCAAGACAAAACAAAAACTTGGTGCTAAAATTTCAATATCTAAGGTATATTTTATAGATCTTGATGCAAGGATGTGTGTGTAAGGGTATAGAGGAGGGGTGGCATGGAGAGCATTTGTTTCTACTCTTCAGGATACTATGTCTAAAAAGTAAAGAAAAGCATGCAATTTAAAAATGCTAATGGACTCAAAATTGAAATGGTTTTGAGAAAACTGATTACTGGGCCCTTTCCTGCAAGTAAGAAGATCTCTGGGGAATAATGAAAATTACTGGGTTTTCTTCTTCCTTCCTTCTTCCTTCTTTCCTTCCTTCCTCCCTTCCTTCTCTCACTTATCCATTCAGGGCCTCCTCTTACAACTCAGTATCTGTCATTAAGAAAAAAGAAAATGTTTACTGTCCTCCTTTACCTCTGAGAGAAGGGAAAGCAAAGAATTTCAGAACTCTAGTCAAGATAAATATCAAATGTATTATTATTTTTAATGTGTCTTCCAGGGGAGGGGAGTTTCTCATCCAAGCCACCCACACAAAATACCTAGAGTTCAGCATCTTCTCACTGTGAGCATAAATCTACTAGTTAAGAAATAAAAAAGCAGAAACAAGAAACAAATGCCAAACTCGTTTTCTGGGGTAGTTTTCCATTTTTGAAAATGCATCATAACCAGGTGATGTCAGACTGTAAAGCTTTCAAGTGCCTGCGATCCACCGCATCCCCCGGCGTCCGGGGAGTCTGAAGGCGGCAGGCAGCCACCTTGAGCTTCGGTTCCGAGGTTGCGTTCGCGAGGAGAACTGCAGCTGGTATCACATTGCACGAGCTCCCGGAGCCGGGGGGAGAATAACGACACGAATCAATAATGCTGTCTGGGAAATGGCTTCGAATAAAATATTACAGAAGGGCACGAACATCACCCACGGGGAGACTTCGGTGGTGATTAAGTATGGCTGCCTCAGCTCTCCTGCACGCAGTGACAGATGGGGAAGAAGTGCTTACTTTGGCTTTTGCTGCATGTTTCTCAACCAGCGTTAGCAGGTAGCGTGCAGACCGGCGGTGCGTGCCGGCTTTCAGCTTCGCTGCTCTTGGCTGCCCCCTGCAGGCCAAGGCTGCACACGCGGGCAGAGCCCTCCCCATCACACTCAGGGAATCCACAGGTTACAATGTTGCCAACTCTCCGATTCCTCCCAAAGCGTCCGTGTGAAAAGAAATGAATAAACAAGATACACATAGCTGCCCTTTTCACCAATCCCCACACCTCAAAGGAAACAAAAAGAAAGTTCATCTGAGTTAACGAAATATAGTAATAGTATGTGAAGAATTAACAAAATACCCAATAAAAGTTAGACTCTAAAGACTGTCGAGATAAATATCAACTTTAAATCATATTTGAATGCATGAAAAAAAAGAATGAACACAAATTTGGACCACCAGTGTTAATAAAGCGTTCTTTCTTATTTCCTCCACGTGTAAACTACTGTTTTTAAAATGTATTGTGCCGTGCCACAAAAAAGTTAAATACAACGCTCTTCCTCCATTCCATCCAACTCTACTCTAAACTTATCATGGTGCTAAGCTAAAAAAAACTCAATACCATTTATCCACCAATCCTTTATTTTGGCCTTTTGTAGAGGCTGAATTTATTTTTAAAAAAACCAAAACGACTTATTTTATCCCTGGGAGTAAAAAAATATGGGTGGCAGAAGAATTAGCCTTCAGTAGTCTGGGCACTGAATTTCCTCTGTGTGTGAATGCCTGTGTCTCTGGGTACCTGTGACTGGAGACACAGGTCCAGAAATGCATGCTGCCTCCCCAGCTCTGTTATAAATTTAATTGAAACCATTAGCTAGAATGTAATGAATTCCATGTGTCAGTCTTATTTGGCATTTTTTTTTAAAGATAACATTTTTAGAATACATAATTGTGATAAATCCACTCTGGATAATTTACGTTTTTCTTTTTTTTTTAACTAAGATTCTTTCCATATAACAGATTTTAAACAGTCAAATGGGCATTTATATATTAACTGTTGGTTATAACTCCTGCTTTATAAATTTACACTTTCAGTCACCTTTTCAGTATCTTACTCCTTGGGAATTATGGAAGCAGGAAAAACAGATTAACTTTTTTAGGCCATTGACACCTCAAAACTTTTTGTTGATAATTAGACACACTTGAAACTCTTCCTCAAATGTAGTATTCCTTGAAACGTTTATAACAGTTAACTAGAAAGCATTTTGTGCCATCAATCTAATCCCCCAAAACCCAAGCTTAATAAATGTGTTCTTTTAACATTTTTATATCCTAAAAAAGTCTATTTTAAATAAATTACCTTCATTCAAAAAATTTTTTTAGCCAGTACCATAAATGAAAACTGAAGAATAATCTATCAGAACTTGAAAACACTGAAGGATCCTAAGTCTAAATGACATTGGCCCCTTCCTACAGTTTCTGATTCCAATAATTAGGTAAAGAAAGTAGTCACATCTTTTAACAAAAGATTTTCTCCAAGAGTCCAGTCATGCTTCTTTAGAATATGTACATATACAAATAAAGTTCAGCTCTCTCCTTCACAAGGTGCACTGTCCATTCTTGAAAATCAGACATTCTGAAAGAAAACAATGACTGAAAACCAATTTCCCATTATTTTAAATGAAAAAAAAAATGTGCTACATAATAATCCCAAAACACCACCAAATTATTAAAATGCAATGACTCCTATATATAAGTAACAAACTAGTAAGTTGGAATATAAAATGTGGAAAATGTCAATTCCTAATTACTGAACAGTTAATTTTGCTGTTAACACACAGCTGCTCTGTGTGGAGTAATGTGACTTTTCTTAACACCAGCAGCCTTTACACACAATTCTGATACCAACAGTACTTGGAATATAACGTGAGTCTTTTCCCGCACGTTAGTGATTTGGGGGAAACAATTTTCTTTCCTTTACAAACATCATGTAAATAATGTTATAGTGAGGAGATAGGCATGTTTTGTCACTGAAAGCCAGGAGGCATTGTTGTGGGAAAATGATAACGGGAGAATTTGGGCAGAGTGTACCTGGATGGCCCGTGTGACCCAAGAACTCAGCGGGCTGCCTCAGGAGGTGCTGATTTCTCTCGTTCTGGAGAGCAGCAAGCCCAAGCTGGGTGACCTCGTGATTGCCACGGCACATGGCCATTGCTCTGTATTCGTTTCCTGGAGCTGCTATAACAAATTACCACAAACTTGGTGAGTTAAAACAACAGAACTTTTTATTCTCTCACAGTTCTGGAGGCTAGAAGTCTGAAATCAAGCTGTCGGCGGGGTGGTTCCATCTGAGGTTCTGCAGGAGAATGTCGTCCGTGCCTCCCTCTAGCTTCTGGTGGCTGCCGGCAACTCTTGGCATTCCTTGGCTTGTAGACACATTGCTCCAATCTCTGCCTCTGTCTTCATATTTCCTTCTCCACTCTCTCCTAAGGACACTTGTCACTGGATTTAGAGCACCCTAATTCATGATGAGCTCATCTCGAATTCCTTAACTTAATTACCCCTGCAAAGACCCTTTTTCCAAATAGGTTCACATTCACAGATTCTGGGTAGACACGTCTTTTTTGGGAGGTGGGAGCACCAGCCAACCCGCTACACCCTCTGAGCTTGAAGTAGTGTGATAAACACATCACCTCTACCGGAAATCAAACTTACAGGGGAGGGCAGCTGTCTGCCTCAAGTCTCCCTCCACTCCACTGTGCATCCTCTCCCTCCACTCCCTGCCTCTGTTGTGACTATCATTTGCTGAATAAAAGGAGGGACCAGAACTTCATTTTGCATCTTCACTGGAGATAATCTAGTGTCACTAATTCTTCAGGATTTCCTCCTGCTACCACAGTCCACACACCTAAAAATGATCTGAAAAATGTCACTTCCCAGGAGTGACCCTGTGGCAGATACTGGGTCTCTGTGGCAATGTGTCAAGAATTCCTGTGGTTTTTCTGACTTCTTGCCTAGAAACTGCTTCTAATGCACCTCCATTAAAGTGGTCAATCAGAAATCATTCTAACTGAGAAATAGTGTGGGGGGAGAAAAACACGGAATGATCCAAAAAAATGGCATGTTTGGTGGCTCACTGGTTTTTATCACTTTCAACTAAGATGAAAATTAGAGTATTTATGTTATAGCTCATGGAGAAAATGAGCTACAGGCTTCACCCAGTTTTTATTCATGTGTAAAATAAAATTAACCCATGACGTATACAGATGTGGATAGATGAAGAGTTTATACATTTTCTGAAGCACATGGATTTCTATATCGCCTGAGTATCATTTATGAACAAATATTCATTGATGTCGCTGTTGAAGCGTTTTGCTCTCATCGATTGACTTTGCAATTCTGAGGTTCCCCACCCCCATTTCTTTCTTTCTCTTCTTTTTAATTTTTTTAAATAAAGTTTTCTTTCAAGTCCTCTACTGTTACCGTGTTTCGGCCATCAAAGTCCCCTCCTAGCCATTTTCATTTACCTTGTGACTCTGACCCTTTGTGAAGCTGAGCATTTTCAGAGTAAACCGATCCTGCCAGTCCCCAAGGATGTTATTCTCATTTATTCACTCGGCCCTTTGAATGGAGCAGCCCTCCCTTGGCAGCCGTTCAGCAGAGAGAGATTCAAAGAGCACACAATTCTTTTTCTTCCAAGGGCCTTTCAAACCCCGTCCAGGGTTTGTCGAGGGGCTTTAATGGATGTCAGTCATTTAGCATGTTACATTTCATTCATGGCTGCCAGGGAACGTGATGAGAAGAGAAGGAATAAAAGAAAGCAGGCAGACAATGGGGGTAAAGGGATAATTTCCCGAGCCTTTCTGACGTGACATTACAGAGGGCATTTCTGAGCTGCCATTACTCATGACAGGCAGTTAAAATGGAGGAGTTAATGTGCTTGTGCCGAAAGCCCCACCAAAGCCTCGCAAACAACTTCAGAGCCAGGATTTCAGGGACGCGGGGATCAGGTTGAAACCTGGGTGCTCTGGAGCTAAGACAGCTGTTCGCTGGGGCCCTGCTTTCCCCCCAGGTGGGTGATGGAGCGAGGGAGTTCTTTTCGTGCCATCTGCATGGTCACCTCTGACAGCTGGCTCTCCTTTTCTGATCTTCACAATGTTTGGGGACAGTCTCTGGGGACCAGCAGTAAGGCAGGGAAGCTCAGTGACAGTCCCAGGGGGCAGGGAAGGGGGAATGGAGGGAGCACTCAGGGCTGCGTCCCTCTGTACCTGCCAACTGGTGTGTCACAGACAGGCTAAAGTTACTGACCAGTCAATTATCTGATTAAAGAGAGCCTTTCATTGGAGTCTTTTTTTTTTTAATCCAGACTGAAATCTAAACCTTCTAGAAAGTTACCAAAACTTTTTTTTTAACTTGGGTATAATCAACATTGGGGTGGGGGGAATGATAAAGAGGTACAGGGAGAAACACTTTGTTACTAGCTATAAGCCATAAATTGTTCTGGAATTTTCTTTCTTTTCGTTTTTTTTCCCTCTTGGGTCTGACAAATGTTATGAATTTATTTGAAACTACTAGCATCGGATTTAATCTTACTTATCTTCACACACACACACACACACACACATACACACAGCTACCAGGCTGATTGTATTTTTAAATTGGTAGAATCAATTGATTAAAAAAGGTACCGGTGTTCCCCAAAAGCAATTCATTTTTTATTAGTTTTACAACTGCATTGAAATCCCTTTAAATTATAGAGTTCATGAATTACGCCTGTGTCAGGCAGCATCAAACTATGTCTTTATGGCTCTTGAAGTCCACAGAGGCTGCTGTGGTTTGAAAATAACAGAACAATGTGTTGCTGCCTCACCAGCCGGGTAACGACTTGCCCCATGGTTCCAGGCCCCACACCGCACGGGGCAAGCTGGGCTGAGCGGCCCGGCCCAGGCTGCCTGGCTGGAACCGCGCAAGATAGGGAAAACATCCTGCATTCATTATTCAATACATGCTGAGTTGACTTCTTGAAATTGTATTAATAATTTCTCTGTAGTTTATGCTGTCCTGTTTTTTTTTTTTCAAAAAGAAAGAAAAGGATTGCAAAGCTGTGGAGTCAGCAAACAGCAATGCACAGGAAAAGGTTAAAATACTAACCTATACCAAAAAAAATTCTTAATCTCTAAACTGAAGACCGGGAGGTGGGAGGGGGAAGTGGGGTAGAGGGGGGTTCCAGAACAGTGCTGTCCCTTTGGTAGAAGAGGAAAAAGAGGAGAAGGAGCAGGAGGAAGAGGAGGAGGGAGAGACATTTTCATACAGTGTGTCTACTCCACGATCCCCAAGAAAATACACAAGCGTCGGCAACGTCGGCAACTTCATTTTTTGTAATTTAATGCAACACCTTCATGATTTTTGTTTCTGAGCAAACATTTTTGGTGTTTACCTCTGGCTCTGTCCCCAGTATACCTTTTCCCACCCAAGGTACAAGGCGGTGGCCTGGCTGACACGAGTCAAGCTACATCCTGAATGACTGCAGTTAGAGTCAGCTGTAAACAGGGAAAAGATTTCTGTTACAGTTGCTGATGGTGACTTTGATTTCAGTGTGTCCTGCTGTTACTTACCTACTGACCTTGTCCTCTTTTTCAAAAATTGAGAGATGATAAAAGGAAGAAAGATGTAAAATATACATACAGAGTGGCAGTATGTGCTGTGTGTCTGTGTTGGGGGAAGCCTCTGTTTTAGGGAACCATTCTCCCTGAAGGCATAAAAGAATCCTGAGTAGGTTATCCTGGAAATGAAGAAGGACCTTAGTACTAAAGGAGAAAATTTTGCCTGAGACCCTGACTATGCTTCTTATAGGAAGTAGACAAAAGTATCCTCACAGATTCTACCTCAGACTCCCAAGGACTGGCAGCCCTGCCCTCTTCTCCCACCACTCTGACAGGTGGGCACACAGACTCTGCCCAACACCCTTCTCAGTGGCCAGCAACTCGCTATATTGAGTCAGCCTGTTGGTGATCATTTTAATTGTTAAAAAAGTGTCTTCTTTTGTGAGCCCAAATTTACCACCCTATGACTACGCCCATTCATTTTTAGTTCTGTAGCTATGCAGAAAATTCTACCTCCTCTTCTGTAGAACAGCCTTTGAAATTTTTAACACAAGTTGTCATTTTCTCAGGTTAAATGAACACATTCCTCCCGTTATTCCTTATATGATATGGTTTCCAGACCCTTCACCATACCTCCTTTGAACACGTTCCAGTTTGCTGTCAACTTCTCTTTTAAAATGTGGTGCCCAGGACTCAATATAGCACTTCCTGTGTGACCGGCAGTGAACGAGGTTAGACTAATAATTCCCTTGATGTGGACGCTACACTGTAATTAATATACAACTGAGCTAGGTGGCTTGCAGCAGATCCCCACTCTTGGGTTACAATGCACTTGCATTAAAACCTAAAGTCTTTTTTACATTTACTACCAAATCAGATATTCAACATTCTCCAACGAAGAGATAGATTATTTGAATCTAAATGTAAGGTTTTTTTCATTTGTCCTGTTGAATTTCAACTTTTTTGTTCTAACCAATCTTTCTAGCTTATAACATACTTTTAGGGAATTATTTTTGTTTTCCAACTAATTAGCTAATCCTAATTTTCTGTCACTTGCAATTTTGATAAAACTTCCTTCTTTGTCCAAGGCACTGAACAATAGAGATGAGAACAAGTGCCTTTACAGATAAAGAACTCAGTGAAGTACCTGACACCTAGCATTCAAGAAATGTTAGCTGTTAGTATCGTGAAAACCCTTCAGAGTCCTTCCTCTGGCAAGCAACCAGTCCTTCTCTCACGACAATAGTAAAGACTTGGAAAACAAAACAAAGCTAGAAAACTGGAAATATTATAAAGGGAAGAGAGAGATCAGAATGTGACTATAAAGATGCAACCAATTCATTTACCATTGAGAAAGCCACATCACTGCTCCCATGGCCCAGCTCCTGGGTGTCAGGCGGGAGTCAGGTCCCCCTCACGCCCTCTGAGATGTGCTCCATTTTGCTTCTGGTTTTCTGTCTCCATTATGATAGTAAATAAAAGCAAGTAAATAATTTAGAGTGTAAGTCCAAGGTTTTGCATTTTGTCTCAGTAAACATTGTTCCCATCGTGTCTGCATCAATAAAATGGAAGTCAGAAATGACCGTCATTATTCACTTATGCTTGAAACAAATAACTGGGCATTTTTATGGTGCCTGACAATTACAGGATGTTTCCTGCTGGTCCCAATTGCATCTTCAGTATTTCCTTGAAGAAAATTCCCTTCGGTGCACTATCACAAAATTTAGTACATTTTGAAAAATACTTTAAAATATAATCAAAACAATTAAAAAGACAGCCATGAAATCTGGTAACTGCTATAACTTTTCTATTATTCTATTCTTTCAATATATATGGTTTTATTAGTTATTTATATACAAAGTATATAAATAGCCTTTATAATTGTGCTTCTAGTATATATTAAATAAGTCCAAATAAATGAGGGTTTTATAAAGCAATGCACTATCTCTTCTTGTCTATGTTCCCTAATTGCCTATTGGTGTTGTGGAGAAAGGCAAAGATAATATTCATATTCAGGAAAACAGGATTTGTAATATAGAAGGAATATAGATTTTATATTTATAAGCTTTAGACTTCTAAAAGAGTCTGAAATTATATATCAAAATTAATTTAATCAGGACCCGAGAAGCAAATTGAGAGGGTAGATGATGTTTACATATCCAAAAACAAATGTAAAATTTACGTTTCTACCAATTTCTTATATTTTTTCACGGTTTTAAGGTACTCAAGGACCTGATTTCTAAGAGATTGTCTGACTTTCTACCCATATTTCATATTTTCCATGTGAAAAATAACTTCCGTATAGAAAAACAAAGTTCTAATCATGAAACATCTGAATTCATCAAAGTGACTTCTTAGCTTATGAGAAACATAAACAGACATGCCTCACACCCTCAGGTGTGATAGAATAACGTCAAAGACTAGTAAAAATACAGGGATGGATATTTTCTAAGAACCCCACGGCCAAGCGATCTGGTAGAAAGCGCTCTTTGTCATGTTATGCCCCATAGCATCTAAGTCATGGTGGAATCTCCCACTTTGCAA
The DNA here is from genome assembly GCA_031878705.1 of Tapirus indicus. Classification (NCBI taxonomy): domain Eukaryota; kingdom Metazoa; phylum Chordata; class Mammalia; order Perissodactyla; family Tapiridae; genus Tapirus; species Tapirus indicus. Next base: position 52,092,482 of record CM062933.1, on the reverse strand, counting down.
ACTGCCTTAAGCAAGCCATGGGCCTGCTCTCTGTGTACCTCTGTAGTCCGAGACTGACCTGGCTGCCCACCATGACTGGAAGCTCATTAATCCTGAACCAGTGTCTTGTTCACCCATCCGGGTCCCACTGTTACTAAGACATGGGTAAACGGGAGTGAGTGGAGAGCAGGAGTCTTCGTCGACCCAGGTCCTTCTGCTCCATGGCGACCACCTTCTGGGCCACCTTGGAGATAAAGCTCATGGGGTCCCTCCACTACACCGGCTTCTGCCTTCACTTGCTAATGGCTTTTTGTGACTCTGGTGATTGATTCTTTTAATGTTAACTGACACTAGATGCCTTTAGTATCTGCCCACATAATGATGGCTGAGAAAACCAATAAGGAAGAAATTCTTCCAAGTTAAGACAGCTGACCAAAAAAAGAATAGCTTTAAGTAGATATCACTGCACTAGGGGACCATTTTGGTCTTGTGTAACTCTTTGAGAAAACAGAGGGACCAGCCTTTGTTAGCCCCACTTCTGCTATAAATCTGCTTCAGCCTAATTGTTAAGTTATTTCTGACTCCTGTGTAAATATTCTATATACCTAAAAACACTCTCTGAAGAATTCGTTATTTACATTTTTCTTTATAAAGATAAAAGGATCTGATTTGTCCATAATTTGATTTTTACTTTGTAATTCCTATATTCTAAACATCTGTTATTCTAGAATTCAAAAATCTCTCCTATAATCCTTACAAATGTTTCACATTTACTTTTTTACTTTTATTCATTTGCATATTCCCTTATTTTCATTTGATAAAAAACGATCCACCAATCTCCCTTCCAAAAATAGAATAAACAGGTTACTTTTTTGAGAGCTTATGGAGCACAGAAGTAAGTACTCTCATTTATTATGGACAATTCTATAATAAAGTGACTATTTTTATATTTACATTACAGAATAGGATATGGTGCTTCAGAGGGTTTAAATAACTTTCCCCAAATCTCATAGCTAAAAGGTATGGAGCTAAGAAAGAAAGTATAGTTCTGCTCAGAGTAGTACTGATTTCCATCTATCCTTCCTTCTCAAACTCCAGCCTGGGCCCATATTTAACACCTGCCATACTTAGTGCCCTTGGTCGTCATCCCCTACATGAGAAATGCCTGTACCTTCCACCGATGTGCTCAAGCATGTGTGTGTGTGTGTGTGTGTGTGTGTGTGTGTGTGTGGATGGATGAGTATGTGTGTGCATGAGAGAGAGAGAGAGAGAGATGATAGAGAAAGGGAGGAGGAAGGGAGGACTTGTTTTTATGTTATTCAAGGGTATTGGCAGGAATAGTGTTTTGCATTAAAAAGTATAAAAAGAGATGGAAAAAAATCTTTTTCTTTATTGCCAGAAGAAAAAAATTATCCATGTCATCTTAAAACCTATACGAACATTGCGGTGTCAAACTCACATTACCTTTTTTCTAACATGCTTTCCATCAGACCATCTTAAAATTTCTTCTAACTACAGCACTATACTTTTATGCATTATTGTATATTTGAAATTAAAGGGTTTACTGCTTTGGCAATTATAGCGAAAATTTAAGGAAAAAACTAAAGCATATTCCACAGAGGACGCGAATTACAGCAGTGACCAGTTGTACGCTGAATTAATCTAGACCTTAAGAACAGCGATAGACCTTAAAATATCAACCTTGTATTTGCATAGTCAGTTTCCAATCAGTAAGGAAGATCAAATATGTACTGTATACATAAAATCTGAGACGATGTTGGCATAATGTTAACAAAATATGGTTGTTACAGTGACAGAGTAAAGCTACTATTTAAAAGAATAGGTTCTCTGAATGCTATTGGGTCCTATTCAGCTTGTCAACTGTACAGTATCACTAAATGTTAAGAAAATGCTTTCTTGCCATATAATAAGGTGTCATTCTAAATTTTACTCATTGCTAGATTGAGTTCTTTAGCACTGGAAGGCATTTAATCGTCTCTCTTTGATCTGTGCATAAGAAAACAGGACCCTGGGTAGCTTGTCCAGGAAAACATAGATAATAAGTGGCTGAGCCAGACCCCAAATCAGGACCTCTGATTCCAAATCCAGAGTGCTTTCCCACCGCAGCAGGCGCATGTAAAACTCCAAGACACACATTCCAAACAGGATGTGCAATCTGGACAATTTCCTTTGAATTATAACCTTGTGTCCTGATTAGTTTCCATCAGTATTTATCTGTGCATGTGTCTCTGTCCTGAGGGTTCTCTCTTTTGGATCACTGTTATCTGATCTTTCTAAACATTCCTGCTTGTCTTTCACTTCATCTCCATGATTGCTTTCCATTTTTAGGCCTTATCTCTACTTTTATTTTCATTCTGAGTTTTTTTTCTTTTTCTGTTTTCTGAAAATATAAAATAACATGACTTCATTTTCAAGACCTTGGATGCTACTTCTATATTCCAGATACTTATATTTATCTTTGAGGTCGATTTCCCCTTTGTAATTTTTATCAAGTTACCTAAGCCCTTTCACCCCTTTGAATATCTGTTTTGAAATTTGCTTTATAGGCTATGAGAATTCTGTGGATGAAAAAAATGGCATGAGTGTAGTTAGTATAAAGAACAAGATTCTGATGTGTAATCAATACGGATAAGTAGAATTTCTGATTGTTACATCAGTTTTAAACCAAATTATGCCTTGCCCAATTCAAGAAGCTTATGTCTTCCAACATGTTTGAACTATTCCCTGGCAGAAAATTAAGTGCTTTGAAAACAGAACAAAAATCAGTGGAGTTTATGGTGTGGTGGAGTCCCAGATCCTCAGAGATTCTGAGACACAAACATAGGACAATTAAAAGGCAAAGGATTTGCTCCACCGAATACATTAATGCTTATAAATGTACTACTACCATGCTCAGTTAGCCAATATTTTAGATTTTGATAATTTTATATATATCAGATCTAGGAACAGTGAAGAATTCTGAAAGAGACAAACCTGAGTTCAAATTCTACTAGAGCCATCACTTACTAGCCTTGGGCCCTTGGAACTTTATTTACCTTTCTGAGCCTCCCCTGTAAACATTGCAGGGTTGTCGTGACAATTAAAATAGTGTACACAAAGTGCCTGGCACATAATGGGTTCCCAGGGAGTGATACGATGAGGAGGAGGAGGATGGTGATGGTGGTGGTGGTGATGATGGTGATGGTGATGGTGATGGTGGTGTTGGAGATGATGATGTGATGGTGGTGATGGTCATGGTGATGGTGGTGTTGGAGATGATGGTAATGATGGTGATGGTGATGGTGGTGATGGTGATGGTGGTGTTGAAGATGATGATGGTGATGGTGGTGATGGTGATGATAGTGATGATGGTGATGATGGTGATGGTGGTGATGGTGATGGTGATGGTGGTGTTGGAGATGATGATGGTGATGGTGGTGATGGTGATGATAGTGGTGATAATGATGGTGATGATATTACCGAGCTCTCTCATTGACTAAAGGAGGAGGAGAAGGAGAAAACCAACCTTTTGGGTAAATCTTAATAGCAGATATAACTGACACAAAATAACGTACAACTGTGAAAATTGTAAAGGGAAACAATAATTTAGAAATTAGATTGGTGTTTCATTAAATAAGTCTTCTAGAAAAAAAACTTTACTCTTAAAAGAAGACCCACAGAAACTAATCTGACAAATCTATCAATATTTATATTTGGCCTTGATACAATGAATAATTTTAAAAAGCAATTTTATAGAACTTTATAGAGTCATTAGTATGTTAAAACGTCTTCCCCAAAGTCTTTTGTTTTGCTGTACATGACAAAGGAAACAGAAAATCTTTTTCTTTTTTTTGGAACATTGGCCTGGGTTAACATCTGTTGCCAATCTTCCTCCTTTGTTCCCTTTTTTCTCCCCAAATCCCCGGTAGATAGTTGTACGTCCTTCTAGTTGCTCTGTGTGGGATGCTGCCTCACCATGGCTTGGTGAGCGGTGCCTAGGTCCGCGCCCAGGATCCAAACCAGCGAACTTCGGGCCCCTGAAGCACAGCACGCAAACTTAACCACTACGCGACCGGGCCAGCCCCACAAAATCTTTTTTTAAAAAATTCACCATTTAAAGATGCCTGTAAATGTGAATGAAGCAGTTTGAAGCACTTGAAATATGCTTCAAAAAGTAGTTTCTAGAAAGTTACTTGTAAAGTTTCACTCTACAATGTTTATTTGTTTTGTGATTTTTAAACAGCAGATGCTCCAGGGAGAATCTGACCCCTGGTAAGGAATGGCATGCTTATACTCTCCGTGTTATGGTCCGTACATAGAAATGCTTAGACTCAGAGACAACTTTAGAATAAACAAAAATCAGACTAAGGCAAGAAAGATAGCAAGCCCTTGCAGGAGAGCTAACTGGTGAATCTTTCTGGCAAAACTTTTTTAGATTTTCAGTTACCAAAGCAAAGTTGTCAAATGTTGTAATGGGTCCCTTGTTCTGTTTATTTTGTTTAGCTCTAAGCCAGAGGTAACTTTGCCTGCAGCCAGTCATCTCTCTCTGTTCAACAGCTCGCTTTCCGTGGAGAAGGGTCCTCTGAAGAGAGTCTGGCTGGTAAGTGGAGACCCTCTTGTGCCCCTCACTGATTCAGCTCCAAGTGGCTCTCCCCTAGTGGCAGACACTCAAAAGAAGAGCAGAAGACCCTTTGTGTTTGCTAAACCTCATGTTGTTATTCAAATTATCCTAATTTTGTTTTCATTTTAAAATTTTAAAATGATTATTCGAATCAAACAACATATCCCTAAAAACGGAAGTGGACATTTTAATACAGACTGCAGTCAAAAAGACATTGTACTGTAGCTCCCTCACATGGGTCTTAAGTCTTGAATAACAGCCTGCAAATAGTTACTTCTTCTGTCCCACACTCTTCTCCCTTTTGGTGCGCTGCCCAGGTAGGCAGCCAGTCCGAAGAATCTGATAACGTGCTCCGTTGGGCCACGTAGAATAATATTTTGCTCCAAGCCATGTAATCTTGCTTCTGCGCAATCTAAGGCTCCATGCCCAGCACATCTTGTCTCTTGGGAAAGCCAGAGAGTCTCAGTGGCCAATAGTTTTTCTACTTCTACTTCTTCCAAACCAAGATGAAGACTATTTGAAATTTCTGTTGGCTTATTACCCACAGAACATATTCACATGTTCCAAAAATTCTGAAGAAAATGCACAGATGAAGTATTCTCTGAATTAGAAGCCAAATGTCTCCTCGAAGTTAATTTTACTGGTTGTTTATATGTATTTGTAAAGACTGTATTATGGGAATTAATTTACATTCACCTCTGCTATGAAATTCAGTAAGTGTTGCTGTATTTCTTATATGGAAGGATACAGAACTTTAAATTTATTTGCATACTCTCTCCTAGGTATTTTGGTTTTAAACATGCATTGAATTCTCTTCTTTATATTTAGCCAGACAGTCCTACTTTGGAGATGAAAAACTGAGGTCCAGAAAAAGAAGTCACTTATGTCAAAAATACAGTTTTGCTTCGATGCTAGGGATAATGCTTCACATGTGATCTTTGAAGATCTCATCTTGAAATTGTTTTTTTTCTTTTTCTTAAATTGCCTGTGACTTCTCATAAGAGATACATAAAGGTAAAGGTCACATTGTTTGGATTATTGAGTTCTCAAGGGAAAGGTAGGTGACAGAAAAATACCACGTGTTGCTTTCTTCTTCGTAGTGAAAGGGGAGAAGTGGAAATCGCCATTGTCTTGATACGCAAACCTGTATTTGACAATTTTACGGTTACGTTGTACAGAATCTGGAGGAAACAGCTTCTCACATACTGTTCCAACCAATGCAATACCTTCCCCACTTTTCCCAACTGCTTTCTTTACCTCTTCTAATACTTTATCTGAGGCATAGCTCACTTTGTGACCTAGAGTACCTCTGACATCTCTCTGCAGATCACATTTGTGTAAGCCAAGTCACACTTGTTATCCTGCGGCAAAGACAATTTAAGAGGACAGATTCCTCACTGCCGTGATCGATCACTCCCTAGTCTACAAACCTAATAAATCAAGATGTCGGTACGGCTGACTGTCTCCTGGTGCAGAACACAGGGGTATTTGCTGCCATTGTGCTCCAGTGCTTGAGATCAAGGCCAGGAGTCCCCAGGGAGGCTCCCTGAGGAGTTGCACAAGCCAAGAGAAGACTCTCAGGCAGAGAAGACAGCAGCAGAATCCTGGGGGTCAGGAGGAGAAGGGGAAGGAGGCCCAGGTTAGGACATGTAGGGAGTCCTACAACTAGTCAGAAACAGTCTCCAAAACAATTGATTTTATCTCTAGAAATTTCTGACTCTGAGTTCCCTAAGTCACTGATGGATGAAACAAGGAAGATCAATGTTAGGTAAATTAGGGTGAGAAATAACTTTTAAAGTTTCTCTCAGTCACTACCAATTTTAGATGTCCATCATTTGTTCCCGCCACAATTCAACCCAACAAACATAAATGCCACATCTCTCAGATGACATATGTAAGTCACATTTATTTTACCCCCCAAACACTTACATGACAGGCCTCTAGTTTAACAGCCGGTAGTGAAGCCGGCAGTAAAAGGTTGGTTTTATTTCTCTCCTCCTGATGGAGGCCTGTGTGAAGCCATGGGACTCCTTATCCTGCCCTCCTTCAGCTTGTGGGAATGCAACAACGCGGCAGAGATCATGTGCGTACATTGAGTGTTGGGCCTTTGGTATGGGAAGCAGAGGCTGGTGGAGGAGACGGGAAAGAGGGTGAACAGCCCCTCCCCTGCGCGCTATACTCTGACTTTCAGGGACAGGCCCATGCAGTGGGTCTCCCAGGGATTGCTTAATTCTTCCTCCTAGTTTCAATGGTCTGTGGATCAGCAGTCGAACTTCTCTGCACAAGACAGGGTTGAGAAATCACCGCCTGAGCAGCAGGCTGGGCAAGGTTCCACATTCCAGGGTCCTTTCCTGGAGCAGTGGGACACAGGGAGAGAGACAGAAAACACTAGTTGCCACTCCCAGGCCACTGAGGTAAGACCACCTTGACTTCTGCATATCTTGAGAATCAGAAAGCCTGTGTAGTTTTCTATTTACGGGAGGAACTATCACGGTTGCCAATAAAATAAGTATAATTTTCCTAATTTCCTGTTGTCTGTGGCAAACTAAAAACTTTCAGTTTCCCAGACCAAAGTATGAAAAATTGCATTTGATGTGCTACTTATTGATTATCCTGAAACTTCTAATTCAGAAGCTCAACTTGTTTGAAATGATTTTAAGGCCAAAACAATACAGCAGTTACAGCTCTCTGACATATTGTTTGTAACGAGAAAAATCCGCAAAGCCAGAAGCCTTCTGCTGTGAGTACTTTTGTTTCTCTTCTTTTGTTTTATTAACCTCTCCACAGCTGGTGCAGTTGAAAACACTCTTTCATCACATGCTTAGCAGAAGTTCAAGTGTAGCTGAGCATGCTGCCAAGAATCTGTCTGCTGGGTTCACTGTCAGAATGTCAGGTTTCACTTCTAGACCAGCTCCTATCTGATACAGCTGCCGGAAACAAAGAAACTGCAGCAGGAAAGGCTCTCCCCGGACCTTCCAAACTGATTGTTCCCGCGGAATCGAGGACAAGTCAGGTCTAGCAGAGTAATAATATTTTCACATTCATATAAGAATTCAGAATCCACAGGGTTTTCTGCCTGTCCACCCTTTTTTTTGGTGCAGTAAATAAATAGTCTACAGCTCATGGAACTGCTAGATTGTGAAAGAATGCAATCTTGTCTGATACTACTTAGAATTTACAAAGCAAAATAAAAATTACAGAAACAAAATTTAACAGATTCTTTCCTTCCTGCTTTATTTTAATACAGCACTTTATATTCCTAATCTTTGAACCTCAATATCTTTTTCATAATCTAGGGAATAATCATGATGATTGGTTAATACTTAGGTAAATGCATTTATTTAGTAATACTGCAAGGTGATTATATTGACTGACAGAATGTCTTCTATAAAATGAGATGAGTACTCAAGTTTCTTTTCTTGGAGAAAGGATACATTTTCAGCAGCATCCCCTAAACTACATGGTTCAGGTAAAAATTTGCCTCTATTATGTGATAAGTATTTCACCTTCTTCTTTAACATATTCATAATTTTTAAATACTTCAATTTTAGTGAATTATTGATGGATCATCTCCCAAATGTAGGTATATACACTTCTTCTGTTGTGACATTCAGTTCATAAGCACATTGATGGAAATTAAATATCTCTTAACACTTGAGAAATGGTAAGACCAAAGTGAGGAATCATTAATACTCTGGCCCATGATGCACGTCTGCTTCATTCATTCAATTAAATGATAAGTATTTACTAAGAGCCTACTGTGTGCCCAATACTGTTCTAGGTGGTCCTGGGGATACTATAATGAGCAAGAGAGAGAAAGCTCCAGTGCTCTGCTTAATTTAAGAGGGAAGAGTGAGACAGGAAATACAAATACAAACACAACAGGTAGCAAGGAGTTCCATGCAGAGAATTCGAATAGGAGGATGAGATAGAGAATACCGGCAAAGCTCCTTAATATTGGGTGGTCAGAAAAGTTCCCTCTAAAGGAGTGTGATGAGAGCTCAATTCTCCCCCAGGAGAAGCAGCAGCAGCCATATGAGATTCAGGGAGAAACGGCTAGTTCAAAGGCCATGAGCTGCAGAATCCAAAATGATCTGTAAGGCTGAGAAAGGTTGAGCTTTAATATAAGGATAATGCAAAGCCCATTGGAGGATTCCAAACTTGATGTGATTACTGTATTAGAACCGTCATTGTAGAAATTAGGTGCATAGTGGAGACTAAGAGACCCTTGGAGCAATGGCGGTAGCTTAGACTAAGTGGTAGCTGATATTTGGCTGTTGCACACAGATAAAGTCAGAATACAATGCTCAGTTGTTATAACACTGAAATACTTCCTTACAGGTTGATAAGTGGCCCTTGTCCTGCATCCCCTGAACGCTGTCCACCTTCCTGTCCTAGCCAACCTGTCCTCTCTCTCAGGACCTCCAAACTGCCTCGTGATCCAGTGGCTAAAGGGTTGAGATCTGGTGTACAGGGAACTGACAGGACTTCAGTATTCCTGCCAATGGTCCAAGCTCCTGCCAACTATATTGTTAAATATGTTGACTATCACAGCTTGAGTAGGAAGGGAAATATTAATTTTACAAATATTTATCGAGCACCTATGACATCGCAGATACTGTTCTAGGTCCTGGGAATGCATCCCTAAATGAAATCGATAAAACATCTGTCCTGTTACTGTACTCTATTAGATTCTGGTTATGTTTTAGACATAAAGTCATCAGGATCAGGACTTGCCAATGAATTTGACGTGGGGAGAAGGAAAAGAGAGAAATCAAGAAACCTCCTAAGTTTGTTACTCAAGCAACTGGTAGATGATGGTACTGCTGACTTAGACAAGGAAAAGTGGAAGGAGTAGGTTTGTGAAGAGAAAGTTCTCATGCTTCAGCAGAGCTAAATTCACAGAAACATATATGGAGAGGTCAGTGGGAAACCTTTGAGAAGAACATGGAGTCACTTATCCTGGCTATGTGCTAATTCTTCACCTATAAACTGGGAACATTAGTACCTGTCACACGTACTCCAGAAGGTTGTGGTAGGATCCAACGTGTGGTAAAAGATAGGAAGTCTTCTGCTTTCTCCAGAGAACTGTGGATCGCTATCTTTAAAGTATCTTTAAGAGCTTCACAAAGATTTCTGGGAACTACCATTCTTCATTTTTCCAGGCTCTCCCTAGATAGGAACGTAGGAGGTGGGAGCCCCCAAGGATGGGCATAGAAAAGCTGGAACATGGTGGGTAAGACCAGCAACTAAAAGTTCCTAAAAGTTAAGAGACTGTGTAGAGATGGCCTGTATATCAATTTTTATCACTTCAGGGATGGTTTCTCAACAAATCATTTTCTTATTAATGAAGAACTGTACCAATTTTGGTATCTTTTAATATTAGGTAAATAGCATCAGTTGCAATTAAGCTCTCTTATCTGATATAATTATAAAAAGCAAGATGGGGGAGAAAAATGAGTAAGTGATGGAATTCACATGCTTCATTCCTGCTTTTTACATTTCGAATCTTCGCATCTGTAAGACATGGATCATACATGTACTACCTACCTTCCAGAGTTATGGAAAGAGTCAAGTGAAATAGTACATGTGCGCATGGTCTTCAAATGTTTGCTGTTATTGTGTCAACAGGACATACGCTATTTAGTGGAAAAACTATGTGCTGGCTACAAAGAGTTGGTTATTTGTTTTATATCTTCTTACCTCACCCCATGGAAACCACAGCATCTTGTATTTATTCCAAAGCATTTACCATCCTTCACTGGATTAACTGAATTATTATTGAAGACAGCAGATGACGAGAATATCATGTGTCTAATTTACTGTACCTAGAGGCTTAAGTTCAAAGCTTTGGCACCATTCCTAACGTACTTTGCACCCTCCACACCATACCAAACAACCCTTAAAAATTTCAGTTGTTCAAATTCTCTGCCAAAATTTTTCAGCTGATTCTTTTTCCCTTTCTTAAGGAATGAATAATTTAACGTTGTGAAGGTTGATAAAAACTAGATAATATGGGATAGTGGTTAAAAATACAAGAATTGGAGTCAGGCTACCTGAGTTTGAAATCTAGTTATGTGACTGATCTTGGAAATTTATTTAAGCACTTGGTGCCCATGCAAGATGGGGAAATTGATAATACCCATGTCCAGGGTTGTCATGAGGAATAAATAAGTTGTTATATGTGAAAGCCTTAAGCAGTGCTTGCCATGTAGTCTGAGTTCAATGAATGTCACATGTTATTATGTCCTCTGAATATGACATGGCATCTACAATAGCAGAAAGAAATTGGAGTGGATATATTCATGTTACTCTATCTTAATACTAGTGTGTTGAAAAATACTATAAAGGATCTTTGTCACTAACTCAATCAACATCTAGACCTTTATTAGAATGATGATATGTAAAATCCGTTGATTAAATAAACATTTGTGAGATGCAAACTACGTGCCAGGCACTGTGATCATGCGGGGAGTGTAGATGCAAACATCTGCAAGCCCTGTGCTCAAGTCACTCACACTGCAGTGAGAACAACTGATCAGAAGTGAGTGAAGACATTATTTGTTTATGCCCATCTAGTTCCAACCTTCTATACAAAATACGATGTGAAAGATGCTAGAACAGAGAGAAGCACAGAGCACAGTGTTGTGGAATTGCAAACAGGTTGCATAACTGGGAGAGGCCATTTACAGGACCCTGAAAAGAGAAGGGGCTTGAAACTGACCTGTGATAGCAGAAAAAAATGGATCAGAAAGCACTTCTAAGAGATATGGTGCTAGATCTTAGTCTTAAAGGAGAAAGAAACTTACCAGGTAGACAGAACTGTGGAGGAAGGGATAGGTATTTTCAGGTGCATAAACAAGGAGACTCATGGAGGCATGAGCTGGCATGGCCTACTCTGGGAATCCGTGTAACTAAATATGGCCAAAATGAAGAGTGTGTCTGGAGCATTGAAGGTGTTGAGAACGGAGAGTTTGTCAAGGATCAGACCATGCAGGGTAGGGCATATCAGGCTTGGAAGTGTGATCTTGGCGCTGGATGTAATGCTGTGGCTTTGAAGTGTTTGATCAAGGGAACATCACAATCAGACCTGTGTTTTCAAAATACCTGACTGACAGCATCCCCATCCCACTCCCAGGATTCCTTAGTCCTTTACCCTGCTCTATTTTCCTCCATGGCACTTAACACTTAACTCCGATGTGTTGTCAGTCTCCCCATGTAGAATGTCAGCTCCATAAAGATAGGTAGATAAGCATCTGTCTTGCATTAAACACTCATTAAATAAATGGCACATGGAGCAAACTTCATACAACTTTTCACGTTCAAACTCATTTATTTGGTTGCCCATTCTTCTGGTGGCAATCTATTTCAATGGGGTAGCCAACATCCTATAAATATAAGGGCTAAAATTTTACTCAAAATTCCTGGAGACTCCTTTCAATTGGCATTAAGGAAATCCACTTAAATACCAATGATGTATTCTGACTCCTTTCTCAAGAAAAGAAGCTGAGCATCTAGCATTACCTAAAATAGATCTCAGAGGCCAGTGCTTTTAGAAACAGGTAGAAATAGCACAATGGAATAGCTTTATTCGACAACATTTTATCCCCCCCCAAAAGATAATACATATAAAAGATTATCATTTCTAAAAATTTTTTTTATTTTAATGCACTTAGGAAGAACTGTAATACAACAATTAACTGAATTAGTACACCTCACAATAAGAGTGTTTTAATGGTCTATAATTTTAATCCCTTCAATTTACATTAAATTCCTTAAAATAGATGAATGAATATTTAAATAATGATTTAATTATATTTAGTGAAGTTTTAACCTGGACAATTCAGGGGGCTGGACAATGACCCACCAAGTTTTCAAGAATCAGGCATGCTCTTGTTTGTTTCATGCTGTTACCAGCTGGGAAAAAATTCCATTGGGTTTCACTGTGCAGAATGCATCATGGGTCCAAGTTGCATTGAGACCTTTATTTACTTCCTGCCTTTGAGCACCAGTCTTGTCCTCTGACTCATTTTGAGTAGGAAAGTTCCATGCTCGATTCTGTCAACCCTCATCCTGCAGTCCTAAAAGCACAGGATGTAGTGTCCCTTCCATCTCCAGAGCATTTCATGATGCTCGTGTCTCTCACTCTTTGATGATGTCCAAGACCCTCTCTTTGGTTGTATCCTTGGAAAGAAGCCAGCTGGGCCCTCACTAGCCTGCCCCGTTGACTGACCTTGATACACTTTGCCAGTACCTACTAGGTTTCATTTTACCAAGTCTAAATTTGGTAAACCACAGCGAGTTGCTCTCCATCGTCAGTTCGAAGCCGTCTCCTACTAATTCTTGCTGTCATTGGGTTAATATTTAGGGAGGTACTTGGGTTTCTATTCCTTGGGAAATAGTTTGGCTGGAATGTGATCTTCAGAGTTTAAAATTCAATCCATCGCTTGCTGTGACTCAGAAGCAATTACTATTCCCACCCAGAAGAGAACTCTTCTGAAATAACTATCTTTTAAAAAAAACACACTTAGGAAAAGTTGTCATTTTTTAAAGCCAAACAATTTAAACATTATTACTGAAAGACTTTAAAACATATTATGTGTCTTAAATGTTGAATGAGGTAATTAGGTGTTTAAATTCAATCCTGAAAATGAAAAATCAATAAAAGAAAGAAAAGAGAAAGGAAAAGATTAGAGGCAAAAGTAGAGCTCCAAAGAATAAATGAAGAGTCCTTTGCATTTTTAAGTGATATTAATTGACCGTGCTGAGGCAGCCTTTTGGAATGTCAGGAAGTGTGAAAAATCTGAGATGTTTACTTGTAAGTTAACAAGTTAGCTGGCCACAGTTCTACAAAAGCTGTCAGAAGACATGAGATTCCTGGGTCAGAGACAAAAGACTTCGTTACTCACAGCACAGCAGGCAGTTGGAACTTCATATTCGTATTAGTTCCCCTTCACCCCGTCTCATGGGAATAATGCATGGTCCTGGTGGGTGCTGCATACCTCATGGGTCTGTATCATAGCTGAGGAATTCCAAGCTTAGGAAAAGTCCAATCTCTTAAGTAGTTGCTGACAAATCTGCCCAACCTTTTCCAGAGGGAGCTATTATCTTTATTATCCTAGTCAGAAAGCAAATCTGCCCTCTATTCCAGAAGGATCTCTTTCTTTCAAGTGCTATGCAACATGCACGGCAAACAGCCTTGAAAAAATAGTATGGAACAAAAGCTGTCTCAAGACCTATAGAAATGCCATGAAGAATTGACCCAAACAAATCTACCCCTTAATGCAGTCTTTAGAAATATAAAACTTTTGTTGAAATTTTGTGAGAATTATCACTCGACTTTATAAAACATTATTGTGGAGTTCAGCAACAAAAATAGCCACCATTAATTCAGCAAATATTTTGAACTCAAAACTAGCAAATAGTCATTATCAGCAATAAAAACTTTTACGTATTAAGCACTGTTTTACATGTGGCACAACGTCAATTTGTTCCATAAGACAGGATGCCCACGTAGTCTATACAATCTTATATTAAGGTAAAAAATTTCTATGGACAGATATAAAAAGAGAATAAATAATAATGAAAATAGTGAAAGCTTTTATAATTATGTAAATTCCTAGAGGTTAGTGGTTTTTATCTTTATGTAGAAAATTGAAGAAAACTATTACATTAAAAATGTAAAATGGAATATATAATGACTGCCTTACACGTTTCATTTTTCCTTATAATTCAAATATCATCTGCTTGTTCCTCATTCTTAGCTAACTATTCTCTGATTTCACTGAGAAATAGAATAAATTAGAAGAAAATCATCCTATTTCCCACCACCAAATCTACCAACCTACCTACCCACATCCATACTCTGTCTCTTTCCTGTTAAACTGAACTAACTCTCCCTCCTCACTTCTAAGACTACTTCTTACACCAGATCTCATCCTCCTCCAGCTTCGTCAGAGACTTTTTTTTTTTTTTTTTTTGCCAGTATCCTCTCTCTCTGTCCTGTGTCAGCAATACTCTCCTTGTTACTGGCTCATCAGCATGTGAACATGCTTCAAAAAATTCTTAAGAAGAACCTCCCTTGACCTCATTTCCTCCTTCAGTTGTCACCTATTCCCCTACTTTCTCAAAAGAGATATCTAACTAGTCATTGTCTCCACTTCCTCACCTCCTTGTCTCCTCAACCAATCATCCTTCACTTCCCACCACTCCACTGAGACTGCTATTATCTAGGTCAACACTTGTAGGTACCATAAAGATAAAATTTCAACTCATGATGCAAGATTACTATTCAGTAGACAAAATTCTACACAAAAACACAACAATCAGCTATCTAATTTATAAAATGCAAAGCACTGTCTGTCTTCTCTTTCTCACAGGGTTGCTGTGAATCAAATGACATAATGCAAGCGAATATTTTGGTAAGCCCCAATGCATCACACACATATAACTGCTATGACTTTCTCGGCTGTGAATCAAAGGCATGGACTTTTGCAGTTCTCATCTAGCCCTAGTGTAACACAAGGAACTAGAACACAGTAGATTGTCCACCCATTTGTTGAACAAACAAATAAACAAATGAGCAAATGGATGAATGGAAATGCTTGGTTTGGTGGACACTCTGACTGGAAATGAGTGGAAGCCCCCATATAGAGTGGTGCTAAGCAACAGAGCAGGGTCTAGAAAATACAAGCAGAAAACTCACTCCATACCAACATGCAGAACAGCCCCCAAGTCATCTAACACCTTAAATAACTATTAAGCCTTCATTTCGTTCATCTGAGCTTTCAAAGGATCCTTCTTGTCTAAGTTCCTTTTTAACTGAGGAGCTATCTCATAGAGCCACACAGCAAATAAAGATAACACATATATACATATAAGACATGCCTCTTCTGCTTAGCCAAGACTCAAACATCAAAATTAATCAACACCATTAACTAAAATGTAAAGTGTGACAAACTCAGTAAAAATATATTTTTTATCATCTGGTGAACCATTGCTTTAGGATACAGTTAAAATAAGTTAATGAGGATGTTGGGACGCTGAGCTAGAAAAACAGCAACTTGCTTTGCAAAGTCACACTTAAATTATGACGGTCTCCTCTCTATAAAATATTTAAGTTTTGGTGCCCCATGTTATGATGTTCTCCCAGACTTTGAAAGTTTTTCCACACAGTCTAATGAGGAACTTGGAGGCATGACTGGTCAATATTAGATCGAAAATAAACTTTTTCAGAAATTTCCTTTGGGGTAGGTCGACATCCGTTTGCCATGTAACAGTTTATGGGGGACAGCAAGAAATCTTGACTTCAGCACAGCACTGCCGCCAGAGTAAACAGTGCCACAAACCCAGGAAATTCAAAGCACATGCCTATTGTCAGGTTTAAATTGTTTTACAAACCCAAATGGCCATCCAGCTTCCAAAAACCCATTTCTGTTTCAATAACTAACATTTAGTCATAAAGATTAAATACATATATTTGTGCACATAAATATATGGTAAATATAATTTTTGGTAAAGAACTCAACTTTTCAACATACTATAGGGGAGAGGGTTAAAGCAAGTAATAATAATGACAGAGAACCATCACAGAGAAATGTTAATAAAGCAACATCAGTAAAGAGCTAAGATACATTCTCCTTCTTTCTAGACTGGAGAAACACACATATGGACCTGAAATACAAGGTGATATTGTTTTGTGAATATAGTCTCTCTTTCTACATGTCTTATATACTGCCCTCCTAAATTATACTCTACAAATCTTTGGCTGAACACAGACTTGGAGAATCAAGGAGACTTGGATTCCAATCTTAAGTCTGCCACTTGCTAAATGGTATGTTTCCTCTCAGGAATGGTTTGAAGAGGGTATCTGACAGTGTTCAGGATTCCTGTCACGTGATCACCTCTCTCTGACTTTACCCTATCAGGGCACCATCAAATTAAATGGCAAGTCGAGTTGCTGGTCTAAGTGTCTTTGACCATCAGGCTGTAAGCTCTGTGCAGGCAGGAAGCCCGTCTTGCTTGTGCAACCCCGTATCCTCAACTTTTGCACAATACTTGGCTCTTTCTAGCCACTTATGTGCTAAATGAATTAATGAGTGAATGAATGGCATATAGCATTGCTTCTCTGCCTTTTCATTCCTTTCAAAGTTCACTTGAAATCATCTTTACATGAATTTTTTCCATACTGACATTTCTACTGTACTTTACTCTTCCAAATTGCTTAGGGTTCATTTAATTGGATTATTGATTTGGATCCTTGGTCCTACCCATGTTAGCCATCCAATTTGAGTAGGAAAATCAGGTTTCATAAATCTGTTTCTTGTTGACTTTGAAAATAAAAGTCAGAGCACTTAAAATAACATGCAAAAAAATAATTTCACGAGCAAGCCAGGAAAAGAAACTGAAAAAGATAGTATTTTTCTCCATGACATTTCAAAGTTTTTCACTTTGAACTCAATGTCAATCTTCAATGTTGATGAGTACAAGTATGATAAATTACGGGATCAACTTTGCAATCTCTACTAAAAGCCTTACCAATGTTCACCCTCTTTACCCAGCAATTTCACTTCCTTGACTTATCCTAAGAAAATAATCAGAGATGCACAGAAAGATTTCCGTGTCAGGATGTTATACGTAAGGGTGTTAATTGAAAATAAAGTAAAAATGTAATAACATAGAAGGATTGACTTAGTACAGTGGAATACTGGACAGTTATTAAAACTCATGTAAGAGAGGGATAATTATACTTGAAAATTATCAAAGAGAAAAAAGTAAATCACAAAGAAACATGTTAAGTGAAAATTACCTCAATTATTTTAAATATATATTTGTATAGAAATGTATATATCTTAAATAATATATTCTGCTCATTATATATACACATATGTATATAAAAAGACTAGAATAAAATATACTATAATTTAGATTTTGTGAGGTTATGCTGCAATGACAAATAATCCTAAAATTTAGTGACACAACAAAAAAGGTTTAATTCTTGCTCTTGTTTCACGTTAGCTGGGAGTCAGCCATAGCTTTGCTTCATGTGTCTTTTTTGTTCTGCTACTTAGTCTGAAGGAACAGCCCATCTTTGGTACTTTGGCAGAGAAAAAAGAGCCAAGGGGAAATCATGTGATGACTTTTAAAGGTTGTACTGAGAAGTCGCACATCATTTCCGCTTGTACTTCATTGGCTAAAGCAAGTCCTGTGGACAAGACTGGCTTTACTGGGGCAAGAAGAATAATCCTCTTACAGGGAGGACTCTGCACATGACATGGAGAAGCAGTGAGTGTTAGAAAGAAAATACAACTTACCACAATAACCATCTCCTGGTGGTGATATTAGGGCTGATTTTTCTTTTCTTCTCCATACTCCTATACATGTTACTTTTTTTCTATAATGAACACATGTGTAACTTTTAAAAGCAGGAAAAAATGTCACACACGAAAAGAAACCTATTGTGTCACCCCACATGGTTCACCTCCCTGTTCACTTCCTCCTGATTAGTTATATACTGTCATCCGCGGTCAAACGTGTGCTGATGTATCACTGGCCACAGGTGTTGATCTGGTTGGTCTGTCGTTCTTCCTCACTGAGTCATGTGTAGGCTTCCTTTCAACACCTCATAGCCCTATGAAATACATCTATAAACAATATCAATTACATTACTGAAGAGTGAATATTGATACGGTATATAGCCCAGGGGTTCTCAGCTGGGGACAGTTCTGCCCCCCGGAAGATATTTGGCAATGTCTGGAGACATTTTTGGTTGCCACAACTTGGCGAGGAGGTGTGGGGAGTGCTTCTGGCATCTAGTGAGTAGAGGCCAGAGACGTTGCTCCCCCTTCCCCCCAAAATTACCTGGTTCAAAATGTTAATAAGTACCAAGATTAAGAAACCATGCGGTCCCAGGATAGTGTAATTCATCCTTAAAAGGAGAACTGGGAACCTTGAAAGTTCTTTGACACCTAAGTCTTAGCTCAGCCTTCAGGCATGGATGGTGGTTTCCCATGGTTTGACAATCACATAAATGTAATCTATGATCGAAGGTGGTGCTGTTAACCGGGTTTATTGACCAAGTGTACATTCATGTATCTTAGCATCAGGACTTATGGTCTAACTGAATATTTAAGGTGATTTAGAAATAACATCTGAGTGATGACTGTGAGACTGAGTCTTGAGAGACATGGCTCTGGAGTTTGCACAGGAAATTGTTGCCGACATGAGGAGTATTTGGGATAAAGCAAGGAACGTTGTGACGGTTTGTCAGTCATGAGCAACTTCAAATCCTACAGTTATTACCATCATTTGTGTACATGTCTGTCACTTTCCCTTCGTCTGCTATGTATTTGGGAGATGAAGCAGAACAAGAGTGACATCACCACAATATTCAGAAATATCTCGTAACACTTGTCTTACACACTCTGCTGTCAAGGGTTATTAATTGACTACAATCTTGATTCTAAATTTAAAACAAATGTTACATGAGTGTCTCAATTTAAGAGAATATTTTATGAAAGTGTCCACTCATAAAAGTTATTTTTAAACAATTAAAATATGACCTGTGCTATCTTTACTTCATCTTGCCATCTTTCCCTACTCCTTATCCTAGAAATTCCATCCCATGAAAACTGAGCCCTCTTTTTGTCGTCTGTCCTGCCCTGTCATCTGTCCTATTTCGTCCTCACAAAATAGTCACCCCTTCCCACCTAGGACGTGAGTCAGCATTGCTATCCTCTAACGCTCCCCATCACATCTCAGGGTTTGAGCTTTTCTATCAACTAAATTTTGGACTTCTGAAAAAGAGACTGCTTATCATCTGTCTTTGTAACCTAGAGACTTACCTAATGTCCAGTTCATGGCAGGTGTCAATAAATGATTACGTGTTAATGAATTCCCTCAGTGACCAGATTTAATTGTAGAGAAAGAAGAATGAACTAGTACTATATTTTATAATGAGGTAAATTACTAGCTTTTCAAAAGAGCACAAATGCTGACTCAAAAGAATGACTATCCGGCGGCAAGATTTCACCAGGAGGACAGTAGACTAGGAAAGATATTTTGAGTTCCTGGGTTCCTCAGTTCATCACTCAAAGGCAATGGCCTTCTCCAACATGACCAGGTCCCGCTCTGCTCTAAAGGAACGAAGCTACATCTAGGACATTGCCCTTGACTATGTGAGTTCTTCAAACTGAAAAATATTTTCTTAAAATTAAAGTTGATGAAATTCTGACACGTTGCAATGATACGGCTGAAAAACTATTTGACCACGTTAACAATACACATTTAATTTAAGGAACTATTATTGATATTTTTAACATACACCTGTAACTATAGAACCTAAATACTTAACACCACGGTGAGAATTCTTCTAAATTTCGGTTTTTAAGTTGTATTTTTTAAATAACATAATATATTGATTGTTCCTTTTATTTTTTTCAGATTCAGTTTCATTTGCTCTCTAAAAACACACACTCTGGCAATACTTGCTATCTTTTTTCCCTGGTTGACCTTAGATCTTAATGTCTGTACTTTATATTTGGAGTTCTTGGTGATATTCAATTTAATATTTTATTATATACTTTCTTCTGTTGATCACCAATGCTTTCTTATGTATGTCAAATCTCCCACTGAAACTTCCTGGAGAATGGGGTTGATATGCAGACAGGGATTCTCAAAGTATACGTGGGTTGTGTTTTCAAAGTCATGTATGATTTCAACATATATTTATTGATCATTTGTCCCATGTCAGACTCTCTGCTAAATGTTGGGAATAAACACAGTCTATAATTGGAAATTGATTTTCTTAAATTAGAATGCATTTTTTCCACAGAAGCAGGGCTTTAAATGGACGTTATGTTCCCGGATGATCCCCACAAATCATTTTATATATCACCTGGTGTAGTGCCTTCCTCCTTTGTTCCCAGTTACTGATCCTGCATTGCAAAGGGACTAACTTTCCGGTCCTAATTTCATTCTCTCCAAATAAGAATAATGTGTAAATTGTGGCACATAAAAATGTTTTCCATGAATGGCAGCAAGCAAATAGTATTTCCATATTGTAAGGTATAAAACAGGAGCCAAGTCTATGCCCAGCTCCTCGGGCGGATCTTGAGCACTGGGAGCCAATCAGCACATGGCAATCTCCTGACTGCTCTTTAGGTTCAAATGCATAACCAGATTGAAGGGAAGGATTTCTTTCTTACCTTATTTGAAGGAGAGAATTTTTTCTCTCTCTCCCATTGGAAGTGATCAAAGAAGGGCAAGTCTTGACTGTCCCCGGCTGTTCCTCACACCCAGGGGAGGAAATGACCCAGGCCTGGATGGTCCCAGGCAGAATGTGAGAGAAGTGAGGGACCCTGGACCTTGATGCTATCTCCAAGTTACTAAACTAACCATACCTGGAGATTTACTTACTTCTGGGATTTCTAGGATGTGATAATTTTCCTTTATGTTAAACCAGTGTATGCCAAGTTTTTATTACTTGCAGCTAAAATGATTCTAAACAACCCAAAATCAAACATTTTGGAATAGAGAACACCGTAATCTTCTATTCCTCTTATTCCAATCCCAGCGATGAGTCCATCTGTAATTTCCTAGACCTAGTTTTTCTGAGACATATTGGGCAGATATCCCTTGCTTATCGAGGGACCATTTGGAGTTACCATTAGAGTCCTTGGTGCCATACTTTTTCCCCAAACCAGAAAAAAAATCTTCTTCAGATACCAAAGGAAGAAAATGGCATGCAGCCCAAAGACAAGCTATTTTTCTTTTTCCATTTCAAATGATGCTCAAATCTCAGTCAGTTTCTTTTCGACAGTTCACCACCACATCTAAAAATCCAAGTGTGTGCTACACTGGCAGCTGCCCTGAATTCCAAATTACCCTGAACACCCATTTCTAATCATGGAGATCTTGATTGGAACTAAATTTGTTCTCTGTGTAGAAATCACTCATGTTCCAAGAGCAGTTTCTCCTCTGGTCAAATTAGCTGTGTAAATATTACAAATAAAAATATATGTAGGGGCAAGTGGATTACAAAAAGGCATTTCCTTATAAATGATCCATGTGACCCCAAATTAGAATGTGTCTTGCAAATAGGGAAAGCCTGAGAAAGATTAGTGGACCAAAACAACTGGTGCCCATAAACTGCCCCAGACTTGTAGACCGAATTCTCACCAGCGTAGAGATAAAAAATAAAAGGAAAGAAACATGGGAAAGAGGGAGGGAAGAATGTTTTAGGTATAATATTTTTAAATCCTAAAATACAAGCTGGATTTTGAAAAACAGGGGGGAGATAGATTGGGAAAAATGCATAAATTATGCTTGCTTTGGCTTTTTCCAAATTTCTGCCATTACTGTGTTTCTATCCTATTGGAAAGATTTAAGTCATTCTTTCAGAATTTTTTTAAACAAATTGTGTTTTTAAATTTGCATAGTACTTAGAAAGGGAATAAACAAACCATGCCCAACATCTTTTATTCTTATATAAAGCCTAAAGGGATTCTTTAGTGTGGTGATGTCTTCTCTTCTGAAGATAATCAACCACATTATGAAAGGCTTAAAGGCATACAAATGCACATTTGTAACACCATGACATTCTGCTGCTTTCCTTGGGAAAATTCTATTTATCCTATGCATAAGTCAGGACCACACGACAGACTGTGAAATCTTGGACATCACATCTCAATACAGGGGTAAAGGTCAGCAGTGGAATACTGTTGCTCATTTTCCCTTGTCTCCTTCCATTATAACATTCACTTGGAATTTGTTCACTTGATCTTAGTTTAAAGAGAAGAAGTAAACAAATCTTGCTAAGTGTTCAGCCTGTTTCAAAACCAACTAACACTCTGCTTATCCCATGCTGGAATCTCAGGCAACGATGATTATACGTTGATGCTATAATAGCCAGTGAATCCTGTGGGCCAAAGAAAGAATTATATCTATTTTGTCAAAAAAAGTACCAAACATATGCCTTATGCCATTTATGTAGTTTTAAAATAAAACTATTACCATGAACAGCATTTGTTATGGGTGACAAGTAGTGCGTTGATTGTGGTTCAGAATGAACCCTCTTATTAGAAATAAGAATATAGATACAAATCATACTTCACAACTTAACCCCAAATAGTTTTTAGAGCCATGTAGCTGTTCTGCTGGGTTTAATTGTTATGCAAATCAATACTTTAGTTTATAGACATCACATAATAAATCGTGCAAGTTCAAATTTAGATATTAATTGTTGAAATATCCATCCTACAAAACTAGATACTATTAAAAAATTATTCTTTTGTGAAACTGCTTGAAAAAGAAGGGCTGTGTGTGTGTGTGTTTACTTTTCAAAAAGATGAGATATCTGTTAGATAAACATGAACAAGGAAAGACGGTCCTTCTTGGCCATATCATGTAATATTTTCATTTTATTTTTAACCAAGTATTTTACAATATGGTGTCAAAATTTCTATGCCTTTATGTCACATGTATTCCTACTCCCCCACTAATCCAATGGATTTCCCACTAATCCCAAACATTCCCCTTTACTCCAGACCAGTCTTTTAATTTATCCTTCCAGATGCCATGCCATGCTCAATTCTGCTAATATTATTATTATGACTTTGTTCCTGCTTGAGAAAAGCTGCAAAATTCAGCTTCAGTCCCACCATTTCTTTTTTACTTGTCTGAATCCTTTGCATTTTCACTGCCTCCCCTTTCATAAACAACTTTTGGCAACTGAGCCTTACTGATATCTTGCACATGGCTTCAGTACAAAACCACTCATAAAATAGTCCCTGGCAATTCAGCTCTTAATTGTTCTGATTCACTAGTGTTATTAGTGTTCTCTTCCTAACCACACTGTAGACCTACGGAGAGCAAACACTTTGGTTCTCTCGTCATAGCAACGTGAGCTACCAAAGCTTGGGCATTGACTGATTCTTCATAATTATGTTTTCTGTAAATCCTAGCTAAAGAAATTTGTCTCACAATATACTTGGTTAAAAAAAAAGTAGCAGAATAATACGTAGAGTATAATTTAATTTCTGTTAAAATATAGTATATTTTTATATGTTTCTATAGGCTGGAAAAGTTCTAGAAAGATGCACCCCAAACTGTTCACAGTAATTACCTCTGAAGAACAAATAAGTAACAGGGCCTTTGCACAATGGAGAGAAGTGGTGGAGGTTATAAGAGACTTTAATTTTCCTTTGAAAAAATATTATATTTGTTTTTATTTTTATATAATGAGCGTTATTATTTTTATAATTTCAAAAACTTGGGAAAAAAAGGACAGAATTAATGGGGGTTGTGTGATTCACTTCCGCTTTTATGAATAATCTGTGTTTCTAGAGGTAGTACTCAGAAATTCTAAATCAGAGTCAGATCTTGCTACCCGGAGACCATCGAGACAAACAGTTCAGCCACTTCAGCCACTACTAATACATCTCCACTGAAAAGCTCACCAGATCACAGCAAACTTCACCTCTCTGAAGGAAAAGTACTGTATGAAGATAGATATATTGGTGATGCATAAAATTTGAATAACTTTGCTGTTTGTTTGAATCAATACCTTGTAATGCAGGAAGATACAAAATGGATCAGTGATACTTTCTTCATCAGGTAATTTTTTATCCTCTAGCCTGGAGCCATTCCTTC
The DNA here is from genome assembly GCA_031878705.1 of Tapirus indicus. Classification (NCBI taxonomy): domain Eukaryota; kingdom Metazoa; phylum Chordata; class Mammalia; order Perissodactyla; family Tapiridae; genus Tapirus; species Tapirus indicus. Next base: position 52,068,232 of record CM062933.1, on the reverse strand, counting down.
AGGACTGGGCCTGTGGACAGTCAGTCTGGGTGAGAAAGGTCTGACCCAGGACCATCACCGTGGAGTAATTCGAGGTTTGTTCTACGGTGGCCGTCCTCCAACTTTTTTTCCGTGGGCATCAGAGTCACCTGCAGGTCTTGTGAAAACACAGATTTTTGCACCCCCCACCACCACCGAGTTTTGGTTGCAGTAGATGGGGCCCCAGAATTTGTGTTTCTTACAAGTCCACATATGACAGTGATGCTGAGGCTGCTGGCCCAGGACCACTTTCCTGTGGGGACTGAAGCTAATTACTTTTCAAGCAGGAAGGAGTCTTTGCCAACTTAAAACCTATACCTTTTTGATTCAAATGAAATTGATATACAGTAAATCAGTCAATTAACATTTTAATACTTAGAAAAAAATTTCTGAAGGCTTGTAGTCTCTGAGATTTATGTTCTTTCTTTACTTAATAAATATCTCTGCCTTACCACAATCAGAATTTCTAAAGTACCATTTACCTCCTCATCACCTTTAATTTCTTATCAATTAACCAAAACCAAAAATCCTTGAAATCAAATGAGTAGGTTAAAAAAGGGAAAAAAATAAAAAAGAAAAACAAATTGTCATCATCACCATCATCCTCATCATTATCCTCATCTACTTGGAAGCATAGATGTCTTTTGTGAATAGAAATGCTTAAACCCAAATAATTTTCTCCGCGGCATTAAAGACTCTGGCAGGTTTCATGACCAGTGATGAAACAATTTTATTCGAAATGAATTGTAGCTCATTTATTTGATGAAATAATTGGCAGTAATACGAAAATCAAGTATTCTGGCTATGTTCAGAAGATTTTATTTACTTGAATATTTGTTGAGTTAGCAGTGACGAGATGCCTGGTGTCTATAAGTTAGAAACATAGCAGTTGCTCAGGAGGACAGCTTTTCCTGGCCTGGGCTTAGAAATGTCTCTTTGGGGACTCATAAAGAAGACACTGATAGGGGCTGCCTGGTGGCGCAGCGGTTTAGTGCGCGCTTGGCAGCCCGGGGTTCGCGGGTTCGGATCCCGGGCGCCCACTGACGCACTGCTTGTCAGCCACGCTGTGGCAGCGTCCCATATAAAGTAGAGGAAGATGGGCACAGATGTTAGCCCAGGGCCAGTCTTCCTCAGCAAAAAGGGGAGGATTGGCAATTGATGTTAGCTCAGGGCTGGTCTTCCCCACCAAAAATAAAAATAAAATTAAAAAAAAAAAAAAGACACTGATAAACAACATCCTTAAGAACATCATTCAATAAAAACTACAGTCCTTTCCTATGACTGCTGCTCCTCGCCCGCCTTGATGCTGACTGAGGGCGTGGTGCCAACACAGCTCAGGAAAAGCAATTCCACAAGTGGCCAAAGCAATTTGGTTAAAGTATGTAACTGTCTGGTCCACTGGCAAATATTAGAAAAACTGGAGAAGTAGATGGAATGCGTATCCTTTTAGCATTGCTCTCCAAATATTTCTTGAGACAAAAGCTATGATCAGAGTTGGGCAGCTGAAAAGGAAGCGGGGAGGCGTTGATACCTACAGTGAGAGCGTGTGGGAGTACCCGACTGCTGGCGCTGCCGGCGTGGTTATGGATCCCGCCATCATGGCTGCTGGAGGTGTTGTGGTAGGTGGCAGCTTGAGTGAGAGAAGAAATGATGTCTTCCTCGACTTGTCATCACTTTGTAGATGGGCAGCATCCCTGGCTTCGTTTGGCGTCACTGTCAGTCTTTCAGCACCAGCTGAGTGTATTCTCCACTGGAGAACTGTCCCGTTCCAAGCCTGCGTGGTGGGGACCCAGCTGATTAAATGGCTGATATTCTACTGACCTGCAGACTAAGTCCAAGTCCTGCTCCTCAGGAAGACTTTTTGAGCGTGAACTCCATGAACCACAAGGTACCCACAAGAGTCTTGCGATGACTGTCCAGACCACTTCCAAATCCTTCATGTGGACCTCTACAGAGAGGCCTAAAGACCTGCTCTGCACACATTTGAATGTGATCATATGTACTCTGGGAAACATGAAGAGGAAAGAAGGAAACCCTATAATCCACCACTGTTTACATATAGTAAAGAAATCATTCTTAAACGTGTGTGTTGTGGAGTAGAGAGGTGGGAGGGTGTCCAAGAAGGACTATGTGTCTTTGTAAACAGAACAGATCCTGAAATGTCTGTGAAGAGGGTCCAAGAACAAGGTACCACCAAATGGTGTACCCTAAAAATGGAACTACCTTTTTGTCACCCTCTCAATCCCTCCCTCTCAGCTGTGTGGTTCCAAACAGGGAAATGGAACTTTCAATAAACAGGGACCTGCAGTGATCAAGAATACCAACCTGGGGGCCGCCCGGTGGCGCAGCGGTTTAGTCCGCGCTTGGCAGCCCGGGGTTCGCGAGTTCGGATCCCGGGCGCCCGCCGACGCACTGCTTGTCAGCCACGCCGTGGCGGCGTCCCATATAAAGTGGAGGAAGATGGGCACGATGTTAGCCCAGGGCCAGTCTTCCTCAGCAAAAAGGGGAGGATTGGCGACGGATGTTAGCTCAGGGCTGGTCTTCCCCACAAAAAAAAAAAAAAAAAAGAATACCAACCTGGTCTTTTTACTGGCACGTAAGCAGAGGGTTCAAATGCCCAAACTGATTGCCGATGTCTTAAATATTCCTTTTCCTTTGAGAAAGCTAGCTGGAGAGTTTCTTTAGGGTTCCACTCTCTTTCCAATTTCTATTTGCTTAATAGCTACCTTTCTTTCCAAGATAATAAAGAAATAGGAATTTCTTAAGTTTCCACTGGGAAATCTAAGAATCTAATTTGAGTTTGACAAGTTTGGATTGAATTAACACTGTAGTCTAGAAAAAAGTAAAAAGAAAGAAAGAAAAAGTAACTTACTGCTCCAAAAAGACCAAGGTAAGAATAGATTTTCGTTTCTAAATTGTAGTCCTGGGCTAGCCCGGTGGCGCAGGGGTTTAGTTCCCGCTTTAGCAGCCCGGGATTCGTGGGTTCGGATCCCAGGCACCCGCTGACGCACTGCTTGTCAGCCATGCCGTGGCGGGGTCCCATATAAAGTAGAGGAAGATGGGGATGATGTTAGCCCAGGGCCAGTCTTCCTCAGCAAAAAGAGGAGGATTGGCGACGGATGTTAGCTCAGGGCTGGTCTTCCTCACAAAATAAATAAATAAATAAATTGTAGTCCTATGAGTACCACTTTCACTCGAGATGAAATTTATTTCATTGTACACACATTTATTGTACACACCTATTTCGACATGGAAAGTAGACACAAAATTGAGTTTTTAAATGATATTAGAAAACTCTATTCAGAGAAAGTCAAACAAAAGTTAACTTTTGAGTTGACTTGTCATGTCTGTCCCACTATATATTGTGTGGTAAAAATGTCAAGCAAAATAATAGAACATTTAGTATTAAGTGATACGTTTTACAGAGCTTATTTCTCTTAAACATTTCAAATAAAATCTTATTAACTAGAAATTATGTTTTAGCAGCTTGAGTTTCTGGAGACTTACCCCATTCTTACCTGTATCTTACACAAACCTGGTACAAAACACAAGCTTTAGAGCCAAACTGCCTATGGCTTATTCCCAGCTGTGCCCTTCTCCTGCTGCTGGGGCAAATGAGCTGAATTCTTTGTGCCTCAGTTTCCTCCTCAATCAACGAAGATACCAACAGTGACTACCTCATACATCAGTCAGTGAGAGAATTAAAGGTGTTAACTCATGGAAAGGTACTAGAACGATGCCTCGCACATGCTCAAAAATTTCTTAATGTAACACTTTCTTATTTCATAAAGTAGTATTTTATGTCCTTGGACATTTCATCTGTTTCTAAGGAATACTTTCAATGAATACATTTTTTAGCCCCACAGTCTTCATATGTGGCCACAAATTTTTGTTATGCCTAAGACTGTAATACTTAAATCAGATGAAAAAATAATTTGGAAAAAACAGGAGTCTTAGTTTAATGGCAGCACATACGCATTCCCCAGAGGCCCTGACCTTAGTTCCTAGACCCCGGAGGTGTCCAAAATAAAGCTCTGACCGTAACACAGAAGCAGCCATATACATTTGTACAACCAGAGAAGACAGACAAATGGACAAACTTTCAATAATCTTGTTTACAACCACAAAGTGCCCTTAAATTGGTCTCTAGCCCCCTAAAACTGCGTCTGATTGAACAGAAAAGAAATGCAAAAATAAGAAGAACCCCGATTGAAAAATGAAAGGAAAAGAGGGGGCCTCTTCTCGTCACTTCCGCTCCTCGTTGTTAGACATTCATCCCAATATTATTGCTGCCCCCCGCCCAAGGGGAAAGAAAAAGTTACCACAGTGGAAAATTTCTTCTGGCATTAATCCTTCCAGCTCAGAGCAAGAATATGGATATCAGTAATCTCTTCTGGAATCACCATCGTTATTCATTTTAGTACCATGATGCAAATGCAAGGGGAGAAAAGGCTCTTTGGCCACTTTCAAAGAAACTCACAGAAGAAACAAAATGAATGAGCATTGACGCATACTAAAATCCCAATTTCATCCAACTAGATCAGAAAGCAGAAGCAAGGCCTCTTTTTCTGAATGTTTATTCCCTGGGGGGTTTTGCCAGGAGGCAGACTCCTAAATTATCAAACTCAGAATTTTCCTCAATTCCTTCTTTTTCCAGTTTGCTTCCTGCGGTTAGCTCCATTGCTAACTTACAGCGATAAACAGCTGGAGTCTATCAGAAACAAAGAGAGGCTTATTCAGAGGGTACAGCCCTGCCTGGTGAACGCCCTGAGCGGGAACAAACTACATAATATAAGACCTGAGCAGGAATATGTTTTTTATGATGTGCCAGCATAAGGGGATCAAAGGCTACAGCCAAATAAATAGCAACTGGGCACCAGCAGAGGAAACATATTTAGACTTTAAAATAATCAAAAACAAACCCAAAGAACACTAACACCCTCCACGTTCAGCAGTCATATTTTTCCTCTTTTTATACGTGGCTTAAACCTGTCAAGAATTTTTGAAGCTAATGAATGAAGCTAAAGAAGAATCCTGCCTTTCACGGAGGTTGTGACAATAACCAAAAAGACTAGGCGTGAATAGATAGACCCTTCCCCACCCCACCCAGCCCCTTCACGCCCACCCCCTCCTCTTTCTCTGTTGGCCTATTATTGAATTTACCTTGGCCAAGTTATGGAATTTGCCGGCTGACATTAACCCATTTATTGAGCTTGACTCCTCCTTATCTAAAACATCTCTAGGCAAACTGAAACAATCTGTCTGCCATCCACTGATTGGCAGGGCAGATTTTTCCAGGTGGTACAACTAGCTCCCTTCAAATGACTTGCCAACCTTACATGAGTCTGGCAGAAGGATCGATAGAAGATGGGAGCAACCATTGTTCACTACCGTGTTTAGTACCTGCAATGTATTTACAGAAACAATTTTTAAAGATTAGCCATATTGAAAAAAAGTTGAGGATGGGGGGCCCACCGCCAAGAGCAGGAGGTAGATATGAGAGCAGAGAATTGACAGGCTCAACCCTGAGAGCAAAGAGCTACATCTGTATTTGATTTGTCAGGGATTTACATTAGTGAAATTTTAACTCTGCAGATGATACATAAGATTACACTTACAGAACAAGCTTATGCAAATACAGTTGAAATGCCATGGTATGTGGCCCAGACAGTGAATTTGGCAGATTTCATTGAGTCTGGTGGCTGGATCTAATAAATTCATTTACATGAAGGATTAGAACATCTGGAAAAGTAGCATAGTGGTTTATTGAAACATAAATAACATTAATTGAAAGGTTACAGGTATGCAAAACACTTCATGCAGGTGATGCAAACCGTTATAAAGCTGCTTCCCTATTCAACTAAGGCAAAAGAGAAAAATATCTTGCGAACATAAACAGAAAAGGTAATTTCTAGGATCTAATTTAAATGTCACTTTAGATAGGAATAGTGAGAGAGAGCCATTTCGTCGTTCTGCCTTTGAACTGAACCCTCTTTCTCAAGTCTGCGCTGTGCTGCCCTCCCGATACGCTTCTCAGGCACTAATTAGCAGCAGCAAGGTAGTGACATAATTAAATTTATTTTCAGCTACAAATCTCCAAACTGTCACGCCATTTTGCAGACAGAAAAGCATGGTTGAGGTCTCAAGCTATTTCTTCAATGAGTTTATTTTTATTTTAGTCCTGTAATGTATACCCGCTGGTAATGTGGATTGCCGGTTAATGTCTCGTGGAGTTGGTTAGCATAAGCATAATAACAAATTACCCAGAGGAAAATGAGCAAAGATTGATATCATATGATTTAAAAGCTGAGAGGAAAGCTCAGGTGGTTTACAATCATTTGAGTACCTCAAGATTAATTTATAACTTGGTAACCCATTCAAACTCCCCTTCATCATTTATCCTCAAATGAAGAGGTGACTTCAGCTGCTCGGTCGCCCGGAATGCCTCCCGCCCATAGCAACAGCAAGCCATTCCTTTGGAAAGGATCGTTTTCATTATAAGTCATTATCAAAATGCTGACTTTGAGAAGTCCTATAAATAAGGAAGCAGGAAATCTGGTATTCTCTTAGGTATGGACACGGCATGGAACCCACTTAAAAAACTCTGTGGATTTGACATAAAGTAATCAAGTAAAGAGTTGTTCGGCCAAAATTGAGACAGGACCCCTGGCAATTTTTCTTATGAAAAAATAAGACTGAATGGAATGATTGATATACTTCGGAAAATAACAAGGTTAAAAAAAAGACAAACAACCTAGATGATCTTGCTCCCCGTAATAATAAGAAAGTAGACAACATGATTTTTGCTTGTAAAGCTGCTTAGAATCAGAAAACAGAAGAAATCTTTACTGACCATTCACATTTCAACCCTTGCCATCATAAATGCAATTCACAGAATGTATAAAATTGTAACACTGCTCTTGATAGGGCTTCTGTCAGAAATTAAACATAACCAATAACTGAAATTGGTCATGTGCAATATATTGCCACAGTAAATTTTTTAACATGGATATTAAAAAAAAAGACATTAAAAGGCAAAACTATTTCTTAAATAGCTAAATACAATAGACACATTCCAAAATAATCAAGTGATATTTATTAATTACCATCACTCTCCAAAAAACAGAGAATTTGATATTTCCAAACTTCCACACAAACATGTCGTTTGACTGCACAGTGATAGAATATGAACACTCATCAGGGAACATATTTCAAACAGACTGTCCGCATCACAGTAGATCATCCAACAGGATGTCCCAGTGCTGCTCTTTGCGTGGACCAGCTGGCCAGCGATCATGCTGGGGCACCAGGAACACATTTCCAAGAACGCTGATACAGGCCAGTCTGAAAATGCAGGGGAAAAGTATTGTCTATAACTGGACCCAAGGCTTTAAAGAAAAGGCATGGCCTCCTGACAAAAAGAAGAGTAATCGTCATAATAGTGACCAGGCCTCAGTGGTCGTAGTAACTCATGTTGTAATCAGAATGACCAGTAAATAGTCCACCCATCTAATTAAGTCCTCAGAATAATTCAGAAAGATAGTTTCCTTAGACACTTTCAGAAAAACTAAAATTAGATCTCAGACACCAAACATCACTTGATGCTCATCAGTGTTTTTGACGTTGGGAAGGCAGGGTCAATAGGGAGTGCTCACCAACTTTCACTAAATCACTGGATGAGGCTCCAATAAGAGCTCCTCAGCCACAGGGGATTACAGGAGAAAGAGCCACAGGTGCTGAGAGGTAACGTGGAGATCACAGAGGTCAAATTCAAAATTTGCTTCCTATGACAAGTCATCCACAGTATTTGTGAGTTTGACCTTACTAAATAAGACTTCTTACTTTGTCTACATGACCGATTATCTAGATTCTAGAAAAGATGCCAAGCACCCTCAGTACTTAAAAACAGTGCTGCACATTGTCAGGCGCTATTGTTGAAAAGAGCAACTTGAGGACTCGAAAATGGCAGAGTGAAAGGCAGATGTAGCGCACAGGCAGGGATCTGGTTGATCACTTGATCATTTACCAGTTTGGAGATCTTGCACAACTTACTCAACAGGTCTTGCTTTCCTCAGTTATAAAGTGGAGATAATAAGAGCACCTACCTGATGGCCCTGTGGAAGTATCGAGTGACTTAGTATGTGTAGAATACCCTTAGAATTGTGCCTGGCACATGTACAGTCTTTGCTACTGCTGCTATTGCGTTGTGACCTAAGTGCCCAGCGGAGCACAGCACATAATAGCTACAACTTAGCAGTATTCTACTATCATTTCCAGAAGAAGTTGAAAAATGGCAACAGGTTGCAGAGCATAATTCAACATTGTAAACTCACTTAATTCCAAAACAAGTAATAGCCAGGGGCCTGTGGGCAGCTCACCAATATGGAAGAAGGAAAGAAGCATTTCTTAAAGAGAAATCTTGCGATGATTAAGAGTGACTGGTGTCTGCAGAGTGAGAAAAGCCTTAGAATAGAGACATCAGTCACAAGAGTCGGGAGAACTCAAAGAGAAAATTGGAAGAAAAAATATTTTTCGAGAGAAAGAGATAAGGGCGGGTAAAGAAACATTGAACCCAGGGATTGAAAGCAGACTCTATAACCATTAAAATGATGTGACTTTCCCAAAGTCGTCTCAGATAAAGTTGTTGGAAAGTGAGGTTTCTGAAATACTGAATGTACTTGTCAAGTTAACCAAACTGTTGAGAATCCACTTAAAGCTCATTTTTAAGTCCGGAAAGATATAAAAAGTACGCAAGTATTACTTTAAATAGAATGAAGATGGAGCTAAGTTCAAGATATTTTTGACAGAAAGGAATGTTAAAAGACATATATTTCCACAACTTCAACAGCTACTTCCCTCCAAGTTCACAAACCTCATCTCGACCTCTCCTGAGCATCGGACTAGTAACAATACCCGGATGTACTTCAGACACCCCCCACCCACCAGCCCAGAGATGAACTCATCTCTTCCACTGACCCCTCCTCCAAAAAGCTCCCCCTTGTTTGTCAGCAAATGACATCATCATAGTACCCGATGCCCAAAGTCAATGCCTCCCTTCCTCCCATTCACCTCCATAGTCAATAAAACAGCAAATCCAGTTGACTCTGCTTCTTCCATTTCTCTCAAACCCATCCAGCCTATCCCCTCCTTGTGGCTACTGCCTTGTCTAAGACATATGGTCGTCTCATTCACCCACTTAAAGTCTTCCATTGTCTCTCCTTTGCCCATAAGTGAAAGTTTAAACTCCTTGGTATAGCATATACCAAAAGGTACAGTACCCAAGATGGACCTGGGGGACACTTACGGGGCCAGTGTTTTCTAGTCTGTGAAGTCGAGTGCTTTAGCTCTCTGGATTTTTTTCTTCTCAGTCTAGGCCAGAAAAACCAATGACAAGAGAAAGAGCACCTCACCAATCATATTGCTCCCCACTAAGTCAGTTCATTAAACTTCTCTCTATCACACCACATACCATGAATTTTTCACATCTCTGGATGTTTGAATATGTTATTTCCTGTCTCTCCAACTAGCAGGCTCCCACCCATCCATCAAGATTCAGCTCAAATGTCACCTGCTCTATGCGGCTTTCCCCAACTTCCCAAAGCAAAGTTTATTCCTTTCCACTGTGTTCCCACAGCATTTTGTACCTCTCTCATGAAATATACTTTTCATTTAAAATCTCAATAGTCAGGATCTCCAGGGCCAAGTGCAATTCACAGGAGGTACTTAATAAATGTCTATTGAACAACTGAATCTAGAGGTGTCTAAAATGACAGTTCCATCAGAAGCAGGTAACAAAGCAAATGTATAAATTAAAATAATTCCTTAAAGACAGATGGATGGAAATTAGTTAAGCAGAAAAAGATTCCCAGAAGATATGGTTAGCAACAAAATATAGTTAAAAATGAGCTGGAAATGTCTCAGAAGAAAAATTTACATTCCAAATCATTATTTACTTGTAGTTCTAACCTTGACAACATGTTAGCTGGATGAATGTATTCAGACTCGCGGGGGAAAATCTAAGTTTTTCATTGCCGAGTACAAACCAAGGAGCACACCAACTACCCCTTACCTTACCCAGCTTTCCCTATTTACTCATTTAGCCCTCAGCCTCACCCACAAAATGTATCCATTATCAACCTTTCCATCCTCTCCACTCAACTTCTGAATCTCCTGTCGCTACCACATTCCTGGGGAAAATTGGGTGGCAGTGACTAGCTGGCATTACTACACAACAAGGGTAGAAAAAAGGAGTGAGGGGCCAGCCCTGATGACCCAGTCAGCTGAGGACATTTCTACAACCCAGCTGGGCTAGGGGGAGGGCAGTTACACTCAGGACTTCGGCAGTAGTCTACCTCCCCTGCCACCACACTTCAACTCCCACCCATGTCAAACAGTTCCATTCGTCTCACCCTTTCTTACCTCAGCCTGCCCCGGATTGTCTATCTGAAGGTGGACACCATCTATACTCATAGGCCAGGCCCACCGTAAGGAGAACTGCTAATGTCTTGAGGCCCAAATGTCAGTAACATTTATTCTAGTTATTTTCATCAAAAAGTTCTATCTTTTGATACCTGTCCTGAGGCTCTGTGAGTGACTGCAAAGAAGGCTGGTAGGTCGGTTTTAAAACATGGCCTCCAAATTCTTGGCACTCTCCTGTTGGGATGTGGGGTCTGTATTCCTCCTTCCTGAATCTAGACTGTGCAATTGCTCGACCCATAACCAAAGGAAATGCCGCTGTGCTGGCTTTTGCACTCAGACCTTGAGAAACTGGCACCTTCTACCTTCTGTGTCTTGAGATACTTGCTCCCGGAACATAGCCACTGTGCCCCTAGGAAGCCCGAGGAGCGCAGGCAGAGAGGAACCAGGGCCCCCGGCTAGCAGCCCTGGATGAGCTCTAGGCTGACAGCCAGCACCAACTCGCCAGCTGACAAAGACTCTTGCTTAACAAACTTTTGTCAGGCTCCTGAACCTTCTCCTAGGCCCATCTGTGCACTTCCTTGTAAAATCTAGTTTTAGCGAGAACGCTGCTAAGTCAGTTAAACCAGAACCCTGCACCCTCAATATCTGATCACCGCTGACACCTGATCAGGTTCCTCACCCTCCACCACCCCGAGGTGATGTCTGAGCACCCTGGCCTGCCTTTGCAAGAATTCTGTGAGGTTGGTTCAGCCAGAATCCCCCTCACCCCTGATGTTTCCTCTTAGTAAATTTCCATCCACTGACCCTACCCTGCCCCTTGGCTATAAATTCCTACTTGCCTGTGCTGTGTTCAGAGTCGAGCCCAATCTCTCTCCCCTACTGTAAAATCCCATTGCAGTGGTCTATCCTTACAGTTGTGGTCCTGAATAAAGTCTGCTGTACTATCTTTAACAAGTGTCATTGAATATTTTTTTAAACACAGCCAATATGAATGAGTTGTCTTGAAAGTAAATCCTCGAGACCCCAGGTAAGCTTCCCCAGTGGATGCTGCATGAAACAAAGATGAGTTGTTCTGGCTAGCCTCACCCAAATTGCAAACTGAGGAACAAAATAAATGATTGTTGTTATTTTGAGCCTCTAAGTTTTGGGGTGGTTTGGTACACAGAGATACGTAACTGATAGAACAAGTAATTGACTAATGAATGACAGGAGAGTGCTCAATTTCAGACCAAGTTTGCATAGAAGAAAACCATACTGGACTTGTAGTCCATTTGTCTGAAAAAATATTTTAACCTTTTATTCTGGAAATGTTTAAATCATACAAAAGTAGTAAAATGAGTCTATCCCATCTCGCATGTGCCCATGTTGTCATTAGTGTCATGGAGTTGATTCCAACTGTGGACAGCAGAGCAGAACCCTGCCCAGTCTTTCTGTGCCATCCTCTCACCTTCCGGCATTTTATCAGACAATGCTGCGCTGCTATTCATAGTTTTTGTGGTCAATATTTTCGGAAGTGGGTGGCCACATCCTCCTTCCTAGTCTGTCTTAGTCTGGCATATCTTTCAGCATCACAGCAACATGCAGCCACCACAGTATGACAACCACAGATGGTGGTGTGGTTCCCTGACTGGGACATGAACCTGGGTCACCATGGTGAGAGCGCCAAATCTTAACCACAGACCACCAGGACTGCCTGTGTACCCATAACCCAGCTTAAATAATTATCAACTCCTGGTAAATCCACCATGGATTTTAAAGCAAATCCAAGGCATCATATCATTTCATTCCTAAATACTTCAGAGTGTGTCTCTAAAAGACGGCAGTTCTTTTAAAAACATAGCAATATCGTTTTCACATCTAAAAAGAAATTGACAGTAAGTCCTTAATATTTCCTTAACGTGACCAAATATCTCATCGCTATTCAAATTTCCCCAATTGTCTCTTGAGTGTTTTGCTTCGTTTCCTTTCAGTTTCTTTGGTCGAGTCAGGATCCACACAGGGCACTGAGTTTGATTCATCACTTGTGCCATTTAAAAATCTATAGGTCCTCCCTCTTGTTTTTTTTCCCCCTGTGTTTTATTTATTGAAGAACCCTGCTCATCTGCCCTGTGGAGCTTCTTTCTCAGATATTGCTGACGGCATCTCTGTGGTTTGGTTTAACCAGTTCCTCTGTCCACATATTCAGGTGGTTGTCTCCAGAAGCTTGGTATGCTCTGATCAGATTTTTTTGAAATTTCTTGTTTGCTGAAAATTGATGCTTTGAAGGTTTTCTCAAGACTGATGTTTGGATCATAAAAGGCACATTATATATTTGTTCTATAGTGTCTTGGTGAGAAAGCAATGCCCCACTCAGACTTGGCCATAGTGCCAGGTACTTACAAGACTCCTCCGTGGGTCTGGTGATGGTAATGCTGGCTCATTGGACACAGACAGGTCTTCTCCTAAAGAACTGACTTCTCCTGAATTTCCTTCCACAAAACAAATACCGTGAACTGGTGCATTTTACAAACAGTAAACAAAGATGAAGAAAGTAAAATGTCTGTCTTCAAGAAGATGATACTCTAGTGGGACACAGAAATGTAGGATTTATAGAACAATGTGGCAACTGCAGTTACAGAGATTGACAGTGTTGGGAGAGCCCTGCCTGGGATGCTTCTCCTCTGACAGTGAATGAAGCTTTCTTTCCCTAGGTCGCGGGCAGAGCATGGACTCCGGTACAAGCTACTGCCTGGTTTCAAATCCCAGGAACTCCAGCTCACATCACCTTACCTCTGTCTGCTTTGGCTTCTTTTTCTATAAAATATGGATAATGAGATAATAGCAATAGATTATTACAAGGATTAGCAAGATTAATGCATATAAAACACTTAAATCAATGCCTAGGATACCCGAGATATTCGCTTTTATGTAAGTTACTATGAAAGCATATGGATTTAATAAAATGTTTTAAATCTCTGTTGAGATGATAGACTGCTAGATCTGTACCAAAGAGTTCTTCTTGTTGGGAAAGGCCTAGTCTTGGCTGTAAAAAGCATGAGTCCAGTGTAGGTTTTTCCATACTATTACAGACAACCTAGACACAGGGCCAGCCCTATGCATAGGCAGAGTAAGTTGCCTATGTGAATTGTTTAAGGACCTTGCTCCTACGCCAACCAAACTATCTTCCTACTGAGCCGTTGGAATGCCTCTGGGTTAAGAATTTCAGGATTTATAGACTCCTGTGTCTGGGAAGGGGTAATGCACCTGGATCATCACCCTGGCAGAGATTCATTTTTCAGATTAGTCATTTCCTATTTCTCAAGGCCTTCTCTGAGTAATCAGATGCAGAGGTCAGTTTGGTGTTAGGAGGGGGTCATGAATGTTCTGGGGCTTGAAATGTGGCAGCAGAATAGATCCATGTAGGCTAATGGACTGAAAGTAGCTTGAGACCCACTGAGTAGCTTGAGACCAGTAATCAAATATAGGTGTGAACAGGTGCACTGCTGAACAGGTGTACTTCATCGTATAGTTCATGACAGGCTACATCTTCCTTCAACTTCCGCCCCTCTTCGTGCCATCCCCTTCACACGTGCCCCCATGTAGATAACGCGGCTTTGTATAGCCAGTAACTTTGTCCTTTAGCAAAACCACATTCAGGAAAAGAATCTGAAAGGATCTGATGTGAACTCCTTACACCTTAATGTTTAAGCCTTCTTTTTAATTCTAGAGTGAAAGGTTTTACTTCTTATTTTAAAAATTCCAAACATTTGGAAGGAGTTGGGCTTGTTTTAACCAGAAAGTCTTTTTCATGCCCCTGGTGGCACAGGCTGTGCTACCTGGGATATTCAAACATTGAAGGAAAATCTGTGTGTCCTACTGAGACAGGACACGTTACCTGGGTATTTACTCACTTGAGAAACATCTCCAGACTTAAAAATAGACAAGCAACAGCACAAATACCCTGAAGACAGGTGTGTCTGCAGCAGGAAGCTGTGGGCCTCGGCCCCGCGCTCCCACCTCAGTACAAAGCTTGCAATCAGTTCTCCTCATTCTCCAGGCTGCTTCGGGCTTCTCATCTATCAAACAGCTTCACAAAGGTAAAATCGTGTGCATGAGCATTCTGGTTTAGAGAGATCAAGAAAAAAAAGAGATTTCATCTAGTTTAGTCCAGTCCCCCTGACTGGGGGATGGCAGTTAGGGAATGAGATCAAAAGTAAGGAGGTAAACCACGCTTGGACTGAAATGTTTTCTGATCTGCTTTGTTTTTAGATCATAAAATCAACTAAAGACAAAGAGACGTTGACAGTGTCTGTTTTGGGTTTTTTAACCTGGGTTAAACACTAATTTTTAAACACAATTTAAATATTCTTTTAAAATTTCCATAGCCGATCATTTTAATTGCATCTTCTAAATAGGGGGGAATATTATTGCACCAATTATGCTACCTAGCAATTCCTGGAATTATTTTAATGACAATCAGCCATTAGAATGCCAGTGTTCTCCATGTGGAACTTTGCTCAACACTTCCTTGTCTAGTCTTTCAACAAGAAAATAATTTTTAAAATCACAGTGTCTACCCTTGACTATTTATGCATTTTGTTTAGATTCTTTTGTAAAAAGAGTAGGGCTTCTTCAGTTCCCTGGCATCCTCTGGAGTGAAAAATATCACTTATTTTTCTCTTTTGCTTTTAGGTCTCTAAAAGACTGATAAAAAGACAGTGACATACTTGGAGCAGATCATTTTAATGCCCCCCCCCCCGTTCAACAAAATTATCTCCAATAGTAGTCATGTAATGAAACAAACAACAATATGGCCAGAGAAGAAATGTAAGTGGTGAATATTTCTTTTATTGAACTTTGTATATATATTCATGTTAGTTAAAAAATAAAATAAGTATTACATTACAAAATGGGGGAAAAGGTAATGAATTAATATTTTTATACATTAAATGTATATTTATATATTAATGTACTTTTTGAAAAATAGAAAAAGTTTATACCTGCATATTAGTCAATCCCAATAGTGAATAATAAACACTACATTTTCTGTTTTGGAGGCTTAACTTTTGCAAATTTATAAATGACTTTATCAAAATTGACCTTCGTGTATTCACAGGCAGTATAGTGAGATTTTTTATCTGTCTTTACTTGAGGTTAATTAAAGAACGTTTCTATTATTTTTACCTTTGAAAAGTTTCTTTCACATGAAAAGAGTGATATACAAATAGGAAAATTCTTAAACATCAGGATAAGTGTGACAAAGAATCATAAAAATCTCATTTCACAATTAATTTCAGAAATTGCAATTCTGTTTTTGTTTCTTTGGAATCAAGTCTGGGGGCTTTCAAATGTTTCCACAGGTTGCAAAGTTTTTAAACATAAATAAAAACTCTAAATGAGTATACCAAACGACAGAATGGAAGTAACTCAGGTTCTGTTTCTTCCTCTTGACAGTCACCATCCTATCATCGTTTATTTCAAATCCAGTACTTTAAAAAAAAAAAAAGAGGTAGTATCACAGGAGTTGTGAACCCGAACTTCCCCAAAGTGAGCTAGAAGGAATCAGAACCCCTAAGAACGTGCTGGAAACGTGAATGGGTGCAGCTGAGTCTCCGTGTGTTGGGGTCAAACTATAAAACTGGGAGTCTTCTGAATGAGCTTTTATGTAGAAAATGATGTTTATTAAAGGATAAGTCATCAAAATGTGCCAATTTGAAGCTTATACACATGCATGCACATGCACACACACATATGTGTGTAATTAAAACTGAACAGTAAACATATCAATTGTTTAAACTTAGACAAAAAAAACGATTTTTTTTTCAAGGAATAGTTTATAACTAACTTTGTTTAGGATTGTCGGCACGTGGTGATAATAAAAAGCAGATTAACTAAAAGTTGGTTGTATTATTGTTTCTAAATTCTCTAAGGGCAGCGTCCCCCCCTTACGGCCCTCCCTCAAGGTGCCAGTTGCCTCTGCCACCCTGAATTTGATTTGCCACTGAGGAAAAAATAATAAGTAGTGATTAATTTGGATTTTTTTCTTGTGGTTGCTATTTAAAAGAATAATTATAATATTTGTTTAAAACTATCAAATGTTCAATAATATTACTATTGTCTCTAGTTTTTTAAATATTTGTGCTCACTAGACTTAATGTTAATGGATTGGTATTAGATCAAAGAGTAACTGGTCAAAATTTTGACACTTTTTGGAAACAACTAAATGTTATCACACTACCATTAGAAAAAGTCTTAAAGGTGTAGGAAAGGTTGACAAATAGCAAACACTCAATAAATAAGTTCAAATGAATGAATGAATGAATTGTGCAGACACACTGCAGCACACAGTGCTGGGAAAAGAGCATCCTATGCAGGGTAAGGTTTGTCTTTAAACCCATCTTAACTTCCTGCCTCTTTCCTTTTTTTCCAGTGAGCACAGGTGATCTTTTCTGGCTTCTGCATCACATGCAGAAGTTCAGATCAAAAATATATATATTAAATAATGAATCAGTGTGCCTTATAATCTAATTTTCAGTAACTCTTATAGCATATCCAGATTCAGTCAAGAAATATGTATTTTTTAAAGTTGGAAAGGACACTGTACCCAAATACTTCAGAGTGAGTTCAGTTCTCCCAAGAGCCTTATGAAAGTGGGCATTATTATCACTCACAGGTTTACAGGTAAGCACGCTGAGCCTCTGAGATATGTCTGGCGTAAGGTCAATAGTTTGTAGGTGGCAGAGTTAGTCTTAAATCCCTGGTCTTCAGAATCTAGAGGAAAGAGGGAAGGTTGACATATCTACAAAGACTAAATCTGGACAATCTTGGGCTAGCAAATTCTACACTTTCAGAAAATTGGTTTGATTCTTAAAGATGAAAAACAGAGGAGCTTGTAGAGGAAAAGGGAAACCTTGAAGAACTCTTTCTGCCATAAATGAAGGAGAGTTATGATTTGGAAGGCAGAGCAGAGAGAAGAACAGGGCATTTCCAACTTTGGATTGTCTGGAATGGCCCCTTCAAAGAATATGTAACTCAGTGTTGGCTGAGCTTATATGAGATGATAAATATACTTTAATTGCCATATGAGATTAAACATTTTTGTGGGAAACACTGAAGTTAGTGGTTGATGTTAATAATCTTAATAAATCAAACTGGAGATAAGAGTAAAGAGAAATCTAGTTCAGTTTATCTGCTTTTCCTAATCTCTCAGGGCATTGGTGAAGACACTAAAACACTTTTCTTAAGTCTAGTTTTAATTTATGACTTTTAGCTTCTCAAGCAGATTAATAACTACAGTGCTTGTTGGATAGTTTTATACCAACAAAAATTTTTTAAAACTTAGTTCTTTGGGGTTTGGCATGGTGGCGTAGTGGTTAAGTTTGTGCACTCCAGGTTGGTGGCCCGGGTTCAAGGTTCGGATCCCGGGCACAGACTGACACACCACTTGTCAGCCATGCTGTGGCGGCATCTTATATAAAGTAGAGGAAGATGGGCACAGATGTTAGCCCAGGGCCAGTCTTCCTCAGCAAAAAGAGGAGGATTGGCAACAGAGGTTAGCTCAGGGCTAATCTTCCTCACACACAAAAAAACTCAGTTCTTTGTAAAAACCTTAGTTATGTCAAGGATGAGTGTGACTAAAACCAGTACAGAGTCCTTTCTTTAGCTAAATTCTAATTACTTCTTCTGAGAAAATAAATTATATTTATAGAAAAAGCCACATTCATTGAATAACTTCTTTCTGTCATAAATTTAAGTTCTAATTCTTTCTTTTTTTTTTTTTTTGATGAGGAAGATTAGCCCTGAGCCAACTTCCATTGCCAATCCTCCTGTTTTTCTTGAGGAAGATTGGCCCCGAGCTAACATCTCTGCCTGTCTTCCTCCATATTGTATGTGGGACTCCTGCCACAGCATAGCCCAATACGAGGTGTTTAGGTCCATGCCCGAGATCCAAGCCCGCAACTCCTAGGTCCCTGAAGTGGAGCACGAACTTAACCACTGTGCCATCAGGCCGTAACTCTTCTTAGTGTATATGTGATTACAAAGAAATATGTGAATCCTTGCAAATCCATTTTTGAGTCCTTTCTTTTATTTGGCAATTTAAGGTCTGTAAAACCTGACAACAGCATATATATACTCGGTATTATTGATAAGGAACACTTTAAGCCATTTTGGTTCTTTAGATCTCAGTACTTCATTTCAATTCCATCTATTATTTACTGACTTAATGGTTTCTGTTGCTCAGCACAGGCTGACGCATTGTTAACTTTCCTTTTTGAAGTTTAAAATCTGGGAAAAAAGACTTCATTTAAAAAAGCAATCCAAGAAAATTCCACGGCTGAACCTACACAGTAGAAACAATTATATGTAGACGTTCAACATAGGCTGGGGTCGTCTGGAAAATAAGGAGGAGGTGGAAATTGAAATATGTATTCAAAGGAGGGCTGATGTGGAAGAATAGGGTGGTAACAAGAAGACAGAGGACATTCTAGTTGGACAGATGCAGAGAGTGTGTGAACATGGTGAGGTTGCAGGTACCTACACGGGGATTCTGAGCACAATGATCTGATGGGAGAAGCTTGCTCAAGTGGGGAAGATAACGTTGGATAGTAAAATGAGCCAGATTTTGGACATTTTGAATACCAGAACCAGAAGTTTGAGTCTGATATGAAAGGAGTCATTATAGACACTTAAAGAAAATCCAGGCTACAAGTAATCAATATAAAGGCTAGAGAGGAGTAAGAAAAGGCTAAAGGCAGGTGAATCAGAGTAATCCAGGCACAGCGTGCTCTGTGTGTGGGCTAAGATTGTGGCTGTGAGAAGGGGGAGGAACATACATGTAAATGACACAAAAAGAGATTGATGACAGAAGGGATATTAACAATAAGAGGGAAAATAAAGATGACTAAATTGTCAAACCTGGATAACCATGAAAGTGGTGAGAATCCAACTGAAATAAATCCTAGTCCTAAATTTTCTAAAACTATTATACATTGAGTGGATTTATCGGCAAGAGATTGGTTATTAAACATGGGACTTGTCTTGGACTGTGGGAATTAAATTTTATAGATCCATTTTTTTCTTTATTAACTGCTCACATAAATGTGGGAAATCTCTTTGAATTTATTATGATCTCTAGCAATATAGAGAATATTAATGAGGCATAAATTATTATTTAAAAAAAATAAACACTGACAGAAGGCCATGAATATGGAAAGGTAGAGATGCTGCAGCAAATCAAAGCTGGTTGGGAGTGACTATATCAGAAAGCACTAAACTTTGTGCCAAATCTTTCAGTGAACTTACAGAATGTAACTTTTTGATGTGAAACACTGAAGTAAGTGGATGGTCTCATAATCATTAAACTGCAATAAGTGAAAAGTTAAGTGTCAATAAGTGAACAATAATTCATAAAATTGGATACAGAATATCATGATTTATGGTCATTTGAGATCTACTATATTGTATTTGAGCACAATTTGAATCTGTGTTTATGAAAATAAACAATTTTAATTAGGATTTTACCTTTAATGATTAATTTTTATATACAAAAATTTTCTGCAAAATTTATTGTCAATTTAATGCCTTGATAATTTTCAAAGTGGCACAGTTAACCATTTCCAATTTTTCATTATTTTTTCAAGTTTACTAAACTTATTTTCGATATAATTTTACAATATAAATCATCAACGAAGATTTAGCTAATTTATGGGATTTTTATCCATATTAATTTTTACCTATGATGCTTAAGCCATTGTGAGTTTTTTGGTTTTCAGTTGTGTGTGTGGCTGTTATTTGTCCAGGAACAATGTCCTTTGATCCCATTTTGCACATCTAAATTTGGGTTAGAAAAAGAATTGTATGCAGATTTGATCTTCATCCATTTTATTTTTTGTTAATTACTAACCGAGACTACTTTTTTTCTGAGTCAAAATGTAGAACAGTCTTAAAACATTGAGATCAAAACTTTCTGCTTCACATAATGAGACATGGGAGCAGGGCCACCACCTGCAGGAAATACGTTGCAAGTTTTCTTGAACACGTCTGGTAAAACAGCTTGCTGCCACTGAAGTAACAATGAGAAATAATTTCTTCAACAGCAAAATCCACCCTATTTGTCTGATTTTTAATTTTCAAATATTTTCTCATTGTTTAAAAGCACCCAAATACTTCTAATCTGCCAACAATATGAGAGTAATAAGCTCTCTTACAAAACTTGCTTCATGCTGTAATTTCTATCAGAAACTTCACCCTAAGTGGCTCTGATTGTGTTACGTGCTTTCCAGAAAGACTTGTTTTCCCTATCTAAACTCATGGTGATTTCTGGGATTATTTCCACTGCTGACTGTTGTATGAGCTCTGAATCCTGTGAGACCAGAAGAAGTGCAAAAGTAAGTTCACAGACTTTGTCACTTAAGGATCAGTTGGTCATGGTTCATACTACAGTAAAATGCTTGCGAAATCTCCTCGCCCTACATTCTGAACGCCTTCTAACAAGCAAAATTCTGTCTATGGCTTTCACTCTCTCAATCATTCATTTCTCACTGGCAAAACTTCTTCAATGTATTTCTTGTCTTTGAGACACAACAAGAGAATATAATGTTTCCCTAGTATGAAGAAATTGGTAGCATGATGGATGAAACTTCGGGAACATTACACTAGCTGGTGGTTTAAGCTTTAATAAAAAACACACTTGGGTCTTCCTTGCCAGATGAAACTTCACACGAATTGGCCTGCAAGGAAATCTAAATACTATTTTTTGGTACATTTGGATTTTTACCTGTATCAATTGCTCTGTAAAATTCATATTTTCTAATTGCTTGTTATTATGGAGTTTTTAAAAATCCTATAATAAAAAGTAACTTGTTTCTGAGGCTTTAATATAGTACTTTTTCAAATCTAATCTCTACTTAAATCTTTTGTCATATACCTTTTTAAAAAGTTTTTTTTTGTTGTTTATGGCATCAAATGCTATTTTTCTCATAGGCTATTTAATATATATTGCAAGTGTCATATCTTAATCCACCTGAAACAGTCCCTCTATAACTCTATTTGGAATAATTTCTTGAGCTGGTCAAAGGTCTGGAGTTGAGACAACCGAAATGAAATGTACTAAATAAAAAGAAGTGTTAATTCCAAATACAAGGAACTAAAATAAAGACTTTTTTTATAAAACCAACTTGATGGAAAAAAGGCCTTATACTTCTATTCTCCAGATCAAGCCTTTTGACCTGTAATGTAACTCTTGCTAGTTCAATGGCTAGACCTGCGATTTCTCCAATAATTATGGTGTTATTATGACAGCCCTGAAGTTAAATAAAATATGATTCTAGAGGGCAGGTGGGATGATCATTTAGGTGCAAAATCAGGGACGGGAACCAAACTTGGGCATTAAGAATCCATTGCTTTCCATTTTTATCCCAGGAAACATTTGAACAATGATGCTTCTTTGCTTGGCAGCTTTATACATTAATTAAACCATATTTGAGTTTCAGATGGTTCCAACTCTTATTTTATTTAATGCCATTTTGTACAGAGATCATAAGCTATTTTAAAAAGTAAAAGATCAAACAAAATGTACTCATTTTAAATTTTCATATTGGGTTCAAAATTATTAAAGATAGACGATCATTTATTTTATGCAGGTAAACATGCCTGTTCCTTAATACTTTATTTTAATGTGTAAAGATAAAAGAGATTACATTCATCTCATTAGATGATAATGAATGCATTTTTCTTCAACCAAGTCAACTCATTTCTGAGACACTTGTGATTTCTTTCCTGATTGGCATGTCTTACCAAAGAGGGATTATCGTGGCAGCAATTTGTTTCAGATTTACTCTGTCAGATCAGCTACTGATGACTGGAGACCACCCTTATCTGAGGTATAAAATGGAGCTCTTTGTTGGGAGAAAAAATGTTTATTATTTTTTAAGCCATCTCATTTTTCTGTTTGACACAAATAAGAGCAGTGGCTATGATTCTAATGAACTTGAGTGCATTTTAAAGTACTGTTCATGCACACTTGTTTTATATATTTTTGGTCCCAAAGAGTTTTGATTCCACTGACTATGTTGAAAAGAAAAGGCAAAGTAAAACTGCAGATGCTCTAGTTCTCCCCACCAAACGTTAAAGAGAGAAAGCTGGACTGAGAACTAGGAAGAAATGATAAAGCAATAAAGTTTGTGATGAAATTTTTTCAAATTCTATGACTGGACCGTCTACTCCAGCACTTTGGAAATTTCCCTACTCTCAATTTAAATGTCATTTTACTTTCAAAAGTTTTGTACAATAGTGGTTTTTAAGTGTTTACCATGAAATATGTTCTTCAAGTATACTTTCACCTTCTTTCATTTGATCCATAAGGAAATTTCAATCTGGTTTAGCCCAAGTCATTGCATATTAACAATTTATTAACTAGGTAAAATGGATCAACTGACTATCTTCCCATCCATGGGTCATTGTTAAAATGTCTGATCTGGGTTTTCAAATTAGCCAGTTCTATACTCGGGATCTATATTTAGTCCAAAAGTCAATGTGTGATGCTAAGTAAGCACTCAGGCTCTGAGGTCACTTGTTAACTGTGTGATCCTGGACACGAAAGTTAACCTTCCCAAGGCCACATTCCTCAGTTGCTAAGAGCCACTAATAATAGTGCCTTCCTCTTAAGGGCTGTGTGAGGATTACATACGATGTTTTTAAAGAGTTTAACTCAGTGTCAGGGATGTGATAAACTCTCAATAAATGCAATCTACTGCTATTATTGTTGTTTCATGTTGGTTTCTTTATCCATGATTCTGAAATGTCTCTACAGCTTCTTCGGCACATAGTAGGAGTTCCTAGGTGGTAACTAATTCTATTATTTCCAAAGAAGATGCCTGTTTTAATTATAATTATTTTGTTTACAAACAACAGAGACCAATTTAAGTTGGTAAGGAAAAAGAGAGGGAGAGGGAGAAAAGAAAGAAAATGGAGGGAGAAGTTGATGACAAGAACGTGCAGGGATACTGAAGTGTTCCTTATCCTAAAAAGCATAACTTCTTGCAAGACTTCATGCCATCGTACTGTATCCAGCCACTTTTCTTCTTTTCTTAATAAATACCTTTTTTGAAAATGACTCTGCTGCTTCTTTATCAGTACGTTCTTCAACCAACTTCAATCTATCTTCCGTCCCCTACAACATTAGTGGGTCTCTAATGACTTCTCAACTGCCTCCATGATTTTGACTTTGCAGTTGCCACATAAAATCGAGTTTTCTTTTTTTAATTACCATGTTACTAGCACTCTCTGCCACATTGAGACACTGATAATGACATCCTCCTTTTTCAAACCCTCCACCCTATCTATTCCCGTCATGCTGTACATTCCTGGTTTTCTTAATACGATGATGCCCGTGCCATCTCACCCTCCTATGCGAGATCGCTGTCCCGTACCTGCCACTTCAATGTCCATGCCCCCGGTATTCCATCATCAGCTGGTACTCCACATGGGTGATCTCGTCTTCTACTTATTTGCTAACAATTTCCAAATGTATGTCACCAGTCTAGACCGTCCCACAACTTTTGTCTTTGGAAATTTCCTCAATATGACTCTCCAGGACCCTCAGATTCAAAACAGCCCAAACTACTTACCGTTTTTATCAGTCAAGGTCCCCACAGGAAATTGCTGAAACACTTGAAATAGAATAATTTAAGGAGAGTTAATTATAAAGGTACTGTTTACAAACGTCACTATAGGGGAACCAACAAAAACAGTCCCATAACCCAGAGCCTATCACTCCAGGCCAAAAGGAACGAGGGGGAAAGGTTAATGAATAATGAAATCTGAAAGGAGAAAACGTGTACAATGACGAGAACATTGATGGCTATTCAGGCCATGTAGGTCAGCCCTATGGGACAGGAAGAAGGACAGGAAGTAGGTTTGGAGGAACAAACAGACAAGAGCCAGCACAATACATCCCTTCTGCTTCTCAGCATCCACTCATCCTTTGTTGAGTGAAAAATGCGAAACACCAACACGGGGGATTCAAGAAGTCCCATCACTAAATGTATAGTTGCAAAGCATATCCATTTGGTCAAAACTCCATGTGAATCCTGGAATATTAAATGTAACTGATGTTCTTCGTGTATAGTAGTGAGTAAAGAAGAGATCAAATAACAAACAACAACAACAAAAGAATGTGCAGCAGTGTCTCGCAGAATCCAATGGCAGAAGCACAGCTAAGCCTCCAGAAAGAGTCAAGGTGGAGAGAGGGAGGCTCTTGGGAGCCAGGGCACTGCTCTTCCCACCTCTTGTCACTGCTTCTCTCAGCACTTCTTTCTCCTTTCTCCTTTCTTCTCTCTTTGTTGCAATTCTGTCCACCTGACAAAAAAATGACCACACCACACCAGATTTATACAGCTCCTGTATTCAAGAGATGATCCCAGATGGAGACCCAGCTGTTTAGTCTCAATTGATATTTCCTCAAACAGAGAAAATGGCTATCCCAGCTTAGATCCTTACATTCACCCCTGAACAAATGAGCCATGTCCAGGGACACAGACTAGACCGCAAAGTTAGGCCTGCTTTGAGACCACCCCTGTGAGTACATGCCAGGGAAGAGGGACTGGGCAGACAACCCAAGCGTGTCCACGACAGCACTAACTCTAAAAGCAGACACTATGTCTCACATATTCTTGTCTCCCCCGGAATGTATCGCCCTGTTCAGCGTTTGTGAAAATACTCAAACAGGGTTGGTTGATTTTCATTTTCATCAGCTTTCATATCCAGTCTTTACTTTCCATTCTTAATGGAGTTGGGAACTTATTTTACACTTGAGGACTGTGACTCAATTATTCCCCCATCATTGGCTTCTCCACTTTAAGTAATTCTAGTTTTCTCTTAGTGTTCTTCCTGCTTGTGTTTTCCTAGTCTCTAAGAATGTTGCTTTCATTTTTGGTAATGGCTTCTCGTGTCTCTTCAGAAAAGAACCGGGGGATATACATGGCATTCTAGTTATCATCTGACCACAGCTGTCCCATGCAAAATATAAAGAAATTTCTTTTCATTGCCCACTTAATTCTTCACATTGTGCTTAACTTTGTGCCTGCCTACACGTCTGATACTCTGTAGAGGATTTTTTCCTATTCTTCAACATTCCCTAATTTTATTTGTGTAGTTTACCATCATCTCCAAGTAACTGAAGAGGAATGAAATTAGAGTTTATACCCTAAGGATAAAAAGAATCACACACCTACACATAGACACACAAACACACATACAAGTTAAGCAATTCTCATCAATTATACTGTCATTGACATTGTTGGTATTGTTATTCTGAGGCTGTTACTGGGTAACGTGTAAAAGTAAATTAGTAACTAGCAAATTAGATGAAATTCTAACAAACCCTTGAGAACTAGAATTCTCAGCATGAGAGAAAAGAGATACGTATGTAAACTAGAGCAATGAAAATCTTGTCGTCCTGTGGAAGCATCAATATAAACTTAAATTTTATCTTTTGTATGTGTGTGTGTGTGCGCATTGTGTGTAATGTCTAGGGTTTACTGCAAACGCATATGGGAGAAGGAAAGTAAATTGTGATGTAGATGAAAAAAGGATTGGCCGTTAATTGATAATTATTTAATCTGGATGTTGCGTATATGAGTGTTTCTACACTATTATGTAATTTCAGATGTATTTGGAATTAATAAATTCCATAATAAAACCTTCATAAAGTGAAAAATACATAATTAATTAGTTAAAATGCAGTGCGATGCAATGAAGGAAATTCTAAACAAGATTATGGGACCCTACTGTATTCTAGTCCTCCACTTACAATATACAAACAAGTTGCAAGGCCTAGAGTATCACTCAACTTACTCAGAGCTTCTGTTGACTCATTTGCAGAGGTGGAATATAATTTACTAGCCTCAGAGTAGGGACTATACCAAATTTTCCATGGAGTCCATTTGAAACTCTCGGGACTATTATTTTATAAACATCTCCAAATTCATCATAACCTTTGTGACTGAAACTAGATCATAATAGCACAAACTGAAGTTTAATAAGCCATTATCCGCTGAATTTAAGTATCAATCCAAAGTATTCAGACCAAAAATTGGTAAAGCTTATACCCTTAACTAAAAAATATGGTTAATAAGTAGCAAACATTGTAATTTAATCATGAAATCAGGTTTCTATTGATATGTTCAATTACAACGAATTTTGTCTCAAAATCTGTACTTAGTAGTGTAAAAAGAAATTCAACAAGGTCTGAGCAGTCTTCATTCTAACCTTAAGGTATTTATTAATCATAACCAAATCCAAATATAAAAGAAAACACAGGAAATATCGCAAAGTATTCTTTCAGAGTGGCATTTTCAGGATCAACTTTACAAATAACTTTAAAAAAATCTCTTTCCGTAAAATAACTACTAAAGATATTCTCTCAAATCAGGCCTAAATCCACCCATAGAATGTAGTAAAGAGTTCACCTTTCAAATCTCTCAATTACATATTTCTGCATCTGCTTAGACGGGTCTATAGTGTGTGCTTTAAACTGTAGGATTTTCTCCTGCTTAGTACATTATACTTAAAAAATAACCAGGAAAATCTGTACTTTTTTTAGCCAACTAAATTTAAAAAAAAACTCATTTTAGGATTTGCCCTCACTCACATACACACTCATTCAGCAAGCACACACACGTGCGAACACACACATTTTAGTTGTACTAAACTTAATGTGAAATTTTAGATTAGAGTTTCATTTATTGGCAATTCTGGGAAAGGGTTTTAGCTTAATCCCCAGTTAATGAAACCCTTGCTGGTGAATTTCCTTTGTCAACACTGCATTTAATGTATAGTGCTTCAGACCAGCTAGATCATCAAAACCTGCAAAGCGATTAGGCTCAGTTGGAATGCAAAAGTTGGAAGGAAGGATTTTTGTAAAATTTTATAAAAAGATTAGGCTCAGAAATTACATGGGCTGGCTCTATTTTAAAAACTATTTTCCAGCTTCTGTGTTTTGCTATTAAAAATAATGAATAGTTATGCTTCAAACATAACAAAGCATTTCTTAGAAATCAAGCCAGATTGATATATGGTTCCTTGAGGAAAAGCAATCAGGTCAGATACTGGCTCAGAAAAAGCTGGCGCGGCCACTGTTCCTTCTGCTTTTTCAAGGCTGGACACATATGTAGAAATGACTCCAAAAGTATTATAGCAAATGCCTACCCAGGAGATTTGGGAAATGCACACATGATAATCAAATACTAAGGTGAAAGAAAGCTATCAGTGATTCAAACACTATTTTCACATTGCCCATTTTCAAAGAGATGGGCTATAACAACATTGAGTAAACACAAAATGCACACCATGCTTTCTCTTTGGCAGTAGAGAGACTCTTCCAGATTGGGTGTTGCCTTCCAATATGGCAGCCCAGGCAGCTAAAGGAGAATTCCCGCTAACAGTGGTAACCATCACAAGGCAGAAACGGGCAGGAGAGAGACTACCAAAAGCAACAACACTTGGCTATTAGTGTGAAAAATCTATGATGAAGTTTAATTTTATTGAATAGTATAAAATACAGCTCTTTGGTCATAAAGTATAGTGAGAATTCCACTCTGACCCCTTTACCTTTGGTGTTTTTTCAAAGAAATAAGTCCATGCTTCCTACAAAGTATCAATCTAAAACAAAAAATATTGGTTCTTATTTAGAATAAAGCAAGGAGCTAGCTATAGGACCCAAACTTTATAGTGAAACAGTAAAATACTATCTATATTTAAAGTTGGTCCGCTAAAAAAATCCTCCTTCTTGTGTTTCTAGGAACGGTTTCCTTATTTAAAAGTTGCATGAGATTAAAATACAAACAGTATGTAGTTCAGCCAAGTGCTTTTCAGAAATGCTTCAGTCTTGTCAGTTTCATTGTTATCATTTTTACTGGAAGAAAAACTATGCAACTGAATAATTATGACCCTAATTCAAAGCACTGTATAATGTTGGAGATATGATGACTTCAAGTGAACTTCTTCAAAGCTTGGCTACATACACACAAAATCTAAAGCTCGCAAAGAACGAAAAATCCAGATGGAGGCCTAACCCTCAGGTGTAAAAGAAAAATATCTGCCAGCTCTTCACAGGGACTGGCTCAACTTCTTATGCAATGGTGTGAGGTTTGATAACTTGATTCTGCCCTTTTACAAATAAAACCAAACATTTGTCTCCATGACCTCTGGTCCTGAACTTATCAGCCTGTTACTTCAGCCTGTGAAAAGGTAATCTCTTACTTCCTCTAGCTATACCACTTATTAATAGAAAAAGTTGTCTCGATTCTTTGTTCTACATAAAGGGATGTCATGATAAATATGACTTTTGACCTATTATAAAATACCAAGAAAAAGAAGAGGTACATGTACATATGTTCATATACATATATTTATAGCGCCTTGTATTACAATGAGGATATTAGCTTTTAAAGAAAACTATTCATCAAAAGAGAAAGTTGAAGGAAAGGGAAAAAGAGTATCCAGCCCTCTCTCCTGATATATGTGTGTGACTAGTCTGTCATCATCTTATTCTGTCTGAAGGCAGAATGGTCTGTGACACGTCAGGAGACTTTGCCCAATGTGATGAAAATATCCTTTCCTTTCATGCAGCTGTTTAAGGATGGAATCAGAACGCTTCCCCTCCTTGAGCTGGGGAGGAGGAAATGTGGTGCCCCCCTTCTTTACAAGGATATTTTGGAATATATAACAATGCAATGATTTAATTCTTCGCAATAGGTGCTAGAATATTAAGAGCCCCTGAAGAGCCCTGAGTTTTTGTGGAAGTAAAATCTCTATAAATAGTAATGAGGTCAATTCTCTCATATTTTGAAGGGCGTGAGTGAGGGTTTATAGAAGAAGATGGAGCAGAGGGAGCCTGGGCCTGGATGTAGTGATTTTCAAGTGTTTACAACACTTCTGCTCCAGCGACTGAGCAAAGCTAAACTTACAGTCTCTTTAAAATACGAGACTCAAGCTCATTATTACTGTAGTGGGTATTCTCTCCATTCTTTTACTGCTCCCTGAAACCATTCCTTCAGTTTATAGGTAAGTTTGCAATATTTTAAAAAGAAAGGGAAAAAATCACAAATAGACCAATTAAGCAGCAATTTGAGCAGGTAGCACAAACACCATTTGGATGCAAGTATGTACTCATAGAAGAAAAGTAGTGAAATCGGGATTTTAAAAAATCATTCATTAATGGTGGTTAAAGACCTGAAGGAATAAGGTTCACAGATTTGGCTCTATGATTTCAAACAACAAGAGTATAAATTCAAACATCATAACTTATAAGATTCAGTATCTGTAAGATTAAAACATGATAACTCTTTGGGAAAAGTATTCCTTATAGTGAGGCTAGACAGAAAAATTTCTCGTAGGGTCTCACAAGCAAGACCATATATAGTGTAACAAACAGCATCCTTAATGTTGACGTAGCAACAAATCTAATAGGGTCATCTTTTTAATAATCAAAGCTAATGGCTTAATGACAAAGTACAATTCCATAAAAGCAATGAAGTTGGATTTGGACAGAAGAGAGAGGTGGTAATAAATGTTGTACAGAATTGTGTCTTTCTTTAGAATAGCTATGACTGGGTGGACAACACATCTTTCAAGCAATATTCCATATATATTCATCTAGGCTTTTGAAAGCTATTGAGTGATATTAATATATAGATTAAAATTCCTACCCAGTATCGAGTTATCAGGCAGGAGAAATTTGTAACTCTAATAAAATCTGGAGGATTATTAGACTCTCAGTGAAAATATCAATGTGATATTCTTTACACAATGGAGTGAGAAATGTAAAAAGATCCTAACATTTATTTAAGGAACAAAACTTGTGTAATAATTCAAAAAATAGACAATGGAGAATGAAGATAATGATAATTAGACTTACTATATATTAAAATCCATTACAAATCTACAGTCATTAAATTCATGTAGAACTGGTACAAGATCAATGGAACAGAGGAATGATCCTGAAACAGATCCTAGTTAATATGTATAGGAACTCAATAAATGCTGAATAGGGTCTTAGAAATAAGTGAAAAATTCAAGAAATATTTATAAATTTTGTATGGTCCATACAAACAGCTTTCCAGATGTTCAATATAATGTGAATGCTAGTAATTTTATTAAATCAAGTCAGGCTGATTTAATTTTTAATTTGATTCATTCTTATGTATTGAGTGCCTATTATGTGCCAGACCCGTTCTAGGTGCTGGGACACAGCAATGAAAAAAACATTCCTACTCTGTTGGAGTTCACATAAAATACATGTTTTGTCATATGGTAGCAAATTCAGTAAAAAAAAAAATAAAGCATGGAGGAAGGCTGGGGTGTAAAGGGCTAGGACTTAACATTTTAAATAGGCGGGTCAAGGAAAGCCTCATTGAAAAGGTGAAAATTGAGCAGATTCTTAGAGGAATTAAGAGAGTGAGCCACACAGAAATCCAAGCAAAGGACACATCAAGTTCAGTGTCCCTGAGATGGGTGAATCAAGGCTATCGGGGGTGTCAAGATCAGAGAGGAAGCAGGCGCCAGATTACATAGGGCCCTTACAGGCCATCATGAGGAGTTTGGTTTTACTCCGAGTGACATGGGAAGTCATTGGAGAATGTTGAACAAAGAAATAATATTATGTCTTAACTTCTTGAAAGTATCCCTGCTGTTATGTGGAGAATGGACCATAGGAAAAGACAGGGTGGAAACAGGGAGACAAGTTGGGAGACCTGTACTAATCAAGGTGGGAGATGATGGTGTCTTCCATCAGGGGTAGAGTGGCCAGATTTCTGGACACAATCAATATTTTGATTGTAGAGTCAATAGGATTTGCCAACAGATTAATGTGGGGTATGAGAAAGAGAAAGAAGTCAAGGATGACACCAAGTTTCCTGGCCCAAGCAAGCGGAAAGATGGAGTTACCATTTACTGTGGGAGGAGAGTGTTTGAAGGATCAGGAGTTCAGTTTGGGGCATATTAAGTCTAGTTTGGGGCATGGAGAAAGTGCTTCACAGAAGTCATCACGTGCATCACTGCTGAGAGGCTGAGTGATATAAAGACTGAGAATTGACTATTGGATTCAACAACATGGAGGCTATTGGTGACCTTGACAGAGCTGTTCTGTTGGAATGAAAGGATGGGGTGAAAGACTGATTAGCATGGATTCAAGAAAGAAGAGAAAGAGGAATTGGAGGCAACAAGTGAAGATAACTTTTCTGACAAATTTTACTATTCCTGATGTATAAGCAGAGAAAATGGGCAAAACTTGAAGGGGAAAGTGGGGTTGAGGAAGATTTTCTTCATAACAGGTTAAGACTGAAGAGATAACAGGTTTGCGTGTTGATGGGAATGACCCATTAGAAAGCAAAGAATAGATGGAGTTTGTTCTTACATAAGCAGAGCCGATGGGAGACAGTGAAGAAATTGGTCTTGGAAGAGTGGACGGCTCATCCACATCAGTATACATGCTTTTGTGATTGTAATCACTCAATATTTTACATGATTTTCATTATTCCTGTACTATTGTTATTGCAATTAAAAATTTTTCAATTTGTAAAAAGACTGTGCCTCTATTCTTAATTTATCAAGAATGAGTAATCTTGTTCAATTTTTATCACCATTTTTCTAAATTTATTCAATAATAAATATATCCGTGTTTACCCTAATGTTTCCATGAAGTAGTAATGTATGCAGGAATGTTGAGAGGCAGGTTGTGAATTTAAAAGGACATGGTTTCCCCCTAGAATCTGCCCCCCACACACACACTTCTCTGCCACGTGGTGCACAATTAATGAACCAGCTTTCAAGAAACCTCTCAACTTTGCCTTCTGCCTGCTTCATCTCCTACCTCACTGACCGGTCCTCCTCTGTCTCCAATTCATTCTTTACCTCTTGCCATTCTGGGTCGGCATGAGTCCATTCTTAGCTCTCTGTAGCTTCTCGTTTCCACCTTCTCCCATTAGAGAATTTATGTGGTAACACACTTCAACTACCACTTCTGGAACCTTTCCTCTCCATTTTACTTCTTGCCTCTCTTGATACTCAGTTGGCAACAAAACATCTACATTTGAAAGTTCTGGAATTACCTCAAAGAAACACAATTAAAAGCTGGCAAATCATCTCTTGGTTTTGCCATTTGTGACACTATGCTGCCAGTTCCTGAGCCTGCAACCCCTAGGTTACTGTGAAATCCTCCTTTTGTTTTATCTCCCCAAATGCAAATAGACAACAGAATGCTCTGATTCTCTTAATGCACTTGCTTTTCCTCTCTTATCTGCCCTCTCTCTGTCCACGGCCACTTCTCTAGGATACGACTTCTCACCTTTACCTGCATTGATGCAATCCGCTTCTTCCTGGGTTCCTGCTTTCAGCCTCTCCTGGCCCAAGCCATTCTGCACACCAAATGTCTGGATAACGTCATTAAAACATAAATTTCATCAGGTGATTGCTCTAATTTAAAAGCCTTAATAAAATGCAAACCTTCAGCAGTATGTTCAAATCCCTCCCCCACGTGGGATTTTACAAATTCATCCTTACTTGTTCCATCATATTTATCTTTCTCCATTCTATAACATGGATAGTCCACTCAAGACAAGCCAGACTCCTTACTTTCCTTACTACACATCATGTGTTCTTTCCTCTCAGCCTTTGTTTTCCTTTAGTGCCTCCCTCCCTTGAAGCCATCCACATACAGCATCTCCTTCATGGTCCAGATTCATACACACATACCATGAACCTAGGTGACAATTACCTTTCTCGTGCTCTAACTCCCCTGAGCATGCCAGCAGCTTAAACTTGGAGAACCAGGCCTTGAGCAAGCAAAAGAAATCTTGGGCATGAGGATTTTGTCAATGACAAGTTACAACACAGGCAAAGCTACGGGGAAGACTTGAGGTTTCGGTTCTGCATTCAAACTTTTTCAAGATTTCAGACCAAAA
The DNA here is from genome assembly GCA_031878705.1 of Tapirus indicus. NCBI lineage: Eukaryota > Metazoa > Chordata > Mammalia > Perissodactyla > Tapiridae > Tapirus > Tapirus indicus. Next base: position 52,034,855 of record CM062933.1, on the reverse strand, counting down.
AAAAAGTTTTGGAATTATTTGGAAAGACTATATATGTATTAATTATAGCCAATAAAAGTTACCAAGTTTGATATTTCACACCTCACTGAAAACAAACTCTTGATAATTACAAAGGTCACAGATTACTTTTGTTTTGAATTTTTTTAACAACCATCCAAATTAAAATATATATATATATTTTTTGAAAGCACAATAATTCTATTTGGGGCTTTATTAATATACATAATAATCTTAAATTTTTTAAAATTGGAAAACAAACCTTATAGCTTCAGAAAGCAAAGACTGCAGGATCATATATTGTAGCTTTCAAAGGTATATATTTGTCAATTAATCATTAATCTATTCACTCAGCACCTTATCCTCGTGTACAATTTTATGGAATTGATGCTAAAGTGAGATTCACTATGTTATAGTTTGACAAAACAGGCATACATCATTTATTCTCTTTAAAACAGAAAATGTTGCTCTAACATTTATTGAACATATAATCTTAAGAGATAAGTACTATCATTTATCCCCATTGTACAGAAGAGGTTAGATAAATTGCCCAGCACATAGATAGAAGTTCTGAGATTCAAATCAAGTCTGTGTGATTCCAGAAGCCAGCTGGAAACCACCACCTCACATTGTTATCTGTAACGTGATACTCCTTGCTCATTCTACCAAATTAAGATATAATTTCGACATACTTCTTTTCCTAGGAAAAATTTATCCACAAGAAGCTACAGTTAAAAATCTATTCTTTCCTTATAGCAAATGCTACTCTATACAAATGTGTGGATTGTGTAGAATACATTGAAGACTAGAAAAAGGTTAATAGATCCAATAGTTGTGTATGTTCACTAATTAAGGCCCTGAGATATAGATTAGGATGGTTTAATGAAATTGGGGGAAATTCTTGGTAAAATATGTTTTGAATTTTGAAGAATTAGATGGATCCAAATTAGTAGGAAGGACAAGAGGAGCTATTTTAACATGTGGGATAGACCGACAGATGTGAAGAAAGAATGTGAAATGGAAGAAAGAGGACTCAATGCAAAGCAGAGGAGAGGGGCTCCTCTAGCCAAAGCAATGACAGATTTGGCTGAAGGAATATGAGTTGTCTCTGTGTGACCATAGAGACACATCTAGTGAGTCTTCTAGTTACTCCAGTGACGCCTTTGTAAGATGGTTTTTGAGAAATAAATTGCCCACATATTTTCAATTAATTTTTATTTATGTAAAGCAGTGTGGTCTAGAACCTTGTGCTCTAGCAGTCACCAGCCATATCAGAATCACCTGGAAGGTTGCTAGGAATGCAGAACCCCTGGCCACCCCAACCACCTACTAAACCAGAATCTCCAGGCGGTTCTTGAGAAAGCACTGTGCCTGTGTTCTAGTGGTGATTTGGGTTTTTCCTTAGCGTGTAACTCTAGGTAAATCCTTTCATCTCTAAACCTAAACTGCTCCTCTCTAAAGTGGGGAGGGTCCCTGCCCTACTAATTCAGGGGGTTGATAGGATTAAATGCAATGAACCATGAGCAAGCACTGTGAGAGCCCTAAAGCACCATTAGAAGTCTCCCCTAAAACGGCCATCTGTGTCCAGGGGAAGTCCAAGGGGCCCCGGCTGGGGCCTGGGATGTCTTGGCCACCTCCGTCACAGATGCCTCCGCCAGCCCCGTGTACAGACGGAGCCTCGGGAACACGTCTCACTCGGTAAAACAAACGCTCAGGTTTATGAAAATGTCGTGGAGACTCCTGGGGCGATGCCTGACCCCTGCGCTCCAAGTCAAGCCAAGGGATCTGCCATCTTCGTGTCCGCGCACCTGCAGCCATCTGTCCCGTTCCCGCTCAGCCGGTCCCCACTCTGCCCACCCTCGCCCGCGGAGGCTGAGGGGCGGGGCTGGGAGGGCGGAGGAGGCGAGGCGGGGCCGGAGCGGGGATGGTCGGAGCATCAGCGCGGCGCTGAAAGGGTTACAGGCGCCAGACGCTCCGCGGCAGGAGCGCAGAGTGTCACAGAGCAGGTCTTTCAGTCCTGCGAGAACTGTCACCTCGGAACTTTCGAGCCCAGTGAGGCTCCTTTAAATAAAGTTTTAACGTTATTAAAAGTTGATAGACTTGTTTAAAATTGTGTTCCACAGATCCCTGACCCCGGAGATGTTTAAAAAAAGGGTTCTCGACTCCAGTAAGCTGGGGATGCGGCGCACCATCTCTGCTTCCGGAGGATCGAGACAGCATCCTGTCGAAGTTTGCCTCATCACCCCTTTCCCAAACTTGCTTGACCGCCGGACACCTTCTGGCAGTATCGCCTATTAATACACTGCAGTTTAAATGGTAGTTACAAGAACATGCTCTAAAAATCACTGTCTTTTGGGGGTTATAATATTTAATGTAATCTCAACAAGCACAGTAAACCATATAACAGTGCATGTCTGTGGAACGGAGCGGGTAGACCAGAGGCTCCTCGACTACAGGAACTGTGTGGTTTTCTCCAGCACGTAGCATGATACAAGGCCTTTGGCCAATTCTCAGCGAATGTTTGTTAAATTTTAACAAGTCAAAATAGAACTCATTTTTTGCATAAGGAAAGACATCCTCACTCTACACCAAAAGGATGCAAAGAGTCCTGAAATGGGTTTTGTATGATAGCTATGTACATTCAAAAAACTTATTTGGACTCATTATTTGCTGCTGCCAGCAATAAATAAGGAAAGGCCATCCCCAAAAGGAATTTATACATAAATCAACTTAGTCTTCTCCTCCATCATAGTTTCTCAACATTTGGAAAATATCACGTTTCCATATTTCTAAAGAACCAGAAATTACCTTCTTTTAAAGGCAGGAGCCAGTGTCATTCTCCATAAAATAGTGTAGAAGGTGAATTGTGAACCAGACAGTCTACAGGGACTTGGAATCACCATTCAAAGTTTATAGTCTTTAGTTATCAAACTGCTGGTAAAGCAGAAAAATACATCCAGGGGGCCTTGATTGTTCTAAATCATGGCAGGTTACTCGGCATCCCATCCCAGGCCTCTACATTATGTCCTGAGGGAGGCATTTTGAGTCTGCAAAGCTACCAGAAAAACAGGAAGGGAGGAGTGAGTGGGGAGGAGAAATGCACATTCTAAACTAAAAACAGAAACATGGATGCTGATGTAACAAAGTTTCCTCAAGGAGAGAGCCCTAGGTAAGTAAGTGTAACTTTGAAGTGACCCACAAACATCTCCCTTTAAAGAACTTTCTCCGTCTCACCCAGATTGTATTTCCCATAACGGGAAATAACAACCCTCGGGTTCTGCTCAAGTGAATGATTTGCCACAGTCACAAGACCAAGTGGCTAAATATTCTGAGTAAGCTCATGTAGTTACTGAATCCTGCTTTTAGAGCTTTTTTTCAAACCTTGGCCTTGGAAGGATGAGAGAAATATAACCTGGAAGCAAAAGTCTGGTTTTCTTGGGCTCAGAAAGGGATTTGACATAAATTGCTCTATTTAAAAAAATGCCCTTTGTTACAGCCCCAAGGAAACAAGAAGTCGTCGTGTGCAAAAGCATTTTCTAAAGACTGTCCCAAGGTCACTAATTCTAAGTAAATCTCAACAACTGCCATTCCATTGTAACACCTCTCCCATGTTTTTTTACCTTCTATTATGTTATTTTTCAAGTGTTTCCCTGATGCTACTAATAATTGAACAATATTATCTTAAGTGTCAAATTCAGATTAGCATTTCTTTATTATCTTTATATATTACATCAGATGTTTTACACTATTTAAGTGAGCATTTGTATGGAGATATATATATATACACACACATTTACACAAAATTCTTCAAACAGTGGTGATTAGAACTAGCTTTGGGTTTACAGATATACCTATCATCACTGTAATATTCATATAACACAAATACCAAATGGTGAGAAAATAATCCAAAGGAGGCTCAATAAAATATGGAACAAGAACATGGCAGGTCTGGAAAAGATACTTAGCCTCTTGAAACTCCAGTTTCTTTAGCTATAAAATGGAGATAATACTAGAAACTACAACATAGAGTGTGTAAAGATTAAAAGAGGGTGTATTTAAAATACTTGACCTTAGAAATGTTAGCTACTATTATTGAGGTTGCCATTGTTGTATTTATTACTATTATCGTTATTAAAGCCCTTAAAGTTAAAATGATTTTTGCTGAATCCCTGAAGATTGCTATTCAATAGAAATTTACCAATGCTAATTATGGTGAAGCAAAGGAATACAGCTAATGTCACAGCCTAAATTAGAACTAGGAACAAGAGTTTCTATCTGAGTTCCATTCAGATCTCTTTTTAGAACTTAACCAACATTGAAAAGTCAGCACTTCTGAAAGGAGAACATAAGGGATCCACCAATATATATGTTACACAATTTCCTGGTGACCAAAATTATGTGAGTCGCTGTTCATACATGAATTGCATTCATTCAATCCATTCAGTTTGAATTTGAGTATTTACAATACAATTCATGTAAAATACAAAATTATTAACTATATAGCAAAATTACATTCACCATACATTACTGTGACTCATAAGCAGGAAAAAGACAAACACAAAAGGAAAAATGTATATATTTTCCTCGTACATGATCTTTGCTTTATTCTCCATTGTGTTGAAAAAAATCAAATGAAAATATCAACAACTTTCCTACATTAAAAGTTTTTCATTGTGTTTGTTGTTGTTCAGTCTCTATAGATTCTGAAACATGGGAAACTTTCACACAGTTATTTTGGTAAAATAAACCCAAAGAACTTTCTGAGAGGCTTCAACTTCATATTTTATATTCATTGGGATTTTTCCCAAGATCTTAGACCAAACGTCAAATATTCCATATAGTACACAAACCTGGCACACAATAAGTTCTCAATATATATACTTGTTAAAATAAAGAACAACAATTTATTATGAAAGTTCCTGTCAGAGTAATTATTATAATAAGCCCTTAATAATGAATGATTACTGAATCTGAATGCTGTCACTTCTTTACCAAAATGATAACACAGAATTGTAACTAAAGGATTATAAAATGGTTGACCACCACTCAAGTGGAAAACCTTCTAGACTGCATTTACTTCCATGCTGTGATAAGGAGGTTCATAATACTCTAGGTGAACTTGGAAGGGCAAATCGATGAAGAGGGCTTAATGGTATTTCTTCAGTGAAGGATGATGAATAAAGACTTTCCTGAAAACCTCCCTTTGAAATACACTTGCCCCAACATCCTCATGATAACCTTGCATTTTTCAGGCCTTGAATTTGCAGCACAGACAATAATGTTTCTTTTCCCATATTACACATGACAATTTCTTTTGGCTAGACACAAAAGTTATCTCAAGTATATTTAAAGCAAATGTATGTAATGAGAGTGATAATGTATAACAATTGACAAATACCATGCCCAACACATTTATTGGATATCCTCACATGTCTTTCGAAAGTACTAATGTTGGAATGGGCAATAAATTGACTACAGGCTGAACATTAGTGTGAAAATTGAGCAGTGCTGGATAGAACTGGACGGCAGGGAGTTTTGAAAGACTAGAGAAGAAAGGATGAATGGGAAACACAAAAACACAGTGGATTTTTCTAAAAACAAAGTCTTTAGAGAAATATAATCAAACCCAAGAAAAGAGGATGGTGAAGTCAGAGGGATGTCTGATAAGGAGCCAGAGTTATCAGAAAACTTCAGGTATCATCCTGAACTTGAGGATTGAGCTTGCTCCTTGCAAGCTATGCTTATGTGAATTTGGCAAAATCTCATGAGTGGGACTATCCTAAACCTGGCATAGTGGCTCTTGATTACAGAAAAACTCTTGATTTAGTCTTTCAGGATAAATCTGTATATGAAATAAAGATCACAAACCATCTGTTACCTATTTCCAAGACCCATCATATTGCCTGGCATATAGTAGACACTTAATAAATTGAAAGAATGAGAAATATGAGCTAGAGAATACCATATTAAGTGGATTCATAGCTGGCTGAAATATATCTATCAATCAATGCATTCCTATCATCTCTGTTGAGAGTACCTGGGGTCAGAGACCATGCAATATTCTCTGTCTTTGCATCCCAAGGCTGAGCAAAGGATACACAATAAATACTTTCAGATCACCTGAACTTGGAGGGAGATATCTGGTGGTTCATCATAGAACTCATATGTTCAACGTTTTTATCTGCGGTTTGAAATGAATAGTGTAGAGGTTTAAGCTACTCAAATGTGTGGATGATACAAAGCTTGAAGGATAGTTATTGTTACATATAAGATGCTGTAAATACTTGATCAATAGAGCAGCATCAAGCATCTTAAATACAGCAGTTAATGGAAACTATAGCCACAATATTAATTGAGCAAAGTCAGAACCATTAGAAGCAACTAGACAAAAAGATGATTTTAGGGAAAACTGTGTTGCCTGCTCTCAAACAAGGTTATTTTATTTTTCCCCTCTGAATGCCATTTGAATAGGTAGTGAAAATTCAAAATAGAGCCTAAGTAAGTATGTAATATATTTAATTTTATCTGATTTAAAATTTTACATAAATTTGAAAAAAGGTTTGAAAACTTGATCTAAAAGCACATAAAGAAGCAGTTCCATCACAGTGCCCAAAAAGTAATTTTCCAAAAAATAGTTGTTGAGTGGTCACCAAACAAAACGTGCTGAGTGACCAAGTAATTAAAAAAAAAATTGATTGTTCTCCAATGTTGTTAAAATTGTAGCATAAATAGGTTTTGAGTAGGCCTTTGGGTGGGATTGTACCAAACTAGAACTCAGAGTCACAGTCTGAGCTTGGGACAGGGCCCTGAAAAGCAAGAGATTCCACCTTACATTCCACAGCAGTTCTGCTTTCTAGGCAGGAGGATCTCAGGAGACCTCCAAACCTGCAGGACAGCGGGGACCAAGATGTGAGGGCCGGGTTCCTGGGCAACGTGTTAGCAAGGGATGCCCATTTCACACCACAAGGTCACATGAAGGTCACAATGGTAAAGATGATGGCCTCAGTTTCCTTCTTTTTTTTTTTGGTTTAGATGACTTATCTCCTGCCATGTCTCACCAAATAAAAAGACCTATTCAGAGGTAAATTTCTATATTAGAAATAGAAATTTCTGACACACAGAAATGTGCAAAGAGTTAGATTTCTGACTATGTAATTTTATCCTCTGTTTTCAGCAAGAAATTTAGAATTTTCTCCAAACTCATAATTTGTCCAGTACATTGTCGTCTCAACATGACAGCAACTTGAAGGAATAAAAAAATTTGAGGGAAGGAAAATTAAAACATCATTTTAAAAGAACAAGATTGCCATGGAGTAGTTCTGAAAAGTTTAGAAAAACAGTCCAGTGACTAGCATTTTGCCAGATCATTTGCCAAAACGTTGACATGAGAGTTCCCTGAAAACTTTAAGTTTCCAAAAATTTCACTGAGGAAATTGCTAAAAGAATAAACAATCCACTCAATTGCATGCAGTGAAGAATAAGGTCCACATCCAATGTGCATATTCTCTGTTTATAGCAGGGAAGAATTTAAATCACTTTCCGAGCATTCCTTTTTTCTTTTCAAGTATAAACTAACTCAAAAAATTAAGTAAAAATTGATGATCTAGCAATGTTTCTCTGGCTGCCATACAGTATGGGCAATGAGTTCTAGACTCCAATTTATTGGTTTGTCAGAAAGTTTGGTTATTTTCATCAATTTAGCTTTACATTTAACATTCCTCTGCTTAATTGAAACCATGCGGACACATTTGGTTAGCATCCACATTCCTACAAAAGTAAAAAGGGTACTTTGTTTCAAATTCTGCACAGTTTACCAGTGAGTTATATTTTTCTTGCAGTAACAATTAAACACACAGTTGGCACTTAATAGCAAATCCTTCCTACTCCCCATTATCAATGGACGCGACTCAGCTCTAACAAACATCCAGTCAGCTGGTGGAGGAAAGAGCATTATCCATAACTTTGTTTTAATAATTGAATAAATGGTTTTCCGGGGACTAATCCCAGGGTTTTAAAACATGGCCCTTGGAAAATTATGACCATTTACAGAAGCTTATTTAACCCCCTTTCTCTACTTCTTGTCCTCCTGGGATCCCACACCAAAGTGCTGGCAGAAGGGTAAGATCTGAAAGGTAAACTGGTAAGTGTACAGGTGATTCCTGCGTGTCCTTTTTTTTTCAATCCATTGTAGAAAATGACTCTGGATAGGTTTATGAAGTGAGATTAGAGAGTAACAGGTTTCTAGGATTTGTACCTTCTCTGCTTTGGCAAAGTAATTCCAAATAAGCCAAAGACACAACAGCAGGCCTGTACAGCTAAAAGACAATATTTAGAGGTTGACTAATGAAAAAATGATTTTCAATCCCCTTTCCCTGTTAGGAAATATGCAAAGAATAAGGAGGGGGAAAAAAGAAGCAAGTATGATCGAAAGGATGAATTAAAATGACTCCTGATTGACAGGGACAGGGTGGGTCATCATAGCACATTGTCATTCCGCACTGTCGGTAGAAGTCAGAACTGCCCTCTGGTCTTCACGGACAGAGCTGTCACTATTTGGGCGGATATTTACTGAGCCGTTACTACACACTGCTCCCCTAGACACTATTGCTACAGTGTGGCCACTTCCGTAGCCACAGAGAGATGGAGGAGATGAGATGGAGTCTCGCCTTCCATGTCTTGCATTCCAGTCACCCCGGCCTCTTCCTGCACCTCCTTGGGCACCCGTGGAAGAAGAAGCTATTCTTGTCCTGCCAGAGACTGGAGCGGGAGGCCACACCTGCCCTGAAGGAAGGCAGTGAGCCCTGTGTGGCTGAGTGAGTCAGGAGAGGTCCAGATGTCAAGTAGTGAGGGAAAGAGTCAGGGAGAGTGCCAAGTGCAAGAGTGAGGCCACTAAGCCGACAGCTGTCGCCAGAGAACGCACTGCTGGCCTCCTGCCTCTGACTTGCTGGCCCTTCTTCCCTCTGCACAAAATGGGAGTTCTTCTAGTGAGTAAATACGATCTGTCACCCATCCTTAAAACATTTTACGTGACTTCCCATTCATTGTCCTGAAAATAAAATAAAAAACCACGTCTTACAACGCCTTTGTGATCAGAGCCTTTTCTACCCCATCCTGCCCTCTACCCTCGTGTTCAACACTCCAGCCATTCAGAACATCTCTCCCTTAACTCCAGTGCATTTGCCCACGCTGTTCCCTCTGGGAATAACCTCCTACTCCGTCCTGCTCTCCCCACCCCCCACCTCCAGCTGCCGGAACTTCCGGTCTTGGTTTAGATGTTACTGCTTCCAGATGACCTTCACCGACCTGCTAAATCAGAGGTTCTCAGCAGTAGGTCTGCAGTGCTTTTTAAAAATATTTCTGGGCTCACTCCATATTAACTGAGTCAAATTCTCTGGGCTGGGGCCCAAGAAACTCCATTTTCAGCCATCATTCTGTTTATTCTGATGTTCTCGAATGTCTCAGGACCAGTGACTTAGACTCTGGGATGATATAAATAATAATAAACAACCCATACAGCACAGTCACCAACGAGTCAAAATGGACATAGTGACCGGTCAGGACAGAGGCCATGACCAATCGAAGTACACTCTGGGTACCGACCACTTGTGTGTACCCGGAAGTACTAACAATGACCGCTGCCCCGATGCTGTTTCATTGCACCCTGCCCTTCCTTTGGTCTGATTGTCCTGAGCACTTCCTTTATGCCAGGTATTGTTCTACATGCTTTTCTTATATCACCTCAGTTAACTTTCAAGATAATCCTATAAGTTAGGTGCTATCATTATTTTCATGACAGATGGCAGAACTAAGACACAGAGATGTTAAGTCACTTGCCCACTGTCACCCAGCTGTAAATAGCAGAACTAGAGTTCAAAAACAGTCTGGCCTCAGGGCCCTCTCCCACCTGGCACCTATCATGGTGTGTCTGAGGCTTTATTTTAATTGTCCTTCTGGGTATTTGACTTCCTCACTACACTGTGGTCTCCACAAGGGCCAGCCTGATACAGAGGAGCCTTCCCATAAACATTCGGATAATGAATGAGATCACGCTAATTCAGTTTAGCATCAAGAGAAGTGGACGCGTAGGAGGCTGACCGATCACTTGGACTATCTCCTAGGGTTCTGGGGCTTGCTTTTAAAGAACTTCAAGGACAAGGAATCAAGGTGTGGCAACCCTCTGAGACCCCTGAAATCCACATACATAGAAGGCACCAGCCAGAGACCTGGTTTTCCTACTCCCAGCATTTCCATCCAAAGAGATGAAAGTGAAACTGACATCCCTCCTCTTGGCCAGTAAAACCACATCAGAAAAGTTCGAACCAACAGAGAGGCGACGGGCTTTGATTCCATGGTGTCAGTATCTCAGAAAAACCTTTCCAGAATGTCTGCTCGTGGAGCCAGGTAGCGCCCACAGCCTCAGCATTGAACCTGGTTGTGCCATGCGGATCCACCACACAAAACCCAGACACTGAAGCTCTTTCTCCAAAGGTGTGAGGTTGGTTTCTCCTCTCAGGTTGGAGGACCACAACTGTCACTTCCCACAGCCATGACCATTCTGAATTGTGACCTGTCTTGAACTTTTCCTCACTGCTGCAACACAGAGAGAGCACTATCTCATGTCAGCCTCTTAACCTTCTTACCTTCTTTGGGCCTTTGTCAGCCCCACTGGGATTTCTCCTCAATGACTTCCTTTGCTGTGCCATTGGGAATATACAAATACCCTTGTTTTTCTCTCTGAACACCCTCAGGTCCAGGTACTGACACATCTTCCACGCAGGTCCTGAGGTCACTCAAGTCCCTGTAGTTCTTTCTCTTTTCTGAGCTTCCATAACATTCACCCTTTGAGCCAACCCCATGCTGACATAGATTGTACTCCACATTGACTTGTAATCGAGCCACCCACACTCAGTACACAGCACGCAGTCCAGTGTTGCTCAGAGACCATAATACTTGGTGGGTGTACTTTAACTTGTAATGAGTCTAAAACCATTCTCTTACTGGCCTCTTGCTACCTTAAAAAGTGTTCAGATATTTGGGGGAAATATGACAATGTTTACTTACTGTAATTCTTTTAATAAAAGTCAGTATCTTGGCATCCATCTCAAGGAAGAGTCCAGAAATCAGTGCACCGAATAATATTCGGCACACTTCTGGGGCTGCAGTGAGACTTGCAGGGAGAGGTACTAACCGTAGACCAGAATCAGGAGTTTTGATAATGTCTGGAAGTTACTGCATGTTCTTCCAGCTACCCAGGGAAGCCAATCCTTTCTCTTTCTATCCAAACACCCCATGCTCCACACACTGTTATCCAAGTTACAAATCTTCGGGGTTAGGTCCTATTCTCTTTTTTTCCTCAGTTTCCAAAAGAAATGCTTGAAGGATCCAGCTCTGCCTCCGCCACTCTGATACTTCTCCTCACCGTCATCCTGGGCAGCTCCCAGCCCAGTCCTATGCAATTTTCCATTGTTTTCCGTACCTGGACTGGACCCGGACTGTATTGTTTTGTCCCTGTTTGAACTTGGTCTCATAATTGGCCCTTTCCCAGGGTGGAGGAACAACTAGGGAGAGGAGAGGTTTAGGGAAATAAAAGTTAAAGGAATCACTTTGACCTGAGAGCCTATTAACTTCCAGCTAGCCCTCCATCACCCCCCACCAGATGCCCACCCCCAACCCCACCATTTGCTCCCACTAAGCTTGGTGCCCATGCCACCCAGAATTGATGTCTAAGTCAGTGATGAAAAGTAGCACAGCCAATCTAAATAGAGGACTTGAATTTCAGGAAGAATTGAAGTTAGTACATTAAACTGGCTTAAGCAAATATGAAAATTATGGAAGTTTTGTTTTTGTTTCTAAGAATGGGTTGTGTTGTTTTCAGAACTAGGAAGAGAGAGAGTGTAGAGTTCTAAGTGAATAATTCCAATTGGATGAAAATATTAGAGAAGACTTGTAAGTAGCACAGTGACTATCTGGAAAGATTCACTTAGCTACAAGACTTTTAGTCTGATTCTAAAGTACACATTTCTATTACAATCCTGTTCACTGTTGTTAATCAGCTATTTTTCATAGATAGTGCAAAGATTAACTGAAATTTTGCCCATGTTTCAATTGCCACAGATTTTCTATCTCTGGTCTAAATCAAAACCCATCACTCTATTAATTACCCAATGAACCAGAGAAACTAAAAACTGGTTGGAGGGACAGTCAACAGTAACCCCGAATGCCACTTTAGCTCTCTGATGACTGGCCTTGCTATAATGCCCTCTACCATCCAGACTCCACATCTCAAGATTTCCCCCAGCCTACAATTCAGTATTTGGTTATTTCTTTCCAGAAGACAATTCTACTTCACATGTACATTTAATATAGATATGCCTTTTAAAAAGCAAATTATTATAATGAAAAACAACATATACATTCAAGGAGTGCTTATGTGTCTCAAGTTTCTTCCAGCTAGAGTGTTGTTGACGTTGATCAACCACTCAACTTTTGCTTTATTAGTTTAAAGGTCATTAGGCAAGTTCAGTAGAACCACAGTCTATATGTGCAGTGGGGCACATTTGAAGACTCATAATTTGTCAATAATTAGACTCCTCCCAAGAAATATTTTACATTTATTAAGGACTTGACTCCCCAAAGTCTTTCTGATTATATTACCCACTATAAGAATAAAATCTAGGCAGTTTATCATCATCAATAGGTTTTTCCCAAGAGAATAATCTTTATGGAAAACAGTACGACACATTCATGCTGGTAACTTAGTTCTATTAAGATATGAATGAGAATTTCTAATTTCTAAGTTATCAGTTCTAAGTTCTAAGTTATGTTAGACAGAGGTGCAATTAAAGGTTTTGGTAATTTGAAAACTCTAGAGTGAGGGAAGAGGTTGGAATAAAAGATAAAAAGTCAGACCACTTAAAATCTAAAATAAATTCCTAATCAATTTATGGGAAAAAATGCAGTATACATTATTGCCACATCCAGTGTGCAGACTTAAATGGCAGTTTTTCAAAACTATTATGTTTTATATTTTTACTTGTGTTTTGGGCCACTTCACGCTCTCTGATCAGGAAATTGGTTATAACCTTTTTAACGAATCATGCAAAATACATTTAAAAATTTACTATCTTGAAAATACAGCTCCGTTTGGGGAGTTTAGTATAGCTTTCTTGGATTCTTGCCTTCATTGATATTTCATAAGGGTTATATCCATGAGTGAGGTCTTGGAAATCTGGTAACCAACCAATTTTTCATGACACAGTGTAACTCCCTTAGCAGTATGGTGCTAAAACCAGGCAAGTGAAATTTCCTCCATTGTCTTTGGCTGCAGCTATGAGTTTCCTTTCAAAGAGACCACAAAGCAGGACCCAACCAGTTTAATAATCCTGATAGAACCAGAGTGAATAAAAGTAATGAGCACAGACAGAGAGGCTGGGAAAGTAAAACAGCAGAGAAGGAAGTCAGCACATGGGGGCAAAGACAGTCAGTCACCAGCATCCACTTTACACGGGTTCATAAACCAGAATGCCGGGGAGAGTGGGCGCAGAGAATAGAAGCTGGGAGGAGGGTTGTTTTTAATATAGTGTTTTCCTGTCGGTTTTTCCTTTTAATCCCATGGTGTTGAAAGCACAGCTTTCTCAAAGACAATCTGACCTATAGTCAACATTATAAATCACTCCCCTAACCTCATAAGCTGAAGGTCTGCAATGAAGATCTGTAATCAACACTGTAACTCATTCTTCTAACCACAGAAGTTTAAAAAAAAAGAAAGAAAAGAAAAAAGAACCTCTAACATCCTTATGGTCAAGTCCAGGAAACAAATAGCAAGATATGGTGCTTTTTTACCTTTTCTCAGAAAACTATATACTTCAACACTATTGGAAGCTATCACTCGCTAGTTCAGGGCCCCATATCTTGAACATGAATCCCTGCTGACATTTCCTGAAATCAGTACACAAGGGTACCAATGCTGAGAGTATTGTTAACAGTAAGTCAACGATGGGTTACCACCTTAAAATCTACAACCATGAAAATTCTGCTTTTAAAATTCCAATTAATGTAATCAGAGTTTTTCCAGTTATCTCGAACTATTCCTATGTGTTGCCTTCACATCAAGCTACCAACATGCTAGTAAATAGGCTGGTGTCTGCACATCACTTACACAACCAGTCGTGACTCTGTAGGACAGGATGTAAAAATCTAAGATCCAGAGTAGCCCAAGTGAGGTGCCAGAAAAGTGCCCAAGACAACAGCTCTGAGTAAGAAAATAAATAAGAAAATACCAGACAAGATTGCAAAATAACTGTGTGGTTCCAGATTTAGGAAACTTTTAGTGTCATTATAGTCTATATCGGTCAGAACACTGCTACATTATCGTGACTGTATCTGGATGTTACATCTTTAAATGGGCAATACAAAATAAGGCAGTGTCTACTGGAGACCGATTGGTTTAGAAACTATGAACTATGAAGAAGAGTTGCAAAAACTAACTTTTGTGACAATTTGGGGAAAAAAGATGTGGGTAGAATATAATAGTGTACGTCAAAGATTGGAAGAATAGACTAGTCTCTCTAACTTCAGAAAACACAGCCAGGCAGTTTTGCTAATATAGTATTTTACTCCACATAGAGCAAAAATGGAGGAATAAAAAGAAATAGAGGCGGCTGCGTACTACTTCGAGCATCCAAGCTGAGACTGGATCATGTGCCAAGAGGGGTGATGAAGAGATTTTAACTTTTCACCAACACTGTGATTTTGTAGATCTCAATGCATGATCCTTTGCCAAACACAACTTTTTATTCAAAAATGTTAAGGATCAAAAAGCCAGAAGTCACTTAAAAGTTTAAATCCAGCATATGACAGGATGCATAGTCATCTTTTAATATTCATTAAGTTTATCCTGGGCTTATGACACAGTTCAGTGCCCATTAAATATTGTTACAAATTATACACTTAAGATAAAATAATAAGGAAAGGCAACAGAGTCAGGCACCACTTATATTTTTAAACATGTTGATAACAGCTTAGTAATATTTCCTAGCAGGTAAAAACTATATTACATGCAGTATAACATGAGAAAAATATTAAATATAAACAGTGGCACAGAATTTGAAGTTGGCAAGACCGATGCTCTCACTAACGCTCCACAGAAGATTTCCATATGCCATTTCTGTACATAAAAAAAGGCCATACAGTCACTCGGGTTGGACCACACATACAGGGGATAATCCAGATTCCCTCATACTCGCCTCTGTACTCTCTTGTCTGTGCCACTAATTAACCCACTTGGTCATCATTTATCTAAACACACATGTATGTCCTCACTATCGAAGGGCGTAATTTAGATCCATCTCCTTGGACGCTACAGGCTTAGGAGCATTAATGCCCTACTACATCAGGCCATCATTTTAATAATATTTTCCACTGTGTTTAAGGAATTTCTTGGTGGGAATTGATTAGAAGTTTTGAAATAACAAGGTTTTTTTTAATGATTTATTTTCAAAAGCCCCTCTAACCTCTTATTGGTGACTACCTTTCCTCACCCCACATGTTCGAGACTGCTCCTGAAGTTGGATGCATACTGAGAAGAACCGTAACAATCATTAACGTTTAGGATTTATATGGCATTTCCCATTTTTCTCTATCCTCTTACCTTGGTTAAATTTTCTTCATAGCACTTAGTGACCCTTATTACAGGTCTGCAACCCTTATCCAAAACCCTTGGGGCCAACTGTGTTTCAGAATTCAATTTTTTCAGAATTTTTATGAAGGCTTTATGGCATCATGGTCTGTGACAGCTCCCCATAATCAAACATTAATATTTCTTCAATGCAGTGCATGGGAATTCCCATGAAGAGGGATAAACAAAGACTACAAATAGCTTCACCTATCTCCAGGTCAGTTTTTGCTGCCAGAGAAGTTCAAGTCAGGTCAGGTTTTGCTGCCAACTGAGTTAGGAAATAACTTTCAGTTTGAAGAGCTTTTTGAATTTCAGAATCATGATTGAGATAGTGGACCTGTAAATATTTACACATTGTCTATTTTCTAAATCCCAACTAGGATTTAACAGGTGTGGAGGCCTGAATATTTTGTCTATCTTCTTCACTGTGTCTCCAAAGTCTAGAATAATGAAAGAAACAAAATCTCAATAAGTAGTTGTTGAGTGAATGAATGAATGAGGTGGTCTGGCACCAGAGCTCTGTCTAACAGGGAATGCCATGATTTATAACAGAGCCTCCCTCTTGGTGACCATAAATAGCAATACACAGAGTGTGATACAGGCTGAGGGCTGATGCAGACACTGAAAACCAAGACACAAGGAAACCACCAACAGAGAGAAAACACATTAAACAAAAACAATGAGTCAATAAAGATGTAGGTAAGCAGGAGCCATGAGGTAGAAGGAGAGAAGAGAGGTCATTAGGTAGAGGTGTTAAAAATGACAGAAACAGCGAAAGAGAAATGCCTGAGTCACCGTAATGACAGAGTCTAAGACTTGGTATCAGTGATACCTTTCAAATCCCTGCAATAAATTTCCATTAACGGAATGATTACTGCCTGACTTCGTTCCTTGCAACTTGAAATGACACCTTGGATGAACCTCATAACTTCTCTGAGCCTCAGATCTCCACATATTAAATGATGAGTTTGGAGAGATGATGTCAAAATTTCCTTCCAACTAAAAGAGTTGTGTATGGTGGTGGTTCTCAAACATTAATATACAGAATCACCTGGAGGGATTGTTTAAACTCAGATCACTGGACCTCACCCCCAGAGTTTTTGATTTAAGGGGACGTGGGTGGGGCTTGAGAATTGCCCTTTAAGATGAAGGTGATGCTGATGCTGCCGGTCTGGGGACCACAGTCTGAGAACCACTGGTCTCCTACATAAGCAATATTTACTTTACAAGACATGTGTGAGCCATTATCCAAATTCCAGTGCCCTCTGCAAATTGCTTGAGTTTGTCCATCTGTAGAGACATGTCCAAGCTTCCCATCCACTCTTGATATCCAATTTGACTTCCAGTTCTGAAACGCAGATCTTCTAGGGAAAACAACGATAGACTCTCTTCTGACCGTGAAGCTGATTTAACCATGAAGCTAACTTTTTTGAAATTAAATGAAACTCAAGTTTAAGATTGTCTCACAGACACCCAGAGACAGGCCTGATGGAAGAGAAATCTCAGTATTCCCGTTCCCTCTGGACCTACTCGTGGCAGCTGCTTATTTTCTGGCAGCCAGAAATCTTTTCATTTCAAATGACACAGCCCAGCCGATCAAGGTCCAGCCGAGTTTAAGGCTCTAACAAAGTTCTTCACTTCCCTGGCAGCAAGTTTTTACGAGCTGAAAACTTCACAGAATAATTTTGATTGTTCTTACCAGTGCAAAAGAGAAGCTACACAGCTTGACTTTTTTTTAACATTCAGATCAAAATTATTATGCAAAAAAAAAAAAAAGGTTTCCAATATGGCAGCTTCAAAAGTAAAGTCTCAGAAAATCTAGAACCACCAAATAAGTAGAATGACTTCTTTGGGCAAAATTATACTTCAAAGAAAGTAAATGCCATTATTCACTTGCAAAGACAAGAAAATACGTGTAAATTGTGGTAAGTGCTTCATAGTTCATTGGAAAACATCTTGGAAAAATATTTTATTACCAAATGACATGTTGGCAAAGCTACCCACCCGCTTTCCTGTGGGAGGAAAATGGTGGTGGGGGCAGAGATAGCCTGGGGCAGTATTTTAGGGGGTTGACCCATGGGTGATTAATTATCACATACAAATGTGGGTGTGACAAAGCATATAAAAAGCACTTGAAGTGCACGTCGGGGTCACCTGATGCTCTTCTAGAAATGAAGAATGGATCCCTGAAGACTGAACGATGCATGGTACCACAGTCAGGAAAAAGAAGATGGAAAAGGAAGGATTAAAAGGTTGACAGTTATTTTTTTTTTCTGAAGCCAATTTATTTTTCTTTGAGCTGAAAGGACTCTGCCTCGAGGCTGGCGTAAAGCAGCCTTTCCAGGAAGCCACATTCATCACACCAAGGAAAAGCACCCCAAAGGAGACAGTATGATAAATACCTGGTTTCAGGATCCCAGGATAGAGTGTCCAGAAATGAGGATAAGAATTTATTTATCTCCTTGAAGCCTGGGCTCTTGCTCAAATAATTCTCTCAGCAAAGTTTGCTTCAAAACACCCAATCTATTCATTGGTTTAAGACATTAGATATATTAATTACATGATGCTTCATCATATTCTGAGAAAGTTTATAGAGTTGTCCTCTGATCCGGGACACACATGCAAGTTATTTGTTATGGTGATTGCTTGCTTTGCGGAGTCTCTGCCCTTGACCCAGTCCCATCAATCAATGTCAGGACAAGTGAGGTCTCCAGCGAGGGACAGCATGAACCCTCTCATCAAGGTTAGGCTTTTGAAGCTAAAAGTTGGTCCCAGATTCTGGGATCAGACTACCCTACGTTTGAATTTTATCTCCAAACTTAAAGTTGTGTGACCTTAAGTGACAACCTCTGGAAGCTCCGATCCCTCATGTGTAAAATGAAGCTAATTATAAATCATGCCTCAAAGGATGTTTGTGAGTCGAATGTGAGGTATTATATACAAAGTGTCTACGTCTAGTACAGGGTAAGTGTTCAATAAATATCAGTTACTGTTACTATTATTATTTTTTATAGTAGAGCTTCTCTGAAGGACCTTCAATTAACTGAGTTGCCAGATTAATTCACCATGTTATCCAAGCCTTCTGTTAAGCACATCGACCGACGCCCATGGCATTCTAAATGCTCTCAACAGCAGACTGCATCTGAGAAAGCCTGCACGGGACTGCTCCGGCCAGTTGAGTTTTATGCTTAACAAAAGTCAAATAAGTTTATTCCCAAACCTGATTGTGACAGTTGTAATTGTTGTTGGAATTTTGTAATTTAATAAATACTATGTAAACTTATGAAACATAAGATCAGAAACCAAGAGTTGTTATCTCTGTGGAAACTAAGTTAACTCCTTTTGAAAAGATAAGTAGAAAAATGATTTCTGCCAAGTTAAGTGACAAAACTACAGAAGGTTAGAGGGAAAAAGAATAATCTAGAAATGCTGCATATAGATTGCCTTGTAAGTATATTTAGGATCGTTCTACATTTTAAAGAAACAGAAGTGGACATGGTAAAGGAGGTATTTTGGATGTTGCTTATGGAAGATAGATATCGGAGAGCTTTAATCAGCAGACCAGTCTGTCAAGAAAATTCTCTGGCCCTACATCAAAAGATTGATAATGGAATGTCTGCACATATTTTTTAAAATAAAATGTTGGATATATGAATATATCACCCCCCCGCCCCCTCTCCCACCGCAATGGTGTTTTAAAAAGTAAACGATACAACACCAAGAGTGAACCCTAATGTGAACTATGGACTTTGGGTGATAATGATGTGTCAATGGAGGCTGATCAATTGTAACAAATGTATGTACTACTCAGTGGGGGATGTTGATAGTCAGGGAGGCTATACACGTGTGGGGGCAGGGAGTATATGGGAAATCTCCGTAACTTCCTCTCAGTTTTGCTGTGAACCAAAAACTGCTCTAAAAAAATAATTTAAAAAGTCTTAAAAAAAAAGTAAATGACCATTGCTGGTCCCAGCTGAATCAGATAAAAGGGTTTCCACAGCGTTATGCAAATACTCTTACTCATTAATCCCCTTCTTAGAGCGTTCTAAATTTAAACAGGTTAGGGGGAGGAAACTACTTTAGCAAGCAGGTGGAACTAGTTTTTTGTGATTTACCCACAACCATATTCAGTCACACAAAAGGGTTCTTCCTGTAGCACATGGGATCCAGGAACAAAAGTGTTGCCATGAGGTGGCAGAGGAGAGACACTCGAGTAGAAGTCCTCAGATGCTGCCTCAAACTCATCAGGGGAGCTTTCTCAAAGTACAGATTCCTAAGACCCATGTCCAGTCTTCAGATTTAGTAGGTCTGGGGTAAGACACAGGAAACTGTGGAGTTATTTTAAAGTTTTCTAGATGCTTCTGATGGATAACCAGGTTTGAGAAAGATTGACATTGAGCAGCACTGTCTAATCTAAATATAATGCAAGCCATAAATGTGAGCCACATTTAAAAAAGAATTTTCTAATAGCCTCATTCAAAAAAGAAAATAAATGAAATTTCTTAATAGTATATTTTACTTTCTTAACAAAACATTTTATTTAAATCAACTAACCCCAAATATTACCATTTCAGCATGTAATCAATATAAAAATTATTAATAAGCTGTTTTACATCCTTTTTATTTGTCCTGAGTCATGGAAATCTGGGATGTGCTTCACACTGACAGCACTTCTCCATTTGGACTAGCTCCGCTGCAGATGCTCAACAGCCACATGTGGCTACTGGCTGCCCGCTTGGGAACAGCAGATACAGGTGTGAAGGGTAGACTGCCTTAGTGATGTAGGCCGTTTTGGTGATGGTACTACATTTTGATGGTTTACAACTACTAAGTGCTTGAGGATAGAAGGAGATTAAGGAAAGTCAAAAAGGAGAATGAAGCAGCATGGAAAATCCAGGATGAATAGGACACTTAACTGGAAGGTTTATGTCCTATAAGTGAAGAAAGCACTCATATACATTCATACGTGAATATGAAGAAAGTGAAACTGATGTCCCGGTACACAAGAAGGGAGAAAGCTGGAGAATTCAATTAGACAAGAACAAAAGCTGTCTGCCTCGCAACTCCAGTTTTTAAGTCCAAAAATAGGATTTCTTCTTCATGTCCAACTTTTGGAAAGCTTGGGACAGTAGGGTATGGAACAGACATACCTTTATAGAAAAAGTAAACCGCCCAGTGTGAAAGCAACTTGTAGAAGCATTTCCAAGTGTTGAAAGCTGTGCACACACTCTTTGCATTTATCACACCATTATGTTAGTGAAAACACATTTTGGAGGCTGAAACAATAAGTCTGAACAAAGAGCTTAACATAGAACTGATGCACGTTATCCTCTGGGAATTCAACTACTGTTTTTTTTTTTAAAGGCTTCAGCAGTAAAGTATTCTAACCAGGAATATCGCAGCCCAAAATGCTGTAAATCAAACAAAACAGTTGTGAAGGAAAGCCCCTAATTCTTCACCAAACACTTGTATCAATGAAAAAACAATCAGAATAGAACAAATTCAATGTCGGAGGTTAATGGAGTTGTGTGAAGTATCACATTACACACTTTTACTATACAATATGTAAAAAATTCCATAGGATCCCAGGGTTCCATCTCATGCCTAAAGCTGTACCTAAATATACATATGAATCTAACATATGGAATGTATTTTCTCATTTTTCCTCTTACCTAATGACCAGAGAGGACACAAGATTAGTTTTTAAAGCAACGATAGAGGCATTGACAATATCTAATAATTCAACTTAAAAGGGAATTCTTTGATATGCAAATTCGTAATACACAAAGATGGTGTGAACCTCCACCTGGGACACATCTTCTACTTGTCCATCCAATGGAGGCGCTGGATTTTCACTGCTCTGTCATCTGCACTTTTGCTCAGGATAGACGTGACCAAGGAAATGTGGGATCCAAATCAGAAGCAACTTGACAACATGAGCATCTACTTCGTATATTTACACACACAAGTCACAATGGCCATATATTAATGATTAACAGATTTAATAGATTTTTCGTAACTCCTTTAGGGATAGATTCAAAAGGCGTTTGAAATCCCAGCAATTTACTCTCAGTAAACAGATACTCACTGTATCTCTTTGATAGGTTTAATAAGTACTATTGTCAGTTAATAGATCCCAGTCAAAACAACAATCAGTTACATAAGCAGAACATTACATTGAGAACAAAAGTGTTAATTTATTAATATGCTGGTGGTTTGTGCTCACTTTTCAGTAGATTAATTTTTATTCATTTTCAATGACTGCTTGCATTTTTAATATGCAAAGCCCTCTGTTAGGTGCTGCGCTAAGACCATAACAAAGAACAATACCTTGTTCTTTATGTTCAGTCCCTGAGCACTGTGCACACTCGTGAAAAGTGCAAGACCAATGCACACACATTTGGGAAACCGTACCGACTGCTCCCTAAGTGCAGCCTGCTGTCCCCATCGCAGGTGAATGTCAGATTTCCTCCTGAAAGTTCCTCTGCCTTCGTAGAGTTGGTATAGAAATTGCTTCCCAAATTCTGCAGCATCTCAAGTTTATTTTTTTTTCCTTCTGTTTATTTTGACTTCCTCTGGCCGCATAAGTGCCCTCTCATTTATCCACCCAGATGTCTTCCCCTTTAGAGCTATTTCGACACCGGTGAACTGGTGGTGGCCTGTTCGTTAATCCAATTTTATACATCAATATCACGCAAGGATCACAGGACATTCTAAATAAATGTAACAACAAAGGAGATGTTAAAGCTGGAGGGTGTAGATGCCAAGGAAACAGAAAAAGTGAGTTATTGTCACCACCTTTCCATGAACCTTTGACTGGCTGGAGCTCAATATTGCAGGAAGGGCATCATCTGTCTGTAAACTTCTCCACAATGCATCCTGATTCACGTTTCCACCTTTGTGATGATCGGCATGGACTTGGACCATTTGGCCACAGGCTGTTTTCTTCTCTATTTGCAGGTGTCTAGTTTCAGTGTGTGCAAGAGTTCTCTGCAGGATGTTTTGCATTAGAACTTCAGTCTCCTCAGATTTGTCTTTGTGCCTCTGTACAAACTCCACCAAACAGTGTGCAATCTCCCCTATCCTCTTTAGCTCTCGAGAATTGTTCAGTTAACATATGCTGTGTCCTTATATCAGTCTGGGTTTCAGCAGGAGATAAATGGTGGTCTCAGATTGGATAATTGAGCAGAGTTTAATAATGGGATTGTCTACAAGAAGAGTGAGCAGTGTTTGGAGAAGCAGTAAGGAATAGCATAGAATCCCAGCGCCAGCAATAGCAGAAAGCTGTTACTACCCTTGGAGAGAGTAGGACCAGAGTGAACCAACAGGGAGCCCCATAGTAAACACCCTGCCTCACCCCCTTCCCACTCTGCTGGTCCTCTCATGGGTAGAACTCGGGGATGCCCATGAACACAGTTCATTCTGGTCCGTCTCTCCACAGACTCGGAGAATGGTGGAAAATGGATGTAGAGGGGCAAACAGAAAGGATTGAGCATGAGTCTGAGATGATGCTGAGATTGGAAAGGAAAACGGTGCTAGCATTTTCCTGATGCTCGCCTATCACCTTCCTTCGCTTTCTCTTTCTGAAAAGCGCCAACTCCCAGCTCAGTTGGCAGTCACCATTCTTCATCTAACCACCGCTGCTGCAGGTTTCTAGTTTCTATAAACCACTTCTCAAAGAGGACACAGTCCGTCTTGTTAATTCCATCAGGCTCCATTAACACAAAGCTGTTACATGCAACAGATTTCCCTGGGAAGTGCACCAAGTATTTATTCAACTTAAACTGACCAAAATATCACTTCTCGCAAAGTTTACTTGCCATTTCCTGACAAAGGAAATTTTTCCTAGGTTTTTTTCCTCCCAAAGCTCCAGCATGGTGTCATCTCCTTGCCCCCTTGAACATTATGTCCCCAAACACTTGATCCTTGGACTGCAAACGTCCCTCCTGCGCAGTTCCTATGGTGGGCACCTGGTGCCTCGTCTGGTCGGGGTAACATCCTCATTTCCTCTCGGGGAAATGTGCCTCTCCACACTACAACATGGGGGTTGAGTGGTAGCTGCCGTCTTGTTACAGACCTCACCCCTCTGGCCATAGGAATTGGTCTTGGGGTGAGGAGGTGACCAAAGCTGGCCTAGGCATGCTGCCTCACCCCTTCAATTCGTCCCCTGACCCAAGGGGGCTCATCAAAGTCCTTCCCTGGAATTTTTGAATTTGAGACCAGAGAGACTAACAGTCACTTTCTGGTCATCAGTGCGTTGAACTGAGCCTGAGAACTCCTGCTGGCCCTGATGTCCACCGTCAGGGAGGCGTCCCATCTGAGGGAATGAGGCCTTCGTGAGCCCCTCACTCTCACCATCCTTCCTCCCACAGGAGGGATACCTTTGCACATGTATGTCCCTTTGCCTGGAAGGATCTTCTCTCCTCTCAGCCTATTTAGCTTCTCCTCCTCTTCTTCCAAATCTCAGTTCAGGAATTACTTCTTCAGGAAGTCCTCCCTTACCTCCCCTTTTATAAAAATGAAAATTAAATTTTAGCATAGGGAGACATATAATACACAAATAAGTAATTTAAATATAGGGTGTCGGATGGCAACGAGTGGTTTGGAGACAAACTAAGGAAGAAAGTGGAGAAGAGAGAAAGGAGTCCTAATGTGGGGAGGGGTTTCTATTTTAAATAGGGGGATCCAGGGAATTCCTCCCTAAGAAGGTGTCGTCTGAGCGGGAACCCGAGGGAGACGAGAGAGTGACGTGTGCAGATGCACAGGGGAAGACCGTGCCACACAGAGAGGACAGCAAGTGCTAAGGTCCTGAGGCAGGAGTACATGTGGTACTCTCAAAGGACAGCAAGGAGGCCAGTGTGGCTAAAGTGAAATGAACGAGGAAAGAAAACAGGAGAAAGATCCTGGAGGGAGCAGAATTAGATCACATGGGGCCTTGGACATCACTGTAAGGATTGGCTTTTCTTCTGAGTGAGATGGAAATCCACTAGAGAATTTGAGCAGAGGAGTAAAGTGATCTAATTTAAGTTTTCAAAGGCTCACTGTGGCTGCTGTTGGGAGAACAGACTGTTGGAGTCAGAGGTGGAAACAGAGACACTGGTTATAGAACTGCTGCAGCCATCCGGGTGGAAGAGGACAGCAACTTGGACCAGAATGGAAGCAACAAGGTGGAAAGAGACCACCACACGTTGACTCTGTCTTGAAGGTAGAAACAACAGGATTTGCTGGCAGAGTTGAATGTGGCGTACAAGAGAAAGAGAGGAGGCAAGGATGACTCCCAGGTTTTTTGCCTAAACAATTAAGAGCATAGAGTCATCATATTGCAGTGAGGAGGAATCAGGAGTAGAGGAAGTTTTGGGGGGAAAGATCAGAAGTTCGGTTAGAGAAGCCTGTTAGACATCCAAGGAGAGATGTCAAGTGAGCAGTCAGGTCTATGCATTTGGAGTTCAGGGGAAAGGTCTGTGATGGAGGTACAAATTTGGAAGCCTTCCACATATGTATGGATGAGATCACCAAGAGAGTGAGTGTGGATAGAGAAGAGATCCAGGGAATGAAACCTAAATTCTCCAATATTTAGGTCAGAGACAAGATGAAGAATTGTTCATGTAGACCAAGAAGGAGGAGCCTGTGAAGCAGCCATAAAACAGAAGACAAGTAAAGAGAGTGTTTCACAGAGGAGGGAGTGATCAACTATCAAATACCACTGAGAAGTCAAGAAAGTCAAGGACTGAGAATTGACCATTAAATTTAACAACATATAATCCACTAAGTGATCTTGATAAGAGAAGTTTCAGAGGAATTTTGAGCGAATCCCTGATAAGAGTGGTTTCAAGATGCACTGGAAGCAGAACTGAAGACAGGGAGTATAAACCACTCTTTTGGGGAGTTTTGCTATAAATGGGAATTGAGAAATGGGGACAGTAGCTGAAGGAGATGTGGGATCACACGCTTTGCCCCTTCACTCTGTCACTCTCCTGGATGGCTCCTCTCGCCTCAAATCTCCATCACCTCCTTCCTCATCCTGACCCTGGCTGGTGACCTCACTTCCTTATCTCACTGAAAGAAAATAGAAACAATCAGAAAAGAAGATCAAGTGGCCACCACGACTTCTAACCTCCTGCCTGCATCTTACACACTCAACATGCAACCAGTTGGTTTGGTTGCATGCTTTTCTGCAATGGTGTTCAGCTGTGTGGGTGCAGGAATGGACCAGGAGAAGTATCATATTAACTAGGGTTGGGGTTTTGCTAGGTGAAGATGATGAAGGGTGCTGGGAAGAAGGACAAAATAATTATAACATTAAAACCGATACATTCCATTCTTTATGACTCCTGAGAGCCTAAGAGCTGCCCGATAGTCAAGGCCAGGGCCCTGCCAGTCCAGTAGAATGGCTCAATCTTGGCAGAGACGCCAAGATGGCAGCTGCTCACATTAGCTTCAAAGTTCAGAGATTTACTCAGGACATGCAGCTTCGCTTAACTATTCATTCTGCATCTTGCCTCTACGCTTATCCAAGCTTACTCTTTTCAGCCGTGACTCTTGGAGTAACGTGCTATCTACTCAGTATGTAAAGTAGCCTTCTGTATTATTTACTTCTTTAACAGAGTAGCCCAAATTATAATGGGAAAAAGACTGTGTTTGTTCAACGTGTACCATACATGGTCCCTGTCACAGTATTCAGCTGTCATCTTTTCAGAATGAAGAGACTCCATTTTAGCCTAATCACAGTTGGCAGTGCTTGTATCCCCAATACACAAAATGTGACCACAGTTCATATTCACGTCATTTTTTTAAGCACCTTTTGAACAAAACATCCTATTAGGCATTGGGGAAAGCGCATAAGAATGTTCCCGAGCTTCAAGAAACTCTCAGTCAGGTATGCAAACTGTAAGCTAATACAGGCTGTGCAAATGAGGGGCGGGAGGAAGTGAGCAAGGGCGGGGGAGAAGAATGCAGAATGAGGGACAAGAGGATCTGACCTCATTGCTCACAGACCTGTAAATTCTAACTGAAAGAAAACACAAAAGACCCAACATCAAAGAGTTTTCAAGGCAGAAGGCCTAGATTTGGAAATATTTATATTCATTTTCTTTCTTAGATAACAAAAAAATTCTACAGAAATAAGAAGTAACACATTGTGTTAAACCTCCAGTACGTAAGTAGTGTGCAAAACCAAATGTCCTGTTTGGGACATGCTGTTCCCATGGCGCTAAACGTCCACAGCCGATGCTCTTAACGTGCCTGCTGTCTGTGGAGGCACAGAGCCACAGCTGAGAGCTGAAGCCAAGAGCAGAGCCTGAACAGACAAACCCCCATTGGGCAGGACACTTTCCTATAATCTTTCTAAATAATCTTTAGACCAGCTTCTAGGAACCCCTTAGGACTGGGACTCTAATAAAGTCCGTGGCCTATGAAAGCCATTTAAACCTTTTCTGAGAAGGTTACACAAATACGTTGTCTCAAGCACCATGTAACTAGAAATTATAACTTATTCCTTAGGGGATATCTGAGTTTTTAACAGATCTCAAAACTATCTTTATAAAAGTTAGAGCTTTGCAAAGAAAAAGTAATCTGATTGTATTTTTATGTATATACTTAAATCTGCTGTGATAATTCTGTATCATCATCATCATAACCACCACGATTTATGTTCTAGACACTAGACTAAGCACTTTACACAGATTATCTCAGTTATCTTGACAAAAAACCTCTAAGACAGTATTAGTATTCCTATTTTAGAGAAAAGAATTGGGAATTATATAAGCTAAATGACTTCTCTAGGGTCTCACAACTACTAACTGGCAAAGCCAGGATTCACACCCGCTGTGGGGATGGGCCGAACAACACTACATACACATGCATATATTTAAGCCATTGCATTCCCCTCTCCGAGTTCAGACTTTTCAAATGGATCTGCATGCACATCATAACCTTTACTAACCAATCTGATGCCCAGCGGTTGTCCCTGCAAACACACCAAAACTCTGTCAAATCCCACCTTAAAGTCCTTAGTATGTCGAAAGGGATGAAAATTAATACCAGTGTCTTTGTTCACAATTATTTAACGAGGAGATCCAGCACTTTGAAAAAGAAAAGTGAAACAGGTTTTAAGGTCAGATATTCCTTCCTACTATTTATGGAGGCCAGGATAAACCTCTGACTACATTATGATTAAACATCTATGGTTTTCATTTATTCAAACTCACACTTAAGTCATTATTTCTGATATAGTAACCCTGCCAGTGATATAAACTGCCAATTGGTAGACTAAATCTCAGCTTCACCTTTGGGTCTCTGGTGAACCCATAACAGCTATATTTATGTATTTCTTAACTTAGGATCTTAATGGAAAAAGAGTTAGCGTATTAATAAAATGTTCTGTTTAGTATACTCAAGTTAAATTTATGCCATTATGGAAGGGTTGCTTTCTCAAAATAGAAAAAAAAAAAAGTAAGCATTGCCTAAAGAAGATTATATGCAGACACGAGGAAATTAAAGCTCAAAGGTTAATGAAAATGAGCAACAGAAATCCATATTTTAAAGGTAGGGTTTTGGGAAATATCTCCTGAACAAGACTTCTAAGAACATAGAATTTTAAAATGAAAGGAAAGGCTGGAATGCAACTCTCCAATTTAAAATAATCCTTTGAATCTTTTCTTTCTTAATCAGGCTAAAGACTGAACATCGGTAGCAAGAACACTTTTCTATTTAGGCCTTCATTTTCTCCTCTTTTTCCTTAAAGCTAATACACGTTGATTTTCCAGATTCTCTTCCAACAGCTGGTTAAATTTTCTGAAGGAAGCTAAGAAAGAATATTACAAGTTCTTTACACATATAACATATGTAAATTCATTTGCATATACATGTATTTTTTAAGTATTTCAGCAAAGTATATCCAGGTTGCACATGAGGAGTTTGTATTCCTTGAAAGTCGCCTCCTCAAGAAGAGGTACCAAACTGGGTCCTAAAAAGCAGCTGAGGCCTTGAGACCTTGGGGCCCATGGATTTACCAATCTAATCTTTTCTCTCCTGCACTAACATCGTAACAGAACAGATAGGAGTATTCAGGTGCATTTATGTTTTTATTGTCCTGAAATCCAGGCTCCTTAGTCATTATTATTAAAATCTGTTCAGAAATTTGAGAAGAAATAAAGAAGATGAGTGTCTAGTGTTCTTAGAAAATTGCTACTCCTTAAAAAAACAGAGATTAACAATCCCACAGCTGTACAGGCAAGTTCTTCGTTAGGCATGTACAGCTTTCTAAATCCCATAAAAATCTCAACATCTGACCCATTTCATTTTTACAAGGCAAGGAGCTATTACACTGGAAAATTTGCGTAAAAATCTGCAGCATTCAGAGGCATTACACAGCTTTATTTCACATTTGTTTCCTATGTCTCCTGCTTGGGAGACTCACTGGAGCACCTGCTGCTGTAACTCTCCTCCCTGTCACCTCCCAGCCTTCTCTTTTAAGAAGGGATTCATCGGAGGGTCTTTCCCAATGGCTGAAGTAATGCTGCCATCTCCTGTTGGCTGCATAGAATGGGATGAAATTACCCTCAAAAGGACTGCAGAGAAGTGAAATTGGATAAAACTACAAACTAGAGACAGTTGGCTCGTGTATATATTTTTTTAGCCAATAGATTAAAACTAACTTTATTCAAAATGGCACTGCCACAATAATTTTGTTTTAAATTTGATGTTTTAGATTGAAATTATTCTAGAGAAGTTTTGGAGTCTTTATTTAAACATTAAATTGGTAGTTCTCTTGATTTTTCTGAATATTGTTTTCATATGACCTCAATTTCAATGATCTATTTTGTACAATGTAAATATAAATAAAATATTTTAAAAACATTAAGGGTAAAAATCATATATATTGAAATTTAATATTAGCTAAAGTGTTCTCAGGAAATTGATTTCTCTCCAACAATTCCAAATTTAGAAACACTCACAGA
Organism: Tapirus indicus; assembly: GCA_031878705.1. Taxonomy (NCBI): domain Eukaryota; kingdom Metazoa; phylum Chordata; class Mammalia; order Perissodactyla; family Tapiridae; genus Tapirus; species Tapirus indicus. The sequence goes on along the minus strand of CM062933.1, from coordinate 52,005,224 downwards.
GAAGAGCGTACTTGGAAGACAAATGCTAACGACAACAGACATTACAGTCTTATTGTGGAATTCTACTAAAGCAGAGACACAAGAAAATAAATAAAGGAACTTTTCAAAAGTTTCTTTTCATCTCTAAATTTCAGAATCTGAAAACTATCCACCAGAGAGTTCCATGTCTCCAGAGAATAGTTTTTCCTTTGCTCTTGTTATTGTTATAAATCAGTAACACCAGCACATTAAGGCAGTTGTCTCCCCAGATGTGTGTGGATAGGAACTGCCGCGAGTCTAGGATGAGAGCGAGTCTTGGGCTCATTTATCTTGAAGAGACCCGGAGAACACCGGCTCTTCTCTGATCGCCAACATTAGCAACATTCGGCCAACAGTATCTCATAAGAATGGATACCTGATCAGGATTATTTTTAAAAAGAAAAGTCCAATTCCCCCACCAATCAATTATAGATGGCAACACTCCTCACTTAAGGTTATTTCTAATCGCTTCTGCAAATTAGGACCAATTGATTTACTTTATTTAAGGGCAGGGCAAGCTTCTCTCCATCTCCATCTCCTCCCCCACGCCTCTCCCCTTCTCTCTCTTCTTCTTCTCCACCCACTCCCCCACTCAGAAATACAGCTTGCTTTCAAAAATGTTACCTTCATTTGCCACAAATAAACTGAACCCTTACTTTAAAATTGTCATTATGCTGGAGGGTACTGGGATCATGGGTCAGGCACGTTTGCTTCATCAAAGGTCCTGTTGTTGCCCACTGCTCTGCTATGACAGGGGAACCCCACGCAGCAGTTTCACTGCAACACAGAAGTTTCTTTGAAGACCAGCTCATTTCTTTCCTGTTTTATTTTTACTGCCACCCAACATGATAGTTTCAAACTGTAACTGAACATTCACCAAACTTCCATCTGTCCTGCATTCTGTTACCCGTCACTCCAGATGGCCCCAACGCACCCTGGATGCTTCAGAGGCGGCTCAATTCACGTGACAACACCAGGCAGCAGTAAAGGGAACACAAGTATGATTTTTATTCCTTGATCATGGTTAGGTAAAAATCTAAAAGATTTAACAGTTTCCTTTCCGCACGGGCTCTGAATTCCACTTCTGCCCTTTAACATCGTCTATGTTATCATGTTTATTTTAGAATAAAATTTCTAGACTCTACATGACAGAAATTGGAATATAAAATTATGAACTGGATGGTTTGATTTCAAAATGCAGCTTGTGAGTGGGGGTAGAAAAGGGTTTAATGTCTTAAAAATTACACATGGACTCCCTGCTGAAGTAAGGGTCCCGCATCACTTTATGATCCATGTGTGGGTGAGTACCTCCCAGCAAGACACACCAGGCACCCATTTAGCAAAACATCTGCTGACCCCTGGAACTCACCAAGTAGATCCAGAGTCGAATCTGGAAGAGAAGACAGGGTTTTAAATCTGTAGCATTTTGTATGTTAATATTTTATTTTCCCCTTATGGAGCTCATATGTATTTATTTTTTTATGTGCCTTTTGCTCCTTTTAACCTGGTAGCAGTGCTGTGAAATATCACAGGCCTTTTAGTCAGTATTTCTCTAACAAGCCAACCAGGTACAAACAGGATTTTTATATCCGTTTGTAAATTTTAGTTGGGGGCAGTTGAGAGAAGGAAAAATAAAAAGACAAATACTACATTTGTGTGAGGCTTAATTCACATGACTCGTACAATAATGTGCTGTTGGCATGTGTCTCAATAAATAGGCTTCAAAAAGAAATTATTGCAGTATAAAAATAGTTTCCCTGAATTCACGTGATTTTACTGTTCCCAGGTCCCAAAATGGCTTTTAAAATTATTTTTTCAGACTCTTACAGCTATGTACCCCATTTGTGATAGGATATGTTTTTCTGTCCTGCTCCCTAGAGTGGGGTGGAGTGAAGGGAGGCTGAGACAGCTTGGCACCATTCTAGTCTAAAAGAGGTCCAACTTGAGACATTCACTTTTGTTGCCAGAAAAAAAGGAACGTGAGAAATTAAAGTGTCAAAAGAAGCTGGGGAGTTTAAGCCTGAGAACAAACTCCACAAATTAACTAACTAACCAAGCATGCCCAATCTACTCATCCCACAGAGAGCACCGGGCCGACCACATCACGCTCTGTTCTGGGCGCCGGAGATCCGGCAGGGACAGTCGCTGCTCCCCCAGAGCTACTGAGTGCAGACCGCAGTCTCCCAAGGACATCCGGTGCTCTCCAGATTGTGCCCGTGTTTTCAGAATGGGCCTGCTCTGAAACGTCTTGGTCTTCAGGTAGCTCCAAATTCTCAATACAGTGCAAGAGAAAGGGGCCTCACAAGAACATCGGGACCCCCGTTACAGATGGAAACCTTTCCCTCCAGGAGCATGCTGTCGGGTTTCCATTTCTTAGTTGTACATATAACAACTACGGTCACCTCAGCTGACAACCTCCTGAAGCACGTGATAAAATGACCTCACCAGCTGGGGAGGGTGGATTCTGCAATATCAAGGCAAAACGCAAATGCAACCAGAGGTAGCAGCTGAAGCCCCGCAGACCTCAAGGAGCGGGGCAGCACTCTTGTCCAGGGGAGCCTGCTGAGGTCTGCGCTTCTCTTTTCTGCTCCGTCTGCAACCCAGACGTCCCTCACTGGGCACCGGCTCCTACTGCCCCCTGCTGGCGAAGTCTGAATTCAGTCTGCTTAAGCCGTTCTGTTTCACCCAAGCACTATTTTACTAGATAAGTAAATAAACTCACTTGTTCACAAAACATAAAACTTTTATATTAATGGTACTTAAAATTAACCACAAGAATTCCCTGTACCATTGTTATTTCTTTAGTTAAAAATAAGTTTTGTTACAATAGCAATATGTGATTAAAGAAAAACAAGCAAAAGGAAAACCAAAATACCCACTTTTCCACAAACAACCATTAAAACCTTCCAATCTTTCTTCTTTCCTGCCAACATGGGCACTTATATTCCTTTATTTCCTTCACAAAATGTGGTCCTACTGTACATGTTTTGAATATTGTTTTAAAAACATTTATATTGGGGCGGTCGCGCAGCCGTTACATTCTCACGCTGGAATTCGGCAACCTGGGGTTCGGATCCTGGGCGTGGACCATCCCACCGCTCATCAAGCCATGCTGAGGTGGCGTCCCACACACAGCAACTATGACATACAACTCTCTACTGGGGCTTTGGGGAGAGAAAAAAACCAAAAAAGGAGGAAGATTGGCAACAGATGTTAGCTCAGGGCTAATCTTCCTCAAAAAAAAAAAATAAATTTGCATTAACAAATGTCCTTCCATACTGTCCATTTTTACGGCACCATATCTCGTTATGTAAATGTACCACATTTTTCTTAATCATTCTCCTCCTTCAACCAACAAAAGTTATTACTAACAGCCCTGTGATAAATATACAGTCATACCCATTCTTTCCTTCGTAATTGGTCGATGTGTTCTCTTAACTAAAGACATTCTGAATTGGTGTTTTATGATTTTTCTCTCCCTTTATCATCAAAATAGAAAGTTAGAAACTCCTGGGTTGGCAGGGCCCCAGGATGATCCCCAGGGTCTCCAGTATTTACATACTTCACAACTCCATTTAGTTCTGTAGAAAGAGGAAATGTGAAAGAGACTGAGTTTCTACCTAGAAAAGCACTTCCCTGTCCCCTTTGGCACATTCCCTTCCAAAGCCGATTTGCTGTGGAAATCAAATTAGGAATGTGGTGAAGATCATTAGTGAACATGAAGCAAAAGAAAAAACGTAGGGAAATACTCTTAAGGAATGTTTCATGTAGACTAGGAAGACAGCTTAGAAAATTGTCCCCTTTAGCGTAGGTGAAGAATCCTTCGGATCACCTTCCTCCCTCCCCCCTGAGCCTTTCCAAGCCAAAGCCCAATGGTAAGGCAACTTTAATCAGCAGGCTGTGATTAGACTCTGTAGGTTTTAGATAAAAAGCTGGCTGAGGGGCCAGCCCCGTGGCTGAGTGATTCAAGTTCATCAGGCTCCACTTCAGCAGTCCAAGTTCACAGGTTCAATCCTGGGTGCGGACCTACACCACTCGTCAGCCATGCTGTTGGCGACCCAAATACAAAGTAGAGGAAGACTGGCATAGATGTTAGTTCAGGGCATTTCTTCCTTAGCAAAAAAAAAGCTGGCTGAAACATCTCACTTGTGATAAAGCAGTTGGAATTCAGAATTTAGGTGTGCTTATACTATTTGAAAGTGTAAGCCATGTTTTTAAAAAATGACTCAATTATTTTTGCCTGGAGAGCACCAGTCCCAATGCTTCTGAACACTCTGGTGTGTTATACTTAAATGGCCCAAGTCCTAAATACCTGATCACCCTCTGTAAGATTAATCTTCAGCTTTAACCTTGACAACCCATCTGCCCCCAGCACCTGGCCACCAGCAATGAGAGTCAGACTTCACCCAACAGGATCTCTTCAGGAGGATGGGAGGGCCTGGTAGCCTCTCTCTCGGGCGCCTCCTAGTCCAGCCATGATGCCTCCCTCCATTGCTCTTGCCTGAACTTACTGCTGGAAAGTCTGTTCTGGTGTGTGGCTTGAGGCCCCTGGCTGGGAGGACCCTGCCCTAACCAGCCTGCTCCATCCTCAGCCTGGAGTGCTGACACTGTGATCTTATTTCCCCTCCCTCGCTCAACATCCTCCCCTTCCTCCTCTGTAGGTCTCAGGAGTGCAGGAAAGTTTGCTTGTGCTTAAGTCCTTGAGCCCGACGCTGCGTACACTCATCTAAAAAGAAAAAAAAATTCAAGCTCCATTTTAAGGGCTAGATTAGTCTTTAATAAAGACTAATAGATGTTTCCACACTTTTGTAGGGTTTAACATCTCTGCCTATATAATGATTCCACTGCCTCAACAATCCAGTTACAAATTCTTGTTTTTAATGGATACCAACATAAAATACAGCCTTTTTACAACTTTTCTACGTATGCCCTGGCTCATTTCTTAAAGCATTTAAAGTGGCTTAATCATAGAATAGAAATTTGAATAAAATCAGGACCAGGCAAAAATCAAGTAGAACAGAGTTAAGAACAGAAAGAAAAGGGAATATTTGGCTTGGAGGTTTCTTATAGCCAAAGTGAACAGGGACGCACGAGTTCCCATTGTCCATGGAAGCAAGAAAACAATTATCAAGTGCTTGACTCAGGTTATCCATCTGGGTACATGAGTGATGTCTCAACAAGATTCTGAGTGCACACAGCAACTGCTTTCAGAAACAATTATTCTCCCCAGTAAAAAATGAAGACATCCACTTCTGCCCTGGCACTTTAGCATCGACGTGCCTCCTCATGAATCTCATTTTAAGATAGACAAGTCACAACTACAAAGCTAAAGTTACATTTGGGCTGGGTTTGAAGGACAAGTAGACTGCCAGGTAGAAGAAAGAAAAAGGCATTTCAGGCAGGAGAAGCAGAATGCTAACAGATGAAGTCATACAGAGAAGTACATCACCACTTTATTTTTTTAACTACGACTCTGAGCAGTGTGGATGAATTACGGAAGTGAGCAGTGGCTCGGTATGAAAACCTGCTGGGAGGCTGCTGCAGTCTTCCAGGAGAGGCTAGGACGGCTTAATACAAGGCAGACGCAAGAGCTGAGATGTCCGAGGCCTCTGGCTTAGGAAATGGGCAGGAAGTAACACATGATGGATGTGCACACTTGGTGCAGAGCCTGTTACACACTAGATGTTCCACAGCTCTCCCCTTCCTTGAACCAAAACATTCGAAGGGGAAGATGATACAGCTCACTTGAAGGCATACAAAATGTGAGGTGTAGGTGGTGCTCACCTCGTGCTGTCTAGCGCACACCTCTAGTCTAGTGCTGATCAAAGACAAAATGAACACAGACTTGGGAATCATGGGAATCCAGAGCATGGAAGCTGTGGGAGTGGGAGAATGTTCCAGGAAGGCTGTGAAGTTAGCAGGACCACAGCCTGAATGGTGGAACTGTTACAGGGGAAAGGGAAGGCACAGGGAGAAACAGCAGGGACCAAAGAGGAAAAGTGTGGCAAAGGCCCAAGTGTAGACGCCAACCGTCCCCAGAAGAGAATTTTTCTAAAAACCACCAAGAGGTCGAGGAAAAGGCTGGGAAGAAGCTATTGGATTTGAGGTGTTGGTGACCATATTAACATTCTAGCAGAGCAGTGAGGACAAAAGCCAGAACAGAGGAAAGGGGAGTGAGAGGGTGGAGACCACCTTCAGCAGCATGATCTTGAGGAAGGAACAGCAAGGAGCACTTAGAGGAAGAGGGAGGGTCAACGGGAGGCCAGTCTTTGAAAGAGACTTGAGTATGTTTTAGAGCTGAGGTGACACTGGGTTTGGAAATACCAAAAACCAACGCTGGTGTAATTCCAAGTTAGTGGGAGAAGGTAGTCTTCAGTGAACAGATTAGCTTCCATTTTCCTAACACTGATCTTAAAAGGGCCAGTGAGTGAAAAAATGGAAATGCAGAGTGCTGTCATCCAACACTCATTTTCTCTAACCTGAATTACGGAATTTCCCATAAAAGATCAAACTTAGGGGCCGCCCGGTGGCGCAGCGGTTTCGTCCGCGCTTGGCAGTCCGGGGTTCGCCGGTTCGGATCCCGGGCGCCCGCCGACGCACTGCCTGTCAGCCACGCTGTGGCGGCGTCCCATATAAAGTGGAGGAAGATGGGCACGGATGTTAGCCCAGGGCCAGTCTTCCTCAGCAAAAAGAGGAGGATTAGCAACGGATGTTAGCTCAGGGCTGGTCTTCCTCACCAAAAAAAAAAAAAAAAAAAAAAAAAATCAAACTTAAAGTACATAGAGTATGTTTAAAACATTTAGGACTTTTTCTACTGCATCAACAGTGCCAGATATAGAACATGGACTCAAAATATTTGCCAAATACATGCTGATACAAGGTAACGAGAACTTAAAGCAAATAGAAATCATTTTCCTTAGAAAAGCCAAATAGCAAATGGTCCCAGGTTACAGCAAGGGGCCACTCCACGTGCCTGTAAACCACATTATCTCCATGGCTTACACTTCAGGTCTCCCTCCACCAGTGGGTACCATGCTGAGGACAGCCTGACTTTAGAGATACTAGAGCTTGCTACCTGTTTAAATGCAGATTTTGGAGGGAGACTTGAACACGTATATTTCCAAGATGCTAAACAAACACTAAAGACACAAGTGAGCATTCATAACCAGACCAGACCCAGCTCCAGTTCACAGCTTCACAACACGTGCCAGTAACTTTACAGCAAAATCCGCAAACTAAGGGAGGGCATTCCCAGTACCTCAGCTGGTGATCTGTCAGCAATTCCAACTTGCAGACTTCCACTAGTCCTACCTGGCTCAAAATTTCATACTTGACACCAACAAACCAAACTTGAATTCAGGCTTGAAAGTCACATGCAGCTTATCAATTCAGTCAATGACAAACGGCATACAGACGGTGGTCCCGAGATTAGTACTACAGACTATAACATCCAGGTTAGTACACTGATGGTCACACAATGACATGGCCTAGTAACCCACTTCTCAGAATGCATCCCAACTAAACATGACTGTACACGGGTCTCCATGACTTCTCCAGCTGCGATTCTTAGGGACTAGAGTACGCTGAATTGGAGCACATCTTGCTTCTGTGCCTAACATCTAGATCACAAAGGTAACGGACACCTAGACCTTTCCCAATGTCACGTCCATAAGCACTCCTGGACATCACCTACTTTTTAGCGCCCACAACCTAAAATGCAACTATGCCGAGCTCTCTATTCTTCTATTAACTTGCCCAGCTTTTGCCTTAACCCACTCACTGTCCAGCTATAAGATTCCAAGTTAACACTCACACGTGACCAGCCTCAGTGCATTTCTCTAGGTTGTATGCTGGCCTAATCATAGCTGTGATCAACGTCCACACCCACAAAACCCTGGGGTGTCACCAATACGTTACTGTAAGCCTCTCTCCTCAGGCCACTCCAGTTTTAACTGCCAATACTGAAGTTACTTACTGGTCAGGAGAGTAGGCCTTCATGTAAAAGCCAGGAGAGGACCAACAGCATGCTTCCAGTTATGCTGCAGTGATTATCTTTTGTCCTTCACTAACAGGGACCTTTTTTTTTTCACTGCCCCAAATGAAAGATAGAGATGGGGAACAAGAGTCAAGTTTTTTATTTGTTTATTTCTTGCATTTGAAGTACTCCTCGATGACATCCTTGGCCTGAGACTCTTTGCCATAGTCCTAAAGAAAAAAGAAATGTGATTTTTTTACTAACACTTAGAAATTCCACCAAGTTGTCAGCACTAATTATAAGAAAGCTTTAAAAAATTAGCGTGTCCTAGGAACGTGTCTCCCGTCGTCAAGTTCCTTGTAGCCACTTTCAGGGACCTTAATGACTTCAATGTCTTCAAGGCTCGTAATATGGCTTCACTATTGCCAGCTTTTTCTAAATTTCTGCAGAAACACATTCAGGTAAGCAGATTCATTGGCTGGCTTAATTATGGTTTATTTTCCTTCTCTTAAAAGCAGAAAACTTTGCTACCCGTTTAAATGCAGATTTGAAAGTTTTTAGGTCTGTTGAGAATCATTCATTTTTCTCTTTAAAAGGTTCTTATTTAACAATTTAGATTCAGTGCAAAGTTATGCATGATTACCCAGCACATCCTTTATCCCAGAGATAAGATTACTTTATTTGACTTACCTTAACTACCACACAACTGCAACCAACCACCTTCCGGGGTTTCCCCTCTCTGTCGATTTTACAGAGGCCTACCCATTCCCCCAGTTTCTTGTTGTCATCAACCTTTTGGGGGAAATTAAAAAAAAAAACAACACCCTATTAGTAGACATTCATATTACTGTCAATAAACTAAACCCAAAAGGTAGCTGTAGTCAGATAGGGTGACATGGCAGTTTCCTCATGGCAGTTCAGTAGAGGGAGCCAGTTGTCATCATGTACAGCACCAAGATCACCTACAAGCACTCTACCTTGGTTTTGTTCTATACCAACATTAAAATTAGCACTAAATTCTGCAGGAATAAAATAATTCTGTAACTGGCTTTAGCAGAGCCAAAAATGTCAAGTTTATGTGATATTTTTCACGCCCGCAGAAAGCAGTGAGCCTGACACTTTACAAAATTTGCTCTGGTATGACAACAGTCACTATGGATAGCATTAATCCAGACACATGATCCTAAGTGGCCCAACTGTCATTCAGCTAGGCTGTCCATTAACAACTGACACAGATCAGATTAGGTTGGTGACGTACCTTAATTAGGTTGATTTGGTGTTCAGCACAGAGAGCCTCCACCAACTTGACATACATAGGCTCATCGCAGTTGGATGCAAGCACACAAAGATGGGCTTGGCGCCTGAAACGCAAAATCCAACAATAGGAGCTAAAACCTCAGGTCTAAATCCACTACAGTTGCACTTTACAAGGGAGTTATCTTTGCACTGGCTACTCTGGCAAAACAAAAGCAGCACATCCATTGAAGAAGACAACTGCTTCAGTTCTGATTAAGGCTGTTACAGGGCATTTCATTTCATTATATTCATTTAATTTATTCAGGAATAAGTTATTCATTTACATATAATTTATTCTTAAACCAGTCACGAATTAATTAACCCCTTTAATCATTATATTCATTTAACTCTCCAGAATCACCAAGTCTTCAGTAACTCTTAAAAATACCAAGTTTTTAAGGGGAAACTAGTTTACTAATTTGTGGCTGAAACAAAAACATGCTTTCTTGCAAGCCAGTCTCACACACCCAAAGACTGCTCTTACGTGAAGCAAATACTGCCAGATTAGAGTTGCTACCTGCTACAGGCCCAAACCGCGAACTAATATTGTGCAGCACTGCTAAGCTACAAACAGTGCAGGGAAGTTACATCAGGACCCGCTGAAGTACTTCCAGCAAGGAGTGCTCTTTCCACTGGATTCAAATGCCCAGTCCACACCAAAGTGAACTGAACCGACTTAAGTTTAGCTCACGGAGTTAAGGCATGCAGTTGTTTTGGCAATGTAACCACCCCAAAGACTAAAACAAGAGTATTTACAAATATTCCACATTCACGTTGATTTCTACAGCTACCACGCTTACTAGACCATATAAAATTACAGATGCTTCTGCAAAAAGCATTAACTAGGAACTCCGTTATCTTGATGGTTCAGTAATGCAAACTGCTAAGTAAGGATTCCTATCTGTCCTCCAGATACCGCGCAATTACCCCGTAATCTACAGGTCTGTCAGACTGTTAGATTTCACTCATAAAGGGAGTGAAGGGGTATCCGACAATTTAAGTCATCATCCAAACACTGTAGATTTAGTCTAAGACTCCAGCGCTCATCCCCACTCCACACAGAAACCCACCAACTCTTCGTGGGCTACAGAGTGAGTTCTGATACCTTTTCCTAGGTTTCCTGTAGAACCGATGCCATTCAGAACTCGTCCTAACACCATGAACGTCACGCTCTCTTCCCTTGGCTGCGGTTTTGCTCCGGTGCCAACAACCCACAGTATTGAGACTGATACACGTACTTGTCTAGGGCTTTGGCAGCTTCGCGGATTCCACGTGCCAGGCCGTCGTGGATGAGGGCGGTCTTCAGCACCTCTTGCAAGGCAGTATTCACGTCCATTACACCTCCAGCAGCGATGCTGCAACCCACAGGGCCAAACCCGCCGTGAACGCCCGCACACACCTGCCGCCCGGAACCCGGCCGCCCCGGGCCCGCGCCTCCCCCGCACCCCGACCCGGCCCCGGGCTCACCCTTCCTCGGCCATGGCGGTGGGTTACAGGTGGAGCCGAATCTTGAGCGCACTGAAACACAAAAGAACCAGACACCAAGTGACTAAAGGACTCAGTCTACACCCGGACCCTCAGCCCCCACCCTCGCCGCAGCCTCCGCACCACGCAGCAGCACCAGACCGCTCGGTCAGCTTCACTCACCCCGCGCCTCCGCCTCCGCGCGACTCGGCGGCGGCAGGGAAAGAGGCCGGACGCGGCCGCAAGACCGTATTTAAGGGTGTTCCAGGACCCCTAGGCGCATGTGCACTCCTCTCCATGACAGAGGTGGCTCAGGTAGTGCCGGGCCTCTAGGATGTCTGTTTCCGGGTTTAGGCGGTTCTGACACGAGGGTCCTGCGAGTCTTCTGACTCCGCTCCGCCCGGCCTTGCCACGCGCAACAGGCACCGACGCGGGCAGCCTCGCAGCGGCGCTCCCCGCCGGGGGCGGGGCCTGCGGAGGCCCGGAGAGCTCCTTCTACGGAGCGCGAGATGGGCCAAGCGCGCCTGTCCGCGTGGTGCTGTCAGGCCCTTAGAGCCCTGGCTCCCTCCGAACGCCGGCTTTAACCCTTACCGCGCCGTGTTGTAATTCTTGTCGAGCCCACTAGCTGGGCCCTCCTGAGCGGCACACTTCCTCCCTTCGCTTCTCGGTCACTCCAGTGCCCCTCATCTGTGTGTGTGTGTGTGAGTGTGTGTTCATAAAACGAAAGCCCACACGTGCTCACGACTTGTAAGCACATCGCAAATTCCGCTTTCCCGCGCAGTGGAACCTCAGCCAGGTGCTTGGTTCTAAATGACGGTCTTTTTTCTTTTTTGACGCTAGATTGTCCCCTGGAGTCGCATCCCGCGCAAACCGGGATTGGACAGGTGCACTTGAAGCACCTGCAGTGTGCCAGACCCGGGGAACCTGCGATGGAAACGCAGCTTCCGAGGAACGCGGCACCGACTCCGCCACCCAGCACCGGCGGGTCGGGAGTGGGCATCCGAAAACCCCGAAACGCTGACTTGCCCGGGAAGCAGCATTTTCGGTTTTGCAGGTTGGCTCCACCCCCAGCCCAATTTCCAACGCAAATACACGAAATACAGGCGAGTATAATCAGTACGGAGTCTTTTTCCTTCTGTTGTAACTTTCTCTCCTGACAAGTCTCCGAGCCGGTCAGCGATTCTGGGTGGCAGCGCTGTGCACCCAGGGAACACAGATGATGTCAGATGCTGTGACGGAAACACTAAAAACCTGATAAGAGTGCGAGGGAGAGTCAGCCAGCGTAGAGATATACTGGATTTTAATAAATGGATATAGTTCATTTTTAGCTTTTCAAATGCTGTCACATTTTCACTTTTAAAAGTGTTGAACCTGCTTCTTTCCATCCAGATCTCATCCTAAAAAGTTGTCCATTTAGTTAGTTGTTCACTTAACTATTGAGTTTTTGCTTTAAAAAAAGGCGCAGAGTTTATAAAGATAAAATTTATTCTGGCCGCTCTCGTATTGGTGGTGAGATTAGGATTTGAGCCCAAGATCAGAGCACCTAAAGGCCACAGGAGAGGGGCAAAATGGCTGGGGTTAATAAGGGGGGTGGTGAGGAAAGGTAAGAAGAGGACTTTAGGACTGTGGCAGCATTTGAAACCGGCTCAAAAAAGAGAAAAGATTCCAAACAGAGGATGAGAGGAGAGGAGAGGGTATTCCAAGTGGAGGAAAGAGTGAGGGCCAAGGCGTGGATGCCTCCTCGTCTTTTTTGGAAATGACCTTAACACATTTGTATTTTTGAAAGAAAATGTGGCAAATAGTGTTTCAGCAAATTTCTAGTCTAAAGTTAATGAAATTAATACGCTAATCATACAAGTAGATTTCTAACCGCCCTCCCCATCTTAGGGGGGAGGCAGGGAATTTGGTAAAGACTTGGGAAACATAAATGGGGAAAGTAATCATAGCCAAACAGTGTATTTATATAGGGAAAATGATTATGTACCTTTTAGCTTATGCCGTGGTTCCCAGTAGTACCAACCAACTCTGACTTGGTTTCTGTCTTCTAAGCAGCTCATAATTTAGTCCGTATACTCAAGTATCACGGGCTGCCTTAATATTTCATTTTAATAAATGCCTTTTCTGTCAGTTGCAAACCTCGCCTCTTAGAAGTGGAGCTACATTTCTTTTGAAGTCTTAGTTATATAACCGGTTCTAATCCCAGACACGAAGTTAAAGGGCACATTGGAGATTCAGGGATTCTTTAATATAGATTGTCCTAGTTCCTTCATTTAAGGTTACCTCCTCTCAATTTTAGGTATTGCCAAAGGTGGAAGATAATACTAAATAGAGGCTACTGGCTACAGTCACTCTTACACTAGCAGATTATAGTATTATATTATAGTACTTAAGTAATGTATGCAAATGTGCATCTGAAATACATATGAAAAATAAATTCTAAACTTTGTTTTAGAAACAATAATGATGGTAATAGGTAATTTTGTTTAATACTTTCTATATGCCAGTTATTTTCATCATCTATTTTCTCCCTTGATGGTCATTGAGACCCTATGTGGTGGTGATGATATTGGCCCCCTTTAATAGGTAAGGAAACCAAGGCTTAGAGAGTTGCCCAAGATCACGCAGCTAGTAAATGTGGAAGCTGGTATTTCAGCCCAGTGGACTTCAAAGCTCATGCTTCTAACCCTTCAGCCCTTCAGATAATTGCCCAAATGTGGGAGGGAGGATAACTCTTTAGGTCTCCTGTGCGGCAATAATACAACTAGTTCTACCTCATTGTGCTAAACAGTTGCATAGATGGAGAAAGGGAATATTGCAGTGTTAGGCAGAAAAAGAGAGCAGTAGAAATTTGGGTTTCTGAATCATCTAAGTGTAGAGGTATAGTTTGCTAGGGCTGCCATAACAAAGTATCACACACTGGGTGGCTTAAACACCAGATAGTTACTGTCTCACAGTTCGGAAGGCAGGAAGTCTGAAATCAAGATGTCCACGGGGTTGGTTCCTTCCAAGGCTGTGGGGGAGAATCTGTTCCATGCCCAGCTTCTGGACGGTCACCAGCAATCTTGGTGTTCCTTGGCTTGTGGCAGCATAACTCCAATCTTCACATGACATTCTCCCTGTGTGCATGTCTGCCTCTGTGTCCAAATTTTTCCCATTTTATAAGGATACCAGTTATATTGGATTAGGGGCCCACCCTACTTCAGTATGACCTCATCTTAACCAATTACATTTAGAACAACCCCATTTCCACATAAGGTCTCATTATGAGGTGCTGGTGGTTAGGACTTCAACATATGTATTTTGGGGGAACACAGTGCAACCCATTACAGATGTCAAAGAAGGAGGAAATGTAGAACAGATTAAATGATAGAAAGGATCTTTGAGTTGAACTGCAAAAAACTTACTTAGAAGACCAGAGCTGGGAAGAGAAGCTGGGTCAGAGCACATTAAAGATTTTATACCTTGCAAGGGAGGGGCCCCGCTGAGCTGAGTTCAAATTCCAGCTCACTTTGTGGCCTTTGGCAAATTACTTACTTTTTTGAGTCAGTAAAATGGTGATAATACTATAATATTGAGAGGATTAAATAAAATTTAATCCTCATTTAAAGTGTTTACCAGTGGGCCTGTGAAGTAGTTATTTTCCTTATAAAGAACTTCATATGAAAATATATGGGAAGGGTCTTAAATAATACCTTTCTTCTGTCCAAAACCACCCAGCACTTGGTATAGGCACTTGCATATTTGAGCCACGAAACTAACGTGCACTGAGTGAATTCATCAGATAAAGTAAGATTAAAGAAGCATCTGGGTAGATGGCATAATTACAGGAAAGCCATGTTGAGAACTACTGTCATAAACATCCCAGAAATCCACTTTTAATGAGAAAACTGTAAAAAAGTCCCTACTTCAAACCATCGTGCTGCCCGCCTTAAACTTATACAGTGATGTATGTCAATTACTTCTCAATAAATCTGGGGGGAAAATGTCCGTACCTTTGGGGGTAAAAAAATTAATACAATGGATGGAAATGGGAGCTAAGAAATAGGAGAAAACTCAAAAATATTATCCTGCTGCAGCTCAGGAACATATAGGTCTGACCTTGGCTTCTGTAGCATGTAGTTTTAAAGATACTGAAGAAAAAACAGTGGTAGCCGAAGAAGGATTTGGGCCAAAGATGATAGAATCCTATTTTATCACAGGAAGACTCAAAGGAGAAAGAGAAGAGAATAAGAGGGAGGAGGGAAGAGAATAAAAAGGAAAATAAGAAAGTAGATGAATGAGAAGAGATTGATAAAGGCTGTGGGCAGTAGCTTGTAAAGTTAACATGTAAGGCCTTTACTTGGAAAACCCAGTTTATTAAGGGAAGAAAAACAAGGTTATGTAGGAGAATGAGGCTAGATTATTGTACAGCCGAGTACAAAGCCTATGTCGATAGCTTATGTATTTTGAGGGTTTTGTATAATTCTCATCTAAGTTCTAATGTCTTACTAAGAATGTTTCCTCAGCCCTTGTTTTTATTTCTACCAGATTCTACTCAGAGCTGTCTGGTGCTGTAGCTGTTCGCTACACGGCTGATTCAGAATTCGTGGGAACTAAACATACTGAGGAAGATAATTAGAGATAGTACTTAAAGGTTATGAACAAACTAATTATAAACCAGCCACACAGGCCATTTACAAATGAAATAAAGAGTAGTGGCCAATACAGCAAACTGTAAATTAACATTAAGATTATTCACCTGGGGTACAAGGAGGGCCTGAATGTGTAGGACTGCAGACCCCAATGCTGGAGACTGGCTCTGCTGTTTTCTGTGTAGCGTTTCTTTGAAAATTGGGTCCTGATGCTCTAACATGTGTTTGATAACTGCAGTTCTTATTAGAGAATCATTGGAATGAAGCCAGGACCACTCCTGTCCTTAGAACCAGAACTACAGTAAAGAAAAAAAAAAAAGTCCTGCCATATAACGGGTTCTAACCCCAACAGTGAAGGTAAAGGGCAGACTGGTGGTTGAAGGATTCTTTGTACAGATTCTCCTCTACCGTCGTCTGCTTCTGTGGCCTTGGCCAGAACACACCTAGTCTTTGGACCTCAAGAACTTCACCTGCAAAATGAAGTAGGAGTTGAATGAGACACTCTTAAACACTCTTAAACACTCTTTCGGTTTGAACATTCCATGTCAGCATTTTGAAACCGTAATTTTAACTTTTAGTAAATGTTGAACATCTATGAGGTCTGCCATATTCATTTTCTGGTCTCACATAACTTCAGTCACTTGACATTGAGCTGTAGGTTATGGCAGCTTCCCTCTTGTTTCTCCAGGTTATAGATTATCTGTATTTGTAAATGACAGTTGTTGCTTTTTTATATTAGGACTAGCAAGCATGTTCATTGTAGAGAATTTGGGTAATACTGTATCAATTATAGTTCTTCACATGCAACAGAATGACCTATGGCCAACATAAAACAAAAGGATGAATTTACTGGAAAGCTAGTGGGTCGCTCAGAGAATAAAAGGATTTGCTGAGCACTCAGATTTGGGGAATGGTAGGAAAAGGATGGTTCCAGGAATCTTGGTTACAGGAACTCATGAAAAATCTCCTAAGGCAGTGCTTCTCAAACTGTTTGACTAACTATCAGACTATCTCAGGATTTTTCACCCAATTCATCACAGATTATTAGGTAATAAAATACAACACGTATTAATTACTAGGAGGTTCTGCAAGACTAACCCTCTTGCGATAACAAATGTAAGTCTAAAAAATTTTTAAATAACTCCCTGAAGACATTGGAGGATCTCCATTCTCACCACTTCTGTTCAACATTTTACTGCAGTAAAGTAGGTGAAAAATAAGAGCGTGCATTTCAGGAAGGAAGAGCCATCCCTGATGGCCTAGTGATTACAGTTCAGCACGCTCTGCTTTGGTGGCCTGTGTTTGGTTCTTGGGCACAGAACCACACCACCCGTCTGTCAGTAGCCGTGCTGTGGTGGTAGCTCACATAGAAGAACTGGAAGGACTTACAACTAGAATATACAACTATGTACTGGGGTTTTGGGGAGGAGGAAAAAAAAAGAGAGAGAGAGGAAGATTGGCAACAGACGTTGCTCAGGGCGAATCTTTCCCAGCAAATAAAAAACTTTTTTTTTTTCTCTAAAGGAAGAAGTGAAACTGTTTCATAGATGACATGATTGTTTATGTAGAAAATCTAAAAGAATCTATAAAATAACTATTAGAACTAATGAGGAAATTTAGCAAGGTTGCAGTATATAAGATTAATATAAAAATTAATTTACTTTTATATATAATCAGCAAATGATTGGAAACTTAAATGTAAAAATTCCACTTTAATAACTTCTAAAACTAAGATACTTAGGAATAAATTTGACATAAGGCATGTAATACCTCTACAATGAAAACTGCAAAACATTTCTGAAAGAAATTGAAGAAGATCTACATAAATGGAGAGATATATCATGTTCAGAAATTAAAAGACAATGTCGATGGGATGTCAGTTCTCCCTAAATTGATCTCTAGAGTCACAAAGTCCCCATAAGAATCCCACCAGGTTTTTTGGAGAAAATGAGAGCTGATTCTAACATTTCTCTGGAAATTCAAAGGACCCAGAGTATTCACACTGCTCTTGAAAGACCAAAGTTGGAGGATTTTCACTCGCTGATTTCACACACATAAGCTCTTGACAGGTGATGGGAGCAGGAGAGGGGAAGAAGCTGGCACCACCTAACACTCCTCTGGTGAGGGTGGCAGGGGAGCAGGGACAAGCCTGTCATGACGATGGGTGTCTTGTGCCTGCCTCCAGTGGTGTTGGCAGCACGCGCTGCAGATGCGCGATGTGGACTGGACCACTCCTGCGCTGATTGGTTTTAGGCACATGCCTCTAAGCGGTGTCTACAGTCCTCCTGATGAGTCCATGTGCTACCTAATCATCTACGATAAATTCATTTTCTCCTTAAATTAGCAAAAGTTGATTCTCTTAATAGCGACAGGGAACCCTGATTGATACAAATGCTAAGAAGAAAAATAAGACGGATGAAGGGACAAAGGATTAGGGGATAAGAATGGACTGCTCTGAGGAGGTGGCATTTGAACAGAGATCATATTATTCCACTTAAGTTTGTAAAGAAAAATTGTTCCATATGTGTATATATGTCTGGATGAGCATATAGAAATATGCATAGGTAATTGTGGTAGGCTGACAATGGCTCCCAAAGATATGTCCCCATCCTAATCCCTGGAATTTGTAAACGTTACCTTATTTGAAAAAAGGCTCTGTGTTGATGTGATTAAGATCTTGAGATAACGAGATCATTTTGGATTTTGGCTCAGGGAAATTGATGCTGAACTTCTGGCCTGCAGGCCTGTGTTGTATTAAGCTACGAAGTTTGTGGTACGTTGCTGCAGCAGCCACAAACTAATACCATACTATATTCAGCTGTAACACTGATGATCTGGAGGGATGGTGGGAGGTAGAAGTTAGATGTGGAGAGGAAGCTAGGACTATGAACATATGTATCACAATACCCTTAATGTAAATTGAAATGGAGCAAAAAGAGAAAGAGATGAAAAGTAGAAGAGAAAAAGATAATAAATAAGAGGACCAGTCTAGGTAACCCAATATCTGCATAAAGAGCAGTCCAGAATGAGAACAAAAAAGAATGAATCATCAAAGAAATAATTCAAGAAAATTCTCCTCCACAGTTGATATTACATTGGACAGAGAATGTAGAGTAAAATGAGATTGGAGAAGCTAGCACGAGTTAGATCATAAAGGTTCTGAAGGCCACTTAAAGGAATCTTTGCTAAAACTACTCCTGTTTAGAATGGCTCTAAAGGCTGTCCTTACCTACCTGCCCACCAGGAACTTTTACATAACCTTCAAGACCCAAGGTAACATCACTTCCTCCGGAAGCCATCCCGGGCTCATTCAGCCAAAGTAAACAGTTCTTCCAATATGTTTCCTTATAGAACTCATTGCATTATAATAAATTATTCATCGGTGTCTGTTTTATCTGCTAGAGAGAGGTATGCTACTTGCAGGGCAGAGGCTAGATGGGGCTCATTCACCTTTAAATTCACAGTGCCAGGCACAAGGTGGTAACTCAACAGTCTTTTTGTTTTACCTTGGCCCCACATCAAGAAATTCCAGTCCTCACGTTAACCCTTCCCAAACGGTAAATGTGGTCAAGATAAGTGAAGCCTGTATTTTTTTGTGCCAGAGCCTTGAGAGGGTGAGAGTAAGGTAGTAGCCATCACGATCGCGTGCCCAGCACTTCGCACACCTTATCACCAGCGCTCACAGCCGCCCTCCAAGATAAGCATTATCATCGCGCTTGCGCAGACGGCAAACGGACCTGATGGCCCCAAGTCACAGCCAGAAAACGCTGATTGAAACTCAAGCCTCTGCCTCCAGAGGACGCACTCCCAGCCGCTCACCATGCTCCCTCAACATGCACTGCCATTCTTGCAAAGGGTTTTCTACTCCAGGTCTCCACATCAGTTCCTTCAGCCCCGTTTGCTAACGTCTGGCCTCCGAGATTACGAGCGCTGCGTCATTTGCCCCCGCGAAAGACGACTCGCCCTTCAAAAGTCGCTGCCAGCCAACTTGTCCAAGGCGCACGTGCGTCTTTCAGTTTAGGCGCGCCCTCCTTTCCGTCTGCATCACCTTCCCGTCTTACTTTTCCCAGGAATAAACTGTACTCATTTTCAGGCCGGGGGTTCAACTACGTGGAATACAGAGGAACACAGACTCGTCCCTTATTTTCAATCCTCACCCGGAATGGAAAAGGACGGCACCTCCGAGGTGGAGTGTGCGAATAGTCTGTGTCTTTAAAAAGGAGTGCGGCCCCGCCCCCGTCTGGCCCCCCGCCCCGCCCCGCCGGCCTCCCGGGACGCCGCGCTGTCCCCGAGGCCGCCCGGGGGACAGGGATGCCGGGGCCGCGCTGACCGCCGCCCGCGCGCCTGGAGCCGGAGCGGCGGCATGGACGCGCCGGGGGACCCCGAGGGCGCGCGCCCCCCAGGAGGTGACCGCGCGGCGCGGCGGGCCGCCGGGGGGCGGGACTGGCCGCGGTTTGGTGTGTTTGCAGAGGCCTGGCGCTGGGGTCCGGGCCCGCGGTCCGCCCCTCTCTGGAAGGGGTTGAAGTGCGGGCTGGGTAGCGGGCGTCCAGGCCTGTCCTCCCCGAGCCCTGCGGGTCGGGACTGTGCGTGGGAGCTGCCTTCACAGCAGTCAGCCGCTGCACAGACGGGGAGCGTGACACCCCCGCACCCGCTGGCCACCGTCACCCCCTTTCAGCTCTCTCTCGGTTCCCTTCCTCATCTAGCCAAAATTTTTACAGCGATTCTTAAGACTTCCTCATGTCGCACAGATTTTTTTTTCCTGGACTGCAATGGCAACCTCTGAAAAATAGAGCAAATCAGATATATTTTTCTTACATTTCTTTTTTCTCCAAACCACTGAACTTAAAAATGGCTAATAGATTTTCTGGATGTTTGAAACTGAGTAATCGACATGGTGTCTTTAAATTAAATGAAAATTGAGTCCTGGGAAAAAGTATTAAATTAATGGACGCAAAAGGCCAGTAATCAGTGTAAAAAAATGTGTTGATTTACGGGTTTGTGGGGCTTGTCTTTCCAGGAGCTCACCATCGTAAGTCTTCTGCTTACACTTCCCTTGACTTCAGCACTGCCCTCGAGTGCTAACTAGACAGCTAAAATGAGGCACTTAAGACATGACTGAGTGCATGTAGCGAATGAAGCTAGTGACTTGAGAGATTACATTATACTTCAGAGAGCTGTACCCTTGGGGGATCACCCTGTCCCCTCGTCCTTCTTGAAGGAAAGGTGAAAGAAATAGGTCTTATGGTGAAGGCAAACAGATCAGATGATTTGACAAATTCCGCACTGAAATTCTAATTAGGAATAGTATGTAAATGAAAGCCATATGTTTTCAAAATTGCCACGATGGACAAGGATTGTGTTACATTTGATTGAAAGTGCTGTATTCAGAATAGCCTGTAGCTCAGCAAATGTTATCTTCAGAGTGTGTCATCTGTGCACAGAAGTGACATTTGTGTGCTTCGATCAGTAGTGCCAATTACATGCCTGTTTGCATTCAAGGTGATGGCCCCCCAGGACGTGCGCAAGAGACACCCCGTCGGCTTTCCAGAGAACAGCTTTTTGTACTGATATCCACAGCTTCCCTCAACTTAAGTTCCATGATGTTCTATTCTGTCCTTGGACCCTTTTTCCCAAAGGAGGTGAGACATTTTTATATCTTTTTGAACTCTTACTGTTTAAAAAAGCCTTTTGAAATATTTCATTTTACAGAGTGTAAAACGTAAAAATCTGCACAAAGATGATAAATAGAACTTCAACAAACAGAAGACTTCTTACAGGATATTTGAAACTAGAAAAAAATTCATCAGAAAGAACATCATCTTGGGAGGTAATTCACCTAAATATAATTGACCTTCTGAGGATTACGTTGCTTACCAAGTAGTTTGATTAATCTTTATTTGGTTTCTGCAACTGAAAAAAAAGAGGGTGGTCTGAATAACTGAGAATTTAATGTTACGGCGTAAGGTCTACGTTAAGACAGTAACTCTGTTTCCTGGAGTTTTTGATTTGTTAATATTTTGGAATTAGGAAGACATTGCCCACTAAATTCACTTTTCTGACTTGAATTTCCTTGTGGAATCTAGTGGTAATGTTAGTGCCAAGGAGGAATTCTGATAAATATTGGCAAGTTTCTTCTAATCATAACTTTTATATGGTGTTAGGGTCTGTGAGTAATGGCACAGACTCAAAGGAAATAACCCCTAGAGAATCCACCTTGGATCCGGAAGTCGATGGGCTATAGTGTGGAGGGAATGGTACTGGCTCGGCAGAGTGGAGATAACGTGCCACGTGTTTTAATTGGTGCCCTTTGCCCAAGCCTCCGCTCACAGGCATTGGCCCCTCCATCCTCTGACTGCTTTGATAACATGTTGTCCTTCATTCTGTGTGCTACAAAAGAGGATAAAAATGGCTTCTGTGCTAAAGGGACAACACGACTGGACCCGTACAGTGCTTTTTCGTTTTCAGGATACTTTCCCACACGTCTCTCCCGTTTGGTGTCTGCAGCAACTCCATGAGAGAGGCAGAGCAGTGAGAATCTCTCATCAAGTTGCAGATGAGGAAATAGACTCTGAAGCTAGGAGTCTGGCCCCACTCACTTGTGTTCACTGAATGGGAGCCGGAGGTTTAAGGACTTCCTGCTCTAGAGTATGCTCAGTTCTGGATGTGGTAGGGCAGAGAAAAGATCAGGAAAATGTCCCTCTTTTATCTGTCCATTGGGAATGAAAAAATAAGAAAAAAAAGTTGCAGAGTATTTGGACGGTCTTCAAGTAAAGGATGTCCAACATGTTGAGACTCTGGAGAAAGGAGAAGAAGGGGTGGTACTGACGGGGACGTCACAGGATAAATCTAAGGTGGGTCTTGAGAGATGGTAGTTCTCAAGGTGGACGACAGAGGCAAAGGTGGTGTCAGAAACAGCTTGAGACAGACTGATTAGCAAAGTCAATGGCATGTTCTCGGGGGACAGCAGACAACTTGATGTGGCTCGGTCCTCGGAGGGGGTGAGGTCTGAGAGGAGGCAGAGACATGATGAGGCAGGTTGGAGCTGGAATGCAAAGGTCCTTCCGTGCACGCCACAGATTTAGTCAGTGAGAAGTAATCAGAAGTGATCAGTGTTTGGGCAAGACAGAGTAGCCTGACCAGATCTGGGTTTTGGAAAAAAATAATGATGGGTGGGAGCCTGTGGAATTAAGACGGAGAAGAACTGGAATAAGTGAACCAGCCAGTTAGAAGGGCATTTCCCGGCTCAGCTGGAACTCAGTGACGCAGCTAATGTTAGTTTCCTCTTAGTGGAACACAGACTAAGGAAAACCAGGCTGCGGGCATTTTTTTTAAGTTTTTGATTTAGTTTTTTGCTTACAGGAGGGAAGTTGAAGGAAAGAAGACAGAGGCAGGGGAGAGAGCAATCTGACTTTGAAAGGTGTGGATATGAAGACGGGCTCTTCCTTTTCATGGCTTATTAAAGCCGGGTGGTTGACAATCGCACTTGTGAATTTACTCGTCCTCCTGCGTCTCTGCCACCCTTCCTATTAGCTGGACTGTTCTAGGCAAGGGGAAAACAAGGCCCTTCTTCTTACATTCTGGTGCAGGATTCCTGTTTCTACTCATCCTTTTCTGGCCCCCCTCCTTTATCAGAGAATGACATGTGAACTTGCTTTTAATAGCTGTTCTTGCTTTCCTAATGTGAAGCAGGATCCACATTCCAAAAGTGGCACTCAGCTGCTGCCATGGCGCGTGACTCTGGGACATCCTCAGTTACCATCCTGTTTCCACAGTGAATGTGGGAACATGCGCAAGATGGAGACTGTCCTGGCCGCAGTGACCGTGTGACCTTTGCAAGTCTGTGTCCTCATCTGTAAAGTGGGGCCAGCTAAAAATGCATCCCTCATTTAAGTGTTGTTAGAAACTGTGTAAAACAGCACTGAATACAGGTTCTGGCTCTTCGTGAGGGTTCTATAGATGTTAGTTGCTATAACTATTGTATATTTTCTACCAGACTCTAGAATTAAATACTTATCAGATTAAGTAAAGACCATGGATAACGTGACCTGACCAATGAGTGTTCTTTCTACATCTTAATTGACTCCTTTGATAACACCTTCCCTTTGAGGTACCTGTTTTAGTTGGCTGGGGCTGCCATAACCAAGTACCACAAACTGGGTGGCTTAAACTACAGAAACTTATTGTCTGTGGCTACAGCTCGAACCTGAAGTAAGAATCTACCATTATTTCCAGGGTTTAAAAAAGTGTTTTCAAACCTTGTATCTTTGTGCAGGAATTTGGTTGTACATCATAACTAGTAGTAGCGTTTGAAGTTATAATAGATACTATACCATCTGGAGCAAATTTAGAAGCTCACTGATAGCATAGGCTGTAAACATTCACAGCTATCGTTGATGGATGATAAACTAGGTGTTTCGGGAGAAGGTAGAAGGTGGGGGCGGGGATGGCATCCTGCATCTGTGTTGTTGATGTCAGGAAAGAAAACTGCCTTCTCCAGACTGTCGGGTGGTTGGTGTTGACGTCAGAAACAGAGAGCTAGACTGAATGGGCCTTGGTGTGACTCGTGTGCCAGCTCAAGGAGCTTCCTGTTCTTGAGTTTTTTGACTGGCCAAGTGTTTTTGGTTTTAGTGGAGTTCAATCTTATGACTAAATGTGATGCTGAGGGGAAAGCTCACTGTTCCTCCTGTGTGTTCTCCTGTACTCTCACGCTACTACCACACTTGCAACACTTCTGACAGCAGCTGTGTGGGGGGTTCCCACACTGAGCAATTCTCTGTGACACCAGCTGGGTGTCCTACAACTCAGTTCAGTTCTGATGCTGACCAGAGTTAGCCCAGACCTCACAGGTTAAGGGCTCAGTTCCATGAGATTGTCCCCCTGCCATACTTCAGATGCCAATTGCAAGTAGTAGGTCTCCAGATTACCCGCAACTTCTGTCTAACTTGTCTATAAATCAGCAGTTCTCCCCACCCTGTCCCCCCAGCCACCTTGGATTCAGTTATTTGCTAGAGTGGCTCACAGAACTCAGGGAAACACTTACTTAACACTTGCTGGTTTATTACAAAAGGATATGATAAAGGATACAGATGAACATCCAGTTGGAAGAGATGTGTAGGGCCAGGTATGTGGGAAAAGGCGTGGAGCTTCCATGCTCTCTCTGGGCGTGCCGCTCTCCCAGCACCTCCTTGTGTTCACCAATCCAAAGGCTTCCAAACCCTGTACCGTAGGGATTTTTATGGAGGCTTCGTCATGTAGGCATGGTCAATCATTAACTCAATTCCAACCCCTCTCTGGAGAATGGAGGGTGAGCCTGAAAATTCCAAGCTTCTAATCATTTCTTGATCTATCTGGTGACCAGCCCCATCCAGGAGCCCCCCAGGAGTCACCTCATCAGAGCAAAAGACACTCCTACCACCCAGGAAATTCCAAGGGATTTAAGAGCCCTGTGTCAGGGACCAGAGTGGGGAGGGGCAGAGAATGATATATAATATTTTTTATTATCTCACTGGTACCGAAAAGGAAGTATGTCAAGATCAGCTGTTTGCTCAGTTCCCTGAGTGAGGTTGAGACCAAATTTCCTCAGCCTAGGGTTTTTTGTTTTTGTTTATACTCTCTAATTCTGATTTTTGGCAGCTAAAGCTAACAATTCTTTTTTGGGGGTAGGGAGCTTTATTGAGGTATAATTGATATAAAAAAATTGCACACATTTAATATATCCATCCTGATGAGTTTGGACGTGTGCATACACCCATGATGTCATCGCCACAATCAAGATGATAAACATGTCCATCACCTCCAAAAATTCTCGTGTTCTTTTCTATGTGTTTTTGTGTGTGTGTGTGGTAAGAATACAACGTGACAGAAACTTTATAGCCAGTGAGCAATAGTTTCCCACTTCCCCCTCCCTAAAGCCCCTGACAACCACGATTCTGTTCTCTGCTTCTATGAGTTTGACTGTTTTAGATACCTCACGTAAGTGAAATTATGCAGTATTTGTTCTCCTGTGACTGGCTCATTGCACTTAGCAGAATTTCCTCAAGGTTCATCCATGTTGCAAATGCCAGGATTTCCTTTTTTTTGAGGCTGAATAATATTCCACTGTATGTATATATCACATTTGATTTATCCATTCATCTATCGATAGATGTTTGGGTTGTTTCTATATCTTGGCTATTGTGAATAATTCTTCAGTGAACATGGGGGTACAAATGTCTCTTTGAGACCCTGCTTTCAATTGTTTTGGATATATACTCAGAAATGGGATTTCTGGATTACATGGTAGCTCTATTTTTAATGTTTTGAGGGCCCTTCATACTGTTTTCCATAGTGGTTGCACCATTCAACATTCCCACCAACAGTGGATAAGGGTTCCAATTTCTCCATATCCTCACCAACACTTGTTATCTTTTGTTTCTTCCATAGTAGCCATCCTAACAGGTGGGAGTATCTTATTGTGATTTTGATCTGCATTTCCCTGATGATTAGTAATCTTGAGCACCTTTTCATATACCTGGTGCCATTTGTATATCTTCCTTGGAGAAATGTCTATTCAAGTCCTTTGCCCATTTTTTAATCAGGTTCATTGGTTTTTTGCTTTTGAGTTATAGGATATTCTTACATATTTTGGATATTAACCCCTTGACTAATAGATGGTTTGCAAATATTTTCTCCCATTCAGTAGGTTGCCTTTTCACTCCGTTGATGGTTTCCTGTTCTGTGCAGAAGCTTTTTAGTTTGGTTTAGTCCCATATGTCTACTTTTGCTTTTGTTGCCTATGCTTTTGGTGTCAAATCCAAAAAATCATTACTAAGACCAAGGTCATAAAATTATCCCCCTGTGTTTTCTTCAAGGAGTTTAATTCATTTGAGTTGATTTTGTGTTTATGGTGTAAGATAGGGGTCTAGTTTCATTCTTCTGCATGTAGATAGCCAGTTTTCCCAATACCATTTGTTGAGGGCACTATCTTTTTGCCACTGTGTGTCCTTGGTACCCTTGTGGAAGATCAATTTACCATATATGTGAGGGTTTATTTCTGGGCTCTCTATTCTGTTCCATTGGTCTATATGTCTGTCTTTATGGCAGTGCCATACTGTTTTAATTGCTGTAATTTTGTAATTTATTTTTGAAATCAGGAAGTGTGATGCCTCCAACTTTGTTCTTCTTTCTCAAGATCATAAAGCTAACAGTTCTTTACAGGCATTGTGAGTGAATTATTTTCATGTCAAAGACTAGGTTTTAATATATTTTCCCATATTTCCCCACCTTGTGTGTTTTAAAATGATAAGTTTTGCAGTTGCTACATAGATAAAGGTTACAAGAAGACAATGCTCTGATCTAATAGCTCCATTTTTCCACATTGGAAAATTTACCTTTCAAACTTTGCTCCCTTTTCTATTTCTTTAAAGGCTGAAAACAAAGGAGTCAGCGATACAGTTATTGGTATGATCTTCGGATGTTATGCTTTGTTTGAGTTGGTGGCATCTTTGGTATTTGGAAAATATGTAAGTATTAAAGTTCATATGCACATTTTAATTTTTACAAGTTGTATAATGAGTTATCTAATTTACTAGTCTAGAATTTTCACTGATACAGAAATAGCCACCATTATGTTTTATGACTTGTGCCACTGTTGACAGTTCCATTCTTAGGGTTGATTGACTTTTAACTTCTTCCACGTTTGTAAGAGATGTATGTTTTCATTCTAGTAAGGAATGATTATATTATATTAACTGTACATATCTTTGCCAAATCTTGTATTTCCTGATACAGTGGATTTATTTATGTTGATATAGACTTGTGGCAGTTATCAATTTACCACTCTTCTTTGACATTTATTATAGCTTGTACATATTGGAGCAAAATTTATGTTTGTAGCAGGAATGTTTGTCTCAGGAGGAGTTACAATTCTCTTTGGGTAAGTTGTGTTCTGATATGTTTGGGAGCTTGAACAGATTTCATAATCTATCTTCAGTTTAAATTATTAATGGATTCTTTAAATCAGTCAGTACCATTGATTGTTGATTGTCTGGCACGTGACTAATGGCGAAGGGAAGTGGGTCATGCTGAGAGCAGGACTAAATGACATTGATCTTAAGAAAAGAGTCCTCTGGGGGATCACCGATGAGCTGGCTACTGAATCTGTAAGGACTCCTGTGACTGTGAGTGACAGAAACTTAACACACTTTTCTGAGTCACAGAAGCTTTTTGGCTTAAGCAAAGAATTTCTTACCCAAAGAATCAGTGGAAGAACATCAGGATACAGATGTTAAAATTGTGTCAGCAGAAGTCTTTCTCAAGTTCCTGGTTTTGCCTTCCTCTTCTCATGCTTTGCTCTTGGATAAATTCTCCCCTTGTGGTGGCAGCGTGGCCCCCAGCAGCTCCCATGGGAAGAGAAAGCCACTTTTCTAATAGCTTCTAGTAGAGTCACAGAAGGGAGCCCCACTGGCATGATCCTTTGTTGATGACCCATCCCTGCATCAAGGTTACTGTAGCTGAGGGCGAGAATCCTCTCACTGGCCAGGCCTGAGTCACGTGCTCACTTCTGAGCATGGGAGCAGAATGGTTCCCCTCATTGCAGTTGCCAGAAAAAGGGAAAATAAGTGCCAGAGGCAAAATAGCTATGGCAGTTCTTAAGGTTAGAGTTGTTAAACCAGCAGCATAGTGGAAGAGCTGACACGGGTTCCTGGGGACATAGAAGAATATGGTGAGGTTATGATGAAGTAAGCTCAGGGAAGCCTTCCTATCAAATTCAGTATTTTCTTTTCCTTTCATTTTTTTTTTTTTTTCTGTGGGGTGGGGAGTCTTCTGTTTTCTGCCTTCATTCTTTTTTTTGCAAGTTTGAGCCCCACCCTGGGGAGACCTGAAACCAGGAAGTCTTTCTTGTACGTAGGTTCTTGTTGGAGTGATTCCACATTCAAAAGGCCTATTTGGTATTATCCTTTAGGGGACAGATTATGTCAGCAGAAAAGCACAACTAAGTGTCATTATGACTCAAATCGTTACAAAAGAAGGTAATTTCCTTCTAGTGAAAGTGTAACAAAGCAACTTTAAAAAAATTCATATTCTAAAGAGATTTATTCTCGTAACCATGTGTGAGGTACTGCTCCTTTCGGTGAGTTACAAAGGAAAAAAGTAAAAACCAACTTGGCGTTTGCGAATTGTCTTATTCTTTTTTAGTGTGTTGGACCAGGTTCCGGAAGGACCAATATTTATTGCTATGTGTTTTCTAGTGAGAGTAGCAGATGCAATAAGCTTTGCCGCAGCAGTAACTGCATCGTCTTCTGTCCTCGCAAAGGCCTTTCCAAATAATGTGGCTACAGTAATGGTATGTATGTTATACATTTTCCCCAGTTTCCTTTTACTGTAGGCTGAAATATTGTTTGATTTTCAAGTTAAAGCTGGGGCCCATTCTTCTGCTTTTTCCTACTCTCTGTGTTTTAGTTACGTTTTAGCCCAATTTCTACTTCTCACAGCAGACTGTCCATAAATATACCCGTGGTCTGACTTAGGTCTCTTCCTGGGCTTGGAATCCTGGAATGGGCAGTTTGACAGGTAAATGTGGTCCAATCTAAATATTCTTTTTACCACTTTTTTTAAAAAAGACCTCCTTAGAAGTATTTTGCTCTCTCTCTGAAGCCTAGATTGGGGTGAGGCTGCTGGAGCATTCCTCTGCCTCAGAAAAGTTATCCCTCGTGGCCAAACACTCAATTTATGCTAGAGTCCTTCCTCCACTGCTCCCGGATTCACAGAAGGGATCTGAGAGGTCAGCCTGAAGTCTGTACATGCCTCTGTGCTGTCGGTCTGAGGCAGGACCTCGTAGCGTCATGTTGACATTCACTTTCATGTGTCGCCTGGAAGCCTAGACACCTGGTGTTAGTGATTCCCATCCCAGCTCTGGCTGCTGCCTCCCCGGCCCCAGACAGGCTTTCCCATGGCACTCTCCTCTGGACCCATGCGTCCCTGGGGGACCCATGGTCTGCATATCAGACCAACGCCACACCCTGAGCATATAATTGTCCTCCAAGACCTCAGGGTCTAATCAGCCCACTAGCAAGGACTCCCTCATTTACCCATATTAATGCTATGGTTTGAAAGTTTTAACCATCAAATAAGCTACTTGCTGTGGTAGATAGTTCTTCCCACTTTTTATTAAGCATACAAATATAGCTGGATAGGCTCATTTTAGGTTCTGTAGCCATTTGGCGTACAGTGGTGGGCATTGTGTTTTACTGTTTACAGTTCCCAAAAATATATTTCTCAAAAGGGTTTAGAAGAACACTGGTCTGTTGACATGCTTTGTAAAGCAATGTAGTGGGTAAACAGGTTTGGAATTTGGATGTGCTGTCCTCCAACTTAGAGATGGCCTGTGCCCATTAGGGTTTTAAGGCCCTGAGAAGTGGTGGAGATGCTTTATGTAATGTTCCACAGCTCCCTTTGACCGAGGAACCACTTCTTGACTCCTCAAGAGCTGGTGTTCTGTGAAACGCTCTGGAAAGCGCTGCCCAAGAAATTCCTGTGGTGATGGCTCCAGTCCACTGAGTTTTCTGATCAGCAGGGGAAACTAGTTCCCACCAAGTTTCTGTATAAAATGGTAGTTGATCTGGATGGCCTGACTGTGAGTCAGTGTAGGATTCCTCTGTTCTTTATGAAACACTGAAAGTTATTAATGGATGCTTCTGCGTCCTCTGTAAGGTCTGAGGGTGTAAGGTCGCAAGCCGCAGGTCTCTGTTGAAAGCCTCTAAAGTGGTGCAATTTCTGTGATAGTTCTGTAGTAGTAAACTCCTTTTTCCATAGCACTAGAAATTTATTTTCACTTTAATTAACCAAAAAAAGAATTTTAATGTACAAAATTCAAAAGTTACAAAAGGAAATATAGAATATAGTAAATATATTCTATTTATTACCATTCCTGAGCCTTCTTAGACACACCTGTTGTCCAGGCACCCAGTTCTCCATTGCCCCCCCAGAAGAAAACAGATACTACAGATTTCTGGAGAGTGATTCGATGTATGTATATACACACACACACACTTTCACTGAGAGAGAGCATGGTTCCCTCCCTCCTTGTTTTCTTTATACAGATGGCAGCAGGCTCTGTACACTGTTCTGTATACTTGCTGATTCTACTATGTATACTTTCATTCCACAATGAAATCATCCTGGAGTTCTTTTTAGACCTATAGATGAAGAGTTTCTTACTTTTTACTTCTCTTTAATGGCTACATAGTACTTCACTGTGTGGATGTAACCTAGTTCATTTACATGGTAGATGAATGTTTAGATTATGTACATCTTTTGCTATTGCAAACAGTGCTGCAACGGATAAGCTTGAACATAGACCAAGTCACATCTTTATGGCTGTATCTGTAAGTTAAATTCCTGGAAGTGGCATTCTGGGTCCGAGAGGGTGTGCATTTGCCACGTTGATGGGTTTGCCATCTTGCGCTCCTGTATTCACTTGCCAGAAATGAAGGACAGTGCTTCTTTCTTCACATCACTGGCAGCACAGAGTGTTTGACAGGTGATAGGTAGACATTGTATCTTGTGGTTTAAATGTTCATCTCCTTTAAAAGTGAGAGTGAGCTTCTTTTTATGTGCTTAAGAGCTATTCGTATTTCATTTATGTGTCAGGTCTATATATGGCGTTTGCCCATTTTCCTATAGAGTTGTTCTTTTTTCTCTCATTGATGAGTAGTAGCTCTCTTGATATATTTGGGAAATTAGTCCTTTGTCAGTATTTTTCTCTCCATTTGTCTTTTGATGTGTTTTGCCATCCATAGGTTTTCCTATTTTCGTGTAATCACGTTTATCAATCTTTTGTGTGTTCTGAGTTTTTATGTCGTAATTAGAAAACCTTCCCCACTATAAGGATTAAAAAGCAAAAAATTCCCATATTTTATTTCACTAGTACTTTTATGATTTCAGTATGTATATTTAAATTTTTGGTCTACCTTGGGGGGGTGTGTGTGTGTACATTGTGATGAGGATAGAAATTTTTTCAGATAGTGCCCATTAAATCTTGTTAATTCTTTAAATAAAATATATTAACCCAATTTTCTTTTTTTCCCCCATTTTTAGGGAAGCCTTGAGATGTTCTCTGGACTGGGACTTGTGCTGGGGCCTCCCTTAGGTGGCTTCCTTTATCAATCCTTTGGCTACGAGGTGCCTTTTATTTTTCTGGGATGCATACTTCTGCTGATGGTTCCACTCAACATGTATATTTTACCTAATTATGGTAAGGCCACATTTATTATTCATTTTAAGAACCTTAAATATGAGTATTTTTGTGCCTTTGTAGGAGACCAACTTAACATATACTCACTTCTATTTTATGTGACCAGTAATAGATTTTTAGAGCAGCCTGAAAGAACTGACTCTCTTTTCAGAACTGTTGCTGTAGGCAATAAGTTTATGTGGATTTCTGTATATCACAAATTCTTTCTGACTTTTAGAACTAGCACATATTTAATTTTTTATTGTAAAACGTCACCTTATACAGTGCCCACCAGAGGTCTTCTTGGACTTAACTTGTCATTCCAAACACTGAATTACCAGGCACCATACGTGGCACCATCTTCTTACGGGGCTAGACGAGGAGGGCAGGGTGAGACCTTCCTTCCCAGTGGTCCTTGCAGCTGTCTGTGCAGCACACCCGGGTGTGAGGACGCAGGGCCACAGCAGGCGGGAATGGGAGTCGTCCTGGCGTCAGCGCTCCATGCCCCGTTGGAGTCAGCCTATCCTGTAACAGCTCCCTGGGTGCAGCTGCCAGGGTCTCCACGAGGGACCTGCTGGGTACAAGTCAGCACACTTAGAGAGGCACAAATATGATTCATTTGTAGTTCCTTCTGTGTGGATGAAATTTACCGGGCAGGGGTCATTTTTATTATAAGCAATATTGCCTAGTAACATAGTTGGCATTTTACCCGTATCAGATTACTAGGGGAACAGAGCTAGAGAGTTAACTAGAGAGCTGGAGAGGAGAGAGCTGGAGAACGCTGCTGGAGAGGCGCCACCACACTGAAACACGCGGGGTGCTGGTCCTCTTTTATGAGTAGCAGAGGTGGTTTCTGTAGTCCAGCGTCCTGGGCTGTGCTCAGACTTGATTCACAGATGAACTCTCGGCTGATAACTAAGAAACTGACTCCAGGTCAGATTCTCACGCAGCAGGGGAAAGAGTTCTGTTAACCTTTTACCACACTATACGACGAAAAAGACTTTGCTTACTCATTGATGGTAGGATGTGGTATTGAGAACTCTGTGGTTAGGTGCTGGACTGGCCCCAGCATCCCTTACTCCTTGAGTCCCAGCCTGCTTGCCTCGTCTCCTCCCCTTGTCCCCACTACTTGGTATCTTTTGCAGCCCCCTCTAATCACCACCAGCCCAGTTACTTGGTACTTATTTCTCTTCATTTCTATTATTCCCCAATTAAAATTTCTCTGCATCTTCACTGAACCTAACAAAGTTCCACTTAGCTGTATTTTTATAAGCAAAATGCTTTGACAAACTTGCTGTTTATCTATAGAAGAATCTTCTAGTTAGATTGAATGGAAATTATTTTATTTTAAAAAATCTCTAAGATTGATAATGTTAAGGCTGTAAATGTAGATTTAGGTTTTCCCATTCAGGATTGTTTTATAAAATGATTGTTTTAGGAGAGCTTATATAGATAGAAGGTAGAAAATTAGATTTTCTTTTATTTTGATGATATTTGGCAGAATTTTGTGTCCTACTCCACTCCTCTTCCTCTTTCTAGGCCTGTAGACAATGTGGTGTTAGCTTTGGGTGGCTAAGAGTCAACTCTGGTCCCTCCCTCTCCGTTATCCTTTATATCTGCACACGAAGTCCCCTCTTCTGTACTGATCTAAAGAAATATTTCTACACATAGTCGTGGACATGCCAATTCTCTTATTAAAAATCCCTAAATCTGTGAAGTGTGAGCTTTGTCCTGAAAGTCAATAAGAGCTGTTGTTAGATTTCAGCGGAGGAGTCACGTGAGCTGAGACATCTCCCCTCCCACTGTACCTGACCCTCACTCATCCGTCAACCCTTACTCTGCATGACCTCTTGTGGAAGGTTTTCTGAACCTTCTCCATCATTGGACTGAGTGCTGAGTAGGTCGTGCTTCAGTGCCCCTCATATCTGAGGGTCCCCCACCTCCCCATCTCCAACAGTAGCCTCCTGTGGCAGCTTTGCCAACCAGGGAGTCATGTCCCTCCAAGAATAGGTCAGAATTGGGGGGAGCAGAGAGAGTCTAGGAAAGCTCCCCAGACGATTCTGCCATGTGTATTTTGAAGCAGATAGCACCCTAAGTTTTCATGACTAGGGCATCTTCAGTGGCTTAATTAAACTTGTTGTGTGCTTGTTTTCATGGATGTTCTTATGTATTTTTATTGTGATAACCCCTTTTCCCACTTTGGATTTAGAGAGGGGGACCATTTATGCCATAATAGTTTGTCTTATACTATAAATCCATAATTCCTTTTGTATGTACAATAAATGTGACCGATTAGTGTTGATCTTTTATGATTTATGTCTTAAAGGTGACTAATGAACATCTTTAATATACAATTCAAAATCCACACCCATTGGTCTTTTTGCTGGCACTACCACACTGAGCCACACGGTGGTGCTGGTCCTCTTCCTAGTCTAACTGCACACTTGTGTCTAGTGAGCATCCTGGGCTGTCCGCAGATTTGCTTCACCGCAGAATACTTGGCTGATAGTTAAGAAACTAACACCATGGTTTAACTTTATCCTTCATATCCTGACCAAGTGTAAATGTAGCACTTAAAATACTCGAATCACTCTGTGCTCTTTTGTATTTTGCTCCATACTGGAGCATTACTCACCAAGAATTCATTGAGGAATGAACCGTGGTGGGTGCTGTTGGAGAAATGAGGATATGTGAGTGCTGATCCTGGCCCTCAAAGAGCTTCCTTCTCCAAACCAACATCTCTGCAACAGCCTCGTAACTGGTCCCTTGTCTCCCTACAAGACCACAGAGAGGTCTCTTTAAACCATAAATCCGATTCTCACCCCTTGCTTGAAATCCCTAGTGATTCCTCAGGCTTCTTAGCATACTTTACAAAGTCCTGCATGATCGTATTGCTACATTCTTCTGCAGTCTGATCTCTTCCCACCACACAGGTGTCCCCTACTCCAATCTCCATCCTCCCACTTTGCTTCTCTTCTTTCATTTCCTCAAACACAGAATAGTGTTTCCTTACTTCTGAGTCTTGGACTGTGCCATTCCTGGGATAATAAGCCTGGGTTATTCTTTACTCCTTCTTTGCTTGCTCTTCTCAAGCTCCTCCTTTAGGCAGCAACTTAGATATTACTACTTTTGGAAAGCCTTTTCTATATAGCTCTCCCTGTTTTTGTAAGGCAGCCATCTCATATGCTCCCGTAGGTCCCTCCTAGCTCCATCCTAGCTCACCCCTCTCCTTGTTGTAACTTCTCTATGAGGACAGGGTCTGCTTTGTATTCTTTGCTTTTGTCTACCCAACATTTTGCGTGGTGCCTGGCTCAGCAAAGGTTTTGTTCAGTAAATTAATTGGAAGATAGGAAAGTCACCAAACAACAGTAAACAATG
Source organism: Tapirus indicus (assembly GCA_031878705.1). Lineage (NCBI taxonomy): Eukaryota > Metazoa > Chordata > Mammalia > Perissodactyla > Tapiridae > Tapirus > Tapirus indicus. Next base: position 51,970,249 of record CM062933.1, on the reverse strand, counting down.
TGAAATAAAATGTAGTTCAGGTGCTAAGTTATATGATATGGACTAGAAGTACAGTAGGAAACCAGAGAAAGGTAAAATTTATGGAATAATTAGGGCCAGAGCCAGGCCTTACAGAGTGAAAAGAATTTGAAAAACTAGCAGGGGAAAAAGAAAGGAGTCATAGGGTTTGACTGGAGGCTTGGAAGCATCCATGCCTGGTGCTGGCAGCAGTGAAGGTGGGTTCCTGTTGGGGGATGCGGGGTAGTGATGTAAGTGCTCGATGGACCTCGAATGCCAAGTGTAATCTACGCATGATTGGGTAGCACCCCTTCCAATGCAGTGTTTTCTTTGCCAGCAGAAAAAAATTGTCTTGTGTCCTTTGATTACCTCAGATTCCTCCTCAGCATGCACATACTGTTCCTTGATGAAGCTTCTGGCCCTTCCCATGCACCAGATTATACTTTCCGTATTCTCTGTCCCATCTGGAGAAGGCCTCACCTGCTTCAGGTCATAACCTATAACCTGGACTCCTTCTTCTCCTCACTCTCTGATTCCAGTTGATTCTTTTTGAATTGGAGAAATTATTTTTAAGAAAACGAATGTGGCCTCTAGGTTTGAATAACTTATGTGCAAATATAGATAATATGCAATTTTAGGCAAACTCAGAGGTGCAGTTATTTTGATTACCAGATAAAGATGGCCTTACTAATTTTACTTTTCAAAACAGGTCAAAAGATCAGGTTAAGTGATTTTAATCACTCTCGTTTCTTTTTTCGTTTTCACCCCGAAGAGTCTGATCCAGGTGTGCACTCCTTCTGGAAGCTTGTCACTTTGCCCAAGGTTGCCCTCTTAGCCTTCGTCATCAACTCGCTCAGCTCCTGTTTTGGCTTCCTCGATCCTACTCTGTCTCTCTTTGTTTTGGAGAAGGTAAGTAGCCTGGTTGCCGAAGAGCCCTGCATTGGAGCAGGTGGATGTAATTGTGTCTCTCAGGCCCTGCTTTGGGGCAAGTCCTCTGAGTGGCTGTGAGAAGGGGGCAGAATGAGACCTGCACACCGAGGCGGCCTGTACCTTCCCTCTGTGACATCCCTGTCACTGCAGGTCTGTTCACTGTAAATGAAAGAAGCCTTTCACCAAGGGCGAGGACACTTTCCTCTATCTGTTTGAATCCCAGTGAGGCATTTGGGGTATTCAGTAGCTCATTAATGTGAGGTGTCCTTCTTCTCTAACAGATCTCCTCTGGGTCCACTTCCTTTTCAGGCTGTTACCTATAATCGGATGACCACAGACTATCTTAATCTGGGATGGGAGGGAGCAACCAAGAATCTGTGTTCATTTTTTTAGTGCTGAAAAATAAATACTGAATTCTGAAAGTTTGATGTCATAGAAATTTGTTTTTAGATATTTTTGAAAAAAGATGATTAAAAATGCAGTAAAGTATATTTCCAAGTCTGGTAGTTAATTACACTTAGAGAGTTAATATATGTCTATAAAAGCAGAAATCTGCTAACTGCAGCCCATACTGACTTTGTATGAGGCACTAGGATTGAAAAAGCACAGTTACCAGAAACGCAACCCCTTGAAGTCACTAAAGTCAGTTTTTGGTATGTGTAATACCCAAAAAGATAAACTTGGGGAGTGTAATTTTAGTGCCTGGCCCAAAGTTTAGAGAATAATATCATGTTTTGCTAAGCAGTGAGCATCCATGAGGTCCCACATGAGAAAAATCTGTGTTTGTGGTGACACATTCCATTCGCATCATGAACAGTGTGTCTCTTTAAGTCATTTTTCTGTCCTCATAAGAAGTTGTGTCTAAACAATGAAAAACATTTGTAACCAATCTCTGGTAGACCCAAGTTGCTCCTGTCTATCTTATAAGAAATCTTTATGATGTATTTTCCTATTAAAATTTTTTATCCTGTTGCCCTTCTCCTGACTTCTTATCAGTTGTTTGAATTGGCAGTTTGCTGTCCAGTCATTGGTTGCCCAGCCTTTTAGGGTGCGAGGGTTCCACCCTGTCTCCCCCCAGTGGTAAAATCAGAAGAGGACATTTCTGACTTTTGTATCTTGCTTCCATCTTTAAAGGACTAATTTTTAGCATGAGTTAATATTTACCATAAAAATTGTTAAAACCTAGACAGACTCATACATAAATCCCATGGGCTTAATTAAGAAAATTAGTTAAGGGAATTAAGGAAAATGAGAACAACTCAGATAACCAAAAAAAAGGCATTTATATCATGTTGGTAATAGTGACAGTGTCAGGGTTATGTAGTGGCTTACTGTTTTAAAAGCCTTTTCAAATTCATACCATCGAATTTTTTAATTAGATACTAATATCCCTTGAGATGGATAGAATAGAGAGTATGTATCATCACTGTTTTTTACACCAGTGCACTCCAGTCTGTGGGCAGTCAGCATCACCTGGTTTCTTGTTAGAAATGCAGATTCTCAGGCTCCATCCCAGTCTTTTTGAATCAGAAATTCTAGGGCTGGGGTCGAAGAATCTCTTTAACAAATTCTCCAGGTAATTTTTATGCACACTAAAGTTTGCAAAGCACTGGTTTACGTAAAAATGCTGTGATTGATGGAAGCAAAATCATGTATAATGCCACATGCTACAAAGCAAAAAATATGGGACTTCTAACACCTAATCATGTTATCCCCCATAGAGAAAAAGTAATCCATTTACCGAAGTAAGACAAAGATGAAGAAGGATGTGGAGTGTTACTAGTAGACTCGTGAGAGAGAACAAGAGCTGAAGAAATGGTAGACAGAAGATAGATGTTTATTTAGAAAATGACGTAACCATGTAACTTTAATACAATGTTTCTTTTACAGTTTCATTTGCCAGCTGGATACGTGGGACTGGTATTCCTGGGTTTGGCACTCTCCTACGCCATTTCTTCACCACTCTTTGGTCTACTAAGCGATAAAATGCCAGTACGTACACTTAACTTATATTTAAGAACTGCTTTTGTATGTTTAGACCAGTAGTTTTCCAACTGTGCCTCTGGAAATCTAGAGGCCCATTGATTAAAATTGACATATTCATTTTTTTTTTAATTTCAGCTTTATTGAGGTGTAATTGACAGAACTGTAAGATAGTGTACGTCATGGTGATTTGGTGTATGTATCCATTATGACAGGATTCCCTCCGTCTCATTAATGAAGACATCCGTCACCTCACATATTTATCATTTTTGGGGGGAGAACATTTAAGTTCTAATATATTCCATTTTTTGAGCGGATGGAGAGGTTCCATTGTCTTCCAACCTGCCATCACCCTGAGCAGATGCACTTTCAACTGCTTCATCTGGGAAAAGAGGAGTCTTGTGCTAAAACTGTTAAAAAACTATTGGATTAGACTTTCTAAAGGAAAAAGCTCCCTTGATACAAAAAACCGGATTGACCTTAATAATTAGGGCAGAGTTCCAGAGGTCATTAGGACGTGACCAGATTGAGAGGAGATAATTCAGTTTTTCTGTGGGAGTGAAAGGATTGGCCACGTAATTACGTATTGGTTATCCCGTGGCCGTCCTGACAGAAAATCCCTTGTGGCCTCCTTGTAGTCCAGACCATTCAGTCCAGATGACTAGGGTGCAGAATTAGTCCCGTTAGCCAAATCTCAGGCTTCTGTGCCTTTAGTGCTTAGTTCTGCATTTCCTCTCTTCATTAGATTTGCGGATATGTTCATCAAGACCTAAATTATGTGGAGATTACTTAGTCATCCAGGGGACAAAAAGCAAGTGTCTTAAACAGTGTTCGGAGCTTGGTTTTAAGACATAGTCTTATATAACTGAGCAGATATTGTACCCCTGTCATTTTTAGCCTGCATTCAAGTAGTTTATGAGGAATCACTTTACTGGGTACTTTTTAAATAATATGAATTTTCTAGATATTGTACCCACTGGCGGCTCCTTATGGTGGCTGCTCTTTCACTCATCACATTTGAGTTCACTGTGTGTGAAGTCTGCCGTGGACGCCTTTTCCAAGAACCCTGGTCCTTTGCCTGCTCCCTATCTTGGGGGAGATTGTCCTTGCTTTTGTGTCAACCGTCTACCTATTTGCTCTTAAATGTAAAGTTTGGTTGTCTTCAATGAGTTCGGATTTTTGGTGTCCTTCAGTGATTTTTCATAATCTTTGATTGTGGAAGGTCTTTGCTCTTTACCTACTGAAGAGGTTTTTTGGACTCTCTTTCTCTTTCCCAGCATCTAAGGAAATGGCTTCTGGTTTTTGGAAACTTAATCACAGCAGGGTGCTACATGCTCTTAGGACCTGTTCCACTCTTGCACGTTAAAAGGTAATTTTTTTTCCTTCGTCTGTATTTTTGACCAAATAGCATTAGGAATTGTTTCAAAATATTTTGGTGTAATGCTGGTATTTTGAACCTTATTATTTAAAGGATTACCTTGATTTGGGACTATATTGAACTGTTTGCCAAAATGACGGTATTTCATCTTTTGAAGTTCCCAGTGGTACAAGCAGATAGGAATGCATGAAATCTGTCAAGCAGGAAAAATGCTTATGCTTCCTTTGTGTTTCAGCTGGACGTGTGTACTTTATTTTAAAAACAGAACTTGTTGCTACCTACCTTTAATTGATAGCTCATAGGGTGTATTTTTGTTTTTTCTACTTCTTCTCCAAGAAGTCCTTGAGGTGGGGAACAAATGTTTTTTGTTTCTATATCATTCTTATCATGTAGTAGCTACTCATTAAAGCTTGTTTAATATAATTTATGTGCTAAAATAAAGTGAACTTCGTAGACCTTTTCAGCTACTTCTGAGATAAAGCATGATACGGAAACAGCAAGGATTTCAGAGTCCTTCCAATTTGGGTTTGCATTCTGACCTCACCACTTACTAGATATCTGAGCTCGGGTAAATCACTTAACTTCCAAGAGCCTCGGTTTTCTTATCTACAAAAAAATAACTTTCTAGGCCCAAGATAGAGCCAGTCCTGCTCGGGGTGCCACATCAGCAAACCGAGACTTAGCTAACTTTTATGTCCCTGTAATGCTCTCCTGACCAGAAGCGCAGTGTGTCTAGTCATCCAGCCGCCGGATGCTGGGCCAGCTCTGGGCCTTTCACCCCAAACAGGGTGGACTGTGTGGCCCCAGCTAATCAGATATTTTCTTTTGTGTCTTCCTATTCTTTACTCTTTATCACATAAAAACAGGAGATTTCACCCCGTTTTGCAGTTCTCTGAAAGGAGACTGTCCACTTCATGGAGTGTTGAATAAAGTTTGTTTGTATCACGAAATTGTCCTCTTTAATCATGTTAAGCACTACCCACCTCACAGGGTTGCTGCAGGAATTCTGTGTGGTGGTGGGTGTTGGGTAACTGGCATACTGCCCAACAGGGAACAAATATTAGTTTCCTGTCACTTTCTTTGCTACTTCCCTTCTTCGCCATTTTTCAGTCAACTGAATTTCAAAGCCAGGCAATTGAAGTAGCAATAGTAGTACTGACATTTTCGCCAAATTTGAAAGGATTTTGTACAGTGATAAGAAGGCAGGTTGACTCCAGGCATGTGATATGTGTGACCAAAGACATGGTGTATCAGGATGAGTCTATTTCTGCCCCCCAAAATGGATGGAGCTCAGGGGCGCTGTCACTGAATGAAATGGGATCACGCTAGTCATGTAACCTGTGAAAGGAACTTCCCTGGGATCCTGCCCACCCCCTTAGTGTGAAGCTTTGTGTCTCTTAAAATGCTCATGTTGTTTGTTTCTTTCTCCAAAATGCTTTTGCAGTCAGCTCTGGCTGCTGGTGCTGCTGTTAGTCATAAATGGCGTCTCTGCTGGAATGAGTATAATTCCGACTTTCCCGGAGATTCTCTCTTGTGCATAGTAAGTTACTTCCGTTGCTCGAACAGCTGTATTAGTGAGTAGCAGCGAACATCACAGGCTTTTTCTAATTTCTCAATTTTGTAAGATGTTGGGTATTTTTTTCACAATATTAACTCTTCCTGATTTCATGTCACACAATATTGTGATGTAAATAGTATAAGCAATAATACAATAATATAAATGATAATATATAGTAATATTAATACAGTAATAGGTAAAATGGGTTGTGGATCAAGGCTTGGCTTGGTTTATGCCTTGGTACAGATATACTTTTAAAAAGCCCAAGCACAACAGAAAGGGCTCAGCTTTGTTCCCCTCCCATGGGGAAGGTGCATACAAGGGCATAGGGTGACCAGTTAAAATGATCCCAGTACCAAGTCCAATGTGTGGGTTTCCCCACACCACCAAGGAATTCTCTGAAACCAGCTGGGTGTCCAGTGATTCAGCTCAATTCTGATACTGTTTACCGGAAGAGAGCATCACATCCCACAGGTTAAGGGCTCAGTCCCACAAAACTGCTCTCTGCTTCAGAAGCCAATCACAAGCCCAGGTTGTTACCTGTGCTTCTGACCAACTGGCTCTAAATCAGAGGTTCCTACAAGCCCCTCCTTGGGTGTAGTTAATTTACTAGAGAGGCTTACAGAACTCGGGAAGCCAGTCCACTCACTAGATTACTGGTTTATTACAAAGGATGTTAAAGGATACGAATCAACAGCCAGATGTGGAGATACATAGGACAAGGGCCCAAAGAAAGGACCTTCTGTCTCTGGAGTCTGGGGCCTGGGCCAGTGGCACATGGAAGCGTTCTGGTTCCCCAGCCTGGAAGCTCTCTGAACCTGGTCCTTTGTGTTTTTTTCTGAGGCTTCATTACACAAGCATGATTGATGAAATCATTGGCTATTGGCAGTTGATTCAACTTCCAGCCCCCTCCCTGGAGGTGCCGGGGGTGAGTGGGACTGAAAGTTCCAACCCTCTAATCACGTGGTTGGTTCCCCTGGCAACCAGCCCCATCCTTAGGTGTGGTCCATAGTCACCTCATTAACATAACAAAAACCACTTTTTATTGCTTTTATCACTTAGGAAATTCCACGAGTTTTAGGAGCTCTGCCAGAAATGGGAATGAAAACCAATTACATGTTTCTTATTATAAATCACACTGTCACACTTGGCCGTCAGCCTTTGTTTAATTGAGATGATGATGAAGAACAAAGTGAACTTGGGCAGGGGGAATATCGATGGCTGCGCTGTGTCGGTTCAGCAATTCTCATAGGATAAGAAGCTGCCTCCGTGTTTTCTAAAAGTTGCCCATTGTTCTGTTTACATGATCATCTCATTTTAAGAATTTCTTAGTTAATTATTTTTTTGAGCATTCAATGCAAATAGGTCATGATTCTTAATCTTGTAGCCTATATATGTGGCAACACAAAATAACCAATAACCATTCTATAGATAAGAGAAATAATGTGAGTTTACTTGAGCCAAAGTGAGGATTATAACCTGGAAAGCCTTAGAAAGTGTTCTGGAGAAGCATGGTTTTCAGTACAGTCCTATAGCTTTTTAGAACAAAGAACATACATTAAACACACCCAGGATACATTTTCATCAAAAATCTCAAAGATGTATTCAGTTGCAAATTAGCAGGTCAACGTGACTGTGATGTCCAGTGTTGACACAAATAGTCCATAGTCAATCTATAAATCAAAATTGGGGTGAGTTTATTATGAGCCAAATTTGAGGACCATATAGCCCAGGGCCTTCTTTCCCCAAGGAAGGAAGGGCACCAAAGAAGTGGGGTGTACAGAGTGGTTATATACCATCAAAGAGCATATATCACATATGGATGCCATGTCCTTTTTACAATAGTCACGAGATTCCCCTATTGGCACAGTGATTGATGGACACACAGGTAGCAGGTCTGCTGTCTTGAGCTGGGTGGTCACAGGATGAGCACAGTAATCAAATCCTAGCCTAGGGAGAAATGCTTATCCTTAAGGAAATGCCAATGTGGGGGATGTTGCATCCTTTCCCTAAGGGCATTTGTTCTTGTCTCTGGGACATGGTAAATGCTCAAAGCAGATATACAATGCGTGTTCAAAGGCCAGTCAGGCCCTTTTGGAAAAGCAAGGTCAGGCCAAATTAGTTTTACACCAAATGGCTTCCTCATATACTCCAATATATCCTATTGCTTGCCATTTTATTTATCAGTTTCCCCCTTTTGATCTATAATCTTTTGATAGAAAGCATTGATGATCAAAATATTGTCCCTCGGTGCCAGAGTGGAGGCTGCCTGCCCTGGGTCCATCCTGTCCCTCAGTGCCAGGCTTTTATCTCATTTATTTGCCCAGTTGTCCATGTGGGGGGAAATAAATGGGTATAGTGGACAAGCATAGTGGTATATAAATATTAACAGAGGAAGCATTTTATTGGTGTTAGACTACTTTCAGGTTGTTGCACAAACATTGTCTATGTGCTTTTCTCTGACTCCTTATGTCTACTTTGTTTACAATTATAGAACAAGTACAGTAACTATAATAATTCACTATATTTGAAAAGATTCGTTTAAAATGAGTTCTTAGGCATAGTCCCTATCAGAAAAGGAAATTTCTGCAGGGTTATAAGATTGATTGACCATCTCAAGTCACCGAGCAATCATTACCCTAGTTTCCATGCCAATCTTACAACACTGAGTAAAGGACACAACAATTAGTTTGAATATTATGACTAGTACAAGAATTCCAAGAAGTAATAGAAATGGGAATTGCAATCTGGATCAAAAAAGGGAGCTGATCCTGGAAGGGAGGCAAACAAATCAAGACCGAGTGTAGGATCGCTTAAGGCATTTACCTCACTTCCCATGTGCTTTAGCAGAGGAGAAGACACATTGGAAGACTCGTCAGGTATAAAAACAAGCACTCAGTTTGAATGATTGCACATGTGCCACCTTGGGATGCTGTAAGAGTATCTAAGGCCATTCTATTTTGAAGAAAAACCTTTTCATTAAAGACATTTCAGTATTTCATAAAGCTATTCCTGCTTGACTATCATTGAGGGCTTGTTGAGTAAATTTAGAGCCTCTATATGCATATGACATCTTCTAGCCCAAAGGGAGGAACAAATATAGCTAGTTGCTCCGTGGCCGTACCAGTGGAGCACTGACTGAGCCTATCTGGCCTTAAAGAGAGGGAGATTGGTGACAGGCGTTAGCTCAATGAATCCTTCCTGCATCCAAGGGAAGTTCAGGGTGCAGTGTTCTACCCATCAAGGCAGTAGCCAAGGCCAGAAATTTGTTCCACATGACCACTGAGTTCCATTAGGAGCCGCCCCGTAAATGCTTGACCTTTAAAACCAGTCTGTTCCAAATAAGTATGATAGTCTTTTGTGGGGTTTTTTTTGTTTTGTTTTGTTTTGTTTTTGTGGGGAAGACCAGCCCTGAGCTAACATCTGTTGCCACTCCTCCCCTTTTTGCTGAGGAAGACTGGCCCTGGGCTAACATCCGTGCCCATCTTCCTCCACTTTATATGGGACGCCGCCACGGCATGGCTGATGAGCAGTGCATCGGCGGGCGCCCGGGATCTGAACCCGCGAACCCCGGGCTGCCAAGCGCGGACGAAACCGCTGCGCCACCGGGCGGCCCCTAATGGTCTTTTGAAAACCTTAAATGGAACAATTATAAAATAGGTATACAGTTTAAGCATGACAAAGGTTTACATGAGGAGATACAAGGTTAGGAATACAGGCCTGGTCCAGGAGTCTTGGGACAGCTGTCTACCACAGATGCCGTCTTCTTCTCATCCTCGTTTGGAGATATTTATGTTGGCCAGTTGAAGTCAGGTATCAGAAATAGGAACTGAAACCCACTCAGGTGGAGAAGCCTCTTTTTAAATGAGAAATGTGAATCCGTGAGTCTGTCTTTTGTTTCTGCAGCACATGAATTGGTTCAAAGTACCTGGTATAGTCCTTTCCAACAGGGCAGCAAAGGGTCTTTTATTTGATGCCTCTTCTGATGAATAAATTCTCCAGGTTATAGTCCTTAAGGTCTGGGAGCTCTCTGTGGAAAGAATCAGCTACTAACCTCTCCTTTGTTTTTTATATATATAAAGTGTCTCAATGAGACCTTGACAATAATTAAGATATTTATTTAAGCGAAGTTGGTTCATACATTTTTGTCTAATTGCATACATTGGCCATCCAGTTATTATCTCTGAAGGAGACAGCTATGTTTCCCAAAGGGTGTAGATCTAAGATTGAGGAGCACTAGCAGAAGAGCTTTAGGCCATGAGAGATTAAATGCTTCTGAAAGCTTTGCCAATTGAGCTTTGATTGTGCCATTAGTTCTTTCCACCAATCCTGAGGATTGGGGATGGTAAGCACAGTGGAAATGCATTATTGGCCAAATATTACAAATAGATTTAATTATTTGTCTGGAAAAATGAGTTCCCTGGTCACTATGTGACTCAATAGGAATTCCCCAAACAGAAATTCTTTTCTCCAATAATAATTTGCCTAAAGCCACTGCTCTTCTGCAAGGAAAGGCCTCAACCCAATGTGAGAACACACAGGTCATTACAAGATATTTACATCCATGAGATGCTGGCATTTGGACAAAATCCCACTGCCATACCTCAAAGGGTCCCTTAGGAAGGGGAAAGTGGCCTTGTGACCCATGAAGTGGTTTCTGTGGTTTACACTTTCAGCATATAACACAGCGAGTATAGGCCTTATGGGCCACGGTGGGAGAAAGTTTTCAAAAGTATTGCCTTCCCCACAAAATTACATTTTCAGGTGCCCAGTGGGTTAATCGGTATATATTGCTGGAGCAGTGGCAATTGTGATCCAATAGGTATTATAGGTTTTTCCTTATTGGGCCCAAAGCACATCTGTGAGGGGGTGTCAAAAATTCCCCCTTTTGACTGCTGCTTTCTGTTTCTCTTCTTCCGTGGTGATTTCTTGAGCCTGTAGAAGGAAATCTCTTACTGGGTTAGCAGAGTTAATAGGAAGTAGCAGGCATTCTTGAGGCTGGAGAGCATATCCAGCTTGATAATGTCTTGCTTATCGGTTAAGACCCATCTGTAAACCAGATTAGATAATAGAATGCAGTCGTGGTCTTTTCCTCTTATGATGTTGGAAGCAAAAATAGTGAACACTATTTACCTGCACAATTTAACCTAAGAAGGTTTATCATTTACTTGGCAATGCTTCCCATGCAATTTAGCATACCAAACAGGCCTAATTAGTATCTCCCTCTTTATAGAAGAGAGAATAAATTTCTTCGGGAAGTCCCAGGGCCCTTTGGAAATTCTCAAAGGAAAAATCAGAAGAAAGACTTTATTTAAGATAGGAATTTGGGGGAGCTTGTCCAAAATATCGAAAGGTTTTAAAACACTTGGTCAGACAAGATCGGGGGGTTGCTGATCCTGTCACCGTGAAACAATGCTCACTGCCAGGAGCAATGCTCAGTGATCCGTTCCGTCAAACAGCCAAGGGCAACGGAGCATTTACACAGTCAAGAAGCCTTAATAGAGAGACCTCAGTCTTTAGGTAAACTTACTCAAAGGTAAAAAAACACCTTTCATATATAATAACCTTTTTATCAAGTTCAAGGAAATTATCCTTTTAAGAGAAAGAGAAAACCAAATTTTAATTTTGTACCAGTTTACTTTTTTTTTTTCTTTTCTGAGGAAGACCAGCCCTGAGCTAACATCTGTTGCTAATCCTCCTCTTTTTGCTGAGGAAGACTGGCCCTGGGCTAACATTCGTGACCATCTTCCTCCACTTTATATGGGACGCCGCCACGGCATGGCTGACAGGCAGTGCATCAGTGGGCGCCCGGGATCCGCACCTGCGAACCCCCGGCTGCCAAGCGCAAACTAACCCGCTGCGCCACCAGGCTCGCCCCTGTACCAGTTTACTTTTTGACATTAAAACTCATTTACTTAATTGGATTTATTTTACTCTTAGCCAACTTGACCATGGGTGAAACTCCTCAGATTTTACTTTCACAAACTTTCTGTCACTTACTTTTTACATTCAGAATTTGTTCCATGCCTTCCTTTTTTTCCTTCTAGTACTTTAGGACAAATTTATCTTTCTAAACAAAGCAAACAAAAATATTTCCATTCTTAATACCTTTTTTTTTCTTTTTTACTGAGAGCATACATCTTACTTTTCTTGAATACAGACATATTTTTCTTAATTTTTAGTAGCTTTAATCACATATACTAATTAGAATTTTTAACCCTTAAAAACCTTAATTTTTAAGTAAAAACTAAACAAGCAATTATAACCTTTATACATTAGAATTTTGTGGCTTGACAAATTTATAAACGCTTTTTATAATTTTAGAAACATGTTACTTTACAGTATAATCTTTATAAAAAATAGGACGTTTACCAATAGACCCAAAACACCTTTTAGTTTTTCCATAGTAAGAAGCCAAAAGCAGATAAACTTAGGTATGTTTAGCAATAATGTTTCAGTATATTATCTTATTTGAAAATGACCCAGATATTCAACAAATTTTTATCATTATCTTAATTTAGCAAAACTCTAAAGTTTTAGGTTACCAAAAGGAATTTGGAAGCTGTTTTTTGTTTTCAAGTATATAGGCCATAACACATAATTATTGTACCCCAAAAGTCTTACCCATTTTCATTTATCTAAATCATTTGTTTCCGACCAATTACCCACAAAAACTTCATGAGATATTAGAAAAAATTAACTATAATTTAAATGATTATTTTTGTTAACCAGTTTTGTGGTAGAGATATAACATCAGCTTATTTAACCAATAAAGCATGCATAACTGAGGATGTGCCTATTTTAATCAAGCCAACAAACTTAAATAAGCTTTTATTTGCCAAAAATTATTTTGTATCACATTAAGTTGAAAGACATTTGGGTTAATTTCTATTACATTCAGAATTTATGTAAGCGCTTACTTTAAGCCAATTAAACAGAGGTCTTAATTTTAACCATAGCATCCGGAGGTAAAAGACCACACAAATATAACATATAGACACACACACACACATAAACAACAGACAGATGCAGCAAAGATTTTACAGCTTGTTTGAAAAATTTTAGCAGTTTGCATCTGCAAAAGCTTTTTTTTCCTTCATTTTTTTCCCCTCTTTCTTTTAGTCTTCCCTTCATAAGCACTTGTGCAAGTCCCAGTTCCCTATCGGGAACTGGTTGGGCTTTTAGAATCTCAATTTACCACTTTTCTTCTAGTTTTGTTTTGCTCTAAAGTCTGAACAATGTCTAAGGACAGTGTAGTGGCTTCAGAGCTGAATACGTTCAGTCTCTCATTTCTCTATCAAGCAGTTTGTTCAGACTTTATAAACACAATTTAAAGCTAAGTTAAAAGGTCAGCCTGCCCCATTCACTCCAAAGTTCCCCCTAGGCTCCCCTGGCCTAGGAAATTCCCGCTAGGATTCTTTTTCCTAGGAATCCCCCCTAGGTTCCTCCGACCTAGGGTACATGCTGGTACTCCCTTCAGAACCTAGTCTCAAGGCTTGAACCAGCTCAAAAAACTCTGGACCATCGACTTAAATTAAGGAGGTCCGGGTTTCAGGAGAACTCACCAGGGTCACCTGGAGGATGCAGTGATCCAGAGGGGCCTCATTGGGCCCCTATTGGTACTGAATGCCGGTTTAATGCAGATTCCAGGTGGTCTCCAGTGGGTTTCTCTGAAATCCTGCTGCGACTATGCCAAGAAACGTCAACGCAAATAATCCATAGTCAATCTATAAATCAAAATTGGGGTGAGTTTATTATGAGCCAAATTTGAGGACCATATAACCTGGGGCCTTCCTTCCCCAAGGAAGGAAGGGCACCAAAGAAGTGGGGTGTACAGAGTGGTTATATACCATCAAAGAGCATATATCACATGTGGATGCAATGTCCTTTTTACGATAGTCGTAAGATTGCCCTGTTGGCACAGCAATTGATGGACATTGCAGGCAGCAGCTCTGCTGTCTTGATGAGCACAGCAGGTAGCAGGTCTGTTGTCTTGAGCTGGGTGGTCACAGGATGAGCACAACAATCAAATCCTCGCCTAGGGAGAAATGCTTATCCTTAAGGAAATGCCAATGTGGGGGATGTTGCATCCTTTCCCTAAGGGCATTTGTTCTTGTCTCTGGGACATGGTAAATGTTTAAAGCAGATATACAATGCATGTTTAAAGGCCAGTCAGGGCCTTTTGGAAAAGCAAGTCAGGCTGAATTAGTTTTACACCAAATGGCTTCCTCATATACTCCAATATATCCTATTGCTTGCCATTTTATCACCGGAAAGAGACTTAATTTGGACCTTACCAATAGGGCATTACCAATAAGGCATAGGAGGGGACGTATGCATTCTTAAGAGAGTGTATGCTTTACTTAATGGTTAAGCAGATATGCAATGTATGTTTGATGGGCCACAAGTCAGGCTTTTTAGTTCAAGCTGAATCAGTTTTAAACCCAAATAGTTACCCCATATACCTCAAAATGTGAGAATCTCTTGTCGTATGCAATACAATTATTTTTAGAAAACCGTGGAGTAAAGGTAACTGAGAATTCCTTCAAATTGGATTCGCTTTTTGTCTTAGAAGTGGAGTGTTCTTGGGGTTGGTTTGTCCAGACTGTCCCTGGTTGATCTAAGTTTATCTATCACACTCCATTCTTTTCTTTCATGCCGGTCTCCTTGCTAATCACAGATGTGCTCTTGTCTCTCTTTGCAGTGAAACTGGATTTGAAGAAGGATTGAGCACACTGGGACTCGTGTCTGGTCTCTTTAGTGCAATGTGGTCAGTTGGGTGAGTAGCCATTCGGTCTCATTCACACCTGCGAGATGAAAGTACTATCCCCATTTTACAGAGGAAGAAATTGAGGCACCAAGAGGTCAGATGGATTGCCTGACGGCATGTAATTTGTTGAGAGTAGAACTGGAGTCCCAACCCACACCCTCTGACTCCAAGATCAAGTCTCAGTTTTTACAATGTATTCATTTATTTATCCATATGTTTATTTTTAATTCTCTACTATATCAGAGGGGGTAAACTGTATGCTGGCCCTGTAGATATCATCAATAAATATGTATGAGTTAACTTATTTTAAATACAAATACTGAGAAGAGAAGAGAGAATAATATAAAGATTCTTTGGAATGTGTCATCTTTTTTTATTTCATATAAGGCACCAACTTTTCAGAAACAGTTATAATTTAGAATTGTTTAAAAATTTTAGACACCATCATTATTAGGTAGAATTATTTTCTTATACCCAATCCTCTGTCCAGGAATTGGCTGTTTTCTTTAGTACTTACAGTTCCAATTTAATGAAGACCTGTGACTGAGGGATCATGCAGCCTTTTCCTAAAGGAGAAGTAACTCTTTTTTGGCACTATTTAATACTTTTCTTCCTTTCATTGTTAGTGCTTTTATAGGACCGACGCTGGGTGGATTTCTGTATGAGAAAATTGGTTTTGAATGGGCAGCCGCTGTCCAAGGTCTTTGGGCTCTGACAAGTGTGAGTAATCAGTCTTGTTTTCATTTTCCTTCTATTTGTGGAGAACTGTGACTTGGAGAACTGACATGAAGCAGTACCTCTGTTGTGTTACAGGGCCTGGCGATGGGCTTGTTTTACCTCCTGGAGCACTCAAGGAGAAGAAGGAGGTACGGTCAACTCTTTAGCTCCTTTTCTCTCCCTTTAAAAGTCAGCTAGTGGGAGTGGAAAAGAAACGCCATTTTCCATCCATTCTTCTAGTCAGCAGATTTCTGGGCACTCGGAGCCTCGTCCCTTGGTGGACGCGTTGATGGACATAGTTGGGCAGAGATGTAGCGACTGAGTTGTTTTTTTTTTAGGATGAGAAATACTGAGTTTCTCCTCTTCTTTCCTTCAATATAGATCTAAACTTCAAAATACCCTCAGCACAGAGGAGGAACGAGCTGCTCTCTTGCCTGATGAAATCCAACCTTAAGAATCCAGCTCGGTACAGGTTGGGCGGTGGACACTCCTGGCCTTGGACATCAAAGTTGGAAGTGTTTCTGGCCCGGTGGCATAGTGGTTGAGTTGGCACACTCCACTTCGGCGGCCTGGAGTTCACAGGTTCGGATCCTGGGCTTGGACCTACGCACCACTCATCAAGCCATGCCGTGGCGGCGTCCCACATATAAAGTAGAAGAGATGGGCACAGATGATTGCCCAGGGCCGATCTTCCTCAGCAAAAAGAGGAGGATTGGCAACAGATGTTAGCTCAGGGCTAATCTTCCTCACCAAAACAAAACAAAAATGTTGGAAGGGTTTTCTTAATTTTATGCACAAAACTCCATGGCCCCCACACCAGGATCCTGGACGTGTTAATGTATTTTTGGATGATCCTGTGTTGGGCTGCACTTACTCTTGTCCTGAAAAGCTGCTTTGCTGAACCAGCCACATCTGAAACATGAAGTATGAGAACAGTACTTGAAAATCAGCAAAAGTTTATGTTTTTAAGTGACCAGACTTGGCATTGAAGATGTTATTGACTCTAGGTCTTCTACTTCCTCTCTTTAGTTTTTATTCGAAGTACACTGATTCTGTGAATGTACCTTTTCTTATCAAAAGGGAAAAAAAGAATAGATTTGATATGCTTACAAATAATAGAAAGATGACTCAAAATATACAGAATAATTGCTATGACATCAGTTTTTAAAAGATATGCTTCCTCTGTGTCCTGAGATTTTTGTTTTTGTTCAAAAGACAAAATTCCAGCCTACCATGCAAAAACTATCACATTCTCTGGCCCTCCGCTCTTCTAAAAGTTTGTGTGAAAGGGACAAGAAAACATTTCTTAAACTTCCATTTTTTGTAACATACTTTGAATTATGATCTGGATTTATAAACAATGCTTGATATAACCTTATTTGTTTCCCTTGATGTCTCCATTTCGGTTCTACCATCAGGGTTTGGTTTGTTTTTTAAACATACTTCTAGTAGATGTATGCCATTCCCAGAGCGAGTGAGCCCACTGGCATGCTTGCTCTGTGTTAGGAAGGGGATCCTCTGACTTTGTGCAGAACCCGTGCTGTTGTTTGAAGTGAGCGAATCTCTGTTGTGCAACCCTCACACCTCCTCACCCATTTACATGGTGTAGTAGCCACATTTACCTCTTGTTTTTTAAATAGAAGAAATGATTTTATCTGTTCATTAATTCAAAAATATTTATTGAATGCATTCTTTGACTGACACTGTGCTTGGTGCTAGGGATTTAGGGATATAGCTGTGATCAGGATAAACGCAATATCTGCCTTTAGGGAACTTTCTTTCCAGTGGAAGAGACAGATAATAAATAAATACCAGAATCTCTAATTATCATACAGGATCCTATGAAGGAAAACACACGGTGATATGAAAGAGTGATTGCCTGGGGTCCACTGGGTGTGAGCTCCTAATGTAGTCACGGCCTCCTCATGGAGGCGGGACTTTTGAACTGAGATCTGAAGGATGAGAAGGAAGCAGCCATTCTGAGGGGCAGGAGTCCCCAGCATGTGCAAAAGGGCGGGACATGTCACAGATGAGACCATGGCCCATGTGGGAGGTGTGGAGGAGCCAGCTTTAAATGGGGGACACCACAATTTGGTTCCTATTTCAAGAAGGTCATTGTGTCTGCATCAGATGGTGAGCGTGGATGTGGATTAGCGGGGTTGTAGAGAGACCTTTGGAAGCTTTGAGAGAGACGTGAATGGTTTGGACCAGGGAGGTGGTGGTGGCGATGGAGAGAAAAGGATGTGTTTGGATGTGGGACCCACAGGACTTGCTGATGTGGACGGAGAGGAAGACAGGAATTCAGGATGACTCCTAGCTTTTGGCTTGAGAGATGTGTGGAGGGCTGTACCTCTTAGTGAGGTGGGGAAGAATAGAACCAAAACAGATCCTGAATGGGGCAAATTAAACCATGATGGGATGCCCTTTCAGACCAGCAGAAGGAAAAAAATTTAAAAGGATGACAATACCAGGGGGCATGATGAGAAGCTACTGGAGCTACGACTGTCTTGGAAGACTGTTTGGTATGAATTGCTAAAATCGAATATTCACAAATGCCGTGAACTCTCCGTTCCCCTCCTCCCCCAAAGCTTCCCCTTGATCATGAGACCTCCAGAGGGTGGTCCAGTGTGCACCTGGCACAGTGGCCTGTGACCCACCCCTCGCTTCCCAGAGCGGCACCAGGACGGAGTGTGACCCCGGCGCGCTGCACCCCTCTGGGTGCAGAAAGGGCCAGGCCTCGATCACCCTGGTTAAAGCGCCCTGGCCGCTGTCCAGTGCTTTTCCTCCCTCGGTGCTGGGTGGGGGCACCGGTCCTCCGCCCAGTGGCCGAGGATGCCACCGGACGCCTGCAGTACCCCCTGCTGCCGCGCGGGGCCGCTGCTATTAAAGCACCGCGGGCGTCGGCCCCGCTCCGCCGCCCCCACCGCCCTCACCGGCGTCTGTCGCTCATCACCGCCGGCCCATCCCCAGCCGGCGCTGTTACCAGCGCTGTTGACTGTTCAAGGTCAATGCGGCGATTCCAGGCTTCGTTCCCATTCCCAACACGCGGAGTCAGTACATGCTGCGGACACCAGTGTGTTTAAAGACGCTTTGTACGAAACCAACTTTGCCCCGTCCTCATTTGATGATTTTGAAGTATTAAAATAAATGACAAAAAAAAGTTTAAAATATGAGAAAAGATAGAGAAACTTTGAACAATGAAACCAAAAGTTAGGTCAAAACTGTCAAAGGAAATCAGTGTGTGTGCTTATATTTTTATATATTTGTAGTCTTCTAACTGTAACAAAGGGGCCCAGCTTAAAAGCACCCTTTTTAAAAATGAGACTGAATGTAGAATATAATAATAAATAAAAGGTATCTTTTATGTTAAGATCATATTGCAACCTATATGTATATGATATACAGATTAATCCAAAGGACAAATAAAAAAATCTCAAATCTGAGTTTTAATTAAACTCTTTTTATTTTGAGATAATTGTTGATTCACATGCAGTTGTAAGAAATAATACACAGAGATCATCTGTACTCTTTCTCCAGTGGTAACATCCTGCAACACTGCAGTACAGTGTCCTAACCAGGATATATTGATGGAGTCCAGATACAGAAACGTCCCCATCCTTCACGTTGACCAGGTTGCCACACTCATCCCCCTCCCTCTCACTCCCTCCTTAATCCCTGGCAACCACTGACCTGTTCTCCATTTCTGTAATTTTGTCGTTTCAAGAATGTTGCATAAATCCAGTCATACAGTGTGTTACCTTTCGGGATTGGCTTTTTTTGTTCAGTATAGATAAATATTTCATTTGAACATAGTACTAACACCTTTCCTTCTTGCACTTTCAGAACTTTTCATTATATTCATTTCCTCTGCTGTTTTCTATTCTACTCTCACTATTGCTGGTTTGTTTTTGCCTCTTTCCTTTACTCATCTGATAAGGATCAGGGTCACTTGGTTGTCGGGGACTCCATTCCTGAGTAGGTCCATGCTCCAGATCTGGAACAGAGGGGTTAGAGGACAGGGACGGATGTGCGTTAGGACATGACGCTGTCATCTCGCAGTAAGGAAGCTGCAGCATGGGATTATATGTATGCCACTGCAAACTTTCTGAGAGAAAGAATACTCTTGAGGTAAAACAGCATTATTAATTGGAAAAAACTGCATGGGAATGGAAGATCTGCCCACAGCTTCTTCATTTCTGTAGCTGGTGAATGGTCTTAACACAGCTCTCAGGACTTTGTTTAGTTGACTTGGAAGAGCGAGAACCCCCAAGTAGATGCTGCACATTACCTGATCTTCCATATAAACAAATTCCACTTAGAGAGCCATCGCAGAAGACTCAGATTCGGGGTGTTAAAAGCAGACAAATGCAAGATTTCAGCTTTTCTTCTCTATCTTTGCATACATTCACTTTGGTTAATGGCCCAGCCTATAAGAGACTGAAGAAACAGCTCGTAAATTCTTCCTGCCCTGGGATCTCTAAATTCAGCACAATGTCCCATCGTCCTCTTCCAGGACAGCAAACAAGAGGATGTAGGGGGTGCTGTGACCTCCCTGTTTCACTGCACCACCCAGGAGGGGTGGGGCCGAGATTAGTTTTAAAGAAACTTCCAAGCTGCTTCCCAGAGTGACTGTACCATTTCCCAACGCTCCCAACAGCAATGTATGACTAATCCAGTTTCTCAGTACATTTCTGTGTGTGTGTGTGAGGTTTAAAAACAACAGCACGATGCATGAAGTAGGGAGTGAGAGACCAAGGATCCGAGGGAGAATCTAGGGAACTGCTGGAGGTCAGGCCCTCAGGGTTGGCTGGTAGAAATGGACTTCAGGTTGATAATTCCAGGAGAAGCCATTCAGGTCAGGTTGATGTAGAAGAGAGGAAACATGAGAGACTTTGTGGAAAGAGACAAAACAATGAGAAATAGAGAATGTGGACTAATTGACATTCTTTTGACAAGTTGGTGGCCAAGAAGAGGTGGGCATCTGACCGGAGAGGTAAAGATCTGGGTCACAGATGCACTGGGTGTTCCCCTCACAATAGGGCCTCTGTCTGGTGGGCATGAGGCAATAATAATAACGGCAGAACTTATTCAGCACATATTATCACCATTTTGCCCCTGAGGGAAACTGCGGCACTAAGAGAACACAGCTTGCTCATAGTTACACTGTTAGGAAGTGATTCAAACCCGGGCATTCTGGTTTCGGGTCCATATCCTTAACCATTACCTGAGACCATCATGACTCCTTACTACCGTGGGAAAAACGCGTGCCATGTAAGTTAACAGTAATTAGACGCAACCATGCAGAATGTAGTTATCTCTACCTGGAGGAAAGTCCTAGAGTGGATCTGAGTCATAGTAGAAGAATAACGTGCTAAAGAGAAAGAGTAAGACATGAATTTGAGTCAACTTAGGCCTCTAGGGATAGAAAATGTCCAGCTTCTATTGCTCGGTTACTTCTCCTGGCCATTTGGTCATTGTTCAATAGAAATCACATAATTCCATCTGGCCTGTGTTACCTGGCCTCTGTGATTGCTTGAAAGAAGACCCCAGAAATCAGAGTTGCCAGCCTAGGATCCTGGGGCCTGACTAGAGGGCAGAATCCTCTGGCCAGCTGCTGCCCATCCAAAAAGTAAACCAACATAGGAGTTCGGGGTGACTGAAGGGCCACGGGTCTTGGAAAGAAGAAAGCAGACGAGATCCAGGGGAGTGAAGGCTTTCACCAAGAGAAGCTGTAAGTCGTTGCCTCAGGTCTCAAACATGCTTTTTTACTTTCTTGCTCATTGAGAATGAACAAAGTGAATTCTTGAGATGCCCTCGTATTGCTTGACAAAGCAGTAAATGTACCGCAGCTTCACACTTTTCTATTTTTAATCTCTCTTTTCATTTTTTTCCCCTGTAACTACATGAGATTTCAGGTTTATTTTTGTATCCTACCCTTTCAAATGCATGCTTCTACAACTGCCTACATAAATAAACATAAATAAAGTGACTTTGACCCAGCTCCTTTGGATTTATTTCAGTTTTGGTGTCATCCTTACTTTACCAAAATCTTTGACTCCAACTGTCTTAGTCCATTTGGGCTGCTGTAACAGAATACCTTAGACTGCGTGGCTTATAAACCACAGAAATGTATTTCTCACAGTTCTAGAGGCTGGGAAATCCAAGCTCAAGGTGCCAGCAGATTCAGTGTCTGGCGAGGACCTGCTTCCTGCTTCATAGACCGCCAGCTTTTCACTGGGTCCTCATTTGGTGGAAGGGGCAAGGGAGCTCTCCGGGGTCTCTTGCACAAGGGCGAGAATCCTGTTCTTGAAGGCTCCACCCTCATTACCTAATCACCTCCCAAAGGCCCCACCTCCGAAAACCATCACACTGGAGATTAAGTTTCAACATTTTGGGGGGACATGAACACCCAGTCTGTAACACCAACCAAGAGAATTTTTAAAAGTTCCTGTTGGTGAATGCTATGAACTTTTGGTGGAGTTGGATTAAAACTAAAGTTAATGATCTGCAAGTGAAATCATCAAGAGAGCTTGTTACTGGGTTTCTTTTGAGGAACTGGGGGCCCTCAGTGTGGGAGCATGCTACCAGTTCAAAGGGGCTTTTGCAGTTCAGCATCCCGCAGTCCCGAACTTCTGGGAGCAGAAAGCAGAGGGGTAGGTTGAACCACGTGAAATTGCTGCTGCTGTAGGTCAAAACCAGTTGACTGTTGGCATCTTCCTGTGGCACAGCCCTTTCCATCCAGTGGGGCATTCAGGGGACACCAGGACGTGACGTATCGTTAGGCTCAGATTCTCTCTTGGTTCCGGTTGCCTTCACTGTCTGAAGCGTTGAACACCCGTCCAATCCAGAGCTGGAGGAGCACCTCGCCTGGTGGACCTGGCCCCCAAAGATGGTTAAAGTTCAGGCTGCTTCTGCTCAAGCAGACGTTCTCTTTCAAGGAGGCTGAGTCAAACAGTCTTGGTGAAGACATATTCAAGACTCCAGTGGGGGCAGGGACAGACACATTGTTTTTTACCACTAAGTACTTTTTTCTGGGTACAGTTTCAACCTTCTTTTGGTATACAGTATAAAAGAAAATAGTTTGAGGGTCTAGTTTTTCTGTGTTCCTTCTCATTTTGATGTATCATCCTTGCTGCCTGTGAGCAAATGCTGTCAACAACTGTATGTGCTATTTCCAACTCTTCACTGCTCAGCTCACTCATTTGTCATTTCATATCCGGAAAGAAGCCTGACCAAGAAGTCCTTCAGCCTGTCAGAGCCCGGAGCTGCTCCTCACCGTCACCCTGTGGCCGAGTTCCTCCGTGTCTTTGCTGTGTCTCCACTCATGGCGGATGTGCATCTGCCACGTCCGGCTTGGCATGATCCAGGAGGTGGTCCCCAGGTACCCTGTTCCCTGCTTCATCCCCAGCAGTTCTCCAGCACAGTGCCCTAAATAGACTAGATTTGTTTAATTGAACAATAGTAGTTCTGTGGGCCTAACAATTAGATACCGATAAGCAGTCAGGATCATTGCATTACTAAATTTTCACTCATTTTTGTTGATTATTGTCATTCCATTATAATCTCACAGAGAACTTTCATGCGTCTTTGACTTGGAATAACCTTGTGAAGGAGATAGAGCAGGTTTGATTACCTGAACTTCTAGATGAGAAATAGAGGTTCAAAGAAGTGGATGCAAAGCAGAAACTACACTTCTACTCTTCTTACTTATTACACAACTAAAACCTAGCCCAACTGAGTACTATTCTGAGAGATGATCAGACTCACAATTAGAAACAAGTGTTTGAGCTCCCTACTGTTTTTTAAAGTGACTCTTTTACCAAATAATTTTGAATTGATTTTAACTTTTCACCCTTATAACTAAGTCTCTTAACTGCACAATGATAAGTTAGGAAGTAGGCTCTGTTAGCAGTGAATTATAATTAATCAATGTTCCTGTGGCAAAGTAACATCATTTTATAAATGAATTAAGCTAAAGAAGTTAAGCCTTACTAAACCAATCACCTTTGTGAATATGAAAATGTAAACTCTGGACATTCTATGTCCTGAATTTGGTCTTTTACTTCGGAAGTTTTAAAACAAGATCAACTCCCTCTATGGCAAATATTTGTAAAGATCATGAACTTTTTCTTTATGTCTCAAGGATCTTTCTATATTTAAGTTGGAATTTCATTTACCAACTTCTGACTCTTCCATGCACTTACCTTTGTTACCCAGATTCTCAGTTTTTTGTTTTTTTTTTTTGTGGGGAAGACCAGCCCTGAGCTAACATCCGTCGCCAATCCTCCCCTTTTTGCCGAGGAAGACCGGCCCTGGGCTAACATCGTGCCCATCTTCCTCCACTTTATATGGGACGCCGCCACGGCATGGCTGACAGGCAGTGCGTCGGCGGGCGCCCGGGATCCGAACTCGCGAACCCCGGGCTGCCAAGCGCGGACTAAACCGCTGCGCCACCCGGCGGCCCCAGATTCTCAGTTTTTGCAAAATAATTTTGAAATGCTGCAGAGAAAAAAGAGAGCTTGGTCATCTTGGCTTCACATCAGAAGCCATTTGCCCTTTCCCCTTCCAGCCAAAAAACTCTAATTAACACCATTTCTCTCTTTTATAGCCACAAAGAGAGAAAAACATCCAGGATGTTTGGGGACACTAAGATGTGAAAGACAGATGTGATTGTTTCTGCTTGAACTCGCAAAAGTAAAGCCGTTAGCTCATCTTCACCAGCTTACCCGACTACTTCCAAGCAAGGGGAAGAATGAAGTGTGACTAATTGGTGGGATTAAGTCACAGGATGGAAGCAGATCATGATCCAGATTATACTTGGATAGATGGAAGCGCTTAAGGGTCTTCCTTGGGCAGCAATTGCATCAAGTATTCATTCAGCATTTAGCAGATCCACCTGTGGTCTCCTTAAGGTGGTCATTTTGAGCTGGGTTCCTTAAAAGACACAAATGTTCAGACACTTGGGTGCAGACTTTACACCAGAGCACAGATACAAGCACGATGTCTTGGATGTATACGGAAGATTCTGGAATCAGGAGTGAGAGGTCGTACACCTGCTCTAAGTCACTCTGCCTCTCTGTGCCTCAGAGTCTTGTCTTGTAAAGTGTGGGCATTTGAGTTACATGCTGTCTAAACTCTAAAGACATTCATAATCTACTACATAAAAATAGATTATATACCAATGACCTATACCAATATAAAACTATTTATACAGTGTAATCACATACTAATAATCTCTTGTACAATCTGTCAAAAATTCACAAAATAACCCTTCACATTTTTCTCTAAAGACCTTGATGATTTTTCTAGAAATTATTTTCAGTTTTCTATTCTATAGAGGTAAGAAGTTATTTCTTTAATAAAAAATTCTAGTCAAAAGCAGAAAATATGAGCAGACCTTGTTCACAGTCCAACTTAGACCTCACCCTTACCAAGAATTTCATCTTAGTATAAGGGAAAACACAGAAGAATTTTATTTATTTGTTTCTACTCTTCTATGCTGTCTAAAAGTATTTGAATGACTTTTACCAAGAAGCTCAGATTCGAAAAACTAAACCCTTGCATAGTAGGATGGAGAGAGGGGAAGGGAGGGTATGGATGTCCTAGGAGGTTATCGGAGATCACATAATGTCCCGTGTTTTTGTAAAAACTCATTTATGTGGTTATTTGCCTCTGACAACAATGAAAGTTGTATCTTATTTGGGTTATAACAGAAATGATCTTTGTGATCACCGCCCGAGGCACCTCCCCTTCCGGGGCATCTATTTACAAAGGAAGGAAGGAAAGAAGGAAGGAAGGAAGGAGGAGGAGGGAGGAAGGAAGCTCAGGCCCTGAGGGTAGGGCTCCCCAAGGAGAGCTTCTTGATTTCTCCTCTGACCACACACCAGGAAGCAGCACCTGAAGAATCAGGGCTTTGGGCACTAAGGATACAGCAGTGAACGAACCAGACACAAAATCTTGCTGTTAAGCAACACGTCCTTCGTCTCTAACAGGCAAGTCAGAGTGTCGATTTAAGTGAATTTTGTCCCTGATATTGTTCTGTAGTGCATTCTCCTAGTGGTAAATATTTAAAATTTTTTCTCCTCTTCTAAAAATATACTTGATGTAAATCATTCAATACAACAGAAAAAAAATTGTTACCTAGTTTTTGTAATTTAATAAACGAAATGTTTGTTGTATTATGATTTTTCATGTGAAAGTTAATTTAGTTACTATTTTCCTTCTATTAATAAAAGAGGACAATTTTACTATATTTGAAGTTTGTTTTTTTTGAAATTTGACATCAGATCTCATCAATGGTACATGTTGTATAAACCTTACAATACTTTTTGATTGTATTCATTGAACTGCAATTTTTCTTCCTCCGAAGTCAGGCATAATATTCATAAGACTATAAAATAGGAGCCCAGTAGCTGGCAGTCTTACATTACATAAACGTTCCCTCTGTATAAAGACTACAGGAATGTTGCTTTAACTTTCAGAAATCACTAGACCTTGGCCATGATCGCTTCCTCTTTTCAAGCCTCTGCGGCCGCTTTTGCCCTGATGATCCTGCATGTCAGGGCCCTGGACACTTTCACAGCTGCGGTGTACGAACATGCGGTCATACTGCCTGAAACAACAGTCACGCCGGTTTCTGGGGACGATGCTTTGCTCCTCATGAACAGGAATATAGATATTCTGGAGAAAGCGATTAAGCAGGCCGCTAAGCAGGTATTCTTTTATTTTTGCTAATCTTAATTTGTGAGAGGGACGTGAGAGCTGGTGGAAGATTGGAGTGTTGGATTGTCCAGGTTACACATGGAGAAATCATTTTGATGTGACTTGTTTTGAGCAGGGTGCTCAAATCATTGTGACTCCAGAAGATGCACTTTATGGATGGAAATTTACCAGGGAAACCATTTTCCCTTATCTGGAGGACATCCTGGACCCTCAGGGGAACTGGATTCCATGTCGAGACCCTGACAGGTATTTTAACTACCCTAGTTGTGCAAAAGTGCTGTAACTCTCTGAAATGTGCACATTCACCACAGCAAAATGATAAATCCTGAATTATCACATATGTGGTGTATTTCATTGTTATATTTATCTTGGCATTGGTTAGATTAAAAAAATTGTACTTAGATACCATTTAACATTCATTTGTGATGGAATGTCTTTATTAAATTTGGAGAATATATGTAAACAGGATATTTATTACTAGGATTAGAAACTAAGGGAAGAGGATCTCATAAATACCAGTGAGTAAATTAATTTCTGAAGTGGACAGTGGATTGTGTTTGGAAAATATTCCAAGGTCTCTATTGAACGTAACATATTTCAGTTTTATAGAGCCTCTGTTCCAGAATCTTCTTCCCAGGCAGAAAGACCTCACTATATACTTTCTATTGAATCATAAGGCCTTATGCTTTGAAACTTTGCATTTTCCTAGGCTCATAAATCTAATTGTTCAGGGAAAGAGAAATCTAGAAACGTTGTAATATAAAATATTTAATATATGTAAGTGTAAGTTTAATATATAAATCCTACTGTCTACTAAGACTCGGAGATTAAATTATATAGGTACAGGTTGCACACGTCTATACTTGCAGTAAGGGATCTCTCACTCTTTCACACTCTTTCTCTCTCACCGCTCATATCCTCTCACTCTCTCTTACCCTCTCACACTTTCTCTCACTGTTTTACCTCAAATTAACTTTACTAAACATTCCTCTGCCATATTCTTGCTGGAGGTATGGATACCACACTCTTTTAGGCACCCCTGGTTATTCTGATAAAGATTTTCGGGAAACGGCTATTCCCAGCTCAGGAGAGATTACACGAAGAGGAGAACATTGGGTTTTGTGACAGTGGACGGTTCCATCTTCCCAACTGTCCTGTTTGGAGCCAATGCTCTCTACGGTGTTTGTAAGAAACTTTCTTTTGTGCCAGAACAGAGGCCGAGAGCTGGGCAGTCTTTCTGCGTAGAAGTTTTGAGAACGGGGACAACCCATTTGTTTTCCATCTCACAGTAACATTGAGTTCTCAATTTCCTGTTAAAAACAAAATCTATTGCAAATTTATGGATGAGTCAAAGATCACAGTAGCTATGGAAACTAGTGAAGGTCGGGGGAGAGGTTTATTCCATATGGTTAATAAATATCTCTTTCATAGCCCTAGAGTAGAAGGAACAAACTTTGACAGAAAATGGGCATCATCACCAATATAGTCACCTTTAGTTCATTAATCTTTTCATTCATTCATTCAACCATTATTTATTGAGTACCTACCATGTGCTGGATACTATTCAAGGAGTAGGGGATACAGCACTTAATAAAACAAGTCTCCACCCTCTCTGTGGCTTATGAATATTCTAGAGGGGGAAGACAGATGTAAACAAACTCAGGTATTGCATAGAATGTCATATGGTGATAAGAACAGGGGAAATGGGGTGCTTGGGTAGGATGAGATATAGGGCCTATTGTGGTTATTCTTTTATTTGGATTGATTATGGAGCTTTCAGTGAGTGTGGCTTCAGTGCATTGGCAAGGGAGAGAAATTGTGGGACGAGGTCAGAAAAGTGCCATGTTGTGGGCATTTATTATGTAGGATTGTGGGATATACATTATGTAGGGTCTTGAAGCTGATAGTGAGAACTTTGGGTTATCTGCTGAGTGAGATGGGGAGGCACTGGAGGGCTTTGAGCTGAGGAGTGACCCAATCTGACTTGTGTTTCAAAAGGACCACTCTGTATTGGGAAAAGACTAGGTGGGCAGTGGCAAAGCAGGGAGACCATTCAGGAAACTATTGTGATTATCCTGGTTAGAGCTGAAGGAGGCTGGGACTGGGATGGAAGAGGTGGAGGTGGAAAGAAGTGGTCAGATTACGGATATGTTTTAGGTGACAAGATTTGTTACCACACTGTTTGTGGAGATGTGAGACAAAGACGAGTATCCAGAGTGACTCCCAGGCTTTTGATCTGAGAAACTGGAGGTGTGCAATTGCCATTTACAGATAGAGGGAGCAGTGAAGGAATAGCAGTCTGGGATGGAAATCAGGAAATCAATTTTGTGCATCATAAGTTTGAGCTGCCCTTTAGATGTCCAAGTGGAGATGCCAACCTGCCCATTGCACGTACAACTCTGGCATAAAGGACAAGGTTAGGTCTGGAGATGGAAAATCAGGAGTCCGCATATAGATGGTTTTTAACACTGTGATGGCTTCACTTATGGGGTGAGTTAGAGAAGAGAAGAGATCTAAGGCTTGAGCTCTAGGAAATTCCAATGTTTAGACTCAGGGGAGATGAAGAGGAACAAGCAAAGGAGGTGGAGAAGAGCAGCCAGGGAGGAGGAGAATGAGAAAGTGGCGTCCAATAAGCAAGGTGAAGTATTCCAGGAGGAGGGGTAATTAACTGTGTCAACTGCTGCAGGTAAGTAGGATGAGATGAGGTAAGATGCAGAGGTTAGTGCCGGTGTTAGTAAGAGCTGTTGGTGGGATGATGGAAACAGAAGCTGCTTTGAGTGCTTCAAAAAAGAATAGGAGAGGATGAGCTGGGGACAGCAAGATGGCCAGTTCTTTCAAGGAGTTTTTGCTGTATGAGGGAGCTGAGAAATGGAGCATTAATTTAGAGGGGCATGTGGGGTCAAGAGAGGTTCTCACTTTATTTTTTTAAAGATGAGAGGTACAAGAGCATATTTGCATGCTGATGAAATGATCCAGTGGAGAGGTGACAGGCAATGACGTGGGAGAGTGAATAAAGAATCCTGGAGCAATAGATACTATGTGGAAAAAAATTTATCAGGTTTAAGTATAATTTGTGACATTTTAAATCCTATCTCTCTCATGTCACGTAATTATCATTTCTTTTTTGTGGTGAGAACACTTCAGATCTAGTCTCATAGCAACTCTGAAGTTTGTAACACAGTATTGTTGTCTATAATCACTATGTGTGCATTAGATCTCCAGGACTTATTTCTCTAGTAGTTGCAAGTTTGTCCCCGTAAACAACATCTTCTCAATTCCTCAACCCCCCAGCCCCTGGTAACCACCATTCTACATTCTGTTTCTATGAGTTCCGCTTTTTTAGATGCCACATGTAAGTGATATCATGCAACATTTGTCTTTCTCTGCCTGACTTATTGATATGTCTTAATTAAAATTTGATTTAGATTTGGTTCCACTCCAGTACAAGTAAGGCTCAGCTGCCTGGCCAAGAACAACTCTATCTATGTCTTGGTAAATATGGGGGACAAGAAGCCATGTAATCTCCAGAACTCCACGTGTCCTCCTAGTGGTTATTATCAGTATAACACCAATGTGGTATATGATGCGGAGGGGAGACTGGTGGCGTGCTACCATAAGGTAAGAGGGGTGGGTATGTAAAACAGAGCCTGCTCTGGCAGCAGTGGATGCTGTGTTTAGGAGGTTGAGCTTTATTCCCTTACAATATGATGTTACTAGAGATTTTTTTTTAAAAAAGGGAGCAATCATGAAAATGATGCTCACAAAAGTGTTGTTTCTATTTATTTTCTACACCAATTAATTTAGTTACCCTCTTAATCGATTTAAGGTCAAATCATAAAATTTTTACTTTAAACTCTGAATTTTAACATGAATCCAAATTTTTATATTTATAAATAAAACACGTAACTTTCAAAAAATTTTCTTCATAACTTTGTGGCTTTTGACAACTTCTTTTCATATGTAATTAAACTTTCGTGTTCTCCTCAAAAATGTGTGTAATGCTTGGAATAGAAATGTCAGCTCTTCCATTTTCTTGTTTTTGAGACTATATTTACAATATGAGTGTCATTTTTTGATGCACTTTCTTTGCAAGAATCATTTTAAGCTATTCTTCCGTTCGTAAGTGTTGATTTAGTAAAACTGGTAGCATAGTTTGGTCAAACCACTTAACAGGCCCCAGTAAACTGCAGGAGGGCACAGAGCACTGAGTGCGGACGAGCTAGTGAGGAGCCTGCAGTCATCCTAGTCCTAGTGGGGGCTCTCTCTCTCCTCTCAGGGCACCTCAGAGACCAGTCATGCCCTACGACCTCTGATGCATGGACCTAATCCGAGTACCTTGTCAATCAATTCTTGGAGTACCAGTAAAGTTCAATTTCTATTTTATTTTTTAGATAGAAAACAAATTTAGAGGGAAGCTTTAATAGTCTTGTGCCCAATCCTTGGCACTCCCTACTTTGCAGACCATTTTATTAAACTGTTGACCCTGATTCTTATATTAGACAGGGTAGTTTTTCAAATTTACCTGAAAGGAATCCAGGAGAATTAGATAAAACATCCATTTTCAACAGCAATTTTGAAAACTGGGCAAGAGTCCCTGAGATTACTTTTGATGGGACAGTGTAAAGAGGGAGGTGGCACCCCTCATCCGATTAACAGGTATTTATTGTGCATCTATATGTTTCTAGGTATCAGGGATTTCCCTGATGCCAAAACCTAAAAAAGCTTCTTTAGCTTTCAGGCAGGTATTTGGCTCCTAATTGAGAGAGGGGGAAGGTAGGTAGAGAGAAAAAGAGAGAGAGGGAGAAAGAGAGATTAAGAGAGAGAGAGGCTATATTTCTTCATGCTTTCTTTGGAAATTTACTTCCAATCACAGATTCACTCACTTCCCATAGGCTTCCTGCTGTTGACCATAGCCAAATCGATGACTAACTTTGGAGGGTTTTTACAGATTATTGCTTCAATAAACAAGCCTTTCTCAGTTTGTTCCTATTCATTTCTTATAGCACCACCTCTACTCTGAGCATCAGTTTGATGTCCCTGAAAAGCCGGAGTTGGTGACTTTCGACACCACCTTTGGAAGGTTTGGCATTTTCACGTGCTTCGATATTCTCTTCCACGACCCTGCTGTTACCCTGGTGAAAGATTTCCGTGTGGACACCATCCTGTTTCCCACAGCTTGGATGAATGTCTTGCCCCTTCTGACAGCTATTGAATTCCACTCAGCTTGGGCTATGGGCATGAGAGTTAATCTTCTTGCGGCCAACACTCACAACATTGGCCTGAACATGACAGGTAATTTGTGCCCAGGTGAGGTCTGCAAGTACACTTCCCAGTGCAGAGAAACAGATGCCTCAGATATGACCTGTTGTCATGTTTTGCTTCTTTGTTGGGACTCCTCCCTCTGTCAGTCTTTCACAGCAAAAGAAAAGCTGACTATGACGGCTATGGTTGTGTTAAGACCTTTATGTGTCTATTTCACTTATCCTCACAACAAAGCTATGGGGTGGGTGTTATCATCCCAGTTTTACAGGTGGGAAAACTGAGACACGGAGGATGCGAGTAACTTGCCGAAAGCTACCAGCCAGTAAGTGGCAAAGCATGGGAGTAAACAAGATTCGCTCTAACACTGGCAAAGGGCAGAGGAGTGTATTATTGACATGTTGCTGTGTAACAAAGGACCCTAAAAGGAAAACATAAAAGTGGCTTGAAACAGCAAACATTTATTATCTCACACATCTGTGGGTCAGGAGTTTGCGATGGGCTAGCTGGGTGGTCCTGGCTGAGGCACCCTCTGCGGGTTACATCAAGCTGTCAGCTGGGCTGCAGTCACCTGGTCTTGACTGGGGCTGGAGGGCTGCTTCCGGGTCAGCTGCCTTGCATGGCTCTTGGCAGGATCCCTTAGTTCCTCAAGGGCTGTTGGTAGGACACCTTCCTTTCTTGCCCCTCGGGCCTCTCCGTAGGGCTGTGTGATGGATCCTCATGGGATGGCAGCCGACTTCCTCCGAGCAGGTGAGGAGAGAGAGAGAGGACAGGGGCGGGGGGGTAGAAGCTAGACTGCTGTTTCTGACTGTCACACACTGTCACTTCTCCATGTTCTGTTCATTAGGACTGAGTCACTAAGTCCAGCCTGCACTCAAAGGGAAGGGAGTAGATCTACCCTTTGGAGGCAGGAGCACTGAAGAATTTTTGGATAGATTTGAAAACCCCCACAGTGGGGAACAGGAGAGAATTTTGCATTACCTTTCCCTACCTTTCAGGACTGCCCATTTACAAAGATTTTTATATTTGGTTTAATTTTCCATAATGCTAATAAATAATCCTATTATATTCAAAGTCTATTTGAAATGAGACCATTGAACATCTATTTTACTTTCCTCTGATAGAGAACAGGAGAAGTACTTAGGGGTTCAGTGTAACTAGAAGCCTCTGTGCTGTCTCACTGTGACCAATATGGTGACGTGACCACATGCCCAATTCTGATGGGGGAACTGGCAGTGTCGGTTTTGTTTTTGTTTTAAGAAGACTTGTCTTCCATTCACAGGCAGCGGCATCTATGCACCACAGTCTCCCAAAGTGTACCATTATGATACCGGAACAGAGTCGGGAAAGCTCCTCATTTCAGAAATGGATTCGCATCCCCGCGTCTCTCCTGCCTACCCAGCAGCTGTGAATTGGAGTGCCTACGCCACAACCATCAACCCATTCCCAGTGCAGAAAAACCCTTTCCTGGGATTCATTTCATGGGATGCGTTCAACTTCACAGAACTTTTTGAAAATGCAGGAGACCTTACAGTCTGTCAAAAAGATCTCTGCTGTCATTTAAGCTACAGAATGTTAGGAAAGGAAGAGAATGAAGTGTATGCTCTGGGAGCTTTCTCAGGACTTCACGGCTGAAGGAGACAAGAGTACTGGCAGGTAATTTCAGCTCAAGTGAAAGGGAGCATTTAGGTGCCAGGAAAGGTAAAAGGGTTAACTTCTCATATTTGTCCCAGGGAGCCAAATGCATTTTCTCGGCATGACTCGACATGCCAATATTATACACACACACACATATGCATACACCTGCATGCACACACACACACACATACTTTGGGATTAATCATATGATATTTGCAATGGGAGTTAAGTATAATCTGATTGCTTGCTTTGAGCAAGCAATTTTTTTAAAAAAATTATTAACCTGACCATGATGACTTTTGACCTGACTGATGAACTAGTTTACATATTGTAGTGTACTTCAGTAAGGCTTCATTAAGTAGCTTTGCTGACGTATCTGAATATAAACAGTCTTGTTCTGACTTTTAAAACCAACAATGACTAGGAATACAACTTTCATCTTCGTTTCTCTTGTAATCAGATGTTCTGGTCATTTTATTCCCTTCCAATGATAAATATTTAAAATGCAAAGTTTTTATATTGTGTTGGCTATGCATTTGTATTTTCTTATTATACTCTGTACCCCACTGCCTTCTCCTAAAGAAAAGCATATGGAGAAAAGAGACGGTCAAATTTTAATCATCGTTTTAGCATTAGTACTACTGTTGCCCAAAGACCTCCACTCTCTTGGGCCAAGGGCCATCATCTGACATGCCAAACTAGTGGTTTAATTCTAAATTGACTTCTTTCTTTCAGTCCACTTGTTACCCATGAAGTAGGGTTGGTTCTCAAGTCATTTGGCATTTCCAATAAAGCAGTTAATTGTAAGAAATATGATCCAAATCTCTTCAACAAATAGAGAAAATATTTGCTTTTCTGTGGTTATAAGCTGAGTCAACAGTGCTAGTACAAGTAACTTAGATGTAAAGCATTGCATTTTATCTGTATCTGTTCCACATAGGTATGCATAGTGTTGAAATGCAAAACTACTGATTTGACAACTTGTGGACGGCCAGTAGAAACTGCTTCTACAAGATTTGAAATGTTCTCCCTAAGTGGCACATTTGGAACAGAGTATGTTTTTCCAGAAGTGCTGCTTACTAAAATTCGTCTGTCACCTGGAAAATTTGAGGTAGGAGGATTTTAAGAGTATTTTCATTTGATCTGTTCTCTGAAGCCAGGTAGAATAGGCTACCACGATTTTATCAGTTGACTTTTGTTGTGTAACAAACTTCCTCAAAACTTAATGAGTTTGAACAATAGCCGTTTCTTTAGCCCTGATTTTGTGGTTGGCAATGTGAACTGGGTGTAGCCAGACTGTTCTTCTGGTCTGGAATGGGTCCAGATGATCTTGACTGGGCTCAGTCACACATCTGCCATTAGCTAGTGGGTTGGTTGGGGCTGACTGGTTTGTGAGACCTTGTTGTGGACAGCTGGGATGACTGGGGCCACTCTCACCCTGTGGCCTCTCGTCTTACAGCAGGCTTGGGCTTCTTCACATGGTAGTTGAAGGAGTCTGAAAACATCAATAAAGAAAGCCACTTGGGCAAGTTCTTTTCAAGTCTCTGCTTGTACCATGTTTACGAATGTCTCATCGACGGAAGCAAGTCACAGGACCAGCGTAGACTGATGGGGGAGAGAAATAAATGATGCAGATCTCTCAGTGGGAAGAGCTGTAACATCACATTGCAACAGGGCATGGATAAAGGAGAAATTTTGTGGCCATTTTTACAATTTATGGCAACTGTGATGTAACTATGATAAGAATGGAATGATGGATAAGAATGGAATAATGATAAGATACCTAGAACTTATGAGCCTGAGGCACCATTCATTGAAAAATGTTTGTTTACAGATTTTTAATTTTCTTTTCTTACACGTGGAGACAAACAGAAAGTCAGATATTTGTTTCACAAATTGTAGTGGTGATGACCAATTAATTCACCAATTAAGCTGGCCTTAAATTAGAATTAGGACTTTGCAGGTTTATATCCACTAGTACACAGCACATGCACACACACACACACACACATACTCCACTAGTCTGAACATTAATGTCTTCTGTGAGTTGTGGCAAACACTGGCAGGGCTTCGGTAACTAGGGTGCGGTCACTGCATTTTCTATAAAAGAAAAATAGGATCTCCGTGAATTCATCTAAGGCATTAAGCAAGGAAGTCTTTAAAACTGCAGATTGCTTATGGTCATAAATCTGTGTCTGCCTGTATTATCAGATTGGGATATGTCATATTTATAAAAATATTTAATTCTGTGAAACCAACAGTTTACCATACAGTGCAGCCTTAACGCTGGGAAACCTGGAGAACAGGAATCTTTGGCTGCTATGGAACCTGGTTGGGTAAAATCTCATGAGCAAATTGAGGCTGCAATAAAAGCTTAAATGCCAACCACAGAGCACCATGATCAGATCTGAAGTGAGGGATCTGGAACTGAAATGCAGTAGTTAAAAGGTGGCGCAAAGAAGCATAGATGAATTGAAAAATATCTGGGACCACTGAAGGAGGTGAGAGAAGAGAGCAGGGTCCACGGAGGTGAGAGAAGAGAGCAGGGTCCACACAGGTGAGCTGAGGAAGCACGGGGTCCGGCAGCATAGGTGCACAGTGTCTCGTAAGCCCTGCCATTTAAACTGAGCACACAATCTAATTTTCTGGGTTCTATTTTGACATTTTTCTCCGTGGCATGTACTTATAGAAATGTATCTCCTTGAGGAATTATCCTAGAGTGGGACTGAGCATTTGTCTCCCAAAAGCATCTCATCCATGGGAGAAAGATAGAAAACTGCTAGAGTTTTCCAGACCAGGCTAAAGGTCCAGAGCCAGAAATGCCATTTCACTATCCCTCTGAACCGCATCAGAATTTGAAGACATGGTTGGTGATGGTAGCTGATGAGGAGTTGGAGGCCACGAAGAAATTAGTACATAGCTACCTCCTTTCTTTGTTTTAGATTTTTTATCTCAAATGGTTTCAGGCAGTTGGGAACATTTAGAGAATGATACAAAAGAGTAAAAGGTAAGTGCTTAACCATATAGTGTTTGTAGATCTCAACTCTTAATAGTTCTCAGAACTTGTCATGCTGTCTCCCATCCCTGGGTACTGGCCCCTTGTTCTTGGATGGAAGGAAGAACAGAATGGAGGACTTGCACCCATGCTTTCAATTAGGCACTTACAGTATAATTACCATTTGGATCATGTCTCATCTACTCCAGCTCATTTGCTGAACGAGAAAATGAGATATGGATTGTGTTACCCCCAAAAGCTATAAAGGAGGCATCTGGCTGTTGGAAGGCAAGGTTTTTGGTATAGAACTTCCGTGGAGGGGGCTGCCTGTCCAGAGTGCTGGTCTTTGTTTTGCAAGCATAGATTCTCTATGGCATGATTTTCCCTGAAGTTCTTCAGATTCTAAGGAACAGACAACCAAACTCACAAGATGGATAAAAGAGAGGACCAGTTTATTATTATTTTTTAAAATAGATTTCCTTAGCTGGAGAACAGTGAACTGTCTTCTTGAGGAGGCTCTCCATTGGCAAGTCCTCTCGGGAGTCCAAGCTATGGATCGGAGGTGTGTTTTGTGAGCACAGAATTAAAACAAAAGGGGTTGGAAATTCATGGAGAAGATTTTTATGGAGCTGTGGTAACCGGAGGCACTGTGCTCCTCTCTAGGGCTGGTTACCTAAAGACCATGTTGAATCAGGGTGCCTACTTTCCTCAAAAAGTGCCAAATAAACAGGAACCAATTCTTGATTTTTTTAGTTATTCCTTCTCTAGAGAACTTTCCAATAATGACCCTTCTGTTCATATATTGTTTCTAGAGAGACCATTCACAACAGCATAGATGACAAGTTTTTTTTTTACATGAGTTACGCCAGCCAGGTCTTCTGGAGTATTTCCCCAGTTTCCTTGACTGATGCACCCTTCATCAGCAAATATTTACACATTAGCTTCGGGGTTCACTTCTGCAGAGATCTCAACACACTTGTTGAGTATCTTTCCCCACCCCTAGTTTTATGCTAAAAGCATGAGGTGTCATTGCCCATGACCACAAATGTGGGAAACATCTTACTTTAATGTTTTTGGCAATTCTGGTATATTATCGGAAGTATGGTCTCTGCAGCTAACTAGTTATGTAACCTTGCACAAGTCAGTTAACCTCTGAATTTCCTACCTGTGAAAGGAGAGAATATCTTCCTCACTCATTTGGTGAGGATCAAATATGATAATGCGTGTGAATGCACTTTGTGGACAGTGAAGCATTATACAAATTTCAGGATCTATTTTTAAGTATTTACTACAAAGGGTTTACCTGGGTAACCATGTGCATTAACAACGAGGAGGAATGGGCCACATGTACTAAACATCATGTAAGTGTGTTGAGCATCAGGTAAGTAAGGTCAACGTGCAGGTGGGCAGGAGGAGTAAGAGGCCGGCCCACTCCAGGGCCAGCACGTCAGAATCTTGTGAAGCCGGGACCAATAATTTTTCAGAGTGCCACAGGTGACTTTGATGGGTAAGAACTACCAGTTTAAGGGGATAATCAATAAGGTCAAACTATATTTAGTATGTACTGCTTAGGAGGCCAGTAAATTGTATAGCATTTTACATTTTGGGAAAATGTCTAACAAGCAACTAGTGAAAATACTAATTTCTAGCTAGAATCTGAGAGACAATCACTGAGCTGGAAAAATTAATCCCAAGAAGGTCAAAATAGACAAATTTTTACTATATGTTGATGAAAAGTCAATAGAAAATAAAATATCTGTTTAACTTGTTTCAAACTTTTACCCAACTCTGATTTGAAATATAGCTCTGGTATTTCACTTTTGGTCCTTTAATGAACAATTTAATAAACAAGGAACAATTTATAAGCAATGAATACTTAATGAACAATAAATGGAGAACTTTGAATATTTTATTTTGTTCATTTAATTACCAACAGGTTGTGTGTTTAACTAGTTAGTGATCTGTGTCTTTGTGGGTCTGTGATGATCACCACAGTAATGATCTTCTAGGATATTTAATTAGTTTCTTCTTCTAATTATGAAGTTTCTGCTTTCTCAGTTTCCAAGTTCTTCCCCATCCAAATTGTCCTTCCCACAACTGATGGGTTCATCTTTTATATTTATTCTATTTTCTGTTTGTGTTTGTTTCTATTCTTGTTCCACTATTTTGCACACTTTACCCCGTTACAGAGAGGCCTCTGTGACTTCAGGATACATCTGGTCATTCATGGCTTTCACAATCTGATCTCTACCTTCCTCTTTGACCATACGGCTTCTTCTCCTCTTCACCAATCTTCAGCTCTAGCCAGTGGTGTGCTGTAAATTTTAACAACCCACTCTCTGAGGAAGAAAAGAAAAAGCCCTGATTTGTGGCATTTGCCAATTTTCATGGGTGTAAATCTTCCTGCCGTGATCAATTTCAAGAATGACTATGTTTAACAACCTGCAGTCAAAGTTCCCGGAAACTTAACAATCTCTTCTAGCAAGCATACACACCATCGGCTCCAACACTGTTCTAACCAGACTGGAGTGAGAGAGCTCATTGCTTAGACGTGTCACACACACTCCTTTCTCAGAAGGAGCCTTTGCTGTTTCGAGTTCCACTTCCCACGATGTCGTCTGTCATACAGCCCCAGGAAGACATTCATTACCTGCTCTTTCTTGTGGCAGGTTGTGTCCCCCTCTGGGAAGCAGACCAGTCCAACTTTTCCTTCTCAGACCTCCTAAGCACTTATCTCTTTCCTTCTCTAAAATACTAATATGCTGATTTCTTTCTTTATGCTTAGTATCTGCTCAGTTTCACCTTCAACGTTGAAGCTTCTTGAGGAAGGGGTCTGGTTTATATTTCTGTAGGTCCTGATTGTCTTGCACATAATTGGACTCAATAAATTTTTGCTGCTGCTGCTTTTTAACTTTTTATTAAGGGTTACATTTGATTGTTGAAACTCAAATATTGAGCCCTGTGGCTCTAGTCTTCATTACATATAAAATAGCTTTCCCCTCCTGTCCTGCCTGTTCCCCACTCCCTCACCCCCAGCAAGCTGGAAGTATGTGATCAACCATGATATCTAAGATTGTTTCACAATCATTAGGCTGCTTATAATGCATATTTTTATCAAGCTGACTATACTTTTCCCACTGTTTCTTTAGGTACTACAAGATGGGCGTTTGGTGAACAAGAATGGATCATCCGAGCCTATCCTAACAGTGTCACTCTTTGGGAGATGGTACACTAAGCACTCATCTTCCATCCCAGGTGGGACCAGCAATTCAGCAACAACTTACCTGCTAACACCTACTTTATTGATGATCGTAGCTTTGCAGATAACGTGATGGTACAGGACTTCTCTTTATTGCATTCATTTTTGTGGCATGTATTTTGCTAAATGTGTTTATCAGGTTCCCAAGTTTACTAAGAAACTTTGAAGGGCTATCTTGGTAGTATAGACCAATGATTTCTAAGTGTATATGTTTCTCAGCAAGGATTATTTTTAAGTATTATGGTAATTTTGCCCCTTTTTTGGCTACTCTGAAATGTTGCAGTATAATGGAAAGAGCCTGGATGTTTGGGTCAGATAAATGAGAATCAAATCCTAGCTCCAGCCTTATTTGCTGTGTGACTTTGTGTGTGCTTGTGTGTGTGAGAGGAGGCAGAGTGAAGAGCTCCAGGGCCATTGTAAACATAACCGTGGCCTTTGAAGAGACCAGTAATGATGGGATTGAGAGGTTTATGACATTAAAGACAATCTGAACACATCTAGTTTTCTGTGCTAAAGACTAGGGGGGAAATTTGCTTTCCAATCAGATGGTAATGTTGAAGTTTATCTTAATAATGACAGTTGTTTTGAGATGTTCTAGAAGAAATGACAGCTGGACCAGGTTCAGATCAAAGGTGACCATCCAGAGTGTTCATAGCCACAAATAGTCCTACTTGAAGGCTGTGGTATAATTTAACAGGCACAAATCCCATAGCACAAAAACTGTGGCTGTTAATGGTAACGCTATTTTCAACATTGGGTAGTCTACTTTTTTCAAAAAATATATATCTTATGCTACTTGGAATATAAGAGTGTATTTGTTACTGATCATTTAATGCAGATAGTCTTACAATTAAAGAAATGACTTTGAATTTTCAGATTTTTTTCAGATTTTCTATCTCCAAAGTTATTTTAAATCTAATATTTTTATGTTAAAAAAATCACAGTTGAGGTATTTATGTTTTGTTTTAATGTATTGTTGTATATCTACTCCTTATGGATTCAATTTGAATATTGTATTAAATGTAACAGGAAGTTAAGACAACTTTTATAGTCACATGGTTACTAGTAAGAGAAGGAGATTAAGCCACGTTTTGTGTTTGATTTTGAGGATGGCTTTTATGTTCATTGTGTTCAACATTGGGACATCAAAGATGGTCATTTTAAAGTGGTGGCTGACTAATAAATGGCAAGCAATAGGATATATTGGAGTATATGAGGAAGCCATTTGGTGTAAAACT
This sequence comes from Tapirus indicus, assembly GCA_031878705.1. Classification (NCBI taxonomy): domain Eukaryota; kingdom Metazoa; phylum Chordata; class Mammalia; order Perissodactyla; family Tapiridae; genus Tapirus; species Tapirus indicus. Next base: position 51,929,805 of record CM062933.1, on the reverse strand, counting down.
AATTTGGCCTGACCTTGCTTTTCCAAAAGGGCCTGACCAGCCTTTGAACATGCATTGTATATCTGCTTTGAGCGTTTACTATGTCCCAGAGACAAGAACAAATGTCCTTAAGATAAGAATGCAACTTCCTCCACATTGGCATTTCCTTAAGGATAAGCATCTCTCCCTAGGCGAGGATTTGATTGCTGTGCTCATCCTGTGGCCACCCAACTCGAAACAACAGACCTGCTACCTGCTGTGTCCATCAACTGCTGTGCCTGCTAGGTGGGCTAGGAAATCTCGGGACTGTTGTAAAAGGGACATTCCAATCATATGTGATACATGCTCTTTGACGGTATATAACCACTCTCTACAGCCCACTTCTTTGGTGCTGTGGGAGATCAGAATTGGCCACCTCAAGATGTGTCTCTTTACCTTGCTCTGAAGGAGGCTTTGACCTTCACTGCCCCCAGCTGTCAAAGGGATTTGGGATGGAAGGCCTGTCCCTGGAATGGGCCATCACCTTGGATAACTCTGGGTATCAATAGACTGGGAGGGTCTTTGCTACACCCATTCTTATCAAAGTTCTGTTTACCAGACATTTACATTTGTAAGGGAAATCTCCATTTATAAAGGTATGTCCTTCTCTGTACTGGGAAGAGGAGCAGATGACCTCATCTCTAGAAACTTGTCCATGTGGAAGGCAAGGCCTTAAATCTGCATAAAACCATACTGTGCTTTTCTTGTAATCCCTCGTGGCTGACACTCCCAACCCCCCCCCCCCCGAAAATCCTCGTTTGTCTATATAAGAGGAGAATCTCCACCGTTTTGCCAAGAGATACTCAGATTCCCCAGGTCTCTCCCATGTATACATGTTATAAAGCTTTGTTTGATTTTCTCCTGCTATTTGGCCTCATGTCAATTTAATTTGTAGCCCAGCCAGAAAGGACCCAGAGTGGGTAGAGAATGCTCTTTCTCCCCTTCAGCCTGGGCTATATGGTCCTCAGATTTGGCTCATAATAAACTCACCCCAATTTTGATTTATAGATTGATTATGGATTATTTGTGTCAACATGGTGAATGTACATATATGTAAATAGTCCAAATCACATAATCATCAAAATTGTCTGTTCTTTTTCTTTTCATAAAATTTAGAGCACTTCAGATTTGCCAGGTTTTGCTTGAGGAAGTTAGGCATTATGCATTAGTTTTGCTGTGTGTATGGTGACCCTTGGGCAATGATATTTCACTTCCAGAAGCTTCAGTGTTGCCTGGAAGTCAGCAGCTGACTGTAAACCCACAGGTTTGAGAAAGATTCAAGCAAGGATATCCTCACAGATTCCAAGGGATGGTTCTTCCTCTGATTCACACGTAGATTTGTTTGCTATGGTCCAACTTATTAAAAACAAAAGCGAAAAACGAAATGCACTGAGCCCCAAGGAAAAGAAAGAGCTCTTAACTCAATTATCAAATGGCTTGCATCACAACATTTTAGCTCCTACCCCCTCAGCAGTTTACGCACACTGATTTAATTTTACTGAATGACTCAAGCATAGTTTGGTTTGGCCTTGATTTAGGGAAATGCACCTGAGGGCGTAGAGCCTAATGTCAGAGTCCAATTTCTTTGATAACCATCTTTCCAGCTCACCTTAAAACTTCATGATAGTTCTTGAGTCCCTGTGGTTCTGCAGGGAGTAAATGAGACTCTGGTTTTCACCTGTTCAGCTTTCCCCAGGCCTTTATTTCTGACATGCCATTGTAAGGAAGCAGAATTTGCCACCTCAAGATGTGTCTCTTTGGCATGGGCATTATTTTTGGCTGGTTATTTTTTTAAAAACTGCAGACATGTATAAAGCTCTGAAAACTAGTAGAAGCTACCCTTTTATAAGAGACATTTACCTTTGTAAGGGAAATCTCCATTTGTAAAGGTGTCTCCCTCCCTGTACCAGGAAGAGGGGGGATGACCTTATCTCTAGAAACTCTTATCAATGGGAAGGCAAGGACTTAAATGTGCATAATAACCTTACTCTTGTTTACTGTACTTTTCTGGACAGTAATCTCCCATAGCTGACTCCCCCAACCCCCAACATCTTCCTTTGTCTTTAGCTGAAGATGGTATTTAAGATGGCAACCTAGGCTATTCTGGCCAGTTGCCCAGTTTTCCTGGGTTTCTCCCACGTATACATGTTATAAAGCTTTGTTTGGTTTTCTCCTGTTTATTCTGTCTCATGTCAATTTAATTCATAAACCAGCCAGAAGGACCTAGAACGGGTAGAGGAATTCTCTTCCTCCCCTACACTGTATTATGACTTCCCCTGTATTACAAAGCCATACCCTCCACCTCAGCATCCTCTCAGCTTACTCTCTACCCTTTGTTCTGCCATGGAATAGCAGGCATTGATTTCATGCTGTGTTCCACACTCTGAGTCTTGGGACACTGGTCTATGCATTCTCTTTGCTCTCTTGGCCACTCTGTGACGTTGCCCCTGTGGTATGACTTATTCCAGTAATTTCTGTGATATACTCACAGCCTACTCTGCAATTGTCATGGCCCCCACTTTCTGCTTTGCATTCCTTCTTTGCATTCTGATCCATTCTCATGGCATTAGCTCTTTCCTCTACCCAAGTGATTTCCACGACATTCTTTCTGTTTTGACCTCTCTTAAATTCAATTCACATTTCTAACTCCATTCTGACCATCTCACCCAGGTATTCCATAGACGATAGTGTCTAAAACAAATCTGAAGATGGCTGCCTGCTCAGGTAAATATGGTCATAACACACACACACACTCATCCACACACATAGGTACTTCTAACAATGGCATTGTTGAAAAGACATTTGGATGTAGAAACAGTAACAACTGTGAAGAGGATTTCTTGAGACATGAACTATTTGGAGTGGGAAAAAAAGATATTTCAACAATCTCTTAGAGAATTTCCAGGCCACTTGCAGCTAAGTCAAAGGAGAGAAATAATAGAGATGAACTGAGTGATTTGAATTTACGAGTCTTCAAGAATCTTGCGGCATCTTACTTATGTAAATATGTATTGGACACGCTGGTGATAGCTTCAATCAGTTATAAGAGCTATGAGCTCTTGCTCCCCTGCTCCTTTTGTGCACTTTTTATTTTTTATCTCAGAAGTTAATTTTTTTATACTGTATGCTTCATCTATTCCTATTGAATTCTTAAATTTCAATCCATTAGCTGGAGATTCAGTACTTCTTATGCTAAGGTCATTTTATAAGGTCATTATAATTTTAATCTTTTATTAAAAGATTAATTACTTATAAGTATAAATAATTGATTTATAATTTATATATATTTATAAGTATAGTAATTAATTTATATTCATTAATAATTAATAAATAATGAAAACATTTTAGGCCATTGCCAATTTTAAGTCTCTCATTCATATTGTTTGAAGATAAAGTCTCTAACAGAATCATTGATTTTTTTTTTTAACCTTTTATGATGAACAAAGGAAAAAGAGGTAAAAAGGAGGCCAATACTCTTTTTTTTATGATAGGGAAAATGGTAGTTTATATATCTTCTAGAATTAGAAGTGCAAATTTGAAAACAGTTACCCATGATGACTGAAGAACCAAAAAGTCTTTAGAAATTAAAAGCAGACATAACAGACATATAAAATATTTGAATTCCAGAAGGCTAAAGTGGGGGTTTTCACAGACAATTTTGTAAGGACACTTACATGGCTACCAATTATAGGACAGGAGTTTACTTCAATATTTGTGGCATCCCAGCTCACATGAACTGCATTTCAGGTGGCTTTGTTGTTTGGCTTTCATCACCTGTTCGCCTGCATTGGCCTGCCCTTCTCCTACCTATAACTGGGAGGTCTCCTAGAGCCACTTCTAGGTTACAGATGAGGTTCTATTCATAGAACTGAATCAGAAAATCCAGAGCTAAAGAAGTCTAACACTTAATAAAAATATGGGAAATGATAGATTTTAAAGAAAAGAATGTGAGGCCTAAAGGCTTTACATCCATTATAAATTCTTGCAACCTTCATGGCATTGATAAGTACCAGTAACCTCATTTTTCAGATGAGGACACTGAAGTCCAGGGGCTGGATAAGGTTCCCAATCTTGATACAACTAAGTAGAGAACCACTGGTTAACTACTTGTTAACTATTAACTCGTTATTTGACCCCAGTCCAACTGACTCAGTGACCTGGCACTTATCCAAGGCACGGTCTTAACTACAGACAAGTGGGAAACAGCTACCCCTGTGATCCAGTGGAACATCCTACACTTCATGCTACAAACATCATCACATTTGATATATTTACCACTAAAGGGAGCTTCTCAAGGACAGAAATCATGCTTATTCATTTTTGATGTATTTCTAATGTGTAGCACAGTGCCTGCAACAAGGTGCCACATGAATTGAAAAAATTACTAAGGACAGAGAGAACGGGTGCCCAGAATGGGTGTGTGGTCTGTATTTGGGACACAGTAGTTCTATAGTTTCTATCAAATGAAAAGAAAACCTTTCATTGACAGATCACACCTCCAACATGACCATATATGAGTTCAAGCTTAAGTATGTTAGCTATGTGTAGAGCGTCAGTGAATTAGTGAGAACACTGTCATTGGGAGACAACATAAAAGGAATTGCTTATAATTTACTCCTACTGGGAGACTCACATAAATATACTGTGGACTACATGAAAATAGAAGTAGGAATCATGGAGCTGGAGAGAAGGTATGCACCTCACTGTCAAGTCCCGACTCGTGCCTCATCGCTAGAAACCTATTCTTCAGTTAAACGTCTCACTGATTTGAAAAGAATCCAAATGTGTTGGGAAAGGTGATAAAGTGATGGTATAGTTTCAGTGGAAGAATAAAAGGTTTAAGAAGGAATGAGAAAGGCATAAGTGGAATCAGGGAGCTTGAAGGTCTTCAGAAATGCAAGTTGTCTGGCTTCATTGCAATTTAGGCCTTGATTCTCCCAGAAAGAGAAGGCCAAAATGATCAAGGGAATCAGGATTATATTCAGAAACTTGTATAGCTTCCTGGGGTGAATGTCTACTGTTTCTTTCTGCCAGACCTCCCGTCTCCTCTCTTTATTAATGGGAACTCACGTAGTTTGGGTTGGGGATCATTCCTTTTAGCTGGATGTGTGGTGTAAGCCCAGGCCTGGCCAATCACAGCCTAGACGTGCAGGGCCAGAGATGTATGCAGGGCTGAGCATATGTTTGAAGCCAAGCAGAAGAGAATCCTCCCTAGGACTCCTGATGGAACAATTGGAAAGGAAGCACTTTCTTCTGTGATCAGAGGCCCAAGGACCATGTGAGTCTGGAGCCCCCAAGGAGTCATCTTCACTGCAAATTGAAAAGAGCATTTCCAAGGATGAGGACAAAGGAGAGCTGAGCCAGAGAACTCTGAAGACATCATTTAAGTACCTGGCTCCAGCACTTCCTCATTTCTGTTACACTTATTGGATTCCGCACAGTGAGATGCACAAAACCTCTAAATGCAAAGGCCCATGTGCTTTCTTCAGGGGGAATATTTGCAGGTTATTATACCCAAGACTGGTAGAAGTCAAAAAAACAGAGTGGGCGACAGTAGTTCCACAGAAGACAATACATGGCTTTTGTCACGTAGAAGAAAAGAGAGGAGGGATGCCACACTAGGCTTAAAGAAAGAGCCTGCCCAGGACTTAGAAATATCAAAGCCTTGTGGAATTTCCTTGAAACATCCATTTATTAAAAAACAAATGCATATTCCAAGTTATTTTAAACTTTATTATGAAAATGTTTCTGACACACAGAAATGTATAAAGGATTGCATGCCAATCACCTAGGTGCCCGCTGCCCAGTTTATGCAATAAAATGTTACGAATGGAGCTGTATGTATTGCTTGTGTTCCCCTCAGATCACATTCCCCTTTCCCTGTTTTCTTCCCCCAGAGGAAATCACTATCCTAAGACTTTTCTAGGTCATTCCATGACTTCTGGGTAGCTTATTACATATGTACATATCCCTACTTAGTACTATTTTGTGTGTATATATGGTATCAAATTACACATATTCTGCATATTTCTTTTTTTTATATAAGAAATTGTGACCTTAATCCATGTAACTAAGCATTGCTCTATTTCACACATTTTCACTGCTGTGTGGTGTAGTTATATGAATGTGCCAGTTATGAAACTATTGTGTCTCGGCTCCAAACCCACCATGCTGTAGTCTTCTTTGTGATGCTGGGGCTGGCACTACCGTATGTAGTTCTCCTTTGCCACCTGGCTCCCTGTTAGGTTCTGCCGATAGGGGACGCTAGAGGGACACGGAAGGTTGAAAGAGAGAAGGGACTTTCTGTTGCTTGCCTATCAACATGGTCCCCTCGACAGTTATAGTACCTGGCAGGAGTAATTTGTTCCTTAGTGATTGGTTCTGGTTTTCAGTTTTTTCCATACTCTCAGAACCAGTGTTATTGCCCCACTTCAAAAATACCAGCACCAGCCAGCGTCTCCTCAAGAGATTTGAGTCCCAGCTCTGAGGGGGCCCTCTGAAGGGGATCTGGTTCATCAGCACCAGCTGGAGAGCACGCCCTCCTCAGAGGTCTGAGTCTCAGCTCCACAGCGTCCTCTGGAAAGCTTCCAGCTCCTAACACCCTCGTCCTCCCTTTGTTGCGAGCACTGGGAGCAGGAGCTGCTTTCTGCAGGTGCTGTTTCTGTGTTATGCCACTGCTCCTTTTTGCCCTTCATTCATCAGATGCCTGTCTAACCAAATCCCTATGTTAAGTTCTCTTAAAGTCACTAGTGTGGAGTCTGTTGTCCTCATTGCATCTTGCTTGATACAACGGATAAACAGTATTCATTTCTCCATTTTCCTATTGATGAATATAGTGAGCATGGCCAAACCTGAAATGCTTGCACTGAAGTCTTGCTGCACCGAAATCTTGGGTAAGCTTGATGATGCAGTAACAAACCAAATGTGGAAGCATTCAGTGTGGTGCAATGTTGGTCCAGGCATGTTGTCATGGCCTCTCACCCAGCCATCATTATAAAAGCAGCAAGCCCATTGTCTGGCTTCCTCTGACCTGCCATGTTCTTCACTCCATCAGAGCTACTGAAACCATGAATTTCAGGTACACCTGTGTGAGAACACAGGCTTTGTGGCCACTTAAATCCTTGATCTTAAACTTATGCTTTGTGGTGCTTATGTGATTTCTCAATGACATGCCAAAACAAGAAGTAACATTACTCTGAGTCATCATTTTCAACAGTCTTTGTCCCTGGACCTGTTTTTGTGGTTTAGTCCAGCTCAATGAATGCTGAGTTTTTCTACTTTTTGGTTATTTATTTACAATAATTATTGTTACTATTACTTCCTCTTATAGGTAAATTTTCTCTGAATCTTCTTGGACATGTCTCCTTATGCATTTTAAGAAGTCAAAGGACTTTTTGGATGCCCACGATAGGTCAGGAAGGTCCTTTGCTCGATGGTGATGATAAATTAAAACAAAAGTTCTGTTTCTTAAGGATCTCAGTCTAAAAGAGGAGATAGAGCATCACCATTATCGTCATCACTCATTACCATAGTAATCAAATACTGAGCACTTAGAACCTGCCTCGCACTGTGCTATGCATTTTCAAGCATCTCGTTTAATATATATAATAAAAGTCATAGAATATGACAATGTTTCAATCAATATAAGGATCAGGAATGGATCAATTTACCTTGGAAGACAAGAAAGAGTCAGAGACCAGCTGGGTAAGTTAATCAGGGCGTTCTAGTTAGAGTTGGTCATGCATGCAGAGACACAGAAGAACAGCATGCTGTAAGTGAGCCAAGTGAGCATGGGGAGTTGGTAGGTGCTGATGTTGGAATTAACAGGAGGCTGGACCGTTGTGAGTCTTGTAGTCCTTGCAAGAACTTGGCTTTTTACTCTGATTGAAGCAGGACGTCATTGAAAGATTTTGAGCAGAGAAGAGACACAATTAGTTTTATATTTTAATAGGATCACTCTGACTGCTGCTGTGCAAAAGTAGAGGTAGTGGTGCAAAAACCAGGTAGGAGGGTATTGGAATAATCCAGGCCAGAGGTGTGAGTGGCTTGGACCAGAGTTGCAGTATTGAAAGAGCACCTGATGGAACACGTGTAGACTGAGAGAGAAAGGCAGAGTGAGGATAACTCCAAGGGTTTGGGCCTGAACAACTGGAGGATTGAAGAAGCCATTGACTGAGATCTGAAAGACTGCAGGAGTGTCGGGAGGGGAAGGTCAAAAAAGGGCTTATTTTGTTTATGTTGATTTGATATGCCTTCACATATCCAAGTGGAGATTTTGACCAGACTCTTGTTGGGCACAGGAGTCTGGAGTTCAGGGGAGAGATCTGAGCTGGAGATGTAAATCTGTGGCTCACTAACTTATGGATGATGTGTAAGCCATGAAATCACCTAGGGAGTAAGTGTAGAGAGGGATGGATTTCCCAGGACTGGGCTCTGGGGCAAATGAATGTTAAGAGGTCTGGGGTGATGAGAAGGAACCAGAAGAAAAAAGAAGTCCAGAAAAAAAATCCAAAGTAAACAAATACAAAAACCAAGAAGGAGGAAGGAGGAAAACCAAGAGATTGTGGGGGAAGAAATTGCATCAAGAATGAGGTAATGGCAGCCATGTGAAATGCTGCCAACATGTCAAGCAAGGTGGGACTGAGAATTGACCAATGGATTTAGTAACATGGAGATCAATGGTGACGTTGAGAAGGTGGTGAAATCCTGGGGCAAATTCCTAGCAGGAGGAAAGGAATTAAGAGAGAGAATATATACAGCCCTGTAAAGGAGTTTTGTTGTAAAATGGAACAGAGACAGGGAGCAGGAACTGGAAAGGGATGTCAGATCAAGAAAGCTTCTTGTTTTTAAAATAGGAGACATAACAAGATATTTGTATGCTGATGGTAATAACCCAATAGACAAAGAAAAATTGATGATAAGGAGTAAGAGAGATGAATTTCTAGAGCAATGTCTTTGGGATCCAGTACACAAAGATAGAGGATGGACTTGGAGAGGGACATGAGCAGTCATTTATAGTGAGAGCAGGGGTGACAGAATTGATAGGTATGGGTGCTGGCAAGTGGGTTGATACTTGGTCGGAGCTTGTGGAAGTCTCTACTTGGGTGGATAAACAGAACTGCAGTTCACGAGAGAAGTTTGAGCTAAAGGTAGAGACAAGGTTACCAGGTCATAGACAGTGGTTGAAGGTATGAAGTAGAAAAGGATCTGCTATGGGAAAGAGATGGTAGAATAAGGATTGAAAGCCAATGAACAACAACGTGGCTACTGACCATAAGTGCACTGAGTTCAGAGAAGAGAACAGCAACAAGGACTGGAGAGGTGAGGGACTTGAGTTGAGGGGCAGGATTTGGTGAGGAATTGTTCTGGAATCAGAGCAGCAATGAGATGTTAAAATATTGTAAGAAGAGTGGTCTTAGCTAAGAACAGGAAAGATAAAAATGGGATCAAGCAGGAGAAGGTTCTGATTGTCTGCCTTGATTTGATGTACACATGAGAAGAATTTTAGTTAAGAGAGCAATGGTTAAGGGGACTTACATGGTTTGTGGTATTGATTGAGGGTTAGGGTGGGAGGAGTGGAATCAGAGAGGCTGATGGAGAGCCTGGCTAAGAGTAATTCTTGGCCACAGAGTCAGGACTCCGATAATGGGAATGGAGAGGAGGTTTTACAATGGATATTGGAAATAAAGACATGGGAAGTATCAACGAACTCTTAGGGTCCTTCCCTCCCTTAAAATATATGCCTGCATATTTAAAAGCAGAATCATATTTATTTTAACATAAAACTTTAGATTCTAAACTTCCTAATCTCACAATAATTTCAAACCGTCATTCAAGTTATGTACAGACACCTTGTTTAAATGACTTGCATCCACAATTCCTATTAGGGAGTAGGGACATAGAGGAAGCAAAGGCATTGCTAACCACATCTGATGATGAAATATTTGATCCAAATTTCTATCAATTTCAACATAATAAAAGGTTTGCACATTTCCTGGAATCAGGGACTAAGAGAGTGAAGGGGAATTCCCGTATGTTTCCTTTTGATTTTATTCACAAAGTCAGGTGAACCAAGACAGGAGCTAGAATTTCAACTGGAAATATGAAAAGTTTCCTCCTTCTCCCTACAAAGGATTCATCTGTCTTACACAGTTTCCATCTGATCCTCATAAATTTTTTCTGAAATGAATTTGCGTTTGATGGATACCATTTCAGAGCATAAGGACATGTGGAAACTCACCGGGGGGACTGGGAGAAGGAAGGCATATTCAGATGATGGAAAAATGTTATTGGAATCCAAGGGTTTTGAATTATAGAGCCAAATGAACCAAAAAAAGGACACAAATCTCCAAAACCTACCAGTTTCTTTACATCAGATAAGAATTAGAAAGAATCTCAAGAGAGAGACTGCCAGTATTAATGACTCTAGAATCAAAAGGAAACTCGTTACATTTTAAGCCAACTCACATTCACACAAGGGGGATCATTTCCGAAACTAGGCCAGGGAATTGAGTTTAATAAATCAGAAAACATTTACAGAGCTTAGCATGGTACAAAATTCCACGAGAGCAGCAGAGAATCATAATGTGGCCCCTGTCCTTAAGGAATTTATAAGAATGACATGTCTGAAAAATATAAGAATTAAGAGAGAATTTAGAACTTTTCTCTTTGAATTATTTAATAGTCTGTAAGCAGGAATCAGGCTTGGAGTTATTGTTTTAAACTGTAGAAGAAGATAAACAAAGCAAATTGCATCTCAGTTCAGGAAAGAATGTTCTAAAAATTTGCAACATTCAAACACAGACCAGACTGGAGTTTCAGGTAGCAGACACTTTCATTCAACATTCGCTCAGGTATTGGGCTCCCACAACTGTCACACATGTGCTGGGGTGATGAGGTTCCCCAATAAGCAAGATATTTCTTTATCCTCCAGGGGTCATACCCCTGGGATGCACCGTCCCTAGACGACATGGATGTTCTGGAAGGATACATCAAGATTCCTTTTAATCTCTTTAAGAAGACAAGACATACATACACAAAACTAAATATCAGTATAACATTTAAATTAAAGTTCAAGACAAGAGCAAGCCGTGAGAGACATTCACCAGGACAAGAAAAATGTGTTATGAGAGTTCAGAAATATCACTTAGGACTGGGGTAGATTTGAGAGAACTCTACAAGGAGCTGGAAATGGAGAGCAAGGGCATTTCAGGGAGAAGTGGGCATACAATCATCTAGGTGGAGCAGTGCATGGAGTGTTCAGTGGACAGGGAATGATTTGACATCACTGAATAAAGACTTCATACAGACAAGTTGCAAAAATAACTCCAGAGTAGTATGTTTGTAGATTGTAGAAGAATTTGAACAATGTCGGCATTTCCTGAATTTCAGTTAATCATGTCTATATGTCATTATCTTCATGACTTTTACATTAATCATGAACCATTTATTACTTGTCTGGTATTCTTTTAAGATTGATGGACATCTTTTATGTTGCATCATCCTAAAGTCTACTATCCATGAGTTTGGTGAAAGATTATACATTTTCTAGTAACATGAGAGTTAATCTGTGACTATTAAAATAAAAAAATATTTATCTCTATATCCTGCAAAATCAATTTTTTTACCTCTCATGGAGCATGGAACACATCTGGGGAACTAATGTTTTAAATAATAGAGAACCACAGACTCCTTTGAAGTCTAGGTGACACAACAGGAGCTGTACTTTGAAGAAAATTCATCTGGTGGTGGTGTGTGGAATGAACAACTTTGGCCATTGTGGGAGGTAGGGAGATAAGTTAAAAAGCAGACATCTGGTTTAGCATAATACATTAGAAGAGAAAGAGATATTTAAAAGAAACTTTATGATGAATTGGATGTGGGAGCAGAGGGAGAGGAAAATGTCAGAGACAGGTTGAATAAATAACTGTATTTTAAAAATGTTTAGCTCTTCGGAGGCACAAAGAAACAATCTCCTGAAAATTAGATTTTGGGTGATATACTAGTACAAGTATTTAGGGAAGAGGGTTTCACTCAAAAAATGAGAAGATTGGGGCTGGCCTTGTGGTGTAGTGGTTAAAGTTCTGCGTGCTCCACTTCAGTGGCTCAGGTTCATGGGTTTGGATCCCGGGTGCGGACCTACACCACTCGTCAAGCCATGCTGTGGCAGCAACCCACATGCAAAATAGAGGAAGACTGGCACAGATGTTAGCTCAGGGCTAATCTTCCTCAAGCAAAAAAAAAAAAGAAGATTGGCAATGGATGTTAGCTCAGGGCTAATCTTCCTCAGCCAAAAAAAAAAAAAAATGAGCAGATTCTATAAAGATGAAGAAATTGTATGACCCTGAAGCCTAGCACCATGATCGCCATCATTGATCATGTTATAATCTACATTTTACAAAGCATTCAGATAAAGTTCCAGTATTTCAGACTATTAGGCAGTCTCTCCAAGAGAAACTGGCAGCCATGGTTTCTGATGATAACCTCTCATAATGCAAAAATTGAGGGGCATGGTCATGAACAAGTGAGCCCCATCATCACCAGGCATCTATGTGTTTTCCCTTATGGTTTGTGAGCTCAGTTAAAACTGGAACTTGCCTTATACTCTTTTCTGTGTCTGTCACAGGTACATACATAAGTTCTAAACAAATTGTTGTTATGATGGCTGCCTTCTAGAACAATCCAATATTGCCCCTATTAATGGAAATATTGGAATACCAAGAAAACATACTTTATTAGAAGAACTGAGTTCAACAACCAGTGTGTTTTGGACTGGGGTGGAGTCATCTGGTTGGCTCCTTAATTCTACTTTTAGGGTTGGGTGGACCTCTGAACAGTGTCAACAGCAGCACCGCACAATTGACTCAATCCAGTTATGTACTTCCGGCTGTCAGTTTTCTTGCACAACATCGTTTCTCAATGCTGTGTTGTGCAATGTATTCGTGAGAAAATATAAATAGCTGGTAGCAGGCAGTGCTTCAACATAAAAGCTTTCCCAGTGATACGAAATATAAGAATCTGAGTTTGTTTATCCAAGAGCACCACGTTTTAGCTATGATTGCATCATATTTTCCAAAATATGTGGCAGTTTTTGCCCTCTTTGTCCTGAGTGTTGGTGCACTGGACACTTTTATTGCCGCAGTGTATGAGCATGCTGTTATATTACCAAACAGAACAGAAACACCTGTTTCAAAAGAAGAAGCTTTGCACCTGATGAACAAGAACATAGACGTTTTGGAGAAAGCAGTTAAACTGGCAGCCAGGCAGGTACAGCCCCTTGTATAATGGCTGGGATGTTGTGGAGGAGATTTGAAACTTGGTGAGAGTGTGGGTGTTTGGAATTTATGAGAAACTTTTTTCTCTCCCACTTATTTTGAGCAGGGCGCGCATATCATTGTGACCCCAGAAGATGCCATTTATGGCTGGGTCTTCACAAGAGAGGCCATTTACCCCTATCTAGAGGGTATCCCACACCCTGAAGTGAACTGGATTCCGTGTAGAGACCCCCAGAGGTAATGTCATTACCCTTTGATTTTTGAACAAAAAATTGTGATATTGGAAAATACCAAAGCAAATTCATTAAGCCCAACTAGGATTCTTGCTGACAAATAGTCAATCTATGGCCTCTAATTGCTTCATAATGTGTACCATCTGGCATGTCTCCTGTTTGGTAAATGACTTGAGGTGTTGGTGCTTGGTTGGTTATTTGTTGTAGTTTTCTTTAATGAATAGTGTGCATATACACAGTTTTTATAATAAATAGGCTTAACTGGGTTTCAACAAAGCGAGAAAGTTGTACTGTCTGGGACCTGTGTTCCCAAATATGAGTAAGTTGGTTCACCCATGAACACTTGCCTCCTTTGTAGGAATGGGAAAAAGATGAGTGATCCTATGTTTCCAAAGAGCTTTGATATCACTATCATTTGCAATGTAATCAGTATGACGAGTGGCAATTGCATAGAACTTGAGAAAGGAAGCGCTGTTTCTGAGACCACATGCTAGCACCTTCTAGCTGAGTGATGTGGGGCAGATAACCTAAAAGCTTGATGTCTCTGTTTCTTGATCTGTAAAACAGGGCTAATACAATTTCCTCTCCTACTTCCCTGACAGAGTAGACGAGAGTGTTGAGTGAAGTAATACACGTAGTCTCTGTACACTATTGTGCTGTCTCCAATCTTAACTGTCACTATTACTTTTTTTAACAGAAGGAACAGAATCTGAACTTCTTTGTTTCCTCATCCTTTGAGAAATTTTAGTAATTATTAATAGCTGTAGTTTAAGCATAACTTTCTTAAAGCAAATCTGTATGAAACATAAGAAAGATTGATGAAATAGATTATGTTAGGTGTATTTACTTTTTAAAATAGTTGATATGTAATTCTTTCAGCAAAATCAATGCACTAAAGAGAAATTTTAATTTGCCAATTTTAAATTTACCTGCGTCTGTTCAGAACTATACCTATTGCACAGAAAGAGGAACTTCTTTAATAATTTTGACCATTTAAAATTAATTGGAATGTCAAGTCCAATGTTGTTATGTGGGAGGTCTACTATACGAGTCAGGTCTTGCCCTGGGATTTTCACCTTTGGAGAAATATTCTCTGAATGTTGCACAGTCTATGTTTACAGTAACCACTATGACTCAATGTCTACTTGATTATGGAGCTTTTCCTAGAGCAGGAAGGACTCATTATTTCCAGTGATTTGAGAAGCTTGTATTAAAACACATTCTATTTGCCTGGGCTGATAAAACTGACTTTCCTGGGGGAAAGCTGTCCCAAAGCATGATAATTCATCTGTGATACATTATTTTAAGTTCACTGTTTAAGGTGACTGATGAAACTTTAACATTATTCAAATGGCAAGCTTTCAGCTCTGTGTTGTAAAAAGAAGGAACCCAGTATTTCCAGAAATCCTGAAGGAAATATTAAAGTACCATTAACATAATGGTAATATTGGTAAAGAAACCTCCGTTTCATCCCTAGTGATATTTATCCCCAAAATGGACAAGGGAGGGCCATGTGGTCCTCCTTGCACATTTTGATTCCATCATTTAGAATACTGACACTTCCCACACTTGCTTGGGCTTTCCTCATGAGGAGCTAATAAGAAATATTAAAGTACCCTAATTATTTAGTCCAAAAAAAAAAAGAAAAGAAAATATATGATATTTTTATTAAAGGTCTTAATGAATATGAATGTTGACAATATTGCCCTGGTTTTCCTGAGGACAAAATGAAAGAAATAGTCTAAAACAATAGTCATAAATCTGTCCTTTCTATTCAAAGATTAGCTCCACATCCACTGTGGAGGGGCTGAGAGATTATGGAGAGAACCCGAATTGCCTTGCAAAGCAATAAAACCAGCAGTTTCCCAGGTCATCTTCCTGTAGTTACAGAATTCATAAGGGCCATTATTTTTATATTGAGCACTTACCTGGTCCCAGGAACTGTACTTACTGCACTGGGCACATTATCTTATTCAATTTATATAGCAAGTATAACTATTCCCATTTTAAATATGAGGAAAAAAAGGAGATTTAAGTTCATAATTGGCAATTAGCATGGGTAGAATTCAAACACAGCCATGGCCGTTGAGCCGTGCTAACTGAATGGACTCTGAGTGCCTGGAGGCACCACATTGTACTTGAAATTTTCAGTGACTGGTGAATCTACTTTGACAGCATGTTCTAGTTGCTAAAATTTTTTATATTATTTTCTGCTGAAATCTGTCTCTCTCTAACTTCCTTTGGTCTTTGTACTGCATTTTTGTTCATACCTATGACTCATCTCCTTCAAATTAGAGCCTTTCAAGTATTTGAAGCCAGCTTTCATTCCACCGATTTCACCACCGCAGTCCCTTCTTACTTCCAGGGTAAGCATCCCCAACGTGGAAGGATTTGGTATTACTTTGAAAAACAATTTCATGGCCTGTATTTATCTCAGAGTTTCTCACACGGGCCCTTGAAGGTACAAAGGAAGCTATTATGTAGCCCTGACAGATGAGGAAGCTAAGCCAGCACAGCGATGTGCTTTTTAAAAATGTTTCCGGTTCATAATACTGCATTTGTTCTCTGTAGAAGATGACCTACATGGGACCAACTGTTTATTGCCTCCTAGTAAGACTATGGCTTGGACTATAGAAAAAGTCTCCCATTAGAAGAGTCTGTTACATTTCAAGCCCTTCATTTGCCTTCCTGGGAGCCTTTTATAAGAGAAAGTATTGCTTCTTTTCTTTCTCCTCTTCCGCCGCCATCTTTTCTGTGCTTCAGTCTTGCACTGCAATCTGGGGTCTGGCACATTAAAATAGGTTAGCTTTCATAAAGATGAAGATGATATTGCCAGTGAGGTTTTTTTTTTATTGTGGTAACATCGGTTTATAACATTATATAAATTTCAGGTGTACATCATTATACTTCTATTTCTGCATAGATTACATCATGTTCACCACCCATATACTAATTACAGTCCATCACCACACACATGTGCCTAATCGTCACTTTCACCCTCCTCCTTACCCCCTTCCCCTCTGGTAACCACCAGTCCAACCTCTGTCTCTATGTGATTGTTGTTGTTTTTATCTTCTACTTATGAGAGAGATCATACAATATTTGACCTTCTCCCTCTGACTTATTTTGCTTAGCATAATACCCTCAATGTCCATCCGTTTGTCACAAACGGCTAGATTTCATCATTTCTTATGGCTGAGTAGTATGTGTATATATACCCACCTTCTTTATCCATTCGTCCCCTGATGGGCACCTAGGTTGCTTCCAAGTCTTGGCTATTGTGAACAATGCTGCTATGAACACACGGGTGCGTGTATCTTTATGCATGAGTGTTTTCATGTTGTTTGGATATTTTTAAATCTTTTCTGTTGATTCTAAACCTAGAGATGTTGTGTTATAGGTAAGAGACAAATAAAGTATCACTTTGGAAGTTCAGAAATTACTAAAATATAGTAAATTTAAGGCAATATATATTGAACTAGGTTTGGCTACACACCAGTGCAAGAAAGGCTCAGCTGCCTGGCCAAGGACAACTCCATCTATGTCGTGGCAAATATTGGGGACAAGAAGCCATGCAACACCAGTGACCCTCAGTGTCCCCCTGACGGCCGTTACCAGTACAACACTGATGTGGTGTTTGATTCTGAGGGTAGGCTGGTGGCGCGCTACCATAAGGTGAGAGTTACTTGTGCCTTAGCTAAACCTGATTTACTTCTTTTGTTTGTGTTATGTTTGTGGACTTGTCCATTGAATGTTGGCGAGAGAACTGTTAGGAATACATTTCTTAATTGTTATATTTTAGTTGAAAAAGGGATTTAATTTACTTAGGTCTCATATAAATGTCATGAGTTTGAATTAGTCATAAAATAGAATATGGCTGAATATCAAAGAAGTGATAATAACCTCACAGAGATTTTAATATTCGCTGAGAAAGGAGAAATGCTCTGTTTCATCCATGATTTATTGTTTTTTGGGCCCAATTTGTTAACATTTTGTACTAAGCTTTAGTCATTCATTCCATTAGGACTTCTTTGATTGCAATGATAGAAAATCCCAACTGAAACTGGCTTAAAAATATGGAATTTCCTTGCTTATGAACCTGAAAAAATATAAATCAGTGAAAGGGTAGCTCTAGTCTCAGTTGCTGTCTGTCCCTCAGTGGCTTAAAAGATGTCAT
Organism: Tapirus indicus; assembly: GCA_031878705.1. Classification (NCBI taxonomy): domain Eukaryota; kingdom Metazoa; phylum Chordata; class Mammalia; order Perissodactyla; family Tapiridae; genus Tapirus; species Tapirus indicus. The sequence goes on along the minus strand of CM062933.1, from coordinate 51,912,103 downwards.
CCATCCCTCTAGCTCCCTTAGCCCTTATTACACCTTTCCCTCAGGCTAACTGTCCTTTTAGAAGCCAGGTAGTTGCCCAACACAAAGCTCACATTCTTGTAGCAACAAAATCCAGAGGAAGAGTGCATTTCTCTTTCCTAGAAACCCGACAAAAGCCTCATCATTCCTTGACGCCAATTAGGCCCCCTGCCTTCCTTGAGTCAGTCACTGCAGGATGTAGGGTGGGCTACCACAGGAGTGGGGGATGGAGGAGGTCGGGATCCCCGCTGAGCGGGGAGGGTGTTGCCAGAGCTCACGTATTCACGCATCAGGCCAAATACAAACCCAGGTAAAACATATGCTCGACTCCTGAGCCCAGGGTAAGTGGAGTTTGGCTGTTACATTATCTATATTAATTTTAACCTACTTCACTTCATTTATATAAACCTAGCAGTGTCATAGGGAGACATGGCAAAGTTTATTAACATGTATTAGACTTTGCATGGGCACTACTGTTGGTATTTAAAGAATACAGTGGAAAACAATCCAAAATTTGTAAGATTCAAAATTTCAACTTGTGATGTTAAGACAGAAATATTCATCTTTTAAGGATCATTTGTAGATATGATCTCATTGGTTGTGGGAAAATGACGCTTTTTGACTATTATGACAGTAAGAAAACTCATAGACCATGGTACACTGGGTATGATTTACACACTTTTATGTGTAACATTTTTAAATATGCATGTCACATGCATGGGAGAAAAGACTTTATGGGGATTGATCACCTCTATTTGTCAGTTTTCTTACTAATTTTTTCCTTGCTTTTTGTTAACAGTACAATCTTTTTGCACCTGAAATCCAATTTGATTTGCCCAAGGATCCAGAATTTGTGACTTTTGACACTCCCTTTGGGAAGTTTGGCATTTTCACTTGCTTTGACATTTTTTCTCACGACCCGGCTGTGGCGGTGGTGGATGAGTTTCAAGTGGACAGCATTCTCTACCCCACGGCATGGTACAACACGCTGCCCCTCCTCTCAGCCGTTCCCTTCCATTCCGCGTGGGCCAGAGCCATGGGAGTCAACCTGCTTGCTGCAAACACCCACAACACCAGCATGCACATGACAGGTAACGCCCACCTGTCATGCACCATGTGGCAGGACCGCTTAGGGAGTCTTCATTGATTTTCAAGCCACGTTTTTCTTTAATGCTTCTTTTATTAACTCTAATGTCACAAAATCAATAATAGCATGGGTTTCTATACCAACATTATTTAAGGAACACTATCCCTGTAAGTAAAGAAAGATGCAAACGTTATTATCTCAATTTCACAGGAGGGGAAGTTGGAGTTAGAGTGAAGTTAAGTCCCATAAAAAACCAAAGCCAGATCTAAAGAACTTTGTAGCCAACACCCATTAGTAATATTGAAATACATCTTGTTGTTGAGGGGATAACATCACTTTAGACTTAATCAGGTTTTAGAATTTATCCTTTAGAGTCTCTGTTTAAGGTAATGCAGCTCCTCTCTTGACAGCTGCGTCATTCCTTGATCCAGATGAGGAATCTCAAAACAAGAAATTGGGTAGGTCAGTGGAGAGCTAAAATTATTCTTCATGTTTGGGGAACTCTCTAGTTTGTCATTAAGTTGGCTAAAAAAAAGTGTGGCTTAAGTGAAAAAAGATAAGCCATTCAAGTCAAAAGACGATTTCAGTGCAAGCAGTGTCTTAAGCAGTCAAATTGGAACTTAGGCCAATGGAACAGTGATCTCCTTACCTATCTTGAAAATGCTTACGCTTTCATAACTTTATATTTAATTTCTCTTAGGAATGATTCTATTAGTTTGCCACCTTGCAAAATTTGAATCAAATATTTGTGTTTCTTTATGTTGCCCGTAGGGAGTGGGATCTATACACCGGAGGCAGTCAAGGTGTACCGCTATGACATGGAAACAGAGAGCGGCCAGCTGATGCTCTCAGAATTGAAGTCCCAGCCTCGGAGGGAACCCACCTACCCTGCAGCTGTCGACTGGAGTGCTTATGCCAGGGATGTCAAGCCATTCCCGTCTGAGCAGTTGGACTTTCCGGGGATGATTTATTTTGATGAGTTTACCTTCATTGAGCTTAAGAGAAACACAGGAAATTACACAGTTTGCCAGAAAGACCTGTGTTGTCACTTAACATACAAGATGTCTGAGAAGAGAACAGATGAGGTGTATGTCCTAGGTGCTTTTGACGGACTGCACACAGTAGAAGGCCAATATTACTTACAGGTAGAAAGGCTTAAATATGTTAGAATGGCTTTCTACTAGTTTTTCTTCTAGATCATTATTGTATTTCTTTAAAAATTGTGCTGAATTCAGTTAATTGGAATAATGTTACATTTATCACTGAATTTTCCGCCCAGAACACTATTTGTTCAGTCTTAGCAAGAATAGAATTGATTTCTTGGCTGTAAGGTAAAAACATAAGGCAGATTGATTAGCTCTCAGCAGGCCCGGTTCAAGTTCAAAAAGCTGCAACTTCCATGCATTTTCTTTTTCTGTGAGGTTGCTTTAGAGCAGTGTTTTTCAAACTGTCTTCAACTAGGGTCCAGAGCAAGAGTCCATTTCACATCATGACCCAGTGTGGTCAAGCTGTGTGACGGAGTTAAAAGAGATATTTAATTGGAACAAACATTTCGTGAAATAATTCAAATTAGAGTTAGAAATAGCTATCGTTATGTGCAATACACTCTAATTTTTAAAATTCTAGTCTATTCCTTTTTGCTTTGTTGAAAAGAAAGAGTTAATTCTGACCCACTGAGTTGATTTTAGGATTTACTATTAGGTTATGACGTGCAAATTGAAAAACTCTGTTTAAGAGGCAACGTAACAAATATTCCTCTATTCCTTGAAATTGTGTTTTTTAGCCGAGAAAATATTTCCAAGATTTCTGACTACTCCTCTTTTCTTTTCCTCCATAGATATGCACATTACTGAAGTGTCAAACCACTGACCTGAGAACATGTGGGGAGCCTGTGGGGTCATCTTTTACCAGGTTTGAAGAATTCTCGCTCAGTGGCACATTTGGAACGACTTATGTCTTCCCACAGCTTGTTCTAAGTGGGAGTCAGCTTGCCCCTGAAAGACATTATGAGGTAGGAGGTTTTCAGGGCTATAAATTTCTTTGAACAGACTGGGTAGATTGGCATAATGAAAACCTTTGAAATAATGAGACAGTGTTGCAATATAGTGGTTCACATTATACAGGCAATGCTGTGAAGACCTGTGGAAACTAGGATATAGAAGACAAGCTGTGGTTCTAGATTATGTTACCGGACACGTACACAGGTTCTTTACCCGCCACACAAGAGGGGCCAAATAAAAACTGGAACGCCAGGCGTATGGCAAGGAAAGAATTTTTATTTTGGGTGACATCTGCTGGGAGACGAGAGTGAGCCCTCAAATTTGTCCTGTCTCCATGAATGATGGGAGGCAAGGAGTTTTAAAGGTTGCTAGGAGTGCAGCTGCTTGTGGGGAGGGGAAGCCTGTGGCCTTGCTGGTCAGCGCTGTCCCACCAGCCTGCATTTGGCCTTGTGAGGCTGCTGGCAGGGAGGGAGGGTAGTGAGATAAGGGAATCACAGGTGGGTGTCCTTGATTGCTCCGCTCCGTGGTGGACAGTGGATTCTCGTGCCAGGAAGCCCAGGAGTTGGGGTCCGGGGAGCTTTAGCTTCTTGACGTTCTCTGGATGTCAGTTTCCCTGTAACAACCTCAAGAACTGGTAATTAGCCAAAACTTCAGTGTGAGCCCAGTTTGAGGCCACCTGGGCTTTTAAGAATTTGTAACTTCTATCTGCCTTGTGAAGTTCAGGGATACAAAGTTTTAAAAAGGCAGATGCTTACATGTGAATGTAACTTAGAGAAGCAGGGAAAGAGGATGAGTGCTTTTGGTTTTAACCCCATGTGTGCTGGGTTTAACGTGGGGAACTGATATCAGGCTGCTGTGGAGAATCTGGGGTTCATTTTTCTACATAAATATAATTTTGAGATCCAAGGCAACAATGAGGTTATGGAGAAATTAAAGTAAAAATATTGATTATGAATGACGACCGGCAAGTCATGTTCTCTTTTTTTGCTTGGCGTAGAAGGTCCAAGTTAGATAATTAACACATTTACAACCTAGTTCATGGTGTGTCACTTCCAGAAGTTATAATATGATAGTGATAGTTAATACTTTGTACAGTGTTTCATGAGTTAAAGGAGCTTTTAAAATACATTTTATGTATTAAACTCCCTTATTTTATTCATTTAACTCCCTGTACAATAGATTTATTTGCTGCACTTTCACCCAAAGTCCCTGTGCTTTAGTCCTTTAGATCTGAAACATGGGCCTTCTGACAGCAAATCCTGTGTGCTGTTGACTATTTTATGCTGCTTTTAGAGTGATGTTGTCAGAGAAGGCCTCTGGGCTGGAAACCACGCTCTGCCTTGGAGTAATTCTTTGCTTTCTTTGATCAGATTTCACGAGAGGGACGTCTGAGGAGCCGAGGTGGAGCCCCTTTGCCTGTCTTAGTAATGGCCCTGTATGGAAGAGTGTTTGAGAAGGACCCTCCGCGCTTAGGGCAGGAACCAGGGAAATTACAATGATCCCCTCCACTGGCACCCTTTCAGGATTAGCCTAGCAAAGAGAGGGAGAAAAAAAAAGAGAGCCCTTCACGTCTGTTTAGAAAAGATGTCATAAATTTGCTGAAACAACAAACTTAAGAAGATTTAAAAAGCAACGGATATGTGTGCCAATTTTACATTTTATGTGTTTGATATAGCACAAACATTTCTGGGAGCTGCATTCATCTTCAATGTGGCTGCATTTAAGTACGTGTAAATATGTACATGGATAGTGCACCATATATTTCAATGGGAGGGGGCCTAGAAAAATCCTTTTGTGGTAACTGCTCTAATGTATGCAAATGTTGTTTCTATCATATTCAAACACACAGGGCAAACGTTGAATATGCAGAGGGTATTTGATCCTAATCAATTAAGATCCAGGAAGTGAAAAAATGAGGGCATCTTTTAAAGTAATTATCAGTAATTTTTTAACTAACTAAAAATTGTTCCATTATCTCTTTACTCTTATAGTCTATTTGTATGGAAATTAGATACTTAGAATGCAAATTAAAAGAGAAATAAATTATCTCCTTCACACCACACATCCTGTTTCTTCTGAAACTATTCTGTCCTAAAATCTACCCAATCCTGATGATGCCCCCTGGATACTCAGGGATTTGTTGCAGCTTGTGCTGGATGAGGAGCTTCCTTAGAAAGGGCCACCTGTCACCTTTCTCCCAGTCACCTGTGCTCTGAGTCCTTTCTCTGGCTGGTCACTGATTAACTCTGGCAGTGTGGCAGTGGTTATGATCACTCCGCATTTGCGGACACCTTTTTCTCCACAAAAAGTCTGACAGTTGCTTTCCTAGACTTTTCCCAGGTGTTTATTTCCACTTGATTTAATTCAGTCCAGTTCCAGGAAGCCAGAGACATTCTGGGCAGCAGAAAATGCCCTTCATCTTTCTGCTCCCATCATTCTATGATTTTCTCTCCGGACACCACGACACTCGGATCCTAGGATTGTACCTGTGCCCCGGACTCCTCTGTTTGTGTGGGACGTGGGTGTCTTCCCACCTGATGGCATCATGTTGTTCTGTCTGGGCTTCTTTCCTCTCTCTCCTAGACAGCTGTCTGGAGGCTGCATTAGCTCCCGGTGGCCCCAGCTTCCTCAGCACCCCTCATCCCATGCATCTTACATAAGCCGACCTCTGCTCCCTCTCTGGGACAGGGAACTGCAGAATCACTGAATCCCATGGGTGTTCTCGGCACTGACTCACCATGACTTAACAACCAAGCTGCCTTTCTGAAAGTTGTTTTGCTCCTTATCTTTTAATACTCCACAGTTTTTATTTCTTTGACTTCTTTTGTCTCTCCCTGCACCTCTCACTTTATTTATCATGACTTATAAACGAGGACCTCTGCTAGACGCAGGCCTCGCAGCTGTGTCTTCCTCATCTAAATTCTTTCTTAGGAGAGTGAAGCCACTTCTCTGGCTTCAACTAGTGTTTCTGAGGCAGCAGAGTATAATTCACTGGTGAGCATTTTTTTTTTCATGAGAGTCAGTTCAGGCCACATAATAAGGATTAGGGGCTACATGAAAGAAAAATAAAAGTTTTATTAAGTCCTATGGCATAAATACATATTCTTACAATGTACACAACTTTATCAGATTAATGTCAATAAGAAAATTGACGCAGTGTTCTAGCCATTAAATATTAATATCTTAGCATATATATTTAGTAGCAACACCAAAGCAGATTTCTAATCTTTTACCATATTGTTACAAAACAAAATTCAACTGAGCAAACTTCGGAGATTTTATTGGTTTTATTCAGTGACTTCATGAATGGGGCAGCATCCCATCCAGCAGATAGAAAGGAGCTCCGAGAAGCTGTAGAACATGGAAGACTTTTATAAGCAGAGGGAAGCAGGGCAAGGAGGTTATTCTAGGAAACAACGGACTGTTTCAGGCCAGGTCACTTTCCTTTAAGGGATGGCAGGGGTCCATCGGGTGGATTACTTCACTAGTGCTGACCAGGCAATTCCAGATCGACTGATTAAAGTTTACTTTCCTGGGAGAGGCTGAAACTGCAATTAGGTGAGGTATTAAGTCTTGGTTTGCTGGTGTGGACTTTAGCACAAGTGACTCCAATTTGGGACTGTTGTTTCTTTTTTTTTTTTTTTAACAATCCCTCCCCCCGTTTTTTTTTTTTTTTTTTTGGTTAGGAAGATTGGCCCTGAGAGAACATCTGTGTCAATCCTCCTCCATTCTGCACGTGGGATGCTACCATAGCATGGCCCAATGAGCAGTGTGCAGGTCAATGCCTGGGATCTGAATCCACAAACCCCAAGCACCCAAAGCAGAGCACGTGAACTCAACCACTACACCACTGGGCCGGGCCCAGCAATTCTCCCTTTTGACCAGACTCTCAGCCTAACTGAGCGATATGATCAAAATTTAAGGCACTGCTGCCCTTCTCAGCTACTGCTCTGTAGTTCTTGCAGCTTTTATTGATCCTCTGTGTGCTATTCACAGTTCGTTATTTCAGACTCACATTTATTTATTTATTTATTTATTTATTTTATTATTTTTTTTATGATTTTTTTTATTGATGTCTTAGTTTATAACACTGTGGGGTTTTAGTTGTACATTTTTGTTTGTCCGTCACCTTGTGGATGTAACCCTTCACCCCTTGTGCCCCCCCCACCCCCCTTCCCCTTGGTAACCACCAATCAGTTCTCTCTGTCCGTGTGTTCACTTATATTCCATATATGACTGAGTTTATGCAGTGTCTGTCCTTCTCTCTCTGGCTTATTTCACTTAACATAATACCCTCTAGGTCCCTCCATGTTGTTGCAAATGGGACAATTGTATCTTTTCTTATGGCTGAGTAGTATTCCATTGTATGTATATACCACATCTTCTTTAACCAATCTTCAGTTGAGGGACACTTGGGTTGCTTCCACTTCTTGGCTATAGTGAATAATGCTGCAATGAACATAGGGGTGCATACGCCTCTTGTGATGGTTGATTTCACGTCCATTGGGTAGATGCCCAAGAGTGGTATTGCTGGATCATACGGTATTTCTATTTTTAATTTTTTGAGGACTCTCCATACTGTTTTCCATAGAGGCTGCACCAGTTTGCATTCCCACCAGCAGTGAATGAGGGTCCCCGTTTCTCCACAACCTCTCCAGCATTTGTTGTTTTTTGTGTTGGTGATTATAGCCATTCTAACCGGTGTAAGGTGATATCTCAGTGTAGTTTTGATTTGCATTTCCCTGATGATTAGTGATGTTGAACATCTTTTCATGTGTCTATTGGCCATCTGTATCTCTTCCTTGGAAAAATGTCTGTTCATATCCTCTGCCCATTTTTTGATCGGGTTGTTTGTTTTTTTGTTGCTCAGTTGTATGAGATCTTTGTATATTACTGAGATTAATCCCTTGTCAGACAAACGATTTGCAAATATTTTCTCCCAGCTGGTGGGTTGTTTATTCATTTTGATCCTGGTTTCATTTGCCTTGTAGAAGCTCTTTAGTCTGATGAGGTCCCACTTGTTTATTTTTTCTTTCAGACTCACATTTTTTAAGTTAGTCATTCTCTTTGTTCCTTTTTTGATGTTCTAATGTGAGGAACAGGATCATTTGCTTGGTGGTTAGCAGCTACGAACATGCATTTAAAGCTTTTGAGAGAATACAGTGCACCAAGGAGACTACTATGATTATTATAAGCAGGATAATTCCCAATGTTTGGAGTGGACTTCAGAGCCATACTCCCCAAGACCCAAACCAATTAAAATCAAATAAGTCAAAGAAAGACCCCATTGAAGAAGTCACTTTCTTAAGCAAAGTGGCTTGTTCAGTAATCTCATGTAGCTGAGTTTCAACTTCTCCGGAAGTGTTAATCCAGGTGAGGCAAGTGGTGTTGGCCACAGAATAGACATCTCCTTGCTCAGCTAAAAGATAACCAAGGACTATCCTATTATCAAGAATAACTTTGGCCAGAGAGCCTAAGAATTTTTGTTGGGCAGCTATTGCTTTAATAACAGATTCTGCAACTTCTTTAAGAGTTAAGGAGAGCTTCCTGATCACAGCCTCATCTGTGCTCACTCCTAACCAGGGAAGTGGGGACTCGCCAAAGGAAGTGAATCCTGAATCCTGAAGGCCTCCTGGTAGGTCCTTTCTAATTCTATCATATAAATTCAGGGAAGTTGACCAGTGAGGTGTCTCAGTTTGTCTGTGAACAGTTAGGGGCACAGTTAGGTAACCTAGGAGGCATTACCTGGTTATGGGCCAATCATCTGGGCATTCACAGGCTCAAGGAGAATGATCACCACCACAAAGATGAATCCTATTAGGGCACAAACCATTCTTGCTTAGGTGGAACTGTTAGTAGACAGATCAAAGTTTTTCATGACAGATTCAGCAGTCGGAAAGGTTACTGCCCTTAGCAATGGTCTGGGAGATAAAGATGATGGCACCATCTTTCCAGACCAATGCCAGAGTAAAGGAGAGAAAGAGAAGAAGAGAGATTTTCAAGTTTAGTTAAAGTATGAAGTCTTTTGTTCCAGCATCTTGGGTGGAAATAGTCTACACTGACGTCAGCTACTTCTCTTCCTTGTCAACTTGATTTGGAGACTCCAACATTTGCACAGGACCAGATGTCAGGTGGAGACTTCTTTAGTTGGGAGATAGGGACACAAGTTTCAAATTCCTAAAGTTTGGCTGCCATCTGGATAGTGAGGAGAACCTGGGATAGTCCCTTCCCAAGATTTTCAAGGGCAGTCTTTGTTCTTAGTGATTCTGATCAGAAGGGTGGGAGGAAATTAGAAATGTTAATTTGGAGAATTGTAGCCAGATATTTGAGGAAACTAAAAGAATTTGGGATCCAGTCCAGTTTACAGGCATTTAGCAAAACCTCAAAGACAATTCACAGGACTAGAATCTAACATCCACAAAGGTGCAAATATGATTTTTCTCTCTACAATCACTCCCATTTTTTTTCCAAAGATAATCACAGTAAAACCAACTTGTTTGCATTAAACTTGGCCTGATTATCTATATAAGTGCAGCAAGGATAGTGATTGACTATATATAAGCTCTTTTTAAGATTGCTTTGCTGGAACCTTGTAAGCAGGGTACAAGGCCAACTTTTTTTCAAAGGGCTTTATTGGCTCCATAAAGTCAGTCTTAATTTTTCAAAGCTGTTTGGTCATATCTGAGTCTATGCACATCTCTCTCAAATATAAGATACCAGTCAAAGTCTTGGTAATATAACCAATGTTTCCAATTGTGTCCTGTTACAAGGAGAACAGATTCCTATTGAATTATGGAAATAACTAACTATATTGCTACGAAAAGAACACTCAAAGGATTTTTTGAATCCTGGACAGATCAGATAGGGAGCAAAAGTAAATGTTTCATCTTTGTTTACAAAGATATATTTTACCAAATTTATGTAAGTTATAGGTAGCTTAGGAGAAAAGGTTTCCTTAAACCTGGGAAAACAAAACACTAAGGAACCAGCAATGTTTCAAACAAAAAGTCATAAAAAATTATAATCATCCTCCTCAGTTCATTCATTTCTCAATGTAATTAATAGTTGTTCTGCTTTAACCCAGTTTTTCCATTAGTTCTGGAAATTCTTACCTGGTTCAGTTTTATGACCTAAAGTTATTAGAAACCTGTACTTGTCAAGTCCTTTTCATGAATCTCCTTGAAGATAAAGTAATTTTGCAGGAACACTTTTACAAAAACATCTGAGTAAAAAAATAACTGTAAATGACCAAAGACTTAAGAATGGCCCTGGTTAAAGATCTGATGAGAGTTCATTATAATGAAGTTGACATTAAAATTGGATTATTTCTGTGATATACAACATTTTAACATAAATGGAATTATGACTGATAATATTATACCAGGACATATCATATTTCCAGTAATTTAATACAATTTCTGAAACACTTATAACATATACCTATACAAATACAACATGAAAAAGGCTTAGTGGGGCTAGCCCCATGGCATAGTGGTTAAGTTTGGCACATTCTGCTTCAGAAGCCCAGGGTTCACAGGTTCGGATCCCAGGCATGGACCTACACCACTCATCAGCCATGCTGAAGTGGTGACCCACATACAAAAAATAGAGGAAGATTGGCATAGATGTTAGCCCAGGGCTAATCTTCCTCAAGCAAAAAAAAGAGGAAGATTGGCAACAGACGTTAGCTCAGGGCAAATCTTCCTCACACACACACACACACACAAAGGCTTAGTATTACTTCTTATTTAACAATGCTTCCCATGTAGTTTAATGTATCAAATAAGCCTAATTAATTTAACATCTCTCTTTTTATAAGGAGTGAAAACAAATCTTTTGAGATGTTCCATGGGTCCTCTGGAAAATCCCAAAGTTAGTTTGAGCTCCAAAAGACTTCATTTAGAATTTTATTTTGGGGAGTTTAATAAAACCCAGGATCTTTTCTTTCTAGGCAAATTACTTAAAAGGTAAAGAAACGTTCACAATCTGTTATCAAAAATAGTCCAAAAGTCCAAGAAAATTTTGTCCTTTTAACTGAGAGAAAACCAATTCTAATTTTGCACCAGTGTACTTTTGATATTAAAACTCTTTTTTTCCTACTTAAATAAATTCATTCTAGTCTTAGGCAGCTTGACCACATATAAAATTCTTTCCCCAGGATTCCTTTTCCACAAACCTTCTACAATTTTGTCCTATGTTTTTCCCCTTTCCTATTTTGAAATAACCAGTCTCACTTTAGGACAAAATTACTTTCTTTTTCCTCAGCAAAAATGCATCTCAATTCCTCACACATTCTTTACTTAAAGCACACATCTTACTTTCCTTGCATATAGAAATGTTGCCCTTATTATTTTTAGTAGGTTTAGTTACATGTATTAGAATTCTTAATCCTTGAAAACCTTAATTTCTAGTGAAAATAAAGAAGTAAACAATTGCAAACTGTCTTTCACATTAGGATTCTGTGGCTTGGCAAATTTATAAATATTTTGTGTAATTTCTAGAAACATATGCTTTCTCATAGTAATATTTTTCAGTGTGGCACAAAACATGTTTACTAATAGACCCAAATATCTTTAGTTCCTTTGTAAAAGGAAGTCAAAAGTGGATAAACCTGTGTTCAGTAATTAATGTTTCAGTATGTTATCTTATTTGGAAATGATCTAGATATTTAATGACTATCCATAATTTAATTTAAGTTAGCAAAACCTTAAGGTTTCAAGTTACCAAAAAGATTTGGGGAAACTAAAAAGTTTACCTAAAAACTTTTATACTGCTTACATCTGTTTAATTCACTTTTTCTCAACAATTATATTTAGATCACTTAGGAAAATTTCATCATATCAAATTATTTCCTTGATGATAAATTTTGTAACAGAGATAACTTGAACTTATTTGACCAATAAACCCAGATAGAACAAAAGTTGCATGTCTGCATAATATTCAATATTCATAACTCTAAAGATATGTCTGTTTTAATTAAACAAACAAATTAGCTTTAACATGGAATATTTTCCCAGATATGTGAACATGAAAAGCATTTGGGTTAGTTTCTATTATATTTTTGAAAATTTTACAAATAATTTATGTAAGCACTTAATTTTTGTTTAAGTCAATTTAATATAGCTCTTTTACAAACTAATTTTAGCAATACCCTCTGGAGGTAGAAAATACCACACGTCTTCAGCCAAGACAAACAGTTCGTATTTCTGGCAGTATTAACACTTGGACTCAAAACTTTGGTGCCCCCAAAGAGAGTGCAAAAGACATTTTATTTTTCTCTCTGCTGGGAGAGCTGACTCTGGTGAGGATTCTCACACTTCACTGGCTGCTGCGTTTCCTCAGCCTCTCCTCTGTAGGCTCTGAGTGGTTTTTAAAGAAGAGGGGATAGCTCTAATATTCACCAAAATTTGGCAAGCTTTTCTGTTAATTTTAGTTTTAGTTTCTTTTGGCTATTTAAGGGAAGAATGTAGCAATTAACCAGAAAAATCCCTCGGAGTCCTGTCAACTCTGGGTGGGGCCCATACAGGAGCCCCTCTTTGGGGGTAGATATCAGGGAGTCTGTAAGGCCACTAACTTGACAGACTTTGTTTACAGTCTTGTTCCAAAGTTCTTTCAAAGTGCTCAGCTAGGGTCATGGAGTTCAGTGAGAACATTCCAATCAGATAAGATCATTTAAGAGTGCACTTGAAAGCAAGAGTTTCCAAATCAAACAAACAGAATGGGATACCTATTTTAATTTGTATGCAGAAGCCTCCAAAAGACTTCAAGATTCCAAAATAGCTTCATTGAAAGATTCATTACAAAAGGCTAATGAAAAGGTAAAGCTATAAGAGGTACCCAAAACATAAGACTGCAAGACTGATGTCACTCCTACTCTTCTCCTCTCTCCTCCTTTGTTTGAGGACTCATTCTAGTAAACCTCAGTCGAATTGCCTTTCCACTCTGAAGCGACTGTTAAACAGTTACCCGAGGCTACAGGCGATCCTCTTCAGGTAACTTTGACTCTTTTGTCAAAGGGTGAACTAAGGGCCATGGTTTAAAAATTTCCTAAACTCAGGGAGGATCCTCGGAAGATTTTTGAAGTGAATCACCGCTTGAGGTTAGTGGATTGATAAAAAGGCAGAAAGTAGGATGGGAGGCTTCTCCCTACACACAAGTTTTGTTAGAGACTATTTCCCCGTCTCTCTACTCCGTATGAGCAGAAAGGCTGCCTTTGGGGAGCTTGGCAGGCTGCAGGTTGCTTACCAAAGGGGATGCGGTGGAGTAGCAATCAGGAGACCCAGCTCAGGCATTGTAGGAGAGGCTGTTGGTGCCCCAGTTCTAGTTTCAACTGATGGCATTCTACTGCAAGAACTGCAATTGTCCTTCTGAAGACTTTCTCTTGGCTGGGATATGCTGGACAGGTCACAAATTCCAGATTGATGTGGTGGTGATGTCACCCACTAGGTGCCTTGAGAAGCTGAAAGGTGGGTTTGGGAGGAATTAACAACTTGAGTTTTCCAAGTTGTTTCTTTTCCTTTGTATGTTAAGGAGACGTAACCACCACCATCCTGAAACTGACCAAGCCTCACCACAAGAGCTGCACCCATGATCTTTGCCTTATTTTTAAGCAAAGATCTCTCCAGGAGGAGCTCAGGCCTTGTTATGTCGAGGCACATTCTCCAACTGAGCCTGTGCAGGCAAATACCCACCTCTTCCTTTTGAATATTCATTCCCATCCGAAATAAAGTTCCCTGCTTCCCTTTGTTTGGGGACACCATGACTTTGGAAATGATCCCTCATGGCCTCCTATGTGCTGCAAACACACTTTGCTCTGTGAGACAACTTCCACTGGTGTAGAGTCTTATTTAACTCACCAGGAGGCAAGCCCATTTGGTTCAGAAACAGTAACATGAGTGGGGGGAAGGGTTATAAAGTCCAATGATGACGTTTCTGTCTTGTAGTGAGAGTGTGCCCCTGGGCTGTGACCTTCATGAGCGCTTCTCCGCTTTTCTTTCCCTCTTATTTGAGACAGAAAGGCCAGGAGGCCTAGAGTTGGGGTTTTCCCTTCCCTCAGGTTGGTTAGGCTCTGGTAGGTAGTTTTCTTTGTTTTTGTTAAGGAGAAGAAAATGTTCTGGGCTTATTTCAAAGTGGATGTGTTTCGCTTCCTCCTGTAGGAAGCCTGAGACAGAGGGTTTTTTCCCCTCCATTACTTGCCCAGAGAACCTGTGGGGTTCCTGGAGGTAAAATTCACAAAAGTGTGAGAGCCTCCCTAACACTGGGATCCCCCTAGTTTTTAACTCTCAAGCTTGTCACTCAGCCCCCAGCAATTCATCAGTGGCAGTTTAAGTGATCGCACCTCTACTGGTTCCTACAGTGGAGCCACCTGCTAACCATCTGCTACAGGTAAGGGCAGCCATCTGTCCTGTGACTTCAGTTCTCTGATGTGGCTAAGGAAAGCTGTTCATTTTCACCTGTTCAGCTTTTTTTGTGTGAAGTTGAGAGAGATGACTTTCAAGCTCTTTATATATCAGATGGGAGACCAAATTGGACCCAGTAAATAACCAACTTATTTAGTGTTTTTAACCTGATAAGATCAAAGAAGTAATTGTTTTCACGTCTTGGTAACTCTTCTCAGTTTTAACTTTCATTTCAGAACCTCCTTTGTTGTTGTGTAACAAGTACATCTTCTTGTGAGGCTGTGGTATCCCCACCCACCTGGGAATGAAGGCCAGAAGGTCAGGAAGCAGAGGGAGCTGGTGTTGCTGTAGGTGCAGGAGGGCTGGGCAGCCACAACCTCTTGGTGACTTTGGTAGCCCCCGAATAAATTTATTATAGTTCTGCAGTGAAAAAAAAAAAAAATCAGACATACCCATTTGCAAATTGAACTATAAAAACATCATCCAAAATGGAATATCCTAAAAATAAAATGAATAATCATAAATACTAGTTCTGTAAATATGAAAAATATACTTAACTCACAACTGGAACAAAATTTCTCTACTTATTCCATACCAGAATCTATAAGCTCTTTTCCTATTTTCTATTATTTTCATTTCTTCCGTCTTTAGTTCTCCCTCTCATTCTTTACACTCCCCTTTCTATTACCCTGTGGGACACAGCCTCTCAGGTGGTCCCCCAGGATCCCTGCCCCTTCACACCCTTCTGTAATACCCTCCCATCAAGTGTGGGCTGAACCGACTGACTCATTTCTAATGAAGAGAATACGACAGAAGTGCTGAGGTGTCCCTTCCCACACTAGATTACTAAGGGACTGTGGCTTCTGTCTTGGGCAGGTTCTCCTGCTCTCTGGCTCTGAGGGAAGCCAGACACCACAGTGTGAGCTGCCTTTCAGTGAGGCTGAACCCTTCATGGCAAGGAACTCATATCTGCGGGCATCAGCCAATGAGGACCCGAGTCCGCCATCAGCCGTGTGAGAGAGCCTGGAGCTCAGGAGTGAACCCTCCCCGGGTCAAGCTTTGAGAATACTGCAGGCCTGGCCAGCAGCTTGACTGCAGCCGGTGAAAGAGACCGTGGGCTGGAGGCTCGCAGCCAAGCTGCCCCTGGATTCCAGACCACAGAAAATGTGAGGTAATACGTGCTTGCTGCTCGAAGCTACTAAATTTTAGAGGAATTTGTTATATAGCAATAGACAATGAATGACTCTTCTATGTTCCTCTTTGTCCTGGCTTCTTCGTTTTGAGGAAATTGAATTGAATAACGTGTAAAGCCCAAATATTCACATGGTGACGGTAAGAATAATTTTAAAATTATGAAGTTGTTTACTCTTCACAATGTTTACACACACTGCTATGTGTTGAAAATGTATGAATTCCAAAAACTTATATATTAAAGTCCTAACCACCTGCACGTCGGAATGTGACCTTATTTGGATAGGATTGTTTCCGATGTAATTAGTTAAGTGGAGGCACCCTGGAGTAGGGTGGGCACCGAATCCAATGACTAATGTCCTTATAACAAGGGGAAATCTGGACTCAGACATGCTCACGGGGAGAGCACCTTGTGAAGACACACGGGGAGAAGAGAGAGTTTAAAGGGAGAGAGGCCCCAACAGACTCTTCCCTCACAGCCTTCAGGAGGAACTGACTCTGCTGACACTTCGTCTGACACTTCTTGGCTCCAGAACTGCGAGATGATACATTTCTGTGCCTTAACCCACCCAGTTTTTGGTACTTTGTTATGACAACTCAGCAAACTAATACACATACATTTCCTAATTTATTTATTATTTTTTTGGTGAGGAAGACCAGCCCTGAGCTAACATCCATTGCCAATCCTCCTCTTTTTGCTCAGGAAGAAGGCCCTGGGCTAACATCCGTGCCCATCTTCTTCCACTTTATATGGGACGCCGCCACAGCATGGCTTGACAAGCAGCGCATAGGTCTGCGCCCAGGGTCCAAACCCGCGAACCCTCGGCCGCCGAGGCTGAGCACGCAAACTTAACTGCTCCACCACCAGGCCGCCCCGTGTTTCCTTATTTGATCCTCACAAATCCCTGCAATGAGGGAGGGTCATTTTTTATATAAGAAGTATTTACATCTACGTCTATGATGTAAAACCATAAGGTTTTCTTAAAGTTAGATTTTATAGTTTATCTTTAAAGTCCTAAGTTCTGGGAACCACGTGATTTGTTGTGTTTTTTTCTCTATAAATATCAGGACTTGCTTGTTTTGCAGCAGTCGTTGGACTTCAGCATGATTACCTCTCAGCTGCTGGTTTATGTGGCAATTTCGGTTTTCTGTGTCTTCAAAGCCAGCTCCTTAGAAACCTTTATTGCAGCCGTTTATGAGCACGCAGTGATACTCCCCAATGCCACCCCAGCACCAGTGTCCCAGGAAGAGGCATTGCTATTAATGAACCGCAATCTGGATCTCCTGGAGGGAGCAATCACATCAGCAGCAAAGCAGGTACCATCTCTGAGTGTTCCGGATTCTCTGTGGAGAAAGGGTGGGGTCTTAGGAGACAGGCTCACTGGCAGGTTAACACCCTTTGGGACCACATATGTGTCAGCGTAGCCGAGAACTTCTGTTTTACATTCAGAGTCCTACTTCCTTCTCAAAATTATTAGAGCAAGGACACTATTCCACTTCCCTAATAGTGAGGCATTAAGGAAAGCATGGCCTGCTTATCATTAGAGGCAGCAGACTTCTGAGGAACTTGCTGCAATTCAACAACTTTCTTGCTCTCTTCTGCTACAGACAGAAGGTGGAGGGTAAATAGGTCAGGGACCAGGTGTGTACTGTTGTGCTCTCAAGAGTTGGCTGGTTTTCAGGTTAGTTCACCGCATCAAAACAAGTAAACTTAAGTTGCAAATTACTTAACAGTACATATTATATACTTCATTATAATTACAAGATAAAAGTATATATGTTAATGCACAGTTAGTCCTTGAGTTGAATGAAGGGTTAAGTTTAAGTGTGTGGTTTGAACGAATATAGTTGAAATAAGATGTTCATAGATCAGGTATAGACGAGGGATATATGAAGTGTGATAGAAGTCATAGATACATACATATCACGTATATCTATCAATGCACATTCTCATACATGAAAAGATTTTAAAGGTTATGAAGGATTCTGAAGTTTTTCTCACCCTTATTCCAACTATTTTTTTCAAAGCCACAGCAGCTTTCAGGGTGACTCTCCCTCCCAAAGGTGCCCAGCTCAGCTCAGGTTGTACCTCTAGGCCCGGCATCCTTCAGGTAACCAGTGGCTGAGCCCCCTCCTTCTGGGAAGCAGAAATCACATTTGCAGGGTAAGGAGCAGGAAAGGCTGGAGCAGAGGGGAAAGCAAAGCAGAGAATTCGAGTCACACATCAGTCCTGACACACTCAGACACAAGAGTCGGCCAAAGTTCAGGGAAGGGGGTCAATTCGGGAAGAGCTAGGTTATAGTTAACAACTGTCATGCGCGGCAAACCTGTGGGTAGCCTGGAAAGCTATTAATGTTTATGAAAGAACGAAGACGTCAAATAGAAATGACGATGGTGAGATTCGAAAAGGAATCTGGTTGGGCGAAGAAAATAAATTATAAAAACATACAAAATAAAGGAATAAGATTGAAAGGGAAACAAAAGCCCGATTGGTTGTTCCCCAGCTGCTCAGTTCGTCAGGGCCTCTCACAGGCCCCTTTTTGATTGTTTGCTTATTTGAAAAACATGGTAATTAAGCTCCATTTTTAACAGGGTGCACATATTATTGTGACTCCGGAAGATGGCGTTTACGGCTGGAATTTCAGCAGGGATTCTCTCTACCCATACTTGGAGGACATCCCAGACCCTCAAGTGGACTGGATCCCTTGTAACAATCCCAACAGGTAAAGAAACAAATTGTGAAAAATTCAACCATGAACATGAGGTCATTTCCCTTGGGAAAACTCTATAGAAAGATCACTGCATAGGATCCACTATCAACTCTAAGTTTCAAGACAGTTTTATTATTTTTCATCTCATATGGATACATTTAACAGGAAAGTGAATATGAATTATGAAATCACAGAAATCAGTGCTGGAAGGTAACATAAAAATCACTGAATTCAATATGAATTTCCATTAAGGAAATGAATCTGGAGAGGTGATAGTGTAACTTGCTTAGGGTCACGGGGTAGCTGGTTAATACGTACAATCAGATATCACGTCTTGTTGAATATGTTTGAAACGTCCACTGAGTCAATTGGTCTTTTTTCTCACAGTCACCAACTGTTTTTTGGCCCACATCACCACTTAGCCTGGGTATTGTAGGAACAGGCCCTCATCATTCCTCTTTTTAATTTAATTAATTTATTTAGCATTTATATTTCACATGCTTCCAGAAGGATTTGAGGTTTCTTATTAAATCTTATATAATTGAAAAGTAGGCTAGCTTAGATATAAAAACTAGAAGCCACATGAATAAAGTAGAGGAAGTAGTTGTTACAAGGCACCATGGTAGTGGGCTGATAATTACAACTGGACACGCAGTACACTTCTGAGAGTTCTTGGAAGGCTAAGAGAGGAGCAGTTCGGCTCAGAAGGTTTCATTGCCTCACAGAAGAAAGCTTTAGATTTCCTGAGAGACATAGTATGTCCAATAACCTAACTCAAAGATGAATTTACTTATTCAACTTTTTCTCATTGACTCTCTCTCATGCATCAGGAACTCCACTGTGTGAGTGTGTAAGAGTCCTTGTGTAAGGGGCATCCTTTAATACAGTGAATGTCTGCACCTGTGTTCAAGGTGCTCTGGCTGGCAGAATAAAGAGTCAATCATTAGTTCAATAAGTTAAAAAATGTTGGCTGCCTGCCCCTTGTGTCTGCACCTCCATGATCAGTAGTTACCAGCAATCAGAACACAGAACACAGACCCCAATATTTGGAGGACAGGGTCCTCACTGCCCACCCTGCTCCCCACAAGCTGCCTGTAAGGTGCTCCAGGGACACCTGCATGGCTTCCTGCCACGGGGCTGGGGGTGTGGAGGGAGGTGGGACACAAGCAGCCACTGCTGAGCCAAGGACTGAAATTAACTACAATTTACCTTCCAAGCCTTCCTCTGGAAGTTGCAAGTCTTCAAATAGACCCCAGAGTTCCAAAATAGTTGTATCAGATGGATTCTGTGGGTGCGGTTGTTGTCCACGTGGAGGGACGGGTTCCTGGTGCTTCCTACTCTACCGTCCTACCCCGGTCCTCCTGCTTCCAAGTTGCTGTTCTTTCATTCGAAAGATTTTTGAACGCCTCTTTTCTGTCAGGTGTGGGTCCAGTGAACAGGAGATGTGTGTTTTTGCCTCTTAACATCTACAAGATGTGACACACAGTATAAGAGGAACACAAATGAATATATGATTGTGGATGGTGATAAATGCTATAAAGAAAAGATACGTGGCCTGAAATCTTATCCTAGAATAGTTTCCCACAACCAAATTCCCACAAGCATGTACTTCCTCTGAAGTCTTCTTGTTTTCATCTTTCTCTTTTATTTATGTTATTTAGAGTTCATTTTTGTGTATATCACATAATAGGTTCAGGCAACTATTATTCTGAATTTTGTTAAAAGCTAAGCCAGATTTTTTTTTTCCCCTCTTCCAATGAACACACACCAGGTTTGGCCACACTCCGGTACAAGAAAGGCTCAGCTGCCTGGCCAAGAACAACTCTATCTATGTCGTGGCAAATATTGGGGACAAGAAGCCATGCAACGCCAGTGACCCTCAGTGTCCCCCTGACGGCCGTTACCAGTACAACACTGATGTGGTGTTTGATTCTCAGGGAAAACTCGTGGCGCGCTACCATAAGGTAAAATTAATTTGCAAATAATTCAATTACTGAGTGTTTAACAAAATGAAGTGGACAGGAAGGGCAAAAGTCATTATTGTGGATAATAATAAGCATACTTTAGAAGCAGAGTAGAGACAGAGCATAGAAAGTAATGATCAGGTGTGGTAAGCTCGTCTAGAGAGGTTTCCTGTGCCTTTAGCACAGGAGGGTGTCGGGAGTGTGTATGAATCAGGAGCTACCCCCACTGAAATATAATGTTGCCTTTTGGACTTTGCGCTTTTCAAGATGTGCCCTGGCAATGCGCCAAGGCCAGAATGAAAAACTACTTACCAGATAGACTTGGTTTTGAAGAGAAAAGAGCAACGAAAGTTCTTTGTCCACAGAAAATAGTTATGTGTTCTTGGCAAATAGATGTTATCTTTTTCACTCCTACATCTTGTAAGATTCGGGAAGGTCTCAATAGGTTAGGATTACTTTGTACATATCTATAAATTGTGGAGACTGAACCGAAGGCTCCTGTCTGCTGTGGTGATCTCTGATTCCCTAACGCTCTTTCCTGTGACGACGGTGGTCATGGATGAAATTGGCACCAACAGGTGTGAGCTTGCACTTTTTCAGACACAGTGATGTCCAGGCCAACTTCTTAAAAGAGATTCCCCCCCTTTGTCTTCTGTTTATTGCAGCAAAACCTTTTCATGGGGGAAGATCAATTCAATGCACCCAAGGAGCTGGAGTTGGTGACTTTTGACACCACCTTTGGAAGGTTTGGCATTTTCACGTGCTTCGATATTCTCTTCCATGACCCTGCTGTTGCCCTGGTGACAGATTTCCACGTGGACACCATCCTCTTCCTGACAGCTTGGATGAATGTTTTGCCACATTTGTCAGCTATTGAATTCCACTCGGCTTGGGCTATGGGCATGGGAGTCAATTTCCTTGCATCCAATATACATTACCCTTCAAACAAAATGACAGGTAATGTGAAATCTTTAAGATTTACAGGTTTGATGTAACCAAAAAATTTTAAAAAATAATTTTTTTTTCTAGCTAACATGTACTCCTTAATACAGTGTTTTCCAACTCTTAATTTTTGCATATCCAGCTGGTGGCATGCTGTAGAATCCCTCTCAATCTAAATTATTTTGGTTTTATTCAACTTGAATGTACACTCTCTTTCTTTTCTTCAAAATTCACCACTTCTTACATGAAACTCTCTCTTCTTGGCTTCTTGGCATCATACTCCATTGGATTTCCTCTTACCTGTTGTCTTTATCAGCATATTTTACTGAACTTATCGAAATTTACAGCTTAGAGGGAGTAAAATGTTAATGTGGGTTTAAAATAGCAATAACAACTGTGCAATCCTTTTTCACTTGCCTATTTCAAATGCCATTTCCAACTTATCACTTCCAGGAAGTGGCATCTATGCTCCTGATTCTCCAAGAGCATTTCATTATGATATGAAGACAGAGGAGGGAAAACTACTCCTCTCACAACTGGATTCCCACCCATACCGCCCTGCAGTGGTGAATTGGACTTCTTATGCCCGCGGTGTAGAAGCACTCACAACGGGAAACCAGGAATTTAAGAGCACTGTCTTTTTTGATGAATTCACCTTCTTGGAGCTCACAGAAGTCACAGGAAATTATACAGTTTGTAAGAAAGATCTCTGCTGTCATCTAAGCTACAAGATGTCTGAGAAGAGAGCAGATGAAGTGTATGCCTTAGGGGCATTTGATGGACTACATACTGTTGAAGGGAGTTATTATTTACAGGTAATGATTGCTTTGGGGGCAGGGGAGTTACCATATAAAATACAGGACGCCCAATTAAATTTGAATTTCAGATAAACAATGAATTATTTTTATTATAGGTATGTCCCACTTTTGAGGATATGTGTATACTAAAAATTTTGTGGTTTATTTGAAATTCAAATTTAGTTGGGCACCCTGAATTTCTATTAGCTGAAACTTGCAATCCTAGACGACAGTTCAATTTTAAACTAGTTGGGAAAAGGCAGAACATTTATTTGCAGAACCAGTGTTTAAAATGATATAATAATCAAATTATAGGTAATTTTAAAAGATGATTAACCTCTGATATTTCCTGCCTAAACAAATTTAGCCATTTCCTCTGTATGTTCACGAATGCCTATCTTGTTTTATAAGAAGCTTGACGCTACATATTCCTGGAAACGTATAGAGTTAACCTCTGAGATGGGCAGTGGAATAGTTTATTGCCACAAAGATTCAGACATCTCACAGCCCTCAGTGGCGAAGGAGGAACTGTTGGAGCCTGATGAGATGGAATCCCTAAGGACAAGCAGCTTCCATATTCCTCTCATTCTGTTCTTGTCTTCCTTGATCTGGCCTCATCCTATTTCACCCAGATTATTGCAGTATCCCCCAACAGGGCTTCCTGTTGACAGTCTCGGCTCCATCCAGTCCATTTCCTATACTATAACTACAAAAATCACTAAAAGCCATTTCTGATTATTTCACTCTCTTGCTTAAAATTCCTCATTGTCTTCTAATTGGCAAATCAACTTCCTTAACATGAAAGGCTCAGAAAGTCTTGATGTGTGGCCCCTTCCTACTCTCTATCATCTTCTCTCACTCTACCCATGTGTACCCTGGGCTCCTGTCGTATGGAGAATTTTCCCCATCTCCAACGTGCCAGTGTCTGCAGAACCTCTGGACGTTTGCACAGATTGCTTCCTTTATCTCTGGTGGCCCCCCCCTACTCATCATTCATCATGCTTTTCAGGTCTTATCTCCACCAAGGCTGCCTTGACACTTCCTGTGGCACCACTCCCACCTCCCCAGCTGGGTTAGGTACTTTTTTCATGTGCTCCCAGACACCCTATGCTTAACTTTATCAAAGACATGTCATGTCACATTATGTACATACTTGTTTGAGACTGAAGGCCCTGAATCCTGGAACTACGCCCACTATGTAACATTTTGTTTGCTGTATGATCAGCACTCTACCAATGCTTGCTCATTTTGACAAACATTTATCAAGTGCCTACTGTATACCAGGTATATATTCAGTGCTAATGATATGCAGATGGATAAGCGCAGACCCCCCTTTTGAGGACTGTAGTCGGGGAGAAAGACACTTGAGCAGACACTTCAATACAGGTTGGCATGTGATAGAACATGGAATGCACACTTTGCTGTAGATATACTAAGGAGTTGTACTTAGCCCAATTTGGGGATGCGGGGAAGTTTCTGGAGATTTGATGTATGAACTTATGCTATTATCCAGGTGAAAAAAGGGTGGGAAGGAATTCTAGGTGAAGTGGAGAGTGTGAGCAAGGGTGTGGATGTGTGAAAGAGCAGGGTGTGCAGGGAAGACAAGCAGTTCAGTGTCACGAAGGCATAACATCACCAGCAATGGTTGGTGGAAGATGAGCCTTGAGGCAGGATCATATCCCGCAGGATCTTACCTGTCGTTCCTAAGATTTGGACTTGATTCTGTCAGCAAGGGTCTTCTGTTGGAAGGTGTTCAGCAAGGGAACGATGTGATCAAATCTTTTGAGTGGAGTGTTTTGGCTGTCCTGTGGGTGGTGAAACTAAGGGCAAGAAGACTAAATTATTAAAATACTTCTATTAGGACCTGCACGAAGATTATGTTAGTAGGAATAAAAGCAGTGTATGGAGTCAGGAAATATTTAGAAAACTGAACTTAATGGCCAATTTGATATGGAACGGAAAAGCAGAATGAAGGGTCTAGAATGTGCCAGGTTTCTGGCAAGAGTGGCTGGGTGGCTGCAATGCTCTGAAAGATCAGGATGCGAGGGGAGGAGCAGATTGGGTGGTAGTGGGGAGATGCTCAGTTCAGCTTTGGATGTGCTGGTTTTGAAGTTCATATGGGACGTTCAGCTGGAACCATCCAATAGGTTGTTGAATATATGAGCCTGATGCTTAAAGGAGATACTAGATTTAGAAATATTTTTTTGAGAATCAGCAGGATAAAGGCGGTAGGTAAACCCATGAGAGTGAATGATGTTGCAAAGCAGACTACACGGACACTGAGGAACAGTGGGCTAAAGGTGGAACCTTGCGGGGCTCCAGTGTTTGGGCAGGAAGTGGACAGAAGAATAGGAACCTGCAAATGTGATTGGGAAATGAAAGAGAATTTAAAAAGAGAAACATGGACAGCAATGAAGTAGAGAGTCTCAGAAGGAGGAAATTGTGAAGTGTATTTATGCAATATGTTTACCATTATTGGCATGAATGAATAGAATTTTGGTGGAATCTCGTGGGCTCATAATGATAGAGTGAAAGGCAGATTACAGTGAGTTGAAAAGTCAAAGGGAAGTGAGGATATTGAAAGAATGAGTGAGTATTTCTTCCTCAGAAACTTTGTCTGAGACAGAAGGAAGAGAAACAAGACAGGAGCTAGACAGAGACTTGCGGTCAGGAAGAGCTGTTTTTGTTTTTTGTTTCCAATAGATGAGAGATCCTTAATTATCCTTATAGGCCTAAGAGAAAGGCTGAAAAAAAAAGGAAAAGGATGAAAATGTAGGAGGAATCAATACTCCTAATCAGGGCTCCAAGGTGCTGGAGAAAAGGGGGAAAAAATAATATCAAGAACACAGGTAGAAAATGTCCAAAATCGGAAATTAGTTAAATTATATTGTAGAAGAATATTTATTGCTATATAAATATTACCATATATCATGTGGAATATTGACCTCTACTGCACTATATATGTTGCATATATATAGTATTATATTGTCCTATTAACTTTGAAAATTAAAAAATTGTGATATTATTTTTAATTTTTTTGTGATATATTTTTAAGTTTAAAAAGTTGGTTACAAAGCAAGATAGCACCCTCTTGGCTCTTCCTCTCTCCCTTTCCTCCCTTCCCTCCTCAATCTTGTCTCCCCCTCCCCCCTGGAGTCTTGGCCCCACTTGAGGAGAGTCGTGGCCCCGTCCTCCTCAGTGTTGGGAGGCAGGTTAGCTCTGCCAAGGAAAATGAAGCCGTCTGCTGTTATCGCTGGGCAGAGGTCCCTTGGCAGAACCACTGGTGCCAGACAGGTTTGGGAATTTAAAATTCTCAATTTAGAAGCTCTTCTCATGTCTATGGTGACCCTTTAGTCTTACCAAAACCTGATGGAAAGTTCTGACCGTGTGGGGGATACTCACCCATGTTATGCTGCACAGTAGGAGCTCTAACAGGGCCTTTTGTTAGGGGATCCCTGAGGGAAGCATCTGTAGCATCTTCCTCTTGGGATGGTCAGGTTTCCCAGGTTTCAAAATTCTTCTAATTCTCTTCCCAAATAGGGTTGCCTAATTCAGCAAATAAAAATACATGATGCCCGGGGAAAACCGAAGTTTAGATAAATAAAGAATATATATTTTTAAATACAACTATGTCTATGTGATATTTGGGATATACTTACACTAAAAACTATTTTTAGTATTTTTAATTTAGGTGAACTTCAAATTTAACTGTGACGTCTGACCCTATTCCTGAAGGATGAATATCTTGCTGACAGCGTTTAGAGAGCCAGCTAGGAGAAATGACCTCACAGGGTGGGGGTGGAGGGAGGCGGTCTCCACAATAATTTGTTTATGTCATCCCCTTCAATGAGGTCTTTCCAAACCTCCATGAGGACATTGTCTGCTGTACCCCCGCTGGAAGTAAATGCCCAGGCTGTTACTGAAATAGGGGAGGGGCAGTTGCCCATTCTCAGTATCTGAGGCATCCTTAACAACTTCCCGCCAATTTTCCTTACTATACCCACCACGACTTTCCCAGCTCCTGAGGCATCTAGTGTTCCCAGGGATGGAATCTCTGGAGTATTCTGCAGTGTAGATAAGGTTGATTCTTGGCTTTCCCCACTGCCAGTTCAGGACTTGGCTTTCTTACGTCTGCTAAATCAGTTGCCACTTAGGCATCAACACCCCAGCTTCTAAAATTGTGCCATAGTCTATCCTCCTGTTCACCTATCCTTGTGGGTTTATTTCTTTAAAAATAAAAAAGCTGATGTTAGTTTTAGTAGAATTTCAAGGGAAGGAAACAGAAGCATTTGTTCATTCTACCTTTACCTGAAAGTGATTTGAATCCCATCTTAACACACTTGCCCTGAAGTGCTTGCTCTCCAACTTCAGAAGTAGAAGCAGGGACACTTGCTTGATTAGAGGTTTTAGGTAAGAAATGAGGGGGTTTGGAGTAAGGCTTGGAGGATGCAATACAGACGGAGTTAACTGGATATGGATCTTCCTTTCGGGGACTGTGCACCTGCATGGTGAGATGGTTCACATACGTAGATTTTCCATTTGCACGGCTGTGCAGTAGAGTGTGGTGTAGTGTAACTATGTAGTACAGTGAGAGCTGTTCCAGTCCTCGCTCACACATAAAGTGTGTGACTTTTCCAGATCAAAGGGGCTGTCTCTAGATCAACTCTAGGGTTCACTACAACTTTAAAGATCTTTCATTGTGTGAAATAGGCAACAAAATAGAGAATAAACTAGTGTCTAAATTAAACCTTTTTTTAACACTCGATTATTTAAAGCACTGCTGACTTGAGAACAGTGAGGGTATAATTGCTCATGGTTGTAGACCAAAGATCTGATCGTTTCTCTGTGTGATTTAATCTGTGTCTGTGAACTGCAGGAAGCACTAGGGTCTGAAGTCCTTTATTGTTATTACTAGTTGCACTAGCTGTTCAGCAATGAACTGGATTAACCTAACGAGGAAGTAACGTTATTTTACCCAACAACGGGGCCCGGGCGTTTTTCTAGGTCAGGTGAGCATTTCAGTCGGCGTTCCTAGGACTTACTGGTTTGTTTTTACTCTCCTAGGTCTGTACTCTGCTGAAGTGTAGAACCACGGACTTACGCACTTGCGGTGACTCGGTGGAAACCGCTTCCACCAGGTTTGAGATGTTCTCCCTCAGCGGCACTTTTGGAACCCAGCACGTCTTCCCTGAGGTGCTGCTGAGTGAAATTCAGCTTGCACCCGGAGAATTTCAGGTGAGAATGTTTGCTTAATATTGCCAGTTCACTTCATGTAAGAGAAAGTACAAAACCTACCCAACTGCTTACAAATATCATAAAAACTGCCATTTGGAAAGGGTAAAATTGTCCTTAGGGAGCATGATGGACACTGAGCAGGCTGCATTTCTTGTCTGGAAAGCCTTACTGTAATAATTAGTGTGTCCTTGAGACTAAAGAAATGTTATTGCAGGGACTCTGGGGAGGCTGGGCTGTTTAAGTTCTGTCGAGTGGGAAGAAGACTCAAGAAGACTTTCAGGACCAGTCCCACCAGAGGCAGTCCCTTCGCACCACTGGGCAGTGACGGCCTAGGGAAGATGAAAGGAATCCTTCCCGGTGTGAGTGAAGGCCCTGTGTGACCGTAGGAGACAAGGAAAGAAGGAAAACCTGGAGGAGAGAGAATCTGACAGCGACTGATGATAGCAAGAAAGAAGTTTTTTTTTAGGGGCCAGAAATAATTCCTTACTGCACAAGCGCTCTGCCCAGCCACATTCTCCACTGACTTTTCCAGCAGGTTCTGCTCTCAAGCTCCTTTCCTAGTGGAAACAGTTGCTGTGGGGAGTTGGGGACAATGGGCAGGTGGGGAGGCTGTGCTGAGAGTGACAGGGACAGCAGAGGCTCAACTCAAAGCCCTCAGTCGGTCCCTTCCGATCATTTGGAGGTGACTTTGCTTGTCTGAGAGAAGTAGATTTCTCTCTTCTGTACTCCCACATCCATTGTTTAATGTTTATTAACCCATGGACTGCATCCTCAACAAGTAAACTGTAGGATATTGATCACAGCCATTTCAATAATAAACGAATCAGTGCCAACTCCATAGCTCCAATTTTTCATTGTCCTCTATCCCATTTGAAACATTTCTGGTAGAACAGAATCTGGCCATTATTTTCATTCTTTCTTCATCCAGTTGTACTGACTTTTAAAAGTGTGTTGTGGGGTTGTATAACTTAAAGGTAGACGTGATCCACTCCTCTGTGTTTTCATTAGGTGTCAAGTGATGGACGCTTGTTTAGTCTGAAGCCGCCCTCTGGACCCGTCCTGACAGTGACTCTTTATGGGAGGTTGTACGAGAAGGACCGCGTATCCGATGCTTCCTCAGACCTCACGGCACAAGCACTGGGCATAATGCTCATAGTTCTCACACCCATCGTGTTCTCATTAAGTTGGTAGAATATTTACATTTTCTCTCTTTTATTTTGGATAATTTAAAAAATGATGGATGAGAAAAGAAAGAGGGGTCTGGACTCTTGATAGTAGTGGTTGTGGCCTCTGGTGTAAGTAAATTACTAACATATATTTGTCTTTATTTAGACTCACACACACATCAGACGATATAAGCCAGATAAATACCGACAAAATTTTGAAAGGTAAAATCTGTAAAGTGAGAATAACAATTGTACCCACCTTTTAGGATTTTTTGGTGAGAATTAAATAAGTGAATACGTTTAAAGTGCTTGGATAAGCTCCTGGCTCATGGAAAGCACTGAATATGTCTTAGCTATTACATTGATATGTGACAGTCACAGTCAAACCAACTGACGCATTTACTGCTGAAATTATACCACCTCTGATTGTTTAAAGTGCATACATTTAACAGTGGTTCGGCCATCCTGCATATTTCGAGTAGAAAATCAGTGAACTCAAGGCCAGCTAATTGGTTTTGGCCTGATATCTCGCCCTAAGCATCCCAAAAGGCAGCTGGTTTACATCTAGGAACCTTCTGGAGGACCTTCACATTTTGTGTGTTTTTCTGTGGGATTTACCACCTATTTAGGGCTTTGCCTATCTTGTCAGCCTGTACACATATTTACAGGGTGGTTCTAAAGCAGACGTTTACCAAATCTGGCCTGTTATCTGTTTTTGTATGGCCTGTGAACTAAAAATGGGTTTTACATTTCTAAATGGTTGAAAGAGAAAATGAAAAGAATAACATTTTGTAACACATGAAAATTATGTGCAATTCAAGCCTCTGTAACTAAGGTTTTATTGAACGCAGCCACGTTCGTTTGTTTAGGTATCGTTGATGGGTGTTTTCGTACTGCAATGGCTGAGTAGCTTGACATAGATTATATGGCCAGAAAAGCCAAAAATATTTATTTCCTGGCCCTTTACAGAAAAAGATTGCTACTCCTGCTCTAAAGTATTAAATAACAATGGATTTTAGTATTGGAAACCTTAAATACAAGTCAGTGGGCAAATTGCCCTTGAGTATCTTTCTTGTAATTCTTCTACACAAGGATAGATAAAATATTTTTATTTGCTTTGTGTTATAGTACCATTACAAAAAAAGATTACTTTGATTAAGACCAAATACACTAAATAGATTAATACCCTGAACTAGCTAATGTAATTTTTATAAACATGATTGATCTATTCCCTGTAAGATAGCACATCATAAAGTCTTTTGTTGCATTTGGTATGTTGTAAAATTCCTGACAGAAATCGTGTTAGTTTTTGTCTTCAAATTTTTCCTGGAGATCAACTAAGAACTGCTCATATGAATATACTATCTTATATTTTTCCCTGTGACAAACTCACTAACTTGTCTTAGAATTTTTCTTAAAATAGATTTTTCTTAAAATTAAAGATTGTGGCAGTGAATTTACTTTTTTAAAAATGGTATTCACTACATCCATATCCAGCTCTGATTACTTTTTCAATCTGGATTTCTTTAATGCATATATGTGTATTTTATGATAGTTTTGATGTGCTTTTTAACTGTAATTTTTGTTTCCTCTGCATAAAACATTTGTGGTGCTCATTTGATACAAACAGCCCAATTCCAAGAAAGACCAATGCTCAAACACAGTTTTTTTCATCTATCTTTTTATGCCTTGATGAATTTGAATGATTCAGAGAGCAATTTTTGACACTTCCTCATTTGAAGATATAATTTATGTTATCAACTTCATGATGATGTAAAACACACACACGTGCACACACACACACACACACTCACTGTGGTAGCCAGCTCATGAGGTAGCCACCAGTGACCCCCACCTCCAGGTTCCAAGGAGGGATTCTCCATGATTAACTGTTCTGCTGCTATTAGCCTTGTCACCTACAGTAAGTCTGAATCCATTACCACGTTTATTATAACACAGTTGTCTTGTTATTATAACGCAGAACTCTCTTCTGTTCAAGAGTTCCAATGATTTTGTTTATTTTCTCAGTTATTTACCTAAAGAATACATTTCAGTTCTCTTAAGGGCTGAATTGTGTCCCCCAAATTCATATGTTGAAGTCCTAATGTCAGAATGTGACTGTATTTGGAAATAAGTTCTTTAAAGAGGTAAAATGAGGTCATTAGGGTGGGCCCTAATCCAATATAACTGGTATTCTTATAGGACAGATTAGGAAATTAGGACTTGGACATTCAAAGAGGAAAGACCATGTGGAGACACAGAGGGAGATGGCCGTCTGCACTACAAGGAGAGGGGCCCTCAGAAGCAACCAACCCTGCCGACACTTTGATTTGGCCTTCTAGCCTCCAGAATTGTGAGAAAATAAATTTCCACTGTTTAAACCAGTCTGTGGTACTTTATTATGGTAGCCCTAACAAACTAATACACATTCCAATCCTCTTCCTCCATTTTCTACTGTAAATTGAAGCCTGAACAAAATGGTTACCTCGTAGGAATATCCAGCTAGCCTGAGTCCTCAAGGCTCAGCTAAAGACTCTTAGGGAAGCATGACTGACTAATTGATAGTGAAACCACCATCGTTGAAGATCCTCTGGAGTTAGGAAACCAGAGTCACATTGAGGAAATTATGTCATTAATCTGGCATTAAGTGTTCTTTTTCAGTAACAGCAGAATCTCTTAACATTATACAAATTAGTGAAACAAAGAACATCTTTGAAGTCAAATCATCTCCCGACTGATAGACTGCTCACCTCACCCTGAGATCAACCTCACACTGCACAAACGTGACCTTCTGTGAGGGACAGCAGGACACCTGCGTCAGTGATCCATGTCAGCAGCACGTCATTTGTGGCAGATGCTCTTCCTAAAAAATACTGTGTCATCCTATAAATATTTGAGTAAAATTGGTCTTGTGCTTTTGGGTGACATAACTGACTTTTAAAAAAGACTTATTAGAAAATAAAGCTCCTCATGTATTTCGGAACAGGAATCATCATGGCAAACGTTGATACTGTCATACAAATTGAATTCAGTGCAGAAAACATGCTGATGTATCAGCAATAGGCTTAAAACGTTAAAGGCTTCAAAAAACCGTAAATGCTTTTTTTTCTGTTCAATATTGACAAATATATTACTTATCCATGTGACATAACCAATTACCCCCAAATTTAACAGCTTAAAACAATAGACGTTATCTTACACAGTTTCTGAGGGTCAGAATCTGGGAGTGGTTTAGCTGCCTTAGGATCTCTCTTAAGTTGTAATTAACCTGTCGCCAGGGCCACAGTCATCTCACAGCTCTACTGCAGCTGGAGACTCTGCTTCTAAGCTCACTCATGTGGTTGTTGACAGGCTTCAGTTTCTTGCTGGAAGTTGGCTGAAGGCCTCTGTTACTCACCACATGGGGCCTCTCCATAGGTTGCCTGAAAGTTTTCACAAGAAGACAGCTGGCTTCTAGAGTGAGTTATGAGATAGGTAGGTAAATAGATAGATGGATAGATGCTAGATAGAGAAATAGGTAGATAGATAGATAGATATGGATAGACAGATAGACATGATAGAGATAGATAGATGATAGAGATATGGTAGATAGATAGATAGATGATAGATAGATAGATAGATAGATAGATAGATAGATAGATAGACGATAGATAAAGCAAGCCTAGGATGGAAGCTGCGGTCTTTTATAACCTAATCTTGGAAGTGACATCACTTCTGCCACATGCTATTAGTCACACAGACCAACCACGTTACAATGTGGGAGAGAATCACACACAGGTGGGAATGTCAGGAGGTGAAGATCATTGCAGGTCACTTTGGATGCTGGCTATCACAGTAAATATATACATATTCACATTTATATATGTATATATTTGCTATCTAATTTATGACATAGGATTATTTTCCTTTTCTTTTTGCTATATGTAATATGTCTTGCAAAATGTATTTCCAATATTTATATCTGAAAAGCATTGTGCCAAAGAACTTTCTACAGTTACTTAGTATAATAAAGATTAAATAAGTTAATAATCTCTACTTTTGGTCTATAGTAAAATTTAAATTGTTTGGATTAACTAATTTGTGGCAACACCATCTCCTCCTGATAAACACCTGTGACTTTTACATTCACTTCTCAGAAGTCCATTTTATAAGGGAATATACATAAAAGTAACATGGAATAAATGGCATAAGTTCCAGAATCATTCGTTCATGAAGTGACACTAGTAGGAAAAGGGGTCTTAAACATCAACATATTTACTTAATTAACTGATTTTTTTAATCATCAAGGTTTTTTTCCTAATAATCTATAAAATATATATTAAAAAAGTGGAAAAGTTGACTTAAGTAAAGTGTTTTGAATATCAAAAGGAGTATAGAAAAAGTCAAATAAGAAGTCACCTCAATGTCAAAGATTTTTCTGAAACATATCATTTGGCTCTTATACTGACAATAGCCCCTCATTCCTCACATTTTCTCTGATTCTCTATCCTGTGGATGTTCTGGGCATGTTCCAAGTGCATCACTTTAATTTTTGACTTCGAAAATAAAAATCTTTAGATGGGGAAAATGTCTTACATCCACTAGTAATACTAGGCAGTATGCTCTTGCATACAGTAGGATATTACTTTAGGTACACACAGTGCAAAAACAAATCTTTGTTCTAATAATACTATTTTTACCTGTCTGGGGTTGGTATAATTAAAGTGAAATGTAGTAGATAAAATAGTAAGTAAATATCAACTTAATAAATCTAAACAGCACTTTAAACATGAAGACAATTATCACCAAAACTTCAAATATAAGGAAAGCAACCTATGAATTAATAGTGCTGAGGTGTCGTGCTATTTTATGCCATTTCTTATCATGGTAATTTAAAGATTAAGCATAAACAAGAGCCTGTACTCTTGAAAATTGAGATCCGCTATTTTACCGCAATTCTTCTTAGCGAATCTAAGGAGAGCAGCATGGAAAAGTAAATTAGGGCTAACATGAAACAGCGCAGAAAGCGACTGAGGAAAGGAGAAAGGGGATGAGGAAAACCATGAGAATTCTCCATAATCCAATAAAAACATGGCACTTTTTTTAAACTAAAAGATGAAAATTCCTAAAATGGCAATGCAAAAGAACATGTGCTCACTCACACATGTGCATGCACACACAAGTACACACCCCAGTGACCACGCACAGGCCAAAGCACGTGTGGGAGCACACTTGGACACAGATGCAGATTAAAATGTGAGTCAGCTGTATTTATACTTCTAGAAAAGTGCCTATGGCAGAAAGGTTTGTGTGGGTATGGTGCTATTAGACAGGAAACAATCTATGCATTTCTTCAAAAGCCAACCCTCAGAAATGCATTCTAGGGGCCGGCCCGGTGGCATAGTGGTTAAGTTCGCACACTCCGCTTCGGCAGCCCAGGGTTTCGCAGGTTCGTATCCCGAGTGCGGACATATGCACTGCTTATCAGGCCATGCTGTAGCAAGTGTCCCACATAAAATAGAGGAAGATGGGGACAGATGTTAGCTCGGGGGCAATCTTCCTTAGCAAAAAGAAGAGGATTGGCAACAGATGTTAGCTCAGGACTAATCTTCCTCACAAAAAAAAGAAAAGCATTTTACAGGGAAATGTGCCTGGCTTGTACTTGGAGAGCTGAGTTCTCCTGCTCAACAATCTTATTCTCCTTCAGCCTCCGGGCATCTCGGGAGGACTTGGCTGCTGTATTGTTCTTTCCACACATAGCCCAGGACTTGTGAAATTTCGATGGCCAGGTGTGAAGACTTTGTGAGCTTTCCTAATCATGGGCTGTGGTTTCAGTTCAACCTTAGAGAACTTGGGTTTACTAGAGTCAAACATTTCCTGGGCACGGGTGCTGGAAAGAGCAAGATTTCTCCAATCTGGCTCGTACCCCACGGAACCTGAATGCTGTCTGGATCGATGGGACCCCGTGTCTGGTGGTTTGCTGACAACAGCTGACCTGGACTGATGGGCTCCTGCACACAGTTCTGAGACAGGATGCTGGGTGAGTAGAGCCCAGATGGCAGGCCCAGGAGAGAAGGGCCTGCCGAGCAGCTGGTTGCAGCTCAGGAATGTGGAGGCTGTGGTCATGGTGACACAGTTCGTATATTCTAGCTGTCACTGGAAAGGGTGTTGTTCCGTGAGGTGGAACCCTAGAACACTGACTGGGGAACCAACAGACTGTGAATTTCTTCGTCCAACCTTTTCTCTTTTTCTTTATTCCCACTAAGTGCATCTTTGAGATGGCAGGAGAGCTTCAATGGGTTCTCTAACAGAGAAAGAAAGCCAGGTTGGGACATTCCCTCCATCTCAATTTTTTTCATAAAAAATCCCAAATGTTGCTATGGTCTTTTCCTCATTCCTTTGCTAAAAGTATTCATGTTCAAGCAGGTGGAGAAGACAGGGAAAAAGTTCCTTAGATCTCTTTATATATTTGTATAAAAATTGAAAGGATTAAAAACGTAAATAAGATAGTACTTCCAAATTCCAAGTGTAGTTAGTCCTTGGAGAGGGTTCAAAGTGTCTGTGGTCTGCTCACTGTAGAAGGGATGCTGCCACTTGCCTTAAACCCCTGGTCTCACAAAATATTCAAAATTGCAAAAAAGAGAGGAAAAAAATTAAGCAATTGTGAAGTGCAAAAATGCTCTGGGCAAATTCCATGACCCTCTCACCCTTGTTTCCAGGAGCCAGGGAATGCCCCACCCCCTCACACCCTCAAAGAATGGTCGCTATTTTCCAGCACTTGACAGCCCCTCAGCACCCTGCTCAGTGCGTTTGACCATCCATGTCTAGTGGCACCAACAAGAGTCATTGTGTTTATTTTAAAGATATTTCAACTGTATTTTATTATTGCTGAGTTATAATAATAATAAGCACTTTTTTCAAATGTGAACTGTTAAAAGATAAACTGAGATATGGTAAAAATTTTAAGAGTTTATTTGAGTAAAAATCAGTTTGAATGGGGCAACATGAAACCAGAAGAGATTAGGAGAGCTCCACCTACAGGAGTTAGGGGCAAGACTTTTATAGAGAAGACACAGAAGCAAAGCAGGAAATTATTGACTGGCAATAGCTTAAGTGGTTGCCTTATTTGGGAAAGCCTAGGTGGCTGTGATGGCTGTCCTTAGGTTTTGATTTCTTAACCTTAGGCATTCACTGGCGTAGGTTTTGGTTTGCTCACACAGGCTGCTACGTTGTTAGAACCCCCTCCGTCTAATGATCTCCTTGTTTAACTTACTACTAAAACCAGACTTTTTCTCACACAAAACAACCCTATCTAGCAAGCATTATTACCTTCATTTTAAAAGGATAACATTGAGGCTTAGAGAAGCTAAGTAATAGATGCAAAGTCAATCAATAATGAGTGGCTAAGCTAGGATAAAACATCCAGCTCCTTTCGTCTCAAATGTATATACTCTTTCACTATGCTACACTTGTGCTTTAGAATGTGTATTAGTCAGGATAGGCTAGGTTATGGTGCAATAACAAATAATACCAAAATTCTCATGGCTTAATTAAACAAAAGTTTATTTTTTGCTCATTCAGAGTCTACTCCAGGGCAACTAGCCTCTATGTCATAGCTCAGAACCCCAGGCTTTTTAAATCTGTGTCATCTATTTATCAACCTGTGCTCCTGTAATTTCTGGAACATGGGAAAACAATATGGAGAAATTGCACGCTGCCTCTTAAATGCTTTTATCCAGAGTGATACATGTCATTTCCACTCATATTTTATTGGCCAAAGCAAGTCATATGGCTATGCCAAATTTAAATGGGAGTGTAATTCCGCTATATGTCTAAGAAAGGGAAGAGATTCATAAATGTTGGTTAGCACTAGTAATGTTTATCACTGACTTTGCGTTTTCAAAGGCATATATCTTACGTTCATCTTCCACGTTAGCATTTAGAAATCACTTAATAAATGACTAATGTGCCATGAGTCACAGAGCTGCTATTTATCATTCTCTTATTCTCCAACCCCTAGTAACATTATGCTCCTCTCCTCCTGCCCTGTTACTTTGTTGTCAGCCCATGTACTCGCCATTTACAAGCCACTACCGCCAGTTCCTTCAAATTTTCCCTGCTCTTTCCATTGATCTGTATCTTCTTGCCCAGAGTATGTAAAGGCATCATGGATGTTTTGTGTATAGTGCTTTATAGTTTACAAAACATTTTAACATAGTTTTTCTTATCTTTTAGAAAGTAGGTACGTTTTTTCTTCATTTTACCTTAGAGAAGGATATGTCTTGTTTGAATCTTCTAACTTATGTGTATCAGATTCTCAAACTGGAATCTTTTAACTTCATGTCCAATGCTTCCTCTAGCATTCTAGGTTACTAGTGTTTTCTTACAGAGCCGTGCTAGACTGTGGCTTCCTGAGGGACTCAGTGCTAATCCCGTTTGATTGAAGTGCTGGACACTGATTTGTTGCTCAGTGATTATTAAAGCCGGACTTCAATTGCATCCTTACCTTTATAAGAGAGTTATGCCACATTCCTCATAGTCAATCTTGTAGCGCTAACGGCCACAGACTGATAGAATGCAGGGTAAGGGCTAAGGTGGAAGTATATGATTAATATTAAAACATATATACATCCTGGAGCAAACGTTGGCTCAAAGATGACCTAATCATGTCTGCTGATGTGGCATAGAGAATAAAAATTTTCCTTGAAACATTGGGAGAAGCCTGTCAACATAAAGTGTGGGAAATTTTTAGACTTGGGAGGTAACCTTAGAAAGATCAATGAAAATGTGTTAACAGAAGAGTGAGCTCTTTTAATTTTTCTACTTTGAAATCAGTTCCACATGGTGCTCCAGCCATTGAAATACAACAAAAGCTCTTATCAGTGCTAAGAGCTATTTAGCCATCAGCACCTTCCAGAAACTTTGACTTTCTGCCAAAGCAAATAAAGCCCACCTGTCAGTATGGTAGTAGATTACCTGATAAATAGTTAATGTTTGGGCAATGTGCTTTGTAGACATGTTTACTGGATAAACTTTGAATTGAGTTATGAAAATATTAGTATCACAAAATGCTGTTTTAATAGACTATAATGTTGATTTAACTGAAATTGATTGTGAACCAGCAGATTTTTTTTCTTCCTGTTTCTGATAAAATTTCATCTTGCTATATCAAAGATAACTGAGGGTTTATTTGCTGTCACAATATGGGTAAAAATTAATTGAAAAGCCTGCCATCGTGTGTACCTAGTTGTAGGAAACTACAACTGTTATAGAATGGATTATAAAATCATTGTGGCAAGAAAATAAAATCTGAGAGCCTGAAAATATTCCTTAAGCACATATATGTATAATTTAACTATAACTGAAATAAATATGTGAGTTATCTTCAGAGACTGCTAATAAAAATGTGCTATAATCATTTTATTGATTAAGATAGTTACAAAGGCTATTTTGAAAATGTTTTGAAATTACTATTAGTATGTTATTATCTCATCTGCCTAGCTTGTAATTAATAAATTCCCCTTCCCACTGATCCATAGATGGATGTTAAGTAAAATTCTCATTAATGTAGCTATCTCAGTTTTCCCTATCCAGCTGTATGGAGGGTCTGTGGGGGAAATCAGCTTTAAAGAAGGGAAACCCTTCTTTTGAATTTTTCTCTCCAAATTCTTGGTAGTCATTAGGAGCTGGAACTCTAGAGTCAGGCAAATCTGGAGTCAAATTCCACTGCTGCCCCTTAATAACTTATCTAATTCTCAGTTCATTTTTTTTGTAAAGCAATGATAAAAATAGTATTTATTATTTAGAGTTATTATGGAAATAAACCATAATAGAGATTTCATGTGATGCCCTTAGCCCAGTGACTGGTACAGGTTCAGTAAAAGTTGTTCCTAGTCCCCTTTCTTTCTTTTCTTCCTCCTTCTCCTTTTCCTCCTCCTCCCATGTTTCCTCCTCTTCCTTCTCTTCCTCACTCATCTCTCTTTCTCCTCCTCTTCCTCCTTATTATTTCTCTTCATTATTATTGATGGTAACCAAGCTTAGGCTGGGCCCACATGAGCAGTATGTTCAAGTTCTGTCGTCAAAAGTTCCTAAGATGCAAGAGGTGTTGCACGGCACACTGTGGGCAACCCACTATTATAAATTGTTGCCTTAGTTTATCCCCTCACCTCCACCATAGGAAAAAAAAAAGATGAGAGGGATGAAGTTACTTCATACTGGGTCACTCCATTCTGGGGCCCTTGGGAGGAGGGAGAAGGGATCCAGTATAAAACCACACATACTACAAAAATTTGCAGAAGGTTGCCCCCTAAAGGTCCATGTGAATACAATACCTGGGTCAGAATTCAAGTCAGATAGGAAATTAACATTCAAGGTGTAATGTTTTACAGTCAGTTCAGAAATAGCAAATACACTTCCTGAAGTGTATGAGCTGAATGCCTCGTTACATTCCATTCTTCTATTTGGGGTGGCCAAAGAATAAACGTGCAGACGATCCTCTAAAGCTCCTCCCTGTGATGTTCATGAAAACATTCAGAGTTGGTCCATCAGGATGGTTTTATTTATCAGTCAATCTATTTTCTGAAAGGAGTTTTAGGAGATGTATGAGACCTGTTAACATTTGGTCTGTCTTTAGGGCTCTGAACTGAACACAGTTTTTGAAGTACCACTTTGCTTTTCAGCCTAAACACTATTATTAGCTTCTGTAACTATTATTCACTGCACTTCTAAGTTCCAAGGGACTGTGCTAGGCCCTTTAGATATAAATATTCCAGATACGCTGAGACATTTAGATAAAGTGCCCCAGCTATAATATTCAGCTCTAACTAAGGATCTGCATGGAGTTTTCTATGTAGTCAACTGACTTAGTAGCTGGTAGATTCTAGGCCTGTGGATGGCTTCATCTCTTTTGCAAGGGTAATAAAAGGCATTGTTGTCATGTTCTGTACTTACACACTCTCTGCTAATGTAGTTAGGAAGTGGACAAATTGTAAAAGTTGCCTTTTTGGGGGTCTCTTTCCCGTCCGCTTCTTCACACTGCAGTTCTCTCAATTCCCCAGAAGTTATCAGGCTCTGGAAGATGGAGCCACTTTAACTGAACTTGCCAAAGA
Source organism: Tapirus indicus (assembly GCA_031878705.1). Lineage (NCBI taxonomy): Eukaryota > Metazoa > Chordata > Mammalia > Perissodactyla > Tapiridae > Tapirus > Tapirus indicus. The sequence goes on along the minus strand of CM062933.1, from coordinate 51,872,506 downwards.
CGATTATAAATCAGAGTGAGTCTAGTTGTTTACGTAACGGGAGAAATAAAATCGAGCACAGCGAGATGGAACTTTGGCGTTAGGTCTGCCTTTGATTCTTGGCTTTGCCTCTGCTGTTGCGAGACCAAGTTCCCCAGCTGCCTTGACCATCAGCCTCTTTAGTTAAGTGCCGCAGCACAGTACAGGGCCTGGCGCACAGGAGGCGCTCCACGAGTGATTGATTGCTTATTACTAAGCCAGACGGATACTCATTTCAGAACAGCAAAAGCTTCATGATTTAAGCTTACTTGGGAAAAATCAAATAATAACACGTAGGCTGCTGTGGAGGGCATCTGAGAAAAAGGAGAGGTGGAAAGACATTGGACAAAATCTTTGTTAGCTTTACCATAAAAAACTGAGGGATGATTAGGAAAGGGGAAGGCCCCCTGTATCAGGGGATTCTTCTAAGTCTAAGACATTTCTGGAACAGTTTCTAAGTAATAGCCAATCATGTCCGTGGTAAGCTTACAAAGAGATCTGTATGTATAGTTTCTTGCTGTGATAACATTGCTTTCTTTTTATGTCGGTAGAAAACAGTGAAGCTCAAATTTAAAACTCAAATACAATGGTAAAGACTGCCATCTTTTTCCTTATTTGTGCCGCAATCAACTAATTTTTTTTCTATTGCAAATTACATTTCTACCCTAGTTATCTTCTGTATTTTTAGCTGAATAGAGAGCGGGATCTTACCAATAAAATGTCTTTGAATTCCCATCTTCTTGCTTTGATTGATGGTATGAAGTATAACAGCATTTCCTCTATAGTCTATATCAAGGGTCAGTGAACCATTTTTTGTAAAGAAGTATTTTTGGACACAGGCACACCTGTTCATTTATGTTTTATCTACACTTGCTTTCATGGTACAATGGCAGTGTTGAGTAGTTGCCACAGACCTGTGGTCCTCAAAGCTTAAGATATCTACTATCCAGCCCTTTACAGAAACTTTTTGCTGACCCCTAAGAAAACCTCTATGAATATAAAAGCAGACACTTTACTCCTTGCTTATGCATTTCACGATTTATCATCATTTCTAAGGATTTGATTCATTTATGGTGCTGGCTGGTTATAGTGCTTGTCTTCTCCCATTACACTGGAAAATGGTCGGTATTTATGCCAACTACATTCTACCTTGATGCATCTGCTTCCAGTACTTTTTTAACAGTTCAGAGCATTTAAAATATACCTGTTTCGATAATCTGATCCCCTCCTGCTGGAAGTGCTCCCAGATTTATCCTGAATCCTTCTTTCCATCTTAAGACTCTGTGACCCAGATCTCTGTTCTCATAAGCTAACTTGTGCTAAATGTCTATTAATGTTAGTGGGTGTATTCCTCTGAGAAGGTCTACTTCATTCATTGCTTACACTGAAGGCATTGTGGGAAGAGTGAAATAAAGGACACAGTCCCAATCTGTTATAATGTGATACCTTCATTTACAAAGAAAACTTCCAGAGAGGATGCCTTAATCCAAAGAAGCTACCTAAAGGGGTGATTTCAGGTTCACTTGCCCATCATTGGGCACGATGGCTTAGGGCAGACACATTAGGTTTATAGGGGTATTCAAAGCATTTCATGTGATTCTCTCAAACTGTTGATCTGTAATACAATTGTATTGATGTGATGTGTAGGACTGCAAAATATCCAGCCCAGGGGAGAAAACTGAAGACGGTTGACCACAAGTAAGCTAGAGGAAGATACTCTGAAAAGGCTCACTGAAGCGCTGCGGCGTTGCAAAATGAACCTTCAAGTGTAGAACGCTGGGGAATAAGAGAAGCAAGACAAACCAATTTAGTTTGATGGCAGTTCCAGACTAGAATGTAAACTCTTCTTACCTGGAGGGTAGGAGCTCAGTCTTGTTCATCATATTAAGAACACTCAGCACTGTGTCTGCCATGTGGGAGTGGAGGACACTTCCTTCATAATTACTGAATGAATGGATGAATAAATGAATAGATGGGTGGATGGAATGCTAGAGATAAGAGAAACCTAGGGATTATCTGTGTCAATCTATTCACTTTACAGATAACAATTCTAAGGCCCAGATATGTCATCTGATGAGGTAATATTTTGAACAAAGACAGTAAGCTTTGAAAGAGATAAAAATTTGAAGATCCAAGTAAAGTTAGCATCATCAAATATCAGTTCCACTCACACAACCATTAATTCAGTCAATATTGTTTGTATGTATATGCAAGAAAATGTTTGTAATATAGCATTTAATATATAGAAATAAATTCCTAACAAATGTGAATGAATAACTGTATTACAAGGCAGTATACAGAAAAGACAAAACACTAAGGAAGTGAAGGGATAAGCAGAATTGATTTTGATTATAAAGTGAAAGTAGTGTGTGGATTGGGTTTTGAAGGATGAGTAGAATTTGATACTTTGGTGGTATGGGCTGAATTGCTCCCCCCCCCCCATTCATACATTGAAGTTCTAGCCCCCAGCATCTCAGAATGTGACTACATTTGGAGATAGGGGCCTTTAAAAATGTGATTAAGATAAAATGAGATAGTTAGGGTGGGCCTTAATGTGATCTGACTGGTGGCTTTATAAGAAGAGGAAATTTGGACACACAAAGAGATGCCGGGGATGGGCAAGACCATGTGAGGGCACGGCAAGAGGGCAGCCAAGGAGAGAGACCTCAGGAGACACCAAACCTGCCAACACTTCCAGCCTCCAGAACTGTGAGAAAATACATTTCCGTTGTTTTTTATTAACACCACCCATCTGTGGTATTGTTATGGCAGCCCTAGCAAACTAAAACAGTTGGGAAGAGTCAGAAGGGCAAGAAATAGAAGAGTTCTTCTTTTCAAGGCCCATCGCCTCCCATATTTCTGATTCCATCACCCTCGGTCTCCCTGAGCCCGTGCCCCATCCAATACCTCTCCTTTGACGGTTACTTTTTTCCCCCTCTGCTCTGTTCTGGTGACTGACAGCTACTTTTACATTTATTCTAATCAAACTAACAAATGCTTCTGTTGAGGAAATATAAATAAAAACAAAATCTTCTCTCTATCTAAAAAAATGCTCCATAAAGGTAAAAGAGAAAAAAAACAATTTTATTATTGAATAAGCATTGAACCAGAATATGATGCACATCACAGGCAATCCACTAAGAGATTGCAAAGACAGAAATAAATCTCTTCTTTTTATATAGCCGAGCAGACACAATCCATTCAGTACGTTGTGATGGCTAATTTTGCACGTCAGCTTGACTAGACCATGGGGGCCAGATGTTTGGTCAAATATTATTCTGTGTGTTTCTGTGACGATAATTTTTAGATGAGATTAATATTGAAATCGATAGACTGAGTAAAGCAATAGAGTGCCCTCTCTAATGTGGGTGGGTCTCGTACAATCCACTGAGGGCCGGAATGGAACAAAAAGGCTGATCCTCCCCGAGTAAGAGAGAATCCCTCCTGCCTGACTGATTTTGAACTAGGACATTGACTTTTTTCTGCCTTTGGACTGGAAACGCTCCATTGGCTCTCCTGGGTCTCCAACTTGCAGGCTAACCCTGCATATCCTGAGACCTGTCAGCCTCCATAATCACGTGAGCCAATTCCTTATAATAAATCTCTTTCTATATATACACACATCCTGTTGGTTCTGTTTCTCTGGAAAACTTTGAGTATTATGTGCACGTGTTCTCAGGATAAACAATAACTCATCCTCAAGTAAGAGCACTGACATAGTTTACCCTAAATTCATTTAGTGGTCGGGTTGGCCATCAGTGTTAGCTAACTGGCTTTAATCAGAGGACAACTAAACTGCTCTTTATGATAAGAGGTAGTGTTGCAGTTTGGGAGCCAGGTGTATGCTGAGGTCAGGCTCCTACCCTCCCGCAGAAACTGGGAGATGGGGGCATTGTCCTCTTTAATGATGACATTTCAGAGAGACAGTTTCCAGGTCCTTGACCAAGACATTCCTGGGTCATACGCTGGCAAGAGGCTTATTTAGCTTTTACAAAGATTTACACACGTTTCGAAGACAGAGAAAGAATTTACAAGTTTTCTAAAATAAATGCTCTAAGAAAAGGGTAGGAAGAGAGTCTTTTCTCTTATTTTCAAAAAGGGAAATAGCCCTTACACTTCCCTTTCCTTCAAACTTATATTCCATTTCTCACTTTCCTTTCACTGTCACATGTTTCAAAAAATTAATTGACCTGGCTGCCTGTTTTCTCACTGTCCGCTAGCTTCCTAGTCTCATGACTCTTGCTGTCCTCTGACCCCCTCCCCATGGCCCGCAAGACTGCACTGACGTTGCTCCAAAACCACTGACGACACCTTCTTTAACCTATGACCTTATCCACAGTCCATGTCCTTACTTTGTAGCATTTTATGCCATGACTTCATCTTAAAATTCTTTTTTTCCCTTGGCTGTATTGGTCTGTTTTTTTCTCCCCAACACCTAGAAGTATCCTTCACTTACATTTGGACATTTCTCACATTCCTCACAGTTCCATCTTCCTCCCTCTTTCTTTCTGTCTTGGGGGACTTTTAAAAATCCTCCACAGACAGCTTCAACAATTACCAAGAGGCTGATGCCTTCCATATCAGTGTCACAAGCTGTGACTTCTCTTGTGCTGTGGCCATGAATGTTCAGCTAATCTGCTAGAAATCTCAGTCGGTCAGCGACCAGCAGTTACGGAGCTCCTCCCGTGTGCCTGGTTCTGAAGACACAGCAGTGAACAAAGCAAAAGCGGTCTCCGTCTTCAAGGCGCTCACAATATCTGCGGGAGCATTCCACTCAAACCTCAAATCAACAGGCAGCCCGCACGCACATCCAGGGACGCGGGTGGTGCCTCCACTAAGAACTATTCGATGGTGGAACTGAAAAACAACCAACCCTACATTTTATGAGCAGGAAGATGATGTTCATGGAAGTTTGGCAACATGCTCATGTAGAGAGTTTTCAGTAGAACTGGGGAGTTAATAATTGGTCCTTTTATTTCCAGTCCTGTCCTCTGCAGTCTCTCTTTTCCTTGAAGTCCCGCTTTTCCTTGAAGAATGTACTTAGAAGTTTTTTTTTCCGCAATTATTGGTCAAGAGAGTCTTAATACTGATACTGACTGAAAGCATCCTTTTACCCCAGGATTTCTCAGCCTTGACACCACTGCCGTTTTGGGCTGGATAATAGTTGAGGGCTGTCCTGTGCATTGTAGCACCTCTGGCCTCTACCCACCAGGTGCCATAGCATCCCCCCGCCCCACTGTCCCAGCTGTGACAATCAAAAATGTCTCCAGATATCCCCTAATGTCCCCGGGGGCCAGTTCTCCCCTCCACCACCATCGAGAACCACTGCTGCAGCCTCTGTCAGTGGGGAGACTTATCCCTCTCAAAGACCTTTCTTTGTATTTAAAAAAATGTGCATAGAGAGAAAACAATCATATTACTGAGAGTAATTCTATCTTCTCCTTCCTCCCTTTCCTCAGTCCATTTCATTAAAAATTTTCTTCTCTTATTTAAGTGATTATGTGAGATTATGATATTTTCTTCAGTAATGAACTGCTACAGATATTACTAACTTGTCTCTGTAGACAGTGTAGAATCATCTTTGAGAGCATGGATTTGGCTTGATTTCTGGCTCTGACATTTGCTGGTAATATGACATTGGAAAAGTCGCCTAAACTCTCCCAAACTCATCACTATCTGTAAAGTTGTTATTGTGAGGATTAAGTAAAAATATTACTCAAGGACTTAGCACAATTCCATTCATAATAAGTGCTCAATCAGTATTATTCACAGATAATGGAAATAATTTTTAAAAATATGTTTAGAAATCCTCATCAATATAACCACAGAAACATGCCTTTATAAAAATGACATTAAGCTATTCCAAATACAAATCAAGATACTTCAATTTGTTCTTTGCAAATGAGAAAACAAGGATGAAGTGAATCACTAGGTTTGGGCTTGGATAGTGGGAATTAGGACAATTATCGTTCCAATAGCAATCATATAACAATATATAAATGCATCAAATCCACATGTTGTACACCTTAAATTTACACAATGTTATATGTCAAATATATTTCAATAAAAAATTAATGCAATACAGAATGGCAAAAAAAAGACATTTCCTAGCTTCTATTCTTTTTAAGTGTGTGTTTAACAAAAAGGAGAAAGAAGCTTTATTTTGAACACCTAATGCACACATTCAATTCACTTCTGTCGGTAAGAAAGATGCTGGAATAAGATGATAAAAATTTGAAAACTATTGTTACTGATTAAAGGATTTAAATTGTCCACTATGAAATTAACTGAATAAAAGTGTTTGTAGGGGCTGGCCCAGTGGCAGTGGTTAAGTTTGGGAGCTCTGCTGCGGCAGCCCGGAGTTCGTGGGTTCAGATCCCGGGTGCGGACAGACGCACCGCTTGTCAGCCATGCTGCAGTGGCGTCCCGTATAACGTAGAGGAAGATGGGCACGGATGTTAGCCCAGGGCCGGTCTTCCTCAGCAAAGAGAGGAGGATTGGCAAATGGATGTTAGCTCACGACTGGTCTTTCTCACACATACACGCAAAAGTGTCTGCGTGCACTTCCCTATTCTAAGTTTTGCCTTTTTGTGAAGTCCTCTGAGACCCTCTTTCCAGATTCAGCTTATCGATGACCTCCTGCGTGAAGCCTTTCCTGGCGACCATACAGCCTTTCCTGGCGGTTTCAAGATCTCTCTTACGTGCTCCCATAATACAGCCTTTGTGTTTTATTGAGCTCTCTCTTAATTGTGCTGTGAGTATCTGTTTGTGTGTCTATCTCACCGGTAGCTATCTATTCCTGGAAGGAGGAATCGTAATTATCTTTTGTCCCACAAGCCTAGCACCCTTAATTGTCAGTTAAGTAAAATTTCAGGTTAAAGGAAAGAATGAGACATAAAGTGAAAAGAAGATTGACTTGCAGTACAGTTTTGTAATGAACAGAAGTGGAACTGTGAGAATTCCTTATTAATGTAATACTTTGGTTTAAAAAGCTTTACAGTAATTCAACATTATTTAATCAGCAAATGTGTATTGAGCATCTATGATATTTGCCTGGCACTATTTTAAGCCACAGGAGACAGTAATGAACAAAGCAGATAAGAGCTCTGATTTCCTAGAGCTTAATAAACTCCAATCTATGAGGTGCTGTGCTTGCTTGCAAAGTAAACTCATTCACAAAATGACAGGTATATGTGTGATTCCGGCAAACACTGAACTCGTTTTCAGAAAGATGAATGGTATTTTCTATGTACAAGAAGTGAACTTAGGTATTATTTCTTGGACCAACCTTTAATATCTAGAAATTTCTGAAGCAGGAGTTCTATTCACTTATTAAAATGTTAACTTTGCTTTGTAAAGGGTAATTTTCATTTTATGCTTTTGCTGTTACAGCTTTTGTTAATGGCTATTCAGATCACAGGGGACCCATGGTGTGGTGTCTGTGCTCCTCTGATGATCCCAAGCTAAGAGAATGGGGTGATAGATCTCAGTGGCTTCTGTTAGAAATGCAATTGACTGAGTTAATTGTGTGAAATTATTGCCATGAGTTAATTATTGACTGAGTTAATTATAGCCATGAAAATGCTGTGTAACAAACCACCCCAAAACTTGGTTGCTTAAAATAATAGCAACTTATGCTTATGAATCTGTGGGGTCAGCTTGAATGGCTGTGCCATAGGCTGCATGTCTTTATGCCCTAGTCTGTGCCACATGTCTCTCATCCTCGTTGGACCATTGGCTTTGCTGAGGAAGCATCCTCCGTCCTCCTCATGGAAATGGCACTGAGGGCATTCATGAACACGTGAGTCCTTCCAAGCACTAGGCTAGGAACTGGCACACTTTTATTTCTGTCTACGTTCCCCTTGGCCAAAAGAAGTCAAATGTCAAAGCTCAAGTTCAAAGGACAGGGAAGTACCTTCCACTCTTAGCAAAGCAAAGACAAAGGTGTAGATGCTAGGAGAGAGAGGAATTGGAACCAAGAATCAATCGATCGTAATGATCCTATGATTTCCTGTGGCAGAATAACAGAAATTGATGAGAAACTGTACTTGCTTAGCTATTCATTTACCTGTACTGAAGGCCCTGGCTCCATGAATAAGAGGAGGGTAAAGAGGCTGGCCTGGTGGTGTAGAGGTTAAGTGTGGGCAGTCAGCTTTGGCGGCCTGGGGTTCGCAGGCCCTGGGCACAGACCTATGCACTGCTCATCAAGCCATGATGTGGTGTGTCCCACACACAGAGTGGAGGAAGACTGTCACAGATGTTAGCTCAGGGATAATCTTCCTCAAAAAAAAAAAAAAAAAGAAGAAGAGGGCATTTTGGAAGTTTTATATATAGGAATTAACAAATCAATGTGTAATCATGTAACACATGTAACATAAGTAGTGTTTTTCTAATTATGATTAGTAACATTATAGGGGTGTAAATCCCACTAATTTAAAAAAAAATGAAATAGAATAAAACAGAAAATATCAGAGTGTATTGAATGAGGTAACAGTATTTTTTAATGAAAACACTTGCTTCTGCTATGGATGCACACCTACATGTATATTGAGTCATAATATAAAATGCATTTCTTTCTATTGTGGTTAAAACAAAGTTTGAAAGCCACTGCTTTAAATTATTTTCTAACTATAAGATGTTATTGGGTTTAAGTACATTCTAATTTTTACGAATACTCCTTTGGCAGTATAGTCATCTGTTTTAAAAGTGAACTGCTTTTCAGTGCTGGTTGTTTCCTTTGTACAGACGTCTCATAAAGGAGGACTTTTCTTTCAAATCAATCAACAATTAAGGCGGTTTTAATGGACACGTGTTTTCATTTATGTGCTATTAACACCCATGACCGTGGTTACAGGTGGCCCCTGCTTGAGCTTATTTTTAAAGTAATGGTCGTGTTTACCTTCTCTGCTGAGCTTGCTCACTGCCAGCTTCCTCACGCTGGTTTAGAATAAAGCACCTCCCAGTTATAGTTCTCTACAAGATACCGTTACCTTGTTTTAGAAAGATTTATTATCAGCTTATCTTTCTCGGATTTTAATATTTGCGTCATTCTGTTGACGTTAGCTGTGGCCTGTCATAGAGCAGCAGTGGCATACATAGCCAGCAAACAACCGTGCAGGGGTGGACGCAGTCAGCCTCCCCAAAGGCAGTGTTTCTGCTGTCCCCTCGTCCCCTGGCTCTGCTCACTCTTCCCTGAGAAGGTAGGTCTGAGTTCACTGAGCAGCCGCACCAAACTGTGGAGACCAGCCGGAGGTCTAGGCCGTCTTTACAGGGAGGATGCTGAAGAGGGTGAGAATTATCAGTGGGTTGGTACTTACTCATACATGACAATATAGGACTATTTAATGGGAAGATTTCTGTAATTTAGTTACTCAGTACCCACTTTATTTAGTAAAAGGAGCTAAAAAAATAGTTGTATATTTTTAAATATCTTGATTTACATATGTTTTTTTTAAATGTTTTGCTTTTATTAAAAATTCACCTATGGAAAGTTAGGAAATTTGAAAAGTGGAAACATCATTTTTTTAATCTTCTTTTCTTGCAAATGAAGAAGGAAATTCTGTGCTATGTATGTTGTCTAGTTTTAACATAAAAAAAGTCTTCATAGAGACTTTTACAGGTTTTGAAATGAAAATATACCTTATGGAGGCTGGCCCAGTGGCATAGTGGTTAAGTTCACACGCTCAGCTTTGGCGCCCGGGGTTTGCAGGTTCGGATCTTGGGCGCCGACAGATGCACTGCTTGTCAGCCATGCTGTGGCAGCCTCCCATATAAAGTAGAGGAAGATGGGCATGGATGTTAGCCCAGGGCCAGTCTTCCTCAGCAAAAAAGAAAGAAAAGAAAATGTACCTTATGTTACATCTGTGTACTAAACTGCTGACCTAAAATCTTATACGCACAAATATTATTTGGCGGGAAAAATCCTAACACATTTCCCAATAACTTCACACTTTAGTGTGTGTGTGTATACATGCCATATAATAGATCAATTAATATAAGAATCTTTTAGTTATGATTACTTAAATCTGATCCGTATTGTCTTATGCATGTCTATGTAGCAGAAGCGCTTTCAGGTATGGTCTATTGACTATAACACTGCTGGGGGTTGTTTTTCTCTCTTATCTATTGGTCTATGTTGATGTACAAGCAAACACATGGATTTTGCCACATTTCCTGTTTTTTCAAGGTGGAAACAGTTTGCTTCTGGTCATGTCCCACCCCAGGAATCATGACTTAAACATATGGAAATTCTGTTTCCCTGACCCTTGTCTCTTTCCCTCTTCTAAAATAAATATTCTTCCAAAATACTTTTAGTATTTGAATAAATAATACTGGATAAATTACTGAACTGCAAACATGTTTTTTGAATAAAATTATTTATCAAGTTCACTTCTAATTTTGTTTCCAAATTTGTACAGTAGAACAAAAACAGGATATGGGTTCAGTTCAGACATTTTGCAAAAGTGTGATTTTAATGTGAAGGTAAAATGGATAAATAACTCATGTAAAGAATTATACAAGCAAAAAAAGCACAAATAACATGAATTTATTATTACTCACCAATGGTTTTTTAGAAGTTTTATTTGGAACAATTCATAGATGATATGTTTACTTTTATTAAATAATTTTTTCTGGTTATGAAAGTGAGACATTCTCATAGTAGAAAACTTGGAATATGTAGAAATTAACAAAGAAAGTAAAACTTAACCATTATTTCACCACGCAGGAAAAATTATTGCTAAAATTTGGTATTATTTCACTTTTGTGTTGTTTAATTTTTTTTTTAGTTTCGATCTCACCATCTCTGAGTAAAAAATATTGAGAATTTGGAGTATACCAATCCATACCTGTCTTCCAAGCTTATACAGACACATATGTATGTGTATATCTCTATATATGGTCTTTTAAAATACTCTGCTAATGTTTTTTTCTTTATTTGACAAGATATCATTGACATCTTTCTATGTCTCTAAATAAAAAGAATCTACTCATCCAATTTAACATCTTAGTGAATATATATATATCTACTGATGTATATATGTCTAAGTTCAGACTATTTTACTTTTTACTTTTGTTGCTGTTACAAAAACTATTTCGCTGAACATTTGCTGGGTCAAACAATATCAGCATTTTAACTTTAAAAAATGCTGCTAGAGAAACTTTCCAAAATTAAATCAATAGCTGTGCATCTTGAGATCCAGTCAAGAAGTTTACTTTGCCAGCCCATCACCAACCCTGATAACAACTGGGGGTTATTGAGAAAGCGGAGAATTTAGATTCCAGGTTAATATTAAGTGTTTTCTTGAAATTTATTTTTTTCATTTCAAAAATCCTTATGTAATAAGCATTCACTGTGTCATATTACCGTAATCCTCTTTGATTTAAACTAAACCTTCCTTTAGCTATTACTCACAATTGTTGCTTTCATTCTTCACCTCTTGCTATTTAAAATTTTTTGTTTTGATTTAATTTTTATCTTGTATAGAGTATTTCCTAGAGTTTCTCAGAAGGGGGTCATAAACGTATATTTGCTATCTCTCTCTTGCCTTCATATGATTGCTGTTTGGGCTAAATATAGGGTTGTTGAATTGCCATTCTGTTTCGTCAATAGTTTCCAAGCTCATTGCACTGCCCTCTAGCTTCCAAAATTACAGATGGGAAGTCTTATAGTAACTGATCCTCTTTCCTCTTTTATTTTTTAAAATAGCTTTTCTGAGGTATAATTGATATGCAAAGAACTGCACATATTTAATGGATACAATTAGATGAGTTGGGGCATATGCAAACACACATGACACTATCACCACGACCAAGGAATTTCCGTCTGGATGCCTGTAAGACTTTCTCCTTCATCTCTGGCATTCAGAACCAGGCTAAGTGCTCTTTATTGGTCCCAAAGAGCACAGGAATGAGCTAATGAACTCACAGTTCATTTGTTCATTCATTCAATTCTTTGTTCGTTTTTGTGCTCAGTGCATGTTCTGGACATTTCCCAGGCCCTGGGGCTATGGCAGTGTTGAAACACAGCCCGTTCCCTCATGACACACGACCTGGATCTGTTTCATTTCATTTTATTGTTTTCCCACGTTTATCCCCCTCCCCACTCCTTTCCCTCTGCTTATAGTGACTCTCTAGGGAGCATCTTTTTTTTTGAATTTAAATTTATGTGCATTCTTGAAAAAGCTTTGCAATGCTTCTTATGCATTCCCTTAACATGCCCTTAACATTCCCCTTGGATGTTTACTTATTTGATAAACACCGTGCACAAGATGCTATTGTAAGCACGTTACAAATATTAACTCATTCCAGCCTCATAAAAGCCCAGAAAATAAATTTTTTTTTCCACATAAGAAAACTGAAGCCGCCAGAGATTGGGCAGCGTGTCCAAGGCCACAGAACTAGGGAATGGTCACACCCGGACTTGAGCAGAGGCCGCTGGGCACTGAAGGCCACGCGCCTCAGCTCACAGCTCCAATCTCACAAGTTCAACACTGGACCCCAACTGCCTCCTGCTTCCCGCCCTTCTCCAACCGCCTCTTTCCCTTCTCAGCCAATGGCGCTTCCACGCATCGAGCTGCTCAAACCAGAAGCCTTGCTATTTCCCTGATGGCTCTCTCCCAGCCCATGTTCAGTGGGTCCTCAGATGCTGCCTGCGGTGCCTTCAGAACACACCCAGACTTGACCACCGCTCTCCACCCTCACGGCCAGGGCCCTGGTCCAAACCCCCATCTCCTCCCATGCGGTTACTGCAGCAGCTTCCTAATCGCCTCATCACTTTGTCCTTGCCCGCTGCCTCTCTTCTCAACACAGCAGCCAGAGTGAACCTGTCAGAACCCGTCTTCCTTTCTCACTCAAAGGCAAAGCTAAGATTCTTACTGTGACCTGGAAGGCCCTATTCAGGCAGACTTGTGCAGCTTCTCTGGCTTCTCCATCTATTTTTCTTTGCTTTGCTTGCTCTGCTCCAACCACACTGACGTGTGCTATTTTGCAAACACGCAAGGCATGCTCCCACTTCAGGGCCTTTGCACTTGCTATCCCCTCTACCTGGATTGTTCTGCTCTCGCGCATCCATGTGGTTAGCTCCTCACTTCCTTCCTATTTAATTAAAAGTCACCTTATTATTTTAGTCTTCTGTGGCTACTTTATCCTGAATTTCAATCCTGTCCCCAAACATTTTATATCTCTCTTCCCTGCTTTATTTTTTTTCCTTAGCAACCACTGCAGTCTAATATTTTATTTATCATGTCTCTTGTCTGTGTCCCCCTCCCTGGAACGTAAGTTCCACCAGGACAGGAAGTTTCTCTGTGTCTGTTCACTGCTCTCTCCCCAGCGCCTAGTGCCTGACAGAGGGAAGGCATTCAACTAATATTTATTGGAAAAGAATGAGTGAATTTCTGTTTCCTTGTATTTTGGCTTAGGCTGTGTGACATTCCTCCACTTGATTCACAGGGTCAGTGATTCAGTTTTCAGTTGTGACTATTCTCTTTTACAATTCCTTTGTGCTTTTAAAAATATCCGATATCATTTCTTTTGGTTCCAGAACTTTTTTCTGTGCTCTATTTTGATCTCCTCAGGTGTTTTTACCAAATTTTGGGTGAATTCTCATTTTTCTGATGGACTTGGCTGTGCTCTGTGCTGCTCCTGTGGTTTCCTAAATGGCTTACGAACTTTTTTTGGTGGTTCCTGTCAGGGGCACGGAATTTTTAGGTATCATGAAGATGGGTCTGTCAGGGTCTCTTGGGTGGAAGCTTTCCTTTCACTGGCAGGTCTGTTTACAGGGCTAGCTTCCAGTTCTTAAGTGATATGGCCTTCCTCATGCTTCATTTTAAAAAAATGTATCTGTTCATCAACTGCATTTCAATTTTAAAACAAAATTTGCCAGAATTACTTTAAACTCAACTCTATGTTTGATTTGCATAAAGCTAATTAACAGTCCTTTTATGACTTATCTTCCTGATTCTGGAAATCCTAATTCTCATACTTTTCACAAGCAACTAATGCTTCCCTGCAAGTAATGTGCTTTTTCAAAAAAGATACATAGGTGGTATGTTTTGCGAGCACTTGAATATTTTAGACCATCTTTTACGGTCACATCAGGACATATTTCCTGTGTATAAAATTCTCTGGTTTCAAATTTTTCTCCTCATAGTTCTATATATGCTGCTCTATTAAAACAAAGGAGTCGGTATTCTTGAAAGTTTGAGGTCAGCCTTATTTTTGTTTCTGTGAAAGTACATTATTTTGGTGTTTTAGATTTGTAGGAAGAGACCAAATGACATCTACTGTAAAATTAAATTCTGTACTGTATTAACTGTGAATGCAAGTACATGCCAGGTATTTTTAATTAGATAAGAAAGTGCGATAGTGGGGCAGAGAAGATGAGCTCAGCAAATCTCAGCAGGGCCTATTTCCCCAGAAACACTGATGGGGATGTGCTGGAGCTGGTAGTGCTCTCGTGCAGGGTAGAGTCTTGCTAGGTTAGAAAGTTTAGTCTTGCTACACTCACTGCTCTTTAAATTGGGCCTTAAAACACCCTTTCAGAAGATCTCACCCTAACAATTATTTTTCCATTTTAGGGTATGGTTAGACATGTCAGGCTTTCTTGGTTCTGGAACCAAATGCAGAGTCAACGAGTTTCCGGTCCAATCTATAGGGAGAGGGCAGTTAGGGTCTCTGAATAAACATTTTCTATTCTTGAGGACTAATTAATGGATTCACATAGTGTGCATGACTTTTTCTAGGATATTTTAAATCCTTTATCTACTTTGAGCATCATAGACTTGTGACCTTTCATAAACACAAATGGTCTCAGCGGCTGGCAATGTTTTCTTTCTGATGCTCAAGTGGTCACAGATTGGTCAAGAACCACCTGAAACTTTAAAAGTTCACCATGAGTTCAAGTACAATTGTTTCTGTAGGACCATAGGATTTTTATAATGTTATCTAGATGTGATAAGAAATCATAAAACAGTATATTTTTATTAAAACAAAGTTTCATTGCAATTTTAGGTCTATATTACTTTTAAATTTCCTCTGTCAAATCAATCAGGGTGTCATATACTTTAGAATTTTTTTATAAAAGCAAGTACAGATTAGCCATAGAAAGTTCTAGAACAAAAAATCAAATCCTGAATTGTAATGTCCCCTATCGCTATCCCTAATTTTGCATTATGTGGTAACTGCAAAATCACCCCATAGAAGAAACACAAAGCCACTTAAAAAAAAAGTCCAAACAAGCCAATCAGGCATTGAGATTCTAGATTCCATCTGAGTCAAAGACAGTTGTTTTCACTTAGTTTCCTTTAAGGTGTCATGTGGCCCCTGCCTTGAACTCCCCAGAAGTTGAACTACTCCATGTCTTCTGCTTAGGGACTGCTTTTGCATGTCTATTATTTGGCTTGTGCATTTGGATGAAGACACACCAGGACCTATACCTGGCAGAAGGTTCTGCACTATTGCAACTCCAAGCCATTCCACTGTCATCTTGAAAGTCTGCCGGTTTCCTTGGGGTAAGGGGCAGGGGATCTTGACCTCCTCCTAAATCTGCTTTGGAGCGCAGGTAATTTTCTCCAGGAGGGTTTGGGCATGCTGAGAAATTCCTCATCTAATCCTGTATACCTGCTGCCTCTCCCAGGCCCCGTGCGCGTGGACACCTCTGATTGCAGCTTGGTTTTTAAAAGGTGGATTTTTCCCTCCCCACTCCCTGATTGCCTCTTTCAAGGGGCACTGTGTGCTGCCTTTCCTCTTACTTCATAACTAAATCTCACACCTGTTTGCAAAAAGAACAAATTCCTCCTCTGCTGAAATCTTCTATTGAACATGATTTCCATACCTTCCATAGAATTCAGTCACATTCTTTACCTTTTATGAAAGGATGGGAGGAGGGAACCAATTCACTCTTTCTTGGCTTAGAAGTTGTGTGCTCACATCAAAAATCTAAAAGTGAACCCCCCCAAAAAGGAAGAAAAAAATAAGAAAGTTCAGATTGTAAAATATACAGCTTTGGAGAAAACAGGAACGTTTCTGTTCTCTATTATCTTGTATGTCTCTAGTCCAACAAGATTGTTTTCCCTAAAAGATAATTATGTGTGAAATTCAGAAGCTTTTTTTATACTTTTACCAATGAAAATTGCGCATCTCAATTACCTTTTTTTATTTTTACACCTATAAGTCCAAAATTATTTCACCAAATTGTCCTCTGAACATTGACGGAAAAAACCACTTAGCTTGCACAAATCACAGAACTCCAGGGGTCTAGCTCCCTGCTGCCTTTATGTAAGAGCTCCGTGGCCATGGGTGTGGGGGAAGAAATGGAATGAGGACATGACTGTTGGAGGACAGAGGCTTAAGAAGCTGAAAGTCCATTATTAGATCATTTATGTAGACAATAAAACTATCCAGAATTTTGGCAGGAGCCGCCTTGGAGACAGTGACAGTAGGTCAGAAGCTACCATCTTCAAGAAATAAAGCGAAATGACTTGGGAGTCTGTAGATGTCTGCACAGGAGGATATATAGTTTGAACAAAGAGCTTCAAAGGGGTGGAGAGTTAGAAAGGAAGGAGGAGTAATGATCTGCAATGACAATGAGTGCAAGTGGACACTTACTTTTCCTCCAGGTCTTATGGTATAAAGGATTCTAGGGATGCAGGAGAGAAAACAGCCACCTTGGCAAGGCTACAGGGGATGAGGTATCCTCAGAGGAGTGACAGTTTTAGTTAGAACAAAGTGAGGGAAGCATTTGGAAAGAATTTGACGAAGTCAGCGATGATCATGATATCTGGAGGATCATCATTCCAAAAACTTGGAAGGGTTTTGTGAGTAATGGTAAACTGGGAGATGGGTTCAGATTAGAAGTTGTATAGACCTGCAGGAGAAAGAGAGACTGGGTAATTAGAGATGGATGGTTGATGGCACCAGGGACACAAGGCATGGTAGGATTAATGCTGGTGGCCTGGTACTGGGAGGTTGGGGGCACTCTACCAGTGAGTTCCTGTCCTGCTAGACAGATCTATTTTAAGCTGTAACTCCTACCAATATATTTTTAATTCATATGCCATTTTCAAACATTAGGTGATTGTGTCATTTGCACAGAACTGTTTACTTGGCTACACAATCAAAAAGAGATTTATTAACTTTCCATATTACTATTGTATGTTCCACTTGGGTAATTCGTATATACAGATAACGATCACTTCTAGCTAGCTAAATTTCTCAGAGCTGGAAGAAAAGAAACAAAAACACTATTATGTCATGTTCTCAGATAAGCATTCAACTCATAGTATCATCATAAGGCATTTATTTAAATTTATTTAAAAACAGATTATAACAGTTTTTAAAATACTTGCACAAAAATTTTGTGTAATATTCCTTAAGATGGGCAGATATTTTATTCTACTGAAGTGGCATTAAATATTATCAACAATTTCCAAGATACTCCGCTCAAGGTTCTATTTCTCTGAAACCAGGATGTGCAAATGGGAGACTGAGGAAGTCTCTGAACCATTTGGATTTTATCTAGGAATCGAACATTTTAGATGCACAAAGAACAAGGCTGACAAATTTGTCACATGGCTTTTTCACCTTCTAAAACTGAACAACACATCTTCTTTTCTCACCTACCCATACTTCTGTTTGGATGCTAGTCCCCGCTGAGCATTCCTACTCAATACAACATCAGGTCGGGAGGTTTTTGTCTGAACAGGGAATGACAGGTGTGGTGCTTGGCTCCTTTAATATGTCAACAGCATAAGGAAAAGAAAGAAGGAAAGGGGGAAATAGTGAGAAAAAAAAGTCTAAGTAGAAGATCTATAACTTAACTGATACAATTTAGTTAAATACAACACTTAAATTTCATAGTAAAAAATCCATCATTCTTTTAGTGAAATTTTACTTATAATTCAAATATTGCTTAGTTCAAACAACCTAAACAGTTTTAGTCTACTCTTTGTTCTGTCATGGAATGGGCCTGATGTCTGCTGAAATAAATCTTGCAGATTCACTTGGAATGAATATGTTTCCTCGTGGGAATAGAAGGCAGAAAGGGATGGAGGGAGAGGAGGTGTTTCAAATTAACTAAATTCCGCATTTTCGTACCTAAATATTTTATTCTTCCCATTCTAGTTTTGGGTAAATATAGATCTGTGTGGTCTTGATCTAACCTCTCAGCCCAGAGAGAATGGGAAGAGATGAAAAGGAAGGCAGACTCCTGGAATTCTAAGACGTTGCTATTTAATAGTATTTTCACAACATAGTGACAGGTTGTTTATCGATGGTCAGAAATTTACATTCTTCTCCCATACTCTCTCTCTCCTCAGAGAATTCAGAATTTAGCTGAGAATTACAGATTCATATAGCAACAAAAGAGATTTTCAAACCAAGTCCTGTGGAACCTCGGGGTTCTCCAGTGAAGCACGAGGAGGAGGCCCAGTAGAAGGTACCATCTGTTTTTTACTTTTATCTGTTTTATAAGTTGAGATTGCATGAAAAAAAATTTATTGGATTTCAGAGCTTAAAAAAAGAAGAGTCCCAGTGCCATGGCCACAGCGAAGCTCGGGTCCCCAATCCTCATCGCGGTGCTCTCTTCTCTAGGTCACGTCACTTCTTACCATACACTTTGTTCTGCGTGTTTAAAATCTTTAGTAATTTGGATGACAATATCATATATCACTAACAGGTACCATTATTTAAGACACCATACATTCTTACATGAAAGTTCGAAGCTTCATGTTCTTGAAAATAATTTATCTTGAGTCAATCCTTTCTGCAGTGAAAAGAGAAACTGGATTAGTGAAAAAGAAACTGAACTAGTAGTTGAGGCCTCAGGTCATGTGCCAGCTTTAATGGTTTCATGAACTAAGCCTCGATTTCTTGCCAGTAAAATTAGGCTAATAAAACATGTCATGTCTTCCTCATAAGGAATAATGTTGATATTATAGATGTCAAAATGGTAAATGAAATAACACATGGAATATATGTATTAATGTTTTGCAAACTAGAAATAAATGTATGTAAGCTTCTTTCCATTAAAATCAATTAAAAAATAAGAAATATACATAATCAAGTGCAAAAGCAGGCACTGGTGGCTATTCTGTACAAGAGGCACGTTTAAATATTTCACTTTTTTCACTAACATATTTTAATTTTAAACTTCTTGGCAACTTATATCTACCCTTTAGAATGTAAGTCTCTCCCACAAGACTTTCCTTTGAGCAAAGAGTATTTCCATGGATGAAAGCATATGAAAAATTCATCATTTGACCTTCTCTGACCTACAAAAGTGACAGTTTCCTATATTTCAAACTAATAACTCAGCTTTGCACAGTGTCTAGCTTCAAGTAGATGTTAAAAAATTTTGTTGAACTTCACTATTGAACTAAACTTGGAAATAAAACTCTTTAAAAAAATTATTTTTCAGCAAGAAGAAATAGGTAAATGTGTGAGAAATCAGAGGAATCAATTTGCCAATGATCTACTCTTTTTTTTCCTTCCAGGTTTCTGGGATAAGTATATGGAAATAAAAGGAGGAGGAACTCTAACCTGATTATGGATTTCAGAGTAAGTTTCCTCAACACACAAAGGACAAAGTAAACTGGTGGATAGCCCTCAGGAATGATGTCCTTTTACCACAATATAATCAATATTTCCTGTGTGAAAAGCAGCTGGTCAAATGATGTCCGTGCTTCCCTCTACAGTTTAATGGTGCTCATAATTCTAAACACACTGGCTGGCAATCTGATAGTTATTATTTCCATATCACACTTCAAGCAACTTCATACCCCAATGAATTGGCTCATTCATTCCATGGCCACTGTGGACTTTCTGCTGGGATGCCTGGTCATGCCTTATAGCATGGTGAGATCCGTTGAACACTGCTGGTATTTTGGAGAAGTCTTCTGTAAAATTCACACCAGCACAGATATTATGCTGAGCTCAGCATCCATTTTTCACTTGTCTTTCATTTCCATTGACCGCTACTACGCTGTGTGTGACCCACTGAGATACAAAGGCAGGATCAGTGTCTTGGTTATTTTTGTGATGATCTTCATTAGTTGGAGTGTCCCTGCTCTTTTTGCATTTGGAATGATCTTTCTGGAGCTAAACTTCAAAGGGGCTGAAGAGATATATTACAAACACATTCACTGCATAGGGTGTTGCTCTGTCTTCTTTAGCAAAACATCTGGGGTACTCACCTTTATGACTTCTTTCTATATACCTGGATCTATTATGTTGTGTGTCTATTGTAGAGTATATTTCATAGCTAAAGGGCAAGCAAGATCAATTAATGATGCAAATCGAAAGCTTCAAGTTGGATTGGAAGAGAAAAATGGAATTTCACGAATCAAAGAAGGGAAAGCTGCAAAGACTTTAGGGATTGTGATGGGAGTTTTCCTAATATGCTGGTGTCCTTTCTTTGTCTGCACCGTCATGGCTCCTTTCCTGGACTACACCATCCCCCTCACCTTGAATGATGCATTGATTTGGTTTGGCTACTTGAACTCTACTTTTAATCCAATGATTTATTCATTTTTCTATCCCTGGTTCAGAAGAGCCCTGAAGATGATTCTATTTGGCAAAATTTTCCAGAAAGATTCATCTAGGTGTCAATTATTTTTAGAATCAAATCCATAGAATTATTACACTCTACTGTTTTGCACAACAGCTGGTGATCATATTTATGAACATGATATGACCAACCACATGCACCAATGGCAGGCCCTTTTATCAATTCTTTGAGTCAAAGAATGTCTGGTCAGTTCAGTTATGATGCTTATAGCCTGCTTCCTGTTTGAGACAGAGTAGATGTGTTCTTTGTCATTCTTCCTATACATATTGAAGCTTCACAAGTCCAGAATTGAAGGGCCTACATTTTAAAGAACTTTTCCAGCCCTAAGATGAACTACCATGAATTGACAGTGGTCCTTTACTTGGTGTTCAGTGGTGGAAACTACAGGGCTGCATCTGGGGATGCAAATGAAAATGACTGTCACTTATTTGCTTAGATATATATGTCTTTTTGTAAAATCAACTAAAAGTACATGTTAAATGTTATGACTAAATAGTTGTTTATACATAATTTGCTATTTATCACTAATCCTTGTTAATATATATTACAGTTCTTAAATATCTTTTTAAAATAGGCTTTTCTGATTCTCATACTTGTAGGAAATTTGGAAAATCAGGAAAAATAAAAGCAAAATATCATGCAGAAACAAAATGAAAATAAAAATATCACTCATAGCTCACTTTCTGAAAGAATTATATCATTTAAAATTCTTAAAAACATCCTTTTTTAGTGACTGTATAGTGTTATATTTGTGGATGTACAAAGATTTTTTTAACCATTTTCCTATTGTTGACCACTTAGGTTGTTTTAATTAATTTTCTTTAAATAAATTAAATAAGTTTCTGCCTATTACCTGCTACCGAAGCTCATGAAAGTGTCTGGAAGGATTTCACCATATCAAGGTTGCGCCTGGTATGGCAGGACCCCAGATGTAAGCTACATGGAGAGAAACCAATTCACGTGGGCTCCAGTCTACACTGAAAGGGCAGCAGTTCTCTATCAAAGCAGCTAAGCGTGAGGGATAATGAGAGGTATGGTCAGAATAGACATGGCATGCCTATCAAGATGGCACATACAAACAGAAAGAAGGGGAACAAATAGTGGTTTCAAATAAGATCCCCTAATAGGAGGTGGGGAAACATCCTTAATTATAAGCATTGGTTTACAATTGAGCTATTTCTCATACAGACTTCACCTAGTCCCTTTCACGTTGAGTGGCACCAGGGACTTGGACTTACTTATTTAGTAATGGTGACTTATGCTCATGAGTTAAGTTAGGGCAAGGCAGCTAATTTTAAATGAAACTAAAAGGCACATTCCTGCATATGAATTTCTGCTCGCAGACCTGGTAATCTCCTGAGGATACGTCAAAATCCTTCCATCTATTACAATCTGTTTCAATATTATATATTTTGTGTCATTGATCCAAGTAGATTTTTGTTCTAGTACATTTTAAAAATGTTATGTGTTACCTTTTCATTTAGTATATAGTAATTCATGTTGCCTCTAATTACTCCTAGTTTCAAAAACTACCTTGACTTTTTTCACCTGGAAGACCATTCTGACAAATTTTAAAAAGGGAACAAAAGCATTTAGACAGTTTTCAGTACCTTACAGCAAGTTTCTTGGTGTTCTTCATTTGCTCCCACACATTTCTCTTAAGATAATTCCTAGATGTTTTGTAGTTTTTGTGTGTGTGTTTTGCCTCTTGTGAATAAATCTTCTTGAAGCCATTGTATTTTCTATGTAACCATTATTGCTGGCATACAGTGAAATTTCTCTTAGCTTTTCTGTTGGCTTGTTTGGGTTTTCACTATAATAATCATATTATCCTCAAACAAAGCTAAGTTTTATCTCCTTTCTATAGTTATGATTCTTATTTATATTCCTTGCTGTGCTTCATTAGTCAGAATTTCTAGAGCAATACTGATAACGGTGATGAGTCATCCTGTTTTACATTTATTTTAAATTGCTACTTAGGTTTTACTATTGATTCCACACTTTTCTTGGGACCTGTTCACGACTCAGATAATTCTGTCTTTTTTACTTCGTACTACAGCCCCTGTAGCGTATCTTCCCTTGTAGCTTCTGTTTTTAAAACCCATAACCCACCCTCTCAGCAGAACAGGAAGAAAGTTTTACTTTGTCTTTCCACAGTCCCAGCTTTGCTCTAGCTTCCGTTTCCTCACACAGAAGGTATTTTTATCTTTCAATTGTCCAGAGTCCATTTCCCAACTGGATTCCAATTAGCTTTTGAGGAATTTCCCATTCCGATTAGATATAGTCTGTTGGAACTGTGAGGAAGAGACTGGCCTCCTTCTCTTCCCCTTGACTAAACAGATGGGTGGATAACCCAAGCTAAAATTTTCAGAAAGTCTTTCTCCAGAATTTGAACCTTTAACAGAGGGAAAAAGGCAGTGATCTTTAGCAGAATCGTTAGCAAAACAACGATGAAAACACGTGGGTTTCCATTCCATCTACGTGGTGAGATCACGAGCAGACTGCTCTTGGTACTGCCTGGGCTCTTGCTTCCCAGACTCCAGAGCTGCCTGTCTGCCCATTTCCCAACTGAGTTCCCCAGTTTCTCATGGATTCCACGAGTCCCAGGTAGTCGTCTAATAAATTTCCTTTGATAATACTTTTCGGTTGCGTCCTCAGAAAGAATCTTGACTTGATATACAATATTACGGGAAACACCAGGAAAGCAGTTGCAACATAACATTCCTTCCCCAAGTCCAGGCAACTTACAATCAAAACAGTCTCATTTCCCACCCTCCTCTCAAAGAGGAGTACTCACAGAAGTTTACATTCAAGAAGAGATAAAAATAAGTGTATTAGCAGGGAAGTTTGTTGGAATTGATTTATTATCAATCATAAAAATGCCATCTTTAGAGATCAATGAACTGGAAGTTCCATCTTGATTTTAAACTTGGTTCTTGAAGTCAATAATCCAATCTTTGGAAAGTCATAAATATTTGCCAAAAAAGTAGGGCAAACCATACGAACTCCAAACCATTGTGGATTCTGGTAAGTCACGGTTTCTGTTTAGTTGCACATTGTCAACAAGAGCTTGAATATTAACTTAAATGTTTAAAGACACATGAAGAATGATTTGTGTTTTTAAATTTAGCAGACGATAAAGTATACCAACAAAACAGTTATTTAGAGAGATATTTTGAGTGCTATGCTCAAATAACCTAGATGATTTTAACAATCAGATTGAAGTTTTTTTTTTTTTTAAGATAAGGTATTTATGCATTTTCCAAAGTTTCCAAGTTCCAAAGTTCCAAAACTCTTTTAACACAGGTTATTGAGTACATAGCCAGTTGTAAAAAGTACTCAAAGAAAACAAATTTGTCTTTGACAGGTCCTGACCTTCTTTTCCACATCCCCCCTTCTCCCTAGCCCCTTTCCCAAGTCTCTCTAAGCTCCTAGTGAATTTATGCTGCTCCAACATTCTAATTTGGTTAGAATGTTCCATCGAGGCTGGTTCTACAGTGAAGTCATATCAACCTCAGCATCTAATTTGTTTCTGATTTTTCCCAGGAGAAAGAAATAATTGACTTACACAAATTTAAAGTTCCCAGCATATTTACCAATTAAAGTGACTTAGAAGCTTAAGTTAAGGCACTCACAATTGGTTATTCAATGGCAAACTTTCCTCTTCATAAATACACAAGTCACACAAGCAATAACCGAGATGACAAACTCTGAAACTTGGTCAACATTTCACAATGTGATGTGTTAAAGTAGTGTTTCTCAACCCTGGCGGCTGCTGGGGAGCTGTAATATAGATATAAATAATGTGGGTTCTCAGGCCTGATGTCATGAAGATGGTCTGTGGTGAAGACAGCAAGCTTGGGAGCCAGATGCCAGGGCTTCAAATTCTGGCTCCAATATTTATCAGCTACTATTTGGAAAGTTACTTAAAAACTCTAAGCCTTAGTTCATCAGCTACAAAATGAGGACAATGAGATTACCTACCTCACTGGACTGTTGATTACTGGATGAGAGATGCTGCCTGGCGTGAGGC
Source organism: Tapirus indicus (assembly GCA_031878705.1). NCBI lineage: Eukaryota > Metazoa > Chordata > Mammalia > Perissodactyla > Tapiridae > Tapirus > Tapirus indicus. The sequence continues at coordinate 51,847,892 of CM062933.1, read as the reverse complement.
CTTGCACATAAAAACACTTGGAAAACACACCTTATTAGCTTTATTCCCTGTCATTTTATTGGTATGTGCTATGGTGGTGCTCACTCAGAATGTGCTACGGAAGTGTGCACAGAGAAGCTGACATAGGCAAACGTTACCCATTGGTTTAAAGAAAAAAGCTAGTGCAGAATTACACCATTTTCTTTCCCAAGAAATGTCACAATCACAGTTATGCAAAAGGATAGCAGAAGATGTATTCCAAGGACTGTGCAGAAAGAGGGGCACCTGGCGAGACATTCACGCATTGCTAGTCTGCCATGCATCAGCGTTTGGCATATAGTGTATTTGAAAGATGGTGGGAATTTTTATTTCTTTAAAAATAATTTATATAAAATATATATATACACATAAAATAACTATATATTTATATATGCACATATAATGTTGAGATCTATCTGCAAAATAACTATTTATTATCCACCTATCTAATGAATTTGGGGAACACTGTGTAACCCCTGAAGCGTGCGCCTGTAGAGCAGAGTCTTCATGCACCCCACACAGAGGGACATCCTCAGGCTTTGGAACCAGAGAAGCCTGGATTCAAATCCCAGCTCTGTTTGTACTCCTGTGCTTTGTCTCATTCGTGTCTTTGGTCCTGCAGCCCCCCATGCTGAAACGCCTCCTCCCCCACTCCACCGCCCTTCACTGGCTGACATTTGTTCATTTTAAAACACTCCTCTTGCTTACCTCTCCCTTAGACCATGTAGGTGTGATTCTCTGAACTCCTGAAATATCTTGTGCATGTCCCTGTCAGTAAGTAAGTGCACTTACTGATGATGTTAAAATGCCCTCTGCCCCCACTGGACTGTGAATTGCAGAAGTTAGGGACTGTGTTTTATTTGTCACTGTACCCAGTACTGAGCACCATGCCTGGCACAGAGAAGTCACTCAGTGCACGTCTTTTAGGGGAATAAATGAATAAGGGACAATAAGGTATCCAAGGGGATAGAGCTAATAAAAGTTAGAGACAGATTTGAGCCCAACTGTGTCTGGCTACAAACTCCACCCTCTTCCCTGTTTCAGGAAGTGGGGCCAACTATGGGGAAATGAGGTGGGTTCATGGATTACCCCCGGCCAAGTTTAAGCAGATGAGCCTATATGGGTTTAATTTTGGCAAAAGGTGTATTCTTTATGAATAGAAAAATGTTTTAGCAGTTAAGTTATTAAAACATTTATTCGAAAACTGCCAACTAGATTGAGCTCATGGCTTACCATATGGGCTGATGTTGGAAGCCCTAATCACCTCAGAATTATTTGGGAGGATTGGACTCAGTCTTGCAAAGCTGCAATTTCAACCAGCAACCCATGTTCTTTGGATTACATTTGTTCTAAGAACCCTTGACTTAGATCTTTAGGGAAAAGGAATTCTAAGTTTTTCAGTTTACATAGTATGATGAAAATTTAGGGGAATAACGAATACTGCCACGTATTTATAAATGAGCTCAGAGGCCCTGCTGTGAGCTCCTCTGGGCAAGGGTTCCTTCAACTCCAGCACCGGCCACAGGGCCTGGTAGAGGGGATGTGTTCCAGGAACGTTTGCTCAAGTAAGGGAGAGAGGAAAGATAGCTGATTAGAATGCAACATTTTTAAACCAGCAAAAGAAGAATTATTTCTCAAGTTTTTTCTTGATAGTTAGGCATTTTAATGTCATTTTCTCAAACTAATGGTGCCTTGACAATCTATCTCAGGGATTCCCAAATCCTCCCAGTCTGAGGATTAGTGCAACAAACTTTTTACAGGCCATTGCAAGGTGAGAAAATAAAAAACAATGTAGTGTGTTGTTCATTTTGGAAAACTTATTCAATTTAATAAAATGTCTTTCATCTAGGATTATGCCCTTGCTAAATTTCCAGGATGAAGATGTTCTTTTCTCTTATGAAAATGTGGTAATAATGGAAGGTTTAACAAATGACCTTATTTGACAAACCTATGATTGCCTCCCACATTTAAAAAAAATTTTGTTCATGAAATCCCCAAATTCACTCTTCAACCCTGTCAATAACTTCACAGCAAGAAAGGAGTTTTGGTAACATGTGGGCCTGAAACGTGCCAGGGAGGTCTCTGGTCAGCTCCAGTCGTTGAGGAAATTAAAGTTGTAAAGACTGCTAATAACCACAGTCACAATCCACTGGAATCGGGTGACAAAGGGAACAATCAAACACAAGCAAAATAATTCTTTCTACTAGGAAAACAGTGGGCCTTGTCCTGCATTATACCCCTAGTGACAGAGGAGCTTAGTTTATTGATACATGTAATTTACTCACAATTTTAAAATTTGAAATTACTCATTAACAGACAAACAAAATGAGTATCTAATTAAGAGTTTTCTTGTATGAGCCAACCAGGGCTGAGGTGTGATGTTAGTTGAATGGTTTTCCAGATAATGGTCATCCAGATAAGAGACTCCTTGTGTTTTTGCTCTGTAAACATATTTACATCAAATAAGAAGATAAACTGAAGTAGAAGTCACTGCTTTGGTTCTCTTGCATCAGCAAAGTTTTCTTTCTCAGATTTACACTTTGCCTTTGCTTAATAGACGGAGAATTCCCCAAACATTTGGTTCCTCAGATAAAGTTCTACAATAAATGTTTTCCTGTCTCCAGTAAGTACGACTACTTCCCCAGGGACTTACAGTGTGAAATTACTTCCCGTCATGATGGAGGCAGAAGAGCAGATGTGTTAATGATGCCCTCTGGTCTCTATTTACTCGGAAGTTTGGCAAATGAGAGCAAAGTGAGAGAATGCTGCTTAAACTTGTCTCCTCGGACTATGAGCTCAAATCGCAGCTTCAGAGTGTCAAGCTGTAAACGAGTGCGGTGGGCATTGGTAAATCTCCAACCAACACATTTAATTACTGTTATAGCAATTCTCTCAAGACTTTACTTTTAACAAACAGAAGAGTTTGCAAACAGTGATATTATATGCTTGAAATATGCTGATAGCTTTGTTCCTAAATGGCTTGAGGTTTTCATCTTGTCTGTATATTCTCCTAAACACAGAAAATTATTAAAAGTTTGGGAAATAAAGAAAAACAGAGATCATCAATTGGTTTTCCTTCTATGGTTCACGTAAGGAACAATAAAATAAAACACCACATAACCAAACACCTCAGTAACACCTGATTTACCACCATGTAGTAGACTACAGATGGAATTACCGTAGTGCTAAATTTGTATATGTACGGCCAGATTGCAGGTTAGTTAGCGTTAGTCAGAGTGCCACACTAAACTAACTTATCCCATTATCCAACCTTCTCCTGTGTTCTCCGTTGAATGATACCACTAACCTTGGAATTGCTCAAGCTGGAAATCTGGGAGTGATCCTTGACTCCTCCTTCTCCTTACTCCTCATACCCAGTCAAGTGTGGGCAATGCATCTTAATTCAGGTCTTAGCTTTCCCTCCCGTGGACTCTGGATAATTCCCCAAACTGGTTTCATTCCTCAAGTCTTGACTCCCTACTCCATTCTCCACACAGCAGACGCTGATCCATTGAAAGCCCAAATTTGGCCCCTAGTCCAAATGTCTTTCTCCTGTTGAACATCCTAAAGTGGGTTTGTAGTACTTTTTGTATTACTTACACCATAATGTCCAAATTCCTTGGCTAACATAAAAGACATTCTGTGATCTGCCCCGCCTACTTTCCTATCTGTATCTCCTACCCCTCTCTTACAAGCATATTCTAATTCAGCTGCACCAGGTGATCTAAATTTCCTGAAAACTGTGTCTTTTCAGAACTCCCAGGCTTTGAACACTCTTTTCCTGCTGCTCAAAATGCCTTTCATTGAATTGTTTATTTTCCTGTTCTGGAAGGCTCACCTTAAGCATAGCTCTTTTCTGAGTCGCCTGACAGCAGCCTGCTCAGGCCCTGGCGGTGAAGCTTCCCTGATCTCCAAAAGCAATTCAGGCATAGTTCTACTATTGCACGTGACACACTGCATTGTGATGATCTGGCTTCACAAACATGAGCTTTTAATAGCTATTGAGTAGAATATTTAAGAGAATATATGCAAGGTATAAACGTTAGGTATAAAAGTCACAATGAGCATCCTTGCAGCCTACATCCAGCTTAGGAAAAAATCATTGTTTAAATTATTTTCTTATTGATTTGTAGTTCTTTGCATATTTCTGATGCTAACACTTTGTCACTTATGGGTGTGACAAATATCTTCCCCCAGTTAGCAGCTTATTTTTTGAGTTTCTAACAGTGACTTTCACTAAAGGTAAACTCTTCATCCTCATGTAGTCAGATTTATCTATCATTTTCTTTATTTTGTGCTTTTTTTTTTTTTTTTTTTTGTGGGGAAGACCAGCCCTGAGCTAACATCTGTTGCCAATCTTCCCCTTTTTGCTGAGGAAGACTGGCCCTGGGCTAACATCCGTGCCCATCTTCCTCCACTTTATATGGGACGCCGCCACGGCGTGGCTGACAGGCAGTGTGTCGGCGGGTGCCCGGGATCCGAGCCCGCGAACCCCGGGCTGCCAAGCGCGGACTAAACCGCTGCGCCACCCGGAGGCCCCCTTTATTTTGTGCTTTTTGTGACTTTAGTAATCCTTCTCTACTATAAGACCATAAAGAAATTTTCCTATATTGTCTTCTAAGAGTTGTACAGATTTGCCTTTCATATTTAGGTTTTTAATTCACATTAATTCTGGAACTGACTGTTGTGTAGGATGTGAGATGGGGTCTAATTTCATTAATTATTTCTATATAATTGCCTCAGCACCGTTTATTGAGAAGTCTAAACATTCTCCGTTAATCTGCTGTTGGTAATATCATAAATCAAGTTTCCATTTGTATGTAGGGTAAATATGTGCTTTTAGGCTCTTTAATGGCTGCATTGATCTATGTCTTTATCTCTTTACTGATGCTACACTGTCTTAATTACTATAATTTCATATTAAGTCTTTCAATGAGATAAAGAAGCATTCTCTACACTATGTTCTGTCTTCCTGCTCGTTCTCTTCCTTTTTCTTTTTCTTTATCTGGAGAGTTTGGGTTTATGTGGTCTTTTGTAATTCCTTATAAATTTTTGAGACAACTTTTCAAATAACATACATACGTACACACACTTTGAGTTTGATAGAGATTGCATTAAATCTATAGATCATCTTAAGAAAAATTAACACCTTTCCATGGTGATTCTTCCAATCCCTGAGTATGGTATATTTCTTCATTTATGTCTTTTAAGAAAAGTTTAAACTTTATCCGTAAACAACTTTCACATCAGTTTTAAAGGTACTTTATACACTTTTACTATGCCATAAAAATAAACTTTTTAAGAGTTATAATTTCTAATCCTTTCTTGTTAGAAAAGCAATATGTTTCTGTATACTGATTTTTTTAAAAATAGCAATCTTGCTAATCTCTCTTATTAATTCTAAAAGTGTCTGTGTATATTTGGCATATTTTATATATAGACATTCATATCATTTGTCAATAATGTTTTTTTCCCTTTCTTTCTAATCCTTGTACATTTTCCTCCTGCCTTTCTGCACTGGCCAGAGCCTCCAGCAAAAGAAGGAAACTGAAGTGGTTTTAGAGAGCTCTTTAGCCTTATTCCTCATTTTCAAAGGAATACTTTTAAATTTCATCATTAAGTAATATGTCTGTGAAAACTTTTTTTTATGGATACTCTTATTTAGGTTAAGGAAATTGTTTTTTTCCCCCTATTTTGCTAGAGTTCTTTTTTTAAAATCACAGATAGGTTTGAATTTTACCGTGTGTCTGTTGAGATCATCAGATGATTATTCTCTCTTGATGTAATGTTTTGGTGAATTACTGTGTCCTAATATCAAAATATCAAACCATGCTTACGTCCCTGGAGTAAACCAAAGTAGGCACAATATATCTTGTTTTTTAATAACTCAGGAGTCTGTAGACTGTTGCATCTACGTTTATGAGTAAGAATAAACTTAAATTTTCCTTTCCTGTAGATCCTCGTCAGAATTTGTGTCAAGTTTATGCTAACATCATAAAATCGGCTGGCACATTGATCATTTTCTGTGTCCTGAATGGTTTGTGTAAGATGGGAATTATTTGGTCTTTGAATATTCAGTAGAACTTGCCGTCAAAACTATCTGGACATAGAGTTTTCCTTATGAGAACATTTGAAACTGTTTATTTTAATGGTCACAGACTATTTATTCACAGGTGTTTCTGCTTTAAAATAATGTGTGGGGACCTGAAAACCAATGTCCTTAAAATTATGACCTAAGAATAACAGGGTCCATGGGAAAAAATAGGATTAGTGGCAGACTAGCCAAGCCCCATGCAGCTCTGTAACCAGGGCCCTAACAAACGCAGTAATAATCCTGACAAAAACATCAGCAGAGTAAATGTCCACTGGCATTTGTGCTTGGCTTCACAGTCAACTTCTTTGACGGGGTTTTGTGCTCGCTCCTTTGAATTGTGGATCCATTAGTGCATCTGTTTCCAATAGAGATCATTTTAATAAAAAATAGAAATATAGGCTGGCCCGGTGATGTAGTGGTTAAGTTTGCATGCTCCGATTCGGCGGCTGGGGTTCACAGGTTCGGATCCCAGGTGCAGACATATGCACCCCTCATCAAGGCATGGGGTGGCAGGCGTCCCACATAAAAAGTAGAGGAAGATGGGCACAGATGTTAGCTCAGGGCCAATCTACCTCAGCAAAAAGAAGATTGGCAACAGCTGTTAGTCAGGGATAATCTTTCTCACCAAAAATAATATATAAATAAGATACAAATAAAACATCTATTCTAGGGCATGCCATTGATCATCAATCAAAAAAACTTTTAGCATCGGAGGAAATGCCTTTGCAGCATATTCATCTGCACCCTCAGCCTCACCAGCTGGTGTAATGCTGGGGAAAGTATGGTCATTTTCACAGCCTCCAAAGCAGCCACTACTTGTACTTCTGGAAGATTCCTAAGGTCTCCATATATTGCTCAGGCTTTTTCTTCAATTGTGAGAAAATGTGCTGTACTCACTTCAAAACATTAATGGGTCAGAAAAAAATGACGTAAGAACCAAAACAAAATTCGGAATTATACTGACATCCTCCTCCTGTGTACCAACTGGGTATGAGCTAATTTGTGCTACAGAAACACACGTAGTAGAACAGACTGTCTTCCATTTCTTCTTGAGTCAGTTCTTATAAATTATATTTTTTTAGGAATTTGACCATTTCACATAGGTTTTCAAATTTATTGGCATAAAGTTGTGTGCTCATAACACCCTCTCACTACCTTTTTCATATTTGCTGAATATGTAATTTTGCAATTCATATATCTTTTTCATTTTTAATATTGTTTATTCTCTTTCTCTCTTAAAAAGAATTCTAGGCTTTGTTGATCCTTTCTATTGTATGTTGGTTTCCTCTATCAATTACTGCTCTTATTTTTTATTACTTCTTTCCTTCTGCTTCTTTGTGTATTCCACTGTTTTCTTTCCCTAACTACTTAATTTGGATGCTTATTTAGTTAGTTTACAGTCTTTCTTCTTTTATTCTTTTTTCTATCTTCTTTTAAGCAATTAAGAGAAAAATAATCCCTTCAAGTTCTGCTTTAGTGAACTTTTTCAAGCCTTAATACATGTGTTCATTTTCCAATTCAAAGTAAATTCTAATTTCAATGTTTGATTCCCTCTTTAGTCAATGAGTTATTTAGAAATATGTTTTTCAATATCCAAACGTAGAGAGTTTTTCTAGTTATCTTTTTGTTATTATTTCTAGGTTAATTGCTTTGTGCACAGAGAAACTATGTATGATTTCAGTCCCTTGAAATTAGTTGAGACTTTACTTTATATCCCAATATTTCATCAATTTTTGTAAATGTTTTGTGTACGCCTGAGAAAACTGTGTTCTGCAATTTTTTGTACATTGTTCTTCATGTTTTCATTAGGTCTAGCTTATTTGAAATCTTACTGATATTTACTCTACTTCTTTCAGTTATTGATAGATATGTGTTAAAATCTCCCACAACGATTGTAGATTTTGTCTATTTTTCCTTGCACTTTGGTCATTATTTTTTTGCTTATAGATTTGGAGACTGTCATTAAATGTAGATATATTATATCATCTTGGTAAATGGAGCTCTATTTATTATGGATTCTTTTCGATAGTAATGCTTTTTGTTTTAACATATTTATTGTCTGATATTAACATAACTACAAAAGCTTTCCTTTGATTTATTTGGAATATGTTTTCTACCTTTTTTATTTTCAAAATTTCTGTATTCTTATGTTTTAGATGTATCTCCTTAAAACAGCTTATAGTTGGACTTTTTTCTACCTAATCTGATACTTTCTTTGAAGAAGGAGAGTTGTAGGAGATGAGGTCAAATAGCTAGCCAGAAGCCAGATCACGCAGACCTAATGAAACACTGGGTTTGGATATTACTCTAAGAAAGCACACCATTGGCGCGTTTTGAGCATGATGATATCAAGTCTGTCTTTCCCCCTCCATCCCTCCTTCATTTCTTTTCTTCCTCCCTCCCTTTTTTCCTTCCTTCCTTAATTCCTCTCTTTTTTTTTGTGGTATAAAAATTCTTTGTTTAAAATCCACTTTATTACTGTGTGTTTGGCATAGGGAAGGATAAGGGTAAAGATGAAGTGGAAGCAGGGCATAGTGGTGCAATGGAGAAAATCTCAATATGGAGCATTTGAGTGATGAGGAGAGCTGCCACAAGGAGGCCCCAGGAATTCAGAGGCATACGAAGTCATTCTCAGACTAAGGTGAAACTAATCCTGTTTTTTGTCAGATTAAAATGGCTAATACATATTTTACGAAAATTCTTAATGTGAATTGGATTTTCAGATACAGTAAGAAACGTTTCAAGCAAAGTCTCAGTGATTTGATTGGGTGATAAACTGTGGTATTTATTTTCTAGAAATGGACATAAGATACAATAAAAGAAACTAATTTTTTGTGTCTGAATTAAAGACTGGCAGGAAGGAGTTCAAAAGGTTTTGAACTATATCATCTCTAAAAGACTTTTTAAGTGTCATAAGAGGTATGAGTTTTATTTTAAAAGCAGAGTCATCATTTTATAATTATACCTCCATCAACATTGTTCTAGAGGTCTTAGACAGAACAATATATTAAGAACAAGAAATTGAAGGCCTAAAGGATTGGAAAGGATTATTTGCAGATGGTATTATTAACCACATAGAAAACCCAAAAGAATCTACAGGGAAATTTTTAAAATAATAAGAGAATTCAGCAAGATGCCTGATAGAAAATTCAGTTGAATGGTTGTATCCATAATAAACAAAAAGAAAATGTAATTTTAAAAAGACACAAATATAAAATTGAATGATGTAGGAATAAAACCATCAAAAGATGTACAAGACCTATTTGCAGAGTATTAAGAAAGATTATTGAAGAGCATAAAAGAAGACCAAATAAATGTGGAGCTAGCCCATATTCATAAACAAGAAGATTTAATATTGAAGATATATAAATGCCATCCACTCAAAATCCAAGTTTTTATGGAACTTGGAAAGGTAACTAATATAGATATTTAAAAGGCCAAAAATAGGCAGCACACTTTCAAAGAAAAGAAGGAGGAGGAGGAGGGAGAGGAAAGGACTTGCTCTATTAAATATCAAGAGTCATTACGAAGCTATGGTAACTAAGGCAATGTAGTATTTGTGCAGCATTAAGCAAGTTAGTAAGTGGAATTATATGCAAAGCTCAGAGATATATGTGGACTTTGATATACAACATATCTGCACGGCAGATCAATGGGGAAAGGAAGGTTTACTTAAAAATTGGAGTTAGAATCGGGATGGCCTGGTGGTGTAGTGGTTAAGTTTGTGCGCTCTGCTTTGGTGGCCCAGGGTCCACAGGTTCGGATCCTGGGCACAGGCCTATGCACCGCTTATCAAGCCATGCTGTGGCAGGCGTCCCACATATAAAATAGAGGAAGATGGGCACAGATGTTAGCTCAGGGCCAGTCTTCCTCACCAAAAAGAGGAGGATTGGCAACAGATGTTAGCTCAGGGCTAATCTTCCTCACCAAAATAAATACTAATACTAATACTAATAATAATGGAGCTGGAAGAAGATGGCTTATAAGAAAAAAATCAGATTATACCCTTACTTCAAACCATACACAATTCCAGATGAATTAAAACTTAAATATTAAAAGCAAAATTTTAAAATTTTCGGTAGAAAATATGGATGGAAATTTTTCTGACTTTGAAGTAGGGGTCTTGAAGTAGGGTCTTCAAAATAAAGTTACAAAAACATAAATGATTGATAAATTTAGCTATATGAAAGAACTTTTGTTTATCAAAAAATATTTGAAAGGAAAAGAACAGGCAAGCTATCTACTGGAAGAATGTATTTGCTATATACATAAGTGATAAAAGGTTATTATTAAGGACATAAAAATAACTTTTATAAATCAACAAGAAAAGGAAAATGTGCAAAAGAAATGACAGGATTTCACAGAAGGAGAAACAAGTAAGGATAATAAACATATGAATAAATGTTCTAGCTCATTCATTGGCAATCAGGAAAATGCAAATCAAGAATACAATAAAATGCCACTTTTCACTCACTAAGTTGTAACAACTTAACCCTGACAATACCATGTGTTGGATGTAGGTCAATAGAATTTCTACATATTGATTGTAAGAATGTAAATCAGTACAGCCATTTTAGAGTAAAATTTGTCCTGTCTTGTGAAGTTGAATATTCATATAATTTCTGACTCCTCAATTACTTTCTCATGTATATTTCCAAGAAAATCTCTTGAATATATGCACCAGGAAACTTGCACCAGAGTGTTCAAAATGGCACTGTTCATGATAGCAACAGACCTAGAAATAATTTTAATATGCATTAATAGGAGGAAAAAGAAACAGATTATTATATGGAAGTGAAAATGAGTGAGCTACAGCTGCATATAGTATAAAGTAGACTGGAAAAATCAGAGCAAAATAAATCCAAGAGGCAACTAAGTGCATGAAACCCATTTTATGAGTTCTAAAAACAATTAAACCTAACAATATTTTGATTTAATTATACAAATACACATGATAAAGCTATTGAAGGAATACAAAAAGTGATAAACACAAAATTCAGTGTAGCGACTACCTAAGATGATAGGCGGAAAGCAGCATTATAGGGCTATATAAGCTATTGTCAACCTAGTTCACAATCAGGGAGGTTTATTATTTCACAAACAAACAATCAAATAAAGTGAGCAAGACACGTGTGGCATAATTAATTCAAATTCTGCATGCCTGAGTTCCATTAAAAATGCGAAAACTTATTTTAGTGGTATATCCCTTTTCTCCAGCTTGAGGTGCAAAGATAGTATCTCTTTGTATTATTTAAATTATTTAAATCAATTAGCCATCTTTCCCATTTCCCTGTGGGTCTTTTGGTTATATTCTCTGGGGACTGAATCCAAAGACTCAGTTCTCCCAAACTGCCACAAGGTGTCACTCTTGAAAATAGGTGGCCTACCAGTCTGATGATGCCCTTCCGTCTGCAGTGATGTTGAGATGTGGGGCTATGAGGGGACACTCTGGTTTCTAAGGGCTTAGAAAGAACAGGAGTGAGTTGGCTCAGTTCCTCCTCCTCTTATTTTCAGATCTTGCCCTCAGGATCAGAGAGGCTGGTTCAGAAGAGGTTTCAAGGCTCAGCCATACATTGTTCCTAGACTTTGGTTTTGACTTGGCTCCGTCAGTCCTCCTTCTGCCTCTCTCATGGTCAGTCCTGCTCAGGAAAGCCCTAGTGTTCTTTCTTGCCAGGTGGCCTAAAATGGTAGATTTCAGCCTATTGGAAACATTCTAGTAGCACCCAGCCTCAAAAGGGAAGAGGACAAGATTCATTCCTTTTGCTCCCAGTAGATTCCTTAGCTCTTTAAAAATAAAAATTAAAGTTCTAACTTTCTCCTGCTGCTGTCTCACATCTGCATACCTAAAAGAGAATGCTTAAGTAATTCTTTATAGAACTGAGAAGGTTTATCCGAAATGACTTACTGTCTCTCCTAGAAGAGAGAGAAGTTGCAGGCAACTTTTGAGTAATAATGTCTTCTGCGATCAAAGAAATTAAATTCTACCTTCTTGGCAAACAATTGTGCTAACACTTGTAAAGTTTTCTGTAAAAATACTTTCATATACGTTTTCTCATCATATCATACCATAAATATGAATATGTTCTGAAATGAAAAGAGATTTTTTTTTCTGCTCCTCTTTCTCTTCTCAAGAAGAGCTCCTGGGAGAGATTGAGCCAGGAGCAGCTACATAATTTGCAGGGCCCATCACAAAATGAAAATGCAGAGTCCTTTGTTAAAAAATTATTAAGAATTCCAAGAAGGCAACAACAGGAGAGTTTTAAACAAGCGTGGGCCCTTTAAAGCTCAGGTCCCCATGTGACTGCACAAGTCACATGCCCGGACAGCAGGCCTGAGCCACAGAGTAGGTATTCAAGCAGGACCCCGATGTCTTCTAGTAACCAGTGCTATACTTCACCTATATCTGGGGTATGTTGTCTCTCAAGGCTGTCCCATCAGGGCAAAATGAACTTTCACATTTTAAAAGAACACAAACAAAAAAGTAGACCCTTGGGGCTGGCCGCATGGAGTAGTAGTTAAGTTCAGCACGCTCTGCCTTGGTGGCCTGGGTTCGCGGGTTTGGTTCCCAGGTGCGAAACTACATCATTTGTCAGTCATGCTGTGGCAGTGAGCCACATATAAAGTAGAGGAAGACTGGCACAGATGTTTGTTCAGGGCTAATCTTCCTCAAACAAAAAGAGGCAGATTAGCAACAGAAGTTAGCTTGGGGCTAATCTTCCTCAGCAAAAAAGAAGAAAAAAAGTAGACCCTTTCATATATGAGTAGATTTAAGCCAGGAGCATCTGAGAAGATTCTGACATCATCATGTGAATTCCTTAAAGAGATAATAATTAGGCCCTGTCCTCCAGGTCTAAGAGGGTTGATGAGATTTGTTCTTTCAGTCACATTTATACAAAGGAGAAAAGAGAAAAACAGTGGGTGGTAAGGCCTCTTCTCAGTGATTGGAATGTGAGACAAAATACGGACTGTGACAGTCTCAGACTTTCCTAAAGAGATGAAGGGCACATATCTATTTTCCTGTTGAAACACTGATCCCATCCATGTGTGGTTGGGATCAGGTCTTTAGGGCTACTCACGACTTAATGGTTCAGATTTGCTCTACAGTCATTATAAGACAGTGGACTTAGAGCCTTCAGTGCTGTGAGAGATGAAAACAGGTGAGCAGAGACTCCTGAGAGGATGGAGGAGTGGTTTAGGCTCATTAAGCTGTTAAACTTTAGAAAAGCAAGGATTTGTTTTTTTTAATTTTTCAGACCCAATTCCCTTGAGACTAACTGTTCAGTTCTAGATCCACACCATTCACACAGCTCAGGGCTTCTAGTTCCATATACGCACTCACAGTAGTTAGAAAAGAAACAGAGAAACAAAGTTCCTTTGGTGAGGACTTGAATTAACAATGGCATCTTCTACAGCGCAACAGGTATGTGGGGAAGGGATTAAGGAGGACAGATCTGAGCTTTCTCTTACCTGAGGTTTTCTTAAGACGTAAACTGTCACCCTATTTATGCAGTAGCATTGCTGATGTATCGACTCTTGTTTTCTGGATTTTGGTTATGTACAGAGAGAATGGGTAGGACTGTGGAAGATTGTAGGTGCAGGACTTAATACAAATGGTAGTAAAAGCAGAGCCTTTTGAATATGTGAACAGGATAATGTGCTGCCTTTTGGCCAGTGCAGCATGTTTCCTGGGAAGATTTAGAATCCTGGACAGGGTTACCTCTTCGTAAGCGGCTGGGTAAATTATTCATCACTAGTGTTCACCTAAGAGAAGCAAAGGGTTCAGGCAGCCATCTGGTCTTTTTACACACAATCCCGTTCTTTTACTTTCTTAGGAGAAATCTTTTCTGGTCAAATGCATCTTTGAATGTGGTGTTCATCCCAAGAAGGAAGGAAGGAAGACGCATGAGAGGAAAGGCACTTTGGATAGTCCTCTTGATATATCAGGCATTGGGCTAAGACTGTTCACATGTATTATTTAATATGTTAAGATTCATTAACATTGAATATTTGATAAAAATTGAACAAATGAAAGAAATCAATAGCTTGAGTAAAGGCAAAATAATTCAAGGAAACCAGAAAGAATGACTAGCAGGAAGAAGGACTTTGTAAAGTCCCTTAAAAGTCTTAAAAAGTGGTGCTAAAGCAGAGGAATATTTAGCATGGAAGCATTAATCAAATTTACTGAGATTGTAAAAAGAAACGAGACCATATTAGAAAAATCAGAAAAGTCTTTATTATTGTGGTCATGGTCCTGCAGTTTAATCCTTTCTCGGGGATGTAGAAATCACTTTTATGTTAACAATTTAATAGAATAAAGTTAGACATGGTATTTATTCATAAGCTGAATCAGCAAGCAATTCATTATGTTCTAAATCTTTAATTTTCATGCCTGAGCTTTTTGTAGAAACATAACAGTAGTGGAGAAAAGGCCAGATTTCTATATAATTCTGTTGCAATCCTTGTATCTATATGTGCTTACATTAACAGGTTTAGAAAATAGAAGAAAAATGACACTTGAAGAATATAGCCTTTGAAAATATTGTATTTTGCATTTAGCTTTCCACAATCAATCTGAAAGATGTGAAAGATACGGACATTGAAAGGTTTAAACTGATGATGAATCACATGCAAGAAACATGCCAAATACGCCATGGAGAATGATGATGCTTGAGTGGAATTTATTTAAAAGTATTGTTTGATGAACTTAGCAAATAGTCATGTAACGTACCCCTTCCTGCTCTGTGGCCAGTGTATGAGGACGACAAACTTATGCATCCTGTTTTGTGTTTCAGAGAACTTTATTATAGTTCTTAGAGTTGATCGGCTAAGTCAAGTTCCTGAATGCTAGAAGGGAAGGAAGTCAAGCTCCGTACCCTATGATCTGAAGCTTAGAAGGGTTGACTAAGATTTTTCCAAAAGTGGGGCTGTAGGACGACTAATAATATCAGTCACTAAGCTAGGAACACAAAGAAGTTTGCAATTAAGTCTTAAAAGTTACCGTTGTGGAGTTGCCTTTTAGCACAAGAATAGTGTGTGTGTGTGTGTGTGTGTGTGTGTGTGTGTGCTGTTTTCATTAAAATGAAAAGATTTATTGTTTCTCTTAGCTGTACTTTCTAAGAAGTCAAGTGGCTTGAAAATAAACCAACAAAATTTTCTTTGTCTCTTCTATGCTTTTCAATGAGCTGACTGAAGGTGATTAGAATGTTTCTTTCTATTTCATAAGACTGCATTTTCTCCCAGTATTTTCATCTGTGCTGGTGCTTAACTGGTCAGTAGGTGGCTAACAAGGAATGGTGTTAGCTGAAAAACTTGGTACCAAGATGGAGGAAAATTCCTCGCCTCTTGTTTTCTCCTTCCTTTTTTCCTGTGAGGATGTAAGGAGGAACGGGAGAGAAATTCTATATGCATATTAGAAACCCCTGTTGTAGCTGCTGAAAATGAGTACACTTTGAGAATCAGTTCTACACATTTTAGGAATTTGGGGATAAAAATGTTTTGGGAAAACTACCTTTCAGGGATAAGTCTGTCGTTTCTGTAAACAGCATTACTTGGCAGAGACCCCCAAATTCAGTTGGGTGGGTGTTCCTATTACGTGCTTGTAATCACTCATGTCCCGCATGTAAAGATGGCTCCTTTTCCATCTTTCATTCCATTGCTAAAATGTGTCCCATCACACAGTTAGCCATTAGTTCTGTGCAGGTGGGGACAGGACCCCAGAGCAGGAAGGATAACGAGGGTAAAATTGCTTTGGACTCAACACTCAGAATCAGTTGCAGAAAGCTTTTAATTTCAAATCTGCACTCATTCTCCTGTAGCTAACTTAATTGCTTTAATTTTTTTCTTTTTTAAATCACTACATAAATTTGAGGACAAAGTGGGAAAGCTCCTTTGACTTATGCTGGCTGAGGACACCAGTTTGGGGAAGAACAATGAAACAACAATGAAACTTCCCTTCTCCTGCCCCCTCCTCTCCTCAACCCTCTCTTTTCTGCACTGTGCTTCACAGATCCTGAGAATGACTTTCAAAGGTCTCAGAACAACCTCGTGTCTTTTCTTCACCCTTTCTCCTACTTGGAATAGGCTTTTTTCTCTTCCGTTCAAATCTCACTCACCAACTGAGAGCCTAACCAAAAGCCCCACCCTGCGGGAGCATTCTTTGCCCCCAGCATGAAATTCTCTTGCCCATTTTTGATCTTTGATGGCACATTTGCCTGGACCTCTCCTTGGTCAGTCCGTCGCCACCATCGCTTTCTATCTGTGGTGCAGAATCATTAGGGTTTGAGTATGGATGTGTTTTGTCTCTTCAGCTGTTTTGTAAACTCTGTGGCCGGGGGCTAGTTCATGCTTTCTTGTTTCTTTCATTGTGTCTTGTGGGCATTGAGTAAACAGATATTGATCCTGTCATGGTGCTCTTATGTCACAGAAGCTGAGAATTTATTGGTTTACTTGTTAGTAACTGCTCAGGTCTGATATGTGTGAAGTCATCTATGGCCAAAGGCTTTCTGCAATATTAATAGTTACACTTTGTATTTAGATAGTAGTGTTTTTTTCCCTAATGTACATTGAAAAAAAAGTTATCCTAATTCATGAATGTGTTACATTCAAAATATACATGTAAAGGGTAGCATACAGATTTTTATATGCAAAATGAAGATACTGGGCCAACATGGGAGGGCACATGCTGTTTGTTTTTCTGCAGTGCTTGCTTTCCTAGAGCTCGCTAACCGCCTGCTCCTAGCCTTCTGTGTGACCCGCACACCGGGACTTGTCAGGCTGCCACTGCTGACTGTTGTGGGTTGCATGGGGCTTGAAGGAGAGGCACTGGGGAGCTGCACTTGCTCTTCTCAAAGAAGTGAGGGGGATCTAGCTTTGGCCTCTGCCCACCTCTGATTTAACTGCTCTGGCTGGTGAGATGCTTGTCAATGCACCATGACTGGTTGAAGAGGATGATTCTACCAGATCATTAGATAGCCCTTAATGATTCTTCCCCTTTCAAACAAACTTAGCATGAAAAATATTGAAGCACAGTGAAAATAATAAAACACATGAATGAAACTATTTCAAATAATAACCTCCTTGTCCCACAAGGCAATAGACCCCAATCAAATCAAATCTAATTATGTTTTCCAGACTCATTTGAAGAAGTCATCATACTGTCTAACTGATATCTAGTCTTCCTATATACATAAGGAGGATCAATTATATTAAGTTCAATAATAAACTAGTTTCTTCTTTTTCTCCTTCTCTTCCTCCTCCTTCTCCTTTTCCTCCTCCCTCTCCTCCATCTCTCCCTCTCCTCTCCCATTCCCTTCCCCCTCCTTTTCCTCACCCCCCCCTCCCCTTCTTCCTTCTCCTTCTTCTTTTTACTTTCAGGCCCTGGCATAAATTAAGAGCTTACTAAATGTTGGTGGTATAATTTGAATCAAGGTGATTATAGAGTAAATAATGACAACTTAAACTCATTAGGTTAGAATTCTATAAATTTGCAAATAAAGGTTAAGATAAATAAATGAGAAAGATCATAAGTAATGTTTCAGCAAAAATGAATCATCTTCCTTGAGTCTTCTGTGTCTTTCTTGAGTTTTTCTATGAAAGCATATAAAAAAACAGACCATTTTATATTATCTGACAAAATTCCATGTGTTCTTGCTTTGTCTGAAGGAAATATTGGATTGCTCTGAATATGGAAATGGATCTTGCCCAGAAAATGAAAGGCCCCTGGGTGTCCGAGCTGCCATGTATTCGTTCATGGCGGGAGCCATATTCATCACGGTGTTCGGCAATCTTGCCGTGATGATCTCCATTTCCTACTTCAAGCAGCTTCACACACCAACCAACTTCCTCATCCTCTCCATGGCCGTCACTGACTTCCTCCTGGGGTTCACCATCATGCCGTACAGTATGATCAGATCCGTGGAGAACTGCTGGTATTTTGGGCTCACATTTTGCAAGATTCATTATAGTTTTGACCTGATGCTTAGCATAACGTCCATTTTCCATCTTTGCTCGGTGGCCGTTGATAGGTTTTATGCTATCTGTTACCCTTTGCGTTATTCCACCAAAATGACGGTTCCAGTCATTAAACGGTTGCTATTTCTCTGCTGGTCAGTCCCCGGAGCATTTGCATTTGGGGTGGTCTTCTCCGAGGCCTATGCTGATGGAATAGAAGGCTATGATATCTTGGTGGCTTGTTCCAGCTCCTGCCCAGTGATGTTCAACAAGCTGTGGGGGACCACGTTGTTTATGGCAGGTTTCTTCACGCCCGGGTCTGTGATGGTGGGGATTTATGGCAAAATTTTTGCTGTATCCAGGAAACATGCTCGTGCAATCAATAACTTGCCAGAAAATCAAAATAATCAAATGAGGAAAGACAAAAAAGCAGCCAAAACTTTAGGAATAGTGATGAGTGTTTTCTTATTATGCTGGTTTCCCTGTTTCTTCACAATTTTATTGGATCCCTTTTTGAACTTCTCCATTCCTGTAGTTTTGTTTGATGCTTTGACATGGTTTGGCTATTTTAACTCCATGTGTAATCCCTTAATATATGGTTTCTTCTATCCCTGGTTTCGCAGAGCGCTTAAGTACATTTTGCTAGGTAAAATTTTCAGCTCACATTTCCATGATACAAATTTGTTTACTCAAAAGGAAACTTAATAGACTTATTCTGTATGAGTGAATCGAAGCAAAAGGACTGGAAGCTGTTTAGAGTGTGTGTGTGTGTGTGATTTTGGCTACCGTGGAAAGATCTTAGTTTCTAAGACTCGAGTATAAAAAAGAAATCTTCTCTTTGAACCAAAAACCTCTCCTTTTCAGACTACTTCCTACACCCACTACGTCCGGGGAGAAAAAAAAAAGAAGAAGAAAATAAGAAGGTAAAGAGAAGATGAGGAAAAGCCAGGAATGGGATGAAGGTGACACACAAAAACTTTTACACTCTTGAGAAGGGATGAAAACACAAGCCAAGCTTGAGGATTGCTCCCCCTTGCACCACCACACACACTTTGTGGGGTAGTTCCATTTACTTTGTCTTCCTGGAGGTCTGACGAGAGGTATTTCGAAACATTAGCAACTGAAAATTATAGGTAAGTAAATATTTTCAAAAAAGCATATTCTGTCAGGAATCAGTCATTTGTTAGCTGAGAATTAAGCATTTAGAAGATTTTACTGTTGTGAGATTTGACGTTTTTTAAATGAAAGAAGAAATGGAAACAGTGTAACTGAGGCCACAGATTTCACATTTTCAAGTATGGTCTTAATCATAGATGCTGGCAATGTTCTATTTTACTAGCAGAACTCTTGCGTGCCTTCATTTCTCCCTCAGACTCATACACATTTTGTATTGCTAACTGGTGTTGTGATATGTAATAAATGTAAAGTATATACCAAGAAGTGTTGTGTTTTGAATCCATCATTCCTTTTTGCTTAATATTTGTACATGTATTTTTGAACAATAGAATGGTGAGAGGAGTAAGCAAAGAAGAAAACTAATATTTATGTGTGTGCGGGTGCTCTGGGTACCAGAAACTTTATATTGGTTATTCGGTGTCTTTTTAACTGTAAGCTTAGACCCATTAATAACTTGTGAAATCAATTTAGGGGTCTGCAACCAGTGGTGTGCTGATAAGTGTTTAAAACCTGCCTCTGAAAAGGAAAAAAAAAGCCCTTATTTGTAGAATTTGATGATTTCTTTGGTACATATTCAAAAAATCTTCAGTTAGCTGATTTCAAGCTACAAATGTAACGTCAACTGGCTTTCAAAATTCCTGAAAAGTTAACCACCTATTTCGTAAGTGGGCATGAGTGCTTCCAGTGTATCGGCTTCAAATGACATTTTCTATGAAAAGCAAACTAGAATAGCAATGAAAAGTAAACTAGATAATCTCAGAATACATCACTTGCTTTGAGGGTAAATATTGCCTTATGAAGTTTTTATTTTAGTTATGTATGGGTATTTGTTTATGTAAGTGCATATATGTTTTTGCATATGTAAGTGAAATATTTTTTATTTACCTTCTTCATTTGGATTATGTCAACAAACAAATTAACAATTCTTTTCTCTTTGTGGAAAAGTTTACATAATTTCCCACAAATTTCCTTTGATCTTAATTCATTGCACAGATCACAATTAAACAGTGACCACTCAGCAGTCAGCTTAAGTGTCAGTCTCGCCTGCCTGCCCAAAGATGGGCCTACACACATTGCCCCTCCATCCTTGCTGGCCTGCTGATAGGTGGGTCCCTCCACATAGCCTAGAGGGTAGAGGTAGAATCATGGGGCTTCTTTGAAATGGTAAAAGAGACTCCAAGTACAAAATAAATGGAAAAAGTGATTTTCCAAGAAGAGAGTAATTAAAACTAGATACAGTTTTGAGAGCTAATATGGCGTGTTGGATACTATTGGGTCTCTCTGGTAATTCTCCTTAATGAAATGATGTTCATGCTGTTTTGGTATTTAAACACACACACACACACACACACACACACACACACACACTTTCTGTCTTTATTTTAAAAGACCAATTGCTAAAAAAATGAGTAAAATGGATTTAAGCCTTACTGTAAAGTAGAGTAGTTTGAATTAATATTTATTGAATTTACCTCCCAATTCCTTAACATACGACTTTAGAAAATAAAACTAACTATTTTGGGGTAAGGTTGCCCATTGACATTTGTTGGAAGGGAGTTTATGACTGTCCTTTTTTACAGAATGATAATGTTTGTGGTGGTGGTTATTGTTTATGCTGGGTTTTACAGAGGAAATAAAAATTTGGCAGTCCTATGTGGGCCATAAAGTTTCTTATGATGCTTCTTCTCACTTTCTATTAGAATCCTATTTGTATTTGAAAACATCATTCAGACATGCCCTCTGTAAAGTTCTGCTCAGTTATTCCCCTTTCATTGAAGCAGAAAATTTTCTCTGTACCTTGTCATGGCACTTTTTAGCTTCATAAATTAGGCATCCTGGCTTGTTTGCTAGTGAGAGAAAGAGAGTGATCCAGCCTTCTGTGTACTGTCTGTCTTCCATCATTCATCCTGCTTTCATTTCCCAGAGTTAGTAAAATAATGTGTCCCCTCCACACTCAGAACTTTATAGGAAGTTACAGATGAGAAATCTGAACCCAGACAGAGTCATCGATTGCCCTGGATTATACAACTGATTATAGAAGCAGGACCAAACCCCAGCTCTCTTGACTTCTTATTCGGTGTTCTTTGTGTACTGAATTAGATTTTTCAAGATTTGTGACACTTGAACTGGGTTTTTTTTTCTACTTTTTACTAAGCATTTTAGTCAAACTGGTACAAATTACTGAAGCAAAAATAAATACTTCCCTCCCGCCCCAATATCTTCTCATTACATCCAGGAATCAAAGTGTAAACAGAAACCTTCTGTGATTCAGACAATTATTCCTCCTTTGGATGTCAGCCAACATTTAATTTAGCTTACACGTGTCTGTGTCTTTTTAATATACAGAAGTTTCTGTACCTTGTCTTCCCAGAATGAAGCCCAAATGACCAGGAAATCTCTATGATATTGTTGTCTTTCATTTGGAAAAAAAGGAATTGAAAACTATAGGAAACATTAAAAACACACAGAGTGTTTCAGTATCCCCCAGGAAAGAGAGTTAAAAGAGCAACTCCACTGGGATTCTGCAGTTAGTTCCTCCCTTGGAGCTCCTGGATCTGAGTTCTCCACTCCAGTTCTCTTGAGAGCAGAGGCAAATTTATAGGAACCAGATTTCTTAATCTGCAACACTACGCTTCCTAGAATTTCCTGACCTCAGGCCTGCAAAGCCACCAGAAAAGACTCGATGGTTCACAACTAACTTCTCAAGAGAGGAAGGTACTGGCTATATAGAAAGAATTAGAAGTCTTCCTCTTTTCTTTTTAAATTGCTGATTTATTCTCTTCTTCAAAATAATTGAACATCGATAATTAAATTTTGTAGAGAACCAGAAATTGTCACAAATAGGATGCAATAGAGAAGGCAGGATTTTTTTTTCCCTAACAGGAATACAGCTATCATGATATTTAAGTGAAAGAAGTTCTTAAATTTTCTATTGAAATTTATTTGGCAAGGTTTATAAATTTCTATGAAGTGTCAATATAAAAAATGTTTTTGTAAAGTATAAGAACTATGCAAGATGTGATTTAGTAAATGTAGGGTACTTGTATTTCAATAATGCTGAAATGCCCTCTCCTCTTTGATAGTATGTCTAAATAAAAATTTCTTGTTCTATACTACTGAATTCACTGCCCGATACTACATATTTCATTTTTGGTATTTTTTCTCTTGCAAGCAGCATTTACTTAAGATATTCTGTTGTTCTTTGCTCCTCAGAACTATTCACTCATTTCAGATAGAGTACCAAGCTAAAAATGCAGTTTCCCTATTGTCAAGAACAGTTATTCTCAAGTTCAATGGGTGTACAAATAATGCAGGCGTCTTGCTAAGAAGTAGGTTTTAAGATGAGTCCGAGATTTTCATTTCTAAAAATGTTCCCAGGAGCTGATGATGTGGCTGGTCCATGGACCATACTTTGATTAGCAAGGACTAGTTGGGAGAAACTATAAGGAGATGAAGCCATAGACTTTCTTGTTGTCCAAATAGGTTAGAAATGAAGCGTCCCCCATTATTAGAGATGGTAAGGGGTTGGGGGCGGTTTACTGGAGCAGGAGCCAATAGACCTGGATTATAATGTTGGTTCCAGCATTTAGTAGCAATGGCTACTTCAAGACCTTAGTTATTTCATATGCATGGAACAGTTGGGAGGATGCAGTGGAAATGTACCGTTCAAGTAATTTAGAAACTTCAAGATGCCCAGAATTTTTATTATTGACTGGGTTCCTTTTGGAATCCAGTTTTGAAAGGGAGTTTATTAGCTACTTTCTAAGCAGCATTTACTGTTTTCCTAATATTTTCATCTTTCCCCACCAGATATCTCTAATATCATGAGACAAGATGCCTATTGACTGGGTTTCATGATGTATTGGAATTAATTTCTTTCCATTTAATTCAACAAGTTGTTACTGCTTGCCCACTGTGTACACGGCTCTGTGTTAGGTGTCACAAGGGTTAGACGGTTAATGGGATGTTATTTCAGTAACTAAATTTCTTGAGAAATTTCTTAACTGAAAATTTTAAGGTAAGGCAGTTTTAAAAAATGCTATGCTAGAAGAAGGAAACAAAGATATTTGAAATCAAAGTCAGCTGTAAGATGAGGAGGTGGAATCACCTCTCTCTAAGATCTTTGGCCACCCCAATAGTCTTTAATTGCATGACATTAACTCCAACTGGGAAAGTCAAAAAAGGTTTCTGGAAGGATATGATATTTGAGCTGAGCTTTGAAGTGGTCAGAGATGAAGGTACTGGCAATCAGGTGGAGGAAAGGGAGTCGGCCAAGCCACGGAGTGGGCATTTGCATGGAAATGTAGAGACCACTGTGGCCAAAGGTGGCTAGAGTGTTGCAAACTGAAGGGAGGAAAGGCTACAACCAGGGTGTCCCGTGCAAACAGATGCTGAAAAGACACATTTATAATATGCAAGACTGCTCTGATGTGCTAGCCAAGGCTTGTTTTCCCACATCCTTTCCCTTGTATCCACCAAAAATATAAATGTGGGCTTGATAAAAGATTTACTTAGATCAATTCCTCTTGAGCCCCCTACTTTTAACACATTCTCTGATACTTAGTTTTAGTAAAGACTCTGCTTTGGTTTTAACTTTCCCTCTCCTTTCTGCCCCTGCTCTCGCAAATGGAGGTTGCTCTGCCTGTTCTATGTGTGTATTTACTGTCACTTAAAACGTTTTTCCTGTTCCCAGCTGCTTTTAAGAAGACAGCATTTTAAAGATGTCATCTCTGCCCAATGTCAACTGCCATGTGGTTTGATAAGGCTTATTTATTAACTGTGAGCTATCTGGAATAAATCAGTCATTTACATACCAGATACTATTTTTACTTTTTGATGTCACGATGTGTAAACTACTATAGACAGTTATAAAGTAGATCTATGGAAGAAATCTTTTTCCTCTGTTTATCTTAGTTTTCAGTGCTACATCGGAATACAGTCTACTTATTGTCATCCCCGAAATGGCTTCAGATTATATGGGCAACTGAAGTGTGACAGAGAGTTTCCTGGATAATAATATACTTTAATTGCATACGTCTTCATGGACTTAAATACCGTACAAGTTTAATTGTAAGTCTGTGCTCTCCAACACGGTATTTTCTTTCATTTTGAGAGTATGTGAGTTTCGGCTGGAAGAAAACCCCCCGACTGCCCTAATCGTAGGTGAGGTGCTAAGCATTGCATAAGGGACTGAAAAGAGCCAGTATAACCCCATCTCAACGTGGCCATGGGACACCAAGGGGTCTCTTATGCCACCACTGCCACCACTTGACAAGTGCATTTAGCTGAAACACTTAGCAGCTTTTTTTCTTTTCCTAATACCTTTGTATCTGTATCTGGATTCAGCATCTTTAGTTCCCTTCTCACTAGCCTAAGGGATCAGTAAAATATGTCTACAGCAGATCTCCCCACTCTGCCCATCTCAGTGCTACTCTGGGAGGGGTTCTTTTATAGCAGCACCAGAAGCAATTTAACATGGGAAGATATTTCCATGAACTGTGCTCCGGGAATGAGTCCATTCATTTATAGCAAAGTTTCAAACATTTTGAGTCAATTGCTTTTATTGGAACAATACAGATATTTAAAAAAATGACCATAATTTGTCATTTATTTTTATACTTATTCCTTCAAAAAGTGTATCTAGTGCCTGCCACAAGCATTAACCTGGGTACTGAGAATCCAGGGGTGAACAAGATAGACAGGTTCTTTGCCTCCTGGTAATATGTCAAAAGGACGGGCCTGTGACCGACAGGAGTCGTGTGGGATGTGACGGGGCGGAGTGTGAGAGTGAAATTTGTGATCCTTGTGAGTCACTCAGGGATAGCGTATGTGATGTGGCTCCACCAGTTAGAATTTCAGATAAGCAGGAAGACTCAAGAAATATGGGGAAAGGGAACAAAGGGGAGAGGAGGAGCTGTGAAGTGTTAACCCAGGAGCATGGCTTAGCCCACAGGTACACGGCTGTCTGTACATTTCAGTAGCCATATGCCATTTACAACTCTTCAGACGTCTGCAGACTTTTTGCAAACGAAGATTTCAAATGATTGAAAGAATGCATAAAGGAAAACATTGTAATTTCACTTGGCTTTTGTGCATTAAGTATTTTTATGGTGAAGGAGACGTTAGCTTGTTGTAGTTCAAAGGAGTTTCTAGGAAAGTGGATGGTCAAGGTGAAAGTCGACCATAAATTCTTTTTTTAAAAAAAAAAAAGCTTTATTGCGGTATAGTTGATAGACAAAGAACCACACAATTTGATGAGTTTGGACATATAAACACTGTGATCCCGTCACCACAATCAAGGTCATAGACAGATCCACCACCTCCCAGAGTTTCCTTGTGTGCCTTTGTTTTTGTGTTTTTTGTGGTAAGAACACTTAACATGAGATCTACCCTCTTAACAAATTTTGAAGTGCATGCTACCATATTATTAACCAGGTTGTACAGCAAATCTTTGGAACTTATTCGTCTAGCCTAACTGAAATTTTATGCCCGTTGAACAATAACTGTCCATTTCCCAGGCCCTGGTAACCACTATTATCTTCTCTGCTTCTAGGATTTTGACTATTTTAGATACCTCCTAGAAGTGGAATAAACTCTTGAAAAGCTTCTGATACAGTACCAGGAGCAGAGCAGTTGATAGACAAACCCACGTTGAATGAATAAATGGAAATAGATAAAACAGAATAAAATAGACTAGAGCAGGAAAGATAAGCAGCTGAGATGTTTTTATTTTCTAAGGCAGCACATAACTCAGAAAGCAAGCACAACTGATATAATTTTAAATATTTAAATAAATTATAATTGAAATGAATTAACAGGTGACTTTGAACTTTACTGTACTATTAGGAGCTGAAGTCTACTGGAAACATTTTAAGAAAAGAAGAAACGTTGACTCATCTTCCTAGAAAGGAATTCAAAGAGATAAAGCACCATGGATCTAACTTACATTCCTGAAGACCTATCCAGTTGTCCAAAATTTGGAAATAAATCCTGTCCTCCCACCAACCGTCCTTTTCACATCCGAGTGATAATGTATTCGGTTATGACTGGAGCCATGGTCATCACTGTCTTTGGAAACTTGGTTATAATGATTTCCATATCACATTTCAAGCAGCTTCATTCTCCCACAAATTTTCTGATCCTCTCCATGGCAACCACTGACTTTCTG
This sequence comes from Tapirus indicus, assembly GCA_031878705.1. Classification (NCBI taxonomy): domain Eukaryota; kingdom Metazoa; phylum Chordata; class Mammalia; order Perissodactyla; family Tapiridae; genus Tapirus; species Tapirus indicus. The sequence continues at coordinate 51,821,487 of CM062933.1, read as the reverse complement.
CTGGGTTTTGTCATTATGCCTTACAGCATGGTGCGGTCAGTGGAGAGCTGCTGGTACTTTGGGGATGGCTTTTGTAAATTCCATGCAAGCTTTGACATGATGCTAAGCCTGACCTCCATCTTCCACCTTTGTTCCATCGCTGTTGACCGATTTTATGCTGTGTGTTACCCTTTGCACTACACGACCACAATGACCTCCTCCATGATAAAACAACTGCTGGCAATTTGCTGGTCGGCTCCCACTCTTCCGCTCTTTTTTCTTTTGGTTTAGTTCTGTCTGAGGCCAACGTTTCTGGTATGCAGAGCTATGAGATTCTCGCTGCTTGCTTCAATTTCTGTGCACTTACTTTCAACAAATTTTGGGGGACAATACTGTTCACTACATGTTTCTTTGCTCCCGGCTCCATCATGGTTGGTATTTATGGCAAAATCTTTATTGTTTCCAAACAGCATGGTCGAGTGATAAGCAACATGCCTGAAAACACAAAGGGGGAAGTGAAAAAAAACTTATCTAAGAAAAAGGACAGGAAAGCAGCTAAGACCCTGGGTATAGTAATGGGGGTGTTTCTCGCTTGCTGGTTGCCTTGTTTTCTTGCTGTTTTGATCGACCCATATTTAGACTACTCCACTTCCATAATAGTACTTGATCTTTTAGTGTGGCTTGGGTACTTCAATTCCACTTGCAACCCCCTCATTCATGGCTTTTTTTATCCATGGTTTCGGAAAGCACTGAAGTACATAGTGTCAGGAAAAATATTTAGCTCCCATTCAGAAACTGCAAATCTCTTTCCTGAAGCCCATTAATAAAAAAGCCAGCACAAAAGTAAATAGAATATTGAAAATGGGACTATTATTATTCTGGCCTGAAGCACATACCTTACATCCCCAGATCAGTGCCAATATTATTCTATTAAATTTCAGTAATCCAGGTAAGTGTTCTGTAACCTGCACAAGAGCTTCATTCAACTTCTTTGACCAATCAATCAATCAATCAATCAATCATTTATTAATCATGTACTCTGTATCCAATCAACACTCACCTCTGACTGTGAGAAAAAATGTACAAAAGAAAAATAAAACATAGGTCAGAACAGGTTGGCCTCGATTTACAACATGAGATAATGAAAGACTAACCGAGGAACAAAGAAAATAGAGTGTTAATGGTTTTAACTCCTATCTGATTTCACTCTAGGCATTCAGAAGAGGGAAGGTCATTGTGACCTGTGGATCCATGGAGGAAGTGTGACATAAGGTTGGTCCTTACTATCAACTGGGAGTCCACCTTATCACTTGGCTTGGGAGAATTATTAACCATCATGATGTAAATTACTCAGTTATTTCCTGACACCCTGAAGCTCACTGCAAAGAGCTGCCCACAGGAGAAGCAGGTCATCACACAGCATCATATGCAGTTTGAGCTTTTGTCCTTGTGATTTTTCACTCCGTGGTTTTTATTTGAAATGACTGCCTGTTTACTGTCTCCACCTTCTTCATCTGCTTGGTGTGTCTACACCACCAGCCAGCATCACAAGGCCTCTCCTTCTACTTATTTTAACCACTTTCTCTGAAAGTTGCCCTCAGGTCTCACCAAATAAATTTCATCCCCACCACAAGGCCTATGATTTGTCAGATCATTAACATTTGGTGAAAATCCTTCCAGCAATTTTTTCTGTGAAACATTAAGAGACAAACAGAAGGGGCTGACTTCATGGCCTAGTGGTTAAGTTTGGCACACTCCACTTCAGTGGCCTGGGTTCATGGGTTCAGGTCCCGGGTGCAGACCTACACTACTCATTGGCAGCCATGCTGTGGTGGTGACCCATGTACAAAACAGAGGAAGATTGGCACAGATGTTAGCTCAGGGCTAATCTTCCTCAGAAAAAAAAAAAAGAAAGAAAGAAAACGAGATAGACAAATAGAACCTTCCTTTTATTTGACAGATTGGGAAATACACGTGTAATGTAACAATCATGTCCATGTCCTCTCAAACCTGGGATTACATTGTGGGAGGGAGAAGAGGAGGAATAGAAAGATGGAGGGCAGGTTGTTACTGAGCCAAGTTCGGCCTTAGGTCAAACCTCAAATAGAAAAATTTAACTTTGGCTTTTTCCCTTCTCTCTTCTAAGCCCTTCTCTCCAAATCCCCTGACACCCTACGTCCTAGATCCAACTAAGGAAAATTACTCAGGCTGAACTTGTATCTCAAAGGACAATATGACTCAGTAATGACTACCCCTCTTCACCATCATTACAGTTTTCATTCCCTGTACTTGTTTATAGAAAAGCAAATGTGCATAATGAATGCATAATTGATGGCCATGAAGTATTTTCATGTTCACCAAAGGCTATTTACTAATCCAGTCTAACTGCTGGTCTTGAGGAGAGCATTTTAGGCTGAGTCCAAGAAGAGATATAGAGCATGAGAACACTGCCAGGCTCCTTCCTGGGATCTCACAGGACCGTGGACATCACCCAATCACACCTTTTCCCCACAGATAAGGACGTTAAAATTGACTTGCCCCATTTGATGGTGACAGACACTTCATGTCCAGTGATCCTTCTACCGGTTTTGGCTTCCTCTCAGTTTCTATTTTTAAAAGTCTCATTTGTTTCTCTACTTCTGAACTATTTCTCTATGCTAAAAACTCCATGGTGTGTGTGTGAGCGTGTGTGAAAGAAAAAATTATTCATGACACATTAAAGATGGTCAGGCAGACTTTATTCAAGGGAGGTTATGACAATGGGGTTTTTGTAGTAAGAGAGAGAGATGGGACTCAATTCTGACTCCAACAAGGTCAAGTGAGGATTTATACCCAAGGAACACAGTGGGGGCAGTGGATGGAAAAGTACTAAGGGGAAACATCAAGGTTCAGGAGGATACTCGCAAGACTGACTCAACAGAATTTTTGCTGCAGGAGGGCCGGAGCGATAAGATATTGAGTCTAGTCAGACACCAAGGGTGGAAGTTTGTGCTAAACTGACTTAGCAGGATGCTGCTCAAACTGGATTCCACAAGGGCTGAAAGGGAAGCCCAAGGTTGGGCATGGTCGAGCAGAGGGCTCAGAGAAGACTGATTAAACTTTGGTCAGAGAGTCTTTGTCGTGTGTGTGTGCACATGCGTGCGTGCATGCACACCCATATGCTTCTCCTGGAAGCAGTGTTCGAGGTTTTCAAAGGGGACAGGGAGAGTATAGGGATGCCAGCTTTAGTATGGGGGACATTGGCATGTGGTTGTTAGACTGAGGATTGTGTGTAGACATGAATCTATCTAAATATAAATGGGATAATCTATTTGAATAGACCTGGCTAGCTAGCTGCATGAAATGTATAGCTATAAGGCTATGGGAAAACCATCCACATTCGTTGAGATAGATTTTCAGTACCCAGTAAAGGATATAAACTTTATTTAGAATTAGTCTGTCATATTGCCTCCCCTCCCACCCATGTCAACTAGTGTTCTTGACTTCCGTTTCACAGCTTTCTAACCTACTCTGCTCAGTTATCTGACGGTGACACTTCCTCTTAAGTATGTTACGTGGTTTCTCTGCTAGATCCCTTCTGTTTCCCTAACCTTCTCCACCCACTCTGTGAGGGAGGCACAGATCAGGATTGGGATTAAGGAGTTCCCTTGCCCCCTTGCCCTGGGGTGTCCAATGGCATTTTACCAATGAGAGCGCCTGCAGGAGATCAGAGGGTGGAGAAGGCTGCAACCAGGGTACTTACCCCAGGCAACCTCCCTGCCAAACCACCCCAGGCTGGCAGTGTTTCTCCAGGAAAGGCCATGTGGAGTCCTCCCCATATGACCATCCTCTTGAGTTCCTACGATTGCTCCCTTCCCCTGTCACTTTGGGCCCAGCCAGGGTGGTGGCTCCCTGCTCTTGCTGACCCTGGGTACTCAACTCTTTCTTGCTGGTTTCCTTAAATGCTGCCCACATTTTATTAAACCCTCCTCAACCACCCAGGCTGATTGTGCCATCTGTTTCCTGCTAGACACCTGACAACATGGCTTTGCATTGCTCTAAGGCAAAGTTTTGAAATTCTTCCTGGAAGAATTTCCCGGAGGCATCGAGTCTGTAGCAGCCCTGCTTGGCCTGCCTGCATTTCCACAACTAGTCCCTCCTCTGGGGTCCATACTCCTCTGACGGGATCATTGGTCCCAGTAAGTCGTTCTCTCCATTTGCCCTATCTGGGGTCTACTCGCCCTTCTCCTCCACTGGGCAAACTTCTTTTTATTTTCAAATCAGTCTTTCAGTTTGAGGTTTCTGGTGTTCTTTTGTGTATAGAAAAGATTATTTGAGGTAATTTTGGCTTTTAAAATTAATATTTCATTTATAAAATAATATTGAAATCTAGCTTTCCCTTGAAACATCTTATTTAACTTATAAACAGAGTATAAGTTATTCTATTTACACATTTAGCAACTTTTTTTGTGTGTGTGAGGAAGACCAGCCCTGAGCTAACATCCGTTGCCAATCCTCCTCTTTTTGCTGAGGAAGACTGGCCCTGGGCTAACATCTGTGCCCATCTTCCTCCACTTTATATGGGACGCCGCCACGGTGTGGCTGACACACAGTGCGTCATGTGGGCACCCGGGATCCGAACCTGCGAACCCCGGGCTGCCAAGCGCGGACGAAACTGCTACGCCACTGGGCGGCCCCTTAACAGCAACTTTTAAAGGGCAGTTTACAGCCTAATTAATTGAATTCCCTTAATATTTCCTTTATATCAAATTAAAATGTTCAATTTTCCTTTCAGATAATTTAATTGTCAGACTAATACATAAAACCTTCCCTAGTACTTCAATAACTCTTGTAAATTTAATGACTGACACAAATACATTGAATTTTGAGATTCTTAAAAATTATAATACCATTTATAAATTTAGCAAACTTCTCTTGAGCATTTCAACTTAAAAATCCTGGTGAAATCAATTATTTAATAAGACATTTAAAGTGGGAATCACAATGCTATTGTGGTAAATAGTATAAATTCTCTTAAACATTATAAATACTAAAAATGACAAATATACAAAGATTATTTTTAAGCTGAACGCAAACTATATTAATATTACTGGTTTGATTTGCTTTATCATTTCTATATCTAATTCAGAGCCTTCACAAATATAAAGGTAAGAGTTCTTTAGACCCTCCCTATAGCTAAAAATGAAGTTTTAATTAAATTAAGTTTGAATAAAATAAATAAAAATCAAGAAAAACTTGTTATAAAAATGTTTAGTTATTTTTTGAAAAAGGGAACATGTGCATATTAAAAAATTCAAAAGGAACCAGTCTGTACACCAAAATGTAAGTCGCCCTCCAGTCTTTGTTCTTTGGTCTTCAGACATCTTCCCCAGAAGCAATCACTTTCTTATGGATCTTTCTGGAGAATTGCAGGATGGCCATAAAGAATCGTATATGTGCGATTTGTCTGATTTTTCAAAAAGTCTGCAGAATGTTCCATTATTTGGAAGTATCATAATTTATTTAACTAGCTCCCTATTGTTTTTGATTTTTGCTGTAACAAATTATGTTGCAATAAATATCCATGTAAGTACATATTTTTTCATGGGAGTATATCAGGAAATACCTTGGTTGCTTGATTTTTGAAATTTACTGGATTTCAATGATCACATTATATCTCTCCTCCTTCTGTGATTGAATACAATGCGTAATTATCAATACACCCAGGAGATATAGCCCAGAACACAGTGACAAACTAGAATAAACCCTGTCCTCTAGAAATTTGCATCCTAGTGTGGGAAAATAAAACATGTGGACAGACGAACATATATTTTGCAGGAATCTTGACCAAGGAAGAATAATATATCTGACCTGAACAATTTGAATTTTGTGTTTAGTTTAGATCTATTTGTTATTTAGTGTATGAGAAAAATCCTATTAAAAATTCTAGTGTTCAGTTGATGGGTACCTGTTGATCTGGTGTGTGAGTTTTCTTTTCTTTACTCTTTATTTACTTTTTTATCTTTATTTTATTCTATATTGTTTTCTTCTTATTTCTTTTCTTTTACTTTATTCTCATTTATATTTTTTATTCTATATTTATTGGTCTTGGAAGATGAGCAGCTGAGAGTGGTTTACCAGTAATGTCAAGGAAAGAAAATATCCTTTTAATGTCAACAGCATGCAATGGTTTTCCTTTTGCAAATTAAGTTCCTACTTTTAGTAAAAATTAAGTCCTGGGACTCCAAAAGTCCCTTTGTCCTCGTGGAGCCCCAGAAGAGCTGTGGTGGTGGGTGAGGAGCTCAGGGTCCGACTGTGACCGCCAGAGTCTGTGCTTTATGCTTTGTCAGCTGGGAAGCTCACTAAGGAGTCACCTTCACATTAAATAATTTTCTTAAGCCCGACACCACTGAAGCATTTGTGTCCTTTCCTGGGCCTGAGCCTGGGCAGACTCCTAAAGCCATCAATTGGTCTTAATGGCCAATACCTCTTAAAACAATTTCCTAAATCAATTTCTTTCTGTTAAAATAACAATTTTCCTTTCTATTGTCCTGACTGGACCCTGACTGATGCAATCAAAATGTATAAAAACATACTACAAAGCTTCCTGTTCTCTATCTGGGAAGTTTGGAAAGAGAAGTTTTGTAAAGCCGGATGAGCGTAAAAAGAAAAACCCAACATCTTCCAACCATCCCGTCAGCAAGACTTGTCATTTTACGAAGAAAATCCTCAGAGGGTGTAATAAAGTTAGTTTTTACCAGTTAATTTATATACAGATAATTAGATTCTATTTTTATAAATACTTAATCTTTGATGCCCTCCTAAGCATTGTGTATTTACATATAATGATTTTGTGGCCAGAATGGATGATCAAATTATCAACGTAAACTCCTTGAAGCTTAGTGTTTGCAACTATGGTGTTCTACTGGAAACCTCTCGCCCAGGTGGATCCCCAGGGCTCACGAAAATTCCCACACGGTGATGGGAGTTTTCACTTTTCATTTGGTTGGTGTGAAACATGGTTCTTACTGCTTTTTGTTTGGGCTAGGAAAATTATAGACTTAAAGAACTGTGGTGTGAATGAATATTACTGACTTGTGCATGGCAAAAGGGAAAGGTATAAATGAGTCAAATTTTCACTAGAAAGACATCAATTAAAAAAATTTTTTCACTAGGGATTAAAGAACTCACTGTTTGAAACGTCTAGCATTTGGTAACAAGTGGAGTGAGCATCTGTTGGCTTTGAACTAAATGTCTTCATTCCTTCCTTCTTTCTTTCCTTGCTTCCATGCTTCCTGCCTTCCTTCCTCCCTCCTTCCTTCCTCTCTTCCTCTCCCCTCCTTCCTTTCACTTTTTCAGCCTTCTCCACTTTGGCCTCGAGTGAGGCTAGTCCATGTGGTCCCTCTGAAGTCATAGGGATGACAGCACAAATAGGATTCACCCTCCCAGGGCCAATTCTCTGGTGACTTGCTGTCATCTCTTTGCTGGCAGTCTACTGCAGGCTATTAAAGCACACGCCTCTCAAAAGCAAGACACGGGTGATGCAGCCTCAGGAGGCATGTTTTGGGTATAAATACTGATGACAGCACAGCCTGCCAGGAGCCTCCCTGTAAGAGCTTGGGCCTACATGCCTTTTCTGGGGAGAAATCAGCAGGGAAGAGAGCGTGGACACAATGCCCATTAGAACAACAGGTAAATCGCCTTTCAAAGATTTTAGCTCCAGATTACCTAATTAACCAAATAAATTCTGGTAAACCAAAGGAGACTATATTAAGAGAGGAAAAAGATCGGTTGGACTTATCCTTTTTTTGCATTTTGAAAGGAACCAAACTTAAAATACTGACTTATAAAAATAAATCTAGATTATTTTAAAAAATCACTGAAATTCCAAAGAGGCAATGATAGGAAGACCCATAACAGATCTTTCTTAAATCTAATTCACAAGTAATTTCCTTTACCTAAGAAACTATTGTATGAGTGAGATATATCAAAGCAAGGTAAAATCAGTATTTCCAGAGAAACAGTCTCAGAGGCGGAGTTTGAGCTACATAATCAGTAAGAGAAGAAAAATCCTGCCTGTTAAAGCAGCTATGGTGTGTCCTCTCCTAATTTTTCACTTTGTTTACAATATGTTATTGAGCTTGTTGAATATTTTGCTTTCTATTTGAGGGAAATACATATACATTAATAGAATTTTAGGTATTTAATATTTGAGGAAAAATCATCACATAATTGCTTTTTCAATTTTTCCTTGAAATTCTGAGGAACTTTTACATTTTCAAAATCGTTATCTCAGAGTCCTCGCGTCTATTTCCTTATTCTGCAATCTTCTCCCTTAAAGAACTAAATTCGAACTAAAAAACAATGCAAATCTTGCTCCTCTCCAGAATTGTCCACACGTTTCTTTTCACCTCCTGGCAAAAATACTTAACATTTTCAGCATCATTAGGTGATTGTTTGCAATGTGGTCATTAATTTGGTTCTTTGTCGAAATGTTATTGGTAAAAAGAAAAAAAGGTGTAACAACAATGTCTCATGATAAAAGTGAGATGTCACAGAGAGTTAACTTTCTTTTATTTTATTAAAAAATTCCTGTATGTTTTTTGGAGGAGAACCTTTAAAGGAAAGGAATCTCTAGTCTAAGTATTTCAATAACAAACAAAACCCCAACTGCATTTAATTTCATGACAATTTCCTTTTTTAACAAAGCAGCCGACTGGCAGTCCTAGTTGCATTTGCTCGCCTGTTTTTGTAATTTTTGGCTAAGAGTTTAAGAGAGGGGCTTAAAGGTGTTATTACCTTAAATTCACCCAGGTAACAACTTTTAAAATAAATATGTGTGTCTTACTTTATCTTTTTGTCTTAACCTAACGCTTAAATGTTTAAATATTTCCCTCATATCTATAACCACATCAGAAACATGAGATAATGCTATTAATTTCTAGCAGCTGTTTATACATGTTTTTCACACACAAAAATAAATTAATTAATTTAATTTAATTAATGAAATTCTCTTTACAGACCTAGGAAGTTAAATTATATCAATCCTTTCAGGGATTAGGTTTTCAAAAATGAAATTTAAAACTCCAAAAATTATACCATGCCGTATGGAAGAGTGTACTATTTTGCATGAGGAATGCTATGTCTATGGAGATTTGGTAACAAAGCCTTAAATAATTTTGTGGTAATTGTTAGCTATTTTTAAAGGTAATTTTTAAAAGAATTAAAGAAAAAAAATTTTTAATTCACAAAGCAAAGAAAGAAAAGGCAGAATAAAGTTAATTTTAAAAAGGTCAGGTATTCAAGATTTAATTATATTCAGTATCTTAGAAATGTCAAGGCAAATAATCCATAGTTAATCCATAAGTCGAAATTGGGGTGAGTTCATTATGAGTCAAGTTTGAGGACCATTGCCTGGGGCCTTCCTTCCCCAAGGAAGGAAGGGCACCAAAGAAGTGGGGTGTACAGAGTGGTTACATACTATCTTGGAACAAAGAGCATACATCACATATGACAGGACTATCTCTTTTACTACTGTCACGATGCTTAGCTGGCACAGCAGGTCAGTGGTCAGCAGGTCTGTGGTCACAAGGTGAGCACAGCAGTTCGGTAATTAATCCATAGTTTCCAGGATGAGATTCTTATCCTTAAAGAAATGCCATTATGGGGGGAAGCTACATTCCTATCTTTAAAGGCATCATTCTTGTCTTTGGGACATAGTAAATGTTTAAAGCAGATGTACAATGCATACCCAAAAGGCCACGTCAGGCCATTTTGGAAAACAAGGTCAGGCCAGATTAGTTTTACACCAAATGGCTTCTTTATATACTCCAATATATCCCATTGCTTTTCATTTATTTATCAGAGTTTAGGAACCAAAGTGATAAGTAACTCAATAATTTATGCTGTGTGTTCTAAAATTGATAGTTTATAGTTTATAAAGGAGTTGCATAAGTCTTTGTCCTTTTTCTATTTTACTTCTGCATGTTTTGGTTTCTCAAGTTCAACTCAGTTGCATAATATTTGATTTGTACAATTAAAATATATCCAAAGAAAAATGCTAATCTGAGAATTTAAGTTGCTATATCCAGAGCAAATAAAATGTCCCATAATGTTAAGCTTTCAAATAATACACATTGGAAAAAACTGCTGAGCTGTAACAGCGGATACTGTAAATATTATTTTCAAAGGTACTTGTATTCTCATGAATGTCTCTTCCAAGTAAATCTGGTGAGGACATGCTGGTGGGTTCGTCTTCCCAATGGGCCAGTGAATTTTAATCTATTCTCAGGTCAAAGTCCACTTCTCCAACCCGGCCTTGGATCTCACTAATACTTATCATGGTCATCAGAATGGCACATCCAGTCCCAGCACTGGAAAAACAAACCAAACCAGATCATACTCTGGGTGAGTCAGTCCGATTATTTTCACATTGCAAGGGCAACGGCATAAATTATATAACGTGACAGCTTAAACAATGAGCATGCCAACTTTGTTACCAACGTACGATGAAATCTGTGGATCAGGCGACCTCAAACTGAATTTGAATTCATGGTGGATGCAGCTCCTAATGAAAGGAAACAACCCACGAGATGTACCGAGTCTATCATTTGAGAGATTTTTCCTGTTTTTGAGATTATTTATATATAATCTTGTAGGGTTTAGCATAGTTTTAATTTACCAGGTACAGTATTGCTTTAAATTCTAAAAACTACATTGTTCATATTGGGGAGAGAAATGTTCCCTTAACTGAATTAAGTGGCAGGAGCCAAAGCATTTGCAAATACCCACAGGAGAACTTTAAAAAGAAGCAACACAATCTTTAGATCATAATTATGATTTAATCTAAACATTAAATAATAGTTCCACGGGTCCTGGTCATTCTTGAGGGGCTTTTATCCAGCAAATTAGTTAATAAAAGTAGGACAGGGAAAATTCTTGATCTGCCTATGGATTTGGAATCCTACGTAAGGCTTACATGTTCGTGCAATCAGAACATGCATTTGCCTGGATTACCTAGGTGGCTTTATCTGGGGTGCTTAGATGTTGGGTGACAATATTCATTCAGGTGTCTTTAGTCCCTTCCTACTCAAGGGATGGTCTTAGACTAGTAGCATTGGCATCTCCTGAGAGCTGGTGAGAATTGCAGACTCAGTCCCCATTCCAGAATCAGAATTTGTGCTGTGAAAAGATCTCTGTGTGATTCATAAGCACATTAATGTCTGGGAAGCAGTGCTCTGGTTAGGAGAGAGTTTAACCTGGGATTGGAAATGCAGCTAGCTGGGCCTCTCTGAAAAGTTGCACTGCCAACGATTTTTATTCTTTTTCCTCTTTCTTTCGCAGAAAGGAGAGGAACACAGTACTTTTGCAAAAGACTCATAACACCCACGGGACAGAGATGATGAATTCGCCTGACCTTTGGAACCCCCCAGAAGCACAGTTTTGCTTTGCTTTGGTTAACAATTCGTGCCCTAGAAATGTGAGGTCTGTGCTGAGTGTCTGCGCCATGTACGTTGTCATGATTGGTGCTATAGTGATGACCCTGCTGGGCAATCTGGTTGTGGTCATCTCCATCGCCCACTTCAAGCAGCTCCACTCCCCGACCAACTTCCTGATCCTCTCCATGGCCACCACTGACTTTCTCCTGAGCTGTGTGGTCATGCCCTTCAGCATGATCAGGTCCATTGAATCCTGCTGGTACTTTGGGGATCTCTTTTGCAAAGTCCACAGCTGCTGCGACATCATGCTCTGTACCACCTCCATTTTTCACCTCTGCTTCATCTCTGTGGACCGCTACTATGCTGTTTGTGACCCTTTGCATTATGTCACCAAAATCACCATCCCTGTCATAGAAGTCTTTCTATTCATCAGTTGGTCTATTCCAATCTTTTTTGCCTTTGGCCTGGTATTCTCAGAATTAAACATAATTGGTGCAGAAGATTTTATTGCAGCCATCGACTGCACAGGTTTGTGTGTGTTGATATTTAACAGGCTCTGGGGGCCGCTGGCCTCCTTCATAGCCTTCTTTCTCCCTGGGATGGTAATGGTGGGGATTTATGTGCACATTTTCACAGTAGCCAGGAAGCATGTTAAGCAAATTGGCACGGGTCCCATGATGAAACAGGTTGGGTCAGAAAGCAAAATTAAGGCATCATCCAAAAAAGAAAACAAGGCCACCAAGACTTTAAGCATAGTCATGGGAGTGTTCGTGTTATGCTGGCTCCCCTTTTTTGTCTTGACAATCACAGACCCTTTCATTAATTTTACAACTCCTGAAGATTTGTATGTTGTCTTCCTCTGGCTGGGTTATTTCAATTCCACTTTCAATCCCATTATATATGGTATGTTTTATCCTTGGTTTCGCCAGGCATTCAGGATGATTGTCACTGGAATAATCTTCCGCCCTGACTCTTCCACCCTGAGCCTGTTTCCTGCACATGCTTAGGCAATGCTTTCCATTCTCTAAGATTCTTTTCTGGTAGGGTATCTTGGATGCTCTTTCCACTCAAAGATAGGGACATGGAGAGATGAGATAAGGATATCCTTCCAGTTGGTGTAATAGACACCTAAGTAGGGGCACTAGATCTAGCCTTCTGGGTATACCAAAGCTACCAAAGTGGTCAATTTCTGGGGTTCTGGGGAAGGCACCTCCAATAAAAAGAAACTCTTGGTCTTGCTAATTCCTGAGTTTCCAAAATTAGAGACTTCGAATTTCACTTCTTTTGCTTAAATCAAATAGGGGTCGTCTTCTTTTTTTCTTGTAAACATCAGAAGAGATACGGTTGGTCTTCACACTCATTGACAGCCATGTATAGCTGAGTTTATCTAAATCTTCCTAGAGATTATTGTTACATCTTAGAGGAGTGGGGAGAGGGCTTGGGAACACTGGGAGCCTGAATTCCGGAGCATGTGAGTGACACGGAAGTGGAGAAGAAATTACACAATTATAATTACTTCCAATTTAATTGGTTCTGACTTAAACCTCTTTTCAAAAAGAATTAATGTGAGGTTTGCAATATTTTGATAAAATTGGACTGTCTTATTAAATGAGAATAGATAAAGAGTTTAGAAATATATTCTTTCTCTCAGTATATACTTTTGATCCATGTATACATGTGGCCTGCGTGTGTACATACAGGTGGTGTGTCCACCTCTTTGGGTATGTGTGCACATACTAATTGTGTGCACATGCTAATACACCAAGATTGAGCTTCATTCACAAACTGAAGTTCTTTCCCTCCCCCAGAGTTTTAGGAGGATATTTATTGCCTCAGTGAATGTCTTTTTTGTGTGTCCTTTTGTCTTTCTCTTCTTTCTCCTACCCTGTAAACTTATTTCACCAAATTTTGTCCTTTACAATCTTCTTTTCATCCTTCACATCATCTCTCTGTCTCTCTAATCCACTGGTCCTCAACTGGGACAATTCTGCCCCTTGGGGACATTTGGCAATGTCTGGAGACATTTTTGGTTGTCACAACGGGGAGGGAGTACTACTGACATCTAGACAGCAGAGGCCAGGGATGCTGTTAAACATCCTACGATGCACTGAACAGCGTCCCCCAACAAAGAATTTTCTGGCCCCAAACTTCAATAGTGCCACGGCTGAGAGACCCTACTCTAATCTTGTCTAACCTCACAGCTTCAGTTACCACGTCTACATAGATGTCCCACAAATATATTTATTTCCGGCCCTATCATTTCCCCCAAATTTGAGTCTCTCATTTCTTATTACCAATGGAATATCTTTTTGGATGCTCCAACAAGATCTCAAATTCAGTATATCTAGTATCTTCCTTCTATGGCCACCCCACTGTCCCAACCCTGTCTCTTCCGGCTTCTGCTTTGTACTAGGGTTGGGTGTGCACTGGTGTGTTGGGTCCTTGTCTAAACTATAAGCTTCTTGTGTGTACGACTGTGTCCTTATATTATGCATCTTTGTATCCCACAGCGCTCAGCATAAAAATCTCCTCTTTCATAAAAATCTCTGAACACATTCACTGGATAACTAAAACGTAGAAACTTTGAAGAAAATGGGAGAGAGCTACTCAAATTCACAGAAATAAACAATTGTAAAACAAAGGGTGTTGGACAGTGGGGGATCCTTCTCTTGGGAGGGAAAATGAAGGAAAGAGCCTATTTGTAAAGAAGAAATTAAACTGAATTTAATTCCTGTCCTAATGGGCTTTGGTCATATGTGCACAATGTTGTGCTGGGGAACTAGGGGACAGGGCCAGCAGAGGCACATAGTAGAAAATGACTCACCAACTCACATACTTTTCCAACATTCGTGCTCATATAGAGAAGTTCCTGAGGACAGAAATGAAATCTTCTCTTCCCTTTCCTAGTGCCTCAATAGTGCAAGTGTTTTGTAGAAAGTGTTGGTCATGTAGAAATATTGTTCACTCTCCTGTGTATTGACAAATTGGGAAACTTTTTAAATGGAGAGGTTCAACAGAAGGACTCTTCCAGCCCAATAGAATGTAGTCACAAACTTAGAATCTGTTTGTATGTGGCTGGAATAATTCACTCATCAACCTCTGCCTGTTTTTGCAGGAAGTAAGGTTGCTTTTCATAACAAGAACCTTAAGACACTGGTAGATTGCAAAGAGAAAACCTGTTACCATTACCATAAGTTTTAATGTTAAGTGTTTTTTATTATATTAATGCTTATAGTAATATCAGAATATTTGGTTAACCAAAACTCCTCCATTCTCTGACCTGGCCAAATGACATCACACCTCCTTGTGGGACATTTAATCCTAAGGTTTCTAATGTTCATATACATAAATCCTAAATGCTTTTATGAACCCTTTTGCTTTTTTGAATCTACCCTTGCTCCAGTCTATCTATTGGGAAACTACTCATTACTCCAAAACACCTTTAATAAGATCTCTAATTCAGTTGGGAATTCCCAGTACCCTCTTGATCTATGTGTTCTGTTGAACATTTACAGCTTCTCAAGGTCAGTACTTGTAATTTGATAATTTGAATATAGCATATATAGGTTCTGAGATGTTTCAGTAAATTATTGTTATCACAGAACAGTATTCCAAATAAAAATTGGGTTTTAAGGTGCTTAACAGAATGTTTTATTCTCTTCTGATTGCAGTAGGAATTAATCCTTCAGGAGGAGATTTCCTGTCCCTAAGCCTGGAGGCAATATTCAGAGGCAAAGGTACCCCTTCCTTTTGAAGAATCAAAGGAACAGGAGGAGTTTCTCAGGCGTCAGGTCAGGTTAGACCTCCTTCCAGGTCATGATGGGGCAATAGACCACCTTATGATGACAGGAGCATTGTACAATTTGCTTTCCATGATGAGCCTCCCTTCCTCTTTGGGAATCCAACAGACATTTGGACTGCTGAATCTGATGGACTGGATAGGAAGGGCAGCCATTCATTCAGCACATATTCATTTTCTCATTTGATCCTGAAAATAACATAAAATGTGTTACTTAATATCAAAGAACTGGGGTCTGAGGCCATGGTTGGTCCAACATTTTCCTCTGCCCTCTAGGAGCAGAGCTAAATAGAGGAGAGATGAAGGAGCAGGTGGAAGCTTCTGTTGCAGTCATAATCTTTCCTTATCTTAATGAAGGATTTTTGTAATTGACAAAGGATATCCAGGACCATTAGCTCAATCGTTTCTCAGAACAGCTCCACACGCTCTTCCCACGCTAGTCCAAAAAAGGTGAACCACCCCATCATTATTCCTATTCCAATGCTCTTCTTTCCAGGACTAACCCAGGTTGAATAGAGCAGCCATTATCTCAGGAGGGTGGTGCTGCCATGGACACCTTGCTCTCTGTATGAAAAGTCACTCAATTCAGTAAATATTTATCGAGCATCTACAATGTGTCAAGAGCTGCTCGGGGTGTTTGTGTCTCACAGATGAATGAAACTGAAATCCTGGCCTCAAGGGGTTTATGGCCTAACAGGAGAGAGACCATAACCACTCAATTACAGTGCAGATAGCTAGGGGACTATGGAGGAGGAAACTTTCACCCAGTGTGGGGTTTAGAGAAGATTGCTTGCATTTTAGGCCAAAGGAATGTGTCATCAGTTCAGTAAAGGACCCACTTCCAACCACTTGATGTGCGCCTGCAAAGTTGGAGCTTGTAGAGGAGTCTGTGGTCAGTTAGCTACTGCCCTGGTGAGTCCTCCCCTGTGAGTTTGTTGGTGGTGTCAGAAGACAGGAGTGAGGCCAAGCTGGAACCTGTCAGGTGCCCCGGTCTGTCCACCACCGAGTCTGCCTGCAAACACCTGCAGAATGATGGCTGCAGCTTCACTTCTGCTTTCCAAATCTCCCCAAATTTCCTCTAACTTGGAGTCATACACATAAAGAGATTCTGGAAATGCAGTTCTCAGCTTAGGTTGGCAGAGCACAATTCATCACAGAAAATAAAATGAACAAAAGAAATAGCAGGATATTTGTGTGGGAATAGGATCAGTTCAGCCACACGATGTGGGGAGATGAAGTTGCAAAGTCGTCAGGGGCAGATTAGGATCACCTTGTGTGCCCCGCTACGAGGCTTGATTTCCCTGTCAGGTGAGAGGGAGGCATGAAATAGACTGAAATTTCCAATACCAGATTTTATCTGTTTCCTCCCTGCCAAATTATAATGTTTTGGTTTTAATAGTCATGAATAAAGAGATGCAAAATAAAAACTCAGTATAAATATAATGTATAATACAATACTACCTCTCCAGGACTATTGCCGAGCTAGAAAGTGGCTACCTATAACCTGTGTTAGCTGCTTCAGTCTCTCATTACGCAATAATAAAAATGATCCACATAGACTCTTGAGTGGCCTTTGGGATAACAGACATGGCTTGTTTAGAGGAAGGAGAATGGAAGAAAGGATGTAGGAACAGGAATTGGCATCCCTGGACGGTCTGTTTAGTGGTCTCACTTCAGGACAAATTGTGGGATCTACTTCATGGAAGCAGGCCAAACCTGCCCCTAAGTCTGTGCTGAACAGGAAAAGGTTATTTTTTTCATCCCTATTACTTTAGAGATGACAATGTACACACGTGATATTTGGACCTCTGGTTCTCAGAACAAATTGATGATGTGATGTCCTGTGTTTGCCTTTTACTCCTCAGTCTATTACCTCAAAGCCATGCTTTCAAAACCTAATCCTGCTTCTTCTCAATGATTCCTCTTCCCTTTCCTGCCTAATTAACAAGGACCTGGGGTAATCAGCGGAAGCTGTTTGTGGACAAGAGGGCATGAAATGGTTGCAAAGTTGGAAAGGTGGTTGCTCAAGACTGGCATCCTTTTGAGGTACGACAGCAGAGGGGGCTGGGTTTGGGAGCAGGACAGATCCGAGTCCCAGCCTGGCCAGTTGCTCAGCGAGGCCTTGGGCAACTCCTTTGCCTTCACTTCCTAATCCATACAATGGGGACAATGTGCCTTCTCTGTTGTGGGGATCAACGAGCCTTGTAAACAAGAGACATTCAATACTTTCTTCTCATTATTAATTTTTTCTCTTAGAGATTTTTAAAAGCCATTTCTTTAAGAGGAGAGATTTTCCCACAGATCCTTTTAAGGGTGGACTGAAAATCGTAAAGACCTGGTAGTTTTTCTAAAATATGTAACAAGTGATTGAGGTTACTAACAGATGCTTTCAAATGTGAGTTTTGTCAACATTTATTTTTATTTCCATTCAGAAAGTATGCTAATAGCTTTTATCGCTTTTAAATGTGATTTATATTTCTAATTGGAAAAGTAAAATCTCTGTGAATCATTGAAAAGACCGATTTGGGGGAATCAAGAACTATTCTGGCCTCAGTGCTGTCAAAGGCAGGCAAAGACTGTCCATAGACAACATTCTAGAACAAGGGAGTCTGCACCTGCGGTGGGTGTGCTGGTTTGAGCTGCTACTAATAACACCTCCACCCAGCTTCCTAATTTCAGGTTATCATAATTAATGCAGAGTCTCAATATAACTGATTAATGTTGGAGCGAATATGAAAACATATTGGTTTCTAAAATTTGATAGTAGCATTTCTGGTCATAAATGATAATAAAGTAACAATCCATAATATCTTATGAAATCATTATGAAAAATAAAATTTGCCCAAATATACAATGGTGTGATATTTGGATATCCTGTTACTCCATTTGGGGCCTGTTGTTTCTTTCTTTGACAGCTTGTGGTGGTAAATAAGTTATGGTCCCTCATCTCATGAAGAGTAGACTTAGTGGGGGACACAGGACGTAAACAGGAAACTGCAACCCAGTGTCTTCAGAGCTGCCATAGAAGAAGGAAGTAGAGTGTTAAAGATGCACCTGGGTGGAACACATAATCCACTGTTTGGAAGTTGGAAATGAATCATTCAACGTGAAGGTATAGAGCAGTGGAGGCTCTGCAACATGCAGTAGGGAGACTTGTAGGAGACAAAAAAGTTCCTGTATTTCATGACGTTTATTAGCACACTAAAATAAAACATGAATTCCTTAAGAACCGTTTAAAAAGCAACTTGAAAAAAGAAATTAAAAAAATAAGCAAATACCCAAAGTAGGGTACATAAATTCAGAGAGAATGCAAAATAAAGGAGATAGGAGAAATTAACTGATATTTATTGAGTAACTACTATGTTCCAGATGAGTGGTATGAGTTATTTTACTCAATCTTCTTAACACTTCCTCTAACCTCTGGATTAGAACCCCTATTCCTCCAAGAGGTTAGGCAAGATTTCCCAAGATCACAAGTTTCAAAACTAGCCCTATCCCTCTGCAAAGTCCATGCTCTTTGCCTAGTCTATTGTGGACCAAGGTTTCCCTCTTCATCTACATTTAATTGATCTTGGTTGGATTGCAGAGGTGCTACTAAAAGCAGGAAGTCTTGTCCTCCCTAAATAGATTCTGGAATTGCTTCTTTATTTGTATCTTTAAGAGAATTGCTTTTACTATTCTTTCTGTTAAAAAAAAATCCTCATTCCCTCAGCCCTTGGTCATCAATGGTGATTGCCGTTTTGATTGCAAATATGGACAGAGGCAATTCTTAAGAACTAACTGCCTATCCCAAATACTGCTGAGGAGATACGGGTTCCTTCAGGGTCTTCAGTTAGATTTCCTTTTTTTAAGAATATCTCCTAGTGGCCTTTCTCTTTCCTTGACCAACACTTAGAGCTTATTTCGAGGGAGACTGACACTGCTCTTCACTGGGAAAGCATTAACATTCCTGTTTTGCAGCCTAGCCTGGTGGTTTTAGTGTTATTAAGTAGCAAGACGAACTGTTAAAATAAAATCCTCAGTCTCAACAACACTTTTGACTACCTGATAAATATTTTACTTACCCTTATTTCCCATTTCTAAAATACATAACCACTTTGAGAAAAGCTGTGGAAATGGAGCATCAATGAATCCCGAGGTAAACAAGAAAACGCAGAAGATCCAAATCCAGTTATATTTGCTCCTAATTGTTACGTAGCTGAAATGTGTTTCTAAAAGTCAGTGGGAGAGGAGATAAGAGCCCTAACTTGGGAAGGTTAGCAGAGGACCTGGACTAGATATTCATTCACACTCTTGTCTGCCCAACTTGGTTTACTCTGACAGCAACTGTTCTTAACACTTATGAATTTTAGCTCATCAATCTTCACAACAAAATTGGAATGTAGGTATTGTACTATATTCAATTAATAGATGAGAAAACTGGCACAGAGGGTTGGGTAATCTCTGACATAGAGCTCACACAACCAGAAACAGTCTTTATAAAATTCTACATCTCCAAATATATTTGTGATTGCATACTGCATTTCAGGTTTGATGTAATATATCCCAGAACCAAAAAACCTTTCTGAGAGTTTTGTTCTTCAGGCCTTATTCCACCTGTAAGACATTTTCCCCTATTTTTTACAGATTCTTGGTCAGATTGGCTTTAGAGCCGTGGATGCATTGACTGATTGCTTGTGGATTATGACTTGTAAGCTAAGAGGTGTCATGGTACACAGTAATGCAGGATCCTTCCTGGTCTGATTAAATTCTGGAGTCAGAAATCTATTTCCACCCACATGGACTTGATACAAGAAGGCAAATTTCCAGCAGTCACTGCTGGGTTTAGCCCGGGCCCTTCAGAGAAGGTGGAGGTGCATGCCAATCTCCCTAATTTTTTTTGACCTCCTGGCTTTCTCCCACAGTCCCCGCTGGCATATGTAATCTATTGCCACCTTAGAATTCTGTCATTTTTGCAGCATCAGTTTGACTTATGTTGTGGAAAAATTTCTCCAAGGCCATAAAGAGGCATTCCATCTTCTGGAGGTTTGGTACCTAGAATCGGAGAGAGCAGAACATGATTGAATGTGTTCTTTTCCTTGATAACATCCCCATGAGGTGCAGACACATGAGTCCACTTGTAGGTAACCTTACCAGTGGGGAGACGGAGGGAAGAAGAGGATAAGTGATGGGTAAGAAGTGGCAGAACAAGAATCTAACTCTTCTGTGTCCAGGTGAACTGTTTCATCTACTGTGATTCCTTTAACCAGCGCAAAACAAAGAGCTTCAAAAAGACATGACAAATCTAATGTGGGGGTCACAAACCAAAGGGCTTATGATCAATTATTTTCAACTATTTCTCGTGTTGAGAGAAATGTACACAAATAATCCTAAAGCAGCAGGGATATATGGAACTCTCTAAAAATAAAACTAAACAAAATATATAAATCCAGTGTCTTTAATTTTCATCTCTAATTGATTGGCAGAATAAATGACCCTGTATTGAGAAGGAACCTTAAACTACTGAGACTTGTGAATAGTGCAAATTAGGTCCCTTGGTACTCCTTCAGCACTCATTTGCATGACATGCCACATGGAGGAGTGATTTCCATTTGGAGTATAAAATCATTAACTGATTGCACATCTGTCATCTTTGGTGATGGAAGAGGATTCTGCATATCTACGTCCACCTGCGACAAGAAGGACTTCTTATGAAGTGATTTTGATTCCTATCTCTGTAAGTAGCTTAGAAACCTTGAATTCAATTTATTAGAACTTGTTTAAAATTTCATTGACTAGTGTTCAGACAGATAAAATACTTTTTCCTATCAGATAGTTCTTCCAAGATGTATAAACACTGTGTGTTAACTTTAGAAATTGTGCAGGTTGCAAAACTGGTAAAGGGCAATTCTCTACTCTTTTAATGATGTGTATGGTGAATTCTTTTATTGGGAAGAGTTGACATGTAATTAAAAAGCTTAATTTGCTGATTTCATTGTCAATTTATTTACTTCTTGAATGGATGAGCCAGAAATTACTCCTTCCCCAGGTAATGATTTGTTAACAAGAATTAATTCTTCACTTGGTTAGAATCATAACTTTAAGTCTCACTTTACACTTGACAACAGGTAACTTATCCAAATGGAAGAGATACTCTCAGTAATTGTATACTACCCACTGTGGCATAGCCAGCCTTTACTTTGAGGAAACATTTAGTCTACATCCTTCTTCCCTTTCCTTCAGGATATTGTCTATATTAGTTTCACAAGTACTTGAAAGGAGCACTGTTTGTCCTGGTTTCAGACAAAACAGGACTAGCAGAAGCAACTCTCATGGACCTTGAATCCCATGCTGCATTTGATTCCTAGGTGCCTTGGATTCGGTACCCAAGGAAATCGTACTAGGTTCCAAATTGCCCTATAGTTCCTCCTCTAGATCTCACATTCTAATCGTTTAGCAGATAAAGATTTTTTTTTTTCCCTCTGATGGGACAGATGGGCAGTTCCCAGAGAGAGAGGAAGAGTAGAAACCATAAATGAGCGCTGTCCTCGACCAAGATGCTGAAGAACACGCCGCGGCGTTCTGCCTCCAGGTGAATGGGTCTTGCCCCAGGACAGTCCATCCTCCGGGCATCCAGTTGGCGGTCTACTTGGCTTGTGCAGCAGGCATGCTGATCACAGTCCTTGGAAATTTGCTTGTGGTGCTCGCTGTGTCCTACTTCAAGGCACTTCACACTCCCACCAACCTCTTGCTGCTGTCCCTGGCCCTGGCTGACCTGTTTCTGGGTCTGCTGGTGCTGCCCCTCAGCACCATTCGCTCTGTAGAGAGCTGCTGGTTCTTTGGAGACTTCCTCTGCCGCCTGCACACCTATCTGGACACGCTCTTTTGCCTCACCTCCATTTTCCATCTCTGCTTCATTTCCATTGACCGCCACTGTGCCATCTGTGAGCCTCTCCTCTACCCCTCCAAATTCACAGTCAGGGTGGCCCTCAGGTACATCCTGGCAGGGTGGGGGGCGCCAGCAGCTTACACTGCCTTCTTCCTCTACACAGATGTGGTAGAGAGAGGGCTCAGCCAGTGGCTGGAAGTGGTGCCTTGTGTGGGCCATTGCCAGCTGCTGTTCAATAAGTTTTGGGGCTGGTTAAACTTCCCTATGTTCTTTTTCCCCTGCCTCATCATGATCAGCTTGTACATAAAGATCTTCGTGGTTGCTACCAGGCAGGCTCAGCAGATCAGCACCTTGAGGAAAAGCCTGGCTGGGGCTGCCAAGCGTGAAAGAAAAGCTGCCAAGACCCTGGGCATCGCTGTGGGCATATACCTCTTGTGCTGGCTTCCCTTCACCATCGACACGATGGTTGACAGCCTGCTTAACTTCAGCACGCCTCCACTGGTCTTCGACATCTTTATCTGGTTTGCTTACTTCAACTCAGCCTGCAACCCCATCATCTATGTCTTTTCCTACCGGTGGTTCAGGAAGGCGCTAAGACTCATCTTGAGTCGGGAGATCTTCTCACCGCGGACACCAACTACTGATCTGTACCAAGAATGACTCAGTGCACTGAATGCAGGCGAGGGGTAGGCCCCTGCAGGAAGGATGAGTGATGCTGCGGCAGTGGGCTGTGTGGTGCAGTGAGTTTGTGGGCATGCTTCCAGGGCAGCACGGGTAAAGTGGAGGAGAAAAAACAATTTCGTAATTTGGAAAGAGAAACAGCACTCCCTTCATTCAACGTCTCTGCGGTAGAACATAGGAAAAGGAGAGAGTGAAGTCATCTAAATATTTACTGGATAAGTCAAAACTCTGTGCAAATATTTGGCTCCTCATTCCTCACTTCCTTGAGACAACTAAGATACAGAGCTGGAGGGAAAAGAACGCTGAGTTCTTGTCCCCGATCTGCACCTGGCAGCACCAGGTCAGACTTCGGAGATACTTGAACCCTCCCTCCCCTGTCATGGTTTCCTCACCTAGAAAATAGGGAGTTTGTACTGCTTCTTCTCTAAGGTATTCTTAAGCTCGACTATTGTCTAAACTAACTTAGGGAAACATTGTTTGAATCCTAATTTCACATCACATTTTGTAATCATAGCAACTGTTTGGAGTGTCTCTTTTTCAAAATATTCTTTTTAGAATCCCTGTTCCCTTGGAACCCAACCACTGAAGAGGTTTGTAAGCCACTGTCCATTTCAATGATCACTGAGTAAATGTATTACATTCTTGAAGGAATATTTTCTTCCCTTTCTTTAATAATTGAAAAACATGTGGAATATGTTGTAAAATGATAACAATTCACATCTCACCATTTTAATACTTCCTTCCTCTCTTAATCACACCAGTTAGAACTACTACCTTTCCAGGGACAGCAGTATATAATTTTCTTTGGAAAAACAAGTACCTATGCTACATGCTTGCTCAGAATTGAACAAAATGTTTCTCAGGAGCTGTTACTAGTAAAGGTACTGACACCTTTTATGTACATCATGTCTCTGTCTTCTTCCTAAATCTTCTCCTACAGGTCTCTAGTCACACGACTTCCATATTTCTTACTGAAATTTTTTCAGATTAATAATTGTTTTTTTTGGAAAACATTTTTAAATTAATTTGAGGCCTCTGGAGTACAGATGTATGGATAGATGTAGATATAGATACAGACATAGATACATCAATCTCAACAAATAAATAAAAAAGTAAAGTCATATTTTATCAATGAAATCAGCTGAAATTGATGTATTCCATTTATCCTTTTTTAAAAATTTTTTGCTAGAGACATAACTTCTATTGACCTCATTCTTTTCCCTAATTTTTAAAAAAATATTTTTCTATGTATTTTTTAATGCTTAATTTTTCTTTGGAAGTAATTATTCTTTCTTTTCCATTTAACTCAAACATTATGAGATAATTCAACTACAAATGAATTCTAAATTAAATTTTTTCATAGTATATACAGTTTTGAGACATTAAGCAACTAGGAACTTTATTCCTTACGTGTAGCAATAAATATAATTTGCAAAGTAAAAAGTCATTACTTTAAAAAACACATTTCCCTCTTTCCTTCCTAGAAATAAATTCACACCCATTCCCAATCCACTGAGTGTGGCACCGTCTGTCCTGGAAGTAAGAACACACACCTACGTCACAAGGTGAAACACTGAGTGTTAAACTCTTTCATGGAAGCAGGAAATGATTCCTCTTCTTTCAGATTTTACTGTATTCTGTTAGGTGAAAAAGGCTGCGTTAGCCAGGATAGGCTCCAGGGTGAAGAGAAGGAAAGGATGGAAAGGGAAGGAACTAACATTTACTGAGAACCTGCAGTGTCTGGCTCTCACTTACTGCCCACAAACCCTGAGAAATGGACATTATCAACCTTACATTACAGATGAGGCACACAGAGGGTCGTTAATTTGCTCTCCTCTTACTTGACACTCTAACCTATCTACTACATCTCTGAGATATTAGAGGAGACTGGACAGCAAATAAACCTGTGAGTGGGACTAAATTCAACAGCAGGTAGGAGACTTCAGCTTCTAGTGAATCAGGGAAACACTAGAACATGAGTGTCCTGGCACAATGTTATAGCACCAATGAGCCAGGGTGGAGTGAGAACGAGCATCACATCTGGGGTGGACACCACAAAGGGGAGCATGAGCCGATGGGTTAACAGGTCAGGCTCCCGGCCCCAGGATTGAAGCCCAGCTCCTTCATCATCTGTGATATGAGGACAGGATGGAAGAAGCAAAACTGTTGCATCCAGAAAATCTGTTTAGGCCCTTGGACAAATGAGAACCTATGTTCAATGATATTTCCCCTGAGGAAAGAGTAGACTGCCCATGGTAATGTGGAAGTTCACTGTTCTGGAGTAATAAACCTAACTCTCTCTTGCTGAGTGAGAATTAACTAAACTTGAGGCAAGTATTCTTAATTTTTTCTGCCACAAACTCCTTCGGTTCTTTGGTAATGATCATGGAGCCTGTCTCAGAATAAGGCTTTAAAGTAGATAAATTAAAAAAAAAACCCATATAATTGGGGGCCTGGAGGTGTAGCAGTTAAGTTTGTGTGTTCTGCTTTGGCAGCTCAGGGTTTGCAGGTTCAGATCCTGGGCGTGGACATGCCCACCATTTGTCAAGCCATGCTGTGGCGGCGTCCCATATACAAAGTTGAGGAAGATGGGCACAGATGTTAGCTCAGGGCTAATCTTCCTCACCAAAACAAAAAAAATCCCATAAAATTATAGAGGAATACAGCTATATTGAAATACAATTATCAAAATATCTTTTAAATAGCCAAATTTGTAATATAATTATATATGCTCTTCTTTATGAAAGCATCGAATAACAAGATCAGAAGCAGGTACAATAACTACTGTAATTTCAAACTAGTGATGAGCATAAATGAAATCTCATGATATATGCAATAACTATACTGAATACAAAAATATTGATTTCTCCTGGTGACAAAATTCAGAGGTAGTGCTAATATTACTGTGGTTTTGCCTACATTCAAAACGGAAGGAAATGCTAAATTTCAAGGTGAGATTAGTGAATATAAAGACATAATATTTTGTAAGCTCATGGACACCCTGGCTAAACAATGCCCTTTAAATATGAACAGCAGGCCACTCTCCTGATCTTTGTGATTGAAGGTGGGCAGAAGGCAGTGGCAGGCAGACCTCACCGTTAACTGCTGATAGCCTGCAGCCTGTTACAGGCTCAGCTCCACGAAGAGCATTCCCCTGGGAAATAGCTCAATAAGCACAATCATTTCCTGATGTTTTTGGATTAGCTTAGAATTTTTTTTTTAAATTCCTGTTCTACAAAACATATGGATCTTTCTTGTTTTTTATGAACCTGGCCATTATTTTTTTTCTAAACGTCTTCCAACTTAATTGTATTGTTTTCTTACAACTTAGTCAAACCAGGTTACAGCTCACCCCAGCTGGCAGCATGTGTAAATATATAATACACCTGAATATATATGTGTATATGTGTCTGAGTATAAATATATGACTTGTATGCCATAAATGTGGACAAGGGTTTGAGCAGGGCAATTTCCACAGCCAGAGGTCACACTACGGGTTGCCCACAAAGAGAATCAGGCCCCTCTCTTACACACAGCCTTACAGTTTGCATAGCCTTTCTCTGGAACTCGGGTGACTTCAAAGTTGGAACTGTGGGGGAAGTCTTTGATAATCAAAGAGAAGGGCTTCACATCCTCTGTCCTGGACCTTGGATCACGTGACACCACGGAGGTTTTTTTTTTTTTCTTCTACACGTCCCATCTCTCTCTTGTGCTCCTTTCTCCCTGTAGTCTCCCCTGCTTCCTACTCCATTGGAAGGAGCAGATGTCCCAGACCCACTGATGTTGGGCTTGGCCATGTGACTTGTTTTGATCAGTGCAATACGAGCCAATGTGGCCCTTGCCATGTTCAAACAGAAGCTTAAATATAATTGCGTGGTCCAGCCCAGCTCTTGAATTTCTGCCCTCTGGATGAGAACAGATTGTGTCAGTTGGACCTGCCCCTTCAGCCCGGGCCCCAGAATGAGAAGACAAGAAGAGCAGGCCCGTGGCCGAACTGCAGTTGAGAGCAGAGCTGCTGACGTCCTGCAGCCCTCGCGTAACATGAGCAAAAGGTAAATGATTGTTGTTGTAAGCCACTGAAAGTTTGTTATGCTGGAGAATTGCTTAATATCCACAAAATTCCAGCGACTGTCTCATGCCGCCCTCGTTCTGTCCCAGTCTAAACTCAGCGCTGAAGTACCTGCCAGTCTTGAAAGTGATCTTTCTCTATTTCCACATTTTGACCTCAGCTGAGTGTCTTATGAGGTGCAACACCACTCATCCTGGAATAGCTTGGAGTCACAGGGCAAGCTTTCCTAAAAGCAAATATTTTCCTATTGCCAATTCAATTCTTCCCACTGAGGAGAGCTGACTCCCACTGTGGGTGTGTGTCCTGAGCAGAAAGCCCAGGATTGTTCCCAGGGCCTGACACATGCTGCTGAAGGTCCCAAGTGTATAGCCCTGACCTACCTCTCTCAGGGCCGAGGTTCAGGAGAGTGTAGTATCACTTCAGGTACTTCAAATGTGATATTTTATTCAGCCTCACAACAAACGTTTCTTGAGAATCTACTACATGGAGAGTGTGATGCTAAATTCGGTTGGATTCAAAATTCCTGAAATGTCGTCATTGCACTCAAAAAACTACTAGCCCAAAGGCACAAAAATAACTACAGATAAGAACAAACAAAGCAGAATGAAAAACAGTTCCCAATGAAGTTACAACAAAGAGCTGCAGAACTCAGAAGAGGGAGCCACCACTTAGCTGGAGGGATCAGTACTCAAAAGTAAGGGCTAAAGGATCAGAAGGGCCTCACCAAATGTAGACTTGGGACCCTCCCTGCCCCCGTCCTGTCAACTTGGGCAAATTATTTACTGCCTTAGCCTCAGATTTCTCACCTGTAAAATGGAGGTAATAATACCTGTCCCCTGGTGTTGTGAAGATGAGGTGAGATCACCTTGTAAATGAGGTCTTTGTCACAGCACCTGGCACAGAGTCAGCGATGTGTAAATCCTAACAGTCACAAAGAGGAAGCCGCATCTGAGCTGAGCTTCAAAGATGCGTAGCTTCTCAACAGGTAGAAAAGGTAAGGAAATGCATTTTAAACAGAGGAGCAGTATAAAATTAATAGCTACTATTTAAAAAAATCTGCCTTTACCAAACTTGAATACTTAGAGAATCCCTCCAAAGAGATAGGTTTCAGCTAGGTTAAGAGTATTGTCCTAGGTCCCAAAGTTACCAGGGAACAGAGCTGAGAGCTGAGCCATCCCTGCCCTCCCTCTGACACCAACCTACTTCTCCCAGGAGCAAAATCTGAAGCCTCCTCTAGGTCGGGTCCTGTGGGACACGGTTAATGTGTACAGAACAGGGTGATTTAATGTATTTGAGGCAATACAGACAACACATCTTTTTACTTTCTTATTGTTCTTTTAAAAAATAAGTTCTTTTCAATTATAAAAATAATACCATTCATTAAAGAAAATTTGGAAAATACCAAGAAGCACAGGAAAAGGAAAAAAATCTCTCTAACTCACGTTTTCTAGGGAAAACTGGTGTCAACATTTTATTTATCCTTCTAGTCTTTTCACTCAAAGCATACTACTTTGAAATACAGTATCGTGGTTTCTCTCTCTCCATTTATTTTGTTCTGGGCTCATGGTAATTTGTGAATCCGATATTCATTTCCTTGACATCCAGGAGAGGGTAGTAGTGACAGACCCTATTAAGGATTCTGGATATGTCAGGGGTGGAAGCTGGATAGTCTTGAATACTGTCCTGGCTAAAAGATGGATGGTAGCAAAAGCACTGTGTTAATTTCCTATTGCTGCAGTAACCAATTAACACAAACTTAGTGGTTTTAAAATGCAACAAATTTGTTATCATACAACTCTGGAGGTCAGAAGTCTGAAACGGGTTTTATAGGGTTCAAATCAGGGCGTCAGCAGGGCTGTATTTCTTCTAGAGGCTCAAGTTGGGAATCTGCTCCTTATCTTTCCCAGCGTCTAGAGGCTGCCCACGTTCCTGGGCTTGTGGCCGCATCACTCTGACCTCTGCCTCCACCGTTACATCTCCTCTGACTGACTCTCCTGCCTGCCTCTTTCCCTCAGAAGGCCCCTGTGATTGGACTGAGCCCACGGAGATAATCCAGGATAATCTCCCCCCCACTCTCAGGATGACATCAGTGAAGTCTCCTTCGCCACGTAAGGTAACATGTTCATAGGTTCTGGGAATTAAGACAAGGACATTTTTGGGGGCTACTGTTGTCCCTACCACAGGCACTTACAATTCCCTCCTCTTCTGTTTGGTCCAAGGTCTTATGGTTTCATTATCAACATTAAAGGCTGTACTGACGCCACATTCTCATATGCCCTTGACTGAATAATGACAGAATTTCCTTGACTTCCAGCTACATATTTCCAATTCTAGATTGAAAAAAATGTCAGTCTAGCTTGAAAGCACAGTACACCTGGTAACCAACACTAAAGAAACCAGAATTTTGAGCAGGGCGGCACTTCAGTGGTCGAGTGCAAAAGCCCCGTTTCCGGGATAACACAGCCTCAGAAACAATCCGTAGTTGAGATGACAGTTTTAGAGGGTTTGTTCTCATTCACCACCCAGTTTAGTAGTGGGGTTTCATTTCATTGGTATGCCCCTCCCCCAATTCAATCCAGGGACTATTTCTGTGTGTTCCTTTACTTTAGGAAAAGGCATTAGGTGGTAAAAACTTCCCAGGTCCCACTACCACTCTTTTCCATGGATCCAGGTAGCTCATGTGCTATTCCTGTCATGGCACTGGCCACCGGGGCCTCTGACGTGGATTTCTAACCTTACCCCAGCCCTGTCTACTCTCCTTCTCTGCTCCAGTTTTCAAACTGCTCCACTTCATGCTGAGTGAGACACCCCTGCAGAGTGTGACAGCTCACCCAGGCCACCTGAGATCCTCGGGTTCCTCCTTCACTCTCCTTTGAGAGTGGCATTTGCAAGTTCATATGTTAACCTCTCAAGGGACAGAAGAATTCTGTGTACAACTCCACTCTCTGTTGTGTTCTGATCCGTCTAGATATTCTTGAACCCATTCCTTCCATGGCCTCCCGGACCTTTCACCCATCTATGCTTTCAGCTGAATTCTCTGCCTTCTTGGAGCACATTCTCCATCATTTCTTCCTCTAACAGTTCTTGGGGTAAACTGTTCTTGTCTTTTGTTTTGTTCTGTTTGTTTGCTTCAGTCTTAACTCAGATGATTAAGGCTGTGATTTTCAGTCCCAAAGTCAGCTTGCCTATCTTTCAAGTCACTTGGGTTATCCTCAAAATAGGCTCCCTAAAGCCTGTCTTGGCATACTAGAATTCTCACCGTGGGCACACGGAAAAATCCTGCATGTTACTCCCATGCACTTTCTATTAGAATTAGTAGAACTGCAGGAACTTTACAGGCCATGTATTTCAGTCCTATCATTTCACACTGGGGTCCATTACAGTGAACTAACTTGTCCAAAGTCCCACAAACCATGAGTGGCAGAACCAGAACCTGGAATCTAGATTCCTAAGTTCCACCATTACCTCAGGCTGCTTTGAAGGAGGGTAACACAGTAGGTAAAAACAGGACCTTTAGAGTTAGACGGATGTAGCTCCAACCCCCAACGTGCCCCTCACCAGCACCGTGGTCTGGGCCTGCTGCTCGACCTGTCCAGGCTTCCCCAGCCTCCCTGGTAAGAGGGCATAATGGAAAACATTTTAGAAGTTTCTCTAAAAGTGATTAACAAGCAAAGGTAATGTTTAATTGTGATGAAAATAAACTCATGAATGGTTCAGCTCTCAAATATTTTCCCATAAGCTCTTTAGAAGGATTTTTCTATCTTAGAGAGTGAGTCTTTTCAAACAATGTTCTGTGGTCATTACTGATTGGGTCCGAAGGATGACAAGCCTTGGTGAACACCAAATGTTCAATGATTTAATGGCACATTCAACAACTGTCTTTAGATGGGGCTGACTTAGCTATGTTATTCTTTCAGAAAAAAAGCATTTATGTGCGTTGTCCCAATGCTGGGGCACGGATTTGTATTGTATTTATCCACTCAACTGACTGAAACAAAACAACAACACAAGAACAAAGAAACAAAACAACAGCAACACTGTCTGGTTTACTCCCAGTGTTACTGAAGGAAGCGCCTCATCGCGTGGAGCTTACGTGACATGGGGAGAGACAGACAGACGAAGTGCAAGTCAACAAACAGACAATGAGATTAAGACAGACTCTGATAACTTCGGTTACGGGTAGGTGAATAAAAGGATGAAACAGAGATACTGACATTAGCTGAGACAGGCGGTGATGTAAAAGCTCAGCCTGAAGGATGACAAGGAACCAGGTCTGTGAAGATCTGAGGAAGGTGACGCAGGTAGACGAGAGCCTGTGCAAAGCTCCCAAGGCATCCTGTGGGGTAGATGAGGGGCTGGAAGTGAGCCGGGGCTCAGACAGTTTTACAGGGTTAAGACTAGGTGGGACCTCACAGGCTATGGTATTAGAATTTGATTCTAAACACAATAGGAATCAGGCTTTGGGCTATGAATTAGGAGCCCATCACAGAACCTAGAGAAAGATGAGGCTCTGATGCTGGAGGTAATCAGGTGTCTAGAGGACCAGATATTTTGTGTGTGAGCTGCCGTGGCTAAAATTAACTGCAGCATCCCCTACCCTCGAATAAAACCAAAGTAAGCGAGAAAATAGTGAGACCGTCTGAGGGAGGAGCGCCCATCCCTCCCTGGATGTGATCTGGGTTGAGAGAAGGGGTAATAATTTGGTCGGTTGAATACAAAGATCCACATTCCACAAAAAAGATCCACATCCTAATCCCTGGAACATATAAATGCCAATATTTTAGACGAAAAGGTCTTTGCAAATGTGACTAGGTTAAGAAATTTGAGATGGAGAAATTGTCCTGGACTATCCAGGTGGGCCCTAAATGTCATCCTCAGCATCCTTATAAGAAAGAGGCACAGGGAGATTACACACAGAGAGGAGAAGGCGATGTGATCTCAGAGGGAGAGATTGGAGTGAGGAGGCCACAAGCCGAGAATGGCCGCAGCCAGCAGAGGCTGGAAGAGGCTGGGACGGATTCTCCTCTAGACCCTCCAGACGGAGAGAGGCCCTGCTCACACTTGATTTTGGATTCCAGACTTTTGGCCTCCAGAATGGTAAGGGCTGAATTCCTGCTGTTTCCTGCCACCAATGTGCGGTGATTTGTTACAGCAGCCACAGCAAACCCATACTATCAGATAGCTTTCAGGCAAGAAGATCCAAGTGCAGGCGGAACTCCTTCTCATTTCCTGGGCAGAACTCAGTGAGCATGAAACCACAGGGCAGAAATGGCAGCGAGATTGTCTCAGCGTGTGGCCGGAGACAGCCTCACAGAGCACCTCACTGCACCACCACAGTACAGGGACAGTAGAAGAGTGCTGGCCCCTGAGGGTGGCACAGAATCAGGACAAGTCCTAGAAATCCCCACCAAGTGGCCCACGGCCTGTTGTGCCACAAGCCTGGCTGAATGACCCCATTCTTCTGAGAAGGGCACTGGAGTTGGCTGACAGGCAGCCTGAGCTAAAGGAGCCTCACTGCCAGCAACAAGGGATGCCTGCTTTGTGACGCCACTGGACCAGTGTCCAGAGACCAGATGGACATCTCATTGGACATCAGTGAGGGGGGATGGTCACCCAGACCAGATCTCCACTCCACACAGACATGTTGATGCCTGTTACTCAGGGGGAAGGTAGAGATGACCCAGATAGACTGAGATGAAGTTTCTGTCACCTGGAGGGGAGGGGGCTTGGCTCAGAAATTAGGTTCATTTACAGGCGTACAGCATACAGGCTCAGAATATGGAATCTGGAGCTAAACTGCTTGGATGCAAATCCCCAAATTCATCATTTCCTAGCAGTGTAACCCTGGGAAAATTATTAACTTCTTAGTGCTTCAGTCCCTCATTCATAAAATAGGGAGCATAATAGAGCCAACTTCATTGCATGTGACTTTTTTACATGTGACAATTTAATGATTTAACACATGTAAACCACCTAGATATACTAGGTGTTCAGAAACTATTTGCTACCATCATAATGATGGTCACATTAAAATAAAGTAGCATGTTTTGCACACCTGAATCTGTACTCCATGATTCACAGAAGACACTTGTGGGTCTTTCTGGAATTTCTATCATGTTATAGGAGGCACATATCTGTACCATAGACTGATTAAAGCCAAAAGATAAGAGCTATGATCAAAATTCTAAGAAAATTGAGGTAAAGATGTAAGGTAGGCGATCTGAAGTTATGTTGGGTTCAGCAATATCAGGTGACAGTGATGAGACAGAGCGTAAAGAGAACTTCGGAATGTTCCATTTCCTGGACAGATCCCTCTCCCTGTGCTTGGGAGCTTAGGGGAAAGGGAGGGATGGAAGGAGGGAGATAAACTAGAAAGAAAACTGATAAAGCACTCTGACATAACTGAAATCTCTGTCTTAGTTGAAGACACCAAAAAGGAAGAGGCTTGAAAAGTAGAACTAAGAGCCCCTAATTAGTCTCTACATTTATGTAAAAGTGGAAGCTTTTCCTATTGGTAGATGGAAGACTGATGACGGTACATTGGCTCTGAAATCTGAAAAAGCCAAAGAAACATGTCACTTAGTGAGCAACACATGGAAGATTCTGGAGCATGTGCAGAAGAGATCACCAGATTTACAGCCCTTTCGAGGCCTGGAGGGGATATTGTCAAACTATTATTCCGAGCCAAGGGTCATGTGATCATCCTTTTCGCATTATGAGAAAGATGGCCACTTCATACTAGATGGAACCCACAGAGACAATCCCAATCTACTCACGTGGAAGCCAGGCAGACTACACAGCATCCTGGAATTTAGATGCAACTCTGAGAGAAAGAGTGGGAACCTCAGATTGACTGAGCTTAAATTTATTGCACCCCATGAGATAGGGGCTTGTGAGAGATTAAAGATCAGTTACAGAAAAACAAGAAAATCGCCTTCTGACCCACGTGAATTTGTGGTAGGTGAGATTTTCACCTGCTAATAAGTATGTTTTCTCTACTCCCAAGCACACTAGAATAAAATCTAAAGTGATATTGGGATGTAAAAAGCTGTGCACAATTTTTGAGACTTTTCCCTGTTATTTACCTTAATACCTTTCATTCCTCCTTCTAAACTTGACACTACATTTATATCCTTAGTGAATTCTTTTCATTCATCCAGTTTTACTAGTTGTCCCTGTGTCATTTCTTGCTTTATACTTTTTACGTGTGTTAATTCTGGCTCGAAGCACATTGTATTGTTACTAGTGTACATGTCCCTCTCTCATGTCACATGGAGACCTCCCCAAGGGCAGGAGATGTTTCTTGTTTATTTTGGCATCTTCAAGACCCTGGCACAAATAGATGCAATAAAGTATAACTGCTGGGTACATGAAATTGGACTGCAGGTGGATTCATGGACATCTTCAGAAAGCTGACACTCCCTGAATATTCTGATTACTGAAGCACCTTTGCCTTGACACTCATCTTAAAGAGAATGCTCTCGAATTTCACCATTAAGTAGATCATATGTGATGGGGCCTTTTAGCAGAGACATTGATGTGCACAAAAGATCTCTTGTATTTTTACTTTGCTAAAGTAATGAATAAATGTTGAATTTTATCAATTGCTTTTTTACATTCCTCAGATGATTACAAATTTAAATCTTTCAGAATGGTGAATTATATTATTTGATTTTCTGATGTTAAAGCAAACTTCCACTCTGTGCATAGACTGCAGTCATGATGTGTCATCTCTTTACGTATTGCTGGGTATAGTTCGTAAAAGATTGGTTTAGGATTTTTGCATCTTTGTTCATGGGTAGGAGTGTCATCTCTTTATTCCTTTTCGTATGGCCCCTGTTGGGGTTTAGACAGAGGCCATTCTACACCAGAGTCTAAATTTTAAGTGGAGATTATTAAATATAAGTTTCTTCTCATTGTTCACACTTTGCACTACAGGGATCCACTGTAGGTGACTTTGGATATGGGATTTGGCTGTGCTTCCTGGGGGTTTTGTCATTAACTCCTCAGACAGTCTAGACAGTCTTGCCTGCGGTGGGGGAGAGCAGTAGTAAAGGTAACTAATAAAGGACAAATCACACACTTCTTACTGACTTTGACAAAGAGGAAGATCCCCTGTATCAAGTCCAGGTAATAAAAGATGTTTATGAATTTCAAGGCAAGAAATCTCTGTCAAAACAGATTTACTTGTAGTTAAATTCTTGTTGGGTTTAGAAAATTGTTTCCAATTATATTCTAAAGAATAAGAATAAAAATGGTAATAATTAATAATAGTTAAGATTTCTTGAGCACTTAAATTGAATATATGATTATTTCATATGTTCAGAGCTTAAAATTAAAATGGACACATGACAGGGCCTGGAGGTGACATCTGGTAACTCTAACATGGATACTCAGCTTTTAAAGTTCCCGTCTCTCCTTTCAGGAATACAAAACTGCTCTCCTGAGTGACTTCTCTGAGTGTTTGCCTGCTGCTCACAGCAGCACCATGAGCAGCAACCGTCCCCCCCTGCGGCGGAGCAGCTCTGCTACGAGAACGTCACCGGATCCTGTGTGAAATCCGCCTACTCGCCCGGACCCCGTGTCCTTCTGTACGCGGTCTTCGGCTTGGGCGTTGTGCTGGCCGTGCTGGGAAACCTCCTGGTGATGATTTCCATCCTTCACTTCAAGCAGCTGCACTCTCCAACCAATTTTCTCATCGCCTCTCTGGCCTGTGCCGACTTTCTGGTGGGGGTCACTGTGATGCCCTTCAGCATGGTCAGGTCCGTGGAGAGCTGCTGGTACTTTGGGCGAACCTTCTGTACTTTCCACACGTGCTGTGATGTGGCATTTTGTTACTCTTCTCTCTTCCACTTGTGCTTCATCTCCATCGACAGGTACATTGCTGTCACTGACCCTCGGGTCTATCCCACCAAGTTCACGGTGTCTGTGTCGGGGATGTGCATCAGCCTCTCCTGGATCCTGCCCCTTGTGTACAGCGGTGCCATGTTCTATACAGGTGCCCATGAGGATGGGATGGAGGAATTAGTAAGTGTCCTCAGCTGTGCAGGTGGTCGTCAGCTTGTTATAAATCAATTTTGGATTTTGATCGATTTTCCATTATTTTTCACACCTACCTTTGTTATGATGATTCTATACAGTAATATTTTTCTTGTGGCTAGAAAACAGGCTAAAAAGATTGAAAAAATTAGTAGCAAAGCAGAAGGATTATCAGGACATACAAAACCAGGGTGGCTAAGAGAGAGAGAAAAGCAGCTAACAACCTGGGCATCACGAGGGCAGCATCTCTGATCTCATGGTTACCGTATGTGACTCATTCATTCATTGACTCTTTTTTGAGCTTTATAACACCTTCACATGTTTATGAGATATTTTGCTGGTTCAGTTACTATAATTCTGCTCTAAATCCTTTGATTTATGCTTTATTTTACCCTTGGTTTAGGAGATCATAAAACTTATTATAACTGGCCAAGTATTAAAAGACACTTCATCAACCATAAATTTACTCCCTAAAGAAAATTGAGGAATTTTGTGATATACTGGGAATTTCCCAATAACGGTGACATGGAATACACTGCATGAAGATGATCCATCAAATTGGGAAGGAGAAATGGTACCTCAGTTTCAGCAGCACAACCTCATGCTTTTCTCTCTTGGTGAAGCGAACATCTTTAAGCATTTGATAGACATGTGTTTACTAAATAACGGTTGACACAAGGTTGATATTTCCCAGTTTCCTCAGTCTGGGCACTCCCCTGCTCTGTCAGTGGTTATTCTCCTCTTCCAGGCCTCCTCGAGGTTCCCTTTCTGTCCCTGTCAGAGGTTCCTGTTCCCTGTTCCTGGGACAGTCTCGTGTCCCTGTCTCTCTTTGGACCTGGTTAACTTTGCTCTTTTCAGCTGCTTGTCTTTTGGGCTCCGGTATTTCTGGAGTCCTGGGAGGTCTCTGAGCCACGTACAGCAGCATTTCAGACTCAGGACAGGACTCACATGTTATAATTTGGGGGATGTTTTGTAAATGTTATTTTGTAGATGAAATAACTATGGGCAAATGGTCCAATATGTGCAATAGTGACTGTCCTTTCCTGTGACTGTCCTTTCCTGTGACTGTTTCCTCATTTCGTGAGATGTGTTGTTTTACCTTCCAATCTTGACGGGAAATTTTCTGTCATTTTTTTCTATAAACACTATCCAGAGTTTGTACATTGTTGATGACAAAAATAACAATGTATTGTGAGTTCTGGGAAAAGGATGATTATTCAAGATTTGGTGGTATGGTATATGGCTTGTTGGAAAAATATGTTCAGCATCTTTCCTCATATCACTCATAAAATCACAACTAGTTTTTCCAGATGTTAAAAACTAGACTAAAATATTTCTTTTATAATTTTTTGTTGGAGGAATCATGATGGAAAACCCGTATAGATTCGTGCATTCAGTTTAAATTTTTTTAAATCAAAAGAAAACAAAGCCCAGTTAAGCAAAAATGTCAGACTTGGGAAACTATTGGCAGCATACATGATAGAGAGAGGGTTAAACGATTTAAAAATAATGAAGGCCTTTCACAAAACAGTAGGACAGAGACAAACACCGCACTAAACAAATGAATAGGCAATTTCTCAGAGAAAAAAATAGAAATGGCTAATAAATACATTAAAATGCAAACTCACAAATAATCAAAAATGCTAATAAAAGTGTGATAGAGTTTCATATGACAAGTTGGCAAATATTAGGACCAATAATACCCGATGTTAATTGCAGTGTGGGAAAATGAGCACATTCATAAGGGCTGAGCATGCTCACTTACATCTCCAGAGATTATAATTTAGTTTCTCCTTTCTCAGGGGAATTAAAAATTTTTAGAAAAATTTAAATCATACATGTCACTTCACTCCATAGCTCCAGTTCTAGCAAGTAATCCTAAGAAAAGAGCCAGGCAAGTAGGCAAATGTGACAGAGATACTCGTAATATAACTCTTAATTATTAACTGGAAAGAAAACTATGTCAATATGGGATAAATTATGTTCCACCTATGTAACAGAATGTTACGAAGCCATTAAAAACCACTACAAATTTCTACACAAATTGACATGGATAGACAACCACAATATATTTTTTGACCAGAAACAACAAAACCAAAAAACTCTGACCCGAATTATAAAACAGTGTACGTCCTATGGCCCCCATGCATATGAATACTTCTGTGTGCTGTCACAAAGTCTAATCTTACGTACAACGAATAGTGTGTATGTTTGGGAGGGATTTACTTTGTCATTTATCTGTACCAGTTGAAAGTTTATGATGAAATTAACGTATCAAAATCGATATTTACATTTCACATGTCTCTCTTCTACTTGAGTATTGAAGTTAGTTTGTCTGTTTGTCTGTTTGCTTGTTTTAATTTAATGAGAATATCTTTTGTGTATATATCTCTAGTATATTTTCTTCTTGCCTAATGAAACTAAATTGTCACTGCACTGGTATATTTTGGGAACTA
The DNA here is from genome assembly GCA_031878705.1 of Tapirus indicus. Classification (NCBI taxonomy): domain Eukaryota; kingdom Metazoa; phylum Chordata; class Mammalia; order Perissodactyla; family Tapiridae; genus Tapirus; species Tapirus indicus. Next base: position 51,783,179 of record CM062933.1, on the reverse strand, counting down.
CACCCTAAAGTGATTAAAGTATCTTAGGAATTACATCTCAGTGTTATGAAAGTAGTTTACTATTATTACACAGCAGATCTTTAAGATCTTCCAACTCTTCCTTCACCAAATATTAATTATGTGTTGCTTGGTGGGCTCTTATCAATACATTAAGCCTGATCCCACTTTGCATCCCCTCCTTGAGATCCATTGATGTCAGGCCCTTGAGCATTCCCATATATATTCCTTGGGTTTCTGTTAATATAGATTGGCAAAATCATACATTCTTCTGTTTAGTGTTGTATGCCCTTGTGGGTCACAGTTTGCAACCCACCCTTTGGAGTCTGCTTTATCTGAGTCTGATTATAGGTCTAGAGGTAAGGAAAGGTGATAGTGGAGGTCCTGAGAAGGGTCAGGGTACGCTGTAAGGCAACTACCTCAGGGGAGGCCATCACAGCTTCTTCAGACAAAGGGAATCTGAGCTCCTCGGGCAACTCTGGAAGACATGCTCTACTGGCAGGAAAACCTTGATAGAATTTAGGAGTTGGAGGCAACCAGTTTTATCAGGACCTGCCTATATATGGCCATCCTAATTTTCAGAATCCTTTTCCTTCCCAATCAATGCCAGAGTTTTAACAAAAGAGACCCTGGGAGTTTGAGAACTCAATTTGCATTGTAATTCAGCCAGCTACAGAATTAGGCTTGGGGTTTGGGTCTCAGAAACTCAGTCCTGCGACGCCAGGAGATGAGGGGCTCTTTCAAGGCATTCATTGAAGATTTCAGGTCCCTTACATGGATCCTAAGCTGGAATATAAAGCCTCTGGAGTCATCCTTTTCTTTCCCCAAGTTCTCCAGAGCAATTGGAAGAAACTAACCAACCCACTGTATTCTTCATTCTTACTAAAATGCTGTATGGCAGCAGGTACTTAGTCACCCAGAGCCTTTTCTTCTGTGGGCACTTGATTACAGGTATTTACAGAGAATAATTTGGGTAAATGTTTTTCTGCTGTAGCCCATGAGTCCCTGTTCCTGTTCTACCACTGGAAACAGGGTCCTCAATGCCTTCAAATATAATTGTTTCCGATACCCAATTCCAGGAAACTGAATCTTTTCAGAGAGCTCATCTTAAGGTTCAGTTCCTCTGGGACACAGTTCTTTTATCATTACATGATGTCTCTTCTTATTTCTTAAAGTATGATTTGCCATGACTCCTACATTGTCTGATATGTATATAGCCACAACAGCTTTCTCATGCTGGTTATTTTCCATAGTATATCTTTTTCCATTCTTTTTTCCTTCAATCTATGTGTGTCTTCATACTTGATAAACAAATGACAAGAAATAGGATATATTGGAATACATGAGGAAGCCATTTGGATTAAAACTAATTCTGCCTGACATTGTTTTTCCAAAAGGGCCTGACGTGGCCTGTTGAGCATGCATTGTACATCTGCTTTAAATATTTACTACGTCCCAAAGACAAGAACAATGCCCTTAAAGATAAGAAAGTAACTATCCCCACATAGGTATTTCCTTAAGGATAAGCATCTGTCCCTAAACTAAGGATTGATTGCTGAGCTGCTGCGCTCACCTTGTGACCACCCACCTTGTGACCACTGACCTGCTGTGTTCACCAGATTGGCGTGCCGGAAAAGCAATCTCGTGACTACTGTAAAAGGAGCATTCATATCATATGTGATGCATGCTCTTTGACAGTATACAAACATCCTGTACACCCCACTTCTTTGGAGTGCTCCCTTCCTTTGTGAAAGGACTCTCTCAGACTATATGGTCCTCAGGGTTGGCTCATAATAAACTCACCCCAATTTTAATTTATAGATAGGTTATAGATATTTGTGTCGACATACTTAAAATTTGTTTTCCAGAGGCAGCATATGGTCAAAATTTGCTTTTTTTTGCAATCTGACAATATCTGTCTATTAATTGGCAAGTTTAGTCCATTTACATCTGATGTGATTTTTTATGTATTTGAGTTTAATTCTTGATATTTGTCTCTCATTTGTTCCCTTTGTATTTTGTTTCTCAGTTGCTCCTTTCTTGTCTTACTTTTTGCTAAAATAACAGTTTTAGTTTCCATTTTTTTCTTCTACTAGCTTCTTAACCATGGAGAGATATAATATGTGTCTGGCTTAGTAGACTTAATATTATTAAGATGTCCAATCCTTAAATGTTATCAGGAAAATATAGCAATCTTAAATATGTATGCAGTTATTTACAGAACATCTAAATTCATAAATCATAAATGACAAAAGTAAAAGGAGAAATGAATAAATTATTGTGCTGAATAGAAATTTCAATACCTCTCTCCATAATTGTTTTATAGATTCAGTGGTTTTTTTTCCCCCTAGAAATTGACAAGGTGATTCTAAAAGTTATATGAAAAATAAGACATAGAATGGCCAAAACAATTCTGGAAAGAAAAACAAAACGGAAAGCTTACACAACCTGGCTTTAATACTTACTATGTAAAGTTTCACTCAAGACAGTAAAGTATTGGCTTAAATATAGACATATATATCCACAGAATAGAATAGAGAGTCCAGAAATAGACTCACACATATGTGATTGATTGGTTTTTGACAAAGGAACACACATCATTTACTGGAGAAAGAGTAGACATTTCAATAAATGCTGCTGGAATTGCTGAACATCCATATACCGCTACTAATAATAAACTTCAGACCCTTCCTCACAACATATAAAATTAATATGCCATGAATCATAAAACTAAACATTAGAAGTAAAATTATAAAAATTCCAGAAGGAAGAGGGGAAAAAAACAGTTGTGACATCATGTTAGGCAAAGTTTCTTAGACAAGAAACAGAGGCACTAACCATAAAAAAATAATAAGTTGGACTTCATCAAAATTATAACCTCCTACTCTTCAAAAAAACACTCTCAAGAAAAGGAAAAGTCAATAGTCGTAACATACATTTAGAAAGGACACGGACCCAGTCAACTCAACAATAAGAAAACGTAAAACTCAATTAAAAATGTGCAAAAATATGAATGGGCAGTTCACCAAAGTGGATACATTAATGGCCAATAATAACATGAACAGATTCTTAACATCACCATTCATTAAAGGAGAAACATGAGATACTGCTACACACCAGCTAGAATGGTTAAAATAAAGGAAATGGCAACAGAAGCGACGGAGAGGACTTGCAGCTATTGGAATCCCCGTGGATCACTGGTGGGAGTGTAAAATGGTGCAATTACTTTAGAAGACGGTTTGTAGTTGCTTGTACAGTTAAACAGACACTTCCGGAGTGATCCAGCAATTCTTCTTGTTCCTTTTTGTTTGGTTTGTCCGTGCCCTCGAGTGGATTCCGACTCCTACCGCCCCTGTGGACAGCAGAACGGAGCCCTGCCGGTTTTTGCACCATCCTCTCAGCTTCCAGCGCTCTATCAGCACTCCAATTTTTTTCCATTTCCGAAATAGGTGGCCAAGTCTGGCAGCTCCCCTGAAACCACGGTGATGGTGGCAGCTGTGTGTTGCTGAGATGCTGAAAGCTGCACGCAGCTGCCACAGTGTGACAATGGACTGACGACGGGGACTCGCACCCGGGCCGCGGTGGTGAGAGCGCTGTATCTTAAGCACTAGACCATTGCGGGCTCCAGGAGTTCTACTCCTAGATCCTTACCTAAAATAAATGAAAACATATGTCTATGCAAAGAACTGTATATGGATGTTCACAGCAACACTATTAATAACAGCCATAACTGAACACAGTCTAAATGTCTATCATCAGGCATACGGGTAAAATAATTTTCGTATAGTCATACAATGAATTGCTATTTAGCAATAATAAGGAATGAACTGCTAATATACCCAAACATGGATGAAACTCACAGACACTGACCTGAGTGAAAGAAGCTGGACACTGAAGAGCACATACTGTGTGATTCTTTTCACACGTGATTTTTAGCCCAGGGAAACTGAACTGTAGCCATGGAAGGGAGATCAGCTGTTGCCTAGGGCAGGAGGTGAGAGATGTGGGAGAGACTGACTGTAATTGTGTGTAAAGGGCACCAGGATATCTGCTGGGGGGTTGGAAATATCTACACCTTGACTGCGGTTGTGGTGACATGGGGGGTTACATTTATCATGGCATCAGCCTGACACTTTGAAAGTGTGAACTTTTCAAATATAAATTACACCTCAATATCAAAAAGCTGATTTTTAAACATGAGCAGAAGCCATTCATCAGAAAAATCATTTTCAAAACCTCAGCTGAGTTCTGTTCTAGAGCTCTAAGAGGAAAAGGAAATTTGTCAACAGTAAAACAGACTATTACATAGAAATATTCACATTCCGAAGATTTTTCTTTCATATTATTTCTTTAATATCTTCAGTGCCCATTCAGAAACAAAAAACAAAAACAAACAAAAAACCTTAGCAAGAACTATGTTTTATTTGTACTTAACACTTTCATTTTTCCATGAGGAAAACGTCTTGTGCTCTCCTCCCCTACGTTTCCAAATCAGAATTACTAAAACTAATCCTGAAACATTCTAGAGTTTAATATATGATTCTGCATTTAATTTCTTTAACACAAACCAGTACGGAAAGTGATAAAGAGCTTATTTGAAAAAGTTTTAGTGACATCAACCAGGAATCATAAACAAATGGCTCTTACAAGAGTAAAAATGCAATCTCCAATAAATAGTAAGATAAACAATGTGGCTTTTAAGTTCTGGACAAAGGTTTTTAAAGACAGGCACTATTTCCATTTCTATTTCATGAAAAGGTCAAATGTCATCAGAAAACTAGAAGGACAAACTTATTTTTAGCATAAACATAATCATTATGTAAAAGTTTCTTTCACATCTTGCACTGTGGGGATTCAATCTTAAGGGCTTTGTGTATTTGGAATTATTTAGCTACACTCCTGAGGGGACAGAATGTTTTGGGCGTTATCCTCACTCTGATAAATTAGGAAAAGAATGCTACTAAAATATACCATTGGTACATGCATCATATTACAGCTCGTGGAAGACCAATGCTTCTCAGACGTGAAGAACCCGGTAATGCAAAGAAAGGTATTTTTCTAATTAACATAAACAGCATTTTATGTACTGATGGAAATTAACCGCCTACCCACTTGGAAAAGAATTATTTTATGAGATGAGGACATGAATCACACCCTAACATGAAAAGAAGACTTGTACTTAAAAAGAAATAGGGACAGAATGTGCTGGCAATTACTGACATAGTATTTGTATCTTTTGTTTTGAAAACCAGAATGACAGCATTGGCCATAGAGGATGACAGCCTTTCCAGGTATCAAAACGCAGATCATGGGCAGGGACTTGCCCCTCCTACGGCCGTCCAGCTCTGCTACGAGAACCTGAATGGATCCTGTGTCAAAGCTCCCTACTCACCAGGCCCCCGCCTGCTTCTGTACGTGGTGTTCGGCTTTGGAGCGGTGCTGGCTGTACTTGGAAACCTGCTGGTGATGGTCTCCATCCTTCACTTCAAGCAGCTGCACTCTCCAGCCAACTTTCTCGTCGCCTCTCTGGCCTGCGCTGACTTCTTGGTGGGGGTGACCGTGATGCCCTTCAGCATGGTCAGGTCCGTGGAGAGCTGCTGGTACTTTGGGCAGAGTTACTGTATGTTTCACTCTTGTTTCGAAGGGTCATTCTGTTATGCTTCCATCTACCACTTGTGTTTTATTTCACTAGATAGATACATTGCAGTCACTGACCCTCTGGTCTATTCAACCAGGGTCACTGCCTCTGTTTCGGGCATGTGCATTGCCTTCTCCTGGCTCCTGTCCATTATTTATACTTTTTCCCTTCTTGGCACAGGTGCAAATGAAGCTGGGCTGGAGGATCTGGTAAGTGCTCTCACCTGTGTGGGAGGCTGTCAAATTGCAGTGAATCAAAGTTGGGTATTGGTAAATTTTCTATTATTTTTCATTCCCACACTTGTGATGATAATGGTTTACTCCAAGATCTTCCTCATCGCCAAGGAACAGGCTAGAAAAATTGAGAGCATGAGCAATAAGACTGTGAGATCGTCAGGCAGCTACAAAGAGAGGGTGGCCAAGAGGGAGAGAAAAGCAGCAAAAACACTGGGATTTGCAGTGACAGCATTTCTGATGTCCTGGCTGCCCTACTTCATTGACTCAGTCATCGATGCCTTCCTAGGCTTCATCACCCCCACATATGTGTATGAAATATTGGTTTGGGTTGCCTACTATAACTCAGCAATGAACCCCTTGATTTATGCTTTCTTTTATCCTTGGTTTCGAAAAGCCATCAAACTCATTGTCACTGGCAAAGTGTTGAGAGAGAATTCCTCAACAATAAATTTATTTTCTGAGTAGGTTCTGGTTTTAGAATCGAGGAATTGAAAATAAATTCACAATGGGGAGAAAAAAGTAATCATAAATGTCCAAATTCTTTTAATGTAAAATAATTGAATTATGCTTCAACTTTGACCTAAATACCTAAATTCAGGTTCAAAGTTCTCAGTAAGTTTAAGATTAAAATCTGATTGTAATGGAAACAGCACAGCCTTGGAGCCAGAAACAACTGGACTACAATACCTACTCGCGTATTCAACACTGTGATCTTGGGCTTCACTGTTTTCTCTGGCTAACAACACCTCCTTTGTAGTGTTCTTGAGAAATTTAAAAGAATATATGCAAAGGGTCTAGTCTATTTTATCTAAATCCTGCCTTTTATTACGTTATATGAGTTCACTCCCTGGCCATATCTTCTCTCTGTTCCTTTGTAATATTTTTCTATTAAAATGTAAATGCAGCTAAGAGACACTTAGAGAGGTGGTGGCTCCTTGCTCAGAGAGGCCAAAGGAGTGAGTCTGCACTGTCTGGTGTTCAGATCTGTGAGTCCAAAAGTGTGATTTCAGAGTCAGGAAAAGTCAGTTAAGAGATAGATGTATGAACTATAATATCGATTCAGTTATTTACAAGGGGAAAGAGAACTGGCATCATAAGCAAGAATATTCATTCAGTGAGCTTCTTCCTGGTGAGTAAGGCTGCTCATAAAATAGCATTAGAGTTCAGAATTTTACCAGTTAGTATATGTTTAAAACAGGAGTTTTAAGATTGTCATTCATTATTGTACTTTATCTTAAGTTAAGTTATTATTTATTCACTTAACTTGTGCATTGTTCCAAAAATTATTCACAAGGGCTTTCAATGATATCCTTGAAAGCCTAAATTAAAAATGTGTTTAGACGAAAGGGGTAATAGGGCACACGTGTATGGTGATGGATGGCAATTAGTTTGGGTGGTGAACATGATGTAGTCTACATAGAAATCGAAATATAATGATGTACACCCGAAATTTATATAAAGTTATAAACCAATGTTACCTCAATTAAAAAAATGTGTTCAAACGAATAAAAAACTGAAATGAACGGCATAAAATGATGACAAGACAAAGGCTGGAAAATGCATTTGCTTATGACCCACAAAGTTGGTTCCAAAGCAAGAAAGGGAAACTGAATTAGTTACACAATTCACATTGAAGAAACCCAGCCAGTTATTTCAGAGAAGTTCTCTTGGTACTAAGATTGCTGGATGCTGTTTGTCCCAAGAAAAATGTAAATTACTTGCTTCTATTCTAGCAATAAGTCAGCATTAGGTATTAGCACATCATCTCTCCTATTATCACACAAATGCTTTGAATTCGTAAACTTGTCCTGAGATAGTGTATTATTTCTGCTTTTTCTGTTCTTTTGAGAAACTCTCTTGTCTTCATTTGATGATTAAAGATGAGGCAGATGATTAAGGCATCCTAGACTGCTCAGTGCCAGTTTACCCACGATTCTTCAGTTCTGGCACTGAGTATTATAAATTTATTTTGATTCTAGGGGTTTTAGTACAGTAACTTTTTCTAATTCTTTTCCACAAGCTATAGAATAACCATACTTTCTCAATTTAAAGGAAAAAAAGCTAAAACCATAGGGTTTAAGAAACCTGGTGAATATCAAAGCTTCTGGATTCAAATAAGTACTTCTAACATCTAGTGCAATACATTCACACTTGTGTTTCCTTTTTTTAGTAGCCTTTCAAGTTTATTAGACAAATCACCCACTTTTGCCACTTCCTTTCCTAGATCAACATACTATTCTGTCTATTTTTATAAACGTTTGAAAACTTTCATTATAAAGACACAAGCTACTGCCCCCATTATTCTCTTCTGTGAACTACTCTGGTTGTGTGGGGATTAGTCTGTGGCCTTTGCTCCAGTGAACATTTATTGAATTCTTTTGGTATGCAACACGTGAGATTTGGAACAGTACCTGAGTTACAGAACATTCTGTGCACAGGGCTGCTCTACCTGCACTAGGTCAATTCATCTTCACAACAACCCTGTGAGCGAGGGAATATTATTACTGTGTTATATTATTACTTCTATTTTATAAATGAGGACCCTGAGGCATAAAGAGGTGAGTCACATGTCCAAGGTGGCATATTTGTTGAACAATAGAACCAGTATTTACACTCAGAGTCAGAGAGGAAGTGAGGGAACCTCTAAATACCTCTCCCCTCACAAAGGGGATGTGGCCCAGCCACTGCACTCAAGTTGTCAGAGCTATTTGAAACACAAGATTTTTGTGCAAATTATTGTAAAGGAAAAATTCAGTCACCATGAAGAAAAGTATACACAAAGTTCTTTGGGGACATGGGGACATTGGAGGGAGTAATTGATTTGCTCTGATATGACATTTTAATCTATAGTTTTCCACTCTTCCATATTTCTTCATATTTAAATAGTATTTTATTGTACACAATTTCTTTCTCCTGAGTCTGAAGGGAGGGTCATTCAGATAAATTATATCTTAGATACTAAGTGGGATTGGTCTGCACATCAAACAAAACCATGATTTTCTTTTATGCTATTAATTCATTTGGTTCCTTTGCACATTTTCTTTGCACAAATCACTTCATCTCATCTAAGCATTTGAGATTAGAAGTTTCACTTAACTTTTTTCCATGGATATTATTAGTTCATCATTATGAACAACAATATGGTTATGTTTGCAAATTTTATGCACCTTCAGTAGCTCATGTATTTAACAGGACCTTGTCAAGTTTCCTTTTAGTTTTCCCTGTACAAAGATTAATGCAGTAGAGACTGTAGATGCATTTCTATGTATCCTCCTTCCCTAGGAACCACTATGTTCATCGTGTCTATGATATTACTTTCAGTTTTCTGATGATCTGTTGTGCATATTTGTTTCCGCCCAAAAACTGTGCTACTGAAGAGAATGTCCTTTCTCATTCATCTTTACACCTCCAGCTGGACATTTCACTATACTTGGAAATAATGGATAATCAATAAATGTTTACTGAATAAATAGGGTGCATTCCTTTAAATATAGAAATATTTTAATAAGTTTATATAGAATGTGTGTGGTTATAGTAAAAAGATAATACTTAGGATTTTTCTCAAGCTCTATTTGTAAGAACAGCTCTCACATATTTATATTTATCAATTAGCTTTGAAGAATTTTATAGAACTTCACTTACAATTATAATTACACATAATTAGAACTCTGGTTCAAAATATATCCCTCAAAACTTTAAAAGCACTTCCCCATTGCTTTCTAGGACGAGTGGACCGGGCAGAAGGTTGATGCCAGCGTGACTTTCATTCCGTTCTCTTAAGCTATGTACCTCCCTCTGGCCGTTCTTCTAGAACTTTCAAGATTTTCTTTCTATACTTGTCTGAATTTGTTGCCTATATCTTTTTGATTTGTCTTCTCTGCACTTGGTAGACACTTTGAATTTGAAGCCTTAGATCTTTCTTTAACCCAGAAGACACTTTCTCTACAATTACTTTTAATATTTTCTTCCTTTCATCCTTTCTGATTGCTCTTTCTGGCACTGAGAATTTCTCCCAGGCTGTATTGGAAAGAATAGTGCTTCCTTCTCTAGCAAACTTCTATTGTGCCTATTTTGGGTTGTGTTTTTCTCTACTGTGGTTTTTCAATCAATTTGATCCCATCTGAGTTTTGTCTTCCAGATATACTTTTTAGGGCATTTCAATGGGATTTCAGGAATAAGGTATGTTAAACTATGTGCTCAGTTATCTCGACAGGGCTGGTCTTCATTCAATTCGAATGTACCAATTCAACCGTGCCAGATGGGAAAATGTTGAAATGCTTAAAAACTGATAGGTAAAGAGCCAGCCCCAGTGGCCTAGTGCTCAAGTTTGGCACACTCTGCTTTGGCGGCTGGGGTTTGGTTCCTGGGTGCAGACCTATACCACTCACCTGTTAGCGGCCATGCTGTGGCGGTGGCTCAAAAAGGAAAAGAAAATAACCTGATAGGTAAATATCTATTGCCGTCAGCCCCCATGCAACCCCTTGCTACCTTCCCCTGGATCCTGCTCCCCAAAATCCAGGGCTCCTCGTGATCCAGGACTGAAAGATCAATGCAAGGATGGGGAGGTCATCTCCAGGGCCTGCCCCACCTCTCAGAATAGCATCATTTCTGACTGATCATTGCCCATGTCTTGTCATACGATTTTTAGTGTGTTGAAATACCAGCTCTGAATATTGACCTAGAAACCAAGTGGGTGCATTATGAAGAGCACTACATCAACAAGAAATTTATTTTTGATCGTGAAAGCTTAAATACGGGAAATAAAAGAGTATATTCAAAATTATGAAGTGATTATTTAATTAATATTTACTTTCTAAGAAATGAATGAGATCTCTTAAAATATACAATAGGATGGTAGAAGTATTTTAAGTATTCAGGAAAAATGTGAAGGAACGGGACTCTAGTCATCAGATTCATCCTTTCCTCTATTCTGGTTGAGAATCCTGGCTCATCAAATATGTCACTAGATTTGTGTCACTCTGCTTTTGGTGCTTCACAAACACAATAGTTTCACTATTGTGTCTGCTAGAACAGGCACACTTGCTCCCTTGACTCTCCCTTCCCAATCTTTTAAGAACATGGTGGGCAGATCGCATTGCTTTCTATTCTACTTTCAATATTTAATCCCAAAATAAAAGTCCATTCTAATTCAGAGTAAAACTTTAACATCGCATCCAGTTGAGCACTCTCATCTTTCCTGCCCCAATCAGTGCTGTGCAGGCCCTGGTCTTCGGGCCCTAGAGCGGGAGGGGTGTAAGTCTGGTTTTGCACTCTTCCTTCCACTCTCTTTTTCTGCTTGTGGCCTCACCCACCCTCCCAGGGTGGAGCAGAAGTGGTATAGGCAGAATAATAGTGTCCTAGTCCTGATGCACGACGCCCTGAATGTGTCAGGATCCCAAAGGTAGGCTCTGTGATGAGGTACACGGGGGATTCTTTTGGGGGGACCCCACCCACTGCCCAGTTCCCTGATGTGGGTGAGCCACTCCGGTTGACCTCTTCCAACTCCTCCTTAGAGTCTGCCCATGAGGGGGAAACATTATAGGCTTGTGCTTCTGGGGTCCCTTTGTCCAGGGGACCAACCATTGAAGAAGGTACTGGCAAATGATTCAAGCTTGATTCTCATTTAGATCTGCTTATTCAGCTGACTTGCTGACCTGCCCTGTGTTCATGCTGAGCAGAGGAAAGCAGAATTAGAGAGAGATCGCTGGGAGGTGAAATGGGCCAGCAGGGAAAGAAGCCCATACTGTCACTGATTCAGGTGGCAAAGATGCAGGAGTTTCACGTGGGCCAGGGGACACATGGAAGCCAGTCAGGCTCAGTCCTTTGCGGGTCTCCCATTTCAGGCGCACCAAGGGTTGTGACACATCCCGCAGGACTTGAGGAGGATGTTGGAAAGATCAAACCAGCACCAAGCACAAGCATCAGGCACTTGGGGTGGGAATGCTTCCTGCAGGGAAGCCTGAGGAACCCAGATACTCACCGCCCGAGACAGACAGTATTTGAAGGCTCATTACACAGAGGTCATGACCACCAAGCAAAGGTTGCATGGAGACCAAATTTTGTACAAAATTATTTTGCTCCTTCCCTTCTACTCTCTCCTTTTCCCTCTGGGATAGAGCAGAAAAGGAAATCAGACCTGCCTTTCCCTTAACACAAACTCTTTTATGTTCAGACCTGGTTAGCACTGGGAGCAGCAAGGACAGGAATAGTCAATTAGGTATACATTGTAGTTTTATACTGGAGTAGACCAAAATGGAATTGTTTATACTCAGAGTAACTGGACAGCTATAAGGTCTGCCCGAGATCTAACAAAGGGGTGACGAAGGGAGATTTGCTAGCACACATTTGGAGGCTGTGATTGCAGAAAAAACACTGTCATGTTCTTTCCGAGATCATTCCAAGTATTCCATGAGACTAACATATATTTCTAAGAAATATGTATTTAACACAAATAAATTGTGCAAAGACTCAAACGATAACTGACTCAGTTATACACTAACCTGAAGAACTGTTTAAACTGATATTAGATATGTAATTAATATATGATTGTGTGTTATCAATGCCAACTGCTGTTCAGTTACAGTTGGACACTTTGACCCGCTCTGTATGAGTCACCTCTGGCCTCTGATCTTAAGAAACAAGAGTACAAAACATTTCTGCCCCCTTCCCTTCATTAACAAACTTCTGAGCTTGGGCCCTGGGAAGGCCTCAGGGATCATTAACACATCTTTCTCCTCCTCCGTCATAATGAAGACTGTGTCACACCCTCAGTCACTGGGGAGACGTTTATTTAATGGACGTTTATTTTAGGAATGTCTTAGAGAAGATCAGAACCTGCAAACTGATTGTCAAGTGCAGATAGGAGACTGAAAACTTGAGATGATGCAAGACAATCAAAACTTTGCCTCCAAATCCAGCCCTTGGTGTCAGAGGCATGATCCCCCAAGAAACATGATTGCTGCCTAATCTTCATCTTTATCTGATGCAAATGTATTTCCTCAGGACGGTCTTATGAGGAAGATAGGAAGACATACATGTGCGAGAATTGTAGAGGCCTTAGGAGGAGCCTCCAATTTGGCATCTCAGCACGGGGCTGGTTGCTCTTTATAGACTAACCCCAAATAAGAAAGTACAAAATAACCTAGATTCTGCTAATAACTTTCAATGATGTAGCGAAAAAAAAAAAAGGTGGAAAAAAGCAGGACACCCCTTTTGTTCTCATAGACATTTTCTTTTCATAGACATTTCATATTGCTTTCTCTGGGTGGTTGATTTCTTGGACATCTGCTTCCATCGAATCACATCAGGTCTGTCATCACTCATTATTACTCACTGTCCCTAATTCTTGGAGTTGACTAGTTTCTGTCCCGGATTATTTTGAGGGGTGTAGTAAAAGGCTTACCTGTGAGAATACCACCTTTGCTATTAAAGATACTAAAGGGTCAGGTCAGTGGTGCCTAGGAATTTGGATCAGAAATAATAAAATTGGTTACAAAAATTGGGGAATGAACATAATTGCCAAATTTTAACTTTACCAACTGAGGACATGATAAAGAGCAGCAACAGCAGCAATGACAACTTTGTGTACTTTTCCATAATTCCATAAAAGATAAGTACATGTTAATATCAACAGTGTAGGAAAGACATCATTTAAGAGTAGAGAACAGTCCTGTAAGTTGAATAAACTTTCCATCATGAGACACGTGACCCATTGTTCTTATTTTTTTCATTTTCCTCTGATCAATGAGAAATTTGTTAAAGTCTGGCACCAAATCCCAGACTGGCATTTCCACACAACTGGATTACCATTGAAGACAACACCAAAATCCATAAATATTGAGAAATAACTTTAGAAACATGTTTCCTTCTGTGTAGGTTCCCTGCACCTTCTAGAATCCTGGCCTTCACCTGAGGACACTGCTTCCAAGCAGGCAGATGATGAGGTGGACATCCTCCTGTGCGTCCTTGTGGTGTTAGAGCATCTCCCTCCATCCTCCCTAAAACCCTCACTGTCATCAGATTGTACCCCCTCTGCCCCTCTTCAATACTGCCAATCACTGACCCAGGGTCCTCCCTCCTTCTTCACCTTAACTTTAGGACCCAGCACTCTGCCGTTCTCTCCAGGACTACTCTCAATACACACAAGATGTAAAACAGAAACACTTGCTATCCTGTGTGCTCTAGAAATGTTAACCCCAACAGTCATCACAATAGCCCCATGAGGGAGGGAGTCCTGTTGTCCCCACCTCACAGCTGAGAGTACTGAGGCCTCAGGAGGTTAAGAAGGTGGGGAGAGCTGGATTCAAACCTAGGCAGAGTGGGTCCAGAGTCCTGACCCACATTCCTGACCCTGTGCTAAGCTGCCTCATGGTTCCTGGAAATCCTCTCCTTCAAGGATGTCACCTCCACTCTACCTGTCTCTCATTCACATGGTCCTAGCCCAGGACTTGTAGTCTACAGGCCACAATCTCTTCTCTGAAACCCTTGGGCCTTCTGGAAATCAGATTTTTTAAAATTTAGATAGGCACATCCATTACACATTTTGAATGTACCAGTGAAATATGGGAAGCACTTGTAATCAACGCATTACTGTCTCTGCACCAAAGCAGGACTATTCAGACAGAGTGGTAAGAAAGAAACACTAGAAATGAACTCATGTCAGTGTTTGTCACCAAATTAATTAGACATAAACTTCCAACATTATAGCTTTTGGAATTACAGAATTTGGACTTGTACTAAAACCTGAAATCCCTCCAATTTGTGTATCTGGTCACTGACTCCTGCCTTTCAGGCTCACTTGCTCTACGAAGCCAACTCCAGGTAACTTTTCACCTCTCACCTGCCGGACATCGTCACTCACCTCCCCTCCCAGCTTAAATGCGTCACCAGTCATTCTAATCACTCCTTAGAAGTGAAGTTGAAGTGGGAAGAAAAGATCATCCATTTGTTCTTTTTATTTTTGTTAATGGTTACTATATCTATATCTATCTATTTATGTATCTATCTATTATATTATTGGTGATCACATAGTAACTCAGCTCTATCCGTAAGTGACTCCTTTTCCTACTGTACTCTTACTCACACAGCTCTCTGGGATGGATACCACGACTCCTATATTAGAGACGAGTGATCTGAGGCTGGGAGAGCGTAGGTAAGTTGTCCCAGATCACATGGCCAGGGTTTGTCTTCAGCGCTTTCTGATTCCCCCCTGTGCAACGCTTCTGTAGGAACACAACCTTCCCTTCTTAGAAGTTGGGGTCTCCCTACAGCTCATCCCCAACACATCTACTGTTGTTGTTCATCAGTTTTCAAGAAATGATACAAAGAATAGAAATGAAATTCAAACGGAAGGCAGAATGACTCTTGGTGGCTTCCGTTGCTCCTCAATACAGCACACAATTTGTATTTACTGAGGAAGAGTCGGAGGATCTTAAAGATCTGCCTCCAAACAAGGATAGACTACTTTAATAACACTGAGATGTAGTTCCAGACACTTTAAGATGTAGTTCCTAAAATAAACAATGCAGCTACAATTTTTTTCATTAGGTAAGAAAAAATATACCAGAGATATATACTCAGAAGATCTTCTCCTAAAACAAAAGAAGGAAACACACAGACAAACCTAACTGAACGCTCAGGTAAGAACAGAGATGTGTACTGGTAATATCAATTTTAATATATTTATTCGTCCCAAACATTAATGACAAGTGACAAAGTAAATCCCCCCATGCACACACACTGTCCATTGTACATAAGGTTAGACTTTTAAAAGCACAGAGAAGTATATACATAATGGGGGGTGTGTGACATACTGTTGTATAATCTGGGCTACAGTTCTTTGGTTTTATTTTGCTTTTAGTCAGAAATATAGTGTGGTTTTTACCTTGTCAATTTGTACAGAACTCATTAGCACTTTTTAATGGCATCATAGTATTCCATAACATAGGTGGAGCATAATTTAATTTATCCCATAGTGTCCAGATTTTTTCCAGTTCATAATTAAGAGTTCTACTATGAATGTCCTGATCATATTTGCTTCCTTCCCTGGGTCTTTTCTTAGGATGATGTGCTAGAAAATGGAACTACACAGTCAAGTGGCATGTATGATTTACACTTATAGAAATATTTTAATTTCCCTCCAAAAGGAGAAACAATTATATTTTCCTGAGATGTATGTGAGCAGGCTCACCTCTCATGAGAGTGCTCAATTTCCCACCCTCTAAATAACATTGGGTATTATTGGTGCTTCCAATGTTTGCCAATTTGATTTATGAAAGTCTACTGCATTTTTATTAGCATTTATTGATTATTTGTACTTTGGCATTTTAGTGTATTTATTATCCATTTGCCTTTTTTTCTCTGTGAAATTGCCTATTCGTTTGTTCAGGGGAATGGCTGTCTCTGTCTTACTGTTTTGTAAAAAGCTTTTACATTTTTAAAGCTACTAACCCTCTCTTCATCATGGATGCTGCCAACAGTTTTTCCAAGTTTGTCATTTTTTCTTTAACATGGCTTTGCTTTCTTTCAAATTTTAAAAAATTAAAATTGAGTGCATGAATCTATATGGGTTTTCTGTTATGATCCCACCAATGAAAAATTATAAAAGCTATGTTTGCTCTAATTGTTTAACATCTGGAAGAAATTAGTTTTGATTTTGTGAAATACATGAGGCAAAATGCTTAACGATATTTTTCCAAAAAGCTATATGCCATATCGACATTTCTTGAATAATCCATCCTTTTCTCATGACTTAAAATACATTGTTACTTTTATCATGGACAATGTACAAACTCTGAATATTGTTTACAGGAAAAAAATGACAAAAATTGCCCTCTATTGGGATGGGAAGGTAAAACAGCACACCTCATGAAATGAGGAAACAGTCACAGGAAAGGACAGTCACTGCCGTGGAAACGGCACCGTCTGCTCACGGTTATTCCCACATTTACAAAATCTCCACCAAATTATTAAATGCGAGTCCTGTCCTGAGTCTAAAATGGCTGATGTACGTGGCTCAGAGACCTCCCAGGACTCCAGAAAGACCAGAGCCCAAGAGACAAGCAGCTGAAACGAGAGCAAAGTTAACCAGGTCCAGAGAGAGACGGGGACATGAGACTTTCCCAGGAACAGGGAACAGGAACCTCTGACAGGGACAGAAAGGGAACCTCGAGGAGGCCTGGAAGAGGAGAATAACCACTGACAGAGCAGGGGAGTGCCCAGACTGAGGAAACTGGGAAATATGAACGTTGTGTCAACCGTCGTTTAGTAAACACATGTCTATCAAATGCTTAAAGATGTTCGCTTCACCAAGAGAGTAAAGCATGAGGTTGTGCTGTTGAAACTGAGGTACCATTTCTCCTCCCCAATTTGATTATCATTTTCATGGTATTTCATGTCACAGCTGCTGGCAAATTTCCAATATACCACCAAATTCCTCAGTTTGAAAATTAGGCCTCTTTAGAGAGTAAATTTATGGTTGATGAAGTGTCTTTTAACACTTGGCCAGTTATAATAAGTTTTATTGCTCTCCTAAACCAAGGCTAAAATAAAGAATAAATCAAAAGATTTTGAGCAGAACTATAATAACTGAACTGACAAAATATCTCATAAACATATGAAGGTGTTATAAAACCCAAAAAAGAGTCAATGAATGAATCAGTCACATACAGTAACCATGAGAAAAAAATGCTGCCACTGTGATGCCCAGGGTTGTGGCTACTTTTCTCTCTCTCTTTGCCACCCTGGTCCTGCAAGTCCCTGATAATGATTCTATTATCTACTGGTGTTTTCAAACTTTTCAGTTGTTTTCTAGCCACAAGAAAAACATTTCTGTACAGAATCGTCTTGAGAAAGCTAGATTGGAAAAAAATAGAAGTTCTATCAATGTCCAAAATTGATTTATAACAAGCTGACAACCACCTACGCAGCAGAGGGACTTTACTAATCCCTTCATCCCATCCTCATGGGCACCGGTGTAGAACACAGCACCACTGTACACAAGGGGCAGGATCCAGGAGAGGCTGATGCACACCCCCAATACAGACATCATGCAGACGTTGAACGTGACAGATTTAACTGCTACCCGAATGTTTCCCTTGGGAAGATGGGCAAAGCAAAAAATAGCAACATTCCGGTGAAAGCTAATCACAGAGAAACTTCTTTTGACAAGTAGGGAGTGAGTAGAAAACCTTGTAAACAAAAGAAGAAAGACCATCAAAGGAAACAAAGATGTTGTCAGGTTACAAAGGAAGAGTCATGGAGCGGAAGAGAAGGGGGGCGGTTGACTGCAGGGAGTGGGGTGTGTTGAGCTCTGCAGCAGTTAACAAACTGGGATTTAACATGTATTAGTCAAATGTTTTTAGAGAATTGACAGGGAAGTGCACATCCTAACAAGACTGAAAAACATTGATTTATCCTGTTAAATTCAAAGGGCAATTCATTTTCTCTTAATTAGTTGTCTTAATTGACTTTTAAAAACTCACTTCATTTGGAAAATGGAAAAATATCTTCAACTTCCTCGGTACAGTTGCTCACCTTAGTTCAGGGAACAGATTCATGCCTGCAGAACTCTCCTGGAAAACCTGACCACTCACAATCACTCTTATGGCTCTCCTAAACCATGGGTAAAATAAAGCGTAAATCAAAGGGTTCACGGCTGAGTTATAATAAGCCCCCCAACAGCAAATCTCATAAATATAGGCAGGGGTTATGAAGCCCATGAAGGCATCAATTAATGAGTCAATACTGTACGGTAACCATGAAATCATAAATGCTACCACCGTGATACCCAGGGTTTTAGCTGCTTTTCTCTCTCTCTTGGCCACTCTGGATTTGTAACTCTCAGATGATGATTCTGTTTTGCCGCCAGTATTTTCAATCTTTTTAGCCTGTTTTCTAGCCACAAGAAAAATATTACTATAGACAATTATCATAACAAGTGTAGGTATAAAGAAGGACAGAAAATCTATCAACACCCAGTTTTGATTTACAACTGTCTGACAGCCTCCTACACAGTTGACTGCACTGGATAGTTCCTCCAGCCCATCATCATAGGCACCCGTGTAGAACACGGCACCGCTGTAGGCAATGGGAAGGATCCAGGAGAGGCTGATGCACATCCCCGACACAGACACCGTGAACTTGGTGGGATAGACCAGAGGGTCAGTGACAGCAATGTACCTGTCGATGGAGATGAAGCACAAGTGGAAGAGAGAAGAGTAACAAAATGCCACATCACAGCACGTGTGGAAAGTACAGAAGGTTCGCCCAAAATACCAGCAGCTCTCCACGGACCTGACCATGCTGAAGGGCATCACAGTGACCCCCACCAGAAAGTCAGCGCAGGCCAGAGAGGCGATGAGAAAATTGGTTGGAGAGTGCAGTTGCTTGAAGTGAAGGATGGAAATCATCACCAGGAGGTTTCCCAGCACGGCCAGCACAACGCCCAAGCCGAAGACCGCGTACAGAAGGACACGGGGTCCGGGCGAGTAGGCGGATTTCACACAGGATCCGGTCACGTTCTCGTAGCAGAGCTGCTCCGCTGCAGGGGGGGACGAGAGGCCGCTCATGGTGCTGCTGTTGACATATGGAGAATTCTGTCCTTCTTAATTGTGATAAAGAATATAGGATTCTAATTTTCAATGCTCCTGGGGAAAAAAACATAAATACCCCATGATGCCTGAGGGAATGATCAGATATTATTACTAATTTTTTTTTCAACTTTCCATTTTTATTATAAATCTTGAATGTTTCTATAACAAAATCCAACAAAAATTATATTATACAAGACTACTGGGGGTTAATTTCAGCTAATTAATTCCTGGTTCCCTTACTTTGATAAAATTTCCTGTTAGTCATAAATATATATTTTTATATTTTACCTCCAGAGTTCCTCTTTCCAACAGGCATTGATATGGGAAGTATTCATAGAGCTGAAAGATCACCTCCTGTTAGCTTTATCTCTAAGTCGTCTGACCTCCGTTACTACCTAAAGCATGCACTTCTTCTAGATAAATAAATGCCATCAATGGAAAATCCCTAGATGGAATCCCTGTAGGGCAAGGTGTGAACAGAAGGTTATTTTCAATAGTGATTATTAAGAAAGTTATTCTACAAAACAATTCTTTACTTTACATTAAATCAGCTTAGGCATTACGTTTTTGGAGCTAAAGAGTTCTCTTTTCTTAATGTGTAGACATGAAGCTTTCCCCATTTCTCAATCCTGATGTGGCCACCTTACTGGATTTTTGTTACAGACATACAAATGGTTGCAAGCAGTGAGAGTCAATACTTGTTTTTTTCTCTCCTGTAAGATTCATTTTTGTGGGCCAGCGCTGGTGGCCTAGTGATTAAGATTGGCATGCTCCGCTTTGGCTGCCTGGGTTCAGTTCCCGGGCATGGACCTACACCACTAGTTAGTGGCCATACTGTAGCAGCACCACATATACAAAAAGAGGAAGATTGGCAACAGATGTTAGCTCAAGGCAAATCTCCCTCAGCAAAAAATAAAAATTAAAAAAAAAAAGAATCATTTTTGCATCTGCAACGGCCACCAACAAGCAGAAAAGGTATCAACATTGAGGACAACTTGAGCCTGATGAAATACATTACACAAAAGCATTGAAAAACAGCATGGTGTGCAGACACACCAGCATTTCTGAGATGCTATCACTGTCAGTGCTGGTAGAAAGAAGATCCATTCTCCTTTCAAGATATTGTCGCTGGAAGCATATCTGCAAGGGCTCTCCATCCATGTGAGAACTGGATAGTGAACCCTCTGACTACACATTCTTTTATGGCTCCAGGTGATGGAACTTTCTGTTCCCAATGCCAAATGAAGTCAAACAAGAAATAATGAGCAGCAAGCTAGAAAATGGGAACACATTTTTTGGTAATTTCCCATCCCTGGAATGTTGGATCACTGCAGAGTAGGGAAAAGCATTATCCAGCTTTCTCAAAGAAGTGTTCAGGACTCTTGCTGCTGCAGGGCTGTGACCTTAGTGATATCTGTGAAGTTGCTTTTCGAGTTATAAAGTGCCATAGGTGTTATTACTAATCCATCTGGCCATCTGACTCCTAATCGAGAAACTTAACACTCTTAACCCAATGATCTCTTAGATTCTTCCTAATATTTTCCAAGAGTCAGATTTTGTAAAATAGCGTCGATTGCTTGTGTAGGAGAAAGTCGAGGCCAGGCTTTCTCAACTTCAGCACTAGTGACATTTGAGGTTAGATAACTCTTTGATGTAGGGATCTGTCCTATATGTTGATGGGCATTTAGCAGCATCCCTGCTGGCAGATGTCAGTAGACTCCAGTAAAACACCTCCAATCGTAAAAATCAAAAATGTTTCCAGACATCACCAAATGTCCCCTGAGGGGCAAATGTCTCGACGTCCTGCCCCATTGAAAACCACTGTTTTAGGCAATAAAAAGGTATCAAGTGATACTGCCATTTTGGGTAGAGAAATAACTTTATATCTCCTCCATTATTCTGAGATTTATTCATTGATTAATTCATTCATTCAATACGTGTTTATTGAGTGCCAGGAGCTGGGTGCAGAGTAATGAACAAAACAGGTGTGATCTCCATCCTCATGAAGCCTGCAGTCTTGAGAGGGAAACAAACCTTAAACAAGTAAACAGAGAAATGGATCTGTGAACAGAAATTGTGAGAAGTCTGATAAAGGTGAAGGACAACAGCCAGCGATATTGCAGTGAGCACCGAGACAGGCAGGTGCAGACACAGGGGTTCCTACAAACTGGGTACTGCAAAGACGCTGCTTCAATATTTGTAGAATTTTCATATAATAAACACTAGGGAAAAAGAAACAGAAAAGGAGTGGAACAACAGTTGGGGTTTTCAGAACTTTCTAGCAGAGGGAAATAATGCAAAAGAAATATTATGCCCCCAAAAGGAGAGAGAGACAGAGACAGAGATGAGAGCCTAGCTGTGGTCTGGAAGCGGTGGGTGCTGGAGCTTGTTCCAGGAAGAACTTGACAGAACCCTCGACCTCCATAAATTACTTTATAAACAAAGAGCTAGATATCTTCCAGTTTCTACCAGCTCTAATGTTTAATTATTCTATCTTAGCTAATTCTTGGGATATTCAGTCAGAATTGATATTCTTTCCCCTTTTCACCTGTCCCCCACAACTTTCAAGGCCCAATTTGGGACAGGTGCAGAAAATGCTACTAAAACCTACAGGATCAAAACAAATAGAGAGCAATGAGCCTTTGAGCCAAGCATGACAGAGGAAGATCTTAACCAAGGTGTCAATGGGCCCTCCACTTCCATGAGATGGACCCAACAATCCAAAATATAATCAAGAGACCAGAGAGTCTCCCAAATTGATTTCAGTAATTAGACCGTATCCTCAGGAAAGAATCATCTGTCAAATCAATTGCAGTGTGACCTATCAGACAGAGGAGTTGATGTATTAATTGGAAAGGGCTTAATTAATTAGAGGTAGAGAAAGAAGAAGGAACTAAGAATTCATTTGCACAGCTAAGGATTCTGCTGCTCAGACTCAACAAAAAAATAAACACAATGTTGCAAAATATTTCATAGAAAAGGGAAATAAGAAGAAAATTGAAAATAGTATGTACCTAGTTTTAAAGACCAATTCCAATGGAGGAATGAGAAGGAGCAATGAATGTCATGGACTAAGGATCCTAAACCTAGGATGACCTTGAGCTCTGTGACCTTGAGCAAGTTGTTTATATTCTCTGGGTTCACCATCACTGAGTGAGATACAAATATGCCTAGAGGAGATTCAGCAAATGACTCAACTACTTGAATACAAAAACCAACGGATAACTGTATCTATTTTCATGGAAGACAAAGTGTCCCCTTTACGAAGATCTCTGGGACAAGATCCCCTCTGATCTTAGTTTGGAAAACTAAGCTAACAAGGGACCTTTTCTTTATTGAGATGCTAATCAGTGAATTTGAAGACACTTCTCTTTTGTATTGACTGTTGAAAATGAGTAGCCAAATTTCTGGCCCCCATCGCAGTGTGTGTGTGCTTGTGATTGTGATATATATTTTAGCTCCATTTATGCTTCCGTATAATCACCCCATCTTTGTGCTGCTTTCTCCAAATGCCTCCAATTTTAATGTATGCTGTTTGTTTGAATTTTATATTTCTCTGTAAGTTGTTTTAAATTTATGTTGGATCAAGGCAGAGTATAAATTCATAAACCAGAAACAAACACATTTTAAAATAAAATAAATTATTTAAAGTTTTAACACCAAGTTTGGTGTTAAAAACAGCTACTTGCATTAGATGGAAATCAATCTTAAATTAAAAGCTTGTCTGTGTTTTGGTCTCTTGTATGGAAGATATTTTTTAGGTAAATTTCTAACCTAGGTGATTTATAATTACAAATAGCCTTAATGTTGTAAATTATTAAATAAACATGGCAGTAAATAGACAAGGTTATTATGACACTGCTTAGTGTTTAATCAGTGCATTTGGGATATAGAATCAAATTTCTGTGCCCAAAAACTGTTCATGCAGACTCCAGCCCATGGTGACCATCGGCGTATCTATGAGATCTTCACAGACAAATGAACTCATATTCCCCTCTTTAGTAGGTTGAATGGTAACTCCCCTTTCCACCCCCACCGTCAAAAAGATATGCCCACATCCTAACGCCTAGAATCAGAACTTATTTGGAAAAAGGATCTTTACAGATGTAATTAAGCTGAGGTTCTCCAGATTAGATCACCTTCTGTTACTGGATAGGCCCTAAATCCACGACCAGTATCCGTATCCTTACAGAAGAGAGAAGAGGAGAAACAGAGATTTTTTAGGCCATGTGAAGACGGAGCAGAGATTCAAGTTATCCTGCCACAAGGAGGCCTGGAGCCAAGAAGCTAGAGGAGGCTGACGAGGACTCTACCCTACTGCCCTGAGAGGGAGCATGGCCCTGCCAACACCTGGATTTCAGATCTCTGGCCTCCAGGACTATGAGAGAATACACTTCTGTGAGATAATAAAGCTACCAAGCGTGTGGTAATTTGTGACGGCGGCCCTAGGAAACTAAAACACTCTCATAGATACTTTTCATTTCAATGATATGAGGGTTGACAAAGAAGAAATTGGAGCAAAGGATCAAGTGAGAAAATCCAACATAATTCATTCAAAAAAGTCTGATTCAGACCTTTGAAAGCAAATTGCAGATTATGAGAACTTCTATTGTCAGACATTTAACAGACACTAACCTTATACAGTAGATATGATTAAGCCCATTTTAAAAATAGACTTTAATTTTCGAGAGTAGTTTTAAGTTTACAGGAAAATTGACCAAAGGTACAGAGATTTCCCACAGACGCCATCCCCTGCCCCACTTCAACGCCAGCCTACTTTGAAGCCAGGTAAGAGAGAGAGCGGGTCAGTGACAGAGATGAGTTGAATTCAGGCCTGATTCCAAACGCCTGCTCTTTCCACTCCCCTCACTGTGCTGAAGGTCACAGCCACCCCCAGCAAGAAGTCAGCAGAGGGCAGAGAGGGGAGGAGAAAATTCTTTGGAGAGTACATACAGCTGCCTGAGGTGAGGCCGCAGGAGAGCGGCTAGTACTCTGGGGAGCTTCAATCTCAATTTCACTACTATTTTGATGAGATCTTATGTGACTCTTCTACTTCCATTTGTGTTTTATTTCTATTCTTTGTGTCATTTCTTGAAAAGTGATCAACAGCAACAGTAGATTTGTTGGGGATGAGCTGTAGGGAGAGCCCATCTTCTAAGAAAGGAAGGTGGTGTCCCTAGAGAACCATTGCACAGAGGGGAATCAGAAAGCGCTGAAGACAAACCCTGGCCATGTCATCTGGGACAACTTACCTACCCTCTCCCAGCCTCAGATCACTCATCTCTAATATGGGAGTCATGGTACCCACCATAGAGAGCTGTGTGGTAAGAGTACAGTAGGAAAAGGAGTCACTTACGGATAGAGCTGAGTTACTATGTGATCACCAATAATATACTAGATAGATACATAAATAGATAGATATAGATATAGTAACCATTAACAAAAATAAAAGGAACAAATGGATGATCTTTTCTTCCCACTTCAACTTCACTTCTAAGGAGTGATTAGAATGACTGGTGAGGAATTTCAGCTGGGTCGGGGGGTTAGTGACGACATCCAGCATGTGAGGGGTGAAAAGGTACCTAGAGTTGGCTTCGAAGAGCAAGTGAGCCTGAAAGGCAGGAGTCAGTGACCAGATACACAAATTGGAGGGATTTCAGGTTTTAGTACAAGTCCAAATTCTGTAATTCCGAAAGCTATAATTGTCTAATTAATTTGGTGACAAACACTGACATGAGTTCATTTCTAGTGTTTCTTTCTTACCACTCTGTCTGAATAGTCCTGCTTTGGTGCAAAGATAATAATGTGCCAATTACAAGTGCTTCCCATATTTCACTGGTACATTCAAAATGTGTAATGGATGTGCCTATCTAAATTTTAAAAAATCTGATTTCCAGAAGGCCCAAGGGTTTCAGAGAAGAGATTGTGGCCTGTAGATTATAAGTCCAGGGCTAGGACCATGTGAATGAGAGACAGGTAGAGTGGAGGTGACATCCTTGAAGGAGAGGATTTCCAGGAACCATGAGGCAGCTTAGCACAGGGTCAGGAATGTGGGTCAGGACTCTGGACCCACTCTGCCTAGGTTTGAATCCAGCTCTCCCCACCTTCTTAACCTCCTGAGGCCTCAGTACTCTCAGCTGTGAGGTGGGGACAACAGGACTCCCTCCCTCATGGGGCTATTGTGGTGACTGTTGGGGTTAACATTTCTAGAGCACACAGGATAGCAAGTGTTTCTGTTTTACATCTTGTGTGTATTGAGAGTAGTCCTGGAGAGAACGGCAGAGTGCTGGGTCCTAAAGTTAAGGTGAAGAAGGAGGGAGGACCCTGGGTCAGTGATTGGCAGTATTGAAGAGGGGCAGAGGGGGTACAATCTGATGACAGTGAGGGTTTTAGGGAGGATGGAGGGAGATGCTCTAACACCACAAGGAGGCACAGGAGGATGTCCACCTCATCATCTGCCTGCTTGGAAGCAGTGTCCTCAGGTGAAGGCCAGGATTCTAGAAGGTGCAGGGAACCTACACAGAAGGAAACATGTTTCTAAAGTTATTTCTCAATATTTATGGATTTTGCTGTTGTCTTGGATCCTAACCCAGTTGTGTGGAAATGCCATTCTGGGAATCAGTGCTGGACTGTGGCAACGTTCTAAGTTCTCATTGGTCAGAGACAATGAGAAAAACAAGAACAATGGGACATGTGTTTTGTGATGAAAGTTTATTCAATTTACAGGACTGTTCTCTACTCTTAAATGATGTCTTTCCTACACTGTTGATATTAACGTGTGTTTTTCTTTTACGGAATTATGGAAAAGTACACAAAGTTGACGTGCTGCTGTCGCTGTTCTCTATCATATCCTTAGTTGGCAAAGTTAACATTTATCAATTATCTATTGGTTCCCCCAATTTTTTTAACCAATTTTATTATTTCTGGAAACCAAGTTTCTAAGGACAAATGACCTGACCCATTAGTATCTTTGAAAACAAAAGTGGTATTTTCTGCAGGTAAGCCTTTTATTATGCCCCTCAAAACAATCCAGGGCAGCTGCTGGTCAACTTCAAGCATTAGGGTCAGTGACATAATACTGAATGATAACAGACCTGACGTGATCCGATGGAAGCAGATGTCGAAGAAATCAACCACCCAGAGAAAGCGATATGGAATGTCTACTGTGAAAAGAAAATGGTTGTCTTGCATTTTGCCAATTTTTTTTTTTTTTTTTTGCTACATCATTGAAAGTTATCAGCAGAATCTAGGTTATTTTGTACTTTCATATTTGGGGTTAGTCGGGCAACCAGCCCCGTGCTGAGAGGCTGGACAAATTGAAGGCTCCTCCTAAGGCTTCTACAATTCTTGCACATGTATGTCTTCCTATCTTGCTGGTAAGGCCATCCTGAGGAAATGCATGTGCATCAGATAAAGATGAAGATTAGGCAGCAATCATGTGTCTCGGGGGGTCATGACTCTGACACCAAAGGCAGGATTTAGAGACAAACTTTTGATTGTCTTGCATCATCTCAAGTTTTCAGTCTCATATCCGCACTCGATAACCAGTTTGCAGGTTCTGAACTTCTCAGACAGTCCATTAAATAAACATGTCCCCAGGGACTGAGGGTGTGACACAGTCTTCATTATGACGGCGGCGGAGAAAGATGTGTTAATGATCCCTGAGGCGTTTCCAGGGCCCAAGCTCAGAAGTTTGTTAATGAAGGGAAGGACGCAATTCAAGTTACTGCAGAGCTGAATCAGTTCTCATTTTGATTTATCACATAATTCACTTGTTTTTGATAATTATTTCTTAGAAATGTGTCTCAACTACTTTTGGAATACTTTGGGGTGGGAAACAACACAAAATTATTTTCTCTTCCATCACAGCCTCTAAATGTGCTCTAGCAAATCTCCTTTCTTCAACCCTTCACACCTCTCAGGCAGACCTCACAGATGTCCAGTCACTCTGACTGTTAGCAATTCTATTTTGGTCTACTCCAGTGTAAAACTACAATCTATGTCTAATTGACTATTCCTGCCCTCGCTGTTCCCAGGGCGACCCAGGTCTGAAATTAAAAGACTTGGTTTTAAGCAAAGGGCATGTATGATTTTATTTATTTACTTATTTATTTATTTGGTGAGGAAGATTGTCCCTGAGCTAACATCTGTGCCAGTCTTCCTCTATTTTGTATGTTGGACGCCACCACAGCATGGCTGGATGAGCGGTGTGTAGGTCCACACCTGGGATTGGAACCCAAGAACCCCTGGCCCCTGAAGTAGAGCATGCTGTCCCACCAGGCAAGCCTCCAAAGGACATGTCTGATTTTTGATTTCTTATCTCATCCTCCTCTTCTGCTCTATCCCATAGGCAGAAGGAGAGAGTAGAAGAAAAGGAGTAAAATAATTTCATTCAAAATTTGGTCTCCTTGTAACATTTGAGTGTTGGTCATGACCTCTGTATAATGAGTCTCCAAGTACTGTCTGTCTCAGGCAGTGTGTGTCTGGGTTCCTCAGGCTTCCCTGCAGGAAGCATTCCCATCCCTAGTTCCCTGATGCTTGTGATTAGTGCTGCTTTGATCTTTCCAGGATCTTCCTCAAGTCCTGTGGGATCTGTCACAACTCTTGGTGCACCTGAATTGGGAGCCCTGCAAAGGACTGAGCATGACTGGCTTCTTTGTGCCCCCTAGCCCAGGTAAAACTCCTGCACCTTTGCACTTGAATCGGTGGCAGTCTGGGCTTCTCTCCCTGCTGGTCCATTTCACCTCCCAGCGATCTCTCTCCAATTCTGCTTTCCTCTGCTCAGCATGAACACAGGGCAGGTCAGCAAGTCGATTGAACAAAAAGATCTAAAAAGGAAATCAATCTTGAATCACTTGCCAGTCGCTTCTTCAATGGAGTGGTCCGCTGGACAAAGGGACCCCAGAAGCTCAAGCCTATAATGTTTCCCCCTCATGGACAGACTCTAAGGAGGAGTTGGAAGAGGTCCACTGGAGTGGCTCACCCACATCAGGGAACTAGACAGTGGGTGGGCTCCCCGCAACAGGAGTCACACATGTACCTGCTCACAGCGCCTACATGCAGGGCATTGTGCATCAGGACTATGATCACAGGCTGAGACTAACTCTTGTCCCATTATCAACATTCTCCTTATCCTTTCCTGCTCCACCCTGCAGGGTGGGTGGGGCACAAGCAGGAAAGGAGAGTGGAAGGAAGAGGGAAAAAGCAGACTGATCCCCTCCCCACTCCAGGTTCCTAAGGCCCAGGGCTGGGTAGCACTGACTGGGGCAGGAATGATGAGAGTGCTAAACTGGATGTGATGTTAAAGTTTTAATCTGGAGCAGAAAGAACTGATTTCCAGTTTATGAATATTCAAAATTGAGTGGGAAGCAGTAAGATCTGCCCAGTGTTATTAAAGGACGGGGAAGAGAGAGTCAACAGAGCAAGTGTGTCTGCACTCGTAGATAAATGGTAAAGCCGTTTTATGTTTGTGATGCACACGCTCACACTGCCCCTAATGTAGTGACATTTGGATGAGCCAGGCTTCCTAACCAGAGCAGAGGGAAGGACAAATCTAACGACTAGAGTCCCAGTCCTTCATGCTTTTCCTGAATAATTTGAAGAAGGCTTCCCACCACCCTCATTTTGCTAGATCTCATTTGTCTCTTAGAAAGTAAATAATTAATTAAACCATCATCTAGAAATTCTGAATACATTCTTAAATTTCCCCTACTTAAGCTTTCGTGATCAAACATAAATTTACTGTTGATGAAGTCCTCTTCAAAACGTGACCACTTAGCTTCTGGGTCAACATTCAGGGTTGATACTTCAAAACCCTGAATACGGTACTTCAAGACTTGGCTATGAGCAGTCAGAAAGAACACTATTCTGAGAGGCCTAGCGGCCCTGGAGGTGCCCTCCTTGGCCTTGCCTTGATCTCTCAGCTGCTGGATCATGAGGAGCCTGGAGTTTTGGGAGGAGGATCCCAGGGAAGGTAGCAAGGGGTTGCATGGGGGCTTAGGGTAATAGATATTTATCTACCTACCAATATTAAAGCATTTCAGTGTTTTCGCGACTGGAATCGTTGAATTGGTGCATTCCAATTGAATGAACACCAGCCCTGTCGAGATAACTGAGCACTTAGTTTAACATTCCTTATTCCTGAAAGCCCATTGAAATGCCCCCAAGTAGTAAATCTGAAAGATAAATATCAAATGTGATGAAATTGATTCAAAAACCAGAGCAGAGAAAAACACAACCCAAAATACGCACAATAGAAGGTTGCTAGAGAGGGAAGCACTGTTCTTTCTAGCACAGCCTGGGAAAAAGTCTTAGTCCTAGACAGAGCAATCAGAAAGAGCGAAAGGAAGAAAATATTGAAAGTACTTGTAGAGAAAGTGTCTTCTGGGTTAAAGAACAGTTTAAGGCTTCAAATTCAAAGTGTCTACCAAGTGCAGAGGACAAACGAAAAACATACAGGCACCAAATTCAGACAAGTATAGAAAGAAATTCTTGAAACTTCCTAGGAACAGAGGCCACAAGGAACTGACTTAACAAAGGGAACGGAAATCATAGTGGCATCAAACGTCTTGTTAGCACACTAGGTCCTAGAAAGCAACAGAGAAATGCTTTTGAAGTTACGAGAGAATTTTTTTGGAACCATAATTCTGGTTAAAATTAAAAGTGTAATTGAGGGGCCGCCCGGTGGCGCAGCGGTTTAGTCCGCGCTTGGCAGCCCGGGGTTCGCAGGTTCGGATCCCGGGCGCCCGCCGACGCACTGCCTGTCAGCCATGCCGTGGCGGCGTCCCACATAAAGTAGAGGAAGATGGGCACGGATGTTAGCCCAGGGCCAGTCTTCCTCAGCAAAAAGAGGAGGATTGGCGACGGATGTTAGCTCAGGGCTGGTCTTCCTCACAAAAAAAAAAAAAAGTGTAATTGAAATTCTATAAAATCCTTTAAAACTAATTTGGAACTAAGAAAAAATGTATCATATATATTTATATGTATATATAGTTCTATGTATTATATATAATATGGTAATATAACAAATGGTTTTTACTATGTTTTAATTAATACATTATAATAAATGCATACATAATATAAATTTTTATATGTCTACATATAAAAACTTGTGAAAATGTGAAATAGAACAAGGAATAGATGGTCGTGATCAATAGAAGCAGACAAGCCGGATGTAAGAAAGCGGAGTCGAGACAATTCTCAGAAAGGAGAGGTTGTGTCGTGACCAGAGGGAGGAGTAGGTGAGAGCAGACCTCCGGGCTCCCCGCACTGGGCCCAGTCTGGGCCTGTGGACAACCAGACATGGCTGAAGCGTGGCCAGCCTGCTGCTGTGAAGTCACAAGACTCTGGCTATCCGTCCTTGCTCTGGTTCCTTAGGCTGTGGCCGCATCTGAACAGGGATGGTTTAGATGGGATCTTCGCAAAGTTTCCTTTCAGGATTTGTTTGTTTGATTGCTGGGAAAGAGTCACCCTGAGCTAACATCTGTTGCCAACCTTCCTCTTTTTGTCAACCCCTCCACAGAGCCCCATTGCGTAGTTGTACATTCTAGCTGTAAGTCCTTTTAGTTCTTCTACGTGAGCCGTTGCCACAGCCTGGCTACTGACAGACGGGCGGTGTGGTTCCGCGCCTGGGATCCGAACCTGGGCCGCTGAAGCAGAGCGTGCTGAACTTGAACCACTAGGCCATGAAGGCTGGCTCTACCTTTCAGTTTTAAAATTTTGTAAATCTATCACGACAGGGTCATGGTTAGATGGTAAGGGGAATGTGGCCAACGTAGTCTTGGTTTGGGAATTTTTATGTCCCTTGAGTTCACCTACCAATGCCTGACAGTTAGAGAGGGAGGCTCTTTCCAGAGGTCGATCCAATTAAAACTCATTTCCATGAATGGTTACTCTCATATGCTGCAAATTAACACGTGTAGTGTCTGCAATTTTGATATCATGATAACCACGTTCACGCATAAAGAATGATGCATAAAAATCATTTCTTTTATAGGACCAAGCTCATTCTTATGTAACCCTAAAGTATTTCTACGTTTAGATGAAACATGTACTTATTTACTCAGCAAATATTCACTAACTCTCCGCTATATTCCAAGTACACTGGAAAGACCACACTGGAGGTACAAATACAAACAAGAAGGGGACCTTCCTCTGAGGAACACACATTTGGGGGGGGACAAATACACACAACAGATCACTAGGAAGCAGACAGGAGTGTGATATACACAGTGAACAAAGTGATTCCTGAGAAGGTGGGGGCTGCATAGACATGCATTCAGTCTCTATTGTTTCAAACCCTTATTCATGGAAAAGTGAAAGGAAACTTTACAAGGTCCTGTTAATACAGGAACTAATAAAGGGGCACAAAAGTTGCAAACATAATCATATTGTTGTCGTAACAGTTTTTGAAATCCATGGAAAAAAGTTAATTGCAATTTGCAAACCCACAACATGTAGGTGGGATGACGTGTTTGATGTAACAGTCCTGTTTTGGAGAAGACGCGCAAAGGACCACAATGGTTGAATCCTATAAAACAGCAAGATCAGGGCTTTCCCTGATGTGCGGACCAATCCTGCCTTGGAAATGAAGATGTGGTTTATCTAAATGACCCTCCCCTCTGTCTCAGTGGAGAAAATCTCTTACAGTAAACGTTTATTTTCATAATGAAGAAATATATATCAGTGGAATACTATAGATTAAAATGTCATATCACAGCAAATCAATTACTCCTTCCAATGACCCCATCTCCCCAAAGAACTTTGTTTATGCTTTTCTTCATGATGATCATATTGTTCTTTTAAAATAATTTGTACAAAAATCTTGTGTTTCAGATAGCTCTGACAACTTGAGTGCAGTGGCTGGGCCTCCTTCCCCTTTGTGAGGGGAGGGGTAGTTAGGGGATCCCTCACTTCCTCTCTGACTCCCTGGGTGTGAACACTGGTTCTATTGTTTAACAAATATGGCACCTTGGATGTGTGACTCACCTCTTTATTCCTCAGGGTCCTCATTTATAAAACAGAAGTAATGATATAACGCAGTAATAATATTCCCTCGCTCACAGGGTTGTTGAGAAGATTAAATGAGTTAGTGCAGGTAAAGCAGTCCTGTGCACAGAATGTTCTGTAACTTAGATAAAACATTATCAGGTTTAAATTGTTTTTATTGTTATATCCTGTTCCAAATCTCATGTGTTGCATACCAGAAGCACTCAATAAATGTTCACCGAAGAAAGGCCACAGGCTAGTCTCCACACAAATGAGTAGTTCACAGAGGAGAATAATGAGGGCAGTAGTCTGTGTCTTTATAATGACAGTTTTCAAGCATTTATAAAAATAGAAGTGTGTTAATCAAGGAAGGAAGTGGTAAAAGTAGATGATTAGTCTAATATACTTGAAAGCCTACTATAAAAGAAAGGAAAGACGAGTGTAAATGTGTTGAACTAGATATTAGAAGTACTTATTTGAATCCAGAAGATGCTTGATATCCATCAGATTTCTGAAACACTTTGGTGTTAGCTTCTCTATCTTTAAAATGAGGCAGTGTGATTATTCTATAGCTCGCGGAACAGGAGTAGAAAAAGTTACTATACTGAAACCACTAGAATCAAAATAAATTGATGAGATTTAGTGTCAATCTAGGGTAGTAGACACTAAGCAGTCTCGGGTGCCTTTAGTCATCTGTATCATCTTTAATCCTCAAATAAAGACAGGAGAGTTTCTCACAAGTTAACTATAACCAGAAAGAATACACTATCTCGGGAAAGGTTTACCAATTCAAAGCATTTGTGTGATAATAGAAGAAAACAATGTGCTAACACATAATATTGATTTTACATCAAGCTCGAAATTAGAGAAAAATAGCAAGACCATTTTGATATGTTTACTCCTGCCCCGAAGATACGATGCTCTGATTTTAAAATCTTGATGTCTGATCACAACATAACAAGCTAGAACAGAAGCAAGTAATTTATTGACATCGTGCATGAGACGTGGAGGACCTCAGGTCCTAGTCCTGAGAACAAGTCTTCGTCTCTGAAATAACCACTGGGTTTTATCCAGTGTGAGCTGCACAACTAGTTCAGTTTCCCTTTTTTCTTGAAACCAAATTTGTAGGTCATAATGAAATGCGTTTTCCGGCCTCTGTCTTATCATCATTTTATGCCCTTCATTTCAGTTTTCTATTCTTTTGAACACTTTTTGAATTTAAGCTTTCATGTGTGTCATTGAAAACACTTGTAAATAATTTTTGGAACAACGCACAAGGTAAGTGAATAAATAGTAAGTTAAGATCAAGTACAAAAATAAACAAAATCTTACTATCCTGGCTTTAAACATATGTTGACTGCACTCTAATGTCATTTTATGAGCAGCCTTACTCACCAGGAAGAAGCTCACTGAATAAGTGAATGTTCTTATTTATGACGCCAGTTCTCTTTCCAATTATAAATAATTGAATGGATATTATAGTTCATACATCTGTCTCTTTGACTTTTCCTGACTCTGAAATGACACTTTTGGACTCGCAAATCTGAACACCAGACAGTGCAGCCTCACTCCTTTGGCCTCTCTGAGCAAGGAGCTGCCGCCTCTTTAAGTGTCTCTTAGTTGCATTTACATTTTAATAGAAAAATATTACAAAGGAACCAAGAGAAGATGTGGGCAGGGATTGAACTAATATAAAGCAATAAGAGGCAGATTTAGAATAACAAAAATATACTAGATCTTCTACATGTATTCTCTTACATTTTCTCAAGAATACGACAAGAGAGGAGTTATTAACCAGAGAAATACAGTGAAGCTCAGAGAGAACTAAGCAGCCCAAGATCAGTGTTAAATGTAGCATTTCTGGCCCCCCAGTTGTGCTGTTTCCAGTATAGTCAGGGTTTGATGTTATATTTACCAAAGAACATTGAATCTGAATTAAGTCTTTGGGTCAAAGTTGACCATAATTCCACTATTTTACATTAGAATATTTTGCACATTTACGATTAACATTTTCCCCCCAATGGTGTATTCATTGTGAATCTATTTTCAATTTCCCCAATCTAAAACCAGAACTTACCAAGAAAACAAATTTACTGTTGATGAATTCTCTCTCAACACTTTGCCAGTGACAATGAGTTTGATGGCTTTTCGAAACCAAGGATAAAAGCAAGCATAAATCTGGGGCCGCCCGGTGGCGCAGCGGTTAAGTCCGCACTTGGCAGCCCGGGGTTCGCGGGTTCGGATCCCGGTCGCCCGCCGACGCACTGTCTGTCAGCCCTGCTGTGGCGGCGTACCATATAAAGTAGAGGAAGATGGGCACGGATGTTAGCCCAGGGCCAGTCTTCCTCAGCAAAAAAGAGGAGGATTAGCAACGGATGTTAGCTCAGGGCTGGTCTTCCTCACAAAAAAAAAAAAAAAAAAAAAGCAAGCACAAATCAAGGGGTTCATTGCTGAGTTATAGTAGGCAACCCAAACCAATATTTCATACACATATGTGGGGGTGATGAAGCCTAGGAAGGCATCGATGACTGAGTCAATGAAGTAGGGCAGCCAGGACATCAGAAATGCTGTCACCGCAAATCCCAGTGTTTTTGCTGCTTTTCTCTCCCTCTTGGCCACCCTCTCTTTGTAGCTGCCTGACGATCTCACAGTCTTATTGCTCATGCTCTCAATTTTTCTAGCCTGCTCTTTGGCAATGAGGAAAATCTTGGAGTAAACCATTATCATCACAAGTGTGGGAATGAAAAATAATAGAAAATTTACCAATACCCAACTTTGATTCACTGCAACTTGACAGCCTCCCACACAGGTGAGAGCACTTACTAGATCCCCCAGCCCAGCATCATTTGCACCTGTGGCAAGAAGTGAACAGGAGTAAATAATGGACAGGAGCCAGGAGAAGGCAACGCACATGCCCGAAACAGAGGCAGTGACCCTGGTTGGATAGACCAGAGGGTCAGTGACCGCAATGTATCTATCGAGAGAAATAAAACAAAAGTGGTAGATGGAAGCATAACAGAATGACCCTTCGAAACAAGAGTGAAACATACAGTAAGTCTGCCCAAAGTACCAGCAGCTCTCCACGGACCTGACCATGCTGAAGGGCATCACGGTCACCCCCACCAAGAAGTCAGCGCAGGCCAGAGAGGCGACGAGAAAGTTGGCTGGAGAGTGCAGCTGCTTGAAGTGAAGGATGGAGATCATCACCAGCAGGTTTCCAAGTACAGCCAGCACCGCCCCAAAGCCGAACACCACGTACAGAAGCAGGCGGGGGCCTGGTGAGTAGGGAGCTTTGACACAGGATCCATTCAGGTTCTCGTAGCAGAGCTGGACGGCCGTAGGAGGGGCAAGTCCCTGCCCATGATCTGCGTTTTGATACCTGGAAAGGCTGTCATCCTCTATGGCCAATGCTGTCATTCTGGTTTTCAAAAGTCCTTAAAAAAGAAAACATATATACAATATGTCAGTAATTGCCAGTACATTCTGTTCCTATTTCTTTATAAGTACAAATCCTTATTTTCATGTTTAGAAAATGATTCATATCCTCATCTCATAAAATAATTCACTTCCAAATGAATAAGCAGTTAATTTTCATCATTACATAGAATGCTATTTGTTTAAATTAAAAAAAAATACCTTTCTTTGCCCTACCTGGTTCTTCATATCCGAGAAGCATTGGTCTTCCAGCAGTTGTTATTGCATGCATGCAGAAATACTGCATTTTATTAGCGTTCATTTCTAGTTTATCAAAGTGAGGAAAATGCCCAAAACACTCTGTCCCCTCAGGAAAGTAGCTTATAATTCCAAAAACACAAAGCCCTTAAGACTGAATCCCCATAGTGCAAGGTGTGGAAAGAAAGAAAATTTTAAAAACAATTAGGTTTATGCTAAAATAAGTTTATGCATTTCTAATTTCGTGATGACGTTTGACTGTTTCATGAATAGAAATAGCCCCTGTCCTTAAAAACCTTTGTCCAGGATCTGAAAGCCATATTATTTATTCTTACTAATTATTGGAGACTGCCTTTTCATTTCTGTAAGAAGCATTTAATTATGATTCCTGTTTGCTGTCACTGAAACTCTTTCAATAAACCTCTTGATCCCTTCCAGAGGTGGTTTGTGTTAAAGACATTCAACACAGAATCATGTATTAAACACTAGAATACTTCAGGTTTAGCTTTAATCATTCTGATTTGAAAAAGTGGGGGAGCAGAGTACAAGGTATTTTCCTTATGCAAATACAAAGACAGTGTATGTACACCTAAAAGCAGTTCCTGCTAAGGTCTTTTGTTTTTTGATTCTGAATGACAAGAAATTAAACAAATTATATGAAGGAAGAATCTTTGAAATATGTACTTTTCTATGTTATGCTCAGTTTTACCGTTGACAAATTTCCTTTTCCTCTTAGGGCTCTAGAATAGAACTCAGCTTCGGTTTTGAAAAGGATTTTTCTGATGAATGACTTCTGGGCATGTTTAAAAATCATCTTTTTGATATTGAGATATCATTTATAATTGGAAAGTTCACACTTTCAAAGTGTCAGGCTGATGACATGATAAATGTATCCGCCCATGTCACTGCCACTCCAGTCACAGTGTAGATATTTCCAACCCCCCAGCAGATTTCCTGGTGCCCTTTACACACAATTCCGGTCAGTCTCTCCCACATCTCTCCTCTCCTGCCCTGGGCAACAGCTGATCTCCCTTCTGTGGCTCCAGATTGGTTTCCCTGGGCTAAAAATCACGTGTGAAAAGAATCACACAGTGTGTGCTCTTCAGTGTCCAGTGTCTTTCACTCTAATCCATGTCTGGAGCTTCCTGCATGTTCGGGTATACTAGCAGTTCATTCCTTGTTATTGCTAGACAGCAATCCATTGTACGAATATACCACAATTATTTTATTCATATGCCTGTTGATAGGCATTGGACTTGTGTTCAAGTTGGGGCTGCTATTAGCAGTGTTGCTATGACCATTCAACTACAGTTCTTTGCATAGACATATGTTTTCATTTCTTTCAGGTAAATACCCAGGAGTAGGATTGCTGGAGCCAACCCTGGTGGTCTAGTGGTTAAGATTTGGCACTTTCACTGCTGTGACTTAGGTTGGTTTCCAGGCCAGGGAGCCATACCATCTGTCTGTTGGTTGTCGTACTGTGGTGGCTGCATGTTGTTATGATTTCGAAAGCTATGCCACCAGGATTTCAACTACCAGCAGGGTCACCCAGGGTAGACAGGTTTCAGCGGAGCTTCCAGACTCAGACAGACCAGGAAGGGGGACCTGGCCACCCACTTCCGAAAAAACTGGCCATGAAACCATGTGAAGAGCAGCTGAGCACTATCTGCAGGTGAGAGGATGGCGCAGAAAGACCAGGCAGGGTTCTGCTCCACCTGTCCATAGGGTCGCAGGAATCGGAATCCAGTGACAACACAAACAAAACAAAAAAAGATCAAAAAGAATTGCGGAACCATATGGGAAGTGTACGTTTAACTGTTAAAGAAACTACAAACCATCTTCCAAAGGAATTGTACCATTTACACTCCCACAAGCAATCTATGAAGGTTCCAATTTCTCCAAGTCCTCTTCAACACTTGCTGTTGTCATTTCTTTTTATTTTTGCCATTCTAGATGTTGTGTCGTAGTATCATGCATTTTTAATTTAATGAATGATGATGTTGAGATTCCATTTATGTTATCACTGGCCATTAATGTATGCATTTTGGAGAACTGTCTGTTAACATTTTTGCCTGTTTTTAATTGAGTTTTAAGTTTTTTTATTTAGTTGACTAGGTACAAGTCATTTCTAAATATATGTTAGGAATGTTGGACTTTTCAATTTCATGAGAGTGTTTTTTGTGGAGTAGAAGGTTTTAAATTTAATGAAGTCCAAATGATTTCTTTTATGATTAGTACCTTTGTTTCTTGTCTAAGAAACCTTTGCCTAACAAAATGTCATGACTATTTTCTTCCATGTTCCTTCTAGAATTTTCATAATTTTAGTTTTGTGTGTGTGTGTGTGTGTGTGTGTGTGTGTGTGTGTGCGTGTGAGGAAGACCAGCCCTGAGCTAACATCCGTCGCCAATCCTCCTCTTTTTGCTGAGGAAGACCGGCCCTGGGCTAACATCCATGCCCATCTTCCTCCACTTTATATGGGACACGGCCACGGCGTGGCTGATGAGCAGTGCATCGGGGGGCGCCCGGGATCTGAACCCGCGAACCCTGGGCTGCCAAGTGTGGACTAAACTGCTGCGCCACCGGGCGGCCCCCATAATTTTAGTTTTTAAGTTTAGGTCTACGATTCATATCACATTAATTTTATATATGTTGTGAGGAAGGGTCTGAGGTTTATTATTAGTGGTGGTAAATGGACATTCAGCAATTCCAGTAGCATTTCATGAAATGACTATTCTTTCTCCAGTGAATGAATGTGTATTCCTTTCTCAAAAACCAATCAATCACATAAGTATAAGACTATTTCTGGACTCTATTTTATTCCATTGATAAATATGTATATACATAAGCCAATATCTTACTGCCTTGAGTGAAACTTTATATACTAAATATTAAAGCCATGTACTATAAGCTTTCCACTTTGTTATCCTTTCCAGAATTGTTTTGTCCATTCTATGTCTTATGTTTTACATAACTCTTAGAGTCATCACATCAAATCCTGAAGAAAGAAAACCTGTGGGATTTTTACTGATATAAAATTGAATATGTAAATCAATTATGTAGAGAGAGGTACTGAAATTTCTGATCAGTACAGGAATTTGCTCATTTTTCCTTTTACTTTTGTCATTTATGGTTTGTGAATTTAGATACTCTGCATGAGCTGCATACATATTTATGATTGCTATAATTTCCTGGTAACATTTAAAGATCGGACATCTTAAAACTTCTGAGTCTACTAAGCCATAAACATGTTATGCGTATCCATAGTTAAGAAGTCAATAGAAGAAATGGAAACTAAATGTGTTCACTTAACCCAAAATGAGGCAGGAAAGGAGCAATAGATAAACAAAATAAAAACAGAACAAATAAAAGCGAAGATCAAGATATTAGAATTAAATCCAAATATATAAAAAATTACGTCAGAGGCATATGGATTGACAGATTGCATAAAAAAGCAAATCTCAATGATATACTGCATACAGAGACACATTTTAAGTATAAAGACATGGATAGATTGAAGGAAAAGAGAATGGGAGAAGATATGCTACGGAAATAACCAGCATAAGAAAGCTGTCATGGCTATGTATATATCAGACAATGTAGAATCATGGCAAATCGTACTTTAAGAAATAAAGAGGGACATCAGGTAATGACAAAAGAACTGTATTGCAGAGGAACTGAATCTTAAGAAGAGTTCCCCAAAGAGGTTCTGGGTTTCCTAGAATGGGGTACTGGATATAATTATATTTGAAGGCATTAAAGACTCTGTTTCCAGTGGTAGAGAGGGCACTGGTAGCCATGGGCTCAAGCGGAAAAACATTTACCCAAATTACGCTGTAGATTCCTGTAATCAAGTGCCCACAGAAGAAAAGGCTCTGGATGACCAATACTTGCTGCCATACAGCATTTTAGGAAGAATGAGGAGTACAATGGTTGGTTAATTTCTTCTAATTGCTCTGGAGAACTTGGGGAAAGAAAATGATGACTCCAGAGGCTTTAAATTTCTGCTCAAGGTCCATGTAAGGGACCTGAAAGCTTCAATGAATGATTTGAAGGAGCCCCTTATCTCCCAGGGTCACAGGACTAAGTTTCTGAGACCCAAACCCAAAGCCTAATTCTGTAGCTGGCTGAATTACAATGCAAATTGAATTCTCAAACTCCCAGGGTCTCTTTTGTTAAAATTCTGGCATTGATTGGGAAGGAAAGGGATTCTAAGAATTAGGATGAAGACATATATAGGCAGGTCCTGATGAAACTGGTTACCTCTAACCCCTAAATTCTGTCAAGGCTTTTCTGCCGATAGAAACAGCCCTTCCACTGCTGCTCGAGGAGCTCAGATTCCCCTTGTCTGAAGAAACTGTGATGGCCTCCCCTGAGGTAGTTGCCTTACAGTGCACCCTGACCCTCCTCAGGACCTCACTATCACCTTTCCTTACCTCTAGACATACAATAAGACTCAGATACAGCAGACTCCAAAGTGTGCGTTATAAAGTGTGACTAATGAACAGGTCTAACATAAAACAAAATATCTGCATAGTTTTGCAATTTATATTTTCAGAATTCTGAGGAATATATGTGGGAATGGATAGCAAAGCCATGTTATCAAGGTAGGAATAGTGTAAATCCGATTGAGCCAAATGTATTGATATGTGCCTAACAAATAGGAAATGTGAATTCAGTGTTTTAGTTCAAAGGCCTAGAAATAACTCCAAACAATTGCTTGGTTCACTGACTGATGTTTGGACCCAATACAGCCTGTAATGATTGAAGTGGAAATGTCAGAACTTCCTTGGTCTACCATTGAGAAGGGTGCACAAAGACTTAGGAAACTAGAATGCTTGAATGGATTTTTCAAGTATGACATGCTTATCCAACCGAGACTTGTCCAGAGCATATGACATTCACTACAGCTGTAAGAAATGAATTCATGAGAGGAGCCAAGCATCCTTGAAGACATGTGGGGTAGCCCCTGTCTATAGGTCAGAAATTACGGTGGGAACTGCTGCCATTATACTGGGATCCCCAAGCGCGAACAGGATGAATGCATCCCAAGCTGGCAGGGCCTAAATGGTAGCACTGGTCTTTCCTCTCCAAAGACCAGGTGGATATAGTATCAACATGGATGGCAGAGACAAAGCAATAGTCAGAATAACATGACTCCCAGAAACCTGTGATGTTGACCACTTGATCACTACAACTCCCTAGTGCTGAAAAAGATGGCCAGCCTACTAAAGTCTTATTTGTCTATACAAGCAGAAAAGCCCCACTTCTCATGAACAGAACTGATTTGAATCACCAATATTGTGTCATTGCTGCTTGATCAATTCCCAGAATTGAGTCAGGTCACAGACCTAGAGCCCCTTGAGGGAAGAGGAGGCTGGGTCCCCATGAGGAACCACCTGCTATACAGCCAAGAATTTATATTGTTAATGTCCCTCCTAACCTTTCCCAAAGTGACATGCAGTCTCTTTTCAGGAGAAGTATTTCTGGGGAAAGAGAAATATTCAGATTTTAGGGGATTATTACACTCTTCCTGTAACTGGCATTAATTCGGAAATACCCAGAACATCACTGAGATGCACCAGTTAAAGGGGTCCATGAGTTAGAGTAGGAGGTGATGGTGGTCAGGTGATCACTGGAGTTATGTCTCTGATCTTTTTCACAGTGGGCCTCGTGGGTCCCCCAAACCACCTTGTGCTTATTTCCACAGTTCTGGAATGCAGGCTTGGAATATATATACTCAACAACTGGTAGATTCCCACACTGGTTCCCTGACCCATGGAATGAGGGCTATTATGGTGGAAGCCACTAAAACTGTCTCTACCCTTTAAAATAGTACCCAAACTCCATACTGCATTTCTGGAGGAATTTTAGCAATTAGCCACCATCAAGACTGGAAAAATGCAGAGGGGTTGATTCTTCCCATGCCCCCATTCAACAAGCTTGTTTGGGTTGTGCAGAAAACACATGGGTCACGGAGAATCACAGTGGAATATTATCAGCTTAATATGGTGGTAACTCCAATTGCAGCTGCTAACCCAGATTTGGTTTTGTTTCTTGAGCAAATTCACACACACCCTGGCACCTGGTATGTTGCTACTGATCTGGCAAGTGCTTTTTCCTCTACACCTAACATTATTGTTGGACATTCAGTTAGTTGATAGTATTTGTTATTAATGATTCTTTGCTCTATCATTAAGATTATTAACAGTTTATTTTCCTCAGATTGTGCTAGAATTGCTAGATGTGCCTGTTGGCAATACATTCAGTGCCATGTAACAGGATGCCTGACCAAGAATGGCTTAAACAAATGAGGAATTATATGTCTCAGTTATTATAAAGTACAGAGGGAAGTGATTGTTGGTACTTGCGAGACAGCATCTCTGGGATTCTCTTGGCCTCTCCACAACCCTTTGGAGAGGGCAATGTGTAAGGAAGGGAGAAAGAGGCGGGGGTGGAGTCAGTTGCTCCAACCGTTTTCACAATAGAGTTAACACTGTCTCAGAATCCCTCCACAGACTCCTGCTCATGTTTAATTAGACAGGATTCTATCACATGACAAGCTTTGGCTATAGATGAAAAAGGAATAATGATC
This sequence comes from Tapirus indicus, assembly GCA_031878705.1. NCBI lineage: Eukaryota > Metazoa > Chordata > Mammalia > Perissodactyla > Tapiridae > Tapirus > Tapirus indicus. The sequence continues at coordinate 51,740,465 of CM062933.1, read as the reverse complement.
ATTTGGCTTTTCCAGCTAGTGAGAGAGGAGATTAGAAAATGCTGGATTGGCCAACTAGCTCCATCTTGAGCAATCCGTACGCATATTTTAATGTGTACTAGAGAATTTAAAACAATTTTCATGTTCATCAACACGTATAAACATGCTCATTCCCGTTAGTTTAACCAACACAGCATATTATTATTTTTCAATATTACCTATTTTATAGAACCAAAAATATTACATGTTTTAAATTATGTTTATGGGACTACAAAGAGAATAAACACCTTTTCATACTCAAATCACAAGTTGTGCATTTTCTTTGTGAACTATCCACTTTACTACTGGAAACATTATCTTTTAATTCTGGATTTTCAGAAACATTTTATTTATAGCTTTTAAGAATACTAACCCTTTGTCACACATTGCAAATATTTTCTTAGATTTTTAGTGATTTTTTTAGTTCTATAAGCGATGTTTTTTGGATCTGTATACAAAGTAAAATCAGAATAGAGTTGTGAAACAGATTTTATTAAATAAGCAAGGCTAACATTGGGCAATATTTGCCAGCGAGGGGTAAATTCTGGCAAAGTCATCATTTTGAATTTGGGAACAAACCTCTCAGTTGGCTAAAGAGAGAAAAATCAGAATTCAGGAAGCATCCTAATGTTAAATCTGTATCATTTACCTGTGGCTCCTTGAAGTCGTCAGGTCGTTGTCCACAACACCCGTGTAGTAAGGTTTGCCATACGGTTGCTCTCCAGACGCCAGAGCCCCGAGACAGTGTTTCCCCACAGACCCTAGCACGGATGCTGTTGCCCCCTCCCAGTGGCTCTCATGGAGATCTGGTAACTGACGTGTGCTTACCACACTGGACCTGGCACCCTGGACCTCTTCCTTTTAGCCTGGTCCCACCCAGCTCCGGCCCTGGGTTCTGGCTCATGCTGAACCTCTTCCACACCCTGTTCCTTATTCTGAGCTGAGAGCCGCCTTGTCCTCTTTTTCTCAGTGCCTCTGGACCAATGGCCACCAGAGGCTGCACGCCTCTCCATCTCCCTCCCTGCTCCTTCCACAGGAGAAAATGTCATACACAAAGATTTCACTTTATATTTCCTCAAATAGTCCCGACACCAAGAAAAATAACTGGTAAGCAAATTAGGTGAAAAAGAAGGTTTCTTTGTCGAACACAGAACCAGACAAGGGAAAAGAATGGTTCTAGAAGGCTAGTGCACAGAAAGCCAGAGAAAACTCAGGACAGGAATTTGCCAGTCATGCATTTCAACACTGCTCATCCCTTGGACCATTGCCAAGTCTCCTTTTCTGACTTCCGGTGCTGTGTTGTCTTGCTCCCCATCCCTCTTCTGTTGACGCAGTCTCAGTGTGCTCTGTTAGGGTACTCAGTCCTCTTGCCGCTTGTAACAGAAGCTGTCAGTGTCTCACCCACACCCTCTTGCACTAACTGCTTCAGTGACACTCACTTGACTTCCAGCTGCCAGCACTGGGATTTTTCTTTTCTTTTTTTTTGCTTGAGGCCTTTCTCTTGTCCCTAGAGCCCACTTTATACCCACAGAGTACACGGGAGATCTTGGGAAGTGATGCTTCCTGGCAGCGGCCCACAGCCGATGATTGACAGGGGTTGGTGTGTACATTCTCTAGCTCCCTCGCCATGTGGCTGGGATGACTCCATAGTTGTGTTTACACTGGTTGCCAGTTTCCCGGGTAGGGTTCACCCCTGTCACCTCTAGTGGAAGCACTTTTCATTGGCTGCTCTCCCTTCCCTGTCTCACTTCCCCACACTCATACTGGTATTTCCTCCTCCTCCTGAATAAGCTTCATTCATTGAAATTTTTGTCTTAGAGTCGGCTTCTGGGGGAACTCAAACTAAGTCACTCATCCTTCTCTCCTCCTGGTGGATTGTCTGTCGCTTAATAACATTTTTGAATAAAGCAAATCTTGCCCATTATATTTTATTTTACTTGTCTAACTTCAGTGTGAGAGACCAGCCAGTGAACAAATCACGACAACACGTGCGTTGATCGCTAGACACACACATGTGTAGATGCAATGGAGGAACGACACAGTGAAGAGATGGACTTGAGCCAAGTGCCCTTGGGGAAAACTTACCAAGGAGGTCACTTGAAAGCTGGGCTGAGAGGAGGAGAGGGATTTGAGGGAAGAACAGAGAAAGGACATCCAAGCAGAGAGAACGGCATGCTGTGCAGGGCCTTGGGCGTGGGGAGGAGTAAGGACGGGCAGGGACCAGAAGAGCTGAGACGCTGTAGCACAGGCATCGTGTGGGGAGCAGCCTGAGATAAGGCAGACATGTGCACGGGGTTAAGGCTGATCACCCCTTGCTCATTCGTCAGGTGTTTTGGATTTACGCAGAGGTCAGTGTGTGGGAGGGGAGAGGACATAAAGGGTACATGGTGACAGGTACAAACCTTAGCTCCCGCTCACTCAGGTTACAGTAGAAATGTGATTTATCTCCCTGCAATGCTCTTACATTGGCTTGGAGGCTTGTCTCCCACCAGGTACAAAAATAAATGTCAGTAAATTTAGGGATTCTGTCCGTTTTTCCCAGGGTGGCATCCAAACTCCAGGACCGTGGCCTCCACATTAGTGTCTGGGGGTGTTCTTTGAGGGCTGTCTACTGAGGAACGCATTTCCCCACCTCTAAGGAGCAGACTTAGCAGCATTCCCCTCCAAGAAGGAACGCGCTCCTTCCAGCCCTGAGGGAAGTGAAGTCTCCTCCTGCTGAGCATGCGCCGCGCCGGGGCACAGGTCCTGTGTCTTGCGGTCAGCGTGGACAGGCTTAGCTTAGCCTTCTGCCTATTGCCAGGAGAACGTTACATTTTGAAAGAAATTTCCAGTCTGAGAATGAACTTAGGGATGTTAAAAATCACCTTCCATGCTTCTCCTCCCTCTAAGTCCTTTTCTGGCAGTCAGCGCAACCTGAAAGTCCCACTTTGCTTTTGTTTGTTCGTTTGTTTTTCATTTCCTCTCGTAATTACCCTGCATCTGTCTATGTAGTGAAGATCATGGTGTAGAGCTTTTCCAAACACCCCCCCATCACAGTCCTCCACGGTTCTGAAATCAGCTGCGGTTTCTGAGGCTCCATTTCAGCTGTTACAGGATCACCGTCACAACTCTGTATCCACATTACAAACACTTGAATTAATTCTTACTAGAATACCTAGCCATATGTTCCTGGAGGGAATGGATCTTGGAAATGACTCTTGGTAGCCCCTATAGCTCCTGGATACAGCACATAATTAACACTTACTGAGGAAGATTTGGAGGATCTTAAACATTTGCTGCAAAACCATATTAAAATTACTTTAATAACATTGAGATGTAGTTCATAAGATACTTTAAGATGTAGTTCCTAAATATACCAATGCAACTACAATTTACAAATATATAAATACAATTTATATACCAATCAGAACAATTTTTTATCCATATAGATAGCTAAATATCCAAACACAATTCCTTGAATCTGTTACCTTTCCCCATACATTTTTGACATCACAAGTGTGCATTATGATCAACAATGCACAGGGTTTGATGACATTTGTAGTGTGTCATGACAGGCAACTAATATTCCCATGTAGAAGAAGTGATGTGACATACCACATGAAAGAAGTCCTATTGAAAAGATAATTATTGTGGTAAATGTGTCATTTGTCATGGTCAATTCCACAGTAGAGAGGAATGTCCCTAAATATCAAATCTTAGACTTGTGCCAGATGTGAAATTAACATCTGATTCCCTTGTTGCTGGAATACCATTGGTAAACCAGGGAACTAAAGTCCTTGCTAGAGCATGAAGCAGAGGGAGCTGAGGAGATTTAAGAAAACAGAGCTCCAGGAAAAGGAGATGCTGACATGCAAGTCCAGAGAACCAGAGTCTAAGGGAAGACCAAGAGCATGTGACATGAGTAGAGAACTGGAAGAGGAAAATGAGTATTGAAAGTAAGAGGGAGATGAGCATGAAATGTGAAAATACCAAGGAACTGCCCACCAGACAACCAGGAAATGGAAAACTGACAAAGCAGAGAAGAGGGCAGAATTAGCAGTAGGGAGCTATGAACTGTCTCACCACTTCAGGAAACGTGTTTGTAGCAGGTGGTTGGAGAAGCTAAATTTAGACTATATTTTATTAAGTTGAGGAATGCCTTTTTCCAAATTTGATATCATATTCAAACACTGTATTCCATGTCATAAAAAAAATGGAAAATTCCCAATGCATCACAATTTCCTTGATTTTAATTTAGGCTTGTCCTGAAAACAAATTTGTGTTGATAACCTGTCCTTTAATTCTTGACCAGTCATATTAAGTTTTAATTCTCTCCTAAACTATGGGTAAACTAAAGCAAGGAACTTAGAGCTGAATTTTTAAATCCATTAATAGGTTTGTTTTCTGTTTGAAAATTATTCTGTATATATTTAATATGACTGTTGATGCATTTGTGTTTAAATTGACTATATGACTGTTTTTTCTATTCATGACTTTTTTTTGTTCTTTTTGTCTCTCGACATTTTAGATTAATCAGATTTTTTTTATTATTCAATCTTTCTCTATAAAGTTATAAATTGGACTCACTTTTATTGTTCTGTTGGTAGGTACCCTAGAGTTTTAATATCAATCTCCGATTAATTAAATCCTCTAATAAAGTAATAATTTTATCAATTACAGGCAATGCAAAGGATTGCCAGAAATGGAATTAAATACTTGAACTCCATTTATCTATCCCACTTTTTTTGATTCTGTTGCCATTTATCTTAATCCTCTATATAATTTAAGGCCAAAAAGACATTTATTTTTTATAATCAGCATTCATCATATCTTTCCCATGTCTACACTTTGTGGCACTCTTCATTTCTTCCTACATTGCAGTGTTTCCTCTGTGATCAGTTTTATTCTGCCTGGAGAACTCCCTCCCTTTTTTCCTTTTGTGTGGGCATGACGGCAATGAAGCCTCTCTGTTTTTGTTCATCTCAAAAATACTTTTATTTTGCCTTCAATTTTAAAAGGTATTTTTGCTGTCTCCAGAACTCAAGGTTGCCAGTTATTTTCTATAATTGCTTTAATGATATGATTCCAAAGTCTTTTCGCTCCCCTCTGTTCTGTTGAAAAGTCAACATCTTACATTGTGCTCCTTTGAAGACAGCATGTTTTCTTTCTGTGGCTGCTTTTAAATTCGTTCTTTGTCTTTTGTTTTCAGCCTACGTTCTGAGGGTGGGTTTCTTTGTGCACGTGAAAGGAATTCATTCTTTGTTTTTGGTTGTAGAGTTTCTTAAAACTGACTTGACGTCTTTTATCAATTTTGGAAAACTGTCAGCCAAATATATCCTCCAATATTATTTCTGATTTATTTATTCTACCCTATACTTTTGAGATTCTCATTGTACTTATTTTAGATCTTTCACTATGTCCCAGATGACTCACACTGTTTTCTGTATTTTCCAAACTACTTTTTCTTAGAGCTTTACTCTGGATATGTTCTACTTGCCCACTTTTTGTACATTAGTCCTCTCTTTTACAGCCTTTAACAGCTTTTAATCTGCTGTTAGACATTAACTGAGCACTTAATTTCAATATGGCATATTTCATTTCTAGAATTTCCATTTTATTTCTTAAAGATTTTAGTTTCTGATGGAATTTTTCCATTTTGTCTTTTATTTTCTTTAAAGTATTAGAAACAGTTTTTTTGTGTTTTTTTTTTAAATCCACATCCATTAGTTCCAATATCTGGATTGCCTGTGGATCATTCTCCCCAATTATTTGAGAATAAGATGATTATTCTGTCTCATGAAATGCCTGGCAATTTTTTATTGAATACCAGTCATCAGGAATATAAAATCATCGAGATTCTGGATGATGTTGTTTTCTTCTGCCTGGCATCAGGTAATTTGATGGCTCCAGTTTAGATTTCAGACCTGAAGGCTGGTCTATTTCCGACTTCCCTTTCCTCCAACAGTTTCAGCTGAAATCCTGTGGTGTCTAACTCAGTCTGTCTCCCTTGGCACACTTTGATCTCCACTTTTTGCCTCTCCAGCTGGGTGAGGCTGTCAAAGCGCGGCTTAGCTTCTGAGCAATTGCTTTCTTCTTTGCTTCTCAGAGTCTGGCCACAGCAGTTTAGAATTCAGAAAAGGCCTCAAGTGCACAGTGTGCTGGGCGCACCTTGCTGCTATTCTTATTTCTCGGGCTTCCTGACCTCTCTAATACAGGCTTCCTTAGTCTCCATGCAATGTTTTCCCAGCAGCAATATGAGATGGAGATGGCTTTAGGCCACCACTTTCTGCTTATGGTCACAGCAGGAACTGATGCTGTCAATATAGACATCTCTGGGAAGGCCCGGCTCACCTCAGTGTGTTTCTCCTTTCTCTGTAGTTTAGTCCTTTCAATTCCATGCTGCCTTGTTTGCTCTGCAGTGCTTCAAATAGTTGTTCTATGTGCTCAATTGAGCCTTTATAATCATTCTCGGTGGGAGGTATGGTTTGATACAAGCTATTTCATCATGACCAAATTAGATTTCCCTTCTCTGTACCACAATTTTTGTTCACTTATTATATTTTAATTTGTTGTTTTGTTTTATTTTTGTAATCATTCAGCCTATAATGTCTAATTTTCATTTTGATTTCCTCTTTGTCCCATGGGCTTTTGGATTGGACCATCTATACTGTGTGTTCAGATTCTCTCAGTCTCACCCTTGCCTGCTTATTCTGACTAAGCCACCACTAAGGCCACCAAATCCATTAGTGCCGTTAGATACTGTAGTGTCTCCACTGTCTAACTAGTTCTACTATCTGAAGCCGATGCCCAGAGACCCTAGCATCTCCCACCACTTCCAGACTGGTAGTGGAAGTAGAGAATTTCCACTTCTCCCGTGGTGTGAGAATTCACTTTCTTCAAGGCTATTGAAGTGGCCAAATCAAGATAATCTGAAGTCTTCAGGAATAAACTTTCTGTGGCATGAATTTTGCCCCGTGGGAATGAGTAGCCAGGGGCAGCCCACACATACGTCATGTTTTGTACGGCCTATCAGTAGACAATGCTGAGGTTCTTTGTGGCTTGAGAAGCAGCAGTATTTTCCAGATTTATAACTTTTATTTTTTTAAATGGTTTATACTTCTCTACTGAAGTTTCCAAACTTACTTATTATCTCCTTGAATATTGTCAGCATAGTTATATTAAAAACTGTTAAAGATATTCAGCTTAGTTATTTTAAAGCATCATGTAAATTTCCTGCTTTTTAAAACATTGTCTATTATTTCTGCTGGTTTCCTGATATTGTCTTGTCCCCTTTCGTCTTGGTAATTTTTTACTGAATTTGAGTCATTTGATACGAAAAAGTGATGTAATAATTTGGGAACTGAGACGATACCATTTTCCTCCAGAGAAAATTTACATTTACTTTTGGCATTTGGATAGGAGAATTAGCAATCTTGGATATCCAAATCTCCATTATAGGAATTGGAAAAATTTGGAGTAAAGTTTTACCCTAAGGTTTAGGGAATAGTCGTTTCCAAGATTTTAACCACAAACATCGGTGGTGAGTGTGTGACCTGGGCTCAGCTTTCTTGTTAGGATCTAAAACCTAATAGTTTCCAACTAACTCAATAAGGTCAACAAGAGCTCTGCTTTACTTTTCATCCTCTCTGATGTTTCTTCTGGAATTGGCTGATATCTGATGAAAACAGTTGCCCTAAATGTCAGATTCACCTCTCTGAATTTCCTTTTTCCTAGATCTTGGATAATTCTTGACTGCATGGGAATCCCTCTGACATTTTAAAGATTTTCAAAATATTTTTTCCAGATTTTCTAGTTATCCTCAGCAGGAGGATTGGTCTATATAATCTAGTCCACCATTATTGGAAGCAGATGTCTCACAGGTAGAATTTTCAAAAATATGATAGGAAAATTTTCTTAGCTGATATATGTTGTAAAATCAAAGTCACTGAGTACATTTACATCTTAAGTAAACTAAATAATTGTGGGAAATCTCTGTCTGTGATCTCTGTTTCTTTGTCAGGAAAAGAGTCATTCGTGTCTGGAACTAGTTCTCCATGGTATCAAGGCAAACTTAGACAAATTTATGTTTAGTCTTTTCATCCACAAAAAAAATGATATTTTAATTTCCTATTTTTGAATTTCTTTATTTATTTCTCTTGTCTACGTGTGTTAATTAGTTCTCCTACAACAGTGTTTATACCATGTGATAGTACTGGACCATCCTGTTTTTATCTGGACCCTAAAGAGAATGCTTCTAAAATTTCACCTCTAGGTTTGTGCTGAATTTTGATGATAAATATATTTTTATCATATTAATGAAGGAAACAATGAGCAATCAGGACTTAGAGAAATAGAACCTAGACAAGATCCAGGAAGCTTCATTCTGATGCTCAGTATTATCATGATCTGGTGTCTTAGTTCATACTCTCTTGAGTGATACAATGATGGATTTAGCCCAACCTATTGATGAGCTTTCCTGGAATCAAGTTTCTAACTCTAATTCAGTCATGTGTGGCTGAGGAGTGTTCATGTGGAACAACAAAGCCATTCTGTGTTTGTATGGATAGAAAGCCATGATCAGCATGTCTAGGGTGGTCACGCTCAGGAAAGACCATCATGAAGTACATGGGAGAATCTAATCACGTATCTTCTCTCCTTTGTGATGTTCTCTGTGCCTCCTACATGTTCAAAGGAAATTCCACACTTAGAATTGTATTGAAGGTTTTGGCATCATTCATAACAATATAATATTTTGCTTGCCCATAGGATATATTTTGAAAGTCTTTAATTTACCTTTGAACTTCTGTCTATTCGTTAATCTACTCACTGTCTTCCAGTCTGCCAAGCTCAATCCTCTATTTACAGAAATTAATCATCTTGTCAAAAAAACTTGTCCACACTCCCATCTGCCTACACAAGTCCAAACATGCTTGAAGACTCATCAAAAGTCCTTTCTACTCAAAAAATAAAGTTTCCTTTAACAATTGTTTTAACCCCTCAGGCCATGGGACCACAGGTAGGTAAGAAGACAATGTTACAGGAAAGGAATGACCAACACCAAGTACCAGCCTTGTGACGGCAGTTAGTCCTCACAGGACTTAGCATCTCTGACCCTCTTTTGGCCCTCAATAATATCATTTAAAGTGTGTTGTCCATATTACCTACAAAATTATTTTCTTTGAGGAAAATACTATATAAAATAAAGTTTTTATCCTTAGCCGTTCCTGACACAGCTCTTGCATATAATTAATGCTCAATATTTGTTTGAAAACAATGAATCTTAGTGAAAACCAATGAGAAAAAAATGAGACTCCAGAGATAAACCAAAAAGAAAGAAGAAAAAGAAAAAGGTTTACATACCATTACTCTACTACACTTTAGTTATTAGTACAAAATACTCTAGACATGCATTCCAAAAATATTCTCATTGAATCAATAGTTTAAACTATTCCAGAAAGCAAAAAGTAAAATTATTTCATACATTGTTTGTACTCTTTTAAATCAAAGTTTTTTGCAGTATTAGCATAGAATTTTTGACCCCACAACATTCTGGGGAAGAGAAATACACACTATATTCAGTTGAGAAAATAGCTGAGAAAAGTTGGGGAAGTGAATTACACACTAATTTCAGGTAAGAAAAGTTGATGTAGAAATGACAGTGCTAGTGATAATTGATAATTCTTTCACTCGCCTAATTTCCATTTGCTAATGACCATTGTGCTAGCCTTTTTGTGGTAAATTTTTCCACTTGCAATTTTCCACTTCTGGGCAATGTTTGTAGTTAATACCTGATCCCAAGGCTGAATTACAGGTCCCACAGTATTACAGGTGAACATTCCAAGATTCTACCCAACCATTAAGAAGGAGAGACTTACCTACTGCCACAAAAACTCCTGAAGGGGACAGACAGTAAAGAAAGAGGGAGAAATAGTCACAAAGGAACAGCAAATAAACAGATCCTTGGGTAGTTTCACCAAATCTGGACTGTGTCTGTTAAGGGGTGAATTGTGTCCCCGCAAAATCCATATGTTGAACTCCTAACTCCCAGTACTTTAGAATGCAGCCATATTTGGAGACAACGTCTTAAAAAAGGTCAGTAAATTACAATGAGCTTTTTAAGTTTGAGCCCTAATCCAGTATGACTGGTGTTCTTACAAGAAAAGATTAGGACACAGACACACACAGAGGAAAGACCATGTGAGGACACAGAGAGAAGACAGCCATCTGCAAGACCAGGAGGGGATCCTCAGAGGAAATCAACCCTGCTGACGCCTCGATTTTGGAATCTTAGCTTCTAAAATCATGAGAAAATAAATTTCTGTTGTTTAAGCCACCTAATCTTTGTTAGGTGGTTCTTTGTTATGACAGCTCTAGACAACCGATACAGTGTCGAAAAAGACAAAGAAAGAAAGACCATTTGAAGATAAACGGGAGTTGAGCATAAAAGAGGAAATCATTAGAGATTTCACAACCAAAAATGAGATTCAGAATTCAATGATGTTGGAAGAAACAAGTGAGTGTGCTAAGGACACGTACAGAGCATTCAGACAGGTGACATATGGAAACCATTTTATCATTTATTAGTTAGTGCAGTCAATATCTTTACAATGGTTTAATAGAGGCACTTTCTTGTGAATTTGTTCTTGGCTAATTTGAAAAAATAATATATTTCCCTATTTGAGAGGTTTTGTGCATTTCTTATATCCAATTCAATAATTCTGAAAATATCCTCAAATTTCTCAACTTAGTGCTTACATTTATTCTGAAAATAAACTAATGTTTGAGGAACTACCCTTTAAAAGTTTCCCACTTAAAATAATTTTTATGGCTTTCCTAAACCAAGGATAAAATAAAGCATAAATCAAAGGGTTCACAGCTGAGTTATAATAAGCCACCCAACAGCAAATCTCATAAATATAGGCAGGGGTTATGAAGCCCATGAAGGCATCAATTAGCGTATCAACTGTGTACGGTAACCATGAAATCAGAAATGCTACCACTGTGACCCCCAGGGTTTTAGCTGCTTTTCTCTCTCTCTTGGCCACTCTGGCTTTGTAACTCTCTGAGGATGACTCTGCTTTGCCACCAGTATTTTCAATTTTTATAGCTTGTTGTTTAGCTACAAGAAAAACCTTACTGTAAAGAATTATCATAACAAGGGAAGGTATGAAGAATAACAGAAAATCTATCAACACCCAGTCTTGATTGACAACAATCTGACAACCACCTATACAGTTGAGGGCACTTACTAACTCCTCCATCCCATCGTCACTGGCACCCGTGTAGAACACAGCACCACTGTACACAAGAGGCAGGATCCAGGAGAGGCTGATGCACATCCCTGACACAGACACCGTGAACTTGGTGGGATAGACCAGAGGGTCAGTGACAGCAATGTACCTGTCGATGGAGATGAAGCACAAGTGGAAGAGAGAAGAGTAACAAAATGCTGCATCACAGCAACTGTGAAGGGCACAAAATCTGGCTCCAAAGTACCAGCAGCTCTCCACGGACCTGACCATGCTGAAGGGCATCACAGTGACCCCCACCAGAAAGTCGGCGCAGGCCAGGGAGGCGATGAGAAAATTGCCTGGAGAGTGCAGCTGCCTGAAATGAAGAACTGACATCATCACCAGGAGGTTTCCAAATACAGCCAGCAAAGACCCAAAGCCAAACACTCCGTACAGAAGGACCCGGGCTCCCAGCGAGTAGGGGGTTTTAATACAAGATCCATTGACATTCTCATAGCAGAGCTGCACAAGAGCAGGTGGGGAAGGATTGCTGCTCATGGCTCTGCAGTTTGATGCTGTTGTGTTTCTGCCCTTCCTTGTGGTACGGAATAATAGTTTTCAGTTCTGAAAATTAAAAAAAAATCAAACTGCATTTTTGAGCCACTACTGGTAAGTATTACCTCATATTCTGTCTTTTTCCCATTTTAATTATAAAGAGAAATTAAAAGAATTTCAAAAACTCAGAAATTTATCCATTTTGTCTTTAATTTATGTAATTAATTCTGTAACCACATCTAAACCTCATAGATAGTTAACTCCAAGCAAATCTACTCTGTATTTTCATCAGGCCAGAATTCACATTATCTGAATAATTGAAGAAATTTAATTTAAATACCTGGTTCTTTGCACCTGTGAAGTTATTCTGTCCTCGCAAAGGGTAATCGCATATAATACATTTACATGTTTGAGAAGTCACCTTTAATAGGCTTCCACCTTCGCATTGTCTGGGAAGTTAACCCCGAGGACGTTTTAGGAAGCCAGCCAATAAACTTCACCCATTACAAAGCCCTCACAAGGAATCCCTAGAGTGTCAGGTGTGAATCTTGAAAGGAAACTTATTTTCAATAATTATAATTAATATGTTCTTCTACAAAATGTATTTCTCTGTGCTCTGTGACTTTGTGGAAATACTTCTAATTTTCATAACCAAGAGATTTCTGTAAGTTCAACCGTCCTGAAATAGCATTGCCCAGTAATATGAGAGTAATATTACTCACTCTGTATTTATGAAGCTGGCTACATTACTTTCAGGGCCCAGGGCAGAATGGAAATGTGGAGATCTCTTTTTAAAAACATGGGAAACGTGCCCTCGAGTATAAGGTTTTTCCTTCCTTCTTTGGTCTCTCTGACATGTGTGGTGCTTGCTTTTGCTGTGGGATGTCCCACTCCCTTGGGCAAGGAGATCTTTGCAGGGCAAGTGCAGACCCTCACAGGTGCCTGGAAACCCTGCCCTGCGACTCAGTGCACCTGGCCCACCCGCTGCCAGGTCCCCTCCACCAGCCACTGAGACAAATCGCCTGCCCAGGAGGGGCGAGGACGCTTAGCACGGCACCTGCCCTTCTCTGGCTCTGCCACCTCAATCAGGGGCAGACGGGGACCCCGCCTCAGGACCCGCTCAGTGCCTGGATGGGGGTGGTGGGAGGCCTGGCCCGCTGGGTCACTTGTGGAATGTGCTGTGGCCCCGCCAGCCTGGGACGGGGACGACAGGCACCAGGCCTCGCCCTGAGACTGCAGAGAGTGTCCTGACCGCATCGCTCCCCGTGTCGTGTCCAGTCCTTGGACAGGGTGGGATAGGAGGCCATGGTGTAGGTCTGGTTGGGGAGGGGGAAGCCGGACTGGGCCCAGAGTGCAGGGGTTGGGGACAGTGAGAACCTGTCCCAGGGAGGAGGGGGTGGTGGAAGGCAGGCTGGTCACATTAATGTGACCCCACATCCGAATCCCCATGCCCGTGTGCCCCACTGTGCCTTCAGACTGCACATACAAAACACACACTCAAAGACAAAAGTGTGGAGAATTTCAGGACTACAGCTACAGGCTCAAACCCCACTAGCAGGTTCTGTGCCTCGGGACTAGTCACAAGCCCGCGAAAGGGCCTGATTATCTCATGTCGGAGGTTAAATTTCCTCTTCACACCAGCGACTAAGTGATGACGCCAGGATATTCAAGTGGAGGCAACTGCACGTCTGCCAGCTGGGAAGGTGCGGGAGCCGAGGGCCTGGCAGCTCTGACAGTGACACCCCTTCCTGGCGCACAGTCTGGTCCTTGTGACAGTAACAGGAATTTAGGGAATCAGGCAGATGAGCGACTGAAAGCTCCATTGAAAGGATTTCAGGTCTGAGGAAGTGACTCCTCTGATCCTGTGAAGCAAAGAGAAGTGACGAAGACTTTCCTCCACAATGTGCTCAGGACTAGAGAACAGAAACGGGATCTGCCCCTTAGGATGAGGATATTGAAAGTATATTGGGTATATTGGATATATCGGAATAAAAGGAGAACAGATATTAAAGATGTGCCATAAAAACAGTTATTCAGTTGATCATCTACTGAATTCTTCTGGGTAATGTCATCTTCTCTTCTCTTTAAATTCTCAGACCTAACTTGATTTCACCCCACTCTTACTCTGTAACCTTGCCTCCCTATTTTTCTGAAAATATGAAATACAGAAATTAAAGCCTAAAAGGATGCAGAGGTTTAGGGCTGCATGATCGGGACAGGAATCCAGGATGATTCCCAGGTTTTTAGCTTGTCAACAAGAAAGATACCATATATAGGAGAAAGAGTACATTTGGAAAGGAAAGATGATGGGTTAGGTTGGGATTGGTTGGACGGACATAAAACTTTAAAGTGGGTAGGTGAGGCTATAAATTTTCAGCTCAGGAAAGAAATTATGCCAGATATAGTCATTTGGGATCCTCGGCAGACTGATGTTTTGGGCCATAGGAGTAAATGTGATTGCCTGGGGCACACCTGCCATAATGCCAAAGATAAGTCAGATACTCAATCATGATGTGCTCAGTGGATTAGAGTGTGTACAATGAAAATAGAAGGAACTGGAGGTGCACCATCTTCAAAGTTATGCCTGTAAAGGAAAGAGTAGACAGAAACACAGAGAAAAAACAGGAAAGAGTGGTCCCCCAGACCCCATGGGATGAGGGAGGTTCACGAAGGAGGGCATCCCAGGAGTGTCAAATGTTCTTGATGGGTTAAGTTAAATACAAACTGAGAATTGCTTGTTGATATTAACAACTAGTCACTGATGAGTATGACCCCACCTCTTCTGGTAGAATGTTGGAGAGAGAATCCAAATTGCAGTGGATTTAGAATGAATGGGAATGGATAGGGAAGGCAAGAGAGACCATGAGCAAAGACTGCTATTTTAATAGGTCAGCCGTAAAGAGGAAAAGGGACACGTGGTAGACAGCAGGAGACATGGATTCAGGGAATATCCATGTTGTATTTTTGTTTTTGTTTGATTTTATTTGTTATTTTCTTCTGACATGCTAAAGAAAAACTAATGAAGAATATGAGACCAGAGACTGATCTCTGGAAAAGTTTTACCGCCAAGAAGGGAAGCAAACAAGCACAGCTCTAGGCTCTGGGATTACGTTCAAGTGAGCAGAAACGGAAGATTTCTGAAAGCCACGGGGCCAGGAGCTGCCCTGTGTTAGGAGAGCAAAGGCTCTGAGTGCTGCTGATTGGGTAACCATGTCTCGGTTTGTTTGCTAGGTGAGCACCAACTGACTAGGGGTGTCCCAGCCGTACATGGGGTGCCTGCTTTGGGATTATGGCATTTGTATCAATTTCCTATTGCTGCTGTAATAAATTACCACGAATTTAGTGGCTTAGGGCAACTCAGATTTGGAGGTTAGAAATTTGACGGGTCTCACTGGACAAAAATCAAGGCATCGACAGTGCTGCCGTTCTCTGGAGGCCCCGGGGGAGGATCTGCTTCCCACCCTTTCCCAATTCTAGAGGCCACCTGCACTCCTTAGCTTGTCCCTCCCTCCATATGTGACATCCACAGCATAGCATCTTCTCTGTGACTCTGACACTGACTCTTTCCCCTCCCTCTTTCACTTTAAAGTGCCTTGTGACTGCATTGGTCACACCTGGATAATCCACGATAATCTCCCATCTCAGGATCCTTAATTTAACCACATCTGCAAGGTCCCTTTGGCCATGGAAGGTAGCGTATTCACAGGTTCTGGGGATTAGCTTGAAGACGTCATTGGGGGCTGTTATTCTGCCCACCACAGGCATCCGCCTGCTTCTGCCGTGGTGTGGTCCAGGGGTGATGGTGTCCTGCTGCTCCTGCTGCTCTGGGACGGGCCTCTCTCCGAATTATTGCATCAGGCAGATCTGTAAAGTTAGAAGG
Source organism: Tapirus indicus (assembly GCA_031878705.1). Taxonomy (NCBI): domain Eukaryota; kingdom Metazoa; phylum Chordata; class Mammalia; order Perissodactyla; family Tapiridae; genus Tapirus; species Tapirus indicus. The sequence continues at coordinate 51,724,802 of CM062933.1, read as the reverse complement.
AAGAGCACCGCTTGTCTGGAGAGACAAACTGGAAAACAAAACCCCCAGGTTCCCACCTTTTAAGACCAAAAACCTTGCTCAAGTAAAAAAGTAAAGATTAGAAAATATATGCAGTCAGATAAAACAGGTTTTTTTTTTCTCTTCCACCCTTACTTCCCAGACAAGATAAAGATTTCATTAGGATTTTCAGTCAAGATGGCTCAGTTAGTTCATTCACCAACCCCTGTGCATGGAAAGGGCAGACATATAAAGTGGGGAGGGGAAGATACTGCAAGTTCATAAATGAGATCTTCTCTGTGCACAAAAAGAAACAGCAACACCAAATGTGAGCCAGGCTGACAATCAGGACCCAGTGGTTTCCAGGTCCCGAAGCGGCAGTGGAATCCAAGTTATTGACTCCTGTGAAGGGTCTAGAAGTGCTCCAGCCCACACAGGAAATAGTGCACAGCTCACAGCGTGAAGCCAGGGGCTAGGGTGAGGCTCCTCACCTCGCAGCACACGTGAAAGGATGCTGAAACACAATGACTTTGCCCCAATTCCACCTAGGACTGTGGTGTTGGGAAAGCTGCTAGCCTAGGGAGAAATGGGGACACAGATGCAGATTCACAACCAGGAACTGAGCTGAGCTGCCTGGGTCAGTGACATTTTCAACCTGACAGCAGAGCAGGAAGCCCAAAGCATCAGTGTAGAGCATGATTGTCTCTGGGGATCCTCAGGGCTGGGTGGAGACAACTTCAAAACTGCCAGGCATTTAATGTGTGCTTTGGGTTGGGGGAGGATAAAAGAGAAATAAATACGAAACTAAACACCACCCATCCAAAGTAAGAAAGCACAACAAAAATCCAAAGCCCATGACAAAACATGATGCTAAAATACAGCCAATAAAATCAACTGAAGCATGAAATATTCCAGAAGATATTAATCTTGTAGACTACTTTGACAAAGACACGTACAACTTTTGATAATGTTTCTATTCAGATCTTTTGCTCAAGTGCATGTTTCTTGACACATGGTGATGGGGAGGTCTTGGGTGGAAGCTTGGAATCTGTGCCTCTAACAGGCACCTGCAGGTGATTCAGGCACTAATTACAGCAGATGAAACGATGGGACGCATTATTTTACATCTCTTGCGTCTTCTACCGGAATATCCGATTCAATGAAAAATGCTTAGTAGGCTATAAATAAACATTGATTGAATTGGGATCTAGTAGATTATCTTTCACTCCATTTGCCTTTTTTACATTGTGTACTTTCTTCCTTCTAAATCACCTCCTGTTTCCTGCTACAATCAGGGCCTGAAACGTCGGTATACAGAGAAGGCGTTTGCTCTAGTGATGAGTTCCGTGAGGAAATAGGCGGTGCTGACTGCGGAAGAGACCCACCGCGTGAAGGGAGTCAGCCTTGGAATCTCTGGGGATGTGGACGCCTCCGCCAGCAGAGCCTGTTGCTTCCTTCCGGGAAATAGTGTATTCGCACCCGGGAGGAGTCTGTGCTCCCCGGTCTTCTTCACTGCGTTACACGCGCTAACATGTTCTATGCACTGAACGTTTGTGTCCCCTCAGGTTTCTTGTGTTGGAACCGAATCCGCAGTGTGACGGCATTTGGAGGTGGGGCCTTAGGAGGTGGTTAGGCCCTGAGGGTGAAACCCCATGACTGAGACTGGTGCCCTCATAAAGGGGCCCCAGGGAGATCCCTTGCCCCTTCTGCCGTGTGAGCACAAAGCAAAAGACAGTTTATGAACCATGAAGTGGGTCCTCGCAGACCTGAATCTGCCGACGTCTTGATCTTAGACTTTCCTGACCTTCAGAACTGTGAGCAATAAATTTCTGTTGTGTACAAGCCACCCACTCAAGGGTGGTTTTTGTAGCGGCCTGAATCAACCAAGACATTTCACAACAGGGTAAACTGGAGGTGGTTTGGGATGTTAATATAGGACCTCAGTGAAAATGATACTTTGCTCTATGTTATATTACAACTGACCTAGATGCCTTAGAGTCCCCTCAGTGCAACAAAACTATAGACAGGCTTCGTCCTGATTCTAGGCCGTTGACATCCCTTTTCTTACAGCATTTACTTCAGAAAACTTGTGATTGTAAGTTCTTTCTTTACTCCTTTGAGATATAAATCTTTTTAAAAGCTTCTTGTCAGTTTTACCACCCAGGACTGTCCTGGGAGCTATGAGAGCACCTGAGAGCTATGTCTTTGAAATGTGGAAGGGTAGGAGCCTGACTTTAGAGGCTGCCTTACTCCCAGTTGTAAAACTGCCCCCTGTCATGAAGATATAGAAAGTTTACTTCTCCTTTGGGTGAGGACAATTAGGAAACAAAGGGGGCCTACAATTGCCCCCACCCCCATCCCTCAGCTCATAAAATACTCTCTAGCCCTTTGTCTCAGTGGAGTTGAACTCAGACTGAATTCTGGCCTCTCTCCCCTGTTACAGTAGTCTTGAAGAAAGTCTTCCTTAACTGTTTAACTTTGTATGGTGCCATTTTTTGCTTTGGCTTAATAAAAATACAGTAGTGTTCATCCGTTAGGTGTTGTGTGTAACAAACAACCACAGATTCTCAACTGTATATAACATGAAGAATTTATTTCTCATGCACCTTGAGGTTGAGCTGGGTCGACTCTACTTCAGTCTATGGCAGCTGGGGGAGTGGAGGGAGAGGGCTCTGGTTAATGCTGCAGCAACGCTACACGTCTCCCTTCTGCCTGGGAGCAGTGGGCTACTGGAGCATGTTCTCATGGTGATGGCAGAGGTCCAAGAGAGCAAACGAAATGACAAGGCCTCTTAAGGCCTAGGCTCAGAACCAGCACACTGCCACTCCTGCTCTCACTTTACCTCACGTGGGAAGAGCTGCAAAGTTACGTAGCAAGGGGCGTGATGGAGGAGTGAGTAATTGAAACACCCAGTCAACCACACAACATACTTAGGAGTAAGCCTTTCGCAGTAAGATGTGGAAGCGTAGAAAGTGCTGGATGTTGCTCATTGTATTTGCCACCTATAGAGAGGGCAGCGCACTGTCAGACCCCGCTCATTCTGGAGGTCTGCCAGAAGAGACTCTGAAGCTGCTGTGGCCTGAGTCTACTGGCCAAACAGCATCGGCCACCTCGGGCCTGGTCTGACTTCCCTGAGTACTGAGTGGATCACTATCTCCAGGCATCTTAAACCCATTTGCAGCACATTATTATGCCATTGGTTGGGAAACTCTAGCTTATATAGCAGACTGATGGCCCATCAGATTTGGACCAACAGTTTTAATAAATTTTATATGTTCTCAACTAAAATCTGTTGTCTACCTTGATACTTTATTACCACCCTCAAAACAATATCCTTATTATTTGCTGCATCTTTGTGCAGATCCAGGTAGACACTGCTTGGATCCTCCTTCAAGAAAGAGGCTAGGGGGGTCGCCTGGTGGCACAGCGGTTAAGTTCGCACTTTGGCAGCCTGGGGTTCACAGGTTCAGATCCCGGGCGCCTGCCGATGCACTGCTTGTCAGCCATGCCATGGCAGTGTCCTATATAAGTGGAGGAAGATGGACACAGATGTTATCCCAGGGACAGTCTTCCTCAGCAAAAAGAGGAGGATTGGCAGTGGATGTTAGCTCAGGGCTGGTCTTCCTCGCAAAAAAAAAAAAAAAAGAAAAAGAAAGAGGCTAGGCATCCTATGGAAGATCACACAGATTCATTGCATTGATGACATTATACTGATCAGGGAGAATGAGCAAGTGGTACCTAGTACGTTAGATGCCTAGTATCTAGCCTCGGTAAGATACATGTTTCCTAGAAGCTTGGAGATAAGCCCTAGGAAGATTCAGGGCCCTCTACTTCACTAAAGTAGGCAGGGATGTCTCATCTCAAGTAAAAGACATTGGACTGCATCTTGTGTCCTCTGTGGCAAAGAAGGGAGTGTAATACTTGGTAGACTCCTCAGGGTCCGGAAACAACAAACTCCACACTTAGGAATACTGCTCCATATACTGGGTAACAAAAAAGTCTGCCATCCATGTGTGGGCTGGACTGGGAGAAGGCTCTGCAATGGGTCTGGGCTGCAGTATAATTGACAGACAATTTAGTGACCTTGTGCCACTGGAGATGTTAGTGCTGGAAAAAGATGTGGTGCAGATTTAATGGAAGGCTTCGGTGGAAGAAACACAATACATTCCTCTGGGATTCTGGAGCAACGCCGTGCTGTTTGCCGTGGAGGATGAAACACCTTTTGAAAGATGGCTTTTTGTCTCTTACTGAGCCAGGTAGTGATGGACCACTTGACCGTGTGACACCAAGTGAGCATTTGTCTTTAACAGCCCATCGTGAAGTGGGTCTTGTTAAATCTTCCAAGTCTTAAGTCCGGTGGGTTCAGCAGAATACTTTGTAAAATGGAAATGACACACCTGGGAGCAAGCCTGAGCCAAACCAGAGGGCACGAGTCCAGAGCCCATGTTCCCCACCACAAGTGCGCGAGTGCCCCTCCGTCTCACACTTCAGCACACTGAAGAGGAGGAACAGCTCTAGCCTGGCTTACAGAGAGGCTCTCTCCCGATGTGGGCACGAACCAAAAGTGGACAGCATTGCATTAGAGACTTGCTCCGCATTGGCCTTGGATGAGAGTAGAGACAGAAAATCTTCCCAATAGGAGGACTTTTGGTGTTTTCTTTTGTTTTTTATTGAAGTATAGTTGACATACAATATGGACCTTTGATTTTGACTAATTGATACTAATTGGGGAATACCAGGAAGTTACTCCACCTGAATAAATCTTACCTTCTTTAAAGTTTACTCTTAACATTTTATTCTTTTTTGTAAAGTACTTGTCTCAGAACGTCCCCTAAAATTTATCTTGTGCCTTCATCCACTACCAACTCAAAAGGGAAACCCTCTGAGGATGGTGTTTTATTGTTAATGCTTCCATATGAACAGTTCAATTCCTTGAGCTGATAGTTATTGCTTAGCAGCTCCAATTATGAATGGGAAAGGACACAGCACAAATAAGTTGATCTAAGCCGGCAATGAAAAAGTGCTCCTAGGAGAGGGTAGAAAGTAGAGACAAGGCAGGTGGGGGACCCCCCAAGTGGATTTTTGCCCGCCCCATAAATTTAACCAAGATGAGTCATGACAGGGGCCTTGGGTATTCTTATCTTTAAAATGGTCTATAGTCCTTAGATTAGTATTGTCTTTAGAAACTAGTGAAATATTGCCCTTTGGCATTAGACAGAGCTGAGTGCTTATCTTTAAAACTGTTAACGTGTGTGTGTGTGTGTGTGTTTATGAACAGAATAAAGTATAAATGTCAGCTCCTATGTGATGGCTGAGAAGATAGTCTATGCGTTTCCGCTTCTGAGAAATGCTGTTGGTTTTCTGACTGGTTCACAATGGTAGTAAAGCATTGGCTTTGAAGACAGACAGACGTGGGTCTAAACATTCCAGCTCCAGCATTTGGTGCCTGCAGTCTCTCTGGAGCTTGTTTCCTCATTATAATTCCTATGATTAATAGTAACAATAAGAAAAAATGTACTAATTCTGAAAATCCAAACATCGGAATGCAATGAAAGCAGTTTATACAAATGTCCTTTTATTTACGTAGATACATGTAACCTTTAATTTGTATATTTGGATTTATGCTGTCTCTTACTCTTATGGAGACTCAGAGTTTTACTTCTCCATGAGCGATTTACTTTTTTTCCCAGTTTTATTGAGAAATAATTGACATACATCACTGTGTAGGTTTAAGGCGGGCAACATGATGGTTTGATTTCCACATTTTGTGAAATGATTAGTACGAAAGGATTTACTTTTGAACTTGTGTTATCTTCTGAACCAGCCGAGCAGCTCTTCCACAGAACCCTGAAGCTCTTCCTAAACTCTAATTTCTAATTACGCAATAGTGTTTTTCCAACACTGTGTAGAATAGCCAAATGGCCCTTTTGGTTTAAAGGCTAAATTGTGTGACTTCAGAGAATCAATCTTATAGACACATGTCCTGAAAGTTTCCCAATAAAACATCCTAATAAAATTCTTTCTACTGAGAACACTTATAAAATGTGAAACAAGCCATATTTATGTGATACTGGTTTGTTTACTGGTTCATTGGTCTCCAAAAACTACTGATTTGATTTAAATCATGGTCATTTTTGCACAAAACCTCGGTGAGAATGCTCTGTCATCATTCCCACATTACAGGTGAGCAGCTAAGGTGGGCAAAGGGTAAGTGACTTCACCGAGGTGCAAGCTCCTCTACGGTAGAGACGGGATTCCAACCCAGGGCACCTGGTTCCGGAACCTCACTCTGGACTCAGACATTGTGTAGCCTCTGCAGATAAAGGAGGTGCGTATTTCCAAAAACACCTTGACGTTTAGAGTCCTCACGGTAACTCTCTGTCACCTTGTGTCTTCCCACTTCAGGTAAGGAGACTCAATACTATGAAAGTTTACGTGTTCTGGCACTTTTCCTCATTAAATATAAAATTACTTTTTAGTGGCTGGGTTAGAGAAACCTCATTAATAGCCTAAAGTAGGATTTTTTATAAACATCGATTATTAAAAATTTTCGATTTTAGAAACCAAATGAAGAAGGACGCAGATTTTTTAATGTAGAAGACTAACACAATTATTTGATGGGTGAAAATAAAGAAGAATTCCTCATTCATTTGCTTGAAAAATATCTTCAGGGACTTACTAAGTCCAAGGCACTGTACTAGGTGTTGAAATAACATGGACAGACAGTTACCAGCAAATAAGTGCATAGCAATTTGGTGTGCAGCTAGCCAAGAAGTGAATAGATTATTTGCATAACTAGATGAGGTGCAGAAGAGAGGAGTGGTGTTGTAGTAATCATCTAGTTAGTTTTGGGGAAAATAACCAAGTACTTTTTTATCAAGACTTCTTTTATGAAGGGCTACAGGGAGAGTAGAAAAGTAAATAAGAAAGAGTAATTTTGAAGTGCATTCTCCATTTGCTGATGTGAATAAAAGCCTAAATCCATCATTGAACAGTATTTATTTCTACGATCAAATCATGTAAAGATTACACTCTACACATTGCAAGTGAACAGAATAGTGTATGTATTTTCTAGTTCCCCAAATGATTTCCTTATTATTTATGAGTGTCAGTGTAAGTTTACACTTGCAAATGAGGGAAGGAACACACATTTCTATGAAGACAATATTACTGACTCACCATCTAAATCAATTTTGGACATTGATAGAATTTCTATTATTTTCCACATCTAGCTTTCTTAAGATAATTCAGTACAGAAATATTATACTTGTGGCTGGAAAACGGACCGAAAAGGATGAAAATACTAGTAGACAATAGAATCATTATCAGAGACTTGCAAGACCAGGGTGGCTAAGAGAGAGAGAAAAGCAGCTAAAACCCTGGGTGTTGCAGTGGCAGCATCTCTGATCTCATGGTTACCGTATGTGACTCATTCATTCATTGACTCTTTTTCTGGGTTTTATAACACCTTTGTATGTTTATGAGATATTTTGCTGGTCGGTTATTATAACTCTGCTCTAAATCCTTTGATTAATGCTTTATTTTACCCTTGGTTTAGGAGAGCAATAAAACAACATAACTGGTCAAGTATTAACAGACAGTTCATCAACCATAAATTTACTCTCTGAAGAGGACTAATTTTCCAAGTGAGGAGTTTGGTGATATAGTGGGAATTTCCCAGTAGCTGTGACATGGAATACACTGCATGAAAATGATCCATCAAATTGGGGAGGAGAAATAGTACCTCAGTTTCAGCAGCACAAGCTCATGCTTTACTCTTGGTGAAGCGAACATCTTTAAGCATTTGATAGACATGTGTTTACTAAATAACTGTTGACACAAGGTTCATGTTTTCCAGTTTCCTCAAGTCTGGGCACTCCCCTGCTCCATCAGTGATTATTCTCCTCTTCCAGGCCTCCTCGAGGTTCCCTTTCTGTCCCTGTCAGAGGTTCCTGTTCCCTGTTCCTGGGAAAGTCTCATGTCCCCGTCTCTTTCTGGACCTGGTTAACTTTGCTCTCGTTTCAACAGCTTGTCTCTTGGGCTCCGGCCTTTCTGGAGTCCTGGGAGGTCTCTGAGCCACGTACATCAGCATTTGAGACTCGGGACTGGACTCACATTTTATAATTTGGGGGAGATTTTGTAAATGTGGGAATAACCATGAGCAGACGGTGCCCGTTTCCACAGCAGTGACTGTCCTTTCCTGTGACTGTTTCCTCACTTCATGAGGTGTGCTGTTTTACCTTCTCGTCTTGATGGAGGGCAATTTTTGTCATGTTTTTCTGCAAATGCTATCCAGAGTTGTACATTGCTGATGACAAAAATAATAATGTATTGAAAGTCTTGGGGAAAGGATGGATTATTCAAGAAATTGTGAGTGGTATATAGATTTTTGGAAAAATATTGTTAAGCATCTTGCCTCACATATTTCACAAAATCAAAACTAATTTCTTTCAGATGTTAAAAAGCTAGAAGAAAATATTCCTTTCATAATTTTTCTTTGGAGGAATCATGATGGCAAACTCATGTAGATTTATGCTCTCTATTTAAATTTTTTGAAAACAAAGCCTAGTTAAGAAAAAAAAATGTCAAACTTGGGAAACTATTGGCAGCATACATAATAAAGAGAGGGTTAAAAGATCTGAAAATATAAAGGCCTTTTACATAACAATAAGACAAAAACAAACACCTCACTAGACAAATGAATAGGCAATTTCACAGAGAAAAAATAGAAATGGCTAATAAATACATTAAAATGCAAACACACAAATAACCAAAAATGCTAATAAAAGTGTGATAGAGTTTCATATGTCGAGTTGGCAAATATTAGAAAGACCAATAATATTCGCTGTTAGATGGAATGTGGGAAAATGAGCACATTCCTGAGAGTTGAGCTGGCTCACATGCATCTCCAGAGAATGTAATCTAGTTTCTCCTTTCTGAGGGGAATTAAAAGTTTTTATAAAAATTTAAAACATACATGTCAGTTAAGTCTGTAGTGCCTTGTCTAGCAAGTTATCCTAAGAAAAGAGCCAGTCAAGTAGGCAAACGTGACAGAGATATTCATAATATAACTCAATTATTAACTAAAAAAATCTAGATGAATATGGGAAAAATTAAGTAAATTATGCTCCAACTATGTAATGGAATGTTATGAAGCCATTAAAAAGCACTACAAATTTCTACGTAAATTGACATGGATAGACAACCACAATATATTTTTTGACTAGAAACAACAAAACCAAAAAACTCTGACCCGGATTATAAAACAGTATATGTCCTATGGCCCCCATGCATCTGAATACTTCTGTGTGCTTTCACCAAGTCTAAACTTATGTACAATGAACAGTGTGTGCGTCTAGGGGGGATTTACTTTGTCATTTATCTATACCAGTTAAAAGTTTATGATGAAATTAACATATCAAAATTGATATTAACACTTCACATATCTCTCATACTTGAGTATTGAAGTCTGTTTGCTTGCTTGTTTTAATTTAATGAGAATATCTTTTGTGTATATATCTCTAGTATATTTTCTTCTTACCTAATGAAACTAAATTGTCACTGCATTGGTATATTTTGGGAACTACACCCTAAAGTGATTAAAGTATCTTAGGAATTACATCTCAGTGTTATGAAAGTAGTTTACTATTATTACACAGCAGATCTTTAAGATCTTCCAACTCTTCCTTCACCAAATATTAATTATGTGCTGCTTGGTGTGCTCTTATCACTACATTAAGCCTGATCCCACTTTGCATCCCCTCCTTGAGATCCATTGATGTCACGCCCTTGAGATCCATTCCCACATATATTCCTTGGATTTCTGTTAATATAGATTGGCAAAATCATGCGTTCTTCTGTTTAGTGTTGTATGTCCTCATGGGTCACACTTTGTAATGCATTCGTTGGGGCCTGCTGGACCTGAGTCTTATCGTAGGTCTAGAGGTAAGGAAGGGTGTTAGGGGAAGTCCTGAGGAGGGTCAGGCAAGTACTTCAGGGGAGGCCATCACAGCATCTACAGACATCGGGAATCTGAGCTCTTCGGGCAGTGACAGAAGGGATGCTCTACTGTCAGAAAAGCCTTGATAAAATTTAGGGGTTGGAGGTAACCAGTTTCATCAGGACTTGCCTACACGTCACCATCCTAACTTTTAGAATCCCTTCCCCTCCCAAACAATGCCAGAATTTTAACAAAAGAGACCCAGGGAGTTTAGAATTCAATTTGCATTGTAATTCAGCCAGCTACAGAATTAGGCTTGGGGTTTGGGTCTCAGAAACTCAGTCCTGTGACCCTAGGAGATAAGGGGTTTTTTCAAGCCATTCATTGAAGATTTCAGGTCCCTTACATAGACCTTGAGCTGGAATTTAAAGCATCTAGAGTCATCATTGTCTTTCCACAAGTTCTCCAGAACAATTAGAAGAAACTAACCAACCCACTCTACTCCTCGTTGTTACTAAAATGCTGTATGGCGGCAGGTACTTGGTCACCCAGAGCCTTTTCTTCTGTGGGCACTTGATTACAGGAATCTACAGAGTAATTTGGGTAAGTATTTTTCCACTGTAGCCCATGGCTACCAGTGCCCTCTCTACCACTGGAAACAGAGTCTTTAATGCCTTCAAATACAATTATATCTGATACCCAATTCCAGGAAGCCCAGAATCTATTCAGATATTCAGAGAACTCATCTTAAGGTTCAGTTCCTCTGAGACACAGTTCTCTTACCATTATATGATGTCCCTCTTTATTTCTCAAAGCACAGCTTGTCATACTCCTATATTGTCTGATATGTATATATTCACAACAGCTTCCTCATGCTGATTATTTCTTTTCCCATTCTTTTTACCCTGCATCTATCTGTGTCTTTATGCTTAAAATGTGTCTCCATAGGCGGCATATACTTGAAATTTGCTTTTTATGCAGTCTGACATTTCTGTCAATTAATTGGTGACAGATTAATCCATTTACATTTGATGTAATTTTTTATATATTACAGTTTCATTCTTTTTTCCTCAGTTTTCATTTGTTCCCTTTATATTTTGTTTTTCCATTGTTCCTTTCTTATCTTATTTTCTGTTAAAATAACACTTTTAGTTTCCATTTATTTTCTTCTTAAGCATGGAGATATGTAATATGTATATGGCTTATTAGACTCAATATTATTAAGATGTCCAATCCTTAAATGTTACCAGGAAAATACAGAAATCTTAAATATGTATGCAGTTATTTACAGAGCTTCCAAATTCATAAACCATAAAGAAGAAAACTAAAAGAATAAATGAGCAAGTTTACTGTGCTAATCATATATTTCAGTACCTCTCTATATAACTGTTTTATAGATTCAATTTTATACCAGTAAAAAACCATAGGGTATTTTTTTTCTAGGAATTGAGACCGTGATTCTAAACATTATATGAGAAATAAAGCCATAGAACAGCTAATACAATTTTGGAAGGAACAAAAAGAGGAAGGCTTACACTACGTGGCTTTAATACCTACTATATAAAATTTCAGTTAAGACAATAAGGTATTGATTCAAATATAGAAACAGAGATCAACAGAAGAGAGAGTTCAGAAATCGAACCCAGAAATCAATCTACACCTATGTGATTGATTGGTTTTTGATTACGAACACACATTATTCACTGGAGAAAGAATAGTCATTTTGAGAAATGCTGCTGGAATTGCTGAACACCCGTATACTACTAATAATAAACTTCAGACTTTCCTCACAAAAGATTTAAAATTAATATGACATGAATCATAAAACTAAACATAAGAACTAAGATTTTAAAAATTTTAATAGGAACATAGAAGAAAATAGTTGTGACATTGTGTTAGGCAAAGGTTTCTTAGACAAAAATAAAGGCATTAACCATAAAAAAAAAATAAGTTGGATTTCATCAAAATTATAACCTCCTACTCTTCAATAAACAGTCTCAAGAAATTAAAAAGTCTCATATTCATAACATATATTTAGAAAGCACTTGGACCCAGTCAACGAAATAATAGGAAAACTTAAAACTGAATTAAAAGTGGGTAAAAATGTTAACAGACAGTTCACCAAAGTAGATACATTAAAGACCGAGAATACCATGAACAGACATTAAATGAAAAGCACGAGATACTACTACACACCATCTAGAATGGTTAGAATAAAAAGAAATGACAGCAGCAAGTGTGGAAGAGGACTTGCAGCAATTGGAACCCTCATAGATTGCTGGAGGGAGTACAAAATGGTGTAATTGCTTTAGAAGATGGTTTGTAGTTGCTTGTACATATGATCCAGCAATTCTACTCCCAGGTATTTACCTAAAAGAAATGAAAACATATGTCAATGCAAGGAACTGTAGTTGAATGTTCATAGCAACACTATTAGTAACAGCCCCAAAGTGGACACAAATCCAAAAGTATATCAACAGGTATGTGAATAAAATAATTGTGGTATATTCATACAATGGATTGCTGTCTAGCAATAACAAGGAATGAACTGCTAGTATACCCGAACATGCAGGAAGCTCCAGACATGGATTAGAGTGAAAGACACTGGACACTGAAGAGCACACACTGTGTGATTCTATTCGCTCATGATTTTTAGCCCAGGGAAATTAATCTGTAGCCACAGAAGAGAGATCAGTGGTTGCCCAGGGCAGGAGAGGGGAGATGTGGGGAGAGATTGACTGTAATCCTGTGTAAAGGGCACAAGGAAAAATTCTGAGATGTTGGAAATATCTACACCTTGACTGCAGTGGCAGTGACATGGGGGGATACATTTATCATGTCATCAGCCTGACACTTTGAAAGTGTGAACTTTTCAAATACAAATTATACCTCAATATGTAAAAGCTGATTTTTAATCATGAGCAGAAGTCATTCATCAGAAAAATATTTTTCAAAACCTAAGCTGAGTTCTATCTAGAGATCTAAGAGGAAAAGGAAATGTGTCAATGGTAAAGCTGAATATAACATAGAACTATCCACATTCCAAAGATTCTTCTTTCATATTATTTCTTTAATTTCTTCCCAACAGTTCCCATTCAGAAACAAAAACAAAAAACTTTAGCAGGAACTGCTTTTAGGTGTACATACACTACCTTCTACTTTCCATGAGGAAAACATCTTGTACTCTCCTCCCCCACTTTTCCAAATCAGAATTATCAAAAAAACCTGAAATATTCTTGATTTTAATATATGAGTCTGTATTTAATTTCTTTAACCCAGACCAGTACTGGAAGTGATAAAGACCTTATCTAAAAAGGTTTTAGTGACTTCAAACAGGAAACATAAATACATAGTTCTTACAAAAATGAAAATGCAATCTCCGATAATTAGTAAGAATTAACAATGTGGCTTTCAAACTCTGGACAAAAGTTTTTAAGGGCAGGCACTATTTCCATTTCTATTTCATGAAAAGGACAAATGTCATAGGAAATTAGGGCATAAACTTATTTTTAGCATAAACATAACCATTAGTCAACAGCCTCTTTCGTTTTACACCTTGCACTATGGGGATTGAATCTCAAGGGCTTTGTGTATTTGGAATTATTTAGCTACACTCCTGAGGGGACAGACTATTTTGGGTGTTATCCTCACTCTGATAGATTAGGAAAAGAACACTACTAAAATGTACCATTGGTACATGCATCGTATTATAGCTCCTGGAAGACCAACGCTTCTCAGATAAGAAGAACCCGGTAATGCAAAGAAAGGTATTTTTCAAATTAAAATAAACAGCATTTTATGTACGAATGGAAATTAACCACCTACCCACTTGGAAAAGAATTATTTTATGAGATGAGGACATGAATCACACCCTAACATGAAAAGAAGACTTGTACTTAAAAAGAAATAGGTACAGAATGTACTGGCAATTACTGACATAGTATATGTATCTTTTGTTTTGAAAACCGGAATGACACCTTTGGCCGTAGAGGGTGACAGCCTTTCCAGGTATCAAAATGCAGATCATGGGCAGGGACTTGCCCCTCCTACGGCGGTCCAGCTCTGCTACGAGAACCTGAATGGATCCTGTGTCAAAGCTCCCTACTCACCAGGCCCCCGCCTGCTTCTGTACGTGGTGTTCGGCTTTGGAGCGGTGCTGGCTGTACTTGGAAACCTGCTGGTGATGGTCTCCATCCTTCACTTCAAGCAGCTGCACTCTCCAGCCAACTTTCTCGTCGCCTCTCTGGCCTGCGCTGACTTCTTGGTGGGGGTGACCGTGATGCCCTTCAGCATGGTCAGGTCCGTGGAGAGCTGCTGGTACTTTGGGCAGAGTTACTGTAAATTGCACTCTTGTTTCGATGGGTCATTCACTTGTGCTTCCATCTACCACTTTTGTTTTATTTCACTCGATAGATATATTGCGGTCACTGACCCTCTGGTCTATCCAACCAGGTTCACTGTCTCTGTTTCTGGCATGTGCATTGCCTTCTCCTGGCTCCTGTGCATTATTTATCCTTGTTCCCTTCTTGGCACAGGTGCAAGTGAAGCTGGGCTGGAGGATCTAGTAAGTGCTCTCACCTGTGTGGGAGGCTGTCAAATTGCAGTGAATCAAAGTTGGGTATTGGTAAATTTTCTATTATTTTTCATTCCCACACTTGTGATGATAATGGTTTACTCCAAGATTTTCCTCATCGCCAAGGAACAGGCTAGAAAAATTGAAAGTATGAGCAATAAGACTGAGAGATCATCAGACAGCTACAAAGACAGGGTGGCCAAGAGGGAGAGAAAAGCAGCAAAAACACTGGGATTTGCGGTGACAGCATTTCTGATGTCCTGGCTGCCCTACTTCATCGACTCAGTCATCGATGCCTTCCTAGGCTTCATCACACCCACATATATGTATGAAATATTGGTTTGGGTTGCCTACTATAACTCAGCAATGAATCCCTTGATTTATGCTTGCTTTTATCCTTGGTTTCGAAAAGCCATCAAACTCATTGTCACTGGCAAAGTGTTGAGAGAGAATTCCTTGACAATAAATTTATTTTCTGGGTAAGTTCAAGTTTTAGATTGGAGGAATTGAAAATAATTCACAATGAACACACTATTGAGGAGAAAAAAATTGATCATAAATGTGCAAATCTTCTAATGTAAAATAGTGGAATTATGGTCAACTTTGACCCAAAGACTTAATTCAGATTCAATGTTCGTTGGTAAATATGACGTGGAAACCTGACTGCAGTGGAAACAGCACAGCTGTGGAGCCAGAAATGCTACATTTAACACTGATCTTGGGCTGCTTAGTTCTCTCTGAGCTTCACTGTATTTCTCTGGTTAATAACTCCTCCCTTGTCCTATTCTTGAGAAAATGTAGGAGAATACATGTACAAGATCTAGTATATTTTTGTTATTCTAAATCTGCCTTTTATTACTTTATATTAGTTCAATCCCTGCCCACATCTCTTGGTTCCTTTGTAATATTTTTCTATTAAAATGTAAATGCAACTAAGAGACACTTAGAGAGGTGGTGGCTTCTTGCTCAGAGAGGCCAAAGGAGTGAGGCTGCACTGTCTGGTGTTCAGATTTGCGAGTCCAAAAGTGTCATTTCAGAGTCAGGAAAAGTCAAAGAGACAGATGTATGAACTATAATATCCATTCAGTTATTTATAATTGAAAAGAGAACTGGCGTCATAAATAAGATCATTCACTTATTCAGTGAGCTTCTTCCTGGTGAGTAAGGCTGCTCATAAAACGACATTAGAGTGCAGTTAACATATGTTTAAAGCAAAGATTTTAAGATTTTTTTTTATTGTTGTGCTTTATTTACAATTAACTTATTTATTCACTTATCTTATGTGTGTTGTTCCAAAAATTATTTACAAGTGTTTTCAATGACACACATGAAAGCTTAAATTCAAAAAGTGTTCGAAAGAATAGAAAACTGAAATGAAGGGCATAAAATGATGACAAGACAGAGACCAGAAAACTCATTTCATTATGACCCACAAATTTGGTTTCAAGAAAAAAGGGAAACTGAACTAGTTGTGCAGCTCACACTGGATAAAACCCGGTGGTTATTTCAGAGACGAAGACTTGTTCTCAGGACTAAGACCTGAGGTCCTCCACGTCTCATGCACGATGTCAATAAATTACTTGCTTCTGTTCTAGCTTGTTATGTTGTGATCAGACGTCAAGATTTTAAAATCAGAGCATTGTATCTTCGGGGCAGGAGTAAACATATCAAAATGGTCTTGCTATTTTTCTCTAATTTCGAGCTTGATGTAAAATCAATATTAGTGTTAGCACGTTGTTTTCTTCTATTATCACACAAATGCTTTGAATTGGTAAACCTTTCCCGAGATAGTGTATTCTTTCTGGTTATAGTTAACTTGTGAGAAACTCTCCTGTCTTTATTTGAGGATTAAAGATGATACAGATGACTAAAGGCACCCGAGACTGCTTAGTGTCTAGTACCCTAGATTGACACTAAATCTCATCAATTTATTTTGATTCTAGTGGTTTCAGTATAGTAACTTTTTCTACTCCTGTTCCGTGAGCTATAGAATAATCACACTGCCTCATTTTAAAGATAGAGAAGCTAAGACCAAAGTGTTTCAGAAATCTGATGGATATCAAGAATCTTCAGGGGCCGCCCGGTGGCGCAGCGGTTTAGTCCGCGCTTGGCAGCCCGGGGTTTGCGAGTTCGGATCCTGGGCGCCCGCCGACGCACTGCCTGTCAGCCATGCCGTGGCGGCGTCCCATATAAAGTGGAGGAAGATGGGCACAGATGTTAGCCCAGGGCCAGTCTTCCTCAGCAAAAAGGGGAGGATTGGCAACAGATGTTAGCTCAGGGCTGGTCTTCCCCACAAAAAAAAAAAAGGAATCTTCTGGATTCAAATAAGTACTTCTAATATCTAGTTCAACACATTTACACTCGTCTTTCCTTTCTTTTATAGTAGGCTTTCAAGTATATTAGACTAATCATCTACTTTTACCACTTCCTTTCCTTGATTAACACACTATTCTATTTTTATAAATGTTTGAAAACTGTCTTTATAAAGACAGAGGCTACTGCCCTCATTGTTCTCCTCTGTGAACTACTCATTTGTGTGGAGACTAGCCTGTGGCCTTTCTTCAGTGAACATTTATTGAGTGCTTCTGGTATGCAACACATGAGATTTGGAACAGGATATAGCAATAAAAACAATTTAAACCTGATAATGTTTTATCTAAGTTACAGAACATTCTGTGCACAGGACTGCTTTACCTGCACTAACTCATTTAATCTTCTCAACAACCCTGTGAGCGAGGGAATATTATTACTGCATTATATTATTACTTCTGTTTTATAAATGAGGACCCTGAGGCATAAAGAGGTGAGTCAGGTGTTCAAGGTCGCATATTTGTAAATAACAGAACCAGTGTTCACACCCAGGGAATCAGAGAGGAAGTGAGGGATCCCCTAAACCCCGCCCCTCACAAAGGGGGATGAGGCCCAGCCACTGCACTCAAGTTGTCAGAGCTATTTGAAACACAAGATTTTTGTACAAATTATTTTAAAAGAACAATATGATCATCATGAAGAAAAGTATAAACAAAGTTCTTTGGGGAGATGGGCACACTGGAGGGAGTAATTGATTTGCTCCAATATAACATTTTAATCTATAGTTTTCCACTGATCTGTATCTCATTATGAAAACAGTAGGGTACTGTAGGAGGTTTTCTCCCCCGAGGCTGAGGGGACGGTCATTTAGATAAACCACATCTTGATTTCTCAGGCAGGATTGGTCCACACATCAGGGAAAGCCCTGATATTGCTGTTTTATAGGATTCAACCATTGGGGTCCTTTGCGCGTCTTCTCCAAAACAGGACTGTTACATCAAACACGTCATCCCACCTACATGTTGTGGGTTTGCAAATTGCATTTAAATTTTTTCCATGGATTTCAAAAACTGTTATGACAACAATATGATTATGTTTGCAACTTTTGTGCCCCTTTATTAGTTCCTGTATTAACAGGACCTTGTAAAGTTTCCTTTCACTTTTCCATGAATAAAGGTTTGAAACAATAGAGACTGAATGCATGTCTATGCAGCCCCCACCTTCTCAGGAATCACTTTGTTCACTGTGTATATCACACTCCTGTCTGCTTCCTAGTGATCTGTTGTGTGTATTTGTCCCCCCCAAATGTGTGTTCCTCAGAGGAAGGTCCCCTTCTTGTTTGTATTTGTACCTCCAGTGTGGTCTTTCCAGTGTACTTGAAATATAGCGGAGAGTTAGTGAATATTTGCTGAGTAAATAAGTACATGTTTCATCTAAATGTAGAAATACTTTAGGGTTACATAAGAATGAGCTTGGTCCTATAAAAGAAATGATTTTTATGCATCATACTTTATGCGTGAATGTGGTTATCATGATATCAAAATTGCAGACACTACACATGTTAATTTGCAGCATATGAGAGTAACCATTCATGGAAATGAGTTTTAATTGGATCGACCTCTGGAAAGAGCCTCCCTCTCTAACTGTCAGACATTGGTAGGTGAACTCAAGGGACATAAAAATTCCCAAACCAAGACTACGTTGGCCACATTCCCCTGACTATCTAACCATGACCCTGTCGTGATAGATTTACAAAATTTTAAAACTGAAAGGTAGAGCCAGCCTTCATGGCCTAGTGGGTCAAGTTCAGCACGCTCTGCTTCAGCGGCCCAGGTTTGGATCCCAGGCGCGGAACCACACCGCCCGTCTGTCAGTAGCCGTGCTGTGGCAGCGGCTCACGTAGAAGAACCAGAAGGACTTACAGCTAGAATGTACAACTACGCAATGGGGCTCTGTGGAGGGGTTGACAAAAAGAGGAAGGTTGGCAACAGATGTTAGCTCAGGGTGACTCTTTCCCAGCAAACAAACAAACAAATCCTGAAAGGAAACTTTGCGAAGATCCCATCTAAACCATCCCTGTTCAGATGCGGCCACAGCCTAAGGAACCAGAGCAAGGACGGATAGCCAGAGTCTTGTGACTTCACAGCAGCGGGCTGGCCACGCTTCAGCCATGTCTGGTTGTCCACAGGCCCAGACTGGGCCCAGTGCGGGGAGCCCGGAGGTCTGCTCTCACCTACTCCTCCCTCTGGTCACGACACAACCTCTCCTTTCTGAGAATTGTCTCGACTCCGCTTTCTTACATCCGGCTTGTCTGCTTCTATTGATCACGACCATCTATTCCTTGTTCTATTTCACATTTTCACAAGTTTTTATATGTAGACATATAAAAATTTATATTATGTATGCATTTATTATAATGTATTAATTAAAACATAGTAAAAACCATTTGTTATATTACCATATTATATATAATACATAGAACTATATATACATGTAAATATATATGATACATTTTTTCATAGTTCCAAATTAGTTTTAAAGGATTTTATAGAATTTCAATTACACTTTTAATTTTAACCAGAATTATGGTTCCAAAAAAATTCTCTCGTAACTTCAAAAGCATTTCTCTGTTGCTTTCTAGGACCTAGTGTGCTAACAAGACGTTTGATGCCACTATGATTTCCGTTCCCTTTGTTAAGCCAGTTCCTTGTGGCCTCTGTTCCTAGGAAGTTTCAAGAATTTCTTTCTATACTTGTCTGAATTTGGTGCCTGTATCTTTTTCGTTTGTCCTCTGCACTTGGTAGACACTTTGAATTTGAAGCCTTAAACTGTTCTTTAACCCAGAAGACACTTTCTCTACAAGTACTTTCAATATTTTCTTCCTTTCGCTCTTTCTGATTGCTCTGTCTAGGACTAAGACTTTTTCTCAGGCTGTGCTAGAAAGAATAGTGCTTCCCTCTCTAGCAACCTTCTATTGTGCGTATTTTGGGTTGTGTTTTTCTCTGCTCTGGTTTTTGAATCAATTTCATCACATTTGATATTTATCTTTCAGATTTACTACTTGGGGCATTTCAATGGGCTTTCAGGAATAAGGAATGTTAAACTAAGTGCTCAGTTATCTCGACAGGGCTGGTCTTCATTCAATTGGAATGCACCAATTCAACGATTCCAGTCGCGAAAACACTGAAATGCTTTAATATTGGTAGGTAGATAAATATCTATTACCCTGAGCCCCCATGCAACCCCTTGCTACCTTCCCTGGGATCCTCCTCCCAAAACTCCAGGCTCCTCATGATCCAGCAGCTGAGAGATCAAGGCAAGGCCAAGGAGGGCACCTCCAGGGCCGCTAGGCCTCTCAGAATAGTGTTCTTTCTGACTGCTCATTGCCAAGACTTGCCGTACCGTATTCAGGGTTTTGAAGTATCTACCCTGAATATTGACCCAGAAATCAAGTGGTCACGTTTTGAAGAGGACTTCATCAACAGTAAATCTATGTTTGATCATGAAAGCTTAAGTAGGGGAAATTTAAGAATGTATTCAGAATTTCTAGATGATGGTTTAATTAATTATTTACTTTCTAAGAGACAAATGAGATCTAGCAAAATGAGGGTGGTGGGAAGCATTCTTCAAATTATTCAGGAAAAGCATGAAGGACTGGGACTCTAGTCGCTAGATTTGTCCTTCCCTCTGCTCTGGTTAGGAAGCCTGGCTCATCCAAATGTCACTAGATTAGGGGCAGTGTGAGCATGTGCATCACAAACATGAAATGGCTTTACCATTTATCTACGAGTGCAGACACACTTGCTCTGTTGACTCTCTCTTCCCCGTCTTTTAATAACACTCTGGGCAGATCTTACTGCTTCCCACTCAATTTTGAATATTTGTAAACTGGAAATCAGTTCTTTCTGCTCCAGATTAAAACTTGAACACCACATCCAGTTTAGCACTGTTATGTTTCCTGCCCCAGTCAGTGCTACCCAGCCCTGGGCCTTAGGAACCTGGAGTGGGGAGGGGATCAGTCTGCTTTTTCCCTCTTCCTTCCACTCTCCTTTCCTGCTTGTGCCCCACCCACCCTGCAGGGTGGAGCAGGAAAGGATAAGGAGAATGTTGATAATGGGACAAGAGTTAGTCTCAGCCTGTGATCATAGTCCTGATGCACAATGCCCTGCATGTATTCGCTGTGAGCAGGTACATGTGTGACTCCTGTTGCGGGGAGCCCACCCACTGTCTAGTTCCCTGATGCGGGTGAGCGGCTCCAATGGACCTCTTCCAACTCCTCCTTAGAGTCTGTCCATGAGGGGGGCACATTATTGGCTTGAGCTTCTGGGGTCCCTTTGTCCAGCGGACCACTCCATTGAAGAAGCGACTGGCAAGTGATTCAAGATTGATTTCCTTTTTAGATCTTTTTGTTCAATCGACTTGCTGACCTGCCCTGTGTTCATGCTGAGCAGAGGAAAGTAGAATTGGAGAGAGATTGCTGGGAGGTGAAATGGACCAGCAGGGAGAGAAGCCCAGACTGTCACCGATTCAAGTGGCAAAGATGCAGGAGTTTTACATGGGCTAGGGGGCACAAAGAAGCCAGTCATGCTCAGTCCTTTGCAGGGCTCCCAATTCAGGTGCACCAAGAGTTGTGACAGATCCCACAGGACTTGACGAGGAAACTGGAAAGATCAAAGCAGCACTGATCACAAACATCAGGGAACTAGGGATGGGAATGCTTCCTGCAGGGAAGCCTGAGGAACCCAGACACACACTGCCTGAGACAGACAGTACTTGGTGACTCATTACACAGAGGTCATGACCAGCACTCAAATGTTACAAGGAGACCAAATTTTGAATAAAATTATTTTACTCCTTTTCTTCTACTCTCTCCTTCTGCCTATGGGATAGAGCAGAAAAGGAGGATGAGATAAGAAATCAAAAATCAGACATGCCTTTTGTAGGCTGGCCAGTGGGACAGCATGCTCCACTTCAGGGGCCAGAGGTTCATGGGTTCAGATCTCAAGTGTGGACCTACACACCACTCATCCAGCCATGCTGTGGTGGCGTCTGACATACAAAATAGAGGAAGATGGGTACAGATGTTAGCTCGGGGACAGTCTTCCTCACCAAATAAATAAGTAAATAAATAAAATCAGACATGCCCTTTCCTTGAAACCAAGCCTTTAAGTTCTGACCTGGCTAGCCCTGGGAACAGCAAAGGCAGGAATAGTCAATTAGACATACATTGTAGTTTTACACTGGAGTAGACCAAAATGCATTTGTTAACACTCAGAGTGAATGGACAGCTATGAGGTCTGCCTGAGATGTAATGAACGATGAAGAAGGGAGATTTACTAGAGCACATTTAGAGGCTGTGATGGGAGAGAAAATAATTTTTTGTTGTTTCTCACCCCAAAGTATTCCAAAAGTAGTTAACACACATTTCTAGGAAATAATTATCAAACACAAGTGAATTATGTGATAAATCAAAATGAGAACTGATTCAGCTGTGCAATAACTTGAATTACTTCCTTCCCTTCATTAACAAATTTCTGAGCTTGGGCCCTGGGAAGACCTCAGGGATCATTAACACATCTTTCTCCACCGCCATCATAATGAAGAATGTGTCACACTCTCAGTCACTGGGGAGATGTTTATTTAATGGGCGTTTATTTTAGGACTGTCTGAGAAGATCAGAACCTGCAAACTGATTGTCAAGTGCAGATAGGAGACTGAAAACTTGAGATGATGCAAGACAATCAAAAGTTTGTCTCCAAATCCTGCCCTTGGTGTTAGAGTCATGACCCCCCAAGACATATGATTGCTGCTTAATCTTCATCTTTATCTGATGCAAATGCATTTCCTCAGATGGTCTTATGAGCAAGATAGGAAGACATACATGTGCGAGAATTATAGAGGCCTTAGGAGGAGCCTCCAATTTACATGGCCTCTCAGCACGGGGCTGGTTGCTCTTTATAGACTAACCCCAAATATGAAAGTACAAAATAACTTAGATTCTGCTAATAACTTTCAATTATATAGCAAAAAAAGTTGGAAAAATGCAGGACAATCTTTTTCTTTTCATAGTAGATATTTCATATCGCTTTCTCTGGGTGGTTGATTTCATGGACATCTGCTTCCATTGGATCACGTCAGGTCTGTTATTACTCATTGTTACGTCACTGTCCCTAATGCTTGGCGTTGACCAGATGCTGCCCTGGATTGTTTTTATGGGCATAATAAAAGGCTTACCTGCAGAAAATACCCCCTTTGCCTTCAAAGATACTAATGGGTCAGGTCAGTGGTGCCTAGAAACTTGGGTTTCGGAAATAACAAAATTGGTTAAAAAATTGGGGGAACCAATAGATAACTGCTAAATATTAACTTTGCCAACTAAGGACTTGATAAATACAGCAACAGCAGTGACAACTTTGTGTACTTTTCCATAATTCCATAAAAGAAAAGTACACATTAATGTCAAAAGGACAGGAAAGACATCATTTAAGAGTAGAGAATAGTCCTGTAAATTGAATAAATTTCCATCACAAAACACATGTCCCATTGCTCTTGTTTTTCTCATTGTCTCTGACCAATGAGAACTTAGAACATTGCCACAGTCCAGCACTGATTCCCAGAATGGCACTTCCACACAACTGGGTTAGGACACAAGACAACACCAAAATCCGTAAATATTGAGAAATAACTTTAGAAACATGTTTCCTTCTGTGTAGGTTCCCTGCACCTTCTAGAATCCTGGCCTTCACCTGAGGACACTGCTTCCCAGCAGGCAGATGATGAGGTGAGCATCCTCCTGTGCCTCCTTGTGGTGTTAGAGCATCTCCCTCCATCCTCCCTAAAACCCTCACTGTCATCAGATTGTACCCCCTCTGCCCCTCTTCAATACTGCCAATCACTGACCCAGGGTCCTCCCTCTTTCTTCACCTTAACTTTAGGTCCCAGCACTCTGCTGTTCTCTCCAGGACTACTCTCAATACACACAAGATGTAAAACAGAAGCACTTGCTATCCTGTGTGCTCTAGGAATGTTAACCCCAACAGTCACCACAATAGCCCCATGAGGGAGGGAGTCCTGTTGTCCCCACCTCACAGCTGAGAGTACTGAGGCCTCAGGAGGTTAAGAAGGTGGGGAGAGCTGGATTCAAACCTGGGCAGACTGGGTCCAGAGTCCACGTTCCTGACCCTGTGCTAAGCTGCCTCATGGTTCCTGGAAATCCTCTCCTTCAAGGATGTCACGTCCACTCTACCTCAGTCTCTCACTCACATGGTCCCAGCCCAGGACTTGTAATTTAAAGGCCACCATCTCTTCTCTGAATCCCTTGGGACTTTTGGAAATCAGATTTTTTTTTTTTAATTTAGAAAGGCACATCCATTACACATTTTGAATGTACCAGTGAAGAATGGGAAGCACTTGTAATCGACGCATTACTGTCTCTGCACCAAAGCAGGACTATTCAGACAGAGTGGTAAGAAAGAAACACTGGAAATCAACTCATGTCAGTGTTTGTCACCAAATTAATTAGACATAAACTTCAAATGTTATGGCTTTTGGAATTTCAGAATTTGGACTTATATTCATTGAGCCGATAGTTATTGTTTAGCAGCTCATATTGCAGGTAGGAACAGACACAACACAAATAAGTTGATCACCACCAGTGGTGCCAAGGTGCTCCTAGGAGAGGGTGGAAAGTAGAGACAGGGCAGGTGGGGACTTCTAAGTGGATTTTGCCTGCTCCGTAAACTTAACCAGGATGAGTCATAACAGGGGCCTTCTATGTCCTTATCTTTAAAATAGTCTATACTGCTTAGCTTAGTATTGTCCTTAGAAACTGGTGAAAAATTGCCTTTGGCATTAGACACAGTAGAGCGCACATCTTTACAGCTGTTATCATGTGATAGTGTGTGTGTGTGTGTGTCTGAACAGAATAAAGTATAAACGTCAGCACCTATGTGATGCCTGGGAAGATAGTCTGTGCATTTTCATTCCTAGAAACTGTTGGTTTTCTGACTGGTTCACATGGTAGTAAAGCATTGGCTTTGAAGACAGACAGACATGGGTCCAAATATCACAGCTCCAGCATTTGATGCCTGTGGTCTCTCTGGAGCTTGTTTCCTCATTAATAATTCTATAATTGATGGTAACAATAAGAAAAACAAAACATTCATTCTGAAAATCCACATATAGGAATGTTATGTGAGCAGTTTATTCAAATTTCCTTTTATTTGTGTAGATACATGTAACTTTAATTTGTATATTTGGATTTCTGCTGTCTCTTACTCTTATGGAGACTTTGAGTTATTGCTTCTCCATGAAGGATTTACTTTTTATTCCAGTTTTATTGAGAAATAATTGACATACATCACTGTGTAGGTTTAAGGCGGGCAACATGATGGTTTGATTCCCATGTATTGTGAAATGATTAGGACAAAGGGATTTACTTTTGAACTTGTGTTATTTTATGAACCAGCTAAGCAGCTCTTCCCATAGA
This sequence comes from Tapirus indicus, assembly GCA_031878705.1. Taxonomy (NCBI): domain Eukaryota; kingdom Metazoa; phylum Chordata; class Mammalia; order Perissodactyla; family Tapiridae; genus Tapirus; species Tapirus indicus. Next base: position 51,699,494 of record CM062933.1, on the reverse strand, counting down.
ACCCTTCAGCTCTTCCTGAACTCTGATTTCTAGTTATTTAAAATAATATGTTTTCCCAACACTGTGTACAATAGCCAAGAGGCCCTTTTGGTTAAAAGGCTTGAGTGTGTGACTTCAGAGAATCAGTCTTACAAACACATCTTCTGAAAGTGTCTCAAATAAAACATCCTAGTAAAATTCCTTCTGCTGAGAACACATAAAATATGAAACAAACAATACTAATGTGATACTGGTTTGTTTATTGGCTCTTTGGCCTCCAAAACCTACTGATTTGATTTAAATCATGGTCATTTTTGCACAAAACCTCGGTGAGAATGCTCTGTCGTCATTCCCACATTACAGGTGAGCAGCTGAGATGGACAAAGGGTAAGTGACTTCACCGAGGTGCAAGCTCGTCTACGGTAGAGACGGGATTCCAACCCAGGGCGCCTGGTTCCGGAACCTCACTCTGGACTCGGACGCTGTGTAGCCTCTGCAGATAAAGGAGGTGCGTATTTCCAAAAACAACTTGACATTTAGAGTCCTCACGGTAACTCTGTCACCTTGTGTCTTCCCACTTCAGGTAAGGAGACTCAATAATACAAAAGTTTACATGTTCTATCACTTCTTCTCATTAAACATAGAATTACTTTTTAGTGATTGGGTTAGACAAACCCTATCAATAGCCTAAAGCTGGATTTTTTTCTAAATATTGATTATTAAAAAATTATTATTTTAGAAAAGCAAATAAAGAAGAAGGAGGAAGATTTTTTTAATGTAAAAGACTAATAGTTATTTGATGGGTGAAAATAAAGAAGAATTACTCATTCATTTGCATGAAAAATATCTTTACGATTTACTAAGTGATGGCACTGCACTAGGTGTTGAAATAATGTGAACGGTTACCAGCAAATGAAAATCACATAGCAGTCTGGTATACAGCTAGCCAAGAAGTTAATAGATTATTTGTATAAATAAATGAGATGCAGAGAAAGAAGTCGTGCTATAGTAATCATCTAGTTAGTTTTGGGGAAAATATCCAAGTATCTTTTTTTTATCAAAAGACTTCCTTTGTGAAGGGCTACAAGGAGAGCAGAAAAATAAATAAGAAAGAGTAAATTTGAAGTGTATTCTCCACTTAAATACGTCTCTGGACAGAATTTGTTTCTGCAGTCAATTCATCTAAAACTTACATTCTACACAGTGCAGGTGAACAGAATAGTATAAGTATATTTTTAAGTCCCCCAAATGATTTCCTTATTATTTACGAGCATCAGTGTGAGTTTACCCTGCCAATGAAGGAAGGAACACACATTTCTATGAAGACAACACTACTGACTCACCATCAGAGACACAAGCTTTGAGTTCTTCTTCAGGACTGAGAGTGGGGGACCTCAACTGTGACATTTGAAAGGTGGTCAACAGACCTGTTCCAGACGTCATGGTCTGAGTCACAAACAGGTATTCTGCAACGAAGACTTATATTCCGTTCACTTCTTTTTTTTTTTGTGGGGAAGACCAGCCCTGAACTAACATCCGTCCAATCCTCCCCTTTTTGCTGAGGAAGACTGGCCCTGAGCTAACATCGTGCCCATCTTCCTCCACTTTATATGGGACGCCGCCACAGCATGGCTGACAGGCAGTGCGTCGGCAGGCGCCCGGGATCCGAACCCGCGAACCCCGGGCTGCCAAGCACGGACTAAACCGCTGCGCCACCGGGCCGGCCCCCGTTCACTCTCTTTTGTCTTTAACTTCTTTTCTCCGAAATGCTCTCAACTCTATTTGGAAGGTATTAGTGCACAAATATGAAACAGCTTAATCTAGTATAAAATATTTTCAAACTGGTTCAATTATAAAATATATAACGTGTAATGTTTATGTAACTCCACTTACTTAGTTACTTCTTCTTTATATTTCATGAAACAAGTTTGCCACAGAATAGTTTGAAAATCAGCTACCTAAACAAAGATTTAAGGCTATGATTCAAAGACTTGAGACAGCAAATCACTCTGTTATTAGGTTTTTTCAAATGTTTACTCTATCTTAAAACACTCAACATATATTTTTAATTGAAATGAATTAAAATTCATGTGACTAAGAAATGTTATCAGATGAGAAAACTGCAACTATTTTTAGAGTGTATAACACCAGCTTGGTATTTGCTATTTTGAAGTAATCCTTGGTTATATTTGAGTCACTCAGCTTTATATTTTTCAATGCCAAATACAGTGCCTGGTACAAAGAAGGAACTCAAATGTGAAAAAAAGGCAATTTGAATTAGGCTTTTCATAAAATTCTTATTTTATTTTAAATTACTAAAAAGGAAGTACAGCAGCCGTCTTTTTGTTCACATGCTCATTTGGCTGTAATAAATTATGTTCTCCAAAAATAAGACGGTAGTGTGTAGCCAAAGAACCACTACACGTGTTCCCTGTGAAGTGTCTGTAAAATCAAGAGGAAGCGTTGCCAGGGTTCGAAAAGCACAAGAGCGCCAGTGTTTTTCAGTGTTTAATGTTAGGAAGTTCCACAGTGCAGCTCTCTATAACGTCCTTTTAGATTAAAAACAGTTTCAAGAATGTGTAATCTTGTATTTACTTCTCAAAAAATATATACTTTAAACAAGATTTTTGTCCCTGAAGAATCTAACTTACAGGTTAGGCAATAGCTTTTTTCCCCTCTGTGTTTTGGACCACTGAACATTGGTAACAAATATGGAAGAAACTACAAATCTTCAAATTATTTGAATAAACGAGGAGAAATTTCAGAGAAAAAGGTAGAGAATCAGAAAAGCATATAAGAATACTAAATGGGAAGTAATCAGCAAATCTTATTCATCTATCACCAAATTCGAAAAAATGCCAAGATATGTGAAGACAACAAATGCTTTAAAACAAATATCCTCCCAGTCGGCAAGTGATTACACTTGCCTCCCTAGATCCAAGTGTTTAATTTTGCACTTGACCTTAATTCCGTGTTAGTTTTGAAGTCCCTGCAGTAATCTTGTCAATCTATATCTGCTTCCTCAGAAAATAAATTAATTGTTGACGAATCACTCCTTAAGACTTTGCCACTTACAATAAGTTTTATTGCCTTCCGAAACCATGGGTAAAAGAAAGCATATATCAAGGGGTTCAGAGCTGAATTATAATATACACACCACACTAAAATCTCGTAAACATAAGGAGGAGTTATGAAATTCATATAAGCATCAATCACGGCATCAATAATGTACGGTAGCCAGGAGACAAGAAACGCTCCCACAGCAATACCCAGCGTCTTAGCAGCTTTTCTCTCCCTCTTTGCGACTCTTTCCTTGTAACTGGCTGAGGAGGACTGAGCTTGGCAGGCTGTACTTTCTATCTTCCTAGTCTGATGTTTAGCCACCAAAAATATCTTCCCGTATATAAACACCATGGCAACAGTGGGTATAAGGAACAGAAGGAAGCAAAGTAGAACCCAGCTTTGGTTCAGTGGAGCCTGACAGCCTCCTACACACGTGAGAGCAACTACCAGCTCCTCGATGCCTTCTTCATTGGCCCCAGTGTAAAAGATAGAAAAACTGTACGTGACGGAGAAGAACCAAGAGAGAACAATGCATATTCCTGACACGGAGACAGTAAACTTGGTTGGATAGGTCAGAGGGTCAGTAACAGCAATGTATCTATCAATAGAGATACAGCATAAATGAAATAAAGAAGCAAAACAGAAGGAAGTATCGAAACACGTATGAAATTTACAGTAACTCTCCCCAAAGTACCAGCAGCTCTCCACCGACCTCACGGTGCTGAAGGGCATCACGGTCACCCCCACCAAGAAGTCAGCGCAGGCCAGGGACGCGATCAGCAAGTTTGTAGGTGTGTGCAGTTGTTTGAAGTGGAGGATGGCAATAATGACCAGCAAGTTTCCAAACACGGCCAGCAAGGCCCCCAAACCAAGGACCGCGTACAGAATCGCTCGGGGCCCCGGCGAGTAAGGGGTTTTCATGCAGGATCCATTCACGTTCTCGTAGCAGAACTGCACAGCTTCAGCTTGGGAGGAAGTGTTCACCATTGCCTTCTTGTCTGAATTATTTTAAAGTTCTCAAACTACCTATTTCAGCAATTTAAAACAAGTAAGAGACGACAATTTCAAAGTTTTCTGGAAGAGAAAAAAATCTCTAGTTAAAATGAAAGTTTTTAACTTTTTCATCTTTTTTTTTTTGCATATTAACTATAACATCTTGGTCTTTCCAAAAAGTATTCCCAAGTTTTTAGTATATTTAGAATAGGAACTTGTGGCAAAAAGCCATTAAAATTATGCTTATATTTATTACTAAATAAATGGCTGGCAATATGCTTAGTCCAGTGATATATATTATCATTATATATATTATAGAATGTAATTGGTTAATCATTAGAAAATTCCCTCTTTGTGTTTCTTTACCTTTCGAAATCTCACCTGTAAGCACCCACGTTGAGAAATAATTAGGTTGTGAAAGGCTTGCTTTTATGTACTAAGTTATCTCCCTTGAGTAGCCACTTCAACAGTAATGACAAACTATACTTCATTTTTTCAAGAAGGAAAAAATAAATTGCATCTCCTTCAAATTATAACCTCAAAAATCCCTATAGCATAGAGTGTGAAGACTGAGGAAACATTTACTCATAATAGCTTGCTAAACTTATTTGGGCAAAATATTTCTTCTGTTGCTTATATTTTCAGTTCGTGGTTTGTTTCTTTTTATAGGCATTCCTGGTTTGGACAGCTTGAGATGATTTGGAGAACTACTGCTATCAAATTGATACTAAAATAATCAGTGTGTATTTTCCAGGCTACTAGCCAGTTTTAGATGTCTAAAATCAATAAGCAATAACTCACCCAGCCCCTCACCTTCCCATCCTTAAAAAAATGATATAGTTTTAAACCTACCTCAGAGTAGGCAGCATCTGGGATGGTCTGGAGGAATATTTCTGGATTATCCCTGTATCTGGAGGGAATGGATTCATGCCAAGTCATCCAAGGTTCAAATAGAGATCAAGTTGGCTTCTCTAGGTGTGTGGGTTTTTTGTTTTTTTTTTTTCATACTGAGGGATACAGTCTTAAGATGGTTTACAGAGTTCACCAAACAATAGTGAATAATTAATTTTTATTTCATTTAGCCATGAAAGGTACAATCTTGCATCTAAATCTTAATCTTTGAGCTGAGATTGGACTATTTTTATTGCCATTTATCCCACATCACAGGTCTGACCTCTCTTGAAACTGCAGGATCCTAGAAAAAGCTATGTGCATGCACATATGTGTGAATCTTTTATCTATGTATCTGTACTCTCTGGGTACTAGGCTTCACTAGTCAGTGAATTTTAAATGTTTGTGTATGTGTGGTGTGTGTGTATACACTTGTGGTGTTTTCAGGCTTCACTGATCTGCACGTTTTAGATCAATTCACTTTTGCTTTTATTTCACAGCTTATACTTCCTTAAGCCCTCACTGGTTTGATGGCATAAACCTAAGTCTCCTCTTTGTAAATGCCTCCCAGTTAATCCTGGGATGACCCAGATGGGTGCATCCATGTGCTCACAAGTCAGTCTACCCAATAAAATCACCATGTGACACCCCTCGTATTTTCTTCTTCTGTCCCAGCTCTCCTGATAGAGTCCACCACATCTCTTGTTTTATTCTCAAGCTGGCTAAAAGAATTTCACCACTGCTACCAGAGATGGTGCCCTGCCTGAAAGTTTGCACATCTGTATAAAGGATGCTGTCTCCCCAAGCTTTAGAACTTCCTGCTTCACTGGTGACTAAGTATGCTGCTGTTGGGCAAGAGAGTGACCCCTTCCTCAGACGTTCATACTTGGGCCCTAAAATAGCAGCCTTCAGTCTTATAGAGTATCTTATAACTGGCCCTTCCCTAGAAGCAAAGACATTTGAGCATTAACGGACACCCCTAAGACCCACACCTTGGTACTGAATACTCTTCACCAATAAAGGGAACTAGGGCTTCTCAAAGAAATGGTTCATCCAAGTGACGGGACAGGGAAGGTGCAGAAAGAAATGAGAACACATTTTTATATCAGAAATCAAGGAAGAGACAAAAAAATGTTAGAGCATTTCATAAGAACACTGTTGCCAACATGAATGGACTCCTATGGGCCAAATTTAGGACAATTTGAGTGCCAAAATAAGAGTGAAAAATTATAAGCCATTAAAAAAAAGGGAATCCATGGGGCCATACTAATGATAGATTAGATCGATGGATAGATAGAAGATAGAGAGATAGAGAAATAGATAGATAGATGACAGTTAGATAGATAGATAGACAGACAGACAGGTAAAGGAGGGTTCTTCTTCCCAGTAGAATAGCAAGTGCTAACTGATACACATGGACAGCGTACTAGAGTTGGAACATCATAATTCTGGAACCATCACATTAATATTGATTCAGGCAAGAATCATCAATTGATGTTAAATCTAGTGGGAAAGGAAGGGAATTTTGATGAGAATTAGGTAATTATGTGGTTTAAAATGTCATCTCCTAGAGATTGCTTATTAATTGCAAAAGAAAAAAATAGCAGCTATATATGTGGAGAAATCAAACAAGACCTTACCAGGTGATCACAATTACCATCACCATCGGGACAGGTGGCCAAGTGTGCCTCCAGGTAGATATCCTGAGAAGCACACAAGATGGTGCAGATAGTGTTCCGGCCAGGAGGGCATAACCAGGAGCTCACTGCAAAGAAATGTCAGATAAACCTAAGTTGAGAAACATTCTGTTTTTAAAAGGTGGGAAAGGGGAAGGTTATATCTTCAAAAATGTCTGTCATAAAAGACTGAAGAACTTTTCCAGAATAGATGAGACTAAAAGCCAAAACAAATGAAAGAAATATGTGATCCTGGAATAGAATATATTCCTGGGTCAATCGACAAAAGTATGGTATCCATGTTAAGTTACTGAAATATTTAGGGCTGAAGGGCCATGATGTATTCACCGTACCCTCAGATGGTTCTGAAAAAAATTATACTCACGCAGAGATGAAGACGGAGAGAGAGAACCAACGTCAAGGCAAACAGAGCAAAGTTTATATAGATGAATCTGGGAAAAGAGTATGTAAGTGTGATTTGCACAACTTTGTGCAACTTTTCAATTATTTCCAAATAAAAACTTTCTCTTACAAAAAGCAATTTAAAAAAAATCGGACCTTTAGTATGTCCATTTCCACTCATGATCTTGCACAAGCCACTCAAGGCCCCCCAGCTCACCCGAATGAAACCTCTCCACAAGCAGTAGTTCAGGTTCCCTGCCCCAAGTAACCTTTCCTTTCCCTTCCACCATCACTCATAATGGTGAAAAGTCTTAAGATACAGTCTCATTTTAACATAATGCTACAATTTACACTCCTAAAGCATAGCACTTCAAGTCTACATTTGTATTTCTGGTAACTTCATGATTTCTCTGAGAACAATAAAGAACATAAAATTATAGTCTGTCTGAGTGGCTACCTACAGTCGTTATTCCACTTATTTTCCCTCAAATGTGAAGACCAGCGGCCGGCACGGTGGCGTAGCAGTTAGTTTGCGTGTTCTTCTTCAGTAGCCCAGGGTTCGCCAGTTCGAATCCTGGGCATAGACTTACTCACCACTCATCAAGCCGTGCTGAGGCAGTGTCTTGCATAGAAGAGGTAAAACTCTACAGCTATGATACACAACTATGTACTGGGGCTTTGGGAGAAAAAAGAAAAAGAGGATGATTGGCAACAGAGGTTAGCACAGGAACAACCTTCCTCAAAAAAGGTGAAGACCAGTTTGCCCCAAAGATATATTGATTCTCTAGCTCCTGAGACAGAAAACTAATTCTGCATTTTAAGCCAATGTTTGCTTCTGGTCTCCAAACCCTTCTAGTTGTCAAGATTACGAAAACTAGGGCAGTCCACCTTTAAGCAGGGCTATCCAGGGAACACCTGCGTAGATACTTATGTCTGCCTGTCACTATCCCCACCCCAAACCAGCCCTCTCCCTGAGACCTTTGACAAATAAGAGTAGTTGCTAAAAATATTTTTGTCCTAGTAACATCATGCCCATGATTTCTTTAACACAAAGTAAAAAAGGATATGAAAGAATACAAGAACCCTGATCTAGTGAAACTTAAAAAATGAGACTTGGTACTATCTGTTACATTTGTGTTTAGGAAAAAAAATTGAAATAGAGTTTAATCAATGCAACAGAATTATTTTCTATATAGGTAAATGATTACTTAGGAAGAGCAAAGACACAGGAATACCCCCAGTCCTCTTGGCAAGATATGATAAACCCTTTTTGACTTTCCATGGTGCTGAAAATTCTCAACAGTGTCATCTTTAAGAGCTCCCTGGAAAGTGTATTTTACCTGTGAGGAGCAATGTAGTAGAATATTTGTCATATCTGGCATCGCCTTATACCCGTGGATAATCCATTCTTGCCTAGCATAGAGCACTGGACTGAGTGAATGGGGAACTGGAGATGTGCATGGTACAACAGAAGGTTCAGAAAAGTCACGTGTTCTTCGGGAAGTCCTGCATGTAGAGCAGTAAGAGGCCAGCACCAGAACAAATGCGTCCCTAAGAAGAGGGTTGCCAAAGAAATTATTTGCCAAGTGTCAGGTTCCTATTGTTAAACTTCTTTTTTAACATTTGCTTTAAAATCATAATGATTCCCTATAATATTCTTGGATAATTTTAAGTGTTAGAGCAGAGGAAAGAAACATTAGTGTCCTTGTTGATTCAGTGCTTTTGAAAAAGAGACAGTTAATTTGAATTACAAATAGTCTAGAACAGAGCTATCCAATAAAACTTCCTGTGATGAAAGAAACATTCTATAAGCACTCTGTCCAATATGATAGCCACTAGCCATGTGTGGTTATTGAATACTTGAAATGTGGTTGGTGTGACTGAGAAACCAACTTTTAAATTTAATTTAATTTTAATTAATTTCAATTAACTTAGCTGTATGTGGTTAGTTGCTACTGTATTGGACAGATTAGGTCTACACTAAAGGGATAAAACAAAATAAACCTGTTGCAGCACTTTCATTTAATTTCAAGAGTTCAATTTGATCATGCAAACTTTATTTTGGTGAGTTTGTCTAGCGAAACTTGGCTCATTGCATTGAAAATACCATTGATTATTTTGTTTTGCTTTTCAAAGCTTAATTTATTTATTTAATAAATATCTAGTATTAAAGCAGAATAGTGGGGCAATTAAGAACACAGACCTCAAATTTAGGAAAACTCATACTCAAATCATAGCTCTGATGCCTGTATAATAAGGTACTTAATTACTCAGAACCTTAATTTCTAGAAACTTAGAAATCCTAAATGTGGCATGGGGAGAAATATTCGGCCATTACTTTTTGACATTTTTTGCTGTTCTACAATCTTTCTCCTCTCTTTCTAGGGCTGCAATTACACTACGTTAAACCATTGAGCATTACCTAACAAGTCTCTGAGGCTATGTTCTTATTTTTCAGTCTTTTTTCCCCTCTCTGTTCTTAATATTGGATAATTTCTAATGACCCATCTTCAATTTTAAGTTTATCTATCTGTAACTTCCATTTGGGTTAAGTTCATTTAGCAATATTTTATTTCAAATATTATATTATTTTGAGTTCTAGAATTTTCATTTGGTGTTTTTATTGTTTTCAATTCCCATGCTTCACTCATTTGTAGCACATTTTGTTCTACTTCACTGAGGGTAGTTACTAACAACTGCTTTAAAATCCTTATCTCCTAGCCCATGTTTATTATTTCAGGAGTGGTCTCAATTGATTTTCTTTTTTCTTAAGAATGTGTCCTATTTCCCTGGCTCTTAGTATGTTGGATAATTTTGGATTGTATTCTGGACATTATGAATATTAAGTTGGGGAGATTCAAAATTCTGTTACTTTCTCTGATGAGTATTATCTCTTTTGCTGCAGTAGATTCTATTTCTTGGGTGGTAGCTTCTCTTAATTCAGGTCTATGGTCTTTACCTAAGATGTTTTCATCTATTGGACACATGTGTCCCTTAGGCATCAACCAGAGTAGTAACAGAATTTAGGGATCCCCAATCTGGCTCTTTCCTTTCTGAGATTCCCATTCTCTCCCTGGTGACCCCGGTCACCGTGGATCCAGTTTTCTGCTTCTCCAGGCCAGAAAGACTGCATTTTCCCACGAGATCCCCTGATAACCCATGTGCCATGCTAAGCTTGGTCCTAGACTAAACACCACGAAAACCAGAACCTACATTTTGTATACCTCCCTTCCTTTAAGCATGCTCTTCTCACCAAAAACTGCTAGTGTTCATCCTCTCGTGCCTTCAGGCAGCTTGCTTTGATTAAGTCCAAAATTGTTGTTTTGTGTAAACGAGTCAGATCTGTTGGATCTTAGCCAGTAATTAACAGATGCATGGTGGGCATATGTTACATTTCAAAGCACTCTCTCGGGTTCCCTATTTTATCTTTATTAGTGTAGCCCACTCTTGCTCTATTTTTGCAATTCACACTTGAATCTCTGTGTGACCACCAATAAGAACTGTTTACAGATGTCTTGTGTCTCTACATTATTTGTGCTCTTTCTTGGGTCAGTTGCCCTGTTTGTTCATCTTGTTCCTTTTTTTTCCTTTTATTAGTTTCCTCAGTTCTCTAGGATCACACAGCCAGGATCTGTACTCAGCTCTGTCCCAGCACTTATTCTTTAGTCTGGCCTGCCTTCCTTTCTAAATATGGCATCTCCCCAAACTACCACCCACATATCTGCTAATCCAGTTAGTCATATTTAGAAAGGATGTAACAGAAGATAAAACTTTGAACACAGAGAAATAAATTAAAATCATTCAAAAGATATACTAAAAAGGAACGTAGTAAACAGTTGAAAGAGTAAACAGTTCAAGAACAACATGACAGCAAATTACTGTTTTATACCATCCACCTCCTTTTTTTTCTTGGATTTTGTGGGACCCAAACAACCTTCGTGTCACTGCTTCCTCCTTTACTCCAGCTGAGAAAAGGTGACACAGGGAAGTGATTACGACGACTTTGGGGTCATATCAAGGAGAAACTCCTCACAGGGAATTTGTGTGCCCCAGCTCCTGTGCAGTGTGCAGCCTGCAGCGTGACCCTGGAAGGGTGACTTGGAGCGTGGAGGAATCTGCTGAGGTAGTGGACACCCTGCCTGCAGGACGAGTAACAAGTCCCAGGTGAGAGAAAGTCGGAAAACTGAGGACACATCTAAGGCAGAAAGGCCACACTGTGAGAGTGACAATGAAAGCACAGCGTTGGTAGAACCCCTGGAGGGGAGCAGCTGGAGGAAATCAAGAGGGGCTGGTGGAAGAATATTGCAGAAGCCAGTGGTCTGCGCTGAGAACCTTCTTCTACGTCAGACTCATACGCTGTCATGTGCCTGAGAGGATGAGCTGTGGATCATGGAGGAACTTAGGAAGCCAGAGAAAGGGAAATGGCAATTGTGCCTGAAGGGGAGAAAGAGCATTCTGTACCCAGTCTGGGTCCTTTCTGGCTGGGCTACAAATTAAATTGACACGAGGTTGAATAGCAGGAAAAAATCCAACAAAACTTTATAACATGTATAATGGGAGAGACTCGGGGAAACAGTATCTCTCAACAAAATGGTGGAGGTTCTCCTCTTATATAGACAAACGAGGATACTAGGGGTTGGTCAGCTATGGGAGATTACCAGAAAAGCACAGTAAGCTTGTTATGGAGATTTAAGGCCTCGCCTTCCACATGACAAATTTCTAGAGATGAGGTCATCTGCCCCCCTTCCCAGTACAGAGAAGGAGATACCTTTACAAATGGAGATTTTCCTTACAAATGTAAATGTCTGGTAAACAGAACTTTGATAAGAATGGGTGGAGCAAAGACCCTCCCAGTCTATTGATACCCAGAGTTATCCAAGGTGATGGCCCATCCCAGGGACAGGCCTTCCATCCCACACCCCTTTAGACAGTTGGGGGATGGGGAGGAGCTCAAAGCCTCCTTCAGAGCAAGGTAACGAGACACATCTTGAAGGGGCCAATTCTGATCCCCCACATGCCCCCACCCAAAATTCACTCTGAAGTGGTTTTGGAGGTGCCCAGAATATAATCCTACAGCTACAGAGCCAGAATCTCAGGTGAGGAGCTCAGGCATTGTTGGCCTGTTCAGTGACCATATAGTGAGAGCCATCAGTGATTGCCAGAACTCAATCAAATGTCATTTTAATATCTGTAAAAATTGGGACACTACCAGAAAAGAATACATGAAGAAGGCAGACATGAGGTTCAAAGGTGTAAAGAGCTTAGAGAGAACATTCATGGACGGGATCTTCCCTTAGGAAAAGAATAAAAAATTACAAAAATAAAATTAGTTATGTACATGAAGCTAAGAAAAGAATCACAACTGTTTCTTAGTTTCTACCTGAGAAACAGGTAGGCAGACTGGAGCCTGAGACTCTTATTGTCAAGCTCCTGATGTGGGAGGTACTTCCCATAACTACCCACCCAGAAATTTCTCCTTCCCATAATAATAACTGTGGCCTCTGATGGTTTAGAGATTTATCGTCCAATAGAAGAATGCTTCCATGTTAATTTCAACAAATTTGACCAATAATTTCATTGACATTGAAGCTGAGGTTGTTATCTGGTCATTTGGGGCTCCTCATGGTACTGAGAAAATAGGTAAGCTAGGATATTTGCTGCTGCGGCAATAATCCTGGGCCGTTGCTGCGCAGTGAGCGCAGTAAAGGATAATTCTGGATCCCTTGACCAGTGGTAAATGCTAAAGAACTAATTTAACAACCCAGTAAAGGTAGGATTTCTAAAGGTTCAATTTTCTCAGAAGTGAAGCACCCCCACTGAGTAGAGGAGGCTCACAGCTGAGGTGCTGGCTGAAGGCGAAAGGAAGTTGGAATAGGCAGGGGGAAGGAAAAGACAATATCGCCGTAAGTCCATGACAATTGTAGGAAAGGGGATTGCTTCATTTCACCAAATTTTCCCAATTTCCTAATTTTTAAATTTGTATAATATAATTTCTTTTTCCATTTCGTTTATCTCCCTCTATTTCACCACTTTATACAGGGTGTATTAGTGGTGATTAACTCTATAATGTAGTCTATAAGTTATTGACTATTGAGAGAGGATTGCATGCCACCCAGAAATCATGAACTTGGAGATGGAAGCAATAATTGGGAAGACTGAGCTGCCACTTGGGTAAGAGGTGAAAGTGTTTTGAGTTACATAAGCAATATTATGTGAAGACAAAAAGAAACGCTTTGAAATACAAGTATGGGGAAGAGTGTGTTGATTGCAGGGGACATGTATTAACTTGAGTGTCCAGTATTCAAAATATTCTTCCTGTTGTGAAGAATACCAAGCGAGGGGAAATCAGGACCCATGGTACAACCCTCTCCCTGCACCATTTCTCCCCAGTGTCCAAAGCATGAATGCAGGTGCCCACTCAGATCCTGAGTCAGAGATTCTTCACAGCAGCTGCAGTGGGGTCAGGGGAGCAGCAGTGATGATGTCTGTCCATGTTCAGGGTGACGGAGCTTAGCTAAGAATGAAGTTCCTGTGGTGGGTTTCCAAGTAAATCACTCAGTGGTGGAATCTTCCTTTGCTTCCTCTCTGAACCTGGTTTCTCTCGCCTTCCTGTAGATTTTTGGAATCTACCCTAAACCTTTCTAATAAGTGAAATTTCTGCATAAAACAACCTTATAATGGATTCAATGTTTTGAAGGAGAAAGAAGGAGAATTTCAGGATGATTTCTTGCTTTTGGGCCTAGATAACCCGGTGGAGGAGAAAATTTGGGTAGGGAGTTGAGAGGGGAGAAGATCTCCTGTTGGGACATGTTGAAATTGAGATGCCTATGGACAATCAAATTGGGAACTGTCCATTGGACAAATGGATGGATCTGTGTAGAGCTGAAAAGTCTAGAGAGAGTTGTTTGGGGGCGATCATCAGATGTCATAACTGATCACCCATAGAACTAACAGAGTTAAGGGAATGATTTATTATGAATCTACTGTGTCAGGTGTCTACTAAGTGTCACTATAACACAATAAAATTGCTTTTCTCAGGTCACATGCAAGTCAATTTTGATACAATATTCTCCATTACATAATTCAAATGATACAATGGGTTTTTTTTCAACAAATAAAAAAATTTCCAGTTCTTGACTTATCAGTGTCAGAACATGTCTTCAGTTGGGATAGTTTCTTTGATTTTTAAGAAAAAAAGGTATTTCTAAACACTCTTTTCTCAGTTTTGAAGGAACTTAATTCATAATCTAGAAATCATTTACTTAAGAATAATACAAATTATGATGCTTGAAAATAAGATTCCTAAAACAGTAGCTAAACATGTGAGGAGGATTTGGGGCATGCTAACTCATCATTTCTTGGCAAGTCTTTCTTACTGAACTATTTCAAAGGTAACAATTTCTCCATTCTGTTTCATGACCCTCTCATATTTCCTGTACTCTGCTGCCCCTTGGTGGTCACTCTGAGCAACACTGGGCTGACCAAACAAAAACTAGATTGGTAAATGCCCAGAAGGGGAGTGTCTGTTTAAAACTGAGCACACCCTCCTCCCCAAAATGGGCCCCACAGCAAACACTTTGAAAGCATGCCGGTTAGGTGGCTATCTACTCCCTCCCCTCTAAGCCACCCTCCACAGAAACAACTCAAAGAAAGATTTTTGAACTTTTGCCTTCATTAGAATCACATGAGTTGCTTAACAGTTCCAGGCCCTACACCCAGAAGTTCTAATCTCCAGGACTGAAATATGCTTTTTTAATCAAGCACCCCAAATGATTCTGGCATTCCACAGAGCACTTTTTGAGAAACACTGCTCTAGGGGAAGTAGCACTGTTATAAGTGAAAGAGCTCTGAACTTGGAGTCAGAAAAATCGGATCCATTCATTCCACTCACACTTGCTAAGCACCTTCTAGCACCAGGCATCCATGCTAGGTGCTAAGAGTGCAGATAAAAGCCTCAACCCCTAGCCTGAGTAAGTTCAGAGTCTAGTGTGGGAGAGGCCAAGTAAACAACTACAGTGGTCTGAGATAAGAACTCTGGAAAGAGACAGGAGGAACACTCCAGGGAACAAGGAAGGGCTGGAGGGGAGGGCCCGAGCAGAGCCAGGTTAATGGTATTTATTGTAGAAAGTTCTCCAGTCAGAGACTCTGAACTGAGTTAGTAAGGAAAAATGGCATTCAAGTTTCTAATTTCTGTGACCCTGCACACATGTCCAAACTCTCTGAGCTTCAGTTTGTTATACGTATAAGAAAAAGACAGGTTATATCCTTGTGCATCTGTAACTGTTTAGCTGTTTCTGGTGCTTTTCCCTTTTACTTGACAGTGTGTTTACTCTTGACAGTGGTTACAGTGTTTGTAACACGTAAAACAACTGACCCCAAGATGCCCTTCACCGACTCCAAATAGCTCCCACCCAATGTTTTATGGTCTATTTATATGTGTGATGCAAGATGTCTAACGAAGAGCAGTTGACTGTTCTTCCTTCTAAAACAGGTAAGATCCTAACTGCTCATTGGCTGTCATTAATAATTTCACAACGATCAGACCAGACAGAAATCTATAATGCATTTTCATTTAGTCTTGTCATTGACCATGGAACTTCAGTTAAACCCTGGATAGGTCCAAATGGAAAATAGGATGAGAAAATGTGAGAAGAGGGCAGATGGGACTGACAGAGATAGAGAGAAAGGAAAAGGATAGAAAGACAAAGGAAGCCCTGAGGGAAACTGAGAAAGAGAAGTGATTCCCCTGCCCTCCACAGTTCAGTAATCCTTCCTCTTTCACAGCCCAGCACACAGACGCCTCCCTCCCCCGCTGTGGTCCCTCCTGAAGCAGGGTCACCATCCACCCACAGTGTTATCACCTGGCCCGTGGCTCCTGTAATGGTGAGAACTGACACCCACTGAGCACTTACCCTGTGCTGGGTCCTCTCACAAATGTTAACTCATTTAATCGTCACAACCTATGAGGTAATATAATTTCTACTTGACATGTGAAAACTGAGGTACAGGCTTTGAATAACTCACCCGAATTCACAGAGAATAAGTGACAGAACTAAGATTCCAATGAACCTTTGTCTTCATCTTCTATTCTTTCTGTACACTATCTGAAGACAAGGACTTTTTAGTCCCCTCTTTTCTCTATCCTCCTCAATTCAGTGCCCTGTGAAAAGTGAGGCACAAAAATTATATTGATGACGTTTGAGGAGAATATCAATTGGAAGACATAACTAGAAATATTCAAAGCCAAGTCTTGGTTGATAATCTCCTGAAGTGTAGATTAGCTGATTAACTATTATAGGAAGCTCTTCAATATTTTTAACACTTAAACTCTTTTTTAGTCTTCAACCATCTTTAATTCCAATTAACACCAAATTTTTTAAATTGAGACATAATTGACATATAACACTGTATGTTTAGGTATAAAATGTAGTGATTTGATACATGTATATATTGCAAAATGATTAGCAGAATAAGTTTAGTTAGCATCCATCACATCATGATACTGGCTCAATACAAGGTTGACATAAAGGAAGCCATATTGTAGAAAAGAAACCATATTGTAACTTTGAATGACCTCTGATTAACTAGCCCAGACTTGCTCTGTGGGTTTTGTGGCCCCTCCCAGCTGCTATAAGTTGATGGCCTTGTTCTTTTGAGTTCCTTAGGAATGTGATGACCCCTGAGCAGAGAATCTAGGCTGATAACCATCATCGAGGACAACTAAAAGATCAGGGTATAGGGCGTTGCTCTGGTCTCTGCATATCAAGTAAAACAAAAGACTGCCAGGAGCTGAGACTAGATGGACGCCCCACCCTGAGACCAGATGCCTCCCCACCCAGGAGACCAGCCCCAATGTAACTGGTTTGTAGTCTTTGTTTTGTAAGATGGTTCTTTGAGACATTAGTCGGCCATCTTCCCTCTTGATAGCAAGCTGTTATAAACCCTTTCTTTTCCACCATCTTGCCTCTTGATGATTGGCTTTTGTCTTGTGGTGAGCAGATTGTGCCCTTTGTGCAGTAACAATCACATAGTTACAATTTTTTTCTTGTGATGAGAACTTTTTAGGTCTACTCTCTTAGCAATTTTCAAATATACAATTCAGCATTGTCAACAAGAGTCACCATGCTGTACATTACATCCCAAGGACTTATTTATCTTGTAACTGGAAGTTTGTACCTTTTGACCACCTTCACCCATTTCACCCACCCCCCACCACCTACCTCTGGCAACCACCAGTCTGTTCTCTGTGTCTATGAGATTTTTTTTTTTTTTTTTAGATTCTACATACAAGTGAGATTATATGGTATTTGTCTTTCTCTGTCTGATTTATTTCACTTAACATAATGCCCTTAAGGTTCATCTATGTTGTTGCAAATGGCAGGATTTCCTTCTTTTTTATGACTAAATAGCATTCCATTGTCTATATATACCACGTTTTCTGTATCCATTCATTTGTTGATGGAAACTTAGGTTGTTTCCATGTCTTGACTATTGTAAAAAATGCTGTGATGAACATGGGGGTGCAGATATCTTTTTGAGATAGTGATTTCATTTTCTTTGGATAAATACAAAGAAGTGGAATTGCTGGATCGTGTGGTAGTTCTATTTTTAATTTTTTGAGGAACTTGCATACTGTTTTCCATAGTGGCTGCACCAACTTACATTCCCACCAACAGTGTACAAGGGTTTCCTTTTCTCCACATCCTCACCAACACTCATTATTTCTTGTCTTTTTTATAATAACCATTCAAATAGATGTGAGGTGACATCATATTGTGGTTTTGATTTGCATTTTCCTAATGATTAGTGATGTTGAGTACCTTTTCATGTACGCGTTGGCCATCTGAATGTCTTTTTTGGAAAAATGTCTTTTACAGATCTTCTGCCCATTTTTCTAATTGGATCTTTTTTGTCTATTGAGTTATATGAGTTTTTATATATTTTGGATATTAATCCCTCATCAGATACATGATTTGCAAATATTTTCTCCCATTTTGTAGGTTGCTTTTTCATTTTATTGATGGTTGCCTTTGCTGTACAGAAGCTTTTTAGTTTGATGTAGTCCCATTTGTTTGTTTTTCCTTTTGTTGCCTTTGCTTTTGCTGTCAAAAAATCATTGCTAAAGCTAATGTTAAGGAGTTTACCTCTTATGTTTTCTTCTAGGAGTTTTATGGTTTCAGGTCTCATGTTCAATCTTTTGCATGTAGCTGTCCAGTTTTTTCAACACCATTTGTTGAAGAGACTATTCTTTCCCTATTGTATATTCTTGGCTCCTTGGTTGTAAATGAATTGACTATATATGCATGGGTTTATTTCTGGGCTCTCTATTCTGTTCCATTTATCTATGTGTCTGTTTTTATGCCAATACCATCCTGTTTTGATTACTATAGCTTTGTAATATATTTTGACATTTAAACTTTTAAAGACTTCATTCTACAGTAATCTCACCACAAATTGAATCTATGGAAATCATTCTCTCTTCAACTTCAAAGACCAAAGAATTATTACTTCATGGCCAAATATTGCCCCGAGCTATAGTATTCCCACCCCACCCGCCATTCCCTGACTATTTACATACCTTTTATTTCCAAATGGGAGATAGTCTTTTTTTTCCCCATGGATTTTGTTAAAAGAAAAAATTGAAGATTTCAGGAGTAGGTAAAGTAAAAGTTAAAATGTGCATGTATATTGTTCCAGATATTATTGTTTCTCTCTCCCTTTCTGTCTTTATATATATTTCAAAAATGGTATCATAATACATATTTCATTTTGTAACTAAATTTTTATATTTAATATATGGTAGACACCTTTGGATGTCAATAATATAAATCTAATAATATTAATTGTACTGTTTTTATATTATAATATGAGCACTACATGCTTTCATGTATTAACTCATTTAATCCTCCCAAAGAAGTTACAAGGTAGATATATCTCTATTTCCTAGGTGAGAAAACTGGAGCACAGAGAGGTTAAGTGAGTCGCCCCAGATTACACGTCTGTGTGCTAGAGCTGGGATTTGAACCCAGGCAGTCTGCTTCCAGAGAGCTTACTCTTAATCACCATAACAACTTTGCACCTCTCCATTATCTTTGTTAACACTGTGGTGTTATGTGTGTGCAAATGTCCTTAATGAATTCCATTAACAGATATTTATGTTGTTCCCAAATGTTTGATATTTAAAACCATGCTGTGATATATGTCATTTCAGCACACTTGTCCAATTCCTCAGTATAGATTTCTAAAGGTGAGGTTGATGGGCTGAAGAGTTAGTAAATTGCATTTAAACGTTTGCAGAAAGGCCATGTCAACTTGGAGAGCTGCCACTCGGTAGAAAAGGACCCATTCCACCATATGTCTACCCTGTCAATGCTGTGTACTATCTTTCTTTGTCATATTGCCAGCCTCTTAGGTCTGACAAGGCTGAATTCTGCTGAGCCCTGTGATGCTGGAAAACAGTGATGGTTAGAGAAATCCTCAACCTTTTGTGTTCTAGGAAACGGCTTATTGCAAATAACCACCCTTCCTCATGTGGCGTAGATAAGACTCACCGATGCTCCCCTGTTTACCTATGACAAGGCCAGACAGACAGGGCTGAATCCCCATTTTTTGCCTCATAAATGATTAGTTGAACTTCTAAGTCTCTACAGATCATTGGAACAAAACGTTTGTTACCCACACTTTGGTTAAGATTCTCTCCTTCCCCCAGCTACCTGAACTTTGGTCCACTTTCAGCCTGAGCCAGCAAACAGCCCGCCACTCCCTAATGGTGCTCCTGAGAAGAGACTGGCCTCATGGTACAATTATTTCTGGTCTACTCTCTGATTTTCTCGCTTCCATCCATCCCACATCCTTGTTTACTCCTCTCTATAAAAGGAAAGTCCTTTTTCCTAACTCACGAGACACTTGCAGAGCTTATGGTTGAAGGGTCCTCCCAAGTGTGACAGTCCCTTCCCCCACTACAACACCTTTCCAATTAAGTCTCTCCTTACTGAGTCCAGATTTGTCTTTTATTTGACAGGTCAAAATAACAACAACAATAACGATGCGGCTTGTTTTGTTTCACTTTTCTTTGTGTACTTTCATTGGCTTTTCAAATGTGATTATTGGCTATTTGGGTTCCTTCTCATAGTTTCTAAACCTCCCCCAATTTGCTCAGTCCCAGGTGCCTCCAGGACTTCAGCCATTTGTTCCCAGGAGACCCCAGCCACCAGGGACATTGCTTTATTGTCCAGCACCCCTGGGTCTCTCCGCCTCCCTACCATGAGTTTGTGTTCTGCAAAGCCTCCATCGTGTGCCCTGGGTGAGTCACAGCGGGGCCAGCACACCATTCCAGACCAATCCAATTCACAGAGGCCATGTTTTCTCCCCCAACTTTCCACCTCAAACGATGCACAGTTCTAAGTTTGGGATCTGACTTTCTAGGAAGCCTGGGTAACACAACCTGAAAGTGTAGGGGACTTAATGCCCCATGGAGTGAACTTTGATCCATGAGAACCAAGAGCAGCAGTAAAAAGCTCTCCCTTCTCCCCTTTCCCTCACACCCCTTCACATGGTGCTCCAAGGCTCAGTGGTTCTACTAGGCCCACCTGGAAGATGCTCCAAGTCACGGCCTCAGGGATAAGCCATGCTTCTTGGTGATGTGGCACTTTGTGCTTGCTCTCCCTCACGTCCAGCCTCACGTGCCCTCTCACCTGGCTCTTGGCGCCGGAGGACCACTAAAGCTTTAGTATGGGGAGTGGGAGTGTAGGAGAGATGTGGTTTAAGGGGAAAACTTGCAACCAGCAGATAAGTAGTCCTGGAGATCTAACGCACAGCATCGTGACTACAGACAGCAACACTGTGTTATAAACATCAAAGTTGCTATCAAAAAGTGACTGAAGAAGGCAATTCAGTGACACAAACTATTTAATCCTTCATGAAGTGGATAGTCTCCTTTTGGAGAACTGCAAAATGGGGCAGAAGGCAGGAAGCTCTTATAGGATGTAGAACAAAGAACAAGGAAGATAAAAATAAAAAATATCTGATTGGCTGGGGCCACATAGTCATTATTGTTTGGAGTGAGAAGGCCCAGAGTTGGCCTGGCGTCTGGGGATTGGCTGACTGGATATACTACTTTTCTGGTTAAGGGGAGCATTTACATTTACTCGAAAGTTAGCTGTGTTTCAGTTTGCTGACGTGGCACCCTGGACAGGAGCGGCTCCATCTTGGGCCTACAAAGTTATTTCAGCATTGCTAAGGGACTAAATCTTAATCATTCCTGCCACAAAAAAGAAATGATAGTTATGTGACATGATAGAGGTGTTAGCTAATGTCACAATGGCAATCACATTGCAGTATATAAATGTATCAAATCAACGTGTTGCACTCCTTAAACTTACACAATGTTGTAAGTCAAATATATTTCGATTTAAAAAAGGCTTTAGTGTGTAAAGTTTTGCCTTGGGCTTTATTTTGTAGGAGACGGACTGAGACACTTCTGTGAATTGTCTCTTCTGAGCTTCTGCTAATTTTTCCAGTGTGATGTCTTCAGTTGGTTTTTCTAGAAGCAGAAAGTGAAATGGGGAACAAGAGAGGTTGGGAAGAATGCTCAGGAGAAAGGGATTAAGGAAAGTCGATGAGCGGGGGGAAAACTAAGAATGTGGTCTTGGCTGGAGACTAGCTTCGGTCCGATCTCCGGGAAGCTCTGGAGCATGAGCTGCACCACAAAATCGCTTCCACGCCAACTCCAGGACTGATGTCACTCGGTCATTGGCCAAATCTGTGGGATCAGGGGATGTGGGGCAGCTCCCCTTGAGCAAAGGGTTGTACTCCAGAGAAGGCATCTGTGATTTCTTCTTAGCTGATACAGCAACTATGGTTTGGTTAAAGTGACAGTTAAATAAATAAATAAAACTTATTTTATTTAAATAAAGGGAATCTGGTTGGGAATCAATAGCATCCACTACACGAGATTTGTCTTTCTTACAATTTATAAGAGGATATTAACAATTTGTCATAGAGCTTGCAAATATTTTCTCCTCATTTGTCATTCTCTTTCACTTCGTTTATGATTTTAATGAAGAAATTATAAACTTTTTGTGTGAAGAGGATAAGAATATGTCATCCCAAAATATACACTTTGGCATAAAGATTATTTTAAGCTGAAGACATTTGAGATTCAACAGATGAAAACAAAACAAAACAACAAGCAAACAAACAAAAAAACCTTCTCAAAGTTTCTGTTATAGGACTAACAGCAGCAACTTCTGGGAAATTAGATGGCTGAAAAATACCTCTTCAGAGCAGATGTACTCCCAAAAGTGAGAACCGAAATAAAACCTACCCCAAATTCCTTCTCCAGGGGAGTTTTAAGACCACTCATACCTGTATAGACAAACATTATCACAAGCTTTCCTATCTCCCATCTGCTCTCCTAAAAAACCATTTGTCTTTCCTAAGGAAACCTATTTGTTTTTCCCATAAAAAGCATTTTCTCCTCCTTTGCTTTCCTCTACTAAGTTAGACATATAAGCCTTTAACTCTAACCGTTTGATAAGTCAGCTACTTCCCCTGTTGGCTCCCATATGCATGCAAAATAAACCTTCTTCTCCTATTAATCTATCTTTTGTTAGTTTAATTCACAAGCCCCAGACACTGAACTAAGAGAGTAGAGGAAAATTTTTTTCCTCCTCTACTTGTGTCATAAATACAAATCATCCTCTTTAAGGTTTCTGCTTTCCTTGCCTTTTCCACTCCAAGATGAAAAAAAATCATTCAAGTAGAAGGAATTTGACAGAGGTCATAAACTTGGATCTATACAAAGAAATGAAGAGATTTAGAAATGGAACGTATGAAGGTAAAGTAAATTTTTTCTCTCATTTTAATTTGCTCTAAAAGGTGGATGGGTGCTTATAACAAAAATAGAAAAATATATTGTTTTGATAGTATATGTAAAGGTGAAATGTATGACAAGAGTAGCACAAGGAATGAGAGGGAGGACTGGGAATATACTTTTATAATGTCCTTACCAATACATTATTTGAAGATAAATTCAGATTAATTTTAAAAGCGGTATAAATTATTGTTAAAACAAGTGTAAACGATAAGTCAAAGAGGAGATAAAATAGAATAATTTTAAAATTCTTAATTAAAGCCAGGGAAGAAGAAAAGAAAAAGAATAAATAAAGAACAAATATACAATTAGCAAGATGGTATATTTAAGTTCAAACATATCAATAGTAACTTTAAATGTGAGTGATCTGTACATCTCAGTTAAAAGACAAAGATTTTAAGATAAAATAAAAAAGCAAGATACAACTGTACGCTGTCTACCACATACCCACTTTAGATAAAAAGACCTAGATGGGGTAAACATAAAAATATGGAGAAAGATATACCATGTAAAGTTTATCAAATGAAAGTTGAAGTGACTACATTAACTAGACCTAAGAACAAGGACTATTATCAGGAATAAATAGGAACATTATATAATGATAAAGGGTTCAATTCACCTGAAGACATGACAATCCTAAATATGTATATACACAACAACAAAGCTTCCAAATGTACAAGGCAAATCCTGATAGATCTGGAAGGAAAAGTAGACAAATTCACAGTTACAGCTGGAGATTTCAACTCTCCTCTCTCAGTAACTGATGAAACAAGTAGGCAGAAAATCAGTTAAATCTCCAAAACACTATCAACCAACTTGAACAAATTAACATTTGTAGAATACTCTACCCAATAGCAGCAGTACACTTTCCTTTCTAGTGCTCATGAAATATTTATAGATCATATTCTGGGCCATTAAACAAACCTTAACACACTTAAAAGAATAGAAATCATACCAGATATGTTCTGTGACCATAAAGAAATTAAACTAAAAACTAATAAAAGAAAATATCTGGAAACATAATAAATATTTGGAAATTACATGTTTCTAAAACAATCTGTGGATCAAAGAGGCCTTCTCAAGGGATATTTTAGAAAGATTTTGAACCAAATGAAAATCAAAATACAACATATCAAAATGTGTGTGATGCAGCCAAAGTGTTCTTAGAGGGGAATTTATAGCAGTAAACGCTTACGTTAGAAAAGAAATAAGATCTCAGATCAGAAAATTAAGCTTAAAACTTAAGAAACTAGAGATAAAAGGCAAATTAAACTCAAAACATGTATAAAGAAGGAAATAAAGATTAGCACAGAAACCAAAGAAACTGAAAACAGAAAAATAATAAAAAAAAGTAATGAAACCAAAGCCAAAATGTTTTCTAAGAAGATCAATAGTATTGATAAACCTCTAGCAATATAGGTCAAGAAAAAAAAAGAGAGAAGATGCAAATTACCAACATCAAGAGTAAAAGAAGAACATCGCTACTGATCTCTGAGAAATTAAAGAGGAATGAGGAATACTATGAACTCTATATGCATAACTTCAACAACTTAGATGAAATGGACCAATCTCAAAAGAAACAAACTATCAAAACTCACTCAAGAAGAAATAGGTAACCTGAACCATGCTATTGGTTCATTGAAGAAATTGAGCTCATAGTTAAAAACCTTCAAAAACACGCAAACCAACAACCAAACTCCAGGCCCATATTGTTTCCAGAAAATAGAAGAGGAGGAAACACATCCCAACTCACTGTATGAGACCAACATAATCCTAATGCTAAAACCAGACAAAAACACTATAAAAACAAACAAAAACTGTAGAAAAGAGCCCTCCAGAATACAAACATAAGAATTCTCAGCAAAATATTAGCAGATCAAATCCAGCAATATATAAAAAGAATAATATATCACAACCAAATGAATTTCATCCCAGGAATGCAAGGCTGGTTCAATATTTGAAAATCAATTAATATAATTTGCTGTATTAACAGATTAAATAAATAAAGCACACAATTATCTCAAAACAGAAACGATTTGACAAAATTCAATATCTTTTAATGATAAAAATTCTCAGCAAACTATAAGTAGAATGGGAACTCTGTACTATGTTTGTGACTCTTCAGCAAGTCTATAATTATTTTAAGATAGAGTTTACTTAAAAAATGAGGAGGAAGAGAAGACATATTCCAGTTAAAGGGAGCTGCATAAGCAAAGAACAGAAATAAGAAAACCCCTGGTGTGTGATGAACTTAAAGGGAGTTTATAAAAACCCACAGCTAACACTCTGCTTAATGTGAGAAACTGCATGCTTTCCCCCTTAGATCAGAGAAAAAACACAGGTGTCCTCTCTCACTATTATTATTCAGCATCAAATTGGAAGTACTAGCTAGTTTGAGAGGGCAAGAAAAAGAAATAAAATGCAGAAAGATTGGAAAGGAAACAATAAAACTGCCTCCATTCACAGATTAAATTATTGTCTTTGTAGAAAAATCCCAAGGACTACAAAAAAAGCTCCTAGAACTAATAAATTGGCTTAGTTAAGATCACAGGATACAAAGTCAATGTGGAAAAGCCAATCACATTCCTATATATCAGCAATAAACAAACAGAATCTGAAATACAAAAAATACATTTATTAGAGAACCAAAGCAAATGAAGAAATTATACATCATCACAAAATAGGTGCAGTATCTATATACTGAAAATTATAAAACACTGATGAGAAAAATAAAAGAAAATCTAACTGAATGTAGAAATATACTGTGTTCATGAATTGCAAGTCTCAATTTTGTTAAAGTGTCAATTCTCCCCAATGCGTTCTATAGATTCAATGCAATCCCCATCAAAATGTTAGCAAGATTTTCTAGATTTTGACTTGATGCTTCTAAAATTTATGTAGAAAAGCCAAGAAACTGAAATAGCCAAAATGATTCTGGAAAAACAATTCTGGGGAAAAAAGTTACCTGATTTCAAAAGTTATTCTACAGCTTCCATAATCAAGACAGCATGATAATGGCGAAAACAGATACATAGATCAACGAAACAGAATAAAGAGAGCAGAAATAGACCCAGACAAATATAGTAGACTACCTTTTGAAAAGGTTGCAAAGGCAATTCGATGGAGAAAGGATAGTCTTTTCTACAAATGGTACTGGAATAGTTAGACATTCATATGCCAAAAGAAAAGAACAAACCCTGGTACATACCTCATACATTATGAAAAATTAACTCAAAATGGATTGTGGACCTAAATGTTAAAATCTAAAACTTTAAAACTTTAAGAAGAAATTACAGGAGGAGATCTGTGTAATTCTGGGTTTGGTGATGAGATTCAGCACCAAAAGCATGATCCACGAAAGAAAAATTTGGCAAATTGGTCTTTGTCAAAATTTAAAATTTTTGCTCTATGAAAGACGCTGTAAGGAAAATGAAGAGACAAGCTACAAAATGGGAGAAAATATTCGCAAATGGCATATTTAATAAAGCACCAGAATATATAAAGAACTGTTAAAACTCAACAGTAGGAGGACAATCCAATAAAAAATGAGCAATAGATCTGAACAGACACTTCACTAAAGAAGATGTATGGATTTCAAAGAAGCATATAAAAAGATGCTCAACATTATTATGGAAATGAAATTAAAGCCACAATGAGATGTCACTATGCACCTATTAGAGTAGATTAAAATTTAAAAATAAAATCTAACAATATTAAATGGTGATGAGGATTTAGAGCAACAGAAATCCTCATTCATTGCTGATGGGAATGCAAAATGATACAGCCACTTTGGAAAACAATTTGGCACTTTCTTATAAAGTTAAACACGTACGTATACAACCCAATAATTCCCCTTCTAGATATTTACCCAAGTGAACTAAAAGCTTATATATTTTTTATCAAAACCTGTATACAAATATTTATAGAAGCTTTATTCATAATTTCCAAAAATTGGAAACAACTGACAGGTGAATGGATAGATAAACTGTACATCCAAACAATGGAACACTACTCAGCCATAAAAAAAAAATAGCCGCAAACTATTGATTCATGCAGCAATGTGGAAGTATATTAAATATCGTAAGTTCTGCTAAGTGAAAGAAGTCAGACCTAAAGGCTATATACTGTATGATCCACTTTGTATGACATTCTGGAAAAGGCAAAACTATAGAGACAGAAAACATCAGTGGTTGTCAAGGTTTGGGGGAAGAGATGGGGTTGGCTAAAAGTTACTGCAAAAGAGAATCTTGAGGATGATGCAACTGCCCTGTAAGGTACTGGCGTGAGGGATACATGACTGCATGCATTTGTCAAAAATCCATAGCACTATATGCCACAAAGAGTGACCTTTATGCAAATTTAAAAAAACCACCCAGGATGTTTGGGGAATCCCAGATTAAATGCAGACACAAGACCAACGCATCTAAATGCAATACAAACATATGTGATAATTTCACTGAAGAGGGTAGGGAAAAGAACTGATCTGGTTCATTTTGGAAAACATTGTTTTGACTCAATAATGTAAGGCCAAAGACAAAAAGAATTCTCCATAAACACTGTACTCAAGGTTTTTTTTTTCTCATAGGAGTATGAGTTAGTAATTCTGAAACTATATTGTACAAATAAGTAATTACTTATTTTATTAATTATTCATAATTACCACTTGACTTACTTCTGATTGTGCTTCAAAATCTTTTCAAGAAGACCCAAATTCCCCAAATTACTCTCTCTGAAAAGCCAAATTATGAGCCTTCAGACACAGGTAACTCCCACAAGTGTAAAGGATTCGTTTGAGGACAAGTGAAACAATCACTTGTTAAATAGGCAGAATTTTTGAGCCCTGCCTGGGTTCAAGGCACCCGGCTGAATTTCACTAAGTAGCAGGCAGATGCAAAGATGGGATAACACAAATGTTAGGAACTCTTTTGGAATTCATTTATCCTCTGTGCCTCTAAATTTTGCAGGGTTACCTAAACTATACTTATTTTTTTCCATTTGACTACAAAGAGGCGAAATCTTATTGTTAGGTTTTCAAAAGACCTAGAAGGAATCCACTCACAGCATGTTTTAAAACATGAGAAATTGGAAGGAGCCCAGGAGGAGGATTCTGACAGCTGAGCTGTGGTCCCAGTTCAGGCAGTAACCAGCAGGGTCACCGGAGAGGCCACCTAGCCTGAGGTTCTTCTTCTACGGTGCGTGGTGCCTTCTCCTCCCACAGCCCAGGGCTCTAGCAAAGGTAATGTGAAAGGATGTTTGGAAAGTGCCCCAGATCTTACATAGACGTAAGTTCTTTGCATGATAGTTCCTTGATTGATTGAAATGCCTCTTTCTAAGTTCATCAACCACTTCTCAGTTCTCAAGTCCAATACACAACTTTCAGTTCTTAATTTACTTGAACTTTCTGTGACACGTGCTATCACAGACCATTCCCTCTTCATTTTCTAGTTCACCTTTTCCTGGTTTACTTCCTACCTCTCTGATTACTCCTTTTCAGGGTTTTTCTTTCTCTGCCTTCCCTTAAACACAGCACGTCCATAACATTCCTTCTGTAGAGTTAGTGAGCTCATCTCTTCCCACAGTTCCAACCAGAGCTCTATCCTGAACACTGGCTCACATTTTCGAGGACTTGTAGGACACTGAACACCTCAAACTGGGTGTCCTTTCCCCCAGAAACTTAAATACGACACACCCAAAGCTCAATTTATGGTCACTTTGCTCCCTTATTTCACCACCTCCACCCTCAAACTGCAATTGTTTTATTAGCAATCTTAGATCTCAGTTAGCTACATCGTGTTCAGCTCAGATTCGCATGTCCTGAGATTAGGAGTCATCACTTTCATTCTCCATATCTAATTGATTTGTCCTCCACTCCTTTTCTCCAGTCTATTTGCCTTAGTGCAGTCCTTCAATAGCTGTGATATTGGGGAGATTCTTAATTGGGGGATGCTACTATCACAACAGCCTTCTAGGTGACTGCAATCTCTCTCTCCCTTCCTCCCTCCCTCCCTCCAGTCTCAGTGTTATTTCCCTTTAATTTCCCCCACTTCTCCAGAGTTTTCATCGTAACATAGAATTTTGAGCACATCACACCCTTGCTTAAAATCCTTTAGGTTTAACTCCTATTAGATACTCATTTAACATGATATAGAGGCTTTTCATTACATAAACTCCACTTGCTTTTCCAGTCTCATATCCCTGAAATCCACCCACTATGGTTTATCTAAATAAACTTATATAGAGATCCCTAAGAGTTTGCACTTGCCTATGATTTTATAAATTTTTATGTGCTTCCTTTTTGCCTGAAACATCCTTTCTCATCTTGTCTTCCCAGTGAACTCTTACACATCTTTCAAGATTCTGTTAACACTTCCCCTTTGGAATGGTCCCTGACTCCACAGTAAGCCATACTCGTCTCTGGGCTCGCACTGTGCTGGGTACAAATCTTTATCATGTTCCTGTTACAGTGTCCTGGGAAGAATCTCACTCCTTGAGCTCCTTGAGGGAAAACACTACACCCTACCCATCTTGATATCCATGGTGCCTGGCACAATACCTGACATAGGACAGGTTCTCAACGAATAGTTGCTGAATGAGTGATACAGTAGGAAGACTCAAGATTCCAAATTAGGTCATCTAGACCTGTGCTGCTTATAATCATCTGTGTGATTTTGATGAAGTTTCTTTGAGTTTTAGTTTCTTTAATCTGTGAAATGAGGAAGTAGACCTAGATTTTCTGTTAGGGCCTTCCCAGCTTTCATACTCTGTGGTTGACACAATTGCCTTTTATAGAGGTTGAAATACATATTTTGTCTGATCACAGAATATATTATACAAATTTAAGAATATTGAAGAAAGGAGAGATTTCACATAAAAATCTGAATTTCCACTATATCTTGACAAAGCAGAAAACTTGTATTGGGCCAGTATCCTAAAAGTCTACAATTGGCTCTAGCTGAACCATGCTGCCCCTTCAGATGGAGTGTGTGCCTTCTGCTTGGCCAGTATGCCCACCTCCCTCCATCTCCACCTCCTCATAGAGGCAGAATGTAAGTTGCCACTTGTTTTCACACTTGCACTGTAGTTTTCTTCAGTAAAGATGAGAAAGAAATATTTCTTATTCTCACTTCTCTGTTAAAAGTAGAAAAATGAAAAATAAACTGAGAAACCCTTGTGTTTCTTATCCCTGGCAACCTTACTTATGTACATATGTATGTATAATTCCAAACAACTTAGAATTTGCTCAATTCAAAATATTCTATTTTTTGCCACTAAGTTCATCTGTACTTTTGACATCCTGATGATCCTTTCAGAAAATAGTGTTGCCTTAACATAGGCAAAGGCCAAGCCATCTATCTTCCAGTTAATTTGGAGAGGTATTTCTTTCACCTGAAGCAATTGATGCTGTTTAACAATTACATTACGTTTGAATACTGTATTTATTATGAGAACATTCTCTGCTCTCTTCAAACCCTGTGAAAACTACGCCCTGCCCTTCAAGGATGACTTGCATGTGCTGTGAAAACTTGTCTACCAAGTGAGCACACGGGGGTGACTTCACTTATTTCGTCGTTGTCCCTGCTGGGATTGCAGGAACAATTGTATTTGCGCTCGCACTTTTATGGAGCTGTGCATACGGTCTACGGCAGCGCTGACAGTTAGCAAACAAGACTGGCATGAGCTGATGGAGCGGGCCAAAGACACGAGGCGAGGGAGGCTGGCATCACCCGATAAGGAAGACACCTCCCCGCCATTCGCTCCTCTTGTTTTTTTGCACGCAGGCTGAGGCGTTCACCTTCTGCACGTCAGGCCTCAAAGAGTACCTCCTTTGCAATTTTGCTGGTTCCCCTCATTCCTCAGCTTAGACCCAGACGGGGCGGGACAGGGCCGCTGTCACTCAGTCCCGCGGGCCAATGGGAGGGGAGCGAGCCCGCCTCCTTCCCGTGCCGCGGGCATGCGCAGTGGGCGTCCGACGTCGCCGCCCGTCAGCTGAGCGCTCTGGGTGTGGGCTCCCGGCCGGGGGTCTCGGGGCCGGAGCAGGAGGAGGAGGAGGCGGCGGCGGCGACGGCGGCCGAGGCGGTCGGGGTAAGAGGGGCGGGGGCGGGGGGTGCCGCGCCTGCTGGTGGGTGCGCGTTGTCAGGTGGCCGCCGCCTGGCGCTGTGGGGCGGGCGCTGTGGGGCGGGCGCGGGGAGGCTGTGGGGCGGGCGCTGCCCCTGGTGCCCGGGCCGGCGCCGTGTGGAGGGCCCGCCGCCCCGCTCCCGCCGCGCCCGGTGGGGCGGCGCCCGGCCCAGCCCGCTCGGGCAGCTGAGGAATCCAGCCTGCGCCCCGGGCTGGACGCAGCCGCCCTCTTCCTCTTTCTCGCCTGGGAGGAGGAAGGTTCTCCCGCAGAGAGGACTGCAGTCGGTGGTCCTGGGAAAGGGCCCTGCGCGTTTATTCCCGGGCTCGCTGTCGTCGTTTTTCTCGTGGGCTTGATGCCTGTGACACGCTAACTTTCTTCCATCTTCTCGGCACATGTCATTAACAGGTTTACAGATACATAAAATATCCCAAGGTGCCCCCCCCTTGTATTTTAGGTTGTTACTGTCTTTAAATTCAGACAGAAAGAAAAAAAAAAACTGCCTTTCTGGTCAATTGCTATATTTTTTTCTCTCGAGTTTCTTAGATTTCCTTGGCTCATATACATGCATTAATTTTTGTTTAATTCAGGTCAACGTATTCTGACTATAAATATATATAATTTAAAATGCACAGAATCTGGAAGAAAAAATGATTATAAAATGCTGTGCAGTTTAGTAGTATTGGAGGTGGACGAAGAGGGCAGCCTGAACGATAACCGATAGCAGTGTTAAATAGTGTCTTGTGATGTGGACAAGTCTCTGCCTTGCAGGCCACTTGGAGAAATTTGACTTGTGACTAGTTAAGAATTACAGTCTAGTTTCAAAGAAGTTAATGTAATACCGTATTAACTCATTAACATCTATCATTTTTCTTCAGATATTTTACTTCTCCCAATAACACAGTCAGTCCTAATTTTGGTTTTGATCCCGAACTTTAGCCAAATGCTGGTGGTTGAAAAGTTAATTATATAAAACACCTGCAGTAAGTCTGGGTAAAATTTGCCTGTGGTTACATTTAATTTGAAAGTTTAGTGTGTGAAAGGATGAAAAATAATCCTTGGTTTTGTGAAGGAACCCAAATAGTACTATAAGTTAACAGAATGCAGTTAATGTAGTTTATAGAGAAATCTCATGTCCAGACAGTGATTACCCTCATTCACGGATCATCTACTTGCACTCGGCACTGTGGATTCCAAAAGATGACAAGGTTGTCTTTCTCATGTTTGTATTCCAGAGGTAGGGATAGACGATAAACTGTATACTAACTAGATCATTTAAAATGGTGATCAGTGCTAGGATGCAGTAAGGTAGAGAGATCAACAGAGAGTGGCAGCGGTGGTGACCTCTCGCTTCACATGGGAGTGGTCACGGAGGCTTCTCTAGCATGTGATGAGAGCTTGCTGGGGAAAAGAGCCAGTCACTGGGATCATGGGAAGAGCCTTCTAGGGATAGGAAATAGCACCCAGCAAAGTCCCAAGGCAGCAGTCAGCCTGGGATATCAGGATCTGAAAGAAGGCACTGGAATTCAGCGTCTTAGAAATGGTCATATTTACCCTCAGACTGGGTGTGTGTTCTTAGGAAATAGGTACATTCATTCATTGTACAAATATTTGTTATGCATTTGTTATATAGCCAGGTACTAAGAATAGAGCAGACAAAATAGACCAAAAAAACCCCCTTCCCCTCTGGGAACTTAACATTTTGGGGCAAGGGGTGGAGGAAAGTCTAGTGCTTTATGCTGGTGCTCACCATTCAGAAAGTGAAACTGTTTCTATTGCTTTGTCCATGCTAGATTTATAGAGCATGAGATTTATGCGTTATGGGAATCTTAAGGATTCTGTACGTGTGCAGTAGTAACTGGGAGTAGTGCTTGACACTTAAGATTCTGTGTTAAAATTCCCTTTGTTCTTTCAGTTGTGCTCTTTAGAAACAGTCTTGAGAAGATGTTCATGAACACAGTCGATCCTCTGTATCCACGGGTTCTGCATTTGCAGATTCAACCAACCGTGAATCAAAAGGCCTACATGGTTGCATCTGTGCTGAACATGTACAGACTTCTTTTCCTTGTCATTATTCCCTAAACAATACAGTATAACAACTATTTACTTAGCATTTACATTGTATTGGGTATTATCGGTAATTTAGAGATGATTTAAAGTATATGGGAGGATGTGCAAATACTACTCCACACCATTTTATATAAGAGACTTGAGCATCCCCAGGTTTTGGTATCTGTGGGGGTCTTGGAAGCAACCTCCCATGCGTACTGAGGGAGGACTGTATTGCACTTTGATCCTCTCTTTCCTTCTTTCTCTTTGCAGTGTTTATATGTTTTCATAGAAAGGTAATCATTGAGATGTCTAGGTGAGCACTGTTTAATAGAACTTAGTGCTGTGATGGAAATATTCTACACATGAGCTGTCCAAGCCGCTGGCCACACATGTGATATTTGAACACTTGATAATGCAGGTACAGATAATGAGTTATTGTTATTTTGAGCAGTAAAACTAGGGATTCTGAATGGGCTTTCAGAAATATTCAGCAAGAGAACTTGAGTGCGTATAGCTCTGGGCTAGGTGCTGGAGACTGATGTGGGAAGCAGATGCCAGAATAACTTGGTTGATTAAGCCTATATGCAAAGGTAAACTTTTAAGTCAATTTATGGTTAGCTGTCTATTTATCCTTGTATATATTTTTTACAGTAAAGTTAGTTAGTTCGCTCCCTTATTCCTTATGTCTCATCATCTGAAGAGCCAGCCACTGTTGTCCTTAGATACCACTGCTAGCAGAATGAGAGAGAAAAGGAGTAAGCTCTTAGCTGTGTTACCTTGCTCCATGCAGGTACTTATCCCAAGCCTGTTTCTCCATCTTAAGAGTGGGTTTAGCAAAACCTCATACAGGGTCTGCAAAAAGATGGTAAATTTGGTTTTTCTGATTGAGTGGGATCACCTGTCCTTAAAACAATATGGTTTAGTGTTTTAAAAATATGGCCTCTAAGATTTAGTTTCAAATTTTAGCTTTTTTCTTACATTAAGCAAATTACTTTTTCTCATTATGTCTCAGTGTCTTCATGTGAAAAATCAGAAGAATAATTGTATCTACCTCATAGGTTTGTTTTAAGAATCAACTGAGAAAATAAATGTAAAAGTCCTAAAACCAATGCTTAGGAAATAGTAAAGTAGCTCTTGTTAATCTTGTTGAATTTTTATGTATTTTTCTCTTCCGTCGTTTGCCTGTTTCTTTTTGCTCTTCACTCAACGCTGAGCTGAGGTGAACATGGCTGTGCCCTTTCTCTGAGGAAATTCCAGCCAATCCAACTGTAGCAGCTCTTTGGATGCATGAAGCCCAGTTATGTCACCAGCAGGAACTTTCCCGAATTTAGTTGCTTGAGTAAAGGGATGAGGAAAACTGGTAGTGTTTGTAGCTAATTGGTTGATTCTCTGAAGAGGAAAAAAGAGGGCCTGAAAGGAAAACAGTGAGAAGGCTTAGGCTAGACTTGTGTGATTTTGAGGGTTGAGAGAAATATCGAAGTACCAAGCTCGGGTTGACAGAGCTCAGTGATTCAATTAGATCTCCTCTGTTGGGGAGAGGGTAGGCCTCGGGTGATAACATGGTTGTGTGACTCTGATGCAGGCAAGGTTGTCATGATCTGTTGATGCTGGCCCTGCAGATGATACTATTCCTCTGTGCACAGTGGAAAAGCTCCTGGTCCCTGGACATGCATTATCTCACTTTGATCCTGGCAGCAGGCCCAAATGCTAAGTGTCTTGCCCATAGTAGAGATTTCCTGTTGCCAGTTCCACTGGCAGCTGAAAAGGCAGTTGGCAGGTTCCTGTAGTTTCGAAGACATGTGGACACTAAAGAGAGTTGAGTTTGACTTGGAGACTTGTATGTGAGAGTCATTTGTGTATAGGTGTAATTTGTGTATGTGGATGGAGGAGTACATAAATAAGAAAAAGGAACATTTCCTCATTCACTATGTTTGTGTTGGCTGTGAGCCAGTTTTTCTAGAGATCTGGTTGATAGAGGGAATGGAGAAAGAAAAATGTCATTGAGCCAGGAGAAAATTTGCTTTGTCCATACAGTGGAATATTATTGGGCAATGAAAAGGAATGAAGTATTGATACATACTACAACATGGATGGACCTTGAAAACATGCTAAGAGAAAGAAGTCAGTAACAAAAGAACACATATTGTATGATTCCATTCACATGACATACAGAACAGGCAAACCTATGAAGACAGAAAGTAGACTAGTGGTTGCCTACAACTGGGGAGGTTGGAGAGAAGCAGGGAGTGACTGTTAATGGGTATGAGCTTTATTTTGGGAATAATAAAATGTTCTAAAAGTGATGTGATCATTGCACAACTTGGTGAATATTTTAAAACACCATTGGATTGTACACTTTAAATGGGTGAATCGTATGGTATGTGAATTATATCTCAGTAAAGCTCTTAATGAAAAAAAAAGATGCAGAATTTAGAGATCCAGTTGGTGGTTTGCAGGATGCTTGGGGTAGTGTTGGTCTCATTGCATCCCTGGGTCCAGTCTTGTTCTGTCTAGGCCCCAGCTCTTCAGGTGGCTGCAGGCCCAAGTCCAGGGTGGCCCAGAAGGAGGTTTATTCCTGCTGCCCTGCAGTTCAGCTGTCTGAGTTGAGGTCTGATTTTACCCTTTATGAAATTAGTTTTGGGTCTATCTCTCGGACATGGTGAGGTCCGTAGGGCCCAGAGTAGTAAACTGGAGTAGATCAATGAAAGAGAATGGGGAGCGCCTAAAAGCAGCTAGGAATTCCAAGGAGGCCAGGCACATTCCATGGTGCACTATAGTTTCAGGGATGGAGCCAGTTCTTTTCTCCCCGTCTCTACTGTTCAACTCTTGTACTTCCTGCCAGTACTGACCCTTACAACAAAGACACATATTTCCTTGTTGCCTCTTCTCCACTACCAGAAATCTCCAGTGGTTTCTTGTTGCAACATATTCAGACTAAACCTAGCATCCAGGGCCGGCCCTCTTCTGTGACATTAGTTTTGCAGCAAGCACGGGTAGCTTGGAACTAGAACCCTGGGACTGAATCCTACCTCCACCTGGTGGATGGCTTGGGTTACCTTTCCAGTTAATCTTAAAAAGCTACAGTTGGCTCATCATTAAAACAAGGTTTGCTTGCTACTACCTACTTTAGAGGGGGAAACTGGACATTCTGTGTGACGTGATTGTCATTTCACAGATATGCAATACACGTTAGCTCACTCCTCTTTCTCCCTTACTGTGTTGTCTCCTGCTTGTCCCAGCAGTGAATCATCTGACCCAGGGCTGGCCAGGAGCCTCCCCTTCCTGTGGTAAATGACACACTGCGTTTGCCCTCTCCACATGTTCTGGGTCTGTCTGCCCCAGGCTTCACATCTTTGCCTCTCCTGTTTTCTATACCAGTCGTATCCAGGCAGCCAGATCTTACATTTCTGTTTCATAAATTCTTTCTAGATAAGGGCGGTAGTGATGTTTCCTTTTTGTAGTTCCTATCACCTGTGCCTAGCACATGACATTTTATTGCTTTGTATTGCTATGTTGTTTTACATGATTAACTTTATCCTTTCTTCTAAATGACAAACTTGATTTGAGCAGATACTTTATCTTTGTTTTTTTGTTTGTTTTCTTGTAACTCCCGAGTCCTCAGTTTTGTGCTGGGCATGTAGCAGACTCCTAGTGGAGAGTCGGCTTACAAATCAACTGCCTGCAACTTTGCAACATTCAGTGCATGCTCAGTGAGAAGAGGAGTGTAGGAGTAGTTGAAATTCTTTTCTGTGCACAGTCCTGGATGCAGGGACACCCCGTCTCATCTTTCTTTCCAAACCCTGGCTGGTGTGGTGTGGAGTTAAGAAGAAAAGAACTTCATCTTACCTCCTTCCTGGAGCAGTACCCCAGCTTTGCTTCCTATCTTAAGACGCAGGCTTCTGAAAGAGGGGAGTTGTTCTTGCTCTATCAGGAAGGTGTGTGTGATGAGCATTTTACAGGCCATTCTTTTTTTTCTCTCACTTGTCGGCTCTGCTCTCTCAAATTTGACCTTCTTTCCCATTAAAATGAGGGACTCATTAGTCATATGTTCCTAAGCTGCTTCTGTGTGTGTTAAATTAGATATAATGAAATTTCTCGGGATAGCTTGAAGCCTGTGTTCCATTTAATAAATATTTAAATGCCTATTCTGTGCCAGGAATTAAGTGTTGGAGAAAGAAAGATAAATAGCGTGTGCCTTTTATTTGCTTGCAGTTTAATTAAGGAGAAAATATATAAATAATTAAAATTATATTCAGAAAAGGGACTTAACAACTCTCCTTAGGGAGATCAAAGAAGTTTTCAAAGGGAATGTACTATTTGAATCCTATTTTAATTGTTTAATATGTTTAACATGACTCTGTTCTAAAGTTCAGTTTTTTTGATAGACATGAGAGTTCTACTATTTGATATGTTCCTTTGCTAGATTTCAACCCTGTTAGAATAATCAAGTTTGTACTTCTAACCTCCCGGGTTGATAATTTGGAACTAAAAGCCAGTAACTTTAAAAATACAGTTATGTGGTGTTTCTTTTATATTATTTAGGTGACTGCTTGGAAAACTGCACAGCCCACCCACCAACATCTGATGAAATTATTGAATGAGCAAGTCAACCATGTCTTACACTCCAGGAATTGGTGGTGACCCCACCCAGCTGGCCCAGAGAATCTCGTCCAACATCCAGAAAATCACACAATGTTGTGAGTTGAGTTTTAAATTGATTTCACCGTTTGTTTTCAATTTTTAACTGAAGTTGGTGGAAGTTCATAAAAGGACAAGTCTAGTGATTAAGAGAGGGAGGAGCATTCCTACAAGAAGAGATTTACAAAGGTTAGAACTGTTTAGGATGAATATAGGAAATAATTATATTAGAAGAGCTAACATTCATTGCATTTTTCTGTAGACTAAATAATATTCATAATGCCATTAATACAATAAAGATTTAAAAGGATAGACACTTATAGTTGCTTTAAAACGATCTGGTTCTAGATGAGATGAATGAGGCTGTTGACAAAATCTCATAGGTTTGGAACTGGGGAGCACTACTGAGAGCTTAAGGGACGTATGTTTATTGAAAATAAAACCTGACTGGGTAGGGTCTAGGTTAATTTTGCAAAGGGAAAATGCATAGTACAGTATTCAGGAGCAAGGGAGGACTAAGGAGGAGATGTTTTAATCTGCTGAGGTGGACATAGATGATAACTGCCTGGATTCCCCACAAATTATCCTTTGCTACACCTGTCAAAGACAGAATACTAATAGACTGATCCAGTGTGGCATTTATTAGAAATTATTACTCCGCAGAATATATATAAGAAATAAAAAATCTCTAGCAGATTTGAGCCTATAGATTATGTTTTGTTCCTCAGTCACAGCTAATCACATACGTGTATCCTTCTGGTCGTCTCGCTGTCAGTGTTTTGGCCCCTTGGCGTTACCTGAACTCTTACGTGAGCGTGGTAATACAGTTTTATTCGCCAGCCTGCTTTGTTAGGGCTACGCCTTTACCAGAGTGTGTTCACATGCTGCTGAAAGAAAGAATGTTTTCAGATGACCAAACTCTGTTTCCTCGTCTAATCATTAACCTCCCAACCGTTATTACTCTACCTGGATGGTTTAAATGAAACGTCAGTGTGTTTTGGAGGCAAAGGGAGTAAAATTAGACAACAGATAGTGGTAAAAAAGTGCCACTGTGAACAGCTATGTAAAACACTGTTTATTCTGATTTGGGGTAGTTCTTGTTTTCTTCAGCTGTGCTTAGAGGAGCAAGGAAGTGAATGACCTGGAGGTCTCCTGTTGTCCTCAGCAGGGACTGCAGGAGTGGTACATCAAGGATGGTACATCGAGGATGTTCCAGATTGTCCCGGGGAGCCAGCACTGGCTCCACCGTGCTCTTCCTGCTTCAGATCTGTTCTGATGGCAGCCACAGACGAGCCTCTACTTTTTATGGCTCCCTTGCTGCTGGTTAGAAATAGTGCTGATCTGCCTCAGGCTACCTGTGTGAAGATTGAGAGTTTATAGTTTTAATTTACAGTGTGGAAAATCAGGACCTTAATACAAAAAAAGGAGGCCAAGAGGCCTTTCTCCAAAGAATAGGGCAGGTATCCTGTGTTGGGAAAGCTAACTGGTGTCAGGAATTCTGGAAGAGGATGAGGAGTGGCTGTAATGTAGTCAGATTGTGCAGGCAGTAAGCACTTGGTGGTGTGAAAGATGCATGGATTGGAGGTTGAGTGCGAGCGTGAAGTGGAAGGAGGTAGGAGTTAACTTAAAGCGGCTCGTGCTCCCTGAGAAAGACATCAGTGGGTCCAGCCAGGTGAGAAGTGATAAATCGGGCCAGAGTTGCATGTTCATGGCATAGCTGATAGCTAAGTATGTGACTCCGTTGTGATTCGGGGCAGTCTTGAAGTGTGTGGGAGGGTGGCAACGAGACCCACAACTGTGCCTTGGGAAGAGTTGTTGAGAAGACCGGGACTGTTCAGCCAAGAGACGGTACAGTCACCACCTTCAGATGTTTGAAGCACTGTACTGTGTAAAACACAAGGCGTGTATTCTGCGTGATCATAAAGGCCTCTACAAATGGACAGAAGCTGCAGTAGTCAGACTTCAACTTGAGAGGGAGCAGGGGCTTTTGAACAATCGAAGTTGTTCGGGGATGGAGTTGGGTACCTCAGGAGGAGAGTGATCCTTGTTCCTAAGTGACCGGTGTATGGTGGTCAGATATTTCTCAGGTCTGTTAAGAGTTTTAAACACTGGAATAACCGTTCAGATGAAGTGACTCTTAATTTTGATATTCTGTCTTTATTCATTCATCAAATAATTTATTAAACATCTACTTGCTAGTCACTGTTCCAGACCCTGAGGATCCAGCAGTAAACAAGATCCACAAGGCCCTGCTCTCATGTACTTTATAGTGTAAGGAGAAACAGATGGTAAAAAAGACATTAAATTAATGAACAACATAATTTCCTATGAAGAAAATACAATGAGAGTGATCTGAGAGCAAGTGACTGGGGGGAAGCTGCCTTAGCTTCTGTGGCCCTGCGTGAGGATGAGAAGGGGCTGGTAGTGAGAAAACATTGGGGAAGGGCATTTAGGTGGAAGCCGCAGCTGGTATTAAAACAAAGCACTCGAGGCAAGAGTGGCAGGAATGAAATCAGAGAGGAGCCAAGCGGGTCACCTAGAACCTTGGAGGCCGTGTAGGGAGTTTAGATTTCATTCTAAGAGACCGGGAAGACACAATCAGCTCTGCACTTTGAAAAGATTATGTTGGCTGCTGCTTAGAAAATAGACTTTGGGGAGGTAGAAGGGGGACACGTTGGCCATCACAGGGGTCTGATGAGGGAGATGTTGACTGGCACCAGGGTGGTAGCAAGGGGGACAGAGAGAAGTGATGAATGTATGGGGAGGCAGAACCAGCAGGACTTGCTGATGAGTGTGGGTGGGGTGAGAGCAAAAGAGAGGAGTCCAGGATGAATCCCTGCTTTTTGCATTGAGCAGTCAAGGGGGTGGTGGTGAGTATGAACTGAGGTGGGAAGGACTATAGTTCAGGAGAAGTGGGGAGGGTTTTTTTTGGGCAAGTAAATTTTGAGATGTCTTTTAAACATTTAAATAGAGATGTCAAACATCTAGTTTAGATATATGAATTTGGAAATCAGAGTGTCATCAGAGTATAAATGGTATTTAAAACCATAGGTCTAAAATAGTCACAAAGGAGTGAATAAAGAGAAGAGTGCTGGAGCATTAAAAAATGTAGAAGTCAGAAAGGCAAGGAAAAAGCAACATAAATTATCAGAGAAGGAGTGAGCAGTGGGATAAGAAGAAAATCAGAATATGGTAGATTTCGAGAAATCAAAAAAAGTGTTTCAATAATGAGTGAGGCATCTTCTGTGTCTAGTGCTACCAAGAGACTGGTTAAGATAAAAGCAGAGAATTGGATCTGGCAATATGATGACTTTGGAAAGAATGGTCTCGTCCAAGTTCCAAGTGTAGATAGAGAAAGAGAGGGAGAAGGCCCTACCCATTCCATTTACAGAGACTTCCCAGAATCCTACTCATCTCTGCTTATGTTATTGACCAGAATTGAGACATAGCCACATGGCTACACTTAGCCGCTAGGAAGGCTGAAAACATCCTTGAGCTGCATTGCAATGTGCTCACTAAAATTGGGGATTGCTCCATTTGAGAGAGAAGGGGAGAATCAATATTTAGTAGGCAACTAGCAGATTCTACCATTGAAGTGGAAAGGTGTTCAAAGAAAGGCTTGCATTTTTCCACTACAAATGGGAGATTCTAGAGAGAGTATATTTGCAGAAGAAATGTGTTTGGAGGCGAGAGGAGAAGGGGAATGGACCACTAATGGCTGGTTCACCTTTAGTCCACTGTGCAGAGTCAAGGCAGATTGTGTGGTCTGGACAGTTAGTGTGATGGGCAAAGATGGAAGAGTTCCTGTCTGAGTGGGTCTACTTTTAAACAAAATAGGAGGCAAAGGCATCAGATAGAGAATGGGAGGCTGGTGGAAGCTTATGGAAAGAAGAGAAAATGGACTACTTGTAGTCTTGACAGTCGAGAGAATGAACATACTGGGGAAGTAGAGAAGGGATATGCGACAGGTTGAGTACTCATTTGAGATTCGGGGTCATGAATTTAGTGAAACCAAACATCACTGTGTGTTTTTTCTGATTCTGAGATTCAGTATCTAAATGATTTAGATCGAGTGGTTACTGTAATGCACCATCCAGTGTGCATTACTGATGAGGGCTGTGCAGAAATCACGTGGACGTGAAAGACAGAAGTGTGAAATTTCAGTTCGCTTTTTTTCCCATCCGGTAATGCTAATAATACTGGATTTGACTGAATAAAATGGTACTTTGCACCACATTTAGGTGCTTCTCTTCACACTACATTTACATCTTTTGAATTTGTGTCAGTACAAATGATCTAGTTTTACAAAAGAAATCTAAAGAGAAGGTGCTGTAAGTTAAGGTATTACCCTTGTAGTTAGAAGATGTGCTTCTGTTCACCTCTGCTCAAGTCTTCCTGAGCAGTGCAGTGGGGAAAGTTCGTTTTCATATTAGTTTTGATTAAGATCAGTGAAGACTTGTAAAATATTGAGTCATGTGGTTTAGTTTATACCAGAAAAGAAAATAGCAACCCAAAAGATTTTTGGTTCTTGGAGGAACCCAAGAATAACATTTAGTAAGATTAGAATTTTGAAGTTTTTAAAATAATATTATATTCTGGCAATTCGATTTTGCAAAGAATAGGATAGATGAAACAAAATGTTTTTAAACTTGAGTGTTTTTTTTTCCTATTCAACGACTTTTTGTTAAAAATAGTCTATAGTCTTATCGATCTGCTTTGCTGGTGAAGTATTTAAGCCATATTGCAACAATATAATTTATATTAAACATAAAATATTTGTTGTAAATACTTAGACATAGAATTATATTAAAATAATATAACTTTTTAAGAATAAGTAATAAACAGGTATAACAAATTGGACTTTATTAGGAATTTCTCTGTGGAACATTTAAAATGATTACGGACATATTTTTATCCTATGGGAGAGGGTGTTCTATTGACTCTATAACAAAGTCAGCAAGGTATTTGTGCCTCCAAAGCCACATCCTTTGCCTGTGGCACAGACAGTATTCTCTGTTGCTGTCCCTAACATGGCATCAAGTCTTTCTCAACCCAGTGCTCCGGGCAGTCATTCCCAGTAGAATGCAAATAAAACCATTTGTTATCCCAGCTCTAGGAGATCATAATGCATCAAAGAAATGCTCAGATTTAGTTTTCAAGGTTTGGCTTGAGATATTCAAAAGTAACATTTTTATTAGCAGTATCTGGAAATGAGATATCCACCCATTTACCCTTTATCATCTGTCTGTATTTTCCTTGAGACAAACTCCTACCTGTGATGTGTAGTACAAGGATAAGCAAGCCTTTGTGGTTTGAAATGGCTGAGCCTTTTATATAAGGTAAACCAGAATAGGATATTCATAGGGGCCATTCATCCTTGCACAAACGCAAACCGTGTAGAAAAATGTATGCAGGACACAACAAAGAACTCATATTTTTGGAAGAAGCAGAATAAATATATTGAAATCTATCACATAATTAAAGATTGGGTTTTTACTAAACTTTAGAAAAATAGAAGTATAATATACATATTGAATAGTACACCAATTATTAGTGTATTGCCTAATGAATTATCTATTACAACATGACACATATCAAGAAGTAGAACATCACCAGCCCCCAAAGACCTTCTCATGCTTATACCCACTCCATGCTCTCCAAAGATAACCAGTGTCCTGGTTAGTTTTTCTGGTTTTTTTAACTATCTAGTAGGATCAAGTAATATGTTTTATGTTGGACTTCTCTCTCCCATTATGTTTGTGCAGTTCACCCATGTTGTTGCATATGGCTTAGGTCATTGGTTTTCATTACTCTATATTATTCCGTATTCAAACATACCACAGTCTATTTATTCTTTCTACTGTTGGGGTGGAGTGTTTCTGGTTTTTTGCTTTGTTTTTGTACTATTATGAACAAGACTTCTCTGAACATTCTTATACATTCTTTTGTTGCACTTGTGCACCTAGGAATTGGGTTTCTGGGTCACAGGATATGTGTATGCCCAGCTGTGGTGTTGATAACAGCTAAACAGTTCCTAAAGTAGTTGTGTCAGGTTGTCCTCCCACCAGCCTGTGTATCAGTTTATTGCTCCAAATCCTTGCCAACATTTGGCATTTATAGTCTTCTAAATTTTCCCCATTTTATCCAGAGTTGTATCTCATTGTGATTTATACTGTAATTCCCTGATTAGAATCAGACTTTTCAGAATGTCGCTGAGT
This sequence comes from Tapirus indicus, assembly GCA_031878705.1. NCBI lineage: Eukaryota > Metazoa > Chordata > Mammalia > Perissodactyla > Tapiridae > Tapirus > Tapirus indicus. The sequence continues at coordinate 51,655,595 of CM062933.1, read as the reverse complement.
TAGGAAAATCAGTGAGACAACAGGAAAAGTTTCTAATTAGGCAAGCTGTATATGTGTGCATGCACATTTCCCAAAATCAGATCCAAATAGCATTGTGATCTTGAGTAAGCTGTTTCACTTTCCAAGATATAATTTTCTTATATATATTTTCTGTGGGCTGGATTATGGTCTCTTCCAACTTTAACAGGCTATGTAATTCTAACCAAAATTTTAAAGAATCTTGAAAGCTCTTCTGACATGTGCAGAATTATTCTTTTTGTTATTAAGATACCAATTGCCATATCTGGACCTGTAAGGCATACTTTAAAATCTCATAGTAGAAACAGTCATTCACAAGACCAGCCAGAGTTCCACTGAGACTTATGTATTATTTCTAAGCATTAGGTGATGGGAGAGTTGCAGTCACAAGGGATTCTGGTGAGAGTCATGTCAGAATTAACTAAGTTATGAATTGGAGAAAATTGATAAATAGGAATGACAACAGCTGACCATGAAACATAGTCCTTGAGATAAAATTTTCCCATGCATACATATTATAGTAAGTCTTACCACCAGTGCTAATGAGAATTCTGGCATTTGAATTTTTTTTTAAGGATAATCTGCAAGAGGAAGATAGAGGCTAAAGGTTAGCCTTGGGAAAATGAACAAAATAGATCCAGATAGATCCATTGGTAACATAAGATATACTCATCTGAATTTATGAGTGCAGAAGATAACTGCTAAAATATACATAATTTATCACGTGGGCTTGTGTGTGTGTGTTTCCCAGAAGATTTGGAAAGGCAGAGCTTTCTAGGGAGGCATAAATGTGTGAACATAAGCTCATGTTATAAAGGTTAAGAGAAGGGTACTGAAAAATGTTTATGTTGAATTTTTGTTGTTTTATTTTTTATCATTTATCTCCTGTAGATTAAAGCTGTTAGTTCAACACAGGCTGTTTAGAGTTGAAAAAAATATTATTGGTTTCTCTGTGTTGTAATTAGCTTCTCATTTTGTGTGTGTACTTTCCTTGTTCATTAAGAAGGAGTGCTGCTTGGCTCTTGTTCTTAAGACTCTGAGATGAAATAAAGTCTGTGTGAAAGGTGAGCCCTTTGGGACTTCTGAGAGTGAGTACAATTCTTTTACTGAGAGTCTGGTGGAGGGTTCCCTTGTTTTTGCATCTGAACGTATGACTGCACAAAAGGGAAGCTCATATCGCCCACTTCTCTTTTTTGGTGCCAGGGCACACTTTTCTTGAAAACAGCTCCAGTGCTGAGAAGTTAATAAATTTACTAGAACTGTGTCTTAACCCAGGAAGTGGGGACATTGCTTTTTTTCCTCAGGTGGTCTTTGGATGGGCATTGGTGGATGGGAAGGCAGTTTATAGAAGAGAGAGTTTTCTCTCTCTTCTAAAATGCCGGTTGAGATAGCTACTTCTGAGTCACACATCTGAGAATATTTGGTTGGGTTTTTTCCCCTTGAGGAGTAAAACTTCAGGAGCTTCGATTTCATTGTTGTGATTTTCTTCCTGCCTAAGGTGTTGATGAAGGACCCAGACGGGTGTGGAAGGTACTGTCTTATCCAAGGGAGCTTTAGCAGAAAGCAACAATTTTTCCTTCTCCCGGGTGACTTTTCCTGCATGACCGAACACGAGTGCTGTTTATGACCGAGCGTGAGTGAACTCTTTCTGTTTGTTTTATGAACTAAAACCAGAAGAGAACAGCTCCAAGGTGCTTCAGGGAGCTTTATCACATGCTGCTGCTGTATGTGAACCATCTACATGCCTCTGCCCTGAACGTGAACTTTCTTCCCTTTGGTTCCAACCCCAAACCCTAGTACTGTGAGTCTTCGCTTCCCGTAGTCAGTTGAAGTCCAAATCCTATTGGTTCTACCTGCCACATTTGTCTGTTTCTCTCCATCTCTGCTATCACCGCCCAGGTCCAAGCCACTGCTGTTTCTTCTTTGCATGACTGCAGACTCCAAATTGTGCTCCCTACTTCCATTCCTGCCTATCCACAGCCTATTCTCCACACAGTAGCCAAGTGAACTTTGAAAACTGTAAATCAGATCGTGTCATCCCACAGCTACAGTGACTTCCGGTGGCACTTAGAGCCCAATGCAGATCCCTACCATGCCCCACAGCATCCTCTGGGATCTGACCCCTGCTCCCATTTACCATCTTCTGCCACTGTCCCCCTTGCAGTGGCAGCATTCCAGCCACATTGGCCTTCCTTCTGCTTCTTGAACATTTGAGCTCATTCTTACCTCAAGGCCTTTGCATTTGCTCTTCCTCTGCTTCGTCCATCTTCCAGATCTTCATGTGTTTGACTTCTTCTTGGCGTTCAGGTCTCAGTCCAAAAGGTCATTTCCTTAGAGATGTCTTCCCTGACCCATCATTTTGCTTCCTCCAGTCATTCTTTTTCTTGTTAACCTGTTTTGTTTTTATAATGCCTTTTACCAGTAAATTAAAACTATTAAAATTACTTGTTTTTTGCATTCCCTACTAAAATGTCGGCTCCCTGAGAGAAAGGGCTTAGTATGTCTTGGTCACAGCTCTGTCTGTACTACTGAGTCAGCCGTCAGTGAAATTGAAATGAATGGCCTCAAGAAAGTTACTCAGTGTGTCTAAACTACATTTCACTATTTTCAAAAAGTAGAGATAAGTGTGCCTAGAATGTAGGAGCCATTGGATACATGTTCATTTCTTTCCTCTCCTTTGACCTTATGGGAATGATCTCCTCTTACTCATTTGGTAATAAGATGCTGGCTTGTGGATTTTTTTTTTTTTTTTGTATTTCATCTTTTAGTCTTTATATTTTTTTTAAGTGCCAACACTTTTTTCTCTTAACCGCTCTCTGATCTCTTCTATGGCAGGGGATCAGTCTGTATGCATAATTATGTTCCTCAAGGGCTTTGCATACAGAAGTTGTTAAGGATTTGTTGGTTGACAAAGGTTAGAAGAGGAAGTTTCAGAAAAGAGAATGTTGTGATTCCAAGATGTGACACTGGAAGGAAGGAAGAGTTTAATAAGATGGGAAGCCCTCAGATATCCTGACTGCAACGTAAGATTACCTTAATGAAGAAGAAACAAGTGTATAAAGAAGTCTTAAAGGAAAGGAACATTACCGTGCTGTGAGGTCTGTCCTTAAAAAGAAACAGTTATTAAATGGGAATGATGGAAAGAGAAGGAGAGGAATGAGAAGGGTAAAGAAATTAAACTGTGATACATTGATCCATTCAGCGTTGTGACATATGGGGCACACTTCACCTAGTGGGGAGCTAGGATTGCTGCTTCCTCTGGTTGAAGGGTTGTCAGGTGGAAGAATGTCTCCCTTCATTCTGTGTGGTGTTAAGGAGCACGGTAAGAGAACAGTAGAAGGAAGTTAGAACGGTTAAGAGTGGTCCTTCCAGCATGGCTCTCTGAGGATGCTGTGGCCTGGTACAAGTTACTCATTCATAGAGGTGTTTGAGCTTAGATTGAACATACTTGACAGGTGTGGTGATTTATTCATTAATGCTTTTTTTTACTTTCCCCTCACATAAGCTCTGTGAAGGTCCTTGTTATGGACTGAATTGTGCCCTCCCCCCAAGAAATTTATACGTTGAAGCCCTGACCCTCAATGTGTTTGGGGATGGGGCCTTTAAAAGAGGCAGTTAAAGTTAAATGAGGTCATAAGGGTGGGGCCCTAATCCAGTATGACTGGTGTCTGTGTATGAAGAGGAAGAGATATCAGGAAGGCACAGGCACAGAGAAAAGGCCACACAGGGACACAGCAAGGAGTCTAAGCCCAGGAGAGAGGCCTCAGGTGAAACCAACCCTGCTGGCACCTTGACCTTAGGCTTGCAGCCTCCATCCAGAACTGTGAGAAAATAAAATTCTGTTGTTAAGCCACCTGGTCTGTGGTATTTGGTTATGGCAGCCCTAATAGACTAATACAGTCCTGCATTCCCTGCCATGTTGTACTGGGATTTAAAGTGGTGGGAAACCCAGATAACGCTGAAGTTTGCTTTTAAACCCTGAGATTCTACACTTTGTTGTAACTTAGTGTGTTTCAAAAAGTAACGTGCGTCACTGTGCTTTGGAAGATATTATTGATCACATGATGCAGAATGAGAAGAGATACTAACTTTTGGGGCTTTCATGAAAAACTCAATATTCCAAAGAATGTTTCCATTTGCTAAATAGCACATTAATAAAAAGAATAAATGGGTAATAATATAGAAAAACCTGTATTAAACATGCATTCACTATAACATTTGCTTCTGTTTGAAGCCATTACTAATAATGGTTATAAAGGTAAGCCAAGACTGATAATGTGACATCAGTTGAATTTTCAGGGCTTTTCTACCAAAATTGCTTGTATGTTACAGTGTTTCTCCTCATTGGCAACCTAAGGAAAACAGCTTCAAGTCAACTTGCATACTTTTTTGTTTAATAGTAAATCTAAATGGCTACAGAAGTATTTACACATAATTATATTCTTTCATTTTTATATGAAAATGAGATCATACACTACATGTGTTTTTTTTGCTGCTTGCTTTTTCTCTCTTCTGTATTGGCTGCATAATTTTCCATTATATGAATGTGCCATGCATCATTTAACCAAGCCTCTGTTAGTGGACATTTTCTCCGAAGATTACATGTTTAAAAGTTGGGGAACTTACCATTTATGCTGCCTCCACAAAAGAATCCTGAGTTCTATATAGGTAAAGTGTGATGCTGACTATATGATAAAATTCTCATATCTATGTTTCCACCCTCTCTTTATTTAAAAATTATTATAACTATTCCTAGATTTTTTTTACTATAAATATATTTAATACGCTTAGTAATTGTATTACATAATAGCTTCTCTTTCATTAAAATAAAGTTCATGGTTGACTGTGTAACGGCGACTCAGCCGCCCCGCGATGCTGCCTGTCTGCATGTTTTAGTTGCCCGGTGATGATGTGCGAGCCGGACGGCAGAAGTTAGGCTGGGCTGTTTAGTTTTGGTTTCCTGTGATGGTTTTGACAATTCTTGTCCTCATCTCTTTGGCTCTTTTTTTGTTGTTTTTCACCAATTACTGAGCAATATATTTGATTAATATTTTTGATGATAATTTGATTGCCTTTTACAGTTATTCCAGACAGAGTTTTTTCTTAAAGCAGTTATTAAGTGGTTCGCCTGTTATTATTTGGAAGAACCCAAAGGTCATCCAAAATAGTGTTGCGTGAGTCTTGGTACATTTATTTTTCCCAGTCTTCCTTCTTGTTAGAGCGTCAGTATCATGGTTATTTGAGGAAACCATCGTTACAGTAGCGTATTATTGATGTTGAGTATGGCCCCCTACTTCTCTGGGATAGTTTGGTCTTCGTCCCGTTTAATGTCCAAGAGAATGCCCACAGACATCACCAAGATCCCCTCCTAGTCCGTGGACTGTTATTTTCCTGGTGGGGAGTGTAAGCCTTTAACTAAACACCCAGCCGCGGCCTGCTTCTTTATGAATACCCAGAGCACTGCCTTGCTGCTGGGGCGTGGGAGGAGAGCTGGGTGGCGTGGCCCAGTGCGTCCAGTGATTTCAGGTGCATAGTATTGCCTGTCCACCTGCTTTACTCAAAAACCTCTTTCTGGAAGGTTTGTAAGTTAGTATCTTTTAACTATCTTTTATTATCTGTTTACTCTGTGCCTTGTATTTGGTATTTGATATCTCTTTTTTTTTGTACATTGTTATTTGAACTTCCAGCCAACACTGTTGGATAAGAAAATTTAGGTTTGGAGTGGTTAAGTCACTTGCTCTGTTTATGCAGCTGCTAAGTGGGGAGGCTGGTATCTGAACCCAGGACAATCGGATTCACTTAACATAGTGTATTTGGATCGTGGTTTATATTGTTATTAGGGCATTACTTGTGCATCTATGTGCATCCGTTCTTTCCACAATTATTGATTAAGCACGTATGATGTGCTGGGCACTGTCTGGCTGCTGGAGATATGTCAGTGAATAAAATAAACAAAACATCTGCCTTTATGGAGTTAACCCGTAGTGAGAGAAGATGGACATAAAACAAATAAGTCAATTATATGGTATATTGGAAGGAGATGTTAAGTGTCATGAAAAGCAACAATGACAAAAACCTTCCAGTGAGGATCTGGTATCCCGGAGAGGGGGTTGCATTTATAAATGGGGTACCTGGGGAGCCAGCATAGGCCTTACCGAGGAGAGGATAGTTGATCAAATATTTCAAGGAAGTAAGGGAACACATCCTTTGGTATCTGGGGGAAGAATGTTCTAGATGGGAGAATGGCAGGTACAGGGGCCCCGAGGTGGGAGCATGCCTGGGGTGTTAGGGGAGTGGTGACTAGGCTGGTGTGCGCAGAGCACAGAAAGGGGAGCCGAAGAGCTGGGATTGGGGTGGGTGGGGCCTTTCAGGCCATTGTAAGGACTCAGCCCTTTACTCTGGGTAGAACAGGGGTTTTGACTGTTTAAATAAATGGAGTGTGGAAACAGAGATAGGAGAATTTTATCATATAGTCAGCATCACACTCTATCTATATAGAACTCAGAAGGATTCATTTGTGGTGGCAGCGTAAATGGTTAAGTTCCCCAACTTTTCAACATATAATCTTTGGATAAAATGTCCATTAACAGGGGTTTGGTTAAATGATGTATGGCACATTCGTATAATCGAGGAGGCACGGTGTTGGACTCAACCAGAATTTTGGGTCTATCAGATGGTTGAGATGGCTGGAGAGAGGGGCTTGAGGCTGCATGCAGGAGAGGGAACATGATGACCGACTGTGAGCTCACGCTGGGTCAGGAGACAAGTGAAGACATGGGGGAAGGGGAGGTGGTGTGAGGGGAAGTGGCAGTGGTAGGACCAAAGGTGATAGGTCCTGGTGGGTCAGAGGCTTGTGGAGTCAGGGTATCAGTGGGAGCGAGGTGGACCTATAGGGGGTGGGGATTTGTAAGTGGTGTGTATGAAACAGATTATGGAGGAGTTACGGTTGTTGGTGATGAGAAGGCATTTGGTATGATCTTGGAGTGTGTGACTAAGGTAGGATGCAAGACAAGATGATCTGGGGAGAGATGTGCAAAGAACTGAGGCCAGGATGGTGGAAGGATCATCCACGTGTGTACTGGAATCACCAAGAATTGACACAGGAGTCAGAGTGACGGTGAGCCAGGAGCTAAAACCATCAGAAAGTGGGGGATGTGGCCTAAGCAGCCCCAAGTGACTGCAGCTGTAATGGGTGGTGATGGGGGGTCTCCTGCCTTCTGCGTGTCTCCTCTTTCTTGTGCTCCCTGTCATTCAGTCTTCGTTTCTGAATTTGTCTTTCTCATTCTTTCCTGAGTCCCTCTCGTTTCTACTTCACCAGTGCCTGTTATCTGACCATGAGTTCTGTTGTGATTTTCCTCTAAAACTGCAATTGCCTCATTGAGTTTTTAAAAAAAAAAATTTGTGGTGCCATTTTGGGTTATAATTTTCACTTTATCTGCTTTGTGGCAACATTTTTTCCTGCTGAGTTTTCTTTGTAGGGAGTTTTGCTGTTCTTTTACACAAATTTTTTATAGTCTTTTGTGTGGTTGCTGTATCTGTTCTTTTTTTATTATTCAGTGGAATGAGTTCGATTTTCCTGGCAGGAGATTGCTGTGAGGGGAGAGGACTCCTGTCTCCCCGTCCTGCCCTGAGGAGCCACTGTTTCCTTCCCCCTCTGCCTCTGAGAACCTAGCCTAGTGTAGAAGGGCTTCCCCCTCCATCCTGATGTCCCCCCATCACTCCTTTGGCCCCCAGATTACAGCCACCTCTTTCTAAGGCATCTGCTTCCTCTTAGAGAAAGGTGGTACTTTCAGAGATCAGCAGGCTGTGGCCCCCTGAGTGTGGTCCCAGCCTCCCCTTTCCACCTCCCCCAGCAAAGTGCCCAGTGTCTTCTTGACCCTGATCCTGGTGCCACTTGGGATGCCATCACCTTCTTCTGGAAGTGGGAATTTGCTGGTGACGTCTTGGAGCTCTGCCTCCCCTGTTCCCCTCTGCAATCCCCCTTATTCCCCACCCCACCCATGTGGCCTCCCACTCAGGATCTGCTCTTTTCTGTTGTTTTTGCCACATGTACATATTTTTTAGTTATTTTGGTCTTAATTTCCCTGAAAATATAACTTTTGTGGGTTTTCTTTTTTCCTCCCTCTTTGTTCTCTATGGCTTGAGGCTGGAAGAAGAGGGAAGATTCAGAAACAAACTTATAGCATGGTCCTATAGGAAGCAGGAATCCATTTTCAGAGTTTAGTGACATCTGAGTTGCTGTGTCTTGGCAGATAGGACCGATCAGGAGTTAGGACTGAAGCAATGGTGTGGGAATCCCTGCCCTGTAAACTAGAGGTGAGCTTTGTGGCATGGCTCGGACTCAGCTGCTTCTGGAGTGAAAGGAGAATTACTGGGCCATCCGGTGGCTGACAGGAAAGAAGCTCTTTAAGGAGGTGCGCCAAGGAGGGCCCAGGAAGGGTGGAGGACTGGATGGAGGAAGGCTTCCCCATGGGCTAGTCCTCGCCTGTGTTTGCTTCACCTTCTCAAGGGGCCACATCCTCCTCTGGGCCCTTTTTTCTTCTGATTCTAGACTCTGTCAGAGCAGGTAAACAGCAGGTCCTGTGATAAATGTTAGGACTGAATATCTTTGCTAAGAGAGAGCTTGCCATGTTCTGCCTGTTTTAGATATCCAAAGTATTGTTTACACGCAATTTTCAAATGACTCGTTTTTGTACCTTGTTTATTACAATGCCTTCAGATTTAACTCTTTATTAATCTACAATAGCTGTAAAATGCCCTAAATTTCAACTTTGTTAACCTGTATGCCTTTCTACCTTTGAAGTATCTGGGAAGAAAACCAGTGAGAAATTTGAGATTAAATCTGTTCCACATTTGAGGTTGCTTCCTGGAAGCCGGATGTCCCTGCAGGTGGTTGAGTGCTGGGAAGGAGGTGCGGCCAGCGCCCTGCGTGGCCCCGGGGCACAGGCTCCACAGCGAGCTTCTTAGCAAGTCTCCTCCTTTAGAAGGTCCTTGTCTTCTCCCAGCCCTTCTCCTCTCCACAGTTCACAGCGGTTCTTTTACCCACAAGGAAGATAAGCTCCCTGTTCGGGTCACAAGACAGAGCATGAGATAGACGGCGTATTGGAAAAAGCCCACAATTATTTTAGTAGCTTTCTTTCAGATTCTCTCAGGAGTTTCTCGACTTGTGATGTGCTTTTCAGAATTATAATACACTTTTGTTGGTTTTTCTTGATATATGAAATAGATGAATTCACATCATTTTTTTCTTAGAACCTTTTTGTGTTAATACTTATTTTCAGCTAGCTGATACAGATGTTCTCTCGTGATATATCATGCCGTGCACCTTGTACTCTGTAATGGACCTAACCTAATGACGCTAACTCGATTTCTAGTCAGCTTACCAGTGACAGCATCTTGTGTTCTATAGAGATCTCTGCCGTTTCCAAAATGTTTTCATGTATATCATCTCCTGAATCCTCCAAACTACTCTTTAAAACAGACAGAAGGGTTTGATAGATGAGAAGAGAGTTGAGTCTAAAACAGAGTTTGTTTCTTTCAATATTGAGTTGGGTTTTTTTTCTAGTTCAGTTTCAGTTCTGTCCTTTGTATGTAACTGCTAGATGCTGTCACTGTCAGGAAGCAGCTGACTCTTCCCTCCTAATTATGGGATATAACTGTCCTGTGTCAGTTGATGTTTATCATTGTCTCTTCAACTCTCATAACTATATCAAGCTTATTAAGTTGTAGTACCCTCCTAAGGCATGGTTCACATTGGTTAGTTACGTTGATAAGAATGTTCTTATTGTTCCTTTCTGACTTTCAGGAGAAAAACATGAACCACTTCATACTGTTAGCTCTCATTTATTGAGCTCTTCCTGTATCCAGTACAAGGTGCCTACATGCACCGTTCTCAGTTGAAGTTCATGATAATGACAAAGAGGGAATTTCCTCTCCATTTGACTGTTGAGGCAGCTACCTCCTGGAGAATTAAGGTGACTTCCCCAAGGTCAGCAGCCAGGAGGAAGTGAGGTCAGGTTTCCAAATCAGGCTGTGTGGCTCCAAGGCTGCTCGCTGGTCAGCAGTAAACTGCTTCTTCCTGAGTGTGACGTGAGTGAGACTGAGTCAGAACCTCAGAATCGCTTGTCCAGGGATTTTACTAACCATTTTTTCCCCTGTGATTGGCTGTTACAGCTCTGAGTTGTTTTGGGTTGAGCAACAGAGATGTTTTGTGCTAAAAGGGAAGATAGCTGTATTCTGTTCTCCGTTATTTGAAGACAGTCCTTTGAAGGCGTTTTGTGTGCCTGTCAGGGCTGGTCCAGGGTGCTCCCCACAGCCGGCCACTCTCGCTGGTCGGACAGCATCCTCTCCGCCCCCAGTGAGCTCTGACAGGTTGTAACATTGCATAGCCCCTGATAGCGACTGCTGCCTACACTTTATGGTGAAAACGTATTCGTTGCTGTGAAGCATTTTTTCATGAGTAATCCACTAGATGGCAGCAGACCCGTGTGGAACAGAATGGGCCTTCGCTAATGAAGAGTCAGACGGGACAGTTTTGGTTTTGAGGAAACAATAATGCACCTTTTTCGGATGTATAAAAAATAATGTTCTCTTTATGTTATGAAAAATGTAATATATTCTTTTTTGTGTGTGTGTGAGGAAGACCAGCCCTGAGCTAACATCCATTGCTAATCCTCCTTTTTTGCGAGGAAGACTAGCCCTGAGCTAGCATCCACTGCCGATCCTCCTTTTTTGCTGAGGAAGACTGGCCCTGGGCTAACATCGTGCCCATCTTCCTCCACTTTATATGGGACGCCGCCATGGCATGGCTGACAAGCATTGCGTCGACGGGCGCCCGGGATCCGAACTCGTGAACCCCGGGCTGCCAAGCGCGAACTAAACCGCTGCGCCACCAGGTGGCCCCAAAAAATGTAATATATTCTTTAAAGTCACCTCTCTAGAAGTAATGGTGCAGTTAGTTCCAAATTGTAGATAATGCAAAAATAATTTGTTCATTATATCTTAAGGTGCATCTTAATTTAATTCTGCCTCCATGTATGAGGTGAATTTTTCTTCAAGAAACTGTTTATGATTATGTAAAGAATTCATTCCTTAATTTTCCTGTTTCATGAGGTTTTTTTTTTCCTTTAAAGTTGGACATATGCTAATTAAAATTGGATGTGACTTCCTGTAAATTCACAATACCCCAGGCTAGATAATGAAATGCAACCCTATTGAAGTGGCTTGGGAGAAACTAGGAATGATTATCAGTTTTCTCAGATCACCATCCTGTTTGTCACCTGTCTAGAAACGTTTTTTTTTCTCTCTCTCTCTCTCAACTGATTTTTCTTAAACATTTTTGAACATGGTCAGCTTGGGTATGGCATAAGATCTTATGAAACCACTATCCTAGTATTCATATCTTCCAGAAGAAAAAGAGCTAGGACATAGCCAAAAACTGGAGAGTAATAAAATAACAGTGGTAATGATAATGAAGTTTGTCGTTAGTGCCATTGAGTGGATTCCAACTCCTCGTGACCTTGTGCACAGCAGAGGGAAGCCTGCCCGGTCTTCTGTCACTCTCTCCCCTTCTGGCGCTCTATCAGACAGTGCTTCACTGCTACTCACAGGGTTTTCATGGTCATTTTTTTCGGAAGTGGGTAGCCAGGTCCTTCTTCCTAGTGTGTCTTAGTCTGGAAGCTCCGCTGAAACCTGTCCACCATGGTGACCCTGCTGATATTTGAAATTCTCATGGCAGAGCTTTCAGCATCACAGCAACACGCAGCCAACACAGTATGACAACTGGCAGATGGGCGGTGTGGCAGTGTGGTTCCCTGGCTGGGAAAAGAACCCAGGCTGCAGGGGTGAGAGTGCCAGATCTTAACCCCTAGACCACCAATGATACAGCAGTTACTCTACAAAGGTGTTCATCCGATACAATAAAAAAAGTAACCGTAATTCTATTTTTAAATTAATGTGAGAAAAGGAGCAGTTGAAAGTAATAACCTACACAAGCCAGCACTTATGTTGTACTGATAACATATTCTTTCTGAAAATTGCAGAAATTCGACTGCATGTTCAGTGAAAAATTTGCAACACTGTTACATTTTATACAAGATAGACTTAGTAACATATTGAGTACTTAGTTAACTCAAGTGACCTGCTGAATCGAGTTTGTAAATACAGAGTTTTAGTAATTTTTACTAATTTAGGAGAGGGATTGGTCAACTTTTTCTGTAAAGGGACAAATAGTAAATATTTTCAGTTTTGCAGGCCATATATAGTCTCTTGCATATTTTTCTTTTTTGATGTTGTTTTGTTTTTTGTTAATTCTTTAAAAATGTAACAACCATTCTTAGCTAGAGGGCTGTACAAAACCAGGCTGTCGGGGCTGTCATTTGCTGACCTCTGATGTAAGAGGATAAGGCCAGTTATATGTAAAATGATGTCTCTGCAGTCTCGCCAGATCATGAGACCCGAGGAAAGGACAGACATTTACTTCCGATCAGTTTCAGCTGGACAGAAGGATCCCTGCGATCCACTGGTGGGCCATGAAACTTACTTGGAGCACTGCTTGAAGCATCGAAGCTCTCAGCTCAACTTCTTTACATCCCTGCTCCAAGTTAGCACACACTTATTTTCCTTTGTTTGCTTTGGCGGCTCTCATCCACCTGGATTACGAAATAATCTTTTCAAAAGTCTTTTACTTTTAGCCCTTTTAGCACACTGAAAAATACTGTTTGAAAACCGAGAAAACTACATTCTACTCCCAGCTTGTCTAGTAAATAGTTATAGTTTCTTAGACAATTATTCTGTCTAGTTCTCAACTTCATTTATAAAATAGGATTGTACTAATGCCATTTAATAATTCTTCTCAATTTGATCTGGTAATTTCAAATTTATGTTTCTGTAGGCCCTTTATCACCTGATCAAATGATACCTTTAATTGATCCTCAAGTTTAGAACTATACAAATTAAAGGAACACAAATGAATCAGTGCTGATGTCCAAAACCACTTCACTGCGCCTGGTCCATAGCGGGTGCCCAGTAGATGTTTGTGGACGAATGAATAATAAATGAGCATACCTGTCTTTCTTAATTCCCCTGTTATACGTACCTTATGTCTTAGATATACATATCACTTCTTATATAAGATTTGATCCTTAGAATGCTCTTTTGTGGTTCAGTTTTAAAAATGTTCATTGAGTGTTAGCAGTACGATTGGTTCTAGAGATACAGTAATGAATAAGACCTAGTCCTCACCTTTATGGAGCTTACCTTCTGGTCAAGGAAACCAGTAGGTTATCTGATCATTTCAGTTTATGTCTGAGCATGGTATTAGAGGTTTGAATCTCCAAAGTAAGATGTCCTGTTTTTTATGCTTTGAAACCAATACAAATGCCACCTCCTTTAAGGCTTTTTGGCTTGTCTTCCAATAGAACACCTATGTTATAGGTCCTTGTTTGAAGCATTTTCATAGCATTTATTGATACTGCTTCCTCTTTGGATGTATATGATGTACCTTTTTTCCTTTTTCTAGATTGTATGCTGCTTGAATAAAGGGCGCCTTGTCTTACATTTGTATTCCTGAAAAGCATCTAGCACTCATTAATTAAATGCATTCTATTAGGCGATAACATAGTGGCTGCATTCCTAAGAAACTTCATTTTATGAGATACTATGTTATTAAAATAATTGTTTTCAGAGTGAAAAGAAGGTTGTCAGATAAACCATTTGACTTGTAAGGAACTTCAGTATCTATGAAACCTAAATAGCACTAAGGAAATCCAGCTTTTGATTACACCCAGCTTGTTTAAGAGTCTGGCCTTGCTGTGCTTGCTACAGGGACTCTCATTATTAATCACCTGTGTTACTCATAGTCGGGGTAAGCAAGGCTCGAATTACCATGGAATAGTTCTGTTACTTTAACATCCAACTTTTTCTCCTGAGACTGGTTCTGTGATGATATTTCCCAGCGGTCATGATATTATAACCCGAAAGATCCCAATGTAATGAGAATTTTGGGTATCAGGTGGCTGAAAATAAACATCCGTTATAGTTCATCCCTTTGTTTCCTACAGTGAACATATTTACCTTTTTTTCATAGTTAAGCTTAAAAAAGAAATAAAGCCCCCATCTGACATAGTGCTGCTGTCCCTCACACAACCTGAGCTCTTCTCCTATTTCCACAAAAGGGGTGAAACCAAGATCTGTTCCATTCCCGCACCCAGTGCCAGGGCTTGCGGGTCAGTTGCAGCCCTGTCCTCCTCTGTGTCAGCAAGGCTGGATCACAGTGTGTAGCCTGTGGACCAGAGTGTAAGTGTAACCACGAACAACACACCCCGTGTGAGGCAGCGGCGCATGTGGACAGGGGAGGAGACAATAGCTAAAATGTCTCAGCACGTCCATCGCAGAGTGAGGAGGAAGAGATCCACAGGTCCGTCATTGCTGCTCGCGGCTGCAAACAAGCCTGCATCTGTGTTAATACTTCTCTCCTTTAGCAGCCGCACCTTGTTCCTTCTGCCTTCTTTCACCACCTCAGCTGTTTGGAGTCACCCCGACTTTCAAACCTGGGGCGTCATTGCTCCTGCCACATGCTGTATGATGCTCACTTTTGTGACTGAGACGGCAGTATCAGCTGGTTCCCTCCAGCTAATCGCCTGAGATTGTTCACATGCTCCCTCTCACTTGGGTGTGGGCACCCTTACTTCCCTGAAGACCCCTCAGTCGACATTATCCTGTCCTGGCCCCAAATGGCCAGAGGCAGCCTCAGCTTCTACTCAGACGGAGACGTGGTTGTAGTGCTGACTTGGATGTTGTCTCTAAGTCACCTCAAGGGATGGCAGGAAATTTGCAGACGGGTAATCGGGTGTAAAATGTAAAATATTTCTCTTCACATTCACCCGTTGGTTCCCAGATCTAAGTTTTCTTTCTGACTGTGGGTGAAATGGCACCCTGCAATGCTGGTTCTTTGAGCGTATAAAGACCCAGCACTTCTGCTTCCCAAGATACTGTCCCCCAGGTGACACCATAATCGAGTTTCAATAGGCCATTAAATGTTCTACCAGTGCAGCAGCTTTTGGATAATGGAGTTCTGGTAGACTAGTGAATCCCGTTGTCCTTGGAAGATGTATTAATTTTTTTTTTCTCTGTAAAGTAAATATCTTGATCAGAACCACTGGTGTGTGGAATAACATGAGTGACTAATCCATGACTAATACATGGATTGGAAGCTGGTAGAATCATGCAGGGAGGGCAGTAGAGGAAGCATAACATGAAGCTATTTCAGTGAACGTGAAGTTCTGCCTCCACCAAGATGGAAGGAGTACAGTCAGCTTGCCACTGGGTGGCTGGCTGATACCCCCAAGAATGGTGCCATATCACATAGTCATGTGTTGCTTAACGATAGGGATATGTTCTAAGCAATGCGTTGTTAGGCGATTTTGTCATTGTGCGAACATCATAGAGTGTACTTACACAAACCTAGAGGGTATAGCCTACTACACAGCTAGGCTCTGTGGTCCTCATCTTATAGGACCACCATCTTATATGTGGTCCCTTGTTGACTGAAACGTCGTTATGCAGCACATGCCTGTGTTTACTTTTGATTGCTTTTGCTGCGAATTGGTATGTGGCATTGCCAGTAATCATGTTAGTCTGAGATAGGTTAAGTCCATGTTGGTAGCCTATATGTGGCTCTTATTCCTACAACCATTGCTAGTTTATTATCCCATTGAACAAGTGCTGGAGGAGTTGGGCTGAGGGTCAGGCTGACTGACATACATAGAACAAAATGTAGAAAGAGATACACCAATGAGATAACATAACACCTAGTTCATTGTGGATAGCTCAGGTCACCTGGTTACCTAGTATACCATGTTTACTCTTTATCCAGGCTTGGGAGCAAGATCAGAACTATTCCCCAAAAGGATAACATTGATTTGCCAAAGAGAGCATGATTTTGCTCCAAGATCCTAAGGAACTCCTGTGGTTTCTCCTGTTGGGACTCACCACCAGTTTCCTACAGCATCCTGATATTACACAGGCACTTGAGTTACCGTTGGATCAGCTGGGTCATTAAAGCAAGTTGTAGAGCTGCTTGTCCCACCACTTGAAGCAGCTGGATAGCCTTTTCTTTTGGGGAGTTGAAACCAGAGCTGGGAACCTTTTGGGACATTCAGTAAAATGGGTTGGAGCAACATAAAAAGTTTCACCACGTAGTGTTTCTCATTTGTATTTGAGATGGCAAGGAAAGGCAATTTGTCATTTCCTTTACAGGAGTATGTCAGCAATCTGTACAGATTAATGGACCATGATTCTTCACTGAGGAAACAGGGCCCTGTACTTTCATGAAATTGATCTCCCACCTGCTGGCATACCTAATCCTTCCAAGGCATCTAAGAGTACATCTCAGATGCTAAATGCAGACGTAAGCAGTGTATTGGACTAGTGTGGTGTTGTAAAGGAGGAGATGTTAGCATCCTTGAAAACTAACTTGTGGTACAGAGATAAAAGAGTGTGTATAACCCTGAGATAAGACTATGACAGCTTTCTGCTGTCCCATCCAGTTGAAAGCAAACTCCTCACGTTCTCTTATTTTTTAGGAGAGAGCGAAAAGTATTTACTTGTCAGCAGGTTTGTACAAGGTGCCAGAGATGGTGATGATCCGTTCTAGTAAACAGATCCCGTTTGAGAAGCACTGCGTTGGAGTCACCCTCTGAATAAGCTTGTGCTGGCTGTCGTGACTGTCTGCCTTCTGCAGACAGGAGAGGCACCCCTGGCCCGTAATGGGGACAGGAGAGGCACCCCACTCTCAGCTTGTCACGTCTCTGCGGCGATTCTGAGCAATGTGGCAGGAATAGGTGTTGCTTTTGGTTTACTGCTTTGTTGGGGTGCGGAGCCCCAGGGGCTTCCAGTTCTCTCTTCCTTCCCATAAGAGCCCTTTCTCAGGGAGAAAGGATGAAAGCTGGGGTTGCTGAGTGTCTGTGAAAAAACACTAGGGAAATAACCAGTTGGTGGATTTAGGCTCCCACTCAGAAGCAGTTCTACTGAATTCTTTTTAATAGCTGAGTAATTTTGTATAGTGTTCATACATTATTTATCCTTTCCAGGATTGATATATCCTTTCCAATCTTTTTTTACTATTCATTTTTTCAGTGAATATTGTTAAAGTTCCTGTTCTTGGCCCATTTTTCTACTGGCTTGTCTGACCTCGTCTCAGTTATTTGTAGTCCTTCATCCATGTGGATATTGCTCTTTTTTAATGTATATTTCCACCTTTTTTTTTTAAGATTTTTGATTGTACTTGTATTCTTACCTGCTTATTTTTCTTGATTTTTACCAATCTGATATGTGAAAAGTTGATTAACAAGGAAGTTGAATTTCTCATATGTTTATTTGCTTGTTGTAAATTTCAGGATGATATCTTTTGTCCATTTTTCATTGGACTATTTTTCTATTACCAATTTGTAGGAGTTTGTTCTGTATTAGGGATATTAACCCCCTTGCTCATCATATGCTGCAGGTGTCTTCTCCCACACATGTTATTTACATGTATTTGTAATGTAGATACATATTTTTCATATAACATTAAAAATTTTTTGTGTTTTGTCAGTTGGTCATATTTTTCTCCATGGTTTTTAGTTTTGTATCATACTTAGATAATATTTATACCTCACTCCAAGATCATAAATAAGATCATGTAATAAATACATTTGTGTAGTTTTATGTAGCAGTTTAATGGCTTCAATTTTTAATGTTTAAATGAATAATTTGCTATGGGTTGATTTTGCTGTATGAGGTAAGATAGGTTCTCTACTTTAACCCCCAAATGGTTAGTCAGTTCTCCTGGTGTCATTTATTGAACAATCTAGTTTTTCGTCTTTTAATATGACTTGTGACAAGAACGCTCCTGAGATGAGATGAATGCCCGCCTCTGTCCTGTAGAGGGCCACACTACCGTTTGTCTTATCGGTATACTTTTTCGAAAATAAAAGCTCTAAACCCCTGTAAGGTAGTCCAAGAAAATCTGTTAAGGTTGAGAAGGAACTATACTGCAAGCAGCCGTAGTGGAAAACAGCAAACAAAATTTCTGTGCCCTCCTAAAGAAAAATCTACTACCAAAAAGACGCAAAAAGAAATTCTTTCAAACTAGCAGAATGGTTAACAGTTGCTGTGTGCTATATGATTCTTCTCCAGTATTTATATTTTTCAGCTTTGATTTGAAAGCAGTGTTCATTATATCATCCTCCATGAACAGAACTCATCCTGTATTTTGGAATACAGTCATTCCCTTGATCCCGTAAATAAATAATGACTATTTAAAAGCATTTAAGCTTGTAAATAAACCAATTATTTGAATGAAAAGAAGGGGTGGTGAGTTGGATCATTTTTCTCTAGTTCATAGAAATGTGAAAGTTCTTTACTTTGAGATGGATTTTCAACTTATTTCTTCTTGACATTTTATTTTTGTACACACATGTACAACTATAGGACCTGCCCCATTGTGAAGAGCCTTTTTATTGCAGTGGTCATAGACTGCTGAATCATGAGCTTAGCATGGATTTTAAACCCCTGGCTTTTCATTTTAAATATTTTAAGCCTACAGAAAAGTGAAAATACAATACAGTGAACTTTTTATATGCCCTTCACTTGGGTACACCAATTTTTGACATTTTTCAAGTTTTGTTTAATATCTCTCTCTTCAAATTCAAATGTCAAATTCAAGTTGAGGTTTCTCCAGTGTGCCTACAAATTTTTTATAGCATTTTCTTTTTTCTGACTCAGAATCCAGTCAAAAAATCATACGTTGCCTTTTGGGTGTTTTAGTTTTTGGGGTTTTTTAGTTCTTTAATTTAGAAGGCTCTCCTGCCTTCATTTTTTTTTTCCTTTTGTTACATTGACATTTTTAAAAGTCCAGGCCAGTTGTTTTGTAGATTACCCCACAATCTAGATTGGTCTGGTTTCTTTCTCAGGATTAGATTCAGGTTAAATATTTTGGCAGGAAAAACATGTGTGACTTTCTTATCGCATCACGTCAGGAGGCCCACGATACCAGTTGATACCACTGGTGGTGCTAAATTTGATCATTTGTTTTAAGCGACACATGTATCTATGACAAAGTTTGCTCTTTTATGATTAATGTCATCCATGTGGTGATAATCTGAGGTCATGTGAATGTCCTGTGGTTTTAGCATCCTTTGATGATCCTTGCTTGAATCACTTATTACATAGATAATTGAAAAATGATTTTTTCTAATTCTGTGATTCCTCCGTCGTTTATTAACTACAATTTATTCACGTTCTATTCTAATGAATTATGTAATTGGTACAATTATTTTCCTCACAGTTTCTATGCCAGTAGAGTTAAGTGAAAGTCCATTGTACCAAGTGTTCTCATAGGATAGGGAAGAAGAGAATATTTTTGGATCATAAGTGCAGTTTCTCATGTTAACATCCCCGCACAGTTTCCTCTTGAAAATTAATCCATTGTCACTAATTAGATTTAAGTAAACAATTTCTTTTTTGTTTTTTCTCAAGTGATGTTTCCTCTCCCTCTCTCTTTGGTTTTCTGTCTTTTTGTAACTGCCCAATTGCTTGTATTAATTTCTAACTTATTTTCTGTTTCCTTAACATTTGTAACAATTACGTATTTATTGTCCATCCTAATAGCTGCGGAGATACAGAGGACTCTGAATCAGCTTGGGACACCTCAGGACTCACCTGAACTGCGGCAGCAGCTGTAAGTATTTAGTTAAGCAAAAAGAAAGAAAGAGAAAAAACACCTATTGTTATGTTCCTTTGATGATGGGTAGTGTTGTGTTTACCGGAGAAAACAATGGAAAATTAATGTGGTATTTCCTCCGCCTTATTTGTACCAAGCTTTTGTGTAGGTTTTTCCCCATCCGGAGTCTAAGGCAGATGTTTTTCTTTATTTTAAAATAACATAGATCTGGCTTACTCCATCAAAGCAGAACTTCTTTAGTTGCTTTCTTATACTTTTGAAACAGGTTGTTTTTGATGGCTTCTGAAAGATGGTTCTCTAAGCTTCTCTATTTGTGTGAACTATCCCCCCAAAGCTCATACATACATCCTTGAATTTCAGAAGCATTAGCCTCTGTTTAAAAAAAAATGTTATAATGAAGTTATATAATACATGTTTCAGTAAATTAATATGCTGTTAGAAGAATAGCAATAATACTTGTGGTGTTACAGATTTTACAGAGTGTTTTTACACATTTTCTCATCTGAACCTGACAACATTGGAGTGAGATAGATATATCCAAAGAACTGTTTCCATTTTGCTCATAAGGAAAACATGTCTTTTGGGGCCTTGATGATTTGCCCAACATCCTCTGAACCTGCATCTTAAATCTCAGTTACAGCCACAAATTTCAAGTAATGTATATGAAATAAGTGATATGCCAAACAGCATTAGCTATAGAAGGAAAAATTGCAAAGAAGGAGAAATTAAAAGATAGGTAATGGTAATTCATATGTTTTATGAAGTACAATTTGAAGAATTTACAGTTATCTCTAATTTACATTGTATTTTTCTGCAGTGGATAGATATCAGGGTGGCAAAAATGCCCCAAATCTAAATAATAAACGATGATTTATTAAAATGGAATAGAAACACATAATTGTTAGTAGTTACAATATTTTGCTAAGGTTAATAGTGGAGATTCTGAATATGTAGACATCATTAGAGTCTACCTTTTAGAATTGTATTACTTTTTAAAAATATTTAAAGAGGCATATTAAAGATAGAGTACTTGGTCAGTAGATTTAAGTAGGTTATAATTCTTCCTTATCAGTCAAATACAGATATCTGTACTTAAATATACTCTTGTATAGTATGTCATTATTTTAAAGGATCCTAAGTTTGACCAATACATGTTTAAAATGCGAGATAGTATATATCAAAGGTACTGATGTTGTAACTTATAAAACATCACATTAATACAAGCTTTTTTTTAGTGCAAATTTTTTTAGTTAGAAATCTTACTTTTTATTTTATAAGCTGGCTAGCAAGATAGATGTAGATATCTATATAATTAGCCTCTCTTATAGTGTTCTGTTCCCTTTACAGAGAAATGCTATTGTTTTCTCCACAGCAAAGTTAAATAATAGTAAATCTGTACTATTACTTATTACCTCTTCCACTCCCTTTTTTTTAAAACTTCTGTAGGATATAAATGCCCAGGTAGAGAAATATGAGAGGCTGGATGTACCCTAAGGACCTGGGAACTGGGCACAGTTTAAGGCAGCAAATCCTCTTTACTTACGCAACTGACCTCCTAGTTGAGGGGGCGCAGATAAAAGGCTTCCACACCCCCAATATCCCAGACATCAGACATCTCACAAGCTCACGTTGGCTTGAGTCATCTTCCTGTCTAAATGGCTGCTGTTATTTATTTCTCCAAGCTTGGTTACCCCACTGTGTGAGTAAAGGACCTTCCATGTAATATTTTCTCAATATTTATCAAAGAATAGAACCTGAAAATTTTATTTTCATAGAGAAAATTTGGAGCCAGTGTGTAAAATAGTGATTTTTATGAAACTATTCATCAGGATTGAGTCAGGTGGCAGAGTCATAGCTTAAAGATCTTAGTTCTTTGGCCTTAATGCGTATTTTCTCACTTTAGGCAACAGAAGCAGCAGTATACTAACCAGCTTGCCAAAGAAACAGACAAGTACATTAAAGAGTTTGGATCTCTGCCCACCACCCCCAGTGAACAGGTATCAAGCTTTAAGACACATAGCTGATATACTGAATGTGAAAGAAAGCATATGCACTGTAGGATCTTTGAACTGTTATCCCAGAAAGGAACTTAGGGGGAAAAATTCTATTTGAGATTAGTTCACAGAACACAAAACTATACTTAACTGCCCAGGTAGTATCCTGTGGTTCAATAAAGCAAAAATTATTTCCATGCAAATGCCCCGAGCCATAATTAAGTCCGTGCTGAGAAAGTGCTTCCTGACTAATTGTTTCCTGGCCTTCCAGGGCTGACTTCATGCAAGGGGCATACGCATTCAAGATGTGAGGGTCCCCAGGGGCACATATTTCTTTCCTTGCTTACTTAGCGGAAGTTATTACTTAGGTAAGAGCATAGGGTTTTATTTTCCTAAAAAAAAAAGAACTACTTTAAAATAATCTCAAAATCATGGCCCCCTTTTTAGGATGAAATTTTGAGATGAGAAATCCAAGCTTATGGGCCTTTTGCCTCAAGGTAAATATACACAGTATTTGAACATATTGTCAAAATGTTAATTGAGAGTTAATCAGTAAGGCCCTGTAATTGGAGAGTGACTGAAAATTTCAGAATTAAATAAAGAGCCAGCTAGTGGTGAAACAGCTTTTGCAAATTCTATAGAACTTCACAGCTTGATTCTAGTAGGTTTTTCCCCCTTTCCTCTAGCGTCAAAGGAAAATACAGAAGGATCGCTTAGTGGCTGAATTCACAACATCGCTGACAAACTTTCAGAAGGTCCAGAGGCAAGCAGCTGAGAAAGAGAAAGAGTTTGTTGCTCGAGTAAGAGCCAGTTCCAGAGTATCTGTAAGTATTTAAAAAGCGTTGTAAAAATGAACACAATACTCTCTAAGGATTCCTGAAAAGACTACACTGGCATGTTTTTTAAGCCATAGAGTAGATCTGTGAATATCTTGGAAATCAGTATTTGAATATTTTCAAGTGCTCAGTTTTTAAGAACAGTGATAGATATGTGTTACTGTGATGATTTTGTCCATGTCCTGGAACAAAAGATTACATATTATATAAAAAATAAATACTTTGTCAGAAGAGATTGAGGGTCAAATCCTAAATAGTATTCCCACATTTACTTGAACTTGAGGCTGTTACTTAGTGCAGAGAGCACCTTACTCCTGGTTATATGATGACGATGGAAATGAACGTTGTGAATACATTGTGTGAATATTGAAAGTGAACGTACACCTGGAGAAAATCAATGAAAGGATAATTTAGAGTGGAATTTTGACTTAATCTGATTTTAAATTCCCTTGGAAACTATCACAAGTTGTTCCTCAATGTAGAGTTTCCAAGACTATATTATGTTTTAATCAAATCATATTTATTATTTGGCCCTTGAGAATATTTAATGAATTCCTTCCTTGTCAGCCTGGGATATAATGTTATTATTACTTGAAGTAGTTGAGCTAAAATATTACAACAAGAACTTTTCTCTCTTTCTCTACACGTACACTCACATGCATACATAAATCGGCTTAGATTATAATGAGGGAAAATGTGAGTGTTGTGTGTTTTTCTTTTCCCCTTCTCAATCTGTTCTATTACTAAATTATTCAGGGTGGTTTTCCTGAGGAGAGCTCAAAAGAAAAGAATCTTGTGTCCTGGGAAAGGTAAGATGTGTAAAATGTTATCTGGATGAAAAGAGAATTTTTCAAATACATTTTATACATTACGGTCCCTGGGACAGAATTAAAGCTTTCAGTCTGTTATATCATGACTATCCTAAGTTATTTATAAGTAGAAAACAAACAATAAATTTGAAAATTTTTCAAAATAATTATTTATTATAAGATATGTAAGTATATAAAAGTATTCCAGTATTGTGATAATACCTGATAATTATTTATTCAAATAAATATTATTGACTTAATTGTTATTTGATATAGATTATTCCCTTGTGTGAGGTTTAAATTAACTGAAAAGAAATACCCAGCTGCCAAATATAGCTTCCAATAATTAAATAATAACTCTTAAGAAATAATATCAGTGAAATGAAACATGAAAATCAACATTTGATTAATATTTCTGTTATATTCTGAGAATTTAAGTGAGCAATTCTCTGACTTTGAAGAAAAAATATTCTATTTTAGTAAGTACTTCTTAAATAAGAAGGAAGTCCCATTGCTTTAATAACAGTCTTTCTTTTTTTCCATATTCTTTTCTTTTTATTAGCCAAACTCAACCCCAAGTGCAGGTGCAGGATGAAGAAATTACGGAAGATGACCTCCGCCTTATTCATGAGAGAGAATCTTCTATTAGGCAACTTGAAGTAAGCTTCACATTGTAGAGTTGGACTGCTGCTCTGTGCTTAGTGAGTTTGTCCTCAGGATGCTTAGATAATCCTGGGAGAGGGGTCGAGAAAGAAAGCAAAATAAATGTATCAATTTCGTGGCATTTCTCCTATAAATTAGAATAATTCCCTTTCTTAAAAAATGATAATCTTCTCAGAATTTGTGCTATGATGAGAGAACATGCTTCCCTCACTCTTATCTTTTTTTTTTTTTATTCCTGGGTCACCGTAGTGTTGAGAGAATATCAGTCTAGAGATAAATGTCTGGTCAGAGAGTCTGGATGGCTCCCATG
This sequence comes from Tapirus indicus, assembly GCA_031878705.1. Taxonomy (NCBI): domain Eukaryota; kingdom Metazoa; phylum Chordata; class Mammalia; order Perissodactyla; family Tapiridae; genus Tapirus; species Tapirus indicus. The sequence continues at coordinate 51,631,242 of CM062933.1, read as the reverse complement.
GCACATGATGCACATCACACCTGGTGAATAGGACTTGTTACAAGGACTTTAAATGGGTCTTATTTCTCTCTAGTATGTTTATGACATCAAAGGGATCTGAAGAATTTAGTAAGCCTTAGTTCTAATGGAGCCTACGTATTCCCTCGAAGATGGATGGATAATAACTAACAATAGCTGCGATTTATTGAGGGCTTCCATATGCCAAGCAGTATTTGCTAAATTCTGTATGTTAATTGTCTCATTTAGTTATGAAACCTCCATGAAGTGGTTAACTATGTTATAATCATTGCCATTTTACAGGTGGGGAAACTAAGGCACAGGATGAATATGTAAATTGCCCCATCCCTCCTGAATAAAATATTTAAACTTTAATCAGGCAAAATAATAGTTATCATATATTGAAGAAAAGTAAATTTATAACTTCTTTATTCATCACTATTCCATTGCATATTCAAATTTATTAATGTGAGACTTTAAATTTACACCTTATATTTTATTCTTTTAAGGTGTAAAATTGATATAAAATTTCTACTAGAAATATATCATAACAAGAATATTTTATACCCTTGTGAGGAAATACTGCTTGTGATAACAAAACTAATCAGATTGCATGACGTGTACTCAGTGACCCATGGCCCCTCTCTAGTATAGAGCCTGCATTTCCTTCCTGCCTCACCTGATGCTTTTAATGTCACAAACTTATTTTACAGAACTGATTAGTGTTATTCAGGGCCTACTTACTTGGGATTGCTTATGTAAAACAGTTTCCTGGTATTTCCGACATTTATGTGTAAAGTCTGGATGCCTGCTCACCTATATATGAATGGTGGTTTGGGTTTGTTTTTTTTCCCCCCTTTTGTGGATTGAATTTCTGATTATAATAATATGTGCCTTTTTCTCTTAGGCTGATATTATGGATATTAATGAAATATTTAAAGATTTGGGAATGATGATTCATGAGCAAGGAGATATGATAGGTAAGCCCTACTGATTAGATTTCGAGAGGTGGGAGCAAGCTACATGCAATTTACCTGTGGTGACTTCTCCAGTGAGAGGAACTGCTCCCTCTCTCTCTTTCGGTCCCCCTGGAATCAGCCAAAGCATCACCTGTGGCATTATCTGAAGCAGATCTCATTTTGAGCTCCTAATGGTTGAAAGAACCAGCTTCATTTATTTCAGAAGCCACAGATTTAATCAGGGCCCACTGCTGCTGAGATCATGGGAGGCATTATGTAATGTCATTCTAGCTATTTCCAGGACCTCTGATTTCAATCTTATCCCAATTTAATTCTCATCACACCAAGGACTTTTGGGGAATCTTGTGCTATTTATAAGTGTGTGCATTATCTTGTCTTTTAGATTAGAGGGACTAGGTAGCCATTTGCCTGATCATTCATTCTAATAGCTTTTTGGTAGATTAATTTAGTAGTATTACTTAGATGCTAAAAAGGTCTTTAAAAAAGTCAGTGACTGGGGGCCGGCCCAGTGGCGCAGCGGTTTAGTCCGCGCTTGGCAGCCCGGGGTTCGCGAGTTCGGATCCCTGGCGCCCGCCGACGCACTGCCTGTCAGCCATGCCGTGGCGGCGTCCCATATAAAGTGGAGGAAGATGGGCACGGATGTTAGCCCAGGGCCAGTCTTCCTCAGCAAAAAGAGGAGGATTAGCAACGGATGTTAGCTCAGGGCTCGTCTTCCTCACCAAAAAAAAAGAAAAAAAAAAAAAAGTCAGTGACTAAGAATCCCTTTAAGTTTTAAATGTAATAGTAATTCATTTAAGGTGTAATTGTCAACATTGATCAGGATCCTGATCATGTTTATAATTTTGAAATATGAAGATAACCTGTGGGTATGTCTAAAGATACATTTAATGTATTTCCTGAATTTGGTTCAGTTGACATACTTGGACTTATAGTTTAATATAACTGTTATTTGTCCATTCTTACCCTCCTCTGTAGCCCCAGTAGGTCACAGGGTAAAATTTCAAAAACCGTTCATTCATCCAACAGTTGTTTTATTGAGTGCCTGCTGTATCTGGGCACAAATCTAGGCAACTTCTGGATATAGTTAAGCCTGAGGGGCCAGTTGACACCCAAGTGAAGCTTTGATTGGCACTGGTAAAGTGAACATGGAGTTCAGGGGAGAAGCCTGTGCTGGGGATATTCGTTTGGGGATCATCTGCACATAGATGGTCTTTAAAGCCATGGGGTTAGGTGAGATCTCCTAGGAAATAGGTGTACACAGAGGAGAGAAGGGGTCTGCAGACTTCACCTTGGGTTCTGTAAATATTTGGAGCGTGGTCAGCAAACGATATCCATCCGTTTGTGTGTTATCTGTGGCAGCTTTCGTACAACAGAGGCGTAGTTGAGTACTTATGGCAGAACTTATATGAACCACAAAGCTTAAAATATTTATTTTCTGGCCCTTTATAGAAAAAGTTTCTTGACTCCTGAGTTAGAGCCCAGAGAGTTGAGGAGGAACCAACAAAAAAGACTAAGAAAGAACAGCCAGTGGTGGAGAGGAAAACCAAGTGAATGTGTTGTTTTGGAACGAGGTGGTGAAAGTGCTGCAGGTGCAGTGGCTGGTCAGCTGTTTCAGGTGCTGCTATTGGTTGTAAACTGAGGATCGAGAATTGACTGCTGGGCGCCGGCCCGGTGACATAGTGGTTAGGTTCGCGTGTTCCACTTCAGCGGCCGGGGGTTCGCGGGTTCGGATCTTGGGTGTGGACCGATGCACCGCTTGTCAAGCCATGCTGAGGCAGGCATCCCATATATAAAGTAGAGGAAGATGGGTACAGATGTTAGCCCAGGCCCAGTGTTCCTCGGCAAAAAGGAGGAGGATTGGCTCAGGGCTAATCTTCTTCACCAGAAAAGAAAGAAAGAAAGAAAGAAAGAATTCACTGCTGAATTTAACAATGTGTAGGGCGTTGGTGACCTCGGATGAGAGCTGTGTTGGTGAAATAGTGAGGGGAAAGCATGATAAAGTCGGCTGAGGAGAGAACGGGAAAAGAGCAGCTGGAGGTAGCAGGTACTGGCAACTTTTGGAAGGAGTCAAGCTGGAAAGTGGGCCAGAGCATGAGGGTGCAGCTGCTGGTGGATGTGGAATAAACGAGAGGTTTTTTGCTTTGTTTTTAAGATAATTGGTATAGATGGATAGGAATGATTCATGAGGGAAAGAGACACTGATAAGTGAGAAAGAAGAAGATCGCTGGGCTGAGGTCCTTGAGTTAAGTGACAAGGAATGGGAGAAAGTACACAGATGGAGAGGTAGGATCTTGCTGGGACCATGGGCCATTCCTTCCTGACAACAGGAGGACAGGCAGAGCACAGGATTGTCGCATGCAGCTGGTGGGGAAGGTCGAGGGAGAATGTGCAAATGTCTTCTGGTTGTTCCTGTTGTCTCAGTGACCTAGAGGTCAAGGTCACTGGCTGAGGATGACAGTGTGTGAGGTGGCATGAGAAGTTTGAAGAGAAAGGAGAAAGTGTGACAGTCTTCCAGGAGGAAGGGAAATGAGGTAGGCTTGCTTGGCAGTCATGAATTTAAAGTGAAATAAGTCAGCATAGGTGATTCTTTTCTGCATCCATCCGTGTTCAGCTGCATGGGTACAGGTTAGGATTTTGTCATGTAAATATGACTAAAGTAGAGGGGCAGAGGAGCCCAGGATGCATGCAAGGAAGTGATGGTAAATGGTTGTGCATGGGATCTAAGCTAGGTAAGGAGGGAAGAGAGAACGTGAAGTGTTGGAGGGACAGTAAGAAAGTGGGGATCGATGAAGTCAGGTCTTGGAAGGAGTGAACTATACGGATAGCGGGTGGTGAGATTGAAATTGAGATTATGTAGAAGCTGCAGTTACTAGTCATGACAGGTAGGGGATGTGATCATGGAAGCTGGTGGCTGAGAAAGGGTACCAGGCAAAGTCTCTGAAAAATGCGTGTTTGAGGGATTGAGAGGCCAGGGTATTGGAAGGTCAGTGATTGGAGATGGAAATCGCCAATACATTTAATAGAAGCATTGAAGAGAACATCAGTGAGTCGGGCTGAAATGGTCAAGGCATGAGAAGAGAAGCCCGTGAGATCTACAGATGTCTGTAACAAGGAGGGTTGGGTGAGTTCGACAGTAGGAGCTTTCAAGCTGAGAGTAGGGAGGGGGAGGAAGAGACAGAGGTCTCTCAGGCTGCAAAGGGGCACCTGTTCCACCTCCAGGTCAGAGGAGGGTGGGAAGGAAAACTGTCACTTGAGCAGGCTGTGTGGGTCCTCAGGGAGGGCTAGGTCTCAGCACAGGAGGAGGTGGATGATGGCCGCAGAGCAAGGGAGGCTTTCAGTTCTCCATATTCACCCTCAGTAACAGTTCCGATGCCTAGTGCTGAGGTGGCCGTCAGAGAACGCAAACTAGGCAACAGTACTTCTCAGGGGTTACCAGGTAAAACTGGAGTTGTGTTGTAATGAAAATGATCAAATTGCTTTTTTTCAAATTTTTGTGTCTTGTTTGGCTCACCTGAGAAACACTATGGGGAAGAATTATAGACAGCTTAAAAAAAATTCAACTTTGTCCATCTACCACTAATATTAACCTTTGAATAGTGAACATGTTTAATCTTACCTTGAACGAAACCTGGTGATTCATGCAGCTCTGTTACTGGAGCATCCACACAGGTTTAACAGTTTCCCATGTGTGTGCGTGTGTCTTATTTTAAAGACAGCATAGAAGCCAACGTGGAAAATGCAGAGGTGCACGTTCAGCAAGCAAACCAGCAGCTGTCCAGGGCGGCGGACTATCAGGTAATATTGACTGTAGTCAATTGTCCTATAACTTAGACTTTTTACTCTGTGTTTGTGTAACCAGAAAGTGGCTGGAGAGGTTGAATTTTAAAATCGTGTGGAAGCCAGGTCAGAAATATGCCAGTCAGTTTAAAGCTGGGTGGAGCCTGTTTCTTCTCAGGGTTGAACCAAAACCATGGCCTCCAGGGGTGGGAAGTTTTGTGTTGGGTCCGGAGCGGAGGATCAGTGGAGAACTCCAGGCTTTCCTGCAGTTGCTGTGTCTCTACGACATTACAACTCAGAAACCTCTGGGACAGCCGTCTCCCCCCGTTTCTCACTGTTCCCTTCTCTCTTTTCTTTCTTTTTTGTCAATGACACTCTGGACTCAAGAGGCAAAGATCCGTGTCCTAGAGAGATGTCTTTATGTCCTGTGGAAATGATATTAGCTTGGAGTGTCCTTGACCAGTAGGTATTGTGTCAGCCTTCAGCAGGCCCTTCACCAGAAGTGAACTGATTTGTTAAGTGAATCAGGTTAATAGAGGGAGTCCATATGTGTGTGTCAGATGTCAAGCGTATATAAAGTACTATACAAATAATAGGGCCACGAACTATTAATGTGTCTCATAATAGGTACTTTGCTGCTCAACAAGGATAAGGCCAAGCTCTTTGGGAACCGCTAAATACCAGCTGAGCATTTGATTTCCCCTTTAAAACTCCATTTTTGTCGTTCATAATTATTTTCTCAGACCTTATCATCATCTTATAAAATATCTAAGATATTGTCATCATCTTAGCTATTTTCAATTGCTTTTCACTTTTCTCACTAAGCTTGGAGGTTCCCTATAGTTTCAATGCCATGTTTTTTCACTGGACAAATGACTGCATATTCAGTGGTAGGGAGAGAACAGTGAAACTGTGTAGAGAGTGCTGAGTTACAGCCAGTTGTCTTCACCGATGGAGTGACTCGTGTTTACCGTCCTTGTGCGTGGGATTCAGATATGCACCTCAGCAGAGTTAATGTCACTGTGTCAGACACTGTGGGTATCACTCATGAACAGTTGAACACACGCACGCACGCACAGTAATCTGTAAATGCCAGCAGTTATTACTGCTCAAGCTTAGTGTTAAGCAGGATTCATCAGTAAGTAGCTTACATGTTATTTCGTTTTGCTTTTGGATTTTGGAGGGATGTAGACGTATCCCCAAGTTTTACTTTTCCTCTTCCTTGTGGAAGGGAAAGCCTACAGCCACCCTGGGGAAAGGAACCCGTCTTCCCAAGCAGCGCCTCCAGAACTGGAGCTGCCCCCATACTTGATTCCACAGGCCCTGAGGGGTGAGGAGAGAGCCAGGCCACACAAGTGCTGGGAGGAGAGGGGCTTTCCAATTGTCCTACTTGGAAGGCTTGATATTAAACCCATGCCTCCGCAAAATACGGCACTTCTAAATAGGATGAGTGAACCCTGAGCATAAAGGAAGGTGATGGATGCCTTTCACTGTGGCACCCCGGAATCTCACTGTCCCCCCTAGGGAGAGCACCCCGGGCAACAGGGAAACTGTGGTGGAAGAGCCACAATGTTCATAAAGGTATACTGCACGTGGGAACAATTGGTAACGAAGTGGGGTCCAGGGAAAATATGTAGGCATGAGATGTGGAAACTCTTAGGGAAATTGTGTTTAATATATGAGGAGTATTCAGTTGAAAAATACTCTGAAAGTATTCATGGTTTTCAGAGTCAGAAACATATCTTTTTGTAAATTTTGTGGTGCTTCTAGCTGACACTAAGTTTACAAATTTTTCTACTTTGTAAGAAAAAGGATTCCTGCATGTTGCTGTGAGATATACAAGCCATTAAAGAAATAGAGAAATCTACAACTGGGCTAGGAATGAAGAATGGAACAGAACTCTTAACCTTTGTATTTTAAGTGACTGTATTATCATTTTTTTAGCACTTTGTTTTTTATTTGTACGTTGAGATTTTGAATGCAGTTTCCATTAATATTAAAGAATGGGAATGATTTTGGAAACTAATAAATTTAGGAAAAATTGCCCAACATTTACACTTGCCTATACTTTCAGATAACTCATTTTAAAGAGCAGCTTTTTGATAAAAATTTAAAAATGTGTATGCTTTTAAGCTGTTCTTCATTTTCATACATAGGTAACTTACCTCAGTCTATCGCTTAAGTCAGTAACTTTTATTTCTCTGTCTTCTTTTTTAAGCTCAAACACACCCCCAGAAAAATTACCAACAAAAGTTGAATCATTACTCCCTGAATTATACCATTAATTCAAGAATATTTTTTGGAAAAATAGTGTCATATGCATTGAAGAGATTTTTGAGAAGCAAAAAAATACAGCCAAGGGACCGCCCCGTGGCGCAGTGGTTTAGTTCGCGCTTGGCAGCCCGGGGTTCGCGAGTTCGGATCCTGGGCGCCTGCTGACGCACTGCCTGTCAGCCATGCCGTGGCGGCGTCCCATATAAAGTAGAGGAAGATGGGCACGATGTTAGCCCAGGGCCAGTCTTCCTCAGCAAAAAGAGGAGGATTGGCGACAGATGTTAGCTCAGGGCTGGTCTTCCCCACAAAAAAAAAAAAAAAAAAAATACAGCCAAAATTTTGAGGGCAGTAAATTACTATTGATTTTACTTTAGAAATGAACCAAATGATTTTCAGCTGCTATGGAGATGCTCCTCTCCATATGTAAACATGTTTTTGGTTTTTGCATCTACAGCGCAAATCCAGAAAAACCCTGTGCATCATCATTTTTATCCTTGTCATCGGAGTTGTAATTATCAGTCTCATCGCATGGGGAGCAACCCGCTAAAATTATGAAGGAGCACACTATTGCACTACATTATCTAAATTATGTAGGTGGATTCCTGTAATCATGTTGTGTTTGTTTTTTTTAAAGGTATTGCATAAAGGATGGTTCCCATATTTTGTTGTTTTTGTTTGGGGGGAAGTTTCCTTTGGATGAACTCTGATATTTTCTAATAGAGAAAGTTTTTCTAAGTAGCACTGCTGGCATAACTTCTGTACTTTTCAGTCTAATAACTGTTAGGCTGTTGCCCACATTGTATATGCCTTTCATGTATAATTTATTTATCCAATTGACTTAGGTTTTGGAATTAGTAAATTTAAAGGTATGTGCATTCTGTGTGCATCTGTCTGTCACAGTGTAATATGCACCCAGATTTGTGTTAACCTCAATTAAAAATCTCAAATTTAATTTTGATTTGGGCCAGCAGAGGAAATGTTCTCTATAGCATAAAAAAATTAACATCTGTTTGTGGTGCTTTTTTTTCTGGTTTATAGCAGCACAGATTGTCTCTTTAACTTTTATTGTTGGTTTTCTCTTAAGACCCTTGTTTCCTCTGAATGAAATCAGTGCATCGTTTCCTAGTGTATCTCATACTCGCGATGTGTATATATGAAGCATTTGCTGTCGATTGCCTAGTAAAATGCTAAGGGTAGCTTGTTTCTGCATAGGCTCTGTGTAAGTCTGACATCGCTATAAAAGTCTAATGTAATTTGGAGGAAGAGTATGACAGATCAACACCTATTGTCTTAGAATTCTAAAGATTCCGACTTGTTATCCGCTGTGTGTTTCCACAGCTATTATGATGGAAAATTAATTACCTTCCCTTATGTCCTGTAGAATAATCATGGTTACTTTTGTATCCTCGGGTCAAAATTACTTTTGAGAAGTAGCTTTCCCACAATTGTTGATTTTGAGCACCTAACCCTTAAAATTTAGCGTTTACCTTGTGTACCATTTTGTACCATCCTTCATTAGAAAAGGAATTGGATGTTTGCCAATTAACTCACTTGCCTTTTTTAATCAATGTTGTTTTAATGCACTAATCTGAATACTGTAAAGAGGACTATCTTAGTTTATAGTTTGTATTTTATAATGTTCTTATATAGCAGTTTGATAGTAAAGGCAATGTTTTACATGGCAAGCTGTGAGACATCAAATGGGAACAAATAAAATGTTGAGTAACTAAGTAAATTGTATCTTTGCAACCAAAATAAAGATGATTTTAAAAGTGTCTGGACAGTTGTGTTTCATGAGGACTCTGCTTCCGTGGGACCGACATTGCCACCTCGCCCTTTTGCCACTGTGCTGCCTGAACTCTCCGCAGAGGAGGTGCAGTCGCACGGCAGCCCTTCTGCATCTTTCTGCAGTACAGGGTGACTCAGAGCTTTTATTCTGGTGATCTTAAAAGGTGTTGCCACTAATAGGTAGAAGCTGCTTTGCATATCAGCAAAACTCAGTTTTTTCCCCATAAAAGAGATGTAGAAAACTTTCTTGTGAGAGAACGATTAGAGACTGTGTGCCAGAGTGGGCTTGCTTTGGTGAACATGAGGGGTGTTGCAGGGAGGAGAATTCACACAGGTGCTACCTGTTCTGAAGTCAGCAAGCCCGTCGGGCCTGCTTGGACACATCTTTCTTTGTAAGTGTGCAGAGAAGCGTGCTGTTTCATGTGATAAGCCCATGGCTTATGGCTATAAAAGTCCCAGTGGCTTCCACAAATCAGTTCAGTTTTTCACCGCAGTTGTACTTGATAAAATGTGTATTTTCATACAGGTAAATGCATTTACTTCGGTTTATTTCATGGTAAGTTCCCAATAACAGCCAAAGCACTTCATTTTTTTGGTCATGATTTTAGCAACTTTATTTAAAATGTAATATTTTATAAATTATTTTAACTAGGACGTAGGTCAATGATTAAAAGCAGGAACTTTAGTGGCTTGCATTCTTTTAAGAAACATTAATTTTGAGGGGAAAACTTACACAAAATATTTGGAACCCAAAAAGTAGTCTTGATTAGAAAAGATAAAATGAAAAACAGTACAATAGCCCAATTTTAAAAATTCTTAAAGTTTTCCTTTAGGTTAGTTTTAGAATCTCTTTGAAAGGTGACGTTTATACCGTGGAAAATAAAATTAGAGTTGTGTTCATGACTGTCAACATATCTGAACTTGTTTGAGTCAAAAGAGGTCTTAAACTGAAGAAGATTCCTTATCAAGTGGCACATATCAAGTGTGCTCCAAAGACTGCTCTCAGTGACACCGATTGAGATGAACCAGTCTCTGCTTAGACTGAATGACAGTGTGGCATGCCGTATTTGTTGTACTGCTCGTTAACTAGTATGAAAATGTTTGGTTTTGCACAGTGGTTGATGGTAAAAGAGTAACTGGTACCATTTCAACATAATGCAGCTTGCTTTTCAGTAGGCATGGATCAGCTCTGAAGAAATACAGCTGTGGGCACAGGCGGGGCTTGATCTGACAGCAGACGTAGATGCGGCACCTGGAGTCAGGCCTGCTGAGCACACCGGACGCTCAGCAGCAGTGTCGGCGTCGTGGACTGAGGACACCGCACCTTGGAGAGGCTGTCCCTGGGTCCTGAAGAGTCTTCACTGCTTTTGTTTGAAATGGTAAAATTTTGTACACAAAAAGTAGTGTTGTGAATACCAAAGTTTTTTAGGCAAATTTATAATGAAAAAAGAAATGACTTTTGAAGGCTTCTTGTTCCACAAAATTAGTCTGTGGTTTAGCAAGGAAAGCGCAGGATAGTTTTTCTAGTTGGTGTAACTTTTGTTTCTTCGTGTAGAGAAAAGAATGTCATAATAAAAGATAAAACCTGTATAAAGAGAAAAAGTCATCGTTCACCTTAATAGTAAAGAGCGATTCACAAGGGTAACTTACTCGGCATTTATCTTTTGAAAGGCAGAACTGGCTGCATTCTTTACACATGACCAGGCTGCTGCAATAAAGATTAAATTTCAGAACGGGATGAAGAGAGTTGTTTGGGTAAGTTATGAGTTAAATGACATTTTTAGTTCATTTAAATATGAAAATTCCTCATTTTGTGGTAAAGAACATCACCAGGCAGCTTTCTTCTCTGGAAAAAAACAGTTGTGTATTTTCATAATTCACTTAAAGCAAAGATTGACCTGTGGATCCCAGACCTCATCAGTCCCCCATGAGACATGAGCAGCTTGACCTCTCAGCAAAGAAATACAAAATTTACACCAGCAGGAGCTTGACAGTGGTCCACTGAACCTCACATCTCCTCCTAACAACTTTCCAGACACAGTTCATAAAGCAGTGAAGATAAAACCATTTTCCCCACGTTTAGGAGCTTGTGTCCTCAGAATACTGTTAACACGGGAAGTAAGTTGGCTGGATGTAAACATGCAGGGTCGTCTTCATTTCAGCTGGGTTTTCCAGTCAGTAGATTCAGTGAAGCAGCATCTCATTCTCTAAGTTAAGGAGACCTGTGGGAAACTTCTCTTCCCTTAATGCTAATTTAAACTGTTTTAACATTTCTATCAGGGTTCCCTCAGGAAATGACCACTTGAAAGAAGCATAAAGGGTTTCGGTGTGGGGAATTAGAAGCTTCCAGGAGCATCAGAAGGGTGGGCAAGGGAGGTGCTCCTGCAGCACCGCCTTGGGTGGGTCTTGGGAGCTGGCCCAGGAGCGGCTGTGAAACCCGAAACATCTGGGAAGCCCCTGTCGTCTCAGCCTGCAGCACTGACGCTGATGCATTTCAAGGAGCTGTCACTGCTGTGGAGAGCACCAAGCGGGTGACCTGCAAGAGATCTTGAAGCTGCCGCGACGCCCATGTCCACTGCTTGCCCACACTTCTGTGGCAGCAGCCTCTGAGGGAGGGTGGCCTCTCCCCAAGTCATGGAAATGCCTCTCACTGGTCCACTTTGACTTAAAACCAGAAAGCAAAGGACATTCTGGGAAATATAGTTTCTGGCTTCCCTGTGATGCAGACAACACTACAGAAGGAGTGGGCAGTGATGCTGAGCCACCAGCCCAGCACAATAGTGAACACTGCTGTGCGGAGAGAGCACAAACCACGCTAAGCAGAAAGCCTCGCAGAATTCTCTTCCCTTCCATTAGGGGCTCTTTGATGGAAAAAATTTAGAAGCACTGCTTCTAAATGGTAAGTCACTTTTCCCAACCAGAACAAAGTCTATATATATGAACAGTGGGGCCCCAGCACCTGGTGGTTTCCTCCCTCCCTCTGTAGTTGCTCAATAAATATTGGTTGACTTAATTGGGCACTTATTTTGTGCCAGGCTATGGCACGCCTGGACTCAGAGGGTATAAGAGTGAACCAAAAGAGCATGGTCCCTGCCCGCAGGGAGCTTGCAGTCTGGCATTCGGTATGTAAAAAGCACTTGATGTGTTAGAAGAGAAATGGCGAGTGGCAGGGGAAGGAGTCAGGAGGAAAGGGAATGTGTGAGGAGGCATTCATCACTCTCCCAACCACCAAGCACCAACCACCAAGCACCCTAGAATTGGGGACCATTCGCTCTGAAGGGCTGGATCCTGTGTCCCCCTTACCAAGCAACTCAATTTCATTTTTTTAGTTAACAGACTACTAGAAAATCAATAGTTTGCTGAAGAGTAGCTACTAGTTTGAAAGGTGATCTGTTCATAATGTCTCCAAAAATGAACCTTTCTTCTTTTGATGGCAGCATCTGGATTCAGAGCTAGGGCATCCTCATAGTCAGGACTGACGTTTATAGGACTTTTGCAAAATTACTGCTACTGATAGGGGGCAGAGCACTGGAAAGAAGGGAAGGACCCAGGGGAAGTTTGTAATCTATATTTCTTCGGAATGCTCTCAAAGTCAATGCATCACGTATGCTCCTGGTAAATTGTTCCTTAGAATATTTTTAACTTAACCTACCCTATCCCTTGGCAAATCTTTTTTTAAATGTTTTTTGTATCAAAAGGGAATAAAGTACACCCTCTTACTGGCTGATGGTAACCCATTTTCTCATAATTCAAATACTGTGTCAATATGTCAGTTTTAATCCTTTGTTTTGACAATCATTTGGTTAACATGAAAATTATGTAATATTTCTCTCCAAATCCTAATTTTAAATGCAGAAATAGAACTAAAGAACTGACCCACTAAAGAGACTTCTGTAGACACTGTTGCTTCTGGCAGGCTTTTAAGAGGTTGGTCACTTAAATTACTCAGAGTGGGATTCCTGTAGGTTTTGTGTAGTGATGGCATTTCTGCTTAAAATGTAAGTGGTGGAAGGCAAAACCAGACTTCCTGTGCCGTTGGTACACGCATAACACCCCTGCTTGTTGTAGAGGGAGTCTGCTAGAACGGAGCTGAGTCTTTAAATAAACTGGAAAGGGCATTAATTCACATTTTGGCAAACCCAAAGTACAAATTTTTAAGTGTTTACTGTAAGTACCATGAAACAGTAGTTGCTGACTCCAAAACCTATTAGCATTGATGGAAACCTGAGAAATGCAATTATTTAGCCTCACAGAAGATTTACTGGTACTAGTTTCAATTTCTAGTGCCTCTGAAAGCTTCCTATCAACTGTGTAATAGTAGGTCTGAAATACTGGAGTCTCACCAGGGTAGGAGAATCACCTTCACATCTCTAGAAATGAGAGATTTAACCGGCTCAGGATACAAGCCCTTGGTAACTTGCATAGCTGAAGACCTGATCGTGGAAAGCTTTCCGGTCGAAGCTGAGCTTTACGCCAGTAATGATTCTAGAAACAAAAACCCAAATTATAATCCTGTGGAGAATGTTATATTGTATTTCATTCTTTTTCCAAACCCGGATGCTATGGTCATTTTAAGTTCATTTAAAGGCGTTTGTAGTGGACCTGACCACATCTGACCTCTTTCCAGTGCCCAATTTAATGTTTTAATCTCCTTAAAGGTTACCATGATTTTAACATTTAATTATTATTTTGTGGTGGGGTGGATACCAAAATTTAGTAAGATAACCATCATGTATCATTTACATTCTACCTTGGATGCAATCGGACATTATTTGTTCTAAATTAGAGCCACTCTGTCGTCTCTGTGTCTTTTCCTGATTTATGATCAAACATTTTTCTTGGTCATTTAGGAGTTCTCTATGTTGCAGTAAACTGGAATGGAGACGGTTGACCAATACTTTCCTTTGGAATGGCATGGACACAAGATGAAGAGCCCATTCTCTCTAAAGTAGAAATATGTTTATTGCCAGTATTTTAAATTAGACTTTTATTTTGAGATAACTGTAGATTCACATGCAGCTGTAAGAAACAACACAAGAGTTCCCTCTCATGCACCTTTCACCCAGTTCTCCCAATGGTAACATCTTGCAAAACTATCGTACAGTATCACAACCAGGATATTGACAGGTCAAGATACAGAACATTTCCATACAGAACATTTCCCAGCACAAAGACCTCACCTGTTGTCCTTTTATAACCACACCCACTTTGCTCCCCTCCCCACCCCCTCCTTCACCTTTGGCAACCATCATCTGTTCTCCATTTTTATAATTTTGTTTCAATAATGTTATATAACTGGAACCATACAGTATGCAACCTTTTAGGATTACCTTTTTTCATTCCACATAATTCTCTGGAGATTCATCCAGATTGTTGAGTGTATCAAGTATATCAATAGTTCCTTCCTTTTTCAGTGCTGAGTAGTAGTCCACAGTATGGATGTATTGCAGTTTCTTTAGCCGTTCACTTGCTGAAGGGCGTCTGGACAGTTTGGGGTTATTATGATTAAAGTTGCTATAAACATTTGTGTACAGATTTTTGTGTGAATGTAATCATTTCTCTGGGATAAATGCCCAGTAGTGCAATTACTGGGTCATACGGTAGTTGAATGTTTAGTTTTTAAGAAATCCCCAAACTCTTTTCCAGAGTGGCTATACCATCTTACATTCCCACCCGTGAGGCTTGAATGATCCCATTTTTTCACTTCCTTATCAGAGTTTGGTGGTGTCATTATTTTTTATTTTAGTTTTTCTGATAGGTGTAGTGATATCTTATTGTGGTTTTAATTTATACTTCACTAATGGCTAATGATGCTGAACATCTTTTTTATGTGCTTGTTTGGCACCTGTATTTCTTCTTCAGTGATGTATTTCTTCATGCCTTTTTTCCCTTTTCTAATTGGATTGCTAAATTTTTTTACCGTTGCGTTTTGAGGGTTTTTTAAAATATATATTCTAGATACTAGTCCTTTGTCTGATATGTAAATTGATTTGCAAGTATTTTCTCCCAGCCTGTAGCTTGTCTTTTCTTCCTCTTAACAAGGTCTTTCACAAAGCAAAAGTTTTTAATTTTGAAGTCTGATTTATCAACTTTTCCTTTTATGGATCATAATTTTGGTATCAAGAACTCTTTGCCTAGCCTTAGATCCCAAAGATTTTCTCTTTTATCTTATGTTCTTTTCTAAAAGTTTTATGGTTTCACAGTTTACGTTTAAGCCCATGATACATTTTGAGTTGGTTTTGCATGAAATGTGAGGCTTAGATATAAGTTCATTTTTTTGCATGTGGATGTCCAGTTGTTCCAACACCATATTTGTTGTGAAGGCTATCTTTCCTCCATTGAATTATTTTTGCTCCTCTGTCAAAAACCAGTTGGACAAAAATGAGTTAATGGAAAAAAAACCACTTGGACAAATTTGTGTCTGTATCTGGGTTGTCTGTTGTATTCCGTTGACCTATGTGTCTATGCCTCCACCGATACCAGGCTATATTGATAACTCTATTTAATAAGTCTTGAAATCAAACAGACTGCTTGCTTTCACTTTATTCTTTTTCAGAATTGTTTTACTTATCTTAGTCCATTGTCATTCCATGTACATTTTAGAATGATCTTATCTATATCTACACAAATATCTTGCTGGGATTTTGATAAGAATTATGTTAAACTTGTATATTAATTTAAGGAGATTTGCCATTTTACTATGTTGAGTCTTCCAATCCATGATCACAGGATGTCTCCATTCATTTAGATCTTTGATTTCTTTAAACAGGATTGTGTAGTTTTTAGCATATTAACTTCTATACATGCTTTTATTAGATTTGCACCTAAACATTTCTTTTCTTTAGAGATTGTAAATGATATTGTATTTTTAATTTCAGTATTCACATGTTTATTGCAAGTGTACATACAATTGATTTTTGTATGTTTATCTTGTATCCTGAGACCTTGCTGAACTAACTTATTAGTTTTAGGAGGTTTTTGTAGTTTTCTTGGGATATTTTACATAGACAATCATGTCATCTGCAAATAGCAATGATTATATTTCTTCCTTTCTGATCTGTATGATGTTTATTTCCTCTCATTGCCTTAATGCAGTCCCTAGAACTTCCAGCACTCTATTGAATAAGCGGTGAGAGGAGGTATCCTTGCCTTGTTCCCTGTCTTAGGAAGAAAGGATTCAGTGTTTCACCATTAAGTATAATGTTAGCTGTAGCTTTCTTATAGATACTCTTCGTCAAGTTGAGGAAATTCTCCTTTATTCCCATTTTTCTGAGAGTTTTTATCATGAATTGGCATTAAATTTTGTCAGATGCTTTTTCTGCATCAATTGATATGATCATATGATTTTTTTCTTCTTTAGCCTGGTAATATGGTAGCTACATTGATTGATTTTTGTGTATTGAACCAGCCTTACATCCCTGGAATAAACCCTGCTTGGTCACGTTGCGGTCATGGTGTGTAATTCTCTTCCTATATTGCTGAATTCTATTGGCTAATGTTTTGTTAAGGATTTTTGCATCAATATTCAGGACAGATATGGATGTATAGCTTTCCCTCTTTTGTGGTGTTATGACTAGGTACACTCAGTGATTCTTCTGCTAAAATAAACTTAGTTCTTGGATAAAGTACAACACATGTAATATTTAGTTCATTTCCTGGCTCATCTGAAAGCAAGTTAATCACTAAGGGCTATTACAAACAAAAGTGAGTTAAACTCAAAGTAATTGAGAAACAGGAAAAGGCTGTGATTTTGGGACTGAGTTATGGTTCCAGGCAAAGTAAAGAAGCTCAACCTAAGACTCCTGCGTAAAACCAGGAATCCTGTAAAATATGGACGTGGTCCCAGGTCAGTGGGCTCTGATGGTTCCGCTAAGAAGTGGATTAAAATCCTCTCCGAAAGAAAGCCTCCCTGATTAATGCTTCTAGATTAATTAATCAAACACTCAGGGAAATAAGCCGTTTTGATTGAGAAACAATATTTATATGCCAAGGAATTCAGATATTGGGATTAGCAGACATGGAATAACTATTATGAAATGCTTAAAGAAATAACTGAATTAAAATGAATGTGAAATAAGAGATGTACAAAGAAAAGGCAGATATTAAAAAGAAGCAAACAGAACTTAAAGTGAAATATATAACTCAGTGAATGGTTCAAGAGCAGATTAGTCACAACTGAAGGAATCATTAATTAACTAAGAAAATAACACATATTGCAGCAAAGACAAAGAGACAGCAAATACGAATGACAGATCATGAGACGCTGAAAGATAGAATGAGGAGATCTAACATGTCTCTAATTGGAGTCTCAGAGACAGAGAACAGAAAAAATGGAGGAGATAATTGCTGAGAAATTTCCAGAACTCTTAAAAAACATGAATTCACATTTACAAGAAATAAAATGTATATCAAGCAGGATAAGTAAAAGGAAACCAATGTAGTTTCCTTATAAGGAAACTTCAGAACAACAAAGACAAAGAGATCTTAAAAGCAGCCAGAAGAACTAAACATCCACCTACAGAGGAATGACAAATTGACAGACTTTTCAATACAAAAAGTTGAAGCCAAAAGACAGTGGAATAACATCATCGAGGTGCTAAGTGAAAATAATTGTCAACTTAGAATGAGTGAAGTTATCTCTCAAGAGCAAGGACAAAATAAAGACATATTCAGATTTTTCTTTTTTTTGAAAGGAGAATTTATGACCAATACACTTCACTTAAAGAATAAAGATGAATTTCAGGGTAGAGAAAAATGACTAGAAGGAAGGTCTGAGATGCAAGAAGGAATGATGAGCTAAGAAACTAGTAATCACGTAGGAAATGTAAATAATACTGCCTATATAAAAAAAATATATTTACTTTGTGGGGTTAAAAAGAAGAACATAACTAAAATACTAGCAAAATGGTGTATAAGCCAAGAAATACACATGTGGGGAAGGTGGGAGAGAGTGCTTGGAAATCAGTGTGAGTGTTCCAAGAACCATAGTCCCTTTAAGATGGAAGTTAAGCCAATGAATAACTTTAGGCCTTGTTGACTTAAGTATTCATGGTAAATTTTAAGGATAACCATTAAAGAATAACAACAAAGTATAACTTATAAATGAATAGAAAGAAAACATTCTGAGATAAGGAAAAAAACCTTTAAAAATCCCGAATTTGATAGACCAAAATATGCAGTAAAGGAGAAAGAGCATAGAAAAAGCAAAGAGATGGAAGGCATGGTAGATCAAAAGTTGCAATAAATATAAATGGCCTACCCCATCAGATAAAAGAAGGCTACATCTCCCAATATATGCAGTTTACAAAAGACAGAAAGCACGAGGATAGAGAAAAAAAAAGTAGGATTAGGAAAAATAATATAACAAGCAAATATACCAAGCTAGGGTAGGTATAGCAATATCAGCCCTAATAAATACTAAGGTGAAAAGCCTTAATGGGGATAAAAAGTGTCTAAAAATTATGAAAGTTTCAACTAATGAGGCAGGAATAACAATTCTAAACAAAAATCTGAAATTGATAGAACTACAGAGAAAAATGGAGAAACCTATTATATTGTATTTCATATACCTTTCTCAATTTTTAATCAATAAACAAAATGGATTTAATACATAAAGGATCATGCACCCAAAAATTAGGGAATGCACATTTACCTCAAGCATGCATAAAAGATTTAGAAGGAAAATGTTAGAAGAATATTTTTATGACATCTAATTAGCAAAATATTTCTTAGAACATATGCAAAAGATATTAATCGTAATCTGCATAAAATCAACCACTTTTTATTTAAAACCTCTCTGCAAATAGCACTGTTAACTGTTTAAGAAACACTCAAGACTAGTCAACTAATCAACATCTAGTTAAAATCTAAAACTCTTTCCACTACACAATAGGTGACATGCTATCTTAGGGTCCCTTCCTTAAAAACAAAAGCATAGTGTCAAAAAGTAACTAAGAACTTTTAAGTTTTTTTAAACCAATTTTCTACATTTTAAGAGATAAGGAATTGTTTCTAACATATAAGTTATATTCATCAGTTTTTCATGGAATCATATTGAAAATAGAAATTACATAGTCAATATTTCTTGGTTGGCTACCCAGCATCCATGCCACCCCCATCAGTTCTTAATGTTCCCTGATTTTCCTTTGGAATATTCTCTCTCCTCTGTTGGGTAGCAGCCATGTGCTTTGGGTGGAATTGACTCCATCCTAATTCCAGAGGTAATGGGCACAACTTTACATAAATCAGTCAGCCTAATCCCATTCCTTTTGCCTCAGTGATTGGTTCCGGGATGGGCAGAAACCCAGTCTAAGCAGTCAACTCAGGACTTGCCCTCCTCCACCCTGCAATCCAGCTTGGGCAACACGTGAACTGTGGTGCTCTGCATGTGAAGCCGGACGCGAATGCAACATCTCCTTACCGTGAGGAATGATACAGCTTCAGGACGTGGACGTGAGGTTGGGTAGTCATTCACTCAATTCATTCAGTATGCTGAGTGCTTAGTAAATGCTGGGCCCTGAGAAAAAGCAAAATCTTATTCAGCAAATTCGGACACTTAATTAGAAGCAAGATCGTCTCTTAAAACTTTATCCTTGTATCTAGGAAGACTTCTGTTTTTCCCATCAGGAATTTTAGTTCCAGAAAAAGAACAAGACAATGAAAACGTTGTGTGCAAGGTTTCTTTCAAACTTTTCTCAATCGACAGTTTTTACCCCAATCATCATGATGCTGCGAGGTTTCAGAAACACAAGTGACTCTGTGTTCAGACCAAGTACTTGGCCTCGGCAAGATGAATGATCACACCTACTCACCATATGATTATAAGGGTCAGGTAGTTTAAAAAGAAATTACAATCTGAATTGAACCAAGGATGAACAGTGTTGCTATTGAGCTACAAATCCCAGCTAATAAGCATAACCTTGTAAAGAGAGGTTAGTGTTTGGGAAACTGCATGTTCTCGCAGAAGGGCAAAGCTTTTGAAATATAAATAGTTGTAAGTGTACTAGCTTTCATCTTTGGTGCCTTAACCCTCTATGTTTAGAGTTTTTATATCCAGGGCTGGACTGAGAATTTTGGAAGCTCCAAATACTGAAAAGATCGTGGTGACAAACTCATATGTAATTCAAAAGAAAATTTATTTTTTCAGAAGGTCATAAAATTCACATAAATACTGAAATTAAAATGACTTTTTTCTAGATTTTTAAATTTTGAAATGCTGCATAAATTCATCACAGTTAAATTTTCTTAGTCATTTCTTGTTTGTCTGCTTTGCTGGTGTCCTAAGCATGCACTTAACCTGTTGGGTAATAATTCAGCATTGATTGCATTATAAATATCTATTAATCTCTCTGTAATTTCCAAAATATTGATGGAGGGAAAGAATGTTATTTCAGAGAGGAATTGGATCACTTACAGCAAACGGTGTGCTTTGATTTGTGGTCCTCTAGACTTAATTTTCTTCCTAAATAGTTCTAGTAAGGAGCAACCTTTAATCCCAAATACATTACACAATGACAAAGTAATATGGGATTTAGGAAAACAAAGAGCATCTTATTTTGGTACTGTACAGCGTTTGGTTTAGATTAGATATGATTGGAGGGGACACTTAGGTGTGTAAGGGTCACTGAGATTCATGGATCAGACCTTTGGCTGGCTTGCTTTTCCAAGACTTGGTGGTAATGTGCCTCAGAGAACTAGGGTGAAGTTGAGCCAGGCATTTTTGACTAAATAGAGAAGAATGGTTAGAGGTCTACTCTTTCCTAATTCCCAAAGCTATTCATGATTTGCAAAGTAGTATATTTAACCTTCTTTAAAAATCACTGTATTAAGAGCAAATTAAAAGACCAACAGCTCCCACTTAATGATTCCAATATGATATTTGTGTTTTGTTTTGTTTTGTTTTTTACTAAAAACCTCCTTAAGCTCTATGGAACAGACCAAACAGAAATTGACTCTCTTTTGTTGGATGAATCATTAACTGGAAAACATCTGTTATATCAAGATCTTAAAGCAAGAATAAACATTACTTTCGGGGCCGCCCGGTGGCGCAGCGGCTTAGTCCGCGCTTGGCAGCCCGGGGTTCGCGAGTTCGGATCCCGGGCGCCCGCCGACGCACTGCCTGTCAGCCATGCTGTGGCGGCGTCCCATATAAAGTGGAGGAAGATGGGCACGGATGTTAGCCCAGGGCCAGTCTTCCTCAGCAAAAAAGAGCAGGATTGGCAACGGATGTTAGCTCAGGGCTGGTTTTCCTCACCAAAAAAAAAAAAAAAAAGAATAAACATTACTTTCACTGAGGGAAACAAAAACTCTCAGTTTCTTACCTTATCTTTCAATACTTTTTATTTAATTTTTGTTTCTCTGCTTAAGACTATTTTCAAATTATCTAAATTTAATGGTGTAGTTGTCTTTTATATAAGGACAATACTATTTGGAAGTAGTTGTCTCCATTTAAATTTTAATATGCAACTAGAGGGTCTCACAAGGAACGAGAACAGTATAATTGAACCACAGTACTTAGTTTACATCAACATTCTATCACCCATTCCCTAGATCTCTCCCTTTTAACCAGCAAAATAATGTTTCCTTTTATTAAGACTCTTCAGTGGGTATTGACTTCAGTTCCACAGCTGAAACCACCAGAGGGAGAACTCATGCTCCTTTCTCCTTGTAATAACCATCACAATGTAAGAAAAATTGCACTGGGCAGGTTAAACAGGCAAGAAAGATTATTCAAGACTATTGCATAGGAGAGAGATTGAACTCAACTCCACTGAAACAAAAGGTGGGAGAGTTTTTAAGTACTGAGGTGACTGATTGGAAAAGTACAGGAGGGCATTAGTGGGGAGGTTGGTCAATGTTATTAGACCATCTGTGTTTGCTGATTGGAACTTATTCAGGTTGGGCTCCTACCTTCCCCCAGAGACTAGGAGATAAAGGCTCTATCTTTCTTGGTGATTATGTTTCAAAGGGTTGGCTCCCAGGTCCTTGAGAAAGACATTCTTGGGCTGTAAAAGATTTACATCTCAAAGGGACAGAGAAAGAATTTATAATTGCAAATTTTCTAAAGTAAATGCTCTATGAAAAGGGAGGTTAGGGCCCATAGTCAAGAAGAAACCTGTCTAAAGTTTAGTCAAGCTGAGGGGAACTTTAAAACCATGTTAGTCAATAATTACTACCATTTGTTGAGTTATGCATGCCTGGTACTGGGCTACATGTTTTACTTAAATTTATTGGTAATCTTCCCAGCAACCCTTTAGGGTAGGTTACATTATTGCCCCATTTTACCAATGGTGGATTTTAGAGATGAGGAATGTAAGGCTCAAAGAGTTTAAGTAACATACCCAAAGTCACACATCAAGTAGGTGCTAGAGCCAGAATTTGAACCGAGGGAGCCTGCTCTCAGAGATCATACTTATAATCACTAGACTCTCCCACTTTATCTATATTTCAGTTATATCTTCAGGGGGGTGATAGGATCATTGTTAAATGCTTCCAGAGGAGCTGCTTATAAAATATTTGCTGTTATCAAGTTATCCTGGGAAGAATGACTCTATCACTATGGCAGCACAATATTTACCTATCTGGACCTGAGGTATGCCTATAAATGCCACAGTATATGCTTCAGTTTCAATTTTGGAGGAACCACAGTCACTCTAGCTCTATACTTGCTCATAAAGAGTAACCCTAATTTTAAAAAAATTAGGGAAGTCTAGATGTAACAAGATAGACATTAAAAATGTAATCTTGGAATGCAAAGTTGGTTTAACTCTAAAAAAGCAATTAATGTAACATACCATATTAGCAGTATAAAGCAAAAAACACATGATCATCTTAATAGATTCAGCAAATGCATTTGGCAAAATCCAACACCCATTCATGACGAAATGCTCAAGAAACTCGGAAGAGAAACAAACTTCTTCAACCTGATAAAGGCATCTTCAAAGAACTCAAAGCTAATACCATCCACAAGGGTAAAGGACTAAATGCTTTGCCCCTGAGATTGAGAATGAGACAAAGATGCCCATTCTCACCACTTCTATTTAACATTGTACTGGTGTTTATAGCCAATGCAGTAAGGCAAGAAAAAGAAATAAAAGGATCTAGATGGGAAATGAAGAAGTAAAATTGTCATTACTTGCAGATAACATGACCATTTATGTAAACAATCAGATGGAATCTACAAAAAAGCTACTAGAACTAATAAGCAAGTTTTGCAGAGTTGGAGGATGCAAGGTCAATATACAAAATGCATTGTATTTCTATATTCTAGCAATGAACATTCTTCAAATGAAATTAGGAAAATAATTTCATTCACATTAGCATCAAAAAGAGTAAAATACTTAGGAATAAATTTAACAAAAAAAGTGCAAGACTTGTACACTGAAAATTATAAAATATTGCTGAGAGAAATTAAAGATATCTAATTAGATGGAGATGTATTTTGTATTTATTGATTCAAAGCTCAGTATTGCAAGATGGCAGTTATCTCCAAAGAATCTGTAAATTCAATACAATCTCTATCAAAATTCCAATAGGAATTTTTGTAGAAATCAACAAGCTGATCCTAAAATTTACATAGAAATGCAAAAGACATAGAGTTGCCAAAACAATTTTGAAACAGAAAAATAACATTGGTGGACTTATTCTACCTGATTTCAAGGCTTACTATAAAGGCATAGTAATCAAGACAATGTGGTATTGACACAAGAAGAAGCTTATAGATCAAAGGAAGAGACTTGAGAATCCAGATATAAGTCCTTACATTCATGGTCAATTGATTTAATTAATTTGAACCTCATCAAAATTGAGAACTCTTGTGCCTTTTGCATCTGTCCCTGCAGGATCTAAGTCACAGCCTAAATAGGAAGCAGACAACAGCTTGTGTTGGACAGACCAGAGCCAGGTGGGTGGGCCTTCTTTAAGAAAAAGAATGCAGAATTATGAATGCAAAATTAGCGATGAAAGTATTTAGAATGAGAAAATAAATCACAAGAAATTACAGTTTTTTATAAAAGGAGACAAATAGCACAAACATCACAAAATCTAGAAAATAGTTGATGATGATGATGATGATGACGAGCTGCCTAACAGTAAGAGGGATGGTGGTTGTAGATGTGAAGAAAGACAGATAGCAGGGAGGGACAGAGGGTCCTTTTGGGGAAAATTCCCAGTAGTAATTAAACTGCCTGGCAGTTAGACTCCTCAATAGTACTTGAGTGGTTTATTTGACAACATGTGAGGCTGCACTAGGAAGGAAAGAGAAGAACAGAATGAATTGCCACTGGGGCTACTTCTGTACTGTAAGAACTTCCCTTCCCTTTGAAAGAGATGGACAGAGGGAGAGGGCGATGCTTTCCAACTGGCAGAGAGGGAAGTTAATGCTGGGGTTCAGGAGACATATTGCAGACAGTGAGGCTCCGGACAGGAGACAGCAGAAGTGAGAGCATGAAGGGTGTCCCGAGGTGGCTCAGGCCAGGTCCTGATCAGCACGGCCTTGGGCATACCTTAGATGAGGCAGCCAGGGCCATGTAAAGTCCAGGGACCTGGAGGCAGGAAGGAAGAGCTCTGGCATCTGGGAGGGAAAGTGGGCCCCCAGGAGATCACACTGGAGTCATTATCACCCCGTGGGTCTCCTAGCATGCCTGTGGGCATATGTTTAAGGGGCTGGAGATCTAGGGGCAGATGGCTTTCCAAAGTCAGAGCATCTGCTGATGCAAAGCAAGCAATGAGCTGGCTCTGGTTGCATGCAACACACTCTTTCTGTTTCCCGGAAAATTCTAGACAGACACCAGAAGGAAAGGTCAGAGATTTTGTCACTTGATAGTCTATCTATCAGATTTAAGGTTAAAAGTAGCCATCCATACATGAGATACTGCTGGTGGAACTTAGGGGAGCATCAGGTATCATATAATGAATTGCCTTCACCCTAAGAATTCTCCAGGAAGAACCACCTCCACTGAGAGTCGCCTGATTCCCTCCAGAGCAAGAAATGACCAGCAATGAGGTCCTGATTCCGCAATCAACAGCCTCTAATGAGGAAGTGCTATTGTTCTGTTCTCCACCAGAGTCTCCCAGAACATGTGGCAGGGCTGAAGGATGCTTCGTTGCTCCTGTTGGCCGGCCAGCAGAGGGAGTGAGAACGACAAAGTTTATACTTTCTAAACAACACCTTCAGCTAAATTATCTCTATGTTACAATTTTATATCAATACATAAAAATAATGATCATGAAAATATCTTTATTGATTTTCATATTTATAAAGATAGTCCATGCTTATTTTTAAACAATGTGAAAATATAGAAAGTAGGAAACAAGGTTTCCAGTTATCCCCCTTCCCAATAAATACTATTTAACAGTTTGGTTTATATCCTTCCAGAATTTTTCTATATAAACACCCATATCCATATGTATGTAACTCACATCTTCCTAAGTTTTCCAGGATATTGGGGTCACCTTTTACATTAATATCCAAATAAAATAGCTTGAGTCCCCATCCTAGTTAGTTTTGGGAACCTAGCATTTTCTCCAGTTGTTTCAACAATTCCTAAGGAGGGTGCTAATACAATGGTTGTTTATTACCTCTTGCTCTGGATCCTGTTCCCAACTCAGTTGCTTATTGGTTTGTGTTGCCTCCTTTTTCCTCCTGCTGACATCTCCAGCTCTTCTCCAGTTTTCTTTTCTTCAAAACCACAGTCTCATCTCCTTGTTTTCCAAAGCCCTACTTAGATACTGTTGTGTGACATCAAATTTTATTGAAGGTTTTGGGTTTTGTAGAAGATACAGAAGTTAACCCTTGCTCATAGTATGCCTTACATTTAACTTCTGCTTGGTTGTAGCTCATGGTCCTGCCCTATTTATGGTAATTATTAGTAATTATCATTATGATATAACCTCATCTTTAATGGCTAACACTCATAGTGTGCATACTAGGGTCCAGGCATTGTGCTAAGAACTTTTCGTGCATTACCTTATTGAATGTTCACAACAACCCTGTGTAGCTATTATCACCATCATTATTTTACAGACAGGAAACTGAGGTTAAGAAAGGTTAATTTATCCATGGTCACACAGCTAACAAAGTATGGAGCAGTTTTAAACCCAGGCTGTCTGACTCTTAAGTTCCATGTTCTCATCACAATGCTGTTCTGCTCCGGTGCCTTCATAATTATCATAAATGCCAGTGCTGCCCCTCCTAGTGACTATCAATGTTCTTCACGAAAATCAGTCCCACTTGGATTGCATTCTATCTGGCAGCCAGGGCCTTTGCTGTGGTCTTTGTCTCCATCTTTCAAAACCTTTCTTTTGCTTTATTCTTGCAACCTCTCTCCAAACCAACTCCCTTTTTCTTCAATGGTCATTCTACCGTTGATAATCATGAATTAGCCTGAGTCTACCTTAATTTTCCTTTAAGACTCACCTTGGCATTAAGATAAATCAGCATTTCTATTAAACTTGTTCAGCTCTATGACTTTTCTATTACCTCTCTTTTCATGTGTTCCTGGCTGAAAACTTTCCTCCTTCTATAGGAGCAACTTGTTGGAGAACTGTAGAAATCAGTCTCTACAAAGCATAGAAAATCCCAGAGGCCACAGAAATACCAAATGGAAGACTCAACATTTGATATGCTAGGTGTCTTTGGGAGTGTCAATGACAATGAACTGTGCATGTGTAATGAGCTGGCTGAGTGTAGACCCTGGACAGAGATGCAGGGGTATTTATCTTCACAAAATACACATTTATCATAAAGTGTTAGCATAGATGCAGTTATTGAGTTGATAACTGATCTGAACAACTTTGTTTGGTTTTCTTCCCATCTCTTCCACAGTGCATAAGAAACATTTCTAACTTCAAGTAAATTAATAAAATAAAATAAAAGTGGGCCCAGATGGAATACTAGCTGTCCTCTATGCTCCAAGTCCCAGATACTTGAAGAATATCTTGAGAAATCTGGTGTAATGCCACAGATGCTTTGAAACTGGATTCCTAGGCTTATGAACCAATGTCTTCCAAAGAGGATTTTGTGACACTTTTTGACCACAAATGGAAGCATCTCCTTGAAAATAAGGTTATGGTGCATTATTTTCTAAAACAACTCAGAGTTTAGCAGTATGTATCAAGGCTAAACAAGAATGCATATGCCATTTGACCAGGATCCCAACCTGTATCCTGGGACTTGTGGGAATTTAGCCCAGAAAAGAAGAAAAGACGCTACGTCACCAAAGATGTTAACTGCCATGAAATAGCAGAGTCTTAGAAGTGAAATATTGTGCCCAACAGAGTGGAGTAGTTGTTTAAATTATTGAATGCCTACTTGATTGTGCATTATGCAAAATATAAAGATTTTATAGAGGCATGAAATGTTGTTAAAGACATGATGTAAGTAAGATAGGAGACAAAGTAATATGTTCCTTTTGCCTACAACAATGTAAATTATGTCATCGTATGTTCTGAAGAAGGACTAGAGCTTCCTGAAAGGGTTGTTCTCTGACTCCTGGGCTTCCTCCTGCCTTCCCATTGCTGCCCTGAGTTACGGGTTACTACCTCAGAGAGTGAAGAATAGTTAAAGCTACCAGTAAGTGCCCGTGGTGTCAGCTTCACAGCTTCTGGAATACCCGGACTCACACACTTCTCAAAAGATGTAGAAATTGATCACACAGAAGGACTAGGACAGAAACTTATTCCCACTCTGAAAAAAAGTCAAGTCCGTCCCTCGTTGCCAGAAGACCAAGCTAGGGTTGGTCAAGAAACCCCCTTAAGCTAGGGTTTCATGAAGTGTAGTTGATAGACCATGAATTGGAATAACCTCTGGAACTTGTTAAAATGTGGGTTTCTGAGCCTGTGCAAAACCTACAGCATCAGAAACCCCTGTGTTTGTGGCCTGGGAATCTGTATTTTAACAAACTCCCCAGGAAATTTCATAGGCCTGCACTGTGCTAGATGGTCATCTCCTCTCACTGCTGTCCCTTCACCTCCTGTCTTACTCCTGTGTTACTGGTACTCTGGCTGCCTCTTGCTCCCTGGCCCTGGTTCCCTGGTTCTGCATCTCAAGCTTTGCTGTCTGAGGCCCATGACCGTTAGGAAGCCTAGGACTTCTGGGTTTTATACTTCTGCTTTCTACATGCTTTACATCACTGATTGACTTTTGTGGGGTGGGGGGGATGCTGAGACGCTTTCTGCTATAGTTCTGTGGTTCAGCAACTAGACCCCATCCTCTCCTTCTCTCTAACACTCCCTCTCTTGTCCTCAGCCCACCTACCACTGGAAGAAGCACAAGGAATTGGGGAGGATCAGTAGCATTCACCAATGCCTTCCTTGCCAAAATATACCATTGCCTAAGTCACATTTCTCTCATGACATATGCCCGTGGTTCTGTGCCACCTCCCCCCACCCCACCCCTTTCAGGTATAGGAAGGCAAAAACAAACAAACAAATAAATTATATGTTAAGGTTATCTTTTGTTGTTTTTTATTTTACTTTACTAAAATATTAGGAAGATTTGTATGACCTCCAGCAAAGGAAGTCTTAACTGTCTCTTTACTGAATCATCCATCCAACAGTAGTATTTATCTAAAAGGGAATGCCAACTATGCTTCACAAATTACAAATTGGCCTTACTTTTAAAGTCTCCCTAAGAAAAACCATCACCAATTATCTTTTTTATTTAAAAAAAGAAAATCTTCATATTGATTTTTCTACATTTATCTTCCATATTTTGGGAAGATAAAAATAAATGTCAGCATGAAAAAGCAAGAAAATTCCATATATCTGGGCATGGAAGTACGTATTAGTTGATGGGCATGTTCTAATGCACATCATTTCCAAATCCAAATACAGACTTTGGTGCACATCACAGGCACAATATGTGCCCACTTCACCAAAAGGTAGCCAGGACCCAGGGAACTAACAGACTAGAGATTGGATTTCCTTGTCTCCACCTGTTAACACATTTAGAAAAGCCCTGAATAACAAGACTGGGTGAACTGAGAGTTTTCCCCCTGAATATATTCCTGTGGGTCCTTTGTGGTCTCTGTGCCTCGGGATATGCAGCTCCTATCCTCCCCTTTCCTAGGGAGGGAGGTGATTCACCCTGGATTCCATGACTTGAGCTCTCCCCCTACACATTTTGTAAACATTCAAGTGTGTACGTGTGCTGTCTAATGACACCCTCCTTGTTTATTAGTGCTTGATTGCAGTGCTTGATTGTGTTTGAATCTTCAACAGGTGCATGGAGTCCATCATCTTCCAAACAGTAATAGCAATAATAAATGACAGCTTAAGAAAAGGTTGAATCAAACACTTCGACTTGAATGGGGAACTTGGTTCCAAAGGTTCCAAAACTTCACAACAGGAGTTTCTTCTGTGAAGCATGCTTTCACCAATGTGTTCAGCACAGAAAGGATTGCTTTCTTTTCTCCGCTCCAGTAGAGGGTCTCCCAAGAATTGAACAGGTTATTGGCTCAGTGGGAAGGTTCAGCGAGTAGAGTGACTCTTCTTTCAATCTAAAGACCTGCCTGATGATGTCAGCTCAGCAGCCTGTGTGTCAGGATGGCCGCCTTCATTTGAATTCCTTTGAGGTATGCTTTTAGACTCCTGCAAAGCGTGGGTGACTAGGGGTACATTTGGCCATGCTTATAGAGATTCATTATAATCTTAGCATTGGTAGATCAGAACACTTATTTCAACTGGTTTATATTTTGAGGAGATTTGTGTGATACTGTAGTTCTTAAATATATTTTTGTTTAAAGAATCAAGCTCATGCACGATGAATGGAGTAAGCTTGACACAGAACTGATATATATTTTAGTTTCAAATATAATAACATGCTTTTTCTCTAAAGCAGAACTTGAAACGTTGAACGACATGCTTATTTGTTTATTCTTAGCTTTTTAAAAAAACTCAGTTAAATATCTTTTTTTAAATTTTGTGGGCCACATTACTTGATATCTAATTTGATTCAATTGAAGATAGGGAAAATGAAGATAGGTAAAGACGAGATTTCACAGAAAACAAATTCAATTAACTAGTCCAGAAAATAACCTATCTAAATATTAAAAAAAAAACCATATTTTAAACCAATAAATAACAGCACTACAGATAGCAAATATTTAGAATTAAAAGCACAAAGGATAAAATATTAGAAAACATCAAATTAGCTTTCTAAACCTTTTAATGTTTAATCTTTAACGAAGAATAGAAATAATAAGACATTTTTGGTTTGCAGCCTCAGATTTTGTTTCAAATAATCTTGCACAGCGATGATCACTATACCATTTGGCTCCATTTGAAGAAAGAACATGATTGAATGAGCAACTTTTGACATTTGAAAATCAACACTGTTTACGTTCGAGAAAATTCACTATAGATTGTTTTTAATGAATTTAAAGAGATTCACAAACACTTAAGTAAACTTCATTCCATGCTCATATTTCTTCCCTTTACTTATATTTTTACTGAAGTTTAATAACTATAAACACTCTAAATGAAGCCATATGTCCAGAGCAGGCAATGATCATAATTCTTTTACATTATACTTGAATTCAAAACATTTCCCTACTTACAAATGGTTTGAAAAGCTAACAAACGGTGAAACAATTGTAGGTTCATAATTAGGAAACAAGTTATGAGTAGAGAAACAAATGATTGTGAATTTGTATACAGAATATACAAAGAAAGGAAACACATAAAGATATTTTACCCAGTTAATCTATTGGCTTTCTAGTGCAGAATACGGTATTAAATCTTGTGCACAACAGAATGTTTTATGGATATAGAGGGTTTACCAGTCTGACCTTGGAATTTAAAAAATTCAAAACAGAATGGGGTTGTTCCATTAGAGATTGCGTATCATGCTTATATTTTTACCCTTCACCCCACACACCCCCAAAAAAACCCGTTTATTGAGTGACTAATATGTAGTCAGTTGATCCGTATTTATCATTTCCAGTTTGAAGGGGGAAGCTGAATGATTATAATTAATGAAGAAGTGTCTCAGATCCTCATGTTCCAGGACTCCCAGCTTCGAAGGGGAGACAGAACTACAAGTAAGATTTGTTGGATGCAAATATGAGTAGAGGTAAGGAAGTACTACCCCTTGGGTCAGGAAATCAACTCCTTTCTCTTGTATTTCAAAAGATGCCCTAAGGAAAAACATCTTGAGCTCCTCTCAGGCTTCTTGGTGGAGGCAGGGGCCCAGAGACCTCAATTCCTGAATATTTCCATGTGAGATTTGTGGTCCTACTTGTGTCTCTGTTCTCATCTTTCCCTTTTCCAATTGCAATACTCCATCCCTTCAACAACTTTGCTATCTCTAATTGCATTAATATTGTATATGAGTATATATATATATATTAGATAAATAAATAAAGAGAGTCAACCCAAGTTCATCTTCCTCATTGAAGATTAGGGATTCTCTAAAGGTTAATTCAGTCTTTCCCTCCTCAACCTCCACTGGGATCTGAGTCTCTTTGTCTTCTCCGTGGCTGTTGACCTTATTACCCTGAAACCATTGCTGATTGCTCTAGTATCTGTATATAAACTCTTGCATTATCTCATATAAAATTAATTTAGCTCAGATTTTCTGGAAGACAATAGCCTGAGTACCCACTGGAATGGCATCTGCAGGCACGGGGGGACTGGGGAAGTTTTCTCCAGGAACATTACATACACTTAGGATTTGTATCAACTCAGTGAAAGGTGTTCCATGTGCTGAAAAGATACAAGTCTGACAGCTTGATCTTAGGGCTGCATGTGGAATGACGATGAAGGTATGCTGATCTACTCTCCCCCCCTCACTCCCTCCATGCATACTCCCATTTGCCCCTGTGTACACCCTGAAAAATCTCTCTTTCGTGAACTCGAAACAGTCTAAACTCGTTTCAGAAGGGGCAAGTTGGTCTCAATAAAACAATACATGACTATCTCAAGGAAAGGAGAATTTGAGATGTTTTGTATGTAATTATGGATTGTATTAACTGAGCCACTGAAATTGACAATAACAATAATAGCATCCTTGTCATTAGAATACACTGTGGGGAATTGGTCCATATTTTCTTTTTAGATTTTCTATATTATTGTGAAAAAACGCTTGAGAACTAAAAATTTATTCTATTTTGGTAGGCAGACTGTTGATTCCAAGTGATTTTTGATTCTCTGTTATATTTTTCCACTGCCTTGACAGCTGAATTAATCTAAAGTCAACAAGCATTTTCTAGTGTAATTGACTTGGTTCATTTGCCATGTGGAGATCTGACTTTAGTCAGCCAAATGATGGTCTCAAGGCGTTTTTAAAACAGTCATATGTTCTAGGGACCAGAGATAATCTTCTTCTCTGTACTCTAGTCAAGTAAATATTTCCTAGTAACATTTCTCAAGACAATATTGCTTAAGTTAAAAACCAACTGTTCCTTTGTATTCTTTTTACTATAATAAATGGACGTGCTTTGCTTGGTGTAGTTCTGGCACAACAAAAATCTGTAAGAGGAAAGCAAGGAATAAGTCTAATTAGGTCACATTCCTGTTATTTGAAAACTAGCATTCTTCTTCACTTTAGTACTTACAATAACAAACACAACTTTTCTTTTTTTTCGTGAAGAATAACCAAATAAACATAATCTTTTTACGGAATTTAAACTAACATGAAAAGACAATTTTGGCTAAGTATACAAGGAGGAACAAATTTCTTAAAAGCCTTTGTATACTTTTTTCTTTCTGGAGTTTTCTAATATTTCTATGTGTAGGAGTCTGGTTTTTAAAATTTAATATTATGAGGAACAGTGTTGATATCGTCTAAATTAAAAAATAAAGTGAAATGGTGAAGGAAATGCTGAACCCAGATAAATGGATGTAGTTGTGAAATTTACACCCTTTTCGCATTTCAGAGAACTGAAATGGGTTAGTTCCAACATGGAGGGTTTGTTCTACCTAAATAAGATTTAAGAAGTGGATAAGCTGTATCAAACTTGGGCCAAAGCAAACCTTATCTGGATAAATGGGAAACTCAGGGAATGTTACTAGCCAAAAATTTTCAATGATTAAGAACCAAATGAGTTCTGTAGACATTAAGAGGAATAGAAATGCACGGGAGAGAGAACATGGTTCACTCCACCTCCAAATCTGGAGAACTGGGGCTTCATACCTGATACTGTTGGGAGTTATGAAAGCTTTGGGGAGATAGCAGAGTATAACAGAGGAGGATTTTATCAAGATAACGTGACTGAAACTCAGAGTAAAATTTCATCTACTCCTTTACTAATTCTACAAATATTTATTGGACACTTGCTATTTGCCAGGAACTGTTCATGGGTCATGGGCATAGCAGTGAACTACTTAGGAGAAAACCCTTGCTCTTAATATAGTATGTGTTCTAGTTGGAATATAGACGATTTTTAAAAAAATAAATGGAATTATTAGTGTGTTTAATAGTGATAAGTGCTAAGAAGGAGGAAAAAAAGTCAGAGAAGGAGGATACTAAGTCTGAGAAAAGGGATGAAATTTTAGAAAGGGTGACCAGGGAAGGGACTCACAAACAAAAATGCCTTGAGGGGGAGGGTATCTGTGTATTTATTTCATGGCCAATACTTCTGTTGCTGGGAATATGGTAGACCTGAAAAATTGTGAACACTCCTTTTAGAAACATCTTTAAATGGTAGATATGATATAATAAATGCCACCTGTATTAGATTTCTATTGCTCTATAACAAATTACTTAAGGGCTTAAAACAACAGTAAACATTCATTATCTCTCACAGTTCTTATAGATCCAATTCAGCAGCAGCATAACTAGGATCTGCTTCTACGATGGCTCCCTCACTTAGTTGGAAAGTTGATGCTGGTTGTTGGCATTCATCCCCCTGGGGGCCTCTCCACAGGTGGCTTGAATGTCCCTGCAAATGACAATGGTTTCCCCTAGAAAAAGCAGTCAATGAGAGGCCGAGATGGAAGCTGCAATGTTTTTATGACCTGTCCTTGGAAGACACACACTCTCATTTCCACATTATCGTCATGGGCCCGTGGGTCAGCCATGCTTCACTGTGAGAGAGAAGGATGGGAACACCAGAAGACAAACATCATTAAAGGCTGTGTTGAAAACTAGACGCAACATGACTTCATAAACACAGGTGTACACTCAAGAAATAAGGAAAGACAAGTAAAAGAAGCTAAAAATCCTAGTGCTCAGCAGCACTAAATTAATAGTTACCCCCAAGGGATTTGCCATTCTCTGTCTTCCTGGGTCAGAGGCAAAATCTTCTAACCACAGCAGTTATTAATAACTAAGGCTTAGACCCAGAAAGATGGGGATTTGGAACGAAAAGCTAATAGTATAGCTGGAACCCTGAAAGTATTACACCCTTAGCCAAAGGGGGACTAGAAAAATCTGTCCACCAAGAAAAGAAAACAATAAGTGCCATCTTTATTGGCCTGAATTCTGGAAAAAAAAGTTCCGTAAGAATATGTAACTGCAGGCGGACCCTCACTTGCCTTCAGGTTTGGATTTACACTTCCTGCAGGAATCAAGGAACCCAGACTAGGAAAATTCACAGACGGTGGCCCTGAGCTGGTAGCCTCCGGGTGTGTGGCAGAATCAATTCTAAATCCTCCCTGGAGAAACAAGTCTTCAAACCACGGTGTCTGTGATTCCCACGCAGTATATGTTTAGTAACAAGGAGCATACATCACACACAAAATTGTAAAGCCCGCCAGGAAACAAGCATTCTGAGTGAGACTCAGAGGAAACGATACACCCTAGAATCGAACACCCAGGATTCGGGATTAAAGGATTATGAAAATAAGTATCTAAAGTAACCATTTTTTTAAAAGTAAGAGAAATAAAAAAATGATATAAGCATGTCGGAGCGAGGAGTCCCCAGTGCTGGGTCGTTTAGCGAATTTGTGATTTGAACCACCTTCCTTCTAGACTTTCTCTCTTGCCTGGTTAGGATTTAGTTTTCTCAGACCTGCTAAGTTGCCACTGATCCACATGCTTTACAGTTTCCAGAATTTCACTGCTCTTTTCTCACCCTCCATTCTCTTTTTCTTTGTGGATTTAGGGCTTTGAAAAATTGTGCTAGTGAGTTTCAGGAGGGAGGGAGTCCAGGTAAATCAGGTGTTCAGTTGATCATCTTTATTTGAAGGTGTGTTATATTATTATTTACATCTTTTTGTGCACTGGAAAGTTTTCATAATTTAAGTAATTAGAAAGATTTCATGCTCAGAAAGAGGCACATTCGGGGCAAGGCTGGTGGTTGATTATTGGTAGGGGAGTTACATATCCCAAGAATGATGCTGTGTTGGCATCATAGCCCTTATGGAACCTCCTTTCTCTACCACCCCAAGAAATTACATTTCTCCTGATCTCAAAGGAAATGGCTGTCCTTTTCTTGATAATGTAAATAAAAATCCTTCTTGAACATTTTCTTGCTACACATTTTACTCCTATTTTTTTTTTTGAAAGTAGATATTGAATAGCAATTTAGTAAATCTAGTGATTAAGGAGCAATAAAAAATAACTCAAAACATTCGCATTGTAAATTTCTGGAATTAATGACTAGTTCAAAATGATTTCCTGGGCCCATAGACTTGTATTTTAACTTCCTCACAAATGAATGGCTGTCTCAGATCTCTCTCAGGAACTAGATCTTTCCATTAGGTCAGAGGGCAGCTCATAGAAAGCGAGTGCTCTCTCAGTGATGTCAGAAGCCTTGGGAGAGTCTGCACGCCTGAGGGGCTTTATTCATCCCAGTCATACTCAAGGGACCCAGGCAGTCACCACTCAAGAGACAAGGGAACGAAACGTCTGTCCCTAATTTCAGTGTGCTCCTTGACCCCCAAGAGTAACTGCCTATAACTCCACTTGAGGCTTGTCTGCCAGAGTTGGTGAAAATTCATGCCTAAGGTCAAAGCTGCTGGTTTGGTTAGTCTGCTGGAAAAGTATGTTAAACCCAGCTCATCCAGGGAGGTAGGGTGGGGCCCCTTGGCCCCATCACACTTTCCCTTTGCCTTTGATGCTATTTGCCCTGGAACTCTTCACCTCTGTATTTAAGGTTAACGACAGGCTGGATGGACCACTTCTGTAGCCGTGTTATTGGAGTCAGCCGAGGTCAACAGGACTCTTACATGGTTCTAACTATAGGGTTTTTAATGTGTTCTGCTTTCCCGTACTCACTTTCAGTCACTTCTGCTGTGCTTCCCTCTCTCCACTCTACTTCTCCACTGTCGTCTAATTTCAGAAGAAAACTGCCTTTCATTAATGACCAATGGAATGGAAACAATAGATAATTTCTGGAATTTTTATTTACAAATGTGAATGAAATGGACAGAAAGGAATCAATTTCAGTTCCTTGAAATAGAATATATTTGTTGTGCAAGAAGAAGTGCAATGTGGGAGGTAAACAAAACACTGGGTGGCTTGACTAACTTTCCGTGTTCTGGAGAAATTATTTCTAGGCGTGAAGGACAGTTTTGTCTTTAGGCTTATTTATTTATTTTATTTAACATGTACTTATATAGAGCTTCCTAGTGCCAGGCTTTAAGGACTTTATAAGTATGAGCTCATTTAATCCTAATAATCCTATGACATAACTATTAATTTTATCCATATTTTATAAGTGATTTTAAGAAATGAGGCAAAGAGAAGTTAACTAACTTCCTAAGTTTGCACAGCTGGCAAGTGGCAGGACTGAGATTCAACTCCAGGTGGTTCCCTGCTCCAAAGTCCATACTCTTCCTTTTCTAAAAAAATTGATCCCATACCTTGTTACCCAGAGGTACATTCTGCTTGTAGGAATTAAATAGGGAAGGAAGAAAGGAAGGGAGAGGGAGAAGGAGAGAGAAAAAGGAGAGGAAGAGGAGGAGAAACGGAGGGAGGGAGGGGGGAGACGGAGGAGGGACAGAGGGAGAAAGAGAATCATAAATGACAATGACCAATCACTTTCATCACTGTCATCACAAGCTGGGTCTATGTAATTTGATAGCATACATTTAGAGTATGTACCACTTGAAAATGCTTCCAATGTAATCCTATCTTTGCTGCAAAGCAAAGTGTACCTGTACTTGAAAGCAGGGAAATAGTGCACTAACATCTGAATTTGCTTTAAATCAAGCATTTTAATTTGCTGAGTAGACTGTGATTGTAGAGGAATAAAGAGGTTATTTCATCATATTTTTCAGGATATTCAGAAACTTCTCAATAACTAGCTAAGGAAAAATATGCACATCAGAAGAAAGGTTTCAGTTTCTACTGTGTTCCTAAAAATTCTATTCTGTTTTCAAATGTAGACTCAATAAGTGAGTTTTAACTTTTGCAAAAATGGGTTAAATAGATATTAGAGAGATGCTCTATGGGCATGTATGTTTTCTTGGCAAATCCAGATATCCCATAACGTATAGGTGTTCTGTAACACGTGGTTATGAAATATATTACGAAATTGGAGATGTGTTTTAACTGTGTGTGTGTTGTGGAGGCAGTAGTCTGGAGGCGATGTCAGGATGCAGAGGAAATAAGGCTGCAGAAGTGATGCTGGAACGAGGGGACCCAAAGAATGATTGTGTGTGACGCAATTTGAGTAAATATAAGACAGAAGGAGACGAAAATATGTAACAAAGCTAATGATTCAAAGTGTCATATCCAAACATTCATTTAGCTGACTGAATTTTCTTCCTAATAAATTAATTAGGTGAGTTTAACCAGCTTTACTTTGTGGTGTCTCATAACGGAATGCCCTGGCATTTCAGACCTCCGTGAACATTACACGTTGGTGCTGCTCAGAACGGCCCGTGTCCCTTTGTTTCCTCGGTGCCTGGACGCATTACTTCTTTATGGTGGTTTAAACTTTGTGTCTTGGCTCCACAGAGAGTATCTTGATGCAGTTCTCTCTTGTGTAAATACTCTTCCCCCAAATTTTTGCTTTGTTTTAGTTACTCTCCATGTTCCGATAATTCTTACCACATGGAGCAAAACATTTCAATACTTTATTTGGAAAGTGGAGGCCCTTATTTTGTTCTTTCTTTCGATGGAGCTCAAGATAAGAAAGTGATAATATTTCAAAATTGGTTTTATAGTAAAGAAAAATGTGTTCCACATCCACCTCAAAAGGGGAAAAAAATAACCGATCAGGTTTTTGGCTACCTATAATTTGATTCTTCTTCTGATGCTTCCTGAGTTACTTAGCTCATTGGAATGCAGACTCCATGAGGGACCACTTTTGTTGAATGCCTTTTGTTCAGCGAGACATCTCCAGTGTCTAGGAGTATAGGCATACAGTAGGTCCTCAGAATTATTTATGAATAACATCCTGGAATCCAATCTCAATGAAATCTCACAAGTTTCAAACAAAATATATTTGGAGGGGTGAATCCCAATGAATTAAGGAAGTGTTCTTTTTTTATAGGGCTGTGTAAACATGATGATTTCTTAGAAAGGTTTTGCTTCACAATACTTGTGAAAAATTTTTTAATGTTTGCTTGTTTAGAAGTTCTCATGAAAATCAGCTGCTCTGATAATTTTTACTCATCGGTAAAAATATAAAACCTTGAAAATCCTGGTAGCTGTTCACAAAAGGCTGAATGAAAAACTCAAACTCCATTATAGAATATATATTGTGAACATTTTTTCTATTAATATTTGAGTAGTATTTCTTAATTTTAAACTGTTCTTTCTATAAAAATCACAATTTCCTTAAACTTTCTGATTTTAAAGTTCTGGTGTTCCCCAATCTAAACTCTGTCCTATGGATGGAGATCTTTCTTCTAACTAAAACTGCATAGAAGTCTCCTCATGAATCTGACATCATATTTCATATATACCTTGACATTTTGTTTTAATCTTTAACTTTCCTTTTCAGGCTGGCTCTTCAGCTAAGCTCTACTCCTGCTGTCATCTCTCTGCACCAACTTGTCTTTCCTCCCATCCGTATCTGTGTTAGTTGGGCAGAGTTGTCCTGGATAATCTAGTTAAGTTTCTATTTTCTGTTGGAACATCCCAAGCTCCTGCTCTCCTGGTTTAGAAGCTCTGTTGTGAAAGACCACAAACTAGCCAAGTCAGGGTAACGGCCATAATCGATGGAGAGTTACCTTGAAACGGGCTCTCTAAAAAAGAACGAGATAATGTGGACTGTGGCCATGTGTCTGATGTTGGCAGGACTCTGCTTTTCTGCTGTCACCCTTGTCCCTTTCATTTTCGCACATCTCCCCTCCTCTGACTCATTCCTGGAATTCATTCTGTTGCTTTTGCTAGTTCTCTCTTTTTCCATTCTCAGCCACCAAAAAACATACAGAATTCGCACTACCTTAGACAACACTTTTCAGGTAATTTCTTCATATTAAAGGGGTCATTTGCTTCATTAGGTAATTCAGAGTTGACAATAAATATGTTTTAAGAAATGACTACCATATGATTTATCTGTTTGCCTAACTTTGCCACCTCAGATAATGTGCATTTTATCACATGGCATTTGCTCTTGTTCACGGTGAACTAAAAATTGAAATTAATGTTCTTTACTCGGTATTACTTATTATTTCCTTGGGAAATATATGGATCCAGGAATTTCTGCAATACTGCATCAAGACATCACTTTTAAAGAGGAAGGGAGAAAGGAGCAGGAGATAGTCTGTTCTGGCTGATCATTCGGTTTCCTCTTTGTGGGAGGCTGCTCAAAGTGATGCCACGGGTCAGGTCAAGCCCCTTTCCTGGAATATTTAAGCCTCCTAAATATCCTTTACGTAGATAAACCGATCTCATGAGGGTATTTTTGAAATATTTTCAAATCAAAACATTGGATATGCTAGTTTAAAAAGCTTTTTAACTGTATTGGAGATACAGAAATAATATTTTGATTTCTCTGGTTTACATCCCAAATCATATTTTTTGACTCCCTTAGGTTTTTTTTTCTAACTTAACAATCCTCCTATATAAGTATCAATAATAAAACATTATTTGTCAGGTTTTTTTAAAAAGAAAAGTTTCTTTTTAAAATTAGGTTTTCAAAATATTTCGTCCCACTAACTGGTTAATGCTTATAGTCTCAGTCTGAATTATCTAAATGCTTTTACTCTCTAAAGTCACTAGGGATCATGAAATAAACCTACAATTTGAAAAAATGTGACCATGGCAATTTTCTCCATAATTTTTTGCTGCTGTGAATTCTTAGCCCTGATTATATACTTGAGAAAGAGAGCTAGGTTACTTGTTTTTTCTAAGTTG
Source organism: Tapirus indicus (assembly GCA_031878705.1). Taxonomy (NCBI): domain Eukaryota; kingdom Metazoa; phylum Chordata; class Mammalia; order Perissodactyla; family Tapiridae; genus Tapirus; species Tapirus indicus. Next base: position 51,591,231 of record CM062933.1, on the reverse strand, counting down.
TTCCTTACAAGACATCCACTTTCATTTTATGTTAAAATTTAAATTTTTAACATGTCTAGTTCTCCTTTTCCTAACCTCTGAAAAAAAGAAGAAAAATGGTTTGATAATTACCATTTCCCCTAAAAGAATAATTGAATTACTCTAAGTGATGTGTGTGTGTATGTGTCTGTGTGTGTGTCTGTGTAGAGAGAGAGAAAGAGAATAAGACAGAGATAATAAGACAGAAATAAATGATGACTCACTTTTTTCTATCTCACTCAAACTTACTTCCTCTCTTTACATCATGTCCTCACCACGACTTTTTTTAAATTGATGTCTTAATAGTTTATAACATTGTGAAGTTTTAGTTGTACATTATTGCTTGTGAGTCGCCATATGAATGCATCCCTTCACCCCTTGTGCCCATCCCCCACCCCCCTTACCCTTGATAACCACCAAACAGTTCTCTCTGTGTGTTAGTTTATATTCCACATATGAGTGAAATCATGTGGTGTTTGTCTTTCTCTCTCTGGCTTATTTTGCTTAACATAATACCCTCCAGGTCCATCCCTGTTGTTGCAGATGGGAAAATTTTGTCTTTTTTTGTAGCTGAGTAGGATTCCATTGTATACATATACCACATCTTCTTTATCCAATCATCAGTCAAGGGACACTTGGGTTGCTTCCACTTCTTGGCTATAGTGAATAATGCTGCAATGAACATAGGGGTGCGTAAGCCTCTTCCGATTGTTGATTTCAGGGTTGTTGGTTAGATACCCAATAGTGGGATAGCTGGATCATAAGTATTTCTATTTTTCATTTTTTGAGGAATCTCCATACTGTTTTCCATAGAGGCTGCACCAGTTTGCATTCTCATCAGCAGTGAATGAGGGTTCCCGTTTCTCCACAAGCTCTCCAACATTCGTTGTTTTTTTTTTGTCTTGGTGATTATAGCCATTCTAACAGGTGTCAGGTGATATCTTAGTGTAGTTTTGATTTGCATTTCCCTGATGATTAGTGATGTTGAACATCTTTTCATGTGTCTGTTGGCCATCTGCATATCTTCCTTGGAAAAATGTCTGTTCATATCCTCTGCCCATTTTTTGATCAGGTTGTTTGTTTTTTTGTTGGTCAGCTGTGTGAGTTCTTTATGTATTATGGAGGTTAATCCCTTGTCAGATATATGATTTGCAAATATTTTCTCCCAGCTAGTGGGTTGTCTATTCATTTTGATCCTGGTTTCATTTGCCTTGTAGAAGCTCTTTAGTCTGATGAAGTCCCACTTGTTTATTTTTTCTTTTGTTTCCCTTGTCCAAGTAGACATGGAACCCAAAAGGATCCCTTTATGACTGATGTCAGATAACGTACTGCCTATATTTTTTTCCAGGAGTTTTATAGTTTCAGGTCTCACTTTCAGGTCTTTGATCCATTTCGAGTTAATTTTTGTGTATGGCGATAGAAGATGGTCTCCTTTCATCCTTTTGCATGTGGCTGTCCAATTTTCCCAGCACCATTTATTGAAGAGAATTTCCTTTCTCCATTGTACGTTCTTAGCTCCTTTGTCGAAGATTAGCTATCCATAGATGTGTGGTTTTATTTCTGGGCTTTCAATTCTGTTCCATTGATCTGTGTATCTATTTTTGTACCAGTACCATGCTGTTTTGATTACTATAGCTCTATAGTATATTTTGAAATCAGGGATTGTGATGCCTCCAGCTTTGTTCTTTTTTCTCAGGATTGCTTCAGCTATTCAGGGTCTTTTGTTGCCCCATATGAATTTTAGTATTCTTTGTTCTATTTCTCTGAAGAATGTCATTGAAATTCTGATTGCGATTGCATTGAATTTGTAGATTGCTTTAGGTAGTATGGACATTTTAACTATGTTTATTCCTCCAATCCATGTGCATGGGATATTTTTCCATTTCTTTGTCATCATCGATTTCTTTCAATAGTGTCTTATAGTTTTCATTGCATAGGTCTTTCACCTCCTTGGTTAAATTTATTCCCAGATATTTTGTTCTTTTTGTTGTGATTATTAATGGGATTGTCTTTTTGAGTTCTCTTTCTGTTAGTTCATTTTTAGCATATAGAAATGCAACTGATTTTTGTAAGTTGATTTTATACCCTGCAACTTTGCTGTAGTTGTTGATTATTTCTAATAGTTTTCCAGTGGATTCTTTATGGTTTCCTATATATAAAATGATGTTGTCTGCAAATAGTGAGAGTTTCACTTCTTTGTTGCCTATTTGGAGTCCTTTTATTCATTTTTCTTGCTTAATTGCTCTGGCCAAAACCTTCAGTACTGTGTTGAATAAGGGTGGTGAGAGTGGGCACCCTTGTCTTGTTCCTGTTCTCAGAGGAATGGCTTTCAGTTTTTCCCCATTGAGTAGGATGTTAGCTGTAGGTTTGTCATATATGGCCTTTATTATATTGAGGTACTTTCCTTCTATACCCATTTTGTTGAGAGTTTTTATCATAAATGGATGTTGGATCTTGTCAAATGCCTTCTCTGCATCAATTGAGATGATCATGTGGTTTTTATTCTTCATTTTGTTAATGTGGTGTATCACGTTGACTGATTTGCAGATGTTGAACCATCTCTGTGTCCCTGGTATTAATCCCACTTGGTCATGGTGTATGATCTTTTTGACATATTGCTGTATTCGGTTTGCCAATATTTTGTTGAGGATTTTTGCATCTATGTTCATTAGTGATATTGGCCCGTAGTTTTCCTTCTTTGTATTGTCCTTGTCTGGCTTTGGTGTCAGGGTCATGTTGGCCTCGTAGAATGTGTTAGGAAGTGTTCCATCTTCCTTTATTTTTTGGAATAGTTTGAGAAGGATCAGTATTAAATCTTCTTTGAATGTTTGGTAAAATTCTCAGGAGAAGACATCTGGTCCTGGACTTTTATTTTTAGAGAAGTTTTTGATTACTGTTTCAATCTCTTTACTTGTGAATGGTCTATTCAGATTCTCTATTTCTTCTTGATTCAGTTTTGGGAGGTTGTATGAGTCTAAGAATTTATCCATTTCCTCTAGGTTGTCCAATTTGTTGGCATATAGTTTTTCATGGTATTCTCTTATAATCCTTTGTATTTCTGTGGTATCATTATAATTTCTCCTCTTTTGTTTCTAATTTTATTTATTTGAGCCTTCTCTCTTTTTTTCTTAGTGAGTCCGGCTAAAGGTTTGTCAATTTTGTTTATCTTCTCAAAGAACCAGCTCTTTGTTTCACTGATCCTTTCTACTTTTTTTTGCTTTCTATTTCATTTATTTCTGCTCTGATTTTTATTATTTCCCTCCTTCTGCTGACCTTGGATTTTGTTCTTTTTCTAATTCTGTTAGGTGTAGTTTAAGCTTGCTTACTTTGGACTTTTCTTGTTTGTTAAGGTGGGCCTATATTGCTATGAGTTTCTCTCTCAGGACCAATTTTGCTGCATCCCATATGAGTTGGTATGGTGTATTTTCATTTTCATTTGTCTCCAGATATTTTTTTGATTTCTCCTTTAATTTCATCAATGATCCACTGGTTGTTCAGTAGCATGTTGTTTAGTCTCTACATCTTTGTCACTTGCTCAGTTTTTTTCTTGTAGTTGATTTCCAGTTTCATAGCATTGTGGTCAGAAAAGATGCTTGTTATGATTTCAATCTTCTTAAATTTATAAAGGCTTACCTTGTTTCCTAACATATGGTCTATTCTTGAGAATGTTCCAGGCACACTTGAGAAGAATGTGTAATCTGCTAGTTTTGGGTGGAGTGCTCTGTATATATCTATTAAGTCCATCTCATCTAGTTTTTTGATTAAGTCCATTATTTCCTTATTGACTTTTTGTCTGGATGATCTATCCATTGATGTAAGTGGGATGTTAAGATCCCCTACTATATTGTGTTGTTGTTAATATCTCCTTTTAGGTTTGTTAATAGTTGCTTTATGTACTTTGGTGCTCCTGTGTTGGGTGCATATATATTTATAAGTGCTATGTCTTCTCTGTGGTGTCCCTTTTATCATTATATATTGCCCCTCTTTGTCTCTCTTTACCTTTTGTAGCTTGAAGTCTACTTTGTCTGATATAAGTATGGCAACTCCTGCTTTCTTTTGTTTGCCATTAGCTTGGAGTATTGTCTTCCCTCCTTTCACCTCGAGTCTGTGTTTGTCTTTAGAGCTGAGATGGGTTTCCTGGAGGCAGCATATTGTTGAGTCTCAGTTTTTAATCCATCCCGCCACTCTGTGTCTTTTGATTGGAGAATTCAATCTATTTACATTTAGAGTGATTATTGATATATAAGGGCTTAATGTTGCTATTTTATCACTCATTTTCTGGTTCTTTTGCATTTCCTTCATTTCTTGTTCCATGTGTTTCGGACTACCAATTCAGTTTGGTAGTTCTGTATGATGATTCTCTTAGTTTTCTCTTTATTTGTCATATGTGATTCTGTCCTGATTATTTGTTTAGTGGTTACCATGAGGTTTATATAAGAAATCCCATGGGGGCAGGGGCGGCCCGGTGGTGTAGTAGTTAAGTTTGCACGCTCTGCTTCAGCAGCCCAGGGTTCGCAGGTTTGGATCCAGGGTGTGGACAGATGCACCGCTTGTCAAGCCATCCTGTGGCAGTGTCCCATATAAAATAGAGGAAGATGGGCACAGATGTTATGCCAGGACCAGTCTTCCTCAGCAAAAAAGAGTAGAATTGGCAATGGATGTTAGCTCAGGGCTAGTCTTCCTCACCAAAAAAAAAAAGAAAAAAGAAAAGAAAGAAATCTCGTGAGTGAGATAGTCCATTTTCTGATGGTCTCTCATTTACTTAGACTAAGTCAATTTGATCCCTTTCCTCTTCCCCTTCTAAGTTATTATTGTCACTACTTATTCCATCTTGTGTTCTGAGTGTGTGTTTAAACTGATGAGGTTATATTCATTTTTGGTTTTCCTTCCCTTAATCTTGATTTTTAGAATTAAGTGTTTGCTAACCTATTCTGATACAGAGCTGCAGTTTTTCTGGTTTAGTCTACTTATTTTTCTCCTTGCTCAAAGGTTTATATCCCCTTTCTCCCTTTTTTTTTGTCGGGCATAAGGGCCTTCTTGAGCATTTCTTGTAGTGGTGGTCTTGTGGTAATGAACTCCTTTAGCTTTTGTTTATCAGGGAAAGTTATTATCTCTCCATCATATTTGAAAGATATTTCTGCTGGATAGAATATTCTTGGCCGAAGGCTTTTGTCTTTCAGAATTTTGAGTATATCATTCCAGCCTCCCCTAGCCTGTAGAGTTTTTGTTGAGAAATCAGCTGAGAGCCTGATGGGAATTCCTTTGTACGTTATCTCATTTTTTTGTTTAGCTGCCCTTAGTATTTTTTCTTTGTCATTGACTTTTGCCAGCTTTACTACTATATGCCTTGGAGTTGGCCTTTTCATGTTTATATATTTAGGAGAGCTATTGACTTCATTCACTGTTATTTCTAGCTCTTTCCCCAGGCTTGGGAAGTTCTCAGCTATTATTTTATTTATATTTAATAAAAATACTACCAATAGGGTTGTTTGATAAGAGATGTAAAAACATTTCTAAAATATGTAACAGTTTATGGTATTAATAAATATTTAACATTATAAGGAATTTCTTATTTCACAGTTGAGAGAAGATCCTGTTGTCTTTGTGCTTATATAAATTGGAAGGCAGTTTTCTTCCTTAGTTTCCGCCAAATGGGGAGAAGACACCACTGCCCTCATAAAGTTCCTGGATGTAACACACCTGCAGTGTACAATAATGGCATTAGTGTTGTTATTTTGATAATGTGTTATCATTATCATTGTTAGTATTATGGTTTTACTCCTAAGGCAAACAAGACCTGGCTCCTTCCATAGCCTCCTCTTAATGGTTATTCTTTCTTCTTTTGGTGTTTCAAGCTGACTGTTGGAATTGGTTTTACGAAATATCAATTTCCATAAACATGTTGGAAGGAGAAAGAGTAGAGAGGAAGAGGGCACTGTGAATACAGTGAGATTCTCCCCAAGCCTAGGGCTCCCCAAAGATTACCCTTCTGGTCATGCTCCTGTGTTCTCATTATTATTGATACATTTACTTCTAAGGCTAATTTTGTAATGGCATGGAGTTCTGATAGACTCTGGGCAAACTGTGCTGTAAGTAAAGTGACAGCAATTATCTGGTCAATTATAGCAGTGACAGTCAATCTGATTATTGATTTAAAATTTATAGTCTTTTGTTTAATTATCTAAGTAAGAGAGAAAAGATGCCTTTTAAGACCAAATTGCACTTATGTAAGGCTAAATTAATTAATCTTTAATTTCTTTAACTTCTAATTTGGATCTTTAAATGTGGAAATTTCCAAACAATTGAGACTAGAGCTTAGATTTACAAATGAGAGGAAGTAAAATCTTGTAGCATAGGAAATACACATATATTTTTCTTCTCTATCCAAGTATTGATTAGAGAGACTCAAAGCCTTAACACTCATTCCCAGACCATGTCTTATATTTGCCAGTTTCCATGTGGAAAAATATTGCTAATTATTCATTTTTCAGTTTTTCATTTAAGAGAACTTCTTTTCATTATTTATTATGCCTAGTAATAATTGTAATGACTTTGATTAAGTTTTTTGTATAATTAAAGTTTTGTATTTATATTTCTAATCTTATGTTTTTTTCATTATAGTACAGATTTCTTTAAATTTTTCCAAAACCACATGTGGAAGTTTGGAATCAAGAAGTATTGAATCATCTCATCATTCTCATATTCATATTCAGGTTTGAATTGATGCTGGTTGCTCATTTTGACTAAGCACTTAGACTTTTCTTTAAACTGATGGCCTTAGAAGTATAAGCACAGAGAAGCAGAAGTATTTAAATGCCAAATCTGTTGCGTGACCAGAAGGGTGACATGTAGGGAGCCCTAGGCTTGGGGAGAATCGCACTGCAATCTCAGTGCCCTCTTCCTCTCTCTTCTTTCCCCCAACGTGTTTATGGAAGTTAAAACTTGGTAAAACCAATACCAGTGGTGACCATGAGACATCCAAAAGAATCACTGTTAAAAGGAGGACGTGGAAAGAGCCAGACATTGTTGTCAACTGTGTCAGGCAAGCAACCTTCCTGCTGTATCTATTAAAAAATTGTAACCTTTATCAATTCACTTCTCTCTAGGGCTGTCTTTCCTCAGCTGCAAGATGAGAGTATGGACTGGAGGGTCCTTAAGGCTCCTTCTGAGGCTGACATTCCTAGGACTAACTCAGCCCAGTTATCACCCCCTCATTTCTTCTCCCATAATCACTGACGACTTTACTTGCTTCATCCCCATAGAAGTGAAATTTGCTGAAATGTGAGGACGTAGTTATTTTTCTTATGCTAAAGATCATTCTGATTCAGAGCACGATTTAAGGGCCTGTTGCTCTAATCAATATCCAAACACCTTTTAAAACATGGCTTACAAAAATCCAGTGTGAGTACTAGTATAAATCAATTTCTTCCCTTCCACATTATTGATGTACATCATGGTTCCCTCTAAAGGGAAATTCTAGTAGGTGGTCATTAGTGTTAACAAAGGGTATTATTGTTTTCTTTCACAGACTTTTTTCATATGAAACAGTTCTATTTTAGAGTATAGTTTATAGATAATACCAAAGTGTAGGCTTTGCACAGAGAAAGCAGTTTGCTTGCTGTTATTTTCATATGGAAAAGCCAAGAGTGATTTGCAATGCCAACTGGCACTCAATCTCAAAGTCACCTCGAGAACTCGGTTAAGCCCATCTCAGTTTCCTGAAAATAAAGGTTAAATGCGTTATAGCCTCACCTTCTTCCTCCACACCGGCGTCACCATTAGTATCATCCGTGATTAAAATGAGGGGGATAACGCTGGGCTAGCCATGGATCATAGCGTCTTGCTCATGTGAAAAGTATCAGCCCTGTTGAAAGCGTCAGAGTGATGATCTGGTGGCTTTAAAAATTATTATAATTTCTTTATGGAGATGAGGTGGGAACTAGAGAAAGTATGTAGTTAAAAAAAAAAAGAGAGAAAGAAACCAAAGTTCTATTTTTGGCTTTTCGGCCACTGACTCACAGTGTTAACTTGAACCAGTGACCAACTTTCGCCTCTTAATGAAGCCAGTCCACACAACAGGCTCAGTTAACAGACGAAAGTGAGAAAATGCTACAGCTTCCCTGTTTGAATGTTGGAGAACTGCTGAGATCACTTATATAAATATTTTCCTCTGAGCTCCCTAGCAGACAGAAACTTTATAAATATTTAGTATTATTGTTGCACCTTAGGTACAAGTAGATAGGAGAATTATGAGATTGCCATATTTAAGTAAGAAATAGCCTATTTCAAATGATCCTACTCCATACCAAGTGACTTTGCATTGGCTTCTTACTGTCCCTTGGGCTTTTTTTTAGAGTTCTCCTCTCGTTGCAGTTGATGGATGTGGAAATATAAATAAACCCTCCCAGAGTGCTGGGAGGTGAGGAAGCTCAGCATGGGCGCAGTCACATGGTGTATCAGAATGGGTGAGGAGTCAAAATAAACATGCTCAAAATTCTGGATTGAAGGGGTGAGAAAATGATTCATTTTAAGAATGAGTAATTTCGTCTGTTCTGTTTCTTTTTCGGATCCATGTGGAGAAAAGAAACCTAAAAAAATGTGATTGTAACTGGCATGTGTAGAGTCTCTCTGTCTGTTTCAAGTGGAGTCTTACACAATTAATTCACCTGTTTCTTTGCAAATTCTTGTCCAACAGGCTCTTCCTCCAAGGTTTAAATGGAACTATGTTCTGGAATGATGTTCTCAGAATGCATACAAGAGTTATTTTTGGATGGTGGAATTTCAGGTAATTTTTTTAGTTTGCTTTCTTAGTCATACTTTTCTGCATGTCCTGACCTTTTTCTTTAAATAAGAAGCAAGTATCATTTTTATAAAAACAATAGTTAAAAAAAAATAAATATGAAACCCCTTACCACTGATTTCATTTTCTTCTCTGCCATATACTCTGAGTTTTTAATAGACCTACACTTTCTTCCTGCTTTTCTTACATATTTAAGACAAGCAGTTGTACAGTAACTAAATTCCAAATTGGGAAACTGAGTCCTCTATGCAGTGGAGTGGAGAGCTGGTTTTGATCCAGGGACCCCAGGCAGCTTATGAAGCACACTTAGATAAAACATTGTCTCTTGTGTTCATTTACTGGGGTAATTCTGCCAAAGTAGAATGGGTCTCTTGAGTATGAATTATGCTAATAATGTTCTGTTTGTTGACTTAATCTCAAGATGATTATATTATTTTTAATATTTCTTGAGCACTCGGTGTTTTAGATTCAATGCCAGTTGCAGAAAAACAAAAGACAATAACTTCACACTCATCTTACTTAATGGAAGAATAGAAGCCGTTTAAGACTTTCTCTTCTGTGTATTTATGTGTGGGCTTTCTATTTTTGTCTCAGTTCCAACGCAGAGCAGGACATTCAATCCTATCTAGGGGCCAAGCTTTCCACCCGCAGTCCAACTTTCTTAAGAGAATGCTTCCAGGAGGATCTGGAAATGCATCTCTTCACTCTTCCTACAAATATTTGTTAAGCACCTATTGCATGCTGGTCCATACTCTAGGCAATGGGGTTAGAATGAGGAACCAGAAGTGGTTCCTGGAGGAAAACAAGCATTAGACAGACTGAAGAGTAGGGGCCATCACGAGGTCTGGACAGAACATTCCACAGCATCACCCTGGAGGGGTCAATGCAAACTGACTGAAGTGTGGGAAAGAGGATCAGAAAATACTTCATAGAACAAGGGGAGAAAAGGCAAACGTGGTGGAGTGAGCAGTCTGAAAAGGCAGTGTTGGGAGCCAGCAGGGCTCTCTTCTGAGGATTCTAGAGGTTATTTTCATGTGTCTAGAGGGCAGTGGGTGAGTGAGATGAGAGTGATGGAAGGTGAAGCTAGAACAGGCAATGGGGGTCAGAATCTAGATGTGAGTTTGGGATTTCCGTAACGAACCCCAGGCTCCTCGATTCTGGGAATAAAAGTAGGGTCACGAAACTGGAAGTTTGCCATAGATCACCCTGGACTGCCCGAAATCCCCGCGCAGTGAGGTGAGTGTGCCTCTCATGGTGCCCAGGCCCACTCCTCTTGGCCTTCACGTCCGCCATGTTGTTCCTCTTTCTCCATCTTCCCCTTCTCTTCCTGGCTGGAGCCAGCGGCAGAAGCCACATCCCTGGTGCTTGTAGAAGCTCAGTGCTAAGGCTGTAAGTCCTAGGCTGTGGCAGTTGATGCTGCCTCCCCTGATGGCTGCCCAGTGGGCCCAGTGGCTGCTGGTGGTTCATACTCTCAATGCCTGAGTTCTCTTAAGGGCTTCATAGGCTCTCTTATTTCTTGCCTAGCCCCAAGGATTCAACCTCACTCTTCTCTGACGCTGGCCTCTTGTCATTGGTTAAACCTGTAGACCTCCATCCCCACTCTCCTTAGGATGACAACTCCTTGAACTCCCTGGCAAGCAGATCCACTTGAAGGTTGCCTTCCAGACATGGCCAAATATGCCTGAATTCTTGGGAGAACACATTTGTGATGCATGATGGTAACTTTAGAAAAGTTATGGGAAGAGAAATGGGAATTAAAAGCAGGAGCAAGAAAAAACAGGCTGAAACATGACTTGAAGAGAGAGAATAAGAAGTATAGGAGGCTTGTGTGGGGCCTCCAAATGCAGAGTAAAGAGCTCATATTTGTAGTGTTCTTACCCATATTTTTTCATCTGATATCTTACTTGTTTTTCTATTTTGTATTGTTTGTATTTTTGTAAGCCATCTTAGAACTTTTTTGAAACATGGCAGAGTATAAATAAATGAATAGAGACAGAAGGTAATTTACAGTTGCCACATTGAGGAATTAGCACGCCAAAGACAGGAGTGATGTGGTCGAAGGTCTAGACAAAAATGGTTTTTAATAAACATGACTATGGCCGGAACTTGAAATAGCAGGAAAAGAGGATTTCAAATTAAAATCTAACTCCCAGATGATGCTTCAACCCTGACCTACTCTGCTGATGGCAAAGTAGTTTGGCAGAATTCGTCCCCTCAAAAACAAACCGAACCAAACCAAAATCAGGCGGAGGGCAAGTATGGGCGGGGCGCTGACTCCTGCGGTCGGTCGGTCGGAAACAAGACTTCGCAGAGGGGCCAGCGGGGTGGAAGGATGAGGGACACGCTCTGGAGGAGGGGAGGGGCATCTCTGGGTACAATGGCTCCGGAAAATCGATAGCAACGGATAGAGAGATGTTAACGCTACCCTGGACGGGACTTTCTCTCCCTTTCCCTCCACCGAACCCAGGATTACGCGCCTTTCGATCGCCCAACTCCTCCCCTCCTCGGCTAGGCTGAACTTGCCCTCTCTCATCCATTTCTCATTCCTTCCCCCGGGATCCCTCCCTGTTCCCCAAGAAGTGCCAAGCTCTCCCCGCACTAGCACCTCCCTCCCCCTTTTCTCGGCTTCTGCCTCCTCCTCCCTCTCCCCGCGGGACGCCCCTCGCTGCGCTCCCCACGGATCCCAGACCTCGGGGACCGGTCGGGGGTGCGAGGCGGCAGGTGGATCGGCGGGCAGGGCCGGCCCGGGCGAGAGGCGGCGGGAGGGCGCGGGGCCACCCCTCCCGGCGGGCGGAGGGCGGGCGGAGGGCCGAGGGGCGGGCCCGGGCGCCCGCCGCTCCTCGTGCCCCCGCGCGCGGCCAGTCGGCTGGAGCCCAGGTGCCGGGCGGCAGCGCCCGAGGATGCGCGCCTGGCCGCTGCTCCTGCTGTGGGGGCTGCTGGGCGGCGCGGCGGCGGGGGGCGCGGGCCGGCCCCTCCCGCACCGCACCCCGCTCGACCCCGACGGCGGCTACTGGCTGAGCTGGGGCCCGCGGGGCGGCCGGCTCGCCTTCCGCCTCGAGGTGCGCACCGCCGGCTACGTGGGCTTCGGCTTCTCGCCCACCGGGGCCATGGCCGCGGCCGACATCGTCGTGGGCGGGGTGGCCCACGGGCGACCCTACCTGCAGGTAAGCGCGCCCCTCCCGAGCCGTCCCCCCCCGGGAGGCGCGGGTGCAGGGCCCCCGGGGTCCCCGCGCTCTGCGGCCGGGGCTGGACGCCGTCGCCCCGCACCCCAGCCCCGCGCGGCCCCTCCGCCGTCGCTCCTGCGCCCCGGGGCGCACGGCCCGCTCCCCGCCTCCGCCGCCGGCTCCGAGTTTTCGCCCCGGGAAGCTGAGCACGGGTGACCCCGGGCAGTTTTCCGTGTTTGAACACTTTCCTGTCCCCAGCGCCCCATTAATAGACCCCCACACCTGCCACGCATCCGCCTGCGTCCCCTGATGGGAAAGCTGAGGGAGCCCGGCTTTGGGGCCCTAACAGGGTGGCTCTCAGGGTTGGAAGGGCCAGAGAGCTTGCGCACTTTCCTGGCTTGCTGTCTAGGATCGGGGGATCTCAGAATTTCCCAAATCACAGCGATTCTGGAGACACCCGGCGCGGGGCTGGTGGCAGGTACCTCACTGGAGAGATGAATGAAAGGTCCCCAAGAATCGTTAGGAGCTCTGCTATTCTGAGAGCCGCTTAGGAAACCGCATCTGGAGACCTTCAAAACCGAGTCCCCAGGCAAAACCCCTAGGAAAGGGCAGAACTTTTCACTTTAGCAGCCAACCAAGTTCGTTTCACAGCTGCTGAGCTGCTTTGAAAGAACCAGAGTAGAGGTGTTGCGTGTTCATAGACGTCTTTAAGAACAGGAAAAAAAATTGTCAGATGACCAAAATGATAAGGTTGTTAGGTTTTCTGTACATCTTTGTTTTTTTTATCTTGACCAGCATTTTGGACACTTTTCCACGATGACATAACATCGTGGTAAATACATGCTCTTTGTTACTCATCAAAGTTCATCCAAAATGCTACTCTTTGCTAGAAGTCTCTTGATGTGGATGAAAACTCCTACTTGTCCTGGCATTGTGTTAAGGCTTTGATGATATTAAAATCAATGTACCCGATGGATTTCAAAGTGCATTTCTCAGTAATTTTATTCCTGACTTCTAAATTTGATTTCCATAGCGTTCTGACTTGAGATGCTATCAAATCTGAATGCTAATTCTGCCACTGAGCTATTAACTTTGGCTGGAAACAAAGAAAATGACAGCAATAAAAACTTCAAAACCACCCTGTTGTCTATTTTTTCATAAACTAATCTGTTCCTCCCAAAATAAGTACTCTACAACTCCAATAAAATAAAGTTTTATGAGGATTGCACCCTGTTGAAGTCATTGATGTATAAATTTTCTCCTGCTGCAGCATCTCAGCCATTAAATTTGTAAACCATGAATTTGACCTTAAACACAGGCCTCCCTAGCTGAATAACTTAACTCTTTTGTGATATGAAGTAGACAATACCTTATTTAAATACCTATTTGAGCCAAGTCATTTTGTGTTTTTTAGGGTGGGGAGGGTAATATGCCCCTTAACTGTCTTTGCATGTTTTGTTGAAGCGAGCATGGGAAATCATACTATGGTAATATCATAAAGGAGGGTATACTTTCAAAGATAATTTGATATTGTTTTTACCAAAGAGTAGCATTTCTAGAAAGCCGACCCAATTTGATATGAAATGAAACGCCAAGACTAGAATCCTGTTTTATCCTGCAGTAAGGGGTTCACCGTGAACATAGACTTTGTTAAACTACAAAGTTAAACCACTTTGTTAAACCACTGCTGGTGGTTCTTTATAAAGATTGCATAAGAATTAAGTGCTCTTTAGATTGATTTTGAACCATAGAACTTTTCTTAAGTGATTAGTGAATACATATAACTATGAGATAAACCTTAAAAATGGAGACTTTCCCAATATATTTAATTAGCAAGAAATAGGATTTTCCCTTCCATTTTTATTCCTCAGGAAATAAAATGCTTATTTTCATATATAAAGATAATCATTTTCTTAATTGGCTGACATCCTTTACTATTCCATTTCCTTATACATCCTACTCATTTTAGGACATATAAAATACAGTAAAATTATGCTACTCAGTTAAATGGAAAGACAATTTATTAAAAACCTCTTTAATAAAAATTAAAGACACTAAAGACTAAAAATACAAAGAAATATGTCAGTTCCAGCTAGGTCATCCAGGCTGGGTGATTCCGTTTTCCAACACTTGAAATTGAATCTTCTCCCTAGAAACTATTTACCTGAGATTCTTCATTCAGTGGTGTGATGAGGGTATTCTCAGCACCTATACCAAAAGGTAACTAGGGTTCTTCATCACAGTGTATGTGATTCCATTCACAGACTTTGGATTTTGTGTAATTTTACTCCTGGGGAGTACAAACTTTACATGAAACAGTGAAACAAAAAGCATTGGCTTCTGGAGCATCAATGTATGTGCAGTGGCCGCTGGCCCGCTGATAGTTGGAGATGGCATCAAACTGGATGATAATAACCTACGTTGACATCCCAGTCACCTCCCCTTGTGGCTTTTTTCCATATATTATATTTTGTCTTTTCTTATTTAATTTTTAAAAACTTGACCTTTAGCTATTTTTTGTTCTTTCCTTATTCTTTTATTTTTCTGATTATCTTAAACTCTTCTTTTAAGTAGGATGTTAACTCCTGGATAACTGTATAAGAATAAAGCCCAACCAACCAGGTAGAGAATTGTTGGCTAAATAGATGTCACAAACCTACATGCCTGTGGAGGTCAGGCCACAAATGTAAGAGAGTGATGGAGCGGAACTGGCAGGATGTAATGTAACAGAGAACGGCGGGGCTGAGGAAACCAGAGGTTTCGTGAGCGACTGCTGTTATGAGGGAATATGAATCAAGTATTGCCAGATTGTCTGTTTGTTTTGTTTTGTTTTGAGAGAAGGCAGAAATTTAGATTTTGTGTGTGTGTAGGTAAAATCTTCTGATTGCTCAATAGTGGGCACAGTTCAAGCTTGTACAAAGCACCACGTGCACACAAAAGTTCAGTTGAGATATATCCTATGGACGACTTAATCTGGGACCGAGAAGAAAAAAGCTAAGGTTAATACAGAATCAACCCAAATTAAGAAAATCCATGAAAGGCAGAGTGGCAGATCCCATTTCTTTTCAGGTCATGTTTATTCTGTGCCAAGAATATTCTGTCCAGTGTCAGAGAGGACCTTGCCCATGGTTTTGGTTATCTGTTGGCGTGTAACAAACCACCCCAGAACATGGTGGCTTAACACAATGGCACATCTGCAGTTTTAGCAGGGCTTAGTGGGGACATCTCTTCTCTGCTCCACTTGGTGTCAATCCGAGGTGAGTGGCTGGAATCATCTGAAGCCTTGCTCACTTGCTTGTGTGACTGGCAGTGGATGCTGGCTGTTGGCTGGGACCTCAACTGGTGCTGTGGTGGGAACGTGGCCTCTCTGTGTCGCTGTTCATCCTCCTTGCGGCAGAGCGGCTGGGTCCCAAGAGTGAACACCGCGAGAGGCCCAGGTGAAAACTGTGTAGCCTTTTATGACTTAGCCTTTGAGTCATGCAGTGTGTCTTCTGCTGTAGTCACAGTCCCACTGGATTTAAGAGGGAACATCGACTCCACCTCGACATCTCATTGTAAGGAGGTGACACGGGAATAGAATATGTGAGTGGCCGTCTTTGGAGAATCCATTCCACCGCAGCCGTCCTCACCGACCAGCCACAGTCGTCTTCCTACCACTTTTGAGGACCTGCCTGCATGCGTCCACCCTCTCTTGACACTGTTGAGACTGGGAGGCCATGTTTACCTATTCACCTTCTCTTCTTTTCCTCACTCTCTCTCTCTCTCTCTCACACACACACACTCACAAGAAGTTAGTGAACAGTTGGTAATTTCTCCACTGTCCTCCTATTCCACATTCCCTCCACCTCTGCCGCCCCCCACCATCAGAAAAAGAGTTCTGAATTTCCACAACCCAAATTGTCCCATGGATGCCATCACTAATTCAGGGTTAGACCCAGTGAGACTACCTCCAGAGGGCAGTGTGACATTTGCTTGTAGGCTTGTGGAGGGAAAGATCAGATTTTGGTTTCCTTGCCTCAAGGCAACAGACTTACTGTACCCAGAGAGAGGAGGCATTGTGGAAATTCGTCCTGCCCATGTCATAATCCTCTGACCCTGTCTGGAGGTAATTTCTTGAATGGTGTATAACCAGGTACCATCAAAATGGAAAAGAGAAGACAGCAGTATGGTTGCCAAGTGTAGCCTGTCTCAGTGTAGTCTATGGATCCGTTGTTCTGGAGCAGCTTCCACTTGGGGAAGCGTTACCCCTGTGATGCTGCTGGGGCCAGCTTCTATGCTGTCTTTCCCAGAATTGCCAGGGGTGGGGGTGGGACGTGGTCTTTCCTTTTGCATTGGCTTTTGAAAACCTCACTATTTTGTCTCAATGAATTAACTCAGCTCTCACTTCCCTGATGGATTCGTGTCCTTTCCTTGTACTTTGCCCCTTTTTGACACAGAGCAATCCCACCGCCACCCGAGCCACTTAGCAACTGTGAGTCCCCATTTGAGACAAGTAATCCGGTTGATGAATGCCCAATTTGTGCACTGCTTAGGGAAGAGAGCAGCATTGTCGGATGTGCCTGTAGAATTTGCACAAAAATTGAGTCCCTCTTCCTCTGGGGGTACAAATCGCTAGTGAATGGAGGCTGAAACATATGTCATCATTTGTTACAGCCTTGCTTGTTGGCTGTCTCTAAAACTGAAGGCTTTCTGTGATGAGAAGTCTTCAGCAGCAGGGTCGTTGCTGCTGGGCGGCTCGCTGAGGAAGTGCTTGGAACTTATTTGAAATCATAGAAAACAGCGAGCATTCTTTGTGGTTAACGATGTGCTTCTTTTAAGTGCACCCCAGCCAACGGCAACAAAGAAATGTTTGGAAAGCAAATTGAAAGCTGTAAGGGAAAGATGAAGAGAGTGTGCAACCCTGACACAGCTCAGCTGGGGCTTTGTTAAGAGATATTTATAAGTCTTTGGATTATGCACCCCCACCCCCCAATTTCCAGATGACGAAGGGACCTCTCCAAGCTTCATGCTTTGTGCATTAGTAATTCGGACACATGCGCCAGTGTAATGCGCCAACACACGAAGATGCTCTTCAGCTGTGGGGTTCTCCCTGACAGAGCAGATGATTTCATAACGCCAGCCCGGGGAAACGGCAGACCTAAGAGCCAAGGGAACAATGCACCTGAGCTGACCAACAAAGTTCAAGGCTTCAGGCAACCAATGGTGTATTTCTGGATTCTTGGAAGGAGAGGCAAGAGTCCACTTCAAAGAAAGTGAACTGTGATTTATTGATTCATCATTTGTAATAGAGCCCTGTTAAAATAAAGTTGTGCTGGCAAAACGGATGAATTCATTATACATCATCATGTTTTTGGAAATGTTTGATCCTTATTTAAAAAAAAAACCTGTGCATATTGATGTCTCACAATGCTGTTTATTGTAACTTTTAAAAAATAACTAGTGCGGAACTTTTAAACAGAGAAATATTTCTCTGGGAAGCTTTTTCCAAATCTATGTCTTTTTCATTTGTTAAATTCTAGAGTAGACAAAAAAAAAAAAAGCTGCTCGTAAGAACAGTGTACAGCACATAAGCAGAGAATTCTGCAAAAATGATTTCAAATAAATAATTTTTGTGAACTTTAAAATTGGGATTATATATCTGAGTGCTATACAATAATGGATAGACCAAATTTAATTTATTGTTGAGGTCTTTCTTATTCATCTAACGTAGCTATAAATTATGAGAAAATCTTTAACCAACTTTTGGTTTTACAGGTTAAATATTGATGTTTTGGATATTTACTTTCTGCTGCTAACAGCTCAGAGTCCAGTTGATTCCCCTCAAATTTTCCAAGCGCCCTCCTGCCCCGCAATTTTATGGGTGAGAAACTGAGCCTTAAGAACCTAGTAAATGGCTTTGGAGGCCAAAGAGATCAGCAGCCTGAGTTCATTTCCTCTGAGTCCCGGTTTAGTGTACTTTCCTTCCCTGCGAGCAAGCAGTAGCTCACATAAGAACATATTGCAGTTTTCTTCCTCAATGGTGAAAGAACACGTATAATAAAGTACATTTTAAAACAGATGATAAAATCATAGCATTTCTTTTCCTCCTTTTGTTCCACTATAAATGTCATAGATATACGTTTCTATAATATGATTTTTCATTCATTGAGTTCTTAATATATGCCATACATTATGATAAGTCCTTAAAGTGTGTTATCTCATGTAATTCTCACAATAGCCCTATGAGGTCAATATCTTATTTCTCCCATTTTGTAGATGTGTAAACTTGAGACGCCTGGTCACACAGCATGGGGACCACTTGTGACTCTCACGTGACTGTTTCTCTAAAGTGCTCGCCTATAAGCAGAGAATGTTGGAATGTTCACTCATTCAACCAATATTTATTGACAGTTTATTGAACAGTTCCAGATGCTGGGGACATGGCACTGAGTGAGATGAAATCAGTGGTATCACGGGGCTCATATTTGGGGGGGTGTAAAAGATAAATATATAAGCAAGAAAAATATCAGAAAGTGATGAGTCCCGTGCAGAGAATTACAAGAGAGGGATGTGGGGCCGGCCCGGTGGTGGAGCAGTTAAGTTCGCACTCCGTTTCGGCAGCCCAGGGTTCACAGGTTCGGATCCCGGGCGCAGACAGACGCGCCGCTTGTCAGCCATGCTGTGGCGGCGTCCCATATAAAGTGGAGGAAGATGGGCACGGATGTTAGCCCAGGACCAATCTTCCTCAGCAAAAAGAGGAGGATTGGCACGGTTGTTAGCCCAGGGCTGGTCTTCCTCACACACACACAAAATAAAATGAATAATAAATAAATAAATAAAATAGAGGCATGTGGTGGGGCACCTGTGTGGCTATTTCAGATTAGGATGCTTATAATCAAAACATGAAGGAAAACAAGTTGTAAAGGTTGTCTTTTGAGATTAACCATAGTGTCTATAATCCCAAATATCATATGCCATGAAGAAGATTATCTAGCCTGGACATCAAAGAACTGAGTAGACCTTGAATATAGGAAACTGCCTACCTGGAGGAAATATAATTAATGTTTTTTCAAATGTGTCTGAAGCACGTGAGCTCTCCTTTCTATTTCTGTGGCGTTGTTACACTGATGTTTAGTAAGCTCACCTAGAGTCTTTCAAACTTTGATCTAGAGACTGGGTGATTTTATAGAAGTTTCTTAATACTAGGTGTGAATGTTTTTCTCTTCTACTCTGTGTTCTTACTCGTCTTCAATAATGTTAGGGAGCTAAAAACTTTGAGAAGCTAGGTCAACAAAACCACATATGTCTCGGGAAGATTTCCATCTTTCAGGCAGTTTTCAAACTAAAAGTTTGAAATCTCAGTTTCTTGGATAAAACCAAATTGCTCCCCTTTTTTTCACCTGCAGAGATCATGCACTGAAACCCATTCATACATGGAAACTCATGGTAGATAAAACCACGTAGAAGCTAGGCCTCCTGGTACTTTGGACATCCAGATCCCTTTGGACGGGGCCAAGGTGGATTCATGCTATGGCAGATTGTCATCCAGTAATGAGCAGGAAGAGCTAATAGAGAACTGAGAACTGGGAAAGGTACTTTCTATGTCAGAAGTTCCCCAACTTGTCTCCACATTAGAACCACTTGGGGGTCTTTAAAAAATTCCAGTGTCCAGGCAACCCCTCTACCTCCCCCATACCAATTAAATCACAACCTCTGGGAGATGGACATAGGCATTAATATATTTTAAAGTTTCCTAGGCAATTCTAATGTGCAGACAAGCTCAGGAACTACTGACCTTATATGGTCAGGCTGTTTTATGGGAATCACGTGACTCCTTTGTGGTCAACTTACAGAAGCTTGGAAGATTCCAGGCATAGGGCATGGGGATGCAAGGGAGGATTCCATACAAAGCAATTCACAGTGACCATTTGATGTCTGAATCAAGGGCTAGTATGTGCTTGTATATTTAAGATTATTTTGTAAAATTCAAAAATAAAGTGGGTTTTTCTAGAATGGAAACACTTCTGAGATGAGTTTAATGAATTTGTTAATAATTCTAAGTATTTTCTCAAATTTATGTGTTGAAACAAGAGCAGCAATGGAAGAACTGTGGGTAGTGGTGTATTTCAAAATATGCTGAACCAGAAATCTCTCTCCTCCTCATAGCCCTCTCCCATTCCTACACACCTTTTGTCAGTTGGTACTCTCTGCTGTATTTCTAAGCAACAGGAACATCTGCCCACACAGAATCTAAAATTTATAAGTTATATGTGGTCACAGAGCATCCAAGGAACATTAATAAATGAAAGTCCCAGATAATTCTCAGCCTGTGTTTAAGGCAAAGGAAGTGTTCTGCTCTGAAATTTTTTGTTAGAATTAACAGTAGGAAAATGGACTCCCTTTGTATTTAGAAAAATTCTCAAGAGTCTTTCCAGTTATGCAAATGGATGTCTTTCCTTTCCATCTTCCATTCTCCAAGGTTACTGATAAGCAGTGAAATGCCCTAAAGCTATCGTTGCAGAAGGGAGAAGGAGGAAAAATAGCAGGAGTGGTGGCTAGTTAGTATTTCATTAGGGTAGGGATGGGACATTTACAAGTTGATAACTGTGTTGGAGCTGCCACATCTTCTGGAGGTACCAGGAACAATTCCATGTGCTTGGCAGGTCCTCAAGAAATACCTGCTGAGCAGTTAAGAGCAGGCAGTCCTGATGTGAATCCCGGTACTGCTTGCTACATAGTCATGTTCGTTGTGTGGCCCTTGGCAGACTCCTCTCTAAGTGACAGTTTCCTGTTGAAGAAGGGAATCATGAAATCTAATGCATGGGGTTTTGTGAAGATTAAATGAAACGGGCACGTAAAGCTCTTAGCAGAGTATGTGGCGCGTTGAAACTTCTCAGTAAATACCAGATATTATTATAATGAATCAGTCACTCAGTGGAATGTCAGAATTGTTAGAGGATTACGTGGAGACAAATATTCCAGCTTTTCAATTTAGGGAAAAGATGGCTGCTATGTATAGATGGAGGCGATTGACAGCACTTTTTGAGAAAATTCGAAGACATACTTTAAGCAATTGATTTGCGAACACCTTGCAGTCGTTACTGACTGGAGGCCAGCATGTCTTCAATAAACACAGATTATACTGACAAGACTGCGTTTTCTTTTGCATTTGATTTTCTGGACCTGTGGTTGGGGTGTTAAATAAATGATCCATCTGAATGATGGTAAGGTAATTAGCAGGCTTCTCATAATGTCCTTGTAGAAGATGAACTAGTAAAGTTGATTTAGTTATAATCGTAAATACTTAAACATCCACACTCAAAACATGTCAGTAACAGACTGGCTACAATAGGCTACAGAATTAGGACTCAAAAAATAGCGATATATTAAAATAATGAAAGGAAGCTAAAAGTTAAAAATTCACTGAGAATACAAATAAAGCACTTGGTTAAAAAATTAGTTGGGTAAAATTGGAGTTAATTGGAATTCATATGGAAAAGGTCTAACGATTATTTCATTTTAAGCTCAAAAGGCATGGCTGCTAAACACAAAGATGCAATATTAGCCTGTAAACTCTACTATTTACATCGAGGGAAGTAATGTTGACATAGTACTCTGTACTGGGCCAATCACACCAGACAATACCTTCTAGAATGACATGTTTAAAGGATGTGTGGGTGAACTGGAGCATTCTAAAGGAGGATTACAGATATAGTGGAAATCTCTGGAAATCGGGGTACCTGAGTTCTAGGAAACGGCTGGCAATGTTTTGCCTGGAGAAAGAACAATTAGAAAAGACATGATCATTGTCTTTGAAATAGTGGACAGTCTTCCTGAAAGAATATGGATTAGATGTTACCTATTAGGCTCCAGAAGGATGAAAAAGACCCAGTAAATATGCATTAAAGAGTAGAAGATTTTAGCTTAGTATAAGAAATACATTTCTAACAATCAGAGGTATTAAAATAGAATGAGTTCTTGTGAGGTTGTAAGTAGTCACTGGAGGTATTAAATACTGTGTCATCATCTCTTAAAAAATATTTTTGAGAGAAATCCTTTGATGGGAGCTAGGATGAGGTATCCTTCAGGTTGTCTTCCAACTTCAGTGTGATGCTGAAAATAACTTTACTCCACATTTATCTTTTAGGTTATTTAAGAAATTAGTAGAAGGGAAGACATTAACGACTATGAAACTGTCTATATTGTTTTTTAACCTGCTTCAAGAAGTTCTCCTGTCTCTGTGGATAGGTGTGCACTGAACCATTACAATGGTAATAGTATTTCATTTCTTTCCCTATTATATATTCCAGTATATTTGCATTATATATAATGGATACATATTAGTTTTGAAATCTGAAAAAAAGAAAGGAAAAGAATGTTTTGTGGCTTGTATATACCCAAGAGAAGGATTTGGAGGGCTTCAAGAGCAAAGCCGAATGTGAAGTTGAGAGTTTGTGAAACTTGGTTGGTGCACTGTGTTGATCTCAGAACTGTCCACTTCCCTGCCTCCTGACCTGCCACCTGATGTGCAGGCAGGTGTCTCGGACGTAACCTCATTCACGCCCAACCTGCTTCTTGCCCAGATTCCCAGTCTCAGTAAAGGGCACCTCCTGCTAGCTCCAGTCAGAAGTTAGCAGTTGTCCTTGTTTCTTCTCCTTCTTTCACCCCACATGTAAAACCCACTGTCAGCTTCCATGGACCCTTCCTCCAGACCACATCTAAAACCTGCCCACTTCCCTTCACTTTTACCACCACCGTTCAGGCTCAACCACTGGGACCACTGCGTGACTCCTGTCTTCTGACTTCCACGCTTCTTCCTTCTTCTCTTCTTCTCTTCGTTCTCTGTATGGTGGCCACAATAATACACTCATACACACACACACGTGTGTATATATACCTTTTTCACGTCAATCAGAATATGTCACTTGCTGCTTAAAGCTCAAATGACTTTTATATAAGCTTGGTATTAAATTTGAACTCCCTACATTGACCTAGAAGGCATCACAGTGTCTGGGCCTCGTCTGATCCCTGTTGACCTCATTTACCCGTCCTGGGCACTATAGTTCAGCCACACTGGCTTTTATTTGCTTCATCCAACTGGATAAATCTGCCCCACTTCAGGTCCTTTCCAACAGCTGCCCTCTCTTCCTGGAATCTGCTTCATGTTTTTCGTGGCTGGCTCCTAATTGTAGTTTAGTTCTCAGAGTAAGATCGTTGCCTCAGTGGTGACTTTTCTGATCACTCAACCTGAAGGCTTTCCAATCCCTCTCTATAATCTCTGTTTTATTTTACTTTTTTTTTTGCTGAGGAAGATTTGCCCTGAGCTGACGTCCACTGCCAATCTTCCTCTTTTTTGTATGTGAGCCACCACCCCAGCATGGCCACTGACAGACAAGTGATACAGGTCCGTGCCCGGGAACTGAACCCGGGCCGCTGAAGCAGAGTGCACCGAACTTAACCACTAGGTCACTGGGGCTGGCCCTGTTTTATTTTTCTATAAGCACTTATTTTCTAAACAGTTTTGGTCATATTATTATTATTTTTTTAAATTGGCTCCCCCCCAACTAAACCATAAGTTTCATGATAGTAGGGACTTTGTCTACTATCCTGTACGATCATGTGCCCTCAGCCCTACAACAGGGGCTGAGGAATAGTAGTCACTCAATAAGATATGTGTTGGAAGAAAGGAGAGGGGGAAGGAAGGAAGAAATGAATGAGGGAAGGAAGGAAGGAGGGAGGAGAGGAGGGTTGGGGGAGGGAGGAAGGAAGGAAGGAACCAGCTTTCTCCTCAAAATTTATTCCTTGCATAAACTGTTCATGGACAGTTAAGAGAAGTCATCTAAAAATTAAGATGATGGGATCAGATGAAGGTGAAATAACATCTTATTTCAATGATAAGATCTGAAATTATTTTTCCACTGAAGTTTATTGTTAGAGATAAAGAGTCAAAATTTTAATTTTATACTGTATCTCTGATAATTCTATAATTATAGCAAACTATTAAGTTACTCTGCATGAAAACTAAAATGAGATGATTGGCTGTGGGAGAAAATTCAGGATGTGTATTTTCAGAAGGCGGCATTTAAAGAACAGATTGCTCAGGTGGGCCCCTCACTGGAACGCGAGCTAACCGAGCTCGTGTTTTGGCATCTTGGTAGCTATTTAACAGATTCCTTATTAGACCAAGAGAGTGTCAGTTTCATCTGAAGTGGTCTCTAGAAGGCAGGCCCCTTCTGTTTTGACATTCTGCTCAAATTTCTAAGATTAGTGAAGAAATAACATTAAAATCAGCTTATACTGCAATCTGAACATTATGTTTATATAGTTTGCTTATACAGTTTTATGATTTTTTAGGATCAAAGATTCTCTTTAACACAAAAATATTTATTATTATACTCAGTATTATTAAACCACCATAACATTTATTATAGAAATTGATATCACAAACAGAAATGTTTGAAGTAACGAGGCTTTTGAGATTTAGAAAAAGAAGAAAAACTGCAAGCACCTGTTGAGGACAATGGTGACAGATGGTAACATTTTTCTCAAGGTCCCGCTGCAGCTGTGCTTACGTTCTGTTCTTCAGACTGAAGTGTGGTTTATTCATATCCTTTATTACACCCGTAGGAGTTTTCACTTCATCCTCTTTAACACAGCACCAGTCAAAGCTCTTTTCTGTTGCCGAAATTTTATTCAAGAGAGAAAAAAAGACTGACGATGAGTGAGAACCAATTTAACATCTGTGTAATCATGTTTTTTAACAAGAAGTCATAGCAATCTGGTAGATTATCAAAGCGAGCCTTTTGGATATGTTATCTTAGTTTGAAAGTGGCAGTCAGTACCCGCCCTATCGTGCTATTTGACAAACGCCAACTTCTGTTGATGCCAACTCACTTCACTGTTGTCGCACAGTGTTGGGAAACCTCGATGATATATTTCACAATTTCTTTTCAAAGCCTAAAGTGTTCAGAAGAAAAAATATCCTGTGAGAACATGTTTCAGGAGTAACATTTTTATGACACAACTGCAGATTAACATTATTGCTGGAGTCTGATTATCAACTCAGATTGCCAAGGGTAACAGATAATATTTTAACTTTGAAAAATATAAACAAGCTAAATACATGATTAATGTAATAATCCACAATAAAAACAAAAAATAATACCTCAGTGAATTCATATTAAAGCTGATCTTATGCAGACATCTGAGTTAGAATATGATGGAAATCCACATAAAGCCATTTATTTAGGATGGCGTTCCTGTACATTTTACTTCACAGAACATTCAAAGTGAATAAGTACGGAGAATGACTTCTGCATATCAGCTTTAATCTTTACATTATTAAAACAGCTACATATTTTTATTCTTAAACTTTTACAAAATCTCAGAATTGTGATTCTCTGAATCCTCCTCAACCCTCTTGCCCTCATAAAGTCCATTTTTAATGATACTTAATTGGAGCTTACTTTTTCAGTATTTTATGTTATATTTGTAATATATACAATGTATTAATACACACATCGTACAATTAGATTTTTTAATGGCTGTGACATCAGACCCTGACAGTGAGAGTGTGCTGTGATTAATGTTCCTATTTTTGTATTAAAAGTCCCAGAATATCAAGCATTCTAGGAAGATGGCTGAGGAATGGCCTTCACCGTGGGATGGACATTAGAGCTGCATCTGGCTCCATTTGCTAAATGAGGCAGGGAGTGGGGTTGAGGGGTACCCTTCAGTTCTAATTACAAAGGTGAAAATCAGATAGTGAAAACGATCTGGGAAATTTCCTTACATATCCCTTAAGTACTATAAACATTGGTTTTGTGAATATAAATTTCTAAGTGATGTTATCGGTATTGAAACTCTGAATTGGTTGATGTTTTACTGACTATTTCATTCTCCAGGTTTTTTTTTCCCCTAGAGGATGATAGTAACAAAATAACTATTCCACGTAATTATCCACTTGAATAACATGTATCCCTTTGTTAAATTGTCGGGAAACCCTTAAACTCACTGAACATACTTTTTCTGGTTTAGCCAATCTGGGTGAAGGATTTTCAAGATTGACTGCTCTTTGGTGACTTTCTTTCTTTCCCTCCCTCCTCCTTTCCCTTCTTCCCTCCCTCTCTTTCTTCTTTTCTTCCTCTCTCACTTAATTGTGCTTTTAAGGTTTGCCAATATGCCATTTTTTACTGTAGAATATTGATACCATTAAGACTGCTTGAGTATAGTCCGTGTATTTTCTTAGTACAGACTGGAGGAAGGCAGAAGATCCTGCCAGGGAATATTTTGCTCCCACCAATTTGAACTGTTTCTATACCACAAAGATGTGAATATCAGATGATATTTCTTGGGTTCTTTTCTTTTCTTTTCAAAATTATCCCCTTATTTAGACTTAGCAAAAGGATGCTAAATCCTTAGCAGGATGCTTCTTTTAAAATTACGTATAGTTAATAAGCATCTGCAACATGCAAGCCACTCTGCTGAGGCACTGAGGGTATAAATTCACATTAGAAAACATTCTGAAACATGCTTTCTCTCTCTGAGATCTGTTTTTTCCCCCTTATTTCTTTAAAAAAGGTGGGAAATGCTCTCCTAGTGTAAAAAGATTTCAAAGAGCTGTTGCATGCATAAACTTTTTTTTCTAAATGCTGATGTCAGTTTCATAAGATTTATGTCCATTTAGGGGCTAAAAGGTCATAACAGTGTTCCCAGATTTCAATGCCAGATGTGTCTGCATGGCAGATCATGCAGACCCAAACTCATTCTAGCATCTGGTTAAACACATTCCACACCAGATCTTAACCATATGTAAATATAATTGAGAGCAATTGGGAAAATAATCTGTTATCACCCTCTTTTTGTTCCATTTACAATGTAAACAACTATGTTAAAGGTACAAATTTATAACTGGATTAATAAAATTAGTTTTCTATTTCTAGGCAATTACCACGTGGTTGAGAAGATAATCCTGTATCTAGAATGTGTTGTGTGCTACATGGGAATGCAAAGAGAGGAATAAGGATTAAAAGAGGGAATGATCACTTTCAGTTGGAATGATCAAAGAGAACTTTGTAGAGAGAGAGAAGCATGAGTGTTGAAGAGAAGGAAGCGTTTCAATGGGTGGAGTTAGTGGAGAGGAGATCTCAGTGGGGTGAAGAGAGTAGGGGAGATGGAAAGGAAGAATGTGAACAAAAGCAAAAAACAAAAAAGGCAGAGTATTTGAGGGGAATAATAAATAGATAATAGAGATCATGTGGTGAGATTAATGATAGACACCCTGGAAAACAGGTGAGGCAAAATTTTAGAGAAACTTGAATCTCAATTATAGAACTTTGTACTATATGCTGCTAAATGACACATTAAGAGTGATTTTCAAGGGAGACCCTGACAGAAATATGCAGGTGATAAAGTCTGAACTGAGACAGGGGAAGTTGTAAGGAAGTAGAAGTAAAGGTGGGTTCTTTTCTCAAAGCAGGGCCTGTTAGGAGCAGGGTTATCTGTGGAGGTTTGAGGATTAGAGGGAGAAGTTAAAGAAGACAGTGGTTTTGAATTTGGATGGCTGGGAGAATGGGAGTATGAGGAAAGAAAATCAGGAAAAGTAGTCTTACAGATAAAGGGTGAATGCAAGTTTGGATATATTGTGTTTGAAATGATAATCAGACTTCCAGGTGAAGTTATCTAATAGACATCTGGATATGTGATACTGAGTACAAGTGATGATCGGAAACTCTTAGAGTAGACGAGATTCTCTAAGGATGAAATATGAAGACAGAGGAGTATAATGTCAAGGACAGAACTTTGATGTCACAGTTAGGGAATGGGAATAACAGAGACAAACTGCCAGAGGTGGACAGTCAACAGTAGGGTCTTCTAGAAGTGGGGAGTGTAGACATCCTCCCCTTGTTCCCAGGCTTACTTGTTCCCAAACTTATGGGAAAGAATTCAGTCTTTCATCATTAAGTATGATGTTAGCTGCAGGAATTTTACAGATGCCCTTTTTAACGAGGTACCCTTCTATTGCTAGTTTACTGAGAGAATTTGCTGTGAATGAATGAATGTTTCAAATGGTTTTTCTGCATTTAATGAGATGGTCAAATGCTTTTTCTTTTTCAGGTTTTTGATATGATAAATTGCACTGGTAGATTTTCTAATGTTGAACCGACTCTGCACGGTCACGGTATATTATCTTTTTTTTTAATCACTGGGTTCTGTTTGCTCTTTTTAAAGAAATTTGCATTTAGACCAATAAAAGATATTGATCTGTAAGTTTTTTTGGTAATGTTTTTGATTTTGATATCAGGGTAATGCTGGCATCAAAAAATGAGTTGGGAAGTGCTCCCTGATCTTTTATCATGTGGAAGAGTTTGTGAAGAATTGATATTACCTCTTCCTTAAATATTTGGTAAAATTCCAAGTGAAAGCACCTTGGCTTAGAATTTGCTTTGTAAGAAGGTTTTTACTCATGAGTAGATTATAGGGTTATTCAGAGTATCTGTTTTCCTGAATAACTTTTGCTGGTATGTGTCTTTCAAGGATTTTTCTTGTTTCTCATCGAAATTATCCAAGTTTTTTACATCAAGCTGTGATAATATTATTAATCTTTTATTGTTTGTAGGATCTATTATATTTCTCTTCCACTTCATTTACATCTGTTTGTTTTCTACTTGTCCTATCTGCTTTTATATTTCTTTTTCTGCTTTCTTTTAGATTGAGTATTCTTTATGATTCCATAAAGTGGGTATTATTTAGGATAGAAAGAAGGCAAGATGTGAGCTCTCATGTATCATAGCTGAAATTCTCTTAATAAAGTGAGATGTATGATCAGAAGCTGAGGGTGGGGAAACTTTGGCATCCTGTATGGAGAAGGTTTAGAATATTTGTCTTGGGAGCCCGCCTGAGAAAACAGCAAGAGATTAACATATGGATTTCCAAGCATTAATAAGGGTCTAGCTGAAGTAAACATGTAACTAACAATACTATTTGGATAGCTGAGGTGTACTGTGATCAAATCTGAAGATAATTTCTGAAAATAGGCCTTAAACGGCCCGGTGGTATAGTGGTTAAGTTCGTGTGCTCTGCTTCAGCTGCCTGGGGTTTGCAAGTTCGGATCCTGGGTGCGGACCGATGCATAGGTTGTCAAGCCATGCTATGGCGGCGTCCCATATAAAGCCCATAAAGGAAGATGGGCACGGATGTCAGCCCAGGGCTCATCGTCCTCAAAAAAAAAAAAAAAAAAATAGGCCCTAAAATTGGAAAATGTGAAAAAAATTGTAGTGGAATTAAGTGGCAATCAGGATATTTCATATTTCAATTTTAGTTTTAAAAAATCCATTCATGTTTTCCCTCAGTAAAGTTGAAGATATCAGCTTCTTTTAGGTAATCACATTTTTCCAGAATTTTGACCTAATTGGCAGCCATCTTGTCTAAATATTGAACACTCAGAGGTTTTCACAGGGCGGATGAGCTTACCGGATTTTCAATAAGACCCGAATGAAGTTTCTCCCATTTTCTCATAGCTAAGTTATCCGAAAAGCTGGAAGAAGGTGGGATAGCTGGAAGGAATTGGTATTGGTGAATGGAAATAGAACAAATGGAAAATTGGCAAGCCAGCTGGATATTTTGTGGGACTAATGGTTTTGGAAACATATTTGTGAGACTAGGATAATTATTCTACTCTTTGAACTGATTACATTTTGTATTGTATTCTTTTTGTTTACAAAAACCATGATTGCTTGAGTCCTATAAGGAAATGTGAGCACGGTGTAAAAGCACGCTTAGTTTATCTAAATCCCTCGTTGCCCATAGGCATTGTTATTTCATTTACACATTGAAAATCTATGTGATCAAAAGCAGAAAAATTATAAGATCATGGGAATATGATCATTTGAATTGTTTTCACAATTACAACAGGTTCTCAGAATAAATTTTTTGACAAACCTCAACTTTAGCAGTAGAAAAAGTGACATTTTATGTAAAAAAAAAAAAAACAAACCAGAAAAACCCTTGATGTAGATATTTTCTGTAGGCAGAAAAATATGAATTAATCCATGCGTTTCCAGCAGTGGCCACTGCGGTGAAGAACAGTGAAGAAGGATACAGACTCGAGTCAGGTTGTCTGGGTTTGAATACTGGCTTTACTACTTACCAGCTGTGTGATCCTGGGCAAGATGCTTAACTACTCTGTGTGCTTCAGTGTCTTCATCTGTGAAAAGGGAAAATAATTTTATCTTATGGATTTGATATGAAGATTAAATGAGTGACATGTGCATGTATTAACACATGTGTAATACATGCTTAAACTGGGCCTGGTGCATAGTATGTACTCAATAAGTTGTAGTTGTTACCAGAGTGAAAAAAAGGTTAGTCAGGCTCTGTGCATCACTGATAATGTGGGGTTTGAACAATATCTAGATCTGGTACCCTGGATGTCAAATTTACACGCACTTGATAGCTACCTTAAAGTACTTAGGAATGAAAATGCCAAATGCCATCCATTTGAGTGTGGCATTTACAGACAATTTAAGGTTTTTTCCTATATACTGTATTTTCTTTGCCATGCATAGCAACCATTTTTTCAAATGTAATTTTAATGTTAGTAAAAATAATTAATTATAATTATGTTTCAGCATGTATATTCTAAATAATTCTTTGTGATTTTTAAAAACTAAAATATCAGTATGTACTGAAAAACCAGCATAATTAAGGCAAATTTTGTGTCTTCTGTAAGTGATGAAAATTAACACCATGAGTTCTATAACTCTCAACATAGTAAGCTAATGGTAAAAGGCATAGGGAAGGGGCCGGTCTGGTGGGGTAGCGTTAAGTTCGTGCGCTCTGCTTCAGTGAGCAGCCTGGCGTTTGCAGGTTCAGATCCCAGGCACAGACCTACACACCGCTAATCAATCCATCCTGTGGCAGCGTCCCACATATAAAGTAGAGGAAGATGGGCATGGATGTTAGCCCAGGGCCAATCTTCCTCAGCAAAAAGAGGAGGATTGGCAACAGATTTTAGCTCAGGGCTAATCTTCCTGAAAAAAAAAAAAAGCCATAGGGAAGTAATTTGGTTAAAAATGCAACTATATTGCAAAAGAGGGAAAGAAATTAGCATTGAATGGGCACTAACCATAGTAGGCAGTTTTTTCTCCCGTATACTATTTCATATTTATCTTTCAAAATCCATAAATTAGGTATATATTATCCTATTTTATTAATGTTAGAATGAAGCTCACAGAGTTTGATGTCAACAATTCTTCAAGGCTATATATTGGTAGGGCTGGGGATCAGATCCTGGTCATTTGATTTCAAAGCCCATGCCCTTGTCATTGCAACTGTCTGCCTCCTGGAAGTGATCTGAACAGCACTGAACAAGTTTGGTACAAAAATTACAGCTGATCCATAAAAACAAAACTGCCCCAGTTTTTCAAGATCTTGTAATACAAGTAGTTTCATTACTTTGCGTATTTCCCATTGCATTTCATTTCAATGAGCATACGCCATTAAAGCACGCACTAAACCAATCTGCAGCCTCAGGGTGGGGCTCCTTGCGCTTAGGAGTGGTGAAGGGAATCTCCTCTGGGGTAATAGCAGAAACCGCACTGAACTTGGGGCTGGTTCTGGCTTTGTCACAAACCTGTTATTTCACTTTGGGGCAGGCCATTTCACAGTGTTGAAGTTTCTCTCTGCATTTGCGAAACGAAGGAAAAGTCCTCAGTGATCTCGAATGTTTGTTCATTCCATCTCTTTTGATGCTCTGCAGTATTATAAATTCTCACTGCATTTTCCCAAAGGGCCAGAAGTTCAAATATGGACCAGTTTCCTAGGGAACTGATCCCTTAGGTGGGTTACTCGAGCTCCTTGAAAATTCCCAGGACTTCAGAAATGACTGTAGAGACAGGATTTTGTAATAAGCAAGCCCAGAATCAGTTTTTTAAGGTCTTGTAAATACTCTTAATCTAAATTCTTTTCACTCTGAATTTATGATATCCTGATTTTTCTTTTCCACACTTTCCACAGGATTATTTTACAAATGCAAATAGAGAGTTGAAAAAAGACACCCAGCAAGATTACCACATAGAATACGCCATGGAGAATGGCACCCACACAGTCATCGAGTTTACCAGAGAGCTGCATACGTGTGACGTGAACGACAGGACCATAACGGTAGGAAGCCAGCGTGGATGAACAAATCACGTGTTGACGGTTGTGAAACACTTCACAGAGTAAAAGGAGCAAATATTTAAAAATAACCTTTGACCACAAAGTCACATAGTCTGTTTTGGAATCGTTTTGAATTCTCTTTAGAGGCTGCAAAAAAAATCTAAGACTATAAATTTCAATAAACGCAATTTTGTGTGAATCTGAAATTTTGAAGAGCTGTTTAAAGTGTGTACGATTTTATCTGTAAAAGTTTCTAGCTTCTCTATAAAGTTTTGAACATAGACTATAGATAAAGGTTGGAAGAAATGTATGACACAAGAGAGGATTACAATACTGAATATCAGGATATAATTCATCTGATTTGTAAGTGATTCATTGGTGTAAATTTCTAAAATCAAGATGAATAGTGGACTGATTAAAATTGCCTATCGACATGTTATACAAGATTTCTTATTATCAGACTTCATGCAAAAATTAATATCTTTATGCATATGCAAATTAAATATTTAGAGGGTATATAATTCACATGGTACTTTGGAAGTTTTCATGAATTTCTTGGATCAATTTCATTTTGTATAGAACAATAAAATTGTCTTTTTTATTTGGTAACTCAAAGTTTTAAAAACGGGAATGTAAAACTCTGAAGCAGTTTTGGTTAACATTCAGCATAGAGAGTAAAAGAGAAAGAAAAAAAGCACATGCAAAGACATGGATCACTTTTTATGTCATATACAGGGCAATTAATATTTTAATGGAGTAATAATTATAGTCATTTGACTTATTAAGAAAGAATATAGCTTTTAAAATAAATAGCTTTGGCTTTATTATTTATTTTTGAAGTTCTTGTTACAAAGATCTGGCAAAGACACCTTTATCTGTGGGAGGACTGCCAATTTCTTTAAACCCCAGCAAACTGCACCCCCATCCCCTTACTGGCCCCACCACCCTCTGGGCCATCTCTCTTGGTTGCTCAATGGAAACCAATTTCACCTGACAGTACTTTCCCTAATTAGGATACCCAGTTCCTTGGAAAGTCCCAGGATTCATAAAATGACTATAGATGGAGTCTAGGATAATAAACAAACCCAGAATCAGAAATTTCTCCTGTATTTGCACTTTCTGTAAATTCGTACATGTGGCTGGGCTTGTGCCTGTGAAAAATCTGTCATGAAAGTAAAAGTCCTGACCTGGAAAGTAATTTTAAAATTAGAATTTATTTATTTTCTAAAAATAGAATTTTATTTATTTTCCCTAAAATGTTCTATGGCATTAAAACAGGTTTTTAATTTTCCAAAATCCCTGCTGCTTAACAAGAGTATGTTCTTGGTAACCCCTAGCTGCTGGTTTGGAGTTTTAGCATGACAATGGTTCACTGTTGCCATGGGCAGGAAGGCATGACCACTGAGTGGCCTGTCCTTCGCTCTTTTGGAACACATGATCTTGCATGCTGAGAGAGACGATTTCTTCCAAAAAGAAACCCGTCTGCCTGGATACTTAATGACTTAATCAGATTCACACAATTAATGTTAGAGACCATACTGAGCGCTCCAAGTGTCACTATTCTCCTTTCTTCACTTCTATATCCCGCTTTAAATAGAGTTCTTTGCACTCAGCTCAGTGGTAAGGGAAGTGCTCTCCTGAGACATAATCGTGCCCATGTCTGATCACCAGGAGAGCACCGTGAGGGTGATCTGGGCCTACCACCATGAAGACGTGGGAGAAGCTGGTCCCAAGTACCACGACTCCAACCGTGGCACCAAGAGTCTGCGGCTATTGAATCCTGAGAAAACAAATGTGTTGTCTGCAGCCACTCCATTCTTTGACCTGGTAAATCAGGACGTAAGTGTTTTCGGGTTTTATGATTGTGGGGGTGGCTTATTGGAAGTGCATAAGAGTTTTTACTTAGATTGTTGCATATAATAGCACGTCAACAGAATATGACTTTGTGTCCTCCTCCCCTTTTTATTAAGACAGGTCCCCATCCCAAACAAAGGTACAACATATTGGTGCCAAATGTTTAAGATTCCTGTGTTCCAGGAAAAGCATCATGTCATAAAGGTATGTGTCTCACTCACAGGCTAAACTTACTTTTAACTGAGAAGAAATTGTTCTTAAAATGAAAATGATGAAAAAAAAGCATCAAAATGATTTTCAATTATATAAAAGTTATTTAAAGAACAAAGAACTGGCTTTTCTGACCCACAGACTGTCTTAAGAGTCACAGAATTTAGAGAGAAACCTTGGATTGTAGCTAGTACTTTGGGTTTTGTCTCCTAATTTTACATGTTAAAGGTAAAAGTTTGGGGATGCATTTGAACACCTCTGGTTATTTCTTAAGCAACACTTGTACAGTGGGAATTGCTAGAATTGCAATTTAAAATAATATGTTTACATTTTGTTTTGAGACTATCTGCTTCATTGAAAATACTGGATATTGTCAAAAAATAATTGTTACAGTATTTTTTTGGAAATAGGAAAATAAGAAAATTAGTGAATTTCTACAGAATTAAAAAATACAGAATTGGGTAATAAAGAAGCCCAATTTGCCTGGGATATAATTTCCTCCCACTCCCCTGGGGATAGGTCTCTCAAAACTTTTGCATCTAGTTAGTGAATGAATGGGTATTTAAAAAAACTTACCTGTCCTTGGCTCTGGGCTAGGAATTGTTTGGCAGTTCCACAGAGGCTGAAGATGGGATCCATCCTCTCAAAGAACCTGCAGTGGGGTTGCAGGTGACATGACGAAGACACAGGAAAGAATAAGATAGAATTAAATAGTGCGTATGAAATACTGTAAACATTCCAGGAGGCCAGAGTTTGCCGACTTTTTATCAGCCCCCAGACTGTGTAACAAAGCAGGGTGGATATGAGAAAGAAGGAAACTTCTAGATTCTGGAATCTAGAGGGAAATATGTGGGTTTGAATCGCAGGTCAACTCTTTAATTAACTTTGCGCTTTCAGGTGAATTGCTCTGGGAAAACACTGTAAAAGGTGGGCAGTAATAACACTTTCCCTACCTACCCCAAAGCAGTTTGGCAGAGATGGAAACACTGAATACATTCTATAAAATGCCTTGAATTTGTTAATTTCTAGTATATTTGTCCAGTGGCACAGATTTGCTTTTTGTCTACAGAATGATTCATAGCTACTTAGGCAAGAGGAGCAGGTTGAGGGAATGTATATTGAATTCATAAGTAGTCCTAAATATTTGTGGAATATTTTTGCAATCAGAAGACTTACCCACAATGTGGCCACGGGTGAGTCACTCACCTCTGTGCAATGTTATTTTCTATTTCTTGCATGTGAAAGGGGAATGCAAATTCTAGTCTTACATACTTAATTCTGTGCCTAAGTCCTTCCCTTACACCAGTGAAAAGTCTTTCTCAGCAAAAAGAATGTTATATTTATGTATACTGTGTGGCATATATTACTCTGTGGCATTTGCAGTAAATTTAATTGGAACCTGGCTTAAGGGACAAGTGTAAAACTATAGGTTCAGAAAGGAAAACAAATGTTTCACAGAATAGGTCCTTGATTCATTTTTCAGCAGATGTTTATTGCTAGGATGTAAAGTCCTGAACCACTTGCATTAATGCATTTTTATTCTTGTCATTATCAATGCTACTAATTCAGTTGAATGAAATAAAAACAGTTGTCTACACTTAAAGGAGGGCAGGTTATGTTCTGACCCTCTGTGTAGGACATTTGTTTGGTACCTCGACTAAGAATTCTTAGCCAGCTTTCCCATCACGAGCACATCATAGTAATTCTCAGGTACGGGGCATCTATTATCCAAGGTGTACTTAGAAGTAAGTACCTTTGGGTTCACATTACTGTCTTCACTAGGTAGCCAGAGGGATCTCAGTGGCTTGAAAGGCTTTGGGACATTTTTTGCAATGATTGGAGGTCTATAAAATGAGGAAAGTTCTTTACCCTGAGCAAGTGGGGATTCAAGGGACGAGTTACAGGTCGGAGAGGGGTGCTTCTATAAGCTTTGTTGTTATGGGGACAGAGTGTTGGTGGCTAAAATTTAAAATTCTATTATTAATTAAGAATACCACTCATAGGATAGATTTCTGAGCTTGTTGTTAAACCCGAAAATATTTTAAAGTTCATTAAGTATTATGAAACATTTAAGTAAAAAATGAACTCAACTAGGATAATGTAAAACAAAAACAAGAAAGAAAGCTCTACTGGGAAAATAAATTCAAAACATTTAGATTGTATACATTTTGAGACTGTCTTTCAAAAACAGTTTTAATTTGCAGCTTATGCTGGTTTACAATAAAATTTTAATAAATTTCTAAAGTAGAATTCATAGATCTAGAACTTACCTTAAGAAATCTAATTTCCGTTGTCTTTTCCTTAGCAGAGATGATTTCTAATAATTTAAGAAAAGTGTATCTTCTTTTCATAGAATCGAAGACTATTTTGAAAAGCCATCAGCTCAGTGCTTCTCCTCGGTCTGTATTTTATGTCCCACAAATCGCTATATCAAAAAGCCTCAGTCCTTCTCTGATACAAACAGAAAGCACTTTATCAGAAAAAAGAATATTGCTTTTATGTTATATTATGTGGTGTGTCATTTGCAGTGAGTTTTAAGAACATATTGATTATGGTAGTTTTGTGAGAAATCAATTTCGTTGTCTGGACTCTATTTCAGACAAAGAAAAAGTTTGTGATTGTAGTTTAAACATTGATAATACTGCCCAACATACGTGTAGTAGTTGTAATAACCATTGTTATCTAGTTGTTACTAAGCAGATAAATAAAATATATCAGTGTGTTGATCATGAATATATTTAATGGGAATGACTAAAATTCAAAATATTAATTACATTTTCAAATTAGATTTTAATCACATGATTAAAATCATTTACTACTAAAAGTTTGCAATAATAAGGCAAATAATTTCTAAAATTATACAATGACAAAGATAAATCATTTCATCTGCAGGAAAGATGGAATTATGATGTAAATTATTGGTGGTTCCAATTCACTTGTGATTCCAGTTTATTGATTTGTATTTTGATTCTTGCAAAAATGCTTAAAGTTATGACTTGAAAATGTTTATATAGTGAGACAACAGATATGGAGACTGTAAAAAAGAAAATTCTTGGTAATTTGTATTAAAACCACTTCTCTTGGAGCTGGCCCTGTGGTGTAGTGGTTAAATTTAGGCATGCTCTGCTTCAGTGGCGTGGGTTCCCAGGTTCATGGGTTTGGAGCCTGGATGCAGACCTACTCCACTGTCAGCCATGCTGTGGCGGCAACCCACATACAAAATAGAGGAAGATTGGCACAGATGTTAGCCTGGGGCTAATATTTCTCAAGCAAAACAAGAGGAAGATTGTCAACAGATGTTGGCTCAGGGCCAGTCTTCCTCAGGAAGAAAACAAAAGAAAAACCACACTTCTCTTATGAGATAGTCTCTGTCTCCGTATGAGACCCACTGTCCAGCCCATCTCTCCATATTTGAGCATGACACTATTTTTAGCTTTGCCACATATGTAACTTTACTTGAAATTAAAAATTTTCTAGAGAAAGTGATTCTTTCTACTCTTTTGTCAATAGTCATATAGTAATGATTGGATATACTCTGCTGGATGCTGGGGTTGTCGACTGGTTTAACACACTGCTTTTTTTAAGGGGCTTTTATTGTTAGGGAGTTCTCATAGATAAACAAAACTAATTCATCTGTTTAAGTGTGACATGTCTTAGTCAATGTAGTAAATAGTTGTTGATGGCCTATCATGTCCAAGAGGAGAAAAACGGCTAGATCAAATCATCGTCCTTGGTCATCTCCCCTTTAAGGACCAGCTTCCTCACAGGGAGGCGATGAGCCTCCTGGCGTGGTAGGTGGGTTCTGGGCTCTGAAGGGCCAGGTTTGAATCCTTTCTTTCCATTATTAGTCATTTAACCGTGAGAAAGTTATTAGTCACCCACAGCTCAATTTTATCATTTAGATAGGAATGGTACCTTCCTTATGGGATTGTTTAGACTAAAGATTAAATAGCAGGTTTTTTTTTTTCAAATTTTATTAGCACTTAGCATAGTGTCTGACACAGAGAACTCTTAATAAACCCAACTATCATGATCAGGCCATTTATTTTCAATGTTGCTCTCTAAATGACTTTTCACTGAAAACTACTGTGTAGTGAGGAGGCCCAGGAAGGGATAGAGCGTCACGCTCCAGTATGACCATTGCTGGATTTTAAGAGAGGATTCCTTTTACTAGTTGTGTGGTCTTAGGAAAATTATTTACTATCCTGTGCCTCAGCCTCCTCATCTGGAAAATGGGCATAATCGTTGTCACCTAAAAGGGTTATTATGACTGTTAAGTGGATCACAGGAGTTTAATATTTGTAAAGTATTTAGAACAGTACCTGGCACATGGTGTTTGTTAAATAAAGTAACTGAAAATTATATAGATCACTAGCAATATACAGTTGCTGATCTGTTATCGTCTTGTTAGGCTTCTGGGTTGCTGAGGGATCCCAAACCAGCCAACCCTTTCTAGACAGTGAGAGTTCCAAGTAAAACCTAGATTGTCACTCGTTTCATTTCGAGGCCACCCTGAGAGCCGTGTGCTGTGGAGCAGTGCGCAGTTGAGGAGAGCAGAACACGGTCGTCATTCTTTCTCCACCGGTAGACACAGGAGGGGAAGTGCTGTGCTTTATATTAGCTACTGAAGACAACATCTTTCTTGGCATGAAATTAGATGCTGCTGTTCTTTTTTGTTGGTGGCCTTCATAAATCTGAACAATTTAATTTGGGGAATGTTTCCTTGGACAAGAAAATCTAAGCATAATTGACATTGAATAACCATGAAATGGCCTTGAAGCTGGAGTACTGTAGCGCCACGAAATAGACATTCAGAAATTGATTTCCCTCTACCATTCATGTAGCATGAACATTTGGCTTTATATGCTCTGTTAAATGGACAGTGTTGACCAGTTTCCCTGTTATGTTCATTCCTTCTTTTTTTAAAAGAAAAGATATCATCAAATGGAGAACTTTAGCATTAACACATTCTGAAATGTCGTGTGATAGAGGGTTTCTATTTCTGAAAATGTGTAAGACTTCAGGGTTTAATTTAGTAAGTTAGGGGAATTCTCAGTGTCAAACTACATGATTTGACAACTATCAGAATTCTTTCTTCTCTTTCAATATATCTTCTTCCTTTTCTTTTTCCTAAAATGATATTTCAAAGTATGTTTTAACTGATGTGATTCTTTTTCCCTCATGTAAATAGCATTTTGGTTTGTCATCAGCATGCATTTCCACAGGCTTTACGCTTCAGTGCTCTTTCTTTTCTGTTTCACCTTATTGTGTGGCAGACTAGGAGGTGTTTTTCTACTGACTGTGGACTGAATGGTTGTCTGTATTTTCACCCATTTCCATCCCAACTCTGTAGAACTTTTTTTGGCTTATTGATGTTTCCCTTTTACTTTTTTAAATAATTTAACCATATTTCCTACAGGCAAATCTTTGGATCTTTAGATAGATCTATTTAGTATGTTGAAAGAAATTAACTTTCAAAGTATGGTCGTGTGAAAATACTTTCCATTCCTTTTATATGCTTTGCAACACTATGTTTGTTTATTAAATTTGTAATTCCAATGCATTACCACTGGCATCTGTGGATTTTGTCATCGATTGACAAAATGGATGATTCTTGATCTTCTAGAAAAAATTATGTTGTAAAATCATAAGAATCTTCTTCTTTGGGAATGTCATCCAAAGTTTATAAATACCAAAATAATTTTACCCTTATATCCAAGTATATCTGAAATTTTACATATCTTTTATTTACTATTGAAGAGATGAAAATACTTGGGCATTTACTGTGGCTGAAACTATAATGTTGGACAGAAAAAAAGTTGGTAGAAACACTGCAATTAACTATAATGAGTTGACTCAAATTAGCACATTCTAAAGATTGCTGACATAGATTGCTCAGTGTTGCAAAGTTCTTTCTAGATCCTCTTGGGGTACATCTACTTCACAGAAACATTGGCAATCGCCTAGCTACATGGGTGTTCTTCAGAGCCACTTAAGAGTGCAAGGTAATTGAATCCGCTTTGAAAGCATGTCTTTTCATGGAAGTGATTTATTGCTAACTCTGTCACTAATTAGCTTTCTGACCCTAGAGAAAGTACTTAACCTTACCCTGGTCCTCAAATTCCTTGTCTGTAAGATAAAGGGATTGGACCATATGATTTCAATTGGCTCTTTTTACTTCTAAATATCTATGACTTGCTAAAAACTAAAAGTGAAATCTGTGCTGGGTTTGGCTGCCCCATGGTCCGAGTTCCAAGCTCCATGAAACGCTTGCTTCTCACTGTCCGTGGGTGTGCCGGGGTGAAAAAGCTTGGGACTCCACTGCCTCCCTCGAAGTTGAAAGGCTCCCTTCTTTAGTTCCTCAGGCACTGACTCTCTTAGCATATATTCTGAGGCTTAGGTTTTCATCTGTAAATGAGGATAATAATACTTGTCTCAAATGGTCACTGTCATTGTCAAATGAGAAAACCCCTGTAGAGTTCTGATATGTTTGGCATATCTTATACAGCTCAAGAAGTACTAGCTATGTTCCCAATTTATGTTGGTTTTCAGATACCTCTCAATCTTGGAAATAATCTAAATAAAATAAATCTAAATCTTGGAAATAATGTCATTTTTAAATAAGGGTAGAAATTAAGAGAGCCAGGGTGAGCAAAGCTTGTAGGTTGGCACGGCGCACCAGCTGCACCCTGGAGAAAAGTGGGGGTTGTGTTCTAACTCCACTTTTCATCAGCTCAGTGACCTTGGGCAAACTACACTTTCAGAGTTTGCATCTTCACTTGTGAAGTAGGAAAAATCATTTCCAGTGACAATGAAATGAATACCAGTGAAAACACCTGTTGCATAATAGAATCATAATGGCTTGTTTTCTTCTCTTGGTGGGGATTATAGAGATGGATGACTAAAACTTCATCCAGTATTTTCTCATACTTCAAGTCGGGGCCGCACTGAAACCACGGTAGGCGGTAAGTCTCTATTTTATTTTGAAGAAAAGATTCCCTGGGAATTAGATTTCATTGCTTGCTTCCATTATTCTAAACCAAATGAAATTTGAGCTGATTTCCTCCTGTTCTTGTCTAAGTGAGGATGAAATCCAGCTGGTGACGATCCTCTGGGAAATTTTCCTTCACATTCTTAGGAACCCGTTGGTCTTCCATTCTCTGGCCTTAAGTAAGGCCATTTTCAACATACATAAAGACGTTCATTTTTCTTTGTTGTTTTTCTACTGCCCAACTCTAGCCCCCATCTAGTATGTCTTTTTTAAGTCGTCCAAAAGGTTGGATGACAAAATTGAAAAGCATTAGCAATTTTTTTGATAATTATTGCCTATAAAATTGGTAAATAATTTAATAGCACTTTTATTGAAAGCATACTAAGATATTTATGATGGATTTTAGATGTTTATGGCACAATAGGATTAAGTATGGTATTATTAAGATATGAATGACTTTTACTTACATACAGGGAAGTATGTAGGTAAAATACCTATTTTTTTGCTACTTTAAACACATTATTTTGTTAGATTTTCACAGCCTCCCAGAAGGTAAGCTAAATGACTACCGCTTTCCAGATGAACACACTGAGGCATGGTGTGCAAAAGCAACTTGTTTATCATTACACAAGTTCTGTGAAGCAGAGTCAAGACTGAACACAGCTCTTCCTAGCCGAGCTAGTGGACCTTTCTCTATACAGTCCTACTAGCCCAGACCTTATGATTTTTCTAGCTGATATATGCTACAATGAAAAATAATTTGTGTAAGAGATGTCTCGTAGCTTATATCCAGCCACTGGCTCTTTGAATAAGCTTCTCAGAACCCAGGCTACTTTTGGGTCCTACAGGATCCGTGCATAGTCTGAGGGCTACATCCCACCAGATCCCACCAGAACCTTCCAGAGATGTCAGTTCAAAGACCCTGGGAACTGACTTAGACCTAGTGGGATGGCATTTGAGTACACAGAGACCTGCTGTTTTCACTCTTGGGGATTGGAAATGCTCATCCATGAGGGATGACACATGGAAAGTTTCATTTGTGATTTAGGAAGTCATTTAAATAAGATTAGAGTTAAGATGATTAGGTGAAGGATTATGCATGTGGCTGCAAAACAGCACAGAATGTTAAATCTTAGAGATGATGTTAAGGGGAAAGGAACTGGAAATAATTTCAGTGGAAAGAGGTAGTCTGCTAATCTTATTGGACAGGTCTTGTAACATAAGGATCATTGGAAACTTAGCCCAGAAACATAGATTTCTGTTTAAGCTGAGCTAACAATCCTCTTGGAGTTAAGTGAAAATAATGGTAATTACTTATTTTATTCCCCTTCACTATAATGGTCTTATAAAAAGGGACTTGTGAGAAGAAATACTAACATTTTCCTTTGGAAGTTAAATTTATGGCAAAATGCCTGGAGAAAAGTACTGTAAAAACAAGAAGAGCTATGTTGTTGGAGAGAGAACTAGAAGGGTTGGCATCTCGGAGTGGCCAGAGACCAGACTGAGAGTGCAGGTTCCAATCCTGCACTAACCATCAGTCGGCTGAAGGTTAGTGGGGCTGCCCCACAGCTCTCTTCAAGAGCGTGAGTGCATGT
Organism: Tapirus indicus; assembly: GCA_031878705.1. Lineage (NCBI taxonomy): Eukaryota > Metazoa > Chordata > Mammalia > Perissodactyla > Tapiridae > Tapirus > Tapirus indicus. The sequence goes on along the minus strand of CM062933.1, from coordinate 51,548,460 downwards.
TAGTAATATGACTCAAAGACTGCAAATGTCTGTTATTGAGTGGTGGTTCTAAGTGCTTATCTAGTTTGATAAATTTATAAAAAAGCTGTACTAAAAGGTCATCCTGAAAAATTATAAAAGGAATGAAGATAATTTTTCTTGTGTTCCCATGAGACATAACATGCCAATTTTATTTTGATGTGTTTTCAATGTAAAAAATTGTATACTCTTATCAAAACAGGATGACATCCATTATTTCCTGTTTGATGCAACAATGAAATTTTTTTATGGTTTTTATAAATGGAGTTTTTAGTAATTAGCAGAAAAAATTATAAATGTAGTAGAAACTTACCTTAAATAAATGAGATATTTACTATTCAAGTTTATAAAACTTATAAATCAAAGGATAGTTTTATATAACCCTCATCAAATTGTGATAGGTTGCACAGTTGTATTCTTTAAAATATCAAGCCTCTCGGTGCATTTAAAATAAATGTATTTCTACATCAAAAATTTAGATTATACATAAGAGTTTAATAATATATCTGTTTTATGAAGAAAAATATTATACACATATCAAAACGTTATGATTGAGTCTTGCTTCGTTGAGTCGTTGTATTTTTCTTGATTCACAACCTAGGGTGCACATTAGGATCATCTGAATGGAATCTTTAGGGATGGAGTCCAGGCGCTTATGGTGATGGTGGTTACTGCTGTCATTGGAAAAAGTTCCCCAAGTGATCTTGGTACAAACTCCTTGGTTGAGAATCACTGTTTTATATTTATTAAAAATTTCCCAGGAGACCGTATGTAAGTTATATTTTATAGCATCTAATAAAATGCCCTTCATATCAAGTAGCATCAATACTTTTTTATGGTAATACACTGTTTTATTCAACAAATATTATAGAAATTGAACCCACATTGAGCATCTACTATCGAAATGCACTGTTAGTTGTCTGCACATGAAGAAGATTTAAGCAATTTATGGTTTTGAGATAGTTTATTCCTTGATGCATTGCATGTTTCTTTGTGGAAGCGGAGAGGCAAAAACACCAGCTGTTTCCTGGAACCACAGCTGACTCTCATTATAAGATTTCAACATGAACTAATTCAGATATAAGGGATACTTTCTTCTGGGAAGGGAAACAGATTTATGTTCTAGTGAAATGTATACATCGACGTTAACTCTATATATTAATGTTTGTAATGTAATGGACCCATTCTAGAAATTTTATACTGAAGACCACCTTGCTGATTTTAATTGCATTCCATTATCAATAAAGAGAGATCTTTTCACCACTGAAATCTCACTGAATTGCTCTACGTGGAATTCGAGTATTAAGTAAAGGCAAGACCATGTAAATAACTGTTAGTGAGTATGTAAATGCTGCCCATAGCCTCTCAGTCTTTAGCTTGGCATGAGGAAGTCCTCAGAATATAGGAGAGGCACTTTGTGGTATGTTTCAGAAATCAGATGTGTACTCAATACACTATGTGTCTTAATCAGCCGAAAACATCCCTGCACACTCCCCTCTAAACTGCAGAGGAATCAAGGAGTATCTAGTGAGTGCCTGCTTTGGACAGTGGTCAGTGCTCGGTCTTTTTTCAGATATGTATAAGGCAGTATGAGACACAGCCCTTCACCCCAAGGACCTCCCAGTCTAGGTGAGGGGAAGAGATGCACACGTGAGTAATCGAGAAACCCCAAAGCTGGCAAGCGAACATTGGTGTCAAACTGCATAGTCTATTCAGTGAAGGCAGCGAGAAACGAGGAGCAGTGAAGGGTGGGCACAGTCCTGTGGCATATGGAAAGAATAATTTTGGGAAAGTCCATCTGGAAGCATCTTAGGTAGGTTAGGGACGTGTGCTAAGGATGGCTGGGAGGTAACCTCTCTCTTCGTGTGCTTAGGCACCAAAATGAAATGAGATGATAAGACAACACTATGGAGAGCACTGTATGTTTTGTGGATTATCAATCCTCATAAAAACCCTTGTAACTAGGTAGTGTTACAATCCTCATTTTACAGATGAGGAAACGGAAGCCCAGAGAGGTTAAGTAGCTTGCCCACTGCTGATAATTTTCCTGTTTGTATATTTTTCCCTGAGGAAGATAGTATATTTTAAAACTAAATATGTGTGTGAACTTTTGCTGGTTTAGCCTCAAAACATGACTTTTACATCTGTGGAAAACAGCATTCATTGACTAAAAAATAGGACTCTTGCTTGAGTGTTAAAGTTCTGAAGTATTACGCATTGGTCTGTGCGGAAGCTCCATCTGGTCTCACATGTGGCAAAGAATACTTGATGCTACAACCAACATCTGCCAGTGCCACAGCCAACGAGCAGCTGCTGGCTCCACTGAAATCCATAATCTAGCTGTGTCAGATTAGAATGCAGAATCCCTGCCATTACTTGTTGTCAGGGCGACTGCATTTTTTGATTGGAGAATGCCTTAACCATACCAGAGACCCTAGTGTGAAATATTGAAAGGGACTGTGGCCTTTAGTACCTAAATGGGGTCACTGATTTTATCTTGAATGGTCCCATTGTGTAGCTTTATCCCCAGACATGAACTTACCAGTTTTACTTAATGTTAAACCTCTGGCAAGTTGCGTCATACTCTCCAAAATAGAAATCAAGGCTACCTCTTAATCGCACACACATGCACATAACCATTTCATCCTTTAAAGAAAAGCTGCAGGCAGTTCCTGGGAAGAGAGTGAGGGCCTTTCAGCTTTTGTGGAAATGAAGAGGACTTCCCTAGAGCTGTAGTCACTGTAGAGTGGCTTGACGGTTGAGTTTGTTGGACATCCATTCCCATCGTCAACGTCAGTCATGTTTTCTTGATAGTTTAAATGTATGTAGTGTATGTGGGCTTCTTTAAAGAAGAGGTTTGTATCATTTAGCTTTCCATTTTATTGAATCCTGGGCCTAATAAAGATCTCAGGAGATTATTTATTTATTGTCCAAGATTTGAAAAAATATTGCTTTAAGACCACCCTTCAAAGATGTGTGTTTCTCATCCCTATTAAAATTTTCTATAGGCTTTCTAAAATCATCTTTATTAATGAAATTGGGTATTTTCCCCATAATAGCTGATTTTAATTTCATGACTTCAAGGCGAATTAGTCCTTTTGGATGGAAACAACATAGGTTGTTCATCACAACCATCAGCACCATGGCCTATTGTTGCATATGCCCCTTACCTTTTCTGATCTGGGTATCAGTATATACCCGTATGTAAAATGGAAATTACAACTCCTGTCTTCTCAAGATTACTCTGAAAGTGCTTTAAAAATACTGAATTTCGGAAAACAAATAGTTGTTGATTGCTCTTTATGTACCAGACACTATGCCTTACTTATGATTTATGCCATTTTGCAGATGAGGAAACTGTGGCTCAGAAAATTTAGATGTCTTTCCATATCTGACAGAGTATTTCGTATCATACAACATGAATCACTCAGTTTAGCAGTGGGAACTTGCACAATTTATTTAACTTGTATGAGCCTAAGTTTGGAGGACCCTGTCTTACCAGTCACTTAGAGCTGGTTTCAAATCCTGGCTCTCCCATTTACCACTTATATGACTTTGGACAACTTATGGGACTTCTCTGAATCTCAGTTTCCTCGTTAGCAAAATGGAGATACTACCTAGTCATAAGATTACTGTGAAAATTATTTGAAAATGTTTATAAAGCACCTGAAACATGATAGACATGAGACACTGTCCTTCCATAGTAACTTTTTTTTTTAACTCTGACACTCTAAACTTTCTGTTTGCTTTGGTCAACGTTTTATTTCATGGTTGCGGAAAATGAAGTCTAGTGAAAAAAACTGATGTTTTCATCCAGTTAATTAACTGAAACTGTGATTCAAAGTTGGGTCATTAATCCCAAATTGCTGTTACTTGTCTGTATCTCTCTTTCAACATATGAAATATAAAATAATTTCAAGGTAAAAAATATACCCAAGTTTTATATCCCTTTCTACTCTGTCATCTTTTAATAATCTATAATGAAAGAATTTTTGGAGGTTGTGAAAAAGCTCTAAATTACATAGATGTAATTATCTAGTAATTTAGAGCAGTTGCAAAACTCATTTTGCTTTCATTGACTTTTCTGAGACGTTAAAAAGAAGGAAAACATTGAAATATATTTGTTTATATCCAACTGGATTCATATGGAATATTAGTTCCTTTATAACTTAGAAGTCACTATTTCTACTGTCTTTGTTTTTTATTTCTATATTCACCTATAAGATAAAGTTTAGCTCTTTTAAGAACTAGTCTGCCAAATGCATCTTATTTGTTATGTAATGCAAGCTCTCACTGAAAGAAGTTGTGAGATCCACAATTGAATTAAATTTACAAGGTTAGAGAACTAAGTTCTTTTTTCAATGATAAACAGGAAATGTCAGTAGTCTGAGTAATATTTTCCACTCATATAGCAAATAAAATTTTCCAACAGATTGTTGGTTTAGTCACTTTATTTCAAAGTATATTTATTCCAAGTGCTAAAAGATGTTTTATGGAATAATTTATTTCTTCGGCTTGAATTACGTATGAAATTTATATGTTATATGATGTGCCCTGGACTGGCCTTTGACGGTCTTGAAGAGAGATCATAACTGTTATATTTTTATTCCTCATTGTTTGAAAGATTAAGGAATTTGTTCTGTACACTGTTTCTCAAGAGAACGCTTTAGTTTTTTCTCCTTTTTTTCCTGTTTTGTATGATGCCTGTGTCTACCTGCACTGATTTGACACAATATTTGAAAACTGCATTTCATGAGGTCACTTGATATTCTTATTTTCATTTGAATGCTGGAATTTAAAAAAATATTTTCTATGTGTATTTATTTCATTTTTAATGTAATATATACTTGTTACAACAAGAAAAAAAGTGGAAAGGATATAAAAGAAATAATGGTAGTGTCCCCTTCCTCCAAATTCCACTTCCCTGGGGTAACCAGTGTTAACAGATCTATTTGTATTCTTCTTAACTTTATGCTCAAGAAAACATTTATAAAGTTATAATGGATTTTATTGAATTAATCTCTTTTCTCTTTTTAAAAACAAAATTAGAATCAGTATATGTATTACTTTGATTTGCTTTTTCAAATTACCACCCTTATCATTACAGATCAAAATATAGTAACATCCATTTTAATATTTACATAATTTAATGCCCTATTATGTGTTAACCACAATCTTTGCAGTCCTCCACTATTGATGCACATTCAAGGTGATTTAATATTTTTGCTGCTATAAACAGTGCCTCCATAAGTGTTCGTGTAAGTATATCCTTCTTTATTAGTGATTTAATTTCTGTTGAATGGCTTCTAAATGCATTGATAAGGGTTATATTCACTCCAAATTTTAGTCTGTTTGTCAGATACTTTTTAAAATCCACATCCGAGCACGTGGGCGTGTATTCTCATTCCCTCTCAGTACTGGATATTTCAGTCTTTTAGATGCATTGCTTACTAGTGGGTGAAAACTGCTATTTATGATTGCTTTGACTTGCTTTTCTCAGACTGCCAGTGAGACTCATGCTCTTTTTATTTATATTTCCTCTCCGGTGAATTTGCAGTTCAAACTTTTACCAATTCCTTTTTTAAAAAATCCTTTTATTGAATTACATGCATAAAAGTGCAAAAACACCAGTGTACACCTCATTGGATTTTCATGTGGTGAACTGACATATGGAATCAGAATCAGGATCAAGAAATCAGAACATGACCAGTCCCCAAAGTGGCCCCCGAGTCCCCTTCCAGGTGCTGTCGTCTCCAGACATAACCACTATTCTGACTTTGATCACTATTTAGTAATTTTGCCTGTTTTGAACTTTATGTAGAGAGAATCAGACAGTAGTCCTCTTTTGTGTCTGGCTTCTTTTATTCAACACAATGTGTGAGTCAGCCATGCTGTTGCGTGTAAAAAATCATATGTTTATTTTCATCTTTGTATAGTGTTTAATTGTCTGAACATGCCAGAAGTTTTTATTCATTTCTGTCAGTTAGCTATTGCTGTGGACCAAACCACCCCAAAATTCAAAGGCTTTAAATAAATACACATCTATTGTTTACTTAGATATACAATACTCCTGTTTCTCGCTTTGCTCACTCTTCGGTCTGTACCCAGCTTGGGTTGGGTAGGCGGTGCTTGCACGGTGGCTGGGCTCCCTCGTGGTTGGGAGTCAGCGCTTTGTAGGCTGGTGTAGGAGCCTCAGCTGGGAAGTGGGCTCAACTTTAGAGTATCTTGTTCTCCGGAAGTCGGGACTGAGCTTGTTAAAGTGGTGGTGGCAAGCTTCCAAAAGAGGGAGTAGAAACTGTAAGGCCTGGTCTTGGGATTGGAACACATTACTCGTGCCCCCAGAAACAGTTCCGGCCTGGGTGCGAGACAGTTTTTGAAAGTGTACAGCAGTTCTGGTTGCTCCTACCCTCATAAATACTTGAGATTATCAATGCTTGTCATGTTGGCCATTCTAGAGGGAGTATAGTGGTATTACTTGGTGTTATTTTTCACAGCTTTATTGAGGAACAACTGATTATAAATTGCACATATTTAAAGTGTGTAATTTGGTAAGTTCTGATCTATGTGTACACCTGTGAAGTCATCATCACAATAAAAATAATAAGCATATCCTCTAAATTTCCTCATGGCTCTTTGTAACCTCTTTCTCCCACTCCTTCTCTCTCTCTATTCCCAGGCAACCATATATCTGCTTTGTGTCACTATAGGTTAGTTTTCTAGAATTTTATATGATGGAATCCCAGTACATGTACTTTTTTTGGTCTGCTTTCTTTTACTCAGTATAATTGTTTGAAATTTACCCATGTTATTGTGTGTTTATATGTTTTAATAGTTCATTCTTTTTATTGCTGAGGGGCATTCCATTGTGTGGCTATGGCACAGTTTGTTTATCCATTCACTTGATGGATATTTGTGTTGTTTCCATTTTGGGGCTATTATAAATAAAGTTGCTGTAAGCCTTTGTGTACCAGTCTTTGTATGAACATATGCTTTCTTTTCTCTTGGATGTGTGCCTATGAGTGGCATGACTGGGTCACACGGTAAGCAGTATGTTTAACATTTTAAAAAGCTGCCAAACTTTCCAGAGTAATTGCACCATTTTATACTCCCAGCAACAATGTATGAAATGTTCTGCATGTCTTCACCAACACTTGGAGTAGTCAGTCTTTGAAAATTCTAGCCATTCTGATAGTTGTTTCTCATTGTGGTCTTAATATACATTTCTCTAATGACCGAGGATGTTGAACGTCTTTTCATGTGTTTATTTGCTATTTGTGTATCTTCTTTGGTGAAGTGCTTCTTCAAATCTTTGTCCAGTTTTAAAATTAGATGTTTGTTTTCTTATTATTGAATCTAGAGTATTCTTTAATATTCTGGATATAATTTATCACACATGTGATTTGCAAATATTTTGTCTTAATATGTAGTCTGTCTTTTCCTTCACTTAACAGTGTTTCTGAAGAACAGAAGTTCTTCATTTTGGTAGAGTCTATTCAATTTTTTTTTTCTTTTATGGATTGTGCTTTTGGTGTTGTAACTAAGAAATGTTTGCCATACCCAGGGTCATGAATACTTTCTTATTTAATTTCTCCAAGCAGTGTTTTTAGTTTTTAGTATAGAAGTCTTGTAGAGCTTTCGTCAGATTTATTCCTAAGTATTTAACATTTTTGATGTTATTTTAAATGGCATTTACCTCTAACTTTCATTTTCTGATTATTTGTTACCAATATGTAGAACTAGTTTTTGTATATGGATCTTGTATCCCTCAAACATGCTAAACTTACCTGTTAGTTCTAGCAGCGTTGTTACAGGTTCAACTGGACTTTCTACATGGATCATCACGTCATCTGGGAGTTAAGACAGTTTTACTTCTTCCTTTCTGATCTGGTGTCTTTTTCTTTCCTTTTAAAATTTTTTCTTTATTGCACGGTGTAGAACCCGCAATCTAATGATGTATAGAGATGATGAGAGGGGAATCCTTGCTTGTTCCTTACCCTAGGGAGAAAGTATTCAGTCTTTCATCATTAGGTGTGCTGTGAGTTCTAGGTTTTTCCATCACTCTTCTCTTACAGTGACTCCAATTATATGTATAGTAGTCTGCTTCTAGTTGTCCCATAGCTCACTGAAACTTCATTTTTTTCAGTCTCTTTTTTATTTTGAATAGTTTTATTGCTCTGTCTTCAAGTTCACCTGTCTTTTCTTCTTCATTGTCTGTTCTGCTCTTAATACTGTATACCGTAGCTCTCATCTCAGGCATTGTAGTTTCAATCTCTAAAAGTTAGATTTGAGTATTTTAAAAATATCTCCATGTCTCTACTTAATATGTTCAATCTTTCCTCTATCCTCTGGAACATATGGAATATGGTTATAATATCTGTTTTAATGTCTTTGTCTACTACTTCTATCATTTGCATGATTCCTGAGTTAGGTTGGTTTGAATTTTGTCATTGTGGGTCTTATTCTCCTAATTCTCTGTATGACAAGTAATGTTTGGTTGGATGCCAGACCTGTTTAATTTACCTCGCCAGATGCTAGAGGTGTTTGTATTCCCATAAATACTCCTGAGCTTTGTTCTGGGATGTAGTTAAATGACTTGGAATCAGAACTTTTGGGTCTTATTTTTAAGCTTTGTTAGATGCTAAATTTACCCACTGCAAGGCAAAGCCCTTCTGAGTCCTTTACCTAATGCTCTATGAATTATGAGATTTTCTACTCTATTCAGAAAAGGCTCTATTCTCTGCATTGCAATATTTCTGTCATTGTTTCCTCTAATCCTTTAGAGTGGTTTTTACCCGGTCATGGGTAGGATTTTTAGGGTGGTTTTTACCTGTGTAAGAGGATCAGTACTCAGTAAGGCGATTGGGGCGAACCCTCTGCGGATACCCTGAGTTCTCTCTCTGTGCATCTTTCTCCTCTCCCATATTTTTTTTCCATGAACTATAACCTACTTGGCCGCCCTCGACTGCCAACTCCATCTCTTCACCTCAGGGAGAATGCCAGGTTCTGCCTGGATTTCCCCTTCTTGTGAAACAGCCTGGAAGCTCTCCAGGCAGTAAGCTGAGGAATCGGAGGACTGACCTCATTTGTTTCTCGTTTCTCAGAGATCTCTCTCCTTTTTTGCTTGCTGTCCAATGTCTTGAGACACTGCTCAACATCATTACTCATTAAGGAAGTGCAAATTAGAACCACGCCGGGATATCACCCCACACCTGTATGAATAACTAAAATTAAAGGGTTGGCGAGATATGAGGTAGCTAGAACTCTAATACACTGCTGTTGGGAGTATAAAGTGGTACCACTACTTCAAAAAACTATTTGGCAGTTTCTTAAATACTTAAATATACAATACCGCATATTCCAGCTATTGCACTACTAGATATGTATCCAAGAGTAGAAAGCATGTGTCCGTACAAAGACTTGTAAAAGAGTGTTCATAGCAGCTTTATTTGTAGCAGCTAAGAAATGCAAATACCCAATGTCTATTAATAGGTGAATGGACAACAAATTGTGCTGAATACCACTGAGCAATTAAAAAGAATGAACTATTGATACATAAAACCAACATGGATTAATCTGAAAGTTATTATGCTGAATGAAAGAAACCAGACAAAACAGAGTACATATAATATGATTCCATTTTTTATAAAATTCTAAAAAAAGGCAAGTAATTTATAGCAACACGAAGCTATTCAGTGGTTTCCTGGGGATGAAGACGGAGCAAGGAGGGAAGACAATGAGAGATTGCCAAGGAGCATGAGGAAACTTTTGGGGATAATGGGTATATTCATTATCTCGACTGTAGCAATGGTTTTATGAGTGTGTACATATGTCAAAAGTTACCAAATTTTATACTGAAATATGTGCAATTTAGTGTGTGTCAATTATGCTTTAATAAAAAGTGAAAAACAGTGTTGTCCTGGAGAACTTTGAGGTCAGAATGATATTTTCACATTCAGTAATTCTTCCTTAAATTGTTTTTAATATGTCATTTAACACATCCATAGAGTTCTAAATTTCAGTTGCTACATTATTTTTTATTTCTAGAAATTCTATTCTGTTCTTTTTCAAATCTGCTGAGTCAACCTTGATAGTTCTTGCTCATCTTTCCAAGTCCATCTTTTATAGTTTTTAAACACTTAAATATAATAAATAAAATTTTAAGATAGAATATACATAGTTATTTTCTATTTTATGTCTGATAATTCCAATCATTCTAGTCCTTGGGAATCTAAATATGTTGTGGATAGTCTCTTGTTTCTCCAAGTGTTGGTTCAATTTTGCCAGGTTCACCTAATCCATTGGAATCTCAGGGTTCTGGAATAAGGATGCTTTCCTCCAGGAAGTGCTATATTTGCTTCTGCCAGAAACAAGGGAATGCAGCCCATGAGGGGTCCTTTATTTTCTTGGTTTGGAATTTTCCCAACCATACAGGGCTATAAATTCAAATCCTCCTGTCACATAAGGGTGGACCTATGTTTACACATCGCCAGGGGAGAAGATTGTTATTATTATTTTTTCCTGCCCATGTCTTAGTCAGCTTGGGCTGCCATAACAAAATGACTGTGAAACTGGGAAACAACAACAATTTATTTCTTACAGTTCTGGAGACCAGGAAGTCCAAGATCAAGGTACCGGCATGGTGGTGTCATTCTGAGGCCTCTTCCCTTGGCTTGTAGGTGGCTACCATTTCGCTGTGTACCCATATGACCTCTTCTTTGTGTGAGCATGGAGAGAGAGAGCAAGCTCTCTGGTGTCTTTCTTATAAAGGCATTAATTCCATCCTGAAAGCCCCACCCCCAGGACCTCATCTAACCCTAATTACCTCCCAAAGGCCCCATCTTCAAATGCCATCCTGCTGGAGGTTAGGACTTCAACATAGGAATTTGGGGAAAACAAACATCGAGTCCATAATAACCCAGAACTATGGCAGGGACAGACAGGTTTTCTCATTGGCTGCCTTTGCTAGCAGTTAGATTTTTCTAGTCTACCATTTCACTGGAGTTGTATCAACTTGGAGGGTCCAGGTTCTTTGTTTAAATGAACAGTGCAGGGGAAGGGGTGTGTGTCCACTTCAGTCTTCCCCCATCATCCAATTAGCCCGTACTGTGACCATTATTCCTGGAGACTCTAGGATCACAGGATGGACATATGTTCTCATGGGGGCCTTAGTTTCTGTTTTTGTTTATCACTTTGATTTCAATTATATGTATATATTTTTTGCTTTGAGGAAATTTCCCTTAATTTCTTCCTGAGGTTATCAGTACATTTGGAGGCGTGTTTGTTTTAAGTTTTGAGAATCCAGATGTCTTCCCAGTGAGGGGTGTTCAGAATGTCTGGTTATCCTACAGAATGCTCACGTTCTGATGGATGCAACTCAGTTTTGCCAGATTCAGAGTTGGGAAGTCTAGAGTACAAGGCCAAAGGCACAGAGACCAGACCTTCCTGGTCATGTTTGGGGTCTTGTGACAGGATCACAGAAGCATGGATAGGAGGCCAAAAAGTGACTTTCTCTTGAGGCCAAGTGGAACTATGGGGTTTTGGCTGAAGGAATGGCGTGATTTGTTGTAGAGATTGTAGAATACAGTTTAGAGCCAAGAGTTTAGCCTGGGCATGTTAGGAGAGTGTACATGAGAGGGAAAAGCAGCCTCAACTGGGAAAGTGGCCTTAACATAAGAAGAGAATGCACACAAGGGTTGTTGTGGAGGGAGAAGTTGAAACACTTGGCAACTCATTTGATGTTTGGGATAAGGACTTCAATAAAAACGTGAAAGAAGTGATGGTTCATGGGGGAGAGAAGATGACGAGTTCTCTTTTGGAACCATTATCCTAATTCCATTTATCAGATCTTTTTTAAGGTTTCTTCTTTCAACTGCCAAGAAAGGAGATTAGTTGCATTTCTGAAACTGCACATTTCTCTTTGAATATGAATATCTATACAGGTTGTAAACTATGAAGTTGAGAATGAGTGTGGTTTTTATCTGACAGAGAATAATATGGAATCAATCACCCATGCTTTTTATATGTTTCCTTCATAGGTAGATTCATTTTCTTATAATTTCTATGACTACAGATCTGAGAATCTTTAAACTCTGATAAAAAGTATTGATTGAAAAGGCTATTTTAGGTTTAATTTGAAGGAGATGGTTGACATGTTTAGGAAAAAAGGCTGATCAGACCTACTGAGATGAAGAACTCCTGAGTTTGTCTTTGAGACTCATCTTGATGTACGAGTTTGGCAGTTCAGGTCACCACTGAGTACTTAGTGGGAACATAGAGATGTGCTGGGTTAAGTGGGATTATTCATCAAATATGGATAGCAAAATAAAAATAACAAAATGGGTGGTTGTTAATTCTGGGTGGTGGTTCTATGAATGATGTCATATTATTTTCTCTCTATATGAAATTTTCAAATTAAATCAAAAGCAAGCAAACAACCTCAAAGATTAATAAGACATTTGCTTTGCTCTCCAGAAATCTACGTCTAGAGGAGAAGACTTATTTATTCCAATAGCTGGAAGGCAACAGGAGACTTAAGGGCTTGAGAAGGTGAATTTAGTGTGAACCGTTTACTAAGCTAAGCAAAGGCTTCGTGGAATAGAGGTTGTCCTCCTAGAGTGGAGATGCACCTGCAGAAGACCCGTTTCATCTCAGCCAGACCCTGAGATTTAGTTCCGCTTGTTGTTTTCCCTTTTTATTGGGATTGCCCTATAAACGAGGACTTCTTTTTATGGAGGCCCCATATTTAAACACATAGAGAATAAGAGAGAAATGAAGAGAGGAGCCAGAATTACGAAAGCCATCCACTGGTATTCATTTATTTAACTTCTCTGAAGTATAAAAGATTATATGTCTTAACTGTAGTAATGGTTAATCACAGATTCTGTGACAGGTCAAGCATAGTCTTTTTCATTTTTTTGTTATCCATTTTCCAACCAGAGGGCAAAACTCCATAAAATAAATCCAATGGCTCTTTGAAACAGTCTATAATATGAGAGTACAAAATGATTTTGAGCCTTATTTCTTATTTCATAGCTCCCTCCTCATGCCCCCGCTGTAGCCTGTGTAGATAACAAAGGGGGAAAACACAGTCACCCAGAGAGTGGGACTGAAGCCTGTTGGCCCTGGGCGCACTTTCAAGTCTGTGTGAGTTTGTTCAGCTTATTTAACTGTGCCTCCCTTTCCTTGTCTGTAAAAGGAAAGCAGTGATATCTGTCTCGGGAGTATATGAAGATTAAATGAAATTAAATGTGATAATGTGTGTAATGTGCTTGGTACTTATAAATACTCACAAATAGTAGCGACTATTGATCCCATAGCACCTATATGTTTTTTAGGGGACTCATCTTTTTATCTGACCATGGAACCTAAGCCCCTGCCATTGTGCTGTGCTCCTCCTTCGATCTTTAAACCTGGACGTAGTTCCTGACTGTAGTGCTCAAGGAGGGGTTGTTGGATGAATGACTCTAATCTAGACTCAAGTCAGTGATGGCGAGTTGTAGACACTGTTCAGAAACTCTCTTATCAAATGAACTCCAGCTGAGCGGCCCTGTGGACCAGCTGTCTAATTTAAGGGCTGCACTGAACAGTTCTGCTGCGCTACTTGTAGACTTCACAGAAGCGGCCAAAATTAAATAAAATAAATTATGATTTGAAGACCTGCATTTATTACCAGTTCTAAAGCAACATTATTTTGTATGTTAGAGAAAAACTCTAAACATCATTTCATTACAGGATAAAACAGAACAGAGTTTACATTTACATTTAAATTTAAAGAGCAATGAATTCTAGACCTCTGGATGAAAGCCAACACAGAACTCTGCACGAGGCAGTGTTATTAATTCATATTGCCTACAATTAGATCTAATCTTTAAACTATGCCTGAAGGAATAAAAAATGCCATTGAATGATTATTTCCTTACTCCTAGAAGAAAAAAGACATGGCCCATTTATTAAATTTCTCCAGGAAATACAATTCTTAAATTATGATGAATAAATGCTAAAATGATATACTTTTTTAAAACTGCCAAAATTGTTATGATAAATTATACATAAACACAAGTACTAGACGTTTCAGGATGTGAAAACAAGTTTTAAAAAGTTAGTTTTAAGATATGCAGAATTAAATTGGTTATTTTTATATGAAAGTTGTATTGGACTAAATGAAAAACTAAGTTTTTTTCTTTCTCCTAATTTGGGACTGTGGTGTTTTATCATGAGGGTCATCTGTTAGTAATTGAGTTCTGTCCTTTCGTGGATGGAATTATTAGGCCTTTAAGCCATAAAAGAAAACCCACACACACAACAAAAAAAGCAGACCAGCAACTGTAACTTCAAAGGAGACCAAACAGCAGAAAACAATCCAGAGAAACAGAAACTGTTAGATACAGAACAAGGAAAGGTCTCGGTGTCTTTGCGGGTCCCTCTCAGCAGGAACTGTGCCTGCTCAGCCGTGAAGCCACATGGAGTGACATCTGCTGTGTCATCGGGCTGTGAAGTCCTGACAGCAGATTTGGGGAAGAAAACTGTTTTTTTCTAAAGGCCTAAAAACTCAGAGGATATCCTCAGGTTTCCAGAGGAACAATATGTTCTGGAAACCTAGCCCAAATCCATCCTGGACAATTATTACTCTAAATAACAAATTTTAAATTAAGAAAATTATGAGAGGAGGTAGGTAAGGTTGCACTGACTCAAGATTAGGGAAATAAACATTTTTGAAGATTTTTGGGGACTCTATTATATAATTATGATAGCATAGCATAAATATGTATGTAATATTATATATAATGTATATGTAACATGTGTAATATTATGTATATATATATAATATATCTATCTATGATCGATTATGGCTGGGAAATATGAGAACCAACGTTTGATGACTGCTTCGGGAGTTTCCAGTAGCTCATGGAATTCTCACCATCACCTTGTGAAGTAGGAAATGGAGATTCATACAGTTAATCAACTTGTCAGGGACCATTCAGCTAGTAAGTGATGAAACCAGAATTTTAAAAATATATTATAAAATTAATATTTGTTCACTGTAAAAGTTCAAATACAGAAGGCCATAAAGTTAAAAGCAAAAAGCTCTAACTTCTGCCACTCAAGTTCCACTTCCCATAGCCATTATTCATATTTTCTGAAATTTTCTATACATATGCAATCATATACCTTTATGTCTATTTTTGTTTATATTTTAATCTCTCTCTCTTTATGTCTATAGTTTTTCCTGTTTTTATTTTTAAACCCTAATTGGATTACACTATATATTTTGATACTTGCTTTTTACATTTAGCAGTATGTCTTGGAAAATGTTTCACTTCAGTATGTATAGATCTATCTCATTCTTTTACGGCTCTGCGGTAGTCCAGTGTCTGAATTTAATATGATTTAATAAGCAACATTAAATTATTTCCAGTTTTGTGCTATTACATACTTTCTGTATTAGTCTGCTTGGGCTGCCATAACAAAATGCCATGGACTGGTGTCTTAAACAACAGACGTTTATTTCTCACAGTTCTGGAGGCTGGGAAGCCTGAGCTCAAGATGCCAGCGAGGTAAGTTTCATTCTGAGGGCTCTTCTCTTGGCTTGTTGATGGCTGCCTTTGCACTGTGTTCTTGGTAGGTGGGAGAGAGAGAGAGCACACTCTCTTATCTCTTCTTGTAAGGACTCAAATCCTATTGGATCAGGGCCTTGCCCTTATAACCTCATTTAACCTTAATTACCTCCATTAGGGCCCCATCTCCAAATATAGTCACGTTGGGGATTAGGGCTTCAATGTATGAATTTGGGGGGAATACAATATTCAATCCAGAACACTCTCCAACGTTGCTAGTAACAGACTTTTCATATGTTGCCAATCTGATAGGTGAGAGTATGGTGTTTTTGTTTCCATTCACCTAATTACGAATGACTTTCAACACCTTTTTCTGTTATTAACCACTTGTATCTCTTTGCTCTGAACTTTTCATTCATGTATTTCGCCCATTTTCACTACTGGGCTTTTTTGTGTTTTATCAGAGCTTTTTTATAGTATGGGAATTAGCCCTTTGTGTGACATAATTGTAAAAATTTTCTTCACCCTTTTGGTAATTTAATATTTACTTATCTTTGCTTGACTGAGTGTTGCTTCCAATTCTTTCCTAACCTTTAGTTCACTTCTCCAGGGTAGGAGGATGGGTCATATTAAATAAAGTTGGAATGTCCATGCATTTTACTGCCCAGTTCTGTCTCTGCTGTCATCCTGTGATGTGGAACTATATTCCTATAAGATGTTCCCCATTTCTGCAGTTTTTATCCTTCATAAAACATGTTGGCCCATGTGTGTCTCTTTACCCTACATAGGGCTGGCAGAAATCCAGGTATACTTACACCTTTGACATATGTATTGCTGCATTGAAGAGCATGTGTTGACCAATAAAACTGTTGGAAAAGTTCTCTGAACCATTTTTCTGCAGTATGAAACAGTAAAATCATATCTACTTTATATGAACTGTATGTACTTTTGATTCCATGAATTGCCAGCATTTGAAATGCAAGCTAACCTAAAAAACAATTCAACTTATTGTTTAAAAACAGCTCACACTTATAAAGATGTAAGCAATAGCATGTCCCAGAATAACTAGCAAGATCTAATCTTGATGTTATATTTTCTTAATTACAACACACACAAATAATAAAGGCTTTGAAGAAGTCTGCGCCATGTAGTGAATTGTCAGCAAGTGATAAACAATGAATTGCTACTCCAACGAAGGAGAACAAAGTTCACGTATGAAATAATTGCATTCAATAAAAAATGATATATGTGCTAAATTGTACAGAACTGAATATAGTTTTCGGCTGCTTACTACAAATTATGTGCCAGACACATTTTTCTCCTTTACTTTTTATAATGGATTAAAAGTTGATTTGTGGTTTCATTTTATAAATAAGAAAACTGAGTTTCAGTCAGGTTAAGGCATTTGCCTCAGGTCACAGAGCTAGTGAGTGTCAGACCCTGGATTCCAAACCAAGTCTTTGGCTTCAAGCTACCACATAGTACTGCCTCCTGAGAGAAGTTGAGAGAAACAAGGCAAATGTGAGCCAAAATAATCAAAGAAGACATCCAGGGAAAACAAAACCTGGGCTTTCAAGAATGAGTAGGATTTTAATAAGCAAAGTTGAATAAGGGGGACTTATTGGAGGGAGAAAACTGTGTGAATGAAATCACAGAAGTAAGAATGAATGTGGTGTCTAAAGGGAGGGATCCCTGTGACTGGGAATCCATGCATATGCAACTGTGTAGGTAACATGCAGCCAATGACAGAGGGCCCTGAGTGTCAGAAAAGGAAATGAGGATGTGATCAGCTATAGGATGGGTGGTGTGGAGCCATTGAATATTATCAGTTAGGTTAACAAGGTGAAAAGTGCTTATTTGGGAAGATTGGTTGGCTGGGATATGGAGTCTTGTCCAGAAAGTAAGCTCTTAAACATCCAAGAAGATAAGTAGGTGGCTGTTGGTGTAACCCAGGTAGGATGGCTAGGAGGTGTGGACTAGGATGACTGCTACGACTGGAAAGTAACGTGAAGGACATTTTGAAGATGAGAAATATGAAATAGGGTGAGTCGTGTTGCTTTGGCGTATTCTAAATACTCAGTGTTCTCAGGAAAAGGGTCAGTTTTCAAACACGTTATAGAACCAGAGACTCAGCTATTTTTGGGGGGAACTCTTTTTTTTGTTTTTTTCAGAATTAACAAAGCTTCTAACATAATCCAGATTTGGGTAGTCAGCTCTGTTTTCATTGTTTATCTCAAGAGGGGAAAGAAACACATAAAGGGTGACTAAGAAAACAATTGTCATTGACAACTACCATCAGCATCAAACTCATTTTTATTTCAACTGAGTGTTGCTTGGGTTTATTTCAAGCAATCCCTTCATCCAGAGGTTTATGACATTTGATGGGCTGCAGCTTCATTTTGAGCTTTGCCCTTAATGTTGTGTTGTCTTTATCCTCAGGCTGTTTTCCCTTTTGGTAGAAAAATGGCAGCTCAAACTCCTGAAGTAGCACTTTCTCTTTCATATCTTAGGGAAGGGAGAGGACAGATCTCCTGCAACCAGCATGTAAAAGTCCCTGTGATTTGACCAATCTAAGTTCATGTCAAGGGTGGGATCACCTAGATGGGTTTAGGCTGCTCCAGGAAAGTAGGAATCGTTCTTAGCCAAATGGTGTGGTTAAGCATTTCAGGATCCTGGTAGGAAGCTCTTCTGGTGGAATTGATGCTGGAAGGCAACCAAAAATTATCATTCCTTGGCCTTGGCTTCTCTACCGTTCTAGAATATGAACTGTATGACTGTTAGATTCGTGTTTGATGCATCTTTGTTTTCTCCCTTGACACCTAACGAAGAACGCAGAATAGGTAGATATAGGTGGGTTGTAATTTTTTTATTAATTGAGGGCATGTGTGCACGCATAAATGAATGAATGGAGGACATCTCTTTGAGAGCAAAAATATAAGGAAAATTTATATTCAAAATGGTACATAAACATACATAAGAAGTGTCATTAAAGCTAAGTTTCTTTTGGAGAAAGGAGAGAGGTCATATTTCAGAAAAAGACCTCTGTAGAGAAAAGACAGCTCCGTCTTATACGTACGAATTTGAAAATCAAATCCTAAATAAATTGACATGGCACACATAAATATATATTTCACATGATTACATATTTTGTAATAAAACATTTGACCATGGCAATATTTTTTGCCTGAATATTTATAACATACAAGTCTTAAAATTAGATTTTGAAATACTGGAATTTGTAAATGGATGACTTGTGTAGATTTGCTTGTTATCTATGTGAGCACAATGTTAAAAATGAATTGAAAAACCCAGAATCCCACTTATAATAATAATCCTCTCATCATTCCTTGAGCACCTACAAGGTGTCTGTTGCTTTACATGTGACCACCATTTAATTCTCAAGTAATCTTATAAGTCAATTTCATTATAACTGATATACTGATAGGGGAACTGAGATAGAGAGAAATTAAGCAAATAGGAAGCAGAGATAGTGATGGAGCAAGATTCAAACCCAAGAAAATGTGGCCCAAAAAATGCTCTTCCGTTATACTCCTTGTCTTACGTTGGGTTCCCAGATGCAGTTCCTTGAGACAGGATTTGTCTGCGAACATTTGATTAAGGAAGCGTCAGGAGCAAACACCAGGGGGAGAGTATGGCTAGGGAAGGGGAAGAAGCAGAGCAAGCATGTGATTGCGTCATAGTTCTACCTTCAACCTAATCCCATTGTTTTAGTCCATCAGGCCACAATAGCAAAATACCATAGACTGGGTGGCTTATAAACAGACATTTATTTCTTACAGTTCTGGAGGCTCAGAAGTCCAAGATCAAGGCACTAACAGATTTGGTGTCTGGTGAGGATGGCTCTTCTGGTGAGGCTGGTCTTCTCACTGTAACATCACATGGCGGAAGGAGGGAGGGATCTCTTTTATAAGGGCACTCATTCCATTTATGAGCGCTGTACCCTTAATGGCCCCACATTTCTAATATCATCACCTTGGGGGTTTGGATTTCAATATATGAATTTTGGGGGGACACAAATATTCAGTTCATAGCACCCATGGAGAACATAAAATATGTTTAGAGCTTGTCCCATCTGACACAAGATGGCGGAACATTCATACTCTCTTGCCTTTCCCCTGCCCCATAGGAACATACATTTTCTGACACTTCTTACTCTCTGCAAAGTGAGCCCAAGATCAGGCCTCTGACGAAAGTCACAGGTGCAAGTGATTAGAAATAAGGCACCCAGAATCTGGGTGATGGGTACACAGAAAAGGTTAAAGGGACTGAAATGAACTTGATGAAGCACTGACACTGTCCCATCTACTTTCCTGCCAATAAGGATACGTCTATATCTGTGTGGTGTTAGGACCACCAACTCCTGATTTAGGCACCAAAGGTCAAATCTGCGCTCTGATAGTTGGGCAAATTTCTTAACTTACATGTGTTTTATTTTCTGCATCTATAAAATGTGTGATAATTCTATTACTTAAACTCATAAGGTTATTTTGAGGATTAAATGAATATATACATAGGTTCGTCTAGTCTATCCATAGACTAGGGTGTTAGAGCCTGATGGAAAGTAAGAGGTAGCGTGATGTGACTTGCTCAAGGTCATGTCACACAGCTGGTTCGTGGCACAGCCAAGAAGTGAACTTGGTCTCCTGACCTCTAGGTCTTTCCACTACTCCTTGCTGGCCATATAAACGTTAATTTAAAATTTCTTCCAGTAGTTACGTGATCTCTAGTTTATTGAGTATCTCAGTTAACTGAAAATTAATATATATGTTAATATAGGGCCAGAAGCTACCTTAGAGTTCATGAATAATCTATTAAAAATTCAGAGAACAATATATTCACTAAGCGTGCTGTGTTATAAGCTTTCTTAAAGGTAATTTTCTATTTTGTTTTGTTTGTTTTTATATTGTTGAGGTGTTTGGCAAAAGAATCTAATTCACATTCAGAAATAAATGACTGTAAATCATAATGTTTTACTCTCTCAAGGATACTTATGTATTCATCAAGTAAAACAGACTTAATACTAAATACCTATGTGGAATTTCAAGAATCAGTAAGCAAGGGAGAGAGACATTTGTGTGTGTTACAGGGGATGATTTTTTTTCCCTGTATTGCTTTTCAAGGGCATTTTTGAAGTAATTTTGTTATTAACTTACCCAGATCCAATTAAGAATAATAAATAAAATGAAAGAGTAAAACAAAAGCAAAGTAGTTTTATGTGGCAAGGTTCCTAAGAGGAAAGAATAGATAATTTCAGATAGCACATACATAAATGCACACACATGGATTGATGATTATAGTTACTTGAGTTTGATGATTAATCAGGACTCTTGGTTGCAAGTAACAGAAACCCAACTTGAACTAGCTTAGGAAATAGAAAGGAATGTATCGACTCATGAAATAAGAGGAAAGATTGACTAAATAAGCCTCAGAATGGGACAGATGCATCTGGTTTCAGGAGCAGCTTAAGTTAGGAGATCAAACCCTGCCGAGACTGTCTTATCTTGTCTTTGGAACTTTTCTGTGTGTTGACTTTATTATGTCTCACTACACACTGGCTTCTCCCACAGTCCCCAGCTTCTAGAGTGTGATGGGTTCTTTTTCAAAGTTTGAAAATCCCAAGAAAAGATTGATGGATTGGGCACCCATCACTGAACTGGTCAATGGTGGCTGGCAGGGCGTGGTCATGCATGAAGATGGCAGTTCCCATGAGAATTCAGGATTGCAGTAGGGGAGAATTATTTCCCAGAAGTCTCCTCTCCCTCAGTTATTCCCTTTTCTTCCTTCCTTTTCTTCATCTCTATCCCACTTGACCATCACTTCCTGGGCTTTAGCTGCCAAGTCCATTCAAGCTCTGGCTTCTTGACACCATATCAGCAAGTCAGCATTGCTTTGAACCCTGACTTTTTCTGAGTGGATTACCTGTGAGACAGTAATACCATTCTCTCGCTCAATTTGGTTGCTTCTTATAAGTCAGATATATTGCCATGCTAAAAAAGCTTTTCCCATTAGGGATGAGGATAAAGAAGCAGAGAGGGGGAGAGAGAGGCACATACTCCTGTCCCACCACAGTCACATGAGCATGTCAGCATAATCTTATAATCATCTATCTACGCCCCTGGTTCTGCCTAAAATGTTCTCATAGGCAGCATCGCTTTATGAGCCAGCTGCCCTCTGGATAACCTTTGTCAGAGATAGTTTACTGGCTTTTATCTGGCCAGCAACCTGTGCCTCGAGCAGGTATGTAAAGCAGGGTGCCAGGAACAAGAACGGGCAGGAAGAAAAGTGATGGGAATTTACAAAATTTCCAGCTCATTACAGATTCCACCCATCACCTCTCTCCTTTTGTTTTAATTTTTAATTTATTGAATTGCAAGTTGTTTTTGGAGAGCTATGTTCCACTCATGTCTCAACAAGCAACATCTTCAGTAGGTAGACCTGGAAGAATAAGTCTAGGAAAATTGCTCATAAGAGCTCTAATAACCTGTTTTCCTCACACTGAGCTCACTTACAAGTGAAGAAGGGTGCTTTCTCCCCATTTTTTTTACTCCCCTCAAAATAAAAACTAAAGCAAGATACATATTTATTTAGCTATAGATAATGACACTTATTTAACATCAATCATGTCAGTGGAAACAAAGTATATTTGTAATATATTTGTGATGTCACAAACAAATGCAGGGACAGTCATAACCTGGGTATAAATGTACAAATATGAAAATTGTTAGTTTGTGATAAAAAGAAATTGACAGTAGGGGATGTATTAGTTTTCTACGGCTGCCATAATAAATGACCACAGCTGGGTAGCTTGAAACAGCAGTTTATTATCCCCCAGTTCTGGAAGCCAGAAGTCCAAAATCAAGGCTTTGGCAGGGCCTTGCTCCCTCCAAAGGCTCTAGGGGATACTCCTTTCGTGGCTCTTCCAGCTTTTTTTTTTTTTTGGTGAGGAAGATTGGCCCTCAGCTAACATCTGTGCCCATCTTCCTCTATTTTGTATGTGGGATGCTGCCACAGCATGGCTTGGTGAGCGGTGTGTAGGTCCACGATTGGGATCCAAGCCCACGCACCCCAGACCTCCACAGTGGAGCACGTGAACTTAACCACTGCACCACAGGGTCAGCCCTCGGCTCTTCCAGCTTTTGATGGTCGCTGGTATTCTTTGGCTTATGGCAGCTTGACTCCAATCTCTGCCTCCGTCTTCACATGGTCATCTTCTCTCTGTGTATGTCTGAGTCTGAGTGTCCCTCTCCTTTCTCTTCTATAAAGACACTCGTCATTGGATTTAGGACCCACCCTAAGCCAGTGTAACCTCTTCTTAACTAATTATGTCTGCAAAGACCCTATTTCCAAATAAGGTCACATTCTGAGTTTCCAGGTGGACATGAATTTGGAGGGATGCTATTCAACCCAGTACAGGGGAATTAAACAAAAAATCTATTTCTTTCTGCAAGTGTTATTGTTTAGGTAACTAATATTTGGAGGTTACAAAAGCATGGGGATTCTTAAGTTTGCCAATGCTCAGTGGCTTTCTGGAGAGGTCCTTTGGGAACTGAATCTGTTTCACAGTAGGAACAGGTGAAGGGAGACCAGCAGGGGGGGCACAGTTTTGCCAAGGGCCCCCTACGTTCAGTGACAGAAAGATTACGTACGTCTCCCCTAAGATTTTCCTACCTGCTGTTCTCATATAGTGCCTTGGTTCTAAGTTCTAAAGAATTCTGAAACATTTGGGAGACTTTTTGTCCTGTCCCCATCTTATTCCAAGTGAGATTCTTTGGATCATTTCATTACTTTGTATAACTTTTATTTACTTTTCTTTTTTTTACTGAATATGTAGAATGGGTTGCTGATGTTTAAGATTTTCAATCATATTGTGTCCTTTGCATCAAATTCCACTCCTAACTCTGCCCTCATACAGTTATAGAGTAGATAGAAATTCTTTTCTCTCAAACCAAAATAATTGAGTCATTTACTGAGAACTGATTAGGTATGCATGGATTCTTGAAGGTTTGCAATGGAAGCGAAGTGCTCTGATTCCCTGGAACTTATATCCTGCACTGAACAGGTTATGTCCATCCATAGCCAGGGAACAGAACGCAGAGCAAAACAAAGACAGACTGACATTTGGAGGCAAAAGTGTGAATCATGAGTTTTGAGGTCCCATGTGAATGGTTGTGAAAGTATCTTCAGTCTCCCAAGTGGAGGGTCAACAGGACTAATGCACAATTGTGAGCGTCTGGTGAGTAAGTAGTTCAAGTGGCCTCCTGGGAAAAAATGCTGGTTGAGCCACTAGAAAGGTGTGAAAGAACAAAAAGAACGGGAAAGAGGGACAGAAAGAGAGTTTCAGAGGGAGCACAGTACAGGGGGGTCGATGGGATTGGGTTGCTCAAGTGGAATGCAGGGTAGGTAGCTGGCATTGAGACAGTCAAGAAATTGAGGCAGTGAATTTGTTGACTCAACCTTGCTGATATTGGCTTCACGGAAAGGGTGGTATTGAGTTCATTTCCATTCAATAGTTATTAAGCCATCTGTGTGTTGCAGGGACTATGCTAGACGTATTTGACCTGGATAAGGACGGTAAGACAAAATGACGGGATCATGAGGAACAGTGTCAATATCTGGGGCGTCTCCATTTCCAGGTTCAGTTTTATAGTCAAGGTTCATCTCCCCTTTGGTCTTGGCTATGCTTAGCAGCTTTCTTTTTCCTTCTCTTTTTACTCCTAAGTCTTCTCCAGAGTACCCCAAAGTTCCAGCTACTTGAACTAACTGAAGGGATTTTATTCTTTAAAATCCTTCAGGTTGAAGACTTCCCCTCTCTTTTTCATCTGTGTTTTGTTTCCTGGCCGTTCCTTTAATATGCACTGAGGCTAACAAAGAACCCACAGCTGCCAGGCGTCCTTGCCTGCCCTCTACTGCATCTGAAGGTGGGCGTACAGGCCTGTCCCCTGTTCTCCGTCTGCAAGTCCCACTTATGTACAGGAACACAGTGATCAATACCACGGCTCCATATGTCAGCAGGCGTTTGTGTCATTGCCACCCACTTCCCTGTGCACTGCTTTATATTCCTTTTAATTTATTTCTTTGGCCATCAAATAGCCAGCCTAAAATAAAAATTAAATTAAATGTTTATTCCAGTCTCAGAAATACCAATGTATCTACATTTATACTTTATGTTGCCATGTTCTTCTTTGAGAATTTCTATAATTTTCATATTTTATTGAATAGAGGCAACTCTCGGCATTCCATTTTGATTGTGATAATAATGTGACATCTGTGAAGTGACCGAGATAGGAAGTCCTTTTTAAGTCCCTGATAGCACTGATTCATTACAGCCTCATTTGTCTTAGAAATATTTTAAATACAGAAACCTATAACTCCACCGTTGTTTCATGTGATGCAGTGATGCAAAAGGAAAAGTCTTCCTCCCGTGGATGGTTTCTGAGTATGTAAGAAAGAGCAGTGTTTAATGCTTGCTTTCAGCCAACAAGCAAGACGTGTCATGGAGCACTTGTGTGCCTCACTGTCCCTCTTCAGACGTGCTCTCCAGTCCCCGCCTCAGCCTTACTTGGGCTCAGGAAGAATATCACAACAGAGCACCACACACAGGTGCTGTGGCTGCTTCAGCTGTTTGTGGAACTGGTGGAGGAAGCAGAAGACAAGAAGTGGCTGTCATCTGGGGGCTGGGAGCCCTGCACGGGCATCGCCAGGCTCTGTAAGCATGACAGGGAGCTTGTGGGAAATTCTATCCCGTGTTGGGCCCCACGAGCCAACAGCCCTGACGCACTGTGGTCAAAGTGCTCCCATTCCCTGGAACCTGCACCCTGCCCTGAATGTGTTATTCCCATCCGTAGGACTATTCTTGGAGTCTCACTTAATTGTCCCCCAGGGTCATCTTAAAATTTCTTCTCCAGAAATTCTCCTATTCTTCAGGAGTTTCATAACCCATATTTTTCTTCGATATTAGCGGCTCCTTAATTCAGTAGTTGTCCTTACATATAATTCTTTCCTTCCTTGTCATTCTCCTGTCTTACATCCTTTTTATTTTGCCAAGGGCTTTGCTTCTTCCAAGGCTTCTTATATTTTCCTATGATCAGTACCTAGGTTTGCATGTGGAAAGTTTCCTTGCTGTTTCATGAGGGTATTTTTTCTAAGAAAATCCTTATTTTTTAGGCTGTACCCTCAAATCTGGGGGTTGGGTTACAGTTTAATTGTCCTTGAAGCCCTGTCCGGATTTTGAGGGAAGACCTTGTTATTTGCCCTCCTTAGGAGAGAGTACCTTTAAAGGCCGCGGGTCTGTGTCCTCTCCCTAGAGGCCAAGGACTGCTTGGACTGGGTGGGAAGGAGGGCGGGAGACCCCCAGCCGGCACTGCTCCTCCAATGGCAGTGTCATGCAGTGGTTCCTGGCCTCGGCTCCAGGTGTCATCATCCCCACTGCTGACGGCTGTGGGCAACTTGCCCACGAGAAGCCTTCATCCTCCGGCTCACTGGCAGCACGTCCAGGGGCCTTGGTGCTTCTCCAACATATCTTCCTGCTCATGTGCTGCCCTTACAAGAGCTTTGACCTTGGGGGTCGCACCAGCCTAGTTTCAAATCCCCATCTACCACTTCCTAGCTATAGTACTTTGGGCTTGTCGCCTAATCTTCTGAGTCTCAGTTTCTCATCTGTAAAATGGATTGTAAGTTTAAATTTGTTGTAAATAATAAATGAAGTATGTGAAATGACTCATATAGTGGCTGGCAGAGAGTAGATGCCAAATAAAAGACAGATGTTGCTATTATTGTTCCCAGAATGCATTGGTAGCTTGGCCGCTTGATGTTGGTTTCAGCACTTCCTATATATATATTAAAAAGCACTTGTTCTTAACAGGTCCTTTTAAGAAGTGTATTTGAAGCTTCTTGAAGGCAGGCAGCACCCGGACTCACGTACTCTGCACCCACCCTCTTAGTTCCCTCTTGCTCGGCCTCGATGAAGCCACTAGTTTCTGCAGCTGCTTTGGCAAGAGCCAGCTCTCATTTGCCCTAACGGCTCCTTCCCAGGACCCACCTTGTAGAGCCCAGTGCGACCTACAAGTTCTGCCTGAACTTAGAAGGCACTCAGCAAAAATCTCACATGTGCCTGAATATTGGACAGTGGACTTATTAGCAGTGCCCTGTCCCCCTTGGAGTACTGAGGTGCCCAAATAAGTCAAGTCTCACAGGAAAACTCATATTAGATGTGAAAACTTAAATCTAACAGAAATCCTCGGTTACTCTTCTGTGTAATTGTTGTATATTAGGCAACCGTGCTTGGACAGTCACTGTCATTTTCAAGCAAAATAGAGAATAGTTGCTGACTTCAGGGTGCAAGATCTTATAGAGATGAGACAAGTGCAAACAAAGCCGTGTGTGGTGTCATTTCTGTGACTGTGATGTGAAAAATGTTCCTGTGACTTGGGTGTGGCATAACTCAAACCCCTGGCTGCCCATTCAGATCTCTGCCTACTAGACATTGTTTCTCTCTTTGGCTACTTCGATTTTCCTATTGAAAAAAAAGAAAAACTATGTAGAAAATCAAAATGGAAAGCCTTAGGAGAGAAAAGCGGGAAACACTTTATCTTTATGTGCGTGTCTAAAGCAGAGAGCAAGCAGGGGTTCAAAATGCACTGCCTGCATTTGAGGAGTTAGGGCTGAAAGCAGACGTGTTGATGAGCTCTAAGGCAGCGAAACTCTTGGAAATTAGGGACACACCTGGGCTTCTTTGACAGATGAATGGAAGGTTGAAAGAACCCTGTAACTGATGGCAACACCTATAGCCCAGCTAGACTAAGTATTGGACGCCTGCATTTCCTCTGGCTGTAAGGCTCTTCGAGATGTTGGGATGTGCTTAGCTCATTCTGAGTTCCTGGCCTGAAGGGGCAGTGTTATGAAGGGACCTTACAGAAGGGACACTGGAAGTGGCATGCTCACATGGATTGTGCTTTCAATATTGGGACCGACTCTACTGCTCATTCCATTTTCACTAGTTTCTGGTTTCCCTCTCCTAATTTGAGCAGTGTTACAGAAGCACATCATTACAATGTTTTTTTCTCTCCCAAATTCTAACAGTGAAATTCTTATTAGAATTTGGTTTTAATCACTAAAGTGAAAATATCCATTATTGAGCCCAGCACAATACTCATCACTCTATTGATAGATAGATGATAAATAGATGATAGATAGATAGATAGATGATAGATTGATAGATAGATAAATAGATGATAGATAGATAGATGATAGATTGATAGATGATAGATTGATAGATAGATAGATAGGTATAGATAGAGAGATGATAGATACATGATAGGTAGACAAGTGATAGATGAATGAGACATCATCTATCACCTCCAGTAGGGATAGGTAAGGATAACATTTTGAGGTGGAAGAGAGAGAGACTGAGGAAGTTTATGCCTATAGCCTTGCTTATTTTTTTGTATGTGAAAAAAAAGAGGGAGGAGGAGAAGGGCAAAGCCAAGCTTGGAAGAAAGCACACAAATTTTGAAAAAGCCACTATGCCGAATGGTAACGGAAACAAAATTGAGTTAAAAAAATAAACAATGGATTAGTGAAGTCCTGTGGTTCTTGGAGTAAACAGTTATCTCATCTTTGTTGCTGCCATTGTCATCATCATCATCATCATTGTCGTCATCTCCAGAACAAATTATACTTGAACCCCATAACCTTTGCATAATTGAGAAAACTATTCCCTTGAAACACTGATAATCATTTATGCTAGTTTCATGCTTATCGTTGGGTGTTGTAGGGTAGTTTCTTTATCACATCCTCCCTCTCATTTGTGCCTGTTTAGGTTGAGCCAGTGATACAGAGAGGCCACGAGAGTCTGGTCCATCACATCCTGCTCTATCAGTGCAGCAGCAGCTTTAATGACAGCGTTCTGGACCACGGCCACGAGTGCTACCACCCAAACATGCCCGATGCGTTCCTCACCTGTGAGACCGTCATTTTTGCCTGGGCCATTGGTGGAGAGGTGGGACTAACGATGAGGGAGATGTAACACTATGAACTGATCATGTTTTTTCCCCATGAGTCTAACACTTATAAGTAAAGTTCTATGCACTATTTTTGATATGAGGGTGACTTATTTTTCTTTCCATAGGAAGTAATTCTTTCCTTAAGCCATTTTATTTTATCAGCTTAATTAATGGAGTTCTGGAATGTTGAAATATCTTTCAGAATGGTTGGTTTTTAAGTGGAGTAGAGCTTCCAGGGACTTTCATAGTACACTGTCTCATGAAATTTTTCTTTAGGGTTTTTCCTATCCACCCCATGTTGGATTATCCCTTGGCACTCCGTTAGATCCTCATTATGTGCTCCTGGAAGTCCACTATGACAACCCCACATATAAGGAAGGTGAGTTTATTCTTCATATATTCTACCTATGATTGTAAAAAAGTTTTGCAACTCCTGTCTTAATAGAGTTAAAAGAAAATAGCATCCAATGTTAGAAAGAATTAACTTATACATCTGTTATCCAAGTTAGGATACTTTTTAGAGTGAAAGAGGGTACTGTTAATAATTCCACTGGGACAAAAGTCGTTAACCAACACTGAACCAGGCAAATGGAAATATGTGGTCACTAATCTTAACAAGCATCTGCATACCACTTACCAGCAAGTAGAATAATAGGCTGTTTACCTTTATGATGTAAATTAGCCCCCAATACGTGGTGCTTATGAAACATTTTCTATCTAATTGCACATATGAAAAACTACCACTCATGACCCTAGAAAATATTAAGCATTGTGATAGGCGAACCATAAATATACCCAAGAAATATTTATGCAGTGACACTGTGTAATATGATATTGAAATGAAGAGGAGTAAGTATTTACATCTGATTTTTGAATTTACTGATGTAATATTCCAAAACCGAAAAATTGAAAGATTCACTGTGAAATTATCAACGGAAGCAACTCAGTTATTATTTTACATTGATTCGTGCAGTTATTCAGCAAATACTGAGCACCAACTATGTCCTGGGTCTGTGCTTAATGATAATGTGAGTGAAAAACAGACACTGTCCCCACCCCCGTGAAAATTATAGTGTAGTGGGAAAGAGAAACAATGAAATAATCACACCAATTCATAAAATTACATATGCTAATTAGTCCAAAGGGTCAATTTGGTAGTCACAGATATGTGATTTGCTACTGCAGAAGGGAGTCAATTAATTTCAAAGTTATTGGAACAGATTTGTAAAGTATTTGGGACTCTACTCTCCGTCCTTATGTCAACTATATCACAGCAAGGAATGTGTCTTATTCATCTTTCATCCCCATAAAGCCTAATGTAGTGCCATGCACATGATAGATACTTAATCATTGTTTGTCGATTGAATGTTTGTTGAATGATTAAAAGATGGTGACAAACTATAAAGAAAGTTAATCATTAGCAGTTTACTCCATGAGCAGATTGTTTCCCAACTCCATAAGGGATTTTCACCTCTATGTAAATGTTATTGAACTGCACCTCAAAACGATAAATAAAACTTTTCTTGAGTTATTCTGTATTCTAATGAAAGGCTTTAGAATTTTCATTCTGTCTTCATGTTAGATAATTGTGGAATATATCAGCTGGACAACACAAACATTTCTCCCATGGTTTGCTGTGTGAGTCGAAAATGGTTGCAGACAATGTGGCGTCTCGTCTTTTAATTCCTGTTTGTGAAGCTGAGCGTTATCTTCCATTAATCTTTGCTCATATTCCTTTCCCTTACGAGATTTGAAGGAAAATTAATGAACCCATTGCAACTAAATATGGAGAACATTTTTTTTAAAGAAAAACTCACTTTTAATTATATATTCTTGTTCCAGGCTTAATAGATAATTCTGGACTGAGGTTATTTCATACAACAGATATAAGGAAATACGATGCTGGGGTGATTGAGGCTGGCCTCTGGGTGAGCCTCTTCCATACCATCCCTCCAGGGATGCCCGAATTCCTGTCCGAGGGTCACTGCACTCTGGAGTGCCTGGAGGAGGTAGGCTGCGTCTGAGTCTATGTGCTGCCATTTACAGATTCATCAATGCTCTTCGACAACTATGTTTGGAAAATTCCATGCTTGTTTATTATTAATCTTTTTCTCGTTGCCATGCTGTAAAACCATTATTTATAATTTTAGCAAGAGCTTCAATTGCTTTCTTAAATCTTGAGGGCTACAGGAGTAGAAGTCTGAAGGCAAGAATAACTTCCAGGGTGATTTCCTTCTGACTCCTCCCTCCTATGTTTCTTTCATATTGGACACTTTATTTTATCTTTTACAATTTCTACCTTTGTTTGAGTAGTCTCTTTTTCCTTTTTCTACTTTACCTTTTATCCATATTTTTTTCTCTTATTCATTATCAACTTTTTCTCTGCCTTATAGTTTCCTCCCCTTCTTTAACCAAAGAGCAGGAATAGCTAAAATAAAAATACATATTGGAGGGGCCAGCCTTGTGGCATAGTGGTTAAGTTCACACACTCCATTTCAGTGGCCCAGGGTTCATGGGTTCGGATCCTCGGCATGGACCTAAACACCGCTCATCAAGCCATGCTGTGGTGGCATCCCACATATAGAAAATAGAGGAAGACAGGTACAGATGTTAGCTCAGGGCCAATCTTCCTCACCAAAAAAAAATATATATACTGGATAAGAGAAAACAAACCACATATAAGTATTTAATAATGGCTGCTTCCATTTATAGCTCTTGTTTCTTGAATGAAAGTATTTCAACATGAATTGTATTCTTTATGAATTATAAGGTACTGTTAGACAGTATGGAAGTCTGGTGAAGTGGAAGATTGTACTCTCCTGAGTTATCTAGACACGATTCAAATTGCCATGACATCATTTACTAGCTGTAGGACCATGGGCAATTCACTTAATTCCACTCTCCCCCTGCAGTTTTCTTATCTGGAAAAGTGGAAATAATTTCTCTTTTAACAACTTTGACTTGTGGGTTACTAACATACTGGAATCTTTTTGTCAGGAGCTTTGACTGCCTCCCTACTTCCTAAAAGAAGGAAACATGACATTTAGGAGCAGTCCAGTAGGTCCTCAGTAAACTTTAGCCCCCTTTCTTTTCTCCTGGCAAATATTGCTTCATGAAGGTAACACGGCTAGGAATAATTCATGAAAAATCCAAAATCCAAATGTTTGGCGGCTCAGGGGTTCCCTTAAGGCTTTTCTTCTCAGCTGTCCCTCTAAGTCTGTTTTAAGGTGAACTGTCTGAACACGCACTTGTTTGGGTTAATCGGGTCTTCCTCTGTGTCCCCCTCAAGGCTCTGGAAGCCGAAAAGCCAAGTGGAATCCACGTGTTTGCTGTTCTTCTCCACGCTCACCTGGCTGGCAGAGGCGTCAGGCTGCGTCATTTTCGCAAAGGGGAGGAAATGAGATTACTCGCTTATGACGACAATTTTGACTTCAATTTCCAGGAGTTTCAGTATCTAAAGGAAGAGCAAACAATCTTACCAGTATGAATGTTTTGTTCTTTTTTCACTGAATATTATAAAAGTCATGAGACGTCTATCTGCTGAAGTTAGCAAGGTTTCTACAAGCAAAATGAATTGCTCATCGTATCCTTAGGCTGTAAACCACCCACCGTGGGTGTTGCACAACCCAGATGGAATGTGTTTGATACGTTTTCCAAAATCGAAGCTCATTTTTCTTACGATTCCCGGGGGCAACTCAAGTTGTTGACTTAAAAAGAAAATAAGAACTTGGGTTCTGAGCACTAAACATTACTCTTTTTTTAATTGACTCCCCAATTAACAACCTCTTGGGTTGCAATTCTGGTAATGGTAAAATCAGAGGTTTCCTTATACCATAGGATATTTTTTGGTAGTTTCATTTAAGTAAAAATGAACATAAAGATAATTCTTTCATTCAACAAAGGTATGCAGACATAGCTAATTCTACTATGCCGTGTAATCCAGCTTGCAACAATACTTGGGTTATGGTGGAAGGACACAGAAGAGAATCTGGTGCCTTATAATAATGAAGGATTTACAAAAAACTTTGATGCTTCGTTTTGTCAAGTGTTTTATTCCATAGGCATCAAGCTCCATAGTTATACAATTTCCTACCTTTATTCCCTTCTTAAAAGTCAGATTCTTGTACTATTTAGCAAATGAGAGTAATAGCAATCTCTTTTCTACATGAGAAATCTCTTGATAGAGTAGAAAGATGAAGATTGAGAAGCAGTGATCTTGTCAAGATTCCGAAGGCCTACACTCTCTTTTATTGTGTTGTCTCGTCTCGGGCTCTCCAATCAGGTTTGTTGTGTTAGCTCAGAGCTCCCTGTCTGGTGTGCCCTGAGCAGGTGTGAGTGTGTTGAGATGCTGATCACTGGGCCCTCTGAGGAGTGGGGCAGGAAGGGCAAATCTGGGGGCTAGCACCCAGACCTCGCTGCCTCTGGCCCATGAATAGCCTGTCCATTTACCTGAGTGGGAGCCATAAAAAAGTATTTTCTATGTGTGCTGAATTGTTCAAAAAGTTGGAAAACACTGGAATAATAAATTACTGTTACTTTGCCTCACAGTTCTGTTATAAGGAAATAGACATGACTAAAGACCTTTAAGGAAAATAATGTAAATGAAGAGGTGATCACAATAACTAACATCTATGCTAACATTGATGAAGTGTTTAATCTGTTCTAAGAACTAAGTGTGTGTTATGTCATTTAATTTCCTCACAACAGCTGTGCACATCAAGTGCTATTTTTATCATTACTTTTTAGAGGAACAGATTGTGCCCAGATGATTCATTTCCTTCCTTCAGGTCATGCAGCTAGAACGTGGTGGAGTCTGGCCTGAGAGCCTTAGCTGTTTGTTTGCTTATTATAATAGCAATCCTAGAATTAAACAGATCAAAGGTCTTCTCCTGAATCAAATTACTTAATGCATCCATTCACAGAGCAAATTAACCTGTTAGCCTACAAATGTGTTAGCTAAATAAAATAGCATAAAACTCCAATCTGAAAGCTTTTACTTTTATGTTTTAGGGAGATAATCTAATTACTGAGTGTCGCTACAACACAAAAGATAGAGGCCGGATGACTTGGGTAAGAAAATTTTTATTATTTTTAAAATTTGTTTGTGGAGAGGGAGGAATAAACTTTGATTTTAGAAGAAAAATGTAAAAAGCATTCCCACTTGGAAGCAAAATTCCTGAATGTCTTGAGCATGAAACATTGCAAAACTGAAATCAGACCTGTTTTAGAATTTTATCAGAATAAGTAATGATATTGTGGTAATATTTGCAGTGTAATTTATTGACTCCTTCATGAAAAGTTTTCTTTAATCTTTTAATTTTTTCTCACCAAATATTATTAATAAAAGACTTGTGGTCGCTAATGACCATCTACATGAGTCTGGACTTAGATGAATCAAGACTTCAAAGGGAAGAATGAATTGCATGACCGTAAGGCTTCTGACCCAAAGAGAAATCTGGCCCCAACAGCTTTGCTGGGGAATTCTGCCAAACGTTCAAGCAATAGATCATTCGTGCCTGACTCATCTCTTCCTGGGAACACAAAAAGAGGGAACGCCTCCCATCAACTCATTTTATGAAGTTAACATAATCTTAACACTAAAACTTGATAATAGCAGTATGAGAGATGTCTACTACATGCACTCGATGGAACAATCTTTGACAAAGTATTGACAAACCAAATCTTGCATTATATAAACATGTAGTGTTAGGACCAATTTGGGTTTGCTATTGATTTTTCATAGCCAATCTTTACCTGGTTAAGGCAATTCTCTGCTATTCCTGGTTTGCTAAATGTCCTTTTTTACCCCATGACTGACTTAAATTTTATAAATGCTTTTTCTGCTTCTATCAAGGTGATCATACATCTTTTTCCTTCAATCTCTTGGTTGAAGAATGACATTAATATATTTTCTAATTTAAACCAATTTTACATTCCATCAAATTAAATGAAATATAAGAAGTATGTCTTTAAAATCAAGAAGACTAGGATATTTATTATCATTGTTTCTACTCAACATTGTACTGGAAAAGAAAAGAAAACTAAATATAAGGATCAGAAAGGAAGAAGCAAAGAAGTAAAACACAGTATTCACAGATATTGTAATTTGCTACATCAAAAACTTCCTAAAAATTGATAATATCTAAAATTAATTGTATTTTAGTATACAAGAAGCTATCTGAAGAAAATGCAGTTTAAAACTATAAGTTCTATAGAAATAAAATCTAACATTAGAAGTGTTTAATCTCTGTGGGAAAATTATTAATCTTTATTGCAGGACATTAAAGATCACCTAAAGAAATTAAGAGATACTATGTTCATGGGTAAAAAGGCTCAGCAAAATAAAGATAATCCTTCAATTTAAATTGGTCTAAAATTTGATATAATTCCAGTAAAAAAAATCAGAGAGATTTTAAGATTTGGGGTTTCAGTATCCTAACTAAGAAATCTTACCTGGCCATAGCCACAAAGATTTTCTCTATTTTTTAATTTTTCTAACAGTTTTACAGTTTTAGCTTTCACATGGAGCAAGTTGATTCTAAAATCTACATAGAAGAGCAGAGGGTTAACCATAGGCAAAACACTACAAAAAAGAATAAGATGGGAAACAAGCTACTGGATATAAAGGCTTATTTTAAAGCTCTGATAATGAGTAGTGTGTTTGGCGCCCAGACTTAGAACAGTGGAACGGAATAGGGAGCCCAGAAACAGACCCACAAATCCTCCATTTGTGAAGGACTTGTGTTTAGGGTAGACATGGCATTCAGAAAATTGGGAAAGGATGGACTTTTCATTCAAGAATACTGGCACAATTGGCTATCCAGATGGCAAAAATAAAATGGTGTCTTTATCTCACAATATACACGGAAAATCAGGTCCAGGCAGATTGCATATTTAAATGTGAAGAACAAAATTTTAACACCATTAGGAGAAAAATATATGAATATATCTTTATGACTTTGGGGTAGGTAAAAACTTCTTAAACAATACGTAAAAAGCACCAGCTATAAACTAAAAGAATGATAAATTTGACTACCTTAAATCTTTTGGTTACCAAAAAGCGCTAGTAAGTAAGTGAAAGGACAAGTTTTAAACTAAAAAAAAAAATATTTGCAATGCACAGATTAACAAAGCATTAGTATCCAGCATATAAAAGAAATTCCATAAATCAGTAACATAAGACAAACATACAGTAGAAAAAGAGCAAAAGACAAAAGCATTTCACAGAAATAGGAGCCCAGATAGATAGTAAACAGATGAAATGATGCTCTATTTCATTTGAAACCATAGTCATGCACATATAAACCAGAATGAGATATTTTATACCCACCAGCTTGGCAGTATTTAAAATTGCAATTCCAGTGTACTAACACTGGAACCCTCCTACACTGCTGAATGTAAATTTATAAAATCACTTTGGGGAAAATCATGGCATTATCTAGTAAAGTTGGAGATTCATATATGCTCTACCCAGTTCCATTCCTGTGTGGATTTAACCTTGAAGTTACTTTTGTGAAGTGTTCCAGGAGAGAAATATATAAAATATTCATAGCAACGTAACAACACAGGAACAAAAAACTGGGAACAGCTCAACTACTTATCAAAAGGAGAACAAATAATGTATTATAATATGTCATATAATATACGAGTAGTATACAATTATGAAAATTAATGAACTAAAGCCACATATATTAACATGAATTTATCTGAAGAACATAATGTTGATTGAAAAGAACGAGTTTGCATCAGACTATATGTAGTATGATGTCATGTATCTAAGGTTCAAGAACATGCAAAATATAGATAAGCAATATATTGTCTAAGGATACATACGTCAATAAACTGAATGTAAAGTGTGATGAAAAGCAATAGAATGATAAACACAGTATTAAGACAATCATCATCTTTGGTTAGGGTGGGAAAGAGGAGAACTGAAGATGAGCACACAGAGGGTAGTCAATACACTGGTGTTAGCTTTATTTTTCTCACCCCTTAAATATAATTTTGTTTGCATGAAATATTTTACTACAGATGCAATAAATTATTATTTCAGTGTGTGTTTTGGTGCTCTGCCTGGATACTCTCCCTCTTCAGGGCGCACACAGCTAAACCCCAGCCACTGAAAATGTCAGATAAGAACTCACAACTGTGTGCCTCACTGGGCACAGGGAATGCCTCACTTCGAGTTGCACCCTCTCCAGTGGGGCAGCCAGCAGCCCATGACTGGTCGATATGAGCATACAAAGGTCCAGCTCCCTTGCTACAACTTGGTACAACTCTGACGAGCCATCCAACTCAAGGATAAATTAAATAGGATATTTACTGAGGTGTCAGTTGCAGCCTCATTTGTAGATCAGCTTCTCCTTTTGCCCATCCTGCCTTGCTCATCGAGTGCAAGACGTTACGTTTTGCAAAATCATTGCATGTTAGCTACTACATTAATTTGTAACTATGAACAATACTACTAAGTTTTTCACCTTCATTTTTGAAGGATAGATGATTTGCTGGATGCAGAATTCTTAGTTCATTTCTTTTTCCCTGCAGCACTTGAATATGTAATTCCAGTGTCTTTTTGTTACTTCTGTCATTTGTGAGGAGATGCCAGCTATCAATTGTTCCCCCATATGTGACGTCATTTTTCTCTTGCTGCTTTCAAGAGTTTCTCTTTGTCTTTGTCTTTCAGCAGTATGACTATAATGTGTCTAGGTATGGCTCTCTTCATATTTATCTTTGGCATTTATTGAGCTTCTGGGGTCTGTATGCTAATGTTTTTTGCTAAATTTGGGAGTTTCAGCCATTATTGTTTCAAATTTTTTTCTATTCTTTTCTCTCTTCCCTCTCATGCTGGAACTCCAATTACATGTATGTTGGAACATTAAATATTGTCCTACAGATCTCTGAGGTGTTTTCACTTTCTTTAGCCTTTTTTCTCTCTCTCTGTTCTTTGGATTGGAAAATTTCTATTGCTCTATCTTCAAATTCACTGATTCTTTCCTTTGCCATCTCAAATCTGCTGTTGAGCTCATCCTGTGATTTTTTTATCCAGTTATGGTAACTTTCAACTCTAAAATTTCTATTTGGGTCTTTTTTATGTTTTCTTTTCTCAGATGTCATTCCCTATTTGGTCACTCATTTTTAGCATATTTCCTCTTAAGTACTTGGCCGTCTTTCTTTAACTCTTTAAACATATTTATATCCGCTTTAAAGTCTTTGCTAAATCCAGCATCTGTATCCTCTCACAATTAGTTTCTGCTGACTAACTTTTTTTTCCTGAGTACAGATCACAGTTTCCTGTTTCTTTTCATGTTTAATAACTTTTGGTTGAAAATTGGACATTGTAGATAATATGTTGTAGTAACTCTACATTCTGTTCATCTGAGGATCTTTGGTATTTTTTAATTTTAGTAGATAATTTACTACTGAGATTCAAATGTGAAATCTGTCTCCTCTGTGGTATGCAGCTGCTGATGTTTTTACACTTGACAACAAGATTATAGAAAATTCAATGCAATCAGGAAAAGATTCCATCAGACTGACTGACTGGTATCATGCTAACCAAACATCCCCATAATCCCCTGAAATGTTCACTGTGGTGGGAAGTTTGCATCATGTAAACAGAACTTTAAGGAGATTATTGGGTTATTTATGAGAGGCAACTTTTAAAGAGCTGGAAATAATTCTTTTAATTTTTAAATGTGTCACTACCTTTTTAAAAACCAAATTATCATTTAGATTATTATTTTTCAGCTTTAAGATTTATTACATTTCAATATGGGGACTGTATGACATTGGTGGCTTATGCACTATAAGGGTCAGAATTGGTGGAACATGTGCTTTACTAAATAAAATATCGATTTTCAGGGAGGACTAAGCACCAGGAACGAAATGTGTCTTTCATACCTTCTTTATTACCCAAGAATTAATCTTACTCGATGTGCAAGTATTCCAGACATCATGGAACAACTTCAGTTCATTGGTGTGAAGGAGATCTACAGGCCAGTCACGTACGTAGCAAACGGATTTCGTGGTGGGGTAATATACCTCAGGGAAGGATGGGCTTTATTTTCATATTGGATTCATCATCGTGTTATGGAATTCCTTTGTGTGCTGTTCTTTTTGATTCTTTCAACTGGGAGACCAGGTGAGCTCCTTGGTTGCTGTGTCCAGGGTCCCCAAGACTACCCCCAGATTCAGTGATTTTATAGGAGGACCTAAAGGATTCAGCATATAGTTGTGCTCATGACTAATATCTATTAGAGTGAAAGAATATAAAGAAAATGAACAGAAGGAGAAGGCACATGGGACAAAGTCCAGAGGAAACCAGGTGCAAGCTTCGGAGAGACCTCTTCCAGTGGAGTTGTTCAGAATGTGCTTCATTCCACCAGCATCAAATTATGATAACACGTATGAAATGTTGTCAGCTGGAGAAGCTCATGAGAGACTCAGTGTCCAGAGTTTTTAATGGGGGCTGGTCACATAGGTGCCCTCTGCTGAGCAAGTACCAAAATTCCAGACTCCAGAAGGAAAGCAGGTGTTCAACATAAACGGCGTCACTTGTACAAACACTGTAGGCACAATGAGTCACTCTTATCACTTAGAGAAAGTTTTATATCAGGAAATTGTTGACTATTTTAAGTTCTCTAATGTCAGCCAAAGGTCAGCCATCCACGCAGATGTTTCTTTTATTTATTTATTTTTGCAGAGGAAGATTTGCCCTGAGCTAACATCTGCTGCCAATCTTCCTCGTTTTGTACGTGAACCCCCATCACAGCATGGCCACTGACAGATGGGTTGTGTAGGTCTGCACCTGGGAACCGAACCCAGGTTGCCAAAGCAGAGCACGCCGAACTTAATCACTAGGCCACCAGGGCTGGCCCCCAAGCAGGCATTCCTAAGGATGGCAGTCTCGGGCCTGCTATGTTAACTCTTTCTGCACAATTTCATATCACAGAAACTACTGAAGGTAAAATAATAAACAAGATAAATATTATTCTTGCCTTCTTGAGGTCATACTCTGGAGTGAGGGAGAGGTAATAAATAAACAATATAAATATAAAATTTCAGATATTAGTAGATATTATGAAAATAAGACAGTGGAGGAAGTGTGTAGCTGTTGTCAATAGGTGGCGGAGGCCCCTCTTGGGGGATGTCTCAGGCTGTCCAGGCTGCTCTGACATAGACACCATAGCCAGGGCAGCTCATATGCAACAGGAATTTGTTTCTCACAGTTCTGGAGGCTGAGAAGTCCAAGATCAAGGCGCTGGCCGGTTCTGTGTCTGGTGAAGACCCACTTCTTCATAGACAGCTGTCTTCTCGCAGTAACCTCACATGGCAGAAGGGGCAAGGGAGCTTTCTCAAGCTGCTTTTGTAAGAGCACTAATGCCTGTCATGAGGACTCTCTCTCCCGACCTAACCACCTCCCAAATGTCCTCCCTCCTAATAACGTCACGTTGGGTGTTAGGATTTTAACATATGAATTTTGGGGGGACACAAACATTCAGTCCATGGTAGGAGGTAATGTATGAGCACAGACCTAAGTGATGAGGAGCCATCCACAGAAAGATGTACACATATACTCTTTGCAGAGGGGAGAACCTGTGTAATGACCTGTGGTGGGTCTAAAGCTAGCATGTTCAAAGAAGAGCAGGAAGGTGAGTTTGGCTGGAAGTGAGTGAAATATGGTAGAGAATAAGTGAGAAGGTCTGACAGCAAGTGGGACCAGATCATGTAGGACTTTATGGGCAACATAAGGACTCTGGGTTTTAAGTGCAAAGAGAATGCCTATTTTAGGGTATAAACAATTATAAAAAATTTGGTTACTGTGTTGAGAAAGGACTCTAGGAGGACAGTAATTCCAACCAGGAGACTATCGTGACTGTCCAGTTGAGAGGTGGGAGTGTCTGGGGCCAAGATGTTGGCAGTAGAGTTAATGAGAAATGGTGACATTCAGGTCACCATTTGAAGGGTGCACCCACTGGACTTGTTGATGGACTGCATCTCAGGAAATGGTGGTAGAGGAAGGAAACCTGATGGTGTGCAAATGGTGTAGGGGACATGTTTGAAGAAGAAATTGAAGATCTGTTTTGGATATACTAAGGTTGATCCAGAAAAAAGGATTTTACCCATTCTTAGTAACACAACAGAGAAGAATTCAGGTAGCTGGTGGAAATTTTGAAGCATAGATTTTGTTTTACTATAAGGAAGAATTTTCTAATGATTAGGGCTTTTCAAAATGAAAGAGACTGATGTAATTAGGCAAAAGATACACATAGATTTTTGAGGGGGTGTATTTAAGGAGAGGGTAAAAAAGACACTTAGTGAGGATGTGGTAAAATGCAGATGCTGAAGGAGAGTATAATTATGGTCTACTTTTTGTTTCAAAACATTATATGGATTATAAATTTGTATGAACTTACTGTTCATAGAAATGTTCCACTGAGTTCTTACCCAGACAACCCAATGTCCACCAGAACAGAAATCTGTATCTACTAAAATACAAAGAACAAAATGCGTGTGTAAATTAGTTTGTAGTTTCTGAAGCGTTTTCACATGCATGATTTCATTTAATTTATTTTCACACCATTCCAATAAATAGAGCAGGATTTGTAATCTTAGGTTTACAGAGGAGGAAATGGAAACGGAGAGATTAAGAAACTGTTCAACATCACATAGTACGTAATAAATGGGGGAGCTAGGGTTTGTCTTGTGGTCTCGTTTTATTCAAAATAAATAATTACATATGCAAACAAACAAATAAAATATTAATAAAAATCAAAACAGCACATAAAATGTCATTCTAAAAACACTAGGCTATGGTCTTGTTTTTAAAATATCAATATTATATTGTTCCTTACTAAGACTTAAGTAGCCTTTTTTTCCTTTAGAATCCTTTTTATGTATTGACTGGAAACTTTTCCTAATCAGGGGTTAATCTGAGAGAATGTTGAAAACAAATGGGCATTCAAAGCTGTGTGTTTACAAGAGGATGATTCGAAATGTATTCTATGGCCCAATCATTTTCTTTCATGTTCAACTCGAGTGAAGTGGCTGAAAATGCTCAGCTCCCAAATCCCACTGACCTCTGTCAGTGTCCACACCTTTGGCCCACCCCCCCCCCCCAGGAAATATTGAAGTTGGGGTTTTTCATCACTTAGAAAGACGGGGAGAATTGCTTCAGAACAAGGTCAGTTTTGAGATGTCATCGCCCACATAAAACCATTTAACTGCATGGCTAAATATATTTATTCTTCAAAAATACTAGTGAAAAAGAGCCTCTGTTATAACATACATGTTTGGGCTTAA
Organism: Tapirus indicus; assembly: GCA_031878705.1. Classification (NCBI taxonomy): domain Eukaryota; kingdom Metazoa; phylum Chordata; class Mammalia; order Perissodactyla; family Tapiridae; genus Tapirus; species Tapirus indicus. Next base: position 51,506,564 of record CM062933.1, on the reverse strand, counting down.
ATCAGACTTCCAAGTCTAGTTCATCATCACGGTGACATAAATGTTACTGAGGCCAAACCAACAAGTTACTGGCTAAAAGATCAGAAAGAGAGAAATGGTTTGGGAGTTTTTCTGTTTTGCTTAAAAGAATATTGCTAATTTAGATTCAGGATACAATACTAAAAAGGAATTTCATACAACATATAACCCCAAATCTCCTATTCTCTGCTTTTAATATGGAGATTAATTAGGTGTTCCATTTTATTTTAAATGTTCTGTAGCTATCCTAGGATTCGAAGATGAGTTGGTAGAAAAATAGACACAACTACATCCCGTCTCAGGATTTGTCTGTTCTGGGGGATGCAATTTTTCTCTGCCTCCTACAGATCTGGCAAGGCATAAGGAAAAACAAAAAGCTCACAAAGATCAGATAACAGAATAGATAATGAGTTTAGTTGAATTCTGTATTCTCTGCTGCACCACACATCAACCCTGTCTCCGTGGTTCCAGTGAGGTTTATGTGATGGAAAGTTCCTGTGTTGTTTGTTCTATTTCTAAAAAAGAAACAAGAGAAGTGTTTCTTTTTTTTTCCAGGAAAAATCACTTAATGTTTACACTGTGTAAAAATCACACATGCTTATTATAAAGAGTTTAGGTAATGCAGAGAGAGGTTTTAAAAAGAAGACAAAAGCAATCACCTCAGATTCTGTTACAAATAAACAATACTAATGTTAATTGGATGTTATTACAGACATCTTTCTATGTAGGCATTGATATAAAGATGAACAGATTATTGTTATAAAGATTATAATTTGTGCACTGTTTTAAACAAAAACATTAACTTTTAATTTCATTTTAATTTATCAGAAGAAAAGGAAACTAAACTAAAACTGAACAATTGTTGAAATTCAAATAAATGTTTCTATTGTTGTTTTTAACCACAAGAGAGAAGTATTTTATAGAGGGGCTCTCAAATGTTGAGAAAATAGATCGTAAAAGACATTAAGATGTTGCACTCACTTTTTTTTAACTGCATGTGTCTATTTTTGATCATGAAAGATAAAGACATTCATATTTGCACATTTTCTCCCACGTCCCTTTTCCACACCTCCAAATATTTATTATTTATATTATAATTTTTGTATTTTCAAGATTTTTGATTTTCACATTTAATTCTGAACTCTAATTCCCACAATATTTAATATAACTTTTCTATTTAAATAGATTCAATGACAATCCCTAATCTCTATATGATTTCTACAGTTCTTAGTTCTTTAATTTTATTCATTAGAATTTTATCTTTAAGTTGTTTAATCAGGAAGAGCTTCCAAGTGCTTTATGCCCTGAATTCTTTTATGTTTGAGAATTTCTGCATATATATTTGGACAGTGTCTGGCTGGATATAATATTTTGGGGTCATACCTCTTTTTTTCCCCTTTGGAGGTCTCTTTGGATGAATGAAAGCACTCTACCTGTAGAATTCATAAGTTATATTGAACATATTTCAGCGTTGAGCATCTGATTCAAATTTTCCTGAAGCACAAAGTGTTCTTTCAGTACATATATTCACTTCTTCTTTTTCATTTCAGGGAAATTTTCTTATATTATATCTGCAAACTTTTTTCTAATCTATTTGGGATTTTTCTCAAGCGATTTCTCTTATGATTTTTCAGAAGTACTCCTCTGCTTCTTGCTTTTTCTAATTTATTTGGTGCTAAATTTGTTTTGTCTTAATTTTATTTCCTTTGGTCTGCTATCTCCCTTTTCATCTCATTCTGTAGTTTTATCACCTTGTATTTGAGCTCTTGTTTAATTGCAGAGTCAGTTTTTTTCTCTTTTTTTACATGAAATGTGATAGAATTTCCTTTTCATCCTATGTTTGCATGTTGTTACGTCATTTCTTGCTTATGCTGGGCCAGTTCTGTCTAAAACTCCTCTTTGCTCTGATCAAAGGTAGGTGAATTCTTGGCGACCTTCTAGGCAAATCTGAGAGTGGCTTTCTTTCTCTCCACACCAGAGTTTGAGGTTTGGGTGATATATTTCATGGACGTACTTTGAGGGTAAAGTGCTGTGGGTGTAGAGGTGAGACTGTTGTTCCTTCCTCAGATTTTATTAAAAATCAGTTCCAGGAAGTTTTCTAACTGGTAGGTGCTGAGTCCCTTTCCATGGAGGAAGGCCCCAGGCCTATATATCATGCTGTCAGATCTTCTGTCAGAGAGACTCACCTTTACTGTGTACTCCTCCATATTCATGTACGTAGAGAGTGTCAAGAGGATTAGGGGTCGTACCTTGTGAGGTCAGATTTCCTGGTTTCCGTCTTTGTTTTTTGCTGGGCAAGATTGCCCTGAGCTAACATCTGTTGCCAATCTCCCTCTTTTTACTTGAAGAAGATTGGCCCTGAGCTAACATCTGTGTCTATCTGCCTCTATTTTGCATGTGGGACACCACCACAGCATGGCTTGATGAGTGATGTGTAGGTCTGTGCTTGGGATCCAAACTGGGGAACCCCAGGCCACCAAAGTGGAGTGTGTAAACTTAACCACTATGCCAGTGGGCCGGCCCCCTGGTTTCCTTCTTTAACAATTAGACTGTAAAGTTTATGGTATTAGGTTGTGTCTTTTTTTTGTTGGCTTGTTGATATGTTTTTATTTCTGTTTTATTATTTTTCAAAGTCAAATTGCTTGAAGTAGAACTTACATATGATAAAATGCACCTATTGTATGTATATTGTTAGAAAGTTTTCTCAGATGTGTACACTGATTTAACCCCATCGCAAATAACAGTTCCATCCCCCCCAAAAGTTCTCTTGTGCCTATCTGGAGACAATCCCACTTCCCACACAAAGCCCCAGGGAACTTTGAATCTGTTCTCTGTCGCTATAGTAGTATGATCTTTTCTAGATTTTACAAAGATGAGATCATATGGTGTGTCCTCTTCAGTGCCTGGCTTCTTTGACTCAGAATGTCTCTGAGATTTGTTTATGCTGGTGCATGTTTCAGGAGTCCATTCCTTTTTATTGCTGAGTGGTATTCCCTTGGGTGGATACACCAAAATTGTTTATCAATTCACCAGTTGAAAGACATTTGGATTGTTTCCAGTTTCTGGCTATTATGAAGAAAGCTGCCATGAACATTATCATATTATTTTTGTGTGAACACATGTTTTCAATTTCTGGGTTAATACCTAGTGGTGGAATCACTGGATTGTATACTAAGTTGATGTTTACTTCATAAGACTCTCAAAATGTTCTCCAAAATGGTGTACATTTTCACATCTCACCAGTAACACATAAGAGTTCTTGTTGCTTAACATTCTTCCCAATGTTTTGTATTTTCCATATTTTAAATTTTATCTATTTTCATGTGTATGTGGTGGTGTCTTATTATAGTTTTATTTCCCATTTCCCTTATGACTAATGATGTTGAACTTCTTTTCATGTGCTTATTAGTCATTTATGTATGTTCCTTTTAATTGTTCAATTTTTTGCCTATTTAATTGGGTTACTTGTTTTCGCATTGTTGAGTTGTAAGAGTTCTTTATAATTTTCAAGAGTTCTTTATACTTTATAAATCCTTTGTCAGATATATGTTTGCAAATAATTTTTCC